>BSBN01001019.1:2546538-5093077 GCA_027924645.1 Cunninghamia lanceolata
ACTTGGAGGGAGATCTACATTTTTTTGGTGTCTGTTTCTTTGTGAGGTGGATAAATGCTCATTCACATCACAAGATGGCACTGACACAATGCATGTCCCACCAGCTCTAACGGTATAATGCCTCTTGACATAAAGACAAACATTTGCTTATTTGTGGAAGCAACCTTAGAGAGAGGAAAATAGTGTAAGGACTCGACTCATCCTTAACCAAAAAAATACTAAACTCTGAATTCAAAATATAGAGGAATTAAATTTTTTTGATCTAACAGATGCAGGAAATGCAGATTCGTGAAATTTTACTATTAATTCTAAGAATTTCTCAATAAATGTTATTGTGTTTAGACATCTAGAGCTTAGTTTTCTAAAGTCATAAAGTTTTCAAAAGTTTACCATTGTTAATCCAGTGAGGAGAGAGTTCATTTCTGAAGACAACATACAGAGAAAATGGATCAATGCATACCTTACGTCATGCATTACATCCTGCATTCATTTCCAACAGCTTACTTTTCCTCCAGTAACTGTATCATTATCATCTACACAAAACTAACTAGACAATCTCTTGTTAACATGACTCTGAAATCACTACACATAAAATATAAAAGAACACCCTACATCTAGGGGACCTGAGTATTGGGGGCATCCTTTGCCATCCAGACTACCTACATACCCTGTATCCACAGGATCAAGGCCCCCTCCTTCAGATGTGACTAACACAAGGATTGTGAATATGTAGTTCTATTTTGCACTATGTTTGATCTAACTGTGAGCGAGTATCTAACCCTTTCTAGGGTTTTTCCCTACCCGAGACAATTCTTCGTCGGCTACCACCCACTCGGTGAAACAGGGATGGAAATTAGTTCACTACCACAAACACCTAAAGGGTGTTGGATCTAGGGCATACAACTGAGAGGGGGGGGGTGAATCAGTTGTATAAAACTTCTTCTCATTCAAACACTTAATTCTCTGTTGTTAGTTAGCAGCATATCAAATAATCATCCATGGAAGCATAATACATAAACACAAGAGCAGATAAGCATCAACACATTGAACACCAAGATTTTGACGTGGAAAACCCGGTTAAGGGAAAAACCACGGGGTGATTAACCCAAGAATTATTCTCTGTTAGAAGAATAAAGAAAAATGAATGGCACATGCCAATAAGGGCTCACTGCCCGAGCACACTGCTCACAAAGAGGCCCACTGCCTACAAGGAGACACACTGTCTACAAAGTGATAAAAATCACAGTCTTGAACTGGAGAATGACATCTCTATCATGTCCGGATCAGTTCCAATTAAGCCCAACAATCTCTGCTCTGCCTTTCGCACATTTCTTCGCTATGCCATACTCATCCACACACCACACCTTGAAATGAACTCACAAACTGTTATTTATACAAGACATCGACTTAGGAACAAACATCTAAGTCGGCAAACAACCATAGGAGTATCCGCAAGATGAATAACACATCCGGTCGGCCATCACAAGAACATTCGCAGGATGAACAACTCATCCGGTCGGCTAAACAGAGCAAGAACTTCATCCGGAAGAATAACTTCAATTCCGGGCTCTACCATCAATGCGGACCAACAACACAACCTAAACATGATCCAAGAACCTTCACAAGCCTGTCTAAATGTCCGGATACATCCGCACTTCCTCTACTTACTGGGATCTCTTGTCTTCCTCATCCGGAACTTCAAGAACACAGTCTGTCGCCACTGTCATAATGCAAGAGGTACTTCCGGACCTCCAAATCATACACAAATCAGGATGACACATCACAAGGACATCCCAAACACTCCATCCAATCCGTAGATTAGGATGATACAATTCCGGACCTCACCGGACCTTTTTGTGATCCTCTGTCACCTCTGGATACTTGCCGGACCCAGTTCTATACCGGCAGCCACAACTCCTTCAGATCTTCATGCGGACCTCTGAAATCTTAACTGTAGCATCTCAAGACTCATATCTACTAACCCTTTAATCCGCATCCTCCGGTTCTCATCCTATACAGTACATTTACCTTCTTCTCATCACTGTTCTTCACTATTCCTGACTGAGGCTAATTTTCTCAATATCCTCAGCACACAGCTCATCAAATCCTTCTTGTCAATGCAATATAAGTATGTTGACATCAATGACAACAATGGCTCACCTCATACTTGCAACAATCTCCCCCTTTGTCATTGATGGCAACATATGATGTGAAAAACCATTAAGACAAGAACTTCAACTTTTCATATGTCTTCTCTTCCTTTACTGCTCCCCCTTTGATCATCAACCACTTGTTTTTCACATGTCTTCTCTCCCCCTTTGACATCAATGGCAAAGGGCTCATACTTGCAATTCTCATACATCAGAATCATACCAGCTGCTCCCCCTTAGTTGCAGCTCCCCATTAGTCCGGATCACAAGATATGACTGTGATAGCCACCGGACTGATGCACATCAGTGCATCTTAGTTCATCACCGGAGGGGCCATGACCCCTAACTTCTCCCGGAGATATTCAAAAGAGTCTTTGGGAAGAGGTTTTGTAAAGATATCTGCAATCTGATCCTTGGAGGGAACATACTCCAATCTGACTTCTTCCTTGTTTACTTGTTCTCTCAAAAAGTGAAATTTAATAGATATGTGCTTAGTCTTAGAATGCAATACCGGATTCTTGGAGATATTAATTGCACTTGAATTATCACAGAAAATTGTGATAGGCTTCTCATATTCAACTTTGATGTCTCTTAGCATCTGCTTCATCCATAAGATTTGAGTGCAACTACCTGCTGCTGCAATGTATTCTACTTCAGTTGTAGACAGAGATATTGCATCTTGTTTCTTGCTTAGCCAAGAAACCAATCTCTTCCCCAAAAAGAATGCTCCACCACTAGTGCTCTTCCGGTCATCCACATCTCCTGCCCAATCTGCATCTGTGTAAGCATGAAGAGAGAAGTCCGGATCTCTAGGATACCATAGACCATACTCAACTGTTCCTTTCAAGTATCTAAAAATTCTTTTGATTGCCATAACATGAGATTCTCTAGGATCAGCCTGGAATCTTGCCACAAGACCAACAACCTGCATTATATCTGGTCTAGTTTGAGTGAGATACAACAATCCACCAATCATTGATCTATACTTTGTCTGATTTGCCTTTGGAGAATCATCATCTTTGCTTAACTTACATCCGGTTGCCATAGGAGTGTTCATTGGCTTTGAGTCTTCCATACCAAATTTCCTTAACAATTCTTTCACATATTTGGTCTGAGAAATGAAGATCCCTTCTTTTGTTTGAGTAATTTGCAGTCCCAAGAAGAAATTCATTTCACCAAGCATAGACATTTCAAACTCACTTTTCATCTGATTAGCAAAAGTTTTGCACATACTATCTCTTCCTCCAAAAATGATATCATCCACAAACACTTCAACAATCAGAATGTTTTCATGATCAATTTTGAAATATAAGTTACTGTCAGCAGTGCCTTTGTTGAATCCAATCTGCACAAGATGCTTATCCAACCTTTCATACCATGCTCTTGGGGCTTGCTTCAATCCATACAAAGCTTTCTTCAACTTGCAGACCATATTATTATTATCAGACAATTGAAATCCATCCGGTTGTTCAATGTAGACTTCTTCTTCCAGATCACCATTTAGGAAGGCAGACTTGACATCCATCTGATATACCTTGAAGTCTTTGAAGGCAGCAAATGCAAGAAGTAATCTGACTGCTTCAATTCTTGCTACCAGAGCAAAAGTCTCTTCAAAGTCAATTCCTTCTATTTGAGAGTAGCCTTTGCAGACCAATCTAGCTTTGTTTCTGATTACTTCACCAGCTTCATTTAGTTTGTTCCGGAAGACCCACTTGGTTCCAATTACATTCCTGTCTCTAGGTCTGGGAACAAGATCCCAAGTATGATTTTTCTCAATTTGCATCAATTCATCTTCCATTGCTTTGGTCCAGTTTTCATCATTGCAGGCTTCATTTATTGTTTTAGGTTCAATCTTTGAAATCAGACAACATTCATTCTGATTTTGAGCAATATTCCTTCTAGTTTGTACACCTTTGCTTCTGTCACCTATGATCTGATCTTCAGAGTGATTCAGTCTTACATACCTTGGAATTTTGGGAGTATCCAGCACTGCTGTTTCTTGATCAGGCTCATTCAAACCTAACTCTTCTTCCTGATTTACCGGATCAGGCTGACTCTGTCTCACCGGAGAGGATTGAGGTCCTTGAACACTGTCTTGGTCATCTTCATCAAACTCATAAAATCTTGAAGGCTTCTCAATTCCTTCATCAACCTTTACATTGGTGCTTTCTATCATCTTCCTCAATCTCTTATTGTAACACCGGTATGCTTTGCTTTGAGTGGAGTAGCCCAAGAAAATTCCTTCATCACTTCTAGCATCAAACTTTCCTAGATCTTCATCTCTTTTAATATAACACTTGCTACCAAATACTCTGAAATATTTCACAGTAGGAGTGATGCCAAACCAGAGTTCATAGGGGGTCTTACCGGTGTTGTTTCTGATTTGAACTCGATTGAGAGTGTAGACTGCAGTGCTGATAGCTTCTTTCCAAAACATTTGAGGAATATTTGCTTCCAACATCATTGTCCTAGCAGCTTCCTGGATGGTCCGGTTCTTTCTCTCAACTACTCCATTCTGCTGTGGAGTCTTAGGAGCAGACAACTGTCTCTTTATACCCTGTTTCTCACAAAAGTCAATGAATTCACCAGATGTAAATTCACCACCTCTATCAGACCTTAGACACTTTAGTTTCAATCTGGTTTGATTCTCCACCATAGCTTTGAAGATTTTGAACTTCTCAAAAGCTTCTGATTTTTCTTTTAGAAAGGTAACCCACATCATCCGGGAATGATCATCAATTAACAACATGAAATATCTATCACCCTGCAGACTCTTGATTCTTGTCGGACCACATAGATCAGTATGTACTAATTCCAACAATCCGGTAGAAGACTGATCTTTGCTTTTGAAAGAGACTCTGCTTTGTTTACCTAACTGACACTCTTTACACACACTATTTGTAGGTTTCATCAATTTTGGAAGATCTCTCACAGCCTGAGTATTGCTTATCTTGATGATGTTATCAAAATTTACATGACACATTCTTCTATGCCATAACCAACTCTGATCAATTTGAACAAACAAACAACTTTTATCTGAACCAACCAGATGAAAGATGTTACCTTTTGTTTGAGTACCGGATGCAATTTCAGTTCCGGAGCTTGTAAAGATTCTGCATTTTCCATTCTTGAACCGGAGATCATAGCCTTTGTCCACTAACTGACCAACACTGAGAAGATTGTGCTTCAATCCTTCAACATACAGTACATTTCCTGTTTTGCTCTTACCATCAAAGGAAATAGTTCCCCTACCTCTGATTCTGCCAGCAGAATTGTCACCAAACTTTACCATTCCTCCTTCATATCTTTCCAAATCTAAGAACTTATTCTTGTCACCAGTCATATGGTGAGAACATCCACTGTCAATAACCCAATCATCCTTTTCTTCCACTTGAGCAGCCAAGGCTTTTTCAACAACTTTGTGATTGACAGATTCAGAGAGTATTGAATCTTCTTCCTTGATGGCTATAAACACCCACTCATTTCCGGATTTGCTTCCTAGTTCTGATTCATCATCTGTTACTCCTTCATTGTCATCTTCTTCATGAACATAATAGCAATTCTTTTGAAACCTTTGTCTGTGAGTATTAGATCTTGCAGATCTCTCCGGACATCTTGAGGCAAAATGACCAATCTTATTGCAGTTGAAACACTTAAAGGGTAGTTTTCCTTCATACTTACCGGATCCTCTTGGCAGTCTCTTTGCAATGAGGGCTTCAAGTTGAGCTGTTTCTGCTTCTTCTTCTTCCATGTCTCTTCTTGCTTGATCATACCATGACATTTTCCTTGATGAGTTTTCACCCGGATCAAATCTCTGTTTGCCTTTCACATAGGCACTGGCTTTGAAAACAGATTCAGTCTTGGGAGGATCATCTCCAAACTCGGTCATTTCAAATGCAGCTAGTTTGCCAGCCAGTTGTTCTCTTGTGACAGTAGTGTGGGCTCTGAATTCATCAATGGTAGCAACTTTGATTTTGTAGGCAGCAGGAAGGGATCTTAGGATTTTGCAGACAATCTCATTTTCATCTAAAGTTCCACCAGCATTTCTGATTCCACATACCAGCTCATTTACTCTTGGCATAAAGGTAGTGATGTTTTCATCATCTCTCATTTTCAATCTTTCAAATTTCCCTTTCAGACTTTGCAACCTTGCACTTTTGACAAACTCATCTCCTTCATACAGAAGTTCCAGTTTAGTTAGGATCTCATATGCAGTTGGTAGGTCAATGACATTCGAGAGATTTGAGTCATTCAATGCGCTTAGAAGAGCTTCCTTGGTCCGCAGATTGTTTTCAGCTTCTGTGATTTCATTCAGAGTTGTCGGACCACCTTGTGGAGGTATATATGGTTTTGAAATCATAGCCAAGTATGCTTTTCCCATACATTCCAAGTGACACTTCATGCGACCTTTCCAGAGAGTGAAGTTGGTTCCTTCGAACTTCGGACTATCCTTCTTGTATGACGACATCCTGGATCTCCTCAAGCGGTTAAGCTCCTATCAGAGGAACTTGGCTCTGATACCAATTGTTGGATCTAGGGCATACAACTGAGAGGGGGGGGGTGAATCAGTTGTATAAAACTTCTTCTCATTCAAACACTTAATTCTCTGTTGTTAGTTAGCAGCATATCAAATAATCATCCATGGAAGCATAATACATAAACACAAGAGCAGATAAGCATCAACACATTGAACACCAAGATTTTGACATGGAAAACCCGGTTAAGGGAAAAACCACGGGGTGATTAACCCAAGAATTATTCTCTGTTAGAAGAATAAAGAAAAATGAATGGCACATGCCAATAAGGGCTCACTGCCCGAGCACACTGCTCACAAAGAGGCCCACTGCCTACAAGGAGACACACTGTCTACAAAGTGATAAAAATCACAGTCTTGAACTGGAGAATGACATCTCTATCATGTCCGGATCAGTTCCAATTAAGCCCAACAATCTCTGCTCTGCCTTTCGCACGTTTCTTCGCTATGCCATACTCATCCACACACCACACCTTGAAATGAACTCACAAACTGTTATTTATACAAGACATCGACTTAGGAACAAACATCTAAGTCGGCAAACAACCATAGGAGTATCCGCAAGATGAATAACACATCCGGTCGGCCATCACAAGAACATTCGCAGGATGAACAACTCATCCGGTCGGCTAAACAGAGCAAGAACTTCATCCGGAAGAATAACTTCAATTCCGGGCTCTACCATCAATGCGGACCAACAACACAACCTAAACATGATCCAAGAACCTTCACAAGCCTGTCTGAATGTCCGGATACATCCGCACTTCCTCTACTTACTGGGATCTCTTGTCTTCCTCATCTGGAACTTCAAGAACATAGTCTGTC
Organism: Cunninghamia lanceolata; assembly: GCA_027924645.1. NCBI lineage: Eukaryota > Viridiplantae > Streptophyta > Pinopsida > Cupressales > Cupressaceae > Cunninghamia > Cunninghamia lanceolata. The sequence continues at coordinate 2,554,048 of BSBN01001019.1, forward strand.
GCCACTGTCATAATGCAAGAGGTACTTCCGGACCTCCAAATCATACACAAATCAGGATGACACATCACAAGGACATCCCAAACACTCCGTCCAATCCGCAGATTAGGATGATACAATTCCGGACCTCACCGGACCTTTTTGTGATCCTCTGTCACCTCTGGATACTTGCCGGACCCGGTTCTATACCGGCAGCCACAACTCCTTCAGATCTTCATGCGGACCTCTGAAATCTTAACTGTAGCATCTCAAGACTCATATCTACTAACCCTTTAATCCGCATCCTCCGGTTCTCATCCTATACAGTACATTTACCTTCTTCTCATCACTGTTCTTCACTGTTCCTGACTGAGGCTAATTTTCTCAATATCCTCAGCACACAGCTCATCAAATCCTTCTTGTCAATGCAATATAAGTATGTTGACATCAATGACAACAATGGCTCACCTCATACTTGCAACAACGGGGTGTTTGTTAGTTAGTCCTAGTGTCAAGGAATCCCTATCAGGTGTTTGCTCATGAAATCTAGTTTACTTTCTCAGGCCAAATTATGAAATTTCATGACTAAGACCATTCCTGATTCCCTAGTGCTTTCTAATCACTAAGATTCATCAAGACGAGGTGAGAACATACAACAAATATGGTTTCTGATTCGGACTAGTTGCCCTATCTAATATTTTACAAGTCATCTCCCATATTAGACTTGCGTGTCAATAAGCCTCGTTTTATGTTAATAGCTTGATGGGTTATCTAAATGAACATCATGGTAATCATCATACAACTATTTTAATAGACTCGTCCTTTAGTTAATCTTTTTAATAAGATATCCGAGGAGATTTCCCCTTCCTGCGGATTTAACTTTGACATGTCCCTTATTATTCCCTAACGATTTAGAGGGACAATGCCTAGACATTGTTGTTGCAGCTATGTTAGGCGCGAAGTACTTGGTTTAACGCAACGGTATTACCCATAAACGTGACATAGAGGTACCATAAAAACTGAACACTGTGATTTGTTTTGAGTTTTGGACAAATATTAAAGTTTACCTAGCTAATAGAAAAGATATACCTACATCAAAACTAATAAATAAATTGATAAAGGGAATATGCTTGATCAATTCGTTTATGCGAAATGAATAGGACTAGAAATGATACAATCAATGTCATCAATTCATAATTGTACATAACATAAACTAGAAATGATATTCTATCAATAATGCATATAAAGACTCACTCTTAAGAGAAATAAGGGAATCTTATTTTATCATACAAGTAAAGAATTGATACAATTTCTTTCATGATCATTTGCTAACTTTTAATTGGAACCAATGAGAACTTTGTAAATTAAGACAATTATCCCAGCAAGAAATTTACTTGAAACTCCCTAAATGCATTTATACTTTAATAAAACTGGTTAATTGCATTGTTAACAAACTTGCATCGATAAATAAGTGCATTATAACAATAATATTCTCACATCAATATTGGAAATATCATTTTACGGTTGAACCACTTATGGATCACAAAACAACTATACTACATGATTGGTCAACCCTGACCATATTTATAATCTGCAAACTCATAATAATACTTTTCTTTAACTTATTTGATTAAAAAAGCATAAGACTTGAAAAATACTTAATCAATAAAATATCTAACTATCTAGTAGAATACACAGGATTATTGTTAATTAAATTGTTGAACATAAACATTGTTCAAAAGTATAGTATGAGGATCAATTCCTTGCAAAAGCATTCAACTTACTTATATTGGCAAATGGATAGGAATTTACGATATTTGAATCTCAATAAGTTTCTTGACTGAAACTTTCTAAATGTTAACATTATAAGTCAAACAAGCTTTACTTCTTTTCATAAGTCATATTGGATGAATCTTTGTTATATTAATTGAGACAAATGAAGTTGTTCTAAATCACTATGTTTTCTATTTGTACATCCTAGTATCCCTTAAGGTTTGACAATTACTTATACAATCATGATTTATTTCCAAATATGATTCTTACTTTAATCTTATAACATATGACAATGTCTTAGTCCAACAATTTTATATTTAACAAATCATGATTCATTCTCTAATTGTTCTATAGATTTAAGTATGTCTAAGATAGTAGATTTGTTCCATAATTTCCAACATCAATAACACTTGTTTGATGGAACTACAAGATGCTTGCAAAGTAGCTATTATAACATCATTAAATTCATTTGACCTTAGTGTATTTAAATTTGAAATCCCCCAAAGCCAAAGCTTGTACAGGCACTAGCACAAGACATGTTTCCCCCTAAGCATGCAAGCTTATAACTTGACTGAAAAGAACCAAAAGCACTAACAACATCCTTTCTACAAAAGCCATGGTCTATCCTAGTAGGAGAAATAAATGAGCCCCTATCATTATGAGCAAGTGAAACATCATGAAGAGAGATGAGGAACTGCATCGACTTTAGAAGGAGGAAACCAATTTCAAACTATATTTCAAGCTAATACCATCTTAGCAATCCCACCCAACATCAATTAGACTAGCAACCATAATAGGAGGGCATTATAACACCACTAAACCTACATCTTGGCTCTCTGTGGAAGGCCTGCAATATATGGCTACCATAGAAGGGTGATTCTTCTCTACAAATAATACCAAAGAGGCCCTTTGATAGACTTCAAACTAGAGGTCAATAAGTCATTGTTATTCATCCTTGTCCAAGGAACCATTCGACACATCCTCAACCTCTCCCTTTACAACATTAAGAACATCTTTATACTTGTCTTCCTCATCTCTATCTTCCTACTTGTTCTTTCTCATCAATGATTCAAACCCCATTTTTCCCAATGATTCTATTATATTAAATGTAAAACTACTAATATTTAAACAAAATCCATTTTATTATTAATACAAACTTCTCGCTAATATTTCTAATCCTGAAATTCTCATGGAGCTTTTGCATAAGATTATCCTAAAATTAAAAAAGACAAATTGTTTTCAATGGTACTTTTGATTACCCTCAAATTAAAATAAAAGACATGTTTATAGCCAAATCTAAATGCACGACAGAGACGGTGGATGGAGTTTTTGTGTGAGTACAATTTCGATGTGCACTATATCATGGTAAAGGAGAATGTAGTGGCATATGCCTTGAGCAGGAGATGTCATGAGATCATGACCATTGCAGTGACTACTGATTTGAGGGCACGTATTCTTCAGCAGTTGTCAGAGGATGAGTTGCATCAGAAGATTTAGAGTTTGATGCAGTCATAGAGAGGCCTCGAGGGCAAGTATTCATGATTTGTGCTTGAGGCAGATGGTTTGTTACGATTCAAGGGACGTATCTATATGCCACATAGTGGGGATGTATGGAGATTGATTCTTTCAGAGGCTCACAGAGCACCATATGCAGCTCACCTAGGGGTCAGGAAGATGCATTTTGATATTCGATAGCTATATTACTAGCCAGGCATGCATAGAGATATTACAGAGTTTGTAGCTCGATGCCTTGAGTGCTAGAGGGTCAAGGTCGAGCACCAGCACCCCGCAGGATTGTTATATCCCGATGAGATTCAAGAGTGGAAGTGGGATACGACTTCCATGGATTTTATAGTTGGTCTACCCATGTCCACCCGACGCCATGACGCCATCATGGTGACGGTGGACAAGTTGACAAAGGTAGCCCACTTCTCACCCATTCGCACCACCTATACAACATCAACTATGGCACTGGTATTCATGGATGAGATTGTCAAATTGCATGGAGTACCTTGCAGGATTATTTCAGACAGGGACCCAGTGTTTACTTCTACTTTTTGGATGACACTACAGCAAGCTTTGGGCACCCAGCTTAATTTTAGTATAGCTTACCATCCTGAGACAGATGGATAGATAGAGAGGGTTAATAAGGTGCTTGAGGATATTTTGAGGATGTATGTTATGGATCATTAGTCTAGGTGGGAGGAGTACTTGTACCTAGTGGAGTTTGCATACAATAATAATTATCATAGTTCATTGGGTATGGCACCTTACCAGGCATTATATGGCAAACCGTGTAGGAATCCATTGAGTTGGGATCACCTATAGGATAGAATTGCTATTGGGCCAGAGCTATTACAGGACATGGAGCGATAGGTATCAGTGATATGTTAGAGGTTACAGGAGGCCCATGATCGACATAAGATGTATGTAGACAGTAAGAGGATTGATCGATCCTTTTCAATGGGTGACAGAGTCTTCTTGAGAGTGCAACCGCATAAGAGTCCAATCCATTATGGAAAGGGCTCTAAGATAGTACCTCATTTTGTGGGCCCCTTTGAGATATTGGAGCTGATAGGACTTGTAGCCTATCGTTTAGCCTTGCCACCTAGCCTGTCATGCATTCACGATGTATTTCATATTTCTATTTTGAGATGCTACGTCTATGATCCTTCTCATATTTTGGATTGGGATGCTCTTTAGGTAGAGGAGGATGGACATCTAAGATTGGAGCCCATTCGTATCTTGGCTCATCAGACCCTGGGCCTTCGAGGTTGAGAGCTAGATCAGGTCTAGGTCTAGTGGGACAGTTATGATGAGACCGTTGCCACTTGGGAGGACACAACTGTTATGAGGACTCTCCACCCTCACCTTTTTGAGGACTTCCAGGAGGAAGCCCTAGCCCAGGGGGGTGGATGTAGGGCCCCTCTTTGGTGTAGTCATTTTGACAGGATTGTTGTACATTTTTCTTTGCTACAGACCTTTGACATGACGAGTTATATGGTTAGCCATCTTGGTTATCTGACTTTGATGTAGACCCATGGATATTATATTTATATGTATATGCACTTGGATATTACATGCTTTATTTGATTTTATGTGATGTCAAAGGAAAAGTAATATGTTGCTTTTGAGTTATGGTTAATGACCATATATATGTAATCCTCAAGTTCCATGTTGGAGGTTATTTATTTCTTTATGAATGATGTCATTTACGGATATTGAGATATTTAGATTTGATAATAATGAAAATGTGTGTGTTCCTTTATGTGATCTAGTATTAAATTGCTTATACTTGTACATGAGGCAGTTGTGATTAATTCCATCTTTTGTGTTTATGCTAATATATGTTGTAATTGTGATTAATTTTATCTTTCGCTTCGGCTATTTATTGTAGATTATACTGACAATGTAACATCGAGTGTACAGGAAGCTACTGGAAACAGGGAAAACATGTGGAGTTCTATTGTAAGTTCCCAGTGAGCCGACCTAGCCTGCATGAAGGCATAAGCCTCTTATTAGCCATGTGTGTGCCTTGGGAAGGGAGTTATGTAAAGTCGTCTTGTTAGTATTACTTGGGGAGTCGTTACATGACTGCCTTGTGAGGATACCCATATCATTTTTTTATTGCAGCAACCATTTTCTAGGAGACACGATCTATTGTTTTATTCAATCAAATACTTACGGGCATCCACCAAACTTCTGGCAGAAACAGAGTTTCAATTTAAACATTAATGTTAATGGTGACTGCTTCTTGAACGGGAACGGACTTGGCGAAATGAATAGGCCCACATCTACCACCTAAGTAGTTAAAGCTTAGAGTGTGTGATTTAAGCCTGGCCTTGATGGATTAGGTTGTTGTTGTAATCTACTTAGAGTTTATATTTAATGAGCTAAATTTCTAAATTGCTTTAAAGTATCAAGTTAGCTTTTTTGATATCTAGAATAAAACCTCCATTGTGAGACTATATGTCAGTATGAACCATGGTTTCTTTTGACTTGGTAGGGCATGTTCACTAATGATGGTTCACCTCTTCAAATGCAAAAGATAAGAGCTATGTTACTCAAAGCTCCATTCCAGTTCAAAAAAAATTCTAATATCCAAAAATCTTACTTACAAACTCTTCGAAAACTTTTCCTGACTATTACATGGTATCCTCACCAAATTGTTCCTTGCAAATCTTTAGAATATAAGATGTATCTTATTCTAAAATGCTTGACTAATTAATGTTTTCTATTAAAAGAACTTAGTGTTAGTGTGTTAATCATGACTTTTTGAAACCTTTAGTGGATGTTTTTTTGTCTCAAAGGGTTGTGCATGGTCTCACTTGTGGTCCCTATTTTAAGGTTTAAACCCTAAGTTGGTCTCTCTATTGTAGCAAGGAATGTTGTCTAGTTGACCATTATGGGCTACTAGAAAACATGAACAATTGGAACAAACTAGGGATCTATGGAGTAGAGACCTTTTCACTCATCATAGGCTATGCATAGTTTATGTAATATTTTAACCATTCAACAAGGAAATTTTTGGTGACACCCTTCTTATATTGTGACACTAAATGAAATTGTTGAAGGTAAGATGCCCACTTTAAATGTTGATGTTTCTATATCTTGGAGTGGAAAATAAAAAAATAAGGGGGTTGGTGATTACTAATTAGCATGCAAAATGACATTACTATCAAGAAGAGGATTATACATTGCCAGAGTGCTTGGACCAAATAGAATTATTTGTTGTAGGTGCTATAATGAAGGTCGAGAAGGGCCTTGAATGATAGACCACTAGATGTCCTCTTTGCACAAGTGTCATACCTATGCCATACAAGGAAGTTTCAATCTTAAGCTCAACTGGTTGTTGCAAGTTTAGGATCAAGCCCTAGACTAGAGAAAAGAGCCTCTTTCATACAACTAAAGGCTTGAGTGACTTGAGGACTAGTTAAGAGCTTTTTGTTTAGTAACTAACGAAGTGGGTGGAAAAACATGTGAAGTTAGGAATGTACCCTCATAAAACACTTCACATTTGAAATGTTGGACATAGTGGGTTGCTAAAGGACCTTGACTTTATTTGGATTTGCTTGCTTTCCATGCTAATCAATTAGGACCCTCAAATGTTTGACCTAAGTTTGTCGAAAGGGCCTTTTCATCTTGGAAAATATCCATGAATGTTTAGACATGGACTAGGTGGTAACCCAAAGTCTTTGTTAAATCAAGATGTCATCAAATTGGATGAGAAGAAATTGTTGGCATAGGGTTTGAAACATCAATGTTGGATGTGCATGAATTTGGCAAGTGGATTAGTGAGGTCAAAAGGGATGACTAAGCTCTTTTAGAACTCTAACTTGGTTGTGAAAGTTGTCTTCTAGACATCACATGGCTCTTCGTGAATATCTAGAAGTCATGTTGAGCTTAGTGAAGTGCTTTCCACCTTGAAGTCTATATAGAAGATCATTGATTTGGAAAGTGGGTAATACGTGACTAACTGCCACACATTATGTTCCTATTTAACAATATTAGAGTAGGATTCCACAAAGAGATGTGATGGGTTATATCTCTCTTGCCTTCTTTGAGCAATTATTGGATTTTACACTTGATCTCAACAATCTAGATGGTGTCAATTAGGCATTCCATTTGAGAACCTAGCTCAATCTTGGTACAATATTGAAAGGGATTGAAAGGAAGAAGTACTTTTTGTGTTTAAAAAAACTCAAAATACACATCAATAAGAGTTTTGAGTGCTTCAGGGGTAAATTTCTTAGCATTGTGTTTTATCCTTTTAGATGATTTAGAGTCAAGAATTAATGCAAATTTACTTGTTTGATTTCTGGCCTACCAAAAATCAATGAGGGAATAAAAGAAGTGAATTTATACACTTTATTTTCTTCTTCTAATTTGTAGGTCTTACCATGACCATCAAATATAGCCCTGTCATTTCAATTGGAAGGTGCTTTAAGTATTAGAATGTAATAATCAAGTGTGGTGATGTCACAATCTAACATTTCTAGAATGACTTAATGGAAAATGTGAGTGAATAGAGACATGAGTGTGGGTTGTCCCTCCTTGACCCATTCCAAGCGATATGGGTGTAAATACAATATAATTGGCAACCGAATAATTGCCAACGAACATTTGAGTGATTATGTTTGTTTGGCTTCCTTTTTTGATTATAAGCTCCACCAACTTCTGTTTGACTTGACAATAATGAGTGAAAAGAGATTCTTTATGTAATGTCCCATTTTTTATTAGATCTGCAACACTGAGATTGTTGGCAGTTAGATGAGTCTTGAATGAGTCCTATCATCAGTTAGAAAGGAGGAGTCTTTTTAGTTAGAGTGTGGTGACTGAGTCTTCTTGTTGACGTGACTTGGTTTTCCAGTTAGGTAGTTGCTAATTAAATCAGGATGGTACATTTGTAGTGATCTCATAATTATATGCACTTATAGTAATTCTCCATAAAAGAAGGTAGTATTTGATTAGTTAATGTTTGTTTGTTAGAAACCGCCAATTGTTGAATTGATTTCCATTGATTTAGGATTCCTTGAGTTGAAGAGTGTAAGTAGCACTATACAAGAAGGGAAATACATCTTTGAATATTGCAAAGAGAAATCATTTCTCTATTGGGCTAGATGTGGTGTTTTAGCAGTTGTGGCTTGGAGATGAAATCCTTCAGGTGTGGATATGAACAATCATCAAGGCAAAAGCCCTTACGGTGCAAAACGTGCTCTAGAGTGTCAATAGGATAATCAACGGTGTGCAATTTGAATACTGGAGTGTGCAACAAGTTGTATCAGTTTTCTAGATTCCTATTTGAATGTATGTTATTAGCATAAATTATTGAGAAATTAAAAAAGAATATATAATTATTGTTGGAGTATTGTTGTGTTTGTTATTTGTCCTTTAGTAGGGTTTTTTATAGTGGTACCAGAGATGTGATCTTGCTAGCTTGTGAAAAACACAAAAATAAATAATAAATAAAAAAATAAAGCAAAACAATAAAAAATAGGAAAAACCAAAACATCTAGACATATGCACTCCATGCTAGAAAGTGATAGGGAAACGAGGTATCAACAAATGGAATAGAGGAAGCAGAAAATGTCACACGAGGACAAAGAATAGGAATTCTTCGATGTGAGGAAATCAAGGAAGGGTAATAACAACTTATTGAACTTTTCATCTAGAGTAAGCAAGGAAATGAAACCAAGGAAACAAATCATGCAATGCCTTTGGGAACTGGTGCACAAGGGGAATCTTCAACTTCAGTAGCAAATAAAAACATCTCAGTGAAATCAACGATGGGTATTGGATTACCAAGAGTCATGTTTTTTGTAAAAAGAAGTCATGTCATAGGTGGAAGATATGGATGAACAACAGGAGCAGGACTTGGATGCTCTCCCTGCCAAATAGAAGGCAAAATGTGTTGAATTTTGAGCAGACATTTCCTTTATGAAGTCCTACACACTAAAGTCAAAAACTAAAACCAAGAATGGAAGCCAACTTACTCCAAATAGACCTTGTAAAGATTTGCAAAGTAGGTATGGAAAATTGATTGTCCCCTCATTTGATGCATCCAATCTAGAGCCTCAACATAAGCTTTGATGCAAAAACTAAACACATACTTCTCATTGAGCCCTATGTATGAGGAGGAAGCATTTAAATTTGCGATCCTTCACCTAGAGGGGGTTGCACATGAGTGGTGATATTAGGGTTTAGTACTTAGGGGCATAGCCTTATCAACTCCTACAAGGAGTTTTACAAGAGGTTGATAGATAGACTTGAGAGGTAGGATCTAAAGGAGCATTTTAAAGAGTTGGCTCAATTATGGAATCAAGGCTTAGTAGATGCATATGTAGCCAACTCACTCCAAATAGACCTTGTAAAGATTTGCAAAGTAGGTTTGGAAAATTGATTGTCCCATTATTTGATGGATCCAATAGAGCCTCAACACAAGATTGGATGTAAAAACTAAACACATACTGCTCATTGAGCCCTACGTATGAGGAAGAAGCAATTAAATTTATGATCCTTCACCTAGAGGGGGTTGCACATGAGTGGCGATATCAAGGTTTAGTACTCAAGGGCATAGCCTAATCACCACTTACAAGGAGTTTTACAAGAGGTTGATAGATAGATTTGAGAGGTAGGATCTAAAGGAGCATTTTAGAGAGTTAGCTAAGTTATGGTATCAAGGCTTAGTGGATACATATATAGTCGATTACTAGAGAATAGTTGTTATAATGTGAGGCCTATTTATATCACTCCTATATGTTGCTTACATCACATTTACATTTTGTTGACATATGGACTTTGGGACTGTTGATCCTGTTTTGCAGACCTTTAGGATTCATTTCTTATGCTATGGTTGGATTAGATGGACTATGCTATGATGTTGATTATCGTTTACATGTTAGAATTATTTCCAAAATTATAATGTTATGCATTATTTAATTTTGGATGAAATTTAAATGTTAGTGGATAGGTAATGAATGAATTATTATGCAATCCTGAAATTGAGTTGATGATTAGAAATGCAATAGATAGTAACTCTTATCAATGATGTTATGTGTTGATTATTGAGGATATGATGATTGTGCGACATTGTGTGTGTATGCTTTCTTTCACTTCGGCTATGATATACATGTGTTACTAATCTATTTTTGTAAGTGTGCAGATAATTTTCCATGCCCATGGAAAATTAGATATCATCCCACACCCCCATGTGAATTCCGTGTAAAGCGACCTAGTCCCAAGAGGGACCAAGGTCATATGTGTATTGCATGATGATTTATCGTGATATCTTCTTTTGATGTCCTTTTGATTAGGTCTACCCCTTTCTAATTGATTTAATTATGGTTTTGTGAAATGTATGTTAGATTTGGCACATTTTAGTGCTTTTTTTATTTTTAAAGCTTTTTATGTGATTTTATGCTACCTAAGGTGTTTATTTTGGGTTAATTTTGATCCTAGGTTATACCCCTAGGGTCTAGGTCCTATTTGAGCATGTTAAACCCTAGGGTAACCTCTATCTAGTCACTCTAACTTCACCCTGAAGTAAAGTGAAGAAATTTAAATTTTGGAAGGAGTGGTGGATGGGTCAAGCATTCAACCATGACCCATTCCTCTTTCCAAGGCTTTGGTTCCCATACCTTGAAGACTTGGGGAGTCTTCAAGACTCCCAAGTGTGATAAACCCATCTCCAATGCTCTCACACATGAGAGAGAGAATCTTGGAGTGAATAGGATTTCTTTGAAGGATAGGACTATGACAAGTGTCATATCTTATCCTCTTGGAGTCCACCTTGTGAGATTCTTTATCTCCACCTTTGCTCTATACATGTGTGAGAGCACATGTGGAGAGAGTGAGGCTTGGTGGGATGGGAGAGTGACATGTGTCGCCTCCACATCCCATGGAGATTGCAAGTGGGTTGTGAGGAGGAAGGAGAAGGTGACATGTGTCACCTTCTCATTCCTCATTCTCATTCCTTAATGCTCTTGAGTGTAGCCTATAATACTCCCTCTTTGAGAGAGGGAGAGGGTTCTCCTTTTTCACTTATTTTCTTTTATGATGGCTTTTTGGAGACTTAGCTAGTTTTGGAGACTCTTTGGAGGCAAGGGCTTGGAGAGGTTTGGAAGGATTTTCATCAAATTTATTCCATCATTGGGCTTTCATAGGTAAGCTTCAAGGCATGAAGCCTTTTCCTTGTATTTTACTTTCATTGTGTAGTTGTAAGTTTTGTGTTTGAATCTTTTTGTGTTGTGGGGTTTATTATGGGTGTATGGATGAGGCTCCCATTTTTTTGAGAGCACATCTTGTATGGGGTGGGAGAGGAGTGAACCCTCTCGAGGTCACCCTCTTCATCTATGTGACATTTTGATTGCCATGAGAGTATTTGGAGAAGTATGAAGTTATTTTGATAAGGCATGAGTGCCTATGAGCATATTTGAGAAGGCATGAGTGCCTTAGAGATGTTTTATCATTATTTGTGGTGTTTAAGGCTTGAGGCCTTGTATATTGAGCATTGTGAGATTTTGCGTTTTAGGAGTGCACGTCTTGAGTAGAGAGTTGTCCACTCTCCTACCCCCTAAATCCATTCTTCATGGATTTCGTTGTGTGTAAAACTTGGATGGGTCTTCTTCTTGATTGTGAGTGTTTTTGTGTATTATTAATGTGGTGTGAAACCGGGTGAGGATGATCTTCTAGCTCAGGGGTGACCCTTTTTCGGGTCTATGGTAGGGTGGAGAGCATTTGTGGGTATGGGAAAGTTTTCCTTTGTTTTATTGGAGGTTTGAGATAATCGAGCTTAGAGGAAGATTTTATTATTTTTGTGTTTGAGTTGAATGGATGTTTGAAGCCATGGCCATGAGGCCTAGTTGTAAACTTGTGAGAGAGTGAGCTCTCTATGTATTGTTGTAAACAAGGAAAATGGTTATTGGATCTAGGTCTAGTTTTGTGATGTAGTTGTTTATTAATGGGAGTTGCTTCGTAGTTCAATGTTCTTCTCAAATGAAAGAGAATAATATTTCAGTACCTTATTGTTTGATGCAAATAAAACATATGTTGTTGTTTGTTCAAAATCCAAATATAAGTTGTTGTTTTGCTTGTTATGGTTTTCAAAAAAAGGGGTATATAGAATGCATTTTAAAAAAATGCTTTAGTTATAGCTGCAAATAAAATGTATGTATTTATGGATAAATACCTTGGAATAGAAAAGAAAATTTTGAACATAGGTTGCTGTGCAAAAAAAATTCAATTAGTTTACTCGTTTTATTTTTCAAATAGTTATGAAAGAAAATTGTAATGTGAAGTTTTTTTAAAATGACTATAGATATGTTTATGCATTTTTCTACCTTATAACTTTATTCCTCATGTTATGTGTATTTATTTGTATTAGTACAGTATATTTTTGCAAAGATTCATTTAACAGAATTAGAGAAGATTATTCAAAAAAAAGAGTGAAAGATATATATATATATATATATATATATATATATATATATATATATATATATATATACCATTATTTTATTAGTAAACTGAAGTATTTGCATGATGTGTGTGTGTGTGTGTGTGTGTGTGTGTTTTCCCTCTGAGGCAACAGGTAAAACTTTGTGTATAGAAAACCCACATGGATGCCTTACTGAGATCCTCCTACAAAACAAAACAAAATTGAATAGGAAACAAAGGAGAGGAAGGAAAATTTAAAAAAATGGGTTAGGGTTGTGGAGAAAATAAAGTAAGGATTTTAGGGTTGGGGAGAGATGAGTGGAGGGAAAATATAGAAAAGATTTCAACCTTGTTTCATTTCTCTTGCACGTGATTTTATTTCTCCCTCATCTTTTCTTTTCTTTTTTAAGTTTTGGATGTAATCTCAATGTTTTTCTTTTTACCCCTTGTTTTAATTTAGGGGGATGGGGTTAAATATTCTCTTGTTCTTTCCTATCTAGGGTTTTAATAATGTAATGAGGGAATTTTTAATGGGGATGTTACAATTATTTGTATTTGGAAATAAATTAAGTATTAGATTAGTATATTTTGATTCTATTAATGCCTTGACTATTAAATTGTTATAAAAAGAGAGATTTTTATTTTAATTGCTCATAGTGATGTAAACCGTTTTAATTATCCTAGGGGTGTAGTCGAAAATGTTACTGGGGTATAATTAATTTAATTAGTATTATTTAATATTTAATTATTTTTAATGGCTTGGTAGGAGACTATTTTTAATTAATTATTTTCTAGGTATGTCATTGAGGCGTTATGCTGCCGAAATTTAGCTAGAATATTATGGTCAACTTAGTTAATTCCTTCCTATTCATTTTAACACATTTAATTATCTAGAGATTTAATTATGTCTTAGATGTATTTAATTTAATTTAAATTTTCTAGTTTCTAGGGTTAGATTTCGACATGGATCGAAATCACTTCACTTCATTTATGAAACTTACGGTTAAATGCAAAATTGAATCTAACCCTAATGGCGATGCTCCTCACGTCGCATAAACCCCTTAGAAGACTATCATATTGCAAGGGATGCGAAAGGACTTTGCAATACCCTAACTTAGACTGAGGTCTTCGCCTTTGTGTGTTTGTTTGTGAGCGCACATGTTGTGCGCAAGGGGGTTTTTAGAATTGGGTGGGAATTTTTTTAATGTTGCATGTCATGACTACATGGCAAATGTGGACATGACACATGTGTTGTGTGTTGTGACCACATGGGAAATGTGAGCATGACATTTGGTATTAGAGCCAAAGTTTAAAAACTAGGCTTGTTTGGGCACATTATTTATTCTGTAATTTCAATTAATTTGTAAATACCTTGTTTGTATAGGATGCCGCTGAATCGAGGCGAGCGCACTCACGTGCCAGTGAGTCCATTGAGATATGTAACAAGTCATTAGTTGAGGGACAGGCACCACTGACATCGCAGGTTCCGCAAGCACCTGATTTAGGACCGTAGATTCTTCAGGCGCTACAGACAGTCTTAGAGAGATTACCACCGACCGCAGCTGAGCCACGTGTTGAGTCGTGTGATGAGCTATGTGTTGAGCTGTGTGTTGAGCCGCATGTTGAGCCACGTGTTGAGCCATGTGTTGAGCCACATGTCAAGATGCATGTAGAGATACCAACCACTATAGTAGAGGAGGTTGCTTCAGTGCACATAGCTCGCATTAGGAGTCCTCCACGTTATGCGATGCGCGAGGAGGGAGTGAGGATAGAGCAGATCTACCATGGGCTATTTGATTATGGATGGCAAGATGAGGTGGATGTACCATTTAGAGAACACAAAGACCACGGGGACCCTATCAGCGATTTACTCGGACTCAATCCACCCACTTTTTCCGGTACTACAGAGGGAACTGAGGCTAAGGCCTAGCTCATTAGTCTTGATAGGTGCTTCGCGTTGCGTCCCTATGAGAGCAACACGAAGGCACAAGTCGTAGTGCACTTACTGTGTGATGTAGCGACGACATGGTGGCACACTGAGAAGTGCAAGAACTACCTCTTTTTAGACACGCTCACTTTAGACACATTCCTAGAGTGCTACAAGACTCAATATGTCAGAACATTTCAGACAGCACAGGATTGATGAGTTTCACGATCTGTAGCAAAGGGGTTCTATAGTTGCAGAGTATGAGTGCAAGTTTGTAGAGCTATCACGTTATGCTAAGTACTTACACGATGAGAATCTCCTGGTTAGTCATTTTATCATAGGTCTTAATCCTAGTATCGTAGGAACTATTTGCATGTCAGACCCACAGACCATGAGCGAGGCCACCGAGAAGGCACTCATCACAGAGGAGGTTTATGGATGGATTCATAGATCACGTACGCAGTTCTAGGATCGGAACCATCATCAGGATCAGGGATTCCGTAGGCACCAGCTACCTCATAGGGGCAATTTTAGTTCTACACCGTTACCTCTTGGAGCTCCACAACAGCATCAGTAGAGGTCCAAGCCACAACAGAGGGCACAAGGGGGTCATAGTCACAGATGGTAGCAGTAGGGTCCATGTAGAGATTAGTGATAGCAGGTACCAGTTGCGAGGCTATCTAGGACACATTAGTCCTTCAGAGGTTCACAGAGTTCCACAGGTCGACCTGGACAGTAGAATTTAGCAGGACATAGATAGGATAGGTGCAGGCTTGGGGACCATGTTATGTGTGTGGTGGTGTGGGTCACTTAGCCAGAGAGTGCCCATAGGGTTATATAGCAGGGGGACAACCTCATGCTAGGGGATATGAGCAGATAGTTGGGGATGTGGGTAGATCCCACCGTATGTTTGCAGCGGTTGATAACCGCCAGGTTGACTTTTAGGCCTCCATGATTGAGACCATAGGTATGATTGGGGATGCCCCCATTACTATTTTATTTGACTCCGGTGCTATAGATTCCTTTATCTCTCCATCGTTAGTGGAGTGTTGTAGGCTGGTGGCCTCTAGGTAGGACGATAGGTGGGAGGTCTAGTTGGCCACAGGGGCCAAGATGGTAGTAGATTCATTGCTGCATGATTGTGAGATAGTATTGGGAGCCTTCATTACAGTAGCGGACCTTAGGGTTATGCCCTTAGGGTCTTATAGTGTGGTGTTAGGCATGGATTAGCTTGCGGCTCATAGAGCCAAGCTGGATTGTCACCAGAAGGCGATAGGTTTCTTATACAACCATGGCATGGTAGTTGAGATTTTGGGTATTTAGAAGCCCACAACAATTCGCATGATCTCTGCTCAACAGCTTAAGCATTGTATGCAGAAGGGTTGTCAGATGTTCACCATTATTGTCAGTGATAGGTCAGAGGATGAGCCAGAGGTATCATTAGATGATCATCCCATTTTGAGAGAGTTTGTTGATGTATTTCCACTTGAGTTGCCAAGGATGCCACCTCATAGAGAGGTTGACTTTCACATTGACCTTGTACCAGGTGTCGAGCCAGTGTCTCGTGCACCTTACAGGATGACTACCCATGAGCTCATGGAGCTCAAGCTATAGTTGGAGGAGTTGCTCGAGAAGGGGCACATCTGACCTAGTGTCTCACCTTGGGGTGCACCGGTCATCTTCGTGAAGAAGAAGAATGGGTCTCTTCATCTTTGCATGGACTATAGGCACCTTAATAAGGTGATGGTGAAGAACCGTTATCCTCTACCTCGAATAGATGATTTATTTGATCAAATGTAGGGAGCAAGGGTGTTCTCTAAGATTGACCTGAATTTTGGATATCATCAGTTGCACATTACAAAGGTGGATATCCATAAGACTGTCTTTTAGACTCGCTACGGTCACTATGAGTTCACCGTGGTGCCCTTCAGATTGACGAATGCCCCTACAGTGTTCATGAGTCTCATGAATGGGGTGTTCCGCACCTATTTAGATTGGTTCATGATTATATTCTTAGATGGCATATTGATTTATTCACGGACTAAGGAGGAGAACGAGGAGCACTTACGCTAGGTTTTGTAGTGTTTGAGAGAGTAGCATCTATATGGCAACTTGGCGAAGTGTGCCTTTTTTATATCAGAGGTACAATATTTGGGACACATCCTATCTAGCGATGGTATCTCCATAGATCCATCAAATATTAGGGCTATCAGGGATTGGCCAACACCCACCAGTGTTACAGAGGTCAGGAGTTTCATGGGACTAGTTGGGTATTATCACAGATTTCTGGAGGACTTCTCTAGGATATCACACCCCATTACTTCCCTTCAGCGGAAAGGGAAGAGTTTCACATGGACAGAGGAATGTGAGAGGGACTTTGGGGTCCTCAAGTAGCGTCTCACTAGTGCTCCTATCTTAGTAGTACCTGATCCAGCAGCTGATTTCATGGTTTGCATAGATGCTTCATTAGAGGGATTAGGGGTTGTACTTATGCAGGATGGTCCAGCAATCACGTATGAGTCGTGAAAGCTTAAGACCCATGAGTTGAACTACCCCACACATGACTTGGAGCTCGCAGTGGTAGTTCACGCTCTTGTTCAATTGAGGCACTTTCTATTGGGATGTCATTTTGAGCTACACTCAGACCATCACAGTCTACAATTTATCTTCACGCATCTGAATCTAAATACCCACCAATGGCGTTGGATGGAGTTCCTTTGCGAGTATGACTTTGATGTACACATGGAAGGAGAATTTGGTTGCTGATGCATTGAGTCAGAGGCACGATGAGATCCTGACCTTGACATTGGGTGTAGACTTGAGAGGACGCATATTACAACATCTGCCCAAGGATGAGTGGTTTCTTGAGGTACATCAGGAGATCTAGTCACAGAGGGCCCTTGTGGGCAATTTTGCAGGTTATTCTCTAGAGGCATATGGGCTCCTTAGACATTGACATCACATCTATGTACCCCATGGAGACGATCTACGTACAACAATTTTATCAGAGGCTCATAGAGCACCTTATGCAGCACATCCAGGGGTGAAGAAGATGCATGCCAATTTGCGATATTTGTATCACTAGGTGGGCATGAGATGAGATATTACAAAGTTTGTTGCTTGATGCCTTGAGTGACGGAGGGTCAAGGCCGAGCATTAGCATCCAGCAGGGCTTTTATACCCTCATGAGATACCGGAGTGAAAATGGGACACCATTTCCATAGATTTTATAGTTGGTCTACCTATGTCATCTCATCACCATGACATCATCATGGTGACAGTTGACAAGTTGACCAAGGTGGCGCACTTCTCACTGGTACGCACGACGTATAATGCACCTGCAATGATGAGGGTCTTCTTGGATGACATTATGAAATTACATGGGCTTCCTCACCATATTATATCTGACAGGGACTCAGTTTTCACATCAACCTTTTGGAGGGCATTGCAATAAGCATTGGGCACTCAACTCAACTTCAGTTTAGCCTATCACCCTGAGATAGATGGCCAGATAGAGAGGGTGAACCAAGTGTTAGAGGATATGCTCCATATGTACATGATGGACCACCAGTCTAGATGGGAGGAGTATATGTATCTAGTTAAGTTTGCCTACAATAATGGGCATCATAGCTCGTTAGGTATGCCTCTCTATCAGGCCTTGTAAGACAGACCTTGTAGGACTCCATTGAGTTGGGACCACATAGAGGACAGGGTTGCTATTAGGCTAGAGCTCCAGTGCAGTATATGGAGAAGCAGGTGACCTTGATTAGAAAGAGACTACAGGAGGCACATGATCGACAGAAGAAGTATGTCGATGTGAAGAGATTGGATCGGAGCTTCTCAGTTGGTGACAGTTTTCTTGAGAGTGTAGCCACATAAGAGTCCAACCCATTATAGAAAGGGATCTAATCTTGCACTGAAGTTCGTTGGGCCTTTTGAGATTATGGAGTGGATAGGACCCATAGCCTACCATCTAGCCTTGCCACCTAGCCTGTCGCGCATCCACGACGTGTTCCATGTGTCTATTTTGCAACGATATATATTTGATGTATCTCATGTCTTGGACTGGAGTGCTTTACAAGTAGAGGCAGATAGAAAATTGGCTTTGGAGCTAATTCACATATTGGCTATGGACTAGGTTAGGGTTCAGTGGGATAGATATGACAAGGTCAAGGCTACATGGGAGGATGTAGCTAGATTGAGGACACTTTATCCTCACCTCTTTGACAACTTTCAAGAGGAAGTTTAGTCTTAGGGGGGAGGATGTGAGGCCTATTTATATCACTCCTATATGTTGCTTACATCGTATTTACATTTTGATGACATATGGACTTTCGGACTGTTGATCCCGTTTTGCAGACCTTCAGGATTTATTCCTTATGCTATGATTAGATTAGATGGACTATGCTATGATGTTGATTATGGTCTACATATTAGATTTCTTTTGAAATTATAATGTTATGCATTATTTGATTTTGGATGAAATTTAAATGTTAGTGGATAGGTAATGAATGAATTATTTTGCAATCTTGAAATTGAGTTGATGATTAGAAATGCAGTAGATAGTAACTCTTATCAATGATGTTATGTGTTGATTATTGAGGATATGATGATTGTACGACATTGTGTGTGTATGATTTATTTCGCCTCAGCTATGATATACATGTGTTACTAATCTGTTTTCGTAAGTGTGCAGATTTTTTTTCCATGCCCATGGAAAATCAGAGATTGTCCCACACCCCTATGTGAATTCTGTGTAAACTGACCTAGTCCCAAGAGGGACCAAGGTCATATGTGTATTGCATGATGATTTATCATGATATCTGCTTTTGATGTCCTTTCGATTAGGTCTACCCCTTTCTAATTAATTTAATTATGGTGTTGTGAAATGTAATGTTTGATTTGGCACATTTTAGTGCTTTTTTATTTTTATGACTTTTTTATGTGATTTTATGCTACCTAAGGTGTTTATTTTGGGTTAATTTTGATCCTAGGTTATACCCCTAGTGTCTAGGGCCCATTTGAGCATGTTAAACCCTAGGGTAACCTCTATCTAGTCACTCTAACTTCACCCTGAAGCAAAGTGACGAAATTCAAATTTTGGAAGGAGTGGTGGATGGGTCAAGCATTCACCCATGACCCACTCCTCTTTCCAAGGCTTTGGTTCCCATACCTTGAGACTTGGTGAGTCTTTAAGACTCCCAAGTGTGAGAAACCCATCTCCAATGCTTTCACACATGTGAGAGCATCTTGGAATTAATGGGATTTCTTTGAAGGATAGGACTATGACAAGTGTCATATCTTATCCTCTTGGAGTCCACCTTGTGAGATTCCTTCTCTCCACCTTTTCTTACACACATGTGTGAGAGCACATGTGGGGAGAGTGAGGCTTGGTGTGATGGGAGAGTGACATGTGTCACATCCACATCTCATGGAGCTTGCAAGTGGGTTGTGAGGAGGAAGGAGAAGGTGACATGTGTCACCTTCTCATTCCTCAAGGCTCTTGAGAGTAGCCTATAATACTCCCTCTTTGAGAGAGGGAGAGGATTCTCCTTTTTCACTTATTTTCTTTTATGATAGCTTTTTGGGGAGTTAGCTAGTTTTGGAGACTCTTTGGAGGCAAGGGCTTGGAGAGGTTTGGAAGGCTCTTCATCAAATTTCTTCCATCATTGGGCTTTCATAGGTAAGCTTCAAGGCATCAAGCCTTTCCCTTATATTTTACTTTCATTATGTGGTTGTAAGTTTTATGTGTTTGAATCTTTTTGTGTTGTGGGGTTTATTTTGGGTGTATGGATGAGGCTCCCATTTTTTTTGGAGAGCACATCTTGGATGGGGTGGGAGAGGAGTGAACCTCCCCGTGGTCACCCTAGATTGATCTATGTGACATTTTGATGGCCATGAGAGTATTTGGAGAAGTATGGAGTTATTTTGATAAGGCACGAGTGCCTATGAGTATATTTCAGAAGGCATGAGTGCCTTGGAGATGTTTTATCATTATTTGTGGTGTTTGAGGCTTGAGACTTTGTATATTGAGCATTATGAGATTTTTGGTTTTAAGAGTACACCTCTTGAGTAGAGAGCCGTCCACTCTCCTACCCCCTAAATCCATTCTTCATGGATTTGTTGTGTGTAAAACTTGGATGAGTGTTCTTCTTGATCGTGAGTGTTTTTGTGTATTGTTAATGTGGTGTGAAACTGGGTGAGGATGATCTCTTAGCTCAGGGGTAACCTTTTTTCGAGTCTATGGTAGGGTGGAGAGCATTTGTGGGCATGGAAAAGTTTTCCTTTGTTTTATTGCAGGTTTGAGATAATGGAGCTTGGAAGAAGATTTTATCATTTTTGTGTTTGAGTTGAATGGTTGTTTGAAGCCATGGCCATGAGGCCTAGTTGTAAACTTTTAAGAGAGTGAGCTCTCTATGTATTGTTGTAAACAAGGAAAATGGTTATTAGATCTAGGTCAAGTTTTGTGATGTAGTTGTTTATTAATGGGAGTTGCTATTTTGTAGATCAATGTTCTTCTCAAATGAAAGAGAATAATATTCCAGTACCTTATTGTTTGATGCAAATAAAACATATGTTGTTATTTTTATGATGTTGTTTGTTCAAAATCCACATATAAGTTGTTGTTTTACTTGTTATGGTTTTAAAAAAAATGGTTATATAGAATGCATTTAAAAAAATGCTTTAGACTTCAAAAATATATATATAGTATGTTGTTTAATTTTAGTTATAGCTGCAAATAAAATGTATGTATTTATGGATAAATACTTTGGAATAGAAAAGAAAATTTTGAACATAGGTTGCTGTGCAAAAAAAAATTCAATTAGTTTACTGGTTTTAGTTTTCAAATAGTTATGAAAGAAAATTGCAATGTGAAGTTTTTTTTAAATGACTATATATATCTTTATGCATTTTTCTGCCTTATAACTTTATTCCTCATGTTCTGTGTATTTATTTGTATCAGTACAGTCTATTTTTGCAAAGATTCATTTAACAGAATTAGAGAAGATTATTCAAAAAAAAGAGTGATATATATATATATATATATATATATATATATATATATATATATATATATATATATATATATATATATATATATACCATTGTTTTATTAGTAAACTAAAGTATATCTGTGTGTGTGTGTGTGTTTGCCCTCTAAGGCAATAGGTAAAACTTTGTGTATAGAAAACCCTCATGGTTGCCTTACTGAGATCCTCCTGCAAAACAAAAAAAAAGAATAGGAAACATAAGAGAGGAGGGGGAAAAAAAAGGGTTAGGGTTGTGGAGCAAATAGAAAATAATAAAGTAAGGATTTTAGGGTTGGGGAGAGATGAGTGGAGGGAAAATATAGAAAAGATTTCAACTTTGTTTCATTTCCCTTGCACGTGATTTTATTTCTCCCTCATCTTTTCTTTTCTTTTCTTTATTTTTTTGGATGTAATCTCAATGCTTTTCTTTTTGCCCCTTGTTTTAATTTAGGGGGACGGGGTTAAATATTCTCTTGTTCTTTTCTATCTAGGGTTTTAATAATGTAACGAGGGAATTTTTAATGGGAATGTAATTATTTATATTTGGAAATAAATTAAGTATTAGATTAGTATATTTTGATTCTATTAATGTCTTGACTATTGCATTGTTATAAAAAGGGGGATTTTTATTTTAATTGCTCATAGTGATGTAAACCATTTTAATTATCCTAGGGGTATAGTCAAAAATGTTACCGAGGTATAATTAATTTAATTGTCATTATTTAATATTTAATTATTTTTAATGGCTTGGTAAGAGACTATTTTTAATTAATTATTTTCTAAGTATGTCATAGAGGCGTTATGCTGCCAAAATTTAGCTAGAATATTATGGTCAACTTAGTTAATTCCTTCCTATTCATTTTAATGCATTTAATTATCTAGAGATTTAATTATGTCTTAGATGTATTTAATTTAATTTAAATTTTCTATTTTCTAGGGTTAGATTTTGACATGGTTCAAAATCACTTCACTTCACTTAGGAAACTTAGGGTTAAACACAAAATTGAATCTAACCCTAATGGCGATGCTCCTCACGTCGCATAAACCCCCTTAGCAGACTATCATATCGCAAGGGATACAAAAGGACTTCACAATACCCTAACTTAGACTGAGATCTTCGCCTTTGTACGTTTGTCTTCGAGCGCGCATGTTGCACTTGAGGGGGTTTTTAGGGTTGGGTGGGAAAGTTTTTGATGTTTCGTGTCATGACCACATGGCAAATGTGGACATGACACATGTTTTGTGTGTTGTGATCACATGGGAAATGTGGGCATGACATTATGGTGCTTAATGTTTCAGAGAGTTGTTTGA
Source organism: Cunninghamia lanceolata (assembly GCA_027924645.1). NCBI lineage: Eukaryota > Viridiplantae > Streptophyta > Pinopsida > Cupressales > Cupressaceae > Cunninghamia > Cunninghamia lanceolata. The sequence continues at coordinate 2,577,001 of BSBN01001019.1, forward strand.
CATTTGTTTTTGTGGAACTTGGTTGAAAGAACCCCTCATAGGTCTAGTTAAGGCTCTAGAACTAGATTCCTTGCAAGTGACCATCAAAAGCGCCTTGACATTGGAAATCACTACACCTACCAAATCCTTCCAAGGGTCTATCTCAAAGGGTGTAAGTTTTGGATCACCATTGTAGTAGCAACATGGAACTTCATATAAACCTTTTCCACAAAAAATTGGGGGTTGCTCCCTCTTGACCCACTAGTCATTAGGGGATTGGATCCACATGTAGGAACCAACAGTTGGGAGACATGACCCACAATGAATTACGGAGGATAAAATTATGCTTTAATTGTAAGGGATCTTGGGACCCGACATATAGGTTCTTGGGGAATAGATAGGTCCATTTGATCAGGATGTATTCTGATGGCAAGGGGGGGGTCCGAATTAGGCACATAGACCTAAAATGTGGAAGAGGATGTGGTATCACTAGAAGATAAGGTAACGTAAGGTCTTTCATCACTAGAAGAAGACGAGGGGCCAATTACTATTGCATCCTTGTTAAGAGCATCAAGGTATCACTCCTTTCAAGTTAAGGGGAGGATTAGAGGATGTCACATAGTGGCACTCATTGATGGGGGAGTGACCCATAACTTCATTGATTAAGGGTAGTAGCTAATTTTAGATTGAAAATTGAAGAGTTTGTAGGATTTGAAGTGGTAGTAGAAAATGGTTATTCATTGGCCTACAAGAAGGTTGTTTTCTAGTAATAGGTGGTATTAGATGGATGTATCATCACCTGTGATTTTTATGTTATTTTGTTGGGTGGAGCTTACATGGTTTTAGGTGTCCAATGGATGCATTCGCTTGGTGAGTTCGCATAGAACAACCAAACAATGGTACTTAGCTTAGTGGAGTACGGAGGAAAGAAATGTTTGGTGTGGAGCCTGATCAGTCTCCAAGTGGGAGATTGTTGTTATGTGGTGACTAACAATGCAAGTACTGTACACTAGTAATTTTTCCCTCTTTTTTGTATGACTAGAGTCAGTTGTTAATTTTTGTTAACTAACAAAAGAAAAATGACATTGCAAAACCCTAATTCTATAAGCTTCCAAAAAGCTTGTCATAAGCGGCTGGATGTATGCTACAGTGATGTATTCGTGAGATTGTAATATGTTTCGCACTAGATAATAAAATCATTGGATGGCTGAGTTTCTGTGGATGTAGACCATATTGGGTGAACCACATTAAATTTCTATTGTGATCTCTTTTGTGTTATTCCTCATTGTTATAGTTGGTTTATTTAATCTACATATAATTGTTAGTGTTTATTGTTTTGATCTTCTTGAACCCTAACAACTAGTATCAGAGCGCGTTGTGTTTGATTATCGTCTATAGGAAGGTCTCACAGTGGAGTGGGAGTCTCATGGTTAAGTGGGAGTAATGGTAAACGAGGGTAAATTCAAGGTAGATAAATTCAATGGGTAGAACTATCAGTTATGGAAGATGCAGATGGAGGATTATCTCTATTAGAAGGATTTATGGAGGTCGTTGGAAGGAATAACCAAGAAACCAGCAATAATGATTGATGAGGATTGGGAACTTCTTGACAGAAAGTCACTGGGAACCATTCGGTTGTGCTTGGCACCATCTGTGGCATTCAATATAATAGAAACAAAGACAATAAATGATCTGATGAAAGATTTGGCCAAATTGTATCAAAAACCTTCAACCTCTAATAAGGTATTTCTCATGAAGCATTTGTTTAATCAAAAAATGATTGAAGGTGGATCTATGTTAGATCATTTAAATGAGTTTAATATGATTACCAGTCAATTAACTTCTGTAAAAGTGAAATTTGATGAAGAGGTGAGGGCTCTCTTGGTTTTGTATTCTTTTCCAGAAAGTTGGAATAGCTTGGTAATGGCTATAAGTAACTTTGTCTCTGGTTTAAATACTTTGAAATTTGATGTTGTTGTTGGTGTTATCCTTAGTGAGGAAATGCGATGGAAAAGCATAGGTGAGAGTTCAACATCGGGTAATGCTTTGACTATAGAGAATAGGGGAAAGACAAAGGAGAGAGGAAAAAGCCCAACAAATCGTGGGAAGTCACAAGGGAAGTCGAAGAAAGGCAGATCTAAATCCAGAGGAAGAATAGATTGTTGGCACTGTGGAAAGCCAAGACACTTAAAGAAGGATTGTTGGTCTCGAAAAGGAAAACAAGGAGATAGAAAACATGATGATAGTAAGCAAGCTAATGTTACAAGTAATAAATTACAGGATGCTTTAATTTTGTGTTTAGATAATGCTAATGATTCTTGGGTAATAGATTCAGGGGCTTCATTTCATGCCACACCCCATAAGAAATATTTTGTAGATTATGTTCAAGGTGATTTTGGACAGGTATATTTGGGTGATGATGAACCCTGTCAAATTGTTAGAAAAGGAAAGATAAAAATCAAGTTGTAGAATGGAAATGAATGGTTGCTATAGGAGGTAAGGCATGTTCCAAATTTGAGAAGGAATTTAATTTCTACAGGACAACTGGGTAGTGAAGGCTGCATAGTAACCTTTTTAGACAAAGTTTGGAAGGTCACTAAAGGTGCATTAGTAGTAGTTAAAGGTGAAAAGGTAGACACATTGTATTTGTGTATTGGTTATACTTATTCTAGCTTAGCTGCTATAGAAATAGTTGCTACTGAGATAGTTATAACACTTGCTGTAGGGACATAAATAGAATTGTGGCACCATAGACTTGGGCACATGAGTGAGAAAGGGATGAAAATCCTTCACTCCAGAAAGTTACTACCAGGTCTGAAGAAGATTGACTTGGAGTTCTATGAAAATTGTGTTTATGAAAAATAGAAAAGAGTCTAATTTCTCAAAGCTGGGAAAGAGAAGAAGAGTGAGAAATTAGAGTTATGCGTTCAGATGTATGGGGACTAGCTCAGGTATCTTCTCTTGGAGGCTCTTGCTATTATGTTACTTTTATTGATGATGCAACTAGGAAAACATGGGTGTACTTTGTAAAATAAAAATCAGAAGTATTTGTAACTTTTAAAAAGTGGAAAGCTTTGGTTGAGAATGAGATAGGAAAAAAGTTGAAGTGTCTCAGATCTGATAATGGAGGCGAATATTGTAGCAGAAAATTTGAGAATTACTATTCATATAATGGAATCTGTAGGCAGAAAACGATTCCTGGAACCCCATAAGAAAATGGTGTGTCTGATATGATGAATAGGACCATTATGGAGCATGCAAGGAGCATGAGATTGCATATTGGACTACCCTTAAACTTTTGGGCAGATGTTGTACATACCGCTGTTTATTTAATAAATAGGGGACCTTCAAATCCTTTGGATGGTGGCATTCCAGAGGAGGCATGGATGGGTAAAAAGGTAAACTATTCATTTCTAAAACCTTTGGTTGTGAAGCTTTTGTCCATGTTGATATTGAAAATAGAACGAAACTTGAGGCTAAGTCTAAAAAATGTACCTTCATTGGATATGAAGTAGATGAATTTGGTTATCGGTTATGGGATTATGAAAATCATAAAATCATTAGGAGTAGAGATGTTATATTCAATGAGAAGGTCATGTATAAGGATCAGATGCAGGAAAAGAAGCATGAACAAGACAAAAAGGATAATGTGGTGTTGGATGAGATTCTAGAAAATAAAATACCAGTGGTACCTGATGCTCAGCAACAACAAGTTATTCCATAGACTCTTGCAAGTGTTAGACGTTCTACAAGGATAACTAGACCTCCAGAAAGATTTTCTTCATCATTATATTCTATATTATTAATTGATTCTGGTGAACCTGAAAATTATGAAGAAGCAATGTAGGTACATACCAAAAAGTAGTGGGAGCTAGGCATGAAAGAGGAAATGGATTCTTTGCCGCAAAATCAAACTTGGGACTTAGTCCAATTGCCTGCAGGTAAAAGATCCTTGCCAAATAAATAAGTTTATAGGTTGAAGGAAGATGGAGGCAAAAAAAGATATAAGGTCAGACTTGTGGTAAAAAGTTTTGCACAGAAAAAGGTATAGATTTTGATGAAATATTTTCTCCTATTATAAAGATGACTTCTATTAGAACTATTCTAAGTGTTGTGGCTACAGAAGACTTGCATCTTGAATAGCTAGACGTGAAAACAACATTTCTCCATGGGGATTTGGAAGAGGAAATATACATGCAGCAACCACAGGGATATGAGGTCAAGGGTAAGGAGGAATTTGTGTGCAGGTTAAAGAAGAGTTTGTATGGCTTGAAGCAAGTACCTCGGTAATGGTATTTAAAATTTGATAGTTTTATGGTTGAACAAGGATACAAAAGATGTCATTCTGATTATTGTGTTTATTTTAAGAAATTAGGTAATGGCAGCTATATTATTCTGTTGCTTTATGTTGATGACATGCTTATTGCTGGGTCTAATATGCAGCATATTAAAGAACTTAAGCAGAAATTAGCAAATTCATTTTCTATGAAGGATTTGGGTGCAGCAAAACAAATCCTTGGCATGAGGATCATACGGGACAAGACAAACAAAAAATTATTTTTGTCTCAAAGTGAGTACATGTAGAGAAGGTGTTGAAAAGGTTTAACATGCAGAGTGTAAAAGTAGTTAGTACACCTCTGCCTAGTCATTTTAAGCTGACTAAGGAGATGTGTCCATAGACACAAGAGGAGGCAGACAAAATGTCTAAGATACCATATGCATCAGCAGTTGATAGCTTGATGTATGCAATGGTATGAACAAAGACAGATATTGCACATGCAGTGGGAGTTGTGAGAAGGTATATGAGCAATCCGAGAATGGAACATTGGAATGTTGTAAAATGGATTCTCCAATATTTGAGAGGTACTACTTCAAAGAAACTATGTTTTGGAGGAAAATATTCTGCTCTAAAAGGATATGTTGACTCTAATTTGGTAGGGGATATTGATAGCAGGAGGAGTACTATAAGGTATGTTTTTACTGTAGGAGGTACTATAGTCAGTTGGATTTCAAGATTGCGAAAGATTGTTGCGCTTTCAACCACTGAAGCTGAGTATGTTGTTGCTACAGAAGCTAGTAAGGAGATGATTTGGTTACAATGTTTTCTGGAGGAATTGGGACAACAACAAGAAGATATCCCTTTGTACATTGATAGCCAGAGTGCCATTTATCTTGCTAAGAATTCAACTTTGCATTCAAAAACTAAGCACATACAGCTCATATACCACTTCATCCTGTTAGTTTTAGAGGATGGGCATGTTGGTGCCTGAATTCACTGTCAGTTAATTTAGCAATTTTCATGCAGGCACCATCCCAAAATATCCAAAAGGTTCTAAGTTTTGGCACCCCTTTAGTACTTTTCAGCATCTGCATCTCATTTCTTGAGGAGGGGTCTTCGTCTTTTCTCCATCGGCATGGGTTTGTTTTTGTGTCTTCGACATTTCGGTTTGAACTTGAACCCTTTTTTCTCTAAGTTCAGTGGTTCAACGGTTCAGGGTTCAATTTTCTTCTAACGGGTCGCATTATGCATTTGCCTTGCGCAAATATTACATTGTTAAACCTCCCGCTTGAACCTTTTTGTTTTGGTTCAAGGTTCAATGGTTCGAAGCTTTGTTGCCTATGGAGTATTATTTTTGATGTTTGAACCATCGCGTTGAACCCTCGTGTTGAACCCTTTTGGTTCAGGGTTCAACGGTTCAAAGCTTTATGTTGTTGGTCTTATCGGAGTGATTGGCTTCATCGGCGAAAGATTTCTTGAGTGCTCCGATTGTTTTGGTCTGGCTGATGGATGTCCATCGGCGTGTGTTTGGCTATCGGCGAAGCAAATTTTTGGGCCGTCGATGTAAGGAGTTTGCCCGATGGGGAATGCCATCAGAGTAAGATTGCATATCGAGCTAGCAGTTGGAGGGTCCACTGATGGGTCTTCTCTGGCCGATGTGGAAGTCAGAGGCTTGCGGAGGTGTCGTCGGTGAGACGATTGAGATCGGCAAGAGCTTTTTGTGGCTAGTCCGATGGTAGTAGTCTGGCCAATAGGGAATTGCGATAGGCATCGGAGAGACTATTGATGTCGGCAGGAGGATTTGGGGGTGTGCCGATGGCTCGGGTCTTGGCGATAGGCTTTGGACAAAGGCTTATGTGTCGAGCGAGGCAAAATCACTCGAGATTTGTTATACATGCGGCCGTGTTTTTAAAATGATAAAGTTGTCTCCGCGGCACCAATGTGGGATTAATCTCCCTACATTTTTTGAACCTGTGGTAAATGCGTTTTGGCAGGAATTTCTTTTTTGAAGTGCTGTGACAGTTTTCAAGCGGCCGCGGGTGGTTGAGCCATCAATGGCGACTGTAGCTGGGGCATGGGCAAGTTGTTGAACAGTCATGTACCCGATTTTTGGAGTGAGGACTTCTAGATGGTGGCACAGGGCTCGAGGCCACCATTGTCTACTTTCTGTCTCTGCAGCAATAAATTCTAAGCGCCATTCCTTTGAAGGATCTGTATCTGGCGAATTTTTGTAAAAGCCTTGTAATTAATTGCTGTGGTACATTTTCTGGCTGATATAAGCAGACTGTATTACCATCATTTGAGGTTGTTGAAAGTTGAACATTTGGCTTTGTAATACAATACAGCTGATTTGGTTGCTCTGTGCAGCAAAACTTGTGAGTTTATGTATCTCCTGTTGTATGTTTTTGCATGAATCCACTGATTTCATGGTCAATTTTATATGAATAATGCTATGTTTGCATGTGTTATGCTAATTCTGTCTCCAATTTTGCATGTATCTTTCTTCTGAGTCTAGGTATTCAAGGAATGTCTAAGATTCTAGAACATAGAATTTCTGTGTTGAATGTCTGATCTTTTAACTTCTACTCAAGGGGTAGATTAAACTATTTTCAGATTGAACATTGGGACGGGTATACTGTAATAGGGATGCCATAAGTATAGATAGCTTAACACTCTGTATTGGGAGATATCTGTAAGGCAGGTATCATATGTATCCCCTTGAAATCTAGTTTTAGTTGTTCATGCATATCATTCACAGGTGTATGTCTACTGACTCCAGGCCCTGGATAGGCACCAATCTTGCTTTGTGTTTGTGTTACAACCATGTCCAGCTTTGCATCCAAACTTAAAATCAAAATCAAACTCTAAAACAACCATTAGGACAGTAGAATTTGTTTTAGGATCCAAGTCCTCTGTCTACAACTGCAAATAGGCCCAAAGCTAGCCCCTTTGCTCTTATCTTACAGTTTTGGTCTACTTACAGGAGGACTTATCTGCTTTCTGTCAGCATCCCAGCCTTGTATGTATATCCTCATGGATGTTGAGTAGGGAATACCCCCCTAGGTTTTGCAGAGCCCGAAGAAGAAGAGGAGATAGAATATAGAGTCTATCTCCTACATTGTTGGCCCCTGGCCCAGAGATCCTGTTGATCATTGATGGCTACCTTGTAGGGAAATCTGGGAATAAGCATCCAGTCTGGGAAAAAACCAACAGGGCAGTTGAAGCTAGAGAAAATTCACACAAGTCACAATCCTGCAAATATGTTCACAAAGGCAGTTACACAAGAGAAACTGATTTCCTCATTAGTTTCCATTGGCCTTCATGACTGATAATGGTGGATATAAGAAACCAGCTAGGCCTGTAATCTAGTGGGAGCTGCAAGCACAGTGGTGTCATCCAGGATTAGTCTCCAAGCAAGAGATTGTTTGGTGTGGATCCTGATCAGTCTCCAAGTGGGAGATTATTGGTATGTGGTAACTAATCATGCAAGTACTGTACACTAGTAATTTTTTCCTTTTTTTTGCACAATCAGAGTCAGTTGTTAATTTTTGTTAACCAACAAAAGAAAAATGGCATTGCAAAACCCTAATTCTATAAGCTTCCAAAAAACTTGTTATAAGCGGCTGGGATGTATGTTACGGCGATGTATTCATGAGATTGTAATATATTTTGAACTAGATAATAAAATCATTGTATAGCTGAGTTTCTGTGGATGTAACCCATATTGGGTGAACCAATTTTTTTTGTGTTGATCTCTTTTATGTTATTCCTCATTGTTATATTTGGTTTATTTAATCTGCATATAATTGTTAGTGTTTATTGCTTTGATCTACCTGAACCTTAATAAGAAAACCATCAAGGGTGCCACTGAGGCACCGATATAGTAGTTTTTAGCTCATCGAATAGAGACTGACTTTTGAGATGAGACTAGGTGAGTTGGATGACAATCAACTTCACCAATAAGGGGCTACAACTAGGCATTGTGGATTCAAGGGAGGATGAATGCCCTCTATATATGCAAGTTTTGTTAGATAAATATGCTTTTATGTTTTGGGACATACCTCCAAGACTTCCACTAAATAGGGGTTGGGTATGTGCAGGATCATGATGGGCCAAACTATACTTCTAAGTGGGAATGAAAATACAAAAAATTAGACTTAATCAAGTTCATGTGAAATTTTGAATGGATTATCTACACAATTTGAAAAGGATGTAAGAACAAAATTTGTAGAGAATTATATTCCCTAGTGATAAAATAATGCGACAAAATAATGAGGTCTTTTATAGAAGAGCTTTGTGTTCACAACAGAGTTTATTCTTTGAAGCGGTTAGGGCAAGAAGGTGATCATCCTTTTAGGAATCAAGAGGATCAAGGTTTCAAAATCATTCTGAAATAAAAGGCAGAGTCATTTCTGGTCTCGATATGGTTCTTTTGGTTTCTGCAACAACAGAAGGTTTAATGCACAGAAGTCGTTTCATGCAATTAATCAAGCTACGATTTCAGGAAAGGTGGAATCTGGAAGTGGCATTCGTCAGGTGTGGAGGGAAAAACTAGTTCCTCTTAAAGATAATACTCTTGAAGAAGTTTCAAAAATTGATGCTAGGGATTCCACGAAAATTGTTAATATCCAAATTTATGATGATTTGGTGAATCCCTATATCCAAGATCTTGCTACAAGGGCAATCATCTATAAGGTGTGGAATTCTAAATTTAATTTTGATATCTTTCTTAATTGGGTTAGGGTTTCTTGGAAAGAGGTTTCAGATGTTTTTTTCTTGCGTAAGGATTTATGTGTTTTTACGGTAATTTTTGAGAATGGCTTTTTTCGTGATGAAACCCTAAAACAAAAATTATGGTTTTACCAAGGCAAAGGGATTTGTATTCAGAAATGGGAGCCTAATTTTGATCTAATTAAAGCTAACATGAATTTTGTCCCATTTTGGATTACTTTGCCGAATTTACCTCTTGAATAGAGAGATCTCAACATTATTGAATTCTGTGCTAAGAAAATGGGTTTCTTTATTAAGCATGATATGTCTAATTTCCAAAAACCAGAGTCGCCAGTAAGGTTTTCCTTAATTCTTAATACTTCATTCCCTTTTCCTAAATTCATGGAATTCCATTCTAAATTTGGGACCTGGAAGCAAGTAGTTGTTTTTGAAAACCCTATGACTATGGAAAAGCCAGAGCTTTTTGAATCAAAATGGGTTTGTGAGGATTCGGAAAAAGATAAATTTTCAAGAGAAGATCTTGATTTTGTTAATTTAGGGGAAGCATCTTTAAATCATTTAGTCAATTCCCCTGCTTTGGATGAGGGGCCACATTCTATTAACAGTCTTTCAGAGGAGTGTTCTTTTGAGTTTGATATTGGTAAAAATGAAGAATTAGATACCCCTAATTTTTTCACAAAGATATAGTAAAGAAGAATTTACTCTCAACTTTTAATAAGGAGGAAGATAATTATATTCCAAATGATAATCAACAGGATGTTTCAAGTTTGGTCAACTTTTCTTTTTTTGAGGAGGAAGCAAAAGTTTTTGTTGATAAGACCCTTCAAAAAGTTGCTTCTAATCTCATTGATGAACTTGTGGATGAGGTAATTGCAGAAGACTCTCATATAGTTGAAGCTATTTCTAATGTTAATAACATTTCTGATTCAAGTTTGGTAAGTGACAATTAATCAAATTTGGGGAAGTCGGACTGGAAGGTTTTGCTAGGTGATGAGATTGGCAGTGAAGTTTTTGATTTTTCTACAAAAATGTCTATTTCCCAATCCTTAAGTCAGGATTCTCCTACAAAATCTAGGTCTATTTCTCCTTCCAAGAGAGGTCGTAAACCAAACTCTTTCAAAACTCAGGAATAAATTAAAGTTGGGTTGCAGGCTATCCTTGAAACCGGTTTGAGATCAGGGAGAGTGAGAAACTCTTCTCGAGAACAATGAAGATCATATTGTGGAATGTTAGGGGCATTAATGCCCCTAACAAGAGATGCTTTGTAAAGTGTTAGATTGATTCTTCAGGTATGGACATTTTTTTGCTTTATGAGTCAAAGTTATCCCAAACTCAAGCTAATATTATTTTTCCAAATTGGTTCAAATGAAAGTTTCATCATTTTCCTTCTTAGGGGGCTTCAGGAGGTTTGGTTATTCTTTGGGATAGTAAAAGTTGTGATGCAGAACTAATTTGTTCTACTCAAAACTTTTTATTGGTTAAGATAATTTCCCCTTCACTAAATTTTTGGTTATTCAATATTTATGGACCAATTTCAACTAGTGAAAAAAAAAAGGTGTTGGGATATTTTAAATGCACTTTTGGAAAAGTTATCTGGAGAAAAAGTTATCTTAGGGGGAGATTTTAATGCTATCACTTGTTTATCAGAGAAATCAGGAGGAATTTGCCCTCCTCAGAGGGTAATTGAAGATTTTAATGATTTTATTTCAGATAATGCATTGGTTGATAGCCCTTTATTGAACGGGAGTTTCACTTGGTCTAATAGAAGAAAGGATTTTTTAAATATTGTAGAAAGGTTGGATAGATTTATGTTCTCTTTTGAATGGTGTTTTGACTCTAAAATTTCTGGTCCTTTTGTTCTTCCTTTCTCTGCATCAGATCACTTTCCCATTTCTCTTCATCTGGATTTGGATTTGATTAGAAAGAAATTTAGATCTTCTTTTAAGTTTCAAGCTATGTGGTTTAGAGATAATAACTTCTTACTCCTATTGGAATCTTGGTGGAAGAGTGCCCCTTTTGTGAAAGGTTCTCGCATGTTCTGGCTCAATGAGAAGTTGAAATTTATAAGGGAAAAAATTAAGGAATGGAATAAGTTTTCGTTTGGTAACATTTTTTCTCAAAAAGCAGCATTACAATCTCAACTAGAATAGATGAATGCAGTCATTATAAGAGAAGGTATGGATACCGCTTCCTTTGAATGTGTAAAATCTCTTCAATCTAATTTAGAGGAAGTTTTGGCTTGAGAAGAAATCTTTTGGAGATAGAAATCAAGGGAGACTTGGTTGAGAGAAGGAGACTGAAACACAAAATTCTTTCATGTATTGGCTATGGTAAGAAGAAATAAGAATTCTATTTATGCAATTAAAGACTCTATGGGGAATATTTTGCAAGATGATGCTCTTATTCAAAAAGGAGTTAATTTTTTTCAGAAGATCCTTTCTAAAGAAAATATTACGATTCCCATTTCAATTGTGTGAGAAGTATTAAATCATATCCCTACTTTGATTTCTCAAGAAGATAATTTGGAATTGATGAAACACTTTTCTTTAGAAGAAATTAAGGCAGTGGTTTTTTCCTTAGACCCAGACAAATCTCCTGGTCCGGATGGCTTTACCCCACTTTTCTTTCAAAAATGTTGAGATTTTGTAGGTAAGGATGTATGGTTGGCAATAGAAGAAGCCCGTAGAAATTGAACTATTTTGAAAGAGATTAATTCTACCTCCATTGCTTTGATCCCTAAAATTGCTACTCCCTCCTTTGCTGATTTTAGACCCATTTCTCTTTGTAATACTTTATATAAAATCATTTCTAAAGCAATTACATTAAGACTTGCTATTTTTATTCCAAAAATTATTTCCAATGAAAAAGGAGGTTTTGTTCCAGGCAAGGAAACATCTGAAGCTGCTCTGGTGGCTCATGAGGTTTTGCATTCAATTCATGAACATAAACTTTCTGCTATGTTGGTTAAACTGGATATGTTAAAAGCATATGATAGAGTATCTTCGGCTTTTTGTTCCAAGTTCTCCTTAAGTTTGGATTCTCTCCTAAATGGTGTAAGTGGATTTACTCATGTATTTCTGGTGTAAGTTTTTCTATTTTGATTAATGGCTCTCAATCTAAATTCTTCAAGTCATCTCAAGGGATAAGACAAGGTGACCCTTTGTCCCCTTTTCTTTTTATAATTATGGCTGAAGGTTTGAGTCGATTGATTATGAGGCAAAATTCCTTGGATAATTGGAAGGGGATTAAAATTCCTAGAGTTCCTTTTGCTATTACTCATGCTTTGTTGTTTGGGCAACCAATGATGTCAGAAGATAAATTTATGAAGGATGTAATTTCTAAGTACTATTTAGTTTCAGGACAAAAAGTGAATTAGGACAAATCTATTCTTTTTTTCTTTTTTTCTTCTCCTTTAGTGCAAGAAAGGGTTGCAAATTTTCTAGGTTTTCAAGTGGATGTCCTCCCCTCTAGATATTTGGGAATTCCTCTTTTCTTGGGGTCTATTAAAAATATGTTTTGGGATAAGCTTATTACAAGCATCAAATCTAAAATTTCTTCTTGGAAAGGTAAATGGTTAACTTTGGCTGGCAAAATTCTTATGATTAAAACAGTTTTATCAGCAGTGCCTGTATATATGCTTTCAGTGCTTATGGTTCCCAAGTCTATCCTTTCTTGCCTTGTGCGTATTTTGAGAAATTTTTTGTGGAATGGCTCTAATATGAACAGGAAAAAGATCTCTTTAATCTCTTGGGACAAAATTTGCATTCTGAAGCAGAAAGGAGGAACTAGGATCCATAACATTAAAGCACATAATAAGGCCCTTGGAACGAAACTGGTTTGGAATTTGTATGAAAATCCAGAATCAAAGCGGGGAAAAATTATGTTTGCTAAATATTTAGATTCTTTTTCTCCTGAAAGGATCTTTACTATTCTTAATCCAAAGGAGGGTTCTCATATTTGGAATTTTTTGACAAAATGTAGAGAGGTGATTTCCCCTTATCTATCTTGGGTTATTCATGATGGAAATTCTGCTCTTTTTTGGGATGATTCTTGGAATAGTCATCAACCCTTATCTAAAATAGAAGGCCTTCAAGAAATTAAACTATTTATGTCCCAAGCTTGGGGAATGAAAGTTAAAGATTATATTGAAATTGATTATAACTTGGGTATTAATAAAATAATCTAGAGAAATTTTGATAATTTTCTGATTCCCCAAGAGCAGAAGGTCCTGCTTAAAGATATCTTAAAGGAAAGAAGAATTTTTATGTTAGGAGGAAATGATAAACTTATTTGGGTCCCCTCAAAGTCTGGGCATTATACAGTTAAACAAGGATATCTAAGTATCGTTAGTAAGGATTCTAATTCACCTATTAATTGGCCTTATAAGCTTTGTTGGAGTGGTCCTTGCCTACCTAAAGCGGGAGCTTTTGCCTGGTTAGCTCTGAATTATAGAGTCCTTACTAGTGATAGGTTAGTTAGGCTTGGGGTTGCTAACCCTTTCTTATGTCCTTTTTGTTCTGAAGTTGAGGAAACAGTGGATCATTTGCTGCTAAGTTGTAATCTTTCTTCAAAAGTTTGGTATTGGCTTCTTTCAAAATTGTTTTGGCATGGCCCCCATCCTTCCTCTCTCCTTCAAGTGTTTCAAAGCTGGCCCATCTTATTCTCAAATTCTACCTTTTCTGCACTATGGTTGGTCTTGCCAAGTATTGTTATTTGGTCTTTGTGGCTAGAAAGAAATAGTAGAATTTTCAAAAAAATTAGCAATCCTTTTGATGTAATTATTGGAAAATTTGAGAAATCCATTTCAAAAGTAGTTTCAGCTTCACTATTTTCCAGAAAGGTAGGCTCTTTAGTTTTTACGTCTTGGGATGATTTGATGTTAAAAAGTTGGAAGTTATTAAAATTGCCTAATTCAAACTGTTTTAGTGCTGATTTCAAGATTGATAGATCCTCTATTAGATGGATTCCATCGCCTGTATCTTTTATAAAACTAAACTTTGATGGTGCAAGCAGAGGTAATCCTGGTAATTCTAGTGTTGGTTATGTTTTGAGAGATCATAATGGTTTAGTTCTAAGAGCTTTATCAGTTAAGCTTGGTTTGTGTTCAAACAATGAGGCAAAAGCATTGGCATTAATAGCTGGCTTAAACTTAGCTTTAAAATGTGGCATTACAAATCTCATAGTAGAAGGGGATTCATTGAATATTATTAGAACTTTTTCAATTAAATCTTCTCCTAACTGGAAAATTGATTATATTTTAAAATTTGGAAGGAATCTACTTGACCTCTTCCAATCTTTTAAAATAATCCATACATACAGGGAAGGCAACTTATTAGCAGATTTCTTGGCTAACTTTGCTTTTGGCATTATTGACTCTTCTAAGGAATGGGACTCTAATTCTTTTTTGTTGATTCCCGAAGTAAGTAACATTTTGGCTAAGGAAAGTATTAATTAATTTGTGGAATGTCCTTCGTAACGCTAGATTGCTTTCTGTTCTGTAAGCTGTAGTTGTTTTTGTATGAATTATCTTGGTTACATGAGTCGCAAAGGATTATATCAGGGTTGTTGGAGAAAAGGGTATGTGTAACTGCAGAGGTTGCAGAGGATGTTGTCAGTGATTTTTGTGTTGTTTCACCGAATATACAATTTGTGTATATATTGCTAATGTATGTTGAGAACATTTCATGTGTATATTGCAAATGTATGTGAGTATCATTTCATGTGTATCCGGCAATTGTTTGTCGAGGTTGTATGTTGCGAATGTACATTGACAAGATACTTTGAGATAGATACAAAGGATGATTGGCTGTATCAGTGACATCGGGGAAAGATACATTAGTTTACCGGTCATAGCAAGTCAAGTACATACAAAGGATTCTCTATATTTAACCTTTTTCTTTGCGTCTGGTCTTTGTATATGTAACTCGCATCTCCTCGTCAACATAATCACAACAATCAGCTAGACAAATCCAACCCTCAACGATAACAAATGTTACACCGAAGAGCAAGATACATACAAATTCTTTTGTATGTGCTTCAGACTTATTGCTCGTTATAAACCACAACTTATTCACTTTCAGTTCCGGGACATGTATAAAATGTAACTTATCTTTCAATATACATTCGGACGTGATGCATGCTTTTAACCGTATATTAATCCCCTTTGAATTCTAGCATGTATGTATAAAGCAATGTATGTGTTGAAACATACATACAAGGCGCGGAATATACAAGCATTTAACTCCTTTTCATAACAACTTCAGATCCGCGACTTGTATGTAATCAATGCACATCGCAATGTATGGAATTAATTAACATTACGCAAAACATACAATGACTTAACCATCTATAATAACTTTTCGGGTCTGCGCAATGTATAAAACCTCTGTATCTCACGACGAAGGAAGTCTTTGGGTGGCCGATAGTGTATGTTTTTTGTGTTGTTCCATCGAATACACAATCCGTGTATATATTGTTAATGTATGTTGAGAACATTTCATGTGTATACCGTAAATGTATGTGAGTATCATTTCGTGTGTATCCTGCAACTGTATGTTGAAGTTGTTTGTTGCGAATGTACAATGAAAAGATACTTTGAGCTAGATACTTAGGATGACCGGCTGTATCAGTGACTTTGGGGAAAGTTACATTGTTTTACCAGTTGTAGCAAGTCAAGTCTCGCATTTACAAGATTAGCTCTTCGATGTATCGATGAAGGAAGTATTTGGGTGGTCAAAAGTCTTGCCGATTGGTGAAAAAGACAATCTCCATTGGTAAGAGATGTGAGATCGGGAGGAAAGATTAAAATTAGGTCGACAAAAGTATGTCACAGTGAAGGAGGAGTCGTGGACACTTCGGCATGAAGTATGTCCATGAGTGGCAGCTTTTGCTCTTTGCTAAATCTATGCAGGAAGTTTTTCTTAACCCAAATTTTTTGCAAGAAGTTTTTAATGCTATGGATTTTTTCCAAAACTTTGATATGGTAAGAAATTTGAGTCTTATGTTTGTTCAAAATACTCTTTTTCCTGTAGATGCTTTTATTAATGTTTTAGAGGATTTTATTTTGCATTCAGGTATTGCTCTTGTGGGAGGTTTGTTTGAGTGCAGGGATCTTTCCAGTTAATAGGCGATAGTAGGGGAGGCAATTGGCAGAAGAAGAGGCTCTTGATCTGCAGGGTCTTGATGATGAAAATTGCAGGAGGGCAATTAAAACCTTTGTGTTTTGTAGATAGTTTTGTTATCTGTTTACTTTATCAGTTGGTTAGTTTGTAATAGTGTTGTTTGCACAAAGTTTTATTCTTGTAAGGTTTTAAACCACAGACTTTTTTGGGGTTGACTCATCCTTCTGAGTCAATTTTGTATTGTATCTGTTTTAAAGGGCTACAACCAGAGGTTTTCTTCGCCGATTCTTTCCTGGCGGTATGCCTTATTGAATCTGGCATTTTGTAAATTTCATTTTATAATTAATATAATTTTAGTGGCTCTGCCACTTTTTCTCAAAAAAAAATTGTAGAGAATTGAATATAGTTTATGGGCTACTATTTTTTTCTTTAAACTAAATTTACTTAGTGAAAAATGAATATTTTAATGAACAACTATTAAATTTTTCAGAAAAGAAATAAAAAGTGGGTGTCATTCCAGCCAACCTAACTATGAGAAAAAAAAAATTGAAACTTTCAAAATAAGTAGAGGACTCATGCCCAAATGTGACGCATATTTTTTCAAAGTTTTTTTCCAATAAAATAATTAGTTATGATTTTTTTACTGTGATTTTTTTAAAACTAAAAAGTAATTTTCTAGCCAACCTAACTCGATCAAAAAATATCAGAATTCAATTTTTTTAAACCTATAGCGAACGAAGCATAGAGTGTGACGCATCTTTTGGATCATAAAAGGGTGAAACAGTTTGAAAGTTATGGATGTTTTTCAATCAGTGAGTCCATCAAGATTTCAGACACACACTATATAGAAAATTATTAATAATTATTTAATAAAATGATAATGAGGAAAATCTTATATTTTTAGAATGTTGACAATTTCTTCTATAAACCCTTTTTATTTTATCAAATTTGGATTAAAAAAGTTGTCAACACGAAGGGTGAAGTTCAAAGAAGAGAGTGAAACCAGTAAACATGTTAGAATTATCAAGAAAAGTCAACTATGATAGTCCCAAGCCTAAATACAAGGCAAAACCGAAGCAAAACGGATATCCATTATTTAAATAATGGATATCCATTTTTGGGAGTAGAAAAATGATTTCTAAGGTCCTAGAAATCGATATCTATTTCTAGGACCATAGAAAACTCTCTCTCTCTCTCTCTCTCTCTCTCTCTCTCTCTCCATCCAAAGAGAAATAGTCCAAAAAAAAGGTAAACTAGGAAATCTAGGAAAATGATTTAACTAGGAGGTAGACAGGTCAGAGAGAGAGAGAGATGGGTCGATAGAGAGAGGGAGATATATATAGAGAGGTATATAGAGGAGAGAGATAGATAGGAAGAGAGATAGAAAGAGAGTCCTAGTTTTCTTGTTTTCATTTCCTTCATTGATAAGGGAGAGGAAAAGATAGATGGGAGAGATAGAGAGATATAGGAATGATAGGGGAGAGAGAGGCAAGAGATAGAGAGATTGGGAGAGATAGCTAGGTAGAGAGAGATAGTGAGGAGACATATAAGAAGAGATATAGGAGACAAAGGGGAGAGATAGGGAGATAGAGAGTGAGAGAGATGTCCAGAGAGATAGGGAGATAGAGGAATGATAGGGGAGAGAGAGGTAAGAGATAGGGAGAGATAGATAGGTAGAGAGAGAGGAGATAGATTGGGAGAGATAGAGGAGACAAAAGAGAGAGATAGGGAGATAGAGGGTGAGTGAGATGTCCAGAGAGATAGGGAGACAACTTAAGAGGTAGAGGGATGATAGAGAGAGGGAGATAAGGGAGAGATAGGGAGATAGAGGTTCAGGGTTGCTCAAGTTTAGGGTTTAGGGGTTACGAGTTAGGGGTTAGGGATTAGGGGCATTATTTAGGGTTTAGGGATTTAGAGAGAGACAACTTTTGACATGCAACTCTAAACCCTAAATAATGCCCCTAAACCCTAAACCCTAACCCTAACCCCTAAACCATAAACCCTAAATAATTCCCCTAAGCCCTAAGCCCTAAACCCCTAAATCCTAAACTTGAAACCCTAAACACTAGACACTAAACCCAAGCATCCCTAAACCCCTATCTACCTATCTCTATCATTCCTCTACCTATCAATCCCTCTCCCTATGTCTCTGGCCATGTCCCTCACTCTCTATATCTCCATATCGATCCTCTCTCAAAATATTAAACCCTAAACCTCTAAACATTAACCCCTAAACCCTAAACCCTAAATAATGCCCCTAAACCTTAACCCCTAACCCCTAAACCCTAAACACGAGCAACCCTAAACTCCTAAATCCTAAATCCAAGCAACTCTAAACCTCTATCTCCCTATCTCTCCCCTATCTCCCTATCTATATCCCTCTACCTCTTAATCTCTCTCCCTATGTCCCTAGCCATGTACCTCACTCTCTATCTCCCTATCTCTCTCCCTAGTCTCCTTAATATCTCCTTATCATTCCTCTCTCTCTATAAACCCTAAACCTCTAAACCTGAACCCCTAACCCCTAAACCCGAGCAACCCTA
This sequence comes from Cunninghamia lanceolata, assembly GCA_027924645.1. NCBI lineage: Eukaryota > Viridiplantae > Streptophyta > Pinopsida > Cupressales > Cupressaceae > Cunninghamia > Cunninghamia lanceolata. The sequence continues at coordinate 2,595,654 of BSBN01001019.1, forward strand.
AACCCTAAACCCAAGTAACCCTAAACCTCTATCTCCTTATCTCTCCCCTATCACCTTTGTCCCTCTACCTCTCAATCTCTCTCCCTATGTCTCTGGCCATGCCCCTCACTCTATATCTCCCTATCTCTCCACTCACTCTTCTTTATATCTCCACATTGGTCCTCTATCTCTCTCTAAACCCTAAACCCTAAAACTCTAAACCTTAACCCCTAACCCCAAAACCATAAACCCTAAATAATGCCCCTAAACCCTAACCCCTAAACCCTAAACCCAAGCAACTCTCTCTCTCTCTCTAAACCCTAAACTCTAAACCCTAACCCCTAACCCCTAAACCTAAGAAACCCTAAACTCTAAATCCAAGCAACCCTAAACCCCTAAACCCTAAATAATTCCCCTAAACCCTAAACTTGAACAACACTAAACTCATAAACCCTAAATAATGCCCCTAAACTGTGACCCCTAACCCCAAGTAACCCTAAACTTCTCTCTCTCTCTCTCAAAACCCCTAAACCCTATATAATGCCCCTAAACCCTATATAATGCCCCTAAACCCTAAACCCGAGCAACCCTAAACCTCTATCTCCCTATCTCTCCCTTATCTTCCTATCTCTATCATCCCTCTACCTCTCAATCTCTCTCCCTATCTCTTTGGACATCTCACTCACTCTTTATCTCCCTATCTCTCCCCTTTGTCTCCTCTATCTCTCCCTATCTGTCTCATCTCTCCCTCTACCTAGATATATCTTCCTATCTCTCTATCTCTTGCCTCTTTCTCCCCTATCATTCCTATACCTCCCTATCTATCCTCTTTGTCTCTCCCTGTCCCTTATCGATGAAGGAAATGAAAATAAGAAAACTAGGACTCTCTCTCTCTCTCCACACTCTCTGCCTCTTCATCCCTCTCCCTCTCCCTTATCGACAAAGCAAATTGAAATAAGAAAACTAGGACATGCAAATAGAGATGAGGATATAAATTGGGAAGATGAAATGGAAACAATATAAAACTAAAGTTCATTGGATGGGAAGAATGATGAGAGAGGTGGAAAATAGTAAAATGGGGAAAAATTGGTGGGATCTAAAGGGAAATTGGAAATGAAAAGGAAAACTAGGAAAGCTAGGAAATGGATTTAAATATGAGGTAGATAGGTCGGAGAGAGAGATTTAGAGGGAAGATAGAGATATGAACATATAGGGAGAGAGGGAGAGATAGGGAGAGGGGAGATGGATATATATATAGAGAGAGAGAGGTTTAAATTTTAAAGAGATGCAACTTTGTCGATTGGTTGAAAAGATGTTAACCATGTAACAATAGAAATTTGCAAGTTGAATTGTAAGTTCTAAGTATAAAACAGTGAGACTTGAATAAAAAAACATTTTTATAGTTCCAGAAATGGATATCCGTTTCTAGAAAACGAATATTAGTTTTGGGACCCCCAAAACGGATATCCGTTTTGGTCTGGTATCCAAACCAAAATGGCTATTTTTAACATGCATATGAAAGTCAAAGTTGGCCAATTCATGAATTTGGTTAAGTAAAGACGCAATTTTTTTTCCATTGCCACTGTTTGGCCCGCGATGATCCTACACATACCCCGTTTCCAACATACTATTGAGTTGGAACTAGGGATGAGACTTGCTATTGTGACTCCTTATTAACACCCTTGTGGTTTCAAGGATGGGATAGAGCAGACAATATAGGAGTTGCTAAAATTGGGACACATTAGACCCAACATGATTCCATTTGCATCTTCTAAGGTTCTGGTAAAGAAGAAAGATGGAATGTTCAAGATGTGTATAGATTATAGGGTTCTGAATAAGAAAACCATCAAGAATAGGGTATCCAAACCTCGTATTAATGAGTTGCTTGATGAATACATGGGGCAAAATACCTCACCAAAATTGACTTGCATTCTAGGTACCATCAGATAAGGTTAAACTTGAGGAGACATTTAAGATTGCTTTTCAGTGTCATTGTGGGCATTTGAGTTTTTGGTGATGCCTTTTGGGCTCACTAATGCACCAACCACCTTCCAATTACTGATGAATGAAAAATTTAGACTAAAGTTGAGGAAATTTGTATTGGTGTTCTTTGATGACATGTTGATTTAAAATAAGACATGGGAGGAACACATAAAACATCTAGATGTAGTGTTGGCTATTTTGTAGTAGACCTTCTTTGCCAACAAAAGCAAATGCTAGTTTGGGATGTAGAAAATCTTGTACCTAGACACATAATTAGCAGGGTAGGTGTAGAGATGGATTGAACCAAAGTGCAAGCCATCTAGGAATGGCCTACTCTAAGGACATTGACACAATTATGAGGATTCTTGGGCCTTTGTAGCTACTGTAGGAGATTCATTAGAGTATTCTCATCACTAGGATCACTCTTGATGAAGTTTACCAAGAAAGGTGCCTTCCATTGGTCCACAACAACATAGGGGTAGTTGACCATTTAAAGAAGGTAAGGTGCATTAGTTTCATTCTTGCACTACTTGATTTTCTTTACCTTTTGTGGTGGAATGCGATGCTTCAGGGGTAGGTCTAGGGGTTGTTTTTATGCAAAAAGGACCACCCATATCCTTTTAAAGTAAAAAATTGATAGAGATAGAGCATGATTTCCCTGTGCATGATAAGGAAATGCTATAAATCATACATGCATTGGCTAAATTAAGACAATATCTAGTTTGTAGATGTATTGTAGTTTGTACGAATCACAACAGTTTGAGATTATTTTACTGTAGCATGACCTCAATGATAGACAACAAAAATGGGCGAGCAAATTGCACTCTTATAATTTTGACAGCGAGTATGTCAAGGAAAAGAATAATAGGGTCATAGATGCACTCTCTAAGAGACTTGAACTATAAGCCATTTCTTCAACATAATTTGATTGGAAGGAAGAGTTGTTGGCTGAGAATGCCAAAGACTCACTAGCTATGATGTTAATTAAGAGTACCAATGTTGCCTTAAACAAGGATGAGAGATACTAGGTGAAGCATGGTATTATTTCATACAAGGAAATAATTTTTGTGGTGTTGGAATCCAAGCTGAAACAAAAAATTATTGCAGCATTCCACAATTCTCCACTTGTTGGGTCACATTGGAGTTTTCAAAACTTCAGGCAAGTTTACCATAGATATGCTTGGAATTTGAAAACTAGTCGAATTTGAAAGCCCTAGCTAACCTTTAAGGCACAAAGCTAGAGAATATACCAAGTAATTACCAATGGATTTGAAACACAAATAAATCTATAACTACAAAGGTAGGTGTGGAAGTCTAACCTAAACAAAAAGCATCGAGAAGAATTTAGTAAGAGGGTTGAAGCTCAGATACCAAGGTTTTTGAAGTGGAATTGCCTTCCCCCAAAACCATGGGCCCTTCTTAAGAATATTTTCCCTATCAACAACAGTTTCACTAATAATAACAAAAAACCTTGGGCATAAGGGTAAATGTCAACAAAATTCAACAAAATAGGCTTCTAGTTTTGAGATACCCATGAGTGTTGATTAGGCAATCTTGGGCAGATATTATTAAATTTGCATATCAATCCCTTTTGAAGATAATGAGCCACTTCCTTCAAAACATCTTCAGCAAGAACCAACAAAGGGGTTTCCTTCGAGTAGGAGATACCATAGGTCCATTTCATTGATTGACACTCAACATTGGCAATGCTTTACATAAGTTGATTGAAGAAGAGCTTTATCCTCCAATAAACCAATAACCACTACAAATGAGCGCCACTTAGGAGAAACCTAGTCCCGTAGGTGCCTTCCCTACCTCAAACTCAACAAGTGCAACACTCAAAGAAGGGTTTGATGCAACAAACAAAGAGATGCTAGAATCAAAACCCTTGGAAGGGCATGACCAACCACCAATCCCATGAAGCAACACCCACCTTACATGGGTGACAAGCATAAAGAATACAAGGCACTTATAATCCATGGCATGTTCATCGCATACCTATAGATTTTGCTACGACTTCTAATTATGAACACCCCTAAATGAACTCAATTTATTGAATGTGGACAAGCATAAAGAGTGGCAACTTGTACCTTGTCTCTAGCTTGGTGTTTCAACTTCAACTTCTATTTCAACCAATGAGTGTGCTAAATTTTGAAAACTCTAAGTCTTGTTTACCTCGCCCTTAACATAATTGACTATTCTTTCCAAATGTTTAGGCTTATTTTAAAAAAAATTCTAGTTGTGAAATTTGAACTTTGGTTTTTTCCATGTAGTCCAAGATATCAAAATTAGGAGTTGCTTTAGTTTGTGGATGAATTGCCTTAGTTGCTTGAAAGGTAGATGGTCCTGTATTTGCATAAATTATCTTTTCTTTCTTTTTAGCCTATTCCAATTTTTCCCTCTCAATCCTTTCTTTTTCCATTTTCTGATTTTGAGCATGGGTGAAAAATGCTAATGAGTGACTTTGGATATCAGTCCACCTTTCTTCAAAAGTAGGTTGATTTTGGATGAAACTTATTGTACAGTCGCTATTGGGTTCAATTTGATTGTTTAGATTCCTCGACAAACCTTGATTGTTGACCTTAGATAAGGCCACCAACTACAACATCCTTTGTGTTTTTAGGCACTCAATTGCATCATGATTATCCATGTGATACAAACAACAATAATTATTCACATTATTACTCAAAGGTAGTGCTTCTATGGCTAGGCTTTCTAGAGCAGTAGGTAAAATCATTTAAAAGATCCCATGATTGATGGTATTCCAAATGGCAAATGATTGACCTGATGCCCCCTTTAACCCACTGCTTGTCTCTATTAAAATCAATAAAAGATTCCATGATCAATGGTACTCCAAATAAATGATAAGTAATAACTACAAAACGATAATTATTTTTCCTCAAAGTATTATGATTAAGCTTCCCTTGAAAGCATTTTTTCTAACACAATCTTTGGTTGGTATGAAATTTATAAATTTTATTTGAGAGATTAATTCTTTGTTTGATTATATTATATGGATTGATTATTGAAAAGGATAATAGTGCATCGATTTATCCAGAACCTTTTTAGATGGTTTGTAAAACTAGATTTACCAATCTTTGTCAAAGGACACTGCAATATATTTTGATGACAAAGATATACAATGAGTGATATATATTTGCTTGCTTCATAAGTATATGTTGTTTTCTCAATCTCTCTACCTATTCATTTTTAGATAACCATTTGTAAATTATGAACATAATTTGTATTGATCCAATCTATCTATGTGATCTAATCTTTGCTTTGAACTTTTACTTGGAAATTCTTACATATAAATAATGGAGCAATAGAGTTGGACACATCAATCTTGGGTTCCCAAGACAAGGGCGAAAAGGCCAAGGTACCCCTTAATTCAAGGCATGTGTGCCTTCAATGATAGAGAGTTAGAAGGAATTTTGTATATCTATGAAAGTGATTTGTTTTCTCTATAGTTGTTTTTGTTGGCAATGACTCATGTCAAAAGATGCTATAGTTGCAGAGAGTTTTGTGGCTGGGGTGGCAAGAAGAAGCTTCATTGTGTTTTGTGCAGAGGTCACATATGTCTCTAGGATGGGTAATGGAGGGACTGGTAACACCTAAAATTAGGTTTCGCTGAGGTATGTTCTTTGTGCTGTTGATTTTTGTTGGATGGCGGGGACTGGAAATGTGGATGGGCCTTTTTTGGCAAGTGTTGTTACATTAAATGTACTAATAGTTGTTTACAAAAAACAAATGAACCACTAGTGACAATAAATGATAATATAACAAAAAATTGCTAGCAATAAGGCAGATATAACAGTAACCAGAGAAACTATGAGGCATAGAGGAGAGTATGGCATGTGCTAGGCTATGAGAGCTCTGAAGTGACCTCTGCCCTTTCCCAAAAATGGTGATGAAATGGCATCTACCCTCGCCAAAAAATAAGGTCTCTTCCTTGCAATGAAGACGCAACCTAGGGCGTCCAAGGCTATGCTTAATACACAGCAAAACTAGGCACACAAAAAACTCACTGCTATTCCTCAGTCACAACTAACAATAGAGATGGCTGAAGTCAATCGCAAGAGCAACAAGTTCTTTTCTTGGTGCCACTGATAGGGTCAAGATGGAGAGCTTACACCAAACGAGATGGATGTCAAACAGTAGTTAACTACCACCAAAGAGGTAGATGATCTCTCCAAAAAACAAGTCGCGTCTTCTAAAACAACAGGCTGAGCCCTCTCACATTGCCTTCCTTTGTATTTGACTCACTTTGCCCAGTATGTGCCCTCTCACACTTAGCCATAGACTTGCACAACAGAGAGGGCCAATTTCTTCTAAGATTTGCTACCTTCCAAGGCCGTTCAACTCTTTCCTAAAAGAAATTGGCTTGCAAGTCACCAACAAAGGCTGCGAGTTGCTAGGTAGGGCATTAACAAAGGTGTTTGGATGTTGTTTAATGCTTGCAACAAGCAATTAACATTAAAAAAACCCTCAATGTGCTCAAAGCACCTCCTCTTTGCCTGAATCGAGCCTTCATTCGATAGGAATATGCCAAAACAAGGAATTCAACTGCCACGAGATTAGACGCCTCCAAAAATGAATCAACAAACAAATTAGACTTGCTCTGATACCATGAAAGAAGCTAGAATCTAGAAGCAATTTGCTGATCAACAAACAGTTGAGGGAAAGACTCCTACAAACTAGCATGATTGTCTAGTTTAGTGGGATCTTTGATGAGGAACTTTGATGACCCCTCTCCTAACCCCCTAACAACCTTAACCCCCCAACAACCTTGACATGTGTTAAGATTGTGTAAGGATAATATATATGAAATATATATACACTAACAAAAAAATATTCTTCATAATTTCTAGATTGATTAAGAATTACACTCATTACAAATAACTATTGGTATGCCCATTGTGCGATTGCTAGTTATGCTGAAAGTGTTCCTTGGTGAGTAGCACCACTTGAATCGTATACACTAAAGGCTGAGATCAAAAGGATCTTGTCCACACATGGATTTCATATTTCTGTCATTTCATTTATTTTTTCATATTAGACGTCAACGTCAGATTAAACGTTTTCACAGATTAAATGTTTTCACAGAGGTTTCACTTTCTTTGTTGCCAATGCCGCCAGCTAATGACAGTAGGATTTCTACGTCAACTTCCAACGATGATAGCAAAATTGCTACATCAACTTCGAACGATTTCCTGTTAACTCATTGAATTCTTTCCTTACACCTTACTGCAGTTGTTTTCTATTGTGTTTATCTTTTTGCTTTTGTTTATTCAACACTTAAATATATAGTTAATGTCAAACTAATTCCCAATGTTTATCGAGAACTGCGCCTCACAATTATGAGAAGCCTTTTTTGCATGGCGGTTGAGATATTTTTTGCCGGCAATGTTGTCTGACGGTGTAAAAAAATTCGCACCAAATTTTTTTTCAAAATCCTCGGTGGTTCTCACTCCGTGAAAAAATAGTTTATAATAGGTTTTTATATGTGAGCATTTAGCGCTGGGAAAGTTGCTAAAGGAAACAAATATCCTCAGTATCTGTCAATCTTAAAGTTGAAGAAGGAGCTTTGGGTGCCCAAGTTAAAACAAATTTTTTTTCTAAACTCGTCAGTTTTTCTCATGCCGAGGAAATAATTTGTTCATCGTCGGGAAAAAAGAAAAATCTGTCTTTTGAACAACTTTCAACTTGCACCAAACGTGGTATTTTTTTTTGGTATTCAAGAAAGCTAATTTAGCGAGCGTGGTATTCAAAGTATACTCTTTTTATAAGCATTGTATATATGTATGCGTAACACGGCCGCATAAGTGATTTTAAGTTTTTCAATTAAGAGTGACTGAAGTCTCTCCACAAGATAAGAACGTCCAGAGTGGTAATAATATTTTTAATTATTGAGATGTAGGGAAGTATAATCTCTACAATTATGTATGCGCATGTGACAGTTTTCTGCGATTCTTTTAAAGGGTTATTATTAAAGCGTCTTGTCACAAACTAAAGTAACTTGGCACACATGTTTTAAGTGAGAAATTTGTATATGCCTCAATTCTGTCTACTTCCGCATCAATGGTTCATTAGATTTTCCATCATAAGGTTCTTCATGACATTCCTTAAACAAGAAAACTAAAATAAATTTGATCTTAGTTAATGATTCTACTTAAACATTATTAACTTCATGTACATAGTTACTACTTTTATATAACACACATGAATAAGTGATATTAGATTTCATACATAAATAATAAATAATACTTAGGTGTCTATTGATTGAACTTCCTCATGATATAAAACTTTAACTATAATTTTAACTTTTCAATCATAATAACTACTTTTTATAAAATATCACGTTTATAAAAAAATATATAAAAATATGTATTAATTAATTTTTTTTAGATTAATAGAAACATAACACTATTGTTTAAATTCATTATTTTTTTTAAATTAATAGAAGTTCATGGTTAAACTCAACTTGTAGGTTTTCACTTGAGAAATAAGTTGTACATTTGTTTTAAGGTGCTTGTATGAACAAGATGTTAGGCATAATGTAGAGCGAAAGATAAAGTTGAAGAATAGAACAATTTATCCAAGTGCAAAGAAATAGCAAATGCAAACTCACAATCGACAAATTTTTAGGGAAATTGGTGGACGCAAAGGATGACAACTAGTGCAAGAGGGCAATTGATGAATGATGTGTTCAACTAATCTTGTATATTTACTTGCAAGTTGCAGTGGGCAGTGGCATGTAAGTCCAAGCCTCCATGCCTTGTACCTTTCACCCTACGATGAAAATTAATGTTTCATTGGTTGGTATTTAAGCCGATAGGCGTCGAGCTGCGTAGAGCATAGCAGGTGGAATCGACGGTCTCCTCGTAAGCACGGGTACAGGACGACCATCAGAGGGATCTTAGCCGCACATTTCATTAGCAGGGGCAGTGTTAACATCAAATCGCATTAATTACGCCGATAGGCGTTTCACTTGCGAAGCAAGGTGAGCTGCGTAGTGTGTCAGAAGGTAATCGATGGATGGAAAGTTATCTCAGGTACAAGGACGACCATTGGGAGAATCACACCCGTACACGTAGGATCAACACCACCGAGGAAAATTATTTTTTTTGTTTGAGGCAATGAACTCCTATACCGTGCTAGTTGGAAATCGACGAACAAAAATGCGTGGTAGGTGTCGAATGACCATAGAAATGGTCTCAGCTGCAAACATTAAATCATGGCAATAGTGTTACTATGGCAGTGAAGCGTAATAGGCAAGTTATCTCAGCTTAGGATGTTAAACTTTCATTGCTTCGGTTGTAGGGTCTATATTGGCAGGCATGGATGCAATGACCTCAAAGAAAGACCTCCTGCAAGTCTGCCCACAACATTAGTTCAATGGTAATCAACCGCATCTACCTCACCTATTCCATCCATATGCTCACCAGGCCGCAGTACAAAACTTCCTCCGAGATTCACACATTCGAGTCCTTCAACCTCACAGGACAAGTAGTGGCAATATGGCTTCACATTTTAGGTCTGTTCAAACCTACAAGCCCATGTTATGATGGTCGTGCTGGACAACCGCGTGAGCAGTGCAGTGATGCTTCTCCGCCACAGATGATAATGGCTTCTTTGACAAGTATTTATTTCCATCCCAGTAAATGTTTTGTCAACCCTTCTTCATCTTGTAAAGATAAAGTTTCGAGTTGTATTGACAACCGAATTTTATTAAGGTTGAGATCTTTAAAAATACATAACTGTAATTTACGTGTTTATAGTTTTAACTTTTAAAAATGGGGATAGCGTTGGTGTGGTCAGAGAGTAGGAGGGTGAAAAATGCGAAGCCTGTAGCGGGGATGTGCTCAGCCTGCGTTGTGGAAGTGCACGCTCAGCGTAGGTTATTTCTCCTCATTCCGTTCTATTCTCGTATATAGCGTGCTATTGTTTGCCCTTCCTGCGGGGCGCTGTTCAAATCCTACAAGTATACATGATCTCATTTTCCCTCTTTTCTCATCAACATTCAACGCTTAATCCTTTTTAGGGTTTTCTCATACATTCAAACTCTGTTAACAATAAATATATGTCTTCATTTATTGTTATTTTAAGAGGTTGCCATATTATTTTCTGAGAATGTTATGCAAATCTGCCTTTCGTTCCTATGAAGCCGAAAGAGTCCCCGATCTGATGATACGTATGATAAAGGCAGCTTTCAACTGTGCATTCTCTATTTTCTTGTATAGATAAATTTAGAAGCGTTATACAGTTACAAATTTTAGAAACGGTTAAAATGGCCATCAATTTTAAAATGTTGATATTGCTATCCGTGTCTACGGACCGCAGAGGAAATATATCTCGTGTTTGATATATATTTTGAGTGTAAGAAATGTGAAGGAAGAGCATTAATGTTCATGTTGTGGTGCATTAATAAAAAAAAATATATATGCCATCATGAGTACTGAATCCTTATCCACTCTTTGTTCTATTGATTTTTGGCAAAAGCATCATTAATATAAGAAAAGATCGAACAGAAGATCCCAACCTCTGTGTTTCTTTACCTCATAGGTAATTTTGAGGTGATTTGATTTGTAGCTAGGAAGAGCAATAGGTCTAATTTGCTTAAATTAGTTGTCATATGGAAGCCTGCTGTGTTGTTTTATTCTGTGTGTTCTTTAACTGGGTTTGCCTTGATTGTTGCAACCATAGTTACCAGGAAACTCCATGTACAAACAAGGATTGGGCCTACAACTACATTCATATAATATATCTGCAACCTTATTCATTTACTCACCTACCCTGATTTTAATGGCATTTCTATCCCTTTGGCAGTGCCCATACCCCCATGTCTCCAGGTAACTATAGCTGCAACTGGTGTAATATCTGAATGTCTCCCACCTTTTTAGAATCTGTTGGGGCTATTCTATGTTGTGTCAGCATTATGAGTTCTTAAATCAATTCACATGCATGGCTATCAATTTTATCCATTATCAGAAGGTATTGTAGTAAGATTTCTGTATTGCTGCCCTTTGAGAATGTTGAGAGGTATCCCTATGCTCCAGTCTAAAGATATTATTTTCTTGAATGGTACAAGACTGGATTATGCTTTCTAATTACAAAGTGCATACAGTACTTGCATTCAGTTATTAACAGCAGAAGCAAACTGAACTTTTACCAGTTTCATGGCTTGTTTGTGCTGTTCAGAATTGATGCAGGAGCAGGCTTCTTGGATTAGTACTAAGACCAAACCTCTTTATTTCAACAATACATGAATTATTTTTGAAAAAAATATCGTCGCAATTCTGATCATTCATAGTACATTGAAGTTTGACACCTTTGTTTTCCTTCCTCTATAAAAGAGACTGGCTCAACTCAGCAATCTTCAGTGTGCTGATGAATGGTCTTGGTTGATGATGATGATCTAGAAAAGTTTTGTGCATGTGAGGATGAACTGAGGAAGCATAGTAATTCTGGAAAAAATGAGCCATGTTTCATGATCTCTGCAAGTCATGTATCTTGATGAAGCACTTTACTTCCTTAATTGACTGCCATTTTTAATTCACATACCATCTATTGTCTTCTGTAGTATTTGGTTACATACTTGTCTTCATTACTAATGGACAAGCTGCAATATGATGGTGTAGACTATAATATGATTCTATATGTCATTCTCTTTGTTTGAGAGTTTTGTTTTTAGGAACAGCTTAACCATATCGTCCTTGAGAAGTGAGGCAAGCATGTGCAAGAGCAGTAAAGCTAATGTTCTAAACAATATTTTAGGGGTTTTTTAATGAGAAAATGATCATTTGCAAACTGGAGAACATTAGCCAGTTACACTGATTTTACACTTGTCCTGAGATGAAAACTGAGTAGATGTTTTATAGGTTATCTACTGGGTGCATCTTTTAAGGAGAAACAATTAGCTAGCTAGCTTACTGCCTGTAAAAAGTTTCTGTAGGATCCTGAGTTTTCTTCTTTAACAGACATGCACAAGCTATGGAAAATATGTTTGACGTATGTATTTACAAGGAAACATTTTTATGTTGCATCATAAATTATGATTAGATTAATGTGTTTTAGAAATGATTTTATTGGGAATGCACTATTTTCTTAATTGTTGTTGCATAAGCCACTTTCTGTCCGATTAAAAATTTCTTTAGTCTACATGGTCCTTTTCCCCTGCCACCCCCAGAAAGATCTTTCTTAAAGCCCTGAAGTAATGCATACATACATCCTTGGATGAATTCTATTAAACAGATTATATTTCATCTTTTATTATTAATTGATTTCCATGCCTTTTTCCCATTACAGAGTCCCAAAATTCTTATCCATGCTGTGCATTTGCAAATTGTGTTACTTGTTCTCCATTAAATTTCACTGTCAATGTAAAACCTTCGAGACTTGATGTGTATTGAATGATATTGCCTTTCAAATTTCTAGAGCCCAAGGGAAGGTAGTGATCACTTTATTGCAACTGGTTGTATGCTACATTTTGACCGACCTTATACTCTAGTCCCTTGTTTTGTGCACTTTGTATAGTGTTAGATTCAAAAACAAAATAAATGTTTGGGTTGTTTGGCTTAGGAAATAACAGACTTTCTACCTTGTGCTGGTATGGCTGGTGTGGATGAGGTACAGCAGCAATATCAATGCAAAATCCCTCCTCAAACTGATCCAAAAATGACTGTTTATACCTGCAGTGCTGATGACAATCCGTACACCAAGCAGGAAGAGAGAAATCCACTTTAAACTCCAACAAACTGCCCCAAAATGGTACAGCCAGGTCTGCAGATTGGTACGACCTATATGGGGTCCAAACCCTCAACATAATTTCACTAAAAACAGTGCTAACACCTGCAATAATCTCTCAGCCATGTCTCCAATATTATCGTGCAATTGCAAATTTCTTTAAACACATACAATGAATACCAAAACCTATCGGCGTGCCCATTGCACTTCAAGTGCGATTGCTAGTTATGCCAATATGCGTTTAACTCCGAGAGGAGTCGACCACCGTACGCATACAGGACGCCATCGGAAGGCCCAGGCTCTCCAACGGGTACAGGACGACCATTGGAGTCATCCTGGCCGTAGGTTGCAGTCTGGTTTCTTCAAATATAAGCAACACAGTATTCATGGACCAATGCACAGCCCCTTTTCTTCGAATGTACGCATTAGTCATTATTTACGCCGAAAGGCTTTTCATTCACGTAGTGAGTGGAGCTCCGGACGGTTCCAGACTGTAATCGGTGGCCTCCATTCTTCAGCGGGTACAGGACGACGATTCAAAACATCTCAGCCGTTCGGGTTAAATCTAGGAACGGTGTTGTGTAAAAAAAGAAATAGTTTCATTGCTTGTTATGCAAGGCTCGTGTTAAGTTTTACACCAGTCTGTATCAAAGTGAAACAAGCGCACTCAATTGGAAATCGACGGTCTGCAGATTATTCGTACGTGGTGGACAACTGGAAGATATGAGGCAGACACATTAGGGTGGAATGAAGAATTAGTGGTTCGAATAGAAAGAAGCTTGGAATGGGAGCGAAAGAAGTGATTGAGGTTAAAAATTCTTGCGGCACAATGTTGAGATCACAGGTGACTTGCTCTTCGTTGAGAGGGATGTCTGAGTTAGAGGGGACTATGTTGAATCTGCTTCCGATGGGGTTGTCGAGAAATGGAAGGTCGAAGAAGTGATTCCATGGCGCCGAATTTCAGTACAAGCGGAGGTCTTGTTGGACCCTCCATGGCAAAAGTTGCCCGCCGAATTACTTCTGATGCACTTTATAATTTTGTATTATGAGCTCAAGCATTCAAAACTGGTGAGTTTTAACGTTGCTTTGCTTTCTAAAATTTAGGTTTCTTGTTTTGCTCTTGAATTAAATGCCCTACTTATAAGTTACTCTGGATGCTGAGTGGGATATTGTGGATTCAGGGTTTTGTCTCTAAAGTTTTAGATTGTGGATAGATAGTTGTTTTTATCTATTATGTGGGTGTAAATGATAACATTTAAATAAACTTGGCGGTGGCTAAAACAAATCGCAAATGGGTCAGAATTTGATGCTCTGATACACCATTCATATCATAAGGGTTTTGTTTGTGAGTTTATATGTTTACTTTGTTACCAGTCGGGTGCCTTCAATTCCTGAAGCCCGGGGCTGCGTTGGCATGACTCCGTTTTAATTGTAGACGCCATGTTTCTGTCAGATCCTTATTTTTCACGTCAATATATGATCAACATATCCACATCTGATGGCGATGGCAGGCCCAAAAATTCCTAAGTGGTAGAGAAATCTACGTCGCCACACGTTGGGTCCCACGTATGGGCTACTTTAATTTTAAGTCGCCGGCAATGTTTTTGTGCTTCAGATCCCGGGGCCGAAAATAAGGGCACTTCTTTTTTTCTTCGCTTTCTTCTGTAGTCTTGTGGAGTGAATCAAATCTGATCTGTGCATCTAATTTATCCCATACGTTCAGGTCGGGGCGATGATGAAATAAGGGTGATAGAGGATAACTGTTTTTTTCTGATATTCTCCTTACATTTGTGTTCGCTTTTTCTCTTATCCATATTTATATGTTATAGTATTTGCTTTATTCTTTCCATACAGTGCTCTGGTGTTTTTCCTATGTGAGTTTGCAACTCTCTATGCGATTTCAAAGTTAATGGTTATAAATACTTGTTAGAATGTTTATTCAGTCAAATGGATGATAACCGGTACGAGTAGGGCCTAGGTTTGATGGCCGTATAGCCATATTTAGGCATTTCTGCTTGAAAATGCAATTAAAATTTTAAAAGGACTGTATCACACGAAAGGAGAGACTTTGGATAGATTGTATCACAAAGCCAGAACATGATTGAAATAAGAAAACTAGATAGGTAACTTAACTCTCAAGCTTACCAAAAAAGCAATTAAGCCAAAACACTGGAAAAATAATAAGCTACTAGCATATGGCTATGCAAGATTCAATGAAGCATGAAATCAAACTTAAAGTTGAGGACTTACTCAAGTTTCAGTCTTCAGATGATAAAAAAAAACATAAATAGTTGCCTAACAATTAGAAATTGTTTTCTTTTCCTGATTGTATACCCCAGGAAAGATCATATGTTATGCTTAATTTTAGGCTAAAAATTAGTATTTACTATTTTATATTAATAACAAAACAGATCATTTTCATTCTAGAAAGTTCAGTTGGCCGGAAATGTCAAATCCATAAAGGATCAAGTTCCATGCTAAAGGCTATGTGCTTTAAATGTTGAGGTACAAGTTGCTTTGAGTAACAACCTCACTTGAAAACTGAAGATGCATTTTCTTTAGAAATCCATCTTATAAGTTTCTTTTCCTTATGGGTTCTCAGGGTTTAAGTTATCGTGGTAGTGAAAAATGGATTTTAATTAATTGAGAGCTTTTTTATGGTGACATTTTTAGGGTTTATTGGAAAGAATGGGTTTGTGTCTTGAGTAAAGAGGGATTTAGATTATTAAAAATTTCAGTATTTTGGATGTGTGGATCAGTGAGTGTTTTGGGTATTATTACTTTACTAAAACTAATACAATCAGTAAGTGTTTTGTGCTCTAAGAGGAAAAGTAAAACTGATACAAGTTCAATCATGTTCTGGTTTTGTTGCCAATGAAATAGATAACTTCAATTTCTTCACTCCATTTTATGGTGTTTGTCACAGTTGTATGGTGTAGTTTATTTTGCCTTGTGGACATGAATATGATATAGTGAACACCCAACTTTGATGAAGGGCACCATGATTGGAGGGTATACCCTCTTCATTATGGTGTCTGTCTTGTGTTATTTTCGGTGTTACTGTGTTTGTGTTTTGAAGCAGCAAAGATAAAGAGGTGGGATTGGAAACTAGCCAAATTGCGTAAGGAAGATTGTCATCATCAGAAGTTACACACAGTAATGGCAATTTACAGAGACATAATCTATGTCAGCATTGCACTAGCTCGTAGGTTGTGGGCATTGTAGGAAAAAGGGCGATTATAGCCCCCTGAAGCCAATTAGTAAACCTTAACAATAAGATCACCTATTACCACTGCTGGCTAAAAATATATTTACAGTATGCTGAGAGATATCTTCCAATTTTTTTTTGTTTTTGATTTTTTGATTTTTTATAAATTATTGGCTTTTTTTTATTTTTTATAAATTACTGGCAGGGAGAATGCAAGCGTTTCATTTCCCATTTAAACATATTTCTTATTCTTCACATTTATAAATTACTTGGATCTAGAATATTTGCATTTTGATTTAAAATAGAAAAAGCATCTTTGACATTGGTGTCACATTTAGTGGTATATTTATTGTGGTGTATCATTATGATCCTCTATCATAAAAAATTACTGAGTGTTTCATTTCCCATTTAAATATATTTCTTATTCTTCACATTTATAATTTACTTGCATCTAGAATATTTGCATTTTGGTTTAAAATAGTAGAAGCATCTTATAAATTACTCACATCTAGAATATTTGCATTTTGGTTTAAAATAGAAAAAGTGTGTTTCACAGTGGTGTCACATTTAGTGGTGATTTATTGTG
Organism: Cunninghamia lanceolata; assembly: GCA_027924645.1. Classification (NCBI taxonomy): domain Eukaryota; kingdom Viridiplantae; phylum Streptophyta; class Pinopsida; order Cupressales; family Cupressaceae; genus Cunninghamia; species Cunninghamia lanceolata. The sequence continues at coordinate 2,612,156 of BSBN01001019.1, forward strand.
GTGTTTCATGATCCTCTATCTTAATAATATCATGCATATAAATTTTTTTATTTTTTATTTTTTATTTTATTTTTTAGATTGGAATCTTATAAAATTATACAGAATCTTGTAATCTTTCAACTCTTCAACTTCACCTGACTCTCTGTGTAATAATAATCTCATGCATATTATTTTTTTTATTTTTATTTTTATTTTTTAGATTGGAATCTTATAAAATTATACATAATCTTGGAATCTTTAACTCTTCAACTCCACCCCTACTATGAATGTAGAACGCCTCTAGACGTAATAAATAATAATCCACTATTAGGTAAGATGAACTGTATGAACTTAAATATGAAATAAGATGTTTAGATTTTCCTTATTAGGTACCTCCTTAAGGGCCCGACAAATTCTGATTCTCTTGTTTGCATATAGTTAAGAAATACACAACTAACTTATGTGGTTCAACCACTTTAGAACTCAGTTTCATTTGTGCGAGCTTTCAAGTGTATATTATTATAAGAGTTTTGTAGCATTCAACCTACCTTGGCTTGCTATGCCATTCACAAAATTTGCAGCAAATATTGTCTCTGTTGTTTAGTTGCTTTACCTTATAGATGTTAGGAAGGCTCTTAATTTTGATCTAAATAGAAAATTTATTTCATGTCTTTGATTAGAATGAAAAGTAGTTTTATATGCAGAATTTAGGGTGTACATTTTCACTTCAAGGTCTAATCTTCAGAACATAGGGAGGATTTGCTTTCTATCAACAATTTTGTTTTATAGTTTCCGTCTGTGGATTAACTTCCTGCTTTATGAAAGGAACTTAGCTTTTTATAGCCCTTAACCTTCATTTTATTTTGCATCCTAGAAGATGTAAGATATTTGACCACTATTTTTGGGTTCATGCATCAATCTATGAAGAAACTAGCTACTTGCAGAAGATTTTACTTACATTTTCTACCTAATAGTGGGTTACTATATATTAGCTAATGTATGCTTCTGGAAAAGTAAAACTGATACAAGTTCAATCATGTTCTGGCTTTGTTGCCAATGAAATGGATAATAAAGAAAGTTTTGTTAGTTTTTTACTTCACAGTTTTGTAGGCTCTACATCTCGGGCAGCTTTGACATCGAATTCTTGATCACGTTTCTTAACATGTTTCTTAACTTTCTTCATTTTTGATGCAAACATAAACGCAGGTAATATCGAAACTTCTATTCTAGTCAGAAGAATAGGATAGTGTAGAGACTGATGAACGTCTCTCTGTTTATTTCAGGTTAAGGAAATTAATATTTTTCAAGGTTGTTTGATATTCTCTTTCCTGTTCATTTCTCAGCTTGGGTTTCTGGGATCATTCAGATGGCTCTTTATGCAGATCTTTTTTACTATTACTTCAAAAGGTTCGGTTTTTTAAGCTTCATTTTGGGCAAATACCTCTATAATTATGCAATTCTCTATTTTACACTTCTATTTATTCATATCCCAAGGAAGTCTTGCATATCAAGTGTGAACAGTATTGTAGCTCCTAACTTTTTTAAGTCATAAATTTAATAACAATTTGTTCTAATTAAGTTAAATATTTTGCCTTTTGATGCAGAGCCCTATTCTTTCTCAATTAGTTTATAGATAAAACTCACAATAGCCAAACCCTGGAAACTACCTTTTAAGAAGTTGCAAATTTCTCAGAAAAGCTAGATTTGATTTTTATAGCCTGCACTCTCCAGTTTTGAACATGGGAATTTATAAATTTCTTCTTTCTTTCATTTATAAGTACATAATGGCTTTTGGGAATATCTTGACTTGAATTATCCCTCTTCGGCATCGATCTACAATTAGGGTTTGAATATGGATACCTTTGTGCTGGTACTTGTTTATCATACATACGATGTATCCTAACTTGTGTCTCTTTGTAGTATTTTGGTAATAATGACTCCATAAATAAATTAGCTGGATTTCTGATCACCTGGTCATTAACTTTGTTTTCCATTTTTCAATTACAGGGCTCTAGTTGCCATCCACGGTCAAGATTGCAGCAGGTTTCTCTTGTAGACGCAGAATTTGGATCTATAAATTCTGCCTTTTTTAATTTAAGGTGAGCTAGTCCTTAAAAAGTAGGGTTTTTATCAAATTTTTGGATTTCATTATCTCCAAAGTTTTGAAACTAGATGCTACTTCTGATTTTTGGATTATGTGAGAATGAGGATCAAAACACAGCAAGTGTAGGATCTGAAGGGCAGGGAACCATGAGAAAAAGGCCTCAACTTGCTCTCACATTAGAGTATGTTTGTGGGATTTCATCCATTTCTAATTCATGTATTATTTTGGGTTTTAAAAATGATTTGATTTTTTGTTTTGCTACTTTTTCAAAATGGTACGCCCTTATGATGAGTTATGAAGTCTAACTGGAAACATCTATTTTGAAATCTCTGTAGTCTATTTTTTTGGGGGGGGGAAATAATTGTTGCATCTCAGAACTTGTGTACACTTTTTTCCCTATAAGAAGACCTGTTGTGTTCAATAATTATAGGCTCTGGAAATCTGGAGTATCTAATCATACTCCTGTTGTATGCAGAATGGTGGAACATAAACATAGAAGAGAGGCTATAAGAAAGCAAAGATCAAATCTTAGAATTGAATCAAATAGTTTGGCAGAAGATGCAGACTCTTTCACCGATCAAAATGAGATTTCACTGCAAGATGTTATGCAAATAGTAACAGAGGATCCTTCTTTAGAGCTTGACAACAGTCACACTTGTGCCAAGGTTGCTTGACAATTTCAGCGTAATATAATTTATCATTCATATGATGTGTAACATGCATTGTAATCAACCAAAAAGAGGTGTTTCCCAACAATAAAATTCATTTTCTGTTCTACATAACACGCTTAAAAATAAACTCGTGATATGTGAGTCAAATCTCCATTGAAAGCAGAAAAGTTTGACTTGAAAAAAATCAAGAAACCCAACATTTTTTGATCAAGAGAGACTAGTGCAGTGTTTGTAACAGGGATTATGCTGCTTAACTTCGTGCTTGACTTATCAAAGCAAACCTTAGATTTCTCCATGACCAAGAAAAGTAGGAGTTTGAACGTCTAATTTATTGTTCACTTTTCCCTTGCTGTGTTATGTTTTAAGTTTATGGTAGGACATTTTCAATTAATACTGTAAAGCAAAAATTTATTGGTATCTTCTATGAAATAGTTTTAGGTATTTCTTCTAATAAAACTTAATTTTCTTTAAATAAAACCACTTGAATAGAAATACCTATCAGCGTACCCATTGCACATCAAGCGCGATTGCTAGTTATAGTTACTGTTCAACTTCATATTTACAACAAACTGTGTATTTTATCTTCATTCATTTTTTATAATTTTATAATATATTTATCTTTACCAAGAACTTATTGATTATTTAAAATAAAGAAAAAAAAATGATGGCAGCCTAGGACCACCCCTTCAATAATGTCTGTCTACTTTAAAACTTGGTTAAAAAGCTATCTAATAAATCCTTAATTAGTGTGCACTGTTACAATAGTACGTGGCAGTTGTATTTTTTGTTTAGTAATTAGTTGTGAATGTTACATGTTTTTAGTGATTCTTCATCAATCAAACCAAGATTGTTTTGTGAGGATTGGTTTTAAATTATTGTTTTTGCCATGTGATAAGTGAACTCATTTCATGGAGCTTATGGGCACGGTTCATTATACCCTCAACACAGCGAGGAGGAATCTTGGGGTACTGCAATTAGGGTTTATTGCGAAGCCAATCCAGACTTTTTCATAGCTGCCCAGGGCAATCTTGCAGTGCTTGCTCTGGGAAGCCCACATGATCCCCACCAGGTAACTTCCATTTGTAATCTACAAATCCTGTGAAGGAATTTACTATTAGTTTACCTAAATGTAGCTCTTTTTTAACATCGATATCTTTTCTGGCAGCAATGGATCAAAGTGGATTCGTGGGGTCTAAAGGTGAAGGATGAAGCTGAAGCTGGATTCCCAGCATTTGCATTGGTGAATCAGGTTCCAAAGCAGGCTCTAAAACATGGAAATCAAATGTGGGAGCAGGTAAGACCATTTATCTTCTTTAGACTGCATTTTCAGGCATATACGAACCGATTATATATACATAAATTGTCCTTCAAATGTTAAGCCATATCTTATTTTAAAAAATGTTCATCATAGAAGATACATATTTAGAAGATATATATTTAGCTGACTTTTATATGTGAGCATTATAGTGCTTAGAATTGTCTCACGCTGTAAAATATTCACGCCGGAAAATTTTCTAGACTCCCTGGTTGTTCCTATGGGCGTATTCCTTGAACCTCCTATGGGTGCAAGTGCTAGTTTAATTTATGGATCAACCAATTTTTTAAATTAAATTATAAAACCCCTGTACCAAATTCAGGAGCAGTTTACAATTTCGAGATCATACTGATAAAAAAAATCAAATCAGTGTCCTTTGTTATCATCCGACAAGAGATCACAATATCAATTTCGAGATCATACTGATAAAAAAATCAAATCAGTGTCCTTTGTTATCATCCGAGAGTAGATCACAGAGTGTGATGAAATGTGAGGACAAACAAAATATTCAGTTTTTTTATTTTTTTTGAGATTTAGGTAATATAAACAGGAATTTTTTTGTTGTAGCTTGTGGTTGTGTAGACTGTTTAGTTCGTGGACGTTATTATTAATTTTTTTTATTCATTCATGTATATAATAATTTTAGATGAACGAATGAACAGTTTTTAACATCAACATCCATAAGGTTAAAAATAGTCTATAAGACCACCAACCTTGCTGTTTTAGTTTTCTGTACTTCAATCCTTTTCCTTTCAAAGTGCGGAAGTGAGGATGAACTCCCCAAACTTCACAACATTTTCTTGGCTATATATATATTTTGTATTTATTATTTTTAGATTAAATACATAATTTTAATTGATTTTTTTTTTAAAATTGATTTGGTTCTTGTATTAGTCTCTATTTAATATTGACATTCAAATATAAAATTTAATCTTTTTGACAAGCAATTCTCATAATTCTCATATTCTGACATATATGAGTGCCTTTGTTCTTCAATGATAGAGTTGGAGTCTTAACCTAATTTTTAGCCATGTGTGCCATGCAAGCTAACCGAAGAAAGGAAAGCTTGCCATTGGGACACTACGCTTTTTCAGCCAACCCTACCCATAAGACCAAATGGGAATGAATGTGTTTCTCTGAAAAGTGTATGGCATAAACCGGAACCCAACTAACACGTGACCCATCCTTCCGTAGCAGGACAAATTTATGTCATTCCGTTTTCCCCTCGGACGGGCTTGGAGCTTTTGACTGTCCCCTGTCAAACCTAAACTTTTATGACAGTTTGATTGTGTCTCTCTTTTTTATTATTATTTAATTTATGGATCAATCAATTTTTTAAATTAACTTATAAAACCCCTGTACAAAACTATCAAAATATTAATTTTAATAATGAATAATTTAATATTAATATATAAATTACATTATTATATATTTTTATACATAAATTAAGCATTTATATTTTACAAAGTTAAATTATATTTATATAATATTATTATATTCATTATAATAATAATTATCTATATTAAATTTAATAATAAATAATTTAATATAAATATAAATATTAATATTTTAATTTACTTATATATTTTATCTACCTAACGTAAATGCCGAAGGCGTTCTTTTTATGAGAGTGAGAGCTGACTGCGCAAATCAACCGCTGACATTTGCTTAGAATCGTGTAAGACGATTTAAAAGTTTCTGGTCGTCCTATTTCGTTGACTGTATTTGGTCACCCGTTTTTCCCTTCTGTCCCGTCCGACGTTAATGCTTCGTTTCGTTCACCTATGGGAGGTAGAAGTATACATTTTGATTTTAGTGATGACAGAAGTATCCATAAGCTGTGTGATAGCAACTTGATTTGAAGGCAAGATTAAACAAGGATTTGAATTGAGCCCAGTTTTTTCATCAGAGGAGGGAGAGATTCCAAAGATCTCCAAACTAGCGAATACCTATTTTTGAATAATCCCTTGCATTTGATTTGAGGGCAGAGAGAAAGTGGCTGTTCACAGTGTTAGAACAAGACGAGTCCCCCAAATTGAGGAAGCACATAAACCGAGACTGTCTTAGAGGTAACATCACTCCAAAACAGGGAGTTGGAAACCCCTTGCCAAGCCTTCCACATGCCATTGAGTGTGGTGGAAGCGCTGCCGGGAATTCTTTCTCGTGTTTTATTTTTTTTTAAATTTTTTAAAAAAATTTTCTGACATGTAAATTTCCAGAACTCTAAACTACCGTTCTTTTCTGTTGAAACCTTCCACCGTACCGTGCTATCGTCTGTTTGTCCATTAGCTTTTGCACCATAGTCGAGAATGCCAAAATGGAGTACCTTCAGACCTCTCCTAGAAAGTAGTAGGAACCCCATATTGTAGAGTATGAAATGTGCAAACTGTAGAGCCCAGGTTATATAGTACATTATCTTCCCTGCATGATTAATACATTTGAGTAAATAATATACAATCCCACCGCTGCCAGTTTTGTAGAAAATAGCATACAATTCTAAGTGTCCGAAAATCATTGAAGGAAGCTGGTTAAATATGAAGTCCATCTTATGAAATTTAAATAACATTTACTATGTGTTCAAATACTATTATTGGAAAAAATGTTTAGAATCTTAGATAGTTAAGATAGATAATTCACATGATACTGAACTGCATTGGAATCATAAATACATTTCTTTACAAATACTTATAGATATGAGAAAAGATATAAACATATACTTGGGAGTGTGTATATATATATAAATGAAGATAATATAAATATCTATCCAATTCCCCATATATATATATATATAACCACCTCATTACAAACCTACAAATATGATAGATACATAAGCATAACTACAAAGAAATGAACAAACATAAAAGAAAAAACTATATAGATACTTGCGTACAACTAAATACATAAATATATATATGAATAGATATGTACAATTATCTATGCCTATACCTTCAACTACACACTCACACCCACAGATGTATACATATATGTATATGTATATATAAGGAATAAAAAAACCTTACATGAGTATCTAAACAATTACAAGCATATCTTGAGCGTATATATCTAAATAAATGCACAACGGATAAAAAAACAGAAGACACTGAATAGCAAGAACTAGAGAGAAAAGGAACAAGCAAGAAGAACACTTAAAATAGGCGCATAGATTACATTAAAGCCTAATAAAAGGAAAGGACAAAAACCTAGGGCAAGAGTGGAACCCACAGATGTATACATATATGTATATGTATATATATAAGGAATAAAAAAACCTTACATGAGTATCTAAACAATTACAAGCATATCTTGAGCGTATATATCTAAATAAATGCACAACGGATAAAAAAAATAGAAGACATTGAATAGCAAGAACTAGAGAGAAAAGGAACAAGCAAGAAGAACACTTAAAATAGGCGCATAGATTACATTAAAGCCTAATAAAAGGAAAGGACAAAAACCTAGGGCAAGAGTGGAAAAAGGAGGAAGGGTACAAGAACCCGAGGAAAACAACCAAGAACAAAAGAAGGGGGCCAAGAGAGGAGGCAAGAACTAAAGGGTGCAAGGATGGGAAACAAGTGCATGTATGTGTATATGTATTCAAACAATAAAAAGAGTATGCCCCAAACACACTCCTATGGGTATAAAAACACCTACGGGAAAACGAAAGAGAGCTAGAGACATCGAAAGGGAGAGGTAAGTGAAGAAAATAAGGGGGAAGAGAATGCGATGGGGGGTGGAAAGTGAAGGTTACGGAACCGGGAAGGGAAGGAGCAAAGAGAGAGACAAGGGAGGATAGGGCAGAAGGCAAACAAGGGAAACCAAAACAGGCAGAGCGAGGAGGGTGAAGGGGAAAGGCACGGTGGGGGAAAAGTGAAACCCACAAGGAAGGGGAAGGGTGAAGGGAAAAGGTGTGAGGAGCGAGAGGAAACAGAGGAGAAAGGAGGGGTTAAGAAGGAGGGAGGGGGAAGTTTTTGAGGCGAGACAACAGGGGATTCCAAGAAAGACTGAGCCTCCACCCATCATCTTGATTAAGATTGGATGGGTGTTTGTTGATCTCTATGGCTTCTTTGAGTTTTCTCTTGAAGAAGTTGTCTTCGCTAGCTAAGATTTGAGTGTTTTTCAAGCAGATGTGGTGTTTGGTTAAGGCTGAGTGTTCAACAAGAGCGGATTTGTGAACATGTTCATGTCTAATATTTGTATTTATCTATTCATTTACTTTTAATTGTTTGGTTGTAAATATATATATTGGCTTAGGTATATTGCTATACATATAGATTTATGGTATGTATATATATACACACTCCCAGGTATATGTTTATATCTTTTCTCTTTTCCCCTGATGATGGATCATGGAGTGTGATCCAAAATTTTGAGAGAAAAACTTACACAGTTTAATCTTGAGGCACTCATGAACAATATTATGGACTGTGGAAATCTGATTTCTATTGACAAATTTCAATTTTAATATGTTAGATTAATATGTATTCTAAATAAATTTAATATAATTTGCAAATTTATATAATTTTAAAAACAATTACATACAATAAATTATAATTTTAAATATATCTATAAATATATTAAAGCTTTTTAGATTGTAAATTTGTATGTTATTTTTTTAATTTAAACACATTAACATTTAAATTATCGTAAAATAAATAAACAAAAAAATTCTATTTGTATTATTCAAATATAAATATGCATTTAAATGCATTAAGTTTAGAGGATGTAGCCCCAAAAACACCTAGAGATGGAAGTAATAAGAATATTTAACAAGTGCCACCTAGTGAGTAGTGTTGTAATTATAGTATGTGCTTTAATTGTAATTATAGTTGTGTTTTAGTTTTAATTTTTTAATTCATTAGGTAAACTTCAAATTTATTTTTGTCAAACCAACAAAATTGTTATAATATTAATAATAATATTAATTATATTATTAACATTTACTATAAAACTTGATATATTATATTAATTGATATTATAGTATTATAATAATATTATATAATAATATAATAATAAACATAAATATAATATAATAATATATAATACTATAATAATGCAATTATACAAATATAATATTATTATATTTAATATTGTAATAATAATATAAATATAATATTATATTATAATTATAAATAAAATATAATATTATAGTAATATAATAATTATAATAAATTATTTATAATAATATTATAATTAAAATTAAATGCAATATCTCTGTTTTCTTCTAAAATTTTCCATAATAAATTTTTATTTCTAATTTTATATTTGGTGAACGAACTACACATTTGAAGAATATATAAACTATAAACTAGGAATAAATTAAATCAAAATGTTATAATACATATTTGAAGAAAATAGATAATAATTTTCTAACATAAAAAAATTTCCTTGCCTCTTAACTAAGGCAAATAATAATAATAATATATAAACATTTATATCACAACAATATTTTAATTTAATTGCTCATTATTTAATCAAACATTAATTTGTTAGTATAAAAATTATAATTTCATTCATATATAAAATTAATAATCCCCTCTAAATATTATTGTTATTATTATAATTATTATTATTATTAAGAATTATATTGTTTTATTAAATACAAATTAAACTATCATATTAATATGAAATTATTATTATTATTATATCATTAAAAATATTTAAAAAATTATTTGGATAATAATAATAATCATATAACAATTTAATAAGCATAAATGAATTGTTTTATGACCAAATTGACTTAGTCTTAAAAAAATTTAAAAAGTTATTTTTTCCATTGCCACCTCCCGTGGATTTGTCTCTTCATTTTTAGGTGTTTGTTTCACTTAAAAAAAATTAAATTGTTACCATTGCCACCTTTTCCCGTCTAACCGGAATTACCTCCTCAATTTTAGGTGTTTGTTCCACTAAAAATAGTAGCTCGACAATCAGTTGAGAAGAGGTCATTTTATTTGAGTCAATCACAATAGAGATAAATAATTTCTCCAATTTTTTTTGTTAAAATTTTCTCATGTTCACATAGGAAAAGTTCAAATTTAATTCAAATTTACCTAACAGGAAAATTTATACTATGTTTTGATTAGTTTACTCTTTGGGAGATTAATCACTAGATAAGCCACAACGATTGCGATAGTGCCAAAGGCAGGTACTGATAATATAAATTATTGTAGGAATGTAATGTAATTTAGATGATTTATAAATCATATCTTCTATGAAAAACATAATTATGATTATTTATCATCCCAATCTACACCTACAGTTTCTTCACAACAAAATCCCATTACTTCTTTTTATTTATTGAAAAAATGCGTTTACAAGGAGAATATGGCAATCAAAGACTATAAAAGATAAACACATAGAACATAAAAAAGGCCATAGATCAGAACATAATAAATACATGGAGCAAAAGCCTCCAACAACAACAGTAGCAGCTCCACAAATCACGCTGAATACGACGAGCAGAGAGTTGAAACATGTAGAAGTTTGGGTTGGAATTGTTTTTGGAGGGAATAAATGTCTACTATATTATTTTAGAATAGATATATTATATTAAGGGAGAGGGACTAGTTGTCGGCCACGCCCCAATAATTGTTATGTTTTTGTGCATGACCCCCCAATTTTTTTTACAAAGAACCAATACATGTAAAATACCAACCTAATAAATTAACACAAATGCACCAATACATGTTCACAATTCCAATAAATTAACCAATGAAATTAAGACAAGTGCACAAATGTGATGGAAAATGGTTATTGTATGGGGCAGACATGTTGAAATGACACTTTTTCGACCCATGTGCACATAACGCATCCTACAGGGAAATGGGAAATGTATAAGTTCCCAAAAACTGAAAGAATAGCTTTAAGCTCTTCGGTCACATAAGGAGAAACTAAAAAAAATGTCAAAATTCGATATGTCTAGCTATGTGCTTGATGTGCACGAAGTTAGGGTAGGCGGCAACTGGCCCCTCTCCCTTAGTTAGGATAGAAATTTGATATCTATTATTTACCATTTTATATAGTGCCCTTCAAACTTGTTTCCTTGATCGCTGGCGCCATGGGGTTACAACGATCAAAGATTACTTATAAATTAAATTTATATAGAAAATCTAAAATATTTATTAAACTATAGATTATATACTATATTTAATATTTAATATACAATATTATAGTTATATATAATTGTACAAAATATGTAATTGAAATTTAATATTTTGTCTTGTTAGGTGACATCATGTTAGTCAAATTGATTTTTTTTTATTGGCAAGTCAAATTGATTTTTTGTTGCCTTGGTGCCCCTCAAAATTAAATCGAAATAAAGAATGGCATTTTCCCATGTTTTTTCTAATATCTAGCTTTTGCTATTTAATTTTATTTCATATACTAATTAAAGTGATTATTTATTTACCCTTATTACCTAAAGAAATATATTTTTATATTGCAGACAAATATATTTTAATTATTTCTATAAATATTCCTTATAAAATTTAAATACTATTGTAAATGAAAATATATATTCTATAATAAAAATTAAGGATGATGTTATATTTATAATATTATATCTTAAGTTGTTAGGTTATTTTTATATATTTAATATTTAATATTAGATATATTTAATGTCTATTAATATTAAAAAAATTTAAATTTAAAAAAGTAATACAAATGTTTTTTAATAATTATCATTACTAAAAACAAAAAAAAATAAAAACAAAAATACAAAATTACTTAATCTTTAAAATTATATATTTAATGTCTATCAATATATCCAAGCGTGTAAACAAAAATGCTTTGACCACACAAAAAGATTTTATTTTTTACGCCAACTAGGATTTCGAAGAATAATAATGATTGCCTAAAAATTGTTTTTTCTATATGACTTGTCTTCACCTTTGACATTTTCACATAGAGGTCATCTTTGCCTTAGGCTCTACATTAGAAATCCTATTCTAAATTTCAATTTCTAAATCTTTGTTACAGTCTTCCAAGGAATTCAAGTGGTCAAAATCAACAACACACCAAATTCATAAAAGCCCTCATTGTATTTTAATAATTTAAAGTTTTCCATCTCAACATTCTTAGATCTCAATTTACATTTATCATTCTCAACTCCTTTTAAAAAATTTAAAATTAAATCCAATTAAAATGATTCTTAAATATTGGGTGTGTTTTATTTTTATGAATGGTTAGAGTATTCAAAATAAGGAAAGCTAAGATGAAATTTATTACAAGGATACAAATATATGTACAAATAGAAATACGCCTTAAATTGAATGCTAGGAAACACTAAAAATCATAGTTAACTTAGAGTCATGACAATTGAGAATGGTTGTAAAAAATTGTAAATTGTACGTGCAAGGTATTAAGGAATGCTATGTATAGTGGTTTGTAAACAATTGTACATTGAAAATTGAGAAATTCTTAATATTTCGGAAAAAATAGGAAAAGAGCATCATTTGTTTTGCATAGAAATAAGAAATTAATGCGAGAAGTAAAATCAAAGCACTACATTATAGCACTGATGTAAGACTATTACATATTTGTTGGATGTCCATTAAGGTGTAGGAGTCTAGGACAACACTGAGAGGGGGGGTGGATCAGTGTTGTATTAGTTTTCAAACATTTTACAACTTTTTGTAAGCTTTCTCTTATAGAACAAATAGAAAGGAATACATTAATGATTTGTTGAGTTTATATGCACAAGACTTACAGTAACAGATGTAAACATAAACACGATCAAACCATAAATGTGCATACACATAGAAGAAATCAATGAGAAGCATGACACAAGCTTTTTACCGAGTGGAAAACCCTTAGGGGTAAAAAAAACCACTCATGAAGTGCCTCACTGGCTTAACTTTAAAAACTTCTTACAAAGCCTCACTAGCTGAATATTATGTCTCACTGACAATTGAGAGGCCTCACTGACCTACAAGCCTCACTGGTATACTATGTGCCCCACTGGCAACAATGTTTAGAAGCATCAACTTCAAGGAGCACCAACCCCTAATACAGAACAAATTAAGAACTTAGAGGGTTTCTCTGTTTCAATACAAAATATTTCTTCTCTCACATGTGTCAGTCAAATGGCCATTCTTTTCATCAACCCAAATCATATACAAAACTCAGATATTCAAAATCAATCATGTATCATGATCCACTCAACAACACTGCATCATTTTGTATGTTTCATCTCTGTCTTTCAAGACATACCATCAATGCACCTGAAAAACAATTTTATACAAGTTGAATGTCCTTCCACCTGCAAAGAAAAATCTTTTTATATTCCTCTGTGCCTAATCAATTCTTCAATAATCTCTTCAAATTCTTCTTCAAACGTTGCATGATCCTTCATATTCTTGCAAAAGAATCTTATTCAAAAATATCATTTAACCTTCAATAAATTTTCTATTTCCATATTTGAGACCTTTCAATTTCTTTTTCATGAAGAACCTGCATTAATATCTTCAACTCCCCTACAAACAAAAAAACTCTTCATCTCCACAAATCTTTTTGTTATAAAAAATTTCTCTTGATATCCTCCTACAAGAAATCCAGATCCAAACAAAACAAGTTTCTTCCAACTCTTCATATTCTGTGAACTCCAAAAAAAATCTCCTTCAAATTGTTCATCTGCTGTGCAAAATGATTCTTCAAAAATAAATCAATCTTCAAACAAAAATCTTCTAATATTAGATTTTATAACTTTCCTCCTTTTGTCATGAGAGATGATTCTCAAGAAAATAGCCCTTTTAGAAACACCAAAAAAAACTCCTTAAAAACCTTTATTATCTCCATATTATTCCATTGGAAATAGAAAATTTCTAATAAAGCATTCGATGCTTTCTACCAAACATGCTCCTCATAAAATCGTGCCTGTTTCACAATGTATTTTATGCTTTATAAAAGCTTTTCAAATGCATAGATAGATATCTCCTTTTTTTTTTATTTTTATAAAACATAAATTTCTTTTAAAGAAATCAGGCTCCCTCCTTATAAACATAGACTATGCTCCCTAACATTCGATGGCTTTTGAAAACACCCAAGCGCTCACCCTTAAATAAAAGTGACGGATCCCATCGGTCTTCCTTGAGATAAGGGGTCGGTTCCCCATGATGAGAAGCCCCTTAAAGTTTCCACTTAAGTGGCTTTTGACCTGTTCAAAAGGTCAATTTAAAATTAAAACAAAAAGAACACTTCAAGTGTAAAGAGCAACGAAGGGAACAGAATATGTGATAATATATGAAGAGAATGGAATATCCATATTGAGGCAATTCTCAAGACATTTTTAGAACCCAAAGATTCATGTAAATCACAACTTTGTCACCATGAGATTACTCTGACTAGAATAACAACTCTTTCTTTGAACACCTTGCTTCTTCTGTCGTTAAGATATCCTGAAATAATATTTGCAATCTTATTGTGACAAGCAACAACTCAAACCATGGGAAAACAACTCAACATTCTGTGTGAAGAAATGATCGAACATAACAAACCAAATATGAAGCATTACACCAATAATTATCATGAACATCATTCTGATCAAGGTACACTGTGATAGCCTTTCAACTCTTCTCAACAATGATCTTATAAACATCAAATACAACATCATATAGATAGTCCTGATGATGAAGACATAAATGAAGCTTTCTTGACATCTTTGATATTCCCAAGTATCTCTAATCTGATCCTCTTATTCCAAAGCACCAATATGAGTATCATGAAGATATCTTGATCAAATGGAAGCATCATGAAACAACAACTTCATATGAACTGACAACATTACCTGACGATTGACATCACATATCACTTTAACCATGAAAAACATTATGAACACTTGAAACTTCCTGCCAGTTATGACTTAATCAGCTGAGCTCCTTAAAAGAAAAACATACTAGAACCAAACCAACTGACCAAACAATAAACAATTGTCTCCTCCTGATGTCTTGCAATAACTATGGTAACTTTTCAACATCACTGACAACTGAACACACTTTTGACATCAATGACAACTTGTCACCATCATAAGGTTTGCTATAGGTAAAAGTCCATTTTAAATTACTCTCTCTCTCTATGTGTGCCTCTATCTAATTTTGTCTCTATTTAGCCCCTCTCTCTCTCTCCATGCATCTTTAAAGAATACAAATTTCTTTTCAAAAATAACTTATTTACAGAATGATGAAACCTTCATTTTGTACTTATCTGGACTTCAATAAATTATAAATTCCTTTTTTCATATCTAAGTTCCTACCGAAATTGAATAGGCTACCAAAAATAAGTTTTGAAAATTATGGACATTATTATTATTGTGATTATAGGTAACAAATTTGTTTGCATAATCAGCATGAGACTAATTACAGGTATGGATGTTGACAATTGTAGACCAGGCGTTCTACAATTTGGGCATCAGAAGCCATTTGCAAGGAAACAATGTCCCTCAGAAGAAGTTTCATGTCACAAACAAAACAATTCCAACCCTTGGTGAACACATAGCTCTGGTTCCTTTCCTAGTACAAGTACCAGAACCACCATTCTTTCCCCTGGAATGTCTTGGATTGTGATCATGATAGTCATTCATCTTTTGCATTTTCATCGAGTGAAAAATATTTCTCTGCTTGATGTTTGGGAATCACCTAGCGTTTGATGGTGCAAAATATGCACAAACACAAAATGCTTAGAAATACAAACAAATATAGAAACACACAAATGCTAAAACCATTCACCTTCAGTTGATTCTCATTGATCACTTTCTTGATACAAATATTACAAGGCCAAACTTAGAATGCTACAACATTCACCAAATTTTTTATTTTGTAAGTTGTCTACACTAAAATAGACTAGTAATTTCTTATTTTTTCATAGTGACATTCCCCCAAATTGAAGAGGTTACCAAAAACAAGTATTGAAAATTATGGATATTATTTTTATTATATGGAACAAATTTGTTTACACAATCAACATGGGACTAATTGCAAGATTTGAGGTTCTCAATTACAATCCTAGGGTTATTGGTATGATTAGTCATGCTAACCTTGGTTTCTTTTTACAATGAAAGAAAACCTAGAGGAGGTGCAAAAAATCAAATTTCATAAAAGAAAACACTTAGATTTAGAAAAGGATTACTATGAAACCCATCACAAGAAACCATTTCAAAAGATAAAGCTTAAACAAAGTATGTCTTCCAAAGGTTTGTCTATGGAAAATAAAGATATAAATTTTCTATAAATTTTCTTTTACCACAACATGTTAAAGGATATGTTGGATTTGGATTTCCAAATCACATTGTGGGTTGATAGTGGAAGCTTAAAGAGTTTGAGAATTTCCCACCAGACTTTTACTTTTAATATGTGTATAGTATGCCAAAAGGTGTATGGGAAAACCATGTCCTTATTTATGTATGATGGCATGAACTAAAATTTGTGGATTCAAAGTACCTTTTAGTTTCGAGTAGAGAGCATGGCAACACACATAACCTTCCTATGAATAATTATTTTTAGATTTTACCTTTACTACCCATGACACTTGAAGAGATGGCCATCATAGGATTACAAAACTAAGCTTTAAAACTACATAGACATAGTGGAAAAAAGTATTTCATTGTGTGATAGACTTATGAATATGGTCAAGCATTCAAATGAAAAACCCTACATTAATAATCAAGGTATGGTACTTTTACAATGTTAAAAGTGGATCTTAAAATAGGTTGGTCCGGATCATTTAGCTCCACTGGAGCCTCGTGAAATGGAAGGAGGGATAAAGAAAAGTGAGTGACTGGAGTGGGAGAGAGAGAGATAGAGATATAGATAAGAGATATAAAGGGAAATAGCATCTGCAAATATAAACAAATCAGTCAGTCATTTCATGCCAATGATCAAAAGATAAAGAGAGAGGAAGAGATAGATAAAGGGTAGGATATTTAGAGAGAGATAAATGGACACTTATTGTTAAACCATTTCCCTTGGTTTTTTAAAATATAGCATGCTTATATACATCTTTTATATTTGACGAAATACAAATTTTGGGACATTGATATTTTTTCAATACATGTTTTTCCTTCTCTATAGGTATTTAGTAGTTCTCCGCAATGGTTGTTCCTTGGATGGATTTTGCGAAAATGGAGTGCATTCTATGTCACGACTGAACACAACAAGCTCCCATGACATAGAATGCACGTCATTTGTAGGTCTCAAGATCATTCCCATATCCTACAAATTTAAACAGATCAAAAGTTTTTCCCTTCAAAGTTTAATTTTAATTCATTTGATCTCCAAATTATGCAAAGGTGTGAAATTATAAAAGCAACGAGGATCATTTGACATACCATGAGAGTCCATGCATGATGGTAGGCTAGATGACGCATAAGCATGATGTAGACCTTGGTGATCATGCTTATATTTGTAAGAGAATACACCTATTAAATTTGTAGGTGTCAAGATGTAAAATATGCGGCTTGTGATAAAAATACATAAATGCTTCAAATAATATGCATACGTGATGACTAATGAAATGCAAGTGAACCCAAGTGCAATGAATGAACAATAATCTAGAAAGGAGATGCATGTAAATAGAGACTATACACCAAACATGGAAGATCACACATTTGAAGTAGCTACTAAGCAAAACATCGGTATCTTGAAACTTATTAAGATTGTGAAAATAAATTCATAACACTTGAAAAAACAAAAAAATGGCATGTGCCATAGGGATACAAGACAATCATCATTCACTTAAAGACATAGCAATTGAACTTTCACAACTCTTCGGCGTACCCATTGCATACCAAGGTGCGATTGGTAGTTATATTTTGGTATAAGGGATGCCATGGAGAGTCATCCTTGTTTTGGTATAATCTGAAAAATATAAGAAACTTTTGTTAAGGAACCTGAGGCAAGTCAATAAGATAAATGTTACCATCCAAAGCATAAAGTAGAAGGTGACAACTATCTTGTTTTGATTTTGTATTCATTATAAGCATGTTACGATGCGCAGTCCTCTTACACAGGCCACTCTCGATTTATACAACAAAATACAAAATTAGAGATCATTCATTTCTAAATTCTAAGAGCTAAATAATTTGTTGGAGTTAGATTCCACCTGTGAAGTACCATGAGAAGTTTTGGTGCATTCAAACGAACAACTTGCTCAACTTGCACTATCAACATTATTTCAGATGACTATACTTTTGATTATTTCAAACAATCCTTAATGCATATGTTTAAACTAGATCCATCGTCAATTGAGGAGTGTTTAATGATCAACTTCCCACATCTCACCACTATGTGCAAAGGTAATATCTTGTCAGTAAATGATTCATGGGGGATCAGTGTGTCATCAAATGAGATGGCATGGTGCTCCTTATGACCAATAGACTTTATCCTTGAAGTCACTATCTATAGAGTAGAATCAAAATTGATTTGAATATTTTCTAGAGGATTTTGCATGATATCCTCATAGAAAGATGATGTGCATACTAGGTCCCAAAGTGATATTTTAGCTTATATATTTTACAATTGTTGAATGATGTCATCCTTATTAGATTCAAGTTTAGATTCAAGAAGAATATCAACTTTATTGCTAACGAAATCTCACTCCCTGTGAAAACAAATAAAAAAGCATTGAAAATATTGGCAGCGAAATCTCACTTCATGCAAAGACAAATCAAACGGAATTGAAAATATTGGCAACGAAATCGCATTTTCTGTAAAAAAATCAAACGGAACAAAAAAAATGCAAACACCAAAACGAGTATAAATTATTACAATTGTTTGGAAGGGACAACAAAAAAATTGGTGAAATGACAGATGTCTTATCCCGTCCAAATGGCTTGCCTCGCCCAAATGGCTTGCCCCCTTTCTGTCTTACATCACATTCCCCATTGAGTAACTTGTTTACCAATGGGTGGGCGAGACCGTGTGAGTATTTCCCGTAAAAAAAGATTTGTCTCTAATGTCAATATAGCTTTGCTCTGACACCAGTCATTCTAAATGGCGCTCTCGCACTGCGGTTGCACGATCATAGATTGCAGATGCATTTGCAATACAATACACCACGCCTTCTTGCAAATTGGATTAAAAGATTAGTGTTTCTATGCTCCGTATTCAAATTTTGGAGAAGTGTTGGAAACTGGACTAAATGATTCGCGTTATTGATTGGGATATTCATATTTTGTGGGAACGTTTTTGGGTATTTTTTGGATTCAATCTATGCAGTTTTTGTAAGTTTGTGCGTTTTGGTGATAAAAGGTGAAGCGCAGTAAGATGCAGAGCTGGATGGTAGTGGAAAAAAATACAACAGCTGTAGTTTATAAGTTTGATCAAATTAAAGTCCAGATGAAAAAAATGGTGTGCTCAAAGGTTTTTTTCATCTCGGCTTTAATCTTATCAAATTTATACACTACGGTTGCTGTATTTCCTTCCACTATCATCTAGCTCTACATCAGACTGCGTTTCACCTATTATCACCAAAAAGCACACTTAAAAAAAATGTATAAATTGAATTTGAAAACCACCCAAAAATATTCTCACAAAATATGAATATTTTGTTCAGTAACGTGAATTTTTTACTCTAGTTTCTAACACTCCTCCAAAATTTGAGTAAGCAACATAGAAACAAGAATCCTTCAATCTAGTTTGCAAAAGGGTATGGTGGATTGTATTGCAGATGTATCTGCAGTCTACAATCACGCAAGCGCAGTGTAAGAGCGCCATTTAAAATGACTGGTGTCAGTGCAAGGTTATATTGCAATTGGAGACTCAAATATCTTCTTATGGTGAAGACTGCCACGATATCGCCCCCCAATGGGTCAACGAGTTCCTCTACTCGGAATGCGAGATGCGACAGCAAAGGGGAAAACCATTTAGGCGGGGTAAGACATTTTGCCATTTCACCAGTTTTTTTGTTGTCTCTTCCAAACAATTGAAATAATTTATACTCGTTTTGGTGTTTACATTTTTTTGGGTTCATTGGATTTTATCTTTGCAACAAATGAGGTTCCGTTGCCAATTTTTTTAATTCCGTTTGATTTGTGTCTTTTCAGAAAGTGAGGTTCTATTGCCAATATTTTTAGTTCCGTTTGATTCTCTTCATAGGTAATGAGGTTCCGTTGACAATATTTTTAATTCTGTTTGATTTGTCTTCAGAGGAGGTGAGGTTCCGTTGCCAATATTTCTAATTCCGTCTGACATTTTTCCATCTAAGAGACAGATCACGTCCATAAATGCGAAAGTCCCATGCAAAGTTGAATAAATTGTTGCAAGAGTAATTGTTGTGAAATGTTAACCTGTCGTCATTCAACCTGTGCAAAGGGAAAACTGAGGCATGTATCATAACCAGAAAAATTTTATTATTTGAAACAACGTAATAAAATACATTGCATCAAAGGGGCAAAATGTATACAGCTAAAAATGGCTAAGTCGAATTAAATAAATATTTTAATATTTATTTTAATTCTCATTCTACTATCAATTAAGTAAATATTCTAATTTATTTAAATGATTCATATCCCTCTAATAATTAAATAAAATCAATTTATTTAATTAAATCCCCCAATTTGTCTAATGTCTCATCTAATTAAATAATCCTAAATTATTTAATTAATCTTGAATTCCTCTATCCTAAGTCCATAAATCCACATCACCTTTCCACCTCACCATTCCACCTCATTCTTCCACCTCACCATTTTGCACACATAATTAAATATTTTAATATTTAATTAGCTAATATTCCGTCACCCACATGTCTTATTTATCCTCCAGTCATATCAGTTAACTCATTAATTAAATATGTTAACTAATTAGTCAATTGAGCTCATTAGTCAATATATTTTGTTGACTCTCTAATCAACCCAGTTAACTGATCAATCATCTCAGTTAACTCTTCAATCTATTATGTTAACTCTCATAACTCATGAAGAAGGCTTAAACACTTGTCGTCTCTTGATTTGTGCAAATTCTCTCAAGTCTTCTGAACCGTACACATCATAGGTAATTTCTTCAATAACCCATGCCAGGTCACCAAAAAAACAAGGGCCGACGCCACCCCTTCACGTCGCCGGCGGAGCTGCAGGTAGATTCTGCTTGTCCAAAACCACAGCCGCAAAAGGCTAAACTCCTACGTCAGGGTCCTCCAAAACATACCGGGGCATTCCTGGAGCTAAATCGAGGGCATGAATCCTTAGAAACCGGATGGACATGAACACATCCTTTATCTTGTCATCTTTTTTCTTGGAAAGCAGAAAGCAATGAGACCGCAATGCATCATCATTATCTCCGCTGCTCAGAGATTTTATACTCTCTTGCAAGGCCTTGTAAATGGCTTGTTGCGGGGGAGAAGTGCGCAGAGATGCAAGATTGAAGAGCCCCTCGATTAAAGCATCCCCTTGTTCCATTTTGTAAGCAGACACCGCCGTTTCCCACCTTTCAACTGTGTAAATGTTTTTATAAAACAGTCCTGATGCTAGAGCATGCACAAACTCACCATCCATAACTAGGTCCATAATATTGGATAAGAGCTGAGAGATGACATCTGAGTAATTTAGCACACGCCCCTCATAGCCTCTTATCCAAGCTTGCCCAGCTATATTCCTCACTGCAAACTGGATGAGAGTGCAATCCCAGTCGAGCAAAGTCATCAAGTCTTCGGACTTGACCCTCCCTCTAATCTCCGGTTCTTAGTCGAGGTCTGGGAAAAATAGTCTTTGGTTGAGGCGAATGTTGGCCATATAGGCTTCCCGTTAGAGATGAATAGGAAACAAAGGCAGGAAAAGTTGCAAGGAGGAAGAGATGACAGAGGGAAGTGCCGACAATAGTAAAACAACAACTAGTGTAGAAGAATCAACATCCTTTATCAAAGCCAACAACACCATATGTAGTAGAAATAAGAGCACCATGTCATTTTAGCGGAAAAAAAAGTTGGCGAAGGACAACAATGACATCATGGAGTCAGAGAACACTAGCGACAAGATTTGAAGTACACAAAAAGGAGGCCACCATCTGGAACTTGCAATGTGTCCTCTGCTAGTACATCCTGATACTAGAGCATGCACAAACTCACCATCCATAACCAGGTCCATAATATTGGATAAGAGTTGAGAGACGACATCTGAGTAATTTAGCACACGCCCCTCATAGCCTCTTATCCAAGCATGCCCAACTATATTCCTCACTGCAGACTGGATGAGAGTGCAATCCCAGTCGAGCAAAGTCATCAAGTCTGTCGACTTGACCCTCTCTCTAATCTCTGGTTCCCAGTCGAGGACTGGGAAAAACAGTCTTTGGTTGAGGCGAATGTCGGCCATATAGGCTTCCCGTTAGAGATGAATAGGAAACAAAGGCAGGAAAAGCTACAGGGAGGATGAGACGACAGAGGGAAGTGCCGACAATAGTAAAACAACAGCTAGTGTAGAAGAATCAACATCCTTTATCAAAGCCAACAACACCGTATGTAGTAGAAATAAGAGCACCATGTCATCTTAGCGAAAAAAAAGCTGGCGAAGGACAACAATGACATCATGGAGTTAGAGAACACCAGCGACAAGATTTGAAGTACACAACTAAAAGGAGGCCACCATTTGGTACTTGCAACGTGTCCTCTGCTACTACATCCCTACAAAAGAGATGAAGCTGTTGCGATCCCAGTGAAATCTCAATTAATCAAAGCATTTAAGGCTAGTCATTTCCCCTTAAGATGGCGTATTATGAGGACGGATTCGCAATCCCCGCCTGCCCACTAAAGCATCTGAAACGACTTAACTAGTCTCGAATCAATGAACCTTGTGAGAACTAGTAATCCTCTTCCACGGACTTGTCAGAACTTGAAAGAAGAAATTTATGCCGCATTTAAAATAATGCACCATTCTTGTCAGAGGGGCGATGCTAGGCCAAGCCATATTCAAACCAAACTGATGCCTGTCACATATTTCATCTCATTTGACAAGAGATTTGACAAGGTGTATGCCATCTAATATAATACTTTAAAAGGAATTTTTTAAATAAAACAGAACAGAATAAAATCAAGCTGATCTACTAACCATCACTTCTTCCATCTCATGTGACAGGGGGTTTGACAAAATGTTTGAGTGTATTTGATCTCCAAGTCGAAATAGTACATGTGCGCTCTCAATCCCAACAACTATATTTGCTAACAGGTCCGCCACCTTGTTGCCTTCCCTTAATGTGTGTGAAATGAGATAATTATCTAGTCTGTTTATTAGAGTGTCAGCGTGCTGAAGAATGTAGTTGAGTTTTCAGTTATCTAAGCCTCTTCCTTTGATAGCATTGATCGTTATTAGAGAGTCCCCATCAATCCACACATTTTTAATACCTTTTTCAACCACCAGTTGCAAACCATGAAGTAGCGCCCATGCTTCCGCCTCATTATTGGTTCCTATGGGTAATTTAGATAATTTTGCTGCAATCAATGAACCCTCTTCGTTTCTAATAACACAACCTGTACCTGAAGGACCCCGATTCCCTCGGCATGCACCATCAAAATTTAACTTGAAGAAAGGAGGGGAAGGAGGGATCCATTTTACTTGTTCTCTTTTTTAAGAGATCTTGGAGACCTGTGGCATGCAGCCTAAATTTAGCTTACCAATTGACGGCCAGAATGAAATAGTTGTCGCATCCCATTTAGACCAAACTAACTTACTAGTGTTTGTGCGTCTAAGAAAATCCACTAACAGATCAATTATCGCCACTTCTAATTTATCACAAACCTGGCTCACAGAGCTTGTTTCCTTTTTAAAGATGCGAAGATTTCTTTCCCACCATAAGTGCCAAATAATCATCGAGGGGCCTATGTCCCATAGACAGGCTAAATAAGAATTAACAAATGGATGAGGCCAATTCCTGAACATTAGGAACAAAGATTTGGATATAGGACTGATCCAATTTATCTTTCAAAAAAACCAGAGCCAACATTCTTTACTAAAGGGGCATAGAAGAAAGAGATGATTTGTGGACTCTTCCTCACCTCCACATAGCACACAAGGAAAATTGGAACCAAGCCCCAACCTTTTGATTCGATCTCCTAATAGAATTTTATTATGAAGCACGCACCAAGCAAAAGCTCCTGCTTTAGGAAGTAAAGCATTTCCCTAACACAGATTTGAAGGCCACTCTGAAGTAGCTTTGTGCATGCAGGATCTATACCCTTCTCTGATTGAATAGAGGCCCGACTTTGATCCTGTCCAGGCCACTTCATCCTCCACATTAGAGATAATTACCAGCTTTTCCTTAATAAATGGTAAAGCAACGCTTTCTGGTTTCTTTGAAAGTTGCAGTCCTGGGTACTCTTCCAAGCTACTGAAACTGAAGACCTTACCCTTGTCACAGACCAATAATCTTTGACTTTGGTCCCCCAGCTCGATTGAAGGAAGATTCTTGCTTCTGTCAGCTCCTTCCTTCTTGCCAAAGCCGGTCCCCCTCCCCAAGAGTCATACCAGAAATCCACCTTTTTTCCATTATGAATTATCCATGTCAAGTTTGGCTGAAGAATGTCTCTACTTCTTGTTAGAAAGTTCCAAATTGTTGATCCTTTGGGAGGGTTCTGCACTGTGAAAATTTTCTCATTATCAAAGGAGTCTAGGTATTTTGCCTTCATAAGTCTTACCCATATAGAATTAGGTTTCACATACATGTTCCACACTAATTTGGCCCCCAAGGCTTGATTTTGGATTTCAATGTTAAAATTTCCAGTCCCTCCTACATCTTTAGGCTTACACACCTTATCCCAGGCCAATAGATGGATTTTCTTCTCTTGGAGGCAGCCTTGCCACAGAAATTTCCTGCATGCCCCATTTATTTTGGCAATCATACTTTTTAGAATGTGGAAGACCGACATCATGTACACTGACACAGCTGAAAGAACTCCTTTTATCATCACAATTCGACCTGCCTAGGACAAACTACGACCTTTCCAACTAGAAAGCTTTGAATTCATGTTTCTCGGAACTTTACTCCATAAATCATTTCTATATCTACCACTGAAGAGAGGAAGCCCAAGATAGTTTTCGGGTAAAGCCTGTATTTCTAGATTAAGAATGCCACGGATCTCATCCTGAAGTTGAAGTGGCACATTTTGAAAGAAAACCATAGACTTATTAAAATTGACCAACTGTCCCGAAACACGGCAATACAACTTAATTGTGTTCATCATGGTTCTGGCTTCTCGAATCAAAGCATGGCCAAAGAGAATTGTGTCGTCTGCAAAAAGTGCGTGGGTGAAGGGTTCTTGGATACCATTTGAGTTTGATGCCTTTCCATTTTGATATTCTCTTGGCTTCCTTTATTGCCCATGTGAGTGTCTCTATCATCATAATGAAAAGGTAAGGGGATAGAGGATCCCCTTGCCTCAGCCCTTGCGTAGGTTCAAAAGAAATCGACTCCCTGCCATTTATAAGCACTGAGACTTGAAAACCTGAAACATGAGAAGCAATCCATTTTATCACTTCTTTGACGAATCCTGGTTGTAGTAAAATAGCTAGTAGGAAACTCCATTCTACTCTGTCATAGGCCTTGGACATATCTAATTTAACAACCATGGCTGTCTTTTTGTCTTTATCAGCAGAGTGTAGAATTTCATGCGTTAAGATGGCACCCTCCAGAGTCTCTTTACTTGGTACAAAGCCCCGCTGCTCAGCTGAGATCAGATCCGGCATGAATGTAGATAGCCTCTACGCCAAAGCCTTAGAGATTATTTTGTAGATAAAGTTACATAGCGAAATTGGCCTGAAGTCTTATTTTCATTGTGTAATACATATAAATTCAAATACAAATATCTGTTAATTATCTTCAATACAAATATCTGTTAATTATCCAGAGCTATTGATCTCAAGGCACATATCTTATTTTCATTGTGTAATACATATAAACTCAAACATTTGAGATAGGTGCTTTGAGGTTGATACATCTTAATGTTTAACAGATATTTGTTTTAAAGATATCGGAGTTAGTTCTTATCAACATTTATGGAAACAATGTAATTAGTGTAATGAATACTCATAGAGATCTTTAATTAAATGATTTATAAAACACAGCAAATCTCACAGAAATTAAAAATCTTTCAGGTGATTGGATCTCTTTTAAAACAAAAAGTGAGACTGAAGCCCTACTTCTAGCAAAAATTGCACTAAACCCCATGTCTTAAATCTAGATTATCTAGATTTTTACTTAAAACTTGACCCCTCATAATCATAGTTGATATAGAACCTTATGTTTTAAACCCTAACTTTACTTAAGATAACAGACTTGTTTTACTAAGTAGATCAATCAAAATAGTAATTCTTTAAGCACAAATTGGTTTCAAAAACCTAAACTATTCAAGATACTAAATGTCTATATCCAATCAAAGGAAGATAGTATAGAACTAATTCTGTCAAGAAGGTGAATGAGAGCCAACCCGTCATCTAGGAAACACCCTCCTCCTTGAGCGTCAATAGCCCTAGAGAAAATATTATACCTTTAATAAACCAAAATAAAAGCAACAACAAAATGCCTGACTTAACTCCTAACAGCATAGCATGTCTTAAAAATTGAAACTAGCAAACTTGCATCATACAAAATTCAATCAGGTCTTTCAGTTCTGCCTAAAAATACAGCAGTCTGTGCAACCAATGTGAACCCAAGATTCCCCTGCAGCTTGTTGGTTCTCTGAATCTTCTTAAATCGTGCACACCAAGTAGCTTTTCTTCTCCTCCAACCTAATTTTCCTTGGAGCCTACTAATAGTTCAAAAATAGAAATACTCAGTTCTATGGAGAATACTCTAGTATAAAATTCACAAACCCATAAAAAAAATGCCTCTATCTATATATCTGCTTAGCTATTAAGGAAGTAGCCCTTATGTATAAAATTCACAGAACTATAAAAAAATGGCCCTATCTATATATGGAAATGCAGAGCCTACTAATATACTTCAAAATTCAGAGAGCAATCACGGCTATCCTACTCGGTGGACCGTCACAACCAAACTAAATTTAGGGGATGATTACAACCATACTAATATGTCTCGTATTATATGGAAAAGACACTCTGTCCGGTCTTCTTTTCAGTTTCCTGTCATACTTTTTCAGTTTTTGCTCTCTCTGCATTATTTCGAATGACAGGGGATGGGCGACAGAGGAGGAAGGGCAATTCCTTTGAACATAATCAAGCCCATAGCAAACAAATATTACAAGAAAACCTAACAAAGAGGCACAACAGTCTGCACAGCGCTCTCGGCTTAAAAGAGGCGCATGAGACTGTATTTATTGAGTTTGATAATTATCAATTAATCCCATCTTTACATAAATCCTAAAAGGCCCTCAACTTGTCCTAAGAGTCATATTTTGGCCGATAGGCCATTCTATATGTGCACACATCTTGTAATTGCCAAAAACTTGGTAGTTTCGTCGTCTACAAATTTAAAAATCAAAAATTAAAAATATTGTTGTCCATAAAATCATAGGAAATAAAATGAAAAAATATATATAATTTTTTATTTGAAGGCAAAGATCTATAGGGCCTTTATAGCCTGAGTTCTTTGTAGGGAGAATGTATGAAGGGCGTGCAGCGGAATGCCCTGCTCCTTCGTGGTTTTGTGCGCCATCAAGAGTGGTATGGTCACAGCCTCTGTCTGCCTTCCTTCTAGGATATGAGACGGGCCTGCCTAGGCTACATTTTCGTAGCCTAGGCAGGCCCGTCGCATATCCTAGAAGGAAGGCAGACAGAGGCTCCCTACAGAGAACTCGGGCTATAAAGGCCTTATAGATCTTTGCCTTCAAATAAAAAATTATATATATTTTTTCATTTTATTTCCTATGATTTTATGGATAACAATATTTTTAATTTTTAATTTTTAAATTTGTGGACGACGAAACTACCAAGTTTTTGGCAGTTACAAGATGTGTGCACATATAGAATGGCCTATCGGCCAAAATATGACTATTAGGACAAGTTGAGGGCCTTTTAGGATTTATGTAAAGATGGGATTAATTGATAATGATCAAACTCAATAAATAGAGTCTCATGCACCTCTTTCAAGCCGAGAGCGCTGTGCAGACTGTTGTGTCTTTTTGTTAGGTTTTCTTGTAATATTTACTTGCTATGGCTTGATTATGTTCAAAGGAATTGCCCTTCCTCCTCTGTCGCCCATCCCCTGTCATTCGAAATAATGCAGAGAGCAAAAACTGAAAAAATATGACAGGAAGCTGAAAAGGGGACCGGACAGAGTGTCTTTTCCATATAATCCGAGACATATTAGTATGGTTGTGATCATACCCTAAATTTAGTTTGGTTGTGAGGGTCCACCGAGTAGGGTAGCCGTGATTGCTCTCTGAATTTTGAAGTATATTAGTAGGCTCTGCATTTCCATATATAGATAGGGCCATTTTTTTATAGTTCTGTGAATTTTATAGATAAGGGCCACTTCCTTAGTAGCTAAGCAGATATATAGATAGAGGCATTTTTTGGATGGGTTTGTGAATTTTATACTAGAGTATTCTTCATGGAATTGGGTATTTCTGTTTTTGAACTATTAGTAGGCTCCAAGAGAAATTAGGTTGGAGGAGAAGAGAAGCTACTTGGTGTGCACGATTTAAGAAGATTCAGAGAACCAACAAGCTGCAGGGGTGTCTTTGGTTCACATTGGTTGCACAGACTGCTGTATTTTTAGGTAGAACTGAAAGACCTGATTGAATTTTGTATGATGCAAGCTTGCTAGTTTCAGTTTTTATGACATGCTATGCTGTTAGGAGTTAAGTCAGGCATTCTGTGTCTTTTTATTAGTACTTTTGTTTTGTGTTTGGTATTCTTTGGGTTGCTGAGCAGTGTCAAAATGACACAAAGTTAATATACCCCATACCAAAAGGACACTAGTTGTGGCTCTTTACTATGAAAACTATAGGTTAGCCTTAGTCTTTTTTTGAACACGAGGATGGGGTTTCCTGTAAAGTTCATATCCATATCCATATCAACCAGCTGCAATCTTCACAGAACGGCCCTACCAGCATTTGGCAGGAACTCCGCTGCAATGCGGCCTTGTTTTATTTGAAATGCATACGTTTGATGACTCTACGTGTCTATGCACTGTAATGTGGGATTATTTTTAATATTTTATTTTATTGCATATGTCAAGTCATTCATGCGAGGAAATGGAAGTTTCAGACACTCCTATTCCATGTTATGCAGATAAAAAGCAGCGAGAATCTCAACAAATGACAACTTAGTACAAAGAGGATGGGCTGCGCATCGTAACATGCTTATAATGAACACAAAATCAAAACAAGATAGTTGTCGCCTTCTACTTTATGCTTTGGATGGTAGCATTTATCTTATACCTTATACCAAGATATAATTATTTGTTGAAAAGAGTTTCAACTTGCCTATTCATTGAACTCGGATCTTCCACGATCGAAGATTTCCTCTGACTGCCCAGTCTAGGAACGCTATCTTCATGATGGAGACACAGCATGAATTAAACCCCCGTCGTGATCAGTGGTGCCAGGAAAATATCCCAAGCACGAAACAAATCTTCTCAAATTTTTACCTGGCGTACATTTTGGTGCTCTGTAGGTTTAGTTTTTTGGAATTATCCTGCTCTGGCACGTCCTGGTTGAGAACGTGTTGGGATGTGTCTGGCCCTAGTTTTTTATGCTCTTTTTTTACAAATTGCAATTTCATAAGCTCAAGGAGTGTCTGGAACGGAGCGCAATACTCAAATATTCGTGAAAATTAGTTTAGGATTTTCATTAAGAACCTATTAGTGTCCTATTAGTGTTGAATAGTTATAGTTTAGTATTTTAAACGGTTTGTGGTTTATATTTATGTTTATTTGTTATTTGTAATCCCTTTAATAGAAGAGATGCTAATATTTATGTATTTAAGTTGTTAGAAAAAAAAACCATTTGTAAATACAAAGGGGTTGGATTTTTATAGTTACTGTTCAACTTCATATTTACAACAAACTGTGTATTTTATCTTCATTCATTTTTTATATTTTATAATATATTTATCTTTAACAAGAATCTATTGATTATTTAAAATAAAGAAAAAATAAATGATGGCACCCTGGGACCACCCCCTTCAATAATGTTTGTCTCCTTTAAAAATTAGTTAAAAAGTTATCTAATAAATCTGTAATTAGTGTGCACTGTTACAATAGTACGGTGGCAGTTGTATTTTTTGTTTAGTAATTAGTTGAGAATGTTACATGTTTTTGGTGATTCTTCATCAATCGAACCAAGATTGTTTTGTGAGGATTGGTTTTAAATTATTATTTTTGCCATGTGATAAGTGAACTCATTTCATGGAGTTTATGGGCACGGTTCATTATACCCTCAACACAGCGAGGAGGAATCTTGGGGTACTGTGATTAGGGTTTATTGCGAAGCCAATCCAGACATTTTCATGGCTGCCCGGGGCAATCTTGCAGCGCTTGCTCTGGGAAGCCCACATGATCCCCACCAGGTAACTTCCATTTGTAATCTACAAATCCTGTGAAGGAATTTACTATTAGTTTACCTAAATGTGGCTCCTTTTTAACATTGATATCTCTTCTGCCAGCAATGGATCAAAGTGGATTCGTGGGGTCTAAAGGTGAAGGATGAAGCTAGATTCCCATCATTTGCATTGGTGAATCAGGCTACAAAGCAGGCTCTAAAACATGGAAATCAAATGTGGGAGCAGGTAAGACCATTTATCTTCTCTAGACTGCATTTTCAGGCATATACGAACTGACTATATATACATAAATTGTCCTTCAAATGTTGAGCCATATCTTATTTTAAAAAATGTTCATCATAGAAGATACATATTTAGCTGATAGACTTTTATATGTGAGCATTATAGTGCTTAGAATTGTCTCACGTAAAATATTCACGCCGGAAAATTTTCTAAACTCCCTGGTTGTTCCTATGGGCATATTCCTTGAACCTCCTATGGGTGCAAGTGCTAGTTTAATTTATGGATCAACCAATTTTTTAATTTAAATTATAAAACCCCTGTACAAAATTCAGGAGCAGTTTACAATTTCGAGATCATACTGATAAAAAAAATCAAATTAGTGTCCTTTGTTATCATCCGACAAGAGATCACAATATCAATTTCGAGATCATACTGATAAAAAAAATCAAATCAGTGTCCTTTGTTATCATTCGACAAGAGATCACAATATCAATTTCGAGATCATACTGATAAAAAAATCAAATCAGTGTCCTTTGTTATCATCCGAGAGTAGATCACAGAGTGTATGAAATGTGAGGACAAACAAAATATTCAGTTTTTAAAAACTGTTTTTTGAGATTTAGGTAATATAAACAGGAATTCTTTTGTTGTAGCTTGTGGTCGTGTAGACTGTTATTATTAATTTTTTTATGTATATAATAATTTTAGATGAACGAATGAATAGTTTTTAACATCAACATCCATAAGGTTAAAAATAGTCTATAGGACCACCAACCTTGCTGTTTTAGTTTTTTGTACTTCAATCCTTTTCCTTTCAGAGTGAGGAATTGAGGATGAAATCCCCAAACTTCACAACATTTTCTTGGCTATATATATATATTTTGTATTTATATATTTTTAGATTAAATACATAATTTTAATTGATTTTTTTTTTTTCAAATTGATTTTGTTCTTGTATTAGTCTTGACATTCAAATATAAAATTTTATCTTTTTGACAAGCGATTCTCATAATTCTCATATTCTGACATATACGAGTGCCTTTGTTCTTCAATGATAGAGGTGGAGTCTTAACCTAATTTTAAGCCATATGTGCCATGCAAGCTAACCGAAGAAAGGAAAGCTTGCCACAGGGACACTACGCTTTTTAAGCCAACCCTACCAATAAGACCAAATGGGAATGAATGTGTTTCTATGAAAAGTGAGTGGCATAAACCGGAACCCAACTAACACGTGACCCATCCTTCCGTAGCATGACAAATTTATGTCATTCCATTTTCCCCTCAGACGGGCTTGGAGCTTTTGACTGTCTCCTGTCAAACCTAAACTTTTATGACAGTTTGATTGTGTCTCTCTTTTATTATTATTATTTAATTTATGGATCAATCAATTTTTTAAATTAACTTATAAAACCCTTGTACAAAACTATCAAAATATTAATTTTTATAATGAATAATTTAATATTAATATATAAACTACATTATTATATATTTTTATACATAAAATAAGCATTTATATTTTACAAAGTTAAATTATATTTATATAATATTATTATATTCATTATAATAATTATTATCTATATTAAATTTAATAATAAATATAAATTTAAATATTTTAATTTACTTATATATTTTATCTACCTAACGTAAATGCCGAAGGCGTTCCTTTTGTGAGAGTGAGAGCTGACTTTGCAAATCAACGGTTGACATTTGCTTAGAATCGTGCAAGACGATTGAAAAGTCTCTGGTCCTCGCATTTCATTGATTGTATCTAGTCACCCGTTTTTCCCTTATGTTCCCGTTCGACGTTAATGCTTCGTTTCGTTCACCTATGGGAGGTAGAAGTAGACATTTTGATTTTAATGATGACAGAAGTATCCATACGCTGTGTGATAGCAACTTGATTTGAAGCCGAGATTAAACAAGGATTTGAATTGAGCCCAGTTTTTTCATCAGAGGAGGGAGAGATTCCAAAGATCTCCAAACTAGGGAATACCTATTTTTGAATAATCCCTTGCATTTGATTTGAGGGCAGAGAGAAAGTGGCTGTTCAGAGTGTTAGAACAAGACGAGTCCCCCAAATTGAGGAAGCACATAAACCAAGACTGTTTAAGAGTAACTGTTACCTAGTTTTCACTACTAGCTAAATCAAACAGGGGCTTTCCAGTTTTTGAAAGGAGAGGAAGGTACATTTTGTTGTTGCTGCATTATATCCATGTGCATATTTGGTACAAATTAAGATTACATTGTGTTATTGCATTCAGAGGTTTCTCAGAACTTAAGAGATTGTACAAATCTTTTAAAAGATCGGCAATATGTATTGAAAAATAAGTGTATAAGATCTCACACAAGTCGTGAGACTAACTGTTTCATTGCAAAATGAAAAGGACAAACTATACATCTATAAATGACCAAAAAACAAATATGCATGTGAGGTAGGGTGACTCGTCATTGCCTGAATGACGAGCCTTCATGTTGTTGTCTTGTCTTGTGTCGTCCTAGATCATCGGCGTGTCCTGCATCCAGCTGCTATCTCCTTGCTTTCCCGTCATCTGCATAAAATTTTGGAAAAAACGATGTTAGAGCAATGACGAGGCAGCATACATCATATGATATTATATATAAACGTAGAATTTGTGTTTTCAGATGCAGTAAACAAGTTAGCGTCACAGAAGCTTTTAAGAACATAAATCAAGAATACCGACTGCAAGCATGCATTTATTTTCTAACAAGTTTGCTTCATGTGCAGATACAGGTGTAGTTATGTTTCTTTTAATCCATCAATTACATATGAGTGGAGGAAGTGTGGCTCCCACAAGGGTTGAGCCCATCTCATAAACCTTGCAAAAACATTTCATATGCCATATATACAAATGCAAGACAAACTGCAAGGAAAGTGAAGACAATCATAGAAGGTAGATCTCAGCTTTCAAGAGGTTTCAGTCATGACAAGACAGAATCAGTCACAAAACAAGACCTAACAAAGCCAAATAAGCAGAAAAGGTTCATTGGTGAAATTGCTTTACTTGAGCAACTCCTGCTACATTTTAAGGAGGAGATCGCATGTTTAAAGAAAGAGGGTAGTATAAGAGATAAAGAAGGCTAAGATCTCAAGGAAGAAGTTACAAAGTTGCAGACTGAGTTATCATATCTGTATAAAGAGAATAATTTACTTAAAAAGGGAAAGACAAGTAAGGAAATTGAGAAGGAACTCAATAAAGCCAACTTGCAAAGCAAAAATGCAGTATTGAAAAATAAGATCTCTTCTGCAGATGAGCAAATTATAAACATGGACAATGGATGCAGACAACTGAGCAATAGCGTTCAAGGAGTGGCTCAAGATTAAGTGAAGGGAACCGTGTTCATGAACAACTCTCTGCAAAAAGCTTGAGCAAAACAATCAGTGTTTGGGAGTTCAGCTTCAAAGCATGTGCAAGGAATATGGAGGTGCTAAAAAGAGGATTGCTAGCATCGACAAGCAATTGTTATTTTTACAAGACAGAAACAATAAACTAGAAGAATAGGATTTGCGTAGAGAGAGTAGTATCAAAAGTATGAAAGTTGCATCTGACATGCAATTTTGCAATGAGGCAGAGGGGTCACATAATAAAGATATTACATTTCAAGTTTCAAATTAATCTAGTGTCATCCAAAAGGTAGAAGATTGCGTGTCTTTCATTGAACAGGGGAAGAAAATTCTTGGTTCCCGGATCAGCTCCCTTGCAAATCAAGTCACAAAACTTTACAGATCAGTCATATGGTTCGGTAACATTCATGAGGACAGGAGACCAATGAGAAGAGAATACAGTGTCAATGATGCAGATGCTTTCAAAGAGATAACAGGTATATCCTAATTTACATTTTCTCAATATCTGAGAAGTTGTCATTATTGTCTTCATCAAAAGTCTTAGCACTATCGTCAAAGACTGTTATAGTGATAGAATGGCCAAAACAATGAAAGAATAAACTAGACAGATGCAAAGTTTTGCAAAGTTTCAGTGTTTCTACAGATACAGAGTGAAAAATATGAAGTTTTTCAAGCCTTTTGCTACTGACAGAGCACAAGAAATTGTAGATTTATAAAGAAAAATACAGTTTTTCTGTTGTTCAAGTTCAAATGAACAGAACCCCCTACAGAGAAACAATAGAAAGTGTGGATTTTTCTATAGCTAATCAACAACAAAGATGCCTTTTTTCAAGTTTTGTCATAAGCTGGAGCTTGTTCACAGCCTGACAATGCAGGATATAAAGGAAAAAAAAGTGGGTTTTTAAACTCATTTCAAGAATTCATACTCAGAAAATGTCCAGTCGTGCCTTCTGGCAGCAAATAAAATGGCATTTTTGGCAGAAAAATGCACTTTTTCAAGTTCAATGCTACAGCCACCTCACAGGAATACAGATTTCGAACAGCAACAAGGGAGATATGTTATTGTTTCAAGTTTTTGTCAAAACTGGAAAATGACAGTGACAAAAAAAATAGAATATGGAGGAAAAATGCAAGGGTCTTAACTCATTTTAAACATATGCTCAGAAATGTTCAAAAAGGAGTTCAAATCTCAGAGAAAATGTAGTTTTCTTTTTCAGAGTTCAACCTCATGCTACAGCAAAAAGGAAAAATCGAAGGTTTTTCTTGTTTTTACTCATTGCAAAGCAAAATGCTAATAAAACCCTCAGAATCGCATGTATAACAGCAAGATGCTAGTAAAAAACCCAGAAAATGGAGAAGATTCGACAAGGAGGAGACTTACCTTCATTTCTGCTGGATGTTGTGCTAAAACCTCACACAACAGAGAGTCGGCCACACAAAGAACAACGAGAAAATGCATCAATAAGCAATCAAATCGCGGCCAAATCGGCCCAAAATCGACAGAAAGAAGTCGAAACCTCAGCAAAAATGCAAGCTACCTCATGTTTCCTCAGAGAATCGACTGAGAGCAGTACTCAAAAAACGACCTAGATTCATACAAACCCTCATGGCGGTGCAACAGGGAGAGTTCGACAGAAAGCAAATGCAAAAATGAAATGATTTTTAGGTTTTTTTTTCCTCCTTGTTTGGTTGAATAGACCTAATCCCCATTTTGGCATTCATGGGGATTTTTAACTTTTATTTAAAAACAATCATTTTATCTATTTGGTGCCGTGGGGAGGGACTTCATAAGTCCAAGCCTAGCAATGATAGGGGTGGTCGTGGCTTTTTATGCCTTTTTGTTTCTTTTCCAAAACAAGTCAATATGCATTATGGGAGATACAAGGCCGAATAGTATACTCTTGCCAAGGCATGTTGGCTAGGGCTTAAATGTGGGTAAATAAAAATGTATGTTGGGAGATATAAGGTGGTGATAATGGATGAAGTGATGTATGTAAGGTATGGTGATGCATTTGGGAGTCATAAGGTTTGTTTTCAAAATATATTGCACCAAACCGTACATCATATTGATATAAATGTATGCGGAGTAGAAGATGGCTAGAGGTTGTGAGCATTGTGCTGACATGGTCTTGAGATTCGAGTGAATATGCCGTGGATGTGGGATCATGTCATTTTGTGCCTAGGAGTCACAAACGTTTTTTATGCCCTTTTTTTTGCATAATCTGGAAATCAGGTAATTAGATGTTATTTGTTATGTCATATGTCATTTTCTCTGCATAGACTTGTATAATTTTGGAATTGTAAACATTTACTAAGGTGGTATAATTATAAACCTCTTAGCTAAACGTTAAATAAGATGCAGGAAATATGTCTTTATGTCATCTAGTGGGATATTTTTCAGTTATTTATGATACTGCAGAGGATTATGACACAGATCTGACGTATGTCAGAAGCCACAGAGAGCATTTAAAGGCATTCTATGACATTTTCAGGTGCCTTTATGATAGTTGATGGCATGCCTTGACCATTTATGCCTTAGGGAACCTTTTTTGGGGACTTTAGAGAGATTTTGTGGGCATTTAATAGATACACGGGAATGGAGGTGGTGGATGTCTATCTGTTTACAGCTGTTTAGGAAATATATAGTCTTCTTCCTTATTCATTTTTTAGGGAGGTTCTGATTATTCACTACTCTGTATATTGTAATTTTCTGAGTTCTTTTGCAGAAGTGAACAGTCTTGTAACCCATTTTCAGAGATATATAGTATTGTAACACCTTTTTGGCAATAATAAGTAGTTTATACCTTCCTATTTCTGCTGATATTGTGTGTCTTTAGTGTTAGTACAGATCTTGGTGATGTTCTTTGTCCTTGGAGCTGTCTTTCATGTTGGTGCCTTTATGCAGGGGTTACATAATTTTTGCAGGTTGTGAGGTGTGCAAGGGATAACAATTAGTTTGTGGGTAGTGAGAAAACCTCTTTCTCCTTAACAAGACTACTATTATTTAGCCTCCTTACAAAATAATGATGCAAGGGATATGATTTTTTTTGGGTTGTATAAGGGTTCTTATTATTATTGGTTTTGAAGTGTGTCATTTCTGTGTAATTCTGATGATCTTTTGGTGCATCACCTTAGATAGTAGGTTTCATTTTCATGTAATCTTTCTTACCCTTTTCTCTACAAAGACTTTAGTATAAGTAGTTTAGGTGGAGTATCAACAGGAAGTCGGGCCTTCTCCGGAGGTTGTTTCCATCACAGGTGACCCACAGACCTGGAAAGATCTCATATTTCTCCAGATTGCCAAGTTCTACAACTCAGCAATGGTGCAAATCTGAGAGACAACAATAACATCACTCTAAAATAGGAAGTTGGAAACCCCTTGCCAAGCCATCCACATGCCATTGAGTGCGGTTGAAGCTCTAGTTTTCCTCCCGAAAAATTGTCGGACGCGCTGTCGGGAATTTTTGTAGTGTTTTTTTTTTTTAAATTTTTCTGACATGTAAATTTCCAAAACTCTAAACCACCGTTCGTTTTTGTTGAAACCTTCCATCCTACCGTGCTATCGTCTGTTTGTCTGTCAGCTTTTGCACCATAGTCGAGAAATGCCAAAATGGAGTACCTTCAGACCTCTCCTAGAAAGTAGTAGGAACCCCATATTGTAGAGTATGAAATGTGCAAATTGTAGAGCCCAGGTTATGTAGTACATTATCTTCCCTGCATGATTAATACATTTGAGTAAATAGTATACAATCCCACCACTGCCAGTTTTGTAGAAAATAGCATACAATTCTAAGTGTCCGAAAATCATTGAAGGACGCTGGTTAAATATGAAGTCCATCGTATGAAATTAAAATAACATCTACTATGTGTTCAAATACTATTATTGGAAAAAATATTTAGAATCTTAGATAGTTAAGATAGATAATTCACATGATACTCAACTGCATTGGAATCATAAATACATTTCTTTACAAATACTTATAGATATGAGAAAAGATATAAACATATACCTGGGAGTGTGTGTGTATATATATATATATATATATATATATATATATATATATATAAATGAATAGATAATATAAATATCTATCAAATTCCATATATATATATATATATATATATATATATATATATATATATATATATAACCACCTCACTACAAACCTACAAATATGATAGATACATAAGCATAACTATAAAGCAATGAACAAACATAAAAGCAAAAACTATATAGATACTTGCGTACAACTAAATAAATAAATACATAAATATATATATGAATAGATATGTACAATTATCTATGCCTATACATCCATCTACACACTCAGACTCACACCCACAGATATATATATAAGGAATAAAAAAACCTTACATGAGTATCTAAACAATTACAAGCATATCTTGAGCGTATATATCTAAATAAATGCACAATGGATAAAAAAATAGAAGACACTGAATAGCAAGAACTAGAGAGAAAAGGAACAAGCAAGAAGAACACTTAAAATATGCGCAAAGATTACATTAAAGCCTAATAAAAGGAAAGGACAAAAACCTAGGGCAAGAGTGGAAAAAGGAGGAAGGGTACAAGAACCCGAGGAAAGCAACCAAGAACAAAAGAAGGGGGCCAAGAGAGGAGGCAAGAACTAAAGGGTGCAAGGATGGGAAACAAGTGCATGTATGTGTATACGCATCCAAACAATAAAAAGAGTATGCCCCAAACACACTCCTATGGGTATGCAAACACCTACAGGAAAACGAAGGAGAGCTAGAGACATCGAAAGGGAGAGGTAAGTGAAGAAACTAAGGGGGAAGAGAATGCGACGGGTGGTGGAAAGTGAAGGTTACGGAAAGGTGGAAAGTGAAGGTTACGGAACCAGGAAGGGAAGGAGCAAAGAGAGAGACAAGGGAGGATAGGGTAGAAGGCAAACAAGGGAAACCAAAAGAGGCAGAGCGAGGAGGGTGAAGGGGAAAGGCACGGTGGGGGAAAAGTGAAACCCACAAGGAAGGGGAAGGGTGAACGGAAAAGGTGTGAGGAGCGAGAGGAAACGGGGGACAAAGGAGGGGTTAAGAAGGAGGGAGGGGGAAGTTTCTTAGGCGAGACAACAAGGGATTCCAAGAAAGACTGAGCCTCCACCTATCGTCTCGATTGAGATTGGATGGGTGTTTGTTGATCTCTATGGCTTCTTTGAGTTTTCTCTTGAAGAAGTTGTCTTCGCTAGCTAAGATTTGAGTGTTTTTCAAGCAGGATGTGGTGTTTGGTTAAGGCTGAGTGTTCAGCGAGAGCGGATTTGTGAACACGTTCATGTCTAATATTTGTATTTATCTATTCATTTATATATTCATTTACTTTTAATTGTTTGGTTGTAAGTATATATATTGGCTTACGTATATTGCGATACATATAGATTTCTGTATGTATATATATACACACTCCCAGGTATATGTTTATATCTTTTCTCATATCTATAAGTATTTGTAAGGAAATGTATTTACTTATATACGTATGTATATAAGTATTTGTTTTAATATTTGTATGTTTATAAGTTTTTGTTTGTATATGTTTTCTTATTTGATGTAGCTCTTTCCTTGAGGTCTATTGATCCCTGTGCCACCTTTACTCTTCCCTCCCTTTCTTTTTAACATGCTTGATCTGCAAATTATCATTTCCAATTCTCATCTCTTGCTCTCTTTTCTCCCCATGATGGATCATGGAGTGTGATTCGAAATGTTGAGAGAAAAATTTACACAGTTTAATCTTGAGGCACTCATGAACAATATTATGGACTGTGGAAATCTGATTTCTATTGACAAATTTTAATTTTAATATGTTTAAATTAATATGTATTCTGAATAAATTTAATATAATTTACAAATTTATATAATTTTAAAAACAATTAGATACAATAAATTTTAATTTTAAATATATCTATAAATATATTAAAGCTTTTTAGATTGTTAATTTGTATGTTAACTTTTTTAATTTAAAAACATTAACATTTAAATTATCATAAAATAAATAAACAAAAAAATTCTATTTGTATTATTAAAATATAAATATGCATTTAAATGCATTAAGTTTAGAAGATGTAGCCGCAAAAACACCTAGAGATAGAAGTAATAAGAATATTTAACAAGTGCCACCTAGTGAGTAGTGTTGTAATTATAGTATGTGCTTTAATTGTAATTATAGTTGTGTTTTAGTTTTAATTTTTTAATTAATTAGGTAAACTTCAAATTTACTTTTTGTCAAACCAAAAAAATCATTATAATATTAGTAATAATATTAATTAAATTATTAACATTTATTATAAAACTTGATATATTATATTAATTGATATTATAGTATTATAAAGGGGTGGGGGCCCTGGCTCGATTGGCTAAAAAATTTCATTGCGGTAATGAAGGTCACAAGGTCCAGTCTCCCCCCGTCCCCATGGTACAGTGTCACCAGTCACAAAAAATATTATAACTAGTATTATAATAATATTATATAATAATATAATAATAAACATAAATATAATATAATAATATATAATATTATAATAATGCAATTATACAAAGATAATATTATTATATTTAATATTGTAATAATATAAATATAATATTATATTATAATTATAATTAAAATATAATATAATAATTAGAATAAATTATTTATAATAATGGGTAAGTGCAAAAAGATGGGGGGCGAAAACGGGGTCTTAAGTGGCCACTTTTTTTCTGAAATCAGGAAATGTCGGCTTTGGATGAGAAATTGAGCATAGTTACACTCAAAATTTGGAGATGCAACCAAAACAATGTTCGTAGTACTCCGAGTCTACATAATTACACTCAAAATTTGGAGATGCAACCAAAACAATGTTCGTAGTACTCCGAGTCTACTTTAACATTTATGATATATTATATTAATTGATATTATAGTATTATAATAATAAACATAAACATAAATATAATATAATAATATATAATATTATAATAATGCAATTATACAAATATAATATTATTATATTTAATATTGTAATAATAATATAAATATAATATTATAGTAATATAATAATTATAATAAATTATTTATAATAATATTATAATTAAAATTAAATGCAATATCTCTGTTTTCTTCTAAAATTTTCCATAATAAATTTTTATTGCTAAGTTTATATTTGGTGAATGAACTACACATTTGAAGAATATATAAACTATAAACTAGGAATAAATTAAATCAAAATGTTATAATACATATTTGAAGAAAATAAATAATAATTGTCTAACTAAGCAAATAATAATAATAACAATAATAATAATAATATATATAAACATTTATATCACAACAATATTTTAATTTAGTCGCTCATTATTTAATCAAACATTAATTTGTTAGTACAAAAATTATAATTTCATTCATATATAAAATCAATAATCCCCTCTAAATATTATTGTTATTATTATAATTAATATTATTATTCTTATTAGTATTATTAAGAATTATATTGTTTTATTAAATACAAATTAAACTATCATATTAATATGAAATTATTATTATTATTATATCATTAAGAATATTTAAAAAATTATTTGGATAATAATAATAATCATATAACAATTTAATAAACATAAATCAATTGTTTCATGACCGTTCAGTCTTAAAAAATTTAAAAAATTATTTTTTCCATTGCCACCTCCTCCCTTGTAAGTAGATTTGTCTCCTCATTTTTAGGTGTTTCTTTCACTCAAAAGAATTAAATTGTTACCATTGCCACCTCCTTTCACTCAAAAGAATTAAATTGTTACCATTGCCACCTCCTCCCTTCTAACCGGAATTACCTCCTCAATTTTAGGTGTTTGGTCCACTAAAAATAGTAATTCCTCAATTTTAGGTGTTTGTTCCACTAAAAATAGTATCTCGACAATATGTTGAGAAGAGGTCATTTTATTTGAGCCAATCACAATAGAGATAAATAATTTCTCCAAATTTTTTTGTTAAATTTTTTTTATGTTTAGGAAAAGTTCAAATTTAATTCAAATTTACCTAATAAGAAAATTTATACTATGTTTTGATTAGTTTACTCTTTCGTAGATTAATCACTAAATAAGCCAAAACGATTGCGATAGTGCCAAAGGCAGGTACTAATAATATAAATTATTGTAGGAATGTAATGTAATTTAGATGATTTATAAATCATATCTTCTATGAAAAACATAATATATGATTATTTATCATCCCAATCTACACCTACAGTTTCTTCACAACAAAATCCCATTACTTTTTTATTTATTGAAAAAATGCATTTACAGTCTACACCTACAATTTCTTTTTTTTATTGAAAAAATACATTTACAAGGAGAATATTGCAATCAAAGACTGCAAAAGATAAACACATACAACATAAAAAAGGCCATAGATCAGAACATAATAAATACATGGAGTAAAAGCCTCCAACAACAGTAGCAGCTCCACAAATCACGCTGAATACGACCAGTAGAGAGTTGAGACATGTAGAAGTTTGGGTTGGAATTGTTTTTGGAGGGAATAAATGTCTATTATATTATTTCAGAATAGATATATTATATTAAGGGAGAGGGGCCAGTTGCCAGCCACACCCTAATAACTGTTATGTTTTTGTGCACTTGACCCCCCAATAATTTTTTTTAAAAGAACCAATACATGTAAAATACCAACCTACTAAATTAACACAAATGCATCAATACATGTTCACAACTCCAATAAATTAACTAATGAAATTAAGACAAGTGCATAAATGTGATGGAAAAGGGTTATTGTATAGGGCGACATGTTGAGATGACACTTTTTCGACCCATGTGCACATAACGCGTCCTACAGGGAAATGTATAAGTTCCCAAAAGAGGAAAGAATAGCTTTAATCTCTTCGGTCACATACAGAGAAACTAAAAAAAATGTCAAAATTCGATATGTCTAGCTATGTGCTTGATGTGCACGAAGTTAGGGTAGGCGGCAACTCGCTCCTCTCCCTTAGCTAGGATAGAAATTTGATATCTATTATTTACCATTTTAGATGATGTTTTGCCTTGCTAGGTGACATCATGTTAGTTAGTCAAATTGATTTTTTGTTGCCTTGGTGCCCCTCAAAATTAAATCGAAATAAAGAATGGCATTTTCCCATGTTTTTTCTAATATCTAATCAACAACACACCAAATTCATAAAAGCCCTTGTTGTATCTTAATAACTTCAAGTTTTCCATCTCAACATTTTTAGACCTCAATTTACATTTATCATTCTCAACTCCTTTTAAAAAATATAAAATTAAATCCAATTAAAATGATTCTTAAATATTGGATGTGTTTTATTTTTGTGAATGGTTAGAGTATTCAAAATAAGAAAGCTAGGATGAAATTTATTACAAGGATACAAAAATAAGTACAAATAGAAATACGCCTTAAATTGATTGCTAGGAAACACTAAAAATCATAGTTCACTTGAGTCATGATAATTGAGAATGGTTGTAGAAAATTGTAAATTGTACGTGCAAGGTATTAAGGAATGCTATGTATAGTGGTTTGTAAACAATTGTACATTGAAAATTGAGAAATTCTTAATATTTCAGAAAAAAATATGAAAATAGTATCATTTGTTTTGCGTAGAAATAAGAAATTAAAGCTACGCGAGAAATAAAATCAAAGCACTACATTATAGCACTGATGTAAGACTATTGCATATTTGTTGGATGTCCATTAAGGTTTGCTATAGGTAAAAGTCCATTTTAAATTACTCTGTCTCTCTATGTGTCCCTCTCTATCTAATTTTGTCTCTATTTAACCCCCCTCTCTCTCTCCATGCATCTTTAAAGAATACAAATTTCTTTTCAAAAATAACTTATTTACAGAATAACTTGACAGAATAATGAAACCTTCATTTTGTACTTATCTGGACTTCAATAAATTATAAATTCCTTTTTTCATATCTAAGTTCCTACCCAAATTGAATAGGCTACCAAAAATAAGTATTGAAAATTATGGATATTATTATTATTTTGATTATAAGTAAAAAATTTGTTTGCATAATCAGCATGAGACTAATTACAGGTATGGATGTTGACAATTGTAGACCAGGTGTTCTACAATTTGCGCATTAGAAGCCATTTGGAAGGAAACAATGTCCCCCAGAAGAAGTTTCATGTCACAAACAAAACAATTCCAACCCTTGGTGAACACATAGCTTTGGTTCCTTCCCTAGTACAAGTACCAGAACCACCATTCTTTTCCCTGCAATGTCTTGGATTGTGATCATGATAGTCATTCATCTTTTGCATTTTCATCGAGTGAAAAATATTTATCTGCTTGATGTTTGGGAATCACCAAGCGTTTGATGGTGCAAAATATGCACAAACACAAAATGCTTAGAAATACAAACAAATATAGAAACACACAAATGCTAAAACCTTTCAGCTTCAGTTGATTATCATTGATCACTTTATTGATACAAATATTACAATGGCCAAACTTAGAATGGTACAACATTCACCAAATTCTTTATTTTGTAAGTTATC
Organism: Cunninghamia lanceolata; assembly: GCA_027924645.1. Lineage (NCBI taxonomy): Eukaryota > Viridiplantae > Streptophyta > Pinopsida > Cupressales > Cupressaceae > Cunninghamia > Cunninghamia lanceolata. The sequence goes on from BSBN01001019.1 coordinate 2,656,769, forward strand.
TACACTTAAATAGACTAGTAATTTCTTATTTTTTCATAGTCACATACCCCCAAATTGAAAAGGTAACCAAAAACAAGTATTGAGAATTATGGACATTATTTTTATTATATGGAACAAATTTGTTTACACAATCAACATGGGACTAATTGCAAGATTTGAGGTTGTCAATTACAATCCTAGGGTTATTGGTTTGATTAGTCATGCTAACCTTGGTTTCCTTTTACAATGAAAGAAAACCTAGAGGAGGTGCAAAAAATCAAATTTCATAAAAGAAAACACTTAGATTTAGAAAAGGATTACTATGAAACCCATCACAAGAACCCATTTCCAAAGATAAAGCTCAAACAAAGTATGTCTTCCAAAGGTTTGTCTATAGAAAATAAAGATATAAATTTTTTTTTACCACAACATGTTAAAGGATTTGTTGGATTTGGAGTTCCAAATGATATTGTGGGTTGATAGTGGAAGTTTAAAGAGTTTGAAAATTTTCCACCAGATTTTTACTTTTAATATGTGTATAGTATGCCGAAGGGTGTATGGGAAAACTATGTCCTTATTTATGTATGATGGCATGAACTAAAATTTGTGTATTCAAAGTACCTTTTAGTTTCAAGTAGAGAGCATGGCAACACACATAACCTTCCTATGAATAATTATTTTTAGGTTTTACCTTTACTACCCATGACACTTGAAGAGATGGCCATCATAGGATTACAAAACTAAGTTTTAAAACTACATAGACATAGTGGAAAAAAGTGTTTCATTGTGTGAGACTTACGAATATGGTCAAGCATTCAAATGGAAAACCCTACATTAATGATCAAGGTATGATACTTTTACAATGTTAAAAGTGGATCATAAAATAGATTGGTCCGGATCATCTAGCTCCACTAGAGCCTCGTGAAATGGAAAGAGAGATAAAGAAAAGTGAGAATGACTGGAGTGGGAGAGAGAGATATATATAAATAAGAGATAAAGGGCATCTGCAAATATAAACAAATCAGTCAGTCATTTCATGCCAATGATCCAAAGATAAAGAGAGATAAAGGGTAGGATATTTAGAGAGAGCTAAATGGACACTTATTGTTAAACCATTCCCCTCACTTTTTTTAAATATAGCATGTTTTTATACATCTTTTATATTTGACAAAATACAAATTTTGGGACATTGATATTTTTTAAATACATGTTTTTCCTTCTCTATAGGTATTTATCAGTTCTCCACAATGGTTGTTCCTTGGATGGATTTTGTGAAAATGGAGTGCATTCTATGTCATGATTGAACACAACAAGCTCCCATGACATAGAATGCATGTCATTTTTAGGTCTCAAGATCATTTCCATATCCTACAAATTTAAACAAATCAAAAGTTTTTCCCTTGAAAATTTAATTTTAATCCATTTGAGCTCCAAATTATGCAAAGGTGTGAAATTATAAAAGCAACGAGGATCACTATGTTTGATCAATCTTTGTATCATGTGACATACCATGAGAGTCCATGCATGATGGAAGGCGAGATGACACATAAGCATGATGTAGACCTTGGTGATCATGCTTATATTTGTAGGAGAATACACCTATTAAATTTGTAGGTGTCAATATGTAAAATATGCGGCTTGTGATAAAAATACATAAATGCTTCAAATAATATGCATAGGTGATGACTAATGAAATGCAAGTGAACCCAAGTGCAATGCATGAACAAGAATCTAGAAAGGAGATGCATGTAAATAGAGACTATACACCAAATATGGAAGATCACACATTTGAAGTAGCTACTAAGCAAAACATCGGGATCTTGAAATTTATTAAGATTGTGAAAATAAATTCATGACACTTGAAAAAACAAAAAAATGGCATGGGCCATAGGGATACAATACAATCATCATTCACTTAAACACATAGTTATATCTTGGTATAAGGGATGCCTTGGAGAGTCATCCTTGTTTTGGTATAATATGAAAAATATAAGAAACGTTTGTTAAGGAACCTAAGGCAAGTCAATAAGATAAATGCTACCATGCAAAGCATAAAGTAGAAGGTGACAACTATCTTGTTTTGATTTTGTATTCATTATAAGCATGTTACAATGCGCAGTCCTCTTATACAGGCTACTCTCGATTTATACAAAACATACAAAATCAGAGATCATTCATTTCTAAATTCTAAGAGCTAAATAATATGTTGGAGTTAGATTGCACCTGTGAAGTACCATGAGAAGTTCTGGTGCATTCAAATGAACAACTTGCTCAATTTGCACTATCGACATTATTTTAGATGACTATACTTTTGATTATTTCAGACAATCGTCAATGCATATGTTTAAACTAGATCCATCGTCAATTGAGGAGTGTTTAATGTTCAACTTCCACATCTCACCACTATGTGCAAAGGTAATACCCTATCAGTAAATGATTCATGGGGGATCAGTGTGTCATCAAATGAGATGGCATGATGCTCCTTATGACCAATAGACTTTATCCTTGAAGTCACTATCTATAGAGTAGAATCAAAATTGATTTGAATATTTTCTAGAGGATTTTGCATGATATACTCATAGAAAGATGATGTGCATACTAGGTCCCAAAGTGATATTTTAGCTTGTATATTTTACAATTGTTGAATGATGTCATCCTTATTAGATTCAAGCTTAGATTCAAGAAGAATATCAACTTTATTAGGTGGTAAAACTAGTTGTTGAGTTAGATCATTTAGAACTCTAGCTAGCTTTTAATTTGTATGCCCAATAGTATGATGACTTTGGGAAGAATCCTTAGCATGAAAAGAAGGTATATCTCTAGGAGGAGATGGCATGGTTCAAAAGGTAGGACAAGTAAATGCATAATCCATATGGATAGTAGGAGGACAAGGATGAATATTAAAAGATAAATCACAAGAAGGCTCGACTAAGTCCACTCTATCCTCTAGCACACTAGGAGAAGAGAAATGAACAATAAAAGCATGTGCTAAGTCCACAAATGAAAGACATCATAGATAAGATGAGTTAAACCATTGTAATATTCTATTAAACAAATAAAGTCTAAACTCACTAATCAATAAGATATCATCATCTAGGTATTCATTATTAGCAAGCAATAAAGATTTAACATATAAAGATGCATGAGTACTACCATGATCCTTACTAAAGACAATAATACCAATATGTAATGAAGAGTCATCTTTACGTCTACATGAGAAACTAATAAGTCAACATCATAATGTAAGTTATTCTCTTGTAATGTATTGATAGGCAAAATACTATAATGATCTATGTCAAAGAATGATCATCACAAACCATATCATTATGTATAATATAGGGCAAGGTACATATATCATTATCCTTAGGTTCATTAGAAGGTGTATCATTAAAAGAACACGAATGTATGGGAGTGGGCATAGGGCTATCATGGTATGCAAGAGTTATATCATCACAAGATGCAACAGTGTAATGAATAGGTAAAGAAAGTGTAACCTTGAGAATACCCATAATACAATGTGTATGAATAACATAAGGAAAATCCTTGCCAGGTGCATGTTTATCACTACCACAATCCATGAGAGATAGAGGATCAATATGGACCTAATGGACAAATGAGATGAGTTAATCTAAAATAAAAGGATAAACACTAATCAACTATATAAAGGAGGGAAAAATATGTATGTATGATAAAACATCTCTGTGGAAAATTTATATCCTCATTCGTAGCATAGAAAATCATTAGAGTACTAAGGATGGAAGGATCACAACCCATAAAAGATAGGAATGCATCAAAATAAAATAAAAAAAATACATGCGTGCATATTAGCTAAAGGAACTGACCTATGAGGATCAATGACGATGGATAATACAAGGACACATTGGTGGGGTTAAATAGATGCAAGAAAATTAATGCCCAAACCTTAACCAAGATATGGAAATGAAATACAAACAAGGATTGATCCAAACCCTAAGTAAATATGATATGGAAATATGCAGTCAATAAACTAACCATGAAAACCCTAATGAGGATAAAGCGTTAACCCTAAGGTCAAACTTTAGGTCATTTAAGAATGGCGTGTTCACCAAAATTGTAAGGGGAAAAACACCATCTTACATAAACATTTAGGCTAATTAAACAAAGCAATTAACCTAGATAAAATAAATTAGAATTAATAATCAAAACTATTGAAAATTAAATGCTCAAATTAATGTGGAATTTGAATAATTTAAATGCATATATATGTATCTCTCATTTTGATGTGGATGTATATGTCTAGATGTTGGGAATCCATTTCCCAAAGTGCTAGAATTTTACTCTATTGATGATTTGTAAATCTGAATGTATTGTTTGGGTTCACTTTTAGTGTGTAAAAGTGATCTCCATCAATGGGGAATTGAATCCAATGCACGAATATGAACTTATAACTTGTAGACTTGATCTAACATAATTTTATAGACTAAAACCTATTCACCTCAATTTTTTGACATATGAATTTTTGTAAGGACTTGCAATATTTACAAACACCATTAGGGAAATTTGTTGGATCGTGAGGCTCAAGTTTTCCTTAGTTAGACCTTTGGATAAATGATTCAACAATAATGAAACACGACCGAAAACAACAAGTGTGCAATATGCTCCTAGAATGATGCCACAAGTAGACAATGTTGAATTGGTCCTTCATTAAGCTCCTTAACTTGGATGTTCTTTTCACATTCTAGACGATTCATTCCAATTAGGGTTAGTCTTTAAATACATCACCCTAGCATGCAATTTGGAAAATGTACACTTTATATGATTCATAATGATTAAGCACAAAAATTGAGAGCATGCAATTTAGAAAATTCAGACTTTAGTTGATTCATAACAATTAAGTGAAAAAGGTGAGAAATGTTTAAACTTAAAAAAAATGAATTTGAAAATTTGGGGTTCAAATTTGTGGGCATGATCCAAATCACAATTATGCGCTCATGAATTTGAGCCGAGGTAGTGAACCAGATATTTAGGGAATGAGATAGGTTTTTGAGATGATCCATGATAAGTTTTGGGAATGGATGTCATTATTTATCAACTTCAATGCAAAACAAACCACTTTACACCTAATAATACAGTAAAGACAACCTAATCATCGTAAATCCAAAACATAAAGAAAAATGACATAAATATACAATTCTTACCATTACAAACTGTTTTTATATGGTTAAAATATTTGACTTAAATTTGTATTCTTTATTTAAAAAAGAAATAAATACATATTTGAGTTTTTTGGTGTCAAACAATCCACTTATATGAAGAAAAAGATTAAAAAAAGGGACCAATTACCTACCACTTCTAAAAGTAAAAAAAAAAAATAGAGGGGGGATGATGGAAAGTAAGTCATGAAAAGTGACGCGGACATTCATTGACGAGTGGCTCCCTTACTAAATGAATGAATTTGCGGGTATTCATTGATGAGTGGCTCCCTTATTAAATGAATGAATGAATGAATTTTAATGACATCCACGAGGCCAATTAACTTAAGGGACCAAGAGCCGCAGCCCTAAGGCACTTTCAAAATCTTCTCGAAGTTGACTCTTCTACTATGCATTTTGACCAAGAAGCTGATCGTAATGTAGAGCTTCTAGGTCCAATTTCCCTTGATTATTATTGGAGATTTCGCACTTCATATTATTCACATTATTGTAGTATAAGCCTATTAAATTTTGCTTGGTTTAGCTTCACCAATAATCCCACAAAAAAATTGTTTCTATTTAAAATGATGTAAATGGTTAGCATCTCACAATAATTTCTTTTGCAACAATTTATTCAACTTTGCATGGGTCTTCCGCGTCTATGGATGTGATCCGTCTCCAGCATGAAAAATGTCAAAATGAATTAGAAATATTGGCAACGAAACATCACTTCCTATGACGATAAATCAAACGGAATTAAAAATATTACCAACGAAACCTCACTTCTACGAAGACAAATCAAACGGAATTAAAAATATTGCTAACAGAATCTCAGTTACTATGAAAACAAATAAAAAACAATTGAAAATATTGGCAACGAAATTTTACTTCATGCAAAGACAAATCAAACGAAATTGAAAATATTGGCAACGAAACCTCACCTCCTGTGAAAAATAATCAGAACCAAAAAATGCAGAAACCAAAACGAGTATAAATTATTTCAATTGTTTGGAAGAGACAACAAAAGAACTGGTGAAATGGCAGATGTCTTACCCCGTCCAAATGACTTGCCTCCCCTAAATGGCTTGCCCCCTCCTGTCTTACATCACATTCCTCATTGAGTAACTTGTTTACCCATGGGTGGGCGAAACCGTGTGAGTTTTCTTCGGAAGAAGAGATTTGTGTTTCTAATGTCAATATAACCCTGCGTTGACACCCGTCATTGTAAATGACGCTCTCGTACTGCGGTTGCACGATCGTAGACTGCAGATATATTTGTAATACAATCCACTACGCCGTCTTGCAAATTGGAATAAAAGATTCGTGTTCTTGTGCTGCTTATTCAAATTTTGGAGAAGGGTTGGAAACTGGACAAAAGAATTTGCGTTACTGAGTGAGATATGCATATTTTGTGGGAATGTTTTTGAATAGTTTTAAGATTCAATCTATGCACTTTTTGTAAGTTTATATTTTTTGATGATAAAAGGTGAAGCACAATCTGATGCAGTGTTGGACGGTAGTGGAGAGAAATACAACAGCTGTAGTGTATAAACTTGAACAGATTAATATTCCCACAAAATATGAATATTTCGCCTAGTAACGTGAATTCCTTAGTTCAGTTTCCAACACTTCTCCAAAATTTGAATAAGCAACACAGGAACATGAATCATTCAATCCAGTTTGTAAAAGGGCATGGTGGATTGTATTGCAGATGCATCTACAGTTTACGATCATGCAACCGCAGTGCGAGAGTGTCATTTACACTGACTGGTGTCAGCGTAGGGCTATATTGACATTGGAGAGACTCAAATCTCATCTTCTGGTGAAAAATGCCACGATATCGCCTCCCAATGGGTCAACGAGTTCCTCTACCCGGAATGCAAGATGAGACAGGAGATGGAAAACCATTTGGGCAGGGTAATGCATCTTGCCATTTCACTAGTTTTTTTTTTTTTGTCTCTTGGAACAATAGAAATAATTTATACTCGTTTTGGTGTTTACATTTTTTTGGTTTCATTTGATTTTATATTCACAGCAAATGAGGTTCTGTTGACAATATTTTTAATTCTGTTTGATTTGTGTCTTCGCAGGAACTGAGGTTCCATTGCCAATATTTTTAATACTGTTTGATTTGTGTTCACCGGAAGTGAGGTTCTAGTGGCAATATTTTTAATTCCGTTTGATTTGTTTTCGCAGAAGGTGAGGTTCTGTTGGCAATATTTTTAATTTATTTTGATTTGTTTTCACAGAAAGTGAGGTTCTGTTGCCAATATTTTTAATTCTGTTTGACATGTTTCATGTAAGAGAGATCACGTCGATAAATGCGAGAGACCCATGCAAAATTGAATAAATTGTTGGAAGAAAAATTGTTGTGAGATGTGAAGTGTGATATCTCTAATAATAATTAAGGGAAATCCATCAAAGCATGATAGAAGGAGATTTTTTTTGTTAAAATGTTAGAGTTGCAAGTGTCATTCGAGCCACGCATGCACATGAATTGTTTCACAAAAAGTCTAAAAGAAATACATGGAATGCTATGATTGTAGGATATGTTCGAAATACGTTTGTTGAAAATGCTAAAAACTTTTAAGCAAACACAACCGGTGGTTCTAAAGACCAACTCCTCAACCTTTGTTAGCATCCTCCCTATTTGATAGAATGCCTTAAAGAGAAGTCATTTCATAGACTGGAATGATTGGAGGAAAAACACAAAATGGATTTGTCGTAAAGGATTTATAAAATTACAAGCAAATGCAAATGACATGTGTAAAACCAAATTCCACAACCAATACTACCATAATCCTTGCATGAACTACACCTCAAATCTGCGGACCTTACTCTCACTTCCCTTCCTCCCCTATCCACTTTGCGCTTTTCCAAAAGAATCTCCTCTCTAGGGTTTTCCTCCCCTATCCTATCATCATTCTGAAAACATAGGGAACACTGGGTTTTTATCCCCCTAGTAAAAACTAAAGAAACTAAATGTGTTTAATCTACCAAGCACAATCCATTTGATTAAATAGCAATAACTTTGAAAAGATGGTTCATTTTATCCCTTAAATATATCTATGTGAAGATTGTTTGTGGCAGAAGAAAACAAATTACTTTAAGTTAAGCTAGATGAGAGATTATGATGGAAGATAGAAAGAAATGAAAATATTTGTTTAGTTTTAGCCACGTAGATTGGGACTATGTGCGAGTTGTATGCAACAAATTAGTTAACTTCTTCCTATTTTAATCTAGATGAAATTTGTATCAAGATGTTAGATTGCTAACCCTTAATTAAACCTAGATGAACTAAAGATGTAGCTAAATGACTAAACAACGCTCCTACACCTATGAGAAGATGTTAGTACAGAAATCTTTGTGAAACATTACAATTTTTTTGACAGCATTTAAATGCGCAGAAACAGAAGGTGAATGTGTAGGACTATTTAGTGTTTGTGCAGAAACACATGCGTAGAAAGAATTAATAGATGCATAGATCTGTTTAATGGATGCATAGAAATATCAGATGCGTAGTACTATTTCGTGAATGCGTAGGAATACGATGTGGATGCGTGGAAATATGGATTGGCAGCAGGAAGTCACAAATGCGCAGAATTGAAATGTGGATGCACAGAATCAAACTGTTATGACAACAGCTTCACAGAAAACTCAAATGGAGGTTAAAATGGGGCAATGGCCCCACGGTGGGCGCTAGAAATGTTAACTTGAAAAATGTGAACAATAGTATTAAACAACTAATCATCCAATAACTCAATGGAAATTGATGTAGATACAAGTAAACAAAGATTATACCTTCGAAGACCATTTTACCTCTATGCTTCCATTGTTTGCCTATCTCCTCTTGATCTTGATAGTAATGGAGCTGTCAGAAGTGTGTACTTCCTTGTTGTTGAAGATGACAAGAGTAGAATGACTGTAGGTGGACAATGCAATGGAGATCACACTACAATGCAATAGTAATGGAGATGGATTGATGGAGACATGATTGGATGATGATTATGATAATGAGGTTTTGTAAATGCAAATGGAGATTACTTTGCCAAAGGCACACTAGTAGGATTCTTGTAGAGTAGGATTACAAATGCTTTAGTGGATACAAATGGGTGTGAAGACCTTGCTTATATAAGCTGAGGGAAGACCAAATCCAAGTGTTAATAGATCCATGGATGGAGGAATTACCTGTGAGGTGTACAGTTGAGGAGACTTGAGAGAATGTGCGCGAATCAGGAGAGGACAAGTGTCCAAGCCTTCTTCATGAGTTATGGGAGTTAACAAAATAGATTGAAGAGTTAACTCAATTGACTAATTAGTTAACAGATTTGATTGATGAGTCAACATAATAGATTGAGCAGTGAATTCAATTGACTAATTAGTTAACCGATTTCATTGGTGAGTTAACTAATCTGACTGGAGGATAAATATGACATGTGGGTGAGGGGATATTAGCTAATTAAATATTAAAATATTTAATTATGTGTGCAACATGGTGAGGTGGAAGAACGAGGTGGAATGGTGGGGTGGAAATGTGATGTGGATTTATGGAATTAGGACTTAGGATAGAGGAATTTAGGATTAATTAAATAATTTAGGATTATTTAATTAGATGAAACATTAGAAGAATTGGGGGATTTAATTAAATAAATTGATTTTATTTAGGACTTAGGATAGAGGAATTTAGGATTATTTAATTAGATGAGACATTAGAAGATTTGGGGAATTTAATATTAGAGGGATGTGAATCATTTAAATAAATTAGAATATTTATTTAATTGATAGGAGAATGAGAAAAATGATGTGAACAAATCGAAGGATGTCGATTTTTTGCTCTGCATGTCGAGCTAGGGCTTTTGTGCCCTAGCCCGATCCTCCGGTTTTTTCTTGGTCGTGCGAAGTGTGGGGAGTGCATGTGTTTTGGGGAGGTCTGGGGTTGTGTTTTTTTATCAGTGCAAAGTTTTTTTATCTGCATCGGTGTATCTTTCTCCCTGAGCGTGCGGGGGTTTTGTGCCTGGCTGGAGGCAGTGGGTGGGGTTTTTGTGCCTGGTTGGTTTGGGTCTGCATTTCGAAGGCAGTGCTGGGTGGTGGATCGGTTAAACCCTAGTGGTGGTTCTTTTTTCTCGGGGGCCTGCTTGCCCGCCTTGGATCTTGTTTAGCTTCAATGCCGATCGGGGAGTCTTCAGGGGCTAGTCCCAAGATGGATTTTCGCTCAGCAGCGGTTGGTGCAAATTCTCTTTCGCACGCTTCGAAGGTTTTTAATAATAACTTGTTCTCACCAGATCCAGGGTTGGTTGGTTCGGGTTTGTCTGGTGGTACTCGGATTACGAAGATCAATGGATGTCTTGAACGTTGTGAGGAGAGGCCAAAATTGGTTATCCTGCTGGAGATGATTGCGGAAGATATTGATTATTATTCGAAGCATGCATTGCTGTGCAAGTTTATGGGGATGCGGGTTTCTTTACAATTTCTTGAATCATGGGCCCAACGGACTTGGATGCCAGAGGGAGAAATGGAGGTTATGCTTTTAGCAAATAACTTTTTCATGGTTTCATTCAATTGCTTGGCAGATTGCAACAAGGCCTTTGAAGGAGGCCCCTATTTTCATAATCAGATTGGGTTATTCATTAAACATTGGCATGCGAGATTCAATCCTGCTGAAGAGCTTCCGAACCGAGTTTCAGTGTGGGTTCGGCTTCCAAGGTTTCCTGTGGAATGTTGGCGGGATGATGTTTTACACTTGTTGGCTTCAATGCTAGGAAAACCAGTTGGTGCTTCATAGCAGACTCAAGTTAAAAAGGTGATGACTTTTGCTCGTATCTGTGTTGAGATTGATTTAAGTAAACCCTTGCCAGATTCGGTGGATATGTGTGTGGGTCCTTACTCTTGGGTGCAGTAGTTGGACTATGACTCTTCCTTTTCGGTGCCGTCTCTATCATGAATATGGACATTTACAGAGGAGATGCCCTAAGGCTAGGCCTGTGGTCTCCCAGCCTTCTCAGCCTCCCCACAATCCCCCTAGAGTTGAAAAGGGGAAGGAACCCATTCCTGGTGATGTGGATGGGGCTGATGGTTTCGTTCCTGTCAAGGCTCGAAACAGGAATCGAGGTCAAAAGAGGACTTTGAAGGAAAGACAGGATGAAGATTCTTTCAACAGATTTGAAGTTTTAGATGATCTCAGCCAGCAGGAAGTGAATCCAGGCTTGGTGAATATGGATCAGGGTGCTTCAGGTACAGGACAGAAGGGCCTTCTTTCTGAAGCTACTCAGGTTTTGCAGGATAATAGGGCTTTGCAAATGGACACAGATGTTCAAATGGAAGTCCAGGTGGAATCGATTCCTATTATAGTAGGGAAGAAGGGTGGTGAGGATGGATCTCCTCTTGTTTCAAATGTAGGTACTGAGGGGGTGAAGATTAATAAGTCTTCTTCTTCTCATTTGGGTCTTCATCAAAAGGATCCAAAAAAAGGGGCCGGGGAGAAGTCTTCCAAGCTTGGTAGAAAAAAAGATTTGGATAAGATTAAATTAACAGGGGAAACTTTGGTAGAGTCAGGGTCTGTTAAGACTCTGGATTCTCATTTTTCGAGCCCCTTGAAATGATTGTTCTATCCTGGAATGTAAGGGGCTAGAACAATGGCCCTCGACAAAAAGCTGTTCGTGATTTGGTTAGAAGTCAATCTCCTGATGTTCTTTTCCTGCAGGAGACTAAGTTATCAGTGGAGTGTATGTTTGGTTTAGTGCCTAAGTTGTGGGGGAGTGGAGAGTGCCAGTGTATTGGTGCTCAAGGTCTGCTGGAGGAGTGGCTTGTTTATGGAATCCTTGGAAGATCCGCCCTCTTTGGTGGTTGTCCTTTCAGTCTTCTATCTCTATGATTGCTTCTTGTTTTGAGACAGGGGAGTCCGTTCTCTTCTCCAATATCTATGCGCATACTGAACTTCAGGGTAAACAACTGTTGTGGTCCCATATCCGGTTTGTCCGAAGCATGGTTCCTGTCCATCCGTGGATTATGGCTGGAGACTTCAATGCTATTTCTGAGTTGGTTGAGAAGAGGGGTGGTATTGAGAGGCTTGAGCCTTCTGCGCTGCTACTTCAGGATAACATTTCAGCTTTAAATCTTGTGGATATCAAGCCCATTAATGGCCAGTTTACTTGGAATAATCGGAGGATTGGGAATAACTGCATTGCGGAACGACTTGATCGCTTTCTGGTTTCTTGCTACTGGGTTGGTGGGTTGTGGTCTTCTAGCTCTAAAATTTTGGATTGAGGGGATCAAATCATTGGCCTATCAAGCTGGCTATTTCTTCAGCTCGTGTGCCTCGGTCTCCTTTTAAGTTCCAGCTTATGTGGTTGCGTGACTCCTCTCCATGACTATATTGTTGAGTGGTGGAGGTATGGTCGACCTGCTTATGGTACAACAATGTATACTTTTGCTAAGTTACTTCAATTTGTCAAGTATCAGCTTAAACGTTGGAATCGACAGTGCTTTGGAAACATTTTCCATGCTAAGACTGTTGCCCAAGCTGAGTTGGATGGTATTACGAGGTTGATCAGGGAGGATGGAGTGACTGAGGACCTACTTCGGGAAGAGACTAGGGCTTTGAAAGCATTGGAAGAGTGTGAGCTACGAGAGGAAGTTTTTTGGAAACAAAAGGCTCGGATTGAGTGGCTTCAGGAAGGGGATAAAAATACTGCTTTTTTCTTCAACTCGGTGAAAGCCAGGAGACATGGCAGTTCTATTTCTACTCTGGTGAATGACAAGGGTGAAACTCTTTCTTCTTTGCAGGAAATCACATGTGAAGCTATGCAATATTTTGCTTCTTTATTTAGGGAGGACTTGCAGGGGGGTTCTGATGAGGAAGCTCAGGTCCTTTCTTGTATCCCTTCTTTGGTTTCAAGGGAGACGAATGAGCATCTTATGAGTGATATTTCGATTGAGGAGCTAGAGGGGATCGTGTGGGGAAAGCTCCTGGCCTTGATGGTTTCCCGATTGAGTTCTTTCAAGAATTCTGGGAGATTATCAAGTTGGACTTGTTGGCAATTGTTCAGGAGTCTCATAAGAATAAACAGATGTTACGGGCTTTGAATTCTACCTTCCTTGCTCTCATCCCAAAGTGTGATGGGGCGGATAGGTTAAGTCAATTTCGTCCTATCTCTCTTTGCAATGTGATTTATAAAATTATCTCTAAATTGATTGCTGATAGGTTGAAAAAGTGGCTTAAAGCGCTGATTTCTGAGGAACAGAGTGGTTTTGTGGCGGGACGTCAGATTCTGGATGGGGTTGTTATTGCAACTGAAACCATTCACTTTATGGCTAATTCCAAAGATAAGGCAATGTTCATCAAGCTTGATATGGCTAAGGCTTATGACCGTGTTCGATGGTCCTTCCTTCGGAAGGTTCTTGGTGCTTTTGGTTTTGGGGATGAGTGGATTTATTGGGTTATGAGTTGTGTTACTTCGGTCTCCTTCTCTGTGTTAATAAATGGTGAGCACTCTGAGCTTTTTGGCACCTCGGGGTTTGGGGCAAGGTGACCCCCTCTCTCCTTACTTGTTTCTTCTTCTTGTTGAGGGTCTGGGATGCTTGATAAGAAGGAATGTGGAGTTAGGTTTCATTCAGGGCTGGGGGTGGGGAGGTGGTTTACCTCCACAATCTCAGTTGCAGTTTGTTGATGACACTGCTTTGATGGGTATGGCTACAATTAGGGAAGCTTCGAATTTGCTCAAGGTGTTGGATGTTTATCTTCTAGCTTCGGGCCAATTGATTAATGAAGATAAGTCTTCCATCTTTTTCTTCAATACTCCAGGTTCTATTCAGAGGCGAATTGCTCATATCTTGAGATTTCAGACTGGTGTTCTCCCTTTGACCTATCTTGGTATTCCCATCTCTATTGGAAGACTTCCCAAGGAGTCTTGGCAGAATATTCTGGATAAATTTCGTGTGAAAGTTAATCATTGGACCCATCGCTGGTTGTCCTTTGCGGGTCATGTTCAGTTGCTCAAGTCTGTGGTACAGGCCCTCCCCATTTATAGATGTATGATTCAGGTGGCCCCTTTGGGTTTTGTTAGGGAATTGGATTCCTTAGCAAGACAGTTTGTATGGGCTGGTAGCTTATTGTCCTCTAAATGGAGCCTTGTTAGATGGGACATTGTTTGTAGCTTGAAGCAGTTTGGCGGCCTCGGGTTAAGGCAGTTATCGTTGTCAGGGATGGCGTTGGCTGCTAAATTGTATTGGCGGTGGTGTGTGGAGCAGGATGGGATCTGGGCCAGGATATTAACTCAGAAATACTTCCCGGGGATCCCTCAAATTGATATTCCTCGGTATCCACTGGTGGGGAAAGGCTCGGTGATTTGGAGTACGCTCAAGAAAGGGGTTGCTTTGGTCAAGGATGGTTTATTTTGGATTTGTAAAAGAGGGACAAAAGCTCATTTTTGGTCTGATTCTTGGGATGGTTTTCCTCCCATTGTTTCTCAGTTTCCTAATTTGGTGACTCTGTGCCAGAGGTTCTGTGAAGTTGGTTGGTCAAGGGTGAGTGACTTCAAGTCCTTTTCTTCTCATGGGCAGTTGGTGGTGGCAAGATGGAAGAATCCTGATGAGTGGCCTATTGTTGGTATGGAGGAGGAGTGTGCTGAGCTTCATAGTATCTTTTCTCGTAGATGTTGTAGCTCCCTCCAGGAAGGGGATGTTCTTTCTTGGTCTCCTAATCCTAAGAGTGTCTATACTGTTGCTTCTAGATATCAGGTGTTGTTATCTAACCAACTGGATGGGGTGGAGGTTCACTGGTGGAAGAAAGTGTGGAATAAGCTTTCTTGGCCGAAGTGTAACTGCTTTATTTGGACTTTGGCTTGGAATAGGTGCTTGACTTGGGATAATATTTGGAAGCGGGGTTTTCAAGGTCCTTCTAGGTGTGTTATGTGTGGATGTGGAGAGGACTCCTCCTCTCACTTGTTTTTCCGTTGTCCCTTGACTTTGCAGCTTTGGCATTTTTGGTGGGAAGTTTGGAAAAGCCCCTGTGTTCATGCTTCCTCCCTGGTGGATTTTTGGAGTAGTTTGGGTAGACCTCCTTCTATGGCCTCTTTCTTGCAAGATGTGTGGTATGCTGGGCCTTCCTTCATACTATGGCAGATTTGGTTGGAACGGAATCGCAGAATATTTCGAGGTGAGACGCTGTTGATTCAACAAGTTTGGCACAAAATTATGAGTATGATTCGGGAGACGGTGGGATCTAAGTGTGATGTGGTGTTCCCTTTGGAGAAAGGAGATGCTGAGCTGGTGGATAGATTGGGTATTCAGGGGTTGTCTCCAGCTTCTGCTTGTGTCAGGAAAGGAATGCGAGTGAAAAAGAAAGTGCAAAGGGTGGGGAGATGGCTTCCCCCTCCGTCTGGCATTCTGAAGCTCAATACTGATGGTTCTTCAAGGGGCAATCCTGGGCTTGCTGGGATTGGTGGGACTGGCAGGGATTTTTCGGGATCGGTGGTTTTTTTCTACTTTGTTCATGAAGGATGGCAAACTATCAACCTTATGGAAGGCTTGGCGATCCTCTATGCTTTGGAGAGGGTTTATGCTTTGGGATGGCGCAAGGTTATCTGTGAGTCTGATTCACAGGTTTTGATTAATTTGCTGAATACGCAGAAGGTTTCTGATGTTAGTTGGCAGTTGGCTATGATGGTGCAACAAATTCTGCAGATAAGTTTTTTGATGGAGATGGTGTCTTTTGTCCATATTCCAAGGGAGTGGAACAGGGCAGCAGATTGTTTGGCTAAGTGGGCTTCTGAGCATTTAGATGGTTGGAAGATTGATGAATGGGAGCAGGTTCCTCATGAACTCCGACATGACTTGGAGAAGATTCTTGCTGAGGATGGGAATGGTATTGGTGAAGGATGATGTTGTTTCATGCTTTGTATCGCTGTTTCTTATGGATTACTGGGGCCTTGGCCCTTTGATGCTTTGTAATGTTCTTTTCTGAATTTCAATAAAGTTTTTACCCCTTTTATAAAAAAAATAGGAGAATGAGAATTAAAATAAATATTAAAATATTTATTTAATTCGATTTAGCCATTTTTAGGTGTATACGATAATTAAGAAGGAAAAAAAGTGAGTTAGACATTGATAAAATTAATTGTTTCTATGAAAAGTAGATTCTGACGTCATTGATTTCAGATCTAGGCAAAAAAAAAAAAAGTAAGTGCATGAGCGAAGGAACAGTTGTTGCTACGCCTGCACCCCAAATAATGTGAATGTAAAAAGCCTCCGCCATGATTCATAGCCAACAAGTATGAATTAAAAAAGTTGCTTTTATTTATTGTCTTTGACATTTGTAGAGGAGTGATGAAGGGTTGCAACTCCAAGAGGACGTGTGTGTTGATAAAACTGTTAGGACTACAGCTGTGCACCTCTTAGATAGGTGGCAATTGTGTTTGTTTTTATCACGATTAAAAAACATCACCACCAAGGATTTGCTTTGTATTTCATCTTACTGCAAAATCGCATTGTTTAACTTTAATTTACTTTATATTAGACTTGAAAGAAATTACATACCCAACATTGGATTTTTTGATACAAATCTCTGTTAACACCCATGGGCCACAACAAATGCTTTATCATGTGAATCTTAATGATGCATAAAATAACAAATTCGTTTATTCATTTATGAAGTTGCAGTTTATTGCCCTAACTAGTTTAGGACCATCTCTCATGAAAAGTTAAAACTATTTCCACGATATATTGAAGTAATAGATAGAGTAATCACTTGGTGTGCAATGGGTGCGCCGAAGAGTTAAGTGGAAGTTGAATTGCCATGTCTTTAAGTGAATGATGATTGTCTTGTAACCCTATGGCTCATGTCATTTTTTTCTCGAGTGTTGTGAATTAATTTGCATAATCTTAATGGATTTCAAGATCCCTATGCTTTGCTTAGTAGCTAATTCAAATGTGTAAGCTTTCCTGTTTGGTGTCTAGTCTCTATTTGCATGCATCCCCTTTCTAGATTCTTGTTCATGAAATACACCTGGACTCACTTGAATTCCATTAGTTGTTAGCTACATTTAATAGGCATTGTCTTGCAAATATAAGCATGGACACCACCTACATCATGTTCATTTGTCATCTAGCCTACCATCGTGCATCCTCTCATAGGGATGTCACATGGTACAAAGATCGTTCAAACTTAGTGACCCTCATTAGTGTTATAATTTCACACCTTTGCATAATTTGGAAGTCAAATGGCTCAAAATTAAATTTAGACATGCTATAATTTTAGATTGATAATTCCTAATTGTTTAAAATATTAAATTTAAAGGGAATTTTTTTTATTTGTTTGCATTTGCAAATGATATGGGAATGCAAAAATGGGGTACATTTTATGTCATCGGAGACCATTGTGTTTAATCTTGCTTTGACAAAACTTTTGTAAAAGGAACATGACATAGAATGCACATCATGAAGTATATTACTTTGAACATCATGCAAAATTATGCAATTCTCTTTAAAAGTCATTTTACTCAATATTGTTGCTCCCTTAGTGCATAGATACATTCATGAGACAATTCGATTTATTTTGTCATCTTTTAGACCAAGTTAATGGGAGGTGAAAAGAATGGGCTACCATGCATGATACACTACTTATAAATGAGAAATGAATATATATGTCTATATCTTCATCTTTCCCCTTCTATATATTCCTCTCTCTCTCACATCTGCACTTTAGGGTTTCGGTCGATAAACACAAGAAGGGAATGGATCTAGTGACACCCACCATATCTATTGTTTTGCATTCTTTGGATTCTTGGCATGAAATGGATAATCAAAAGTCAGTCTCTATCTCTCTTTTGCTATATCTCTCTATCTTTATTCCTGACCTATGAATCCCTCTTTATATGTCTATTTCTCTTATATTTCTCTCTCATGGATTACAATAAACATGTGTACATGGTGGTAAACAAACTTGGTTGTGAATAACATTGAAACCATGCAAGGATGTGTGTTGTTCTATCTTTCTTTCTTTCTCTATTCCTTTCTCTACCATTTCCTGAGGCTACAATGGAGCTAGATGATCTGGAACAACCCATACCAAGATCCACTTTTTACATTGTAGAAGTACCATAATTTGATCTTTAATGTAGGGTTTTCCATTGGAATGCTTGACTATAGCCCCAAGTTTATCGCACAACGAAACACTTTTTTCCAATATGTTGAAACAATTATGCTTAGTTTAGTAATCCCATGATGGCCAATGATTTTTTGTTATAGGAAATGTCTCTTCAATTGTCATGGGTGGTAAAGGTTAAATCTAAAAATAATTATTCATAGGAAGGTTATGCATGTAGCCATGTTTTGTACTTGAAACTGAAAAGTACTTTGAATCCACAAATTTTAGTTTAACATCATACATAAATAGGGATATGGTTTGCCTATGCACCCTTTGGCATACTATACACATTCAAATTAAAAGTATGGTGGACCTTGGTCAAACTCTTTAAGCTTCCACTGTTGACCTAAAAGGTGATCTGGAACTCCAAATCTAACCAATCTTTTAACATGGTGTGGTAAACGAAAATTTATATCTTTATTTTCTACAGACGAAACTTTGGAAGACATACTTTCTTTGAGCTTTATCTTTTGAATGGTTTCTTCTAATGGGTTTCATATAAACATTTTTAAAATCTAATTGATTTCTTTGATGAAATTTGATTTTCTACACATCCTCTAGGCTTTCATTCAATCTTTGCTAGTTGACTCACTACTACATAAAAAAAACATTTAAATGTTTGGTTACAAAGTCTCCTTTATGCATGTTTAAAGAATACAAATTTCTTTTCAAAAATAACTTATTTACAAGATATTTAGTTTGATATAATGCAATAATTTTTATTTTATAAACTCTTAGAAATATTTTTAGCTAAAGACTAGATCTATTTCATAAAGATTAAATTATGACACAACCTAATACTATATCTATTTCTTCTATGCAACAATTATTATGATCCATTCATCTCTCTCCACTGAAAGATCTTCAACCTTCAATTTCCACAACTCAAAGTTTTACCTACTGAACTCACACTCTCTCTCCTACTTTATATATCTTTCTCATTTCATCTCTCTCCCTATCCCTTATTCTTCTCTCTCTAAATGGTTTTATTCTATTTGTTCATTATTTTTTGGGGCATCAAACTATAACATCATGTAATCCTTGGAATTTTTTTGCAATTCTTTGAAAATTTTTATCTTATATGGAAATCCATTTTAGGATTGAATATTTCCATTAATCTTGTTCTCATTATCCTCACTTAAGGTCTTTTATAGACAAAATACCATTCATACACAATGTTCTAAGAAGGATCCAAACTAATGACATAACTAACCCATAAAATGTAACAACATAGTTAATTTTTATTAATATTATGTTTATAATTATTTAGATATCTGAAATATTAAATGATTGGGAAGTTGAAATTAGTTTACCAATATTTAAGAAAATTGATGACATTATAAACCCTCTTTATAATTTTTAATTTCAATAAATATATTTTTATTTATATGATGTACAATGTAAATCTCTATTATATTTAATATTTGGATCTAACAGTAGTATAGAGCAAGTTACAATGAGAAAAGGTAGACAAAATTTCTATATTAATTCTTCAAGCAGACGGGTGCTCTCAATGCCTTCTCCATCATTCAGAACTGATGCATAAGTAATCTGCCTACGGCAGTAACTAATAAAAAATAAGTTCTTATAATTCGGTCACAAAGTTAACCTAACAACTATTTGCCCTCTCTCCTGCGCGAGAGCGACAAATAATTGTAACGAAAGAGTGGAACTGTGCAGAAAGATAATAGAGATATATATGCACTCGGTACACAGTTTCAAATAATCCGCGAGTTGTGCGAGAATGGCGTACAGCAGCGGCGAAGACGATGGCATAGAATTTTACTACAGCAGAAACTTGCAGCCCATCGAAGATCAATTTTGTGCCCTCCAAATCCACCGTCTACGTGGGCAATTTAGACTATTCTCTCGCCAACAATGACATTTTCACCATTTTTAGCACATTCGGCAAAGTGGGCAAGGTGGTCGACGCCCAGAAGGCCGTCAAAGAAATGGACGCCAAGCTTCTCAACAAGCGCAAGCTCAGGGTCTCCATTGCATCAGACAATGGCAGGGCCACAGAATTTATCAAGCGTAGGGTTTACATGGACAGGAGCAGGTGCTACGAATACGGGGAGCCCGCCCATTTGTCCTACGAGTGCCCTAAGAATCTGACAGGCTTGAGCCCAAGAAAAGGCGCGGTGGGGTTACTGGTGCTCACAAGGAGAGGGGTTTTAGGGATGAAGAAGACGAGGACGAACCACAGTTTGAGGATGATAATTGGGCGTCTGTTGTGGACACAAGAGGGTTAAATGAAAGAGACCCTGGGACGACTCGAGCGCCTCATGCAGAGGAGTGATGATGGTAAAGCGAACAGGGGCAAGATTTACTTAAGCGATGAAAGCGGGAGTGATGATTGATCACTGTAAGCGTACTTTGCTCTGCAAATTTAGGGTTTCTAGGGTTAGAATTGTTCAAATTTAGGGCTTTTAGGTTTGGAATTGTTCAATTTTTGAGTCTTTTAGGGTAGAATTGTTCAATTGTAGGGTTTGGCACGCATTTATTGTTTGGGTAAGGGTTTGACAGATGGTTGCTATGTGGCAGTTGTGTCGACTTAGGGTTTCGATGCTAAAAATCGCGCAGACTTAGGGTTTGACAGGCTAATAATTAGGCTGAACTAAGGTTTGGCTGGATAAGTATACCGCAGACTTGGGGGTTTGAAAATGATAAAATGTGTCATTGATAGATGCGAGTTCTGTGCAATGAGGATTTGGTATGGTTACACTTGTACAAATTTAGGGCTTGAAATGTAACAATTCTGTGCACTTAGGATTTGACAGGCAGCAATTGCGCATTATTATTTGAAGGATAATAATTCTGCATAATTAGGGTTTGTCATCACCGCAGTTCTATAATGTAGGATTAGACCCCTAACAATTTTGCAGATCTAGGGTTTGCCATGCAACGGTTGTTCAAAGGTGGAGTTTGACATGTGTCAATTGTGTCGACTTTGGGGCGTTGGCACGGTAAAATCTGTGCGGACTAATTGTTTGAGAGGCAAAGAGTTGGAGTTGGGCATGGTAAGGTTTGGAAGATGTTCAACGTGCAAACTAAGATTTGGACAGGCTAAAAGTTGTACAGAGCTAGGGTTTGTCAATGTAACAATTGTGGGCAACTTTCATTTCAATGGCTAGCTATTGTAAAGAATTAGGGATTGGCAGAGTAATGTTTACACATATTTAGGATTTGATAGGGCAGCTTTTCTGCACATTGTATGTAGCCATAGTATACTATTGCTGCCTTGAGGTATGCAATCATGGCCTGCCAAGGCAATGTTTCTCCAGAACTAAAATTTGATGTGAAAGGAGCTTTGTGGAATTATGATTTGGCATGTCACAATTGAGTTAAGTTCTACAGATTTAGGGTTTGACGCGTAGCTGTTTGCAGAGTTAAGTTTTGGAACTGTAGCAATTGCTCTAATGTTTGACAGGGAATAGTTTTGCAGGAATGGGGCTTTGCTAGATAAAATGTGGACCTGTGTTGCAGCCTTCCCCAAGTTGGTCTTCAGTTGGCATTTGCTTCTACCACGCCTGGCGTTAATATAAAAATCGACTTTATTTCTTTATTGCAATAATTTTAGGAGATCGTAATGTTTTCAGAAGCCTATCAGTGCATTGTTTCTTTGTAATTGTATGTTCTTTTAGATCATTCTGAATGTGGTCAACTTGAGCAATATTTGCAGTGTAACATTTCCAAAATTTGATTTTATCCTAATTGGGATGTGCATGTTTGCTACATAATACAGTACTTGTAGATCATTCTTGATGTTTTATGCTTATGCAGTCTTGTAACTTATTAATCTCATTGATGGAAATGTTTAATTTTACACTTATATTTTCTATACGAAAATTAACACCATGTCCTTGTCTATTGCAATGATTACCTGACTGCAATAATTTCTGAGTTCTAATCTCATGGTCTGGTGCCTATATGCACCTTAGATGTCTTACTCCTGCTGGTACTATACAAAGTTCTTAAAAAATGAGTTCCTTATTGAAGGTCCCCTTTTGTTTTTTTTGGTGTGGACTCAAATTCACAAATACTTGGTTCTAAGTTCCAAGTTTTAAGAAATGTATTAATGCAATTACTAAGTCAACATTAACTTGGTTTTCTGGCTGACATTTGTTTGATTTTAATCGGGATATGCACTCATTTGAAATTTAGATTTCAAGTACATTCTTCATTTTCTGCTGATCTGAAGATGTTCTTTATCTGGATCTATTAATCAAGGCCGTGCTTCAAGATACATCACAAAGAACTCCAAAATCTCAATACTGTGAGACAGCATAAAAATACTGTAATGGGACTACAAAATCTCTAAGGATGTACATGCAAGTGATAAAGGCACTCATCTTTACAACTACCAATTTTCATTAAAAAACTGATTTGCTATTCTGCAAGAAGCCTGCACCCGATATTCAAAACGTTAAATACATGATGAAAGTTATTAACTAACACATATGCGTTAAACATTAGTTATATTGTGAAAACATACCGTCACTAGTCTGGTTTGAGAAATGCTAGCTGTCACAAAGTTATATTGAGTGTTTCCATTGATAAAAGCACGTCAGTTCTAAATGTGTTAGTAATGGGCATAATTGGCGTTTATTTTCTTTTGTAGATTCCTACGGGGGAATGGATCTCCTAGTTGAAAAGAAAACAGAAGATTCTTGTTCAATGTTGGTCAGATGGGAGGAAGAATTCAGAAATCGTCACACTTGTATACTTAAATATACTGTTAAAAAAGTTACTTAGTCCGAAACAAGGGCAGAAAAAAAGTGTAAAGTAGTGGTAATCATAGACAAAAACATTTGCCAATCTAATTTATGTGGAATTGCTCCTTTGGAAATGTAACCACTTGAATGATCCAAAAGGACACTTGTCTTATTATTTATTCAAATCTTCGAGTTGGGTCATCAATGACTTTGTGCTCCCCTGTCTATTGCAACGATTACTTGACTGCAGTGTTTTTAACGTTTGAATGCATTTAGCAAGGCAACATTGTCATGCTCCTTTTCCCAAATAAGAAGTCATTAATAATATTGAAATAAAAATAAAAAATAAAAAAAATTTAAGGGAAATTTAGGACCCGGGGGCCTGATTTGAAAAGGTATATCCAGAAGATGCCTATGTTCATTTGATCATCCAATTTTGATTTTGGCAATTCTTCGTTTGAGTTTGAGTTGATTGTGCATTCAAGGACGAAAACCCTTGACCACAAATTCTGATTGGAAAGGAAGGAAACCCTCTCGGCTCTCTAATTCAAGAGGTTAAGATGAAAACCCTCACCTCTTGCTTGGCAATTCTACACAAGGGATAGCGAGTGGGTTGATTTTGGGGATTTGTGCATATTTCGGTTTGAAGATAAGATTTGCAAGCAAATTGCAGGCCTTTGGCTTCAGGATTGCGTTGGACTGTCCTACATGATTCACTTGGAGCACTGCCATCACCATAAAACGACTTTCAGATTGCTCACCTCAATTAAGTCGCATATACTTCTAGCCAGTGAATTAAGGAGTAAATTCCAGAGAAAGCCAGTGATCTGTGATCAATATGCTTTGCTGGACTTGTGGAGGCTGATCGCATTATTGAGGAAGTCACTGCATTTAAAGGACATCATACTTCATTGCGGAATAACCTGTCTGCTTTTAATTCGCTGCTATTCTAGCAGTCATCATAAACGGTGGTAGCCAACGCAGACTCATGACCTTGGAGGATATATCCTTGCTGCCTGGGTTCAGCGACATATATTTGATTCGGTGGATCACGGCTTGGAAACTCCTACAGTTGGCGCTGCTAACACATTCCAGATCACAGTATTACTATATGGTGGAAGTCGTTGGTTGCCATTTCTAAGTATCTTACATTTGCACAGCAAATTGGATCACTGCTCCAGGACTGGGTGACGCTGTAAGGATACTCACTTTGACTGTGGGTGCGCAGTGTTGGGCGACTGTGTGAAGTTGCAATCATTAGCCACTACGGATGCTGTTTTCTACAGTGATCTAGAGATTAGTATGCTGATAAAAAGGCTCATTTGACACGGCTGTGAACAGACATTAATTACATTGCACTCCATATTTGGAAGTGGTATGTTTGCCCATATTAATAGAAATACAGTTGAACCGTTGATTGACGGAATCATTTGTTTTCTCCATAACCAGCATCAGTATACAGTGATTATACAGTGTATTGTGTGTGGTTATGAATAGCTGTGAACATATTGTTTAATGTATACATTCAGTACTCCACCCAGTGCTGTTCATCCAGAAGGGTTAAAATTTAGCCAGGACATTACAAACATCAACTTGGTTTTCCGGCTAACATATTTTTTGATGTTAATTGGGATCAAAATTCAATTGGAATTTATATTTTTATTACATTCTTCATTATCTACTGATCTGAAGATGTACTTTATCTGGATAAAGTGGATTTAACTAATCAAGGCTGTGCCCAAGGTTACGGAACAATGAACTACGAAATCTCTATACTGAGAGACAGCATAAAAATAATGTACATAGGACTATATATCTCTCAGGAGGCACATGCAACTGAGAAGGTCACTCATTTCATAACTATCAAATTCTCTTTAAAGAACTGATCTGCTATTCTGCAAGAAGCCGTGACCTGATATTCAAAATATAAAGTACATGATGAAACTTGAAAGTTATTAACAACCCTCTCTAGTGAAACATTAGCTATAACAAGAAAACATATCAGGCCACTAGTCTGGTTTCGAGAGATGGTAGCTACCACAAAGCTATATATAGTGTTTCTAATGATACAAGTACATTGGTTTTAAATGTGTTAGTGGGCATAATTGAAGTGTATTCACTCTTGTAGATTCCTTTGGAGAATGGGTCTCCTAATTGAAAAGATAACAGTTTATTTTCTAAACCATTAATTTTTTTATATAAATTTATTATTAAAAAGAATAATATATTAGACAATTTTTTATATTTGAAATTTATTTTTAGAGGGAACATTATTTTTTCCATATTTCAATTATTCTTCCAATTCAAAAGCTATGTTTTCCTACTAATATATAATTTGTATGGTGATTCAATTCTCAAACTTTTTATTAATAAAAAAATTCAAACAAAGATGTTGAAATGAGGTATGGAAAATAAAATGTAGCCCCTGATAAAAAGTTACATTCAAGATCGTGATTTGTGTCTATCTTAAAGAACTAAAAATTTTAACACAAGGTATTTTTATTTTCAGATGGGGAAAAACATATCAAACATGGGCAAATTTGACACTTCTTACAAATTTAAAAATAAGTGATTCCAAAAGATTAAAATGTAAACAAATTTAAATGACATGTAACCAATTAAAAAAAATACTCCAACATGATACTAATTTAAAACATTCTTAAGTGTTTGATGACAACTACTTAATTTAAACACTATATTCAATATATTATATTTACATAAGTAATTTTTTTCAATATATATTTGTGTTACAATATTTTAAGAGTTTATCTAATTATTTTACTTCATTTTACATTTCAAATGATTTATAAGAACCAATCTCTTACTAAAAGACATGATAAATATTGTCAAATTCTTTTTCAACTAAATCAAATGTTTTTCTTGGAACATAAATTAAACCCTGTTAACAACTACTATTGTTGGAAACTTTTATAGACTTCAAAATACTTGTATTACATAGAATGATGTGCTTTATTATTATTTATCTATTAAATGAAACTTGAAATTTCATTCAAAGTATGACGTTATTCTTGTGCATTGTAAGACTATGGAAACATTTTTACTCTCCATTGCATTAAAAAAGGGAATATGGTTGACTTGATCAACATTGCATCCATCCCTAAAAACAATTATCCATAAATTTCTTTATAGTACAATTTACATATAAATTTGTATTTTTTTTTTGGAATATACATTTGCAACAACAACTAACAAAATTACAAACCAAACTAGGTACTATGTATTAGCTACAATAGTTACTAATATATAGTCAAGAGGCTAATAAAATAGTCATCAAAAACACGGATGAAACCACCTCCAAACCACATCATAGCCTAGAGAAAAACAACAACAAAAGAGGTCCTCTAGTTGAAGAATCACTACACCTTTTCTAAAGATTGCACTTTAAGAACATTCTAAAGTTGTGCTTGAAGATGATGCAAAATATTTTTGAGATCTACTTTAGGCAAAGGGTTATGCAGAGAAGAAGAAAAGTTGGTAACATGGAGGGATGGATTTTTACAAACTATTTGAGTGTCAACTTGGATGGGGAGAAAAGTGTTTAAGAAGGAAACCATGCAACGAAATTTCTAAATGCACTTGAGGGTGACATATCTTAAAGCATTAGAAAGGGTATTGTGCAAGGTTGATGCACCAAGGTAGATTTTCATGACCACATCTTGGGGAAAAGGGCTAGGAAAGCTAAAAAGAGGGAGAACTACAAGTTGCAGGCATGTGGATATCACCAAAAGACATGCTTTTTAGTCTTATTTTTTGCACAAAAATTACAAGATAGAGGGGGTGGATGAATTTGAGCCAACTACCAATAGGAAGTTTAAAATAAAAGATTTTCAATGCTATCAATTAGGACTAGGCATCGACTTTGGATTTCCATATTAGGGAGCTAAGTTTATTCAATCTTGAGTGAGAAAACTTACATTTCTATAAAGCATTAAGGCAAGGGGAAATGGATATAGAAGGGAGGATCTACCTATAGATTTTTATAAGAGGGAAAAAGGTAATACTACAACAATCAATCCACCTCCTGTCTTTCCACAAAGTAGCATGATAAGGTAAGGAAAAAAGAATAGAAATCTTCAGTGGAACAAGTTGTTGAATTTGAAGGATGGGTTATTTATCAACTGAGGAAAGGTTGAACTACATTTTGAGATGTTGCTAAGTCTTCGAAGAAAAACTATTGGGATCGCACAAGTCACTAAACACTTGAATGCCCTTTTTAAAAAGGTGTTTGAATTTGAGTTCCTTCTTAAGACCCAAGGGTTTATCTTCATGTTGAATTAAATGGTTCTAGAAAATGGAAGAGGTGGTGAAGCTTAGGTTGTGACTCAAAGATTTGTCATACTAGTATATATATTTTGAGGTGATTTTCTAGGCTTTCTAGATGCAATTAAATGTAGGAGATCCATGAGTTTTAAAAGGGGGAATGAGAAGGAATTTGTCCCACCACTTAATCCTAATCCAAGAAAAGTTGGCTAAGGTAGAATGGTTATAGAAGAAAACAAAGAGTTTCCAAGGTGAGTACCCCACTAAATCTCTCCTCATCTATTTAGTGGAAAGACAAATACCCTAGGTAAAAGGATAAATAATTCCCAAGCCCCCTTTGTCTTTAGGCTGGATAAAATGAATCCAAGATGTGGATGGAAGGCCTTTCTTATTACCACATTTAGCCCAAAGAAATATTCTAATCAATTGATTTGGTTGTTTGCAGTAAGTCTTGGAGAAAAGATAGCAAGATGAGATATACACTTAGTTGGCAAGGAGAATTTTGTTGGCAACTTGGATACAACTAGCCATGCACAAGAAATAGTTGGTTCAATTTAGAAATTTATTTTTATTTTGGTCATGAGTCAATTTCACATATCTTTGAGGGAGACACTAATGCCAAAGGGAATGTGAAGATAATGTGTGATCATGTCATGTTTAATTTCTCTCCATTCACTAGGAATCCAAGAGGGTGAGGACTTTGGTGGGTCATGATGAACTTAGTTTTAAGCATGACCAATTTAGAACTTGAGATGTTGTAAAACAATTCAAAAATATCTAATGTGTGTGTAAGTTCAATAGCCAAGTTTTGGATAAACAACATACTATCATTAGCAAAGTGGGAGTTAAGGGCTTGGGTGTTGTAGGGTAGTGAAATACCTTGAATAATCTTGGTGAACAAGACATTCTAGGAAAGATAACCAAGAGCATTAGCAACAAGGATGAAGAGGAATGGGGCAATGAGGCAATCTTGGCAGATGGATTTTTTCAAGGGAAATTGAGAAGAGAGAGAACCATTGATGACTATTCTAGTGTTGGCATCCATGAATAACATTCTAACATGATTATAAATCATAGGTCTAAATCCCAACCATTTTAGCATATTAAGAATAAATGGACAATAGATGCGGTCATAAGCTTTATTGAAGTCAAGCTTAATAATGAGGGCATCTTGGCTAGATTCTTGTGCCCAATCATAAATCTCCTAGGAAAGAAGTGGATTTTCTAGAATAAACCTATTGCCTAAAAATCTAGTCTATTCAAGTCTCACAATCTCCTGGGTGACGAGTTTAATCCTACAAGTCAAGGCTTTAACAATAATTTTGTAAGTGTTAAGTAATGTGATGGGCCTTCATGCATTAATAGTGTCTTCATATTTACCTTTAGGAATGAGTTTGATTAGCCCTTGCTTAATAATTGGCCTTAGAGATCCAATTTCAAGTCCTTCAAGATAAATGTGATAGAAATTTTCCCATATGTAATGCCAAAGTGCTAAGTAAAATTCCACTAGAAGACCATCTAATCTAGGGCTCTTCTCTAAAGCCATATCATATAGGGCTTTGTTGAATTATTCAATACTTAATTGGTTGTCTATGAAATGAATATGCTTAGGGTCTATTTTGCAAGGTATGTAGCTTGCAACACTCTCTTCAATTATGTGAAAAAGAGGATCTCTAGTAGAATCATCAATGAAGAAGTGTTCATAATTCTCATGGAAGGTTCTCATAATGTCATCATGGTTGGATTACGGAGTTCCATTAACAAATTTTATGCTAAAAATTCATTCCTACTTATGTTTATGTTGTAGAAAATGAAAGAAAAATTTCATTCCCCTATATCTATCTTTAATCCATTCAAGCTGAGCATGAATTTGGGCTCCTTTACCTTTGTAAATGGTCAACTATCTAAGTAATTCTCAGCATGAGACACTGATTGTTGAATGGTAACGTTATGGGGGTTGGAGGACAATAGAGATTGGCCACGTTCCAACTGTCTTTTGAGAGATTTCTCAAGTCTATGATGCCTAGCAATAGTTCATCTCCTGTAATCACAAAAAATAACATGTAATGGGCAATAGTTATCTCCCACCAGCTAATCCATCTATCTTTTGGGGGTTTAGGTTCAACTTTCCAAGTGACAAGGATGTCATAAATGCAATCATACTGCAAAAGGTGGGAAAATTTTAGTCTATATGGAATCTCATTGGGGAAGGTGGTGGAATTGGTGAAGGAGAGGGTGGTGAAGATGGGAGGTGGTTAGAGAGAGTGGCTAGAAGGTTAAGATGAACAAGATCACCAAAGTGGATGGAATAATATGGCAGTTAGGGGACAAGTAGATGCGATCCAGACAACTCATCTTCCTCAAGAAACCTTGCCAACAATTGTTCCAAGTATACTAGTGTGGTTTTTTGAAATCAAATTTGCCCAATATGGGGTCCTGAATGCCAAGGGAGTTTTGGGCCAAAGTCTAACCATCAATTTTAAATTGGGGTAGGTGAGAGGGGCTATTCTAACTACAATCAGATGCATGCTCAACAATGTTGAAGTCTCCCCCAAGGATCCAATAAATAATTGGGAGATCGAGGTGAAGCTAATGGAAAATAACTCTCTTTTGGAGGTAAATGGCATCATATATAACTCTTAATGGGAAATTATCAAGTAGATTCACAAATGTTCCCTATCCTAATTGGGGGAGTAGATGTAGTTTTGGGTGTACAATCGCTTAAATGGTTAGGAATAGTGACTTTCAATTTTCAAGACTTATCCATGTCTTTTAGTACACATGGGAAAAGCTATAAAATTATAGGGATAGAATCACCACCAAGTTGAAAATTATTAGCTTGCATACAATGGAGAAATTACTTAAGAAAGGTTTTTATAGCATAGGGAACAACTAAATTTTGTAGAATCACAAGATGTGAAAACTCAAGATCAACCAAAGATTGAAGAGATCATTCAACACCATAAATATGCATTTCAAGAACCCAAGGGTCTATTAGAAATGAAGGTGAACAACTATAGAATAGAAATCTGATTACAACTATAACTATTAATCTAGTGCAGAACTGAATGGACATTATAAGAAATCAAATCAACAATATAAAGAAATAAAGGAACAGAAGAACTGAACACATAACACAGTCTTTACATGGAGAAATCCTTTCAAGAAGAAACTCCACACAAGAAGAGATGCACCAGTCTACATCGACTTCAATAGAATTTACAATACATCAATAACAACCTCCTCTTTTGTCTTCAATCCAACAACACCTATTTTTTGGTCTCAACTCTCTACCTCTACACATACATAATACAATATCCTCATAAAGGGTTTGCTTTCTAGGGAAATAAAAGCCAACATAACCTCTACCATCAGATCTGTGACCTAATGATGAATGGTCTAGATTTACAATGAAAAAATATATATAAAATGTGGCTTTTAGGGGCACTAACTGCTAACCCCACTGGGGGATGGTCCCTTCCAGATCCTGTAGGGGGTACCCCTTGCACACCCTGTACCCCCTAGATATCCATCATCCCTTAAGTACCAGGATTAAACATGCGGCTAAAACAAGATGTCTACTCGGTGAAACCTTTCATGCCTTATGAGTGATTTACAAATAATAATAAGAATAATAAATTACATAGGATTTACAAGGTTGATAGCACCTTAATCCTAACAATCTCCCACTTGACATCATACATTGTAAATACACCCATAGAAAACATAAAGTATCTAGGTACTAGGAACAAGCCCATGGCATTCTTACATCACACAAAATTTTTGTGCTCACATGTTTAGTAAGTGAATCTACAACATTCTCCTGAGTATCAACCTTCTTTAGGTCAATTTGACCATTAACAATCATTTCATGAACAAAATGGTATTGAACATCCACATGCTTAGTTTGTGCATGATAAATGGGGTTCTTGACCAAACATATTGCACTCTAGCTATCACAACCAGTCTGAATAATCCCACAATCAAAACTAATACCTATACACAATCTATGTAACCAAACTGCCTCCTTAGAGACATGAGTAGCATCCATGTAGTCTACTTCGGTGGTGGATAAAGCAACAATGGGCTACCTTTTACTCATCCAACTCACAGCTCCTCCAAACAAAGTCGACTATCCAAGTCACCTACAAGCAAATACAAATAATACAGTTTCTATAATTGGTTTCCATTTTGTTTGAAATCAATTTTTTCAATGGGCAGATGCTGGACAGAGAATGAAATAATTCAGGTAATATCATCAGCATCAGACATAATTAACATTTATATCAGTCTCAGGATTTTAGATGGAATGGATATGATGTGCCTCCAAGTCTTTTGAACAAACTAAACAATGTTTTATGTTAATTTTGCTATTGAATATCTCTCATATTTTAATTTGTTAGGCATGAGTGCCAGTTATCACGGATATGTGATTTTGGGCATGGTAGTTTTTAACATTCACACCTAAAGTATTGAGTTGTCTAGCTTCAGAGTCATCATCTACACAGGCAAACAAATTTAGGCCTAGCTGTTCCAGCCTCCTAGAACAACATTATTTCTACCTAGCTTCATATGTAACATAATGATTATTCTATTTTAAGTTCTTAAATATTTGCTTCAACAAATGCATAGGATTTTAGCTTAAATAAGGAAAACTTATAAGAGAAATTAGAAAAGTGCTTCTTACCATTATTTAGTTTTAATTAAAAAACTCAAACATAGAAAGAAAAACAATCTTATAAAAGATTTCCCTTCCTAATGACTTCAAAAAGCTCAATTGTAGTCTCCTTCAAATGAAACTCCAAATAACTTGCCCCATCTGGAACTATAAGATCAGGGTTCACAATAGAGAGATTCAAGATTCAGACATATAGTCAACAAAAACATAAATTCTATGCCAAAAATACTAACACAGTGCAAAGATAGAGATTTTAGGCAAGGAAATCTCTGGTAACTAGGCTCCACACCCAATACTATAGTATGCCCTAATACTAAATTTTCAAGCTTCTATCTCCCACATTTCTCCAGAATACATAAACTAGGTTTTGAACAAACCATATATACCAAACTGCGCAATGTCCCTTTGGTGTACATAAGCCAAACAATCACAAGGGCTGCTGAGAATTCAATTGAATCATTCTTGCAAATGGACAGATTTTGCAATCTATTTGTTTGAAAAATGGTTTGGGTTAGAAGAATCTCAAGATTGCTAGCACCAAGTTCCCTGTAAACAAAACCAATTGCATAAGGAAATGAAAGTGTAATGGAAAAGGGTTGACATGCATCCATGCTCGAAGCCATCCCACACATGCAAATTTTCGTCCCACATTGACGTGTGTGAACCTTTTTTCATGGTAGATAGAGTAATTTTTTTGGGTATATTCTACAGGTTCTTGCTTTGCTAGATAGGTGTTGATGGAGCAGAATTCGGAGTTTTTCCCGCATGTGTTTTTTGTAAATGGGATTGACAAAGATGGATTTTGTCATTGGTATGCTATTATTTTAGCTTCATGCTGTTTTTTGCAAGCTTTGAAATCAGTAAAAAGGTTAAAGATTGAGTGTTTGTCATAGTTTTCACTTTTTGTATTGTTGTCTATTGTGTGAAAAAAAGTTCACACACACCAATATCTCAAGCAATCCGACAAATGCAAATTTTTGCCACTTCGCGACTTCAAGCAGCCAAATTGTTGAATCATAGCAAAAGATAGAATCCATGTCCATAGCCAATTTCTATTTCAAGCCGATGCACATGTATAGTGCAATGGTTTAAGATGAGAATATGAGCTTTGCTTGCCGAAGACAAGGATTTTGAAAAATGCAAATGTGCAATAGGGCAAGTACTAAGTATTCTAGTTGTGGAATTCAATATGTAAACTGTAATGGTTACAAAATTTAAGCAATTTTAAATAGGGAAAGATAAAAATCAGACACTACAGGCAAGTAAGCAGCAAATACAATGAAGTAAAAAATATTTGAACAAATACCAAATGTGCTTATAAAAAGTCAAATGCAATGACATTTAGCAATGAATTGTTTGTTGCAAAATAGAGACAGAAATATGTTATTGCTTAAACATAACAAAAATGTTAATTGCACAGGCAAGGACCAGAGAATGTCCTTACCTGTGACTTAGTAAATCATCTCAACCATTTGAGACTACATCGTCACTAAGGCTCTATACTTTGAAATCAGAGGCCATTGCCTAGAAGAAAGGACCTGTGAAGATAATTGCTTTTGAAATCAATTATTTTTGAAGGAAAGAATACATAAAGCATTCAAAAATTGAGTACAAAGATAGAGAACAACACAAAGTCTATGCATGGGTTATAGTAAACATTAAGGCACGAGAAAAAGGAAGCCCCTTTAATTGAGCATCAAAATGGAATCAAATATTATCTATTCAAAGCAAGGGAAAAAGTGTTAATATATAAATTCAATTCTTTTTGTAAATCCAATTCCATATATTTAATGAGAAAGAAAGCATCATTAGAAGAAATCTAATAAGGGAAGAAGAATAGTGAGGATAAATTAAATGGAATGATGAATATAGGCAACATATGACAAATGGGTAAGGTAGAAATTATCCCTTAAATATATAAAAATTTCATTCTTTTCTGCAAAAGAAATAATGATCATATAATTTGAAGCTAGAGGTTTCTTACTTGTTGAAGAGCTGATTGAGAAGTAGCTTCCATGTATAGAAGATGCAAATCCAACTATTTACCTGTAGTAGTTGGAAGGCTATAATAGATAAATTAATTAGAACATTGTGTAGATCAAGGCACTCCTCTAGAATTTGACTTACAATAGAGGCTAGTGGATGTTGCTTTAGCCATGCATTTGGAATAAGGTGTGTGGGTCTATTTGTCTGCCCAAAGTAAAATGTTGGAAGCTGATCTCTACATACCTGGAAACAAGAGCTCTTACATGCTGCAGAATATTTTTAGTTTTGCAGCTAGGAGGTGATTGCATCCTACCACATACATTACCAGTATAAATTCATTTTCAACAATCAGTAATTAGATGTCAAGGCTAATGATAAGTTTGAGTCCTCAAGGAGTGCGAATGCTTCAATTTCATTATTGGTGTCTTGGGAATGAAGTTGCTTCAGAAAGGCTTCCATTGTGGTCATAGCCATAAAACCATTCCAAAAAACAAACTTAGTTCAATTACTTTGAAAGAGAAAACAACAATTCTTGGTGATTTTATTTCATGCTTACAAAGGCTCAGATGCAGAGATTTCAGAGTAGCATATAATACAATGTGCAGTCGTATAAAGTCAAACAAATAATGGATTTCAATTAACATGAAATTCCTTTCCAGGAAATGTTACTTGTACACAATTTTGAAAGACAGGTTGTGAAAAAAATCAGATTTTATAAACAAATAGGATTTCAATTAACATGAAATTCCTTTCCAAGAAATAATGGCACTTGTATAAAAGCTTTGAAAATAGGTTGGCAAAACAATCAAATGACACTCCTTTCATCGAAACCATCATATGAACTAAGTTAGTTTCTTGCTTGATCAATAGAATGATTCACATACATGCCAAGAGCATAAAAGAGTAAACAAAACACCATAGGGGTATGTAGTAGTGCTAAGAAAGTAATTTTTATTCTAAATCTGAACCACACATTATCTCAAGACTTACATAATACAACTATGAGACAAACAAATTTCACACTACAACCATGTACACATAATACTTAAAGCTATAACTTGTTAGGAAAAACCATGTATCAAAGGAGGAAAGTTGAGTAAGAAAATAACTAGACAGATGCAAAAAGGAAACAAAGCAAAGACACATGTCTAACAACAATGCGTAGTTACATCTTGTATATTCTATGTATGCAACTAGTGCTGACCACAAAGGTTAGATAATATTATGTGTGTTCATGTGTCATAATTATATTACATATCATTGTCTTTTGTAACACTCATAATAGAATTGTCCAGTGAAAGTTGGAATGTGCCTTGTATTTTGAACCTGTACAACAAGAACACAACTACTGATATGTCTTTTTTATACTTTTATAAATTAATAGCTACAAGCTCAGGAAAGTTCTATTTGAAAATGTCCTTTTGCAGATAGCAATCAAGATTGCCATCTTCTTTTTCTATGGTGCATTGCAAACAGTGTCGGTATGTAAACACTACATTGTTGCCACAACTATTGCATTGAGCATTTTGTTTTGTAGAATTCTCAGCTAGTAGCACCATTTGCTAACATGAGTTACAATAAGGTTGGAACGGAGCCAAGTAAACGTTCTTTGGTCTAAGAATTCCTTTAACCTGCAATCAATGCATGATTTTTGTTAATATTGCAACAAGTTCGTTTATGACAATGCAATGGGCAAAAAATACAAAGACAGGTTCCCCATGATTATTGTTGTTACTTGCAGATTACACTGGATCAGTCTATTCAAAGAAGCTCATGTGGAGTGATTAGATAACATGTCCAAAAAACTAGATTGAGCCGACCATATGACACTCGCACCCTTCACACCACCCATAGCAACATTTTTGAAGAGCACCATTGGCATTTGCATAGATGTTAGTATTTGTTTTGCAGTACTATATGCAACACTATGAGTATTCAAAATTGTAACTTGCACAACAATACAAGTGTTTGGAATTATAACTAGGACAACAATAGAAGTGTTTTGTTTAGAACAATTAATATGATATGCAAACATCAATTCAAGTGCAAAGAGAATAAACTTATACCATTTCTTACTGTAGCTGAATCAATTGGCAAATTGCCATCTTTTACTTGCAGCTCGATCTAATTTGGAGTGCGGTGATGTCTAGTAACAATATCCCCAAACGACCCAACTAAGTATTGTCAGTTTGTTGCAATGAGCTCTGAGATGGTTATGTCTAGTATAAGTCCACGATGCTTACAAACTTTGTCTATGCATTGAACAATTCTATTGGCAGTCAAGGCCAGGTAGAAACTTGCATCTCCTCTTTCATATCAGTATTTACTTTTTACAATAAAGTTTGTGATATGAACACTAGCACCAACCAATAGCTGTTTCAAAAATGTATTAATCAGTTTATTACTCAGTAATGGTGATTTTCATTTGGCCATAGTTATAAACTAAATCAATATGAACAATTTGTGCTCTAGACTGAACCACAGAGTTTTTAAAATATCCAGGACCATATGCAACTAAAACATCGCCTTAAAATATAGAGGCAGTTTTGTTTGTGCAAATGTCAAAAATTGTTGAGGCAGTGTGCTTTTCAATTTTTGCTTGCAATGGGAATGCCATGCAATTAGCTATAGTTTTGTATCATAGTCTGAAAATGTACAAATTAGCTATAGGCAAGGTAGGTTTTGCTGACACCTAATTTAGAGAATGTAAATAGCAAGTAAAACAAAGCACACAAAATGGCACACATGTCATGTTAAATATACCTTTTTTGCAATGGCTCTTCATCAACATGGCCATTTGATTCTTGTAATGTCTGCACATCATTAACAGACTTAACAAACAGTTGTAGATCAGCACAAAGAATGCTTGCTATGAGCATAAGTGAAAATGTAATTATTTTTCCCAGGAATGGCTATTATGTAAACAACAGTGAATTGAACATTGATTTATAATTTTTAGACAAATAGCAAAATTTCTTTGCACATTTGCTTCACACTTCTGCTACTAAGAAGTTGACATGACTTTAACCTTTTTCTCTGTCCTTGGAATACAGATTTGTACTCATAATCTGGGCTTCAAGGGATTCGATACCTCATCTATATATTTTGTATATGTGGGACCCTATGAATTAATGCGAGCACTGATATATTGCATGGCCTGAGTAAACGAACCTAGGAATTTTCTTGCAGCTCATTAGAAGATGAAAATAGCAAGTAAAACAAAGCACACAAAATGCCACAGATGACATGTTAAGTATACCTTTTTTGCAATGGATCTTCATCAACATGGTCATTTGATTCTTGCAATGTATGTACATCACTGAGGTACACAATCAACAAAGAGTTGTAGATCAGCGCAAATAATGCTTGTTATGAGCATAAGTGAAGTGTATTTTTTTCCCAAGAATGCTTATTATGTAAACAAGAGTGTATTGAACATTGATTTACAATTTATAAACAGATAGTAGAGTTGGGACCCTATGAGTTAATGCGAGCACTAATAGGCTGCATGGCGTGAGCAAACCAACCTAGGAATTCTCTGGCAGTTCTTTTAGAAGATGAAACTAGCAAGTAAAACAAAGCACAAACAATGCCACAGATGCCATGTTAAATATACCCTTTTTGCAATGGCTATTCAATATGGTCATCTAATTCTTGCAATGTCTGTATAACACACTCAACAAAGAGTTGTGTATTAGCACAAATAATGTTTTCTATGAGCATAGATGAAAATGCAAGTTTTTTTGCCAAGAATGTTTATTATGTAAACAACAGTGAATTGAAAATTGATTTACAGTTTACAGACATATAGCAGAGTTTGTTTGCACATTTGCTTCACACTTTTCCTACTAAAAAGTGGACATGACTTTGACCCTTTGATCTATCCTTGGAATACAGATTTGTAGTCACGATTTGGGCTTCGAACATGAAAGTAGCAAGTAAAAAAAAGCACACAAAATGCCACAGATGCCACGTTAAATATACCTTTTTTGCAATGGTTGTTTATCAACACAGAGATCTGATTCTTGCAATGTATGTACATTAATAAAGAATACATGTAACAAACAGTTGTAGATCAACACAAAGAATTGCAATGAGCATATGTTAAAATACAAATTGTTTTCCCAAGAATTCTTATTATGCAAATACCAATGAGTTGAATATTGATAAAAGTGATGTTAGAGAAAGTAGCATTTGAGATTTTTGGCCATATCTTCCAACACAGCTCTGTCATTCAAAGTAGATGACTGTATTGCTTTGTGTCCTACAAGAACCATAAAATCTGAACTATAAGTGTTATTTTTTATGTGGTTTGCATTGCTATACAAGCTATGCACTAGACACTTAACTGCAATGCAATTTGTATCAATCTTTTGTGCCAAGAAAAAGCAATTCTGATAAGTGCTTTGACATACATGGATTGTATGGATCTGTTTGGGTCAAAGTGGAAAGTCGATAGAAATTACAAAATGATATGTCCAATAAGCATCCATGGTAATGACATTGATATGATCAATGTCAATGTTTGTCCAAAAATGATCTATTAAAGTGTCTGCACGAGTGGTTGGACTGTTTACTACAAGTGAAAGATTATATTCTTGCATTGAAGCTTACAACTTTGCTTGTGTTTTTTTTTTAAACATGTCAATATTGGAGTCTCTAGCAAGCACTAGTTTGCTGCTAGGTAATAGTGTACTGGCATTTTCTTTTATGAATTCTAGTATATGAACAATCGGTGCACTTGGTCTAACATTAATATTTGTGATTTGCAAAGGTGTATTGAAATGCAATAAATCAATTATTATGGTTTCTAGGTTTTGGGTTGCGAATGTATCTATTTTTAGCAAGGAAAGGCTTTTAATGCACAGGGTAGAAGTCCACGTATACCTGATGCAAATTGGCAATGAAATTTTGTGTTGAATAATGCAATGCATTCGACATGTTCTATTCTAGTTTCTTGGAAGCAAATAATATTTGAAGACATCAAATCATGGTCATGTGCAACATTGTCTGCATGCAATGCAAGGCTTCAGGTGTGTTGGTTTTTTTCCCAGACTGGATGCTTACTCCCAGATTTCCCTACAAGGTAGCCATCAATGATCAACAGAATCTCTAGGCCAGGGGCCAACAGTGTAGGAGATAGACTCTATATTTTATCTCCTATTCTTCTTCAGGCTCTGCAAAACCTAGGGGGTATTCCCTACTCAACATCCATGAGGATATGCATACAAAGGCTGGGATGCTAACAGAAAGCAGATAAGTCCTCCTGTAAGTAGACCAAAACTGTAAGATAAGAGCAAAGGGGCTGCCTTTGGGCCTATTTGCAGTTGTAGACAGAGGACTTGGATCCTAAACTAATTCTACTGTCCTAATGGTTGTTTTAGAATTTGATTTTGATTTTGTATTTGGATGCAAAGATGGATATGGTATATAACACAAACACAAAGCTAGACTGGTGCCTGTCCAGGGCTTGGAGTCAGTAGACATACACCTGTGAATGATCAGCGTGAACAACTAAAACTGGATTTCAGGGGGATACATATGATACCTGCCTTACAGATATCTCCCAATACAAAGTGTTAAGCTATCTATACTTATGGCATCCCTATTGCAGTATATCATTCCCAATATTCAATCTGAAAATAGTTTAATCTACCCCTTGAGCAGAAGTTAAAAGATTAAACATTCAACACAGGAATTCTATGTTCTAGAATCTTAGACATTCCTTGAATACCTAGACTCAGAAGAAAGATACATGCAAGACTGGAGACATAATTAGCACAACACATGCAAACATAGAATTATTCATATAAGATTGACCATGAAATCAGTGGATTCATGCAAAAACATACAACAAGAGATACATAAACTCACAAGTTTTGCTGCACAGAGCAACCAAATCAGTTGTATTGCATTACAAAGCCAAAATATTCAACTTTCAACAACAACAAAAATGGTAACACAGTCTGCCTATATCGGCCAGAAAGTGTACCCACAAAAATTAATTACATGATGGACATCAAAAAATGTCAGATACAGATCCCACAAAGGAATGGCACTCAAAATTTATTGTTGCAACAGACAAGAGAGACCTCAAGCCCTGCATCGCCATCTGGGAGTCTTCATTCACAATTAGGCAGTTTAATTGCTTGTACCATCGCCCATACCCTTGCTACAGTCGCCATTGATGGCTCAACCACCCGCGGCCACTTGAAAACTGTCGTAGCATTCAAAAAGGGATTTCCCGCCAAAACGCTTCTTCGCAAGTTCAAATAATGTAGGGAGATTAATCCCACATGCATAGTGCAGAGACTCCTTTAGCATCTTAAAAACATGGCCACCAACATACTAAGTGTCGAGCGCTTTTGCCGCGCTCGACGCACGCTCCTTCTCCAAAACCCATTGCTCAGACCTAAGCCATCGGCCCTACCGAAAATCTTCCTACCGACATCAATAGTCTGGCCGATCGCTACATTACAATCCCCTCCATCAGCCAGAGATGCACCATCGGGCCAACCTTCCAAACCTTTGCCGATCTCATTAGTTACACCGATGAAGCCACCGCAATCCCCTGTCAGCCAGACTAATACCGTCGGCCAAGCAAAAAATCCCTCTGCCGATAGACCAAACTCTCACCGATGACCAGCAAGCTAGACTTTGCCCCTTCGTCGGCCAGACCCTCCACTGTCGGCAAGCCACAAAACACCTACGCTGACCACACAAGTCACCCCGATGGTATACCACATCCTTGGTCTTCGGCGAGACCGCCATCCCTCGGAGTAACAAGAAAATCTTTGGCCGATAGTATAAGTCCTGCTGACGACCATCTTGAATATCCCTCATCGGCCAGACAACCAACTGTCGGCCCAACATGAAACTGCTTCGCCGATAACAAACACTATGCCGATGACACCATCGGTGAGACCAAACACACGATTCACCCGATGGCCACCCTCCATTGCTCCCGTCGGCCAGACCAACGCTATCGGCTAAACCAAAAGCTTCCTAGCCGATGAAGAGGGTTACGCCGATACCTACTCAAATCCCTTGTCGATGAGACCCAAGCCGATGACATCGCATCGGCCAAACATTGCATATCGGCAACCCAAGAAAATACTTCGCCGATAGCCAAAGTGTTGGCGATGACCTTCCAAGACTCTCGTCGGTATGACTAACCCAATGAACCCGTTGAACCGATGGACCGGTTCAACGGCGAGGTTCAAC
This sequence comes from Cunninghamia lanceolata, assembly GCA_027924645.1. NCBI lineage: Eukaryota > Viridiplantae > Streptophyta > Pinopsida > Cupressales > Cupressaceae > Cunninghamia > Cunninghamia lanceolata. The sequence goes on from BSBN01001019.1 coordinate 2,697,944, forward strand.
ATTGAGGTTCGCCGGCGGGGTTCAAAACCTCGAAAACAATACTCCATCACTGTCGGCCAAGTACCAAAAACACAAAGCCTTGAACCATTGAACCATGAACCAAAAGGGTTCAATGCGGTGGTTCAAAGCGATGGTTCAACCATAATCCGAGCACTCAAAAATAAGTTTCGCCGATAGAGAAAGTCACAGTGATGAACAAGGAAACTTAGGGCTCAAAAAGAAAAAACCCTCCAACATCTGCGCTCAGATCTAGACCAAAATAAGTGCCAACACTGGCTCCGAATGGGGACGTGCAAGTGAAAAACCTGCAGCGAGAACCAGATCTCCGGGTAGACCAGGCAAAAACCAAAAAAAAGAATGAACATGTATAAGACATTTACAATATATACAAATTTTTACAGATGTGCACAGAGATAAGTCATCTATGCAAAATAGAACTTAAGGAATTGGCCATGCACAGGCAATTCTAGAACTTCACCATTTAGGGCCTGGAGGAAATAAGAGTCCTCCCCATGAGTGCTGCAAATCTGATATGGGCCCATCCATAAGGGTTCAAACTTACCATGTTTACCCTTGTCCTGATTTTTTGCATTCCAGATGAGTACTAGATCATTGATTTGAAATGTCCTTTTAGTAGCTCTCCTATCAAACAGATGTTTCACATCTTGTTGTCTCTTGAGGTTGATCTGGTGGGCTTTCCTTCTGTTTTCATCCAGTGCAACCAGCTAGTTCACTCTTTCTGTCATGGAGTCTTCAATCTCCTCATCATTTTCCTGGATGAATTTGTAAACTGGTAGGAGATTGTTCATGGGCAATCTGGCTGATGCACCATATACTATTTCAAAGGGTGACATCCCAATAGCTTTTTTTACTATCACTCTGTCAGCCCATATTGCTAACTTTAATTTTGAGTCCCAAGCTCTCTTGTTCTTTTCTAGTATCCTCTTGATAATTTTCATGATGCTTTTATTACTTGATTCTGCTTGACCATTTCCCTGTGGGTGGTATGGTGACGTATATGATAGATTTATCCCATACCTATTGCAAAAATCAACAAATTCACCTGATCTGAAGCAGATAGCATTATCAATGACTATCTTGAATGGTACTCCAAACCTGATGATAACATTTTCCAGTATGAAATCCGTCACCACCTTACTTGTAGCTCTCTTAGTTGGAATGGCCTCAATCCATTTGGTAAAGTAATCAGTTGCCACCAAAATCCAACTGTGTCCCCCACTTGACTTGTCTGCAATTTCCCCTATGAAGTCAATTCCCCATTACTGAAATGGAGCATCCACAGTTACAGTTCTGAGGGGTAAAGCACCATCATATCTCAACTTTCCTGAGAATCTTTGGCAAGGGTCACACTTCCTCACTAACCTTTGTGCATCTGAGAAGAGGGTGGGCCACCAATATCCTGCTCTGAGAATCTTATGGGCTGTTGTTTGGGCAGTATAATGTCCACCACACAATCCTTTATGCATGTCAATCCGAATATTGTTAGCCACATCTTCATCCACACACCTCAGCAGCACACCATCATGGTTTTTCCAGTATAGCTCACCTTGAACAATAACATACCTGATTGCATGTAACTTTAAAGTCCTCTTTTGACTGTCACTGAAATGGGAAGGACAACTCAGATTTTGCAAGTAGTATATAATATCCTTGTACCATTCAGATCTTGATACATCTGCACTCTCATTTTGGACTGCATTAACTTGGCATGCTTCCAAGTTTGACTGTGCCATCATCTTGGCTAATCCTTGTCCTCTTACCAACTTGGTAATTTGTATGTCTATGTTGAAGTCTTGTAGTTTGTTTATCCATCTGCACCTTCTTCCAGTCACCTCCTGTTGAGTGAATATGTCTTTGACTACTGCATGGGGTACATATGCAATTATATGTGATCCTACCAGGTATGGTCTGAAACTTTTGATGGCTTTGACTAGTGCATATGCTTGATTTTCCATGATATCATATTTCAACTCAGCAGCCTGCAAGGACATACTGAAGAAAGCTATGGGTTGTTCAAATCCATCCTTATTTTTCTGTAGCAAACATGCAGCAACAGTGTGAAAGGAAGCAAATGAAAACAATTGGAATGGCCTAGAAAAATTAGGAGATTTAAGAACAGGGGCCATCTTGATTGCCTCTTTGATACTCTGAAATGATTCAATTGCTTCACTTTTCCAGTGGACAGTTGCATCCTTCTTCATCATTTTAGAAATGTTCCTTGTGGTTTCTGCAAAGTTGGGAACAAATCTCCTAACAAAATTTATCTGTCCAAAGAAGGACTAAACTCCTTTTACAGTTTTTGGCATTTGAATTCTGTCAATAGCAGCCACTCTCTCTGGATCTATCCTAACTCCATCCTTGGAAACAATGTGCCCTAGGAGTTTTCCTTCAACTACCCCAAAGGCACACTTCTTTGGATTTAAAGAAATACCATATTCTAGTGCTCTTATGAAAATCTGCTCTAGATGCAAACAATGCTGCTTTTCCTTCTTTGAATAAGCAGTCAGATCATCTTGATATACAGCCAGGATTGAATCAATCAACCCTGCAAAAGCAACATCCATTGCTCTTTGAAATGTAGCACCTGCATTTGTTTGTCCAAATGGCATTCTAACATATACATAAGTTCCCCATGGAGTGGTGAAGGTAGTCTTATACTGTTCTGATTCCTTTACCTTCACCTGATTATAACCTGAAAATCCATCCATTATGGACAAGAGTTCACAACCAGTCACTCTCTTCAACATAGCTTCCATATTAGGTAGTGGATAGTTATCGTTTAAAGAGGATACATTCAAGTTCCTGAAATCAACACAAAGCCTAATATCACCGTTCTTTTTTCTGACTGGGATAAGGTTAGACACCCAAGTTGAATATCTGATTGGCACAATTATTCCAGCCTCCCTAAGCTTTTTGAGTTCTTCTTGCATCTTAGGAGCTAAGGTAGGATTAATAGGTCTTTGCCTTTGTCTAAATGGCTTAGCTCCAGGCTTCAATGGGATCTCATGCTGGAATAAGTCTTCTCTATAGGCCTTTAGGTCCTCATATGACCAAGCAAAAACATGTTTATATCTTTTCAGTAATGCAATCAACATACTCTTGATGTGTGGTTTGAGCTGCTTACTAATGTATACCTTCTTGGGGGCCTGAGATGTCCCCAAATTTATCTCTTCTAAATCATCCTTGTTTGTGGGAGATGTCTTTGTGACCAATTGGTCTCTATAGTCAAAAGCTCTTTCCAAAGCTACTAACCCTCTAGGGATTTTATTAGTCTTCAATTGAATTATCTCTTTTCCCACAAGAGTTTCTTTTCCATCTATAGTCTCTACAAAAGCTTGGAAATCAATTTCTTGATTCTCATATTCATCTATGCAGTGCAAAAATTTTAACAAGTCCCTATCATCATTAAACACTTGCCAACTGCATATATTCTCTAGTACTGCAGGCCTGATTTTAACTTCTACATTTGTAACATCTGACAAAGTGATGTCATCTGGCCTTATTGCAACATTAGCTAAGAAATCAGCCATAACATTCTTTGATCTCTCTACCCAGCCTATTGAAAATGCATCAAATAGTTCAATGGTATCCCAAACAACATGTTTGTATTGTTTCAATCTTTTGTTTTTTGAAGCATACCTATCTCTAATTTGGGATACAATCAACTCAGAATCCCCAAACACCCTTAGCATCTTAATTCCATGTTTGAGAGCTATATTTAGGCCTAAGAGTAAAGCTTCATATTCTGCAATGTTGTTTGTGCAAACAAACCTCAGCAAGAAAGAGAATTTGAGGAGCTTACCATTTGGAGACAGGAAAACAACTCCAGCTCCAGAGCCTTCTTTTGCACAAGCTCCATCAAAATACATGGTCCATAAACCTTGCTGGTCTAGCTCTTTAATGCAGACATTTTCCTCTTTATCTTCTCTATCATCTGAGACAACCCTGAAGTTATCACAGTCAGTGTTTACAAAGCATATCTGTTCCTCTGCTTCTTGGTCCTCCACTGTCTCTGATGATCTTTCTTCTCTGATTAGCTTAACATCTCTGCCATTCATTGGAATCATGGCATATGACAGGTCCAGCTGCATACTTCCAACAATTAGTGCTGCTCATCTTCTTGACAACAACATACCATACTGTGGCTTGATGTCAACCACTGTTATATTCAATTTATATCTCTTTTTAGGAAATGCTGCCAGTTTGAAATCTACATCCTTCATGATTCCAATAACTGGTACCTCTCTGGCATCCATAGCATAACATTTTCCACATGCCTTGTCAATTTTCAATGTAGCTTGTTGCATGATGGCCAAAGGCATGATATTTGTAGATGCTCCAGAGTCAAGCATACAATTTCTGATTATTTTTCCATTTACAACCAGGGATACATAAAATGGTTCCACTTGTGAGGGGCACTTTGTCATAGTCATTCCTAAATACACCTCAGGAGCCTCATCTTCTTCATTACATATGACATGTTTGTCACCCTGGATGTGAACATTTTGTTTAGCTTGAAAAGGCACCCCTGAAATTAGGGATATTGTCCTATTCTTGATCTCTTCCACTTTCATCAGTTCCATAAGTGGAACAGAGACTTTTACCTGGGATAGGATTTGAGCTATATCAAATGGAACATAATTTTGTATAACAGTTGTAGCTTGCTCCACAATCTTATTTTTATCTTGAACTGATTTAGCTTTTACCTTCATAGTTCCCTGATCATCATTCTTGTCTTGGGAACCTTTACTTTGATCTTCAGCCTATGGGATTCCATTTTCTAGTCCTTGAGATTCATGACCTGTTCTATGTCTAAAATTCTGTTTATTATTAACCCACTGCCTCTTTTGTAATTCCATCCCCTTATGACCATGCACTGGCTGACCTGCAGAAACACCTTCTGGCTGATGTGGGCTGCTTATCTGAGCTTTACCTCTGAGATTGTAGTTACTCTTGACTTGGGCCACTACTGCGGCTGTGAGGGCCCTAATTTTCTCATCAGAAGGTCGTTGTAAGTTACTCAGAAAATTGTGTGAGCTCTGAGCATACACATAGCTCTCTCCATTATCTTTATCATAAGAATCCTGTTGACAGGCCTGAATTCCATTATCTGTGCTCTCATCAACATCATAAAGAGGGTATCCATTGCTTATGGACATCATATTAACATCATCATCTTGCACATAATGTGGCTCATTGCATTCATTACAAGATGCAACATTATCATACAAGGACTGAGCAATCATACACTGTGACTGTGAATGTGGCATCTGACAAATTATATACCATGGAGTATCATCAACAAGATTTATAGCTTTCTTTAGAGGATCAGGAGTTTTTTTAACATGTTGAGTTCTCTGATTTGTGTTATTATGTGGGAATATAGGCTTACCATTGTGCCAATTGGTATTATAAGGCATATCATGCAATGATGGTCTCTTTTCCTACCTTTGGTAGACTTGCCTATCAGAACCTATCCCTTTTTCACTTCTAGCTAGTCTATAGCTTAGGTCCTTAACAACATTTGCCAATTTGTCTATCTTATCTTCAGGGGCAGATGTATTACCTTGAGTGTTCTGAGGCTTGTTTGGATTGTGCAGAATTTTCACATCATCCCTTCTGTTTGTCTTGCCTAATGCTTTCCTATTGTTCTCAATATTCACTGCAATTCTGAAAGCATCCCTGACAGTAGCAGGACTTTTATCTCTTAATCCATATGCAATTTTTGCATCAAAGGCATTGATATACAATATTATGCACATTGGTTCATTTGGCCTCATGTGATGTGGCAATTTGTTTAACACTTTAGTAAATCTTGCATTAAAATCTGCAACCTGCTCATTTGACCCTTTAGTGATATTGGTAAACTCATTTACAAAAAAGCTAGGGTCAGTTTTGTCACCATATTGCTCCTTGAACACCCTTTTAAAATCATCCCATGATGAAATACTCCGGTCAGGCAGATTCTTGTACCATTCTCTTGCCTCATCAACTAAAGATTGCATGAATGACTTCATGAAAACATCCTCATGTTCAATCTCAAAGTTATCCATGACATTTTGAAAAGCCTTTAGATGATCTTCTCCTGACACAGTGTTGTTTCCTAAAAATTTAGGCACTTGCAGCCTTAGATGCTTGTCAATGGGGTTAGGATACCCAGGAATACCATCAAACACTAGCTGTCTGAATCTATCTAGCTGCATGGGCTGTCTGTCAAACTGATTAGCATTAATGTTTCTATTTTCATTTTGGTTTCTTACATTATTCAGTGGTATCCTAGCATCATTCACATTTTGTCTTTGATCATTGTGCTGATATTGCACTTCATTTCTTTGCTGATGTCTCTGCACATTTGCATTCTCAAGGGTAGGAATTGGATCATTTTGGGCAGTCCTTAAATCTTGCACTTTCTGCCTCATGTCATCTCTGATTTTATTGCTTGCCGATATTCTAACTCAGCCCTTAAGCTCTTAATTTCATCAGCTAGTTCTTCCTCTCTAGGCATAGAAGAGGATGGTTTTACCATATTCTGATCTTCATCTTCATCATCCCTCAGAGACTCTGCCTCTTCAAACCTTTCACTAGGGTCTAGAAATGGGCGTTCTTGGAACACCTCTGACCTCATTCTCACACTACCACCCTGTTGCCTTTCATATGCACCCTGAATATCAGCTTCTGCATTTGAAAAGTAAGGCACATGTTGTCCTGATGGCCTAGGGTTATCTTGCATATCATCACTTTTTCTGGGGGAACCCTCATGACTGACTGAGACAGCTCCCTTTCTTCTGTACATCATTCTTCTTGTTACTGGTAACTTTTCAAATAAAGGATTTTGTTGGGATCTTCTCCCCTGCATATAAATTTTACTTTGACCGGTTGGGAGATTACTTCGGAGTCGCCACCTATTACTAGGAACTGTTTTCTTTTGTAAATCAGGGTTCTTTCACAAATGTCCCCAGCGGAGTCGCCAATTTCTTGCGACTCGGATGGGCCACAAATATATTCATTTTTATCAATCCATCCCCAGCGGAGTCACCAATTTCTGTTGGTTTTTTTCCCAGACTGGATGCTTACTCCCAGATTTCCCTACAAGGTAGCCATCAATGATCAACAGAATCTCTGGGCCAGGGGCCAACAGTGTAGGAGATACTCTATATTTTATCTCCTGTTCTTCTTCAGGCTCTGCAAAACCTAGGGGGTATTCCTTACTCAACATCCATGAGGATATGCATACAAAGGCTGGGATGCTGACAGAAAGCAGATAAGTCCTCCTGTAAGTAGACCAAAACTGTAAGATAAGAGCAAAGGGGTTGGCTTTGGGCCTATTTACAGTTGTAGACAGAGGACTTGGATCCTAAACTAATTCTACTGTCCTAATGGTTGTTTTAGAATTTGATTTTGATTTTGTATTTGGATGCAAAGCTGGATATGGTATATAACACAAACACAAAGCTAGACCGGTGCTTGTCCAGGGCTTGGAGTCAGTAGACATACACCTATGAATGATCAGTGTGAACAACTAAAACTAGATTTTAGGGGGATACATATGATACCTGCCTTACAGATATCTCCCAATACAAAGTGTTAAGCTATCTATACTTATGGCATCCCTATTGCAGTATATCATTCCCAATATTCAATATGAAAATAGTTTAATCTACCCCTTGAGCAGAAGTTAAAAGATTAAACATTCAACACAGGAATTCTATGTTCTAGAATCTTAGACATTCCTTGAATACCTAGACTCAGAAGAAAGATACATGCAAGACTGGAGACATAATTAGCACAACACATGCAAACATAGCATTATTCATATAAGATTGACCATGAAATCAGTGGATTCATGCAAAAACATACAACAAGAGATACATAAACTCACAAGTTTTGCTGCACAGAGCAACCAAATCAGCTGTATTGCATTACAGAGCCAAAATATTCAACTTTCAACAATAACAAAAATGGTAACACAGTCTGCCTATATCGGCCAAAAAGTGTACCCACAAAAATTAATTACATGATGGACATAAAAAAATGTCAGATACAGATCCCACAAAGGAATGGCGCTCAAAATTTATTGCTGCAACAGACAAGAGAGACCTCGAGCCCTGCGTCGCCATCTGGGAGTCTTCATTCACAATCGGGCAGTTTAATTGCTTGTACCATCGCCCATACCCCTGCTACAATTGCCATTGATGGCTCAACCACCTGCGACTGCTTGAAAACTGTCGCAGCATTCAAAAAGGGATTTCCCGCCAAAATGCTTCTTTGCAGGTTCAAATAATGTAGGGAGATTAATCCCACATGCATAGTGCGGAGACTCCTTTAGCATCTTAAAAACATGGCCACCAACATACTAAGTATTGAGCGCTTTTGCCACGCTCGACGCACGCTTCTTCTCTAAAACCCATCGCTCAGACCTAAGCCATCGGCCCTGCCGAAAATCTTCCTGCCGACATCAATAGTCTGGCCGATCGCTACATTCCAATCCCCTCCATCGGCCAGAGATGCACCATTGGGCCAACCTTCCAAACCTTCGGCGATCTCATTAGTTACATCGATGAAGCCACCGCAATCCCCTGTCGGCCAGACCAATACCGTCGGCCAAGCAAAAAATCCCTCTGCCGATAGACCAAACTCTCACCGATGACCAGCAAGCTAGACTTTGCCCCTTCGTCGGCCAGACCCTCCACTGTCGGCAAGCCACAAAACACCTACGCCGACCACACAAGTCACCCCGATGGTATACCACATCCTTGGTCTTCGGCGAGACCACCATCCCTCGGAGCAACAAGAAAATCTTTGGCCGATAGTATAAGTCCTGCCGACGACCATCTTGAATATCCCTCATCGACCAGACAACCAACTGTCGGCCCAACATGAAACTGCTTCGCCGATAACAAACACTATGCCGATGACAGCATCGGCGAGACCAAACACACGGTTCACCTGATGGCCACCCTCCATTGCTCCCGTCGGCCAGACCAACGCTATCGGCTAAACCAAAAGCTTCCTAGCCGATGAAGAGGGTTACGCCGATACCTTGTCAGTGAGACCCAGGCCGATGACATCGCATTGGCCAAACATTGCATATCGGCAACCCAAGAAAATACTTCACCGGAGCCAAAGTGTTGGCGATGACCTTCCAAGACTCTCGTCGGTATGACTAACCCGATGAACCGGTTCAACGGCGAGGTTCAACATTGAGGTTCACCGGCGGGGTTCAAAACCTCAAAAACAATACTCCATCACTGTCAGCCAAGTACCAAAAACACAAAGCCTTGAACCGTTGAACCATGAACCAAAAGGGTTCAATGCGGTGGTTCAAAGCGATGGTTCAACCATAATCTGAGCACTCAAAAAGAAGTTTTGCTGATAGAGAGTCACAGCGATGAACAAGGAAACTTAGGGCTCAAAAAGAAAAAACCCTCCAACATCTGCGCTCAGATCCAGACCAAAATAAGTGCCAACAAGGTGTTCAAAGAACAAATTTAAAATCGAGTAGAAGATATAGAGGCAAGGTGATAAAGGGGGTAAATCATAAAACACACAACAACAAAAATGACACACAAAAAATAGAATATTTCTTTATTGATTTGGACAACTTATTACATTACAGAAGCTCAATTACAATCAAATGAATCAATCCTCCACAGGCTGCATCACACTACAGCTACCATCACCAGGGTCTGGAATCTTCAGCTTTCTGTAACCCCCAAATCAGCTAGGGTTTATGTTTTCCCACCTATTCTAGACTCTACACTTTCCACCTTAACTCTACTACCGCCTAGTGTTCCCAAAATAGTCATAAATAGCACTTTTTGGCGGCCTCCAGCTAAATTTCAAAATTTACAACTCCCTCCAAAAGTAGGTCAACTTCCAGGAAGCATAACTTTTGATCCGGCTGTCCGATTGACAAACCGTTTGAAGTGCCATAATACTCGCGGTGTGAACTATCATGCCAGAAATTTGTAAACAAATTTTTGTCAACTTTTTGGGATGTTATGGGATGTTTTAGTGCCTCATATCTCGTTTTAAAAATTTTCAGGGGCTTTTCAGAAAACAAAAACTTTAATATCTTTCAACTCACAAATGATCTTTGCTTAATTTCTTTGCCAAAGGTCTTATATTTCAGTTATGAAGCTTTTTGTAACTTTCCTAAAATGGCAGTCAAACTTTCCAAAATTGGCAATTTGAAAAAAACTGAAAGTCCTACATCATTATTCAGGAGATTATAGAACCGTAAACACTAATTATGGAAAGAAATGAAAACAACTATAATGATTTTGAATTAACTTCTTTTTGGGTGATGCAAGATTGCCCTTACACCATTGGATGTTTCTGCATCAAACACCCAGGGTAATTTGAGAAGTGACCTTGTCACGTCTCAGGTGTTTGTTTGAGGAAAACCCAAATGGTCAACCCCTGCCTTAGACAACCAAGAAGAATCTTCAATAGGCCTTCCTTTCTATTTCACCAGATATTCTTCATATTGCCTGTTCCGAGTACTTCTTCCCACACGGCTATCCAAGATCTCTTATATCTCCTCTGTTGAAGTAGATGCTGGAATACTCCACTATTCTTCTGTTGGTCCATCCTCTATGCCACCTTCATGATATTCTGTTAAATCAGCAATGTTGAACACAGGGGAAATATTGATCCCACTCAGCAGTTCCACCTCATATGCATTTCCTGAATCATGCTTCTTCAAGATTCTGCATGGTCCAAATTTCTCCATTTTTAACTTATTGTATGTTCCAATTGGGAACCTTTCTTTTCTCAAGTGAACCATGACTTCATCTGCTACCTGGAACTCCTTATATCTCCTCCTCTGATCTGCCTTAGCCTTATACTGAATATTCATCTTATTAATGTGCTTTCTTACCTCTTCATGCAAATTCTTCAGGTGTTCTACAAAGTCTTCAACTTCAGCACTTGTCTTTTCTCCTTTGTCCAGCTTCCTTAACTCATAAGCATTTCTTGGGTTATTTCCATATATAATCTGGAATGGTGATTTACTAGTACTCCTATTGACATAATTGTTGTAAGCAAATTTTGCCTACGGTAAAATCAAATTCCATCCCTTGGGCTTATCTCCTACTAAGCATCGTAGTAGGTTACCCAAACTCCTATTCACCACTTTGGTCTGTCCATCAGTCTGTGGATGGTGTGTAGAACTGAACTTCAAATCTATCTTCAACTTCTTCCACAATGTCCTCCAGAAATAACCAACAAACTTGGTATCTCAAACTGAAACTATGCTCTTTGGTAGACTGTGTAATTTCACCACCTCCCTGAAAAATAATTCAACAATATGAACAACATCATTAGTCTTCTTGCAAGGAATGAAATGTGCCATCTTCGAGAATTTGTCCACCACCACAAAAATGGAATCATGTCCTCTCTGTGTCCTTGGTAAACCAAGAACAAAATCCATACTAATATCATCCCATGGCTTCTCTGGTACAGGTAATGGCTGATATAGCCCTGTATTCTGACTTGTTCCTTTTGCCATCTGACACACTCTGCAACTCTGCACAAATTTTCTCACATCCTGCTACAACTGTGGCCAATAATAATTTTTGCCAACAATAGCAATGGTCTTATCTCGACGAAAGTGTCCAGCCAATCATCCACTATGCTTCTCCTTAATCAGGTTCTCTCTCATGGAACTCCTCAAAATGCACAACTAGCTTCCTTTAAACAACATGCCATCTTGGATTATTTAATCCAACCATTTTGTCCTGTCCAAAGTAACAGGTTCCAAGAAAGCCTTCCAAGCCTCCACAAAATCTGGATTTTCTGGATACAAACACTTGAGCTCATCGAACCCAACAACCTCTATCTTCATTTATGTCAACAAAATTTGCCTTCTGCTCAAGGCATCTACAACTCTGTTGGACTTCCCACTCCTATGCTTCAAAAAAAAGTATAGCTCTACAAAAACTCAACCCATTTTAAGTGTTTCTGGTTCAACTTTCCTTGACTATTAAGATACTACAAAGCCTGATGATTAGTATATAAAACAAACTCTTTTGAAAAAAAATAATGTCTCCATTTCTTCAAAGCCTGAACTATAGCATAAAATTTCTAGTCATAAACATAATACTTTTTCTTGGCATCAATAAGCTTCTCACTGAAATAGGCAATGGGCTTACCTTCTTGGCTCAAAACAACTCCTATAGCACTACCACTAGCATCACAATCTACCTGAAATACCTTATTAAAATCTGGAAGTGCCAAAACAGGTTGCTCTGTGACTTTTTGCTTCAATGTATCAAAGTTTTTGTCTGCTCCTTTAGTCCATTTAAACTTTTTTCTATCCCCTCTCATTGTCTCAATTAGGGGTGCACAAATGCTACTAAAATTCTAGATAAACTTTCTGTAAAAACTTGCCAAACCATGAAAAAATCGTACCTCTGTTGCACTCCTTGGCGTAGGCCATTCAATGATAGACCTTACTTTTTTTGGGTCCATCTTAAGACCTTCCTCTAAGACAACAAATCCCAGGTATACCAACTCCTTTGTAAAACTACATTTCTTCAGATTAATCAATAACTTCTCCTCTCGCAGCTTCTCTAGAACTCTTCTGATATGCATTAGATGCTCATCCCAAATCTTACTGAAAATCAAAATATCATCCAAATAAACAATAACAAAACTTCCTAAAAATTCTTTCAGTACCTCGTTCATGAGCCGCATGAATGTGCTCAGTGCATTGGTTAGCCCAAATGGCATGACTAACCACTCATACAAACCCTCCTTTGTCTTGAAGGCTATCTTCCATTTGTCTCCTTCTCTGATTCAAATCTAGTGATACCCACTCTTCAGATCAATCTTCGTGAAGTACTTGGCTCCACTCAAACAATCCATTATGTCATCCATTTTAGGTAATGGAAATCTATACTTGACTGTGATCTTGTTGATGGCTCAAGAATCTATACACATTCTCCACTCTCCATCTTTCTTTAGTGCTAGTACTGCAGATACTGCACATGGACTTAGGCTCTCTCTTATCAGCCCCTTCCTTAACAACTCTTGAACTTGTTTATTGAGTTGTTCACTCTCTGCAGGGGTCATTCTATGGGTTGCCTTATTCAACAAACTGGCTCTTGGTATCAAATCCATTTGATGACTTATCTTCCTCACTGGTGGTAAACCTTCTGGTACATTATCAGAGATAATGTCCTAAAATTCTTCCAACATATCTAAAACTTCTGTTGGTACATCTTCACATTTCTCTTGACTAATCTTAGGAATCAATGCAAAGCAATCATGCTCATGCTTCATACCCTCCAAAAATTTCCTACCATCTACCAAGAAAATTCTAGCAGTACTACATACCTTTTCTTCCACCTCCTTCAAGGGCTTTAACTTATGACGAACTCCATCCTTTGTTAGGGAATATGTGTTTGCACGACCATCATGGACAACACTCCTATCATACTGCCACAGCCTCCCCAATAGCATATGACATGCATCCATCGGTATGATATCACACAGCACCTCATCATGGTAGTCCCCAATCTTGAACTTCACTAAACACTGCTCATTGACCAAAGCTCTATGGTCCTTCTGCAACCATGCAATCTGATATGGATGTGGATGTTTTTTTCTTGTCAACTTCGTCTTGTCAACCATCTCCTCTAAAACAAGATTGTCAGTACTTCCACTGTCAATAATAATATCACAACACTTACCTTCACATTTGCACCTTGTGTAGAATAAACTCTTCCTCTGATTGGGTTCTTTCTCCTCATTCAACAAAGTTCTTCTAACAACTAGGGTTTATGCCCTTTTAGCATCTTCAAAACACTCAGACTGTGCATGTTCATCTACATGTGCAACTCGTGCATTACCTTTAGGTCTTCTATTTGTCCTTCCTTAATGTTACAGACACTCGTATGCTCGATGCCCTTCTTATCCACATTGGAAATAGGTTCCTTTGAAACCTCCTCTTCTGAGTCCTTGCCCAAGTCGACTCCTTCCTCTTCCTCTTTGCTCACCATTGTCTCGGTCATGAGGGCGGTAGGCATTATCCCCTCTCTGATTTCGACTGGTGCCAGCTTCTTCACTTTTCTTTTGTTCTTCATTATGGCCTCCATAGGGTCTTCCACCAGTCCTTCTGCCTTGACCTCTTCCCCTTTGCTTGCTATCGAATCTTTTATTTAGCTTCTCTTCCACCTTCAGGGAAAACTGGTACGCATCTTCTATGGTGGTCATTCTGACCAGGCTCAGCTCCTCTTGAATACTTGGCCTCAACCCATTGACGTAACGGGCTACCTTCTCCTTGTTGGCCTCTGCATGGCCTATCCTAATAGTAATCTTATAAAACTCTTATGTATACTCCTTAACAGACTTGTTACGTTGCTTCAGTCCTTGCAGCTTCTTCAACAACTCCATCTCATAGTCCACATGAATGAACTGCTTCTTTAGTTTCTCCACCATCCGATCCCATCTGGTGATCTTTCCTTTTCCTCTTCTATTCCTCTCTAATTGGACCTCCTTCCACCAAATACTGGTGTGGCCCTTCAACTTTATTTTTGCAAACTTGACCTGATCTGGGTCCTCCACATCTTCATACTCAAAATACTCCTCCATGTCATTGATCCAATCAATAAGCTATTCCGGATTCAAATTTTCAGAATATGTAGAAACGTTGATCCTGGGCCTCTTTCTGATTTTTGAAATAGCCCTCAACAACCTAACTTCTACAGGATCTCCTGCAGGTTCTTGTTCTTCCTCAGATAGCTCTTCTTCAGCTTCATCTTTGCTTTCTTCTCTTGTTCTCGGCTCAAATCCTCTTCGTAGCTCCTCTTGCAATGCATCGATTTGCCTTTGCAGGGCTCTAAAACCCTCTTCTGTCAAAGCATTCCTTCCAATATGATTTCTTCATGGAGGCATCTTGATCTCCGTAGCAAACCCACAACCTTAGATCCTGGTACAAACTGCCTCACGGTCGGCGATCTATCTACACACTCAAGAACCTTTGCTCTGATACCACTTGATAAAGGGGGTAAATCATAAAACACACAACAGAAATTGCACACAGAAAATAGAATATTTCTTTATTGATTTGGACAACTTATTACATTACAGAAGTTCAATTACAATTAGAGGAATCAATCCTCCACAGGCTGCATCACACTACAACTACCATCACCAGGGTCTGGAATCTTCAGCCTTATGTAACCCCTAAATCAACTAGGGTTTATGTTTTCCCACCTATTCTAGACTCTACACTTTCCCCCTTAACTCTACTACTGCATAGGGTTCCCAAATAGTCATAAATAGAACTTTTTGGCGATTGACGAACCATTTTAAGCGCCAAAAATCTCGTGATGTGAACTATCACGTTGAAAATTCATAAAAGGATTTCTATCAACTTTTTGGGACGTTATGGGATGTTTTAATGCCTCATATCTCATTTCAAAAATTTTCAGGGGCTTTTCGGAAAACAAAAACTTTAATATCTTTTAGCTTACAAATGATCTTTGCCTGATTCCTTCACCAAAGGTCTTATATTTCAGTTATGAAGCTTCATGTAAATTTTCTCTTCAATCAGTGCCCAAATGCAAACTTTCCTAAAATGGCAGTCAAACTTTCCAAAACTAGCAGTTTGAAAAAAACTGAAAGTCCTACATCATTATTCAGGAGATTATAGAACCAGAAACACTAATTATGGAAAGAAATGAAAACAACTACAATGATTTTGAATTAACTTCTTTTTGGGTGATGCAAGATTACCCTTACACCACTAGATGCTCTTGCATCACAAGGCTATATTCTAGTTTCCATTGGGTCGATGTCTACAACCACAACATTATAGCTTGCACTTTTGTTGATACTCTGAAGTTATGTTGTTCCAATTTGTTAATCAAATATAGAGATGTAATGCTTTTTACACATGAGTGTGTTGTGTAAACAAGACCATCGTAATAGACTCTAGAAGGGTAAAAAGCAAGCCCATCCATTTTCAAGCCATCTGCTCTATGAATGGTTCGTGCACATGCAACTTGCAAAAGGAACTAACTATGGACCAATATTCTTCTTTCCACCCTTACCTTTTTTACCACTCTTTTTATACGTGTCCAAGATGACAATATGTACTCTGTATATAGTGATTGCATTTTTTAACAACGAGTCTTGCCAACTTCAAGATCATTGAATTGAATCCAGACAATTTGTTGTTCAATTGTATAGAACTTAAAGATTCCATCTACTCAATTTACCAACCCATCCTATGTGTCAATGTTTCCAGCAACCAACTCAACCAATACACCTTGCTTAAGTGTTATGATGTTAGCCAATGTCATTTTCTCTATTGCAGGAGTATTGTCATCAACAAGTGCAAGTTGTGCATTAGTTGCCTTCAACAAGCATGTGCCTCCAGGAAAAACAACAAGCATTATGTTATTAAGCTCATTCACATTTGAATTCCTATGAAACAAATAAGGAAAGCTTGGGTCACTGGGTGGAGGCCTATTACAATTAGCATTCAAGTAGCAAATGTCCTCTTTAGTTTGTTGGCAACATCTAATACGATTTAGAATGGATATAAATTGTTTGTCTCTTTGCCTTAGTACAGTTAACAAATTGAAGCATTTAACATTGTCAACCCAAAATGTGTATGGTACTATCTTAGTATGTATTCTTGGTTGTTCAAACACCCAAGAGACTTGTATAGGTTATGCTTGGTACAAATCACCATAAAATATGATATCCAAATTGCCAAATGGTTTTGTTGGAGTATGTTTGATTTGGTGAAGTCTTGTGTCAATATTGTAAAGCATTCGAGAGCCAACCAATGATACTTCATCAAGAAGCAAAAGTTACAGTTGCTCATACTTCTTGCTCAGGCTATCAAGAGTGTTTGAATCCAAAGGTGACATTTTTGAGGAATTGTATGGTAGATGGAAAATAGAAAGTGCAGTAGCCCCATCGACATTGTCTGTTGCTTTTCCAGTTGATGCAATGATAACGCCTTTGACTTTGAGCGGATCACTATCAAGTTGTTTATCATAGAGTCGTAGTATTGTTTCATACATGTCTCTAGCTATAAAGTTCTTGCCTATACCAGTGCCACTGGTCAAAAATAGATACAATGGTCTCTTAGGTACAATTCTTTTGCCATGACTATGTCTTTCACTATCGCTTGTTGTTCCTTGGTCAATTTTTTTCACAAATTGAAATAGGCTTCTTTGCTAAGTAGTAATGGATGACTAGTCTCCAAGTAGGTAGACTTGCAAGAAGTGTCTATAGCTTTTGCAATCCTTATGTTCTTTAAATAAGCTTGAATGTCATATGTCTCTGGGGCAAGGTGAGACTCGTTTGTATTGCCCGTTTCAATATCAAGGTAGCCATTACTAGATGGCTCCACAACAACAACATCAATGTCCCCCCACTTAGTGCCAAAGGTAGTAGTGAATTTTGATTCAACACTTGCTATTTGTATTTTATGTTCATCAAGGGCTGCAATCCATGTTTCATGTCCAAGTAACAAGGATTGTTCACTATCACGAAAAGGGAGATACAACATGATCTTCTCCCTGCAATTGTTTTCAAGATCTTTGTGCTAGTTGTATCTAACATAGCGTATGATTCATGCCTTGCCTCTTCTGACCATATTTTGAGGTGTTCCATCATAATAAGCTATATATTTAGCCTAGCAAACATCTTCCAATGCATTTGCTTGTGCCACATATTTGTCTATTGCAGATGTGCACATAATGTTTTGAGAATCATCATATTCTTTTTCTAGTAACTTGGCACTTTTTAGTATAAATGTTCTATTTACCAATGGAGAAGTATTTATAAAAACAACTTTTCTAGAGCTTTGTTGCAAAGGCAATGACAATGTAATATGCACAGCTTGTCAACTTGACATTTGTTGGTACTTAATCAAAGCATTACCAAGTTTTCTTATGAATTGTATTTTGTTTTCATAGCTAGCTACACATTGCTGATGCACTTGCTGAAATGCATGAGAAAGTTTCCGATCTTGTTTGGTCATGTATGTGCTATAGTACGTTGGTGCTGCATATGCATCCAGTATGAATTGTGCATCGATGTTTGCATACCAAAGTTGTGGAACTTGCTTTGCAAAAGAATTGACCCATATGTCTGTTGGGTGTCTTTTCAACATTAAAATAGAGCGAAAGAGTGTTGATCTTAGCATTACAATATACTTTGTTCTACTCATTTGGAGGTTCTCTAATAGGGCTTCAAACAATGTTTCTTTTGTGTAGTTTTTGCTCTCTAACTCTGTGAAGAAACTCTTTGCTTTATGTTCCAATGCATGGTCAGGAGTAGGTAGAGGATCCAATATCATTGTTCTATCCAATGAGGCCAAAGGGAAGCCAAACCTGCAACTTGATTTTTTGTATTTTCTACAAGCGCTTGTGTGATGATGTGTTTGCATATTTACAAGGCTCTTATCTAACAATGTAGAGTCACAAGAAATATATTTGTCTACAAATGTTTCAATTTCTATATTTGAACAATATCCATAGATAGGGGCATTCTTCACCTAGAGCATGAAATGAACATGTTCATTGCCTCTATTCTAGAATTTTGTAAAAAAAAAGTACTCCATAACCTGACCAAATAATGCATGATTTTGCAACACCATTTTCTTAAATGCGTTGACTCTATGATTAAAATACCGGCTACATATCACTGGATTTTTCCTAATCATAGAATCTATTGATTCTTCTTCAATGGTTTCACTATATTTGCGTTGTTGTTTATCAGCTATTTGTTGTAATGCATAGCATAGCTCGGCCCAAAAGTGTTCAGCACTTGTCAATGTGACAAAAAAGGTTGGGAGCCCTAATTGCCTTATCAATGCAAAAATTTTGTTTCTAGTATCTTCAAGGTAGTCTGGTGAAGTTTGAATGTTAATTAATGACCTGTACCCCAATGGAGATTTTAGAGTTCTTTCAATAGCTACTGGGGAAGGAACATCTTTAGCACACAATACTCTAGAGTATTATGATGCACACAATACTCTAGAGTATTATGATGCACACAATACTCTAGTTTACGCTTTAACTTGATAGCAATTGTTCCAGTTTCATCTATTTGCCTGGGAAGTGCTTGTTGCACTCAATCAAAATCAATAGGAACATTGATGATTGTGCCAAGCAACCCAAGCTATGCTCTTTTATATCCCAATTGCCTGATCTGTGCAAATGCAATGCGCAAAGACACAAGTCTTTCTTCTAGGCTACTCAAGACTCGTACAAATTCTATTTTCTCATTTCATCTTATGTTCAAAGGAACTGCAAAAATGGGAACTTCTCCATTCAAAATGCTTTTCCTACATATGTTGCAAATGTATTGCCCTATTGCAAGCGGGTTTTGGGGTTGTTGATGAAATACTAGAGGAGGCATGGAACAATGCTCTATCAATTATAAAAATGATTTTTTGGAAATGTAGACACTGACAAACAACACATGCTACAGTAGGTGTCTATTTAATATATTGCAAGTATGCTTTAATAGATCTTTCAGGTTTACTATTTTGATTTTCTATTGCTATTTTCTTTGCCCTTTGCTCATGGCCTATAGCACGGATTTTTGACTTCAAAGAGTGCAATGATTCATGAGGCTTTGACTAACTGGCAGGTATGCATGACACACGTCGAGGCTCTAAGCACACCTTAGACCTTTGCAAACCACAAAGAGCCACTACTCATTTTGCATCGCTACCTTTCCCTTGACCATGGGTTGCATCTTTGAAGGAACACAATGTTCTAGGCAATTGTGAATGAGATTTGCACTCCATTTTGTTGGGTCCACTTGATAAATTTTCCTCCAATAGCTTTTGTTCTTTCAATTGTTCTTATCTCTCCATCATGTCTATGTCTTGAATGCATGTATCTAACAAGTATGCTTTAATAGACCTTTCAACTTTGTTATTTTGATTTGCTATTGCTATCTTCTTTACCCTTTGCTCATGGCCTATAGCATGGATTTTTGACTTTAAATAGTGCAATGATTCATGAGGCTTTGACTTAGTGGTAGGTATGCATGAT
This sequence comes from Cunninghamia lanceolata, assembly GCA_027924645.1. Lineage (NCBI taxonomy): Eukaryota > Viridiplantae > Streptophyta > Pinopsida > Cupressales > Cupressaceae > Cunninghamia > Cunninghamia lanceolata. The sequence goes on from BSBN01001019.1 coordinate 2,718,001, forward strand.
GCACACCGAGGGTCTAAGCACACCGTAGACATTTGCAAACCACAAAGAGCCAAAAGTCTTTCTGCATCCCTGCCTTGCCCTTGACCATGGGTTGCATCTTTCAAGGAATGCAATGTTCTAGGCAATTGCGAATGAGATTTGCACTCCATTTTGTTGGGTCCACTTGAGAATTTTTTTTGCAATAGCTTTTGTTCTTTCAGTTGTCCTTGTGTCCCCATCATGTCTATGTGTTGAATGCATGTATGTACAATGTTTGCTTCACTAATTGCATTGGGTTTTGACAAAGACGATGACTGCAATACATTTGAGCATTTTCTCGAGGTACTTGTACCAATGTTTTCTTATATCTGAATCAAAGGCTCATAGTGGCAATGGCCTATTTCAGTTTCAAAGAAAATCAAGTTGTAAATTGCTTGCAGAATTTTGCAATTACAATACACCTTGACCTTGGAGAGATCAGATGCTGGCCAAACATGCACAGCAACATTAAACATATTTAAAAGCCACAGCAAACAAAAACCACAACCTTCAAGCATGCTATGTGTTTATGGCATTCCAATGTTGGCAATAAAGCGACAAAGCAACACATGTTCATTATTTACTAATGGTGGAACTTTAACATGCCCATTGAGGCATGCCAATGCAAATTTGTCTCCTCTTGCAAGTGCATTACAAAAGGACTGTGCCGTGAACAAGCGCAAAGCAATAGGGTCAAATTGTTGCCCGGCAAAAAAAGCTATGCTATTGAACATACTTTCACCACAAGCACCTATGGATTTGGTTACTCTAGAAAGCCCATGTGTAGTAAATCGATTTCCAACCACACACCAAGCACTTTCAAGATTGGCACATGTTGACATCGTTAATTGCACATTCAATGTGGGCAAACCAACTTTCTTGAGAACACTGGTTCATAGTGACCATTCATGGGGTTTGCATCATGGAAGAGAATTGATATTGGGGCATTAGGTGAGTCCTTGTTAAACTCTAAATACATTGTCTTATGTGTCATAGACCAAACAAATATTGGTATATTCAACCATTTCAATAACCACTTAATACAGAATGTATCCCTCCAGAGCCCACGCTCACCATTTGCATTGCTTTTTGCTGCTGAAAGTCTCATCCTGTGGAAGTAAATATTTTGGTCTAATATTCTATGCATATCATAGAGCACAACAGGGTCTAGCTCATGTGCACAAGAAAATAGAGCTCTTCATTGCATCCATTGACAAGACAACTCAAAATAGTCTACTAGGCCATTGCAAAGCTCATCTTGAGTATAACGACAATGAAGCAACACATGCACTATATCAAACAAGCAATCCCCCACATTATAATGAAAATGGGAACCCTGAAAGCAATTTCCATGTTGAAGAGCATCATCAATTGTAAAGAAATGGATTTTGTCTTGAGGTCTATAGTCTTCTACTAAAATGGGCTCTTGAGAAGACTTGTTTGTTACATGATCTCGATGCTCAACCATTGTTCACAAAAGTTGATAGGCCTAAGAGAATTTGAAATGGCAAATAGATACAATCCTTGCCTATGCTTCCACACGATGCGATTTGTAAGCATAGACTAAATGGCTATAGATCACTGGTATAGTACGCTATATTTCTAGAGTTGCTCTGCATCATTGGAAAACCTAAATATCAAATGTCATTTCCATTTTTTTTAATTGCACTTATTCTATGTTCAGAATCTTATTAGCAAGTAGAACATGCATATTCTAAGCAAGTGTGGAAATAGAAAATGTACATGTAACATGCATTGAGCAAATTGCAAAAAATACCACTTATGTTATGCCATATAAACATCTGCTTCGAGGTGAAGAAAACAAAACATGATAATGTGCATGTAACATGCATTGAGCAAATTGTAAAAAAAATACAACTTATGCTATGCCATATTAACATCTACTTCAAGGTGCAGCAAACAAAACATGACAAAAAGCAGGCCAGCCACTAAAGAAAGCCAATGAGAAGCTCTAAACATTGCAATGATCTAAGCAATCTCCAACGCAGATAGGCAACAAATGAATAAGATACAAAACAGGAACTAGAAAATTTTAAGAAACCTATTGTCAATTACTCCAAAAGGAAATAGATAGTCAAGTAAAGCAACTGCTACATAACAACACTTTTCAGGTGGCAAAATTAAAATTTTGTGTGACATGGATCACTAGCTTTAATCCCACATATGACGTCAAAATTTTGAAGATGTGGCATTATAATAAGTGGCTTATAGTCTCCCATTTCAATCAAGTTTGTAATATTTTGCACTTTACATGGGCATTTTTTGGAATATCAAAACATGTCCATTGAAGACTGAAATAATTACAAGTTCAGGATGCTTCTGCCTTTCTTAGTTGTTCTAGAACCTAGGCTATGATAGAACTATGTCAAAGTTGTTTGTATATATTTCCATGGTGTGGCCTAAACCTTTTTTCTTTCTAGAACCCTAGGACATGATAGAATTTTTTCAAGGTTGTTGATAGTTGTTTCCATGTTCTAGGCTGAACCCTATTGGGTGTTTCTTGAAAAAGCAATATTAAATATCTTCTGGGTAAGTGCAAGAAGTTGGGTCCACATAGAGGGGAAGTCACAGGAAAAAAAAGCATCTCGACAGAAACGGGTACCCGTTTTAAAATAAACGAGTACTCGGGTGCCCGAGCCTAAACGGGTACCCCCTTAGAAATGGGTACCCATTTAGGAACGGGTACCCATTTCTATAAAGATATTTGAATTTGAAAAAAAAGCCTGCGCACTTTTTTTTCCTATACAAAAGGAACAGGTACCCATTCCTAAAAGCTTAGGCTTGGGAAAGGTATGGTAAGCCAACCCCTTGCCTTGGACTTGCAAGCTTTTTTCTAAGTACAGAACAAGAGAAAAGACTGAGTTTACCTATATGGCTGACGACATTTTTTTCTAATTTTTTTTACGAAATTAAAACCCATTATAGATGACAGTGTCTAGTTTTTAAATATGTAATTTTTTTTTACTGGACTTGTTTTCTATTTATTATTTAATTTATGATCAAACTAGTCCCAAAACTTGAAATGACAGGTGTTTGTATTTTTTTAATAACTTTTAATTTTTAAATTTTTTTGAAAAAAAAATTATATTTCATCATTATACACCATTATTTACACAATGAAAAAAAAAATCATTTTATGATTAGTTTTGCTCAAATTATGTTGGTAGTACACGAGGGTTTTTGAAAACAGTAATTAGGGCCAATAAAAAATTAATAAAAAAAAATATATTTGGAAAAAAAATTATAAAAAAAATCCTCATCAAACTTCACTATACTACACATCTTTCCCCAAAAGGGTTTAGAAAAATACTTTTGTTTAGGTCAAATTATGTTGGCCGTACACGTGCATGGTATGGTAAAAATAAAGTGACTTTTAAACAATGTTTTTTATAAATGCCTATTGAAAATCAATTTGTATCATTTGGGTATTAAAATAAATTACATATTTGGAAACTAGACTCCAAATGCTACATTTCATATTACTAACTTTTTTTAAGATTCAATCTTTAAGTGCCTCAAATGTTCAGGTCAAATGTGACAAATTCTGAAAATCAGGGAAAACACTTCCACTTTTTGGCCAAAAAGTGGACCCAACTTCTTGCACTGACCCTTCTTTCCTTTTGCATCTCCATTGATAAATGCACCTTTCTGTTGCATGACTGATCTACTTCTTCTTAATTCTGTAGTTCTGAGAGCTCAGGTCTTACCATGAAGGTCTGCCAAAAATCACTTAAAACAACATCCCCAGTTGACAATCTAATATGAAAAATTACTCAAGGTGTTCTTTCCTCTACCATCACATCCAAAGTGTACAGATATTTAGACTTGTTCTCATGCTATGTCCATTTTTTGTTAAATGTGTTAATTTCATGTTGGTTTTGATTTCAGATTTTTTGTTTTTAATTTGAGGAACATTGGATGCAAACTTAACTCCAGTTGTTAGGTATACACATCTATGCATGGCGTGGGAGGCACATGCTAGTCATGATGTATCAATGGATCTTTGATTTTGGTAGCCAAGGGGCCTTCTCCATTGACTTATCTTTGCATATATTGCAGACTAGTCATGATGTACCCATTCTTTGTAATGTCCCCAAATTCAAAAACCCTAAATCTGCCCTAATATAACAATTTCAATCAATCACCCTTGTGTTTGAGAAAGTTTATAACTTGATTGGGTATCTGCATGATAGAGTTAGAGAATATCTACAAGGTAATATTATATGATAATTCTTATTGGAATAAATAAAGAGAACAAGGCAAGTAAGATTAGTGGTACCACTCCCTGTTTTAGACCTGTAATAAGATTAGTAACAACTATAATTAGAAACAAATATCATGTCAAATACATATTGAAATCTTTGGGTTTCTAATTGATTCTTTCGAGCAAAATGGTTTGATAGGGTGCCCAGGAAACCCTCTACCCTAGGCACAAGAGCGGGTATCTTACCTCTCTTGGCCCCATGTGGCCTTCTTGCCATCCATATGGGGTGGCATGCCTAGTGAGGCATCCTATCATTGTTCCCCTTATCAAAACCATTATGTTTCCTCTTATGATTCAACTAATTATTAGGATAGGAGGTTGGAAATGCAACTACAGTAGAGTGTCTTGAAAATCACTCCAAGGCCAAGAGCGGCTTCCCATGCCCCTTGGCCCACATGCGGCATGCCTCGGCCATCCACCATGGGGTGATGTACTTAGAGGATGATCCCAACACTATTTCCCCTCTTTGTAGGCCCTCAATTCCCTCATCATAGACCCTATAACATTCATACACGAATCCACATTAATTTATAATAAACTATTCAAATCCATAGTTGCAACAATCATATTAAATGTGTTGTGAATATTTAATCTATATTTCATAGCAAGTTTCACAATGCTTACGCTACTAATGATAACCTTCCAATTATATGCATTTGTCATTATTTATCACATGACATTTATCTTGAGAAACATAGGGTTAGATACATCATACCAGGAGAACGGATTCTTGCCTTTATATCCTTTAGAATTCTTAAGGGTTTATTCTTTCCTTCTATGCTATCTCTAAATCTGCCCAAGTCTTAAATCTGGTAGTAAATCTCCATTGCATCTTCTTATAGATTTGCTTTTAATCTTAGAAATATGTTCTAGATTCCCTACTCTTCTCCTTAATACCATTGTTCTAAAACTGTCCTTCATAATCTCTAAATCTCTTCTTTGATCTTCATTAATTTGTATAGTATTATCTTCTATAATTCTTGCCATATGATATTCATTACCTCTCTTCTTAGATTTATATATATAATATTCTTGTTGTATAAAACAAAGTGGCTGCTACTTATAAATACTTAGCCTTGCATGATCGATGATGCCTTTTGCTCTCTATTGTAGCCTGTAGATTTAGATAAGATTATATGTTATCTTCTCCTATTCCCATGTCTCCCTTGTCTCTAAGTTATTTCTCTTTATAGTTCCCAATAGTGGTGCCTTAGTGAGAGGATGTGTCCTTTGAATGAATCATATCCCTTCTTAATTCATCCGCTGCCCTTTGATTGCAGCTCTTTATTAACCAAGCACTGATTTTATTTTACCATTGCTGATGTTTACTAGTCGATACCTATTAGTATAGGAATCATTTATGATAATCATCTAATCCTTTTTTGACTGCAACTATAGACAATGAATTGTTTATATTTTATTTTGATTAGTTTGAAATACTTTAATCGCATCATCTCTTTACTTGAGTCTATATGGAGCGTCACATTTATGGAGTTGACCTAAGAACTTTTGGGTGTTTATTTAATTTCAAAACTTCAAAAGAGACTCCTTTATGGGAGTCGATAATATTATTTAATTAATAATATTTAATTTATATTACTTTATAATATTTAAAATATCTTATATCTATATTTTATATAATATATATCTTGTTAATATATTATATTTTAATTATATATATTATATTTTAATTATTTATATAATAATATTTAATATTATTTATTAATAATATTATATATTTCTATCATTCAAATTAAACATCGCATTTCATAAAGGTATTTCACCATTTTTATCATGATGTTTAAATCTTTAATTTAAACAATGTCTAAATATCAGAACATCACATTCTTCTCTACCCACACTTTTTCCCCTCATATCTTTTGGACATAAGGATTTTATATGTGTTTTTTTGAAAAATTATTGTTAATGATGTTTAGGAAGCATATTTACTTGCCTTGGTTAAGAAAAAAAAAGGATGAAGAAGAGGAACTTATACAGACTGAAATCAATGATGCTAATCTTCTGTGCCTCTTGGACCGATTTGACATGCTAAATGATTCTGTAGATAATGATAAAGCAAGTTCTGAGGCTCTCCCTTTAAAAGGGCCTGGTTGGGAGGTAATAGTAAGTAGTGGAAAAGGTGGGAGTGTGTTGTCATCTATTGAAGGCTACCAACAATTTACTGGCACAAATGAGCAACATCCTAACTAAATACTTAGTGGCTTGTTGCTCTTTTTTTGGTATTGATGTCCCATCAACTCTAGTTTGACAAAGGTTTTTGTTCCTAGCCATATTTATTGTGTTTTTGTGGGAGCATTTTTGTTATCCATGAGAACTGTGGATTAGTGCTTGCACGTGCCAATCATCAGGATCAGTGCTAACAGTCAATAATAATCAATTAACTAACCTTCAAATATTGATAGATCAAATATTCTAGCAATGCTTGCAAGCATCATCAAGATCAGTGCTAACAACAAATGGGGCATAGAGTATGAAGTTGCCTCTCAATAATACATCCCTAGAGTCAATCTCTACCTCTTGTACTGCTAGATGAAGCAACAAAGGCTTCTTTGAAAGATAGTAATCTTCTTCTGGAATGCATTTGGAGTAAAATAGTTCCTGCTCCATGATCCAAAAAGAGACATAATTGAGAAGTAAAATGGTTTGTATAGGGTTCACTGTTGAGAAAAAAAGAGAGAAAAGAATGTCCAAATCTCTTTCTGCTAAAATAGCCCACATCAGGAAATGCAGAAAACATAGTTCTTAGCAAGTGATGAAACATTTTCTAGCTATGACCAAAGAAGGAATTTGAAAAACACACTGGTGGGAAACGTCTGGAACATAATAAGAAAAGGGTAATATGCATGACATTGAAGAAAGCCCTTGCAATGTTCTTAGCTTACAATAAACACAAGATGCTAATTAGCAACATCCCATGGAGAAGGCTATAACTCCTATTTTTACACCCCAAATGATCTCATTTGACATGCTAAATTGGAAAAGTTGTGTATTTTGTTCCCTTGTTGTTTAATATCAAAATAACTGAAGCAGAAATAATCCCACATTGTCTTGATACTCATATATCAATCATCTTTCCAGGTAGTCATAGTTAGCTTGTGGCTTTAGTCTTATAAAAAATTGTATGCTAATTTAATTGATTTGGTTTAGTAAGTGTATTGACAGAGTTTCTATTGCTAGTGTTTGTATACATCAATTTGTGTTGGGACCTTGAGAAAACACAAGTTCTTCTATCTTCAGTACAAGGAAAAAACATACAACCTTGAAATTATGGTTTTGAAACTCACAAAAGAAGTAAGGTCATCTGGGTTCAACCTCTTTGCTAATCCAAAGTCTCCTGTAGATTCATTATACCAATGTCAAATGTGAATATTCTTGATTTACACAACAAATCAAGTAGCTTCCTCCCTAGTGAATTTGTGTCAAAAGAGTTACATCTTGTTGAGTCTATTCCAAGGAGATCAGAACTTACCAAGATGGACATCTTGTGCCTTCGTCAAGAAAATATTTTAGCACTGCAAAGAAATTGGCACACTACAATCATGTTACTATTTCCCAAGAGAAATGTTGAAACAAGTACAGTCCCTTATTAACTAACCTTCAAATCTCGATGAAGGATATGATTTGAGTGCAGATAGTCCACTGCAATAATAATCAATTAAATAATCTTCAAATCTCGATGGAGGATATGATATCAGTGTTAACAATTAATTAATTATTAAGAGCATGCCATGTGCACAATTCTTGTTTATATTAACAACTCATTTTGCATAAATCTGAACAACTAGATATTCAGTGCTTGATTATGGTTTTATTTTACATGAATGATGATTGTCATTTATTTGCCATGCTTCTAGTTGAGAAATATGTACCAAGGGTGAACTTATTCATCTTTAACATTCTAGTGATATTTTAACTTGTAAGATTTTTTTATAGAGGATGATAGCTACTTACAATTCTATCAGATTCTATAAATTAACAAAAAGTATAGGTATTGGTCCAATAAATCAGTTAGAAGATATATGCCTATAAATGAAAAGAAAACAATAATTATGTTAACCAAAATTATTTCACCTCATTTTTGCAGGGCCACTGATTCTAGGCAACGTCTGTCTAGCCATCAGGATGGCATGCCCATCCTGATGGCCATACCTACAGGGAATGGTTTTTGAAAGATGTGTGGTACGTTCACCTAGTAGAGCCTATTCCCTAGACTACCAGCAGAGTATAATTATGATTAAAGTTAAGGTTTAGGTTACAATTAGAGATATTGATAATAAAAAATCTGAATAACCTACATTATACGAAAAATAGTTCAACATTAGCTAAAACATGCAACACATGTTAGCAGAAGAAATGCCGGTTTGGTTGAAACAAAATTAATGCAACATGGGCTACCAGAAATCTATGTAGGCTGCACCAAAAGTTATAGAACTGTGTGAGGAGCTACGTGGCATTCTGTGCTCATTAAAAGGCAAGCCATAGAATACAGTTGGTAGTCTGGGGAATAGGCTCTACTAGGCGAACGTACCACACATCTTTCAAAAATTGTTCCTACAGGTATGGCCATCGGCAACGTCTATAGGGCCTTCAGGATGCACCCATGCCCATGTTGGATGCTTCCCATACCATCTATCCAATCTATACTTTCCTACGTCCAATCAATTCCACCGAGGCTGCCATCTCTACCATCCATGCAGAGCTAAAATTTGACTGTATTTGGCCACCGTACCTTATTACAATGCAGAGTTGTTTCTATTTTTCTTATTGTTTTTTAATTAAAATCAAAAACTTATCTTATTATTTTTATTATTATTGAAATGTTGTCTCATGGAATAAACCGAAAATTTTCTAAACTCTTGTTGTTATATTATTTGAATGTATAATTATTTTGATATTGTTATATTATAATTATATTATTATATATTATATTATAATTATTTTGATATTATTATAGTATTATTATAATTATTTATATATATTTTTTTATGCATAATTAGAGATTATATTATATAGTATGTCAAAAAAGTTACATTCCTCAACCCTTTCATGGCTGGCAGTAGGTTCAGACCTTCAACCCTTCCCAAACTATAAGGTTATACCAGAGGAACACGCAGGGTCAGAGCTATAGACACCCATATGACACTGTAGACATATTTTAACTAGCTAACTAAAGGCTTCTGATACTTAAAAGGAAGCCAAGGAGACCCTGTAAAAATTTTAACTAGCATACTCTGCAAGCTTCTTCATTGTTGGGTGAATATTTTGTCTTCAACTAACTGAAGGAAAAATGGTTATATCAACCATAGTGTAATGAGATAAATCTCTTCTCTCAGCAAGGGGAGGTTCCCTATTAACTATCACAAAATACTTTAAACTAAATACTAATTCAGGGGTGAGGCCACATCATCCATTTCTCTTTTTTCAGAAATGATGTTTACAAAATAAAAGGCACTTTCTTGATACAAACTAAATAACCAAGAAACCCACGAGAGCACAAATTCTATCGTTGCTTCTTCTGTTGATTTATAACTTAGAACCCAGTAGAATGACGTGCAGCCCAAAGTCTTCACCTAAAACTACGACAAAATAAATGATCACAAAAGATAATAGAAGTTCAAATCCTTTCCAATATCTTTCACTTTAAAACACTAAATCACAAACTAAAGATAATTGTTGTAGCACAAAGTCTCCACAATCAACTTTAGAACATCTCCCAGATTATTCTCACTCACACTACTATTTGATCAAATAGATAAGATAGTATTAGGAAAAGGACATAAGAACAATTTCCAATACACCACAAGATATTTCAACACAAAGTTTGAACGATCACTTGCTTTCTTATTCACTTGATAAAATTTGATTTACAATTTGAACATAAAGTCTCAAAATACTCTTCAATTTGGCAGAGATTCGCTTCAATAATTAAAAGATCATATTTACAATAGAGGCCCTCTTTATTTATAGGGAGGAGCTTGGAGCAAAAATAGGAAATTTACAACTATTTTGACTTATTCAACAAAAGAGTCCTATTTGACTTGGGACTTCTTTTGTCTCACATGTAATTACATTTTGGAAAATTATATGTGGATATGTCCACAACAAAATTCAAATTACATATCATATACAAGAAACATAAACTAAGGCACTAGCTTCCTCCGTCATTCTTCTTTAGAAAATCCTAGTACATAGCTTGTATGGCTGCCATCTCGCATGCATCTAGTTTTGCTGTGTTTTCTGAGATGGTGCGGGCCCGAAGAATTGCATCTTTCACTTCTTTTATTGCCTTTTCATGTTTATCTAGATTGTCCTTTAAGTTTCCTAAAGTTGAATGTTGATCATATAGATTATCCATGGAAAGCACTGAGGGCACCTCCTCTTTGAATTTCCTTTGGACCATCTCTTCAAAGGAACTTACCATCTCCCCTGCTGGGAGGAACTTGTGATCTTCACCTGTTAAGGTGCATGGAAGTTCTTCTAGCCTATGTAGAAGTGTGACATCACTATCTTCACTGGCTTCTCGAGCTTGACATAGATCTTCAAGTAAACCCTTTATTATGTGGATTCGATGAACTAGAGTCTCCTTGGTCTTAAGATATGATTCCCTATTTGGGATGACCTCGATGGTAATCAGGTTCTTTATCTTAATCTTTTTCATATCTATCCACTCCTCCAAGCTCTCTTCTTGATCTTGCAGCTCTTGCAAGAGTAAGTCAACCAGGTTGTCCAACTCAGCTTTAGCTTTATCCATCTTCTCTTTTCTCTCTACAATGGTTTTTAGTAGAACTCATCCTTGAGCTAACAACTGCTCCACAATATCACCTACCACCCTTCCTTTGGCTTGTGCTTTTTCAACCTTCTGGATCAGGGGATCTTCTACAGTCACTGCCATGGGTTCTACAATTTATGATGACTTTACTATCTTTGAAGAACAACAGCAAGTTGTTCTGCTTTGGCCTTAGACTATTCTTTTTCTTTTTTGACCTCATCATACTTTTCAAGTAAAGTGCTGGCAGTAGTTTGAAAATCTGCCTTTATACCCTCATGAGTTAGCTTGCCCAACTCAACCCTTGAAATGACATAATCATTCATGTCAAAAGTGTCAACAATGGCATCTTCTGGTGGTTTAGCAATTTCTGCGTATCTGATTCCTTTCTCATTGACAAGCCTAGAAACACTCTTAGGCTTCTTCTTCACAGTCTTTGCTTTTATGGGTAACAAATTTTCAATATCAATCTCATCAGGCGAAGTAGCTTGCTTCTTCCTCTTTGGAGTATATGCAGATAACCATGGGGGAAGCACAAAAGCACCAACAACCGGAGGTGAGTCTACCACTTGTTTTGCTGGATCCATGTTTATACCTGTTATAGTCACAATAGGACTGGTGTTGGTAAAAACCACACCTATATCAACAACCTTTTTTGAAGCATCCAGAAGATTCTCTAAAATAGATTGTTGACCAATGTCAAAAGATGGAGAAGATAAACTTGGGATGAAACCAGAAGAATCAAAAATGGTCCCAAAACTAGTTTTCACAGAAGCAGGGGTATTATCAGAAGAAACAACAAAGATAGGTGAAAGAGGAATATTTGAAATCATTGGGAAACTACCAAAAACTGGAACATGAGGGTGAGGTGTAGAAACTTGTGTTCCTATGGGAAGATCTTTCTTAGGAGATTGAGGTGTATCACCAAGTTGTTCCTTTTCTACATCCTCATCTTTGCCTTGTTCAGTTTCATCTTCTTCATCAAATTTATTAGATACTATTGTTTGTTGAACATCCTTAGACTTCTAAATATTTTACTCTTCAGCCTCAACATCTTCAATCTCCATTTGATCAACATTAGTATCTTCAACATTTGATTCAGTGACATTGGAAGTTTCTGCAACTTCCTTCTTCTTCCCTCCTTTGGACACAAACTTAATTTTCAGTTTGTGTATCTTAGAAGAAGAAGGGGCTTCACTCCTATTTTTGGTTCTGTTCTCTACCTTCTTGCCTGTCTGCTCCTGTGTTTCAGTTTTTGATCTTGTGAGGAACTCTTTCAATTTAATCCCTTTACTTTCCAACCATACATTTGTGTTGGCCAATATTGGTTGAAATCTTTTCCTTATGGAGGTTTCTTCTTTGACCGACCATTTTACCTCTGGAAGAGGTGAGGCTTCAACATTCTCAGTATTATATCTGGGATCTAGAACATCCCCATCATCCTCCATTCCATCTGGAATATCAGCGAGGCCCAGCTCTTCAATCTGACTCAGATGAAGTTTGCAGTAGTCTAGCTTTCTGATCTCATTCTGTGCCCTGAGATCAGCCCAAATATCTTCAACCATTGGTATATGAAAGGTTGATTTCCTTTTGATCTTATTTTGAACTCTTCTGAAGTCAAAATGGTCTCTTTTCTTGTAGGTTCTCATAGTAACCAGCTGTAATTCAGAATCAACTATTTTTGCTTTATTGGCTGATTGATACCTTCTAATCTCAACGGGGAACTTTATCCCTGACTTCTTCAATTCCATCTGTTTATTGTACACTACAATCAGCTGTTTGCATAGCTCTATAAGAACAATACGGTCACTAGGAGACCGTGGAAGAATATAAGGGTAACCAGGATAATATCCTACCCTGAGATATGTGAAAGTGGGGAATTGCAAGAATAAGCAACCAAAAGAATTCACAATCTGCCAAGCTTCATCTGAGACCCTTTTCTGAACAAGTTCATCATCCCATAAGCACATGAATACTAAAAAGAAGGCATCATTGACCCTTCAAAATGATGAATTGATCCTTTCAGAGTTATTTGAGGGTAATACTCATATACAGGGATCAATCTCCTGTCTCCTACCTGAGTCAAACCTGGAAAGCTTCTCATGCTTGCAGCAACATATACAAGATACGAAGTCATATAGAATTTGAATGTTGTATTGACCTTTACCAGTTTCTCATGCAATGCATTACTGATCTGTTCTCCCAAGAATATTTTCTGAGTACCTCGTAGAATCACCTTGATGTAAGTGTACATCCATTCTTGGAACTTGGAAGAAGAGGGGAGTCCTCTGATACGACTCAAAAGAGTAATCAAATCACAAAATTCCTCTACAAAGTCACTCCTAGGAAGATCATTTGGCCATCTGGTCAAGTTACTTCTAGGGATTTTCAACCATTTGTTGTTTATGTACCTTCTTGCAGCTTCCACATCTTTATCATAATCCTGTTGCCCTTGAGCAAAGTCAATCCGTCCAATATTTTCAATGGGTGGACACATGAAGATTTTTTCTGGGAATTCTGCATCCAATCTCATGATCACATTCCCGTGAGAATCTGTCACAACTCTGGTGTCCCTGTTGTAATGGCTGGCTCCCTGAAGAACAAACTTAGGATTGTGTGCAAAAACTGGAAATGATGCAACCAAATGAATATTACTATCAATGATTTTTTGCATAGGTCTAGAAGGATTTGTCTATTTTGTTCTTTCTACAAATTCTGCCATGTCAACATGTCCAATTTTCATATCCCTGATTTTTTTAATATTTGACTGCATTGCGATCGCCGAAAAGACACCTTGGTACTTGTATTTCATGATTTTTGCCTTGGACGGAGATGGCTCTGACATGAGCTCTGAAGAGAACTCTGAGATTGATGTCTACCACGAACACTGGTCGAGAACTGCAAAAGGCCATGATCTTGCAGTTAGGGGAAAAATGGATAAACTGGGATAACCGTGATTCGATGATCACGGACAGGGAAGCATGCATTGAAGGGCTTGAGTGTGCGCAAATTGAGGTAAAGGCGAAAGCGGGCTAACATGCCTTGGAAGATAAATTTTTCTACTGTTGGGAAAAATTCAAGAAAATATGCATGAGCGGTCAAAATGACCGCTCTTGCATGAGGAAATACTTGCACGTGTAAAGTGGGTAATTTTAGCCGCTTGTACATGTGTTGGGAAGAATTTTTATTATCATGCATGGTCGGTGAAAAACACCACTACTAGATTTGATTTCTTGGAAAAATGTTTTACATGTAGGAGCAGTCAAAATGACCGCCCTTACATGTGGATATTTTGCAACCTTCAAGGTATGTGTATGGTCAGTAATTTCAACCGCTTGTACAGGTATGTTGAATTGCAATATGCTTTAGCGGCGAAAAATGCCGACACTACATGTATGGTATGGTTGTAAGTATTCAAGTTGCGAATAACACGGACTCAACAAGTTTGATATCTTAATCTTCTATGTAAGGGCGGTGAATTTGCCGCCCATACACCTTGCGTTTGGAAAACTCTTAAAAATGCCTAAGCGGCAAAAATGCCGACTTCACATCTGCTTGCATATATGCGGAGATCAATGATTTCACGAGACAAAAAAGACAAAAACACTGACAAGATATTATCGGCCAAAGGGGGTTTAAACCAAAAATAGGGTTCTGTCAAAGAAAGAAGAAAAATATGAAAAACTACAATTTTGCTTTGAACAATAACAAACAGAATAATCCTCGGAGGACAAGGGTTTGATCGGTTTAACTAACAAGAAATGGAAGATTTAAATAAGGAAACAATAACAAACAAAAACACTTACCTGTTTAAACATAAGAAACCCTAAGTGTCAACTGTAACTCGAAATCCATTATAATCCAAAGGTGCACGATCAAACGGTTGAAGAAAGAATTTGCGAATTGGCTAGAAGGTTTTTGAACAAAAGAAATGACAGGAAATAATAATGAAATAACACGTTTAAAAGCTTGAAAACAAGCCTTTAATGCTTGGCACGAGTGGCCATTAATGCCACTTGAAGTTGAAGATCTTGGAGATCTTGCTCAAATGGCAATTTCGATCGACCTGACACATGCCTTTACAAAATGCAAACGCAGTAAAAACTGCCAACCAAGCACATGCAACTAAAGTTTTTAATGAGAACATGTAATGGCGGCTAAAACTGCCGCTTAAGCACGTGAAAAAGAAAAATCATGTAAAAGTGGCATTTTTTGCCGACTTTACATAAGTGAACAAAAAGATATGTAAAAATGGTGAATTAGGCCGACCTTACATGTCAAGACTCAAAATTTCACTAACACCCCAAAAATGACCAAAATTGATATTTTGGTCAGTTTACAACCTAACCGATCTGTGCAAATATCAAGGAATCAATTTGAGGGAATGTTGTAAACTAGTCTAGGATGCCATACGACTTCACATCGAACCAAGAGAATCTTGTCTCGATTTATGAACTTAGAATGTAGATCACGGAACAGACAAGTTTTGTGTGGGTTGTCTACAAAAATGAGCGTAGCTAATTTTTAGAACAACAACTGGCTCTAACTGGGGAACTTCCTTTGATCAAACTTTGAAATGATCAAAGGGAGGAGAATCCAATCTCTAAGTGCCTTCATCCATTGCATTGGGCTATAGAGTCAAGCTACCAAAAGAAAAAGACACCAAAGACTAAATAAAAACACAAAAATATACAAATGTACTAATGAACTTATCTGATACTTCAAGGATTGAAGTGCTTTAGATGTTGCCCACTGTGAGGCAGCAAGAATGGTGTTCCATCCTGATATTCCAGTAAGAAGCTATTCTCACCACAAAACTGATGAATGGTGAATGGACCTCTCCACAAGGAATCAAATTTTTTGTGCATTCCCTTTGGTTCTCTCCTCTTGTCCCACAACAAGACTTGATCTCCAATCTGAAACTCACGAGTCCTTGCTTTCTTGTCAAAGAGTTTCTTTACTTGACTTTGATGCTTAGCGATATGATCCACTACCATAGTTTGTTGCTCCTCAAGTTCAGTTAGGTACATGATCCTTTTATCAATAGAACTATCAAAAGTTCTATTCTCCACTGTCTTGGCCAACTTCAGTGCTGGCAATTCCAAGGTAATTGGTATCTCCACATTTAGACCATACAGAATCTGAAATGGAGACATACCTATTGCCCTTTTAGGGGTAATCCTATCTGCCCATAAAGCATCAAACAACGCTTTATGCCAGGTTCTCTAATTCTCATCTACCAGTTTCCTAATA
This sequence comes from Cunninghamia lanceolata, assembly GCA_027924645.1. NCBI lineage: Eukaryota > Viridiplantae > Streptophyta > Pinopsida > Cupressales > Cupressaceae > Cunninghamia > Cunninghamia lanceolata. Next base: position 2,734,344 of record BSBN01001019.1, read on the forward strand.
ATAGTAACCAGATTCTTATTACTTGATTTTGCCTAACCATTTCCTTGCGGATAATAATCTAAAGAATGGGAAAGAATGATCCCATGCTCATAGCAAAAGTCAGTAATCTCATGGGAAGAGAAACAAGTAGCATTGTCTTCTACAATCTTGTTTGGAACTCTAAACCTAGAAATAATGTTTTCCTTAAGGAAATTGCATACCACTTTAGGAGTAGCATACTTAACTGGGATGGCTTCCACCCACTTGGTAAAATAATCCGTCGCGGTGAGAACATAGTTGTGTCCCACACTTGATGGTGGATTCACAGTGCCAATGAAGTTAATGCCCCATTGCTGAAAAGGCTCTTCAATCACCACTGGTTTCCCAAAAAACTGTTGACACAACTCACACCTACATACCATAGGCAAGAAAATGAGCGATATTTGAATACCACTCATCAGTAGTAGTGACAAAAAGAACAGTTGGTGTATCCTCAACTTCTTCTTCTTCATCCCCTGTCTCTTTTGGTATGTTATCAGCAATCAATTGGCACAAACCTCTTCCACACACAAGCTTAGTAGGTTTGATATCAAGATCAAACTCTTGGATCTTAGCAATCCAATTGCCTCTTTTAGTTCTGAACTCCTGTTGAGTCAGAATCAACTTTACTGTTGTATCAAGCACCAAAACAACAGTATGTGAATTTAGAATATAGAACCAGAAATGTTTTACTGCCTTGAGCACGATATAAGCATGTTTCTCCATATTTGAATATTTCAACTCATGAGCTTTGAGAGGACAACTCATAAATGATATGGGGGATTCCACACCTTCTTCATTCTACTGAACTGGAATAGCTGAAAGTGTATGTTCAGAAACGTAGCTGTAAACTACGAAATCTTTGGTATAGTCAGGACAAACAAGAACTGGAGCATGAGCAATAGCCCTCTTGATATCCTCAAATGTCGCTTTGCCTTCCGCAGTCCAATAGAAAGTAGCCCTACCCTTCATCATGTTGACGATGTGACAGGTTTTCTCTACAAATTCAGGAATGAACCTTCGCAGAAAATTCACCTTTCCAAAGAAAGAATGAACTGCAGTCTTACTAGTAGGCAGAGTAAGACTTTGAATAGATTTGACTCTTTCTGAGTCAATTTTAGTGCCTTCTCAGGATACAATGTGTCCGAGAAGTTTACCTTCTGTAACCCCAAAAACTGACTTCTTAGGGTTGAGAGAAATACCATTTTTTCGACATCATTCCAGCACTTGTCATAAATGGTATGCATGATCATGACGATGTTTTGAAAAAATAGTCAAGTCATCAAGATACACCACAATGAACTTCCCCATCTCATCTTTGAAGGCAAGGTCCACTACTCTCTGGAATGTGGCGCTAGCATTGATCAGACCAAAAGGCATTATGTGATATGCAAATGTGCCCCAAGGTGTAGTGAAAGTAGTTTTATACTAATCTGCTTCATTGACTTCCACTTGATTATACTCTGAAAAAACGTCTAGCATAGATAGCATTTCTAAACTAGTTACTGTTTGCAACACTTGGTCGATGATGGGTAATGGGTAGTTATCCTTTAGAGAAGATTGGTTGAGATTCTTGAAATCAACACAAAAACAGATTTCTCCGGTCTTCTTCCTTATAAGAACTATGTTTGTAATCTAGGTGGAATGATGAATTAGAAAAATTATCCTTGCATTCAACATTTTCTGAATTATAGAAAGGATAGTACCTGATATTTTTGGATTGTATTGCCTGTGTTTCTACTTGTGAGGCAATGACCCAGTTTTGAGTGGAATTTCATGTTGAATTTCCTTTGGCCTGAAGGACTTCATATCATCATAGGAATATGCCAAGACATCAATGTAATGGCGAAGGAGTGTAATGAATTTGAACTTCTCATCGGTAGTGCAACATTTCCCAATGTTGACCATTTTGGGATTTGCCTCCGAACTCAAATTTACTTGCTCAAATTCTATAGAGGAACTTGAATCTAGCTATTGCTGTTGCTTGATATATCTATCATGCTTATCAAATAGCTTCTCAAGGGAAACCAAACCTTTTGGAATCTTATTCCCTTTCAGTTGAATAAACTCTTCACCAGTTTGTGAATCTATTTCAGAAACGTATTCCCGTGGTGGAGATTCACTACCTTCAAAATAGAGCTTATCAAACTATCCATCTTTTCCAAGAAAGCAATGATTTGATTATCACCATTAAACACCTACCAATGGTCAGCATTATCAAGTACACTTGGTCGGAAGACCAATTCAATAGTGTACTTAGTTCCTTTGAAATCTTTATGAGGCAGCATGAGAGTGGCGGAGACAGCTAACGAATCTGCATGATCATTAAACTCCCTTGGCACTACAGAAATGTTGAAAGCATCAAAACCTTCAATGCAATCCCATACATGATTGCGATAATGTCTCAATCTTTCATTCTTGGTTTGATACAAATTTCTCACTTGACAAACTACTAATTTGGCATCTCCTTAAGCATGAAGAATTTTAACACCCCTAGCATGAGCAGCTTCCAATCTGAGCAACAAGGACTCATATTCGGTGGTGTTGTTAGTATTGTCGAATTGCAACTTGTATGAGAAAGGGAAAATATCCCCTTGTGGAGATATCAAAACAATTCCGCTCCAGAACTAGTAGAGGAACAACTGCCATCAAATTCTAAAACCCAAACCTCATTAGAATTTGATTTTTTGGAATTTCGTTGATCAAAAGATTCCTCTTCATCAGTGAGGGAAGAATCTGGCATTATTATACTTTCACCTAAACTTTCATCTGAAAACTCTTCTGATTCTCCATCTGAATTATCTAAGCTATTACATGATGAACTCTCATCTGATGAACTAGAAACATCTTCAGTGGACAGGAAATAATTACCCATTCCCAAGGACTCAAACAAAATTTGAGCTTTGGGATTTGCCGTTTGGGTAACAATATATTTCGCCTCCTTCTCAGGAAGCAACTTTTGCATAACACCTTTAATAGGTATCCTTGCTTCAGATAGATCCATGTTCAACTCCCCACCTACATCCTTGCAAAAATTACACCCAAGCAGAATGCCATAGGAAGCTGAAACATCAGCTACTAGGATTGTCATCTTAATTCTCTTGTCTGGAAAAGCTGCAAATGCAAATTGGGCATCTTTGATTTGACCCAAAAGTGGTACTTGCTTGTTTTCCATGGAGAAACATCTCCCAAAAAGTCTTTGTTAAGGTGAGGCCAAGGGAGTCTGCTACTTTGGTGGGCATAACATTATCAGAGGCTCCAGAATCTATTATGCAATTGCTTAATTTATGACCATTTACCAATAGAGAAACATAGAAAGGTTCTATTTTTCTAGAAGCAACAAGGGGAGTAGTGACAAGATTATTTTGGGTAGATTTGTCCTTTGAGGAATCATGGGTAACTTTTAGAAAATCTTGTCCTGTAGGGACGGTCTTGTTTTTGACGTATTTAGCTAACCTATCAAACTGTTCAGGATTAGCTTGTAAATACTCAACTTCAGACATTTGGATTTTAGTCTTCCTAGCATGATCTATTATATCAAATGACTAGAATGAGCTAGAAATAGAGGAAGGAAATCCATCATTCTAATTTTTATTTGAGGTAGTACTGGTCTGAGGGACATAATCAAAAGGTACAGGATTGTTAGGTGTACTTACTTGCTTATTGCCCACCGGGTCCTTTGATTGGAAAGGCAGTAGAGTTCCTCGTTTAGCAATTGAGATCACTGGTTGAGGTTCTTCTCTTGTCTTTCCCTTATCAACTTGTTGAGTTGACTGATTTTGGGACCTAGTGAAAACAACATATGCTCCATCATACACTTCTCCTTCTTTTTCAGCTTTGTATTGGTAATTCAGAAAGCCAATGGTAGAGTCGCCAGCTAATTCTTCTTCTCCTTCTGCAAAGATATTAGCATCGTTCTCCTGGTCCAACTCAGGTTGGAAAGAATGATCATGTTTGGCTTCATAATAACCAACTACTGAGTTGACCGGTGTTGCTTCAATGGCAAGCTTCCCCTATGTAGGTGGAAGATGATTGGGTTGCCCTTGATTTTTAGCAGTGTTGCCTTGATATGAATTGTTGGGAAATGTCCTCCTTGGTATATCCCGATAAGGAGGGGCAGACATACCTTGAGACATTTGGCTTTTCAGAGCTAGCAATTCATTTGCTAACTTTTGCACCATAGGGTCCGCGGTGCTTGTGGAAGAATTCTTAGTAGAAGAGGAACCTTTATTTCTATTAGAATCTCTTCTTATCTTACCTGCAAGGATAAGATCATCTTCAACTTCGGTAGCCAAAATCTGAGCTGCAGGAAGATCTGCAGGACCAGCCTGCCTTAACAGAAAACTCACTTCAGGAAGTTGAGTATTGATAAAGAAACACTTAAGATTCTCTGTTGTTGGCTAAGCAGTTGCGGGAATCCCGTTTCTCAACTTATTAAACTTAGCGATGAAATCTCGCATAGGTTCATGAGGCTCTTTCTTCATTTGTGTAAGCTAAGCCAATAAGGCGTGTGCATCTTCTGCAGGTTTGAACCTAGCCTCAAACTTGGTTTTGAGAGTTCCAATTAGTTATAGTCTGAGCTTGAAGATGATAAAACCAATCTGCAGCAGCACCTTGCAGTGTTTCCACAAAAATCCTTACTGCTACATCTTCATGCTCAACACCTATCACACCACAAGCTATGCAGAAATCTGCAATGTGTTCATCAGGGTGAACTTTCTCGTCACCATAGAATTTGGAAAAATTCTTTCTTGAACTACGAGGTAGTTCATGCAATGGTGGGGTTAAATTTAGAGGACCAAAAGAGTTACCCCAAGGGCCTTGGGCTGCCATGATGTGCTGATTAAAAGGAGGGATAACAAACTTTTGTGGAGTATGAACAAACAAAACTCTGCTAGCACTAGAACTAGAAGCTTCACCTGGTATTGGAGACTTGGCATTGGTAGGAGGAAAACTCCTGGTTCGCTGAAGATGAGGTTGTAGAGGCAAAAGACCAAAATTATTTTGCTGCATCAGTTGAAATACATGATCAATAATACCTTGAGCTCTCTTGCTTCTTGTATACCGTGAATTTGCTAGAATGTAGTATACTCAACAAAATTTTGTAACAAATGGAAAAGAACTGAAAATGCTTCAACTCGAAGCATGAGGCTTCAAGTTGTGCCTTCCTTCCCCAGTAGATTCACCAAAAACTGTTGGGTGAATATTTTGACTTCAACTAACTGAAGGAAAAATGGTTATATCGACCACAGTGTAATGAGATAAATCTCTCCTCTTAGCAAGGGGAGGTTCCCTATTAACTATCACAAAATACTTTAAACTAAATACTAATTCAGGGGTGAGACCACATCATCCATTTCTCTTTTTTTAGAAATGATGTTTACAAAATAAAAGAGCACTTTCTTGATACAAACTAAATAACCAAGAAACCCACAAGAGCACAAAGTCTATCGTTACTTCTTTTGCTGATTTATAACTTAGAACCCAGTAGAATGAGGTGCAGCCCAAAGTCTTCACCTAAAACTACGACAAAATAAATGATCACAAAAGATTATAGTAGTTCAAATCCATTCCAATATATTTCACTTCAAAACACTAAATCACAAACTAAAGATAATTGTTGTAGCACAAAGTCTCCACAATCAACTTTAGAACATCTCCCAGATTATTCTCACTCACACTACTATTTGATCAAACAGATAAGATCATATTAGAAAAAGAACATAAGAGCAATTTCCAATACACCACAAGATAATTCAACACAAAGTTTGAATGATCACTTGCTTTCTTATTCACTTGATAAAATTTGATTTACAATTTGAACACAAAGTCTCAAAATGCTCTTCAATTTGGCAGAGTTTCGCTTCAATAACTAAAAGATCATATTTACAATAGAGGTCCTCTTTATTTATAGGGAGGAGCTTGGAGCAAAAATAGGAAATTTACAACTATTTTGACTTATTCAACAAAAGAGTCCTATTTGACTTGGGACTTCCTTTGTCTCACATGTAATTACATTTTGAAAAATTACATGTGGATATGTCCACAATAAAATTCAAATTACATATCATATAAAAGAAACATAAACTAAGGCACTAGCTTCCTCTGGTATTCTTCTTTAAAAACCCTGGTACATAGCCTGTATGGCTTCCATCTCGCATGCATCTGGTTTTGCTATGTTTTCTGAGATGGTGCGGGCCCGAAGAATTGCATCTTTCACTACTTTTATTGCCTTTTCATGTTTATCCAGATTGTCCTTCAGGTTTTCTAAAGTTGCATGTTGATCATATAGATTATCCATGGAAAGCACTGAGGGCACCTCCTCTTCGAATTTCCTTTGGACCATCTCTTCAAAGGAACTTACCATCTCCCCTGCTAGGAGGAACTTGTGATCTTCACCTGTTAAGGTGCATGGAAGTTCTTCTAGCCTGTGTAGAAGTGTGACATCACTATCTTCACTAGCTTCTCGAGCTTGACATAGATCTTCAAGTAAACACTTTATTATGTGGATTCGATGAACTAGAGTCTCCTTGGTCTTAAGATATGATTCCTTGTTTGCAATGACCCTGATGGTGATCAGGTTCTTTATCTTAATCTTTTTCATATCTATCCACTCCTCCAAGCTCTCTTCTTGATCTTGCAGCTCTTGCGAGAGTAAGTCAACCAGGTTGTCCAACTTAGCTTTAGCTTTATCCATCTTCTCTTTTCTCTCTACAGTGGTTCTTAGCAGAACTCGTCCTTGAGCTAACAACTGCTCCACAATATCACCTACCACCCTTCCTCTGGCTTGTGCTTTTTCAACCTTCTGGATCAGGGGATCTTCTACAGTCACTGCCATGGGTTCTACAATTTATGATGACTTTACTATCTTTTGAAGAACAGTAGCAAGTTGTTCTACTTTGGCCTTATACTGTTCTTTTTCATTTTTGACCTCATCATACTTTTCAAGTAAAGTGTTGGCAATAGTTTAAAAATCTGCCTTTATACCCTCATGAGTTAGCTTGCCCAACTCAACCCTTGAAATGACATAATCATTCATGTCAAAAGTGTCAACAGTGGCATCTTCTGGTGGTTTAGTAATTTCTGCGTATCTGATTCCTTTCTCATTGACAAGCCTAGAAACAGTCTTAGGCTTCTTCTTCGCAGTCTTTGCTTTTACAGGTAACAACTTTTCAATATCAATCTCATCAGGCAAAATAGCTTGCTTCTTCCTCTTTGGAGTATATGCAAATAACCATGGGGGAAGCACAGATGCACCAACAACCGGAGGTGAGTCTACCACTTGTTTTACCGAATCCATGTTTATACCTATTATAGTCACAATAGGACTGGTGTTGGTAAAAACCACACCTATATCAACAACCTTTTCTGAAGCATCTAGAAGATTCTCTAAAATAGATTGTTCACCAATGTCAAAAGATGGAGAAGATAAACTTGGGATGGAACCGGAAGAATAAAAAATGGTCCCAAAATTGGTTTTCACAGAAGCAGGGGTATTATAAGAAGAAACAACAAAGATAGGTGAAAGAGCAACATTTGAAATCACTGGGAAACTACCAGAAACTAGAACATGAGGGGGAGGTGTAGAAACTTGTGTTCTTGTGGGAAGATTTTTCTCAAGAGATAAGTTGTTCCTTTTCTGCATCCTCATCTTCACCTTGTTCAGTTTCATCTTCTTCATCAGATTTATTAGATACTATTGTTTGTTGAACATCCTTAGACTTCTGAATATTTTGCTCTTCAGCCTCAACATCTTCAATCTCTATTTGATCAACATTAGTATCTTCAACATTTGATTCAGTGACATTGGAAGTTTTTGCAACTTCCTTCTTCTTCCCTCCTTTGGACACAAACTTAATTTTTAGTTTGCGTATCTTAGAAGAAGGGGCATCACTCCTATTTTTGGTTCTGTTCTCTACCTTCTTTCCTATCTTCTCCTGTGTTTCAGTTTCTGATCCTGTGAGGAACTCTTTCAATTTAATCCCTTTACTTTCCAACCATATGTTTGTGTTGGCCAGTATTGGTTGAAATCTTTTCCTTATGGATGTTTCTTCTTTGACCAACCATTTTACCTCCGGAAGAGGCGAGGCTTCAACATTCTCAGCATTATATCTGGGATCTAGAACATCCCCATCATCCTCCATTCCATCTGGAATATCAACGAGGCCCAGCTCTTCAATCTGACTCATATGAAGTCTGCAGTAGTCTAGCTTTCTGATCTCGTTCTATGTCATGAGATCAGCCCAAAAGTCTTCAACCATTGGTATATGAAAGGTTGATTTCCTTTTGATCTTATCTTGAACTCTTCTGAAGTCAAAATGGTCTCTTTTCTTGTAGGTTCTCATAGTAACTAGGTGTAATTCAGAATCAACTATTTTTGCTTTATTAGCTGATTGAACTGAATACCTTCCAATCTCAATGAGGAACTTTATCCCTGACTTCTTCAATTCCATCTGTTTATTGTGCGCTATAATCAGCTGTCTGCATAGCTCTATAAGAACAATACGATCACTAGGATACTGTGGAAGAATATAAGGGTAACCAGGATAATATCCTACCCTGAGATATGTAAATGTGGGGAATTGCAAGAATAAGCAACCAAAAGAATTCACAATCTGCCAAGCTTCATCTAAGACCCTTTTCTGAACAAGTTCATCATCCCATAAGCACATGAATACTGAAAAGAAGGCATCATTGACCCTTCAGAAATGATGAATTGATCCCTTCAGAGTTATTTGAGGGTAATACTCATATACAGGGATCAATCTCCTGTCTCCTAACTGAGTCAAACCTGGAAAGCTTCTCATGCTTGCAACAACATATACAAGATACAAAGTCATATAGAATTTGAATGCTGTATTGACCTTTACTAGTTGCTCATGCAATGCATTACTGATCTGTTCTCCCAAGAATATTTTCTGAGTACCTCGTAGAATCACCTTGATGTAAGTGTACATCCATTCTTGGAACTTGGATGAAGAGGGGAGTCCTCTGATACAACTCAAAAGAGTAATCAAATCACAAACTTGCTCTACAAAGTCACTCCTAGGAAGATCCTTTGGCCATCTGGTCAAATTACTTCTAGAGATTTTCAACCATTTGTTGTTTATGTTCCTTCTTGCAGCTTACACATCTTTATCATAATCCTATTGCCCTTAAGCAAAGTCAATCCGTCCAATATTTTCAATGGGTGGACACATGAAGATTTTGTCTGGGAATTCTGCATCCAATCTCATGATCACATTCTCATGAGAATCTGTCACAACTCTAGTGTCCCTGTTGTAATGGATGGCTACCTGAAGAACAAACTCAGGATTGTGTGCAGAAACTAGAAATGATGCAACCAAATGAATATTACTATCAATGATTTTTTGCATAGGTCTAGAAAGATTTGTCTGTTTTGTGCTTTCCACAAATTCTGCCATGTCCACGTGTCCAATTTCTGTATCCCTGATTTCATCAATACTTGATTGCACTGCCACCATTGGAAAGACACCTTGGTCCTTGTACTTCATGATTTTTTCCTTGGATGGAGATGGCTTTGACATTAGCTCTGAAGAGAACTCTGAGATTGATGTCTACCACGAACACTGGTCAAGAACTACAAAAGGCCATGATCTCGCAGTTAGGGGAAAAATGGATAAACTGGGATAACCGTGATTCGATGTTCATGGACAGGGAAGTATGCATTGAAGGCATTAAGTGCACGCAAATCGAGGCAAAGGTGAAAGCAGGCTAATAGGCCTTGGAAGATAAATTTTTCTAGGGTTGGGATAAATTCAGGAAAATATGCATGAGCGGTCAAAATGATCTCTCCTGCATGAGGAAATACTTGCACGGTAAAGTCGATAATTTCAGCTGCTTGTACATGTGTTGGGAAGAATTTTTATTATCATGCATGGTCGGTGAAAAATACCGCTACTGCATGTGATTTCTTGGAAAAATGTTTTACATGTAGGAGCAGTCAAAATGACCGCCCTTACATGTGGGTATTTTGCAACCTTCAAGGTATGTGTATAGTCAGTAATTTCAGCCGCTTGTACGAGTATGTTGAATTGCAATATGCTTTAGCAGCGAAAAAAGCTGACACTACATGTAAGGTATGGTTGTAAGTAGTCGAGCAACAAATAGCACCAACTCAACAAGTTTGATATCTTAATCTTCTGTGTAAGGGTGACGAATTTCGCCACCCATACACCTTGCATTTGGAAAACTCTTAAAAATGCCTAAGCGGCAAAAATGTTGACTTCGCATCTGCTTGCATATATGTAGAGATCAATGATTTCATGAGACAAAAATGATGAAAACACTCACAAGATATTATCGGCCAAAGGGGGTTTAAACTAAAAATAGGGTTTTGTCAAAGAAAGAAGAAAAATATAAAAAACTACGATTTTGCTTTCAACAATAACAAACAAAATAATCCTCTGAGGACAAGGGTTTGATCTCTTTAACTAACAAGAAATGGAAGATTTAAATAAGGAAACAATAACAAACAAAAACACTTACCTATTTGAACATAAGAAACCCTAAGTGTCAACTGTAACTCGAAATCCGTTATAATCCAAAGGTGCGCGATCAAATGGTTGAAGAAAGAATTTGCAAATCGGCTAGAAGGTTTTTGAACAAAAGAAATGACAGGAAACAATAATGAAATAACACATTTAAAAGCTTGAAAACAAGCCTTTAATGCTTGGCACGAGTGGCCATTAATGCCACTTGAAGTTCAAGATCTTGGAGATATTGCTCAGGCGGCGATTCCGGCCAACCTGACACATGCCTTTACAAAATGCAAATGCAGTAAAAAAACACTGACCAAGGACACACAACTGATGTTTTTAATGAGAACATGTAATGGCGGCTAAAACTGCCGCTTAAGCATGTGAAAAAGAAAAATCATGTAAAAGCGGCATGTTTTTGCCGACTTTACATAAGTGAGCAAAAGGATATTTAAAAGCAGTGAATTAGGCCGACCTTACATGTCAAGACTCAAAATTTCACTAACACCCCAAAAATGACCAAAATTAATATTTTGGTCAGTTTACAACCTAACCGATTTGTGCAGATATCAAGGAATCGATTTGAGGGAATGTTGTAAACTAGTCTAGGATGCCATACGACTTCGCATCAAACCAAGAGAATCTTGTCTCGATTTACGAACTTAGAGTGTAGATCACGGAACGAACAAGTTTCATGGGGGTTATCTACAAAAACTAGCATAGCTGATTTTGAGAACAACGTTCCTGAAGTCATCCACCCATTGGAGACCGTCGACCTCAACCAAGCCCAGCATCCTTCTGATGAAGTCCACCGTGATCGTTGTTTGTTCCTTCAACATGATCAGCTCAAAGCCCTTGACATGTAGGATGAACAGGTATATAATTATTTATATTATTATAATATAATATTTTAATTATATTTATTATATTATAATATAATAAATATAATTAAAATATTATATTATAATAATATAAATAATTATAATAATATAATAATAGCAAAATAATTATAATGTTATAATATAATAATATAGTTATAATATTATAATATAATTATAATAATATAATTATATTATAATATTATAACTATATTATTATATTATAATATTATAATTATTTTGATATTATTATATTATATTATAATAATATCAAAATAATTATAATATTATAATAATTATAATTATAATATTATAATAATTATAATTATAATTAAATAATTTTATTTATTGTATTTATTACTATATTTATTATTATAAACATTCATTATAATTATAATTATGTAATAATATTATAATAATATAAGAATATAAATATAATATTATTATATTTAATAATGTTATAGTTTTATTATTATATATTGATTTAATTAATGTGTTACATAAGAATGTATATAGGAAGAGAAGTGTGGGCATGGAGTTTAACCTAAGGAGGAGAAATCAAGAGAGGGATAAGAAAAACAACTAAATAAAAAGAGATAGAAATACATCCTAAGAGTAGACAAAGAAGCAATTAGGAAGACTGAGGATAATAAAGAGCGGAAAATAAAAATGAAAACATAACACATAACTATGTGAGAATCAAAAGGGGAGAAAAATAAATAAAAGAAAACCCCAAATAAGAAAATTAAAAAGAATATATATATATATATATATATATATATATATATATATATATATATATATATATATATATATATATACACACACACACTAAGAGTAGACAAAGAAGCAATAAGGAAGACTGGGGATAATAAAGAGAGGAAAATAAAAATGAAAACATAACACATAACTACCTGAAAGAATCAAAAGGGGAGAAAAATAAATAAAAGAAAACCCCAAATAAGAAAATTAAAAAGAATACATACATACATACATATATATACATATATATATATATATATATATATAAACCCCAAATAAGAAAATTAAAAAGAATACATACATATATATATATATATATATATAAGAAAATTAAAAAGAATACATACATACATACATACATATATATATATATATATATATATATATATATATATATATATATATATATATATATATGTATTCTTTTTAATTTTCTTATTTGGGGTTTTCTTTTATTTATTTTTCTCCCCTTTTGATTCTTTCAGGTAGTTATGTGTTATGTTTTCATTTTTATTTTCCTCTCTTTATTATCCCCAGTCTTCCTTATTGATTCCTTGTCTACTCTTATGATGTATTTCTATCTCTTGATTTAGTTTTTTTTCTTATCTCTCTCTTGATTTCTCCTCCTTAGGTTAAACTCCATGCCCACACTTCTCTTCCTATATACATTCTTATGTAACACATTAATTAAATCGATATATAATAATATAACTATAGCATTAAATATAGTAATAACTAAATAAATAAATAAAATTATTTAATTATAATTATAATTATATTATATATAATATAATTAATTATATATATATATATATTTATGGGTAAGAGGTCGTGGCCAGTGATATATTTTATTATAAAAATTTTAAAGTACACCTCTGTGCACCAGTAGGAAAGAACAAAGTGAAGAAAACCTCCACTCTTGCTCGGGACTCATGGAGTCCAGTACATAATTAAGTTTACAAATCTTTTTGTCAGTATACAAGAAAGTTCACTTTGAGGATAAATCCTCTTTTACAAAGATAAAGAATTACAATCGTAGTCCTTGCTCTTCACATGAGCCAATCTTCAATTATATTGCTTGCTACTCCTTCATTTGGTCTTTCATCCTGGGGTAACTTAAACAGATTCATGTTGATCATTATGGGCATCCTTCTTTTCTAGATCATATAGTCACCTGCTTAAAAGGAATAGGTTTCCTTTCCTACTGCTGTAATACTCTTGAGGATTCCTATAAAACACACCCGTGTCTTCCCAAACTACTACTCGTGTTATCCAAAATTCCTGCACCAGACTTGTTAGCTCTTCTCATATCAAGCTAATGATAATTAAATCCACTTGAGAATACTTGCAGATTCTTCCAACATTACCATCGAAAGTTGATCATTATGGGCATCCTTCTTTTCTAGATCATACAATCACCTGCTTAAAAGGAATATGTTTCCTTTCCTGCTACTGTAATACTCCTGAGGATTCCTATAAAACACACCCATGTCTTCCCAAACTACTACTCATGTTATCCAAAATTCCTGCACCAGACTTGTTAGCTCTTCTCATATCAAGCTAATGAGAATTAAATCCACTTGAGAATACTTGCAGATTCTTCCAACATTACCATCGAAAGTGGTGACTACATAAAGTGTTAGAGCTTAAAGGGTGAAAGTGAATGTATATCTTTCCCTTTTCTTAATTTTTTATAAATATACAAATACATATATATTTAGATATGTATCTATATATATATGTATTTGAATAGAAAACATGATTTTCCTATAAATAAGCATGACTAACCAAGGGAAAGTGGCTGCTGATTCATTAGCTTACTAAATCATTTGTCTTAACAAAACCATGAAATAGATCCTTAACCTATCATATCAAAACAATCAATGAACGGTAAGTAGTTGTCAATCAAGGAGAAAAGCCATTAAATCTTATTATTGTAGTGGGAGTTTAAGTGTAGTGTCAGCTCACATCATGAACTCATGCATGTAGGCACTAATCTTTATGATTCTATAATATGCCTTTCTGATACTGAACTACTCCTAGCTCGGAAGAGCAAATCATTATTGAAAATTGCTGAAGCATAGATAATCATAGCACAATCTTCATCTATTAGACATGATGAGGCATGTGATTATCCCTTTTCCTTTTACAGATATATCAAACTATCACAGATAGGAGGGGCCCCATGCTGAATTTGATTGTTAAAATGTCTATGACAGCAAGAAGGGCTGAGTGAGATATATATATGTGTGTGTGTGTGTGTGTGTGTGTGTGGGTATTAAATAAGAGCATGTGTAGGTGACACATATAGGGCAAGCTGGCGTAGGTAAAAAAAGCATAAGAGCATCAGATTGAAAAACAATGCTCAGCAAAGGGTTAGTAGTTGGATGAGGAAAGTCTAGAAAATTCCATATTTTAAATACATCAATTGTTTTCAACTCTCAAAATTTCCAATGCCAGTTAGATTCACAGTGATCTTTTCATCGAAAGCCATCATTTGTGGGGGAATGGAGACCCCAGTGAGATTGGTCAGCACCAAATGCCAGATGGCTTTTCTTGGTCCTGTGACGTTGCTTCGTCTATAATGCATGCTTCGATGCTCAAATGAGCTTATGGTTGGAGCCATCAGGATGATAGTTGGGAGGAAATTTATGGAGGAGGTTGGGAGGTATCAAGTTGACACAGATGTCACCTCTCGAGTATTGGCTATGTTATTGGAATTGGAGGTTGACAAGGTGCAAATAGAGCAGATTATGAGGGGTCTCTTTTATCCTAAACATCTGGGAGATTTGGGGATAACCCTGGAAGCCACGAGTGAAGGTATTGGGATGCCCAGGTTGAGGGATATGGCTGACCTAAATGATTTAGATGTAGTGGTGAAGCTTTACCCATTCATTCTTGACCTCAAGGGGCCGGACATAATGGTGGCTAAAGAGATGGTGGGGTTTGCTATGAATTTTATCAAAAGAGTCTTGGGGTTGATTGCAGAAGAAGGATTTGAATGGGTGGGAGATTTTAACCACCAGGTACTTGACTATGACAGGGAGTAAGTCTGAAAAAGTTTGTTTTTTGTTAAAAAAAATTACTTAATGTATGCTTATAAGAAGCCTTGGAATGGCTTAATTTTTTAATATAGCCGCCAGAAAAGTAGACCCTGCGTGGTCATGAATATACTCTATGTAGATGTTTTAGGAAAGACCCTATAGGGTCTCATATAATTTTATTCTCCGTTGTTATAGCAGTCTGGCTATAGATAGCTATTTTGAAGAACAAGCTCTGGTAAACTTTATTAAGAATATGAATATAAGTAGATTGATGTGATTAAAGTATGTGCCTGTGAAGGATTGTGACTTTAAATATAAATTAAGCACTCATATGACTAGGGGTGAAAAATGTTAAAACAGGGAAAAGTGTATATATATATATATTTATATACACTTTTCCCTGTTTTAACATTTTTCACCCCTAGTATATATATATACATGTCAGTATATATATTTATATATATATAATGTATGAATAAAAATTATATATATATATATATGTGTGTGTGTGTGTGTGTGTGTGTGTGTGTATAAATACATATATGTGTGTGTGTGTGTATAAGAATGTATATATATATACACATTCTTATATATATATATATATGTGTGTGTGTGTGTGTAAATGTATATATTTAAATATGAATATATATGTATATATTCATAAATAAGAGGGCAAGAATAACAGAGCAAAAGCATCAAAAGATGAAGGGAGATTAAGCTGAATCAAGCCTGAGAGAAGACTAGACATACCTAATGTGTCTTCCTTCGCCTCGGGGAAACACCAGTTGGAAGTTTTGGGGCTGCCATTCTTAATTAAGAGTTGTATTTAATGGTTAAGCATGTACCATCTGCACTTTTATTAGCTAGGCTATCCGCTTTAACATTGCCCTCTCTAAAGATATGATTAAATATGCATTTTCTAAAAGTAGTGATGTCAATGGTAGTGGAGAGGAGGGAGTTGAGTCTCCAGTTAGGCATGCTGCCCTGTCTTAGGGTATTAATAATAATCACATAATCTCCTTCCACTACTAGTTTTTCAATTTTCAAATCTCTGCACATTCTTAGTCCCTCAATCAGAGCAGACAATTCTACCATGTCATTCGTTGCATTGTTTAGGGGTTTGGCAATAGCAGAAACTTCCTTCATTTCCCAATCATGGATTACATAGCCTATACCTGCAATTCCTGGGTTGCCTCTGGAGGCTCCGTCAAAATTTAGCTCGAACCATCCTTTTTTAGGGGGTTGTCATCTGCATTCTTGTCTTTTGTTAGAGGTTTTGTGGTTACCTAGTCCCAAAAAGGGGGGCAATTTTAATCCTTCCCATCTACCACGCATCTTTTCATCCCAATATGACATTATGGATTCTTTCCTAGGGTTATTACGAACCCTGTTGTTAGCAATTTCTATAATAATAGCTTCAATCTTGGTAATGAGATGTTCATAAGTCATCTTTTTCTCTTTGAATATTCTTCTATTTCTTTCTTTCCATAACTCCCAAATCATGACCGAGGGGGTTATTGTCCATAGTATATGATAGATGCTTTGTTTATGAATGTTTGGCCAGCATAGAAATAGGTCCAATATATTATTAGGAAGAGTTGTTACCCAGCCTAGTTTACTACATAACCAATTCCAACATTTGAAAGAGAATTGACAATTGAGTAGAATATGGTCTGTTGTTTCCTGCTCCTCTTTGTATAGGGGGCATCTACTAGGTCCCTCAAATTCCATTTTAGTAAACCTTTCTGTTGTTAGTATTTTCTTCTGTAAGGCTAACCATGAGAACATTCTAGCTTTTGGGAGATAGTTCTTATCCCAACATAGTCTAAGTGGTATTACCATTTTTGGTCTGAGCTGTTGTTTGATTAAAATTTATATCCCTCTCTTGTGTTGTAGTCTCCTGATTTGGTACCATCCCATACCAATCTATCGGTGTCTTTTTTGAAGGATACACTCCTCTTGTTGAGGATATCGAGTAATTTGTTTTTATCATTATCTGGGATATTCACATTCTCCAGTGATTTCCATTTCCATCCTTGGTTTGCATCATTGTTGGGGAGTTCAATGTAATCTATCACATATTTCCCCCATTGGGATTCAAGGGTTCTTTTTGCATCCTCCAGGTTGACAAGGTTACTAATCAACTCATACCCCCCAAGAGTCATCATAGAAAAGTGCTTGAATGTTGTTACCTAGACTCCAAGTCAATTTATCCATGATGAACTTCCTGCAATCCAACATAAAATTCCAAAGTTGCGACCCTTTAGGGGGGTTGGCCATCCTAAAGAGAGAGACAGATTCATTTCCTCTTAGATATTTGTTCCTGAGGATTTTTACCCATTTCAGGTTTGGTTGTTTATACATTCTCCATATTAGTTTAGCTCCTAATTCTTTGCTTTGTTCCTTGATGTTTTTTAGACCCAAGCCCCCCTTCTCCTTAGGTCTGCATATTTTATCCCAAGCTACTAATTCCATTCTTTTCTTATCCCTCGTTCCTTGCCAAAGGAATGTTCTTAGGATTTTGTTAATTTCTTCTCGTTTCTCTACTGGAAGGTTCATGCATGATAGTTGATATATTGGTATGGCTGACAGGACAGATTTTAACATTGTGACTTTTCCAGCTGAAGATAACCATTTGCCCTTCCAAGACTCAGCTTTCTTCCTGATCTTAGAAGTAATATGATCCCATAAATCTTTTGTCTTATTGCTTTTGTCTAATGGAAGACCTAAATACTTGCAAGGCAGTTCTCCTCTTCTGAAGGTTAGATTTCTGCATATTTCTCTCTATGTTTCGAGGTCTATGTTGAAGAAGAAAATTTGTGATTTATCAGTATTGACCTCCTGGCCTGAGGCCTTGGTATAAGAGTTTAGGATCTCTTTGAAAGACTTGGTTTCTTCACTACTACCTCTACCATAGAGCATGGTGTCATCCACAAACTGTTGGTGGGTTATAGGGTTTAGACCAGAAGTAATTTTAATTCCTGGGATCTTACCCTTTTCCCTGTAATTAGTGATCATCCTACCTAAAGCTTCTACCATTATAATAAAGAGGAAGGGAGACATTGGATCTCCTTGTCTTAGTCCTCTCGACATACTAAAAAAACCTTCCGGGGTCCCATTGATTAAGACAGAGATCTTGGGACTAGATATGCACTCATAAATGAAATTTATCCATTGCTTCACAAATCCAAAAGACTACAGGGTTTTGCAAAGAAAATGCCAATCAACCTTATCATAAGCTTTAATGATATCTAGTTTGATTAACGTACTAGGATTTTTGTTGTGCTGAATGGAGTAGATGGCTTCTTGGGCTATAATTACTCCATCATATATAGATCTGCTCGAAACAAATCTAGTTTGTTCGTCACTAATAATGTCTGGTAGTACTTTCTGAATTCTATTAGCTATAATCTTTGTGAGTATTTTATATATAGTGTTGCATAGAGAGATAGGCCGCAGGTCCCCAAAACTCTCCAGCTTTTCCTTTTTGGGAATAAGTGTGAGGAATGTGTTATTTACTTCTTTTAGGAGGTTGCCATAATTTCTCACCCCTTCAAGTGCGTCCACAACTTCGTCTCCTATGAAATGCTAGCATTTCTAAAAAAAGAGGGCTGGGAAGCCATCTGGGCTTGGGGCTTTATCTGGCTGCATTTGGGAGATTGCCAGTTCGATCTCAGTTTTGGAAAACTTTGCATTAAGGGCTTTTTTTTTATCCTCAATTATGATCCTTGTGATGTTTTGTAGTATGGCTTGTTGATGGACCTTATTTGATCCTTCTCGGTTGTTAAGAA
Organism: Cunninghamia lanceolata; assembly: GCA_027924645.1. NCBI lineage: Eukaryota > Viridiplantae > Streptophyta > Pinopsida > Cupressales > Cupressaceae > Cunninghamia > Cunninghamia lanceolata. The sequence continues at coordinate 2,753,336 of BSBN01001019.1, forward strand.
TGTTTTCAAAATATCTGACTGTTTCCACTGCAATTTGTTGTGGATCTTTGATCCAAGTATTGTTATCACCCTTAATTTTAGTAATTCTATTCACATTCCTACGAACTTTAGTGTTGTTATGAAAAAACTTTGTGTTCTTGTCTCCAACTTCAAGCTAGTTTTCCCTAGACTTCTAACGCCAGAAGATTTCTTCTTTGGACAATATATCTTCATATTCAGATTTTAGTTATTTTTCTCTTAGGTATAAATTTTCATCCATGCCATTAGCAATAACATTTATGTTGAGGTTTTCTAGATCTTCTTCTAGCTTAACTTTAATCTCAAAGATGTTACCAAAGTTATTCTTATTCCAATTGAGAAGTTTTCTTTTAATAGTTTTCATTTTGGAGATTAAACAGAAAAGCTTGGATTCAGACACCATAGTTTCCTTCCACCATTTCTCGATTAAAACTAAAAGGTTATTGTCTTTTAGCCACATTTGCTCAAATTTAAAGGGGCATCATTTGGGTTGGCTATCTTCTGAGATACACAGTTGGATGGGATAATGGTTAGAGCCTGAGTATGGTAGGATCTCTATCGTAAGATTATAAGGAAGTTGAGCCCAGCTGCCTCTGAATAGAAATCTGTCGAGTTTTTTTGCTATGTTGCTAAAGCCCATTCTCCTATTATTCCATGTAAAACCCTCCTGTGTAGTCTTAATTTCCATAAGATTATTTCTATCAACCCAATCCTTGAAGTCATATGCAGCTGTGGACAACCTTGCTAAACCTCCCACCTTTTCTTTGGGATCTAGGATGGCATTGAAATCTCCAACCAAAATGCAGATCTGATCTTGTAAGGTCTCCATGAACTGTTCTATCTCTTTCCAAACTGCTCTCTTCTCCTAGTTCTGGGTAGGACCATATATGTTAAAAATAATGAAGTGAAGATTACTCCTGACACTTTTGACAGAACCGCTCATCCAATTCTTTTTTCTGCTTATTACTGAAAATGAAACAGCCCTGGGATCCCAGATTACCCCTAGGCCTCTTGAGGCTCCTTCAGCTGGAGCTCCAACTAGCTCCCAAATGCCTAATTTCTTCTTTAGTATATCAATTTATTCAATATTAAGTTTAGTTTTTTGGATCATTAGTATATTAGGTTTAGTGTTCGTGATACAACATTTTAAGATCCGTTGTTTGTTAGGGGCATTGATTCCCCTAACATTCCAAGTATTGGTTCTCATGGCACCGGAGGAAGGCACTTCCCCTTCCCAGCATTAAACATTTCAATGATCTTAGTTTGATCTATTGCCTCACCATCTTTCTCTCTCAATTCATATAATGATTTCCTTCCTCTTTTTTTATTGTTTTTGGCACAGTCTGGGGTTTCCTTGCTGAAATCAGTTAAAGCGATTCCTAGTCTTTGCTCTGTTGCCTCCAGCTCTCTGCTTACGGGTTCGATTAAGTCTTCTGCATTAATAACTTGCTTTTTCTCTTGATCCTCAAGCTCTAGTATCTTAGTGATGAGCTTTTCCTTTTCTTTGTTGGCTTCCTCTACTACTACTTTTTCAATCGCCTTCCTTAGGATCTCATCATAGATTTCTTCTATATCTATGTGGTTAATCATATATGTGGTTTTCTTGTGGTCCCTGGGGTCTATAAGATTTTTCTCTGGTTCATATGTGTTTGGGACCTAGTCAGGGGTCTCTGATGCCTTTGGTTCTGCACTTTCTTCCCCTGCTGTGGGGTTGATGTGACTGAGATCCCCTTTTGGCAATTATCCTTCCTCAGGTACCATCCTTCCCATATCTTCATGGTTCTGCTCAGAGGATTTGTTTAAAATATAATTAATTATATTATTATATTATAATTATAATTAGTTTGATATTAATATATTATTATTATAATTATTTATATTATTATAATATAATATAATAATTATATTATAATATATAATTAAAATATAATAATATCAAAATATCAAAATAATTATAATATAATAGCAATATCAAAATAATTATACATTCAAATAATATAACAAGAGTTTAGAAAAATTTTGGCGTGAATTTTTTTTATTGCGTGAGAAAAATTTTCGGCGTGAATTTTTTTATTCTATGAGACAACATTTCAATAATAATATAATTTTTTTATTTTAATTAAAAAACAATGGGAAAAGTAGAAACAACTCTACATTGTAATAAGGTACGGCCGCCAAATACAGTCAAATTTCAACTCTGCATGGAAGGCAGAGACAACAGCCTCAGTGGAATTGATTGGACACATGAAAGTACAGATTGGATGGATGGTATGGGAAGCATCGAGCATGGGCATGGGTGCATCTTGAAGGCCCCGTAGACACTGCCATGGCCATCAGGATGGGCATGCACATTGGGGAAGAATCACCATTTTGATGGCTGTATAGACACTTCCGCTGCCATTGTAAGACGTCAAAACTCCAAGCTCCCTGGAATGAATCTTTACCTTAGACATCTGGTAAGTTGTGATAGGAAATTTGAGCCTCTTTAGCCAATTCTATTTACATTTCATTATATCTAATTTTACCTGCACTTTATATTGTCTTTTATTGATGTGACTTTAATCTTTTTGCTAATGACATTTTAAATAAATATTTACATGTTTTTTTTTGTTTTTTTTGTTTTTAATTTAAATCTTATCAGCATAAAAATGAACAGGAAACACAAAGAATGGGAAAATGGCAAATGGTAAAAGACCTGGCTACGGCAAAATCAAACTTTCAACCGTCTTGCATGCATATGGAATAACGGAAAGGTAGCGTAATTACATAGAAAAAGGTATGGTGTGCTAATTACATCAAATGACATTTTCAACAAACGTATTTCTTTAAGACATTTTGTGAAACAATCCATGTGCATGCGTGGCTCCCAGGACACTTGCAACTCTAACGTTTTAACAAAAAAAATCTCCTTCTATCATGCTTTGATGGATTTCCCTTAATTATTATTAGAGATCTCACACTTCACATTATTCACATTATTGTAGTGCAAGCCCATTTTTCATATTGCTTCGTTTAGCTTCACCAATAATCCCCACAAGAAAATTGTCCCTATTTAAAATGATAGAAATGGTTATCATCTCACAACAATTTCTCTTGCAACAATTTATTCAACTTTGCATGGGTCTCCCATGTCTATGGGTGTGATCTATCTCCTACATGAAAAATATCAGACATAATTAGAAATATTGCCAACGGAACATCCTGCGAAGATAAATGGAATTAAAAATATTGGCAACGGAACCTCACTTCCAACGAAGACAAATAAATTGGAACCAAAAAACAAAAGGTAGACACCAAAACAGGTATAAATTACTTCAATTGTTTGGAAGAGACAACAAAACAATTGGTGAAATGACAGATATCTTACCCCACCCAAATGGCTTGCCCCCTCCTGTCTCACCTCGCATTCCCCATAGACGAACTCATTTACCCATGGGGGGGCGAGACCGTGTCAGCTTTCCCGGAAGAAGAGATTTGAATCTCTCCAATATCAACATAAACCTGCACTAACACTAGTCATTGCAAATGGCACTCTCGCACTACGGTTGCACGAATGCAGACTATAGGTGTATCACCTGGTGGTACAATACAATCCACCATGCCATCTTGCAAACCAAATTGAAGGATTCGTTTACCTGTGCCAGATAGTCAAATTTTGGAGGAGGCCTGGAAACTAGATTGAAGGATTAGTGTTACTGATCAGGATATCTGTAATTTGTGGGAATGTTTTAGGGTGGTTTTAGGATTCAATTTATGCACTTTTTGTAAGTTTGTGCTTTTTGGTGATAAAAGGTGAAGCGTAATCTGATGTAGAGCTGGATGGTAGTGGAAGGAAATACAACAGCCATAGTGTATAACCTTGATTAGATTAAAGCCTAGATGAAAAATTGTGTGCTCAAAGTTACTGTACCGAAGTATAAGGAAGAGGAGATAAATAATGTTATCAATGTAAATATTGATTAGAGATTTTGTGTTTTGATAGCTGTAGTTGAAATTGGCAACATGATTTTGCTAGCAGAGTTTTTTTTGGAGAATGTAATGTTGTGCGAAGTGAGAATGTAATAGAAAGTGCAAGGGTATTTTGGAATAGCACTAAAGATAAATAGAAGCACAGTGATTGTAAAGACCTGATGAAGGATTTCTTATTTTTATCAACTCTCGTGGGTTAGTGAAATCATTTTTGTGGGGATGGTTTATGCTAAAGTCCTAATTTATTGGAAAGCTTAAATAGCTTTTTTTAAGACTTTTAATTTTTTAGTATGTACTATTATAATACTCAAATGACACAAGAATCTTTGGCTTAGTCTGTTATGTTAGCCAAGCATTTGTAGGATGAATGTGTGGCTTTAATTTAACAAAAGCCCAGAAAGGTAGATTGTGACTGTGACAGCATCTTCTTTTATATAAGGATTTTAGTATGCATGATAGGATAAGGGAAGGTGAGTGGAATCCTTTTCTATTGGTAAAATCCTATTGGGAAAGGATTTTTCCTTTCAAAAGTATTCCAAAAAAACTAGTAAATTACCATGAATATTTTGTTATTCGTTGTTTGTGTGCTATGCATTTGGACAAAGTAATTTAGAAAAATAACAGTGATAGTCAATGCTTACAGTAGATAAACTATACTTTCACATATGAGGATCTTGAAGATCAATTGCCACAGTACAACTAGTAATGGTTGATAAATGTCCAAGCCCCTTTCAATAATCTATACCTGTTATTTAATGCAACACCAACATTATAACTTATTTATTCACCTCTAATTTGGGATCAGGGCAGCGTCTATCTAGCCATCAGGCCTACAGGGACCAATTTTCAAAAGATGTGTGATACGTTCGCCCAGTAGAGCATATTCCTCGCACTGTCAGCAGAGTATAATTATGATTAAAGTTAAGGTTTAAGTTACAATTAGAGTTAGGTTTAGGTTACAATTAGAGATATCGACAATAAAAAATCTGAATAAGCTACGTTATACAAAAAAGAGTTCAACGCTAGCTAAAACATGTAACACAGGTTAGCAAAAGTACACACCGGTTTGGTTGAAACAAAATTAACACAACATGGGTTGCCAGAAATCTACGTAGGCTACACCAAAAGTTACAGAACCGTGCGAGGAGCTACGTGGCATTATGTGCTCATTGAAAGACGTGCCATAGAATATGGTTAACAGTCTGGGGAATAGGCTCTGTTGGGTGAAGGTACCACACATCTTTTGAAAACTGTTGCCTATAGGTATGGCCATCAGCAGCGTCTACGGGGCCTTCAAGATGCACCCATGCCCATGCTGGATGCTTCCCATACCATCCATCCAATTTGTACTTTCCTGTGTCCAATCAATTCCACTAAGGCTATTGTCTCTGACATCCATGCAGAGCTGAAATTTGACTATATTTGGCCGCCATACCTTATTACAGAGCAAAGTTGTTTCTACTTTTTCCATTATTTTTTAATTAAAATCAAAAACTTATTTTATTATTTTTATTATTATTGAAATGTTGTCTCACAGAATAAACCAAAAATTTTCTACACTCTTGTTATATTATTTGAATGTATAATTATTTTAATATTGTTATTATCTTATAATTATATTATTATATATTATATTATACTTATTTTGATAATATTATATTATTGTAATTATTTTCTAAATGTATAATTATTTTGATATTGTTATATTATAATTATATAATTATATATTATATTATAATTATTTTGATATTATTATATTATTTTTTATTTTGGTAAGTTGCAAAACAAGGGTGCAGATCTCTATACAACATAGCCCATAGGGAAAGCAAAGGTCTCACACAGGCCAAAAATAGTGCTTTAACAGCAGACGAACATCAAAGCCCAACAGGCTAAGCAACAAGGCTGCAAGGAATAACAACCTAAACAATTGTAGAACCAGACCTATCAGGTCGAACACCCTTGGCTTGAGTGCGGTTTAGTGAAACATGCTTGGGAAGACCTCGCTTCCTCCTTTGGACAACAGTCCAAAAAACATCATCTCCATCACATAAAAAGGAGAAGGAGGAGAAACTCTCTCCAAATCCTCTGAAGGGGGCAGACCCTGGGCCACAACAACACTAGCCCCAACAAAAACCTCTGTATGTAATGCCCCACCATGCAACCCTAGAGTGCTAGGCAAAAAGTGTAGATAACAGACAATAATTTTTTTTTTTGAGAACATCAACTTGCATAATAAGAACCAAAGTTACCAATACACCACAACGATAATTACTCTTCTAGCAACCCTAGGGAAGCATAACTACATTAGAATATAAAGTAAAACCATATGAGTGATAATCATTAAACTGCTAAATTAAATAAACAAATAACTTTTACAACAAGATAGTTTGATTACAAGCCTCAATTCCAAATTACAAGATTACAAGATTACAAGATCGATCCTGTCAATTTACAAAGAGCACATATGAAAGTATACAATACTACTGAAGGTAGAAAGCAAACTGGAACTGGAACAACTCTGCATAAGGGTTGATCTGAATCTCCAAGAAATCCAATGGATAGCTCTGCCTCCCAACCATGTGGAACCCTGAGGTCCACCCCACCGAGCTAGGAGATAACAACGAGGATCCACTAGGTTGACGTAACAACAAAGAATGAGAATGAAACACAGACTCCTCACAAATATATATATATATATATATATATATATATAAGATAACAAGACTGCACAGAATGACAGTATTCCACCAAATATAACCAACATCCAAACAAGATCAAACATGAAGCCAAGACTATACTTCAGAGGTAACAACACAATCAAGAGAACGAACCTGAGTTGCATAAGGAGAGTGTCATCACATGGTCCTGGCATGGGTTGCCCAGGCTATCTATCACCAGAAGCTGGCCCCCATCTATGGTTACCCTGGTAGCCCCTCTCTAGGCACCAGCCCCATAGGGTGACACATGCAGAACTGACGGGTCCTCTCATGGAGACGAGGAGGTTGGCCTTGCCAACCAGGCCTTCTCATCCCATCCTTAGCCTGCGAGAGCACTCAAGGCATGGGTGAGGTATCTTGCTTGTCTTGTTAAATGTTTACTACCCCATCCCTCCTAAAAGTTATAAGTTTTCCACCAGCTCATAACTTCCATGGGGTTACCCAGGCGGCCTCTCACTAGGCACCGGCCCCACCATAGAAGCCACTCCCTTAGCAATCTCAAGCAAACAACTAAATCACCAAGAGCAAATATAAGATACAGGATGACTATCAACCATTACTCATGCCATTCACTTGCCCTGGACAATATAAATCCCAATGCATTTATATGCTATTACAAGAGCCAAAACCCAAGACATCACCCCTTTGGAGATAGGTACAAAACTAATGAACAGTAACCATTAACTGACAGGGATAATGCTTTCGCATTTTGACACCAAGAGGTCATGACATCTCACAGGATTTCCCCACTTCACAATCAATCAAATCAAAGACATAAATTCCACCCAAGGCGAACACCAAGATTCCATTCAAGCATAAACTATGACCAGAAGGATTATCGAATATAAAAATCTTCAATATACTTCCAGATTCAATCATACAAAACAACTTATAGGGATTAACAACAATCTATACAGACATATAGGTTCATGACTCAAAACTGATTGTACAATGATCTCACAATGACAATGTAACCCTCAAGGGAACAATAACACAGAGGACGGAGAACCATAATCCCAAAGTCTCAACTATTCTAAATATCAAGAAAATTATGAATCAAGTCCTTAAATAATTTTTCCAAGATAAACACTTTTAAGCCACATAATAGGATTCACCATAATTCCTTGTTTTCTAATGCAATAATATCTAAATGAAGAAGAATACAACTTTGATGATATCTACCATATACGAAGCACAAATTGGAATATTACCAACCTAACTAGCATATTGACATTTAACAAGGTAATTTATACCTGATTAGTACAATAATGTTACCTCAATAAAAACAACATTAATGCATCTAACTCTAAAATCTTCAAGGACAACTACAAGGGTAGAACATACCTTTTATCAAAATGATTAATACATACAATCTAAATAAAATCAACTAGATCCTAAAATTGATACCTAAATACATAACTTCTTGCTCACTACCAATTCTGCAAGAGACAAACAAGACACCTTTATTTCTCAACATGATAACTACCTTTAATTTATTAAGACAACATAAACATATAAGTTGTTACCTTAAACGAAAATATTCTACCTACTTCCAAATCCTCAAGAGACAAAGCATGAACATGTTTTCTTCTTACTATCTACAACTAGAATAAATACAATATCCCATTTTAATTATCTAAAGATCTCCAACACCTAACACTATGATTCTCATCTAATAAAATCTACTAACTAGCGTAACACAATGTCAATCATTATAACCCTATAAGGAAACTTGCCATTATGATTTAACACTTACTAACTCAACCAAAACTTCTAAAAGAATTATTTACCAAGAGTAAAAATTTCTAATGAACCTATTAAAACTCTAAACAATCACTAGAAGCCTATTCACATTCCTACAAATGACAATTCTTGAACACTAACCAGAACACAACAATTTCTATCCATTCGTGGGTTCCAAAAAGGTACTATCATTTAACAAACTAACAAACAAATCTATCAAATTTTAAACACCTCAAATTCTTTTTGACTAGTTACCATATGATACTACCACCTAAGACATTTGAAAACTAATAAAATTATGGCTAAGGTCGTCGATGGTTTCCACTACCGGCCCACAAAAAGGGTGATGACCAAACTAATCCAATACCTAACACAAGGGTCTCGCCTTTTGACCCTACTGTCAGTATGCCCAACCTCCAACATTTTGCACATTACACTACACTGAGTAGGTTGTCGACCTACCGATTAACTACGACTTGCAAAGATAACCACAACCGACCACACTAAAACAAATATACCAATCCATCCTACGTTGCTACACAAGCTCATGGGTCTGAGCTAACCACAGCATCAAGACCAGCGATAGCATAACTTAGTTGGGCTTGCGAACTTCCTAACCTAGGGAGTGGTTAACCGATATGCTGCCCACCCAGTCATCTAGCAATAAAACTAGGCCGCTAAGAGCCTCTACAGACAACAAGGTAGCAACCCGCGGTTAGAGATGAAGACAATGATTAAACAGAAGTTAACAAAAGGTGGTGATAGCGAGACACAAGAGCCTACAAAGGAAACATTAAGAAAACAACAAGTTTCTAAAAAGGAGTCCAACTTCCAAGCCTACACAAGCGACCTCCAAAAGAATTTAACATAAGCATAAGCCTCTAAACATTTCCAGTAAGCTATTCCAAAAGCCATGGTAATTTGAACGGTTTTCTTCTTGTCATGAAAGTAATGGTGAAGCAACCTCAAGATAAGAGTAAAAAAAATCCAAGGTATACATGCAGGGTATTATCCTTCTGGAGGCAGGATTGAAGGCACAAGGCATCATCGGGGTTACAGAGGAAACACAACACAAGGAATTCAAGGTAGGGAGGGATACAATTAATATGAAGACTAGAACAAAGTGGCAAGCACTACAAGAAGTAAGGAAACTTGAAAGTAAGAACCAAAACTCTACTTACAAGTGAAGATGGACATGGGAGATAAACTGGCATTAACGACAGGAGAAAGGGTTTGAAGAAAGCTCAATACTAAGCCAACTAATCCATAGAGCTGGGATCCCTATGCAAGTCTACAGGCTAAGGACACAAGAACTCAAAAGGATTAAAACAAGGCTCAACCAGAAGGAACCATTTTAAAGAAATCTACAGGGGGGAGTGGAGCAGCATTCAACCATACAGGGCACACAAGGAAAATCAAATTCCAAGATACATGCAATTTTCATCCACATAACAAGTAGTGGTAAAATTTTAAGATTAAAGCTACAGCCAGTACAAAATTTTATAGAGAGAACTAAGTCACATACCCGGATTCTAGCTCCTCCTCAAGAATTTCTCCAACTCTCACAACCAATTTCCTGTCCTTCTCCCAATTTCTCTGTTCCCTTTTCCACCCCCCTCTGAACCAGATTTTTTTTTCCCTTTTTTTTAAAACGACTCAACTCATAAAATAAATGCAGACATGCATCTGTTACCCAACAACCCACTCCCTCATGAATTTCAAAAACAAATGTTATAACTAGAAATTCCAAATCTTCCATTTTCGAATTTGACAACACAAGGCATTAATTTCGCCTGCCAAATTATTCTACACCAAAATAACCACTAATTACCCGTATCTCTATTAATGACAAATATTTTAACATAGGATATAATTTAATTCCAAACTAATATAAAATTTAACCAAGGTGTCATCCAAAGTTTAAAGATAATTCAATAATTATCCAGCAAACAAAAATAGGAGCATTATTAATAACCACTAATTCATTAAAGAATCTTCCAACTACACAGGAGAATAATTTAACATTATAAAATATGATTTGACTAAACATCACAACACAAAATAACCAATCATAACAAGACAAAGACCAAGTGTCCCAACACAAATCGAGACCACAACAGAAGACAGGGACCGACTAATGGATTAGACCTCGTGTTATCTCCCATCACTAATATCCATTGGTGAAAGAACTCGCTCAAACCTGCTATATCAGGTGGAGTCGAGGTTCGGTACCTGTAGCCTGCATCCAAACAACTGGTTAAATATGATCAAGTACATATGTGTCAACACACAGAGTCAGAGAATCACGATGCAGCAGGGTACACAAAGCGAGTAATGCTGCACTGTCCCCACTCTTGAACAAGATTATAATCACAGCATTTAACATCAAATATCAGCGAATCTAATAAGTATGCAATTATTAATCGATTACTAATCATGTCCAACACATCCTAACTGAAGTAACCATAATGTCATCATCACTCATAGCACATGTCTAAATATATCCATCGAACATAGTCCAACAAGGTAAAAGAGATCATAAACCAAAACATACTAATCCAAATGTCTCGAAACTGTAAATATGCAAAGAGAGACTATCAATTGTTTCAGGACTGTCAGAGAGAAATATGAAACTAGCATCTATATCAAACCAAAAATGTGAGGTGCATTACACTGTACCTATAGTATCAGTCTGAGATCTCAGCAGAAGACCTGGCAGCAGTAGCAACAACAGGGGAGGTCCTTGTAGCAATTCCAGAAACAATAGCAGTAGCAGGGGAGGTCCCTGCAGCACATCCAACAACACTAGCAACAGGGGAGGACCCTAACAACACAGCAACAACCCCAATAGAAGACGTTGCCCCAACAACAGTGATAGATGTCACGGTAATAATCTCAACAGTCCTAGCAGCAGAACCACCAGCAGTAGCCTCAACTGCAAAATCAGGAACCACCTCAATATCAGAAGTAGACCCATCATCATCAGAGGAAGGTTCAGCCGCCTCTGACCCAAGAATATCCTCAGCAACATGAACTGTAAGATGTTCTAGCGAAGCATTGTTCCACCAGGAGGAAGCATGAGGGATCTTTAAGCGAGGGCACCCAAAAACCAGATGACTCATAATGAAGCATCTACGACACCCGAAGGGAATACATTCATAGTCCAAAATTTGCCTCTAAGAACTATCAACAACCTATAGCACAATCTCCGCATGGAGAGGCTTAGAGAGATCTAGATCCACAAGAACACGAGTGTAAGTGGTATGAGAGAACAAGGTAGTCACTTGATCCACCATAATAAAAGAACCCAAAGAATTACCAATACTCTCATAACAAGAATTGCACCAAAGATGTAGCGAAAGATTCGGGAGACGAATCCAAATAGGCATTCTATTGAAAGACTCGGTCAATGGGTTAAAGGAGGGAACCCAAAGCTTGAGAAGGAGGGCATGATGGCCCCAAAACCAATCATGAGTATCAAGAACAACATTCCAATTAGAAACTGAATCAAAAGCAACTACAAAGAAATCCTTTACACAAGGGTAAATTTCTATTTTCCCTTCTGTGATAGGGTGCCAATGCTCTGAAATCTAGAGATTCAAATCACCCAGCCAAGGCCACCAACGGTCAAATCTAAAAATCAAACCCTACTTAGAGAAATAGTCCACATGTTTTAAAACCTCATCCCCTAGGACCATTACAAGGGGAGGCAAGTCTGACTGAGAAATAAATCTCCTAGAAACTAGAGCAACAACAACATTAGTAGACTCCTCACGCCTTCAAGGAGAACCACTACTAATGATCTTTATATAAGAGGTAGTAGCAACAACAGTAGCCCTAGATATGAATGGCATACCAACAGCCACAGACACCCCAGTAGCAGACAGAACACCTGCAAATAAAGTAGCAGACAAACCCTGTAAAGCAGCAGCCATAGACATAAACGGTGCTCCAACGGTAACACCAACAGCTAAGCCCACGGATGGCACACCAACAGTTGCAGCCACACCAGTAGAAGAAGAAAACCCAATAGCCGTTGACACCCAAGCAGCAGACGGAACCCCTACATTTAAAGTAGCAGACGAACCCTATAAAGCAACAGTCATAGACATGGACAACACTCTAACGGCAACTCTAGTAGCTAAGCCCATGAACGGCGCACCAACAGCCGCAGCCACACCAGCAGCAGAAGAAAACCTTGTAATTAGCCCAGCAACAGACGAATCCTGTGAACCAGGAACATGGGTGGGAAGAGGAGCGGGAGACCCCATTTCAAAATCACTTTTTAGGATTTTATTATATTATTATTATAATTATTTATATTATTATAATATTATATTTTAATTATATATTATAATATAATTATTATATTATATTATAATAATATAAATAATTATAATATAATATATAATAATATAATAAATATAATTATTATATTATATTATAATAATATAAATAATTATAATAATAATATAATAATATCAAAATAATTATTATGTTCTAATGTAATAATATAGTTATAATATTATAATATTATAATTATTTTGATATAATTATATTATTATAATATTATATTTTAATTATATATTATAATATAATTATTATATTATATTATATAACAATATAATAATATTATAATAATTATAATCATAATTAAATAATTTTATTTATTTATTTATTATTATAAACATTCTTTATAATTATAATTATGTAATAATATTATAATAATATAAGAATATAAATATAATATTATTATATTTAATAATGCTAGAGTTATATTATTATATATCGATTTAATTAATGTGTTACATAAGAATGTATATAGGAAGAGAAGTGTGGGCAAGGAGTTTAAGCTAAGGAGGAGAAATCAAGAGAGGGATAAGAAAAACAACTAAATCAAAAGAGATAGAAATACATCCTAAGAGTAGACAGAGAATCAATAAGGAAGATTGAGGATAATAAAGAGAGGAAAATAAAAATGGCAAACGGTAAAAGCCCTGGCTACGGTGAAATCAAACTTTGAACCATCTTGCATGGGTATGGAATAACTGAAAGAGGTATGGCGTGCTAATTACATCAAATGACATTTTCAACAAATGCATTTCCACGCATTTCTTTGAGATATTTTGTGAAACAATCCATGTGCAATCGTGGCTCCTAGGACACTTGCAACTCTAATGTTTTAACAAAAAAATTCTCCTTCTATCATGCTTTGATGGATTTCCCTTCATTGTTATTGGAGATCTCACACTTCACATTATTCACATTATTGTAGTGCAAGCCTATTTTTCATATTGCTTCATTTAGCTTCACCAATAATCCCCACAAGAAAATTGTCCCTATTTAAAATGATAGAAATGGTTAGCATCTCACAACAATTTCTCTTGCAACAATTTATTCAACTTTGCATGGGTCTCCCGCATCTATGGACGTGATCTGTCTCCTACATGAAAAATGTCAAATAGAATTAGAAATATTGCCAACGGAACCTCCTGTGAAGACAAACGAAATTAAAAATATTGGCAACGAAACTTCACTTCCCACGAAGACAAATAAATTAGAGCAAAAAAAAATGACAGACACCAAAACAGGTATAAATTACTTCAATTGTTTGGAAGAGACAACAAAAATACTGGTGAAATGGCAGATATCTTACCCCACCCAAATGGCTTGCCCCCTCCTGTCTCACCTCGCATTCCCCATAGAGGAACTCGTTTACCCATGGGGGGCGAGATCGTGTCAATTTTCCTGGAAGAAGAGATTTGATTCTCTCCAATGTAAATATAAACCTGCACTGACACCAGTCATTGCAAATGGCACTCTCGTACTATGGTTGCGCGAACACAGACTGCAGGTGTATCACCTCGATGTTTAATACAATCCACCACACCATCTTGCAAACTGAATTGAAGGATTCGTGTACCTGTGCTAGATAGTCAAATTTTGGAGGAGGCCTGGAAACTGGATTGAAGGATTAGTGTTACTGATTGGGATATCCGTATTTTGTGGGAATGTTTTAGGGTGGTTTTAGGATTCAATTTATGCACTTTTGTAAGTTTGTGCTTTTGGTGATAAAAGGTGAAGCGCAGTCTGATGCAAAGTTGGATGGTAGTGGAAGGAAATACAACAGCCATAGTGTATAAGGTTGATCAGATTAAAGCCCAGATGAAAAATGGTGGTCTCAAATTTGCCGTACCGAAGTATAAGGAAGAGGAGATAAAGAATGTTATCAATGTAAATATTGATTAGAGATTATGTGTTTTCATATCTGTAGCTGAAATTGGCAACATGATTTTGCTAGCAGAGTTTTTTTTGGAGAATGTAATGTTGTACGAAGTGAGAATGTAATAGAAAGTGTAGGGGCATTTTGGAATAGCACTAAAGATAAATGGAAGCACACTGATTGTAAAGACCTAATAAAGGATTTCTTATTTTTATCAACTCTCGTGGGTTAGTGAAATCGTTTTTGTGCGTTAGTGAAATCAAAAACATATTTTATTATTTTTTACTATTATTGAAATGTTGTCTCACAGAATAAACCAAAAAATTTCTAAACTCTTGTTGTTATATTATTTGAATGTATAATTATTTTGATATTGTTATTATATTATAATTATATTATTATATATTATATTATACTTATTTTGATATTATTATATTATTCTAATTATTTTGATATTATTTTATTATAATTTATAATTATTTATATTATTATAATTTATAATTAAAATATAATAATATAATAATATCAAAATAATTATAATATAATATATAATAATATAATTATTATATTATATTATATTAATATAAATATTTATAATAATAGAATAATATCAAAATAATTATAATGTTATAATATAATAAAATAATTATAATATTATAATATAATTATATAATTATACTATAATATTATAATTATATTATTATATTATAATATCATAATTATTTTGATATAATTATATTATTATAAAAATATATTTTAATTATATATTATAATATAATTATATTTTTTTTTATATTAAAAATTGAGAGAGTCTAGTATAAGGAGGCCAGGCCTCAGCAAAACATAGCTGTCACCGCCACAGGACAGCAAAAAACCAAAGTTACAATAGGGTGCGTAATCCGCACAAAATAGTACTAACAAACTAACTGCATCATGAGAAGAAAGTATATACAAAACATCAACAAAAGCATCAAGAGAGGATGTCATCATGGGCTTCAACGCATGCTGCCCATCCCTGATGTCCTTCCATCGAAACAATGGCCTTCTAGCTCTGAAACTGTGTCAGCATCTCAACTTGGGCATAAGAGGGCTCCTTGTTGTCTTTAATTTCGTTGTTCAGCTTCTTGAGAGCCTCCTCAAAGGAGGATAGGTTGTCCACGTTGCGCCTCCACTCATAACCATCCTTCATCTCATAGATGAACATGGTGGCGTGTCCATCCTTGAGGAACCTCAGGAGCTTGTTCCTCTCAATGTTCATAGTAGAGGCAGCCTGCATAGCAATTATGAAGAATGTGAGTCTTCGAAAAGACTCAGTAAGGGCCCTGACTTGGCCTTCAAACCTATCAACATTCCTAATTTTCCATATATACCAAAGAATATTAGCAGATAAAGTAAACCAAAATATATTAGCATCCTTTTTCAATCCTTGAATGTGCTCAGAAATAATTTCCATAATATTCACAAGATCAGGGATAGAAAAGCCAAACATTAACTAGATCTCCTTAGCAATGGAGCAATCAAAGAAAATATGCCTGCCAGTCTCAGGAAGTTTACAAATAGAGCACAAATCATTATTATCATAATTCCTCCTAAGAGAAAGTCTATTAAGTATCATAAGCCATTTAAAGCACTTGATTTTTGCCTCGATCAGACTTTTCCAAAGCCTGCTGAAGGTCTTCTGCCACTGCATAACAGACAGATCAGAATACCATAATATGTTAACATGATTAATAATGGAAGCCTCATTAGTCAAGACAAAGTAAATGTTACGAGCCTTAATTTTAGCCAAAAGAGTACCATCAGCCCATTTAAAAGACAGAAATCTATGAGAATCAGCATCACAGTCTTTAGGAAGACCAAAATCAATACAAGCCTACTTAATCATGTTGTAGGTTCTTTTTTGAGTGGGGGGGAGGTTAAATTTTGAGCTGAGATCTTCCCACGTGATAAGAGTATCATGTTCCCAAACGTCAATAAGATATTTGATCCCTTTACTGGCCCAGGCTCTAGTCAAGCATCCCTGCGTAAGGGCCAGGGGTTTGCCAGCATGGAAGAGGTTCCACCATAAGGATCTCTCGCCATGAATCAGGTCACCATTGTTGACACTAGTGTTGACCAAAAACCCCCTAACATGTTCCCAGGGTTTCCAAATAGACTTGAACACACAAGTGCCCTGGACAGAAAGAGGAAAACCACTAGCCACAAGGGCGGTGAGTAGTAAATCCTTCCAAGACTTAGCATTCTTAGGGATAGCCCTCTCAATATTGTGTCTAATTAAAACCTTCCAAGCTTCCTACCCTTCGAGAGAATGGAAGATCCATTTAGCCGCAAGGGCAATACCTTGGATCCTAAGATCTTTTAATCCAAGGCCACCAAGAGATTTCTCAATATGGCACCACTTCCAATTAACAGTGTGTAATTTATTATTACCTTTGCCATCAGACCAAAGGAACCATCTAACAACTTTTTGAATTTCAAAGATTTGATAGTTGCTAAACATCCAAGCAGAGGAATAGTAGATATTATAGGAGGAGAGGATTTTTTGGCACACTTGAACCCTGCCATCCAGGGAGAGGAATCTATTGTTCCATTTACTAAGTTTCTTATCAATTTTCTCCTTAACCCAGAGCTACATATCTTTGAGGGAAGGGGACACCGAGAAGGGAACTCCAAGGCATCTAAAAATTTTGTTAGGACCACCCCATTGGTAGCCAAGGTGTCCAAACCTGTCAGGGGGTGATCCTTCTAGCTAAGGAAGGTAGACTTGGTCTGGGAGATCCGAGCTCAAGAAATTGACCCAAAGCATTAGATTTTAAGGCTAAGGTTATCCATGTTTTTCTTGGTGAGCTCAAGAAAAAGAGCCGTGTCATCGGCAAATTGAATATTCATCAATTCATTATCATCAAGGAGCCTAATCCCATTAACCTTTGGGGAGAGGGAGTTATCCCTAAGGAGGTAGAATAAAGCGTCAGAGGTAATAACAAAGAGAGCAAGGGCCAAGGGGCAGCCTTGCCTAATGGACCGAGAGAGCATAATGGAAGAGGAGAGGGAGCCATTAACATCAATCTGAGTAGAGGCATCTTGAAGGAGGACCTTGACATAAGTATAGAATCCACTAGGAAAGCCAAAGGCTTCAAGCATCGTAATAATAAAGTCCCATTCCACCCTATCATAGGCTTTCTCAAAGTCAAGGAGAAACATAGCAGTGTCTTGACCAGAAACTTTACACCTTTCCATGGCTTCCCAACTTGTGATGAGATTTTCTAGAATATACCTACCTTTAATGAAGCTAGTTTAGGTCGGGCAAATGAACTTGGGTAGGATCTTTTCCAATCGGATGACCAACATTTTAGCCAGGATCTTATAGGACACATTAAGAAGGGTAATGGGTCTCTACTTCTTAACGAGGGCCTTGTCACCATTCTTTGAGTATGAGTTTAATAATGCCCTTATTGATAACATTGCCAAGGGAACCCTTACCCAAAGCCTCATTGTAGATATCAAGAAGATCAGAGCAAATCCAGTTAAGGTTGGCTTTGTAGAACCCAACTGGGAGCCCATCAGGCCCCGGAGCTTTGTCATTGTGGAGGGAGTTGATGGCTTTCTGAATTTCATCAATTGTGAAATTCTGCTTAAGGAGGCAAGATTCCCCCTCGGAGATCCTATAGGGAATGATGGATTTGCATTTAAGTCTAAGGGCCTTGGCAGACTCAGAGTCTTCAAAGGTGAAAAGTTTTTGGTAGAAGAGGGCAAAGGCCTCTTTAATGTTGTCCAAATCAACAATTTCTTGATTATCAACAATGAGTCTATCAATCTTTTCCTAGTTTTGTTTATGTTTAAGCAGATTAAAGAAAAACTTGTAGCCTTTATCGTCAAATTGGAGCCAATGGCTACGGGCTCTAATCATGGTCCCCTTGATCTTAACTTGCTAATGCAATCTAAGGGCATCCCTAGCTTTCGCCACTTGGTTGGCAAGGTCAAGGCAGGAAGGAGTTAACTGAATCTCATTTTCAAGGCGAAGCAGATTAAGATTAAGAGTCTTTTCCACAAATCTAAAGTCTTTGGCCCTTTTTTGACCAATAGTTTGCAAGAGTTTTTGCCAGGAAACAACATTATAATTCCACCTATCAATATGCAAAGCTAAATTCTTATTATCCTTGATTAAGAGTTTGATGAGGTTAATGGTAGCAAGAACATCAAGATCTTTCAATAAATTCGTGTTAAGAATGAACTTCTTAGGCCCCACCACATTAGAAGGTAAGGAGTTAGCAAGTTTGATGTGAGCAGTAATAGGGTGGTGATCCGAGAGAGTAAAAGGCCAAACAACAACAAAATTGCCATGGTTACTAGGGATAAATGAAAAAACATCTTTATTGGCATAAAAATGGTCGAGTCTGCAATAAATTATATTACAACCTTTTTGGAAATTGCACCAAGTGTTCCAGAGACCCCTGGTATCGGCCTTATTACCGAGAAGAGGATCAAATAGGTTTTTCATAAATTTCATTCTATCCCAATGGGATTTTTCAGAGCCTTTCCATTCAAAAGCATTACCCCCCATTTTATCATCACAATTCTCAATCATATTAAAGTCTCCTCCAAGGATCTAGGGAATATCAGGTAAGGATGCAATCCAGTCCCAAAGGGCAATCCTTTCCTTATAGTCATTGGACGCATAGATAGAGCACACCCCAATGAGGGTGTTGTCAACATTAATAGAGGCCCATACAACCCTGTTACAGGGGGAGCAATCCTTGTCAGTAATATGGTTTGACCATTTGGGATTAATGAGCAGTCCAACACCACCTTTACCCCTGCGGTGATTGGAGAAAATTTTAATGAAGTCTTTCCAAATGAAATTAAGGTTAATATCTAGGGTAAAATTAATAGTTTTAAGCTCTTGAAGCATCAGAAAATCCAAGTCTTTATGAGAGTCCATGAAACGTTTAACAATCTGCTTTCTGTCTGGAGCTTCCAGAGCTCTCACATTCCATGAGATGTACTTCATGGTAAACAGGGGGGAAATTACGAGCTCTTAGCAGCATGAAGGCTGCTATCATAGGTAGGGAGACCCTTGCCATTCTTTTTCTTGCCAGAGGGGGCCTTGTTCTTTGAGCCCAAGGGGTGTCCTCTTCTATTGGGTTTGGAACAACCCTCAATTTGATCATCATGGTCTTCACCAGAATCATCATCTCCTTGAGAGACATTTCCAGAAGGAGGTTCTGCATAGGTAGTATCCTGGACAGGGGTATCATTCACTGCCATCCAAGGCATTTGTGTGGAGGATAGGTTAGAGGGAAAAAAAGCAGAATTTCTATCAACACTAGTATCAGCAGTGATGACCTGAATCACATCATCATCATCAAGTTCTTTGAAGACTTTCAGAGGCAAACTCCCACTAGATTCACTAATGAAACCAATACTGGGGGTGGGATCAATGAAGCTGAGCTTATCAGAGATATGATTAGCCCTTGGGGAAGTCACAAAGCCATCACCCATATTGAAATCACTAGTGCATCTATCGGGGGTTTCAAAATTATTAATAATACTCTTAACTTTTGAGAAATTAGCATCAACTATGGGTGGGGTGAGATTGACATTATTCTGAGCAGGGTTAACACCAAAATTATCAGACCTAATCTTATCAATGGTTAATTGTTGCGCATTCTTCCTTCTATACTTCTTAGACTTGTTTGTAACCATTTGAAAACTATCTTGTTGTTCCCCACCTAACTGTTCTATGTTATCTGCAATAGGGGAGCGGGGGGAGCCATATTGGTTTGAGAGTTTTTAGGGCACGTATCCGATATGGGTAAGTCAGGAATAATAGCAGGGGTGCTACCCATGACAAGATGGACCACAAGGGAGGATGGAGCCATAGGGTTAGGGGGGATCCATATTATCTGTATGGGTTCTCCGTGAGTTCAAACTTGAGGATTTCTTATTAAGAATAGGGCAGTTTTTACGAACATGGCCATCTTTTTTATAGAGGAAACATGCGTTTAAACCCCCTAAAATTTCCAGAGGGCAAGAAAAAATAACTCCCTCAATATTGAGATTGAGAGTATTAGGAAGATCAATCCCAGGTTTAATGGAAATGAGCACTCTGGCATCGAGATGGGGCACGAGCCGAGGAGAGTCATCCATACGAATGAATTTACTGATGGGTTCCACAATTTGAGGGATAAATTTCCACAAAAATGGAGGAATGTTCTTGATAATTACTCACCTAGGGCACGACAGAGCTGAGATTTCTTCAGAAATCGCCTCAGGAGACCAACCTAGGGCACGAAACGAAGTTTTACCAACATTCCAATACAATTTTTTAACAACCTCTAACTACATTTCATGAGTATTAAAAAAAATAATGAACAATCCTTTTTGAATTTGCCTACAGAAGGAGATTTGAAACCCTAATTTTAAATTCCAGTAGTTATGAAACCAATCATCTATAAATTTTTGAGGAGGGCATTTATCAACATCCACACAAGCAAAAAAATTTGCAGAGTCTTTCAACCTATTTTTTTCAATAGCAATTTCATTGGCCATAGAGTCATTAGGTGAAATGGAGATAGAGTTAGAGTTGAGGCCAAGGTCCATACCATCTGCACTCGCTCCACCATCTCCACCGACGGCAACGAATCTGGCATCCTAGGCAATTGACGACGAAACCCTACCCACGGCTTCACTGAAGGTTTTTTTGGGTTGCAGAGGGGGTTGGGAAGAGGTAGGTGAAGGATGAGACTAAGGGTCTCCATCCATTTCCACCTCCATTAAGGCAAATAAAAATTTGCACGCTCGGCCAGAGGAAATAATTGAAATAGAAGACGCAGAGTAAAGAAGAACATTAAATGAAAAGCATAAGGAAGAATTGTATGCAAACCATGTGGAGGAGGGAGTCCTCCAAAACCACCATCTTCACTCGCCTGGGTCAGTGCCAGATCATCGATCAAGGAGCAGCATCCGCTTTCAATTCACTTTTCATAATTATTATATTATATTATAATAATATAACTAATTAAAATAATAATATAATAATATCAAAATAATTATAATGTTATAATATAATAATATAGTTATAATATTATAATTTTTTTGATATAATTATATTATTATAATATTATATTTTAATTATATATTACAATATAATTATTATATTATATTATAATAATATAAATAATTATAATAATAATATCAACATAATTATAATATTATAATAATTATAATCAAATTAAATAATTTTATTTATTTATTTATTATTATAAACATTCTTTATAATTATAATTATGTAATAATATTATAATAATATAAGAATATAAATATAATATTATTATATTTAATAATGCTAGAGTTATATTATTATATATCGATTTAATTAATGTGTTACATAAGAATGTATATAGGAAGAGAAGTGTGGGCATGGAGTTTAACCTAAGGAGGAGAAATCAATAGAGGGATAAGAAAAACAACTAAATCAAAAGAGATAGAAATACATCCTAAGAGTAGACAGAGAATCAATAAGGAAGATTGAGGATAATAAAGAGAGGAAAATAAAAATGGCAAACGCTAAAAGACTTGGCGGCAGCGAAATCAAACTTTGAACTATCTTGCATGCGTATGGAATAACTGAAAGGTAGCGTAATCACATAGAAAAAGGTATGGCGTGCTAATTACATCAAATGACATTTTTAACAAACGCATTTCTATGCATTTCTTTGAGATATTTTGTTGAACAATCCATGTGCAGTCGTGGCTCCTAGGACACTTGTAACTCTAACGTTTTAACAAAAAAATTCTCCTTCTATCATGTTTTGATGGATTTCCCTTCATTATTATTGGAGATCTCACACTTCACATTATTCTAGTGGAAACCTATTTTTCATATTTCTTCATTTAGCTTCACCAATAATCGCCACAAGAAAATTGTCCCTATTTAAAATGATAGAAATGGTTAGCATCTCACAAAAATTTCTCTTGCAACAATTTATTCAACTTTGCATGGGTCTCCCATGTCTATGGACGTGATATGTCTCCTACATGAAAAATGTCAAACAGAATTAGAAATATTGCCAACGGAACCTCCTGCGAAGACAAATGGAGTTAAAAATATTGGTAACGAAACCTCACTTTCGGCAAAGAAAAATAAATTGGAACAAAAAAAAGGCAGACAATAAAATAGGTATAAATTACTTCAATTGTTTGGAAGAGACAACAAAAATACTGGTAAAGTGGCAGATATCTTACCCCACCCAAATGGCTTGCCCCCTCCTATCTCACCTCACATTCCCCATAGAGGAACTCGTTTACCCATGGGGGGGGCAAAATCATGTCAATTTTCCTGGAAGAAGAGATTTGAGTCTCTCCAATGTCAATATAAACCTGCACTGACACCAGTCATTGCAAATGGTGCTCTCACACTGCGGTTGCACAAATGCAGACTACAAGTGTATCACCTGGAGGTGCAATACAATCCACCACGCCATCTTGCAAACTGCATTGAAAGATTCGTGTACCTTTGCTGGATAGTCAAATTTTAGAGGAGGCTTGGAAACTGGATTGAAGGATTAGTGTTACTGATAGGGATATCCGTATTTTGTGAGAATGTTTTAGGGTGGTTTTAAGATTCAATTTATGCATTTTTTGTAAGTTTGTGCTTTTGGTGATAAAAGGTGAAGCACGGTCTGATGTAGAGCTAGATGGTAGTGGAAGGAAATATAGCAGCCGTAGTGTATAAGCTTGATCAGATTAAAGCCCAGATGAGAAATGGTGGTCTCAAAGTTACCGTACCGAAGTATAAGGAAGAGGATATAAAGAATGTTATCAATGTAAATATTGATTAGAGATTTTGTGTTTTGATAGATGTAGCTAAAATTGGCAACTTGATTTTGCTAGCAGAGTTTTTTTTGGAGAATGTAATGCTGTGTGAAGTGAGAATGTAATAGAAAGTGCAGGGGCATTTTGGAATAGCACTAAAGATAAATGGAAGCACACTGATTGTAAAGACCTAATAAAGGATTTCTTATTTTTATCAACTCTCGTGGGTTAGTGAAATATTTTTTGTGGGGATGGTTAGTGAAATCATTGTTGTGGGTAAGTGAAATCAAAAACTTATTTTATTATTTTTTATTATTATTGAAATGTTGTCTCACGAAATAAACTAAAAATTTTCTAAACTCTTGTTATATTATTTGAATGTATAATTATTTTGATATTGTTATTATATTATAATTACATTATTATATATTATATTATACTTATTTTGATATTATTATATTTTAATTATATATTATAATATAATTATTATATAATATTATAATAATATAATAATATCAAAATAATTATAATGTTATAATATAATAAAATAGTTATAATATTATAATTATTATAGTATAATTATATTATTATAATATTATATTTTAATTATATATTATAATATAACTATAATAATATAAATAATTATAATAATAATATAATAATATTAAAATAATTATAATATAATATAATAACTATAATTATTATATTATAGTATAATAATAAAATAATATCAAAATAATTATAATGTTATAATATAATGATATAGTTATAATATTATAATATAATTATATAATTATATTATTATATTATAATAGTATAATTATTCTGATATAATTATATTATTATAATTATTTATATTATTATAATATTATATTTAAATTATATATTATAATATAATTATTATATTATATTATAATAATATCAAAATAATTATAATATTATAATATAATAATAATTATAATTATAATTAAATAATTTTATTTATTTATTTATTTATTACTATATTTATTATTATAAACATTTTTCATAATCATAATAATGTAACAATATTATAATAATATAAGAATATAAATATAATATTATTATATTTAATAATGCTAGATTTATATTATTATATATCGATTTAATTAATGTGTTACATAAGAATGTATATAGGAAGAGAAGTGTGGGCATGGAGTTTAACCTAAGGAGGAGAAATCAAGAGAGGGATAAGAAAAACAACTAAATCAAAAGAGATAGAAATACATCCTAAGAGTAGATAGAGAATCAATAAGGAAGATTGAGGATAATAAAGAGAGGAAAATAAAAATGGCAAACTGTAAAAGAGCCGGCTATGGTGAAATCAAACTTTGAAGCGTCTTGCATGCGTATGGAATAACTGAAAGGCAACGTAATTACATATAAAAAGGTATGGCGTGCTAATTACATCAAATGACATTTTCAACAAACGCATTTCCATGCATTTCTTTGAGATATTTTGTGAAACAATCTATGTGCAATTGTGGCTCCCAGGACACTTGCAACTCTAACATTTTAACAAAATAATTCTCCTTCTACCATGCTTTGATGGATTTCCCTTCATTATTATTGGAGATCTCACACTTCACATTATTCACATTATTGTAGTGCAAGCCTATTTTTCATATTGCTTCGTTTAGCTTTACCAATAATCCCCACAAGAAAATTGTCCCTATTTGAAATGATAGAAATGGTTAGCATCTCATAACAATTTCTCTTGCAACAATTTATTCAACTTTGCATGGGTCTCCCGCGTCTATGGACATGATCTGTCTCCTACATGAAAAATGTCAAACATAATTATAAATATTACCAACGGAACCTCCTGCGAAGACAAACAGAATTAAAAATATTGACAACAGAACCTCGCTTTCGACGAAGACAAATAAATTGGAACAAAAAAAGGCAGACACCAAAATGGGTATAAATTATTTCAATTGTTTAAAAAAATACTGGTGAAATGGAAGATATCTTACCCCACCCAAATGGCTTGCCCCCTCCTATCTCACCTCGCATTCCCTGTAGTGCCCATTCGTTGTTGGCTTGTGATAGTGGTAGTTTTGCATTGCTGTCTATCAAATCGGAGACAGTTGTTAGTCGTTCATTGCATTGATTCAGTTCTAAGACATTCGATTAGTAGGTATGATTTATGTTTATTTTGATCTTGATGAATGATGTTTGACTGACATAATTAGGCATGTGTTTTGAGTTATGATGGCATTACTATTATTCCAGTTATGATGCAAATTAATATTATCATGTGTCATTTGAATTGTGGTGGTTGAATTCAGATAAAATTTGTTATGATATTGTTTCAAGAGCAGAGACGGTGTAGTACTACTCGCTTCGAGTACCCTACTACGCCGCGATTCTCTGACTCTCTGTGTGTGTTGACATATATGTGTTTGATTTTATACAACTAATTGCTCAGATGTAGGCTATAGGTACCGAACCTTGACTCCACCTGATATAGTAGGTTCAAGTGGGTTCTTACACCAATGGGTATCAATGATGGGAGATAACGCGAGGTCTATTCCATTAGGTCGGTCCTTGTCCTTGTGATGATCTTGAGTCGTGTTGTGTCGCTTGGTCCTTGCCTTTTATGTTTGGTTATCTTGTGTCTTGGAGTATCGTTGCATTGTGTTAATTTTGCCCTTGTGTAGTTGGAAAATACTTTAATGATTTATTATTAATTAATGATGCTTCTATTATGTTTTAATATTTGGTTTAGCTTGAAGCTTGATTAACACCTTGGTTAAATTTTATAATAGCCTAGAATTAAATTATCTACTATTCCAAAGTATTTATGTTATAAATTGGAGTTACGGGTAATTATTAGTGTATATTTTGTATAGAATAATTTTGCTATGTGAAATAAATGCCTTGAGTTGTCAATTTGAAGTTGGGAGATTTGGAATCTCTATTATTAGTAAAATTTTAAATTTCCAGAGGAGTGGGTTGCTAGCTAATGGATGCATGTCTGCATTAATTTTATGAGTTGAACCATTTTTATATGGGGAAAATTTTGTTGGGAAGAGGGTTGGAAAGAGCACAGAGATATTGGGAAGAAGAACAGACAATTTGTTTGTAGGAGTTGGAGAAAGTTTGAGGTGGGACTGAATTTCAGGTATGTGATTTGTCTCTTTGTGAATTTACAATTGTTGTAGCTGGTAAGTTATATTTTATTGCAGCATGTTCTATGTGTGAAACTAGCATGTCTTGTGTGTGAAACTTGCATGTAACTTGGAATTTAAATTATCCTTGTGTGCCCCGTGAGGTCGAATGTTGCTCCAATCTATATAGATTCCTCCAAGATGGATTCTTCTGGTTTAGCCTTTCTCTTAATCCTTTTGAAATCATTAGCTCAATCATCTGTAACCTTGCATTGTGATCTCAATCCTGTAAAATAGATGACTAAGTGTTAAGCTTTTATCAAACTCTTGTCCCTGTCGTTTTTGCATTTTTATCTCACATTTCTATCTCTTTGATAGAGGTGAAATGCCTTGTAAGAAGTGGTTTGGTCTTCACATATATTTTTCTTGGCAACCTGTTAGTGCTTGTAACCACTGATTTGGTTCTCATATTATTCATGTTTCCTTTTTACCTTGGATGCCTTGTTTTTATCTGTGTAACCCTGATGAAGATCTTGTGCCTCCAACACTACTTCCTCTAGAAAGTTACCCTGCAAGCATGTCTAGGAATTTGACCAAATCTTGTGAAGTTTTCTTCACAATTTCTTTCAATCTTTTAATTCATCTTTTGCAATAGTTTTAAAACTCAGTTTGAAGCTTTGGTTTTATTCCTTAGAAATCAATTTAACTATATGGTAATTCACACAAATTGTATTACCTGAGCAATAGAAGTCTCTGATTGCATGAGTATGTTGTTGTAGACTGAGAAAAATCCCAATTTTTACCTTTGATCATACGGCATAGGAGACCCCATCCTTATTGTTTTTCCTGTGATTAGATTTCTGCTCATTTTTCCTCTATGACAAACCTCTGCTCATTTTTCCTCTCTGACAAACCTAGACCGTACGGTTGTAGGAGAAATCTGATGCAAATTAGTTTTTTTAGTTTTGCTGCCCTCTCTTGGGGACGTTGTACGGCTGCCGTACAGCCCTCTCCTTGCATTCTTTTGGATGAAATTTGCTAATCTTAATTCCCTTGTAAGTCTGCAATTTCTATGAAACATTGGCCTCCTCCTTGTTTTCTCTGGATCTTATTTTGTGGCTGAAATTTATTTAATGAAAATCATATGATTGAAAATTTGAAATTTACTTCAATTTGAGCTCATAAAAATAAAGTTAATTGTTGTGATTGTTCTTAAATAGAAGGCTTGGAGGAGATCTTGCTTGTAGGGAAACTTCTAAATTTTGAGTATAGTTTGGATTTATTAAGTCAATAATAAGGAGAAGATGATATTAGAAAGTTCATTTGTTAGTAATTTATAATTTTAGAATTAAATTTATTTAATTAATGTTGTTCTTTTGGTTTATGCAAGAAGTTTAATAAATTAGTTGTGCTCATTTTATTAAATATAACTTTGTTATTGATATTCTCTAATTTGGTTATTTAGAAAATTGTAATTTTAGAATATATATAATGGAAAGAAGTTTTTTTTTAGAAATAGATATCATGGTAGTTGTTTTTATTAGAAATCTTAAGTGGTAAAATAATAGATGGTAATCCATGATCATAGGAAAATACATAAGTTTGATTTGATATTATAAATGGTTAATTGTTAGGAAATCTTATAGGTTATAGGAGTTGTGTGAAATTGTAGATGCTTATTAATAATTTATGCTTATAGTTATTGTTTTAGAAATTGGAAACTATTGGAATATTGGAATATTGGAATAGGAAAAATGTATTTATGCATAGTTAAAACAATATTTAAAAAAAAATATTATTCCTTGTATTCAAGTGATTGTTAGGTTCTTGAAATATATTGTTCTTGGGTTATAACATAATGGTGTGTAATGTTAGATATTATTTTAAATTAGTTGTAAATCAGATTATTATTCTTTCTTCTAGTCTCTTTTAGGTATAAAGGACTAGACTTATACAAAATAAATGATGAATGGAAGTTTATTATTTTTGAAAGAATTTATATAGTTATAGTTGTTTCTTGTTACTAAATTTGGTGGTTTTAGAATATGGAATTAGGTGTTTGTATAGAATCTTTGTTAGTGAGTTTGGTGGGTGCCTCATTTGAATATAAATAGATGTATACACTTTCCTTTTATATATGCTTATTGGTAATTCTCTACGGTATCAAGTTAGTTAGAAATTCAATGTTTTGATTTGAATTAGAAAGTGGTTATATGTATGTAATTTTAGAAGATCTATTCATGAATGATGTTGTAGCATGTCATTAGGAGATATTTATGCTTTTGGGAATGGGATGTTTAAGAAACAATGTAGAGCTGGTAGTTTAAGCTTGTAAGGGTATATAAAGGTTTAGATTAGTAGTTGGGGGTAAATAGTCTATTTCGATAGTAACATTATGTAATTAAGGATATTTATCCTATTCTCATGGATGTGTTCACTAGAAATTGTAGATTGGAATATTCTTGATAGAAAAGTTGTGATATTGGAAAAATATATATTACAGTTGTTGATTATGATTGTAATTGGTTTAACGTTAAAGAAAGATTTTGCTTATTGTAAATAAGTACTTATAGATATTTTAATTAAAAATGGTAAGTGGCAAATCCTGAATGGTAAGTTACACTATTTAGGTTTATAATGATTTGATTTATAGGATTATTATATGAGCTTGTCTTGGCTTTTGTTTATATAGGGATGTTTGGTTTTTGGTTCACCTTCCTTGCCTTATTAATTCCTAGAGATTTGAAGTTTTGCTATTTGTGATAACCTTGTGTAAGTTGATTTCTTAATTGATTTAGGAGTTCATTGAATTTCATATGCTTGATTGCCTCCTTGTCGTACTTTTATGTTTGTTTTGGATCATCATGTTCCCTTGGGGTGGAGTTCGGTCTGCGATTTGGTTATTGTGGTGTGGGAACCTGGAGGGGTGTCATGTGTACTTGGTGTTAAGGTGTGAAAGCATTGTCCTTGTCAGATAATGGTCACCTCATCATTTACCTAACTCCAGAGGTGTAGTTCTTGGTTTTGGTTCAAAATTATGGCATATCATTGTATTGGGATCACTAGATTTTTGTGACTTGTAATGAATGGGGATATGGTCTCTTGGTTATAGTTCTTGGTTTCTAGAATGTATTGCTTCAAATTTTGAAGGGAATCTAAGACGTATTGTTGTGGCCTATTAAATGGCGTAAGTTATGGGTTGGTACTAATTTGTGACTTTTGTATTTATATGTTGTGGTATGTATGATTGATTAGAGAATGCTAAGGGAGTGGCTTTCATGGTGGGGCCGGTGCCTAGTGAGAGGCCGCCTGGGTAACCCCATGGAAGTTGTAAGCATGTGGAAAACTTAATAACTTAATCAAGAGGGTTGGGGTATTAAAACACTTAACCAAATAAGTAAGAAACCTCACCCATGCCTTGAGTGCTCTCACAAGCTAAGGATGGGATGAGAAGGCTTGGTTGGCAAGGCTGGCCTCCTTGTCTCCATGAGAGGACCTGTCGGCTCCGCATGTGTCACCTTATGGGGCCGGTGCCTAGAGAGAGGCTGCCAAGGTAACCATAGGTGGAGGCCAGCTTCTGGTGATAGATAGCCTAGGTAACCCATGCTAGGACCATGCGATGACACTCTCCTTACGCAGTTCAGTTGTTTCTTTTTGGTTGTGCCTCTGGAGTGATGTTTTGTCTTGTGCAATTTTGTTGATATGGTCAGTTGTGTCAAGTCTATTTCTGTTTGGTTATTTTAGATGTTATTTTTTGGCTTGGTGGAATCCTCATCGTTATCTCCTAGCTCGAAGGGGTGGACCTCAGGGTTCCACATGGTTGGGAGGCAGAGCTATCCATTGGCCTTTTTGGAGATTTGGTTCGAGTCCTGTGCAAAGGTGTTCCAGTTCCAGATTGCTTCCACCCTCAGAGATGTTGTTTACTTTCAAATATATTCTTTTGTAACTGACGCGATCGGTCTTGTATTCTTGCATTGTAACTTGTATATTAACTATCTTGCAAATGTGGAAGTTGATCTTATTTGTAGTAGCAGTATAACGTATATCACTTGTGTGGTTTTGACTTTGTATTCACTATTGCAGTTATGTTTCCCTAGAGGAGTTGAATGTGCACTTTTCTTTATGTTGTGTATTATGATATCTTGGTTACTATGATCGCATTTACTTGTTTAAAAAAAAATTATTTCTGGAATTTTGCTCTTGTATGTCTAACTCTCTAGGGTTGCATGACGAGGCATTACATTCCCCATAGAGGAACTTGTTTACCCATGAGGCGACGAGATCGTGTTAGTTTTCTCGGAAGAAGAGATTTGAGTCTCTCCAATGTTAATATAAACCTGCACTGACACCAGTCATTGCAAATGGTGCTCTCGCACTTAGGTTGCGTGAACACAGACTACAGGTGTATCACCTATTACAATCCACCACACCATCTAGCAAACTGGATTGAAGGATTCGTGTACCTATGCTAGATAGTCAAACTTTGGAGGAGACCTAGAAACTGGATTGAAAGATTAGTGTTACTGATCGAGATATCCGTATTTTGTGAGAATGTTTTAGGGTGGTTTTAGGATTCAATTTATGCACTTTTTGTAAGTTTGTGCTTTTGGTGATAAAAGGTGAAGCACAGTCTGATGCAAAGTTGAACGGTAGTGGAAGGAAATACAGCAGCCGTAGTGTATAAGCTTGATTAGATTAAAGCCCAGATGAAAAATGGTGGTCTAAAAGTTACCGTACCGAAGTATAAGGAAGAGAAGATAAAGAATGTTATCAATGTAAATATTGATTAGAGATTCTATGTTTTGATAGATGTAGCTGAAATTGGCAACATGATTTTGCTAGTAGAGTTTTTTTTGGAGAATGTAATGCTGTGTGAAATGAGAATGTAATAGAAAGTGTGGGGGCATTTTGGAATAGCACTAAAGATAAACGGAAGCACATTGATTGTAAAGACCTAATAAATGATTTCTTATTTTTATCAACTCTCGTGGGTTAGTGAAATCTTTTTTGTGGGGATGGTTAGTGAAATCTTTTTTGTGGGTTAGTGAAATCAAAAACTTATTTTATTATTTTTTATTATTATTGAAATGTTGTCTCACGAAATAAACTGAAAATTTTCTAAACTCTTGTTATATTATTTGAATGTATAATTATTTTGATATTGTTATTATATTAAAATTATATTATTATATATTATATTATACTTCTTTTGATATTATTATATTATAATTATATTATTATATATTATATTATAGTTATTTTGATATTATTATATTATTATTATAATTATTTATATTATTATAATATTATATTTTAACTATATATTATAATATAATTATTATATTATATTATAATAATATAAATAATTATAATAATATTATAATATAATAATATAATTATGCTATAATATTATAATTATTTTGATATAATTATATTATTATAATTATTTATTGTAATGCCCTGCCATGCAACCCTAAAGATAAGTATAACTAAGCAATAAAAAAGGTGATATATATATAGAAGTGGTAATAACAAAACATAACATGGTCTAGTAGCAACAAGTTAAACTAACATCTCTAGGGATTACATAGATGCATTATTGAAATATAACAACAACCAACAACATACATAGTTTAATCAAATACACCAACTAGAATCTTTCATTACAACATCCAAATACATCAAGAAGTTTGCATTAAGATTACAAGTATAAAATAGTATGTTGTACAAGAGAAATTACATAGTTTCATTGATAAAAAAAACTCTTTCTGGATACATCAATTACATAAGGATTTCTTTTGATACAAAAGATCTAAATACAAATAGTACAAATGTTGATCTTCGATACAAGTGCAAAACTGGAATCAAGAGAGATACATCTTATTTACACACGAGCCACGATGGTAGAAAACCAATGGAATTTAAAGAACAACCACTCTACCATTTGGAACCCTGAGGTCCACCCCCTGTGCTAGGAGATAACAATGAGGTTCCACTAAGTCAAAAATCACAAGGTACAAATAAGTAGATACAAAATCAACACAGAAACACAAATCAACAATGGCTAACACTACTCCAAAGGCAACATCAGAAGATAACAAAAAGGAAGTAATTAAGCTGCAGTAGGAAGAGTGTCATCACATGGTCCTAGCATGTGTTATCCTGGCTATCTCTCTTTAGAAACTAGCCCCCATCTATGGTTATCCTGGCAGCCTCTCTCTAGGCACCAACCCCATAGGGTGACACATACAGAACCGACACATCCTCTCATGAAGACAAGGAGGTCGATCTTGCCAACTAGGCCTTCTCATCCCATCCTTAGCCTAGGAAAGCGCTATAGGTTTTGGGAAGATTATTTTGAGGGGAGAGTTCTTGGAAAAAAGAGATAGAAGGATTGGGAAGAGGAAGAAATCAGGGAAGAAGACTCAGAAGTTCAAATTTAATCCAGGTATGTCTATTGTTAAATGGAAACTCTCTTTGTCTCTCTCTTTCAATTGTTGTCTGTCTGGAATCCATGGTTGCATGTGGTTATATGTTTTGAGATAATCTTGCACATCAATTTTTCCTCATCGTTGTCTTCACATTGACAATTCGGCAATTGTACTCTAGCAATGTTCACTCTTATTGAAATCAACTTTCTTCTATCAACGGCTTCATGCCAATCAGTGCCTATTGAACAATTTTATTTTATATCTGTAATTCTCCTTTCTTGGACATCTATTCTAGAGGGTGAATATTTCTATTTGCCTCTAAAAATACTTCTCAGCAGATGGTCATTAGTGCAAACCTAGTTCCTTCTTCCTAGCTATTGATTTCTGCTTTCAATCAAACCATTTCATCTAATTTTTCATGCCATTTGTTAGAAACCTGTGAGTGCCTGCAATGATGTGACCAATTAAGATATTTTTTTTAATCTAAACTCTCAATCTTCTCTTCTACTTGGCTGCAATTGTATGACTTCTTTATGCACTGATTAATGCCTGGAAACACATTTCAAACTTAGCATATCCGCTAAGGGGAGGGCTCCTTTTTCAAAATCTTTCCTTTGCCTGAAACCTCAACCTTGCTTATGAATTTAAGTTGATATCTATGCATTTTTTTTTACTAAGAAATTTTTACCTGACAATTTATTTTATGCTGAGTTCTTCCATCCTCTTGGCAGTTGTATAGCTCTGAGAAGACTTCTCAATTTTTGCCTGTAAAAATTATTAATTGTTGCAAGAAATTTTAGGGGAATCAAGGAATTTCAGATTTGGATTTTAGTGATATAAACAATGAAATTCTTTTACCTATTTATAACTCTTTGATATTCTTCATCTATCCTTGATCGCCGTACAGCTGGGGCTTCCTTATGGCAATAGCTTGAAACATAAACCATTGCTGAAGTAAATTGTAGGTAGATTCACTAGGAAATAATACAATTTCATAACCTTGATCAAAGCATTTATTTTTTTTACCTAATATGAAATTCTTCTGAACCTTTGTCTTTCCATGGCCATCAACCAGAGCTCCACATAAAATTTTTATGATATTAAAATATATTTCTTGCCTTATTTCTCTTATATAAATGAGCTCATTGGTAAAATTAGCAAATTTCTAAAATCAATATTATCTCTAATTAAATGGGCAAATTTTCTTAGTTGTATAATTCAAAAAAAGGAAATAATGTGTTGTGGTAGAAATAGAAGATTTCTTTTAGTTAGATAAATATTAATTTTACTATCCATTTGTAAAATTATGTAGTTTATTTAGTATTATATTCTCATATTAGTATTGGTTTAGGAGATGTTATATAAGTATTTAGTTTTCTAGTAATTGTATGGTTAAGAGCATAATAATAGTTTTAATTTGAGTTTATTCTTTTTATTTTGAAGATGTGATGTCAACTCCCTATTTAATAGGGAAGAATAGTTTTATGGATGTGTTTTATTATTTTTTGTATTTTTTTTATATAGAAAAATCAAATTCCTAGGATGTGTTATATTTAAGTATTTTTATATTTCAAATCAAATCCCTATTATTAGGGATGTGTCATATTTAAGTATTATTATATTTCATTTATGAAAAATCAAATCCCTATTATTTTGGGATGTGTTATATTTAAGTGTTATTTTATTTATGAGAAATCAAATCCCTATTATTGAGGGATGTGTTATATTTAAGTATTATTTTATTTCATCCATGTCATTTAGGGATATGCTATATTTAAGCATTATTTTATAAATAAAAAAGTCAAATCCTTTTAAAATAATTTATTGATTTATTATTTTATGCCTCATTTAAAAGATTTGAATGTAGATATGATTTAAATTTTGGGTGTGGATATTGATATTTTTGTTGGATATTTTAAATATAAGAATATTAAAAAGTATTATTCAATTAGTAACTAATTAGAATATTTATTTACCAAGTTTTATTTAATTAATGAGTATTATATAGTATTAAACGTTTAGTATTTAACTCGTATACTTTCTAAAGATTTAAATGGATGATCAGTTTTAATCTACTTTATGATCATTTATGTTTTGCTTATGCAATTATATTGAATAGAATTCACAAAGTTGTCAAGAATTTTAATAAGATCCACATTAGTGTAGAAAGAGGTTTAGTCCAGTAACGAGTAGTATCTTGTTTGAATGAATTTTCTGTTATAGAATAATTGGTAACCTTTTCAAGTTATTATTGTTCTACCTTTTTGGGATAGAGCTATCTTATGTTGTTAGATGATTTATCATGCTTGGAATAATGTTACATTCTTTAAGACCATTATTAGTGCATCAGATCATATGTTACATCTGTGGTTTTGTTATTGAAGTATTGATGAGGGATCTTGGTTTATGATGTGTTTTGGAAGTAATCGTGATGTGTAACCATTACGTTTTAATGGTGTCATGTGTTTTGTTATTTGGGGAAAGTGGTTTCTAGAGGCCTAAGAGGGTGTGATTGTGTGGGGGTTGGCTTTGTGTGCATCTTGTGAGTTGAATGAAATATATTTTTGAAATATTGTTTCTTATTCATGTTGGTATGATACATGTGCAAGATGGATAATGCCTTGCTCAAAGTACCTATTCTTGTGGTTTTGTCTTGAACTCATGTTGATGTCATGTTCATGATGTGGTTGTAGAGTCCTTCTTGAATGTTGGGGTTCATTATTGTATTGAGCATGGAATAAAATATTGTGTTGGTTTATGTAATTGGTTGAAATTTGGGAGCAAGATGACCCATGCCTTGCTCTGGTTTCATGTTGTTTATGGTTGTCATGACTATTTCAATTGGAAGTTTTGGGACAATGATTCAAGAGTTGGTCCTTGAGATATGATTTGTATGCAAGAGGATAGATGCCTTGTAGTGTCATTATCATGCATGTCATTTTGGTGATTTCTATTTTTTAATCTTGATAAGGGTACTAGTTGTATGTAGGAGAGTGGCTTTCATGGTGGGGCTAGTGCCCAAAGTGGCTGCCTAGATAACCCCATAAAAGTTGTAATCAACTGATAACATAATAATTAACCTAGATGGGTTGGGTAGTTAAACAAATAATAAGATAATTATGATGCCTCACCCATGCCTATAGTGCTTTCTTAGGTTAAGGATGGGATGAGAAGGCCTGGTTGGCAAGATTGACCTCCTTGTCTTCATGAGAGGATGTGTCGGTTCCGCATGTGTCACCTTATGGGGCAGGTGCCTAGAGAGAGGTTGTTAGGATAACCATAGATGGGGGCCAGTTTCTAGAGAGAGATAGCCAGGATAACCCATGCTAGGACCATGTGATGACACTCTTCCTACTGCAGCTTAGTTACTTCCTTTTTGTTAACTTCTGATGTTGCCTCTGGAGTAGTGTTAGCCATTGTTGATCTATGTTTCTGTGTTGATTTTGTATCTACTTATTTGTACCTTGTGATCTTTGACTTAGTGGAACCTCATTGTTATCTCCTAGCACAAGAGGTGGACCTCAGGGTTCCACATGGTCAGGTGGTTGTGCTTTATTCCATTAGTTTTCTACCATCGTGGCTCGTGTGTAAATAAGATGTATCTCTCTGGATTCCAGTTTTGCACTTGTATCGAAGATGGACATTTGTACTATTTATATTTAGATCTTTTGTATCAAAATAAATCCTTATGTAATTCATGTATCTAGAAAGAGAGTTTTTGTATCAATGAAACTATGTAATTCCTCTTGTAAGACATACTATTTTGTACTTGTAATCTTAATGCAAACTTCTTGATGTATTTGGATGTTGTAATGAAAGATGCTAGTTGGTGTATTTGATTAAACTATGTATGTTGTTGGTTGTTGTTATATTTTAATAATGCAGCTCTGTAATCCCTAGAGATGTTAGTTTAACTTGTTACTACTAGACCATGTTATATTTTGTTATTACCACTTCTATAGAGAAAAAATATATATATTTCACCTTTTTATTTCTTAGTTAAACTTATCTTTAGGGTTGCATGGTGGGGCATTAAATTTATATTATTATAATATTATATTTTAATTATATATTATAATAATATTATTATATTATATTATAATAATATAAATAATTATAATAATAATATTATTATATCAAAATAATTATAATATAATATATAATAATATAATTATAGTATAATATAATAAATATAATTATTATATTATATTATAATAATATAAATATTTATAATAATAATATAATAATATCAAAATAATTAAAATTTTATAATATAATAATATAGCTAATTATATTATAATATTATAATTATATTATTATATATAATTATTTTGATATAATTATAATTATTTATATTATTATAATATTATATTTTAATTATATATTATAATATAATTATTATATTATATTATAATAATATAAATAATTATAATAATAATATAATAATATCAAAATAATTATAATATTATAATAATTGTAATTATAATTATGTAATAATATTATAATAATATAAGAATATAAATATAATATTATTATATTTAATAATGCTAGAGTTATATTATTATATATCAATTTAATTAATGTGTTACATAAGAATGTATATAGGAAGAGAAGTGTGAGCATGGAGTTTAACCTAAGGAGGAGAAATCAAGAGAGCGATAAGAAAAATAACTAAATCAAAAGAGATAGAAATACATCCTAAGAGTAGATAGAGAATCAATAAGGAAGATTGAGGATAATAAAGAGAGGAAAATAAAAATGGCAAATGGTAAAAGACTTGGCTACGGTGAAATCAAACTTTGAACCATCTTGCATGCGTATGGAATAACTGAAAGACAGCGTAATTACATGGATAAAGGTATGGCGTGCTAATTACATCAAATGATATTTTCAACAAACGCATTTCCACACATTTCTTTGAGATATTTTATGAAATAATCCATGTGCAATCGTGGCTCCCAGGACACTTGCAACTCTAACGTTTTAACAAAAAAAATCTCCTTCTATCATGCTTTGATGGATTTCCCTTCATTATTATTGGAGATCTCACACTTCACATTATTCACATTATTGTAGTGCAAGCCTATTTTTCATATTGCTTCGTTTAGCTTTACCAATAATCCCCACAAGAAAATTGTCCCTATTTAAAATGATAGAAATGGTTAGCATCTCACAACAATTTCTCTTGCAATAATTTATTCAACTTTGCATAGGTCTCCCACGTCTAGGGACGTGATCTATTTTCTACATGAAAAATGTCAAACAGAATTAGAAATATTGCCAACAGAACCACCTGTGAAGACAAACAGAAT
Source organism: Cunninghamia lanceolata (assembly GCA_027924645.1). Classification (NCBI taxonomy): domain Eukaryota; kingdom Viridiplantae; phylum Streptophyta; class Pinopsida; order Cupressales; family Cupressaceae; genus Cunninghamia; species Cunninghamia lanceolata. The sequence continues at coordinate 2,791,694 of BSBN01001019.1, forward strand.
TCAAAATATTGGCAATGAAACCTCACTTATGGCAAAGACAAATAAATTGGAACCAAAAAAAAGGCAAACACCAAAACAGGTATAAATTACTTCAATTGTTTGGAAGAGACAACAAAAATACTGGTGAAATGGCAGATATCTTACCCCACCCAAATGGCTTGCCCCCTCCTGTCTCACCTCGCATTCCCCATAGAGGAACTCGTTTACCCATGGGGGGGCGAGATCGTGTTAGTTTTCCCAAAAGAAGAGATTTGAGTCTCTCGAATGTCAATATAAACCTGCATTGACACCAGTCATTACAAATGGCGCTCTCACATTGCGGTTGCTTGAATGCAAACTGCAGGTGTATCACCTGGAGGTGCAATACAATCCACCACACCATCTTGCAAACCGCATTTAAGGATTCATGTACCTATGCTGGATAGTCAAATTTTGGAGGAGGCCTGGAAACTGGATTGAAGGATTAGTGTTACTGATCGGGATATCTGTATTTTGTGGGAATGTTTTAGGGTGGTTTTAGGATTCAATTTATGCACTTTTTGTAAGTTTGTGCTTTTGGTGATAAAAGGTGAAGCACAGTCTAATGTAGAGCTAGATGGTAGTAGAAGGAAATACAACAATCGTAGTGTATAAGCTTGATCAGATTAAAGCCCAGATGAGAAATGGTGGTCTCAAAGTTACCGTACCAAAGTATAAAGAATGTTATCAATGTAAATATTGATTAGAGGTTCTGTGTTTTGATAGCTGTAGCTGAAATTGGCAACATGATTTTGCTAGCAGAGTTTTTTTTTGAGAATGTAATGTTGTGCAAAGTGAGAATGTAATAGAAAGTGCAAGGGGTATTTTGGAATAACACCAAAGATAAATGGAACCACACTGATTATAAAGACCTAATAAATGATTTCTTATTTTTATCAACTCTCGTGGGTTAGTAAAAAAAAATTTGTGGGGATGGTTAGTGAAATCTTTTTTGTGGGTTAGTGAAATCAAAAACTTATTTTATTATTTTTTATTATTATTGAAATGCTGTCTCATAGAATAAACTAAAAATTTTCTAAACTCTTGTTGTTATATTATTTTAATGTATAATTATTTTGGTATTGTTATTATATTATTATATATTATATTATACTTATTTTGATATTATTATATTATTGTAATTATTTTTGAATGTATAATTATTTTGATATTGTTATATTATAATTATTATTTTTGAATGTTATATTATTTTAATTCTGTTTGACATTTTTCTTATTTGGGGTTTTCTTTTATTTATTTTTCTCCCCTTTTGATTCTTTCAGGTAGTTATGTGTTATGTTATCATTTTTATTTTCTTCTCTTTATTATCCTCAATCTTCCTTATTGATTCTCTATCTACTCTTAGGATGTATTTCTATCTCTTTTGATTTAGTTGTTTTTCTTATCCCTCTCTTGATTTCTCCTCCTTAGGTTAAACTCCATGCCCACACTTCTCTTCCTATATACATTCTTATGTAACACATTAATTAAATCAATATATAATAATATAACTCCAGTATTATTAAATATAATAATATTATATTTATATTATTATATTATTATAATATTATTATATTATAATATTATAATTATATAATTATATTATAATATATAATTAAAATATAATATTATAATAATATAATAATATCAAAATAATTATAATATTATAATATAATTATATTATTATATTATAATAGTATAACTATATTATTATATTATAACATTATAATTACTGCTCCTGGGTCGCTGCATGTTGCAGAGACCTGTGTGCTGTCTATGACTGAGGCTGTGGGTGTGCCATCTATTGGTGTGTCGGCCACTGTTGGTGTGTCGTCTTGTGGTGTGTCATCCACTGTTGGTGCACCGTCCACGACTATTGATGAGGTTTTTGTGGCTAGTGCATCACTGGTGGGTTTGGATTCAATGAAGGGGGTAAACCCTCTTTCTTAGTTGTTCAAGGGAAGCGTCAGAGGTCACCTTTGCCCTGTGCTACTCCGCCTGTTATTTCTTTTGGGGCTGAGGTTTTGGAGAATGAGAAGTTTTACTCCTCCCACACTTTGATCTGCAGATTTAATCATTTTTGGCCACGCCTCCATGACCTAAATTCTTGGAGCTTTGATACGTGGGGACCAATTACTAATAATACAATCAAAATTTACCCTTTTGCTAGGGGTTTTTTTTATTATTGCTTTTGATGATATTGAGGACCAAAATGCTGTGTTTGAGGGTTCTATTTGGTTTTGGGGCCAACATCCCTTATTGATTCATCCCTGGTTTCCTCTTTTTAATCCAATGACTGAATCTTTGAATTTTTCACCCACTTGGGTTAGGCTCCCCAACCTCCCTCTCCAATTTTGGCAAGACTTGCTTTTCTGCGATTGGGAACTCTCTTGGGCAGTTTATTATAACTAATCTTATTACCTCACAGTTTTCACATATGACTTATGCTCAGATTCTTCTGGATCTAGATTTTAATAAGGCTTTACCTACAGAGATTAGCTTCAATGTTGCTGATCGTTAGTGGAGTTAGGGTTTGGACTACGAGGGTATTCTTTTTCGTTGTTGGTGCTGCTTTGGCACTGGTCACTTGGCTGAGCAGTGTGTTAAATCTAAGCAGCATCATCGTGTGGCTTTGTGGTGGCATGATGTTCAACCCTCAGACTACATTGTTCCTCATGTGGAGTCACCTCCTTCCTCTCCATCTATTGTGGCTCCGCAGCCTGAGATTAATTCTCACCTCTCTCTTCCTGCACAAGAGTTATTTTTGCAGGGTTCATCTGTTGTTCTCATTGCTTTAAGTTCTTCTACTGATGATGTTCCACCCGTGACTAGGGTTGTTGATACTGTTGGTGTGTGGTCTATTGTTGGAGTGTTGTCTGTGACAGGGGCTGTTACTGTTGCTGGTGTGTCGTCTATGGCAGGGGGTGCTATTGTTACCTCTTTGTGCAAGACCTCTTTGGTTGAGGTGTCGGGTGAGGATCCCCTCTCACCCCATTTGGAGGATTTAGACTTGAAAGCCTCTTGGATAGTGGTCCAAAGAAAAAAGAAAGGACTCCCTAAATCTATTGTAGCTTTACATCCTCAGGTTCGGGGAGTCAGATTAGTTAGCTCGGGATCTATTGTGTAGATCCTCTAGTTGGGTTTTGTTTTACAACAGAGCTGCTGTGCTTGTACTGCTAGTCTTTTCTCTGTGCTGGCTGAGTACTGTCAGTGCTCTATTTTCTTGCCCCCAGGGCTTGGTTTTGTAAGGGTTCGGCCCCTGGTTTTTGCCGCCTTATTATATCAAAAACATTATAATTATTTTAATATTATTATATTATTACTATAATTATTTATATTATTATAATATAATATAATAATTATATTTATTATATTACATTATAATAATATAAATAATTTCAATAATAATATAATAATATCAAAATAATTGTAATATAATATAATTATAATATAACAATATCAAAATAATTATACATTCAAATAATATAACAAGAGTTTAGAAAACATTTCGCTTGAATTTTTTTTATTACTGAGAAAAATTTTTGGCATGAATTTTTTTATTCCGTGAGACAATGTTTCACTAATAATAAAAAATAATAATATAAGTTTTTTATTTTAATTAAAAAATAATGGGAAAAGTAGAAACAACTTTGCATTGTAATAAGGTACGACGGCCAAATTTAGTCAAATTTTAGCTCTGCACGGATGGTAGAGACGACAGCCTTGGTGGAATTGATTGGACGTAGGAAAGTACAGATTGGATGGATGGTATGGGAAGCACTGAGCATGGACATGGGTGCATCCTAAAGGCCCCATAGACGTTGCCATGGCCATCAGGATGGGCATGTGTATTGGGGAAGAATCACCATTTTGATGGCTATATAGACACTTCCGCTGCCACTATAAGATGTCGAAACTCTAAGCTCCCTGGAATGAATCTTTACCTTAGACATCTGGTAAGTCATGTCAAGAAATTTGAGCCTCTTTAGGCAATTCTATTTACATTGCATTATATCTAATTTTACCCGCACTTTATATTGTGTTTTATTGATGTGATTTTAATCTTTTTGCTAATGACATTTTAAATAAATATTTACATTTTTTTTTGTCTTTTTGAATTTAAAACTTATCAGTGTAAAAATGAATGGGAAACACAAAGAACGAGAAAATGGCAAATGGTAAAAGACCTGACTATGGCGAAATCAAACTTTCAACTATCTTGCATGCGTATGGAATAATGGAAAGGCGGCATAATTACACAGAGAAAGGTATGGCATGCTAATTACATCAAATGACATTTTCAACAATCGCATTTCTACACAATTCTTTGAGACATTTTGTGAAACAATCCATGTGCAATGTCCCAGGACACTTGCAACTCTAACGTTTTAACAAAAATATTCCCCTTTTATCAAGCTTTGATGGATTTCCCTAAATTATTATTGGAGATCTCACACTTCACATTATTCACATTATTGTAGTGCAAGCCTATTTTTCATATTGCTTCGTTTAGCTTCACCAATAATCCCCACAAGAAAAATGTCCCTATTTAAAATGATAGAAATGGTTAGCATCTCACAACAATTTCTCTTGCAACCATTTATTCAACTTTGCACGGGTCTCCCGCATCTATGGACATGATCTGTCTCCTACATGAAAATTGTCAAAGAGAATTATAAATATTGCCAACAAAATCTCCTATGAAGACAAATAGAATTAAAAATATTGGCAATGGAACCTCACTTCCGGTGAAGACAAATAAGTTGGAACAAAAAAAAGGCAGACACCAAAACGGGTATAAATTACTTCAATTGTTTGGAAGAGACAACAAAAATACTGGTGAAATGGCAGATATCTTACCCCACCCAAATGGCTTGCCCCCTCCTGTCTCACCTCGCATTCCCCATAGAGGAACTCGTTTACCCATGGGGGGCGAGACCTTGTCAGTTTTCCCAGAAGAAGAGATTTGAGTCTTTCCAATGTCAATAGAAACCTGCATTGACACCCGTCATTGCAAATGGCACTCTCGCATTGTGGTTGCATGAAAGCAGACTATAGGTGTATCACCTGGAGGTGTAATACAATCCACCACGCCATCTTGCAAACCAGATTGAAGGATTCGTGTACCTGTGCTGGATAGTTAAATTTTGGAGGAGGCCTGGAAACTGGATTGAAGGATTAGTGTTACTGATCGAGATATCCGTATTTTGTGGGAATGTTTTAGGGTGGTTTTAGGATTCAATTTATGCATTTTTTGTAAATTTGTGCTTTTTGGTGATAAAAGCTGAAGCGTAGTTTGATGTAGAGCTGGACGATAGTGGAAGGAAATACAACAGCTATAGTGTATAAGCTTGATCAGATTAAAGCCCAAATGAAAAATAGTGTGCTCAAAGTTACCGTACTGGAGTATAAGGAAGAGGAGATAAATAATGTTATCAATGTAAATATTGATTAGAGATTTTGTGTTTTGATAGCTATAGTTGAAATTGGCGACATGATTTTGCTAGCAGAGTTTTTTTTTGGAGAATGTAATGATGTGCGAAGTGAGAATGTAATAGAAAGTGCAGGGGCATTTTGGAATAGCACTAAAGATAAATGGAAGCACACTAATTGTAAAGACCTAATAAAGGATTTCTTATTTTTATCAACTCTCGTGGGTTAGTGAAATCTTTTTTGTGGGGATGGTTTATGCCAAAGTCCTAATTTATTGGAAAGCTTAAATAGCTTTTTTTAAGACATCTAATTTTTTAGTATGTACTATTATAATACTCAAATGACACAAGAATCGTTGGCTTAGTCCATTATGTTAACCAATCATTTGTAGGATGAATGTGTGGCTTTAATTTACCAAAAGCCCAGAAAGGTAGCTTGTGACTGTGACATCATCTTCTTTTATTTAAGGATTTTAGTATGCATGAGAGGATAAGGGAAGGTGAGTGGAATCCTTTTCTATTGGTAAAATCCTATTGGGAAATGATTTTTCCTTTCCAAAGTATTCCAAAAAAACTAGTAATTTACCATGAATATTTTGTTATTCATTCTTTGTGTGCTATGTATTTGGACAAAGTAATTTAGAAAAATAGCATCAACAGTCAATGCTTACAGTAGATAAACTATACTTTCACAGATGAGGATCTCAAATATCAGTTGCCACAATACAAATAGTAATGGGTGATAAATGTCCAAGCCCCTATCAATAATGTATACCTATTATTTAATGCAACACCAACATTGATAACTTATTTATTCACCTCTAATTTGGAATCAGGGCAACGTCTATCTAGCCATCAGGCCTGCAGGGAACAGTTTTTGAAAGATGTGTGGTACGTTCACCCAACAGAGCCTATTCCCCAGACTGCGAACAGAGTATAATTATGATTAAAGTTAAGGTTTAGGTTACAATTAGAGTTAGGTTTAGGTTACAATTAGAGATATCCACAATAAAAAAAAATTGAATAAGCCACATTATACAAACAATAGTTCAACACTAGCTAAAACATGCAACACAGGTTAGCAAAAGTACACATCGGTTTGGTTGAAACAAAATTAACGCAACATGGGTTGCCAAAAATCTACATAGGCTACACCAAAAGTTACATAACCATGTGAGGAGCTACATGGCATTCTGTGCTCATTGAAAGGCATGCCATAGAATACGATCGATAGTCTGGGGAATAGGCTCTACTAGGCAAATGTACCACACATCTTTGAAAAATTGTTCTCTGCAGGTATGGCCATCGGTAGCATCTACAGGGCCTTCAGGATACACCCATGCCCATGTTGGATGCTTCCCATACCATCCATCCAATATGTACTTTCCTACATCTAATCAATTCCATCGAGGCTGCCATCTCTGTCATCCATGCAGATCTAAAATTTGACTGTATTTGGTCGTCGTACCTTATTACAATGCAAAGTTGTTTCTACTTTTCCCATTATTTTTTATTTAAAATCAAAAAATTATTTTATTATTTTTTATTATTATTGAAATGTTGTCTCACGGAATAAATCAAAAATTTTCTAAACTCTTGTTATATTATTTGAATGTATAATTATTTTGATTTTTTTTATTCGTAATAGAAATTTTCTATATTGAGTAGTATGCAAAAAAGAACAATGCCTCAGCCCTTTCTTGGCTGGCAGTTTGATAGTAAAATATCTACATTCACTATTTGGATACTTATATCAAAAGGTGACCATACAGGGTCTGAACTACTAATCCCTTAAGGATACCCAGAACTATACACCTTCTATGAATATCTATCAATAGGCTTCTACTAAACAAAATGAAGCCAAAGTATTAAAGTAAAGGAAAAGAAACACAGGACCAGCTACTTATCATATTCATTTAGCTTCACATTGAAATCTTCCACCCATTGGAGGCCTTCAAAAACGTCCATGCCCAACAACCTTCTGATGAAATCGACCACCACCTAAGCCTGCTCCTTCAAAACCATAAGATCAAACCTTTTGATGTCCAAAATGAATGGATACAATTTAATCACTTCACCAGGGTTGCTGAGAAGATACCAATCTCTTGGTCGTGGGATACCAATACCAACACTAGCCGCTTGTAGAGTCGCTTCCAATTCACCCAAGTGCTCAGGATTGAAAATACCTCTCATTATGGATTCTGCATCTGCCTTCGAAGTGTTCAACTCTAGCAACATTGCCAATACCCTCGATGAAATATCCATGTCCACTCGGTATCTTTCTTGATTCACCATGAAATTTTTACCCAGAATCATTCTAACTGCCCCCACCATTAGATCATCCGACCTGCGAAGCATCCTCTAAAGTCTAATATCGGTGATTTGGCCAAGGAAGGCCATTTACTTCTTCCTACTAACCAATCTAATTGGGGTTTCCATTCCCCCATAGTGGATGGACTCTACCAAGAAGATAGCCACAAAGTGAGAAGGCATTTGCCAGCGAATAGAGAAAGAAACTGCTGACAGAAGAATCCCTCCTTCCCTAATGTCACCCTTTTCCAGACTTCTCTGCGAAGCTTCTCGAAGGCACTCCTAACAATGACAACCCAATGATGCCAAGCCTTGGAAATTATGGAAAGGGAATGTAAATTCCTCCCCTCTGCCCATGTCATTTCAAAACATTAAGTGCAATGATTTTTTCCCCTCTACCTCCTCTACCTCGGCCTTGCCACCCATGAGGGTATGGCAAGCTCCCTCCCAACCTCCCACATGAGCCTTGCTTAAGATGGTACTAATTCTCCTGAGGAGAAGATTTCTTTGACTGAAAACCCATCTACCCTGATGTTAGACAGCCTATCTGCTTCTTGGTTTCCTTCTCTCAAAATATGATTGAATGTTACTCTATCAAAGTCTTCCAGCAAGGAAAGAGCCTAATCCAATTTAGCTTGAAGTCTCTAATTTACTAATCTTTTGTTTCTTAATCCATTGATGACAATCATTGAATCACCCTCCATCTCAAGATTTCTTATTTTAAGATCCCTACACATCCTAACTCCTAAGATTAAAGCCTAAATTTCTGCATCATTGTTGGTGCCAATTCTGAGTGGAGTAGCCAACTTTCCCAACACTTCTCCTTTTGAGTTCCTAATGATACACCCTGTCTCAGATGGGCTCAGGTTTCCTCATGAAGCCCCATCAAAATTTAGTTTCAGCTAGCCAGCCTTTGGAGGGGACCATCAAATCTTTTTCCTTGCTTCTTGTGTTTTAAGACCTTCTCCTACCTGTGGAGCCGGAGAGAGCCCCTTCCGTCTTCTCATCATCTCTGCATCCCAACCTATAAGGATGAGATGAGCTGGATCCCACTCTACTAGTCTGGAATTTACTACCTCCACTATGCTTATTTCAACTTTGCTAAGAAGAGATTGCCATGGCATTTCTTTTTCCTAAAAGATTCTCCTATCGCGCTCTTTCCAGATTTCCCATGTCAAAATGGAGGGTGCTACGACCCATAGACCCCCAAACATTACTTTCTGATTCAAAAGGGGCCAGGCAAACAACCAATCCAATAGACTTCTAGGGGCGTTGTGTTTCACTGGAACTTATTACAAAGCCACTGCCAACCTCTTGAGGTGAAGGAGCAGTGAAGAAATAAGTGGTCTCCGTCTTCCTCTGCTTCTTTAGAAAGAGTACATCTCAAAGGACCTTCAAAACCCATCCTTCTTAATCTATCCACCGTTAAAGCCTTACCTTGAGCAGCCACCCATGTGAAAACACCTGCCTTAGGGAGACATTGTTTGTTCCAACAGAGCTTAGTTGGAATCATTCCTATGGGTTCGAATGTGTCAGCTAGAGCCCTATATCCTTCTTTGACTGAATACTTCCCAGAAGCTGAGGCATTCCATCTGAGATTGCCCTTACCCCTTCTAAACCTTATGGTTCTCTTGGCCAACTCTTCTTCAAACTTTTCTACCAAACCAATGTCTAAACCGAGACCCCACACACTCTTCCATGTGGGAATGTCTCTATCTCCTGATAGAAAAGAGAGGTAATTTCTAACCTTTTCTTCCCACACTTGCTTGGTAACATTCATAATAGGAGCCAAATCTTCAATTCTAGCTAAATTTGGAAACCCTTCCCATGAATCATCCCAGAACCTAGCTTACTCGCCTTCCTTGATCTCCCAAGTTAGATGATTAATAATCAGATCTCTGCTTTTCTTGATAAAGTTCCAAATCCTAGAGCCATCTAGAAGTTATCTTGAAGTGAAAATGCTATGTTCTTCTTCATCTAGGTATTTGTTCTTTAATAACCTTACCCATTTGAGGTTTGGCTTGTCATGAATAAGCCATACCAACTTAGCTCCTAGAGCTTGATTCTGCCTTAAACGGTCCTTTACACCATCCCCATCTTTTTCCTTCTGTTCACAGACTTGTTTCCACTTGACAAGAAGATATTTGAACTATTCTGAAGATCCTTTCCAAAAAAAATTTCTCATTTTCTGAATTAGATCCTTATTGATTTTGCTTGCTAGAGGTAAAGATGACATCATATAAATGGACATTGCTGCTATAACTACTTTGATTAGAATCAATCTCCCTGCCCACGAGAGCCATTTGCTCTTCCAAGTCTCTAATCTGGTCCTTCTCTTTTCTAGGAGAGGATCCCAAGAATTTCTAGGGAGAAAATCTTTAACCAGGGGCAGACCAAGGTATTTGCATGGGAGTGTTCCTTTCCCAAAGGCCAGAATCCTCAAAATTCTTTCCTCTCTTCTGAGAGAGGTGTTAAAAAAGAACACTTCAAATTTTTCTTTCCTAACTTCTTGCCCTGAAGCTTTTGAGTATAAATTCAAGATCCTTTTATACCTTAGAGCCTCCCCTTCTTGTGCAACCCCAAAAAGAAGAGTATCATCCACAAATTGTTGGTGAGAAAAACTTGGCATATTTCTTGTGATTTGAATACCTGTAATTTGACCCTCCTGACAAGATTTTGCTACGAATCTTCCCAGGGCATCGGCCATGATAATAAAGAGGAAGGGTGAAATGGGGTCTCCCTGCCTTAATCTCCTTGAAATGTTGAAAAAACCTTCTAGAGAACTATTGATGAGAACTAAAAACTTTAGGCTTGAGACCCACTCAAAAATCCAATTAAGCCACTCTTGCTGAAATCCAAATGCCTCTAGTATTTTAAATAGAAATCTCCAGTTCACTTTATCATAGGCCTTATGAATGTCCAATTTAATCAGCATTGAGGGAAATTTGTTCTTCTGAACTGAATGAATAGCCTCTTGGGCTATTATTACTCCATCCAAAATAGACCTCTCAGGTACAAAACCAGTCTATTCCTCAACTATGATATCTGGGAGAATTATTTTCTCTATTGACTACTCTTTAGCCAAGATTTTGTAGACCACATTACACAAAGAGATTGGTCTAAAATCTTCAAAAGACTCTGGCTTATCTTTCTTGGGGATCAAAGCTATAAATGTATTACTAATTTCTTTGAGTGCCTTTCCCTCTCTTTTGGAATCATCATAAGCCTCCATTAAATCTTTGCCAACAATATTCCAACACTTCTAAAAAAAAGTAGTTGGGAACCCGATGGGTCCAGGGGCCTTGTTCGGACCAAGTTGAAAAAGAGCATCTTTAATTTCTGCCTCTGAAAACTTACTATTTAGCATATGATTTTGTTCTTCTTGTCACTATCTTAGGAATGTTTTCTATGAATTCCTATTGGGCCTATAAATTTGAACCTTCATCTTCGTTCAAGAGTCTTTGAAAGTAATCCACTGCTACTTTACCAATTTCCTCCGGGTTCTCAGTCACCCTACCCTCGTCTTAATGGCAGAGATTCTATTAACCTCTCTTCGAACCTTAGTTGAGTTATGGAAGAATTTAGTATTAGAATCTCCTACCTTGAGCCACAACTCACAGGATTTTTGTCACCAAAAAACTTTTTCTTTTGCCAGTATGTCTTCTAACTTACCCATCAATTCTTTTTCCCTATTATATGTTACATTATCCATTCCTTCTTTTATGACTTTTTTGTTCAATAATTGCATATCTACCTCAATCTACCTTTTGGTTTCGAAGATGTTCTTAAAATGATCTTTGTTCCACTACCTTAAATTTGTTTTGATGAGTTTCAGCTTGGTGGCAATATTGAATAAGCCGACTCCACCAGGATTACAGTTTTTCCACCAATATTCTATCAAATCCAAAAAAGAAAGATCCCTGAACTAGATATTTTCAAATTTGAAGGGGCATCTTACTAGTCTCCTTTCACCCTATATTTCTAAACTAATTGGAAAATGATCAAAACCAGATTCCATTAAAATCTTACTTTCCAGACTATAAGGAAAGTTACTTAAGTCTCCTTTTACTAAAAACCTATCTAATTTTTCTGCAATGTTACAGAAACCATGTCTTCTATTGTTCCATGTATAGTTCCCATTGCCCATCTGTATTTCAATCAGTTCATTCCGATCTACAAAGCCTTCAAAATTCTTCTGAGATTGGAGTTTGCTACCCACCCCTCCCAATTTATCTTCTGCTCTCAAGATAGCATTAAAATGCTCCCCCAAAATGATGAAATCCCAAACGCTATTGTCACACATAGGATCTAGTTCAGCCCATAACTCCTTTTTCTGAATTTGAGAATTAGGACCATACACATTTATTAGAAGAAAACTCAAGTTTGAGGCCAAACTCCTTACCTTGCTAGCAATCCACCCCTTGCTAGAAGCTACTTCTATCAGAATTGACTGCGGTCTCCAAAGGGTCATTAGTCCGCCAAAGGGACCTGTGGAGTTGACTTTAATCATTTTCCATTGCTCCAGATTTTTGGCAAAAATTTGGTTTTGACTTTCCTCTAGTTTGGTTTCCTAAATCATACAGATATCTGGTAGGATTGACTTCAACTTGTGCATTAAGAGGCACTTTTTGTTAGGGACATTCATGCCCCTAACATTCCATGATAGAATCCTCATTATTGTTTAGGAAGAGGACCCCCCTTCCCTACTTTCAACAAATCATGTAGCTTCAGCTGACCACTAGCCTCGCCATCCCACTTCAATTTTTCCCTATTTGGGATATGGCCCTTGGATTTGTGGTCGCCACAATCGAGAGAGATTTTATCAGTTTCTTTTTGACCAATACTTAAAGTTTCTGAGAATCTGGGAGATTTCTTTTCTCTTGTTTTGAGAACCGGAGAATTAACTTCATCTTCTAACCCAAGATCTTCAATTCCTTTTCCTTCATGATTCAACCAATCTTCCTCCAAAACTTCCTCTGTTGATCTAATCAATCCCTCCTTAGAAGCCCTGGCTAATTGCACTAATTCACTACCTACCTCAAATAAAGATTTGAAATCTTCCATTTGCATGATAGGTTTAATTGCCTCAATTGTTCTATGATCTTATTGTTGATCCTTTGGGATATATTAACGAATTCTTCCACCCTTGTGAGATTTCGCAACCCATCTTCCAAAGTATCTTCACACTTATCAATATCTCCATTTTTTCCATTATTCTCTGCTGGATCAATCTCATGATTAATCTCAACTTCCTCCATACAAGGGTTCCGATTCACTTGAGGGATATTTTCCTCTTTCCTTAAATCTTCCTTATTCTCCAAGTCTTTTCCTGATTCTTTATACAGAGCTTCCTCTTCTTCCAATGACTTTCCTTTGTCTTTGACTTGAACCGGATCCCAGGATCTCCATCCTATCGAACTTACCCAGGCTTAGGTTCATGAATAAGAGGTTGTCTCAGATTGCCCCAATCTGTGAAAAATTCAATTTCTCTCCAACACTGCTCAAAAAAATGATTTTCAACACAGATTCTAACATGTGAACCTTCCTCTTTTAGATCCTTCCATTCCTCTACGCAAATAAACCTACCCAAATAGTTCCCAATCTCTTCTAAAACTTTTTGATCCCAAAACTCTAACGGCAGATTTGGCATTCTATACCAATCCTGAACTTGATCCCTTTTGTGCTTTTTTAGATCAAAACCCACATACCATTCACAGAAATAGAAACTAAATCCATTCATGAGCGAAATACCTTCCAAATTTTCCATTTTGATCTTCACAAAGGGACACTTTACAAAGAAAAAACCATTCGCTAGGGCTTTTAAGGTTAATTCATTTCCCCATCTTTCCTGCCACCACTTTCTTAAATCTTCTAGATCTAGGTTAAGTCCATACCATTTTCCAATAAGCCCTAGTTTTTTCATATGATCAATGGAAGGATTTAACAAATTTGCTCCTAACACCATAGTTTTTTTGTTTCCATACCTGAATTTTGTTGATCTCTTACAAATGCCTCCCTCTCCAAAATTGGGTTGTCCTGATCGGTCTCACCCCTAACCTCTGTTATTTCACCCTTGATTCCTCCATTTCGCCTACTTATCCCACCTTTTCCATGGATGGCTCAGAAAATTTGCTCTGTCCTAAAACTGCCAATTCTATTGTCTTGTAATCGATCTCCATGGTTCTAATGACGCTCTGTCCTAAACTTTTCTCATCGAAATTTCTTTTTCTGCTTCTTCGGCCCATGTTCGAGATTGCCCAATCTCCTTTCCTTCTATTGTCTCCTCCTTTCTTTCCCCACTTCCTTTTGCCTCCCTTTCACCTGAATCAATGCATCCTTCTTTTTTTCACAATTTCGCTCCATTTTTTTTATTTTTTTGATATTGTTTTTTATAAGATAACAATATCAAAATAATTATACATTCAAATAATATAACAAGAGTTTAGAAATTTTTTGATTTATTCTGTGAGACAACAATAATTATTTTGATATTGTTATTATATTATAATTATATTATTATATATTATATTATACTTATTTTGATATTATTATATTATTCTAATTATTTTCTAAATGTATAATTATTTTGATATTATTATTATAATTATTTATATTATTATAATATTATATTTTAATTATATATTATAATATAATTATTATATTATATTATTATAATATAAATAATTATAATAATATAATTATATTATTATATTATAACTATATTATTATATTATAACTATATTATAATATTATAATATATGTAGTGCCCCTCACCTTGCCTTCCATTGGACTGATGGTTCTTCTAGTAGGATTAGATATCATGACATTGGACTCTCTGTTATTATGCTGAGTTGTTTATGGACCTATTGCTATGATGATGATTGGTGATATTGGATTACTAATATTTTATGTTTCACAGTTTGATGGACATATTTGGTGTAATGGATTAATGTTACTTCTGAGTTTAAGGTGATATTTAATCATGGTTATGATGATTTAACAATAATTGTTAGACTAGATCATAGTGAATTGATTATTCTACTTTCTTGTTGACAACTGAATACTTAATTATTGATGTATTTATGTGAATAGAACAGTGTCGCATTACTCGTGTCTGAGTACCCTACCACGCTGTGATTTCTGTTTACTGTGTGCATGAATTCATGTTTGAATATGTTTAACTTTGAGGTTTGCTGCAGGATGCAGGTACCGGGCATCGACTCCACCTGAACTAGCAGGTCTGAGCGTGCCCTAGCCAATGAAATTGTTGATCGGAGTTAGCATAAGGTTCCCCAGTCATCCGTCGTCCTTGTGGAGGATAAGCCTTCAGTTTTGCGGCTAGTCATTGTTCTCAGTTTCGTTTGTCTCTTGGGTTGTCGTCTTGCTTTCTCTACATGCTTGATGGTCGAGTAATTGCATGATTTATGATTGGTTAATTATGGTATAATAATAGATAAATTTGATTAATGATTATTAAATAGATTTATGAATAATCATTGGTTGTTATATAACAAATATATATTAAATAATTAATAAATAAAAATAAATAATAAAGGAGATAAATTAGTTATAAAGTGGCATTATAAGTTGTATTATATTAAATGAAAGTTATCCTTGAGTAAATAAAGGAATAGGGGGTTATATTGTAATGTTATTAAATATTAAATGAAAGTAAGCGGTATTTTCGATCTGCATTGGATCGTGTGTTTATTCCCTAATGGTGGAGTACAAACAATTAGGGTAGGGAATACTATAAAATAAGTAGAGAGAAGGAGAGAAGGATAGATAGAGGTAGATGGGGTTACAAGTGGGAAGGAGCTGTGGGCCAAAATCAGAAGATTTTGGGAGACTAGAGCTGCAAGCTGCAATCGGACAGCAACACCAACCTGCAGCCAGTCAATTAATTGGAAATCAGGTTCCATTCTCTTTAAGAGTTTTATCTTTGAAAATAAATTAAAACTGAATGTCGTATTCATGCTTTGATTGTTGAGCTTGTGAGTATTCTGAAATCACTGTGTTCATTTAGTGTATACTGCCAAATTCATTTACTTTACACTTACCAAATCAGATAAATCTATGTCCACATCCAATTTCTTGCTGTTGTGTCCGTGTATAATCGAGTAATTATGCATGTAGTTCTAAATATGTATATACTAAACCTTTTGTCAATTAATAGTAAATAATAATAGGAAATGTTATACGGGTTAAAACAAGGTTTTATTTACGCAGAAGATCTCATAAGTTTACAGAACAAATGTTTGCCACGAATACCTCGCTAGAATAATGATGTAGAAAGTAAATTGTTTTCCACGGGAAAATATTAAAATTCAGAAATTTTTTTGAAGGCCATTCTGTTTATCCAAAGCTTGAACTGAATAGGTAATATACCTCAGGGCAATCCATTGTAGGTGCCAATATATCATAAGATCTGGCAGAATTCAGAAGTTTTTCTCCCACTGTAATGAGATCCATTTTTAAAGGGTTCTAAGATAATAAAGGAAAGAGTTCACGTGTGGAGCATGTGCTCGAGTCCCCCTTCAGCCTCTCTTGTAAACAAATCTGGCGCCTAAGTCGCTGCCTGAGGTCGAAGGTGTTGAGGTCCCAGGGTCGAATCCCCAAGGGCTGCGTGGTGATTCATGTAGGCGAGTAGAAGCAAGCATATACAGAGTCAGGTGCAGTCGTAAGTCAAAGGAAATAATCATATTTGTATGGTTTTAGGTATTATAACAATAGATGATTTTCTTTATGCTGTTAAATTCTATTAGAAGACAAAACCCTAGGCTCCGTCGAATCAGTAGTCGGCGAGGGTGTAGAATAGTTCTGGATCCAAACAAAGCAGCAGTGTCACTGAGTATTCACCTACGCCTAAATTCATATGTGATCTGTGGTCCAAGATAACACATCCATGTTTCCCTTTCATTTCTCATGCCGTGCGTTGGTTAGAATTTATATGCTTTGTCTTTATCAAATCCCATTTCAGTCATGAGGAATGTTGTAATTTAGAAAATGTTGTCATTGATTGGTAAAGTGGTAATCACTCAATTCTAAATTGCCATCTTTTACTTATACACTGGGTGAATCCACTGTCAAGTGCAGAATATTAATAGCATCCATGATGCAGTGGTAGAGAGTGATTTTAGGGGAGGGAACGTCGGATGTTTAACTCCAGACCATTCCTATTTTAAAATAGTCTTTACCAAAAAGAATCAACGCCCTATTAAAGTAAAGCCCCCTATGCGCTGTGTGTTGGTGGAAGATTTGGCTTGTGTGGAGGAGGTTATGGTGTCGATTCATCATCCGTTCCAAACAAACACATCCATACAACCAGCACAGATTTAACAGGTATCTCAGTGATAAAGTTTAGGGCATCCTCAAGAAGGGCCAGCGTAGCCAAGAAGTTCAACCATGCACACATAACGGTAAACTGTAGGTGACATGGATTTTAGATGTGATTGAATTAGGTACAATCCTCATTCACTCAACCTGCAGCATATTCTTATTAATTTCATAGCATACGTATTTAGAAGGTATTTTTACATAATCAAAACTTAGACTGTATATAAATCTCATGATTTGATCCGAAGCTTTGAGTATACGGTAATACACAATTTTAATAGAAGCATAGCAGTGGTTGATATCATTTATGTTGTTTTAGATTTAGATAGGGGTTAGAATCATATATACTTTATATTTATAACAGGATAGTTGGAAGAAAGGTCTCATATATATTGCTTTGAAAATGCAATAATATTTGTCAATTAATTTTATTGAATCTTCCTTAGATTCATGATTGAATGTTGTATTAGCATATACTCTTGTTATTTATTATGTTGCTTATCTTTCTTGTTGTTTAGTTATGCCATACACCTCAACCTGCCAGCTATTAAACTCATAGGGGTTCTCTCTCCAGCAATGCCAATTTATTTTTGTGTAACTTCAAAACATTTTGTCATTAGAGTAACTTTTACTCATCAAAATTTAGTTTAGGGTTAATGGTTTTGCCCTAAGGTGATTTAGACCATTTCATTTAGCTATGAGGCTTAGGTTTACTAAAGGAGTATATTCTAGATAATGATATAAATGTTATTAGCCTTATTAAATTCTTGAATCTAGGAAACAAGTAATAATTCTAATTGTAATTGATAAGGCTTTAATATTTTCAAATCTTCTTCAGTAATATTTAAGTAGAGAGCCACAGTGATGAGTGTAATGTAAATCTTTATGGATTATTATTCACTTTCTATTGGATAGCTCGGGTAAAACATTTATAAAGAAAAAAAAATAGATTTGTTAAACTTCCTACTTTACTACAGAAAATAATTACGAAATTATTTACCATTCTTTGATCTATGGTAATTATTATTATTATTAGAAGTATTAATAATCTGATTGCAATTCTTTTACCATTCAATTGAGTAGATAAATGTTTAAATATGTATTTTGTGATGAATTAGGTTTAAAAATAGTTATAAATCGGAATGGTAATTGTTAGATTGTTGAGATATTTATATTTCGAAGTGTAATTAAACTAGATAATTAGTTGATATATTATTATTATTTTCATTATTTCAAAAGTATAGTTGATTGCTTATAAGCCAAATAAAATTGGAAATTTATAATAATGTTGTCATTGTTAAATTGATTAAAAGATAAACATTGTGACTAGATATAAATGGTTAAAGAAATTTAATTTAAATTGTCATAGTTCTTAATATGTTTTCTTTATTTTGATAAGGTAAAATAGAATAATGGCTTAAGGATTAGGTATACAAATAATGTATTGGGATTTTGATTTGAAAGTATTATACAATTAGTTAAGGGTGAATTGGAATTGTTTAATGTAAGTAGAATGTATATGAATGGTCAAGTGTTAGTTGTCGAGGGTTTATTCCAGAGGCCAAGGTGGTTTGACGTCATGTAACATGACAATAAGTGTCTTGTGTCAATGAAGCTATGTCACCTTTTGTTGTGTATAAGGAAATTGGTTCGGGTGTTGTGAAAGAATGTAAAGATTCTGAATGTATCATGATGTGTAGAAAGGCTCTTCATGAATGTTGTGATTTATTTGTTTGGGATGTTGTGTTGGATTAGACAATGGGGAGACATTGGTATTCGTGAAGAAGTATTTTTCTTATGAATTACTTCATTGGAAGCCATGGAAAATGTATTAAGAGTATGTTCTCGTAATTAAGTTGATATGCAAGATGGTGAATGTCTTGCATTATTATATATATATATGTTCATATCAGAATAATTGTCATGCAAGATGGTTAATGCCTTGCATGGTTCATGTATCATCGTTGTCATGATGATGTTTGTTATGTTTGTTGAGTAGGGTCTTCTGGATGCAGGTAGGGGAGTGGCTCTCAATGGGGGCCGGAGCCCAAAAGTGGCGTCCAGGACAACCCATGTGGGAGTTTGATAACTCAGTGATAACATAAATAATGAATTAAGGGGGGATTGGGTAGTTAAGCACACTAAACAAGATAAGTGGATGCCTCACTCATGGCTCAAGTGCTCGTTTAGGCTTGAGATGAGATGAGAAGGCCTGGAATGGCAAGATCAACTACCTTGTCCTCATGAAAGGTATGTTGATTCCGCATGAGCGTTGTATGGGGGCCGGGAGTCGGGAGAGGCTGCCAGGACAACCCAAGATGGGGGCCGGGGCCTAGGAAGGCTTACCAGGACAACCCATGACAAGCCATGTGATGACACTCTTCCCTACTGCAGCCTAGCATTTCCTAGTTGTACTTTCCCCATTCGTTATGTGCTTGCCTCTGGAAGTGTTGTTAAGTTGTTTGTGATATTGACTTGTGTTGTTGGAGTTATGTATTCTCTTGTTCTTATAGCCTACTATCTACCTGACTGTATGTTGTAGTGGGAACCTTATGTTAACTCCTAGCTCAGGGGGTGGACCTCAGGGTTCCACATGGTCGGGTGGAAGAGCTTTTATCCATTGGTTTTTCTCCTTGCTATTGTTCGTGTGCGAGGAGGTTGTATCTTGTGTATCAGCCATCAGAACTTGTATCAGGTATGAAGTAAGTGATTTGTATTCATGTACTTGTCTGTGTATCAGTTGAATTATATTGTATGCATTCAGAATGATCTACTGATGTTAGTTAATGATATGTGTCAGTTTATGTTGTTTGATTTGTCAAGTAATGCTCCCATGATATCTTAGAGTAACAAGTTGATAGTTTAATGATGTGTAATGCTGTGTTAAACATTACTTTGTTACTTTATTCTTTAAAAAAAAAAATTATTCCGTTTTGCGTAGCGTAAATGTGTTGTTCTCTAAGGTGTTCAAGTGAGGCGTTACAATATAATTATTATATTATATTATAATAATATAAATAATTATAATATTATAATATAATAATATTATAATAATTATAATTATAATTAAATAATTTTATTTATTGTATTTATTACTATATTTATTATTATAAACATTCTTTATAATTATAAATATGTAATCATATTATAATAATATAAGAATATAAATATAATATTATTATATTTAATAATGTTATAGTTTTATTATTATATATTGATTTAATTAATGTGTTACATAAGAATGTATATAGGAAGAGAAGTGTGGGCATGGAGTTTAACCTAAGGAGGAGAAATCAAGAGAGGGATAAGAAAAACAACTAAATCAAAATAGATAGAAATACATCCTAAGAGTAGACAAAGAAGCAATAAGGAAGACTGAGGATAATAAAGAGAGGAAAATAAAAATGAAAACATAACACATAACTATGTGAGAGAATCAAAGGGGGAGAAAAATAAATAAAAGAAAACCCCAAATAAGAAAAATAAAAAAGAATACATATATAACAGATAGACATATATAATAATATATTTATATATTAGTGTTATATATATAGTACTAAGAGTATGGCCTACTGGTGCTACAATAAGAGACTGAGAAAGATCATTGAGAGTGATAATGTAAATGTGGATGAAGACAAGGAAAGAATATCATATCTAAGTGGCTATGAATCAAATGAAATTGTTGCTACAAGAAGTGAAGAGAAAGTTGAACAAGAAGATAGTCAAGATTAAGAAGAAAAGGCTTTAGAAAGTGCAGTTAAGACTCCTAGGTATGTAAGGATTAATCATTCTAAAGATCATATTATTGGTGACAAAAGCAAAGGGGTATTGACAAGGAAAAGAGCTGCAGAAGAACAGGTGAACTACTTTTTACTTTCAAAGATTGAACCTAAAACTATAAGTGAAGCCTGCAATGATGAAAATTAGATTAAGGCTATGGAAGAAGAGATGATGCAGATAGAGAAGAATCAAACTTGGGAATTGGTTCCTAGAGCTGCTAATAAGAATGTGATTGAAAGTAAATGGGTTTTTAGGAACAAGATGAATGAGAATGGAGAAGTAGTAAGAAACAAAGCTATACTAGTATGCAAAGGATATTCTCAGGTTGAAGGGATAGATTTTGAGGAGACCTATGCTCCGATGGCTAGGATTGAAGCAATAAGAATGTTTTTGGCATTTTTAGCACACAAAGATTTTAAAGTGTATTATATGGATGTGAAGTCTGCATTCTTGAATGGTGAGTTGGAAGAAGAAGTTTACATTGAACAACTGGAAGGATTTCAGTTATCAGACTATGATGACATGGTATGCAGATTGAAGAAAGCCTTGTATGGACTAAAGCAAGATTCTAGAGCCTAGTATGCAAGGTTGGATAAGTATTTGTTGCAATTAGAGTTCAATAAGGGTACTGTAGACAATAATCTCTATTTCAAAATTAATGATGATCAAATCTTGAATGTTGTAGTCTTTGTTGATATTATCTTTAGAGGCAATGAAGCTATGTGTAAGAAATTTGCAGAGGTAATGCAAAAGTAGTTTGAGATGTCCATGTTTGGTGAAATGAATTTCTTTCTACGTCTGCAGATTACTCAATCAGATATAGGAATCTTCATTTCTCAGTCCAAGTATGTGAAAGAGTTGTTGAAGAAATTTGGAATGGAGGATTCTAAGCCGATATGTACTATCATGGTGACTAGATGCAAACTGAGCAAGACTGATGAATCACCTAAGATTGATCAGAAAAAGTATAGGTCCATGATTGGAGGATTGCTTTACCTAACCTATACTAGACCAGATATAATGCATGCAATTTGTCTTGTGGCAAGATTTCAAGAAGATCCTAGAGAGTCACATGTGATGGGAGTTAAACGAATCATGATGTATTTAAAAGGCACTTCAAATCATGGCTTGTGGTTTCTAAAGGATAATGATTTCACTCTTAGTGGGGTCAGAGATGTTGGTGATAGAAAAAGTACAAATGGAGGTGCTTTCTTCTTGGGTAAAAGATTGGTTTCATGGTTGAACAAGAAGCAAGATTTAATTTCTTTGTCTAGTGTAGAAGCAAAATATATTGCAGCAGCATGTTGTTGCACTCAAGTGCTATGGATGATGAAAACATTGAAGGATATAAGAGTTGTGTGTGAAGAACTAATCTCAATATTTTGTGACAGTACAAGTGCTATAAACATTTTAGAGAATCCAGTGATGCACTCAAGAACAAAACATATATCAATAAGATATCAATTTCTGAGAGAAAAGGTAACAGAGAATGAAGTAAAGATGGAATATGTGTCTACAAAGGATTAAATTGCAGATATTTTCACAAAGCCTCTGCCTAAGGATACTTTTGAATATCTCAGGGAGAAGTTAGGGATTATTACCCCTCCTGCTCTAAACTAAGATGCATAGGAAGTGCATTAGTCCAGTGGTGTCCAAAGTCTCATTCTTTGATCTAGATTGATGTTTTGAAGGCTACCTCTCAGGGGGTAGCTAGATGTTGCTAATATGAGTTCTTGATAAAAAGTAGTAAGTGTTCCAGTGTTACTGACAGAGTAATTCCAGATTGATTAGAGCAGTAGTTTGCAAGTATGTGCAGAGAAAAGAGAAGTGATGTCCTTTGCCATTCATGTCAAAGGGGGAGAAAAATCATGTGAAAAACTTAGGGGGAGAAAGAGTTCAGATGTGTAAAGAGAAAGGCGGAGAAGGTATTCAATGCAAAATCTTGTCTTGATGGTTCTTATAGTTTTTCACATCAATGTTGCCATCAATGACAAAGGGGGAGATTGTTTCAAGTATGTGCTTACTGGTGTTGTCATTGATGTCAACATTTCTATGTTGTCATTGGTGTCAACATTTCTGTGTTGTCATTGGTGTCAACTGTGCTCTTGTTTTGATGCTTACTTATGTTGAGTTAGTTGCTTTGTATTAGCTTATATAAAATGTTTAAGAAAATGAGAAAGTGTTTCTGATATTGAGTTTCCAAGTGTTTTTGATAAAATTTGCTCTCCTAGTGGAAATAGTGTGTTACAAAGTATTTTGGCTTGCAGAAGAATAGTGCAACATTTTTCTAGGCATATCTTGTATATTGAACATCTTTGTCTGTGGTTTTAAAGTTATGTTAAGGGATGTTTGTAGTTTCTATGTTTCAAGTTTGAGTCTCCGGTATGAAGATTTGAGTGAGTTCTATTCACAAGACTAAAAACTACTTTTCTGAGCATTCTATGGTGATAGGGAGAATGTATTTTGCTCTGCATTTCTCCACATTTAAGTTTAATGGTTTGTAGTTCTAGAGTTAAGTCTGGGATGATGTTACGTGCCTTCAATTCAAATGGTTCATGATTTAGTGCTCCGCTAGCGATCTTTTCTTTATGACAGTGGATGACAATAATATTTAAGTGTTCCGGTTTGAAGAATCTTCTAGATAGATTGATTAGAGGTTGTGCGGAAGTTCCTGATGATTGTAACATACTTGTGGATGTCTCAAGATCATGTTCTTGCCTTTTGATTGGTATGCAAATTATATTTTGGATCATGACTGAAGCGTGTTCCTAAAAGTCTTAGTGTTAACTCCAGTCTTGTCTGACCTAGTTGTTCTCACTACTTGCAATTATGCTTTGGAGATTGTGGAAGCATGTTGCTGCATGAGAGATTGCACTTGAGTCCCAACTAAGGTGTGATATGATCCGCATTCATTCTTTTCCTTCCCAAACATGTTTAGGTCCAGACCTATTCTAATGTGTTTGTAATGCCGACCTTGGAGATTGTTCCAATGGTTAATGATTGTAATGCTGACCTTGATGTACATTGGTTGTTCCAATATTGGATTCTATAAGGCCTTGAAAATCAAATTGGTAAAAAGATTAAATGTTTGAGAACTGACAATAGTGGTGAGTTTTGTTCTACATAATTCGATAAGTATTGCAAGGAACTTTGGATTGAAAGACATAAGACAACTCCATACACCCCATAGCAAAATGGAGTTGCAGAGAGGATGAACAAGACACTGATGGAGAAGGCTAGGAGTATGCTTAGTGGAGCTAGCCTAGAACAAAAGTTTTGGGCTAAAGCTGTTGCCACTTCTTGCTATCTGGTAAACAGATCTCCTACATTAGCTCTTGTTGGAAAGACACCCATGGAGGTGTGGTCTAGTAGAAAACCTTTAGTAAGGCATCTTCGTGTTTTTGGTTGTGAGGCATATGCACATGTGTTTAGGGAGAAGTGGTCAAAATTGGAGAACAAGGTTGTTAAGTGTATCTTCATTGGCTATGGTGTCGGTGTCAAAGGATACAAGCTTTGGGATCCTGTGGCTAAAAAAGTGTTGTATAGTAGAAGTGTCATCTTCAAAGAGCTTACACCTTCTTCCACTATTTTACAACCAAAAGAAAAAGTAAAGAAAGAGGATATTGTTCAGTTTCCTCCTACCCCTGAGAAGACTGAACAGAAAGACAATGTTGGACCTGATGATGAGGAGAGCTTTGGCAGCTCTGAAAGCTCAGATGAAGAAACTGAACCTCAACCTCAGCCCTTGAGGAGGTCTACACGGATAAGAAAGCAACCTGAAAGGTTTGGTTTTACATTTCTTGATTCTAGTTGTGCTTATGCTTTACTCACTAACAATGATGAACCTAGAACTGTATCAGACACTTTAGACATGAAAGATGCAGGTTCCTGGAAGGAGGCCATGGAGGATGAAATGGCTTCTTTGGAAAAGAATCAAACTTGGGACTTGGTGCCTTTGTCTCCTAGATAAAAACCTATTGGATGCAAATGGGTGTTCAAGAAGAAGATTGATGCAGATGAAAATGCTTAGAAGTATAAGGCTAGATTGGTTGCGAAGGGGTATTCACAAGTGTAGGGTATATATTATGGTGAGATCTTCTCTCCCATTGCAAAGCTGACATCCATTTGATTCCTATTGTCTCTCCCAGTAGCTTATGACTTGGAGGTAGAATAGATGGATGTGAAAACAACTTTCCTTCATGGTGATTTGGAGGAAGAAAGCTACATGTCACAGCTAGTGCATTACATGGTGAAAGGTAAAGAAAATTTGGTTTGCAAATTAAAGAAGTCTTTGTATGGTTTGAAGCAATCCCCTAGGAGATGGTACTTGAAATTTGATGCCTTTATGTTGTCAATTGGATTTGTGAGATCAAAATCGGATCACTGTGTGTACTTTAAGTTTGATGGTGATCGTATTCTCATTGTTGCATTATATGTTGATGATATGTTGCTCATTGGGAAGGGTAAGAATATGATTTCTGATTTCAAATCTCAGTTGTCAACACAATTTGAAATGAAAGATTTAGGGGCAACTAGGTACATTCTAGGAATGGAAATTAGAAGAGACAGAGCTAACAGAAAACTTTGGTTAAGCCAGAGTAAGTATGTGAAGACCGTGTTGGATAGGTTTGGCATGGCAGATTGTAGACCATTGTGTGTTCCTATTTCTTTGGGGACAAAGTTATCTGTTGAGGATTGTCCAAAATCTCCTAGTGAGGTGGAGGACATGAGCAGAGTACCTTATGCTATTGTTGTTGGTAGTTTGATGTATGCTATGGTCTGCACAAGACCAAACATTGCCCGAGCAGTGGGATTCCTTAGTTGATTTATGGCTAATCCTGGACAGGTTCATTGGGATGCAGTTAAGTGAGTGTTCAGATATTTGAGGGGTACTTTCGAGTATTCCATTTGCTATCATGGTAATGTTACAAGACCTCTGCATTCCATTGACATTCGTGGATTTGTGGATCCATATTGGGCAGGTGACATTGATAGTAGGAGATCCACCAGTGCTTATGTGTTTACACTGTTTGGTAGTGCTATCAGTTGGATGAGTAAACGATAACCTGTTGCTGCTTTGTCTATGATAGAAGCTAAGTATATGGCAGCGACTCATGCTTGTAAGGAAGCCATTTCGCTTAAGATATTGTGTTCCAATATTGGTGTTGATGCAAGACAGATAACAATCAGTTGTGACAGTCAAAGTGTGATTTGCCTTGCAAAGAATCTAACTTTCCATGCTAGAACCAAGCACATTGATGTTCAGTTTCACTTCATGTGAGACATGGTTGAGGATGGAAAGGTAAATTTGGAGAAGGTAGATACTTTGAAGAATGTTACTGATGCATTGACGAAGCCAGTGAGCACAGAGAAGTTTCGATGGTGTTCAAAGTCTATGGGCCTCTTGGCCTATAGCAGTTAATTCTTGTTATCCTATTGGCTCTTACAAGGTGTTCGACAAGTGGGAGAATGTTGGGAATTAAGGTGTCTCAACCTTGTAAATTCCTTACATTATTAATGTTTGTATTTATTATTTAATTGCCTATGTTGTAAATATTTGTAAATTCCAATTGTCATATTGTGGGATGTGGCACGGTGATGTGTCAATCCTACATGGAATATGACAACTTGTAATTTTGTCCTCACATGAGGAGATAGGTGTCCCACTTTGTGGCAGGAGCATTTTGCCATGTGTCAGCATCTTCCATGTTGTGTAAGGGAATGTTTGACCGAAATGGTTATGACAGATTTCTATGACGAATCTATGACATGTAAGAGTTAGAAATAGAAGCATGTAAGAAAGGTGAAGACATGTGTCGTAAAGCATCTTTGAAAAAGGCATATTTGGGTGCCCCAAGGTGGACTATGACATGTTGTAAGAGAATATGCTATTTATAGCCTGTGTATGACAGATTCTCTTACAACTGTAAGTTGTAACCGTTATGGCAGATTCTATGATGGTCGTAAGTGTCGTAAGAGCATCTGTCATAGCCCATTTTGGAAATAGGCGACCCCTTTGGGATGGGAGTTGTGGACAAGTGTCAGGCACATTCTACAATGTTGACCAAGTGTCCTTAGGCTTGGGTTTTGGTCCATGAAGCCAAGTTGGATGCCCATTCCAAGAAAGGTCCAATATTACCTTGTATTTTCTATGTAAATAGGTGCTTGGAGGAGTAGAGGTATCACAAGTTTACAAGTACGGTTATGCTTCCGGATTGACTCCAGATATGAGTGTTGAAGACAATTAAAGCTTGCATTGCAAGTGTATTGTAAACATTCTTTCAAATTTGTTACTACATTGTGCAAGTTTATGAGTGTGGGGTTTTTCACCCGATAAGGGTTTTCCCCACCGTAAATCTTTGTCTCTCTTCTTCTGTCTACTTTCTAGTTCTTGTGTTTTGCTACAATATCTCATGTTAATGGTTTAACATTTCTATAATAGTTAGGATAAAATTGAATTTGCATAGCCCTCTCCTCATTAGATTAGTGTAGGAAGCGATTTCCTCACACCTATCTTCCTTTCAAATAGCAAAATCAAAAACCCTCTTGGGAGACAATCCTGGAAGTTCTTCTAGAAACACATCCTAAAATTCCCGAAGAAAAGGATACTTTTCTCCAAAAGGTGAACTAGGGTTTTCTACCCCTTCCTTAGTATTCCCTTAATCATCCACCTTCTTTTTCCAAATCACCCAATCTTTTCTTGGTTTTCTCAAGCATGGTTATGATTTGGTCCAGCTTATTATTTGGCAGGTGGTTTTCCTCTTCACTTTCTCCTTGGTTAGTTCTTGTCTAAACCATGTTCATCAATTTTTCACACCTGAGAATATTGAGTTGTCCATTAGTTCAAGATTATAATGTATCCAATTAAATCTAATCATAATAAACTCAATTCAAACAATAGTTTGGCACAAAAATAACTCATTTTTATTTATTTCATTTCAAAAGTAAAGAGTATTCTTCTTTTATACAAGAAATGACTTCAAAAGTCATGCTCAAGAGGAGTATATCATTCAGACTCATTTTTAGATAAATGATCTCAAGGTATCTATCCCTCTAACTCACTATCGAACCTAACTTCTATGATCTCAACAGTTGGGGGTATACGGGGATCTCACCTAAATAGTTGTTTCCTCATCTGACATATACTCTATGATTTTGGCAGTGATCTTAACTCTTTCCTTGTTTTCCCTTCTCACTCACTTGATTCTAGTTAAGGCAATCGCTAGAGTTTTAGTATCACTTAACCAAATGTCACTCTCATCATTGGTTCCCTCAAAGGTTTTGATAATGGCCTCACGTTCTCTTTTTTCTTTAAGGAAACGTTGACTCAAATAAACAGACTTTCTTGATGTCTTCTTAAAATGTACCATCCTGGCACAGAAACTTTCAAACATTAGCTAACCACGTAATGTTGACTACAGGCAAGCATAGTGGTCTCATAAGCCCTAATGCTAACCCTGGTAGCTCTGATACCATATGTAACATCCACGTTCTAAAAACATAGTAAAACTAGAAATTTACCATAGAGTAAATCAACAAGGTAAAAATGAGATAGAGAAAAAATTTCTTTTATTCAACAAATAATCAAGTAACTACAATTACAAGATTTCTTTTTACAAAATACAATAAACCATATTGTCTTTCTCAATTACAATGTACAAATGTAAATCAATTACATATAGAAATTTTGGAATAAATACTGCTTCTGAATATCTAGCATCTTTATCACAAGTCCTGGCATGTTTTCTGCTTGGAGGGAGAGTATATTTCCAGTGATTTACCTCCATCCATAGACCGGCGGTCTCCCACAAATCTTCCACATAAGAAATGGCCCTACCCTTCATGAGGAATATAGACCTTAGGTGACCAGTGGTAATTTGCCTTTCCCAAGTACATATTGTTGTATTCTACTCAACTCTATCAACCATACAACTCTAGATACCCTCTAGCTAAGTATGATTTCTGATAGGATGAGTAATCTGAATACAGTGAACCGACAATGCATGCAGAAAACAAATGCATTACTTTGGCCAAAGTTTTTAATATCAATATCATTCATAATGAATGTAGTCGTTGTGTTCACCCACCCCTACTGGACTTGGATACTGTCGTATTCTCACAGTTATTCACACTGACTATATTTACGTAAATGGTTTAATCATCTTGTCATGATAATAGTTTTCTTGACTTAGATAAGTCTAAATGACATAACCATTCATCTAGTTCATAATCGACTCTGGGGTTTTAAAACAACCCTTGAATATTACGATATTTCAATATATATCATATCTCATTTATGTAAGGCTAAGGTTCATAATCGACCTTTGGTTTAACTCAACCATGGTTAGGAATACTATAATTCTTGTGAAGATATTAACTTCTATTCAAAAGGAATATGAATACCTTTCAATTTACCTCTACGTGATGCCATTAACCATCACTACATATATACTCATATATGATTTTACACAAGGTTGTTTCTATATAGACATAGTCTATTTCCACATAATGGTTTCCTATAAGCTATACTCATCAAGATTCCTAGTATAGACATTAAGAAGATCTTTTGACATTTAACCCATTTATATAACTATGCCTAGTTCTTCTACCATTCAATAGGTTATACCATAGTTACCATAGACCACCAAGAATCTAAGTTCTTTGGATAAGATATCGTTTTGACAATGTATAGAAATTAAAACAAGAATGGTTTCAAAATAATAATGACATGACTTAATACTTTATCCCATATTACTCTTGGCTGTCAATTTTTCTATAACTAGTACCATTTACACAAATCTCGTCGAGAGTTTAATACATAACTATCCTATGATAACATAATCGACTTATTTCAAAATGATTGCTCATTCAACAAAGCGTCTAGTTTTCTAAACACTAGAAAACTATAATAATCTCCATCTAAAGAGTTCGTGTATTTCCCAAACAATAAATGGGTCTGCATATCGATTTAACAACAGAAGAATTATTGACCCAAAATGATAATTCAACACAAATATCATTGCAAAAGCTTGCATCGGCCTTTTCAGGCTAAGTCGATGCTTCTCTGGTTATACTAAGACATACACATACACAGCCAACTCAGTTAATCAAGTTAAATCGATAGTATTCAAGGTGACACAGTCGGCTTATCTCCTTTGCATAGTTTACACAATATACTAAAAGGATAACCAAACTAAATTAATGATTGTCCAAGACAAGCAATCATTCAAATTATCATTGTCTTATAAAGCATATCTTGCAGGAGTATTTGCCTGACAACGACAGTTTACAGAGATGTATGGGCAGGTAGAAAACTTCTGTGTTTGTCCCAGACAATCGAGTTCTCCACTTTTCTATATCTTCTTTCCTTACTGCCCACTGCGAGTTCTTTCCTTTTATTCACCCAGACTCAGCAAACAAAACATGTCCACAAAAAGATACGCCATCGACTAGCTAAGTCGTGGCTTTAAGAGCTCAAACAGACTCATAATGAGTCATCTTCTCTGTTCGCTCCCACTCTTAGCAGTTGAAAACTCATTTAATTCCAACAATTTTTGCTTTATGGTTCGACTCCAAACACCAGCTAGAAATATGCAAACATCGACAAATGTTGATGATGAAAGCATCATTTGAGGAGATCAAGGATGGTAGCTGGGTTATCCGCCACTCCTCTTCTAAGAGGCCGCCAACTCAAAAACAAAAAGGGAGAAATTGATTACTCTTAATGAGTAGTTTGATCCATCATGTTTTAATATTTAAGGCACTCCTTAATAGATGCCTAAGGCTGCTCAATTAAAAACCATAATAATTTATCATGAGGTATTACCTCATTCGACTCATAAATATATTTTATTTTATTATATCAAATATTATTTTCATATCATTATCTCTATTTGATTATTATGATTTAATCAATAAAAGGATAATACTAAAACAAGGAAATTATGGAAAACCTGATTGGGTTAAGCTAGTCTCCCCATCACGATCCGTCGACAAAAACACGTCATCTTAACTTGACGATAAAGTCTTAACGTTAAGAATTGGTTAGAACACCTCAAGTGACTTAAAATAATATGACAACCATTTTAGGACAATAATGTCGTAATATTTACGTTAAACGTAAATAGTCACAAATCAAACTCAAACGACGTCGTTAACATTAATAACGACTAAGACAACTTACTACAACTTAGAAAGATTTGAAAACAATATCGACTACTTGTTGATTAGGTTCAGAAGTAAACTGACAGGACAAGACTTACCTCTTACAAAACATTGGTTCACATTTTCATTAAACACTTATACTCGATTTGGCAAATAAACTGGACTCGTAACTCGAGATCTATATCTCTCTCCTGGAAAGATACTCTCTCTCTCTCTTTTCTCCAAGAGTCATCTAAAAACTTGTAATCCTGTATCAAACTTGTTACCAAAGAAATTATGATCAGTGCATCATTATTCAAATAATAGATCAAATCTCATAATGTGAATATTAAATTGATAATAACATAATCATTCCCATAATTTCATAAATGACATTAATATAATCCTTGTTTTTCCTTGTCATTAATCTAAACATCATAAGAAATTTACTTATGTCCAAGTAAAAAGTAAAAGTATAGCAAGACAAAAATTGGGGATGTAACAAAGTAATAGAATATGAGGTTGAACTTTAAAAACAAACAAAGGTCGATGACAAAAGCACAAGACCTTAGAGCAAGATATATAAGGACATCCACCATGATAGATGAATAAAAAGGAAGATCAAAAAGAAATCTAACCACAAAGATGCAAAGATTCCTATGTTTCAAGTGCTAAGATGACTCCAATTAGATAGTACAATCTAGGACAATACCCTTGACACAGGGGAAGCAACTATATATCAAAG
Organism: Cunninghamia lanceolata; assembly: GCA_027924645.1. Taxonomy (NCBI): domain Eukaryota; kingdom Viridiplantae; phylum Streptophyta; class Pinopsida; order Cupressales; family Cupressaceae; genus Cunninghamia; species Cunninghamia lanceolata. Next base: position 2,823,458 of record BSBN01001019.1, read on the forward strand.
AGGAACTGAACCATTTTTCTATAATTGTTAGCAATTCTTGTTGCATAAGTTAAGATCCATAATTTTGATGGAAACCTAAGTCAATAATCTCCAACTAACCAACTCAATACAAATAATAAAATAGATCTGTAAATCCCTTCCATGGATCCATAATTTCACATACACAACGAGAAGTAAAAGTAATTCTAACCGCACATTATGGCATCAAAACAAATGGTTAATAAACATTTCCAATGGTATAAACATGAAAGAATAAAAGATCCAGATGGTAAAGACGAGGATAAGATATCAAGCATAATATTGTATCAAACCAAAAGTCTTAAGAAGCCATTGAAAAATAAGAAAAGGCCGATAAGGTTTAATAGGCCATTGCAAGAAGTAAATCAGACTATTGCAAGAGTAAAATAGGACATTGCATGAAGCAAACAGGCCGTTGCAAGAAGCTAAAGGCCGAATAAAGCAGAAAACAGGTTGATTCAAGAGTTAAATGTGACAATATAAGGTAGAACAATAGGTAGCTCACTAACAACTAACAAGTCGCTCTCCCATAATAGAGGACCAAAAACAAAAAAAGGAGGATGTTTTTAATCACTCAAAGGCCAAAACAAAGGAAAAGAAGCCAAATAATACTTAGAAGGGTTGATTCAAAAAGGTTTTTAAGTAAGGCCGCTTTAGTTAAGCATATATGCCACTGAATAAGTTTGAAGGTTGATTGAAATGGATGCAAGGCTGTTTTAAGTTTAAAGGCCGAAATTCGATAATGAGGTCGCTACAAATAAATTGAGAAGGCCGATTAAGCATAAAGGAGGTCAAAACAAGAAAAATAAAATAGAGCCAACAGTTTTATTAAGCTACATGTCAATGGATCACCAATACTAAGCCTATAAGAGGCTGATACTATTCAGTTAAAAGGATGCTCAAACCATGTTCAAGTTGTTGAAAAATCCTAGTTCAGACTGAAGACAACCATACATAGAGGCCGATGAAGTGCATAACTGGTCAAATCAAGTTATCAAAACTATGAGTATGTTTTCCTAACACATAGACTCATATTTCTTAAACCAAAAACATATTGTTGAATACACATAAAGATGGTAAATATATAGAAGTATCAGTTGTTAAATAGAACAAGCCATCTAAAACAAGAACACAACGAATATATCAAGGACTAGGCTACAACTCTTGAAATCAGTCCTAATGATAGTAACCACTGACAAATACAACTCAAGTAAGTATTATGGATCACACAAGATAATTCATAACATCTTGGAGGCCATAGATTTAGGCATAAGGATTGTTTGCAAGGGAGGGGCCAATAAGAATATACAGGGGTCAATAAACATAGAGCAACATGCAGATTTTAAATGCATAACCAAGCCATTTAAAGCCATGAGTAGGCTTAAGAAATCAATAGAAAAAGGTATAACAATAAGAAGAGGCCAATCAAACTGATCCTTAGGCTGATAACCAGACATAGAGTAATATCTTAAAAGACTTAGATTTGTAGTACAAGAGATGTGTACCTGCTCTTGGATTGCTTTTGAAAACATACCTTTCCTTCTCCTGAGATCTTAGCTCCTTTTTCTACCTTCACATTGTTTTTTCTTCTTTTCTTCTTTTCTTTATTTTCCTAATTACTGATCCCTTCCTTCCTTTGTATCCTTTTCTTTAATAATGCATGCTCTTCACCCCAATGGCGTACCTTATTTTTAAGACTAAGACTTGCTTTTATTTTAACTCTAGTTAACTTCTATTTGCACCGTCGTTCCATATTGCATGGAAGGAGATTGAACGATTATTTTAGATTTTGTTTAATATATTCATGAATTATATATTTATTTTTAATTATATATATATATATATATTAAGCCTATCTAAGTTATTGTTTCATGCAAGAGTAATATATATATCTATATATGTATATATTTATTAATTAAAATTATACATACATACATACATACATACATACATATATATATATATATATATATATATATATATTTAATATTTATCAATAAATGAAACCAAAATTGTATAATTCTAATAATCTAAGTCAAAAGAACATATAAATACATGACTAACTTATGCAATTCAAATGGACGTTCTAAAGCAAGAGAATTCACATAACTATATAATCATCATACATCAATCACATCCATTAACCAATATGAAATACACAAACAAGACTACGTAATCACACAACAATGCATAATAAGCCAATTAGGAATGCAATATTTCATGATGCAATATGATCTACGTGAGTGTGTTCATGCATCGGGTTTTATCTGTCATGCCAACTCGTTCCAATGGCTAGGGCACTTCTACCTCAGCCATGTTCCCATCTTTGATGTTTCCTGCACTCAGTCACACTCAATTTCTAATCAATAGGTTAGTCCCAATGATCATAACCGAAGCTCGAGAAAAGATAATCCATTAATTAACATGTATTAATCCATCATCATAACTATATTCAAATTTATGCATTTGAAAAATAACGACAATTTACCTTTACTCACATGTCATTATCAAGAAGTAATATATATCCATAATAATATGTTCAATAATATGAATTATAAATGCATCAAAAGGTTGAGATGTGACATTACGTGTGGGTAGCATGTAGTTGGATACCAATGACAAGGGAAAAATGAGTCTAAGGACAGGGGATTATGAGGTGATTTATATGAAGGGATAATCGATAAGGGATGGAATAGATGATGGATTCATGATAAATGGATGGAGGATTTCATATGGGATCTTCCAAGGATTGCATCACATAGAAATAACATGCCCCACTCTAGATGTGTTGCTCATGACAAGGCGTTGCGATGGTCGGATTGGATTGATGTTGTAGGATATGTTGAAGATGGTTATACCAAGAGGTGTCTAAAGCATGTTTCAACATTGATGCCCTTGTCCTAATCAAGGTCAAAGGTGGGAAGGGTGAATGGATAGGGAGACAATGGTGTAGAGATACATATATAGTGGATGGGATGGATGAGAGTGACAATATAAGTGAGGCTTGCCCCCAAGTGTAGGGTGCTCTTTGATAGAAGATTACACATGACACCTACGAAGAGGTTTTCATCATGGTACTTGTCCAAGGTGCCATAGGAATGTTTTCACCATTGGATAATTTTTTCTCTTTACTTTATTTTTTGATTTTTTGATTTTTTAAATTTTTGAATGTTTTTTGTATTTTTTGAATTTTGGAATTTTTGGATTGGATGGGTGGATTTGGATGTGGATGGATGGATGAAGGGACTCAGTCATTTGTTTCCATAGCAAGGTGATAGCATGCCATTCTGAATAACTACTACACATGAAGCATATTTTTGTCATTGCACTCAAAGGTTGGGAATGACCTTGTGGTTGCTAAGTGGACTTCTCTAAGAGGTAAGCAAGGTGCCACCAAATTTTGGATGGTATAGGATGCTGTCAAGGAAAATGAAATGGAAGGCATGATGGATGGATTATGTGAAAGCTTGGATTAAAGGGATATGATGGTGGAGATATGTTGGATAAGTGATTTGAGTATAATAGGCTAGGGTGATGGAGGCAATAGGGAATGCCATTGGGTCGAGAGGAACCAAGACCAATAGTTACACACACCATGATGGATGTGGAAGTTAGGATGATGGTGATTTGGGATGTGAGGGGATGGGGGATTTTCAATTTTGGGGGACTCAGGAAGGGGGATTTTGAGATTGTCATTTTGGGGATCCAGGGACCCAAATGGATTTAGGATTTTTAATATTTTTTGATTGGGTATGGGATGGGTGATAGGGATATTTGGATGTGGGGATGGAATGGGATTCTGGAAGTGTAGATTTGGATGCCCTACTTGGATTTATGGGTTCTTTTTTTTTGGGATCCATATTATTTTTTCTTTTGCATTTAGATTGGTGGGTCTATGTAGCCTTTTGGATTTATTTGGATTTTGGATCGGATTTGGATTGGATGTTGCATGTCAACATGGTGCAACATGGTGATCTTTTGACTTTTGTGGGTGTTGTGCTTTATATGCGGAGGAATCCAAAGTTCTTCCAAAGTTGATGGGGTGGTCCCATGGGGAGATATCTTCTTGGAATCCCATGAGGTTGGAAATAGATTCATCATTTTGGAATAAATCAAATGATGTGTGTATTTGTTAGTCTTGATTAGGGATTTTGGGGGATGAGGGATTAAGGGTGGTGATAGGGAGAGGGGTGTCGATGGAAGGATGGTTGATGAAGGGATTAGTGTTGAAAGGATTAGAGGTGGTAACCAACTCTTTGTGAGAGTGGTGAGAGATTCCTATTTTGTGATTGGTGTGAGAAGGTGGGGAGGGGATATCATTAAATTTATTAGATCGATATGATGGAGGAGGGAAGAGGGTGGAAAATATTTTGGAGGAGCAACAAGAGGAACCTATTTTGAGATATAAAGAAGCTTTCTTAGAAGGCACAAAGGTGGTACCAACATGTTTGGATTATTTTTCTTGAGATGTATAACCACAGCATTGTGATCATGAGTGGTTTTTGACATGTATGGGCTCCAAGATGCCTTGTTCATGAAGTCTTAAACCTTTACCTTGTAATTCATGTGTTGGAGCATGCAATTTATAATGGGATGTTTGTTATTTCAGAAATAAGATGTGAATCTTGTTAGTGTGAAAAAGGTGTTTTACCTAACTAGTTAATAAATTAGGTCATATTCACACTTGCATACTTAAGCTTACTTAGGTCACTTATATTTTTGTCTCAATCCATATAATTGAGACACTTGTCATGATCTTAGTATGACTTAGGGTTTCAACCTTATCTTTATAACAAGGTTTTATCATTATACATTGTACCATTATGTATTCATCTAATACAATTTATTGGCTTCATAGCATTTCAATTGCTTCTCTTATGGAAGGTTGTTTTGATTGCAAGTGATTCTTGGCTCCTGTGGGCTTTCTCATCAAATCTTACATGGTATCAGATCTTCAAATCTACAAGAACCTTCTCAAATCTAGGAGTGATTCAGGCATGAGATTTTGCTGGGTACATTTCTGGGTAAAAATGACCCCAACATCAAGTCTAGATGACCCGACAGATGAATTTTGATATAAAACACTATATTTTGGCATCAAAAAAATTTCAGCCATTTTTTAGGGTTTGAAGATTTTTCTCTATGAAAATTTTGTATGATCGTGATCCTTCCGAGCTACATTAGTTTGAGAAACTTTCTTAAGAGCCTTGACACAAAAAAAAGTGCCAAAATTTGACATGATTATTCTCCCAAATCATGGCACCTACAAATGTTCCATCTAAACCTATAGCTAGGCATTGACTCGATCTATAAAAGCATCTCTCATTTTCCCCCAACTCCTAACAGTTTTCTTGTAGTGATAGCAATTGCAATGTTTCAAAAATTATAAGCTTTGTTCAATGTAAGGGTCTTAAGAACAATATTTTATAATTTTGCACCTTGCGGCACCAAACAGACAATGCCAACATATTAGCGGGAGCCAAGTAATGCTACTAGATGCATCATTTTTCTACTCATGCATCTCAATCCTTCCAAGATACATTGGTCCAATGATGTCTTTTAGGAGCCCTAAGAGAAAAAAATTATCAAACTTTGATGAGATTGTTCTTGCAAACTGTGGCACCTATGAATATTTTTTCTAAATCTATAGCTAGGAATTGGGTCAATCTACAAAAACCTTTTTTAATTTCTCCCAACTCCTAATGATTTTCTCAGAATGGCAACAAACATAATGTTACAAAAAGTGTCAATTTGCTTCAATGTTATGGTCTCAAGAGTGCTATCTTGAAATCCACATCTTGTGGCATTGAACTAATAGTGCTAACATGTCTAGGTGGGATAGTAGATGCTGCTAGAGGCATCATTTCATAGCCCAAACATCTTGATCCTTCTATCCTCAATCAATCCAATGATGTCTCTTAAGATCCCAAATGTGGTGTCAAGACTAAATTCATTCTTAACATCACTTTGCAATGTGAAAAAAGAGAAACTATTGGTTTTAGCCAATTCCTTTCTCCTTAAGCATTAGTTAAAAATATGATTACCAAGACAAAGAATTAGACTAGAGGCAACGAAATTCTAAGACTTGATGGGAACATTACTTTAGAAGATAGAGAAACAATAAATTTGATAAAATCAAAAAGTAAAAGGACACAAAAGTTATTTTTTCTCGGTTAAGGCATATGGAGTAGGCATTAAATGTACAAGTGCTAGCAAAGTTTTTTGTTTCCATCTTACACCAAATAGAAGCCTTAAATGTGTAGGTGCTAGCAAAGAATCATATTTTGATCAATATAAAAAATGAAAACAATTTTAAGCCTTATTATCATACCATTTCAACCATACATATATATATCTCAATAAGGCCATGAAGGTCTACATAATGTCATGAAAATGCCATATTGTAGTGTCATAAAGCCTATAATATCATATTTCCATACAATGAATGTCTAAACAAAGCCATAAAGGTGTACATGATATATATTAGAAAAATACAAATCTTTGCCTACAAAGCCACATAGGCATACAATGATATACATGGAAAAAATACAAATCTACACAGACAAAATACAAATGTACACCTACATGCCATGAAGGCATACAAAAAAGTATATACATAAAGACTATGGAGTCTCACTGAGCGATCAACCTCTCTTGGCCAACTAGGAAGATGAAGAATTAATTTCATAAGTGACAACTAGCCTCTATTGATTAGACCTTGTATGCTCAAGGCTAGATTTTTATCTCCACATATTAATACAAATAAACAATATACACATTAGTATACAAACATGAAATATAAATTGACATTTAAGTAAATGATCATTTATTGAAATCTAATAATCCTTCTCAATGATCCTCTATTTCTCATCATCCACTCAAGGGGTAGGTGCACGAATTAGAGTTCTCAATTCCTCCTATGACAATCATGAAAAAGTAGTTTAGAGTAAACATGAATGTCATTTTTTACATTAGATTACAAGAAATTCATAATGACATTTACATTGCCAACTCATTCTTGTGTAAAAGGAATAGAAAATGGTATTGTTGTAGCAACACCCATGTCTAGTGATCCCTAAAGATGGGGAGGAGTCTCTACTGAAGTCATTGACTAAAAATAATTTAACAAGGTTATTTCACCAAAATAATGCAACCTACGCACATATGGTTAAAAATACTAAAACTTACATCAATGAAAAATGAGCTAAGACTACCACCACCAATATGTATGGATGTAAGGATCAATATCTATTTGTTCAACATCAAATTATCATTTTAAGATCAAGATTTTTAAATAAAAAATAAATTGGTATGTAATGTATTTACTAATTAATTACAAATATATCCGAGGAGTTGTGAGGGCATCAAAAGTATGAGATGAAGTCACACGAGATGCAAGATTAATTGTGTGACCCTAAAATTTTAGAATAAAACACAAATTTTATTGTCAATTTTCATTCATAATGGATTTTAATATGATTAATTCTAAAATTCAATAGAAAATATGCTAAATTGCATAACTTTATTTAAAATTACCCATGGGTCAATATGAAATGTCAACTCTAGTAAGGCATCTATCATCACCATGGTGTGACTCACACTGTGGTTACTCCTCAATTTGCAGAGCATCCTACTCAACCCATGGAGCATGTTCCTCAACCTCACTAGTTGCCTCATCAATATAAATAGCTTATGCTTGACACCTCATCAAAGAGTCCTCTGGCTCATCAATGCATGCAACCTCACAAGCATGACATCTGTGTGGTGATACCTCATGTCTCAAAGGCTCACCTCATCACCTTGGAATAGATGCATGCTATGCTCAACCAAGGACCATGTGGGTGAACTAATAGATTGCAGTGTTTGAAGCTCTATACTCTCCTTCACAACTGAAAGGACTATGACATGTTGAATGGATGTTTAACTAGAAGGTCTCAGTAATTAGCCTTGTGCATGAAGTGTCCCCTCTTTATTCTACACAGAGCCTTTGCCTTTACTCTGGAAATCATGAATATCAAAATAGTTCAAAATCTTGTTGAGGAAAAACTCACAATAGAGTTTCCTCAACAAATATTGAGGCACTTCATAGTTATTACATGGTGGCTGGTAAAAATCCATCCACCAGTTCTCTCAATTTGTCCGTGGTTGCACTAGTGGATTGGAAATTTTTTGCAACTTATTTTTAATGGTGCATTAGTTCTTTTGGTTAGTGAACAATGTGCAAATGCATGTTTGATGAGTTTTTTGTTTTTCACCATCTTATAAGACAATTTTGTGGCATAAAACCAATGACAATTTTCTCTATGGCTTGCTAATGTGTTTATTTGTCTTGTGATGAAATCAATGTGAGATATCAAAGATCACAATGATTTTGCAAGAGCCTAGTAGTGCATATTTGTTGCATTAGGATTTTTTAACATTTCTATTAACACTTTAAGCTTATTTTTGTTGTTTTCAATTTGCCATAATATAGTTTGTTGTGTTTTATAAGGATGCATGGGAATTGTAGGAGAAGTTTAAGGGGGGTTTTGTAAGTTATATTATTTTGCCTCATTTTGTTCATGCCTTTCATCAGGTTGAGAGTTTTGACGTGGATGAGCATTTGGATTCGCTGAAAAGAAAATTCAACAAATTAAAACCAATTCAAGAAAACATAATTTAATCTTAAATATAATTATCAAAAAGATAATGTAACTTACATCTTACACATTGGGGCATTGTTGAGAAGGACAAGATGGTTTCGATTCAACCAAACATGTGTTTGCACTTTCTCCCACTCATGTTTTTCTCTCAATGAAAAAAATAAATAAAATAAAGTAGCTCTCTGCTACTACTTTTTTGGGTGTTTTATGCTAGTATAGCATGCTCACATTTACCACACGACCAAGCCTTAATACCTTTGCATTTTAATGCGAGGGCCGATGGCCTTATGTTTTTTATATGCAAGAGTGTTATCTTTTATTTTGACTTCAAAATGGTTTTGGTCAATTTTTGGCCTCCATCATTTTGCACATACTCTCCACACCAGCATTGATTGTTGAGATAATAGTAGGAGAGAGCAACCAGTAGTTGAGCACCCTAACTTCACGCCTTTCAAAATCATACATGGCAATTTCAAATCACTTAAAAACAATTATAGTAGCTTACTTGGCAAGGCCCTTACTTATAACTAAGGTTTTAGGGCTACATCATCAAATATGATGCCACATCAGGATGCTTTTTGTTGAGGTGTCAAATAGTTCCCCCAAAAAAGGGTGGACTAATAGGTGTGCATTAAGTCATGTTTTGTTGGTGGGCTGATGTGGCATCACATGATTAGTTTCTTTTTAAATCTAAAGGGCACATTTCATTGAATAATTAGTACTTATAGTCAACACTAACAACGTTAAAGTCACAACTACTAGTGCTAAACTTTTAAAAATATTGGCCCTTAAATACACAAACACTATGGAACTATCTCACCTATTGGGTTTTTTCCCTAATCATGGAAGTAGATGATATTCAAGGAGAGCCAATATACTCCCTATGCTATGATGCAAACTTTAGAACAGGGCATAGATATCCATTGAAGCATAAAAGGTTGTAGAATTTTATCGCATGTTGCAGTCTCAAATACCTTGGTAGAAATGTATGCAAAGTGCGGGAGCACAAACAAGCACATGAACCAGTTAGAAATGGAAACACAGAGAAAGTTATGTACATCCTTTGAAGGATAAAGGATAAAGGATAGAATTGGGATTTAAATGTGAGCATTTGGGACAAGTATGAGCAATTGTTTAAGTTATTGCTACCATGGTGGAGCACAGACAAAGCTCGTGAACTATTTGACAGAATGTCTCAAAGGAATTTGATCTCATGAGCCACAATAATTGCAGGATACATACAGAATGGATTTTTTAAAAAGAGCTTTGGAAACTTTGAAACAAGGTATGGACATGCATCACAATGAAAAGTATGAAGGGATTTCACCCAATGTATTAACTATAACAGCCAGAGTAGACAATGTATTCAAATATGAAACCATAGACAGACAAGTATAGAACAAGTTTATTGTTAAAGCCTTGCAAATTTTCAGTAAATAGAATTGACACGTAAAATGTTTATATATACAAAATGTGGAATCATAAACAACGCATGTAAACTGTTTGACAAAATGTCTTAAAGAAATTTGGTCTCATGGCATGCAATTTTTTGCACAAAATGAATTTTAATGTGCCAAATGGAAGCTTTGGAACAGAGTATGGGAATCTCTCAGTGTTAAAGGATAGATGAATCTTATTGTCTTGTATTTGCAACAGCTCTGCAAAAATGTGGAAGCACAGAATAGAAATATGAATTGTTTGACATAATGTCTCATTGTAGGGCACACATTAAATTGACATGTTGAACAGGCTTTAGAAAATTTAGAAACATGACGTTTGATTACATGGCTGTTTCGTAGCTCGACTCGTCAAGCTGTAAAAAAAATACTTGGCTATTGGACTTTCGAATGGAACTCATTTTCATGGTGAAGTTTCACAGAATTATAAGAAAGTAAACAGAGTCCCCCCAAAAAAGAAAAACTAAATTAAAATCTAGCAGAAGATGGAGCAACAAATGATAAAGACGATAGCTTCAGCTTTAAACCCTCTTCCCTCAAAACCCGTATAAAATCCTTTGAACTCATTTTTCCCTTCTTCCTTTCTCCGATGAAAAGCTTGAATAGCAAGTATGATAAGAGATAAGAGACGATATCTGTGTTTGGATAGCAAAAATGGGAATGTGAGGAAGATTAAAAGAGTGGCAAGTGGAGTAAAGAACAACAAAACCAGCGGCTACCCTGAGTTCCACTTGGATTCCCTTTCTAACTGCGCTCTATACCAGCAATTGGATTCTAGTATTTTTCCAACATAACAGAAAGATAGGGGAATTGAAATGTAAACGGTTTTCCATAGGGCTCGGAGGGCTGCAAAGCACATCATTTTTTAAGTATTCATCTAAATCATGTGGATTGTTGGGGTTCTTATATATTTGTACAGTAGAAAAGTCTTTACACTTTTCCTAGTTTGTGATTACCCTTGTTGATAAATGTGTAAGTGTCTATTGTCTAGACCTTTGTTTAATTATTTTTTAAAACTTTTTAAATTTTAGATAGAATTATAGTTATTTTGTGTTTTAATATAAAATTATTGATGAATTTTGATTATAAATCTAAAAAAAAGTGCATACTTTGCATTTCTTTCTTATGTGTTACATCTATTTTAGTGCTCTCTTTATAAATGTGATTAACAACTATTCTAAATGTTTCTATTCTTTTATTCAGTCTCCAACTCATACTCCATATCCATTCTTATGTCTATTTCATTCCTACATCGAGATATGTCATGTTTCTTATCATCCACTTGGCATTGGCACTAGCATGTGCACTCCTATCCTCTAGAGAGGAGTGCTCATGGTAGTGTTCAAATTTTACTTTTCTCATCTAAATGCTCACTCTCTCACTCAACATCAACCCTAATTTGTCCAACAACTAGAAAAGTCTTACATGTTTCATAAAAGTGTGTTTTAAGGAAAGAGAAAGTACTTTTCTAGCACATAAGAAGGAACACTTGCACAACTTGCCCCACACTCTAGCACTTTTTCATGAACATTTAGGACTAGCAGTAACTCTGTTAGAGTTCCACCCTTTGTTGCACACATCACTTTTCCACAATTGCACCTATTCTCTTACACACTTCAAGCTTCTACAACCAAATTGTTAAATCAACCATAGGATCTTATTGAGGTAAATCCCATAAACAAATATAAGGCACCAATTTCCCACTAAAGTATGTTGTAGGTTTGATGCAACATCTTGCAGAGTATGTGGTCACCTAACTATAGGACATTAGTGCAACTAGGGGATAGGACCACATCCCTTGAGATAATATCATGACCCTAAGGATAAGAGCATGTGTCTTGGGACACCATTGTCAAAAGGTCACCATAAAAAACATGAAAAAAACATAGTCTCATATGACCCTAATTATATTATTTTTCATAGAATAGATTACATCAACATCAAAACACACACAAAAAAGACATAGACAAGTTGCATTTAGAAACAATTATTTAGTCTTGCATTCATATTTTATTAGTCCCTGCCTAATGTTTTCATTCAACAAAACGCAAAAAGCTCACCTCTTGGAAATTGCGCCCTGGAGAAAAATGTCATCTTTGCTATGCTCTACAGAGACTATATTTTTTAAATGGAGTTTTTTCTTTTTCCTGATTGGTCGGCAATATTTTTGTAAGGGTTTTCTTATTTTTTTAGTTTGCTAAAATGGGCAGAAATCCTTTGGCGAATCAAAAGTGTGCAAAAGAAAAGTTTTCATGGGTTTCTAATGTTTGGAGTGTTATGGATTTGACTTTTTGATGGACTGCGACTCTGTTTCGAGGGTTTCCTGGTGGGCACATATGGAGGTAAGTGGTTGTTGCATGGGGTTTGTGTAGACCATGTGTTGCGGCCTGGTGCATTGTGGAGAATTCTAATTTAGTATTAGAGGGCTTCCTAGTCCCATTACATTTCACTCATTGTAGCAACAAAACAAAAGAGGAAGGCAGGCAGGTAGGCATTTCTCAACTTCTATAGGCAACTATTTTTGTATCATCTTCTCAAACTTTGTCACATTCTATTTTTTTGCAAGTAGTTAATTATTGAGTAATAGAATGATTAGAAAAGATAATTGAGTATGAAAATTTTCCTTTGAATTTAACTTGAAATGATTATAATAATGTTTATTCATTTATTCATTTATATTAGATATCAACTTGATGGTGATTAATTATGTGTTATGTTTGCATTAAAGCGACAAGAAATGCAAACACTCTCTCAAGTGAGAGAGAGAGAGTATCATGGGGAGGAGGATTTAGATGTTTGTTGGTGACATGATGTGAATGAATCTAATCACACATTCATTTAGAAGCATATAATTAGATTTGCATCTTTTGAGAAAATAGTTGAATGTGCGAAGAAAGTGTCTAGTGAGTGTTGGTAGGTGGCGACTGATCAGGAAAGTACTATACACTAGCCATGTATCCTTGCCGGGGTTCGGGATCGGGCCAGGCCCCAAGTGGGGGTTTGGGGGCGGCAGCCCCCGAGAAATTTTTTTTTAGGGCTGACTTAAAAAAATCTTAGGGCCGACTTAAAAAATCCTATTTTTTTGGGACCGACATAAGAAAACCCTAATTTTTGTAACCGACAAAAAGGCTTGATAAAAGGCGGCCAAGGGTTAGGGTTTGGGCATTGTATTGTAGCATTTGCAGTGGTATTGAGTTGCAGGGATTGCTGATTGTAATCGTTTTGATTTATTGGATAATAATATTAGACTCTCTGTTTGGTGGATGTAGCCTGAGTTTGGGTGAACCACGTTAAATCTTGTCTCTCGTTGTTATTAATTCTGTGTATTTCCATTTCTCTGTTTAATCTTTATTTGCATTTAATTGATATCTTCTACCGGCTAACCCTAACAAGTGGTATCAGAGCGGGTTGTGTTTGATTATCATCTGCAGGAAAGTCTCACGGTTGAGTGGGAGCAATAGCGGACGAGGGAAGATTGAAAGTCGATAAATTCAATGGGTAGAACTATCAGTTATGGAAGATGCAGATGGAGGATTACCTCTATCAAAAGGATTTATGGATGCTGTTGGAAGGAGTAGCCAAGAAACCGGCAACAATGTCTGATGAGGATTGGAATCTTCTTGACAGAAAGGCACTGGGAACCATTCGGTTGTGCCTGGCACCATCGGTGGCATTCAATATAACGGAAGCGAAGACAACAGATGGTCTGATGAAAGCTTTGGAAAAATTGTATGAAAAACCCTCAGCCTCAAATAAGGTATTTCTTATGAAGCATTTGTTTAATCTGAAAATGGTTGAAGGTGGATCTATGACAGATCATTTAAATGAATTTAATACGATTGTCAGTCAATTGACTTCTGTAAATGTAAAATTTGATGAAGAAGTTAGAGCTCTCTTGATATTATGTTCATTGCCTGAAAGCTGGGACAGTTTGGTAATGGCGGTTAGTAACTCTGTTTCTGGTTCAAATACCCTAAAATTTGATGATGTTGTTGGTGTTATTCTGAGTGAGGAAATTCGTAAGAAAAGCTCAGGTGGATCCAAATCAGGCAGTGTTTTGAATGCAGAAAGCAGGGGCAGATCAAAGGAGAGAGGAAAAGGTTCTGGAGGTCATGGGAAGTCACAAGGAAAATCAAAGGACAAAAGATCCCAAACCAGAGGACAGAAGGATTGCTGGTACTGTGGAAAACCAGGTCATCTGAAGAAAGATTACTGGTCTCGGAAAAATAAAGAAGGAGACAAACAAGAAGGCAATAAGGAAGCAAATGTGGTAAGTAATAAATCTGAAAATGATGCTTTGATTCTTTCCCTAGATAATGCTGATGATTCATGGGTTTTAGATTCAGGGGCCTCATTTCATGCTACGCCCCATAGAAGTTATTTTCTTGATTATGTCCAAGGGGATTTTGGGCTGGTTTATTTGGGAGATAACGAACCCTGTCAGATTGTTGGAAAAGGAAGAATCAAGATTAAGTTGCAGAATGGGAATCATTGGCTACTACAAGAGGTAAGGCATGTTCCAAGGCTCAGTAGGAATTTAATTTCAGCAGGGCAGCTAACTGAACAAGGTTGCACTATTATATTTACTGATAAAAATTGGAAGGTTTCAAAAGGTGCCTCAGTAGTAGCAAAAGGTGTGAAAGTAGGCGCCTTGTATCTTTGTACAGGTCATACTGTTCCTTCTACTTCAGATGTTATAGAGGAAAAACAAACAGGTTCAGGACCAGTTGCTGCAGGTTTGCAGGAAGAGACTGGAAAAGTTGCTGCAGGTTCTGAAACAACACTGTGGCATAACAGACTTGGGCATATGAGTGAAAAAGGTATGAAGGTACTTCATTCTAAGAAAGTTTTACCAGGTCTGAAATGTATTAATATGGATTTCTGTGAAAGTTGTGTGTATGGAAAACAAAAGAGAGTCAATTTTCTCAGAGATGAGAAGCAAAAGAAAAATAAAAAATTGGAGCTTGTGCATACAGATGTATGGGGACCATCTCAGGTATCTTCTTTCGGTGGCTCTCGGTATTATGTTACATTCATAGATGATGCAACTAGGAAGGTCTGGATTTGTTTCCTTCGACAGAAATCTGATGTATTTGAAACATTTAAAAAATGGAGAAGCTTGGTTGAGAATGAGACAGGTAAAAGATTAAAATGTCTCAGATCTAATAATGGCGGTGAGTATTACAGCAAAGAATTTGAAGATTATTGTTCCTTTAATGGAATTCGTAGGCAGAAAACGGTTCCAGGGACTCCACAGGAAAATGGAGTGGCTGAACGCATGAATAGGACAATAATGGAGCGTGCAAGGACCATGAGATTGCATGTTGGGCTGCCTTTAAACATGTGGGTAGAGGCTGTCAACACTGTTGTATATTTAATTAATAGAGGTCCTTCAGTTCCTTTGGGCTGTGGTATTCCAGAGGAAGCATGGACAGGTAAGAAGGTGAGTTATTCTTTTCTGAAAACCTTCGGCTGTGAAGCATTTGCACATATAGATTCTGAAAATAGAACCAAGCTAGATGCGAAATCAAAAAAATGTACCTTCGTTGGATATGGCATTGATGAATTTGGTTATAGGCTTTAGGATTTTAAAAATCAGAAAATTGTGAGAAGCAGGGATGTTATATTCAATGAGAAGGTGTTGTACAAAGATTAGTTGCAGCAGCATGAGAAGAAAGAAAAGGGTTATGTGGTGCTAGATGATACTCCAAATAGTGATGTTCCAGTGGCTCCTCATGCTCCGCAACAGCAACCAGAAATACCAAAAACTCCAGTGAATGTTAAACGGTCAACAAGGATAAGTAGACCTCTTGAAAGGTTTTCTCCCTCTTTGTATTCTATTTTGTTAACAGATGCTGGTGAACCAAAAGGGTATGATGAAGCTATGCAGGTGAATACACAAGTTCAGTGGGAGCTTGCCATGAAAGAAGAAATGGACTCCTTGCTAAAAAATTAGACTTAGGAATTATGTAAGTTACCTGCAGGTAAAAAGGCTTTACCAAACAAATGGGTTTACAGGTTGAAAGAGGAAGATGGAGGTAAGAAAAGATTTAAGGCCAGGTTAGTTGTAAAAGAATTTGCACAGAAACAGGGCATTGATTTTGATGAGATCTTTTCTCCGGTTGTCAAGATGACTTCTATTCATACTGTTTTAAGTATTGTGGCTGCTGAAGATTTGCATTTGGAACAGCTAGATGTGAAAACTACCTTTCTCCATGGTGATTTGAAGGAGGAGATATACATGGCACAACCACAGGGATTTGAGGTCAAAGGTAAGGAGAAACAAGTGTGCAGATTGAAAAAGAGTTTGTATGGCCTGAAACAAGCACCTCGACAATGGTATTTGAAATTTGATAGTTTTATGGCTGAGCAAGGCTACAACAGGTGTAATTCTGACCATTGTGTTTATTTTAAGAGGTTCGATAATGACAGCTACATTATTTTATGTTTATATGTTGATGACATGCTTGTAGCTAGGTCTAACATGGATCACATCAGAGAGTTAAAACATCAGTTAGCACAGTCATTTGATATGAAGGATTTAGGGGTAGCAAAACAAATCCTTGGTATGAAAATTTACAGAGATAGGAAGAATAGAAAATTGACTCTATCTCAGGCTGCTTATGTTGAAAAGATGTTGCAGAGATTCCATATGGAGAATGCAAAAGCTGTCAGCACACCTTTGCCTAGTCATTTGAAATTGACTAAGGAGATGTGTCCAAAGACACAAGAGGAGGAAGAAAAAATGTCCAAGGTTCCATATGCTTCAGCTGTAGGAAGTTTAATGTATGCCATGGTATGCACGAGACCGGATATTGCACATGCTGTCAGAGTTGTTAACAGGTATATGAGTCATCCTGGATTTGAGCATTGGAATGTGCTAAAATGGATTCTCAGATATTTGAGAGGTACATCTAATAAACACTTATGTTTTGGGGTCTCTAATACTGATTTAGCAGGTTATGTAGACTTAGATTTGGCAGGGGATATTGATACCAGGCGAAGTACTACAGGTTATGTCTTTACTATAGGAGGAACATCGGTGAGTTGGATTTCCAGGTTGCAAAAGGTGGTTGCTTTATCCACCACAGAGGCAGAATATGTAGCTACAACAGAGGCAAGCAAGGAGATGATATGGTTGCAATCTTTCATGGAAGAATTGGGTAAACAACAGGCTAACAGTTCTTTGTATATAGACAGTCAGGGTGCCATACATCTTGCAAAGAATTCTGCTTTGCATTCAAAGACCAAACACATACAGTTGAGGTATCACTTCATTCGGTCGGTGTTGGATAGTGGACAGTTAAGGCTGGAAAAGATACATACAAATGAAAATCCAGCGGATATGTTTACAAAGGAAGTGACAAGGGAGAAGTTGAGCTCCTCTTCAACTTCGGTTGGTCTTCTAGACTGAAACCAACAAAAATAGCACAGTAGAGTCCAGGGTGCTTATTTCTAGTAGGAGCTGCATGCGCAGCGGTGTCGTCCAGGATCAGTCTCCAAGTGGGAGATTGTGTTGGTGTGGAGCCTGATCAGTCTCCAAGTGGGAGATTGTTGGTAGGTGGTGACTGATCAGGAAAGTACTGTACACTAGCCATGTATCCTTGCCGGGGTTCAGGGCCGGGCCGGGCCCCAAGCGGGGGTTTGGGGGCGGCAGCCCCCGAGAAATTTTTTTTAGGGCCGACTTAAAAAAATCCTAGGGCCGACTTAAAAAATCCTATTTTTTTTGGACCGACATAAGAAAATCCTTTTTTTTTGGACCAACATAAGAAAACCCTAATTTTTGTAACCGACAAAAAGGCTTGATAAAAGGCAGCCAAGGGTTAGGGTTTGGGCATTGTATTGTATCATTTGCAGCAGTATTGAGTTGCAGGGATGTAATTTTTTTGATTTACTGGATAATAATATTGGACTCTCTGTTTGGTGGATGTAGCCCAAGTTTGGGTGAACCACGTTAAATCTTGTCTCTCGCTGTTATTAATTCTGTGTATTTCCATTTCTCTGTTTAATCTTTATTTGCATTTAATTGATATCTTCTGCCGGCTAACCCTAACAGTGAGTGCTTACTAGGTTGCTCCTTGTTTTATTTGTTTGACAATATGGTCATGATGTGTTAATCCTATTGTGGGAATATGAATTGAGTCGATAAAAGATTTGATCTTTCAATCTACACCCATTCATTAAATCTGTTTAACTATCGTTAGAAATTAGTCACTATAATTGAGGCAGTATGAGGATTAGAGTCAATGGTTGTGTTGATGTTATTCCCTTAAGTGGATGTTATGGTTTCCGTAGGGTTCTTTTTGGTAGATTCTTGGAGACCTAGTTACACTACCATCTTGGCCTTGTTTCATAAATTAGAGCATTGAAACTAACCCTTGCAAGGATTGAGTACAAAAGTTGAGTAACGAGGGTTGTTGGTGTGGTCAATGTCTCATTTCTTCATGCAATGTGGGCATATGACAAATTAATTTATGCATTTTATTTATAGCTTTTAATCACCAAAGTTCTATGTAAATCCAATTCATTTTAGTGAAGGTGTACTCCTAGTGAGGTTCATGTCAAGCAAGGCAATTTTGCAAATTCTTTACCTAGAGTTGCTTGAATCGTCAATTTTAAGGGAAAAATGCATGAGGTTATTATTTATTGTGGGACCTACATATTTAGATTAAAAACCAAATTCAATGAGAGGGCTAGAAAAATTAACACATAGCTTCAATTTGAACCCATGGTCCTTATCTCTAAATCATTTCATTTCATGAGTTGATACCTCTTAGAGCTTTCTAGGAAGCCAATCCACGTGCCTTGCAATTTTCCTTTTTTTGTATGCATGTCTTGTAGAGCTTTTTGGGAAAAAAAGGAAAAGGGATACCTAGCAGGGAAATTTTTTTTTTTTGGGGGGGGCGATTTCTGAGGGGAACATTTTCTTCAAGTTTGAAAACATGTCTACCAGCAATGTTGCAACTACAACATCTGACAAAAATTCTCTATTCTTACACTTTGATGGATATCCATACCCTGTTCCAAAACTCCCATTTTGGCACATGCAGGGAGTATGCTAACAAAGGTTTTGGAGTTTGTCTTTACACCTGCCAACTGCTTTTTCTTGAAAACATTCTAAAGCCTTTTCAACAAACCTATTTTGTGCATATCCTACGATCATTGCAGTCCATGAGACCACATTTCATTTAGGCATTTTGTGAAACAACTGACATGCTTGCATGGTTACCGAGACACTTGCAACTCCAGCATCTAAAAAAAATTCTCTTTCATTATGTTGTGATGGATTTCCCTTCATTATTATTGGAGATCTGACATTGTGCACATTATTATTACACAAGCCTATTTGTTAGATTACTTCATTTAGCATCACTAATAAACTCCACAAGGAAATTGTTCCTATTTAAAATGATGGAAATGGTTCACATCTCTCACAACATTTGCTCTTGTTGTTGATGTTATTGTAGTGGCGGGAGATTTACCCAGGCTGACTCAATGAAAAGTCACATATGAAGAGACACCAAAACATATGAAGAGACACCAAAGCATATGAAGAGATGCTGACGCATATGAAGAGTCACCTTGATTTGTATATATATATATATATATATATATATATATATATATATATATATATATATATATATATCAATTCAATCACTTCATTTATCTCTCCAGCAGCAGATCTTCATTTCCATTAGCAGCAGATTGATCTTCAAGGAGAAACATATTCATTTGTATCTTTGCATCTAGAAGAGGTGTTATTATTCATTGTATCAAATTCAACCTTGTGTTGGGCCTGAGTTGTAAGTAGATTTCTGCTCTTATTCCTTCAATATATAAGAGATATATTTGCTAGGTTTTTCTCCCCAAGTAGGAGAGTTTTCCTAGGGTAAACATTGTGTTCATTGTCTTATATGTTGCATTTTTTAATTGTTTACATTTCTGATCCTAAAACTAACATGGTATCAGAGTGGGTCTAAGAAAAGATCTGATCAAATTTGTTTAAGCAATCAAGTCAACTTTTCATCTAGGGCAGATCTTGAAGGCAAAGTATTGAGTTCTGTGGGTTGATTACCAGGGTCTGGGTGCATGGCACATGTGTAAGGAATCATTATTATTCAGGTTTATTTCCCAGATCCCTGCTTGAAGCGTTCAATGCTATTGGAAATGCGCCCTCCCTTGAAGTAATCCAATCTTGAAGGAATCAAGAATAGGGAAGCCATTGAGTCTCTATTATACCAGGAATTATGGTGGATTAACCAGTGAAAATTCATCACTGAAACCAGTGAAGAAACAATTATACGATTTGCATAGCAAATCCATTATCGCTAGCAATAGCCTCCAATTGGAACAAGCGGCTAGTAGATGCAGTTTGTGCGATATCCTTACCAGTTGAAGAGATCTAATTGTTGCACAGACCAGATTGGATGCCACATCTACCTCAATTAGGGACTAATCATGCAACCAAGTTATTTAATAGTGGATAGATGTAAGAGTCAATGTGACTCAACAAGCCAGGATCACCTACAATCAAGACAACCTTCCACACAAAGATAACAGAGAAGATATGCTAAGACAATGGAGCAATGATTCTATACAAAGATCATATGAAGTTGTATGAAATACAATGAGTGAGCCTTTCTTATAAAGGCAAGGTGAGAACTAGAAGGGTGGAGTGAAAGGTGGAGTGGAAAGTGGAGATATTCCTACAACATGTGTCAATTAGAGGATGATAACTAATTGCACATGTGGAGGATAAGACAACTCACTCCAACTATCAACAACTCAACACACAACTAGACTCAACTAGACATCTAGAAGACTCACTAAGTCAACTTAACATGTGTGAATTATGTGTTCACACTAACACCCCCCCTTAAGTGCAACTTAGGGAGTAGCTGACTAAAACAATGATGCATTGATGGATGGGTCCCGGCTACTAGGCCATGTTAGGTACCCATGTACAATAAATCTCAAGTGGAGAAAAGGAGAAAACCTCATGGGACAAAACTCCTCTCCAAAAGTGAGAATGCAAAAAACAAATGAAAGATGTGATGGAAGGAGGACTCAAGACCCCCCAAGAACTACATCCAACACATATGTACATTCAATTACCCCCCCCCCATAGGAGAGCAAGTGTGAGACTATAGGTCCCTCCCACAATGAAGTAGCTCCTGCACCGATGGTAAATGCCCGAAGAAGAATGCTGAAGAGAATCCAAAGCCTGCAAACAACATTCTTCCCCTTAGGAAGAAACAAGTCCAAAGGCTAATGTTGAAGAAACTCCATCTCAATGTATGAGGGAAAAAGCCTCATGATGTATGCTGTCTCTGAAAATGGCTCAAGTGTCCACATGTCACAACCAAAAGATGCCACATAATCAGGTGTTGCATGCCCAATCAAAGAATGTGACAATCCAAGACAAGATGAAAACTCAAGATCATCAATCTCCAAAGACGAAGAATCCTCCAAATGATGGTCAAGATACTCCAACTCGGTGTCAAACTGTGACAAGTGAAGAGGAGAAGGTGCCTGCTCATCCGAAGTAGAAGAATCAACTCCTTCAAAGAGGAGATGAATGTCATCAATGATGTCCTCCAAGTCATCAAGATAGGACTCACAAAACAAGTCTGCAATACCTGTCAAGTACTCATCCCATAAACCTATATCTGGAAGACAAATATGATCCTGCTCAACTGAAGTGGAAGAAGCTATGTCAATGCCAATCTCTGAAGAAGCGGGAGAAGGAGGAAGCTCAAAACTAGTCTCAGGAACCGAAGTAGATGCAAGAACACCAAGGTTCAAGTGACCAAACTTCTCCTTAGAAACATGATTCACACTTGATGCATGAGTGTGAATATCAACCAATGGATCTACATCATCATCAGAAACAAAATGGGAGAAAGTGTACAAGCGAGATGCATGATCAACCATCCCAACAACGATGATACCTCTGCTCTCCAAGTCCTGAATGATCACAGAATTAGGAGTGAACTCAACTGTCTTACCTGCACCACAATGAGTAATCTGGTAGATGGAAAGGAGATTGGTTGTCAAGGAAGGTACACGCAACACATTGTTGAATGTATTCTTTCCAACATCAATATTTCCTCTTCCAGTTGCATGCGTGTATGAGTTGTTACCCATCAAAATAGGTGGCGAAGTACATGACTGAAATGAAGAGAACATCCCCTGTGAAGATGCCATATGATGAGAAGCTCCAGAATCAAGAAGCCATCTCTCTAACTGTAGACTTGTTGAAGCAAAGAGTGCTTGTCCTTTTCCTTTGTATGACCCATTAGCAATGCCTGCTGTCCCTGTAGATGTAGATGATAATGGTGTCGAAGAAGAAGACTTGGGTAAAACTGTTGTTGATGGAGAATACTCAATGTTATGTTTTTGAAGAAGTTGTGACATCTCTTCAAACTTTTTCTCATAACACGTAGTCTCATCATGACCCAATTTCTTACAATAAGAACACTTTGGCTTCTTTTTCTTATTGGACTCCTCTTTGGAAGAAGAGTTGGGGGTTTTCTTTGATTCTTTCTCTTGCTCATTAGACTTTGAATCCTTTTGTTTCTTTCCCTTATTATGTGAAGCCTTAGGATCTTTTGTGCTTTGTGTTGCAACTAGAGCTTGTTTTCTAGGAGACTTCAATGTGCCCATGTGTAATAGCTTGGCTTGTTCTCTTGTGAGTTGTGTAGCAAACTCCTCAAGTGAAGGCATAGTAAACTTACTACCAAAGGCATTCATTGTAGCATAAAAGGTAGAAACATAAACTGAATATGCAGGACCCAATTTTGCAAGAATGGATAGAATCAATTGTTCATCTTCTTTCTCAAGACCACTTTATTTGAGTTGCAACCTGAGAGGCTTAAACTTGGTGAAGAAGTCTTCAATTTGATCAAAGTCTTGAGGATTAAGTGCAATTAGCTCATTCTCCAATTTGAACCTTCTTATTTTATCTTGCTTGCCAAATAGATTGTCTAGTGTTGTCCATATCTCATTTGGTGTAGTACAAGACTCAACATGAAATCTCAGATCTGGAGAAATAGCAAGATAAAGTGTGCCAAAAGCCTCATCTCTTTTATTTAACCATTTTCTTCTCTCAGTAGCACCTATGGGTTCAAGATCTGTGCCTAAAGTTATTCTATGTAACTTTTGTTTATACAACACAAACTCCATGTTTTTCTTCCATTCAAGATAATTATATGGAGTTAAAATTGGAAATTAAGGCACATCCATGATGAAAAAGAGAGACAACAAGACAACAACACCCCTTTACTATGTAAGAGAGCCCCCCCCCCATTTGTTGTGGCACTTTATACTTAGTGCGATTTACAATTGTCCTCGAGGGACCAAAATTGGGAAAAACAATCAAAATCTCTTAAAAAGGAGATCCGAGTGAGATTACAATCACTCACAATGATGTATTACAGAAATCAAATCCTCTCAAAACAAATTTCACCTCCTCAAGTATCAAAATGCTCAAGTTATCAATCAAATGCCAAAAAACTGACAAATGAAATAAAATAAACCTAGAGAAAAAACTGAGAAAAGTGCATGGATGGCTGTGTGGAGCTCCTGAATACCTTTCCAATGCTACAAGAATTGCAAAAATCAGAGTTCATGGCAAAAAGTTATGAGCTCGGGAGCCAAAAAGAGAGATCTATCTTCAACCTGCAATAAATGCTGTCAAATAAAAATGTGAAAATGACTAATATTAATGCAAAGTGCTCTCTACCAACTTTCCGTTGATATATAATTTGCCCGATTTTGACACCGTGGGCAAAAGTTGTGCAAAAAGCAAAAAAAGCCCTATTTTAGGGCTTTAAGGGGCAAAACAAGTCTCCTGGTGAAATATTCCCTTTCTGGGTGGAATATGCTCTAGACCACAGTCTGAGAAAAAAATAGCCCTGTAGGGTGAAAAAACTACCCTGCAAGAAGGAAATCACCAGGTTGTGTATGGAAAACCGCCTGGTAGGAGGATAAAACTAGTATCTGAAAACCACGTGTGAGGGCACAAAACTGTCGATCTCAATGTCAAAACCGCCACTATTTGTCAGAAAACCTCCGTTTGACCATGCAAAACCATGGAAAATAGATGAAACCACCCTGTTTAAGCGGAAACCACTCACGGGCTAGGAATACGCCAATAGGAACAACCGACGAGTATAAGAAAATTTTCTGGCATGACCTGTAAAACAGACTTAAAAAAGGTTGAAACAGTCGCTGAAATGACTATTGACCGTTGGCAAAAACAAAAAAATGCCAGAGAAACGCTATGATTCAAAACATCCCACTTTGGAAGATTGTCGTTTAAGTTTAAACTCCCCCTCCAATGATCACTGGTCACAGATAGTTTAACTGATGCTATCGGCAATTACAGATAATTCAAAATGCTAAGAAACCGCTGATGTTATCGGTGATTACAAGGACTCCCACAGGGATATCGGAAGATCCGCTGCAAAACTTTGTCCAATCACTGTAGGGAAACATCATTGACTAGAAAATTTTCTGCCTATGAGTGTTGCCGCTTATTTTGGATCTTCGTTGTGCCTGGTGAATCTGCCAATGATCTGCCAATGGTCATAGATCCACCAATGCAAAGGATGTAGGCCGAAGACTATGTAGTAACACCGTTGAAATAATGTTTACGACAGGGATGAAGATCGCTAGTGGCAGATTACAATAGACTGCCCGCGATCAGTTAAAATGCCTGCCGAAATGGGTGGTGCATATGGTCGCCTGTGGGCTTAGATGCTGCCCTGCTATGAGATGTGGTTTGATTGTCGCCAAGTTTTTTTAATTAAAAAAATTGCAAAAAAAAGAATTAGAAGGGCCGAAGCCCGTATACAAAGGCACGACGAGGCCGAACCTGAGCCTGCCTACGGATGGCAGGTCCGCACAACCTATGTGGCCTGTGCGGCCTGTCAAATCTGCATGGACTGCAGGTAGCGGCCTTAATGCCGCTCAAAATAATTTTTTATGCCCTTTTTTAATTTAAAAAAATGTGCACAGGGAAATTAAACCAGCAAATAAATATTGGCTAGTGGAAAAAAAAACTTAATACCCTGCGATTTTTTTTGATACCTTCAACCAATGATGACACAAACCTGTGCAGTGGATGATGCAGACTGACGCAGATGATGGTACAACCGTACGGTTTTTTTTGCAAGACTAATCAGGGGCAAAAGAATTTTGCCAAAAATTTTCAGATGTTGAAATTCAACGATTTGATAGTCGATTTATACTGATTTGGGCCTTCTGATCACAACGGCAATGTCAGATTTGCTCCAGGATGCTTCTAATAACAAGATCCAAGCAAAAACTCTCCAATGAGGGAAGGAAATTGTAGATAAGGCTCTGATACCATGTAAGAGTCAATGTGACTCAACAAGCCAGGATCACCTGCAATCAAGACAACCTTCCACACAAAGATAACAGAGAAGATATGCCTAGACAATGGAGCAATGATTCTATACAAAGATCATATGAAGCTGTATGAAATACAATGAGTGAGCCTTGCTTATAAAGGCAAGGTGAGAGCTAGAAGGGTGGAGTGAAAGGTGGAGTGGAAAGTGGAGATATTCCTACAACATGTGTCAACTAGAGGATGATAACTAATTGCACATGTGGAGGATAAGACAACTCACTCCAACTATCAACAACTCAACACACAACTAGACTCAACTAGACATCTAGAAGACTCACGAAGTCAACTTAACATGGGTGAATTATGTGTTCACACCAACAATAGATGCACCTGAGAATAACATTAACGCCACCCAGCTGAAGATACTCTCGAGTCTGCCAGTGAAACTCACGTTTTAGGTGCCTTATATCACGGCTACATCCTAGAGTGGAGCGCAAACTGGGAGTCACTTTGCTGCAGGTCAAATTGTAGGCTGTATCGGTCAGAAATTCAACTCAGATTACTATCTGCGCTGGTGTTTCATTGTCTCTACAAAACCCTAACAATACTCAAGGGTCAAGCAAAGGACATAAGCCATTATATCAGATACCCTCACCAAACTTTTATATAACATAATGATGTTGTTGTGGGTACATAACTGCTCTGAAGGGATAAGAAGTCACCTTATGATAGCCAGTCACATTCACTTATGTTGAAGTCATTTTTTTAAGGTGATAAAGCATTGCTCAATTGCATATCCTGGCAGCGGGAACTCACGGGATACATAAAGGGGCAAATGGAGGCCGAGGCCATTGAGTTTTTGTTTCTACAGCGGATCACAATAAAGAGATAAGTATTTTGTGTGTACCTTTGAATAATGATGTAGCTAATTCATGCGCTAACATTGGGAATAGTGAATCATGTATGCTTCTAGCATTGGGCTGGTTATTTCTCTTTGGTGTAGTTTGATTTTATGAACTATTAGTAATCTCTCTAAAATTCTTCCAGGACAGATCAAAGAGCAAAAGGATGATGAGAGGAAGAGCTTGAGGCATCTTGTGAGGAAGGCATGCTAGCTAGAGAAATGAACATCTTGGAGTCATAGCTTGCAGCCATGGGACTGAGTTGGTGGCACATCTCTAGAAGGCACAAGGTTGGGTCAGCCTTGAATGAGGAGTTTGCATCAGCAAAGAAGATTGAGAAAGATGAAGACACTAAACAATGGAGAACCCTTTCAGATTGTCATTGTGATCAGCTACTTCGAAGAGGAGGAAATGACATTCAGAGGGAGTTAAATTCTGAGAATTCAAGGCACGAGTTGAGAGCATGTCCAGGAAAAGGACTAAGGCTTTGAGATCAATGGAGGGGAGTTCACTTCCAAAGGATTTCCTTGCAATCTCTAAGGCATGGATCAAGAGGGAGTTCTGTGACTCACTGAGAAGAAGTGAAGGTTGCAGTGCTTGGAAGACCTCTTCAGGTGATAAGAACATAATTAAACAAGATTGTCAATCCAAATTTGACATTGGTAGGTCCACAAACCTATTCAGAATAGGTGATCTGGTATGAGATCGAGGAGGACAGTCCTGAGCTCTCACAACTCAGTAGTGCTGGAGGCATGCATTGAGAACCATTCCTTTAAGGCAAGCATTGCAGGTAATCTTGGACGAGGAGGTCAAAAGGTTGATGCAAGTACTTGGAGCTTCAAAGGGAGTCACATCATCATGAAGATCTATTGCAATGTATATTTCTCTGTGACAGAGAAATATGAGGTGAAAGCCCTTGTAGTGTATATTTCTTTGTGACAGAGAAATATGCGGTGAAATCCCTTGTAGTGTATATTTCTCTATGACGGAGAAATATGAGGTGAAAGCCCTTGTAGTGTATATTTCTCTGTGATAGAGAAGTATGAGGTGAAAGCCCTTGTAGTGTATATTTCTTTGTGACAAAGAAATATGAGGTGCAAGCCCTTGTCCATCTCTGAGATGTGGTTCTTTCCACCCTCTGGGAGTAGCCATGGTGGACGTCATGTTGAGTGACTCCATGACGATGTATTTTTTCCACTAATGGGAGTAGCCATTGTGGACATCACATTGAGAGAATCCGTGATGATTCTCTTGTACTTGTGTTTATCCACTCTCTGGGAGTAGCCATGGTGGATGTCATGTTGAGAGACTCCATGACGACATCATGTTGAGTGACTCCATGACGGGCACTTGTGCACTTGTTTTCTTCCACTCATGGGAGTAGCCATGGTGGACATCATGTTGAGTGACTCCATGATGATATCACGTTGAGAGACTCTGTGATAAATTCTTCTCACTAATGGGTGTAGCCATTGTGGGTGTCATGTTGAGAGACTCCATGACAGGGATATCTGGAAAGATATCTCCCTAGCTAAGAGGGAGTGTTGATGTTATTGTAGCGGCGAGAGATTTACCCAGGCCGACTCAATGAAAAGTCACATATGAAGAGACACCAAAACATATGAAGAGACACCAAAGCATATGAAGAGACGCCGACACATATGAAGAGTCACCTTGATTTATATATATACATCAATTCAATCACTTCATTTATCTCTCCAACAGTAGATCTTCATTTCCATTAGCAGTAGACTGATCTTCAAGGAGAAACATATTCATTTGTATCTTTGCATCTAGAAGAGGTGCTATTATTCATTGTATCAAATTCAGCCTTGTGTTGGGCCTGAGTTGTAAGCAGATTTCTGCTCTTATTCCTTCAATATATAAGAGATATATTTGTTGGGTTTATCTCCCTCGAGTAGGAGGGTTTTTCCAGGGTAAACATTGTGTTCATTGTCTTATGTGTTGCATTTTCTGATTGCTTACATTTCTAATCCTAAAACTAACACTTGCAACAATCTTAGAGATAGTTTCATTGCAGTATGGCAATCAACACTTACTTGAAGGTTCTTAACAACTTTAGTAGTTTCTCTATGGGAGAATACCCTGTTGCCTTCATCTTCCAATCCAAATTCTCCAACATGCATAGATCTCCATACTTTGCAACAAAGTGCTACTGGGTTTTGATCAAACGCGTTCACGTAAGTGTTGCATGAACCTCTTTATTCTGGTCCACTATATAACCATTCACAAACTATGCAATCCTTTGATAAGTTAATTTAGAAGATCTATATGAGCAAGGTAAATATTGTGTTATTTATATTTTGAACGTGATGGCTTGAGTGTGCTATTTTTGTATTTCATTTACTTGCATACATAATGCATGTGCAACATGAAGATCTCTAATCTCAGTGCATGTCTCGGGTGAGCAGTCCTTCAAGACTGATATACTAACACATGGTAATTAACAAATAGTAGCTAAGTTATGTACATGCAAGTGCAGTGAAATTTAGCTACTATTGTAAACACAAATCATATCAAGTATTCTATGGAATTGTCAAACTGAAGTAATGAAAAATAGAGGTCCCACTAGGGTAAAGGCACAAGGACCTCGTAGGGAAAATTTTGAGGAATTTGGCAAGATTTCACAATTTTGAGGCATGAAAAACAAAGGTCCCAACAAATACAAAGCTTCGTGGAAATAATAAATTATCTCTACGTTATCATGTGACAATGCTGGCAAGAAAAAATATTAACCTAAAAGAAATGATGATAGGTTAAACATACACAGCCCATAAATGATTTCAATATGGAGAGCTAATATAGATTGCCAACCTAACATTTCACAAACACTTGCTCTCAAATACATTGCCAATTATGCATCAAAAGTAGAGAGAAAATCTGAGAGTTATGTTAATATTCTAACAAGAATATCTACAAAACAAAGACATGAAGACCAAGCTTTGAAAGCATATTGAATATTCACGGTAAAGATTGTTGTAGACTATGATATAGGAGCACAAGAAACTGTTAGAATCTAAAAAGATTAATAACCCAGAAAATTAGTGCAAAGAATAGATATCTAAACTATGAATGCAAATGATACGAAATCAAAATAGCAACATAGAGTTAGTCTCCAAGAGAGTAATGAAAATGCTAGAAGAAAAATAGCATTAAGAGGATGCAAAAGCAAAAGATGCAAAATACAAGCCAAGTAGCATGCTTATATAGACTAGGAAGAGGGAGGAGGTGGCAACACCGACCAATCAGGAGCAACCATCTATCGGACTAAAGATAGCAAAGTATCTTCCCAAGATAGCTAATGGATGCTCACATGTAGGAAGGTGACACCTCGCAACCACTCACCTAATAAGACATGCTTTATTAACCTAAGCAAGATTAATAGAAGTGTAGGACAAACCTAGTAATATAGGGAAAAATAAATAACCCAACTAGGAAATAAAAACCTACACTAACATCCCCCCCATAAGCGAAACTTAGGTGGATGTAGAAATGGGTCCCGACAAATCAAGCCTGATGAGGTACCCATGTACATAAAAATCCCCCCAAAGAGAGAGAAGAGACCCCCCCCCAAAGTAGAGAGAGTCAGAACTCCGAGTGAGAGGAAGAAGCCCCCCTAGAAGATGAAGCATCCTGCACCTCCAGCAAAGCTCACAAATGAAGGAACTTGCTCTCAGTGAAGGGTTTGGTGAAGATATCAGCAACCTACTCAGAAGTCAGACAGTAGTGAAGGTCGATGACATGGCCATGGATGAGCTCCTAGATGTAGTGCATGTGGACCTCTATGTGTTTGGTCCGCTGATGATGGACCGGATTCTGTGAGATCTAAATAGCACTCTAGTTGTCACAAAATATGACTGATGGCCGTCTGATCTGGATACCAAACTCAGTGAGACAATTTTGAAGCCAAATGGCCTCAGTAGTGACATTCACAGCCTCCTGATACTTAACCTCAGTAGAAGATAGAGCAATAGCAGACTACTTCTTACTTGACCAACAAATAGGACCTGAACCAAGTGAGAAGCTGTAACTTGAAGTAGACTTGCGATCCTGAGAATCGCCCACCCAATATGAATCTATGTAGCCCACCAAGTCAAGCTCAATACCCACTGTGTAGTGAATCCCAAAACTGTGAGAACCCTAAATGTAGTGAAGGATCCACTTGGCTGCTTTCCAGTGCAGCTCATGAGGCTCCTGCATGAATCGAGAGACCATGCCTACAGCATATGAAATGTTAGGTCTCATATGAGTCAGATAAATGAGACTCCCAACAAGCTGTCAGTACAAAGTGCCATCAACAAGTGGAGAAGAACACTGAGCCTCAAGTTTGACTCCAGAAAGAAAGGGAGTCAGAGCAGGCTTGCAGTCAGTCATATGAAACCTCAAGAGTAAATCTAGAGCATACTTGGATTGATTGATGGTGATCTCGGAAGTAGACTAGTAGATCTCAATCCCAAGAAAGTAATGCAACAAGCCCAAGTCAATCATCAAAAACCTGTCATGAAGGGCAGTTTTGACAGCCCCAATGGTGGATGAAGAACTCCTTGTGATCAGCAAGTCATCAACATATAGAACCAAAATTAGGAGTGAATCATCTTGCTGCAGAATGTAGATATTGGGATTAGAATGGCACCAAGTGAACCCAACTGATAGAAGGAAGGAGTCCATCTTGGCATACCAGGCTCGAGGAGCCTGTTTGAGGCCATAGAGAGACTTTTGAAGATGACACACAAGTGAAGAATACTGAAGGAACCCCAGTGACTACTCCATGTAGATCTCCTCCTGAAGGTCACCATGAAGAAAAGCACTCTTCACATCCATCTGGTGTACTTCCCAACGATTAGCTGCAGCAATGGCAAGAACAAGTCAGATGGAATTCATTTAGGCAACTAGCACAAAAGTCTCAGAGTAGTCAATCCTAAGAACCTGGGAGAATCCTTTGGCGACCAAGTGAGCCTTATGCTTGTCAACCAACCCATCTGTTGCAAATTTTATCCGATAGATCCACTTACATCGAACAAGTTTTCTTCCCTTAGGAAGAGGGACAAGATCCCAAGTGTGGTTCCTCATCAAGGAACTATACTCCTCCTGCATAGTTGTATCCCACTCAGGAATACCAGAAGCCTCATGAAAAGACTGTGGATCTGAGGTAGTAGCAATGAAGACATGTGGAGCATCCTAGAACTGTGAATGAGTCTACCTAGTGTCTGATGGATCCCCAACCTAATCACCTGTAGACTATAAGGTCTATCTAGCCCAAAGTGGACCGGAAGATGGAGAATCTGGAGGAGAATCATCAACCTCTGAATGATGACTAGGAGAGGAAGGAGGTGAGTCCTCTGAATCGCTCTCTGCATCGGAAGTGGAGGTAGAAGACTGCTCAGGTGAATCCGACTCATCAGAAGATCTGTCATGTATCCCAAGTGACTCCAATGTCAAAGTTGAAGGAGTTGGAGAAGTGATAGAAAGTGAGCTCGAAGAGCCCTCCTCAAATTGAGCACTCCTCTCAATGAATAGCTCATGTGTAGTAGGGTGGACAATCGATAACCCTTCACACCATTAGGATAACCTACAAATATGCAAGGTCTGCTCTGCAGATCCAAGGCCTTGCATTTCTCTGTAGGAATGTGGGCCCATGCAAGGGAACCAAAAACTTGAAAGTGCTTAACTGATGTTTTTCGACCGCTCCAAACTTCAAAAGGAGTAACTCCCTTCAACGCTCAGTGAGGAACACGGTTCTAGATATAACAAGCACAGTTAATGACCTCTACCCAATACTGTGGTGCAAGAGATCTGGAGTGAATCATGCAGTTCACCATTTCCTTCAAGGACCTATTCTTCCATTCTGCAACACCATTCTATTGAGGATTGTATGGAATTGAATGCTGCAAATCAATCCCCACTGAAGTGCAAAACCTCGCAAACCGATGGCTGACATACTCACCACCATTGTCAGTGCGTAAAACTTTGATGGCTTTCCCGGATTGCTTCTCTACAAAAGTCTTGAAGTCCTAAAAGTGATCAAATACCTCTGACTTCTGTTTGAGAAAGTACACCCAAGTATATCGAGAAAAGTCATCAATGAATGTGAGGACATATCTAGCCCTGCTGAAAGAAGGATGCTGAAATGGACTAGCCAAATCACTGTGAACTAACTCCAGTATATGTGAAGCTCTCCATGCCTTACCTTTGTCAAACTTTTCCTTAGGATGCTTACCAATAATGCAACCTTGGCAAACACCACCTGAAAATTAAACTGAAGGCAACCCTATGACCATGCTCTGTTGGTTGATCTATTGCAAGTGGTAGAAGTTACGATGGCCAAACCACTCATGCCATTATCTACTCACATCATTAGAATGAGTGAGCAAAATAGTCGAAGGATGATCAGGAACAAAGTGAGAAAATAGATAGAGCCGTGACTGATGATCTACTCTCTCAACTGCAACTGTAGAACCATTGTGCAACTCACGAATCTCCACTAAATCAGGAGTGAACTCAACCCCCTTGCCTGAACTTGTGTGAGTGATCTAGTATACTGGTAGGAGATTAGTTGATAATGAGGGTACATAAAGAACATCATGGAATGTGCCATCCCCCACATCAACAGACCCTCTCCCACACACCTCAACAGGAGTGTCATCACCCATCAAAATAGAAGGCATAGTAGACAACTCCAAAGATGCAAGTTCTTCCTTAGATGAAGCCATGTGGTGTGAAGCACCTAAATCGAGAACCCAAGTGGATGGTGATGAAGCAACTGCAACAAGGGCCTTGCCCTTTCCTTTCCCTTGCTGTTTTCTTTTGCCTTGTTAGACCCCTCATTAGAACTTTGTTTGATAGACTCAGGAACACTGATATTATTCTTCTCAAGAATGTGTGTCAAGTGATCAATTTGTTTCTTCAGACATTTATGTTCATCATGCCCGGGTCTTTTACAATAGGCACATTGGACCCTCTCTTTCTTAGGCTTGTCGCACTTGGAAGATTGGGTATCATTAGTTGCTTTTGAAGCAACCAGTATCTGATCCTTCTTCTCCTTGTTATTCTTTTGTTTCTTATCCTTACTATTGTTGTTACTACTTTGTCTTTTCTATTCTTTTGTGCCTTAGTTGGCAGCCAAGGCATGTGACTTAGAGGACTTAAGAGTGCCCATCTGGATTAGCTTGTCCTGTTCCCCAGTGAGATTGACAACAAAATCATCTAAAGATGGCATGGTGAATTGAGTACCAAGTGCACCCTTAGTAGCATAGAAGGTAGAAACAAACACAGAATATTCTGAACTTAGCTTAGAGAGAATACTAAGAATCAGTTGTTCATCTTTCTTTTCAATTCCACATTGTTTTAACTGTAGCCTTAGTGATTTCAATTTAGTGAAGAAATCCTGGATTGTGTTGAAATTGCCTGGACTTAAACTAATTAGTTTATTTTCCAACATGTGACCCCTCATTGAATCTTGTGTGCTAAATAGTGTTTCTAGCTTTGTCTAGATTTCATTTGGTGTATTCAAAGACTCAATGTGAAAGATAAAATCAGGAGAAACAAACAAACACAATGTTCCATATGCCTCATCACATTTGTTAAACCACTTAGGCTTATCTTCATTTTTAACAGGTTCAGTTTCAAGTCCCATAGTTATAATATTTAATCTAGCTTTCCTTAAGTGAATTATCATGTGTGATTTCCACTCAAAGTAATTGTATGGAGTTAGGATGGGCACATTTGTTTGATCCATGATGAAGAAATGTAGAGAAGAAATTCTGAAAAGAAGAGAACCCAACCAAGACAACCCCCCCTTTTCACTCAATCAAAGAACTCCCCCAAGAAAATATGATTTGACACTTTATATTAGTGTGTTTACAACTACCACTAGAAAGAAATACTAAGTGGTCTTGATTTCAATGCATTACAAAACCCTCACGAAGAGCATATGTTAAAAATATAACTTTAACACAATACTCAGAGAAATAAACAACACCACTGTGATCTACTCGAAAAATCATGCACTTTCAAAAAATGAATCGTCTCGATACGAGGTCGTATGTGAAAGTTATGATCCTCCGAATTTCCCAAAATGAGAACTATGCAATGTCACGACTGAGAATCTGCAATTTCTGAAACATCTTGAAATCAAAATCAAAAAACGTCTGCACTAGTGCATAGAGCACGAAAAAATAGCCAAAATCAAAAATGAATTCGTGGGAAAAGGAGTCTGTATGAGCAAGAACAGAGCATTTGAAAACTGCAACTACCAATGGAGAGGGGTCCTGCTGTATCTTTCTGAGCGCGTTCTTACAAAATATATAGACTACATGCAAAAATAGAAAGATATCTAGATGGTTTTTCTGTGCTGCGAACAAAACCCAGAAGGCATTTTTCTTGTTGATGTACAAACGATGTTGATCCAGTATAAACAGAATGCCTTTAGCTACAAAAAATGACCCCAGCAATAAAAAAATGACATGCAAAGGCTGAATCAGCTACCTAAGACAAGCAATGGCATGCTGGAACCTGCAATATTGATTAAAAACACCAAATATGTAAACTAGTTGTCAGATTTGAGCTCGAAACCCTGATTCCGCAACTATGTATGACAATCTCTGATTTTGGTGAAACGAAAGCCAAATCTGACTTTCTCAAGCCTCCTGGACGCGTTGGAATAGCTGGAAATGCTGCCAGTATAACTGAAAATGTTGCAATCACCTAGATTTCATAAAACACATGTGCAAACCCCAGAGATTAAAAATATTTCCGTCAAATTTTTTTGATTCTCAAGATCATCCGAAGATGCGAGAGAAAAGCATACTGGATTTTTTGAAAAACTGTAATAAGATTTATTAGCCCCCCCGAATCTCTCAAATATGGAAACTAAAATCTACTTTTGCACATATAAAAGCTCTGATACCATATTAGAATCTGAAAAGATTAATAACCCAGAAAACTAGTGCAAAGAATAGATATCTAAACTATGAATGCAAATGATACGAAATTAAAATAACAACATAGATTTAGTCTCCAAGAGAGTAATGCAAATGCTAGAAACAAAATAGCATTAAGAGGATGCAAAAGCAAAAGATGCAAAATACAAGCCAGGTAGCATGCTTATATAGACTAGGAAGAGGGAGGAGGTGGCAACACCGACCAATCAAGAGCAACCATCTATCGGACTAAAGATAGCAAAGTATCTTCCCAAGATAGCTAATTGATGCTCACATGTAGGAAGGTGACACCTCACAACCACTCACCTAATAAGACACACTTTATTAACCTAAGAGAGATTAATAGAAGTGTAGGAAAAACCTAGTAATATAGGGAAAAATAAATAACCCAACTAGGAAATAAAAACCTACACTAACAGAAACATGTCATATGCTCCAAAAACTACCCTTTGTCATTTGCAACCAATCTTTTATATCATTGAATGTCGATTGAAAAGTATTCCACCGACTAACAAGAACTGCAAATGAAAACAAACTCCAATCTAGCTACCTACATTCCTATATGTAGAGACCTCCACAACTAGAAACAATAACATTACTTGAGTTTGCAAGATACTTCTCATATGTTGTGTGCCACAAAGGATGTAAATGGCAAGAGGAAAGAAAAAGCAATTGTCAATGTTTTCCCAAAGTTCTATACTAATCCAGAAACAAGATTCAAAACATTTTAAAACATTTTGTTGGAGTGAGTTCTCTTATAGAAGTATTTTCATGACATACAAATAGACATAGGTCTCACTAAAGATGAAATGATCACAAATTGGAACTAGATGAATACAAACAAATATGATCCATGGCATATTGATCACACAACTGAAATGGAAGCTAACTATTAAGAGGAAGAAGATATTGATAATGAGATGAACACAACAGATACAACAAAAATGAATGAATGGGAATTGTTGTCACAAATGGGACTTACTAACAATGTCAATCTAGATGGAATCCAAATACTGGGTAGGTGTGATTTCAATAAAAACAACAAATGGGATGAACATAGTGTAACCCCACATTTACATGACATTGCAATTCAATTCATAAACATGAACAAAATGTGCAGAAAAGATGAACAAATCCCCGTTAGGTTCAATGCCCCAAACTATACACTATCACCATAACAAAAATTAACACTTACAATAATTATAGGACACCACAAAGTTCATTCCTTAAAGAAACCCTTGAATATGATCATTCAAGGAACTACATGAACTAGAAAATCCTACCTTATCACCTGCATAAGAAATGCACTTCAAAGTAAACTACCACAACAAAAGAAACAACTACTTGCTCCTACAAGAATTGTTACATTTAACATACATGCCTCAACTATACATTCAATGCTTAAGATTCCAATCAAATAAATGCAACCATTGTAAGGACAGCCACTAACAACATTTCAAGAAGACATGAAACACATAAAATACATCATCATTGATGAGATGAGGGCCAAAGCTACTACTAAAGATAGATAGTAGACTACATGAGGCATTTCCCCACCAACAACTTCTCTACTTCGGTGGAGTATCTATAATTCTAATAGGTGACCTAGCACAACTGCCACCTATCATAGACAAACCTATCTATGTATCACACTCAAATGCCAAAATGTTATGGGAACAATTTACTATAGTTGTTACATTACAAACAATGTTTCATAAAAAAAGTGACACTCCAACTCAAATGCACTTTCGTGAAATATTACAAAACATGTGTAATGCAGAACCAACACAAAAAGATTGGGAATTGTTAATGAGCTGCACAAAAAAACTACTTAGAACAATTGAAAAAGAAGAATTTGACTACTCAATGCACCTTTTTGCAACAAATGATCTACTGAGAGTACACAATAGAAGAATGCTAAAACTACTAAATCTTCCAATTGCAATAAGTATTGCAATAAGAACAAAAACAAAATTAAACATTGATGCCAATCATGACTAACTTCCACAAGAACTCCTACTATGCAAAGGGCAATGAATCATGCTAACAACAAACTTATGGACTCAAGCAGGACTTGTAAATGGATCTCTTGGGGATGTTGTAGATATTGTTTATAGTCTTGGCTCTAAACCACTAGATGTGTAGATGTACATCATAGTAAGGATTGATAACTAAAATGGGTCACCATGGAACCAAAATGACCCAAAAACCATACCTATAATACTTGTATCACTAGGTAATCGTAAGCAAACACCACTATCCATGGCATGGGCAATTACTATACATAAATCCTAAGGCTTAACACTACAGAAGGCAACAATCAGTATTGGTAAAATAGAAAGACAAGCAATAACATTTATGGCTATATCAAGAGTGAAATCAATAAATGGCTTATGTATTGAACCAACATTCTCCTTTGAGTGGTACTCTAGAATGCAAAACAATCCATATACAATTATCAAAAAAAAAAAGAGGAGGCACAGTTACAATTACTCTCACTATAAAAAATGAGGTATGCAAATCCCAATCCAATCTCTTTTACATAATCTTTCGATTTAATTTCTCATTCACCATAATTTCATAATATGTCTTAAAAATATCCATTTTGAGCTAACTCATTCAAACTTTTTTGGTCTGCAAGTGGATACTTCACAAGCATTGCCCAATACAAAAAGAGATTTGTCATCCTCATCCAAATTATATTTTGGGTAAATGCACAAAGATGAGTCCACTTAAGGTGGAAGTTTCAGACTTAGAAAAAAACTCGAAATCGAGTTAACCAAAACGAGATCCTACTTTTTATGAAACAGGATCCCGTTTTGCTTCAGGATCCCGAGCCAAAAGCGGGATCCCGTTTTCTAGAAACGGGATCCCGTTTTGAGTTTCATAAAAGGTTAATATTTTAACCTTTATGAAATGGGATCCCGTTTCATAAAAGATTAAAATATTAACCTTTTATGAAACGGGATCCCGTTTTATAAATTTTGAATTTCTGACCCACTTTTTGCTATGGGTTTTGGGTCAAAAAAAAGGCTTGGGAACCCGACCCTTGGCTTTGGACCTGGTTTG
This sequence comes from Cunninghamia lanceolata, assembly GCA_027924645.1. Taxonomy (NCBI): domain Eukaryota; kingdom Viridiplantae; phylum Streptophyta; class Pinopsida; order Cupressales; family Cupressaceae; genus Cunninghamia; species Cunninghamia lanceolata. The sequence continues at coordinate 2,861,885 of BSBN01001019.1, forward strand.
ACTTGCAAGTTGAAGGTCCTGTCAATGTCACAACAAACTAGTGACTTTGGGCATATGTCTGGAGGCCTTTTTTGCAGAATTTTTTGATGAAATTAAAACCCATTATAGATGAGACAGTGTAGATTCCAAATATGTAATTTTTTTTTGCAATTGGATTATTTTTTCTATTTTTTAATTAATTTCTAATGAAATAGGTCCATAAACTTGAATTATCATGGTTTTTTAGTATTTTAATAACTTTTTATTAAAAAAATTTGTAAAAAAAATTATACGAAAACATATTTCAAACAATTCTTTTCAATTTGAAAAAAAAATTCAAAAAATGATAAGTTTAGGTCATTTTATGCGTGACGTACACGACGATTTTTTAAAACACCAAAAATGGCCAATAAAAAATTAACAAAAAAAAAATTCAATAAAAAATTACAAAAAAATATGGAAAACGTGCTTCAATGAGTTACAAATCTTTTCCCAAAAGGATTTAGAAAAATATGATTATTTAGGTCAAAATATGGATGACGTACAAGTGCATGGTATAGTAAAAAAAAGTGACTTTTAAATAGTAGTTTTTAGAAATGCCTATTAAAAATCAATTTGTATCATCTGGGTATTAAAAAAAATTACATATTTGGAAACTAGACTCTGAGTACTACATTTCATATTTAGTGACTTTTTTCAAGATTTCACATTTAAGTGCTTCAAATTTTTAGGTCAAATGTGACAAATTTTGAAAATCAGAGAAAACACTTCCACTTTTTGGCCAAAAAGTGGACTCAACTTCTTGCACACAGCCTTTCATTTAGTTGATTTACATTACTTAAAACAAAATAACTTCACATTTAAATTTTTTTGACTTTTGCTAAATAAAGTCTTACTCCAATGCATAGGAATAAAATTGTGAGGCCCACCCTCGTGCGATTGGATTAGTGGCATTAGTCAACCACATTGTTTTACTTCACCCAAGCTAAGGGTCTAGTTTGTGGAATTGTGATCCTATCTTAGAGTCAATGTAGTGTTGTATGGATCTTTTGTATAAGTTCGTTGTGTTAATTTGTGGGTGTGTAGGCGATGCACACCCTAGCTAGGATTGATTGGAATATCACATGTTTGTACTTGAATTGGATCCTTTAATGTTTTAGTGTGAGGCCACTTGTGTTGATCTTCTTATTTTGTTTATGAGACTTGTTGTTCGAATGATATTTGACATGTGGTCATTGTGAGGGCTTTTGATCCATTCTATTTGGACATTTGACAACTTTATCTTGTGCTTGATTATATTATGAATTTTATGATGTTGAATGTGTTATTATAATTGATGCAATTTAAAAGGTTTGGTTAGATGATTGAATTGATGAAATACTAGGTGATTTATGATCTTGATTGTGTGATTGGAAATACGATTGATTTGAGAGTCAAGTGAATGTTATCATGTGATAATTATGAGTGTATGATGTGTGTGCTTTCATATTTCTTGTTGCTTCGACTATCTGGATATATATACTGCATGTGGGTACTAATCTGCATTGTAGTGTGTAGACTAATTCCATTGCTAATAGAAATCGGAGGTCCACGACTCTACCCATGTTTAAAACCAATGATGCTCAACCAAGTCCATCCTAGGGACTATGGTGTTGTTTGATCTTTAATTGCATGATTCAATTGATGAAATTTTTGTAAGGTTTCGCTTTATTATTTAATCACTTTGAAAGTTGTAATGTTGTATTGTTTTGGTTGCACAAATTTCGTGCTAAATGTTTATGAGCCTTTTTAAAGTGGATTTATGAGCCCCCTTGTGTTAGTTATGGTTAATTAATGACCCTAGGTCATACCCCTAGGGTCTAGGATCATTTTTAGCATGTTTACTCTTGATGTAACCCTTGTATGGTCACCTTAACTTAGCCCTAAAGTAATGACGAGTTTGGGAGATGTGAAAGGTGGGTGGCCAGTCACCATCCCACCTTAACTAACCCCACTCACCTAAGGTAAGGTTACCCTTGTCCTTGAGTGCTTTGGAAGCTTCCAAAACCTTCATGTGTGTGAGACTTCTCCCCTATGCTCTCACATGTGTGAGCATTTGTGGGAGAGTGTGTAGCATAGTTGAATGGGAAGGTGACAAGTGTCACCTCCTCATTCTTGTGGGGTTGTGAGAGGGTTGTGTGGATGAAGGATAAGGTGACAAGTGTGACCTTCTCATTTATCAAGGCTTGTGGGAAAAACCCATTTAACTCCCTCTTGTTAAAGGGAGAAGGGTTCTTTGTTTTTGCACTTTTCATTTCTTTTCCTGTTGGGAGAGTTTTCTTTGGGTTTTGGACTTGGAATAAGAGTAGAAGCTTGGAGATAGAGGCTATTGTGGAGATCTTCTTCAACCCTTCTAACCATGGAAAGCTTAAGAGGTAGACTTTCAAGCCTATTAGCTTATTAGTTCATGCTTTCATTAGTTTTCTTTGTGTTGTTGCATATAGTTGTTGTTATGTGTTTTGTGAGTGTATTTCATGTTATTTCTTGTTTTGGGATGGGTTGTTTGTGGCAAATGCTCACCACTTGTGTGGAAGAAGTTTGCCTTGTATTGGGGTTTGGAGACAGGTGAGAACCTCCTTGGGGAAAGCTCACTCCTTGAGAGGAGTTGTTTTGGCTTGAGGCATGTTCACCTCCGATTCAACTTCCCAAAGCAACTAGTAAAGAAGATTTGTTTTAATTATTGGAGAATTTGATTAGTTTTGGAAGCATCTTAAAACACAGATGACAAAGAAAACCTGATTTTAAAAGCCTCTTATCAGTTTTTCATCAAGACTTTCTAAAGGCTTCTAAACCACCGATAAAGGAAGCAAAAATAGTTTCTATTGTCGGGGTGTTATATTTGAATGTTGCTTTGTAAAATGCTCCTAAATGCCGAAGAAGGAAGAGTTGGTTATTTTAACCACCTGTGCCGAACATATTTCATTGAAAAGACTTTCTAAACCTTCTTCAAAAGCTGATGAAAGGTTTTGAAAAGCTAATCAGTTGCCGATTAAGATAGAAGTAAGGCATTTAGTTACAACTATCCAAAAACCATGATAAACAGTTTCAATCAAAGTGTGAGAGCTACGAATGCAATAGATGCGCAAAATTGATTTTTGAAAACAATTTTAAAACTTTTTTTTAAGAGAATGCAATTGCAGGCATGCTTTTCTCCAGCTTTCTACCCATGGTCGACCATTCAATATAGAATGCCTCAAAGGGACATCATATCTTGATTCGCAATGACAGCGGGATGTGAACAAAATGGATGTGTTGAAAAGGTGTTAAAACTTTCAAGCAAATGCAATTTGCAGGTGTAAAGCTAAGTTCCGCCACCTTTTCTAGTGTACCTGCGGCCCGCTCCAGAGTAGAATATGGGTATCCATCAAAACATGAAGGATGGAGGATTTTTATCAAATATTATAGTTCGAAGTGCCCTGGTAGTCATCGATGCAAAATAGTAACTGTTTGGTAGAGTGCCTAAAAGATTTTTCATGTCATGGAACACAATGATTGCATGATACACACAAAATAGGCTTATTGAAAAGGCCTTCAAAACTTTCAAGTAAATGCAACTGTCAGGTGTGAAACTAGACTCCATTGCCTTTGCCAGTACCCTCCTGGTCCACGCCAAAATGGGATTTTAGAACGGGGCACGGACATCCTCAAAGCCCAATAAAACTAAGATTTTTGTCAGTTATTATATTTGGAAACCTTTGAGCCAACATGATGCTGAGATGCACCCCAAAAAAAAAAACTTGCTGCCAGTGGATGATTAGCCGAACATTTTAGGATAGCAATGCAATAAAGATTCTTTGAGTTTTTATACAGAGAGATGATGGTTATGTTTGGATGCAGTTTTACTAGTGTTGTTATAATGTTACATTGCCAAAAGGCTCTCTTGGATTCTAAAATCCATAGAAGGCACTGTGGAGAGTATTCATTGTTAATTCAAAGAGGAGAAAGTCTTATGAAGGTGATATCTTCATAATATGTGCATGACACTCCAAACCCTAATAAAGGCCAAGCAAATAGAATGTCAATATCTTGTTAACTTCCATAATAACTTCAAAGGTTGACGTTCAAAACATGCTAAACACTTGGCGTATAAACTTTGACAAACTGCCTTAGACAAAAGTGGTCTCATGATTGGAAGCAATTTGCTGCAGAAGAGATCTCATCTATGGTTCTGATTAAGATGGAAGAGGTTGCTGAGGCATTTCTTGGAAGTATAGTCAAGAATGTTGTTGTCACAGTTCCTACTTATTTTAATGACTCTCAGAGGCACGTGACAAGGGATGTTGTTGTCATTGCTGGGTTGAATGTAATGAGAATAATCAATGAACCAATTGCTACTACCATTGCCTGCAGTCTTGACAAGAAAGCTAACTCTATTGGTGAGAAAAATGTTTTGATTTTTGATCTTGGTGGTGGAAAATTTAATGTCTCTTTTAAGTATTGAAGAGGGTATTTTCAAAGTTAAAGCCACTACATGAGATACCCATTTAGGGGGTGAGAACTTTGATAACAGTTTGGTAAATCATTTTACGCAAGAATTTAAGAGGAAATACAAGAAGGATATTAGTGGTAATGCCAGAGCCCTTAAGAGGTTGAGAATAGCATGTGAGAGAGAGCAAAGAGGACGCCGTTGTCAACTACTGAAACCACTGTTGAGATTGATTCCTTGTATGAAGGTATTGACTTCTACTCTACAATCACAAGAGCTAGATTTGAGGAGCTTAATATGGATCTATTTAGGAAATGCATGGAGCCTGTCGAGATGTGTTTAAGGATGTCAAGATAAACAAACATTATTCATAAACTTAAATTCCAAAAGTACAACATTTGTTACGAGATCTATTCAATAGAAGGAGCTATGTAAGAACATCAACCTTGAAGAGTAAGGTTGATTGGGGAAGCTTCGCGGTCAAAATTGGAGCTCTTTGGAAGACTTGATCATTGGAAATGAGTAAAAATACTTCTAGAGGGCATAAGGGAGGTTCAATAAATTATTGACATGTGTGATTACACAGTTGGATTAAATCGATAGTTGAATGGTTTTACTGTATCTTCAGAATGGTCCAATCATATGATGATGGATGCATGGAATCCATTAGGTATAGTCAATGTAATCACTTCTTTCAAACTGCTATACTTGATGGAATTCATGTATTTCTTTGGTGTATAGAAACTATGTTATTTGGAAAGTTGCTCCAACCACACCATTGATCAATATGGTAACAACAAAACTAATCAGGAGATAACATGGCATATTATTGTGAGGGGATTATACCATTATAGGTCCATGGAAGAAAAAGATACTCATCAACACCACTGAGGAGAGCATTCGGGTTGTCAACGATAATTGGTAAATGGAAATGGATATTCAATGTCTAAGAATGGGCATCTACGAGTTATTGTTAATGGTCCACAAGCATCACCATAGTTATATATTTCTCAAAGATCATTTCAAATATGTGTGAACACAGGAGTCTAAGATTCAGGCATACAGAGGAGTCATTAGCATCTAACGAAGTGTGACTACCGAAATGTAGCAAACGGAGGAAAGGGGTAACTTAGTGAAATTTACAACTCAAAAGCTCCAAGTTTAATGTTACCTTTTGAAAAAGTGACTTATGTCATTTATTGTAATTAAAGTTAGCCTTTTGAATTTAACTTTGTAAAAGTTAGGTAAATCCTAACTTATCTTCAAAAAGGTAGTTATTCTAAGCATTGGCTTAGGTAGTTATCCTAAGTGGATTAGCCAGGTAGTTATTTTAAGTAGTTACAAAAGTGGTTAAGGTAGTTACCTTAAGTGGTTACTAGCCTCACTTATGTATACTTCTTTGTAATTCAATCAAGGGGGACTTTTTGTAGGGGGAAAAACTTGGAGAACTACTCAGAGATTGTGTGAAGACTTTTTGGCTTGACACTATATATAGAAGAGTTTTTGGAATTGTATAATTTCAAGGAGATAATGAAGAATGCTTTTGGTTCGTATGTTCTAAATGTATTCATATGTTATCATTGCTGATTTCTCGTATATTAAATCAGTAATCCTTCTATGTGATTGTGCAAACCATTGGTATTTTATGTGATTGATGTAATGAATAATGTTCATATCTTGGTGTCTTGGTTTGAACATGTTGGGATGGCATATCTTTTTGTATGTTGAGGTTTGTTATCTTTCTTTCATTATCATTGCACATCAAAACATATTTTGTGTTAAAACCCCCTTTGTAATCGTTATTAATTGTGGAATCTTAATTGGTTTTCGTATGTCTATTGTTGGGGTTTTTGTTAGTCATCTTTTCCCAGTTTTGTGTTTTCTCCTTTATGTACTTTCAGGTTAAAAGTACATGAAAATACCAAAAAACCCAATCATACAAGGGAGCTGCCCCTCTCAAACGCAGAGAGGAATCGACATAGACTTGCGATTCTTCAACTGTTGTGAGCAGGTTGTTGCTAATCCAAGGGCGAACGGAGTTACTCAAGAAGATTATTTTAAAGCAACAAATCTATTTACTAGCAAGGCCTTATTTTGAGGTTGTAGTTATGTGAGAGAGGCAAGAGTGCCCTCCTTGTGAATATGGAAATGATAAAATGGTTAAGTTCATAACATGAGTTGATATTGAGGAGAAAATGGTTAAATGGAGATATGAGAAAGTAGTGTTGAAAGAAGTAAGTTGTGTTTGAAGTCTTTCCCCTTGAGGAGAGTAGTCCACTCTCTCCCCCTTGTTTCAAATTCATGGTTATGGATTTTTTGTTGTGGTATCCCTTGGGTGGGTGTTGGTGTGTTTGTGATGAGTGCTTTGCTTACTGTGGTTGTGTGAAACCTTGATAGCCTAGTGGGCCTCCTAGCTTTGGGATAATACATCCTAAGGATTGCTCACTTTGGCATAGAATACACTTTGAAGAGGTACATCTTAACTTGTGGGATACACTTACTTGGATTGGGTAGGTAATGATGATTTTAAGTCCAATTCTAGCTATGTTTATTATCCCCAATCTAGTTCCCCACTTAGTCTTGCAAAAATGTTATATTTGATAGAGATAGATTGGTCATGTCCATGGAGATAGGGGAGCAAAAAGTGGCCAAAAATATGTTTTCATGATCATGTTACTAAAAGTGTGACCAAGCCATAACACAATCAGTCATACTTTAAGTAGCATGATCATGTTATAACACATGCATGTTGAGTTTCAATTAATGAAAATCCCACCCTTAGGCTTGGACTAAGTTTGAATTTCTATGTCAAAGAGTTGGACCTACAATTTAGGTGCTCAGATATGTGTTTTACACAAAAATAACGTGTTTGGCCTTCCTCCTTGTCAGTTTTATGTGTTCTAGAATGAAATTCCACCAAGCCAACACCACAACATTAATCTACTTCTTAGCCTTCTAAACATATAATTTTTTCTAGAGTTGGAATAAACTAAGGTATTAATTTTTATTTATTTTTAGTAATGTTTTCATATGCCTCAAATATATATCTATTATTCTTGTTCATATTTTTTTTTCTCTTTATCCAAATTTGGAAAAAAAACTTTTTCTACACTTCATTCTATACACATTGAAAAACTTGTATTTTTTATTATTTTTGTGGAAGTTAGTTGACACACATGCTCAATGATTAGTTTTTTTAGGATGCATCATCTTCAAAAATCATTAAAAAAACTATTCAATAAAAAAAATATATAATTAGTACCATATGCTCTTAACTATTTTTCTCTCCATTAGTTTTAAAAATGATCAACAAAAAAAATGGGGAGTCACATGCTCAACACTATATCATGTTTTAATGATAAAAATAAGACCACCTCTATGTGTGCTTAGTATTTGACCCTCTTAATCTTTATAAAAAATTTAATAATTTAAAAACTAAATTCCAATTACAATTATGTTCTTATCACATCTTCAATACACTTTTAAACACTAAATTTATTTATTTCTTTTATTATTTTATTTTTCATAAAGAATATTTATAATTTTATTTATTTTGATTGGAATTAGTCTTATTTATCTCTAGTAATCTTTTTCATGCATGTTATGTCTTTTCTACATGCATATTGCTTTTAAAATTCTCTAAGCAAAATGCCTTGTTTGGCATATAATTTGTTTTGTTCTCATCTTAAATGGATTTGAATGTGAAGAATCCATACATCTTGATAAAACTTATTCCTTTTGTTTTCCTTGATGATTAACACGTCCCAAGATAGGGACGAATCTTAAGATGTCAGCCTTTGAGCACCTCATATTCCACATGCACAAAAGTCTTAAAAATTGTGGAGATTATTTGAGAAATGTAATAAAATAGTTTCCTCACTTATTGTCACATGGAAGCATAAAGTAAATTCTCAAATCTATAAAGTTGATTGACTTTGATCTCTACGCAAATGTGATAAACTCTATATAACAGTGGAATTGGGTGTTTATAATTTTTTTATTAAATACTCTTGAAATTATGAGAGATTTTAAAAATATTAATTCAGGATAATATTTGTGAGAAAGATATAGTTTATTTAGTATTATTGGTATGAAAAGTTTTATTAAATTAAAAAATATATTTTTGAAGTGAAAGGTATTGGTTGATGGAGTAACATTTTCTTATTCTTTAACACAAATAATATTAGTAGTTTTGTAACTATGTTTTGTAGATTTTTTTGGGATGTGTAGATATTTTTGAGTGAAGGATTTTGTTTCACAGTATTTTAATTTTCTATTGGTGTTAATAGTTTTATATGTATAATATTTTAACAAAGAAAGAAATAGTTTTTAAAACATTAATTGTGTTAATTATTCTAACCAAGAAAATTTATTTTTATCTCATTTTAAAAATTATCAAACTTTAAATAAATATGGAAGTTAATGTGCATATATAGAAATTTATGACAACCAAACTTACAATTATTATTAGAAAAAAAAAAGTAATTAAAATATTAAATTATAGAAGTAAAAATAAATTAGAAATAGTAAAAAAAATTAAATTATATATAAATTTTGAAAGATAAGTATATTTGATATGTAATTTTATTTAATGAAAATAACATGATATATTTAGAACATGGTAATTTTAACCTATAAAATGACCCACATCCTTCCAAACACCATATCTACTTCTTTTGTTGTGTTTCTCTACATATTTGTGATTTCCATTGTGTGTCATCACAATAAAATTTACCCACTTTACAAATAATGAAAACCTTTATTTGTTTGTTTCTTTGCTGCTAACCACATCTTTCAACAAATCTTATGGTTGTTATAGATTTTCAAATTGTATTTTGACTTCCAAAGTGGGATTGCCCAATCTTATCTCTCTTTAGTCTATCCACCTGTTTTCATTGATTGCTTTCAAGCTAGATTTATCTTTTGCTCAAATTTTTACATAAAAAGGTTAGATTTGTCTCTTGCACATTTTTCTTCTATTATGGAATTCATGCACCTTAAAAAGACCTATTAATCAACCCATTTTTACCAATGTGTTGAACTTGTTGAATTATGACTTTCCTATAAACTCATGTCACCTCCAATCACACTAATTACTAACTTCCATCAATTCACTCTGATCATGTTCTACCTATTTTAAAAATCTCTCTATTTGTAGTAATTTTGTATGCATTTTTAGTTTTTTTTTTTTGCTTTTTTATCCTTTTTTGTGTCCTACTTTTGTTTATATCTCCTATTTCTTTTTCAAACCATCATTGTCTTCATCTTAATAGTGAGCGTCCCAAATTGAATAAGAATATTGAAATGATATTAAACATAAGAAGCCTAATATTAGAGTACAAACTAGTTTAAAACCATCATAAATCTAATGATTATGTATCTCCTATCTTAAATTGTGAAAATGACAATAATTCTTTTCTATAGAATACTAACTCTATTAATGAATACCATGATCCTCACTCACATTGTTGTAAGTAGTTTGATCATCCACTTGAGTTGATCCACAACCTTCTCTCTTATGGGATTCCTTTGATGAGGAAAAGAATGACACCAAATAATTCATAAAGGAAGCTTGATGAGAATCCATGGCTCTCATGCTTAAGGAATTCATGATCAACATGATGGGAAAGAGCATAGTTGTTCACCTATTAGTGAGAATTATGACACTTGGCCAATTAAAATTGTTTAGCCCTTGTCTAATTACCATGTAATTTCTTGTAGGGGTATTTCTCTTCATTTTGGGTATAGAGAACCTTCACACCCCTAAAATCACGTAAGAAAATAAATTTCCCTCCTAAAAGCCCCTATAAACTAAATAATACCTTCACCATTAATGGAGCATTTTGTGGCCCATGATCATAGATGAAATTTAAAAGGGGTATTGACTATCACCTTAGGATCCCCATGCTTCTACCTCCCAACCATCATTGCTTCTACCTACAAAGATGAAGATGATTATCATGATAGACATACAAATCATATAGATACCTTCATTATTTGGATCATACCCCTCTTGATGGGCATTAAGGTCTCCTCACTAGATGATCTTCTCATATAAAACCTTCTCCTAGGCATCTTATAATAGATTGTCCTTCCTCTAAGGTCCATATGGAAGAACTATAAAATTCAAGAAACTATGTGGAATAACCTCCTTATCATAGAGTTCCTAAGAATGTTCCCCTTAACATGAGAATATGGATAATGACCCTCCATGTAGGGATCAAATATAATGTAGAATCATCTCAAGAATGAGTATGATGATTAGGAATTTGAACACTATCATATTCAACATAAAAATCATTTCAAGGGAGTGGTGTCTATGTTACTCATGCAAGTGATAGATGTTAGCTTGGGACTAATGAACATATAAATGTTCTAATCAAAATCCTTTACATCCCAAACTAGGAACTAATGCATTGCCTAGTTAACTTCCTAATATTCTAAATATTATTAGCAATCCCAAGAGAGTCTTGAAAATTTTAATACATTTATGATGCAATGTATGAATTGGGAATGAGATGATGAAACCTTGCATAATATTTTTACTTGAACTCTACAAATTAAGACCCTTGTTTAGTTAAAAACTATTCTTCTTGTTTCCCTCTATAGTTTCAAATATGTTATTGAATATTTGATACATTTGCTAGATCACTCAATCTAGGAATTTAATATCTAACACGAAACAATATAAAAATGCCTCAAATTTTAAATTTGTTCATCGTTGAAAATCACTTTCCATTATTGTAGAAATAGATTTAACAATTCCCAATTCTTTGATGTGTTCACTCATTAATTAATATGTGAAATCCACTTTGAGGTATTCAAATGTGAACCTATTCCTCATGATGAAGCTTTGAATAATGTCTTAAACTTGAAAAAGTCAAAATCCATGCCACCATTCAACCTTTCCCATATAAAATTGGATCATCCTCTCATTGTGATCGTAATTGAAGTATAGTCATTAGGGGTATATTACATTCTTCTTTGGAGTTCACAAAGATAAGAAATATAGTAAATTTAATGCAACAAGCAAGAAATAAAATAAAAATGATAAGGATGGGAAGAATTTAACTACAATATCAGCATATGATCCTTTAAAATTTTGTTCATACCATCACACTAAAGTTCTTCCGTAGAAAAGGGCTTATATCCAAGAAGAGTTATTATTATCAATACTATTTTATTGATAATTGTAGTCCATCTCCCTTAGAATCTCCCTCTAACATCTATTGTGTCTTTGTTGATATGATTTTTTTCTCATTAAATTTGACCATTCCAATAAGAATCCTCTATAATATTTGTCTCATAGCAATAATGATATTTTTTTTTGCGATATGATATGTTGTTTATGACATGATATCCTTCAAGCTCAACTTACTTCCACCTCTACATAACAACATATATCTATGGAAATGGTATCAAATAAATTACATGGTTGATGAATTTTATTTTAACACAAGTCCCACAATCATATTTAAGGGTCTTGACATTACTTACAAAGAAAATTTATAGATCATCTCATAACTATTTTGGTTTCAAGAACAACTTAGCTCATTTTGAACGAAATATTCATGCTTGATATCAAATTTAGGCTTTAAATTTTCAAGGTTGAGTTTATTGCACTTGATTTAGACTTATTTTAGACTATCATCCTTAGTTAACCTTAGGTTTCTTTTCATGAATATTATCACTTCTACAAATTTTTGCATGGTTTAATTTAAAAGCCAGGGAAAATCTTTGTTGTCCTAATATATCCCAATCCTTGGGCTTAGAGTGAAAAAAAGTATAAAGAATAGATGAATTATCCATCCCAACTATTGATTCCCAATAATCAACCATCAATATGTGTCTCATTGAAAATGTTGAATTTTCTCTAGTGATTTCAAGATAAAATTTGACGTCCTAGATAAATTTTACTACTCTTGTCCATATAAGGAAGTATTGATTACTTCCACACTCACCGCTTTTATATAATCCCTTTTGCGAATATATTCAAATATGCTACCATAATTAATATGAATGTAACCACCTCTAGTTATAAAGACCCTAAGGTACCATTTAAGTAGTTAATTTTTCTTGTGAAAAGTCCACTACTTTAGATTATTGCCTAGTGTTGTCTCAATTGAATGCTCAAAAAATATTTCACAAGTAGAAATCCTACAAGAAAATAATGAAATTATATTGCAAGGGCCACCTTACACCTCACTAATGACTTGGTTTCAAAACCTCCTTTGTCTCTTAAGTTATTAAAGTGAACATAGTATTGAATTCATAGAAAATAATCTTGAAGAACTCAATTAAGAGATTTCTCCTACTCCTATTTTTTTAAGTAGGAAATAATGTGACCAATGAAGATTCAATTAATGTTAAATTTGGTTCTGAATAAATAAACCCAAGCTCATAAAAATAATCTCTATCTCCTAAAGAAAAGGAAACCCTATTTCTAAGTGTTCTCTTATATTTTTTCTTTAGAAGATGTGCACATGAAAGAGATGGATTCTTCCATCATGATCAAAAATATTGTGACCAAGGAAAATATGGGTTTGAAAGCCTTAAAAACATAAGTAATTCTAACAATAAACACATATTTTTTAAAGAACCAACTATGAAATAATATCTTGGGCCTTCTCAAATACACACACATATGATAAATCTAGAGTGGTTTTCAGCGTAGGATTGAGAAGAAGATGATCTACTTAAAGATGATGGCTTTCCTAATTTTCTAGGCTAATCTTACATACTTATGATTACTTCTCAAATAATATATTCTAATACATGTATTTTCTTTTTATTTTCTTTGTTTTTATAAATTCACATTTTTTATTGAAACTATGTATATGATGCAAAGGCACCTTTCATGATGCATGTTACACAAGTGGCCATGGTCATTCATTTTTGTTTAATGTCACCTTTTACTCATTTTAGCATCTTTTATTTGTTTTTATACTTACCTTTGTGCTTAAACTCTATGTATTTGGGATGATGCAAATAAATGCAAGTGTTCACATGACACTTCATTTATGTTGTTTGAAACATAGCTAAGACTTGTTCATAACTTATTTACATGATCTTCATTTACCTTTACATGGTTTTTTCTTCCTCCTCATCTTTTATATGTTTTTACTTATCTTTTATGTTCTCTCCATATTGATTTGGGATGATGAAAAGAAATATAAATGTTCAAAATAAATTTTGTTCATGTTTGTAAAAAAAACATAACTTGATTTGACTTTTAAATTATTATGCCATGTTTGTTGTGTTTCTCCTTTCATTTTCACAACTTTAGTCTTCACTACTTTTGTGGTTGCTTTTACATGCCATTTTCTATCAATATTAATTTCTTATTACATATCCATGGCTCTTACCTCTTTATTGATCTTTTATAATTTCTTAACCCTTACTTTACTTCACTCATGCCACTTTCCATCACCACACACACCTTGATACTTGGCTTCCCCATTTGGGGCCATTTATTTAGACATTATCATATAATGGAATACTCCCTTGTCTCCCCTTAGAGAACAAAGACACATTGCTAGATATCACATCTTACTCTTACATGATTTCATTTTACATGGCATGTATTGTCATTTCTCTTACACAATAATATTTTTTAATGAAATTTATCACATTGCACTTTTAATATAACCTTTTGCAACCAATTCCTTAAATGTCAATCACACATGAACATATCTTGCATGACATTATTCATCTTTTTAGGTTACATGATTATATCTTAACCATTACCACTTACATTTATCTTAGTGACATAAATGGAACATAGTCATTCATTTCTCTTACATGATTGTCCTCACATGGGGGATAACATTAGGGGTAACCATTTGTCCATACTTACCTGATTTATAATGCATATATAATAGGAATCAAATTTAGGACCAGATCGCATTGCTATATTTGGATAGATCACATCATTACAAATCTTATCTCCTCTCCTCAAATAAAATACCCAATGGCATCTCGTGTACTCAATTTGAAGAGGGCATATTATCCCTATCATTATCAATTTTACATAGTTTTATGCTTGCATATATCATGGGGGCACAATGGTTCCAACTCCATGATTTTCTTATGTATCATAATTCTATTTATATCGGCTTTTACATGGTCCCATGCTTGCATACATTGTGGAGACAAAACCTATTTCAACCCCATAATTGCCTTATGCATCATGACTCCATTTGTATATAATATTTTACATGGTAGTTACATGTGTGCATAAATCATGGGGGCCACACTAGATCCATCTCCATGATTTAATTATACATCATGGTTCTAGTTCATATCATCTTTTACAGGGAAATCATGCTTACGTACATTATGGGGGCCACACTAGTTTAAACTCTACAATTGCCTTATGCATCATGATTGCTTCTACACCTCACTCCATGTGTATACTTTTTGGGGATTATAATGGTTCCAGTTCCATAATGTTTTATATAATATGGCCTACGTAACATTAGATTTACACATGTTTCGCTTCATGTTCATAGAAATATAATGATTGATGATTTTAGATTTTTATGCAATAACATTATTTATAGGTCCAACTAATGAAATTGTGTGTAAGTGTGGAGGATGGTGTGTTTCTATAGGTATATGAAAATCTTGAGGCATTGTTTAATACTATATCTTAGGTTTTCTTGCTTATTTCATTTATTGCATATTTTACTTTGGAATGTGTGATTCATGTGGATTCACATGCACATTAAAATAAGGGGAAAATGTAAGGGATAAGTGCATATGATGCAAAAGCATCCGAGTTCATGAGCAATCATGTATCACCCAATAATAGAATAAGGGTGGCTAAGATAATTTTGGCTTGGTGTGTGGGTTTTGGTCATGCTCAGAGGAGTTTTAAGAAGAAATAATATTCCAATTAACTATTGTAGCAAAAGAAAACACCGTTACAATCTTTTGTAGCAAGGTAAGTCACTTTGTTGGCATGTTGCTCACATTGTTAGCTTATGCCTATGTGTAAATTTGTTAGCTTATGCCTAGGTCACTTTGTCAACATCTATCTATGCAACTTCTATAACAAGAAAAAGACTTCATCATCAACTGTTATCTTCATTAAGAATTGGGACAACTTCAATAGCTTATGGATCTCGACTTCAATAGCTTCTTCAACTTCACTTTGTCAACACTTGACTTCAACAATAAGGGAATTCAAGAGCATCTTCATTAGCATATCTAACAAATTCATCAACAAGTGATGTGGGATCAAGTTGAAGGATTTATTAGAGTGATTATCATTATCTAAATAGTAATATAATCAATAACAAGATGAATGAGAAACACATCTAATAGTGATAGATGGCAGATGTTTCCTTTTTGGGCCATGATGTTTCTTTTCTTGTTTGTCCTTCCTTGGTGGCTAATTATCTTCATTTTTTAGGTTGTGCACTTGTCTCCCTTTGCTTGGTAATTGTGTATATTCCTTTGGTGGTCTTCTTTTCTTTTGTTATGAGTATTTATTCTTATGGTGTGGTAGTTGTGTTCTTTGTTTGGGTAGACTTTCTTGGTTGGTGATAGTTTCTTTGTTGGGTTGTGAGGGCATCAATTAGGGATTTGTCTAACTTGTTGAGGTGGAAAATTCTTGTTGGCAACTAATTTATTGGGTTGTGATAATTCCTTTTCTTTTTTGTATGGTTCTTTCTAATTTTGTTCATGGCTAGCCATTTTCCTATTTGCTTGAACTTCATTTTGTTGCACTAGTTGTTCTAACATGAAAATAAAATCACCAACTTTTCCTATGCAGGACAGTGGATAACAAAAGGGAAAAGAGAGATTATTTTCTTAAAGAGGGATTGAGTAGAGGATGGTTGATAGAGAAGAGTTTAGAGGAGTGAGAGGGAATAAGGGAATAAAGAGGAGTTGAGAGGTAGAGGATGAAACCAATCCTTTCGATTATTGTTGTTGTAGGCCATAGTTGGCAAGGTATGTGGGAATGTATATGTGTAGAGTTGGACCTTTCTTATTAGCCTATTCTAGTTTGTAAGGGTAGACTATTTTGAATTAATAAAATAGTATTGTTTTGGCTTCTACATGGCAATAATATTGTAAGACTATAGGCTACTAGTTAGGGTAGTCCTTTAGTGGACACCCTTGCCTATACTGCATTAACATACCTTACACTTTTACACCTTAGTTTTACACCACTTTGGGCATTGTTGCAGTGCTCCATTTGATGTGTTTGGCACACAAATTGACCCTATGCCTAAATTCATTAGCCAAATCTTCTTATTCACCACCTTAGTTAAAACCAATTTGATTCTCTAGGGCTTCTACTGTCTTGGACTATGCCACATAACACAACCATTTCTATGCACTAGGTTATGCCACATGACCTAGCTTACCTAATTTAAAATTAAAACCTTTTTCTCTTGAGCTAACTTTTACCAAAGTGGCTTGTTATCGTCAACTTGCACACCAAATCCTTAGAGTTGCGTGACTAAGAACATGTACTTATAGACAATCCTAGGCTATGAGAAAATCATCCCAAAATAATTTGGAACACATTAACATGTCTAGAAAGACTATTTGAAATATCACTTAAAGCATATTCGATTGCATATCAGTTCAAAGCATCCACGTTACTAGGTATTATCACATTGTTTACTTAATTGTGTTTGTAGAACTCGTACCCAAATCATAAGGGCTTCGTTGCTAGTGAGGAAGTCATAGATAGTCTTCTCTCCATGTTACAACAAATCTCATTATGCTTGTTAATACAACCAATTCTTAGGGATAATTATATAATACACAAGTACGATATAAGAGGTCACACTAATCATATACCAAGCTGCAACAAATAACTAAAACTACACAATACAATCTAACTTGAAGCCAAGTTGCACAATGCAACCTAATCTATATCAAAATAAACTCTATCAAAAATTCATCACAAATTCTTAATACCCAATCTAATCCTGAATATCCAAATGATTAATTACAAGTAAAGAGTTAATTAACATTAAAAACTCGACATCACCACATCATTCCTAAAATGTTAAAACACTTCCTATCCCTTTTCCACCTTACCAATCTAAATTCTATTTTATCTAAACCGGATACAATATATGACTATTAAATTAAGAAACTAGGGATCACTTTATTTCTACACAACCAGAGATCTCCTACTCTATCCAACCCTTGCAATTACATAAAGCAATATCTAAGCATATTATAGACAATCCCGGGTGAGGATGATTATATATGTGTATCTTGGCTCCAAATCTATCTAAGCTAGCCAAGGGAAGATTACGTAGATTACTTTGCTATCCAAAGGCGTAGAGAGTAGAAAGTGTAGCTAATCTAGAAGGTGTAGCTACATGGTAAACAATTCCCTCTACCTATAGAGGAACTGGGTCCAAAAGAGTGACCAAAATTTACGATTAATATAATGCAGAAAGTTCCAGAATACGTATACAAAAAGGGTTATATTGCTAGCTGTCCACTCCAGCCTCTTCCATTACGGATTCCAAGTATTATTCGCCACGTTTACCTACTCCAAATTTGTAATTCCAAATCCGCGTTTAGGTCAGATTTGCAGGTACTGTAACAAGAAAAACGTGAACAATTGTGCCAACATAAATAATTTACATTCACAAGTTTCGATTCAAGTTTGAAATAATTAAGCAGGGCCAAATTTAATAATGAGCCTTTTGACTTCGGAAGCTGTCTAGTTATTTCGCTTTCCTGACGGCCGTTGGAGATCTATTTAAGCTTCTTCATGGCCTCCATTAGAATTCCCCCTCGATATCTAGATCAATATTTGTTTGCAAGAATAGAAATTTTGTGCATTTTCCATTCTTCTCTCTTTTCACGTACTTTGCAGCAGCAACATTGGTTTCAGACTGCATTGGTTTTGGGAGGATTTATTGTCTGTAATTTCTGTTCTGTATTTGAACAATGGAGCTCGACGAGAGACGCGTGACAGATAAGAGGCCTCGTTATGAATGCCTTCTTTTCGGTGGGTATATCCAAAATTCAATCTTTGATTTGGAAAATCAATACCCACTTTGATTGTGTGTCTTGTATGCCCCTGTTTTTTTTTTCAAGCTAATTTCTGATTTGACTGGTTTTTTGTTTCAGATCTTGATGACACATTGTACCCCTTAAGTTCAGGACTTGCTGCAGCATGCGCCAAGAATATTCGAGGTAATGTTGTGGCTGAAAAATTCAGTTCTAGCTGTTTTTATGAGATTTGTGCAATAATTTTTCTGTTCAGATTGTATGATGATTCTTGTTATTTCTCTTTTCTGTGAAGTTTTAAGGCCTGAATTGTGGGTATGACAGATTATGCGGTTCAAAGACTTGGAGTCGATGAGAAAAAAGTCACAGATTTTTGTGGAGAACTGTATAAGAAATATGGGACAACCATGGCTGGCCTTAGGGTTAGTATGCATTCCCCCCTTGTTTGATGGAATTTTGCTGTACATTTAAGTTTCTTTGACTGTAGGAATAAGGGGATTTTAAGATTGGGATCATAGATGAGTCAGAAAATGTGTAATTTAAATTAATTAATCAGTGCTCAAATTCAGAGTTGTCTTCAGGGGAAATTGTGGTGAATGCTTGTTGTAGGTTTAGGAAATAGTTCATATGACCCATTTAATTGGGTGTGATTGGATCTTGGTATGTTATACTTTCGTTAGGATGTGGGAAATATGATTCTTCTCAGTTCTAACTGTAGAAATGAACATTAATATATGACTAGAATTTTGTTGGGCCTTCTTACAGATTTAATATGAACTTGAATGTTCTGTATTTTATTGAATTTTGGCATTGGTCAAATTCTAAAGTCGTCTTGAGGGGAAGCTGTCCCAAATTCTTCTCTTTCTGTAGGTTTAGAAAATATTTAAGTGTTAGGTTGGATTTTCTAGAAATTTTGTCTATTCAGAGGCGAGTTTTTAAGGACTGAGATATTGGGAATGAGTTTTAAGGCCTGAGATATTGGGAGTTATAATCCTGCTTACTGTACAAATTTAATAGTAATATATAACTTGATCTGTGTTCCATGTCTCCCTCTATGGAAGTGCTGTTATGATGCAAGGTTTTCCAATTCTATTTTTGAATTCATCTCCCGAGGCTTAGGTGATAGAATATAAAAAATTGTAACCATGATACAGATGTTCAATAGTAAGAGATAATTTATAAGTTACACGTTTAAGTTGTAGATAATGCTTGCAATTGGAAAATGACCTTTTCCTTATTAACTTATTTTGTTTGTGGATCTATACAGGCAATGGGCTATAACTTTGATTATGATGATTATCACAGGTATTTAAATGTTATATCTGTTTTTTGTATGATGATGCATTTTCAAATTTATTTTCATAGTTATATTTCTGCAAATCAAGGAAGTGTTTGAATTTTTTATGTGTTTTTAAAATTAATTTTAGGTTTTTTAAGGTTCATTTTTAGCTCAAATCCTTTGTTGCTTTCTTTTTTACTTATAAATAATTATTTCTGCAGTTTTGTTCATGGAAGATTGCCATATGAGAACCTTAAACCAGATCCAGTATTGAAGAGCTTATTATTAAGCATGCCTCAACGAAAAATTGTAAGTTTATATGGCTCCTAGGCTCCTAATACTTGGGTTCTTGAAAGCTGAAAGTAATCTTAAATGTCCTAGTGCTTGAGAATCCATGGATTTCTTTGAAATTTGGATGCACACCACTCAACTCTTTATGTTGTGAGACAGATATTTACAAATGGTGACAAAGTTCATGCTGCAAAAGTGTTGAGCAGACTTGGGTTGGAAGATTGTTTTGAAGGTGTGATATGCTTTGAAACCCTCAATTCTCATCCAGAAACTGCTGAAAAATGTAACACATGGGATACACCCATTTCTGTTGTCCCCAAGACACCCATTCTTTGCAAGCCCTCAAAAGAGGCTATAAAGCGTGCTCTCCTCCTTGCGAATGCTGATCCCAAAAGAACAGTATGTTTCTGTGGGCTTACTGATTAGTTTCCTTCTAGTTTATGTTGTCATTTTAACATCTTTTGTAATTTTATAAAGTCTGTTGTTTTACCTGGCAGATTTTCTTTGATGACAGCCCTAGAAATATAGCAGCGGGAAAACATGCAGGCTTGCATACTGTTTTGGTAGGATTGTTTGACAATGAACTTGATAAATTATAAAAAAAAGGTTATTTATTCTTCACTTTTTTCGACTATATAAATTTGATGTGGTTTTTGGATTTCAACAGGTTGGCACTCCAATCCGGACAGAGGGAGCAGACTTCGCACTTGAAAACATTCATAATATAAAGGAAGCCTTGCCTGAGATTTGGGAAGAAAATGAGAGCTCTGAAAATTTTGAGCGCTCAGGAAGAGTAGTTGCTATTGAAACTGTTGTAAATGCATAAAATATCTCATTGCAGAGAATGGAGCACTGTCATTCAGGGTTTTTTTCTTCCCGCTAGAGGAACATGTTCCTCATTTCTTTGATTCTGAATGATATAAAATCTGTGGGGATGACAACCCTTCCATGTAGCATCATTTTTGGATCCAATCCATGTAAAATTGATGTTACAAATAGATAAACTTTTCATGTAAGAAATTTTATCCTTTTAAAAAATATATCAATTGCCTTTTGTCCTCTCTACTTTATGTTCCTCCCAAAGCATCTTACGACATAGTGGCCAAATGGTTTGTTCTTTAACAATAAAGAATTGCTTAGAAGTTTTGATATGGTTGGTTGTGGTGTTACCAAAAAAAAGATGGTTGGTTGTGCTATTACCAAAAACAAGGTATGCACTTGAAATTGTGCTACAACTAAATGACAACGCATAAAAAGAGGAAACAACAAGTGCCACATAACAAGTAACAACAGATTGGATAAAGATAGGTGAGAACAAGGGTTGACAACATAAAAAGAAAGCATGTGAAAGAGTATGGACAGATATAAGAGTTAGAGCATAGAAATTTTGGTTCAGCAAAACAAATGTAGTCTCAATGACAAGGGTAATCTCAATGGCCTATGTCAATATCTATTTAGTAGCAAGACAAAGGTAGTCTCAATGTCATGTTTCAATATCGAAAGTATCATAGAGAGGAAAGAGAATATCTAAAATGTTGGGTTAGTAAGATTGATGTAATTATTGATGTTATGCATCATTCCCAAAATATATAATGTATACATAGAGAGGAATATGAACATACCTAGATGGCTATAGATCACATAGAAGTATTAACAACACATGTATACTAACATAGTCTATCATAGATAGAAGATGTGCTATGACTTTTCATCTACCAAATTAATGTCGTCTTCATACAAAGAAGGGAGGGGTGAGTTATTAGAAGAGACAGTGATGACACATGTATCAATAGGGTGTTGTATTTTATGTTTTAGTGCTTGACATTGATTAGTGGAATGACCTAGCATTCAATGATATGCACAAGAGGGAGGTGTTGAATGATTATGCTTAGGACGTTTCTTGTGTGTAGGATGAGGTAGGGTGATCAACTAAGATTCTAAAAGAATGGGTAGAATATGTTTAGGAAGGTCACCATGTTGTGTGTAGGATCATTAATTATGTTTGGATGAACTGGAAGAAGAATAGTTACTTGGTAGGGGCTCACAAGAAATAGAAGGTATGGTTTCCAAAAAAGGAAATGGTACCAAAGGGGTAGTGGGTAAAGAAGGTGGAGCAATGAAATGGTAAGGATCTATATTAAGAAGGGTTGACTTAGATATAAGAGGAATAGAGGGTTGAATGATATCATGTAAGGGATTGAAGTCTAGGATAGATGCCTCAAATATTAGAGAAGGAATAGTTGACAAAGATGTATGAGAAGAGGAAATCATGGAAATGTCTTCAAATTGACACAATGTTCAAAAGTTTAGTCGAATGAGGAGGTCTGTAACCTAAACCCACATGAGAAAGATGCAATGTAGGTTCCATAGGACCTTAATTATTGTTATGGAGTAAAAAGTTTTCCTATGCCTTTTTACCTCCTAGTTTACCTCCTAGGTCCTTGTGTTTACACTTTGCAAATTAAATACTTATTGTGGAGCAATTTACCCCGAAACCCATGTCAAATGGGACTTAGGGGCCTATTCTAAGTGCTTAAACATGACCAAAATTGGCCTTGGGACTTAGGCACCCGCGCCCAAGTCCAGCGTGATTTGCTGGGATAAAAATAAATGCATGTCGGCTTAGGCCCTCTCAAAAGGTTTCCCTCTGTCGGCCTCTTCAATTTAATTTACGAATGTTAGCAAGAAAGCATATATAAGTGAGTTTTGTTAGAATCTAAAAAGATTATTAACTCATAAAACTAGTGCAAACGAATATATATTTAAACTATGAATGCAAATGATACAAACTCAAAATAACAACACAAAGTTAGTATCCAAGAGAGTAATGCAAATGCTAGAAGCAAAATAGCATTAAGAGGATGCAAAAGCAAGAGATGCAAAATACAAGCTAGGTAGCATGCTTATATAGACTAGGGAGAGGGAGGAGGTGGCAACACCGACCAATGAGGGGCAACCATCTATCAGACTAAAGATATCAAAGTATCTTCCCAAGATAGCTAATGGATGCTCACATGTAGGAAGGCGACACCTTGCAACCACTCACCTAATAAGACATGCTTTATTAACCTAAGCGAGATTAATAGAAGTGTAGGAAAAACCTAGGAATATAGGGAAAAATAAATAACCCAACTAGGAAATAAAAACCTACACTAACACCCCCCATAAGCAAAGCTTAGATGGATGTAGAAATGGGTCCCAGAAAATCAAGCCTGATGATGTACCCATGTACATAAAATTCCCCCCCAAAGAGAGAAAAGCACCCCCCCCCCCAAAAAAAAAAAAAAAGAGAGAGAAGAGACCCCCTCAAAGTAGAGAGAGTCAAGACTTCAAGTGAGAGGAAGAAGCCCCCCAGAAGATGAAGCATCCCGCACCCCTAGCAAAGCTCACAAATGAAGGAACTTGCTCTCAGTGAAGGGTTTGGTGAAGATATCAACAACCTACTCGGAAGTCAGACAGTAGTGAAGGTCGATGACGTGGCCACGGATGAGCTCCCGGATGTAGTGCATGTGGACCTCGATGTGTTTGGTCCGCTGATGATGGACCGGATTCCGTGAGATTTGAATGGCACTCTGGTTGTCACAAAATATGACTGATGGTCGTTTGATCTGGATACCAAACTCAGTGAGAAGATTTTGAAGCCAAATGGCCTCAGTGGCGGCATTCACAGCCCCCCAATACTCAACCTCAGTAGAAGATAGAGCAATAGTAGACTGCTTCTTGCTTGACCAACAAACAAGATCAGAACCAAGTCAGAAGCTATAACTTGAAGTAGACTTGCGATCCTGAGAATCGCCTGCCCAATCTGAATCTATGTAGCCCACCAAGTCAAGATCAATGCCCGTTGCGTAGTGAATGCCAAAATTGTGAGTACCCTGAATGTAGTGAAGGATCTACTTGGCTACTTTCCAGTGTAACTCATGAGGCTCCTGCATGAATCGAGAGACCATGCCTACATCATATGAAATGTCAGGTCTCGTATGAGTCAAATAAATGAGACTCCCAACAAACTGTCGATACAAAGTGCCATCAACAAGTGGAGAAGAACATTGAGCCTCAAGTTTGACTCCAGAAAGAAAGGGAGTCATAGTAGGCTTGCAGTCAGCCATATGAAACCTCAAGAGCAAATCTAGAGCATACTTGGACTGTGTGATGGTGATCCTGGAAGTAGACTGGTAGATCTCAATCCCGAGAAAGTAATGCAACAAGCCCAAGTCAGTCATCAAAAACCTGTCATGAAGGGTAGTTTTGACAGCCCCAATGGTGGATGAAGAACTCCCTATGATCAAGTCATCAACATACAGAACCAAAAATAGGAGTAAATCATCCTGCTACAGAATGTAGACATTGGGATCAGAATGGCATCGAGTGAACCCAACTGATAGAAGGAAGGAGTCCATCTTGGCATACCAGGCCTGAGGAGCCTGTTTGAGGCCATAGAGAGACTTCTGAAGACAGCATACAAGTGAATAATCCTGAATGAACCCTTGTGGCTCCTCCACGTAAATCTCCTCCTGAAGGTCATCGTGAAGAAAAGCACTCTTCACATCCATCTGGTGTACTTCCCAACGATTGGTTGCAGCAATGGCAAGAACAAGTCGGATGGAATTCATTTGGGCAACTGGTGGAAAAGTCTCAAAGTAGTCAATCCCAGGAACCTGGGAGAATCCTTTGGTGACCAAGTGAGCCTTATGCTTGTCAACCAACCCATCTGCTGCAAATTTTGTCCGATAGATCCACTTACATCAAACAAGTTTTCTTCCCTTAGGAAGAGGGACAAGATCCTAAGTGTAGTTCCTCATCAAGGAACTATACTCCTCCTGCATAGCTGTATCCCACTCAGGAATACCAGAAGCCTCATGAAAAGACTGTGGATCTGAGGCAGTAGCAATGAAGACATGTGGAGCATCCTGGAACTGTGAACAAGTCCACCTGGTGTCTGATGGATCCCCAACCCAATCACCTGCAGACTGCAAGGTCTGTCTAGCCCAAAGTGGACCGAAAGATGGAGAATTTGGAGGAGAATCATCAACCTCTGAATGCTGACTAGGAGAGGAAGGAGGTGAGTCCTCTGAATCGCTCTCTACATCGGAAGTGGAGGTAGAAGACTGCTCAGGTGAATCTGACTCATCAGAAGATCTATCATGTATCCCAAGTGACTCCAATGTCAAAGTAGGAGTTGGAGAAGTGATAGAAAGTGAGCTCGAAGTGCCCTCCTCAAACTGAACACTCCTCTCAATGAACAACTCATGTGTAGTAGGGTGGACCAACTGATAACCCTTCACACCATCAGGATAACCTACAAATATGCAAGGTCTGCTCTGCAGATCCAAGGCCTTGCATTTCTCTGCAGGAATGTGGGCCCATGCAAGAGAACCAAAAACTTGAAAGTGCTTAACTGATGGTTTCCGACCGCTCCAAGCTTCAAAAGGAGTGACTCCCTTCAAGGCTCGGTGAGGAACACGGTTTTGGATATGACAAGCACAGTTAATGGCCTCTACGCAATATTGTGGTGCAAGAGATGTGAAATGAATCATGCAGTTTGCCATTTCCTTCAAAGACCTATTCTTCCGTTCTGCAACACCGTTCTGCTGAGGATTGTATGGAACTGAATGCTGCAAATCCATCCCCTCTGAAGTGCAAAACCTCCCAAATCGATGGTTGACATACTCACCACCATTGTCAGTGCGCAAAGCT
The DNA here is from genome assembly GCA_027924645.1 of Cunninghamia lanceolata. Taxonomy (NCBI): domain Eukaryota; kingdom Viridiplantae; phylum Streptophyta; class Pinopsida; order Cupressales; family Cupressaceae; genus Cunninghamia; species Cunninghamia lanceolata. Next base: position 2,887,591 of record BSBN01001019.1, read on the forward strand.
TTGATGGCTTTCCTGAATTGCTTCTCTACAAAAGTTTTGAAGTCTTGAAAATGATCAAATACCTCTGACTTCTGTTTGAGAAAGTACACCCAAGTATATCGAGAAAAGTCATCAACGAATGTGAGGACATATCTAGCCCTACTGAAATGGACTAGCCAAATCACTATGAACTAACTCCAATATCTGTGAAGCTCTCCATGCCTTACCTTTGTCAAACTTTTCCTTAGGATGCTTACCAAGAATGCAACCTTGGCAAACACCACCTGAAAACTGAACTGAAGGCAACCCTGTGACCATGCTCTGCTAGTTGAGCTGCTGCAAGTAGCAGAAGTTAAGATGGCCAAACTGCTCATGCCATAATCTACTCACATCATCAAAATGAGCAAGCAAAATAGTCGAAGGACGATCAGAAACAAAGTGAGAAAACAAATAGAGTCGTGACTAATGATCTGCTCTCCCAACTGCAACTGTAGAACCACTATGTAACTCATGAATCTCCACTGAATCAGGAGTGAACTCAACCCGCTTGCCTGAACCTGTGCGAGTGATCTGGTATACCGATAGGAGATTAGTTGATAATGAGGGCACACAAAGAACATCATGGAATGTGCCATCCCCCACATCAACAGACCCTCTCCCACACACCTCAACAAGAGTGTCATCACCCATCGAAATAGAAGGCATAGTACACAACTCCCAAGATGCAAGTTCTTCCTTAGATGAAGCCATGTGGTGTGTAGCACCCGAATCAAGAACCTAAGTGGACAATGAAGAAGCAACTGCAACAAGGGCCTTACCCTTTCCTTTCCCCTTGTTGTTTTCTTTTGCCTTGTTAGACCCCTCATTAAAACTCTGTTTGATAGACTCAAGAACACTGATATTATTCTTCTCAAGAATGTGTGTCAAGTGATCAATTTGTTTCTTCAGACATTTATGTTCATCATGACCGAGTCTTTTACAATAGGCACATTGGACCCTCTCTTTCTTAGGCTTGTTGCCCTTAGAAGATTGGGTCTCATTAGTCGCTTTTGAAGCAACCGGTATCTGATCCTTCTTCTCCTTTCTATTCTTCTGTTTCTTATCCTTACTATTGTTGTTACTATTTTGTCCTTTCTGTTCTTTTGTGCCTTGGTTGGTAGCCAAGGCATGTGACTTATAGGACTTAAAAGTGCCCATCTGGATTAGCTTGTCCTATTCTCGAGTGAGATTGACAGCAAAATCATCTAAAGATGGCATGGTGAATTGAGTACCAAGCGCACCCTTAGTAGCATAGAAGGTAGAAACAAACACAAAATATTCTAAACTTAGCTTAGAGAGAATACTAAGAATCAGTTGTTCATCTTTCTTTTCAATTCCACATTGTTTTAACTGGAGCCTTAGTGATTTCAATTTAGTGAAGAAATCCTGGATTGTGTTGAAATTGCCTGGACTTAAACTAATTAGTTCATTTTCCAACATATGACCCCTCATTGAATCTTGTGTGCCAAATAGTGTTTCTACCTTTGTCCATATTTCATTTGGTGAATTCAAAGACTCAATGTGAAAGAGAAAATCAGGAAAAACAGACAAACACAATGTTCCATATGCCTCATCACATTTGTTAAACCACTTAGGCTTATCTTCATCTTTAGCAGGTTCAGTTTCAAGTCCCATAGTTATCCTATGCAATCCAACTTTCCTTAAGTGAATTGTCATGCGTGATTTCCACTCAAATTAATTGTATGGAGTTAGGATAGACACATTTGTTTGATCCATGATGAAGAAATGCAGAGAAGAAATGCCAAAAAGAAGAGAACACAACCAAGACAACCCCCCCTTTTCACTCAATCAAAGAACCCCCCTAAAAAAATATGATTTGGCACTTTATATTAGCGCATTTACAACTGCCACTAGCAATAAATACTAAGTGGTCTTGATTTCAATGCATTATAAAACCCTCACGAAGAGCATATGCTGAAAATACAACTTTGGCACAATACTCTAAGAAATAAATAACACCATTGCGATGTACTCGAAAAATCATGCACTTTCAAAAAAATAATCACCTCGATACGAGGTTGTATGTGAAAGTTACGATCCTCCGAAGTTCCCAAAACGAGAACTGTGCAGTGTCACTACTAAGAATCTACAATTTCTGAAACATCTCTGCATCAAAATCAAAAAACATTTGCACTAGTGCATAGAGCACAAAAAATAGCCAAAATCAAAAAATATTTCATGGGAAACGGAGTCCGTATGAGCAAGAACGGAGCATTTGAAAACTGCCTTCAAAACTGTAACTACCAACGGAGAAGGGTCATGTTGTAGCTTTCTAAGTACATTTTTACAAAATATATAGACTACATGCAAAAACTAAAACATACCCAAATAGTTTTTCTATGCTGCGAACAAAACCCAGAAGGCGTTTTTCTTTTTGATGTACAGAATATGTTGATCCAATGTAAACATAACACCTTTAGCAACAAAAAATGACCCCAACAACCAAAAAATGACATGCAAAGGCTGAATCATCTACCTAAGACAAAAAAAGGCATGATGGAACCTGCAATATTGATTGAAAACATCAAATATGCAAGCTGGTTGTCAGATTTGAGCTTGAAACCCTGATTTCGCAACTATGTCTGACGATTTCTGATTTCAGTGAAGTGAAAGCCAAATATGACTTTTCTGAGCCTCCTAAACGCGTTGGAACAACCAGAAATGCTGCCAGTATAACCAGAAATGCTACAATCACCCATATTTCATAAAACACGTGCAAATCCTAGAGAAAATGTTTCCATCAAATTTTTCTGATTCTCTAGATCATCTGAAGCTGCAAGAGAAGAGCATACTGGGTTTTTCAGAAAACTGCAATAAGATTTATTAGCCCCCCCTCTCGAATCTCTCAAATAAGGAAACTAAAATCTATCCTTGCACATAGAATAGCTCTGATACCATGTTAGAATCTGAAAAAACTATTAACCCAGAAAACTAGTGCAAACGAATATATATGTAAACTATGAATGCAAATGATACGAAATCAAAATAGCAACACAGAGTTAGTCTTCAAGAGAGTAATGCAAATGCTAGAAGCAAAATAGCATTAAGAGGATGCAAAAGCAAGAGATGCAAAATACAAGCTAGGTAGCATGCTTATATAGACCAGGGAGAAGGAGGAGGTGGCAACACCGACCAATGAGGAGCAACCATCTATCGGACTAAAGATAGAAAAGTATCTTCCCAAGATAGCTAATGGATTCTCACATGTAGGAAGATGACACTTCGCAACCACTCACCTAATAAGACATGCTTTATTAACCTAAGCGAAATTAATAGAAGTGTAGGAAAAACCTAGGAATATAGGGAAAAATAAATAACCCAACTAGGAAATAAAAACCTACACTAACAAGTTTATGATTTCATTTTACACCTAGATGGATAATGCGAACTTGTGGAATTGAGAAAAGAGATTTCAAGGCCTTCATTGTGTTTCAGAGCATAATTGTGTTGTTATTGTGTTTGTTTGTTGCAGATCTGACTTCATCAATCCATCTCATGCTGTGAAAGATCTTCATGTCTGTGAGGGCTTCACCTCTAAGGTGACATCAATTTATGTTTCAATCATTTCATTTCATCATTGGATTTGGCCTCTACACTCCTTGGGCACGCACTCTATCTAACAACGGCGTTGGAAGACTTGAATGTCCTTCTGGGGCTTGATCGAGGCAAGCTTGTAAACACCACAACCCCTAACCCCCTTTCTTTGTGATTGCAGGTTATAGGTGTGGGTGTTGGAAAAGTATAGGTGTAGAGAAGTAGTTTGAATGATAAGGATTCAGGATCTTGAAGAATCTTGTTGATATTCCTCCCTCCTGGACTAGGGCACTCATCTCGTAGTCCTCCCGATAGGCTTGGCCTCAAACTCAGAAGCAAGATATAGTTTGACACATCTCTCTACTCTAGATCTACAAAAATTTTGCCCTGTTGGACTTGGTCTCCCGCCTCGTAGTCTGCAAAGTTTCCATTTCTAGAAACTCAACTTCTAGTATGTTTTTGATCCTCCTTTTGTATCATCCTGTACGGTTTCTTGTAACATTATGTCTATTTTTACTCGATTGCACTATAATTAGGGTTTGAGGCTTATTTGAACTAGGGTTTGACAAATCTTTCAATCTAATCTATTCTTTCCATATCATTCTTGAGTACATAAACCTGTAGCTAGGTCCTCATTCATTTGTAGTGACTTGGGTCAGTTTTTGTCCTTGAATGTTATTGTGAAAGAGGGTTTGATTTGATATACTTAAACATCATTTCCCATCTTCCCACTTTTCATACATAACAATTATCTATTCCATTTACCCAAGATCATGCCCATAAGAGCCATGTTTAGAAAGCATTTTGAAGCCTAACTCATAACAATTGTCTAATTCAAAAAAAGAAGGATCCTTGTTATTAGCATGGTCAAAATGTGTAGTATAGTCACATCTATGAGAAGCAATGGAATAATTAATAGAAGAATGCAGAATGGGTTTACCATAATAATGTTGGTCCATATGCAATGTAGGGATGTCAAAGTGAGTGGAATCAACCTTATATTCACTAGAATAATAAGGCATGAAGTCTAAGGATCCTCAATCATCACTAAGACATGCAATAGAAGAAGTATTATCATGAAGAGATACAAAGTAAGTAAAAGAGGTATTGGTGGTGTATCAACCTTCACTAAAGAAGAAGGTATCAGTGTAGGATAGAAGAAATGTTGGATGGTGTAGAGAAAATAGAATTAATAATTTGACAATAACAAAGGAGATCACTATCAACTTTAACCATAAAAATATTGCCTCCATAGAAGAATTTTGTAGACTGATGGAGAGTAGGTAGAACAATCCCTATGACATGAATTCAAGGACTACCTAAAAGGAGATTATAAGAAAGAGTCCCTAGTATAACATGGACTAACATGGGAAGAGAGAGACTAGTAAGATAAGTAAAGTAACAATACATAAAGGATTTTGTCCAACATTATCAAAACCTTTGCTAGAAAAATTGGAAGGAGCAAGCTTAGATGTGTCATAATATGAATTGGAAAGAGGCTTTACTTGGTTTTGAAATGATGAATAATGTTATTGCTAATTTTGTAAGACATGTTATTCTTGTGCACCTATATAGAATGAGATGCACAGCTATGTTTTCTAATGTTGTTATTTATCTCATAGTTGAAATTGCAAACTTTAATATATCTTTTCAAATTGCCTCGATGTCTTCTTAGTTACAAACTTTGCTAAAGAAAAATCAATGAATAGTTTCCCAACTAACTCAAATCAATTATCAGATAAACAATCTTCAAAACAATTATCTCATCCAAAATCAAGGAAGTATAAAATATTCTCAAGAACAGGCATAATTGGCTAGAGGAAGGCATTTTATCTAGAGAATCTATGTGTGAAAAGCCGTCTTTGAATGCAAAATTTTTGTTGATGTCTTTCGATGGCAATGCTTGGGTGGAATTTTCATTAATTGGCTAGACTATGATTATTGTTGTTGAGTTTTTCTACGGCTCTATTTATTGCTGGCGACTAAAAAAGTTGCAGAGTTGTTTGAGTCACTTATTTATAGAAGTTAATAATTGGATTTGTCAATATTGAGTGCTCTATTGGTATTTAATGGACTATTGTTAGTACTATTTTTTCAGTACCTATTTTTTCTCTAGTATAGACTATTATTTGGTATTTTATGGACTATTGTTGTGGATGTAACTATCAATTAATGGATTGTTGTTGCTGATATTTTTTTGGGGTAGCTATTGTTTCTCTGGTATAGACTATTATTGCAGTCTTAGTTGTTGCTAAATTCTTCATTCTTGTATCCAACTTTTTATCAATAAAAAACTTGGACTAACATGGGAAGAGTAATAGAGTAAGATAGGTAAAGTAACAATACTTAAAGGATCTCATCCAACATTATCAAAACCTTTGCTAGAAACATTGGACGGATCAAGCTTAGAGGTGTCAATGTGAATACATTTTAGGAAGTCAAGATCACACACATTAAGATGATAACCAAATTATCAATTAATGACAAATGTATGCTTAATGCCCCATAGAATTAATGCCAATCATGATAAGAAGAGGAAGATTATGTTGTTGGACTTCTTAATAAGGGGGCTTAGAAGGGAGAAAAGAAATATCCATCGAATTAGTATAAATACAATCAATTAAAGCAACTATTTTAGTGGGCTTAGCAAAAGAAGAATCAAGGATTTTTCATTAGGCATTTTCAAGAAACTTGCAATAAGAAGGTGGAGTTTGATATGACTGCAAAGATAAATCTTAGCTTGGATACCTTGAAGTTGCTTGATAAGTTCATACTCTTTAGTATTCTAAGAGGAATACGTGGAGCTAAAGGAAGGATCTAGGATCAGGTGAAGGAAGGGAAATTGACATAGGATTTGTTAGCTTATATCATTGTGTATTATACATATGCCCTATTGCATGAAAGATGATAGTAGGGCTAGATTTAGGTATAACTATCGGGGTAGAAAAGGATGAAATGAGATATGTTAAGAAGGATTTGTAAAGTCATCAAGAAAACCTTGAACAATGAAAATTAGTTGAGAAGGCAGAGGTGAATTAGGAATCCTACAAACAAAGATCTAGTGAAAATTATAAATATTATTAGGAGTTACACCCTTAGGGTAATTAAGTTATGATTAAGCCCAACAACAATAGGTGCACTAAGTCCAGTCGTAAAACATGCATTAATTGGAATAGCCTCTATATAAGAAATATCAAGTATAGGGGAAGGAGTTAAAATAATATCTTATAAATTCTATAATGTATCATCTCATGTAGGACTAGAATCAACTTTGGACAATATATTATCAAAAACAAGGAAATAATTCACATGAAGAGCAAGCAACATAATCCTAACAAAATGATTACTAATGATATCACACTTGGTAATATCCTCAAGATATAGTTCATCCCTAAAGGAAAAAAAATGAGGAATAGAACAAAAGAAGGATCAATTTTGGGAAGAGAACGGATCAATACAGGTATGGGCCTCATCATCAATTGAAGTAAAATCATCAATGGAAGAATAAGAGTCATGCAGTGAAGAAGAATGATCAAGTTTAAGAAGAGGATCAACACAAAACTACAGAGGAAAGAGGAGAGAGACTCGACAGCCCATGAGAGATCCAATGGGTTTGAAGATGTGACCTTTGGATGGCTAATATTTTGATTATTAAAAGAGTAGTCCACATTAAACAAAGGGTTATAATGAATAGCAAAATTAGACATGGGAATGAGAGACATGATGAAAGTAAAGGGATAACAAAAGAATAAAATTGAATCAAAAAGTTTAACAGAAGGAGCAATCTTATTCTAATAAGAAGCCAATGTGGAAATTATTATGGAAGAAATTACTAATAGCAAAATGAAATATAGTAAAATTGATTCCCAAATGATAACACTATGTGTTTGCTTTAGAAGTATGGAAAACATAAAATATGAAGAAGGAACTTGGCTTCAATTGTTATAGTTAGAAGCTAGATCTTATGCAAATTTCTCATTACCTATGTTGACTGTGTATTTGACTTTCTCTTGCAAAACGAGGAAGAGAGTAAGAGAGAGAGATACATGTTTGGCATGATTCGTATATCCTCATTTCACCTTCTATATGGTTTCTATGCTTTACATATCCTCATTTCACCTTTCTACATTTGCTTTACACCTGTCACTTTGCATACATGTCTATCAAGACAATTGCAACTACAACATCTAATAAAATTCCCATATCTTTTATGCTTTGATGGATGTAATTAGAAAACATTCCATACCTCATGGGGTCAAATTGACTATGCCAATGTGTTGGGGTGGGCGGGTGAATGCTAGGGGAGGTGTCTTTTCAGCAGTGAAGCCTCCTGGTCATTATCAACTACATCGAAAACAGACAATCTCTCAAGAGCCCTAAACAAAAAAAAATGTGTCAAACTTTGGACCGGCTATTCCGTCAAACCATGACACCTAGGAACATCTTCTTTGCATGTATAGGTGGATGTCAGGTCCACCTACAAATACCTACCTCAGTTTTTTTAAATCAATTTTGTTTGCCTATGGTGGCAAGGAACGCATTGTTCCAAAATGCTTCAGTTTCATCTAGTGAAAAGGTGCTAGGAGTGAGATTCTGCATTCCAAAGCTCATGGACCTGAGCTGACTACACCAACATATCAGAGTGGGTGGGTAAATTTTAGGGGTCTCTTTTCATGTGCCAAGTGTGGCAGTCGTTCAGGGCAGCAAGTTACCGACAAAGTCACTTAAGATCCCTAAGAGCAAAAAATGTCAAATTTTGATGGAGTAGTACTCAGAATTCATGGCAACTGGAAATGTTTGTTTGGACCTACAGGTGTACATGTGGTCCATCCACAATAACCTCTCCTAGTTTTGGTCAACTTCAATCCATTTGACTGTACCGAAATCAAATGCATTCTTGTAAAATGCTTGAATTTCATGTAGTGGAAAGGTGCTAAGAGTGATATTTTGGATTCCAAATCTTCTGGGGCCAAACTGATTGTGACAATGTGTCAAGGTGGGCTAGTAAATGCTAGGGGAGGTCTTGTTTTGTGCGCCAAGTGTCTCAGTCATTCGGGGCAGAGGCTGTTGACAAAGTCACTTAAGATCCTAAGAGCATAAAACTGCCAAACTTTGACATAGCAATTCATGGAATTCATGGTATTCGGGAATGTTTTGTTTAGACCTACAAGTGTACATGGGGTCTATCCACAATAACCTCTCTCAGTTTTGGTCAAATCCAATCCATTTGACTGTGCCGAAATCAAATGTATTCTTGCAAAATGCTTCAGTTTCATGTAGCACAACCTTGCTAGGTGCCATATTTTTTGTTCTGCTCATCGTGGGACCAAGAAGATAGTACCAATGCATTGAGGTAGAAGGTTAAATGCTATGGGAGGTCTCATTTTGTGTGCCAAGTGTCCTAATCATTCGAGGCAGTAGGCTACCGGTAAAGTCATTTAAGATCCCTAAGAGCAAAAAATTATCAAACTTTGACAGAGTAGTTCTCAGAATTTGTGGTAGTTGGGAATGTTCCATTTAGACCTATAGGTGCGTGTGAGGTTTATTCACAATAACCTCTCTCGGTTTTGATCAACTCCAATCTATCTGACTATGCCAAAATCAAATGCATTCTTGAAAAATGCTTCAGTTTCATGCAGTGGAAAGGTGCTACGAGTGAGATTTTGTATTCCATAGCTCATGGGATCAAACCAACTATGCCAACGCATCAGGGTGGGCAAGTAAATACTAGGGGAGGTCTTGTTTCATCCGCCAAGTGTCTCAGTCATTCGGGGCAATAAGCTGCCGACAAAGTCACTTAAGATCCTAAGAGCAAAAAACTACCAAACTTTGACGGAGTAGTTCTTAGAATTTGCAGTAGCTGGGAATGTTTTGTTTGGACCTACAGGTGCATGTGGTGTCCTTCCAAAATAACCTCTCTCAGTTTTTGTCAACTCGAATCCATTTAATTGTACTGAAATCAAATGCATTCTTGCAAAATGATTCAGTGTCATGTAGTACAACCTTGTCAGGTACCATATTTTTCATTCTACTCATCATGGGGCTAAACCGACTATGCCAACATGTTGGTGTGGACAGGTTAATGCTAGGGGAGGTCTTGTTTCATGTGCCAAGTGTCCCAACCATTCTAAGTTGTAAGCTACTGACAAAGTCACTTTGTCGATAGCTTATAGCTTGGAATGACTGGAACACTTGGTGTATACACCTAAAAATGACACGACTCTGTCTAAATAAATGTTTTTAATATTTATTTCATTCTATTTCCTCTATCAATAAATAAATTTATTTATTTATTCGATTCATATTCTTCTAAGTTAATTAAATATCAAAATATTTAATTACCTCTTTTAAAGTCAATAATTAAATAAAATCCTTTATTTAATTTAATTGTTCCAAACAATTAAATAATTCGTAATTATTTAATTAAGCCAATTCTTCCCCCAGATTTAAATAAATAAATCAAATTTATTTAAATCCTCTCATTCTCTAAAAATAAAATATAATCAAATATTTTATTTATTCTTCCAAATCATGCACCACAATTAAATAAATTTATTTATTTAATTTGCTTTCTTATCTTCTAAATTCCCAGGAATCTTCCAAATCTTCTAAAAATGATTCTTCCTCTACATGCACATAAAATTAAATAATTTATTATTTAATTCCTCTCAAAACATGCAAAAGCAAACCATGAGTCAACTAGTTGATTCCAAAACTCCTGAAATAGAAAAAAAAGCTTTCTATTTTATGGCAACATATCTTATCTTCAATAAATAGAAAAATAGTTCACTCAAAATAGCTTTTGTATGACAATTGTCTTCTTTCTCTTCACGTACATTCTCTCATTCTTTCTCAATCGTTGATCTTCTTATTCTTTCTCAACCATTGATCTCCTCAATCACAAATCTATAAATTGAACCTTCTTCTTCCATTTCATTATGCAAGCTTTCAATATTGTTACTCTACAGAAATTCCATTCGCTTGCGATCAACTTGTTACTATATCACCATCACCATTGTTGTGAATCTCATCTTCATTGCAATCAACTATCATGGCCATTCTCACTTGACATCTTGGAATAGCAAGGATGTGCACCTTCTAAGGGCATATTCACACACAAGATCATGTGTGATAGGCTGCCAATGAAAGCCATGAGGTAAAGAGGTTTGCTGAGGTATTGTTCATCGTTTTAGATCTTTATTTCTATATTTCATTGAGTTATGGGTATTATTGATATCATTGATATTTAGGCATAATTTCCCCTGACATTTCTAGCGTCCACCATGGGGCCCTGCCTCGATTTAACCCAAAAACTAAATTTTATGTGCAAAGGTTCCGTACACAGGAGGATTCGGCGCATCTGAGCAATTCTGTCACGCATCTGAGCTCTGTTCCAGTGTATATGATCTTTCGGTGCATATACCTCCTGTAGCCGCACATACATCTTCTGTTACGATGCATATGATATTCCAGCGCGTATGCTTTCTGTTTCAGCACTTTTGCTTTCTGTTTCTGTACTTCTAATTTTTCTGTGCTTCTGAGCTCTGTTTCTGCACATTCAGGCTCTGAAACTGCACATCTATTCTGAGTAGTAGTTTTTGGGATATTTTTTGTATTTTCTTCGAACACTGACACTTTTTTGCAGGAATATTATCTCATCTGCTTATAGGATTAGGAGCTGGTTTAGTCATTCTAGTTGCATTGTTAGAACACATCGTCTTTTCTAATGGATAGTAATCAGATGCTCATGTAAAATCACATCTAGTTCTAACTAGGAGGGAGTAACTTGAATCTTGTTGCATCCACAAATTGAATCTAGTCACAATGCTAGGAGGACAAAATTGAACCATTGCTACCTTGCTTTTCAAAAGTTAACAACTTGCGTGTGTGCCCAAGTAGATAGCTCATATATTCTTTTTCATTTTAACTAGGGGAAAAGAACAACTGTCTTTCATGTTTTTGGGAATGATACCAGGCCTATGCTCTCCCCTATCTTGGGTGACCAAAATGTCAGACGTATCATTTTCACATGTGTTGAACCTTTAGAGAGGCCTGCCCTCAAATATCCTTCCGTCCATGGGGAACGACCTTAAGTGGTAACAAGCTAAAGCCAAGCCCTGTCGATCCACTATAAATAAATTGTGTTTGGAGCAAAAGCTTCAAGCAATGAGTGCTGCTGTGTTATACCGACAACCAACCTCCCCCAAAACCCTTCAAGGCGTAACCCTTGAAGGCTGGGAGACTCCATAATAGAGAGTAGTGCTGCCTCACATATAACCACTTGAATGGTTGCCCTTACTCTAGTCATCCTTTGTTTTAGTAGACCAAAATACTTCTATTTGTTGGTGCAAAAGGTGGGACCTTTGAAGCCGCTTCGATTCATGTGGTTCTTAGTAGAGATAGCATAGACAATCCTAAGGTTCGGAGGGGGTATGAGCCCTGGGAAACTCAGATCTTGGTATACATGAGAAGTGTGTGCCGTGGAGAGGAGCCGGTGCTACCAAGATCCTGAAGCTATCTGCTTTGAATGGGCACAACTAGGGGACTCAACAAATATTACCTTTGCCAGCCTAGGATTATACTTGTTTTGTGTCAAAAAGAGTCCAAAAATATAAAAAAAGATCAAAAAAATCATTAAAAATTATGTGTTTGCTGTGTTTTACTTGCTATAATTGAAAAAATCAGATCAAAAACACCAACTTGCAACCGAGAAACCAAAAAAAAAAGGTGCCAAAAATTGCAAAAATAGTCAAGAAAACCAGAGCTGCACATCCATCCTGCAGAGCTGCACATATACCTCGACCTACTGTGCATACATTCTGACTTGCTGCGCATCTGTCATATGTTATTGCACTTTCAAACTTCACCAGAAGTGCGCATACATCCTGACTTTCTACGCTTTTACCCTCTGTTTTAGCACTTCTGTTCCTACGCATCCCTGACAGTGAGTATTTCCACATATTTTTAGAGAAAAATTTCAAACTTTCCAGGTACCTATTTCAACCTTACTTCAATTTCTGAGATCAGATCTACCATGCAGTCACTTTTTCTGTTTCCATAGCATACCCTCTCTTTCGTCAGTCGTCTCATCCACCTTCTACTAGGTCTTTCCAAAATAAAATCAGAGTTCCATATCAGATTAGTGCAGGACCTTTTTTAGATCATTCCAGATTCGAGTAAACCTAGTAGGTCATAGAACCTCGCTAGTGGTCTTGGTGCCAGACTAGTCTCTACACGGATACCCTTACTTGTGGCTATTGTCTTGTGTTGGCCAACTTGGAATCATTGATCAAAAGAGTCCCTTGTTCAAAACTCATCACAAATATCCTCTTCTCGACAATCTCCAACAACACCTTACCAAAATTTCTAGTTTCACTCCACCTCTTGCCACATCGCCTCGCGTCGTTTTAACTAGATCTTAATACCAAAAACAAATTGAAATGGCTGGATCATCCAATCACATTGTCACCCCTCATGATAATGATGATGAAATCTCTCATGAGGATTACCAAGGAACCCTCCAAAATTAGAAATTTCAACGCATGCTAGAAAAAGTGCTCCACGAGGACCCTCACAAGTACTTTCTTTATCTCACAAATCTAGGGCTTAAACTCCCCTCAGACTTTGATCTCAACAAACTGAAAGAAACTGTAGAGGAAACTCATGAAAATCACACTATTGAGGACAAAGAAAAGAAAGTCATAGACCCAAACATACCTATGGAAGAAATGAAGAAACAAATTGAGGACCTAACGCAACAAATGACAGATCTCAAAACATGAACAAACACTAAAACTTATTCCTTGGAAGACATTGCACCGTATCCCTTTGACAAAAGCTTGAACATGGTACCCTTCCTCTTTCGGGTCGAAGTGCCTAAGTTTGAAAAATACAAAGGAAAAGGGGACCCAAGAGATCACATTAGGGAATTCAACGCTGCATGCATGGAAGTAGCTCACAACAAAACTTACTTAATGAGACTATTCCCTAGATCTCTAGGTGGTCAAGCCATGAAATGGTTTTCACAACTTCCACTAGGTATCAAAACTTTTGATGAGTTAGTAAACAAGTTCATCACACACTTCTCATCTAACATTGAGCACGAAGTCTCCATGCTTGATCTATGCAATACAAAACAAAAAGGTGGCAAATCTTTTGTCTCTTTCTTACAAAGATGGAGACAACTAGCGAGCAAATGCCCATATGATGTGCCTAAGAAACAAATGACAGAGATGTTTGTCCACAACCTCAACCCTGATCTAAGTTACCAAATCCAAATTTAATGCCCTACCTCATTTTCAAAAGTCATTGAGATGGGACTATTTATCAAAAAAGCTATGATCGCCAAGGGGCAAATAAAATTATACAGGGACACTCCTAACTCTAACTACACCACGGACTAGTCAAAATTTTGGACAAAAAACAAAAATGTCGTCAATGATGGAGTAGTCGATGCCAAAGTGGCGGCTTCCAAACAACAACCAATCTTTACTCTCAAAGGAGAAATAAACAATGCTACACAAAACAAAACCTTCTCTCGTGAGCCAAAGCCATGGTACAACTCCAACCCTAGATGAAAATTCACACCACTAAGGGAATCCCAAGAGTCTGCATTAAGAAAACTATTGGCCAACAATGAGATTACTCTTCCACCAACTAGTGACTATGAATCTCAAATAAAACCTCACTACTGGAAAGATACAGATTTCTGTGAATATCACAGAGGAAGAGGCCACATGACCAACAACTATATCCATCTCAAATACATCATTCAGGACATACTTGACTAAAATCAGGCAGGCACTCAACAACATACCTCTAACGAAACACATGTGGCATACAAGGATCCGCTTCTGAATCACGACAGGCCATACAACAACAACAACAATGACAATCACAATAGACATAATCAAAATAATGGAAACAACAATGCAAACTACACAAGTGTGCCATTCGATTATACAGTTAACTGCATATAAGAACACATCCCACAAGTCAATATGGTCACATCCAACCAACAATCAAGACCCAACAAAACCGATTGCAGCATTATCACCCACAGTGGTAAGGTCACGTTAAACATGCTTCCTCCAGGGTTGTCACCTTCTCCGTCTAATCCCCATACGTATAGTGTCATAGACCAACTTCAGAAAACTCCTGCCCACATATCTATCTTAGAGTTGTTGCGTCTATCTCCTTCCCATAAGGAAATTCTCAATAAAGCCCTAGTGGAAACAACTGTGCCCACGAACCTGACCCAAGAGAAGTTTCAAGCCATGGTAGGAAATCTAACCTCCTCAGGCACCATCTCATTTACTGAACAGGATGATCTTTCAGTGTCTCAACCTCATAACACACACTTGCATATCATCGCATTCATTCATAGACACCGTATCAAAAGGGTTCTTATTGATGGAGGAGCCGGTTTAAATATTTGTACACTCAAGCTAGTCCTTACATTGGGGTTCTCTGAAACTGCAATGGATCCCAGGAAAAAGATCACCATTAAGGCCTATGATGAAGAGGAAAGAACTACTAAAGGAACAGTGGTATTGCCAATACAAGTGGGACCAGTGATAAAAGATGTTGTTTGCCAAGTCCTCGACAGGGAGCTAACTATAATATCCTCCTAGGTAGACCCTGGATTCATGCCATGCAGGCTGTGCCTTCTACCTATCACTAATGCATCAAATTTCCTCATGAGGGCAAACAGATCACCATCCAAGGTGATCTTGATCCCTTCCAGCACTATTCACACAAAGCCTGATTGCATCATTCCCAACAACAGAGCTTCTACATCCTCCATCTCACAGCATGATTTTACCTCTGAAGCTTCCTCATCCAAGCCCAAAGAGTAGAAAATCACAATCAAAGAAACAGGGGTAGGGGAATACTCCATCGAGCACAGCCTTAACTTAGCCAAACTGCCTCTATCTCCAAAATTCTTTAGGCGACCTACACCTTTTCCAAAGCCTTTTGCTCCTCCTAAAGCTCCCATAGCTCCCTTTGTCAAATGGGGGACCCTATCAGATGAGATAGAAGAAAGAGATGTCTTGCAATGGCTCTACACAAGTGAAGATAACGCACAACAAGGACCACATAAGCTCCCAATAGAAATCTATGGACGTGGTGAGTCTATTCTGCATAGAATGGGTTATGACGGACATGGTCCATTAGCCTAAGAAAAGAAGGAATAATAGAGCCTATCCAACCCTCTTCATCCTCACTAGCAAGAAATACAAAAGGGTTGGGATACAAAGACAAAGGCAAAGCTAAGGCCAATGCCTATTTAGTGGAACATATCCATGCCCTACAAGAAGATAGTGACACAGACTTTAACGAGTATGAGTGGGAGGAACTCAAAGAGCACTCCTATGAAGACAAAGGAGTTGACACCATTCAAACCTATAGCCCCTATTGTGAGGCAAAAACACTAACACATAGACCATTAGAGTCTAATTTGCCAACTCCTGAGAGTACAACTTTTGAGGAAGGTCAGAGTTCCATCGCAATAAACAATCTAGAGGAAAGTACCATCTCGGATCCTATCCCTACCAATCTGAATCGTAACCATGAATCCATTCAAACTATCAATGAAACAGATCTATCTTTCACTTCCCTTCCCCTTGTGCATCCTGAACTTATCGACTGGGATTTACAAAGCACCCCGCAACTAGACATGTTCCAAAACGATGATGCCTATATTGACTACATGGAACTTAGAGACCACCTACCCGCAGGAGATCATAAAGCTAGTTTCACAATTGAACTCAACACCGTAGCTTATTTCAGAGAGGGTGCCAAGCCTTCCAATCGTAAAAACATAAAAATAAAAAATGGATCTAATGGTGAAAACTGTTCTGCGGTAGTATCAGATCCCAAAATAGTAAAAAGAAAGGATGCATTTGATGGTGAAAACCCAACTGTGGCACCTGACGATGGAAGGCTTGACACTCTCCCCATCGACATGTATCAGGAGAAGTCACAGATTGTTGTGGAACCTACAGAACCTGTCAACATCAGAACAGAGGATAATCCTAAGATCATTCACTTTGCAAAATTTCTATCTCCACCAGAGAAGACCAAGTTTGTACCATTCTTCAAGAGAAAGCAAGTCAACTTTGCTTGGTCATATGCAGATATGCCTAGGTTAGATCCAGATTTGATTCTACATCATCTTCCACTAGATCCAGGGGTCAAACCAGTCAAGCAGAATCTCAGAAAGATGCATCCACACATTGCATTACTAGTAAAGGAGGAACTCAAGAAACTGTTGGATATGGGATTCATTAGGGCAATAGACTATCCAGAGTGGGTATCAAACATAGTACCAGTCTCCAAACCTGATGGCAAAGTCAGATTATGCAATGATTTTTGAGATCTTAACAAAGCTTGCCACAAGGATGACTTTCCGTTGCCTAATATTGATATCATAGTCGACTTGACAGTAGTACACACCATGCTTTCTCTAATGGATGGTTTCTCTAGGTATAATCAAATTAGGATAGCACCAGAAGATCAACATAAAACAACTTTCACTTGTCCATGGGGTACCTTTTGCTGGAACGTCATGCCATTTGGGTTAAAGAATGCAGGAGCAACATATCAATGTGCTATGACCACTATTTTCCATGACATGATGCATGTCACAATGGAGGACTATGTAGATGATATCCTTGCAAAGTCACTAACAAGAGAATCCCACCTTGATGTACTAGAGAAGGTCTTTTAAAGACTAGAACAATTCAAAGTCAGGTTGAACTCGAAGAAATGTGTGTTTGGAGTCACATCCGGCAAGATTTTAGGCTTCATTGTATCAGCAAATGGGATAGAATTTGATCTTGCCAAAGTCAATGCTATCATGGAAATGCCACTGCCAAAGAACATCACCCAATTGCAGTCTCTACAGGGCAAGTTACAAGCAATCCGCTAGTTCATATCACAACTAGTAGACAAGTGCCAACCTTTCAGTCATCTCTTACATAAAAACATTCCATTCAGATGGGATGAGAAGTGCGAAGAAGCATTTGGCAAACTAAAAGAATATCTCATGAACCCTCCTATTCTCATGCCACCTATCCAAGGTAAGCCGCTATTACTTTACATATCTGCTACACAGACAGCTCTGGGCACCCTATTGGCACAACAAGATCATGAAGGCAAAGAAAGGGCTATCTACTACATCAATCGCACATTGGTGGGCTACGAACTGCAATATTATCAGATAGAAAGATCTTGTCTTGTTGTGGTTTTTTTTCCCCAAAAACTACGACATTACATGGTAGCACATTCAGTCAAGCTTATTGCAAAGATAGATCCACTGAAATACCTATTAAGCAAAGTAGCTCTCACAGGTCGCCTAGCTAAGTGGGTAATGCTCCTAAGTGAATATGACATTGAGTATGTAGAACAGAAGGCTATTAAAGGTCAAATCATTGCCGATCAGTTAGTAGAAGCACCATTATAGGATACCACACCAATGACATTCGAGTTTCCAGATGAAGCCATCTTCAATATCACAACACACTCATGGAAAGTCTACTTTGATGGATCCTATACAAACCATGGATTGGGGGCATGAATCTTATTAGTCACTCCTCATGGTGACACCATACCTAAGTCGTACCATCTTCTATTCCCATGCACAAACAATGTGGCAGAGTACGAGGCCTTGGTCATTGGTCTCAAACTAGCAACAAAATGGAAAATCAAAGAGCTATGTGTCTATGGTAACTCCCAATTGGTAATCAATCAAGTCAATGATGACTATCAAACCAAATATGACAAGTTTATCCCATACAAGCGCATGGTCGATGAATTTAAAGAGTACTTTTTGATCATCTCCTTTGAGTAGATACCTCACATTGAAAACAAAGCAACAGATGCCATGGAAACCATTGCCTCGCTCCTTGAGATCTCAAAGAATGAGTCACAGTATGAATTCTTGGTTGAAACAGTTATGCAACCAACTTATGATCTTCCTGAAACCCACTCCATATGTTTATTAGTCAAATTTGATTCACTTTGGTATGGTAAAATTTATACTTACCTCAAGGATAACACCCTACCGCCCGACTTGTCTTCTAATCAACGCCGAACTTTCATTCGCCAAACCTCTCATTACACCATTATAGCTGATACCCTATACTGCCGAGGTCTGGATGGTACTTTGCTCCAATGTTTAGAACGGTAAGAATCTCAAACCACCTTACAAGACGTACACAAAGGAATTTGTGGAACGCACTCTAGCGGTCCTTCTTTAGCTAAGAAACTCATGTGTTTGGGATACTATTGGCTGAACATGGAAATAGATTCATATCAGTTTGTGAAGAAATGCAAGCAGTGTCAGATACATGGAAACCTGATACATGCACCAGCTCAAGAGTTACGACATTTAACGACACCTTGGCCCTTTTGTCAATGGGGACTCGACCTTGTGGGAAAAATTCACCCGCCATCATCCAATGGCCACAAGTTCATAATAACTGCCACCGAATATTTTACAAAGTGGATTGAAGCCGTTCCCCTCACCAATGTTATAGGCAAACAAATTGCCTCATTCATTCTCAATTACCTCATCTATAGATACAGAATTCCCTCATCCATTGTCATGGATAACGGAAGACCTTTCAAGAACCAGGATGTCCAAGAACTTTGTGACAAATTCAAAATCCAACACTGTTTCTCCACCCCCTACTATCCACAAGGCAATGGCCAAGCAGAAACATCCAACAAAATAATTTTGAAAATCCTCAAGAAGACTGTCAATGATGCTGGCCGTGATTGGCACATACAACCGAATCCCACTTTGTGGGCCTATCAAACCAGAATACACACTCCCACAGGTGCTACCCCTTATGCCCTTGTCTATGGATCAAAAGCCATCTTTCCCATTGAGGTCGAGTTACCATCCCTAAGGGTGTCATTAAAAGGTCTCATTACTGATGAAGACTACAGAGTTTCCAGATTGCAAGAGTTAGAGTTGTTAGAGAAGGAAACATGCCTTTAACCATCTCAAAGCATATCAACAATGGATGTCACGAAGTTACAATCACAAGGTCCATCCAAGGGTCTTCAATGTGGGTGATCTAGTACTTAAGGAAAATCCCCACAATCAATAGGATCAGGAAAAGAAAGGTAAGTTCGAGCCTAATTGGCTTGGTCCTTAGGTCATCATTGCCGCATATGGATCAGGGGCATATCAATTAGCAACATCAGAGTGTGAGATTTTTGATGACACAATCAATAGTATGCATCTTCACTGGTTCTATACCTAAGATAACCCTAATGTAAGGGGGCAGAAATTCAAAAAATCCAAAAATCCAAAAAAATCAAAAAAGCAAAAAAATACAAAAAAATTCAAAAAAAAAGTGAAAAATAAAAATAAAAATCGTCCTCTAGTGTAAACCTAGCCAACAGGCACCTTGAATAGGTACCATGATGAAAACCTAGCAAACAAGTGTCATGTGTACTTCTAGCTTTCGTGCAAATAAAAGCAAGTGGTGAAAACCTGGTAAATAGGCGCTACTTGTGATGCACCGCCTTCTCCATCTTTGGGAAACCAATCGCCTTGTGTCCATTCTTCTTGCCAACATTTCTCATCTGATCCATATCTATTCCATAATAAAGCACCTTGTGCAACCTAACGATAACCTATCATGGCTTGATACTTTATCTCTTTTATCACCTTGACAACTATAGGTCTTATCTAGTATCCTATCCACAGTGTCAGCCTAGCTTAGTGTCTGTCATTAGTATCATAGGGTCAACCCGAACTACATTGTCTCTGCATCGTCATGTAGGCAAGGCCATTTTTCAATGCGCCCCTGAGGCTCCACCTTCCCATGCTTCCCATATCTTGTCATCTATCCTCTAGTCCATCCATGGTCCAAGTCCCCGAACTACGCTACCTCTGCGTCGTCACGTAGGCAAGGCCATTTTTTAATGCGCCCCGAGGCTCCACCTTCCATGCTTCCCATATCTTATCATCTATCCTCTAGTCCATCCATGGTCCAAGTCCCTGAACTACGCTGCCTCTGCGTCGTCACATAGGCAAGGCCATTTTTTAATGTGCCCCTGAGGCTCCACCTTCCCATGCTTCCCATATCTTGTTGTCTATCCTCTAGTCCATCCATGGTCCAAGTCCCCGAACTACGCTGCCTCTGCGTCATCACGTAGGCAAGGCCATTTTCGGTGCACCCCCGAGGCACTTGGTCAGTCCCTTAGGGTCCGTTTTGCCAAGCATGCACAAGCAAAACCCCCTTCCAAACAAAAATCTTGACATAGGACATCAACCTATCCAATGCAAAGCAAACATGTACCTAAAGCACTCAAACTGATTCTCTCTAAATTATGGCAAGAATAATGCATCTAATGCAAGAATGTTTTGTGTTTGTGATCGGGTTAACTTACAAAGTCTTGATTTTTGTTATTATGTCTTCCTATGCTACTCAAGGATGTCAAAAACTAGAGATGCTATGATGGTGGCATAATCATTTTCTTTGTCTACTGTTTGTGGGTTAATCTTTAGTAATGTGAAACCTTGTCTAACGACATGATCGGCAAAACATCATCGAGGACATCAAAGGTCTAACATGAAAAGGGGCAATCCTTATCTGTTGATATGCAAGAAACATTCAGGTCATTTAGATTCAATTTTGACTAGATACTTGTATTAACTTGCTATATCAAAATCCATGTAAGCGATACTCAGGTCATCTCGGTTCAATTATACCTAGATGCTTGTATCTTCTTACAACATTTTAAAACACCCAATGATGAAATAAGCACTTCAAAATACTTGCAAAATCAAGATGGCAAACCATTTCACATCCACATTGCATCCATTTGCATCCATATCCCATGCAATAAAATATCCAAAATGTAGAGTATCAATACAAATAGAAGCTCGTGAGTCCTTCTATTGAGTCATTCTTCCATCAGTCAGTCTTCTATCTATCATTGTGTCATTTCTGTGTCGATTGAGTACATTTGGACAGAAAAACATAGCATAAATTGCATATCATATCGCATGAGATAGTCATTAACATGATTAAATCATTTACATACATAATAAGTGCATTAGATCCTCCATATACATTTGCATCATAACATAGTATTGACAGAAAAATAAAAAACATAGATAAATCTCATCACATGAACTGCATAATCATATAGGTACCATTTGGATTTACATATTAGGTGCATATCAGAAATCATCTTAAGCCTGCATTAGATCATAATCATATCAGAGTCATAGAATAAAAAACAATTGACATCCACCACGTAGCATCATATAGACATAAAAAACATGTGCATCACATATAAAACATCATAAAGATAGAGTGCATCCATGACATATAGCATAAACAACTGCATAGAGATCATCAAAAGCTGCATCATCATATAAATATCAGATAAAACATGTCCAAATGTACAATATCAAAGTCCATCTCTGAGTCAATGTCATATACAATGTATACAACACATAAATAAAAGATACATGTCTCGGTACAAAAATGATACAAAATATACATGTCAGGCTATTTGAGCCATCAAAAAAAAGTATGTACATAAGCCAAAATCTGTGCAAGTGTGTCAACTAGCCCTGCTGCCGTGGGACATTGCTCCCAGCATTGCCCTCTCCATCTCCTCCTCTGCTAGCCCCTGACTGTTGTGGGCCCCTCACCAAAGCTCCTGACTATGAATCCCCTACCCTCTGTGAAGCCGCAGACTGGCTCCTGAAGCTGGGTGCCCTCTGATCCGTTGGCACCGCCCCATAGTACAATCCTCTATAATACTACGTTTGATCCTGTGCCTATGCCAACTGTGTCTACAACTACTAAACCTAGGCTTGTCCCTACTGCACCTGTGTAACCAAGAATGCAGTGGCCCCATCTGTCCCCAAGGCTGCTAAAGCCACATCTCTCTCTAGTCTCAGGCCCCGCACCCTTGCCTCTACTGCATCTCGCTCTGCTTCAACCCCAGCTAAGACTCGTGCATCCGACTCCCTCCGAGACTTTGTTGCTCAGAGATCAACCCTCAGCTGTCGAATCTGACCCTGCAATGTAGCAATGGCCTACTGCTGCCAGCTAGGCAGAGGACCCTGAGGAGCCTGCTACTAGGTTGCCTACTGGGGCACCTGCTGTGGTGGTGACATCTATCCCTGCTAACCAGTCTACTAACCAACCTGTACCTATGGTGCAGCCTGTGACTACACTACCTACTGCTGTTGGGAGGGTCCCTCCCCAGCTCTCCTCCTCTGCCTCTGTCTACCTCCTCCACCGCCTCCTCCACCTCCCCCGTCTCCCCCGTCTCCTCCATCACCTCCATCTCCTTGTCCTCCTCTATGCCTCCTCCGTCTCCTCCTCTTGCCAGCCCCATCCTCATCATCTGAATCCTCCTCATCTATGTGAGGAACCAACTATCCAAGCCCTGAGTACCTCGAAAAAGGGTGCGCTATGAACCACTCCTCATAGTCAGGAGTCATCCCTGCATATATTATCTCTCTCCTCATCGGCTAGGCCACATATGGCGTCTACTGGAACTCTACCAAGGCTTCCTCATAAGAAGCCATTAGACCCCATCTGAATCTCTCTGCATGTGTGTGCGCAAGGTGGGCCTGCCCCTGGGGCATGCCCTGTCTCCTGCCAAACTATCTCCGCACCTTGCTAACAATCTGTCTCTCCAGAATAAAATGAGTCCTGCCAATGAGCCACCACGTCTGAAAGCAGTACGGTAGCTCTTCATCCTCATCATTCCAGTGCTTGCACTCCAGGTAGGGGCACCAGATAATGCTATCCACAATATCCGGCAAATGCCTCCAGTACTCAAGCTTTCCCATCTTGTGTTGGGAAATAACTCCTGCATATCCATAACTATAGGGCTTGCCCCTCTACCTAGAAAAGATGCATATTGACCGAGTGATCACAATATGCTCCCAAAGCCAAAACTGTAAAAGAGAGACCCCTACTGACAAGCTAGCACCCCTGTGGTATACCACTTGATGCATATCCCGATATAAGTGTGCCAGGATACAGCCACCCCATGCATAGTGGGTGCCCTCTATCATCATCTGCTCCATGATCCATCCCCATCCAATCGAGAACCCATGCGACCTCCTATCGGGGCATACAACACCTCTGATTAGCCCTACCACTATCCCTGGGAAGTAGTCATAGTAATCGTGAATATCCTGCCAAGAGATGACTGGACCCTCTAACTCAAGGTCATCAAAAAACTGCCTACACTTTGCCAATCCTACATCCTGCTGAGGATCGTACTCTACTAGCTCACCCTGAATCAGCAAGTGCAAGATCCTCTAGACGTCCTCCAGAGTAATCACTATCTCGCCAATCGGCAAATGAAAACTCCCATCCTCACTGTGGAATCTCTCCACTGCTGTAGTCAACAAACTGAGGTTCGTGTGAACCTCATGCATGAAACAAACATAATCCAGACCCATAGCACCAAGAGCATCTCGATCCACCTCAGTGAGCATATATCATTGCAACATCAGTAAGGGAAACTACTCCCTCAACATAAGTACATCCCGAATGTCCTCCTGCAATCAAGAAAAATAGTGCGTCAACCTAAACTGCAAACCTGCTCAACATATCTAAAGCATCATATCATTTACTTAACCTAAACAAATTGATTAAAACAACACACAACATCTCTTGATTAGATTCTTGTAATCTCAGAGATTGCTTATCGGTTAATGCATTGAACATGATGCCAATTGAGTCAATTTTGTTAAGTAAACTGACTATCTCAAGCATATACGCCGAACTAGAAGGTACATACGCCACTTCTGGTAAATGCGTCGACTCATATAGTATATGCACCGCTTCATATCAAAAGCATAGCTTCTTAACAAATGTGCTGACCCATACCGCATATGCACAACACTTATGTATGTGCCACTTCCCATATCAAAAGTGCAGCTTCTTAATGCATGCGCTGACCTATACCATATATGCGCAGAACTTTTATATGCATCGTTTCGTATCCTACATGTGCCGCAGAATATCAAATGCGTAGTTCCACATGGCATATGCGGCAAACTGCAAACCTGTGCATCTATCCTAGTTGAACTTTACCTAGCATTTATTATGCTAATAAATGACTCTAGACGGGATTTTTTGAGCTACATACTGGTGGTCCTACATCAGCTGGCCAATCGAATCATCGAACTCGCTCAAAGCGGTGCTCCTCACGTGGAATATCAATATTTGTCTTGACTGCTCTATGCTCCAGTGCTCTCCTAAGCTCTCAGGGACCAATCAACAAAAGCCAAGTGTGCAAATGACTAAGATTGTGAACCCAGCTCCTATATATAGCAAGTATACCCTAACTAGCTATGTGGCGACCGTGACTACTTCCGAGGGCCCATTTCTTCCAGTTTCTCCAAATCGTGATCTATTTTCTTCATTCTAACCTACTTTTCACCTTCTTCATTGTGAGATTGTCCATCTCACCTCCTCCCTTCTTCCCATCCAATCTCCTGAGGGGGCATCATGTCGTCATAACTTTTACTAGGGACAAACTGGGGCATGTATCGTTATCAGAAATTCTTATTCTTTGAAGCAACGTCGTAAACTGCATTGCATCAAAGAGGGGCAAAATGTATACACCTAAAAATGATGTGACTCTGTCTAAATAAATATTTTTAATATTTATTTCATTCTATTTCCTCTATCAATAAATAAATTTATTTATTTATTCGATTCAAATTCTTCTAAGTTAATTAAATATCAAAATATTTAATTACCTCTTCTAAAGTCAATAATTAAATAAAATCCTTCATTTAATTTAATTCTTCCAAACAATTAAATAATTCGTAATTATTAATTAAGCCAATTCTTCCCCCAGATTTAAATAAATCAATCAAATTTATTTAAATCCTCTCATTCTCTAAAAATAAAATATAATCAAATATTTTATTTATTCTTCCAAATCATACACCACAATTAAATAAATTTATTTATTTAATTTGCTTTCTTATCTTCTAAATTCCCAG
The DNA here is from genome assembly GCA_027924645.1 of Cunninghamia lanceolata. NCBI lineage: Eukaryota > Viridiplantae > Streptophyta > Pinopsida > Cupressales > Cupressaceae > Cunninghamia > Cunninghamia lanceolata. The sequence continues at coordinate 2,913,185 of BSBN01001019.1, forward strand.
GAATCTTCCAAATCTTCTAAAAATAATTCTTCCTCTTCATGCACACAAAATTAAATAATTTATTATTTAATTCCTCTGAAAACATGCAAAAACAAACCATGAGTCAACTAATTGATTCCAAAACTCCTGAAATAGAAAAAAAGCTTTCTATTTTATGACAGCATATCTTATCTTCAATACATAGAAAAATAGTTAACTCAAAATAGCTTTTGTATGACACTTGTCTTCTTTCTCTTTGCGCACATTCTCTCATTCTTTCTTAGTTGTTGATCTTCTTATTCTTTCTCAACCGTTGATCTCCTCAATCACAAATCTATAAATTGAATCTTCTTCTTCCATTTCATTATGCAAGCTTTCAGTATTGTTACTCTGCAGAAATTCCATTCGCTTGCGATCAACTTGTTACTATATCACCATCACCATTGTTGTGAAGCTCATCTTCATTGCAATTAACTATCATGGCCATTCTCACTTGACATCTTGGAATAGCAAGGAGATGCACCTTCTGAGGGTATATTCACACACAAGATCATGTGCGATAGGCCGCCAATGGAAGCCATGAGATAAAGAGGTTTGTTGAGGTATTGTTCATCGTTTTAGATCTTCTTTATTTGTATATTTCATTGAGTTATGGGTATTATTGATATCATTGATATTTAGGCATAATTTCCCCTAACACTTAGAACATGAAACGAGACCTCCCCTAGCATTTACCCACCCACCCCGACGCATTGGTATAGTCGATTCGGCCTCACGACCTATGGAATGCAAAATTTCACTTCTAGCACCTTTTGACTTTGCCGGTAGCTTGCAACATGGAATGACTAAGATAGTTGGTGCACGAAACATGACCTTCTCTAGCATTTACCCACCCACCTTGATGTTTTGGCATAATCAGTTTGGCCCCACAAGCCGTGGAATACAAAATCTCACTCCTAGCACCTTTCCACTACATGAAATTGAAGCATTTTGCAAGAATGCATTTGATTTCAGCACGGTCAAATGGATTGGAGTTGATCAAAACTAAGAGAGATTATTGTAGACAGACCCAACATGCATCTATAAGTCTAAACAAAACATTCCCAACTGTCACAAATTCCAAGAACTACTCCATCAAAGTTTGGCATTTTTTCACTCTTAGGGATCTTTAGTGACTTTGTCGGTAGCCTACTACCCCTAACGAATGGGACACTTCATGCATGAAATGAGACCTCCCCTAGCATTTACCCATGCACCCCAATGCGTTGGTGTGGTCGGTTCTACCCCATGAGCTGTGGAATGCAAAATCTCACTCCTAACACCTTTCCACTGCATGAAACTGAATCATTCTATAAGAATGCATTTGATTTCGACATGGTCAAACATATTAGAGTTGACCAAAAATGAGAGAGGTTATTGTATATAGAACCCACATACACCTATAGGTCTAAATAAAACATTCCCAACTGCCACGAATTCCAAGAACTGCTTCATCAAAGTTTGGCAGTTTTTTATTCTTAGGGATCTTAACTGATTTTGCCAATAGCTTGCTGCCCCGAATGATTGGGACACTTGGTGCATGAAACAAGACCTCCCTTAGCATTTAACCACCTACCCCGATGCATTGGTATAGTTAGTTCAGCCCCACGAGATGTGGAGTGCAAAATTTCACTCCTAGCACCTTTCCACTGCACAAAACTGAAGCATTTTGCAAGAATGCATTTGATTTCGACACGATCAAATGGATTGGAGTTGACCAAAATTGAGAGAGGTTATTGTAGACGGACCCCACATGCACTTGTGGGTCTAAACAGAACATTCCCAACTACCACAAATTCTAAGAATTGCTCAACCAAATTTTGGCATTTTTTTGCTCTTAGGGATCTCAAGTGACTTTGCTAGTAGCTTGCTGCCCCGAATGACTGGGACACTTGGCACACAAAACTAGACCTCCCCTAGCATTTACTTGCCCACCCCGACACGTTGGAGTTGCTGGTTCAGCCCCAAAATCTATGGAATAAAAAATCTCACTCCTAGCACCTTTCCACTGCATGAAAGTGAAGCATTTTGGAACAATGTGTTCCTTGCCACCATAAGCAAATGAAGTTAATTTTAAGAAAATCGAGGCAGGTTTTTGTAGGTGGACCTAACATCGACCTATACATGCAACGAAGATGTTCCTATGTGTCACGATTTGATGGAACAACCGGTCCAAAGTTTGACACCTTTTTTGTCTTAGGACTATTGAGAGATTATCTTTGTCCAATGTAGCCGAGAACGACTAGGAGGCTTCACCACTAAAAAAAAATTTCCCCTAGCATTTACCCGCCCACTCGGACACATTGGCACTATCTGTTTGGCCCCACAAGATGCGAATGTAAAAATTTAGTCCTAATACCTTTCTAGTAAATGAAAATTTAGTACTATAAAGGTGTTCTCACTTGATCCAATGTCTTGTAGGGTATCAATTAAGGATTCCCTTACCACTGCTATCAATTGTTACCACCAAATTTGTAGAAACAAATGAGGGTTTGTCATTAAAACCCATTGTAACATCATTAAATCTCATTATAAAATAGTAACTAAAGGACATATCATCATGAAATAATCATGAAAACATACCTTACTTTCCTTACAAAGGCATCTTCATAAGGATTATGCCTACCTCTATCATACTCAAATCCTGTATGCAAATGCAATTGCACTATTTAGCTAAGATGAGTACACCAATGAACTCTATAATGAAACGAAGCTAATCAACCAAGACCAAGGAGCACATATAAGAAGGTAAGATAGGTGTCAAAAATATAGAAGGTGAAATGAAGATAGCAAAGAAAAATAACATATCTTTTTGCCATTCCACTGATTCAATCTAATGAACCATCTAGGTCTGTTGTACTCTTTATTGTGTCGCGTATTGCCTCATGGCCAGACTCATGAACCTTCCAAAAGGTTTTGTTCAATGGTCTACCCCCATATTTGATCAAATGAATGTTTGATGCCACAACAAGGTTAGAATAATGAAGAATTTTCTTATGTGTGTCGAAGTCCTCGAATAACCACACATTAGACTTCTTCACTGGGTACCTTCTAAGCTATGTTCCAGTAACAACCACTGATCCTGTAGGGTACTCGATGTTTTCTCCATCTATAACAAGGGCATCTAATTTCTTTTTTGCCTCAACACAATGACACAAATAATAATTTGTTCCTTCTTCATTGTCTTCAGTTGCAATAACTACATAAACATGCCTTTCATTGATATGTGCATTTAGTTCGATGAATATAGTCAACAATACAAAAGATACAAAATAAGATGGAATATTAAATTTTATTAAATTTGAATGTTGATAATACTTGGTTGAACTAGTTATGAAACATGGTCAAAGTTAATCAATGATTCAATCTGTGTGAGTTGTAGTGCTGGCGGGAGTCGATATGTGTCAGTTAGGCTTACGCTTCTTGTACACCATTCATCGACCCACTCCTTTGACTCACAATCATACCAAGCTTGATATGTACATGAAGAACATAAGCATACCATCCGCCATGTATGAATACTCCATGAACCTACATTAGAGCTTCTAAAAGAGTGCAGTTCACTCGATCTTGTCAATGTACAACAATCCTCATATTTTGCAATGTTAGTATTATCAACCAACCAAAAATATCTACAAACTGTAGACTTACCTTCATTACCTGGACCCATTATAGCATTGCACCATTTGGCAATAGATCTCACATCTATCAACTTTGCATTGTCTTTGTACTTCAACTCTTCTCTTGCTAATGCTCTTTTGATACATGCTCTTGCACCATCATGCTCCTCCTTTCCATGCCCGACCTCACAAAAATTCCACATATATTGAACATCATTCATCCTATGCATCCTGCTCAACCAATAGAACATTCACGAGTTCTTGAATTATGATGCACAATTATTTGACCATATGATATGCTCCTGCTAGCCAAATCATGGTAGAACATCTGAAAGAAACCTTGTACGAACTCTATAGAATATGTGTGATCATCACTAATATAAAAATGATACTCCCTCAAGATCTTCCCGTTGTCCTTTGTACTATCATCTGCATGAATGAATGCTATATTCACAAATATAGTAACCTACGTAGAGTTCTAATACTACGATTGCACCTTATTATGTGGATGTAGTGTGTAGTTCTTTGCAAAGTCAACAACTGAAAAGATGATACCAAGTGGAAATGTGTCCTTCAATAAATTGAATTACAAGTCCAATCATTGAGCTCTATGGGTATGCCTTGCATACTCATAAACTATATTCTCTCAGAAAATAGAGATAAACTTATACACTGGAATCTTTTCAATGACCAATTCACACCTTTTTGCTTCTTTACCATCTTTTCGACTATATGCCATTGTCTTATATTTGCCAAAACTTACTAGTTCATTCCCAATTGCATGTGTTCTCCATATGTTCACAAATTGGCAAATGTTACAACCCACCACAATGGTCACACGTGCCATCCAAGCATTAAGTTTTTTTAGCATAATTGACCATCCACTCTTTGACATAAGATGCTCGATATGAAATCTTTTGAAGATCTAGGTGGACACTTTATATTACACTCTTGCAAAACATCGTTAGTATGCAAATTTGCACATATATATCTATAAACATCATAACAATTAGAAAACTCAATATGTACTCTACAACAACAAGTTGTGCATGTGTGATTTATTTTTACATAAAAAGGTTTTACCATTTCAAAATACCTTTGACTAATTTTGATTTGAGGATACATCTCTTGAAATTTCTTGAAATTTTGTGTTTGAGTCACATCCAAAAAATGCTTTGGATGTGGCTCACGGTTTCGACAACCAACTCCTTACAACATCTCTTGCATTAGGAGATACCCTTGTGTTATTTTTCTAAAATTCTTTAATGATGGGTCACAATGCTTCAACAAAAACTTTATCTTTCTGTGGGAGTCTCCCAGAGAATGCCCACAATTCATTGGTATTTGGGTCCTCAACTCTTTCATGCCTTCCAACAGCTCTCATTAGAGTTTTTCTACTTATTTTCAATTCTTCACTTGTCTTTCTAATGAGGCGAGCTTTCTTTGTTTGATGGCTTACTATTGTTGACGTAATGAAACGTCATGTGACATTACTATCCTTGGTGCTGAGGTGGAACCCACAATATCATATGCACTCATTAGATTCTTTACAATTGATTTTTCATTTGAAGCATCTGATGTTCTTAGGCCAAGAATCTTCATAATGGGCCTAAATTTTAGATTTCTCATCAATTCAACAAATAGTTGACATCTTCTAGTTTCATTTAAGTTTTCAAAGAATGATTTCTATATCTTATTGGCATATCTTTGGCAAGTACACTTGGGAATCTTATCCTGCATGGGCTTAAAAACATTCTCATTGACATCAATTAGAAACTTAGGCTTTCTATGCAAAATTCTAGGTGTTTTCAATGGTAAATTTGACTCAGTATTAGGAATTTCTTCAATATTTACTTGAGATGGGATAGATGGTGTACCTTCAATTGGAGATGGAAAAGATGAAAATTCTTGAAGTTGAGATGGAGAATATGGTGTACCTTCAACTTGACATGTGAATGATGGCATGCCTCCAACTTGAAAAGAGAATGGAGATGTACCTTCAACTTGACCTGTGAAAGATGGAGTGCCTCCAATTTGACAAGAGAATGATGGTGTACCTTTAACTTGACCTGTGAAAGATGGAGTGCCTCCAACTTTGATTTTCAATTTCCTCATTGAACAGAGGTTTTGCATTAATTGCCTTTATGTTTCCAATTCCATCTCTCTCTTAGCTTGATTAGATGATTCATGTTCCTCTTGAATTGGAAATGGTGGCTTGTCTTCTTCTATGCTTGAAAATTGCCTACTTTCATGAAGTTGCCTCATTCTTTCTTTTTTCTTCACATTCTCAGCTTCACACTCTTCTGGAGTTAGATTCTTTGCTCATTTCCTCAGCATAATGATGATTTCTATATGCATCATGAATAAGACATAGATAAATTAGTCTATCTTGGTACAATAGAGTAAAGTAATCTCATACACAAATCTCAAAATATAAACATATAATTAAAGTGAATAAATTATTATAAATCTAAATATTTATAGTTTCCTAGGGTGGTCCAAACTGAAACATAAATATCACACACATGTCATATACTAGCAATCTTTTACAAATCAAGATTAAGATAGGATAACATTCAAATTACAAGGCAAGATGACATATATCATACCATTCTTATACTTCATGGAGTAAGTAACATTCATCATTTAGATAATATTTAAGAACATATCATAGCAATGCAAAGGAATCTTCCAACACTTGCAATGTCTTTTAGCTCTCTCTCTATATAGAAATCAACTTTTCCATACTAATTTTTTAACATTACATCAATGGCCAAGATATAGTCAATATTTACAAATGGTGGTAGGCACAATCTCTAGGTGAATTTCACATTTTCTTAACATATCTTCTCAAACATTTTGCTTGATCATGTATTAGGTTCTCTTTTAGTATTTCTTCCTCTATCATATTTTTGTTAAAATAGTGTATGTAGAGAAAGCTCCTACTAGATAGCTAAATATTGAGATAAATGAAAAAATGAAACACAAAGATTTTAATCAAGATCAATGAAAGATCTGAAAACATGACAAGTTAGATTAAAGCTAAAACATATTCATTCTTATTTAGGACAAATCCCTTCTCTAATCCCTCTCCCATTCCTAGTCAAATTTGTTGTGAAATTATAATCAAGTCTCGAATTTAGTTTCTTTTTGTAGCTACACCAAATTTGGTGTCCTTCTTTTGATCATGACTGCTACTTCATGATGCATGACTCTTTCATTAAATCATGAAAAGGCTATGCACCCACCAATATCAATTCTCTATCTTCCTTAACTATCTAATAACTCCTTGACAAGTCACTATCTATTCAAGACAACTTCATTGTGATTATTATTGTCCTAATAACTATGCCAATGACATGTATGGTTATCTTTTAGTTGACGGAAATCTTCCCTACCATATGAATATCCTTTCAAGGCCACCTAGATATGTTTATATAGTATCATGGATACCTTTTTGCATGGATTTGAGATTAATTGACTTATCATTTAGTCTTGATTTTCACCTTGTGTATCAGTTGCTATCCTACCCATGGGTGAGAGGTCATAACTATTCCTAGGGTTGCATGATAGCTATTGTGGTATAATTTAGTCTTTAGGCTAATATGATAGTTCTTCCAAGTGAGTATGCTCAAGTGACAATCCTTAGCTTGATTTTAGCATGATGATAGTTCATTGACTAACATGATTTCCATTAGTATCCTTCTAATTGTTTAGGTTAGTGTTTGAATCAGGATAATAGCAACATGTGATTGCACATCTACTCCACAATGAAAGTGTTTCCATGACCTTGCTCTAGTTTAGGATTATCCTTGAATGTTGATAAGACACCCTTCATAAATATATACCAATGCTATCTTCATGATTTCCTTCCCATGGTGATATGACTTGTCATAGATTGTTATCTCAAATAAAATAAAATTTCACTTTCTCATGATAATTTAACTTGTCAAAATGATAATCCTCTCACTTCCCTCATGATTGTCCTATAACATGAGATTTCATGCTTTAACATAATCATAAAGTGAAATAAATGAATACATAAAGAACATACCTTAGATTTTGATATTCGAGTTGCCCAAACCTAAAAAATTTGGCTTTAAAATCCTCAAAAATTTGATCTTTTTGGCAATTCCCTTCGTATTCAATGTTGAATTCTATATAACTCTAATAGGATTAGTGAAATTTATGAAAAAAAACAAACATATATCATCAAATTCAATCTAAATACATGAAAAATAGCATTGAAACAATATGAAACATGAAACTACTAGTTTAAATAATGAAAATTTCTATCTAAAAACATCTAATTTACTTCTTCTACATTGAAAAACCAAAAAAAGGTGGCGGATTAAGAAAACAATGATTGCCAAAATGTCAACACCATAAAAAAGTGTTTTCTTGTCTGATTGTGCATGAAAATTAGGGAATAATAGAGCATGTGGGTCTGAATCACAAATCCCACATGTTTTTTGTCAATTTTTTTAGTTCACCAAAACGCGCTTGTGTTATAACGGGAGAGCATTTTGTCAAGCATGGAAAGTTTAAGTGCTTTCATGCATGGAAAGTATTAAGTGTTGTCATGCATGGAAAATGGAGAGGGGGGTATAGAGGTGACCCCTAAATAATGCCCCTAAACCCTAACCCCTAACCCCTAAACCATAAACCATAAACCTAAGCAGCCCTAAACATCTATCTCTCTATCTCTATCATCCCTCTACCTCTCAATCTCTCTCCCTATGTCTCTAGCCATGTACCTCACTCTCTATCTCCCTATCTCTCCTCTCAATCTCCTCTATATCTCCCTATCAGTCCTCTCTCTGTCTCTAAACCCTAAATCATATACCTTTAAACCTTAACCCCTAACCCCTAAACCCTAAACCTGAGCAACCCTAAACCCCTAAACCCAAGTAACCCTAAACCTATATCTCCTTATCTCTCCCCTATTGTTGACTTTGGCCATGATGTTTGCCATTGATGTCAAAAGTAGCAAAAGTATGTCCTTTATGATGAATCATTCATGTTACTAGATGATGTTAGATGGTCTCATGTTGATGGTGATGCAAGTTGAAGTGATGTTGTTAGATGTTGTTGAATGCATGGGACCTTGTTCATATTTCAAGTGGGTTGAACACATCATCAGGAGGTCAGTACAAGATGTCATTACTTCATGTTTCAGATGGTGGTTGAATTGCACAGTTCATAGAAGCCAGAGTGTTTCATGATATGTTCATGTCTTGATAATTGATCATGTTCAAGACCTCAGTTGATTTATTGGAATAGAATCTAAGAGATGCTATAGTTCATTCTTTGCATGAGTTCATAACAATACTTCAACAATACAAAGGATATTATTATCTATCTCATGATGCTCTTTAGAGGTTATCCATTTCTTTCTATTGATTAGATTATGCAAAAATAGTAGAGGAGCTTTGTGGTATTCTTCATTGTCTTATTTTATGATAAATCTCATGGTTGATACTTTGACATAAGACAGAGGTGTATAGGCATGATACAAGGTAGAGATTGAATTATAGTGTCTTTGGAGTTGGTGTTAATTCATAGAAGTTACAAGTCGAGTAGGTTGACTTGTGTTGAAGCTATATGAAAAGGGTTGTTTCATTTTGTTAGGGTTGTTTCATTTTGTTAGGGTTTAGAGACACAAACCCTAAAATCCTCAAGTTATGTAAAGGCACAAAATACCCGTATTCAACAGTATGCACTTTATTTCTATTCTGAGGTTGACCGAATATTGGGAGTTAAAAAGTCACTTAAGTGACATCTTGTGGGGGTCACTTCTTTGTCTCCATCGACCCCTCAACCCAATGGAACTGGCCATCCCGATTATGTCTTATGAAAAAGGTGCCTGAGGAATGATTGAAGGTTGTGTTTAAAATACACAAGGGCGCGAGCAGAAGATCGAATGGTGGACATTCAAATAGCTTTCAAACTTCAACAAATCCTTTTTTATTTTAATTTTGATGGTTGGTGATCTAGGTTCCTCGTTCAAACAGTTTTGAAACTATTGTATAATCGAATCAGAAGGCCAGAGAATTTAATTACTTGTTCCATTTGATAGATGTGTTGATGAGAGTTCATGATCTGTGCTTTACACAGACAGACCTACTTGCCCATATGCAGATTATGAAGTGTAGTAAAGAAAAGAAGAGGTCTTGAAAGGCTTAAGTTTGAAGGATGTTTTTAATGTGTACAAGGGAGTTGTAAGTGCAATTCTTTCAGTATGTTATAGGTGTTTGTGTGTATTAATTTGTAGAGGATATTGAAGTGATGTGTAGGGAATATTGAAGTGTTTTATAGAGGATTGAGATTAAAGTGTGTTTGTATTACGTAATCATTGACAAGTGATGTTGAATGTATGTTGAAGAAGGTTAAGTCATTTGATGCATTGTAGTGAATTAGGGTAACCCCTTGAATTAAGTTTTCTTTCTCATGATCACATTTTTCTAATAAGGCACTTGTTTGCTAGTGAGGCCTATTTTGCTAGTGAGGCAATTGTATTTGCCAATGAGGCATGTTGTTAAACCAGTGAGGCATTTTTTCCTGAGTGGTTTTTTATCCCTATGAGGGTTTTCCACTCATAAATCAATATGTCATGGTTCTTTATTGATTGTCTCTATATTTGTGCCCTGGTATCTTTCTTTTGATCAAGGTCTTTGTTATCACACTTATCACTGTATATGTAATGTGTTTGATGAATCCTTATGTTCTCTTTAAGCTTTGTGTCTAGTGGGTTAAAGGTGTAAAATTTTTTAAAGTTTATAGACCACTGATTCACCCCCCCTCTCAATGGTCCTATACTCCAACAAGTGGTATCAGAGCATAGGTTCCCTATAGAAGTCTAATAGGCTTGGATAGGTTCTAGTAGTGGAGTACTATGGGAAAGTGTAAAAGAAATAGAGAAAAGAAAGATGCCAAGCAAAAAGTTGTAAAACAATCTTGAGTCAAGTCAAACAATGAGTTGTTGCATGAGTCACCCTTGAATGTTGATACAAAGTGTGATAAAGAGAATGGTCTTGCAGTTGAGAGTTTTGATAAAAAAGGAAGACTTCATTGTGAATGTGGGTGAACAAAAACTTGTTGAAAAATAAGATGATTTTGTTGTTGAGATTGATGGCGAAGAAGGAGACCTCTTTATGGGTGAAGATGACTGTGAACAGGAGTATGATGAACAAGAGTCTGAGGTTGATTTAGAAGGTGAACTCTTGTGTGCCTTGGATACAATCAAGCAACTCAGAAAAGAGAACCATAAATTAGAAGACCAATTTCAACAAGAAAAAGATTCCAAAGACAAGGTATGTACAGATTTTACAAAAGTTTCTTTAGAACTTGAAGAGGCAAGAAATATGATTGTGGACTTAAAGAGTCAAGTTGATGAATCTGACAAACTAATAATTTGTCTAAAAACTGAAGTTGAAGAAGCCAAAAGGGTAGTTGATTTTACAAAATCTGATCTTGAAGTCAAAACTAATGAATGCCTAAAACTAGAGTTAGAAATAGTTTCTTTGAGAAGGAATTGGAAAAGGCGTCTTCTAAGAATCTACAATTTGAAAAGAGTATTGAATGCTTAAATGACATGTTAAGAAAACAAAAGCATCATAAGGACACTACAGGCCTAGGATATGAAGAAGGATAGGCTTCTAAAATTAGAAATGCACCAAGGAAGAAGATAGATTTGGGTCATCATGCTACTACTCCTGAAGAGAAAATAGAAAATAAATGTGTCGATGAAGGTAGAAGGACAAATAGGTTCTGAAGACCTCCACCTGTTATGCAATACCATTCAATAAGGTACAACTACTCTCAGTTTCATGGTTATTGCTATTCGTGTCATGTTTATGGTCATAGAGATAAACATTGTAGAACTCACTCAAGAAATGGTTTTGGATGCAATAAGGATAAGAATTTTTATAGTTTGTCAAATCAGGACTATAACAATGTTTGTTATAACTGTAATAAAGTTGGTCACATAGAAAGGGATTGTTGGATTCTTGCAAGATATGATCATAGAAGTTCTTTTTGGTTGTCAAGAGAATATGATTTTGTTCCTCCTGTTGGTCATAAGATCAAATGCTATAGATGTCATAAGTTTGCACATAAAGTACTATTTTGTAAGATTAATTTGGTAAAACCTTTTAGTCATCACAAGAAAACAAGGACTATAATAGTTTGGAGAAGGAAACAAGAAAAAGAGAAGAAAGAATTTAAGCTTGTGCATACTGCACAAGTGACATCTATAAGTGCATAAAGAGAAGCATGAGTTGAGGGGGAGATGATTAATGTATTATCATTCAGCCCCATAAACAACACTTGAGAAGTGTTGAGAACAATATTATGATGTTGGCAGAGTTGTATTCATGACAAGGTATGCACCAAAGGTATGTATTGAATGGCTAAGATCAAGTTCTAGAGAAGGTTAATAAGAAAAGTCATTAATGTCAAAGTGGCAAAGTCTCTACAAAGTTTCTTCTAGTGATAAGGGTTAGAGGTATTGGTGCAAAGTGTATGACAATATATTAATACAAGGTCTGCATGTTGGAGTTGTTTGGTCATCATTATTTTCTTATCTTAAAAAAGTATTGAAATAGATCAAGATAGTAGATCATGATGAGTGGAACCTTGACAAAACTAAAAGTTGACAAGTGCCTGTCATGACACAACACAGTTTTGACCATGATCAGTATGACAATGATGATATCAATGAATTCTTGACAGTGGTATTATCTTGATGCAGTTGCAAGGTGCAACTTCTATCACTGCAACCTTTGGGAATTCTTGAAATAGGGTATAACATCCATCAATGTTTAAGGTGGTGTCTCAGGATGATCTTAGGATGTCATGTGGGTATTCATTGAATTGTTTCTGATATATATCTCAAGAAGTTCATTGTAATGTTTCTGATATGTGATTCAAGGGAGGTTCATGATTTCATTGGTAGCACAGGGATGTCCTTGTCATGAGGAGATAATGCAGTGGCATCTCTTGATAATTGCAGTAGTTTTTGTAATGGTATCAGTGGCATGTGACAGTGTGGTTTCTCTTACAAGTAAAATCAAGAGGTGATGGAACAAGATCTCAGAAGGATGATCAAAGGAAATGTGTAAGTAAGATGTGTTTGTCTTTGATGTAAGGTTACATGTTATCATTGAAGAATCTTTCATTCTTAATCATGTATTTAGGATGTGTTTCATGTTGCTTCAAGGCAATTGATTTGTTTATACTATAGTAGGAACTTAATTCATCTTCATGCTCATCTTCTTCATAGTATGGTGATGTTGATTGCTTTGTTTGCTTCATGATTGTAAAATGTTGGTTTTCATGATATCCTTTAAGAAATGAATATGTTGTGATTCAAGAAACTCAATTGGGTGGATTAGCTCATTGACAAATCAAGTTCATAGTGTGGTTCTTGTAGTATCAAATGTGATCTTTGAAGGTATTAAACCTCATTGGATACATGTACTTAACTGACAAGTCATCATTAGTAGTGAGAACAATGCTTTATCCATATATGTTTTGATCACTCTAGTACATATGTCTTGTGATGAGATGATTTTGTGTCATGAGTTTTAGTTGACAGTTTGATGGTGTCCTTGGTTTAAAACAATAGTTGCAGTACTTTACAATGGAGTGCTCATGACGGTCTAATGCTCACTCATTGATACTAAGACATCAATTTAAAATGCCAAGATAATGCAGTTGCAGTGAAATAATAGTGACTTTATGTATATGGTGTTGTAGTACTCATTCTCCTCTTATAGTGTGTGTTGGCATTAAAAAAATTTCATTCATCTTTAACAATGATTTATAGTAGTGAATGAAGGGTCTTTCATGTTTTGTGACAAGGTATAGATATAATATGGTACCTCTATGTTTGGACAGTGCTTTGGGTTCTACAGTTGTCATGGTCTCTGACAATCAGGCAAAACAACAGGGCAGTGACAATGACATGTTATGAATGTTGATTCAATGTGATCAAGTTGAGTTTGACTATATGACAGTGTTTTGCAATCCTTTGTGTAGAGAGCAAGGCAAGAATCTTGAATACAAAGGTAATGAAGATGCAAGGAGAAGCAAAGACAATCACACACAACAACAAATGATGACAATATCTGATTTGCTTTCCTATTCTACAGTGGTAAGCAGTGATATCCATATTGATCAATGTGTTCACACTTGTAATGACAAGCAATATTTGTTTTATGACAATGATTATACTATTCTCATGGGCTTAAGTAGAGTTATTATATGCATCGTCAGTATTGTTCAATGGAATTGTGATTGGTAAATGGATCAATCTTTCTCGTCTTTACATTTAATTGTCTAGTGATAATGCACAATGGCAATGCCTGGAGGTACATAAGTGATGGTGTCTATGAATAGTGGTTGGAAAGGCTACTTCAAAGGGGGAGTATAGGGATATGATGGTCTTCAGTGTAAGGTGATTGATTTGTGGAGTGTGATGGATGAAATATTTTGTCTGATGTTCAATAACACCTTACCCTGCAATACAGTGCCATTATTTGTTTTGGTATGACAGTGGTACACATTAGAGTGCTCCTACTTGATAATACATTTACAAGGTTACATGAAAGGGGGAGATAGATCAGTTTCACAAGTCTTGGAGCTCTTCAATTCAATAATAATGAGTTGTAGTAGTTTGTTGGCATGTTTCACAGTGCAATCATGGAATGAAATCAGTTTGAATAGATAGTGACATCACTGTAGTATGGTAATAGTGTTTTGGTAACTGTGTGCAGTGTATTTATGACAATGATCATTCTTCAAATCATCTTTACAGTTGATAGTGCTTAAGGATTCAAATCATTATCTTGACAACAATATCCTTGTAATGCTGCTTTGGTCTGATAGCTCAGTGAGTTGCTGCTACATGACAGTGCTATGTATTTTGTGTGTGCCTCTGTCTAGGGGGAGCTTTTCATTTCTTTGTCATTGTTGTCAAAAGAGGGAGAAGATGAAAAGTGGATGTTGCAATGTTAGTTTGACATCAATGCCAAAGGGGGAGTTTGTTGACTTTGGCCATGATGTTTGTCATTGATGTCAAAAGTAGCAAAAGTATGTCCTTTATGTTGAATCATTCATGTTGCTAGATGATGTTAGATGGTCTCATGTTGATGGTGATGCAAGTTGAAGTGATGTTGTTACATGTTGTTGAATGCATGGGACCATGTTCATATTTGAAGTGGGTTGAACACATCATCAATAGGTCAGTACAAGATGTCATTACTTCATGTTTCAGATGGTGGTTGAATTGCACAGTTCATATAGGTCAGAGTGTTTCATGATATGTTCATGTCTTGATCATTGATCATGTTCAAGAGCTCAGTTGATTTATTAGAACGGAATCTAAGAGATGCTATGGTTCATTATTTGCATGAGTTCATAATGATGCTTCAACAATACAAAGGATATTATTGTCTATCTCATGATTCTCTGTAGAGGTTATCCATTTCTTTCTGTTGATCTGATTATGCAAAAATAGTAGAGGAGCTTTGTCATATTCTTCATTGTCTTATTTTATGAAACATCTCATGGATGATATTTTGACATAAGACAAAGGTGCATAGGCGTGATACAAGGTAGAGATTGAACTATACTATCTTTGGAGTTGGTGTTAATTTAGAGAAGTTACAAGTTGAGTAGGTTGACTTGTGTTGATTCTATATGAAAAGGGTTGTTTCATTTTGTTAGGGTTTAGAGACACAAACCCTAAAATCCTCAAGTTATGTAAAGGCACAAAATACCTGTATTCAGCAGTATGCACTTTATTTCTATTATGAGGTTGACCAGATATTGGGAGTTAAAAAGTCACTTAAGTGACATCTTATGGGGGTCGCTTCTGTGTCTCCACTAGCCCCTCAACCTAATGGAACCGTCCATCCTAGTTATGTATTATGAAAAAGGCGCTTGAGGAATGATCAAAGGTTGTGTTTAAAATACACAAGGGTGCGAGCAAAAGATCAAACGGTGGACATTCAAATAGATTTCAAACTTCAACGAATCCTTCTTTATTTTAATTTTGACAGTTGGTGATCTGGGTTCCTCGTTCAAACAGTTTTGAAACTGTTGCATAACTGACTTAGAAGGCTAGAGAAATTAATTACTCATTCCATTTGATAGATGTGTTGATGAGAGTTCATGATGTGTGCTTTACAGAGATAGACCTACTCGCCCATATGTAGATTATGAAGTGTAGTACAGAAAAGAAGAGGTTTTGAAAGGCTTAAGTTTGAAGGATGTTTTCAATGTGTACAAGGGAGTTGTAAGTGCAATTCTTTTAGTATGTTATAAGTGTTTGTGTGTATCAATTTGCAGAGGATATTGAAGTGATGTGCAGGTAATATTGAAGTGTTTTATAGAGGATTGAGATTGAAGTGTGTTTGTATTATGTAATCATTGACAAGTGATGTTGAATGTATGTTGAAGAAGGTTAAGTCATTTGATGCATTGTAGAGAATCAGGGTAACCCCTTGAATAAAGTTTTATTTCTCATGTTCACTTTTTGCCAGTAAGGCACCTGTTTGCTAGTGAGGCCTATTTTGCCAGTGAGGCACAAAAAGTAGCCAGTGAGGCTCTGTAATTAGTGGGATTTTATTAAGCAAGTGAGGCAATTTTTCTTGAGTGGTTTTTTATCTTTATGAGGGTTTTCCACTGATAAATCACTATGTCATGGTTCTTTATTGATTGTCTCTATATTTTTGCCCTGATATCTTTCTTTTGATCAAGGTCTTTGTTATCACACTTATCATTGTATATGTATATGTGTTTGATTAACCCTTAAGTTCTCTTTAAGCTTTGTATCTAGTGGGTTAAAGGTGTAAAAAGTTTTAAAGTTTAGAGACCATTATTCACCCCCCCTCTCAATGGTCCTGTACTCCAACACCCATCTCCCTATCTCTATCATCCCTCTACCTCTCAATATCTCTCCCTATGTCTCTACCCATGCCTCTCACTCTCTATCTCCCTATCTCTCCCCTTGGTCTCCTCTATATCTCCCTATCAGTCCTCTCTCTCTAAACCCTAAACATCTAAACCTTAACCCCTAATGCCTAAATCATAAACCCTATATAATGTCCCTAAACCCTAACCCCTAACCCTTAAACCCTAAGCCCTAAAATTGAGCAACCCTAAACCCCTAAACGCTAAACCCAGTCAACCCTAAACCTCTATCTCCCTATCTCTATTGTCCCTCTACCTCTCAATCTCTCTCCCTATGTCTCTAGACATGTCTCTCACTCTCTATCTTCCTATCTCTCCCCTCTATCTCCTCTATCTCTCCCAATCTCTATCAGTCCCCTCTCTATCTCTCTCTAAACCCTAAACCCCTAAACCCTAATCCCTAACCCATAAACCCTAAACTTGAGCAACCCTAAACCCCTAAACGTTAAACCCTAAACTCGAGAAACCCTAGATAATTCCCCTAAACCCTAAACCCCTAAACTTGAGCAACCCTAAACTCATAAAGCATAAATAATGCCCTTAAACCCTGACCCCTAATCGCTAAACCCTAAATAGTGCCCCTACCCTAACCCATAACCCCTAAATGATAAACCTCTATTTCCCTATCTCTCACTAATCTCCCTATCTCTATCATCCCTCTACCTCTCAATATCTCTCCCTATGTCTTTGGCCATGTCACTCACTCTCTATCTCCCTATCTCTCCCCTTGGTCCCCTCTATATCTCCCTATCGGTCCTCTATCTCTCTAAATCCTAAACCCTAAACCTCTAAACCTTAACCCTAATACCTAAACCATAAACCCTAAATAATGCCTCTAAACCCTAACCCCTAACCCCCAAATCCTAAACTTCTATCTCCCTATATCTCCCCTATCTCCCTATCTCTATCTATTGGAAACGAGCTAGATAACTGAGAGGGGGGGTGAATCAGTTATCCTAAAATTTTAGCTTTCTGTTCTTCTTTAACAATTAGTGCAACATCAAAACATATAAGCATACATAACCATGGAGTAGAAATAAAATCAACACACATAACACAATGATTTTGACATGGAAAACCCTGTTAGGGGAAAAACCACGGGGTGACTAACCCAAGATTGTATTCTCTATTAAAAGAATAAGAAGTACAAAATGGCACTTGCCAATTAGGGCTCACTGCCCGAGCACACTGCTCACAAGAGGCACACTACCTACAAGAGACTCACTATCTACAAAGTTTATGAAAGGTAACCAAGTGTTTTGAACTAAGAAGAGGCATCCACATATATTGAGGTTCAGTTCTAGTTAGGCTCAATATACTGATGTACTGCACTTCATTCTTCCTCTGCTTTAGTGCTGCTATTCTGTCCAAACTTGTATTCTTACTTTCACTCTGCTCTCTACCTTTCTTCGCACACACTCTCAACACACACTCCTTCATACCAAAATCCATCTGGTATTTATATCCGCATCAAGGATTTCAACATTTTTCTAGTCGGCAACTGGAATACTCGAGATATTTACTAAACACTGATCTATCGGCTGGATCCATGCTCAATATGTGATGCATATCAAAAAAATAGATATAGAAGTCATCAATCATGTTGGCCAACCATGTATGATTCCTTAGATAGCTTGACCATCATCAATTTCACATCCGAATTAAGGTCTAATGCTCTGCCGGTCAGTTCTTCCTCAGTCTGCTCTACCTGTCAGGAACCCAATACTTAGATGCTCATATCTTTTCACTCTTTCATCACCGGAGGCTCAATCTCTGGAATGTAGAGGTAATGGTACTCCTCTTGACTTCCCCAAATCTGCACTTTCCTGAGATACATCCTCTGAGAGATCCAGACCTGACTGTCGGACCTTACTGCATGCTCTGTTCTTGTTTACCGGACCAAAACACTCTTCAATCTGACTTCTGGTAAAGACATACTATGTGCTTCAGATGTGTGGGATGAACTTTGTTTCCATCAATGACAACAATCATGAAGCCACACAGTGTCTCTTGCCAACAATCTCCCTCTTTGGCATTGATGGCAACACTTAGTGAAAAATTACTAAGTGTCATAGCAAACTCCCCCTTGTCTAATGCTCTGTCTTATGTACACTTTTACTAGAGCTCCCCCTTAGCTGGATTCCACATTTTTCACTACTCCTCACTCCCCCTTTGACATCAATGGCAAAGGGTGAAACCCGTACACCAAAATTTGCAAAGAAAACAACCTATACATTGCCGGATAAGTATATATACATGTTGTACTTACATATACTTAAGGATATTTGCAAAAGTGGTTTTCAACTAGACAAATTTTGTTGCCCAACTCTGCTTCATCCTGTTCAAAATTGAGATGTGACCACTTATCAAAAATGCAAAAGCTTCTTCCCTTTTTAAGTCTGTCGGATCACTAGTCCGGGCTGTGGTCTGGGCATTAGTTAGGGCCTCATGCATTGCCTCTAACTTAGGGATAATTATCCCTCTTAGTTCATTTAGCCTACTTATTCTATTCTTCTTCTCCTTTTCAAGCCTCTTTATTTTATTAATAGTGGCAATAGTCTGACACTCTTGATTTATTATGGATGAGGTGAGAGGATTAAAATTTTGAGATAAACTTGACAGTTTACTCTCTTGTTCTTCCACCTTTTTGGCAATGTCTGTTGTCATTGTGGACCAAGATAGACAAAATTTGTATAAATCTTTGCTATCTTTAAGAGCATTTTCTAGGCTCTTTATCCCAATATCCAAATTTCTCCTATCATTTGCTATAAGTCCCTGTACTTTAGAGAATCTCTTTCCCAAAAACTCTTTCCGGACTTTCTCTTCTGTTGATTTCTCCAAAGAATAAAAATGTGTGCTAATAGAATTAACAAGAGATTTCAAGTTACCATATGAAGAGGCTGAAGAATCCTTCTGGAAGGATGGCATGATCTTCTCCAACACACCGGATGCAATCTCTATCAGCTCACAGTCTTCCATGTGAGACTTCAGAAGCTTTTCTTTTGCTTTGGCTTGAGCAAAAGATGTTACCTTCATTGTCTGGATCGGAGAGAGGGAGTCAAAATTGAGTGGTCCTTGAAATAGCTCCGGTTCATCTAATTCCATCAATTCTTTGGTCAGGAAGTCTTTAACTGCTTCTACAGTGTCTCTTGCCAGAGACAGTCTTCTTTCCTTCTACAGCCTCAGAACTGTCACCTAGGGTCTTCTCTGTTTGATCTTCTTCTCTCCCCTTCACCTCTTCTTCTTGACTGATTTTCTCTTCTTTTCTTTCTTCTCCTTCAATTTCAGAGTCTACTGGGGGATCCGGAAGAGAGATGTTTATTTCTTCATGGACTTCCTCTTCCGGAATAGAGGAATCCAAGTCCTTAGTCCTTTCCTCACTTATCTCCTTTGGATCTTTTGCATTTTTCTCAGTAGGTTCATCATCTATGTCCTCTATGATAGGAAGATTAAATCTCTTAAATGCATTTCGGAGGATGTCTTCTGTTTCTTTGGCAACTTGATCTGTCTCTCCAAGCATAAGTTTGTTTATTCTTGCTTTACTTCGGAACTCATCCTTGCAGTCCTTAAAAATCATGTTCATTTGTTTTGGAGTAATGGAAGGATAGAATTGGATTGCAATCTGTTCCTGGATCTCAAAATTCTTTTCCTTGGCATTATCTTTTCTGAGTTCAAGTATCTTCTCTAAACTTTTTGGAATTAAAGAGATGATTTCAATGAATGCTTTGTTATAAATGTTAAGGTACTTAACTATAGTTTCTTCCAAGATCCTTTTGTCTGTGTCACTATAATCATCATAGAATTATGTCATTGGTTGCAGATTCCCATCTACAGTGACTGCCTTGATGACATCATCAACTGAAAGAGTAGGCCTTTCAACAAATTCTTCTGCCTCTTCTTCCTTGTCTTTACCGGTAGAGGATTCCCCGGATGTCTTCTTCTTCTTCCTCATTTTCTTAACCTCCTCATTAGTCTCTATCTCTTCATCATCCTTCTGGCTTGTGTATGACCTTGTGGCCTTTGTCTTTGTTCTCTTCTCTCCCTTTCCAGATGTCTTGGCTTCCAGTTTTGAGGCTTTTGGGTTTTTAGAGGTGGCAGGTGCAGAGCTCTTTGAGGATCTAGTCCGGGAGGGGGCTTGGACCGGATCACTTTCTTTTTCTACTTCTTGTTTCCCTTTCTCTGTTCTTTCCATTTTCTCTCTGTTGGCATCAACTGCCTCCTTTGATATGCCATATTTCTTGGTAATTTCCTTTACTTCTCTTCTCACTTTTCTTTTCATCTCTGGTTGTCTTAGCTCAACATGAATTTTCACACTCAATTCTTGAAAGGTGCCAAACCTTTCTACCTTAGGGTCCTTAGGCTAACTTAATAGGTGTTGGATATGTAGTTCCAAGATTTTCTCATCCACCTCATATCCCATTGACATAATCCAGACTATTCTAGGCTCTACTACCTCCATTAGGCATTGATAAGTGTCTACCATAAAACATACTGTATCTTTATATTTTTCAACTATTGTCTGAGAAATTCTTTCTCTAGCCTGCATCATACCTTGGAAATTCTTGAAATATCTCGAGAGAGCTGTGCTTTGAGCCTTGGCATCACCAAGCCCATACATATAATCTGTGATTTGTATGGAAACCAGTCTGTCATTTTACCATATCCAGCCACTTATTCTGGGTAGCTCATTCATATAGTAAAAGAAGAGACATAGTATTAGGCCACCATACTTGAATGAGTTCTTCTTATCCTTCTTTATTTTCTACAAATTTTCTAACAGTTGGCTCAGAAGAAGCTCGCATAGATCATAGTCTGCATTTTTCCTTAGCATTTCATATGCAATATATATATATAGCAGTTCCAGAAACTGAATTCTCCCTACTAGAGTGATAGATTTTGTAACCAATTATCATAGAGGTAAATTTTCTCTTGTCAAATTTTGATCCGGTAGCCTCACTTACTGTTTGGTTCTTGACTGATTTGAGAGCAGGCAACCCACCGAATGAGTGCAAGCCAGTTACTACCCTAATTGCATCCTTTGTTATTTTGAATGGCCTCATCAACCACATGAAGTTGTCATGTATCCTACTAAGAACATACCAGACCCATTCATCTTCTGCAAAATAGGGGAAGTGGATGCAATGTCCAAAATGCTTATCCCGGATGGCCTTGTATTGAGGTTTAAGTTCAAATGTTTCATCTATTAATTGCTTGTGATAGATATCCATTAGCTTGGATTCCCCAAATTCCTCAATGTTGGCATGAATGTATACCCTAACATCTTCTACGTGTAGAACCCCATGCGGAATGCTTGAGAATGCACCTAAAGGATCGACTTCTAGGGATTTGTAAGGATGTTTCTTGAAGCGGCATATCAGTGATCTTAACAACATTTGGAGTAGCCTGTTAGGACTAAAATTCCCAAGCTACTTTTTGGCAAATATTAAGTTGCAATCATCCAAAGATTTTAGTATGAGAGCATATATGGAAAGATCCACAATTATTTTTCAAGATAAAATTAACAATTGAGTTGATAGAAATATTTGGATTTGATCTACTCTGATTCCTAAAGACTTAATATAACATGGTTGAAGTGCTCATTAAAGATGAACCGTAAAGAAGGAAGTGAAAAGTTACAAACCTTATTGAAAATAAAGGAAAAATGGCATTAAATACTAGAGCTAAATATGGGTGAATTCCTTGTCGAAAATGAATAGGGGTTGCTTTTTGAACCATCTTAAAATTCCATGTATTTTGCAAGTTATGTGTGTTTTTGGTAAAATGCATTGTGGTATGGGTTTGTATGTTTGTATATACAAACTCATTTGTAAATACAAATTCTCTCATATACAAAGTGGTTTGTATGTTGTGTCATTGTATGATGCATATGCAAAGTCCCTTGTATATCGAGTTGTGGTATGAGTCGCAAAAATAGGTTGTCGGGTTTATTGAATTTTTATACTTGTATGCATTTCGATGACACATTTTTCATGCATACAAGTTGGGCCCAAAACAATTCAGAGTTCAAATGTATAATCAGCTGAGTCTGTCAGATGTATGTTTTGTTTGTATGTTTGGTAAATTGAAAACATACAAAATCGATATACATTGCACCATATGCAAGTGATGGACTTGACAGAAGTCAAAGTTTAAATGAATAAATCGATTAAGTCTGGTGTATGCATTTTATCTTTGTATGTTAGGTAAAAGCAAAACATACAAAGCAAAATATACAAGGCTTTTATACATTGCGGTACATACAGCGGCAATAAACATTGCCCAGAACCGAACAATTATGAATTAACGTTAAGTCTTTGTATGTATGTTGCGGTATACAATGAGGTACATACAAGGCGATATGCATAGCTGGACCTGAAAAGTTTGTGAAATAAGGAAAATTCATTATTTGTTTGTGCTTTGTATCTATCTAACATACATTGCTGATATACAATGCATTTCATACAAGTGGCGGAACCGAAAGGTTATTTAAAAGAATTAAATGCTTGTATATTCCATGCTTTGTATGTATGGTTCGAACATACATTGCATTTGATGCATACAAGCTAAAATTCAGAGAAATTTAAATCTAGTATATACAATGTATATTTTTGATATGCCAAACTATTGTATATACAAGACATGACTTGTTATCACCGTTTCTCTTTACCGTTTCTATCAGTCACCTTTTGTATCCAACACAATGTACATTCTCACATACATTCTTAAGGATACATTTGCGATATACATTTGCATTACAGCTTCAGTGAAACAAAAGGCACCTTATGCCGATATTCTACCACCACGCAAACACATAATAACTTATACAAAAACAAAAACCTTAAAAACGTCATTAAAATCTGAATGGTTTCTGACAGTTGAAATATGGGTTTTTGCAGGATATACACAGCGGCGATCAAGTTGTATAAACACCCACAAAAGGATCTTAAGCAACTGATGAATTGTCGATAAGGGAAGTAATTATTTGAGTAAATATATATGTTTAAATAAATTTGTTTTGATCATTTGATCAGAGACTAATTTATGTTTTATCTGGTCTTTTTAGGAATAATAAAGAAACCCTTGAATGATATTAAGCAGAATTACAACTAAAGATTTTGTTCGACCCTGAAATGGTTATCCATTTGATGATTAGTGGCGAGTATTAAATTTCTTGAATCTGTTTTATTAGAACAAATATTGATTTCAGTTATCAACCGTCACAACTATTGTAATTGGTCTGAAGCTTGTATGCCTCTCTTTATAAGAGATGACCAAGACCAGGATGGAGGAGATAGATTAGAAAATTAGAAAATAGGGAGAGATTACAGAATAGAATAGGGGATGCCATAGATTAGATTTGAACAGCAATGCTAGTTCACTTTTAATATATTTTATTTCTGGTAGACCATGTGCAAGCATTCTCTAATGAAGTCAAGTCTGTGAAAATGAAGCAATAACTGCAGATTTCAGTATCAACTATTTGTTTAATTTATTCAATTATATGGCTATCTCCTTTCAAGGTTTTCTTTGTTATTCAATTTGAGTTATCAAGTATAATCTTCAAGTTGTCTATACACATTTGCTGTTATAGTGTGATAAGATTAATTGGTTTCTATTTTCAGAATTGAATCCTTTAAATCTGTCATAGTAACTGTGAAGACATTGTCATGGATCTATAAGAAGAGTCATATAGTTAGGGTTTGTATTCTGTCTCCAGTTTTTGATAAATCTGTTACAATTGCAGTATTATTCTGATAGGTTCCTTCAAAGAGGGATTAAATCATTTTAGATGAATGCAGGTAATTTTCTTTTGTCAATTAGATATATGTAAGTACTGAATATTAACTATTTCCTTGCAAGGTTGTACAAGTCACATACCTTTTCTTTCATGCCAAATAGTTCAAGTTTTTACCAAACAAACAGTCATTTATTTTATGATCATACTAACTCTATATTCAATAAGGCACTGGTCTAGAGTTTTCATTATCACTTATACAAATTCATTTCAAATTTACTTAATTAGATTGCATTATTGTTTTAGCATTACAATTTAGATCATTTAGAATTAATTTGCTACCTTTTCATCTGTTTTATAATATATGCCATTATCAATAGTTAGATTAATTCTGATTAAAGTAGTGATCATCTTTTATCTGCTTTATTAATTAGAGGTTTACCCACCTAGGTCTGGCAGAGCTTGAAGTGAAGGGGGTTTGTCCATATCTACCCCATGTCAGTTAGCCAAAAACATCAAGAGAGCCTGGCAACCTCTTAGGGTTAATGACCTACATTTTTAAGACCTAACATAGCCATTATCCAAAAGATTTAGAGAGAGATGTTCATGAGAGAAAATACCTTTTTACGCTTCTAGGGTTCACGATATGAGCTGAAGAGATTGTTGGTTGAATCGGATTCTGTCATTGATCCTTGAGAGGGTTGAAGCAATCTTGGTTGCAGAGCTCTTTCTTTCTTCTTCTTGAATGCAAATGTGCAAATGATGAACAAAGGAACCCTTTTATCTATGCACAAACCCTAATTTCATATTGTAATAAATGCACAACTTAAGTCATTCTGGTTGCCTTATTCTAAGAGAGATCTTTCCAGATCATTGAGATGCACTCAGAACTATTTTAGTGATAATTAACAATGTAACTCCTTTCCTTGAATCATCCCATTAATCTGCAGATTAAGATATTTCAATTTAGAATCACACCAGATCAAACTATGGAGATCCTGCTTTTGCCAGATGGCTTGTCAGACCAGATCAACCTTGGATGATTAAACTCTTCAAATCTTCTTGTGGATCTTTCATATTTTACTGAGGGTTACTTTAAATATATCTCTCAGAACCCTTTAATCCGTAGCATTTCATGTGCCAAATTTAGGCACCAATTGACTGGCTGGGGGAATTTATTTTCTTCTGTGACTCCCCCTGAGTCAGAGCTCATCTAATTTAGTTTCTGGAAGGAATATCAACACTAGATTCTAGTGCGGATCCATCCCCAACATTTTCTGTACTTCTCTTCACCCAAATCTTGTTCATCTCCCTTTGAACTTCTTCCGCATTCATTTTTCCTTTTCCTTTGTCTTGATGATGCACTAGACCCCTTTTATCCTGATTCTTACTTCTACAGAATTTGGCAATATGATTGGATCTATTGCAATTGTAGCAAGCTATATTTCTTTGCATATTTGACTGATATCCTCTTGATTTGCATTGATTAGCCATATGTCCCATTCTATTGTATGCAAAGCATCTACCATTGAATGAATTGTTTATTTGCATATTTCTACATTCATGAGATTTGTGACCATACCTTTTGCAGTTAAAACATTGTCTGGAGAAGGATGAATTAATCTGATTCATTCTTCTTCTGCATTGATTTGCTTTATGACCAAAGTTATTGCAATTGTAGCAGTATCCATTGAAGGATGGATATCTTGGAGCATTTGGTTGTCTTACTGGAGGTCTTCTAGGCATGTACCTTGGATTTCCTGATCCAGAGTTCTTCTGACCAGATCTGGAGCTTTCACCTTTCTCATACCCCAAGCCTTGCTTGTCATCTACCCTCTTTTGGCTTTCAAGAAGAACTTCACGTTGAGCAGAGCTTATCTTGAATTTCTCTCTGTATTCATTTGTTGTTTGAAGATCCCTTTTAAGAGTATCTATCCGATTCTCAAGTTATTCTTCATTATCTCTAGCTTTTTCAAGATCATATTCCAGATGCCTGATTATTCTATCCATTTTGTGGCAGTCTTCTGACTTTTCTTTGAGAGATTGTTTTAGATTTTCTTCAATTTTTCTTTTCTCTTCAATTTCTTGGGTGAATTTCATAACTCCCGATTCCATTTCATGTCTCACCATAATGACCTCTTTTGATAGTTTCTCACATAACTTGTTTTTCTCATTCAGATCTTCATTAGTATCATTGGCTTCACTTTGACTTGCTAATCGTTGAAGTAGTTCCTTTCTCTTTTTCACAGAGATACTCAATTTTTCTTTGAGTTCATTTATGAATTCATCAGCTTGTTTGAGTCCTTCCCTCAGGTTATTGACTTCAGAGTGAGATTACTCAAGATCATCTAGGGCAGACTGAAGTTGTTCCCTCATACCATACATATCCATTGAGATTCCTAGATCTTCCTCATGGAGGAACTTAGCTCTGATACCAATTATTGGAAACAAGCTAGATAACTAAGAGGGGGGGTGAATCAGTTATCCTAAAATTTTAACTTTTTGTTCTTCTTTAACAATTAGTGCAGCATCAAAACATATAAGCATACATAACCATGAGAGCAGAAATAAAATCAACACACATAACACAATGATTTTGACGTGGAAAACCCTATTAGGGGCAAAACCATGGGGTGACTAACCCAAGATTGTATTCTCTATTAAAAGAATAAGAAGTACAAAATGGCACTTGCCAATTAGGGCTCACTGCCCGAGCACACTGCTCACAAGAGGCACACTGCCTATAAGAGACTCACTGTCTACAAAGTTTATGAAAGGTAACCAAGTGTTTTGAACTAAGAAGAGGCATCCACATATGCTAAGGTTCAGTTCCGGTTAGGCTCAATATACTGATCTACTGCACTTCATTCTTCCTCTCCTTTAGTGCTGTTGTTCTGTCACATACCGGACTTGTATTCTTACTTTCACTCTGCTCTCTGCCTTTCTTCTCACACACTCTCAACACATACACTCCTTCATACCAAAATCCATCTGGTATTTATATCCGCATCAAGGATTTCAACATTTTTCTAGTCAGCAACCGGAATACTCAAGATATTTACTAAACACTGATCTATCGGCTAGATCCATGCTCAATATGTGATGCGTATCAAAAACATAGATATAGAAGTCATCAATCATGTCGGCCAACCATGTATGATTCCTTAAATAGCTTGACCATCATCAATTTCTCATCCGGATTAAGGTCTGATGCTCTGCCGGTCAGTTCTTCCTCAGTCTGCTCTACCTGTCAGGAACCCAATACTTAGATGCTCATATCTTTTCACTCTTTCATCACCGGAGGCTCAATCTCTGGAATGTAGAGGTAATGGTACTCCTCTTGACTTCCCTAAATCTGCACTTTCTTGAGATACATCCTCTGAGAGATCTGAACTTGACTGTCAGATCTTGTTGCATGCTCTATTCTTGTTTACCAAACCAAAACACTCTTCAATCTGACTTCCAGTAAAGACATACTATGTGCTGCGGATGTGTGGGATGAACTTTGTTGCCATCAATGACAACAATCATGAAGCCACACAGTGTCTCTTGCCAACACTATCATCCCTCTACCTCTCAATCTCTCTTCCTATGTCTTTGGACATGTCCCTTACTCTTTATCTCCCTATCTCTCCCCTTTGTCTCATCTATCTCTCCCAATATATGCCAGTCCCCTCTCTATATCTCTCTAAACCCTAAACACCTAAACCCTAAACCCAAGCAACCCTTACCCCTAACCCCTAACCTCTAAACCCTAAACCCAAGAAACTATAAACCTCTAAACCCTAAAAAATTCAACTAAACCCTAAACTTGAGCAACCCTAAACTCTTAAACCCTAAATAATGCCCCTAATCCCTAAGCCCTAAACCCAAGCAACCCTAAACCCCTCTCTCTCCCTCCCTAAAACCCTAAACCCTAAATAATGCCCCTAAACCCAAGCAACCTTAAACCTCTATCTCCCTATCTCTCCCTTATCTCCCTATCTATATCATTCTTCTACCTCTCAATCTCCCTCCCTATCTCTCTGGACATCTCACTCACTCTCTATCTCCCTATCTCTCCCCTCTGTCTCCTCTATCTCTCCCTATCTATCTCCTCTCTCTCTACCTATCTCTCCCTATCTCCCCATCTCTTGCCTCTCTATCCCCTATCATTCCTCTATCTCCCTATCTCTCCCTTCTATCTCTCCCTCTCTCTTATCAACAAAGGAAATGGAAAAAAGAAAACTAGGACTCCCTATCTCTCTCTCCCCTCTCTCTCCCCTCCATCCCCACTCTCTCTCCTGTTAGAAATGAAAGCAACACTACTTCAATGGAAATCTGATTCGAATAAATTTCAGCAATCTTTAACTATGTGTTATTAATGGAGATTGTAACAAAACATAAACCCATAATACATAAATTTACCAGAAGCAGAATGAAGCACATAACACAAGTGTTTAACGTGGAGAAAACCCTTTCAGGTAAAAAACTCTACCAAGAAAAGAGGTCAAATTGTATTATCTTCACAAAAGGAGAGTACAAATACATTCACTTCATTTGTCCTCCAACCTTCACTCCAACAGAACCTGGGTACCTGTAAACTGTTATATTCCTCTCATCTACTATGCTATGGTTTATATAGAATTTACACAACCTCAAGACATTAAATGACTTCTTACAAGCCCATAACACTTGTCAAGAGTCAACAACAAAACATTGGGCATCCATGGCCAAGAATAGGCTCTTACGAGATCATAAATGTTGTCATACATGCATCCTACACTTGGAAAAAAGTGCCCATGCAAGCTTGAACGCCTTGGGGCTAAAAATAGCCACTTACAACATCTTATGATGTGTCATATGCTATTATTAGTGTCATAGATTCTTATGACAACTTACAGTTTTCATAGAATCTCTTACACCTTCTTACAGTATCTATGACGTGCGTTATAACACTAAAAATAGATTATTCCTCCACATGTGCACCCCACTTTAACCAATTACCATTTACCATAGTAAATGACATCTCGTAACTACCGCCAGTAACTCTGGGACTTACCGTGCAGTAACTCCGTAATTACCGTGGACAGTAAATAATTTTTACCACTGCCAGTGAAACTTGTACATCCCTTATGGGTAATTACAAATTACAAATAATAAATGGAATAAATACAATATTGGGATTTACAAAGTTAATGGTACCTTATACCAACATTCTCCCACTTGACATTATACATTGTAAATCAACCCATAGGAAATCAAATGAAAAATAATCAAGCACTAGAAACAAGGCCCATGGTCTCTTTGCACCACACGAACTTCTCTGTGCTCACAGGCTTGGTCAATGAATCTGCAACATTCTCCTGAGTGTCTATCTTCTTCAACTCAATCTCTCCATTTGCAACCAACTCTCGAACAAAGTGATACTAAACATCAACATGCTTAGTTCGAGCATGATATATGGGATTCTTAGCCAAACAGATAGCACTCTGGCTATCACAACCAATCTAAATGATCTTGCAATCAAAACCAATACCTGTACACAGTCTTCTCAACCAAACTGACTACTTAGAGACATGAGTAGAAACCATATACTCTGCTTCTGTGGTGGACAAAGCAACTGTGGGCTGCCTCTTACTCATCCAACTCATTGCACCTCCAAACAAAGTAAACACATAACCACTAGTGGACCTTCGACTATCCAAGTCACCTGCCTAATCTGCATCAACAAAACCCTGTATGTCCAAAGATTTATCAGCACTATCAATATCAGAATAAACCAAACAACGATCAAGAGTACCTGTAAGATATTTAAACACCTTCTTCACATAGTTCCAATGCTGTCTACCAGGGTTAGACATAAATCTACTCAAAACTCTCACTGCTTGGGTAATATCTGGTCTAGTGCAAACCATTGCATACTTCAAACTCCCTACAACACTAGCATATGGCACAATAGACATATCCTCAAGATCATCCTCAGTCTTTGGACGCATATCTAATGAAAGCTTAGTACCAATGGGTAAAGGAACTCTAACTGGGTTATAGTCCTACAAACTAAACCTCCGCACAATAGTATTCACATACTTACTTTGTGACAATCAAATCTTTCTGTTAACTCTATCCCTCCTGATCTCCATTCCCAAAATATACCTTGCAGCACCAAGATCCTTTATCTCAAATTTACCTGAAAGTTGGGCTTTAAGCTCATTGACCATACCCTTAGTATTGCTGAAAAACATGTCATCAACATACAAAGCAATAACCAGTATAGAATCATCAACACAATGAATGTAAACACAATGATCCTCCTCGCTTCTAACAAAACCCAATTTCAAAACAAATGAGTCAAACTTTTGATACCACATTCTGGGGGACTGTTTCAGACCATAAAGAGACTCTTTAAACTGCAAACCCAATGTTCTTTTCCTTTTACCTCAAAACCTATAGGTTGTTGCATATAAATTTCTTCTTCAAGATCTCCATGCAAGAACGTAGTCTTAACATCCATTTGCTCAATCTCCCAATCATAAGCTAAAGCAATGGATAAGAGAAATCTAATAGAAGTCAATTTAGCAATGGGAGAGAATATCTCACTAGAATCAACTCCCTCTCTCTGGGAGTAGCCCTTGGCTACTAGTCTAGCCTTGTACTTCTCCAATGACCTGTCTGCTCCAAACTTCTTCTTGAAGATCCACTTACATCCTATGGCCTTTCTTCCTTTGGGCAAATAAACAAGATCCCAAGTGTTATTAGAGTCTAAAGCCATCATCTCCTCCTACATGGCTAGTTGCCAAGACTCACTATCATCTACAGAAATAGATTCCCTGTAGGATCTAGGTTCATCGTTAGTACTCAATAAAGCATATACACAATGGAAATCTGGTGGGCTATACCGGTCAACTGGATTCCGTTGTCTTGTGGATCTCCTCAAGGGTGGAGTAAGAGACTCTGCTCATTCTTCTGCATGATCATCTGTACCAACTTCTTCTGTCACAACAGATTCATCTTCATCAAAACTACTTGAATCTTCTTCTTCTTCTTCACCCCCTAATCCATCATTCTATTCTTCCTGAAGTGCATCTTGGTGCTCTAACTCAAAGTGAACTCTCTTTACCTTTTCATCTTTTTCTTTTGGCTACTCAAGTTCAGAAATAGCTCTAAGTTCCCTAAAAATTACATCTCTAGAAAATATAATCTTGCGGGTTAGTGGATTGCAAAGCTTATAACCTTTCACATTATCACCATATCCAATGAATGTACACTTTTCAACCTTTGGATCCAACTTAGATCGCTTTTCCTTAGGCACATGAACAAAAGCCTCACAACCAAAAACCCTTAAATGTGAAACAAAAGGTTTCTTACCTATCCACACTTCATAAGGTGTCAAATCAAGAGCCTTACAAGGAGATCTGTTTATCAAGTAGCAAGCAGTACACACAGCCTCTACCCAAAAGTATTTATCTAACTATGCATCACTAAGAATACTTCTGGCCCTTTCCATAATTGTTTGGTTCATCCTTTCTGCAACACCATTCTGTTGTGGTGTATACGGAGTTGTCTTTTGTCTGATTATACCTGCATGCTTGCAAAACTCATCAAAATCCTTAGAGCAATATTCCTCTCCATTGTCAGATCTTAATATTTTTATCTTTAAACCTGATTGGTTCTCTACTAAGACTTTGAATTCCTTAAACTTAGTGAAAACTTTAGATTTATGCTTCATAAAATAAATCCATGTAAATTTGGATACATCATCAATGAAGGTTACAAAATAATGAGATTTTCCAATAGATTCATTATCCACAGGTCCAAACACATCCGTATGAATAATTTCTAACTTCTCTTTTGCTCTATTGCTTCTTGAAGGAAATGATTTTCTATTTTGTTTACTAAACACACAATGCTCACAGAAATCAAAGTGCTCATCAGAATAAGAGAAACCGTCCAACAAATTTTTATTCTTAATAGTTTTCAATACATTATTGCTTGTGTGGCCCAATCTACGGTGCCACAACATACATGTATTTTTAGTAGTGGCCTCAGATACATAGGAGGCATTACAAACTGTAGTGGCTTCAAGCTTAAACAAGTTCCCAAATCTCTTCCCTTTCGCTACCACCAAGTTCCCTCTCACCAATTTGCAGCCATGCTTGTCAAATGTCACATGCATTTCTAAATCATTCAACTTTGAAACTAAAATTAGATTTCTAGCTAATCTAGGAACATGCAAAACACAAGGGAGGGTTTTAATCCTCCCATCACTAAAACACAACAATACCTTTCCTTTCCTGACAATCGGATATGTAGAGTTGTCACTAAGGTAAATATTACCTCCATCATATTCTTCATATGAGGAGAACCATTTCTTATGTGGGGTCATATGAAATGAGCATCCTGAGTCAATCAACCAATGATAATTAGAAACAAGATTACATGCAGAAAGTAAAACTTCTTCACCTGCATTCGATGACTTATCTGAAGCACTCTCCCACTGTTTCTTGGGATTTCTGCACTCCTTCACATGTCCCCTTTTACCGCAGTTCCAACACTTAACTCTGTTATTTTTACCAGGAGTCTTAGACTGGCCCTTGGACTTGTCCTTAGCCCCTTTCTGATCTCCCTTACGTCCTCTTTCCTTAGACCTTCCCCTGACACTGAGAGCATCCCCTGAACTATCTGAACTCTTCTTCCTCAATTCCTGTGACAGTAGCACTGAAACAAGAGCATCTAGCTTCGGATCCACGAGATTAGCAGTGATAGCAAGGATAACATTCTCCCAAGGCTCATGTAAAGAACAAAGAAGTAAGATACATTTATCTTCCTCACTAACCTCAACATCTACTAAATCAAGTTGACTCACTAACAAATTAAAATAATTTAAATGCTCTACAACTGATTCACCTTCTCGCATTTTCATGGAAAGCAATTCTTTTTAAATAAATTTTATTTACCATACTCTTGGCTTGATAGATCTCACCCAACCGTTTCCACAACTTGTATGCAGTCTCTTCCTTTGCAACATTCAACAGGACAGAGTCTGAAAGACACAATCGGATGGTTCCCCGTGTCTTCTTATCCAGTCTATCCCACTCATCTTGAGAGACATCGTCAGGTTTCTTCTCTTTTTGGACATCCAACCATTGGTTTCTTTCTTCCAACAAATCTTCCATTTTTAGCTTCCACAACTCATACCCCGGTCCGTTGAACTTCTCAATGTCCATACGAGAGGTTGATGCAATGGTGGATGCAACCATAATAACAACACAAGACCTGCAAAACAAATGCAACCAAATCTCCCACCGCAGCTACAGCTTCCACACTACCACCCAAGAGTCAAAATTGGTCAGGCTCTAATACCAAATGTTAGAAATGAAAGCAACACTACTTTAATGGAAATCTGATTCGAATAAATTTCAGTAATCTTTAACTGTGTGTTATTAATGGAGATTGCAACAAAACATAAACCCACAATACATAAATATACTAGAAGCAGAATGAAGCACATAACACAAGTGTTTAATGTGGAGAAAACCCTTTGGGATAAAAAACTCCACCAATAAAAGAGGTCAAGTTGTATTATCTTCACAAAAGGAGATTACAAATACATTCACTTCCTCTATCCTCCAACCTTCACTCCGGCAGAACCTAAGTACCTGTAAACTATTATATTCCTCTCATCTACTATGCTATGGTTTATATAGAATTTACACAACCTCAAGACATTAAATGACTTCTTACAAGCCCATAACACTTGTCAAGAGTCAACAACACAACCTTGGGCGTCCATGGCCAAGAATAGGCTCTTATGGGGTCATAAATGTTGTCATACATGCATCCTACACTTGGGAAAAAGTGCCCATGCAAGCTTGAATGCCTTGGGGCTAAAAATAGCCACTTATAGCATCTTATGACGCGTCATATGCTATTATTAGGGTCATAGATTCTTATGACAATTTACAGTTGTCATAGAATTTCTTACACCTTACAACATCTATGACGTGCGTCATAACACTAAAAATAGATTATTCCTCCACATGTGCACCCCACTTTGACCAATTACCATTTACCATAGTAAATGACATCCCATAACTACCGCCGGTAACTCTGGGACTTACCGTGTAGTAACTCCGTAATTACCGTGGACAGTAAATAATTTTTACCACTGTCAGTGAAACTTGTACATCCCTTATGGGTAATTACAAATTACAAATAATAAATGGAATAAATACAATATTAGGATTTACAAGGTTAATGGCACCTTATCCCAACATCTCCCTCTTTCTCCCTCTCCCTCTCCCTTATCGAAAAAGCAAACAAAAAAAAGAAAACTAGGACATGCAAAGAGGGATGAGGATATAAATTTGGATGATGAAATGAAAACAAGATAAAATGAAAGTTCATTGGATGGGAAGACTGATGAGAGGAGAGGTAGATAATAGTAAAATAAGGAAAAATTGGTGGGATCTAAAGGGAAAATGGAAAGGAAAAGGAAAACTAGGAGAGAGAGAGAGAGAGAGAGAGAGAGAGAGAGAGAGAGAGAGAGAGAGTAGGATGTAAAGAGATGAGAGAGAGAGAGAGAGGAGGAGAGGGAGAGAGAGGATAATAGAGAGAGGGGTAAGGAGGGAGGGAGTGAGATGATTTTATTTCACCATAATGCAAGTGTGTTATAATGCACTTGCATTATGCTTTGCTTTGGTAATTTCTAAGCCTTTGGCTTGGATTTGCCTTGGGCTTCCAACCCAAAGGCTTGGATTGTGTTTTGGACATCCAAAGACATGTTTTTGTAGATTGTAACCAAATTATATAATCTAGAACATGCTTCCCATCAGGTTTGCACTTGTTTCAATGACAAGTCAAAAAAATACCACCATAATCTTAAGCTCTCTTTTAGTTTTCTAACCATATAATTTTTCACATTTTGAGTATGTTAACGATTTCATCTTTAATTTCTTTTGTTAGTGTATCTATTTTTTGTCAAAAACTAGTGTGTGGTATTTTTTATTTTTTTAAAAACCGTTCATCAAAATTTCAAATAAATTACATTTTTAGAAACTAGACTCCATTCTACACATTAAAAAAATGGATTTTGGATTAATTTTCAAAAAAATTAGGGGGAAGCACACTCAATTTTCTATTTTTTAGGATGTGTCCACTTTGAAATTTAGTAAAAAATTAATTATTCATGAAAAAATAATCAAAAAATTAGGGATAAACTACATGGTGTCAGCTAATTTCTCACCGAAGTGATTTTTGAAATACAAAAAAGGTTAACATTTTAGGGGGAACACACCAGATGCTATGTTATGTTTTTTTGAAAAAAAACAAGACCAATTTGTGTGCCCCCCCTTTTTGAACCCCTTAATCTCAACCATTTTTGAAAAAAAATAGTAGTTTAGAAACTAGATTCAAAGCACTATAACTCTTGTTTTTGTTGTATCTTCAAATTTTGAGTGTAACTATCTTCAATTTCGCATCCAACATTAGTCTTTCCTGATTTATGAAAAAAAGTGACATCTTAAGACCCCCTTTTGGTCCCCCATCTTTGTGAACTTACCCTAGTTTGGGTAGTTAATAAGTTGAATGTCTTTATAAAACTATAGAATGTAATCATTTATAGTGAACTGAAGATGAATGACTGAGTATTGTTGTGTTAGAGCCTTTGGCTCTTCTCTTTGTGTATCAATTTCAATAATTACTATTCACCTAAAAATGATATAATAATTTTTATGTAATTGAAGACCCGATTAAATTTAATCTTATGATAACAATTTCATTTATTGGATCAAACCTATCCTAAAACTCTACATATGGAATGCAGTTGTAACGTGTCAACAACAATTGGTTTGTGAAGCCTACACATCCTCTTCTAATAGTGGCACGATAGACACTCAAACTTCTTTTCAAGATGAAGGGCAAAGATAGAACATTATTTATACTCTAGGTTTTCTCTTACCGTGCTGCATGACAGAAGCTATTACATGCATTAGACTTTGGCATTTGAGACTTAGTGAACTAACAAATTGTTTGTTGCAGGTGGGAAAAACACTTGACGCTATGATTGTAGGTGAGATTTGATCATCCTTGTCATCATAGGTGAGCTTTTGTTTGTTTTAAATTGGCAGAGCCACTTTTCTAAAATTCTCAGTGAAATTGACTCTCTTACCCTTAAACCAAAAGATATGGACTTAGTGACATTTTTCTGGGCAATTGCAAAAATCTATAGAAGGTTTGAGTTCTGCCTTTAAGGAAATAATCATAATGTATGGTCTTTGTTGTTGCTTTGGATTTGAGGCATGTTGAAAAGGGGGATTAATGGCTTCTCTTTATTTGTAACTATCTATGTACACAATTTCAAGAAGATCAAGTAGAGTATCATGAAATGGGTGGCATGATGATATTGTTTCTAGAAGTAAAAGATTTCTAGAGCCTAGATCACATTAGCCATGAGAATTCTAGGCCTATATTGGAAAGGAGGGCATAATGGTAAAATTATATCGATGTACAAAAGAAGATTACAATATCATTTATATAGGCATAATAACGGTTTAACTGCCCATAACTATCTAAACTGGAAAATAACTAGAAAATAGATTATAAAAGTTAACCCTAAGGATTAACATGTTAACATCCCCCCCTTAATATGAAGGGGTTATCTTAAAACCAAGCAATATATTGAACTGTAGCAGTATATTGAACTGCTCAAACTTCTCTCAGCCAGGTACTTTGGTGAGGATATATGCTGGATGATTTGAAGCATCTTGAGAAAAGCTTGCTACTATGACATGTCTTAAATTAAGACTGAGCCCGTTTCTTTGACAGGTCTCAAATTTGTTTGACCTTAATCTGTTACCTTAACAGGGTTCAAACTAGAATATTGAGCTTGTTGCTTTAAAAGGTCTCAAATTAATGAATTGAGCCTATTACTTTGATAGGTCTCAAATTTTTGCTGGAATTGAGCTTATTACTTTGACAAGTCTCAAATTGGGACTTGTTTTGTCCATACTACAAGCAATATCAACAATCTCTGAATTGAATTCTCCACTCAAATTTTGGCATACACATTCTCCACTCAAATTTGGCATACACACAAGTTTCCCCACTTAGCAGGTGAGAGAAAAATGCCAAGAAATTGGTCTCCTTGATGGAGTACATTATAACCAATAAAGGTTAGCATCATTGTCATAAAAATCATCAAAGGCATGGTGAACATAATGGGAATCCATAACACTCTAAAGATGAGCATAATCAATTTTGTCCTCAGCAATAACATTGTCATCACCAAAAATATTTTCATCACCAAAAACATTGTCATCACCAATAGAAGCGTCAACAACACTTAACATAGTTGTATTTGGAGTATCTGTTGAAATCTCTGTCAAAGGTGTCACAACTGCAGTATGTAAAGAAGCATCTAATGTCTCCCTTGGGAATGGGTCAAACAAAGAATTTGAAACACATACATGTTTGTGCACTTTATTTTGAAAACAATGAGAAGAATCATGAGTATGTTGACCACATAAAGAATAGGGGTGTAGATAAAAATAAGAAATTGATGTATGGCCATGATGACCACAATAGGAACACACTTTTGGTTGAACCAATTTGACATTGTTAACTTGACATGTATTCATAAGCTTTCTAGATACAAATTTGATTAGTTTCAAATATTCTGGAACATAAGACCCAACAAAACCTTGATAACCAAGACCACATTTACCCCTATTTTTTTTTTACATTGTCAAACTCTCACAATGGGTTTGGATGGAGTAATAAAGTTAGACTCAAGGGGTTTCTACTTTTGTGACTTAAGAGGAGACACCACACCTTTCTTCATGGACCTTTTAGGTTTACTTGCTCCTTGTTTTGAGGTGCTAGAAGAAGGTACATCCTTTACATCTTTCTTTTGTGCTTTAGCAATGGGTGTATTATTTTGTAACCTATCTATTTCTTGTTGAAGCAAGATATATTGAGCACAAAAATTGCATAAAGGTAGGCTGAAATTGCCTCCAACACTCAGATATTTGAGTAGCTTCTTCTATGTTTGCAACCTTAATCTGTAAAGATAAAATACCCTCTTCATATAAACTAGATCCCATGATGTAGAATGCTCAGAAACAACAAACTTAGCTCCAATTATGTACCCTTATATCTCCATGAAACAATAATACATAGTTACAACCTTATCACTCCAAAAAAAATTACACCCTTCAAATCTTAAACACTCCAAGAAAACCATTTCTAAAATCCATCTGTTTAAAAACATATGACCTTATGAATTGACATGCAACATGCATTCAACCTACTTCCCCTTTTATCACACCAAAAACACCTTATAACAACAATTACCCCCCTTATTTCTTCATAGACCCTTATTTGAATGTCACACTTCAAAAACCCTCACAATATTGATGGAATTTACCACCACATACGCACATACTGCTCAAAACCCTTACAATAGCAAGGTTTTTAATATATAATGAATTTACCACAATTTTTCTTATCCTTATACCTTGAAAGTAGTTGATTACTTCACATTTTCACTGAGCATTACATGTTTTCTACAATATGTAGCCTTGTTAATTAGTCATGCAGGATCAGGTAACATATTTGAAACTCCAAATCTTCCTTAGAACCAGTATTCCTCATTCTATTCTTGGGAAAGAGTCATAGAAAGTCTAATCTACCACCCTAAAAATAGTGCAACAACTTACCAATAGTTGCAGAGCGGAATGTAGTCCATCCATCTACCACACTTCTGTTGCCAATAACCATGTGATTCATGTTAATCCCATCTCCAAGCATCATCATATTTTCTTGTCTATTGCTCATATGGAGCAGCTAGGACTCGAACCTAGGACCTTTAATTTTTGTTGTTGGAGTGCTCAACCAACTAAGCTACTAGCCCCTTGTGGCCATTCCATCGTCAGTCCTGGTGTGGCTTATTTCCAACACTCCCCCTTAAGCCACATTATAGGTACTTAGGGATCCTAGCATGGCTCTGATACCAATTGTTAGGCCCAGATTAGAAAGGAGGGCATAATGGTAAAATTATATTGATGTTCAAAAGAAGATTACAATGTCATTTATATAGACAGAATAACAGTTTAACTGTCCATAACTATCTAAACTAGAAATAATTGGAAAATAGATTACAAAAGTTAACTCTGAGGATTAACACATTAACAAAGAATGCAAGATGTCTCTCTATTATAGTACAACATGGAGATAGAAAACTTTGAGACACATTTAAAGAAGTATATAAGAATAAATTCATTATTTACATAAATTCCTTTGTTGATTAAGCTACTATGTCTACTCATTTTCCTTTTATCTTATATTTGGTTTATTGTTTTAATTTATTGCTACAGTATTGAAGAACTTAACACAGGGTGAATAACAGAATTTGGAATAGAAATCTACACAACAAATAGAGTCACTGAGCACTAAGCTTGATAAAAAAAAATGCATTTCTCATAGTCCAAGTAGTAATATAGAACTGTACTAACACTACACAAGGTGCTCACATTGATCACAGATGTTAAGATTTTCAAAAAGAGGAATACTGTGTACCTATAAACTGCAAAGAAAAACTTGTGTTCGATAGCATTTGACAATTTATTTAATGGGGCATTTTTTCAAAACAAACACAAGGTCACCCCTCTAGAGTAGTTTGTTGTAGGTTTATGAAATACTTTACATTAGAAATTTAAAAGCATCCATAGACCAAAATTATCAACAAAAATAAATTTCTAGAAAACCTATGGCAAAAATTTATTTGAATCAACCCTTTGACTATAGAGTAACTTAGCACTGGATGAATAATAGATTCTAGAACATAAGATTAGTTAGCAACTACTTTTACTGAAAACTTGTAAATCAAATATCTTGATTGCTCTAATCCATTATAAAGTGCAGAACCCTGGTAACATTGCACATAGTGCTCACTTTGCCTATAGATGTTAAGATTGCCAATAAATGGAATAGCGAGGGATCTAAGAATCACAAATATCCTTGTTTTGGAGGCATTTTGAAGAAGTGATTCAATGAAGCATTTATTTAAAAATCAATGCAAGATCAATGAAAAATCTCAAGTAGCAAAAGGATAAAGTATTGAGTCTTAAAGAATGGATCCCTAACCCAAGAGAACTTAATAAAGTGTTGAAATTGAGTACATACCATATCCAACTTGCTGGGTATGGTGTAGCCCAACATTGTAAACCAAAATTGCTCGTTGTCAACTATTCATCCTAAAGCAATAAATTTGATTTTAACATTATTTCTTTCAAGTTTTTAATTTTACCAATGACTTGGCACTCGATGCAAGTATTGCAATGGGAGTTTTTTATCTCTTTCCTACTTGTGGTATGATAAGTTGTGTAGAAAGAAATTAAGTTTTAAGTGTTTAAACTTCATGTTCCAATTCTGATGTATATCCCATCTTCCTTTCTTTTGATCATTGATTTGATTTGTCTTCATGAATGGATTCATGCTTGTCATAAGGACAAGGTTCTTTTTGCAAGTTTGATGAAAGGAATGGTAAATTTATAATATTGTGAGTATCCTGCATAGATTTCACATTTTTGTGATGCAATATACATGCTTCACCTTCAAGATTTGCAAAACCAAAAGAGAAATGTAAAAGGTCAAAGATGCTTACTTGAGATGATCTAAATGGAGGACAACCATTCTTGGTCTTACAAAACATTCAGATATTATTTTTTAAACACAAGCAAGTAGAATCTCATAGGGTAGTGTTGACCTATTTTTCCCCTTTGGCCAAATAGCCCATCCATGAAATCTCTAAGTGTTTTCTCTTTTCCCCCTTTAATCCCTAGGTTATTTCCTGTCATATTTTGCTAAAAAATTTTGCAGGTTTTATCATTACCACATCCTCGCTGGTATGTCTAATGAACCCTTGCGGGCTTGCGGGAGCTAGGATGCAATATGACCTCTTACCGCAATACCACAGTACTCTGTGTGAAGCATGGCGGGCCGGCGGTAAGGAAGTAAATGTCACCGTATTCTCACAACGGTTTGTGGGCAAGCCCATGGGATAGCGGTGAAGATTTAACCCATGCATAAAACAGGTTTACCGTGCCCCCGTGACTGTTAGTTGAAAGGCTCGTGGGCTTGCGGGAATAAGGAAGGTAGCATGGAGCCACCCACGACAATATCACAACAGTTAATAAAGCAGTCTGTGGGCCAACGGTATAAACTCTAGTGGTATATAATGTGTTCATTGTTGTACCGTGGCAGTCACAGGATTGGCTTGCAGGTTTGTGGTAAGGCTTGAGCTGGGTATAAGATGTTCCTGCGGTCCCATAGGAGTCTTTTCTCTTGTTTGTGGGATGGTAGTAAAATGTAAAGTGTTTACCACATTGCCGTGGTGATCACAAAGAAGCCATGCAGAATGGCGGTAAGCCTTTAAACAGAACTATATTCACCGTTGTACCGTGACAGTCAGTAAGGAGGCCTGCTGGTTTGCGGTAAAGGGGTAAATAAGGCATATAATGGTCACAACGCCCTCACAGTGGCTTCAAGTGAAGCTTGCAGGCGTGCCATATAAGAGATGAAGTGATAACTGTCGATCCAAAAGGGCAATCTCATCCATGACCCAGATTTGAAGGAGGTTATCAAGCATCCCGAAGGTAGGAAGTTTACAGACTCGGCTAACAGGGAAATTCAGAGGCTGATTATTGAAAGGATTCAAAATTGATAGGGCACAAGATCAAAGGGTTCAAAGATTAAACTGTTGTAAAAGATTTGCTTGATGAGTTTGAAAGGATTTATCTCATATGTCATTAAACCAAATTTGATCTTCTTAGCTATCCCTTATCAAATATTTACAGCATTTATGGTTGTAGGTGACAAACTAGTTGTTCGCATTGAAGGAAATATCTTTCATCTACCTAGGTCTCTAGATATTTTCTACAGTTAATTCTTGCAAATAGACATCACTTCTAGAGAGATATTTTCTGACAGAGCCCTTGGGGCAATTCATTGTAACCTAATTAGGTCATTTAGAAGGACGTTATATATGCATGAACGTAAGGTGTAAAAAGGGTTGGAAAATAGTTAGTCTTATACTTTTGTTTTCCAAACAGAGCACTTCTCTACTATAATTGTGCCTTCTGATTAAATATATGCTAGTTATTTTACCTCTTCATGCAAATTTTAACTCTGTGTGACCTAAGAATGATGTGTTTGTGAATGCTTAATTCCTTCTAATCATTTCTTGCTCCTTACCTCTGTTAAAATTAGTTTGATCTATGTATGTTTATTAGTTGTATCTGGTTATTTTGTGCATCTTCTTAGTTCTGTGAGAGCTCTTTTATTCAAACCTGGTGTATCACCCCCTTTCATTTTTAGTTTATCCTTCTTACCCTTTTCCTCTGTAGTATTAGCACTAGATTTAGTTATTTTCTCTAAGCTTTAGGCTTAGAATGAGGAACCAGCCTTCTCTGGAGGTCCGATCTCAATTTGCAAGGTCCCACACCTTGAGATCATTCCCATTGTGTCATTAGAATGCTTGGATTCTCTCCAAGCTGGGTGCAATTCTATGTGATAACAATTTTTGGCACGCCCAATGGGACTCTCTGCTCTGAGTGAGAGCTAGACTGAGAATTTTGGTGTTGTTCTTGGTTCATTTGCTGCTGTGAAAGCATTCATAAGGCACCTGAAAACTCTGCTGATCCAGTCCCTACACAACAATCCAACATTTCACGCCTGGAGTGCAGATAAGGTCTTCTTCTAGAGGTAATTTCTAGTTTATTGAACTCTCATTCACTGAAAGAAGAAGAACAAGACTGTCCTAGTCCCCTGTGAGGGAAAACAAAAATAATATTTTAGTGCATATAAGAGCTTGATCTACTCCTCCCCCATTGAATTTTCAAGTTAGGTCTCAGCATTCCGTTAGGACCCTACATATACCTATAGTCATTAACCTGAATATACCTAACATGACAAGAAACTTGCCATTGGTTGCATTTCATGGGGACAACCCTCTAGACCTAGCACAGTATGATGACATCCCCACGTCATCCTTAAATGCTATTGTAGATTAGGAAATCAAATCGAGTTAGAAAACACAAACCAAATGCAAATTAAGACAAATAGTTATACCTCAATCATGAAAACCCAATCTCATCAAGGGAGGAGGAAGCTTGCACCCAAGAGCTCCTAAGACATGATAATCCCTAGATAATGATTCAAATGTGAAATGCTATCCTAATTATGCAACTCACAATTCTAGCTCAATAGAAATTTGGACATGGTAACA
This sequence comes from Cunninghamia lanceolata, assembly GCA_027924645.1. Lineage (NCBI taxonomy): Eukaryota > Viridiplantae > Streptophyta > Pinopsida > Cupressales > Cupressaceae > Cunninghamia > Cunninghamia lanceolata. The sequence goes on from BSBN01001019.1 coordinate 2,956,800, forward strand.
TTACTTAAAACTTGGATCCCAAAATGGGTGGAGAGAGGTTCTATTTATAGAGATTTTGGAGGGATTTTGATCTAAGGGTGGAGATTGATTTGGAAGATCAATGGTGGAGGATAAAAGTGATGTGGAGGGCCTAGATTTGATCTTGGAGAAATGGAGGGCTATGAATAAAAGTAAATCTTTTATTCATTTTGGGAAAAGGGGTGATTAAATGAGCATGGGTGTGAAGGATTATTTTTGAATTAAAGATTCATATGGGAATGTAAAATGAATTAAAAATTTATTTGGGGATAAGTGGAAATAAATGAGTATGGGCGAGGTAAGGGATTGTAAGGAGAATTAAATGTGATGTGGGATGTTTTTTAAATAAAAAATTGACTTATGTGGATTTATTTCAATTTTTTATTTGGAGGATATGGGGAAGGGTGTTAAACTAGGTTTGACCACCCAAATGAGAGGTTAGGATTAATTAAATGTAGGTTTTGTTTAATTAATCCTAGGGCTAGGATGAGGTAGGCTAGGGTAGGCAATTAAATAATAGCTATTTAATTGCCTAGGGTAGGGATAGGTCAATTAATAGGCTGAATTAATTAGTTAACATGGTTTTAACTAATTAATTAGATTTAGTGAAAAGGGGGAAATTGATTTAATAAATATTGCATATTTATTAAATCAATTAGCTAATGTTTGGACTATTGAACAAATAAAATTAATTCATTTGTTGGGATAAAATAATGGAAAATAGGGTAATGAAGGGATAATTAATTAAATAAAAATTTAATTAATTAATTAGAAGGGAATTTGGTATGTTTAGGGATGTCGGGAGTCGGTTTGATGGTAAAAGACATTTTTAGGTGTCTACATTTGCCCCTCTTTGACGTGGCATCAGGACCTAGGAGGGAAGTGGCGTCAGGTCGAAGAAAAATATGCCCTAGCTGCCGGGAAAGAATAGGATGGATAAGGGATGCCCCCTCGAGAGGTCAGCGGGAAAAATAAAAAAAAATTGGGTGAGTTCTCGAAAGGATGTGACGGTAGTGAAAGTTGGATAGGGGATGGCAAAAGACGATGACAGGAAGAAAAATGGAGGAAAAAGGCTGAGATCTACACCTTGGAGGGAAAAAGAGGGGGTGGAAGAATGACATGGCCCACTATATTAGGCGAAGTGGGCCCTTAGATTGCCACATTTGCACACATTTGACTTTTGAGAAGGAGCGAAGGAGAGATGGCAGACCGCAACCCCCAATTCCCTCAACTTTGACACATCTCTAAGTAGTTTCGATCGTTTGGCTGGGCACCAGAGGTTGGACCCCAGGTAGGCTCTAATCCTAACTTTGTGATTTTTTTGGTTTACATGCATTTTTTACGTTCAGGAATTAGGGTTAGAGCGTGTAGCGCCAGAAGGTAAGCGAATTACGCCATCCTCTAGATTGGTGCTATCCGCCAGGGTAGCATTAGGGTGGTTTGTCACCATTTGCCTAGGATTTTAGCACTATCGTCTGAAATAGCACAATATTGGAAAGTGGTTAGGGTTTGGCGTTTTAGCGCCATATGCATCTTAGGGTAGCGCTATGTTGTGAACTAGCACCATTTTGGGTAGTAGCACTATTGTTCATTTTAGCGCTATAAATGGGATTAGCGCAATTTATTAAATATGCACTTTTGGTGGGATTGGCGCTATTTGTTGGATTAGCACCAAATAACAGGGCGACGCCATTTAGTAAAATGGCGCTAAGTATACTGCCCAGTAGCGCAATATGGGGGAGTAGCGCAAAGTATATTGCGCAGTGGCGCTATTATCTAAAATAGCGCCATTTAGAAGAATTAGTAGTGTTATTTTTAAAATGGCACTAAACTTGCTTTGTTTTGGCGCCAAATGATTTGGGCATTCAACATTAGAAGAAAGGGGGTGATTTGGAAGAAGACAAGTAGATTTCTGACCCTAGAGTTGTGGATGCAGGATACACACTCATTTATAGTGTATTTGAGGGAGCAACGCGTGCCATCTATGATGGCATTATTTGATTAGTTTGACGATGCCATGCGGACCCAACTGGCTAGATTGGGACTCTTGACTATTGCGTTGATGCTGCTGCCATGAGCCCATAGGGCTTTGATGACAGCTATGGTGGAGTGGTACCGTTCAGAGACATGCAGCTTTTGTTGCCGACCGGGGAGATCACCATCACACTTGAGGATGTTTATCGCATCCTCAAGCTACCTATTCGCGGCCGGCGGGTTAGATATGACACGAGGAGGGGACAGAGGGCCCTGATCAGAGTGTTTGGCGAGGACCACATTGTGTTATTAGCAAATGGGCGGGACACTGGCGATGGGTGCAGATCCCTTTGCCTTATTCATGTGCACTTTGATTGGTGGTGTGGTTATGCTTGATAGGAGAGGCAGGGGTTTTCCAGTTGGCTGGGGGGAGATGATAGAGGGGATGGTGAGGCATGAGACAATCTATGCCTAGGGACCAGCGATGTTAGGGCAGCTATATCATGAGATGCATACAATTGTCTATCTGCATGATTCAGCATTGTCAGCTGGGGTCACTATGTTACACGTGTGGATTTGGGAGCACATCACAATTACCCGACCGACATGTGGGTACTATTGTTGGCCATTTGAGGCCTTTGTATTTTTATATCGGGATGCAGAGTACATGTATACTACACAGGTGCGGTATTGGAGGTGGATGTTAGATGATGTTATCCGGGTGATGTGGCGACCTTACATCGATGTGGAGCCATGGCCAGATGATGATATTCATCTGCCTTATACATTTCAATAGCGGTACCTGATGGGTCGTGGAGACCGTACTATAGAGATGTATCTACCCTTGCGGGTCATGCAGCAATTTGGGTTGAGGTAGGACACTCCATAGCAAATGGCCATATTTGCTCGGACCCCTCAAGATGCGCCCTTCTGGCCTACAGCCATACAGCCACAGGTCGCCTTAGATGACTTTGCAACTCTACGGCCAGTATGGTGGGATTGGGGGAGCACGGTCAGGGATGTAGGAACTACTCCTGCATATGACATATGGTGGCAGATGCGGCAGCCGACACGGTTTACGGACCCAGCAGAGGAGGCAGTCCCGGTGGAGGAGGCAGCAGGGTCAGGTGGTGATGATGATTCAGATGATGATGGAGATGATGACTCTGAGGGGGATGATTTCCTAGAGGAGGGGAAGGCAATCATTGGAGACAACCTCGTGGAGGTTGGAGTAGATGGAGAGGAGAGGGTGGTTGGTAGGGATGGTGAGCCGATGGATGTGCTGGCAGTGGCAGCAGCTGGATAGGTACCCCAGCAGTAGGTTAGACAGCAGGCACCTGTTCAGCAAGTGTAGATTGGAGTGGGGCGATAGCCTAGAGGACCTCAGCAGCATGGGGGACAACTGAGGGTGGATAAGGGTGAGCTACCCCCACCACAGGTAGGGCAGCAGCAGGTTGTTGCTGCAGGTGCAGGCTCGTCAGGGGCAAACCCCTCAGGGATAGCTAGAGAGGCAGAAGTTGAGAGGCTTACACCTCGTTGGTGGCCTCGAGGTGAGGAGGAGGAGATGGAGACCTTGAGAGCACAGGTGGCGAGCCTGCAGGAGGCATTGGAGAGTCGAGAGGCAAAGTTGGAGTAGCTGCAGGCCACAATAGCATTATTGGATGGGTCAGATGGGCAGGTGCCTGTGTTACAGGCACAGCTTGCCCAGGCTCAAGGTGACATAGTTACTTTGACAGGGGAGCGAGATGCAGCACTCGCCAGGGCTCAGCAAGAAGAGACTACAGTGGGTAGCCTACAGGCTTCAGGTGGTGGACTAGCCCCAGTTTTGACAGTGATGCAAACACAGTTGTCTCAGGCACAGACACAGTCATATCAGTTACAGGGACAGTTGAGCTAGGTACAGGGGCAACTGTCACAGGTACAGGGGGAGTTGATAGAGACCAGAGGCCGAGTGGAGTATTATCAGGGCCTTTACTACATGGCAGTGCCAGCAGAGCAGCATGCACCGAGCTTCAGCTAGGTCAGTGGATCGAGGGCATCTAGGTCACATAGATCTAGATCGGTTCAGAGTGTTCAGCAGGCGATGGGTCCCCCATCACATGTGCCCCAGTAGGTTCGACACGTTCAGGTGCAGCCGCAGCCACAGCTAGGACCACAAGTACCACCAGGGTCAGGATCCCCGACTCCATCAGAGAGGATCCTTTATGTGATATTTATATCATGTTAGCCCTTAGAGGCATTGTATCAGGACATTATATTTTTTGATGTATATATGAGCGATGTACATTTTTTGTAGTGATTTATATATATGATATGATACTTTTTGATGGTCTATGTGTTTGTTTATTATGATGATGCTCTATGATGATGTTATGGATGTCTATGTTGATGGATACAATATGTTTATATATTTATGGGTGTGTTGTGTTTTTGCGATGCACTATGTTGATGTTATGGATGTACTTATTGATGATTTGTTTATTGTGATATATGCATAGTGTTGTGATCTATGGACTATATGATGTATAATGCAAATAAATGTTCAGGTTAATAAACATTTATTATGGATGCAAAAAATGTGATGTAATGGAAATGTATGTTTATCAAAATAAACACATGTTATGTATGACATATGGATATGCAGCTAAATGTTTATTGATTTATGCCATGTAATGAGTTATAAAATGTCACTAGTGATTATGCAATGATATATGGAATGTAATGTAAATGTGATGATTTATAAAATGGGTCTAAATGATTATGGAAATTTAATGATTCTAAAATGCACCTGTATGATATTATATGCAACTTTAAAAGATTCTAAAATGAACCTAAATGAAATGCAAAATGATTTAAAATGAACCTAAATGATTATGCAACTTTAAAAAGATTCTAGAATGAACCTAATGAAATGCAAAAGGATGAACCTAAATGATTATGCAAATTAAAAAGATTCTAGAATGAACCTAATGAAATGAGATGCAACTTTAAAAGATTCTAAAATGAACCTAAATGAAATGCAAAAGGATTTAAAATGAACGTAAATGATTATGCAAATTAAATAATTCTAGAATGAACCTAATGAAATGAGATGCAACTTTAAAAGATTCTAAAATGAACCTAAATGAAATGCAAAAGGATTTAAAATGAACCTAAATGATTATGCAAATTAAATAATTCTAGAATGAACCTAATGAAATGAGATGCAACTTTAAAAGATTCTAAAATGAACCTAAATGAAATGAGATGCAACGTTAAAAGATTCTAAAATGAAGCTAAATGAAATGAGATTAAATGATTATGAAATGTAGCTAGATGATATGCGAGATGCAGGCTAGGTGATGGGTGGGATGCAAACTAGGTGATAGGTGAGATGATCTAGTCCTGATACACATGACGTTCTTTGTTTGACCCTGAGTGGTGGGGCTGTGGGAAAGGGGACTAGATGGGGAGAGGAGAGGGCTGTATGGGTGGGGTATGGATAGGATTGGGAGCGTCTAGAGGATGGGGGTGGGGAGACGAGAGGATTGTTAGGTCATAAGACACCATGTCATTGAGGGGGGATTTGCTTTGGTTTAGGATGTGTTAAGTGGGAGTAAGATGGGGGGAGATAGGGTAGGTGATTACAAAATCTAGGTCGTGATGGTATAGTTGAATGAGTGATTAGGATGATGATTTTGAGCTAGTAACAGTAGTTGCATAAGATTAATTGAGAGCATTTCTTAGTTTACTATAGCAATGTAGGATACAGTTCACAAAGGTATGAAATGACCTAGGTGATGATGTATATCCCATAATTGCATGGACTAGACCCACAAACAATAGGTTGATTTCATGTGTGCCCAAGGTAGTATAATCTTGCCTAGCCTAGGAAGGGGACTCATAGCGATGAGTGCGAATAATGCATATAAGGTTTTGATGTCTGTATATGTAAATGGGACACATCATGCTAGAACCGAACCAGGCTTCAAGATATGAATACTATTCCTAGAGTAATGAAACCAACCCACAAGCACAGCATACAAAAACAATGACCATGTCTACGCTAGGTGTTGTCCGCCACTTGCCATGATATAATGAGATCAAGGTAGATTTGGAGATGACCTAGAGTGAGACAAAAAGATAAAAATCAATAATCAAAAAGACCAACGAAAAGATACAAATAGCCTTTGTGTACTCTTACCAAGAGACATGTTGATAGGATGACAGATTTTTGTCCATTGTGGGAAAGATATATCCTAGGATGCGAATCAGTTGGATTTTGATTGGAGGATTTTTGAAAGGTGGGCAAAAGGACAGTCTGGCCATGTGTAAGATTATGGTTGGTATGTTGATTGATGATTTTTGTGTTAGGGGACAGGCTTCAAGTGTATACATAGCGTGTGTATCATTTATGAGATCCAGAAAGCTCAGTGAATGGGGACCATCCAAATGGGTTGGATGGGTGCATCTTAGGTACCTGAGTACTGGAAACATCCTTCATATTCCAGACTGCCTACATACCCTGTGTCCATGGGATCAAGGTACTTTCAAGATGTGGGTGAAATGAATATGTAGTTTTAGTAAGACTTGATGATGTGGGAATGGTTTGGTATGGATGTGATGCGATGAGGATGAAATGGATGTGAGAGGTCGATGTGTGATGGTGATATGTATTGTTTTTCTTTTGGATTTTTTGATTTTGCGATGTTTTTTGGATTTTTTTGATTTTGCAGCTGTACAAACGGAAGCTTACAAGGATCCTCGTTCCATGGTTAAGCCTTGGGATGGGATAGTGTGGGGTGGGTGATAGGATTCGATGTTTCACAATTCCAAGCCATGGGATGTGTGGGATATGGAGTGTTGTGGTGGAAAGAAGACTTATTAGATGGTAGAACTGGCCACTACACATGGCGCCTAAAGCAGCTTTTCACCATGGTACTTATCCAAGGCGTCACCGAAGTGATTTTCACCTTTGGAAGTTTTTATTGCACTCAAGTTTTTTCTTGATTTTTTGATTTTTCTATTTTTTTTATTTTTTTGTTTGGGGTACCAGATGGGTTATGCATAGAATTTCTTTAGATGTAGGATGTTCATAGGCTCATCCAAAGGTTGCCCCTCAGGTGTTGCAAGCTAATATGCTCTTGATCCATAGTCAGCTATGATGACATAAGGTCCTAGCCAATTGGGTTCAAACTTTCCTTGCTTAGAACGCTCTTGCAGGTTCTTCTGATTTTCCATAAGGACAAGGTCACCTACTTCAAATTTTTGGTTTCTGATCCTCTTCTTGTATCTTCTTTTGAGGTGATTTTGATATGACTGTAGGTGATTCAACACATTCAAGCATTTCTCATCCAGTAATTCTAGCTGGTGCAACCTTGTGATTCGGTATTCCTCATCAGTGATTATGTTTTGCAAGGATACTCAGAGAGATGGGAGCTCAACCTCAATAGGTAAAATGGCTTCAGATCTGAATACTAGTGAAAATGGAGTGGTTCCTGTGGGTGTGCGGATGCTTGTTTGGTAGGCCCATAAGGTGGGGTTGAGTTGGAGGTGCCAGTCGTGACCAACTTCCTTGACTGTCTTCTTTAGGATGCACAGAATGGTTTTATTTGAAGCCTCTGCTTGACCGTTTCCTTAAGGGTAGTATGGCGTCGAAAAGTGGTGTTTGATGTCAAATTTTTTGCACAAAGTGCAAAATTCTTGGTTTTTGGATGGCTTTCCATTATCGGTGACGATGGAATGAGGGATACCATAGCGGCAAATGATATAGTAGAGGATGAATTTGGCTATCTGGGTTCCAGTGGTGAAGGTGAGTGGTATTGCTTCCACCCACTTGGTGAAGTACTCAGTAGCAATGATTATGAACTTATGGCCATTGGAGGATGGGGGATGTATTTTCCCTACAAGGTCGAGTCCCCACTGTGAGAAAGGCCACGATGTCATGATGGGTTGCAACTCCTGTGCTGGTGTGTGAATGAGATCCCCATGTTGTTGACATGGTAGGCATTTTTTGATAAACCGGTAGGTGTCTCAATCCATGGTTGGCCAATAATATCCGGTCCTTAGGATCTTTTTAGAAAGAGCGGGTCCACTTGAATGTGCCCCATAGATGCCTACGTGTACCTCTTCCAAGGCTACCTCAGCTTCCCTAGAGTCTAAACATCGTAGAAGCGTGCCATCAAGACTCCTTTTGTACAAGGTATCTCCTACAAGGATGAAGCAGGAGGCTTGACGAATGAATGATTTTTGTTGCGAGGTGGCTAGGTTAGAGGGGAGGATATTGCCATGGAGGTATAGGTAGGTTTCTTGATACCACGGGGATAGGGGACCAATGACTTCGCACACTAGCTCTGATTGAGGAACATCATATGCTAGGATGGGGAGTTCTTCGATCAGGAACTCACACTTCTTGCTGTCTTTCTTCATGTCTACCAGAGATTCGATGGTGGCCATGGCGTCTACAGCTTTGTTGTTGAGCCTTGGGATTTGCTCAAAGTGGATGTCATCGAAGTAGTCTTTGAAGTCATCGACCATCTTTTTGTAGGGCAGAAGCTTATTATCCTTGGTCTTGTACTCATTATTTACTTATTAGATGACTAGTTGAGAGTCTCCATACATAGTCAGTTTCTCAATTTTCCATTTGATGGCCATTCGGAGACCTGTGATATGGGCCTCATACTCTGCTATGTTGTTGGTGCATGGGAATGTGATTTTGAGGGACTTAGGGATGGTGTCACCTTGAGGGGTAACAAATAGGATGCCTGCACCCGAGCCTCTGTGCGTGTATGATCCATCAAAGTAAATTTTCCATGTTTTTGTGGCTAGTGCTATTGTTAGGATGGATTCATCAGGGAATTTTGCTATCTGCAGGGATGGGTGCTTCAGCCAGCTGATCGGCGATAACCTATCCTTTGATGGTTCAATGTCAAATTCAGTGAGGATCATAACTCATTTTGCCTTTCTCCCAGTAGGAGCAGCTCTGTTTAGTAGATACTTCAGTGGATCGATCTTGGCGATGAGCTTGGTATTGTGATTGAGCATGTAGTGCCTCAATTTTTGTGAAGTGAAGACCAAGGCCAGACATGCTCTTTCAATTTGTGTATAGTTTAGCTCATATGACATTAGGGTGCGGCTAATTTAATAGATGGCTCTTTCTTTCCCTTGTTCATCGTGTTGTGCTAGCAAGGCTCCGATAGCTATCTCTGTTGAAGAAATGTACAATAGGAGGGGTTCTCCTTGCCTTGGTGGAGTTAGAATAGGGGGATTAGCTAGGTATTCTTTTAGTTGATTGAAGGCATCTTGACACTGAGTATTCCATACAAAAGCTATATCTTTTATGAGGAGGTGCTGGAATGGTTGACATTTATCAGCCAATTGAGCAATGAACTGACGAATAGATTGGAGTTTTCTTTGCAGACTTCTCAATTGTTTTAGGGTTTTCGGAGGAGGCATTTCAGTGATGGCCTTGACCTTTACGGGATCTACCTCGATTCCTCTTCTAGAGACTATGTATCCCAAGAGTTTGCCAGAAGTTACGCCGAAGACACATTTCTTTGGATTCAGACGAACATTGTATTGCTCTAATCGGTCGAAGATCTTAGCCAATACATCCAGGTGTTCTTCTCTTGTCTTTGATTTGCCTAGTAAGTCATCCATGTAGTCTTCCATGATATCGTGAAAAAGGTCATGGAAGATGACAGTCATAGCTCTTTGATATTTAGCTCCTGCATTCTTTGGGCCAAATGGCATTACCACCCAGCAGTATGTCCCCCATGGGCTTATAAAAGATGTCTTATGCTGATCCTTTTCGGTGATTTTGATTTGGTTACATCCTGAAAAGCCATCCATGAGGGATAGCATCTCATGTCCTGCTATAAGATCCACTGTCATGTCGATGTTTGGTAGTGGGAAGTCGTCTTTGGGGCAGGCTTTGTTGAGGTCGCAGAAGTCAATGCAACAGCGGATTCGGCCATCTAGTTTGGCTACTGGCACTAGGTTGAAAACCCATTCAGGATAATCGATTGGTTTGATGAAGCCCAAGTCTGGTAGTTTCTTTAGCTCTACTTTGACTAAAAGGGCCACCTAGGGATTCATTTTTCTGAGCTTCTGCTTTACTGGTTTCGCATCAGGGTGTACTGCAAGGTGATGAACAACCAAAGCGGGATCTAGCCCTGGCATGTCTGCATAGGTCCACGCAAAATTGTGATTTTTGCGTGTGAAGAAGGTCAAGAAGTTCTCCTGTTCTTGTGTGCTCAGAGATTCTTCTCTATAGGTGATTTTCGGCTTTTCCTCTATCCCAAGATTCATCTCCTGGGCCGGTTCTACCAAGATGGGTGATCTATCTGGATAGACTTTGTCTATCTCGAGAAGGCCCATGCTTCAATCTCCTGGCACCTCAAGGAGGTTTTCACCAGGAGATACGTCTTTTGTTTTTACTTTTTTGGGATCTGACACTGCTGTAGAATAGTTTTCACCATCAGATCTATTTGTGATTTTTATGTTTTTATGACTAGAAGTAGGGGTTGTCTCCCTAAAATAGGCGTGTGTATCAAGTTCCATGATGTATCCTACTCTATGATCTCCCAGGGGGAAGTGATCTCTAACCCCCATCATTTCAGCAGTGGCCTCATCGTTTGGTGCTACGTCAAAGATAGGAGGTCCCTGTTGGTCCCAGTCTATGAGGTTTGGGTATACAAGTGGTAGGTCATTGGATGACGAGGATAAGGTGGTGACCGTGTAGATGGTGCATATGGAAGAGTCAAAGAAATCAACAAAGTCACTAAAGGAGTCTTGATGGTCTGTTTCATTGACGTTGTCGATGTTAGGGGAAACCGTAGCAACCTCAGCTAAGATACATTCACCGGTAGTGAGGATACGGTGTCTTTGACCATATCCTAACCCTTGGGTATAGGGGTTTCTTGTTGCTTGGACTGGTTCTACGATCCCCTGCTCATGAAGGCCGATATCGCCTTGTCCTCTGTAGCCCATGTTTTTGACAATTTCTGAACCTTTACCATAGATTTATGTTGGTATGGTGGGGGCTTCTTGCTCAGTCTCTTCATCCTTATATAGCCAGGATGATATGTCTTCTAGTACATCCTGATCTAGGAGATGTTTCTTCTCAAAGATGGGTGACGGTTTACACTTGATGATGATTGTGTTGACTGCTTCTGTCTTTGGGATGCCAAATGTTTCAGGATTGGGTAATGTGCCCACACAAAAGGTACCATGTAGGTCATATTCTCCACATCCCATGTCAATTAGCTTGATCTTGACCTCGAGCGGTGGTGGTGTTTGGGATGAAGTGGTGGTGATGTTGGCGGGGTCAATGTATGAGGTGGAAGCTATAGGATTAGCTTTGGTGGTGGCTTTGTTGTATGGACAGAAGGTATTGTCATGTCCTTCCAAGAAACTGTAGTATTGGAAGGGGCGGGGGTCAGCGTAGATGGTTACCTCTGTGCCATTGTGGGGGAACTTGAGGCATTGATGGAATGTGGACGGGACAGCTTGCATGGCATGGATCCATGGTCGGCCAAGAAGAATGTTGTAGGGGAGGTCAAGATCAAGGACCTGACATTTTGTTTCCAGTATTTTCTGTCCCACTTGAATAGGGAGCTTGATGGTGCCTTCAGATAGTCATTCGGTGTCATCATAGCCTTTGATTATGATGCACTCGCTGGTGTCTACAACCACATCTGAGTACCCCAAGTGTTTTAGCAGTTTAAGAGTGCATATGTTTAGGCCGGAGCCACCATCTATTAAGACTATTTTGATGATGTGCTTGTGGATACGGACTTCGATGTGTAAGGCATCATTGTGTAGGTGTTTAGAAGCAGGAAGATCTTTTTCTTAAAATGTGAGATGGTGAGGTGCGATGATATGTCCTACCATGGCTTGGAATTGGGTCACATTCAAGTTGGCGGGAACCTGAGTTTCCAAGAGTGCTTTGTCAAGGATGTCTTTGTGAAGGGGGGATGCGCAGAGCAACTCAAGTATGGATATTTGTGCAGGGGTCTTTCCTAGATGCTCTAGGAGGTTATACTGATTGGTAGGTGATGGACGTGTGGTTGGACGAGGGGGTAGGGGATTGGATGTGGATGCAGGTGTTTGTTCAATGGTAGGGCTGTGCAAATGGATACACGGCCACGATGGGTTGTGACAGAACAATTGGGTGCTTGTGCCCAAATGGTGATTGTGTTGACATGGTGAGAGGATGGTTCTATCTGCCCTACGATAGAGTCATAGGATGCGGGTGGTTAGGTGACGTTGTATGTTTGATTGGATGAGGAGGCTTTATTATGGTTTGGCAATGGATCCTTGTAAGTTCTGAGATTGGCGTTTGGCAATGGTTGGGTGCTTTGATCAAGGCTGACTTGATTTTGATCTATAAGGTCTTGGATGCAATGCTTTAGTTGCATGCAGTTAGCGGTTTTATGACCAGCAATGCGATGGTAATCGTAGTAATCATTTTCATTGTACCATGCGGCTTTGAGTTCATTCTCTTGATGAGGTCTAATAGGCAGGAGTGTGATCAAACCTTTCTTGAGACATCTATCGAGGATGTCCTCGATGGGTTCCCCTAAGGGTGTAAACTATCTTCTAGGTTTGCGTGGTTTAGCTTGCCCCCTTTGGTTATTTACATTGGTGGTATAGGTATGTGCAGGTGTTTGATTCTGTACATGTTGGATGGCTTTCACATCTGTGACGCTGTCATTCAAAGTGTTCTTGTTCTACCCCCAATAGCATGACTTGTCATTTGATTGCGTGTTGGCGTTGTTGTTTGTATTGGGGGTGTTGATATGGGGTTTGTTGTTGTTGTTGGATTTGTAGTCGTACAATTTGATGGAGCCCTTGGCGATGAGGGCCTGTTCAATGGTGGTACCTTTGTCGATGACCTCTTCAAAGGTAGATGCGCAAAGGATTTGTAAATGAAACCCTATTTCTTGATTGAGGTTGGTCACAAACATGGTGACGAGTTGTTTTTCAGGAATTGGCCATGGGAGTTTGCTTGCTAAGCTTCTCCACCTCTACAAGAAGGAAGTGAAAGATTCTTTGCTTTTCTGTTTTGTGTTGCAAAGGTCAGTCATAGATATCTCATGTTGGAAGTTGTAGGAGAAATGGTTGACAAATTTCTCCGCAAGCTCAGGGAATGTCCTAATACTTGGGGGAAGATGTGCAAACCACTCGGTGGCTTGTCCACCGAGGCTTCTTGGAAATAGTCTCATAAGATATGTATCGTTATTTGAGACTTCTAAGAAAGCGAGATAAAATTCCCTAAGATGATCCCTAGGGTCTCCCTGTCCCTTGCATTTGTCAAATTTAGGTGTTTCAAAGTTCTTGGGGAAAGGGGGCATGTACAATGTGCGATCAAATGGATAGGGGCAAATGTCCTCAAAGGAATAGTGTTTGCGCTTGCCCCCAGTTTGCATGTCGTCTACCTTTTGGGTCAAGGCATGTACAACATTTGTGAGATCTTGTGGTGGTTGTGGTTGGAGTGTGTAGGCCTATTGATTGGTGAGATGTTGGAGATGGGGTGGGATTTGATGTTGGAGATTTGTTTGGTTGAGGTTTTGGTACTGCGGGTTGGTATTTTGGTTGATTTCTGCTTGATGTTGTTGATATGCGTAGAGTTTTTGGAGAATATGTGGTGGTATTTATGGATTGTTTGATGTTGTGTTGATGAAGTTATGGGGTTATGTGGATACGTGACATTGGACGGATTGACGTTGGATAGGTGGACGTTGGATGGGTTGGACGTATTGTAAGGTGGTTGTGAGAATAATTGTTGTAGGTATGCTATGGTTTGAGGGTTGGGTGGAGGCACACTCGTGGATGTACTTGCATGGGTGATGTTGCCTTGTATGCCCAAGGTGATTTGTGGAATGGAAGAGTTTATGGTGGTTGTGGTAATGGATGTGGTGATGGGTTGAGAGGTGGTAGGAATAGAGGCACTTGTGGGGATTGTAGATGTGATAGTGGTAGAGCTTATGGTGGTGGTAGATATGGTAGGTGTTGATGTTTGAGAGATGATAGGTTGGGTGGATGATATAGATGGTTGGGATGATGTGATAGGAGTGACGTTAGAGGTGGATGGTTGAGATGATGTCATGTTGTGGGGTGGTTGAGCACCAATTTTAAGGAGGTAATCAAGATATCTATTTGGATCCAACCTTAGGATTTTGTCAAGTAGGTCCATGTTATCAGCGTCTTGTGTAAAGTTCAAGACATCTTGATCATCTTGGGACATGGTGGGTGGTGGTGGTGGTGGTGGTTGCAAAAAATGGAAGGGTTTTTCGTTGGGATTGTATGTTGGGATGTGGAAGAATGTTGGTGGGTTGAATGTTTGGTTGATGAGTATGTTGTTGTTGTTGGTGTTAGGCATTCCTATGCCACCATATTGTCTGGATTTTGCCATTTCTTGATTCTTTTTGTGTTGTGATCTAGTTATGGGCATGCACGTATATGGATTTGATTTTGAGGTGGAGTGAAATAGATATGGAGACTTTAGAGAATTTGGATTAATTTGTTGGACCCAAAGATGGATGCGGTAGTGAGATGGAGTAGTGAAGAAGATGAAGGGGTGATTGTAGTGTGATAAAAGATCGATAGGTTTCTAGGGGTGATAAGAATGGTATTGTGATTTGTTTTGCACATATTTGGACCAAAAGATGGATGATGGATGATGTTTGGTTGAAGATGTTTTGAGAAAAGATTTTGATGTTTGATTTTGACGTTTGATATGAAGGATTTTGATGGTCAACAAATTGAGCTTAGGTAGGATCTAGATTTGTGTCGCACAAAATGGATGTTTTTCTTTGTTTGGGATAGACTAATGACCTTACGCAAAGAAGGATGATTATTTCACTTGAAAGGTAGACTATTGACTCTCTAAGCAAAATACGTGGATGATGAAATCTAGATCTAGCTTTAGCTCAAAAGGATGACGGATTTTGATGATGTTTTAATTTGGGAGATTTTGGATATGTTTTTGGATTTTGGAATGATTTCTTGAGGCAAGGATGTTGGTTTGGTCCAAAAAGGTATGCAAAGATCAATGAGGATGGTCGGACATAGATTTGAGTGGTTTTGATATAGCAAGGGGTCCAATAATGATAGTGATTGATTCTCTAAGGTCAAAATGAAGGTATGATTTGGAAAATTTTGAGGAGGAAATGGATGGAAGTTTGTCAGATTTTTGGAAAGTGAATATGGATTATGGTAGAGTAGACGGTGAAGATAACAACTGAATGGGTCTTAGTCTCAGGCAAGTCAATATGAAAATAGCACCAATCCACAAGGGAAATGGTGCAAAAATCAGATAGAGATGGTGCTGATACAGGGCAGTGTTGGTCGAGGTCCTGAAAAAGATAGATTTTGATGGCAAATTTGGATTTTATTTTGATTGAGATTTGATCAAATGGTTTTCAATGTCTCTTGGCAAGTTGTTTGAAAATAATTTAAGCACATTAACACACAATTAAGTACATGAACATACAATAACCAAGATTTTTGTTTGTGAATAGATGTGTGATTTTGTTCAACAAGCACTTTGCACAACCTAAGGCGAAGATATGACAATATTTGTTAAATCCCCTAGCTGTGCCTATTCAAAGCGAGTAGCTCCAGGATCTTGGTAGCACCAGCTCCTCCTTACAATTACACACACTTCTCACACATACCAAGATCCAGGTTTCCTATAAGGCTTGTCCCTCACCAAACCTTTGGATTGTCCCGACTACCTCGGCTAAGAACCGCATGAATCAGGGTCGCTTCAAAGGTTTCCCTTATGCATCAACAAATAGAAGGATTTTGGCTTGCTAAACAAAGGTTCGTAGTAAGTGCTTTTGTTCAGGTGGTTATACATGCGGCAATGCTACTCTCCATTATGGAGTCTCCCAGCCTCCAAGGGTTACACCTTGGAGGGTTTTGGGGGAGGTTGGCTGTCAGTATAACACAACACCTGTTGTCTATGACTTTCATCACAAACACCTTATTTTATATAGTGACTTGAAAGAGCTTGGCTTTAGCTTGTTGCCGCTTGGGTCGTTCCCACCTTTCAAAGTAGGGTGGCAGGCCCTCTAAGGATTAACAAAAGCAATACAATCACAAAAACACTTTTGATCCCCAAGTTCATACAAAAGATGCGAGGGGAGAGCATACGTATTCTTTATGATTGTATCACACTAAACATGGTTCATTTTAGTTCTTTGGATTATGTAGGTGGTGATTTATGCAAGTTTTGTGAGAAGCTTTTGATTCCCAAGGTCACCAAATGGTGCAAGGGAAGAGCATACAATTTTCACACTACCAACACAAACCATGAAAACACTTCACACAATTTAGATTGGTTTTCTTGATTATATGAGTGAAGAATGCAAATTGTTGTTCTTTTTAAATCTAATGATTTGATTAATGCAATTTGTGGTTCTTTTTAAATCCCAAAGTCAAAATATTTTGATAGTTGTTGGCACACAGTTTGTGAATTTTAGAACACCAAATTCAAATGTTTGACACACACACACACACGCAAAAAGATTTGTTGGTTGTTGATTAATTTTATTGCACCAAATCAAAATGTGTGTCTAAGCTAACATGCAAGGATTCGTTTTAAGTTCCAATTGAAATGTTTTCTAAACTAGAGATAAAAAACCATCCTGCAAAAAAGCTTGTTAGTATCCACAAAATGATAATGATGACCTATACACAAGATGTCAGTCCTTGCACAGAGAACAAAGTTAGTCTCAGAAATAACACTAATATAGAGATCAAATGGTGCCACTACGGACATCAAATGGCGACACTGACAGAAAACAAACTAAAAACCTGACACCCTATACAGATAGTGCCAATTTATCAAATAGTGCTAATATCAGACACAGAAGACGCCAGAACATAATATGGCGCTACAATGCTTTATAGAAGGCACTAGAAAATACGATAGTGCTACAATGAGACATAGAAGCCGTCAGAATATGAAATAACACTATTATAGGTGTAATAAGGCACCACTACGCACACTATCAAGTGGTCTGGTCTCAATAGCGTCGATCTGGGAGCGAATAGCGTCGATACGGGTCTGAGTGTGTCCGTCCTACAAAAAAGAGGTTTTCCAAGTGGAAACGGAGGTTAGGCTGCACATAGAAGGAGTCCTGTTAGCATTGTTAGTCTTGACAAGTGAAAAATAGTATAAAATAGAAGCCAAAATGCATGCTTAGATTTTATGAAAATTTTGGCATAACTTCGTCCTCCTTTTTGAAGATTTCTGCGAAAACAGAGAGCAACTAAACAGGAACAAGCAGCAGAAAGAGCATAGAAAAATGAACTTATGAGTGAGTTTCAAAAAAAGAAAATTGCTACGCAAAATAGCGCTAAATGACGCCAAAGATAGCGCTGCTGCACAGGAAAGATAGCGCCAGACCTGCAAAAACACGTATCTCACACCAGAACTCACAAAAATGGATTAGATTCAGACCTTGTGGGTCCCACCGGGCATGCCAATGTACATTAAGAAATCAAATCGAGTTAGAAAACACAAACCAAATGCAAATTAAGATAAATAGTTATACCTCAATCATGAAAACCCAATCTCATCAAGGGAGGAGGAAGCTTGCACCCAAGAGCTCCTAAGACATGATAATCCCTAGATAATGATTCAAATGTGAAATGCTATCCTAATTATGCAACTCACAATTCTAGCTCAATAGACATTTGGACATGGTAACATTACTTCAAACTTGGATCCCAAAATGGGTGAAGAGAGGTTCTATTTATAGAGATTTTGGAGGGATTTTGATCCAAGGGTGGAGATTGATTTTGAAGATCAATGGTGGAGGATAAAGTGATGTGGAGGACCTAAATTTGATCTTGGAGAAATGGAGGGCTAGGAATAAAAGTAAATATTTTATTCATTTTGGGAAAAGAGGTGATTAAATGAGCATGGGTGTGAAGGATTATTTTTGAATTAAAGATTCATATGGGGAATGTAAAATGAATTAAAAATTCATTTGGGGATAAATGAAAATAAATGAGTATGGGTGAGGTAAGGGGTTGTAAGGAGAATTAAATGTAATGTGGGATGTTTTTTAAATAAAAAATTGACTTATGTGGATTTATTTCAATTTTTAATTTGGAGGATGTGGGGAAGGGTGTTAAACTAGGTTTGACCACCCAAATGAGAGGTTAGGATTAATTAAATGTAGGTTTTATTTAATTAATCCTAGGGCTAGGATGAGGTAGGCTAGGGTAGGCAATTAAATAATAGCTATTTAATTGCCTAGGGTAGGGATAGGTCAATTAATAGGCTTAATTAATTAGTTAACATGGTTTTAACTAATTAATTGGATTTAGTGAAAAGGGGGAAATTGATTTAATAAATATTGCATATTTATTAAATCAATTGGCTAATGTTTGGACTATTGAACAAATGAAATTAATTCATTTGTTGGGATAAAATGATGGAAAATAGGGTAATGAAGGGATAATTAATTAAATAATAATTTAATTAATTGATTAGAAGGGAATTTGGTATGTTTAGGGATGTCAGGAGTTGGTTTGATGGTAAAAGATATTTTTAGGTGTCTACAGCTATACCATTTTTCAACAGTGAAAACTCAACTACCCCTACTGAACACATACAAGATGTTGTAAGTGTTTGCTCAGTCCACCGTGTCACTGCTGACAACGTGGCTGTAAGATTACTGGCTTCTTCTTTCAAGAGTAAAGTCTTGCAGTGGTATAGAGGTCTCCAACCTAATTCAATTCATAACTAAGATGATTGAAGCACTAAACTGTGCCAACACTTTGAAGATAAGACTGATCATTTGTCACTCATGGAACAATTAGCTACAATCAAGAGAGCTCCCCATGAATATATGGTAGACTTCAACTATCATTTCCAAAAGATATAGGACATGATACCTCTATTGGTCAAGCCTTCTCTAAACACAACATTTATCTATTACCTAAGGTCTTTGAATCCAGATATTGCTATCATGATTTAGTCCATGGGTGGGATTGTATTACCTGATGCCTATGATACAACCATAAGAGCAGAAAATTATTTAATTTAGGAAGGTAAGATTGTTCCAAGGCCTCCCATGCATTTGTTTATAGAGGTTGTAGTCATACAAGTTATTGCCATTGCTCCAAATCCCACTACAGTTAACGCTGTCCCTTCTCTAGTTTCACCTACACTTGAACAATTGGAAGAGAAGGATGCTCATATTAGAAAGTTAAGCAATGATTTGACATTGGTAAGGAGACATAATACACAATCAAACAGGCCATATCAATAGCCTAATCAACCCTATCAATCATACAATCAGACATACCAGAATAGGCTGCCATACTAAAGTAATATGCAAAGACAAGGGCAACTTAGTTATATCAGACCATTAAATGATGTTAACCCTAATGCTACTAGCACTTCAGGGCCTCTTGTGCTGATCCAAAATAACCTAGTCTAGGACAATGACTATTGTTATCCTTGTAATCAACCACATGACCAAAACTTATTCCAAGGAACACAGTTTAGTCATGCTTTGACAGTGCAAGAGCAGCCATCAAATTTAGAATAGTAGGTCAACACCAATCAGGGAGTGGTTGGGAGCCAAAAGCAAATACAGAACAATGCAACCTTAATGAATTAGACTCATGATGATTATTGTGGCATTAATCAGGGTGCTAGTCCAGTTGCATTCAATACAAGATTAAAGAAGAATGTTGTTGAGGACACATCAGTGCCTATAATCAATCATGCACATATCCCTAATGCAATTCAAATCATATTAGCAAAGGAAAAGGTACCTAATGTTCCTTCTAAGCAAGCAAATCAGGTTGCTTCCAAGGCTGATTTAGTCCCAATAGTCAAACCAAGTTTAGAATAGCAAAAGAAAAGTGACCCCATAGTCACTAAAATGTCTCAAAAAGGGGGCCAAATACCTTTCAACATAGTGGATCAAATGAAGAAGATAAATTTGAATATCAGCATGTGGGATGCATTGTTAATCCCAGCCTAGAGGAATCTTCTTCAAGAGGCCCTAACAAAGTTCAGTCAACTTGAAGTGGAGTTGGCAAGTGAAAAGACAATGACCCCAACCAACCTATGTCATCCCAAGGAGGAAGTAAGTACAAGAAAAACTAGTAAGCCTCCTCCATTTTATGTTTCCCTAATCATAGATGATAAACTATTGCATAATTGTATGATAGATTATGGGGTAGGTACTTCTGTTATGACAAAAAATATTGTTGATAGGTTAGGTATAAATTATGAACCTGTAAACAAGGGTGTAGTGCAATTAGATGGTACTGCTGTGAAGATAGTAGGGGTTAACAAAGGTTTAGAACTCACTTTGCATGCATGTCTTGGTTGCTTTGTTTCACAAGACAATCTATTATTAATCTCCCTGCATATTTCGGCATATGCCTATCTAGGGATTTCACTTCTAAAATAGGTGGGTATTTATCTTCTAATTGGTCCCACATGTTGTTTAGAACTAGATAATGGCACCAAAGTGACCATTAGGGATGAGCCTATTGCAAATGATCTTATAGAGCCCTATACTCCTATTCTCATTAATATGAATTGCACAATTCATGAGTTGGAGGAAGAAGATAACAATAGACATGAGGCTACAACCCCCGTGGAGGAGATACCTAATATACTGCTAGATGAGTGGGCTAATTGTTTTCAGTTTGACACCCCTGATCACATAGAAGAAATAGGGCTGGGTACTTATTGTATCCGTGAGGAAGATGCTACTATCCCCAATCTTGAAAAGGAAAGAATAGATTCAGGTGGGATATGGCAGATGTATTTTGATGGCTCCAGAAGAAAAAATGGAGCAGGTGCTAGGGTTGTTATGATTTCACCCTAAAAGGAAAGATATTTCTCTTTATTTAGATTGCAATTCAGATGTACTAACAATGTGGCTGAGTATGAAGCCTTGATTCAAAGCATGTATCTGGCAAAAAAAGAGGAATACAAATTTTACAAGTATTTGGTGATAGTGAACTTGTTGTTCCCCAAATCAGAAAACTAAGTGCTTCAAGGACTGACTTGTTAAAGTCATACAAACACAAAGTATGGGACCTGATTGAAGACTTTGATGCCTTCAATATTCAAGTAGTTCCCAGACAAAATAATAGGGATGCTGATAGCTTAGCTACGTTTGGTGCCCAGTTTGATATTCGTTTGAATGTCAAACAAGTTTCAGATTAGCATATAAAGATTGTTGTCACACTTGCTATGCCTGACAATGTGATAAGTTGGCAAGTGTTTGAAAGTGACCAAAAAATTGTGAATTTCTTGTAAGGTGAGGCAGAGTTTACTGTCAAAAAATAGTTAGTATTGCAAGAGCAATATGATGACCAGGTGATCTGGTTGAAGACTAACAAGTTGCCAAGAGGACCGATCACCTTGGAAAGCATATTTGGTACTGATGATCAGCAAAAGAAAGAAAAAACGAATATGACAGTCAAAAAACAAGACTATGAAGGAGTAGAGATTACACAGGGTAGATTCTTAAAACATGGTAAGGTATGTAGTCAAGCTGAAAGATGAGGTTTCATTAAGCTTTGTAATGAATTTAATGATCTAATAGCTTGGGATTATAAAGATTTAAAGTGCTTTGATCCTAGTTTAATCCAACATACTATTGACCTAGACCCTAATGCCAAACCAGTCTGCCAAAAACAAA
Organism: Cunninghamia lanceolata; assembly: GCA_027924645.1. NCBI lineage: Eukaryota > Viridiplantae > Streptophyta > Pinopsida > Cupressales > Cupressaceae > Cunninghamia > Cunninghamia lanceolata. The sequence goes on from BSBN01001019.1 coordinate 2,978,471, forward strand.
GGCATGCCAATCCTAAAATAGAACCATTAATGAGAAAAGAGTTGTCCAAGCTCATAGAGGCAAAGATCATATACCCTATCAAACATTCCTCTTGGGTGGCCAACCTTGTTCAAGTCAGAAAAAAGGATGGGGAAATTAGATTATGTGTGGACTTTAGAGACTTGAATAGAGCCTCTCTTAAAGACCACTACCCACTCTCTTCTATGGAACAAATCCTATAAATAGTAGCAGGTGTTGAAAGGTTTTCACTCCTAGATGGCTACTTAGGCTACAATCAGATTCTTGTGAAACAATCAGATCAGTACAAAACAACCTTTACCACCAAGTGGGGTACTTTGGCTTATCAAAATATGCCTTTTGGATTAACAAATGCTAGAGCCACTTTCCAGAGAGTAATGGATTTAGCCTTCAAAGGCCTGATCAATGATATTATCCTAGTGTATCTTGATGATTTGATTGTGTATTCCAAGCATGCAGCTAACCACTTGGGTCATTTGAGAAAAGTCTTTGAAAGATGTAGGGAATATGGGATATCATTGAATCCTAAAGAGTGTATATTTGCTACACCAGATGGCAAATTACTAGGGCATGTGGTTTCCAAAGATGGCTTAGCCATTGATCAAGAACAAGTGTCATTCTTGCTCTTCCTCTTCCCAGTCATAAGAAAGGTCTGCAGATTTTTTTGGGAAAGATCAACTTTGTGAGGAGGTTTATACCTAACTTTGCTTCAATAATAAAACCCCTCACATCTATGCTAAAGAAGAATGCCACCTTCACATGGTCCAAGGAAGGCAGGGATAGTTTTGAAGCTATCAAGCAAGCTATTACACAAGCTCCTACACTGATAAACCCTAATTATGAGAAATTTTTCATCCTTTATGCCATTGGAGGCAAGGAGGGTATATCAGTTGTCTTAACCCAATAGAATGAAGAGAAATTGGAACAACCAATTTCTTTCTTCAGCCAACCTCTCAAGGAATATGAACTGAACTATGATTTTATACAAAAAATAGGTATTTGTTGTAGTGAAGGCCTTGAAAAAGTTCAAACATATGCTTCCAACAACAAAATTCAATTGATGGTGAACCACCACGATGTGAAATAATTCCTCCTGAGCAAGGATATTGATAAGAAGAGAGTTGGGTGGATCACAAAGGTAAATGGAGTATGATGTCAATATCAACATTACTAAATTGTTCCACAGCAAAGGTCTATGTGAACAAATGGTAGGAGATGTCAATGATAGAAAGGAAGCCATATGTACTCAAGGGCAGGCACAATTAGTTGAGCACCATACTCCAACTAACTAGTATCATGACATGATCACATTCCTACAATTAGGTACATGTCCAAATGGGTTGGATCAAGCTAAAAGAAGGTATTTCAGACTCCAATCCATCCCTTATGTTATTGTCAATGATACATTATTTAGAAAAGACATCAATGGATCTCTTCTTAGATGTATCACCCAAGATCAGACCTCTAGGGTCTTAGAAGAATTTCATAATGGCCCTGCTAGTGGCCATTATTCTCCAAGAACAACTACAATCAAGATCATGAGAGCTGGTTATTACTTGCCTAGTCTATTTAGTGATGCACATAAGTGGATAAGAAAATGTACAGAATGTGCTTTGTTTGCTAGAAAACAAAGACTGGCAACTCTTCCCCTTCATCCAATCAAAATAGATCAACCTTTTGCTCAATGGGGTTCAAACTTCATTGGAGTAATCAACCCACCTTCTAGTGCTGGCCATAAGTGGATTCTCACAGCCACTGATTATTTCACCAGATGGATAGAGGCAATTGCTTTGAGGGATGCCACAAAGGCATCCATTGTAGACTTCCTTGAGAGTATGGCTATAAGGTTTGGTGTGCCATCCACCATCATATCTGATAATGCTAAGGCCTTTTTAGGCACAAAAGTTAGTGAATGGGCACTGAACTATGGGGTATACTTGAAAACCTCATCCAAAATTATTATCCTCAAGGAAATGGCCTGGCTGAGTCCACCAAGAAAAATTTGATCAGAATCATCAAGAAGACAGTGGAGGATAATCAAAGAACTTGGCACTCCATGTTAAAGACTGCTCTTTGGGCAGATAGAATCACTCCCAAAAGAGCCATAGGTAATTCCTCTTTCATACTAGTATATGGAATGGAAGCAAGGGTTCTATTATCATTGTAATTGCCTTCTCTTGAGTTAGCACAGCAGCTGGAATTAATGCAGAATGATGTTATGACAATCAGACTTGCAGAGCTGTTGGAACTTGAAGAGAAGAGAGATACTACCATGAAGACCCTTGAAGACCATCAAGATCAGGTCAAGAGAACCTTTGACGAAAAATCTACTAACATAACATTCAACAAAGGAGATATAGTGTTGAAGTGGGATGCAAATACAGCCAAAGCTGGAAGACATTCAAAGTTTGATGCCATGTGGAGTGGCCCCTACATTGTTATCAGCGGCAAGCAGACCAATGCATTTCAACTATCCAAGTTGAATCAAGAGATTATGTCGATCCCAGTTAATGGGATCCATCTCAAACCCTACCATTAAGGTTGGTCTAAGATTTTGTACATACTATTTTAGTTTATTTCTGCTATAGGTTTCCTTTCCCTAAGTCCCTTGCACATGTTGCATTGTCATTAGCAGAATGTAGGCCTTGTTTCTTTTTGTGGTCTTGTTTTGAGGCAGGTTTCAATTTTTCTAACATGTTTCAAACTTGACTCTATGCCCAATGAATGCTTAAGGCCACTGGTTTCCATTTGTTTAGTAGGCAAACACCCCTGAGAAGTCACCAAAATGTTGACCTATTTTGCCCCTTTGGCCAAATAGCCCATCCATGAAATCTCTAAGTGTTTTCCCTTTTTCCCCCTTTAAGCCCTAGGTCATTTCCTATCATGTTTTGCTAAAAAAACTTTGCAAATTTTATCATACCGCATCCCCATGGGTATGTATGATGAACCCTTATAGGCTTGCGGGAGCTAGGGTGCAATATGACCACTTACCATAATACTGCAGCAGTTTATGTGAAGCGTGGCGGGTTGGCGGTAAGGAAGTAAATGTCACCGCATTCCCACGGTGGTTTGTGGGTGAGCTTGCAGGATAGCGGTGAAGATTTAAACCAAGCATAAAACACGTTTACCGTGTCCCCGTGGTTGTTAGTTGAAAGGCTCACGGGCTTGCGAGAATAAAGGAGATAGCATGGAGCCGCCCATCGCAATACCATGATAGTTAATAAAGTAGTCCGCGGGCCAGCAGTATATAATGTGTTCACCGCTGTACCGTGGCGGTCATAGGATTGGCTTGCAGGCTTGTTGTAAGGCTTGAGTCAGGTATAAGATGTTCCTATGGTCCCGCGAGAGCCTTTTCTCTTGTTTGCGGGATGGTAGTAAAATGTAAAGTGTTTACCGCATTGCCACAACGGTCACAAAGAAGCCATGCAGGATGGTGGTAAGCCTTCAAACTGAATTATATTCACCGTTGTACCATGGTGGTTAGTAAGGAGGCCTACGGGTTTGTGGTAAAGGGGTAAATGAGGCATATAATGGTCACTGCGCCCCACGGCAGCTTCAAGTGAAGCTTGCGAGTGTGCGGTATAAGAGATGAAGCGATAGCCATTGATCCAAAAGGGCAATCTCATCCACAGCCCAGATTTGATGGAGATTATCAGGCATCCTGAAGGCAAGAAGTTTATAGACTCAACCAACAGGTGAATTCAGAGGCTAATTATTCAAAGGATTCAACATAGATAGGGCACAAGATCAAAGGGTTCGAAGATTAAAGTGTTGTAAAAGCTTTGCTTGATGATTTTGAAGGATTTATCTCATACGTCATCAAAATAGATCCAATCTTCTCAGCTGCCCCTTATCAGATATTTGTAGCATTTATGGTTGCGGGTGACAAATCAATTGTTCGCATTGAAGGAAATATCTTTCATCTACCCAAGTCTCCAGATATTTTCTATAGTTAATTCTTGCAGATAGACATCACTTCTAGAAATATATTTTCTGACAGAGCCCTTGAGGTAATTCATTGTAACCTAATTAGGTCATTTAGAAGGACGCTATATATGCATGAATGTAAGATGTAAAAAGGGTTGGAAAAAAGTTGGTCTTATACTTTAATTTTCCAAACAGAGTACTTCTCTATTGTAATCGTGCCTTCTGATTAAATATATGCTAGTTATTTTACCTCTTTATGCTAATTTTAACTCTGTGTGACCTAAGAATTGTTGCAAGTATGGGCCTAACTGGTGTTGTCACTGATGTCAACATACTCCTGTTGCATTGATGATAAGGATTGGACGAGCTGTGTGCTGAGGATATTGAGAAAATTAGTCCTAATCAGGAACAGAGAAGAACAGTGAAGACAGTGAGGTAAAGATCCTAGATAAGATGAAGATCAGAGGATGCGCTTCAAAGGATTTGCAGATATGTGTCCTAATATGATCCAGTAAAGATTTCAGAGGTCCACATGAAGATATGAAGAAGTTATGGCCACTTAAGTAAAACCAGTCCTGACAGGTGTTCAGAGGTGACAGAGTGACACAGATAGGTCTGGTGAGATCTGGAAATGCAATATCTTGTTCTGCGGATTTGGTGGAGTGTTTAGGAAGTCAATGTGAATTGACAACCTAATTGGTTCGTGGTCTAGAGGTCCACAACCATCTATTCCAATATGACAGTGAAGACAGACTGTGTTCTTAAGGTTCCAGATGAAGGAGAGAATGATTTCAATGAACAGAAGTAGTGTGGATGTTCTTGGTGATTTAGGCAAGCTTGTGGAGGTCTTTGGATTGTGTCCAGTTCATGTTGGTGATCCGCATTGAAGATTGAGCTCGTAATTGAAGAATTACTTCTAGGTGATGATGTTCTTCCTAGGTCTGGCTGACAGGATGAGTTACACATCATGCGGATGATCTTGAAGATGTTTTATGAAGAATGATGTGTTCCCAAAGAAAGATTGAAGTCTTAGATCTATGTGGCTAATAGTGTGTTGATCCACGTGAAGTCTTTTTGTAATTAGTCTAAAATGTTTGCCGACTTAGATGATTATCTTTAAGTCAATTTCTTGTATAAATAAGGAGTTGTAAAGTCATTTCATAGTGAACTAGTGAAGATGAGAGTGTGGTAGAGAGGAGAAGGGAGAAAGGCAGAGAAGAAGTATTGAGCTTAAATGGAACTGACTCAAGCATGGTGAAGATGCTATTCTTTAGTTTAAGTATGTAATACTTATTCCTCAGTAGACAGTGTGTCTCCTGTAGGCAGTGGGCCTCTTGTGAGCAGTGTGCTCGGGCAGTGAGCCCTAATTGGCATGTGCCATTTTGTTCTTTCTATTCTTTTAACAGTGAATACAATCTTGGGTTAGTCACCCCGTGGTTTTTCCCTTAACCGGGTTTTCCACGTCAAAAATCTTGGTGTCATATGTGTTAATGTGTTTCTGCTCTTGAATTGTTGCATTATGTTTCCATGATTGATTTATTATTATACTGCTGAATTAAGAAAATGATTTAAGTGACTAATTGGAAGAACATTTTGGACAACTGATTCACCCCCCCTCTCAGTTGTCTATCCTAAATCTAACAATTGGTATCAGATCCAAATTCCTCTAAAAGAGCTTAACTGCTTGAGGAAATCCAGGATGTCATTCTACAAGAAGGATAGTCCAAGGTTTGATGGAACCAATTTCACTCTTTGGAAAAGTCGCATGGAATGTCACCTGCAATGTATGGGAATGTAGTATTAGATCATGACTTCAAAGAAATATGATCCTCCACAGAATGGTCTGCGTACCGTAGATGAAATCAGAGATGCTGAAAACAATCTGCGGACTAAAGAAACTCTTCTAAGTGCCTTATCTGATTCAGAGTTGACAAATGTTGTTGATCTCAAAACTGCATATGAGATTTGGCAAAAACTGAAACTTCTGCATGAAGGAGACAAGTATGTTAAATGTGCCAAGCTACAGAGTTTGAAAGGAAAATTTAAAAACCTAAAGATGAGAGAAGATGAAATATCACTTCATTTATGCCAAGAGTAAATGAGCTCGTTTGTGGCATTAGATGTACTGGTGGAATCTTGGATGAAGATGAGATTGTTGGCAAAGTTCTCAGATCCCTTCTTGATTCTTACAAATATAAGGTTGCTACTATTGAAGAATTCAGATCCTTTTCAGGTATCACAAGAGATCAATTGGTTGGTAAACTGGCTGCATTTGAATTGACCGAATTTGGAGATGCCCCCCCAGGACTGAATCTGCATTCAAAGCTAGTGCCTCTGTAAAAGGAAAACAAAAGTTTGATATGGGAGAGAATTCTTTAAAGAAGCTATCATGGTATGAAAAAGCAAGAAAAGACCTGGAAGAAGATGAAGCAGAAGTTGCTCAACTTGAAGCCCTTATTGCAAAAAGATTACCAAGAGGATCTGGTAAGTATAAGGGGAAATTGTCTTTTAAATGTTTTAACTGTAATAAGATTGGTCATTTTGCCTCAAGGTGTCTGGAAAGATTTTCAAGGCCAAATCCTAAGAGATCAAGGTTCCAAAAGAAATGTTACTATGTTCATGGAGATGATGATGATGAAGGAGTAACAGATGATGAATCAGAGACAAGAAACAAATCTGGAAGTGACTGGGTGTTTATTGCCATCAAGGAAGAAGATCCATTGCTCTCTGAATCTGTCAATCATAAAATTGTAGAAAGAGCTCTGGCTGCCCAAGTTGAAGAAAAGGATGATTGGGTCATTGATAGTGGATGCTCTCACCATATGACAGGTGACAAAAATAAGTTCATAGATTTGGAAAGGTATAAAGGAGGAGTGGTAAAATTTGGTGATAATTCTACTGGCAGAATCAGAGGTAGAGGAACTATTTCTTTTGATGGAAAGAACAAAACCAGTAATGTACTATATGTTGAAGGCCTGAAGCACAATCTTCTCAGTGTTGGATAGTTGGTGGACAAAAACTATGATCTCCGATTCAAAAATGGAAAATGCAAGATCTTTGAAAGTTCCGGAATAGAGATTGCATCTGGTACTCAAACTAAAGGTAATATCTTCCACTTGGTTGGTACTAGTAAAAGTTGCTCATTTGTTTAAATTGATCAGAGTTGGTTGTGGCATAGGAGAACGTGTCATGTGAATTTTGATAATATCATCAAGATAAGCAACACTCAGGTTGTAAGAGATCTTTCAAGACTGGTGAAACCTACTAATAGTTTGTGCAAAGAATGTCAGTTGAGTAAGAAAAGTAGAGTCACATTCAAAAGTAAAGAATAGTCTTCTACTAGATTATTGGACTTAATTCATACTGATTTATGTGGTCTGGCAAGAATCAGGAGTGTGCAAGATGATAGATACTTCATGTTATTGATTGATGATCACTCCTGAATGATGTGGGTAACCTTTCTGAAAGAGAAATCTGAGGCCCTTGAGAAATTCAAAATATTCAAGGCAATGGTAGAAAATGAAACTGGATTGAATATAAAATGTTTGAGGTATGATAGAGGTGGAGAATTCACATCCGGTGAGTTCATAGAATTCTGTGAGAAACATGGAATAAAAAGACAATTGTCTGCTCCAAGGACTCCACAGCAAAATGGAGTAGTGGAGAGAAAGAACCAGACCATCCAGGAAGCATCTAGAACCATGATGATGGAAGCAAATGTTTCTCAGATCTATTGGAGAGAAGTTGTAAGCACTGCAGTCTATACTCTCAATCAAGTACAAATCAGAAGCAATACCGGTAAGACTCCTTATGAACTTTGGTTTGGCATCACTCCCACTGTGAGGTATTTCAAAGTCTTTGGTAGCAAATGTTACATTAAAAGAGATGAAGATTTAGGTAATTTTGATGCTAGAAGTGATGAAGGAATATTCTTGGGTTATTCTACTCAAAGCAAAGCATACCGGTGTTATAACAAGAGATTGAGAAAGATTATAGAAAGTACAAATGTGAAGGTTGATGAAGGTGTTGAAAAACCCTCAAGGTTTTATGAATATTATGCAGATGATCAGAATAATGTTTTGATCCAAAGAGTCCAAGCCCCTTCTGAAATTCAGATTCAAAATGATCCGGTGAATCAGGAAGAAGAGATAAGTTTGAATGAACCTGTGCAAGAAATAGAAATACAAGTAAGTCCCAAAATTCCCAGGTATGTAAAACTAAATCACTCTGAAGACCAGATCATAGGTGATAAAAGCAAAAGTGTTCAAACAAGAAGAAGGATTGCTCAAGATTCAAAAGAGTATTGTCTGATTTCAAAGATTGAACTTAAGATAGTGAATGAAGCATGCAATGATGAAAACTAGACTAAAGCAATGGAGGAAGAGCTGATGCAAATTGAGAAAAATCACACTTGGGATCTTGTTTCCAGACCTAAAAACAAGAATGTGATTGGAACTAAATGGGTCTTCCGGAATAAACTTAATGAAGATGGTGAAGTAGTCAGAAATAAAGCTAGATTAGTCTGCAAGGGTTACTCCCAAATAGAAGGAGTTGATTTTGAAGAAACTTTTGCTCCGGTGGCAAGAATTGAAGTAGTCAGATTATTTCTTGCTTTTGCTACCTTCAAGGACTTCAAAGTATATCAGATGGATGTCAAGTCTGCCTTCCTGAATGGTGACTTGGAAGAAGAAGTTTACATTGAGCAACCAAATGGATTTCAATTGTCTGATCATGGTGATATGGTCTGCAAGTTGAAGAAAGCACTTTATGGACTCAAGCAAGCCCCAAGAGCCTGGTATGAAAGATTGGATAAGCATCTTTTGAAGATTGGTTTCAACAAAGGTACTGCTGACAGTAATCTATACTTCAAAATTGATCATGAAAATATCTTGATTGTTGAAGTGTTTGTTGATAATATCATTTTTGGAGGAAGAGATAGTATGTGCAAAACTTTTGCAAATCAAATGAAACGTGAATTTAAGATGTCCATGTTTGGGGAAATGAATTTCTTTTTGGGTTTGCAAATCACTCAAACAAATAAAGGAATCTTCATTTCTCAGACTAAATATGTGAAAGAATTGTTGAACAAATTTGGGATGGAAGACTCAAAACCAATGAGTACTCCCATGGCAACTGAATGTAAATTGAGCAAAGATGATGACTCTCCTAAGACTAATTAGAAAAAGTACATGTTAATGATTGGAGGATTATTGTATCTCACTCAAACTAGACCTGACATTATGAATGTTGTTGGTCTTGTTGCTAGATTCTAAGTTGATCCTAGAGAATCTCATGTCATGGAAATCAAGATAATTTTTATATATCTAAAAGGGATAGTTGAGTATAGTTTGTGGTATCCTAGAGATCATGATTTCTCTCTTCATGCATACACAGATGCGGATTGGGCAGGAGATGTGGATGACTGGAAGAGTACCAGTGGTGGAGCATTCTTTTTTGGGAAGAGATTGGTTTCTTGGCTAAGCAAGAAACAAGAGGCAATATCTTTGTCCACTGTAGAAGCAGAATATATTGCAGCAGCAGATAGTTGCACTCAAGTATTGTGGATGAAGCAAATGCTAAGAGACATCAGAGTGGAGTATGAGGAACCTATCACAATCTTCTGTGATAATTCAAGTGCAATAAACATATCAAAGAATCTGGTGTTGCATTCAAAGACTAAACATATATCCATCAAGTTTCACTTTTTGAGAGAGCAAGTGAACAAGAATGAAGTTAGATTGGAGTTTGTGCCTTCCAAGGATCAGATTGCAGATATTTTTACTGAACCTCTACCTAAGGACTCTTTTCAGTATCTCAGGGAGAAGTTAGGGGTTATTACCCCTCCAGTTCTGAATTAAGGTGCACTGATGTGCATTAGTCTGGTGGATCTCACAGTCATATTTTGTGGTCCGGATTGATGATGGGAAGCTGCTACTCAGGGGGAGCAGCTGATATGTTTTTGAAGTAATGCAAGTATGTGCCCTTTTCCATTGATGTCAAAGGGGGAGAGAAGACTATGAAAAACAAGTGGTTGCTGATCAAAAGAGGAGAAATAAAGGAAGAGAAGACATGTGAGTGGTTGTTGTTGATAAGGGGAGTTATGTCAGTAAGGAGAAGTTCTTGTCTTGATGGTTAAAACAATTTTTCACATCACATGTTGCCATCAATGATAAAGGGGGAGATTATTGCAAGTATGGGCCTATCCAGTGTTGTCATTGATGTCAACATACTCCTGTTGCATTGATGATAAGGATTGGATGAGCTATGTGCTAAGGATATTGAGAAAATTAGTCTTAATCAGGAACAGAGAAGAATAGTGAAGACATTGAGGTAAAGATCCCAGATAAGATGAAGATCAGAGGATGCGCTTCAAAGGGCTTGCAGATATGTGTCCTAATATGATCCAGTAAAGATTTCAGAGGTTCGCATGAGGATCTGAAGAAGTTATGGCCACTTAAGTAAAACCAGTTCTGGCAGGTGTTCAGAGGTGACAGAGTGACACAGATAGGTCCGGTGAGATTCAGAAATGTAATATCTTGTTCTGCAGATTTGGTGGAGTGTTTAGGAAGTCAATGTGAATTGACAACCCAATTGGTTCGTGGTCTGGAGGTCCGCAACCATCTATTCCAATATGACAGTGATGACAGACTATGTTCTTGAGGTTCCAGATGAAGGAGAGAATGATTTCAGTGAACAGAAGTAGTGTGGATGTTCTTGGTGATTCAGGTAAGCTTGTAGAGGTCTTTGGATTGTGTCCAGTTCATGTTGGTGATCCGCATTGAAGATTGAGCTCGTAATTAAAGAATTACTTCCGGGTGATGATGTTCTTCCTAGGTCTGGCCGACCGGATGAGTTACACATCCTATGGATGATCTTGAAGATGTTCTGTGAAGAACGGCGTGTTCCCAAAGAAAGATTGAAGTCTCAGATTTGTGTGGCCGATAGTGTGTTGATCTGCGTGAAGTCTTTTTATAATTAGTCTGAAATGTTTGCTGACATAGATGATTATCCCTAAGTCGATGTCTTGTATAAATAAGGAGTTGTAAAGTCATTTCATAGTGAACTGGTGAAGATGAGAGTGTGGTAGAGAGGAGAAGAGCGAAAGGTAGAGCAGAAGTATTGAGCTTAAATAGAACTGACTCAAGCATGGTGAAGATGCTATTCTTCAGTTCAAGTATGTAATACTTATTCCTCAGTAGACAGTGTGTCTCCCGTAGGCAGTGGGCCTCTTGTGAGCAGTGTGCTCGGGCAGTGAGCCCTAATTGGCATATGCCATTTTGTTCTTTCTATTCTTTTAATGGAGAATACAATCTTGGGTTAGTCACCCCGTGGTTTTTCCCTTAACCAGGTTTTCCACGTCAAAAATCTTGGTGTCATATGTGTTAATGTGTTTCTGCTCTTGAATTGTTGCATTATGTTTCCATGATTGATTTATTATTATACTGTTGAATTAAGAAAAGGATTTAAGTGACTAATTGGAAGAAAGTTTTGGACAACTGATTCACCCCCCCTCTCAGTTATCTATCCTAATCTAACAATATGATGTGTTTGTGAATGCTTAATTCCTTCTAATGATTTCTTGCTCCTTGCCTCTGTTAAAATCAGTTTGATTTGTATATGTTTATTAGTTGTATCTAGTTCTTTTGTGCATCTTCTCAATTTTGTGAGAGCTCTTATATTCAAACCTGGTGTATCACCCCCTTTCATTTTCAGTTTATCCTTCTTACCCTTTTCCTTTGCAGTATTAACACTAGGTTTAGTTGTTTTGTCTAAGCTTTAGGCTTAGAATGAGGAACCATCATTCTCTGGAGGTCTGATCTCAATTTGCAAGGTCCCACACCTTGAGATCATTCCCATTGTGTCATTAGAATGCTTGGATTCTCTCCAAGCTGGGTGCAATTCTATGTGATAACAGGTAGCTTGTGCTAGTAAAATACAGAGCCATAGAGGAAAACAAAAAGAGCTAGTGCGATAGCCATAGTTGGGATTACAAATCTACTCCCCATCCTATATTCTCTTCTATGTAAAAAGTATTGACAATGGTATCAGAGCACCACTACACTAATCAAAGTACCACCAACTAAAAAAAGAACTCATATGTTGTTCTCTTCTCCATCTCCATCAAACTAGTCTACACCAAAAGCTTCAATGTAGGGTTTGTGCCCTTCTGTACTTAGTGCTATCAAATATAATGAGTCGAAGAAAACCCCAATGTGAAGAGGAGTGGCCTTTGAACATGAACTCTCTGTTGTGTCACACGAGGGAGGTTTCAGATATGGGACAAACACAAATGTGGTCCAGGAAATTAATCCCTGAAAAAAATGGAAAGATTATAAAGTTCATTATAGTTTAATTCTCCTTTGAATTATATATTAATATCTATTACTGCCAAGAATGACCAATGACCAATGAGACTAAAACAAATTATCCATTGTCAAAGTGCCTAGTATATTTTCACTAAATTGCTGCATAACCGAAACAAAAAAAACTATCAAGCAACAAAATGCCAAAATTTGAAATGGAACAAAATCATGAAGCAACAAAAGCCTAAGATGCAATGCTTGGGAACTCAAAGCTTTGTTAAGTCATCAGTCTATCGAGTCCTAACATTGTAGGTCAAGAAGAAGTTGGGGATGAATTCAATATTGATATTTGCTAGGGTCTGCTAGGATGAACATTGCCTAACTGCTCTCATATTATGATATATATATCATGTGGTAACATGGTCTCTTTCTGTGTAATTAAGTAGTTAATAAAATTCTAAATCAACAAAAAAAATTTGTGATGGGCAGTAGTCATAAGGCTTAATCCCTGCAAAAATAAAAATGTAATATAAATTTCATTACAGTACTCAAATGGGAAATTACAAATATCATAATGAGAACCTAGTATAGTCGTGTAGTCATGGGGAAGTCCTAAGTTTGAATTCTCATAATGTTGGCCAGGATCTTCTATAAAATTCTAAAGAAATCATGACATAAGGATGCAAAAATTTAAAAGACAAACATGAACACATGTACAAACTAATCAAGGGTATGATAAATTAACCTTTTGACTCATTTGGGGTCAATCAAGGAGAGTTCTACAAGTTTATTTGACGCCATGGCTTTCATTGATTTAGATGACTTTCCCTCCAACCATGACGGCCATCTATTGGATTACCATGATGATGAATCAGTCGAGCTTGTGGTCTTGAAGAAAAGCTTTTGATAGGATCATATCTAGAAAAGTTTCCATCCAAAGACAAACTTATTGCATACGTGACAACTAGTCTTCTCCTCCCCTTCACACAAATAGGTCATGCCAAAAAAAACTAAGCTAACTAGCTCAAAAGTGGAGTACTTCTTGAAACTTCCATTCCTTCAACTACCACATCGTCACTACAACAGTGTTATTGTTTTTTAAATGAATTTGTGATTTTTGGCATACTACCTTAATCAAGGATGGCGAGTATTGCATCTATTTCTCTGACACCTCAATGGGACAAGAAAATCTGCCACAGGATATTGTAAAATTAGTGACGTAGACAAATCTGGCACTTGGCAATATAAAAAGCTATTGCACCCCCAAAAAAATCAGAGGTGACAAATAAATAGGCCTGATACTTGTCTCACTTTTCAACCATAAATGTCAGTTCACCTGTATTTGTTTCAATTTTTTCTACAGAATTTTTAAAGAAAATAGTATTTATATCTTAGTATCCACATACATGTATTGTATTTTGAAAATTACTGTTATGTCAACAAGACTTGCAGTTGAAATTCTGTCCTATAAATTTAATGGACAAAAGATAATAAAATTTAAATAATAATTTTATTTTTACATTGACTATTCACAACTTGAACCAATAGAAAAAAAGATAAAAGACATTCTAATTTATTAAATAAAAATAATAATTAGAAATTATATCATTGTTACTCAATTTTTATAATTATATATGTTGATTGGTTGAATAGATGTCAAATAATTGCACCACATAAATGCATTAATATTCCAAAAAAACATTGGCATGCCAAAGCTAAACACATACAAGTACAAAAAGAGAAAACTACATATATTACCTCATTCTTTCATCCCAAGGAATGATTTTATATCTTTGTTAAATGGAGATTTGTTTTCTTCTCCGTGCTTCTTGTTAAGGGTTTTCTTTTTCAATTTTTAATTTTTTTGGGTAGTTTTTTTTGGGCTTGTATATAAGATTTTTTTTACATGAGTGTAGATTGAATTGGTTTTTTTTGTTTTTGTTGTATGTCTACATTTTTATTGTTATTTTATTGGTTTACCTCTTAAGTTTGGTCAAAAAATGTAGATTGAATATATTTTGTTGCTCTAATTGCATGCCTATATTTTTATTATTATTTTATTAGTTTATATGTTGCCTTTGACTACACTTCTCTATTGTAGCATTTCTAATGGACACTAAGGCATTTAAAAAATGAAACTTTAGAAAAGGCTTCCTTTTCTTCCCAATTTTATATATCATGCTATTACATGTTAAAAATTTTACTTTCATAATGCATTTCTTAATTGGTTTGTGGAGGTGTGATTGAAAAAGTTGTTGGGTGAAGAGAATAGTATTATATATAATGTTGTACCCTAGTGATCTTCAAAGATTTACAAGACCATAATAGTATAACACAACCTAATAGTAAAATTATTAATACATACAAATCAAAATATTGCAAATATTAATACATACAAATCAAGGTGTGCAAATTGACCTTGAGTTGTACAGTAGCTATCGTCAATAATATACAAATCATTTATTTTATGCTGAAATTCTTTTTTTTCTTTTTCTTTTTGCTTATATTTAATAATTCCCATTCTCTTAGGACCATAAATTACAAAATTATTAATACAACTCATATCCTTTTATATTCTTAGACTATAGATATATTTTTAAAACAAAGATTTGTTTAGGAAAGTATTTACCAAAGCTCTTTTTGACAAAAAGTTGTACATGGGTTATATAGAAAAGCTTCAACAAATGTTGATATTATGTAATTCCAAGTTATTTTAGTAGATCTATTTGAAAATGTGTGCAAATTCAAATGCGGTATTTCATTCTCACTAGTGAGCACATCATTAAGGAGAGGTTTAAAATAATTGTTGATATTGTTGTTACATTTTATTTTTTATCTACCTAACCTTGGAGCATAAACAATTGTACTTTTTATTTCAATATTAGAAACTATAACCAAATAACTCCAAATATGCATAAAATACTTGGACAAAAACTAGTGTAATTCAATGTGGCTCTAAAGAGAAGATCAAAAGTAACAAAAACAAAAGTTTGAACCTTAAGCTTTTACATTATGGGTAAAAAGGTAACCCTCGTTAAAAAAACATTCCAACATTGGCAACCTTAAATTTAACAATGAAAATCTAAATTGTGTTTTTTTGGTAAAATTGAAAAGGCAATTTATACTTGTTGATTATGAACTAGAATTGTTAAAGAGATTGCCATATTTAAGACAGAGGGATAGGATTGTAAATGAGTATATTGAAGAATTTTATAAGTTAATTATTAAGATAGGGCATAGCAAAGAAAGCAAAGAGAAGGTTGAAGTATGCATCAATGGATTGAGAGAAAGCATCCAAGAGGAGCTAATTTTGGTTAGGTTAATAGCCTTAGAGGAAGCATATCAATTTGTGATCAAGGTGGAAGAAAATTTGAATAGGAGATTTGAAATTAGATAGAACTAATAGAGAGGAAGAGAAGAGAAATCCCAGAGAGAAAGATCACAATGTAGTAGAAAAAGACCATATAGGGAGGGAAGGAAGACTGATAAAACATATCACAATGACAATAGTACATATTTCAATGAATGAGGAAGTAGTAATACCTACCACAAAGATATAGATGATGGTTATTTCTACCGTAAAGGTAGAGAAGATAGAAACACATATCGTAGTGATAGATATCAAAGAAGTAGAGGAAGATATGAGGAAAGATCATTCAGAGGAACATGTTTTAAGTGTGGAGAAGAAGGGAACTAAGAATGTGAATATTCTCAAGGTCAAGGGAAGAGATTAGAAAGTAGTGCAAGAGTTGCATTTATAGATGAGGAACCCCAGAGATCATATGAATCATGGGATGACCTTGAATATGGAGAATTACTTGTCATGAGGAGGGCCTTGCTTTAATGCTATTATGGAAAAGAACTAGTACAAAGAAAGAACATGTTTAGAGTTAGATGCAAAGTAGGAGGTAAGTGTTGCAAAGTTGTCATTAATCGTGGTAGTACAAATAACCTAGTATCTAAAGAAATGGTTGATAAATTGAATTTGAAGAGGTTGAAACATCCAAAACCATATGCAATTGCTTGGCTACAAAAGGAACATAGGGTGATGATCAATGAACAAAGCAAGGTAAAATTCAAGATATGGGGATACTATGATGAGGTATTGTGTGATGTAATGCCAATGGGTGTATGTCATTTGTTTTTGGGAAGACCATGACAATTTGACATGGGAGCTATACACGATGGGAAAGAAAACACTTACACTATAATAAGGAATTGTAGAAGACACATGTTGATGCCACTAAGAGATAGGGAAAGTTAAATTTGCAATAATGCTAGAATATGTCTGGTGGATAGGAAAAGATTCTTGGAAGGTCTAAGACATGATAATGTATGTTTTGCATTGATTCCTGATATGTGGCACCACAAATTCTAGGAACACCATTACAAGTGATGAGGAGACACTGCCAGAGGAAATATCAAAATTACTAAGAAAGTATGAATACATCATATCAAAAAATATGCCAAATGGATTGCCACCAGTAATGAGTATTAGTCATCATATGGATCTAATTCTAGGAGCCAATCTACCAAATAAAGCACCTCATAGGATGACACTAGAAGAAAATGAAGAATTAAATAGGCAAGGGAAAGAGTTATTGAGGAAAGGTTTGATCAGAGAGAGTTTGAGCCTATGTGTTGCATCCACGATACTAGCACCCTATAAGGATAGTGAATGAAGAATGTGTACTAATTCTAGAGTAATCAATAAGATCACAATAAGGTATAAATTTCCATTTCCAAGGATGGATGACATAATGGACTATTTGAGAAAAGTAAGGTACTTGACAAAGATTGATTTTAAAAGTTACCATCATTAGATCAGGATAAAGGAAAGGAGATGACTGGAAGACAACCTTCAAGGCTAATTAGGGATTGTATGAGTGGTTGGTTATGCCTTTTGTATTGACTAATGTGCCAAGTGAATTTATGAGACTGATGAATAAGTACTAAAGAAATTTTTGGGTAAGTCTGTGATGTTTACTTGGATGATATTCTAATTTTTAATAAGACTAAGAGTACTTAGAACATATCAGACTAGTGTTATAGAGATTAAGAAAGGATAAATTTTTCATCAATTTAAAGAAATGTAGCTTCATGAAAAATGAGTTCGTATACTTGGGATTTGTGATCTCAACTGAGGGATTGAAGATGGATCTAGAGAAGGTTAGAGAAATCATGGAGTGGCCTACACCAGCAAGTGTTGGAGAGGTAAGGTCTTTTCATGGGTTAGAAAGTTTCTATAATAAGTTTATCAAGAATCTCGATAACTTATTTGTGCACCAATGAATGAAATAATGAGGGGAGATAGGAAAGAATTTAAGTAGATGGTAGAAGCAGACAAGAGCTTTGAGTTGCTTAAAAAGAAGGTGATAAAACAACTAGTGCTAACTTTACCAAATTTTGATAAGATATTCTAGGTTGATTGTGACACAAGTGGAAATGTAATTGGAGTAGTACAAAGCCAAAAAGGAATACTTGTAGCCTATTTTAGTGAGAAGTTGAATGATGAAAGGAGAGGATATTTAGTCTATGACCAGGGGTTTTATACCCAAGGAGTTTGCGTTGTACACTGATGAGAAAGCATTGAAATATTTGGACATCAAGGTAAGTTGAACTAAATACATATGTGTTGGGTTGAAAATATGGAGTTATACTATTATGCTAAAACATAGGAGTGGAAAGTCAGACAAGCTTGAACATTGACATGTCAAGTAGGAGATAGAATTTACTAATAGAGATAAAAGTAGAAGTAGTTGGTTTTGAATAGCTAAATCATTTGTATGAAGTTGACCTTGAATTTGCAGAAGCATGGAGGGCATGCAATAAATTGATAAGCATGGATTGGAGTAGATGGTTGGACTATTTGATCTAGAATGAGATGTTGTTCAAGGGTAATCATTTATGTATGCCTAGGAGTTTAATGAAGGAGAATCTGATTAAGGAGAAGCATTGTGGTAGTTTGGCTAGACATTTTTGAGTAGATAAGATAGTTGCCTTAGTGAATGATGACTAGTTTTGGCCATAAATATCTACGGATGTAAGGAAATTTGATCAAGGTTGCAAGACTTGCCAAGTTGCCAAGGGAAGTAGTCAAACTATTGTTTTGTATCATCCCTTGGTAGTACCAAAGGGATCTTGGGAGGATATAAGTATGGATATTGTATTAGGATTTCTAAGGACACAAAGGGGGAATGATTAAATATTTGTAGTTATAGATAGATTTTCTAAGATGGTGCACTTCATTACATGTAAGAATAATAGTAATGTGGTACATATAGATGACCTATTTTTTAAAGAAGTTGTGAGATTGCATGGTTTGTGAAAGGGTATAGTTTCAGACATGGATATAAAATTTGTTGGTTACTTTTGGAGGACATTGTAGAAGAAGATGAAGACAAATTTGAAATTTAGATCAACATATCACCCATAGATTGATGGAAAAGTGGAGGTTGTGAATAGGAGTTCAAGTAACTTGTCGAGGTGTCTAGTTAGAGAGAAGTCATGAAATTGGTACATGGTTCTATCATAGGTAGAGTTTACATATAACAATTTAGTAAATTGAATTACATGAAGAACACCGTTTCAAATTGTATGTGATAGTAGTCCAAGGAATGTATCAAAGTTAAGGGACATCGGTAAGGAATACAAGAGGAGTGTGGAGGCAGATAAATTTGCAGATCACATAAAGGAAGTACATGTGGAAGTAATGAGTCACTTGGAGATGATTGACGTATACAAGCAGAAGGATAATACTTGACAAGAAGACACAAAGAATTTGTGGTTGGAGATGAAGTGATGGTATATCTTAGGAAGGAAAGATTTCTAGTTGGAACATACAATAAATTGAAGATGAATAAGTTTGGCCCTTGTAGAATTATGAAGAGATTTGATTTAGGAAGTGCATATGAATTAGAGATACTACAAGGATTGGGCATATCTTTAGTATTTAACATTGTAGATCTATATCAGTATCATAAATGAGAGATAGGGGATAGTAGCATAGAAGTAGAATGGAAAAACTAGATATCGCAATAGTAAAAGGAGGAGATTGAGGAAATATTGAATAGAATAATTGGAAGGAGCGCCACGAATAGGAAGCATGACAAGTATTTGGTGAAGTGGAGAGGAAGGACAAAAGAAGACTCAAGTTAGATTTCTAGGGTTGAGGTAGATTTTCTTGGTTTCCATCTAGTCACTAGAAAGTGAGGGGCTCACTTTTCAAATAACCTCAGGTGTCTGATGTAGGAGCATCTCAGGGTGTAAAAGCAATCTTGCATCAACCAAAAATATATTTTCACTTTGTTTGTTTGTTTGTTTGTTTGTTTGTAGGTTTCTAGTCGCCAGTCAGTCACAGAAGAATCCATTGCACATCACTACAAATATATATCAGGTCTCATAATTTAGACAATACATTTAGTAGTAATGCATTCATGACATATCCATATTTTAGAATATTTGGATCCTTGAACAAGCATAACTTAGTTTCTAAACCTTCATCAAGCTGGTAGGCTTACACAATTTCACTGTTCTTCACTTATGCCAAGCTTTTGAAAGTTTGTGTTGATAAAGGAGTACATATGGAGATACATTAGACCCAACAAAACTTATGATGAGAACCTCACAAAGGTATTTTATTTTGTTACCAAGTGCTACATTTGATTAAGGGACTTATTTACACACTTAGTCAACTACATGTTTCATGTGGCATAGAGCCTTGTGCAACCTTGTAGCTAACACAGTTGAAACTAATATATAAACACCACTCATAATTATTGGAGGGCATCAAGGGGAGTGCACAAGAATTTAGTAAGAGTTGGAAGTCAAATTGTGAGGTTGAGGATAGGAGTTCAAAATGGAATAAGAAATCAAGAAGGAGATTGAAGGTACAGATAGTGTGACATGTAGGAGCATAATTAATATCATCTAAATATCCTTTAGGTGTTGTAATTTCATGTTTTTTAATGAAATGGTTGTGGCCTAATATGTAGGAAGCCCATTGTGGTAGATTGTAATAATTCATGATTGAGAAATCAATAAATCTCATGTTGTTATTTATTTGATTTTTGTTGTGATTGTTGTGTGTTTGGTTTTCACTGCATCGTTGGGTAATCCTTCATTGGATCCTTTGTCCATGACTACATAAATTTATTTGGATAAAAACCTAATGTATCATTCCTGCATAAAGTACATTGATGTTCAGTATCACTTTGTTTGGGAAACAATTGAGGGTGGCAAATTCATGTTACAAAAAGTGGACACCTCAGAGACTATTGTAGATTCTCTCACTAATCCAATGAGTATAGAGAAGTTTGGTTGGTGTAGAGAGGCTACGTATCTCTCCTCTTTGAGATATTGTTTATTTTTTTTCTTGACTATCATTGCAATGTAAATGTCAAGTGGGATAATGTTGGGATTAGGTGCCATTCAGCTCAAAAATTCCTAGACATGTTTTTGTTATGTATGAAAAAGGTGAATGATAAGACTAGCATGCACACTAGATCAAACCCTCTTCCAAAAAAATATTCAAGGATAAGACTGAGCCAAATCACTACCAAATGGAGGTGGACTTAGCTACAGATCTTGTAGTTAGGAGTGCTATGGAAAGATCTAATTTAATCAAGCCTTTTTATCAAACCCTAGGTCAATAAAGTAACAAACCCTAGTTCTATGAATATCTGATTATAACAAGAATTGTTTAGCAAATCTATAGAAACTAATTACACAAGAATGATAATGAAAATGTCAAAACCTATCTCCCAAAAGTAGGAATGTCAAAGGACTATTTCAAAATCTCCCAAGTCCTTAAAGGTGAAATTTATTGAAATTGTACAAACTGGAGAAATGTTGTAGAGGCTGCCCTGATGCCAGATCTAAACTCTGTTAAGGTAGAAGGGTAGTTTCAAAAGTGCCCAAGTCCTACATGGAGGAATATTCCTAAAATGTTGTCAAATCTCAAAACCTTGATCCTTACCCAATCTTCCTCTACCTTCATTTTCTCAAATCTCGCACTTGTAACCTACGCGCAAGAAGAAAAGGGGTTTAGGGGTTATGGTGTTTAGGTGGTGCAGGGGCACTTAGGTAGACTTTGTCAATACAGTCAAATGTTAGAGTTTTGAGTCTTGTGTGGTATAATAAGGTCTATTTAGACCATTTTCAATGTAATAAGTCTCATGGGGTCATATTGTTAAGTCATTTGCAATGTAATAAGTCTCATGGGTCAAGTTGTTAAGGTTTGTAAATGTTACAACACCAAATTACAATGTATTCTTGTCATCTTTTTGATGTTAAATGGTTAGTTGGTTCCAAAAGGTGGTTGGAACCATAAAATTCTGGTGTTTGATGTTTAAAAAACTTTGCAAACTTTGAGGCAAGGTTGTTGCAGGCATTGTGAAGATCAAATAATACAAATATACTCCGTTTTCTGTAGTTTTAACTATTTTTATCACTGTTTCAGCATACTGTATGACCTGTACAAACTGGAAATGTTCCAAATATGAGAAATTTTTTTATGGGGGTGATCAACCTACATTTTGGTTTTGGTTTGGTTCAATTTCATTGAAATAGGAGAGAGATATTGTAGTTTTTCTAAAAAACAGTCTAAAACCCTAGTTTAGGGTTATTTTGAATGAAATAATGGATTTCTGAGCCATTCCACCAATGGGAAACTCTACAAATCAGTGGAATGGATGTAAATAAGGTGTTTTTGAATATTTTTGAGTTTGCAAAGGTAGGGGATGGTGATAGGGCATTGTTTGAATCAGATATGGCCTAATATCCTCATGTATTAGGCTTAATAGATTAGGTAGGTTAGTGATTTGGTGAAAAAGGGGATTGGTGATGCATGTGGGTCATGAAACCCACATAATTAGACCCCATGTGATGTGTTAGAGGCCCTGGAGTATAACTTGGAAGGTTGGAGTAGAGATTTCACACACTTGCTTTGGAAAAGTGGCCTAATTTGGCTTAATTGCAGTAGGACAGTTAATTATTGAGGTCTATGTTCCAAAACAACCTCATTTGGTTTCTTGATATGTTTTAGGGGGCCCAAAAGGGTTCTTGAAACTAGGTTTAGTTTTTGGATATTCCACCTTTTTGGGAAGTTATGTCTAATTTTGTCCTTTGAGAGGGCTACAAGCAAGTAGGTCTCTTTGGAAGAAAGCGATAAGAAAAGTGAAGGTTCAACATTCTTGGGGACTTTTATTGGCTTGATCCTTGTTATGTCTATCATGATCAAGGTGTGTTAGATGTTCAGTAAGGGGACTATGTCAAGAAAACACTTTTGGTGCATTTTGTAACCCTTGCAACCATGTTGCATGAGAGGAGAGATTGTGTGTGTTTGGGTGATCAGTCAAGAACATACTTTGTATCTTTCTAGGAACCCTTTGGAGTTACCCCTGCTCTACATCATTAGGGACATGCCTCAATCAAATCTCAAGATAGCATTCAAGCTTCCTAACATCATTGATAGATAAAGAGAACGTGCCCTTGTAGAGCAGAGGCTAAACACAAATCAATATGATGAAATCAAATTATGATTAACAATAATGATATCACCTATGTGATGAAACCATTAGGAGGATGAAATTCTCTTCAACTCATAAGGAGAGATAGATGATAACTTCAAAACCTACAATAACACATATAATGACAATACAAATCTTCTCTTGAATCACAATGAATGCTTTGAATGCTCTTTTTTGCAATACTTCAAGTTGTCTATCTCTATCCAGGTTCATAATGAATTCAAAAACACACATTTATATATGCTTTCCCACTAACATTCGTCAAATTAAACCAAAAGAGCCGACAAGGAGAAACCTTTTTAAAGGTCCTAAGTCAACATGTAATTAAATTTACCTCGACCAATCAGGGAAGACTTGGGCGGTGCCACCCAAGTCTTTGAGCCCCTTTTAGGTCTAGGATAAGGTAGAACATGGGCCCCTTATTCCCAATTTATATTGGTTTGGGCAATTTTTCATTGGGATGAATAATTAGAATGTATAATGTAATTACGAGAACCTAGGAGCTAAACAAGGAGGTAAAAAGACATGTGGCTACTTTTTAATCCATAACACTCCCTTCAAGGCTTGGTGAGAAACATAGTTCTAGATATAACAAGCATTCTAATGCTCTTTTAACATGCAAGACATGCAAGGAAAACATGAAATATACAAGCGTCGTAGAGTATGTTGTCAACACACTATATGTCTTAAACACATAAAACACAGGTGATGGGAGAGCTCATCACTACGCACCACCATCTAAGACACACCAAACACACCAAACACACCTGACAGTTGATCTATGCTACCACAATTGCCAAAGACACACTTAAGGGTGAATAACTCAAGATCTAACCCTACCTTTGTAGAGAACTTTTAAAAGTATGTGCAACCACTCAAGGGAATACACAATCTTGCCTTCCATAGAAAGGATTTCAAAATGCAACCTCACCTGCATCACCCAGATGCCTTATGGTGAAAAGGAAGCATGTGCACAAAGTATACAACCCCACATGCATCACAGAGATGCCTTACAGTGAAAAGGAGGTATACACAAAACAAAACAAAGTACACAACCCCACCTGCATTGTGGAGATGCCTTATAGTGAAAAGAAAGCATACGCAAACACGCTTTATCACAATGTCTAAAATATCAAGCATTTACTACAATATATGCCCCCACCTTAAAGTGGTTGATCTCACTTGCTGATATCAAACATGTTTAAGGTAAAGTGAAAACATGCAAGGGAACAAGAGCTTTCACAAAGCCCATGCCCTAAAGTGACATGTGCTAACAATCGCTGAT
Organism: Cunninghamia lanceolata; assembly: GCA_027924645.1. Taxonomy (NCBI): domain Eukaryota; kingdom Viridiplantae; phylum Streptophyta; class Pinopsida; order Cupressales; family Cupressaceae; genus Cunninghamia; species Cunninghamia lanceolata. The sequence continues at coordinate 3,002,533 of BSBN01001019.1, forward strand.
CGTTCCCAACAAACACATCAATATCATTTGCTAACAACCATTGATCAACAATATATAAGCTTTGGTTAGAAAATCTAAGCTAAGATACCAACCAAATAATCTCATGAAACTTATAGAGAAATCATATATCACTTCATAATCCAAGGCCACACTTACAGGTGGGAACCGAGTATAGTCGTTAGGTCATAATTTAGGTATCTCAGAACCAAGTGTAGCTACAAGGTGAGATACAAAACATTCCAAAGTGCATAGAAACAAATTTAGAGTATTACAAAGGTTTGTTACAATAATTTCACAACATGATACATGATCATATCAAAACACAAAGTGATTCTACTAGTCAAGCATTGGTATCAAATTAACCCCATCTTCATATGTGGGATAGGTCCTTTTTTTGTTTTTGTTGTAAGCATGCATGGTCCTTATCGGTATTTATTTGTTATCATCATCTGCTAACTAGTAGAGCCATGGAAGAATGAAAACAAAAAAAATGAGAGAGGAGACAAAAGTGACTTAGGAACGCAATGTGGAAAACTGCCCCCAAGACAACTTCCACAATGTTATGCCCCCAAGGCACCACACACAATAATTGCAATAAGAGAGGAGAATAGAAGAATAGAGAAACAAATAGAAAAAGTATCACAATGGAGGTAGTCTCCTCATATCCTTGACCTTACAAGAATATCAAGGGTTATTCAAGGAGACCTAAACAAACACAACATGAGGGAAGACAACACAAAACATATGCCTATATCTAAGAGAATACCACACTTGAGAGAAACTCAAAGAGGTGCTACATCAAGTGTGGCTAAAAGAGAGATACTTACCTGCTAGTTGTTATCCTTAATCACATCATCTTCTTCGCAGTATTGATCTTCATTTTTGTCTATCATCAAGGGTTCATGCTTTTCCACATTCTTCGGCATTTCTGAAGAGGAAGCCAATAAAAAATTGATTTTATGATTTTGTGATAGATAACTTTGCTCTTGAAGGTTTTCTCATGATCCTTGTAAGGATGGCGGAAGAGGAACCTTGGCAAAAATTCCCTTTCCTTTCGATCGAGGTGGTGTTGGAGTACCTTGAACCGTGATCACCAATTTGAAGCGAGAAGGCGCATTAGGTGCCTCATGTACAATGATTTTAGGAACATTAGTGCACTTATCCACTATCCCCTTAGTGGGTTGAATAAGTCTATTAATGATGATTGAATTAACTTTGTTTGCACTTTGATTAAGCTCAACATTCATCCCCAAAGGATTTAATGTGAGAGACCTTTCTTCATCCACCAATGCTTCGTCTTTCGAAGAGAGAGCATTGGACTGAAGGGAAGGTAAAATGTTGTTAAGAGAATTATTGATGATTGTATCTTTAGTGATGTCCAAGGGGTTTGATCATGCAAGCAAGGAGAACTATCCATGGTCTTCACATCTTTAGAGATTTCTAAGGTACATGGACATTCAACCAAAGGAGGAAGATTGAGGGTCTTCTCTTTCTTAGTGATATCCAATGTACTTGAACATTTGATCAAAGGCAGTAGATCCATAGGATTATCCATAGAAGCCTCATATATTATGTTATTAATAAAAGATTTAAGATTATTAGATGAATGCCCATTATCTATCCATGGATGGTCCTTCGTAAAAGGAGGTTCTTCATTGACTAATGCTTCATAATTTGAGGGGAGAGTATTAGAATGAAGGGAGGATATGGTGATGTCCAAGGATGTGTCAATGATTTGATCCTCTTGTGCCAAAATGTTCTCATAAGAGGGAACAATTTTGGGAGAGGGATCCAAATCATAGGGTGAAATAGACAAAGCTAGGTCACCATCACATGTATTAGAGGGTAGATCCATGGGAGTGATAATGGCATTATCATGATTCATAGTAGAAGTAGAAGAGGAGTTATCACCATCATCTTTCTTATGACAATTCATAGAAATGAGCGTAGTGAGATCTTCTAATATCAAAGGATATACACCCATGAGAATTGTGAAGCTATCAAAATAAGATATATAACAAAGGATTTCATATATGGAACATATAGATACATCAATATCATACATGGATGCTATTTGCTCTAAAACATGAGGATGTATATTAGTGAATTTTTTGAAAGTTTCAAAGTCTATAATGTATGCAAACAAAGATTCCAAAGGTGAATAGAAAGAAGCATCCATAATGGAATGATAATTGAGTACCATCAATATGAGAGACTTTTGTACACCACAACACTAGTTTGAGGAAACTGGCTTTTACAACTTTTTTCAAAGATAAAAAACACACTAGTGTCACTACAAATGGAGTGATCAAGATGTTAAAAGTGCTTCACAAAGGTTAATATAGACAATGTTAATATTTCTTGCAAATAAATGTTAAAGAGATGTCAAATTTCTTATGTTGAAATACACAATGTGTAATTACAAACATATGAATTTTTAAACCAAGATATGAAAATATTGCAAAATTTTCAAATAAACAATGAAAATATGCAATGAATCAATGCAATATCTGATTTGAAATGTTTATGATAGTAGTTAAATCTAAAACAAGATTTTAACTACAAACCCTAGATTGTAAATTTGACTAGGTTTTTAAAAATGCAACTTTTTCAACAAAACCCTAGTAAATGAGAATTTCAAATGCAAGATGCAACACCATGAATCTACTGTAATATGAATAAGATATTATGCAAAAATCATAAATTTAAATCTTTCTATGATGATCTATAACATATGTAACGAAACAATGCAAAACTATGCCTTTTTGCAAGCCTAAAATGCTTGATTTTTTCACTTTTTCCAATGCGAATATGCAAAAGGTGTCTTAAAACAATGAGGATGATATGGTACATCAACCTCAAATCCTTTAATCAATCCAATAATGCAACAAGATTTACCACAACATGCCAATCTTGAAACCCTAGGTTGAAGATTAGCTAGATTTCCTAAAAATGCAAGGATTTTAGAAACCCTAACAATGAAATTAAGTTATATAATTATTCATAATGATGAATGAATGGAATCTAATCAGATCTAAGGTGGAAAATAGATCATATCTAATGCAAGAAGGATGCCAAAGTGTAAGATACTACGGGTTCACCAGAATGTTATGTATGGAAAAGGTGAATGATAAGACTAGCATGCACACTAGATCAAACTCTCTTCCATAATAACATTCAAGGACAAGACCGAGCCAAATCACTACCAAATGGAGGTGGAATTAGCTACAGATCTTGTACTTGGGAGTGCTATGGAAAGATCTTATTTAATAAAGTCTTTTTATCAAACCCTAGGTCAATGAAGCAACAAACCCTAGTTCTATGATAATCTGATTATAACATGAATTGTACAACAAATCTACAGAAACTAATTGCACAAGAATGATTAGGAAAATGTCAAAACCTGTGTCCCAAAATCAAGAATGTTGGAGGACTATTTCAAAAGTGCCCAAGTCCTGAAAGGTGGAATTTCCCAAAACTGTAAACTAGAGAAATATTGTAGAGACTACCTTGATGCCAGATCTGAAGTCTGTTAAGGCAGAAGGATAGTTTCAAAAGCACCAAGTCCTACATGGAGGAATATTCCTGAAATGTTGTCAGATCCTAAGACCCTGATCCTTTCTCAGTCTTCCTATACCTTCATTTTCCTGGGTCTCACAACTATAACCTACACACAAGAAGAAAAGGGGTTTGGGGGTTATGGTGTTTAGGGACTTGCCTCAGTCAAATCCTAAGATAGAATTCAAGCTTCCCAACACTGTTGATAGATAAAGAGAGCATGCCCTTGCAGGGCAGAGGCTAAACACAAATCAATATGATGAAATCAAATGATGATGAACAACAATGATATCACCTATGTGATGAAGCCCTTAGGGGGATGAAATGATGTTCAACTCATAAGGAGAGATAGATGATAACTTAAAAACCTACAAAAATAGACAATGACAATACAAATCTGCTCTAGAATCATAATGAATGCTTTGAATTCTCTTTTCTCCAATGCTTCAAGTTGACTATCTCTATCTAGGTTGATAATGAATTCAAAAACACATTTATATATGATTTCCCGCTAACATTAACCAACAGAGTCAACAAGGAGAAACCCTTTTAAAGGTCTTATGCCAACATGTAATTAAATTTGCCTCAACCAATTAGGAAGGACTTGGGCACATGTGCCCAAGTCCCAAGGCTCCTTTTTGGTCTGGGGTAAGATAGAATATGGGCCCCTTGTTCCCAATTTACATTGGTTTTAGGGGATTTTGCATCGGGATGAATATTTAGAATGTATAATGTTATCATGAGGACCTAGGAGCTAAACAAGGAGGTAAACACATGTGTCCACTTTTTACTACATAACATTTTTAATTGTTTTAATTAACATTGTTGATAAATAATTGTTATTTCTCCAACATAGAGTGGGTAGACTTGTACATCCCTTTGCATGGTAGGAAAATTATTTATTCTCTCACATGTATTTATAGTGGTATTTAAGTTAGGAGTTTCTTTTGAGAAGATATTGGAAATTGGGTAAAGATCGGGATGCATAAGAAGATGTAAGAGGATCTTCTATTGTTGGATCTTATGTCAAATTTGGTAAATCTTCCCATGGAGCACCTATGATTTGGATCTTTTTCAATTTGACCATTATGAAAAAATCTATGGCATACAATTTAAGTTGTGTAAGAGGAGTTACTATTCAAGGTATGTTGACCAATTTTGGTGAGTTGTGAGATTCCACATGATGATTTGAACACCTAGATTTGGAAGAGTGGTTTTGGCCATTTGTATTGGAATGCCATTGTTGGTATCTTGTATTCATCTCTCATATATATTGGTGGATTGAGATGGTAGTATGATGAGCAAGTTTTCCAAGTCATTTGAGAACCATTATTCTACCAAAATTTAGAGGGATAAGATAATGTATTGTAACTTCATTATTCATTAATACAAGCTTGGGTATCTTTGGGTGCAGAGTTTTTTCTTGAAATGGTTTCTCCATGTAAATCTAAATGTCATGGTTTGTATTATTTTTATGGTTGATTTCCATTTCCATATAATCTATCATTGTTATTGAATTTGGTTGCATTAAAGATCAACATATCTTAATGTATAGTTACACTCTATTTCAACAAGCACTTCTTTGATGCTTATAGTAACACAAGGACCATCCACTTATCTCTAGTAAGTGTCACACATACTATAGTAATGGCACAAAGCACTTTGCACAAGGTCTGACACTCTTTTGATAACCATTCTTCATCCAACCCTCTTGCAGTTTCTATCATGGCTTTAGTAGGGTCTAGTACACCTATAGGACAAATCATAAATTCTAATCCATATAGATTCTTACCACACTATTGACTTAGAATAGTGTAGTCAACATGGTAATCCAGGTGGTACTCTTAAGGATTTCACCATGCCAAGTCATTCACCAACACATTAGACACCTACTAGCAAATGGTTATATTCCATATCTATTAAGAGATGAATCATACAAGGAATCAATCAATAGAAGAAAAGCAAAAAAAATAGGTAGATAGCAAAATTTAACACTCATACATCTTCCTCAAGAGTATGGCATGTACAAGATAAACAAATAAATAATATGTTTACCATTTTAGTTCTACATATCTCTCTTTCTTTACACTTGTTTGTCTCACAAAGCTTGCACATACACAATAACTTCATCTAGATTCTCATCTAGAGAGTTGTCCATTGGGATTCAACTTAGGTCCTGAATTAATGGTATCAGAGTGATCCATCTTCATCTTGCATGTCCTATCAAACATGATAAAAGTATTTGACCCTCAACATCAATCCTTGAAAATCATTAGACTACTTGCCAGCTCATTTCAAGATGGCCAAAACAACACAAGAGAAGGTACATGTAATGATCAAGAGTAAAATCAAAGAAGCACTCATCAATCAACATAAATTATTATTCAACTAGTTTGCAAAAGGCCTTGAATAGGTGGTCTCGTTGACCTCATCATTAGGTAGAGATTTTAGTGGTTGATTTCCCCATAGGTTTCAAGTAAACCTAGATGTTCCTATGTTTGAGGGTGAAATTAATTTAAATTCAATAGATAACAATTTAGATTAGTTAGAGTCATATTTTTCCATGAATTATTCTTTTTATGAAGAAAAAATCAAGATTGAACTCTTGAAAGTCTCTTCTCCCATCATGAAGTGGTGGAAATCCCATGTACTTTGGGAATAAGGTTGGATATGAGGTAAATTTGAACCAACCTGGGATCAAATCCTAGAAGCCTTTAAGAATGAATATTGTCTTGAAGATGTATATGTTTATTGCCACATGCAATGGTCACAATTGTGGAAAGGACATGACTACTTGGTCCAAGCCTATACTAATGCCTTCCATGAGCTCTATGCAAGACTAGTGTAACATCACATTCCATAAAACTCATCGATTAACATAAATATTCATCTTAATCAAGAAATAGATATCAACATGATTATCCAAATAAAAGTTTAACAAGAATGATTTATTATCATTTGAACAATTAAACATGTTATTCTAAATAGAATATAACAAAGCTTCAATTACAATATTCAATTATATATCCTCAGTGAATAACTTTGACTATGCATGTACAGATTATGCTCAAGGCATCAAATATAAAATTATACATGATAATTGATCATCAAGTCATAAAATGAAAAGCACTACATCTGGAACTTTTGACATCTATCTTCATAAGCCTCGTCTTGTCTCATGCTTGGGAAGGAGAGCATCATCCCAGTGTTTTTCCACCAACCACAGACCGGTGGTCCCCCACACACCTTCCTACATAGAAGTGGCCCTACCCTTCACAGAAGGAATATCTATTAGGAACTGTTAGGTTAACCATCTGAGCATCTAGTGTTGTGTCCTTCATAATGCCTCTCGATCAGACAACTATAGATCCACTCTATCTATGTATGATACTACTAGAGACATTATGCCATCTGGAGCATTATGGACTGATAATGCATGCAGAGACAGATGCATTACTTTGGCCAAAGATTTACATACATATACACTTCACAATGAACATAGTTGTATGTCTACCACCCTTACTCGACTTAGAAGTTGTCTCATCCTACAATAAGTTTAATTAGACCTCTCTCTCTAGGTCTAGTATAAGTGGGTTCAATTCAATTCATAGTCCATACCAAGACAATCGACTCCCATCTTACAATTGTAACGACTTAATGGGTTACTTTCATAATGAGGGACTTGTGACTCGTCACTTTGTCCTACTTTCTAATCATATTAAAAGTCAAACCAAATTCACCAACCTAGGTCTCCTATGGTTCACAATTTTAGTATGAACTATCATATAGGTTAGAATCGCAATCATGGTACCATAGGCATACCTTGCCTTATCTAATTAGAATAGTTTCATAAATAAATTATAAATCAAATTACCCATATGAGGTTTTAATGATAAACATTCTCCCCATAGAGTTCACTCATAAGTAAAGAAAAGGGTTTAAATTCTCGTAATAATATCCATATAAAACTTAAGCTATTTATGCTTCTTGTTCTTCCAAGTTATCAATAGTAAGAAAAGATTCCTCACTAATGATTTGGCTAGCATGCAAAGCTGCCATAGAATAAAATAGTGATATTTTGTTTAACACACCTCCTCCTTTATCAAGGGGTAGAAAAGTATTGCCTTGGTTATTTCAATAACCCTTTAAACAATAGTCGGGTTCCATGTAAGGTGACTCAAGATTCGAGTTGAGTGCTATAAGCACAATTTAAAGTTAAAGTCTTATCAACCATCACCACAGTTTGTGGTCGCTACCTTGGCCACATGCAAGACAAACCATTGAGTATGTACTTAATACAATAGTTCTACACTTCTCGTGCCATGAGCACTTTCAGCTTGACTCATTATATGAGTCTTTGCACTATTATTATCAAAAGCCACGTGATAACTAACATGTAAATGTTACAGAGGATATATGCTCAGCCTTAACAACATCAAGCTACGGTTACAATAAAGGCTATAATGGATTAGAGCTTGGCCTTAGCGGCCTAGAGCTACAGTTACAAAGAAAGTTCAAGGGTTTAAGGCTCGGCCTTATCAGCCTCGAGCCACTGTATAAAGAACGTTTCAATGGTTAAAGGCTTGGCCCTTTCAACCTCAAGCCATTATAATAGCAATGAAAGCATCAAGCTAACAATACAATAAACATGCTATAAAGTAGTTGACACAGTCGACACTTACAGTACCAGAAAGCAAACAATGAAAGACTATGCTCTTACAGACTTTCATTCTACCTGAATGAAGTCATTTGATGCTATCTTCCCCAATTCGGCTGACTATTCTTTCTTGCTCTGTTCCTCTTCCCGAGCGTAGAGAGCACACATGAATAATAATTCCCTTCCAATAATGATAGCCAGTGATAACAATAAACTTGTTATTGTTCCCCTTTTTGTGCATGCCGAGCATGTTGGGAACTACCACCCTCATTATGATGCAGTGGGTAGTTTTCCCACTCAACCAACCTGTCAGTTTCATAGGGACCCATTGTCCCAATACTTGCTATTGGCAAGCCTTTGGTGAGCATGAAGCTCCCATTGGTTCAAATAATCACATTATCACTCCACTACCGTGGGTGATGTCAGCTATAACAAATAAATAAACAAAATAGTATAGCAAAGAATTTGATATTAGATTTATATAGTCATACTATAATATTATTTCACGCATCTTCTTGATGTATGCAATTACTTATATCAATCAAGATGTCATCTTTCGACATCACCACCTTCATGGTGGCAGGGTCAACATGTGATTTAGGGGTTGAGCACCGCTCCCCCTTCTTCGCTAAAACCTAAAACATATTAGACCAAGAATAATGGATTCATAATCCTGATTCAAGGATAAATAGAGTAAATAAGAAGATAATCTACCACACAGTAAGGCTAACTCTCAACTCGCATTGACATTCTAAGAATGTCATTAGGTCGAGTCTATATAACGTTGTCAAAATAACTCAATCGACAAGATGACACAAAAGGAAAATCAACTAGCAAAGAAAAAGCGTAACTTATGCTAACTCACATGGATTCATAAGGACATAAAATCTGACACTTAGATGGAAATTGACCCCATTTCCCATCATCTATCTCTTCCTCCTGGATGATACTCTCCTTCCATCTTTGAAGGATGATTACTTTCCTGATCCAACTCACAACCAGAAAATCATGATTAGTGTATCATCATATGATCGATAAATCATAATAATTAAATAATCATTTCAATCTAGAAATCTCATATTTAACTAACATTAGTTAGAAACAATGATTAATGTGACATTTTCCACAAACATCTAATCATCCAACTCTTAACTAATCCTCCTAATTACCATGCAAAAGTAAGATTAAGCCAATCACAAGTTGGGGATGTAACATATCTCCCCCCATAAGAATCATTGTCTCCAATGATTTAATGTCTTTATAGTCAATCAACATAATAAGAGAAATGTTTTGTGAACATAATAAAAAGTTTTTCAAAAAAGATGAGGAAATCTACCATGAAAGTCATCATAGTCTTCCTAGGAGGCATTTTCCTCTGCATATTAGTCCCATTGGACCTTGCATTGTGTTATCTCTTTGTTACATAAGTGTATCTTACGCATTTCAAGCACCTTGATGGGCTCGATCACCACCACCCCTGGGTCCTTCACCTGTAAGCATTCCAATCAAGCATAGGAATTTGATTATTAGTAGTATTAAACTTTTTCAAATATGAAACATGAAACACATTATGCATCATGGAAAGAGCTAGTGGTAGAGCAATTCTATATGCTATTGGGTTGACTTCTTTGAGAACTTTGAAGGGACCCACATATCTAGGTGCCAGTTTGGACATCTTTCCAAATTTAATGGAACTCTTTTGAGGTTTTACCCTTAGGAGTACTTTCTCTCCCACTATGAAATTCCTTTCTATGCGCTTAGTGTTTGCTTAACTCTTTTGTCTATCATTGTCTTCCGCTAGCCTTCTCTTAATCAAATGGACTTGCTCTTCCATTTCTGACAGCATTTATGGACCAAGGCTAACCCTATCTTCTAGCTTGTCCCAGCTTATAGTGGTTTGACACTTTCGTTCATATAATGCCTCAAATGGAGCCTTCTTAATAGCTGATTGATAGGAATTATTGTAGGTAAATTCCACCAGAGGAAGATAATCCTCCCACTTGTATTGCTGATCCATACAATACATCCTCAATAAATCCTCCAGCACTTGGTTTACCCTCTTAGTTTGGCCATCCATTTCAGGATGATAAGTAGAAGCTTATATTCAATTGGGTTCCAAGTGAAGAGAACAAGGTTTGCCAAAACCTCGATGTGATTCATGCATCCCTATCTGAGATAATATTCTTAGGAATGCCATGCAGTCTAAAAATCTCTTGAACAATTTTTTGATCTATGATGGGTGCCCCATCTGTCAAGTTCCCAGGTATAAAATGAGTAGCTTTGGTGAGTCTATCCACCACAACCAAGATAGAATTGTGCATGTTCCTTGACATACGAAGCCCTTGCACAAAGTCCATGCTTATAATCTGCCATTTCCACTCAGGGATTTCATGAGGGTATAATAATCCTATCGGGTGATGGTGTTCCACCTTCACCCTTTGGCATTTCATACATGTAGGTGTAGACACCTAAATTAACCCTTTGTATCATTTCTCAATTTGCACATTATTCACCATGGCATATGTCAATTTTGTCTAGCACACTTGTGTCTATTATCTATTTTCTTCCAAATCACCCACTTCTATCATTAATTAAATAAAGTATATTTATTTAACTAATTTCATATATTTTCATTATCTTTATTCTTCTATTTTCTATCTATAATAAAATAATCTTTAATTATTTAGTTATCCCCTTATTCTTCTAAAATTAAATAAATTTTCTAAATTTATTTAATTTGATCCTCCTAAATAAATAAAATTAATATTTTATTTATTTAATTATCCTCATCATGCGTATAAATTAAATAAATTTATTTATTTAATTTATAGTTATTCTTCCAATTTTCTAAATTTAGCTTTTTCCTCCATCATTTAAAAATAAATTAAATAAATTTATTTGTTTAATTAATTTTTATCTTATCGTTTCCCTCTTTTATCACTTTCTTCTATGTGTACAAGTTGGCCTTGTCCATAGTTTGTCAAAAATTAAATACAAAAAATGATTTAATTGGTTTAAAAATCAATTATCCTTGTCATCCAACTCTTAAAATAGAAAAGCATCCTATTTTAAGAAAATCAATCTTATCTCCACTAACAAAGCCAACTAAATCATTTAATAAAAGTTATCTCTATGGACACGTGTTGTACACATTCATCTAAGTCTCTTGAATCATCTTAACCGTTTGCCAGGAATAACTTTAAGAACCCCCCGAAGAAGGTGTATAAACCTAGTGAATCATGTATACTTCCTCAGAAAAATATTAATTTCTTTAGCAATTTTTTCATTTTTCTGGGAAAAAATATAATCTCAATTGGCGAATCTTTTGTAATCACTAGAGGTCTATAGAAAATCCAAGCAAATTGTAATTTTTTTAAAACCAATAAAATATTTTCATTAGCGATTAAAACCTATTTTCAAACCAATAAAATATTTTCCTTGGTGAATTAAAACCTATTTTCAAACCAGTAAAATATTTCTATGGGCAAACTAAACTTGTTTTCTAAATAAAAAAATATTTGTGTTGGTGTTTAAAATCTATTTTCAAACCCAAAAAAATATTTTCATTGGCGAATCAAACCAATAAAAAAAATCATTAACGAATTAAATATAGTTTCAAACTAATAAAAAATTAATTGGCGAAATAAATTGTTATGCCAATAAAAAATCATACCATGTGTGGTGAAAATATCAAATGCTACATATTGTTCTATTCTGGGACAAATTTTCCACACATCCAAATTCCTTCATAAAGTGTCCAGAATGGGGACAAGTGTCAACATATTTATTATGTCTGAAGCAAGATGTCAGTGCATATTAATATAACCAACGATCGTTCAATGAATTTTTGATGGACGACTGTAGTTGTATTCTGGAAGAAAATGTCTAAAACACTAGACCTGCAACTTCAAACCTCCGGAATAACACTTGAACCGTTAGATTTCCAAATATCAATGGTTGACATTTCATATGAGAAACCTAGCTTTTAACCCTTTGCATAATCTTATGTTGACTTGCTGCCTCTGGTTGCCAGTTATCTAAGTTGAAACCTAAGCCATCAAAACTGTGTTGTTTACTGACGCCTTATACCTAGTCTTGTCGATCACCGCTTGGTGGGGAACGAGTCAAAATATTTCATCTATTGTCTAAGTCTTGACGTTAACCTAGAAGGGTCCATATCATGTCCCCTTTATAGTAAAAATAAATTGGTGAAATTATTAGTCCATTCCTATTTTCCCATGGGCTAATGTAAATCAGAAGGGAAAATATTTTATTTAATATTTTAATTGTAATCCCGCAAATTAAGGATTTATTATTTTCGGGAGCAATTAAATATTAAATATTTTAATTTATTTGCACAAGTGGGGAATATGAGGTGCAATTATAACTCCCAAGAGAGAATTTAGAAGATTTTATGACAGTTATGACAAGATTCTATGACAACATCTATGATAGGTTGTCATAGTGGGAATTATTTTCTATTTTTAGAGAAGATTCTTGCATGGGCTATTTTGGTGAGCATCTTTGGAGGGAATTTGTCAAAAATTAAATTATTTTAATTTATTTTCCAAGAGAGGGATGTTTGGATTTGGAGCTATTATAAATATGCAAGTATTTTCTTTCAGAAGGACTTTTTGATCATTTTTACAACCCAATTTTCTTGTTTGAGCACTTGTGCTTGGATTTTCTTCTGTGGACAAAAACCCATTAGTCTCAAGTGATCAAAGGATGAAAACCCTTTGGTTATAGAGAGTAATTCCATCCATGGATTGCATTGGGCTTCAAAGGATTGTGTAGTTTCGATAGTTTTGTAGTATTATGTTTGCAAGTTGTTCTATTGCAGTTTTGGTGCTTCTAGAGGTGTTGTTTGGTGCTTCTATTGTGTTTCATGTGTGTTGCTGTATTTTTTCTATTTTACATCTATTCCAGGTGCCAGAGATCAGTCCTTGGATATTTGGGAGGTGTTGTGATTTGGGCAGTGTTCAGTGATTTTCCCAGTGTATATTTCAGCATAGTTTGAGTAGTTTGTTGTGGGTTTTATTTTAGTTGTTGCAGAAGTTTGCTGTTATGTTTATCAGATGTATCAGACCTATTATCAGGTGTTTACAACAGAAATTTCAAATAAATTCAGTTTATGGAGTTTGCAGTGATTTTGGGTGTTCTTAGTTTTGTGGGTTTTGCATAAAAATTGTTGTATGAACTCATATTGTTTGTTGCTATTGTAAATCAGTGTCTCAGACCTGATTACATGTTATCACATCAGAAATTCAATGCAAAAATATTTTGGAGAAGTTTTATGCTTTTGGGTGTTATTTCTGTGTAAGACTAGCTAGCTAGTCTTCTCAAATTTAATGCAATTTTGGTGGAGTTGTTCAAATTTATTTTCAGATCTGATTTTATTAATATAATTTTAGTTTGGCTCAATACAGTCCACTTTTTAAATACTAACTATAGAAGAACGGGAAATATTTTAGCAAATATTTTGAAGCAGCTTTAAGAGATTTAAAGGGTGAGCTATTAAAGGTTTAAATAAGACACATGGGAAATTCCTCGGCAAGATGTTTTAATCTTAGCCGTCCAATGTTGAAGAATTTAAGTAGACAAAAGATGGCTTGAGAAGTTAATGTACGAGTAGGTTGGAGGACCCAGGTTAATCCTAACTATTCCTCGCTAACCCATTGTCAGAAGATGCACGGGCGATAAACCCAACGAGCTAACGAGCAAATGCCACCTAGCAGACTTTGTAGCCTGAAGAGAAGGTGGTGTCGACTGAAAGATGAGTAAGTAATTTCATGTGGCAGAAAAATTCATCACGACCATCCATCTTTCCATCTCATCAAGAGATCAACAACTAGAATTTGAAATATTTTAGCAAATATTTCAAAGCAGCCTTAAGAGACTTAAAGGGTGAGCTATTAAAGGTTTAAATAAGACAAATGGGAAATTCCTTGATAAGATGTTTTAATCTTATCCATCCAATGTTGAAGAATTTAAGCAGACAACAGAAGGCTTGAGAAGTTAATGTGCGAGCATGTTGGAGGACCTAGGTTAATCCTAACCATTCCTCGCTAGCCCGTTGTTAGAAGATGTGGGGGTGATAAACCCAATGGGCTAACGGGAAAACACCACATAGAAGACTTCATAGCCTAAAGAGAAGGTGGGGTTTGCCAAAAGATGAGTAAGCAATTCCATGTGGTAGAAAACTTCATCATGGTCATCCATCTTGCTATCTCATCAAGAGATCAACGGGTAGAGGTTGAAATTGAGAAAGTGGCCATGGGAGTCGTTCTGCTTCGCACGAGCAAGAAGTAATGACAGTTTTAATGCCATAAAAGTAGTCTTTTTACATAATTGAAATCCATCTAAGTGTTTTAAATCATCTTGAGGCAATTTCAATCTCTCGAGGCAATTTCAATCTCTTAGAGATCAAAACTAGGGTTTTCAAAGCGTTCAAAGCCATAAGTTAAAATCTCACCTTCTAAAATTCCTTGCTTGTGCTCACTCTCATGGTTCTGTCAATAGGAATTACTGGTAAATTTCCATTTCTTTTAAGGTTTTGCCTTCTTAAATTGTTGAACTACAAAATTTGAGCTTTATTGCTACTTTAAGTCAGAACCCTAGTTGGTAAATTTTCATTTCTTTTAGGGTTTTGCCTTCTTAGATTGTTGAACTACAAAATTTGAGCTTTATTGCTGCTTTAAGTCAGAACCCTAGTTGCTAAACTAAAATCCTAATTTGCAAAATTTTTACCATAATGGCACCCCCACGAGCCCAAACCACAAGCTTTAGAGAGATGAAAAGGCCTATAGTCCAAGACCTTCTTGATCAATTAAAGCCCTCCACTAATGACAAAGTAAAAGGTCCACTTCTATTCCAAGGTTCCAAAATTAAAGAAGGCCTCACAAATAAACATATCCATATCAAGGATGCCACCATACCACTTACAGGATGGTCATTGTTCAAGAACTAGTTTGGGAACAGGAATTTGAGTGCTCCTATATGTAACCCCTCGAGATTAGACATGGGGAAATTGGTTGTCGCAAATGTCTACATGGATGTGGACTTGTTAAAAGCTATGGAAGCTAGATATGATCCTATCTCCAAAGTTGTCATGACGTATAATGGGATCAAAATGGTAAAGATCAGCAGAGAAGAGATCAAGCTGAAGTTTTCCAACTTCATGAGTGGAATGAGGATTTGGTAAAAATTGATTTGAAATCCTTTAGGAGTGAATACGAGAAGACAAGACACGCTTTTAAAATCACAATGCTGCCAAATCATCTAGCATTAGTTGGAAAGGGAAAGGGGAGAATTGTTATTTGTCCATTGGATAAGGAACCCTTCCTAATAAAGTATTTTGCTCCATATTTTCAGAAAACCTTCTATTCTTTGTGTCAAATCTCGGGGTTTGATCTTGCTTCTGGCATGCCAATGGGTTTCATGTATATGCCTACTCATATCCAACACCCCGCTTACAACATGGTATATGACTTTGATTCCTACCTGGCATATAACATTCATGAGGGTTTATTACCATTAAAGAATGGTAAAATTTGGGTTCAGTTTTGGTGGTACTCACTATTAATGAACATGTTTTTATTCAAAAGGGCAAAATTCTTTGAGAATGATATGAAGTTGGAAAAGGAGGAGGATGGTGTTGAGTTGCATGTCCAATGTTGGACAAGAATTCTAGACAAGGATGATATGAAGTTTGATTTTGTGGTGTTTGAGAATGTCTTTGCATCAAAGTTGAGGAATAACCTAATCGTGAATCCACCAAGGATTCCAACTAAACTACATGATTTTCTCATGCCAAAAGAAAGGAGGTTTGATTCCAAAATTGATCACAACTGGAGAGATGTCATCCCCTATCTAGATTGTACAATTATTAGAGTATATGGCACTATGGTTAGACTACATGTTCTCCCAAGAGATGTGCCACTGAGAATTAGATTCCTTGAGGTCATTTGGTAGCTGGGTAATGTTGAAGATGGCCACTTGTTAAACATGAAGAAAGGAACCTTCTTCCCAACATGGACAGTTTTTGCAGACTTTGTGATGACTGGTGGAGGGTGGAGAAAAATGGATGAATTTCTTGAACCATACAACATGAGGAGAATGCACCCAAGAAATCATGATCCTGAAGGTTTCATGGCTGCATTAAAAGTGAGGATCAGAAGCAACCAGTTCATACCTAACTTCTATTTCCTTGAAGATGTTATTAGGAACATCTTTAATTACCAAATACAGGAGGATAGGAAGGCAAAATGGATCGCCTATGATAAGATGGTAAGGGAAAAATGGAAGACTGATCCCCAATATGACCCCCTGCAGCTACCTCAATTCAAAAATGAATTGCAAAAAGTTGAATATATGCTCCAAAATTTTGAGCAAGTGGTTGGCAAGATGAAAGGAGAGAGATTGGTTACTGACAAAGGAAAGGTTGTGGTTGGAAAAGAATAGGAAAAGGATAAGGGGAAGGCCCCAGTGTTAGAGGAAAGGCCCACCTACCAACCACCACAAAAGATTAGAGTCTTTGCAAGGAGAAAAGGTAATGTGAGGAAGCAACAATCTATTGCCACCCCAACTGCATCTAAGGATTCTGCGCCTGAGGGGTCAAGAGCTTCCTCACCATTGCATGAAATGCCACCACTATCTCCCCCAAGGCAAGTAGCTCCACAAGTGATTGAGGTGGATTCACCTCCAAGACAACCACTACCAAAGAAGCAAAAGGTTGAACAAAGCAGCTTGGTGGATTATCCAGATGACTCAAATGATGATATCATTATCATTAAGGAGGGTATGAGACAGGGAATGCCCTCTCCCCCTAGGGAGATAATAGAACCAAAAAGAAAACTTAGGTTGGGCATTGTAGACCTCAGGGGGATGAGCAACATAGATGACCTTAGGGAGGAAGCTTGCAAGACCTTCATGACAAATGATTCATTTTCCAGACTCCTGGTTTTAGCGAGTTTGCTTGGAGGGCAAAGAGAGATGAATATGTTGATAATGTTTCCAAAAAGAGAAGCTTGCACCCTAAATTACTAGAAGCAGTTATTCAAGTTGAGGTTAGAAAGAAAATGAAAGAATAGTTTCAGAAGATAACAGCTAAAAAAGGTAGAGAGTTGGTGAAGGAAAGTTGTATTTTGTTGCTGCTAGAGTGGGATTTAGCCTCAGCAATTGCTTTTGACACAGTGAACAAGCATGACAAACCCTTGTATCAAATAGAGGAGGAAGCAAAATTGGCTTTGTAGGGGTCTTCTTTCAGTGAAGAATGGGAGGTACTTGCTATTTGGGCATTGGCCCTAGGTACAAGGAAAACTACAATTGCTGAGCCTGCTCCAAACATAAGTGGAGGGCTAATTATTAAGAGAGTGTATGATACCCCAGCAATTGAGGTAGAAAACATGTCAGTGAACGTTGTCAAATTCACAAAGGAAATAGTAGAGAATATCACTGAGGAAAGATATTAATATAGAACCAAGTATAATGACATGGGTGTAGAGTATAATGAGAGTCAGCAAAAGGTTGCCAAGTTGGAAACTGAAGTGACATTGTTAAAGCAACAATTGAAAAATATGCATGCTCATGCCCCAATGTAGACTGACTCTACTGTCCTTTAGAAGTTTCAATGGAAATCATCCCATACAATCTTGGAGATGCACCCCTTGCAGTTGAAGAGCCAAGCACATTAGGTGCAGCTCCATCAAGTGTGCCTACTAAAGAGGAATTATTGGATGAAATCGAGGTGTACAAGAAATTGTTGTCACAGGTTAATGAATCAATTTATTCAAGTAATATAAAGATTGTAACTATAGTTCTTAAACACTTGAATAAAGGGATTGATAGGAGATTAATTAGCATTCATTCAAATTATTCTCTATGTTTTATGACATAAAGGATTTCGATAAGAATAAGGATGTTGTAACATCATTAATGGATACATGGATCCCTAGAGCCCATGCATTAAGAGACATGGCAATTGCAACCAAGCATGTCAAGGATGCACCTCCTAACATTGTCCCAACTCTTAGGCTTGTAAATTCAATTAAGGATTTTTAGGGGGTGGTAGGTCCTTTGGAAATAAATATCAGGGAGCTTGTCAAAAAGTTTGATGAATGGAATTTTAGTTTGCTTCTTGTTGTTTTGAGTAAAAATGGTGGGGTTAAACCTCTACAATTGTGGAAGGACCAGGAGAAACAAATAGTATCTACTCAAGTTAAGCTCATCTATGACAATGTTGATTTAGATATGTTGAGAAGCAGCATGGATAAACTAATTCACACTGGCATTTTCTTAGAGGAATTTAACAAGGAAGCTAATCAAGTGGTTATCAAGTACACACCCTACAGGACCAAAGCAGATGAACTTTTCAATTTCATTTGGCCAATAGAGGAGTATCAGCAATGGAGGTCCAACTATGTTGACACTTTTGATTTCTAAAGTGCTGAAGTATATGTAAATGTTAATGTTTTGGTGATTATTGTATTATTCATTTATTGAATATATTTGATCTGAGATGATTTTGTTGAAATTAGAAAAAAAGAATTACTCCCTCTTTTTATAGTATTTATTATTAGTTTATTGTATATAAAATTGGTGAGATCTTACATATCAATTTACAAATATTGTGCTCCTTTTAATTCAAAATTGGTGAAATGTGTCATGGATTGCATACAAAAGAGATAGAAGAGACAAAGGATTATGACAGGTCCAAGTCCAACTACCAGTTCCACCACAAAGGAGTTATTTCTAGGCACTCCCCTAGTTAGTGTGGCTGCAACAGAAATTGCAAGTACTCCTATTCCTTCACAATTCAAGCATTCCCTTATTCCCGTGTCTCCAGGTTTTGATTACATTCAAGAGTTTAAAAAGAAATCAGGATTGTATAAAAAAAAAAGAAACTGATGGAGAGTGTGTCTGCTGTAACTTCAGAGCCTGCAACAACCATGATATTACCAACATTTGACACAAATTTAGAAATCATGGAGTACACAATTATTGTTCCCACAGTTTTAAATAAACTAGAAAATCAGATGGATCAATCTGAATTTCAGGTGAACAATTTGCAATTTGATTTTTCTGGATTAAAAAATACTGACAAAATTAATATATCAAAGAAGAACAATGAATTAGTGTACACATCATTGCTAAATCATGATAGAGAGAAAAAAAGATTGCAGAATCAAATAGAAAAAATACAGGTAGACTTAGCAAATGAGAAAGCAAAGAGGAAAGCAATAGATAACAAGAGCAATTAATTAGAAAAAAGAATAAAAAAATCTGCCTCTACATCAACAAGCAAAGAGGATAAACAAACAGAGGTGGAATTGAATGGACTGAAGCAAAGGTTAGATGAGAGAAAAAAGAAATATGATGAGGAAAAATCCACTTCAAAAAAATTAAGAAAAAGCATTGGGAAAGCAAATGAATAGTGGGAACAAAAATTGGAGAAAGAGAGAAAAAAATGAAACATTGGCCGCAAAGCTTATGGAAGCAAAAAATGAAATAAAATCTTGTCAAAATAAGTTAACTGAATTTTGTAGACAAACAATGAGGCACATGAAACAAAAGATCTAGGAGGAAATAATGTAGAGGATTGATCATTTGTGTGAATTTTTTCAATTGATTGATGCCATTAGACTACATCATAAGAAGCTAAGAAAATATTTAATGGACAACAAAAATGTGCAACTGCAGGCAGAAGAGAAATCTGCAAATCAAGTTCTAGAAATAGTCTACAAAGCCAATGATAATGAATTTATTTCAAAAGGCATTACTAATTGGATTGAAGCCTCAATAAAGGTGACATCTATCATTCAAAAGTGTTCAAGAATGTGTGAAACAACAAAATTTGTGATTGAGGTTGCAATAAAGATTAAGGAGGATGAAAAGGTAAGGAACTTGACAAAGCTCGGTTTGCCATAGGCTTTTGACACAAATGAGATATTCATTGGAAAGGATAATTTTAGAAAGAAGATGGAGGATGAAAGGAAGATTGATTTGGACCAGTTTCCTCATAACCCAGATGAGGGAAAATTTTTGGATTGCATGAAACCACTAATAATCTTGAATGTATCTTTGGCTAAAACATTCAAGTTAGGATCCAAATTGAAATTTGATCATACATTGTTAACAAAAATTCAAGTCAGACAACATCAGCTAGAAGAAATGACAATTCCACCACTTGAACTATGGAATTTTGTAAAAAAGCTATTAGAATGATTTGATATTGATAATATGAGTTTCCAAGTTCCAACTCAGCTATGTGCAGAGTTGTCTTTGAGCAAGATTTTACATTGCCTCTATGTATTCCTTCATTTGAAAATCAATAGAAAACTCAAATTCAGTAATGTGTTGGTGTTCAATTATATGTATTATTTATTTTATCAATTGAATAAAAACTTCGGTTTCAACTACTAGATACACATTCAATGATTCTTGATGTTCATTGTTCTATATGCTACTATTGTTAATATGTTAAGCTAATGTTATTTACCATTTCAAATGTTTTATTCACATGCCATTGAGACCGGTTGCTATACCTCTGGCTTCAGCAGTGTTTAGATCTACGATAGCAGGGTAGTGAGGAATAGTCCAGATTAAGTCTGGGCCATCAACTTGCATGATATTTAACCTCCTTAGTCATCCACCTAGCAGCTTAACTTTTTTTTATCATCGGATGGTTAAGATTAAAACATCTTACCGCATATTTTCCCATGTGCTTTATAATTCCTTTAAGTAGCTCACTATTTAAAACCCAATGTAACTCCTTCGAAATATTTGACAAAAAAATTCATGTCATGTCTTCTAAAGTTTCAATGGTCTAGATGAGGACACGTGTCATCTCCCGCTATCCCTCTAAGAAATGAAAGCTTTTGGTGGGCCCCCCGAGGGCTAGCAGGGAATGACCCAGATTGACTCTAAAGATGTTGATTTTCAATGCTTTGATGTTCAACACCTATAGTGGATGATGGGTCCCACTTTGATAGGCAACAGGTGTCACTAGCTCGCTATCCCTCTGGATTTCTTAAAACATTATTTTATTCAAGCAGGCTGGCGAGAAGTAGTCAAGATTCAATCTGCGAGATCTAGCAGCTCCCATTAATGTTCAAATATGCACATGCAAATTGTTTGTGACTTAAAAGCAAACATCCCTAGGTTGACGGGACAAAGGGACATAAAAACTTTGGGGGTCAAGACTTGAGATAAAAGATGAAATATTTAACCCCTTTAAATATTTTGATCCATAATGTTCCCAACCAAGCGGTGACCAATGAGACAAGGCAAAGGGGCCGGTAATACTTATGGGTTTGATGGCTTAAGGGTGAACTTGGATTACCGAGAACCAGCGGTAACAAGTCAATTTAAAATTATAACGCAAAAGGCTAAAAGGTTAGGTTTATGTATGAAATGAAGACAAACCCTAAACCCTAACCAACTGATCAAATGGTCTGTTGTAGGAGTATATTTCATTTTTTGACCCAGTTACAGATAAGGTACTGATAAAATAATTCATAAACTGTGAAAAATGATGCAGAATCACATATCAAATCAAAAACCAAAATTCTACTTTACTGCAAATTTTTTATGTTTTATGCACAAATCAACTTTAGCAAGGAAATATTAAGCATTGAGTTGAATGATGAATCACTAAGTACATGTAAAACTTATTAGTATGACACAATTAAAATATGAAATAATTAATAATATGTTAATGTATTCAATTTGATTCACAATTTCAAGGAATACAATATAAAATATCATCAACTACAGTTTTGGAATACGATTCATGAAATGCAGTATAAATACCTAAAAACTACTAATTCACTTCCATTTCCCAAATCGAGTCAAGGTGCTCAAACTAACATTTAGATAAAGTAAAAGACTTGTCTTGATTCTAAGTCTAGTCTTCATTTTCTTCATCTTGATTTTGAGTCTCAAATTCATTAGTCATTGTGTCACTATCATTTGTCCTACCACCACCAGTATTTGAACTTTAAGTTTTGCACAACCCTCTTCTTTCGCATATGGACTTCTAGATTGTGAGTGCTCTTTCATAAGGAAAATTTTTGACATTATACGCACATCCTAACACCCTCAAGCAATTTTCCAAATTCTTGTCTAGTTTGTTTCTTATCTTTGATTTCAAAAACCCCAATGCAAAATTCTCTCATCTTCCACCGAACCCAATATCATTGTTTGACATAAATCAACGAGTTTGAAATATTCTAATATCAAATCACACAATATTTCACTCTGATCCAAGTTTTTCCAAGCCTTTGTTATTGATCCCGCTTTGAAGGGATTCTCCATAGTATTAAATTGGTCTGTCATACTTCTTGTAAACCAAATACATTGTCCTCTAAGCTTATTTCCATCTATAATTTCTTCTATTGTCTGTCCATTGCATTCTGCACTTTTCAAAAAGTATGCAGTCAAGGTAGTTACTTTTTGATGAAAAAAGTTTGGGCTATCTCAGTGGCCTTGAACCCAAAATTGAGGATACATAATAGACACGGCTTTAAGTATTTCTTCTCAAGGTAATCGATTATAAATCTTTGTTGAAAGATTGCTTGCAATTTCCTTCAAATTATTACTAACAAATTGAACAATGCCGTCAAAATTTTCCTTTCTAACAGGTACTACTCTGATAGAGCGCCTGACCATCTTACAATGGTGCATTGGTATCTCAAATCCACATACAAAGGCACATAACTCCTTGCTTGCATTAAACTGTAAATAATTTTTAGGATGATTCAAATCTATAATTATCTACCACCTATAAAAATTTGGGCTTTGAGAAGTTAGATCTAAACATAGATTATCGAGGGTCATGCATGTCATTCTACGTAGTTTGGTATACTCTCAAATATACATAGTTTTATGTTGGGCTTTCTTCACAAGATTTCTCATTTCATCCAGCACGGGGAGAAGACTAGCTAAAGTTAAGAGCATGTCTCTATATCGCTTAACCTATGTAAGAGGTTAGGAGCTTTGTCTACTGTGTTGCGATGCTCGTACATTATTCTAATCAAAGATGGATATTCTAAAAGAACTCGTTGCACTGGTCCATACAAGGAGATCCATCTGGTATCAACATCCTTAAGAAGCTTGTTTCCTACTATTATTCCCTTAGCAAAATTTTGAAATTCCACAAAACATTTGGGACTTCGGCAAAAGTATGAGTGGAGCAAGCTTACTAGATTTTCAACTTTTGATACTGTAGGAAACTTGCTTACAATTTTAAATGCTAAATTCATTCTATGGGCCATGTAGTGAATGCCAAGCATGTATGGTGCATATGTTAGTTTGTAATTTTGTGCAAAGACTAGTCCTATGACCTTGCATTACTGTAGCTCCATCAGCTCCTACACACACCAACTTTTTGGCAATTGTCAAGTCATCCATACCTATAATTTCATTCAAAGACTTCTTAACTAGTTTAAATAGATTTTATGATGTTGGACTGTCCTTCATTTTATGAACACAGAGTAGATGAGCTCGACGGACATGTTCTTTTACAATATACACATGCATACAGACCCAAGAAGTATTATCTACCATAGTAACTTCATCTAAAGATAATGCAATGAAGTTTGACTCTTTTACATTCTCCTTTAAATCTTGCTTTTCCACTGCAGTAAGACAGTTTGCCCATTCCCATCCTACGTTTATTGACCAATGTGTGCTAGGATAGTGAGGAACACTCAAAAAAGATAATAAATTACTATACTCTGGGTAGTTTGTCATAGGACACTTTCTAGACAAAATATAAAAAACAACACCCATCTGAACAGTTTTTGTCAGTTGTGCTCCTTCCATTGCTTTTCCAAATTGAGCCTTGATTGTACCTCCAATTGTAACAAGCTTCATCATTCTTTTCTTATGCTTATCATATTCCATGACATACTTCACATGAAGACATTCTTCCTTTGATTTCCATCTTACTACTGATATTTCCTTTTCGTCTATGATTTATTTTTCATAAACTCTACCGATATGCTTTTCTATAGTGTCAAGCTTTAGCTGCAATTTCTTGTCTCTTTTACATTTCCAACTACAAATCATACACTTGCATTATGTTGGTTGTTCATCTTTGTTTTCTTTCTCCACTGGTTCAATGAATGGGTACTTTAACACCCAATCAAGATGAAAATTCCTTGACATTTCCCACTCGCACCCTAGTTTTGATTTGCCTTTTATTTTCTTCTTACCAACATCATCTACAATGCCAGCATTTTCATCCAAGTCAATTATCTCATTCTGGCTAACCAAGGTATCCCTTAGAACATGTTCTGCGGTATTGCCATCCTCATTCTGGCTAACTAGGGTATCCCTTGGAACATCTTCTGCAGTATTGCCATCCTCATTCTGGATAACCAGGGTATCCCTTGGAACATCTTCTGTGGTATTACCATCCTCATTTGACTCAATGGCAATCCCACCTTCTGGTGGTGGTGAGGTATTGTGAATGGCTTCTTCATTAATATTTGGTGCAAGAGTTGATGATGTAGCTCCATCTTGATTAGATGGATCAGAAACATTGCCAATTCCAAAGTAAGACTATATACTAACTACACGTTTTTGGTGTTTTGATGGCCTCCCAATCCCTTCACCACCCTGAGGAGTCTTACCCTTGTCGCACTTGTGGCTTGACATGTTGATCTCTCACTTTGAATAAAAGATGGAAAAAATGTCTTCTTGTTTAAGGACATACTCATAGAATATAGATCCCATTCCCTACTAAATATCTTCTTTAAGATTAAAGCAAGAATGGAAAAGAGATAAAGAAATCTTATAACACTAATACTATGAAGAAATGATTACTCACCTTTAAGTTTAGGTTTTCACTGATTTTCTATTCATTAATGCAGGAATACCTGTGTTGTAAGTTTGTAACTTTGCCTACGATCAACTTCAAGGTTCGAACTCCAACTTCCAAAATCTGAATCGAAAGCTCACAAGTTTATAACTGAACAAAATGTGTAAGAATAAATCAGAGTTTCGATTGTATTTATATCAATCCATATTTGGTGAATTCCATGGGAATTCCAAATGGTATATTAAAAAATTTGGTGAATCCCATTTGATTATATAAGGAATACGTTTAAGTGTTGGTGAATCAAACCTCGACGGACTACATACTTTGCAATTTCCAAGGCAAATATGGCCCTATGATTAGCACGGAGGTGTCATGGAAATTGGCGAAATGGCCCCTCATAATCAACTACTTGTAAATTTTAATTGGTGAAATGGGTCCTCACACGTAGTGACCATTTAATGGCATTGGTGAAATGGGTCCTCACACATAGTGACCATTTAATGGCATTGGTGAAACGTGTCCCGATACACAATGTTGTTTTAATAATATTGGTGAATATATAGGTGATTTAGTACTTGCTTTCGATATATAGGCGAAAATATTAGTCGGCCCATTTGAAACGTGTAGTTTGTTATGGCAAAAATATTACTTGATTGATTCTCATAAAATAAATTGATGGCGAATGGATATGCATTTGACCGATAATATGTAAAAGTTGGGTGATTTGACCACCCTGTTGGATGCGATTTATTCACCAATTCTGACTTGGCCAATCTAGGATATTTGCCAATTGGCAAATATTCACCACTAAAAAAATCTCTAATTGTTCGCATAGCCACTCTTTTTCCACTATTGATCAATCTTAGTTGAGAGCTATATATACACTCTCTTACTCCATTTATTCACATCCCACAATCTCTATAGCTTCCAGATTACCATCTTATGCATATTGAGCATCCATTAAGTACTTTGAGCATATCATCTATCATCATAGCATCTTTGGCAACTATGGTTCACATTTGAAAAGCAATCCACATTCAACCAAGGAATCAACACAATCTAGGTGATATTGTTCTTGATTTTCTTTCATTTTGGGTCAGTTAGATAGATTTCTTGAAGGTGGTAGGATTGGATTTTGATTGTAATGCTTGATCTTATTAACCTAATTTTTCCAGCTCACACATTCTGGCATGCTTGGTGGGACTCACATCCTTGATTTATTTTTCTTTGAAAAGTCATAGTTGAAGTCTAGGTATGGAGTAGCGCAATTGATCAGTAGAAAATTGCATTTGGTCTGTGCAAAATCACCTTTGGATGGCTCTGCGTCACTTTCGGTTGGGGTAAAATTGCCTTTGAATGGTAGTTTGTCACCTTTGATCCACATTTGATCACCTTTGATCGATAGGGAGTCACCTCTAGTTAATTAGGGTTTTCTCTGATTTTAGTTGTTTGATTTGGCATTGCAAGCTGATTTATTTGCTAACCTTAATTATTTTTTTCCATCCTCAAGCTGGTTTAATTAGGGTTTGGTTTATATTTTACCTAATCATATCATATTGTTGGATCTCTTGTGTTTTTATTACAGGGTACAGATTTGATGCAATTGATCCATCTTTCTAGGTCATTAGGGCCTCACATATCCATTTTATCATTATTTATTTAACCCTGTCATGTGAGTTTTGTAGATTTTAGGCATCTGAGCACATCTAAACAATAGAAAATTGCCTTCACACAGTATCTAATCGCCTTTGAATCGTCTAGCATTGCATCTGGGTGACAGAAAATCACCTTTGGTATAAATACAGTCACTTTTGATTTGCAGTTAATCACTTTTGAACTCTGTTTTGTCACCTTTGGTCTGCATTGTTATAATCTTGATTTCTTTGAAGTTAATATCTCTTGGTGCGGCTTTTCATCATTTGTCAAAGAAAGGTGGATCTATAACTACTAATAAATCTATTTGCAGGATGATCGGTCAAAGATTTACCTCATTTTTACTAATCTAGGAACATTTTGTTTAGTGCTTAAAAGAACTTATTTTCTTTTCTTGTTTTCTTTGCTTGCTTGTTTGTTGTGTTTGTTACATTTGTATTAGATAGACCCCTAAGCTAATAAAAAAAGTATCCTCTCCCCTTACCTATCAAATGGATCTTGGGTGTAAGAGAACTTGTTATTATCTTTAGAAAGGCCTACCTTGGTGGGAAAAGAGGTACTCACCCCAAGGGAACAACCTCAAGTGATACTTTCATTTGGTCTGCTATATAAAAAAGGATAAGGCGAAAGCCATGTCTAACCAATATTAGCACTTACCGTATAGTGCTAGTTTGAAAGGAGGCATACCTTGTGTATATGGGACTCCTAGTAAGACTAGTTAAAGCTTTAATTAGCTTGTTGGACGCGCGTAATGTGCTAGTCCCCTAAATCATCACTAGAAACCACTTGTTGTAGAGGCCAAAAACCTTTTTGCTTGCTAGTGCAGGAGGTCAGATCTTTGAAGCTGCCCTATATGTACTATTCATTGTAGAGACAGAAAATCCCTTGGTTCATAAGATCTCTGGATCTTCAGAGTAAGAGATTTGGTGTACCCGTGCTGTGGTGGGGGAGCCAGTGTCACCAATTTCTCTAGCTGTCCACTTTGTCTCAGTATATGGAGAAATCCAAGTAGGGACTCAGCAAGTAGTATCCACTTTCCAGCCTAGGTTGTACATGCTTACAAGTGTTTTCAAATTTGTCAAGACCAGTGAAATATATTGAGCTAATCTAGGCCCTCATTCAAATGTTTACTCTAATTTTGTATCAGAGTCATCCAAACATCACCCATTATTTCTTTGTTGTGTGTTCTCTTGCCAAAATATCCTTCAAAAATAAGACATTGTCACAGAAACGTGCCTTTGCACAATATATACATGCCTTTGCATCATAGACAATCACCTTTGAATGATAGAAAATCACCTCTATCTTATCCTGAATTACCTCTAAACATCATACAAAATGCATTTGAGTTATCCTGAGTCGCTTTTGCACTATATCTAGTCACCTTTGAGCCGCAGAAAATCACCTTTGATCAACAAAATTTTGCCTTTAGATTATCCTGAGTCACCTTTGAGCTATACTGAATCGCCTTTGGTTGACACAAACTCTCCTTTGGTAATCTATAGGTTGTCATCATTTATCCAGTTCAAAATCCCATTTCTAGTCAGTCCATAGCCTTGTCATCAGTTTTCCAGACAATACAATGATCATCTACAACCAACATTCATCTTATTCAGCCTGATCACATCATATTTTAGACTTTTTGAGCCCTTGCATCCTCTTGAGACTCTAAAACAACCATCAACATCAATCAATCAAATCAACATCATCCTTTGGATTTTGTCACTATTTAGCTCTTGATCATATCAAAACAATCTTTTCTAACTTAAGAGAGTGGTTCCTTTTGAGTTGGGCCTATATCACCATAAACAACCAATCTTGTCTACCCTTGAGTTCATGAGTCTATCTCTTGGGATATAATATTTATCCAATCAAGCCAACCAATCAATCAAACCATCAATCCAATCAATCAATCAAACCATCAATCCAATCAAACCATCAATCCAATCCAATCAATCAATTTAATCAATTGATTAAGCTAACCATTAATCAACCAAACCAAGCAATCAAACCAATCAATCAATCCAAGAGTCTTAACTTTGTCACACAAAGTCCAAAAATTTCATCCATCATCAACCAATGCCTTAAACTAGAAGTCAATATAAGGCGGCTATGGAGGCTAACCTAAGAGAATTTCAATCTACGCCTCTCAAGGATGCTTCAAAATTCACAACTGGAATGGATGATAATATCTGTGTACCTAAAGGCTATACAGTTGGACCATCATCATCAACCCAAGTGCCACAATATCATTTTGCTCAACCTAACTATGAGGAATCTCAAGATGACTTAGAGTCTAGCTACAAGACTTTGAGACATTACAAACGCTAACTGGCTCATAATTTCTGACCCCGATAGGTTTTTCTTACAATTAGCCCAAAGAGGAGCCAAATTACCAAGAGGCTTTGACATATCCAAAATCACAGCACAAGATCCAATCAATGATGTTGTTGTTGCTAAGGAAACCCATAAGGCTATTTCCACCACGTCCACCAAACCCACAACATCTACACACACCATCCAAACACCATCTTTGACTAATCAACCTACCCATCCACTACATGCATCCTCTACATCTATAGAAATGAGTCAACCAACCATTCCCACATCAATATAGCATTTGTTAACACCATCTTACATGATCAACCCGCATGTGTCACAAGCACCCCAAGTCTCTAATCAAAGTGTGTCACATGTTAATCCATCCCATGTGTCACAACCCATTCCATCATCTTCTATCAATATAACTCCCTCACATGTGTCCCAAGCACCTCAAGTCTCTACTCAAAATGTGCCACACATCTCCTCATCCCATGTGTCACATCCCATGCATCTTCCTCCATGAACTTAACCCTTCCACAAGTGTCACAAGCACCTCAAGTTTCCAATCCAAGTGTGTCACACGTTGAACCATCCCACCCACCTAATGTGTCTCTTCATCTCCATACATCATCTTTGGATCTACTTCAAACATTGAATGTGCTATCTAATCCCAACACATCATTTATCGACCAACCTTTTGGATCACAAACACATTCCAATCTATCGTATGTTGATCAACTCATTTCACTTGGACCACAACCATCCAACCCTTACACATCCTATACCAATCCATCTTCTGTGTCCCAAGTGCCACCAACTTCCAACTAACAAGTGTCTTATATCAATCCATCCTTTGGTTCACATGTAATGCAAACCCAAAATCCACCCGTCGTATCTCAAGTTCCACCAATCTCCAATCAACATATGTCCTACACCAATCCATCCTTCGGTTCACATGTGATACAAACCCAAAACATTAATCTATCGCCAAAGACATACATTTCTGTCATTTGACGACCAAGGCCAAAACAGATATACCCCACCATATAATACATCACAACAATATCCTCCAAATCAAACTTTGATGTACTAAATACCTCCTCCAAGCCACCAAAATCCCCTACAACAATAACAACCATTTACGTCTAATATGGAATAGCGACTCAATCAGTTACAATAACAAGTCACAGATATGAGTATGAGCCAAACAAAGAAGACATTTTCCTTTGAGGATGTGTGCCCATATCATTTTGATAAGTCACTTCAAATGATACCCTTCCCTCCACATTTTGAGATACCACAATTTGAGAAATACAAGGGAAAAGGTGATCCAAATGACCATCTTAGAGCATTTTATGTAGCTTGTCTTGACGTTGCATATAATGACACATATCTTTTACATCTATTTCCTCGTAGTCTTGGGGGACAAGCTATGGAATAGTTTCCTCACCTACCCCTGGGCATCAAGTCATTCAAAGAGTTGGTAGGAAAACTTGTATCACACTTTGCTTTCAATATAGAAAATGAGATATCCATGAATGATCTTGTCAACAACAAACAACGAAACAGGGAAACCTTTTCATCTTTCATCCAACAATGGTGAAATATGGCTAGTAAACTCCCATGGCAGATGCCTGAGAAACAACAAGTTGATATCTTTGTCCAAAATATCCATCTTGGACTATCATTTCAGTTACAACTCCAAAGTGCCACTACCTTTGATGAACTCATATCCAAAGGAACAAACATTAAAAAGTTTTAATCACCAAAGGACTAATCAAGATCTTCAAGGAAACAAAAGACAATGCACAATCTTCAAATGATAAATCCCACTTTTGGAACAAAAACAAAAATGTCATCAATGATGGCATTGTTGATGCAAATAATGTTCAAACCATGAAGGCTCCCATCCATATCCAAGAGGCATCTAAGAGCACGCCTTTTCTTCCAAGATACCAAGCTATTAAAACAAATCCATTCCCTAGACGTCAATTCACTCCATTGGGAGAGCCTATTGAAACTATTCTCAAAAGGCTACTACAAGCCGGAAAGATCACCTTACCTGAAGCTCGAACTAATGAAGAACCACAGTTTAAGCCTAATTGGTATAAAGACAACGAATACTATGACTGTCATAGAGTGAAAGGACATAACATAATTGGTTGCATGAAATTGAAACATTTGATTCAAAATCTCCTTGACCGAGGAGAAATTACTATTGATCCACCAAAACAAATGATAAATTATGACCTTGATGCTTTCAAGAATCCACTTCCACCACATGATCAAGCAAGTTCCTCTAATACCGAGAAGAATGTCCATTATACCTATAAGTCATCCACCATTGGTCACATCGAACAAAACCACATATCAACCATTACCATAAGAGGAGCACCTGATTGTCCCGATACCACACGTCGAGGCCTAGTTACTATCCAAGGAGCACCTAATTGTGTTGTTACCACCTGTGGAGGCCATGTTACTATCCAAGTAGCACCACCTACCATACACCCAACCTCTGGATACAATATCCTTGCCCATCTAGGTAACACTCCCGCTCATATTTCCATTTTGGAATTATTGTGTATATTATCTGCCCATAAAGCTATCTTAGATAAAGCCTTACAAGAGTCGTCAATACCCAATGATATTGATACTACAAATTCCAAGCAATGGTAGCAAGTATTGCATCTTCATATCGTCTAACCTTCTCTAACAAAGACCTTTCATCATATGATCCATCCCATAACGATGCTCTCCATATTGATGTCTACATAATCCAACATCGAGTCAAACGAATACTAATAGATGGTAGAGCTAGGTTAAATATATGTTCTCTAAAGCTTATAAAACTACTGGGATATTATGAGGATCGTATTGACACTACCAAGAGCATAACTATCAAAGCATATGATGATGCAAAGAGAGAATCTAAAGGAATTATCTTTCTACCTATCCGGGTCGGTCCTGTTACTACTGATACCCATTGTCAAGTCCTAGACATTGAATTGCCTTACAACATTATCCTTGGCTGTCCTTGGATACATGCCATGAAAGTAGTTCCATCTACATATCATCAATGCCTGAAGTTTCCCTACAATGGTGTTGAAATCACAATCCTTGTTGATCCTAATCCATTTGAGTTTTGTCGAGCCTTCCAAGCCAAATATCAAAATCCTAACCACATACCCATCAACTCTGAAGCTCATCTGTCTACATCCTATGTTTCTCCATCCGATTTGAATAAGCCTTCATCTAGTAAATCCATTCCCAACATTGAGGTTCAATGCAAAGAGAAAGGAATTGGTGACTATATTCTACAAGAATCTTGTTGTATAGGAGCCTTGCCCTTATCACCTAAATCCTATGGTAAACCATTAGTATCCAAAGCTAGTACATCCAAAGTCACTATTACTGTTCCTCCAACTGTGTTCATCCAATCAGGAATGCTAGAAGATGAAGCTATTGATGACATATCCTCTTGGATCTTCTTTGATGAAAATGATCAAGTTACTTTAGAAGTGGAACACTATAACAATGGATTTTGGATCATTAAGAACATGGGTTACAAAGGAGGAGGTCTAGGACCACACGGACAAGGACCTGTTGAACCTATCATTGTCACCAAGAAGTTTAATAGGCAAGGTTTAGGGTGCATTAAGGAGGTTCCGCCTTCCTCAGACATTGAGTGTATTCTTGATGAGGTAGCCAAAACTTGTCCCATAGAAGAGACTTCTAGTTAGGATGCCATCGATGATTCTTCTTTTCACATAACCTAACTATTCCAAGACCTATCCATCTTTATGCTATCATCCACCTCCTTTATCTCTCAACCTAAATTACCTGACCTTCAACTCCTATATATCCCAACCATGTCGATTGGGACCAACAGGGGGCACCTATTCTGAACATATTTTAGAATGATGAAGCTATAGCAGAGTTTATGGGCTTAAGAGAAGGCATACCATTCAGAGATCACGAAGTGGGATTCATGATGGATCTACCTCAGCTTGCATACTTTGGTGGAAGTGTCAAATCCTTCAGTCGTAAAAGTGAAATAAATAAAATCAAAAAAGAAAGGTCACTAGGTGAAAATTGAAAGGCGCCTCTTGACCATGAAAATTAAAAATAAAGGGCATATCTAAGGGTAAAAACCTCTCTGAGGTGCCCGAGGATGCATGATTTAACCTTCCTTTGACAACTGAATATCAAGAACAGTCACCTTTGTTGGTGGAGAAATCTCAAGAGATCAATCTAGGTACAACACAGAAGCCCAAGATCACATTTCTAGCGGCATCACTATCAGATCAAGAAAGAAAAGATTTCACCACCTTCTTCATGAAAAGATCAATCAACTTTCTGTGGACCTATGCAAATATGCCAGGATTGGATACCTCACTTGTGGTACATCATTTAGCAGTATTTACAAATGCAAAACTTGTCAAACAAAAGCTACAAAAAATGCATACTCAAATAGAACTCTTGGTCAAAGTAGAAATTTAGAAACTATTGGATGCTAAGTTCATACAACCTATGGATTATCTTGAATGGGTTTCAAATCTAGTACCAGTTTCAAAAACCCAATGGGAATATTTGTGCTTGCATCGATTTCAGAGATCTTAAAAAAGCCTGTCCTAAAGATGATTTTCCACTTCCAAGCATAGATATCATTATTGATCTTACAACAGGACATGAAATGTTGTCACTAATGGATGGATTTTCTAGCTATAATCAAATCCTAATCACTCCCAAGGATCAACATAAAACAACTTTCAATGCCCATGGGGTACTTACTATTGGCAAGTGATGCCTTTTGGTCTTAAGAATGCAGGAGCTACATATCAATGAGCTATGAATGTTATCTTCCACGATCTTTTTCACACCATATTGGAAGATTATGTTGATGATATCTTGGGTAAATCAAAAACCAAATAAGGTCATCTAAAAGTTCTGGAATAGATCTTTGACAGATTGGAAAAGTATCAAGTGAGTTTATGAATGAAGAGTTATTCAATCTATATCCTTCAGTAGTTTGGCAGCTGTACTTTGATGGTTCATATACACAACATGGATCTGGAGTAGGAATATTTTTCATCACCCCTCGAGGAGATTATATACCTAAATTGTACAGGATTGCATTCCCCTACATGAACAATATTGTTGAATATGAAGCCTTGATCATTAGATTACACATGGATGTATAATGGGATATCAAATAGCCACAAGTTTTTGGAGATTCTCAGCTGGTCATCAAACAAGTTTTGGATGAATACCAAACAAAAGATGAAAAAATTCTCCCATACAAGTTTATGGTAGATGATTTCAAGAAATACTTTAAATCGCATTTGAGCATATCCCTAGGATCAACAACAAAGCAGAAAATGCCATGGCTACAATCAGTTCTCTTCTAGATATGCCTACTAATGCACAGAGATGTGAGTTTCTAGTTGAATAAATTTGAATTCTAGCTTTTGAAGTCCCACAATCTGAGCTTGTATGTGAGGTTGTTGGTCCCAATTCTCCTTGGTACGAGGATACATTTGAGTATCTCCACAATGGTACCTTTCCATTTCAATTATCCAACACACAATGCAAAACCTTTATCCGTCAAGCCTCTCGTTACACCATCATTGGAGAAACCCTATACCATAAGAGTCTCAATGGTATCCTTCTTAGGTGTCTTGACTTGGAAGAAGCTAACGTTGCCTTACGCAAGGTACACGAAGATGTCTGTGGTTCACATTCTATCAGCCCTAGCCTTACTAAGAAACTCTTGAGAGCTAGATATTACAGACCAACCATGGAGTGAGATATGCAACAATTTGTTAAGAGATGTCTACAATGTTAGCAACATGGGGATTTGATACATGCTCCAGCACATGAGCTACAACCTGTCACAACTCCTTGGCCTTTCTCGCAGTGGGGACTTGACCTCATAGGAAAGATCCATCCATCCTCATCTAATGGCCATAAATTTATCATTACTG
Source organism: Cunninghamia lanceolata (assembly GCA_027924645.1). Lineage (NCBI taxonomy): Eukaryota > Viridiplantae > Streptophyta > Pinopsida > Cupressales > Cupressaceae > Cunninghamia > Cunninghamia lanceolata. The sequence continues at coordinate 3,037,535 of BSBN01001019.1, forward strand.
CCACTAACTATTTTACAAAGTGGGTTGAAGCTATACCAATGACCTATATCACTAGAAATAAAATATCCAAATCATCCTCCATTACATCATTTGTAGATATGGAGTTCCACAAGCCATCATTACAGATAATGGACGCCCTTTCAAAAACTAAGAAGTTCGTGATCTATGCAATAAATTCCATATCCAACATAGGTTTTCCACACCGTATTATCCCCAAGGTAATGGACAAGCTGAGGCTTCTAACAAAACCATCATCAAAATTCTTAAGAAGACAATCAATGAAGCTGGTTGTGATTGGCATCTACAACTTAATCTAGCCTTGCAGGCCTATTGAACAAGTGTCAGGACTCCTACTGGCGCTACACCCTATGCCCTTGTCTATGACACCGAAGTTGTCTTACCTATTGAGGTTGAGATCCCATCATTGAGAATTTCCTTAGAGCATATCATTTTTGATGAGGAGTAGAAAATATCTAGATTGAATGATCTAGAGCTAAAGGATGAAAGACGTCTCACTGCACTCAATCATCTCCAAGTCTATCAAAATCATCTTCTCTGTAGTTACAATAAAAGGATCAAGGAAAGAATGTTCCAGGTAGGAGACCTTGTCCTCAAAGAGAATCAAAGAAATCAATAGGACCATGAAAAGAAAGGCAAATTCAAACCAAATTGGCTAGGACCTTTTGTGATCACAATAGTTTACGGATCAAGAGCTTATACTCTCTCAACACCTGAAGGGATTCCTTTGGATGAACCTATCAATAGTGTTAATCTTAAGAAATTTTATGCTTGATCCTTAGAATATTGCAAAAAAAAATCAAAAAACCAAAATAGTAAAGAAAAATAATTTGTCCTCTAGGGAAAACCTAGTAAATAGGCGCCTTGGATAAGTACCATAGTGAAAACCTGGCAAACATGCGCTATGTGTAGAACCAACTCTATCATATATTTAGTCTTTGTTTACCATACCATCCATCCCATAATAAACTCCATCCATCCCATAATAAACTCCATCCATCCCATAATAAATACCATCCATCCATCTCCTAATAAACTCAACCGATCTCATAATAAACCCATAATAAGACCACTTCCTTTTCACCTCCATGCTCTACTTCTATCATGGTTTGGAAATTCTTGGAGTTGAAGTATCATTCCTTTCCCATCACCTATCTAAAGTTAGGTCACCTAATCCATTACTTTCCATCATAAATCCTTCCCATACTAAGGGCACTTGCTTGCGCTTAGTTTTTGGAGTGGATACTTAAAGCATCATCACCTAACATCCCAGCAACATCTCATATCATCAAACATCCAATCAATCCCATCCAATCCATAATTCGGTCAATTCATCTACCATCATCATTACCATCAAAACATTATAAGAACTACATATCATCTATATCATTAAGTGACTTGATCTCGTGGATACAGGGTATGCAGGTAGTCTAGAATACGAAGTATCTAGACTCAGGCACATGCGATACACTTCTTTCATCTTTCATCCAACCTTCACCAATCATCATCTTCATCCATCTCATATTCTTCAATCATCTATCTCCCACATCATCAATAAACACCTAGAACTACATATCATCACTTTCATTATCATCGTACTGGTCTTTGATACCGTGGATATAGGCTATGTAGGCAATCTAGAATATGAAGTATCCAGTACGCAAGCATAGACGATCCATTCTTCCATCTTCCATCTTAATTTGACTAACTCATGTAGAAAACAAACTACGCAGGTCTCAATAACTCAAGCACTCATCAAATCAAAGGCAAACAAAGACATTTGTCGGCATGCCTTTAGCCAACATTTGTTATATCCATCCAACATCTCAGCCTTCAACAGGATATATCTTTCCTCACAACAAGGCGTTATCTAATCTATCTAAGAGCACCCCCTTTTGGCAAGAGAACATGATGGCTGTGTCATTGTTTTCTTTTGATTTATCTTTTGTCTCCTTCTAATACGTAGTCAAGACTACCTTGATTTCCTATATCTTGGTATGTTGTGATGAAGTATGGAATGGGGCATGGTCATTTACTTTCGTGTGTTGTGTTTGTGAGATGATCTTATTCTCCTACTATGCCTAATGGTATCTTGTACGTGTTGGGATTAGCATCTTGCATATCAATATCTTTTGCACCTGAGGACCTAAAAAAGCCTTTTATGTACTAAGACTATTCTATTCTAAGACTATTTCCCATACATATAACCAAGGTTTCATTATATTTAGTGGAAATTTAAGTTCAAACCATTTGTTTATAGAGTCAAAGTCCATCTCAGAATAGTTAATATTCATATCTTGTGTGTGTTGGATCAACATCTTGACCTCATACGATAGACAAGATTGTATTATGTTGAATGCATTGGATACATCATCACCCTGGTCTTTATACCTTGGTGTATAATATCCATATGCTATATCAAACATAAGGATTGCAAATCTCTAAATTTGTGTGTAACCATTGTCAAGAAGCTGCATCTATTATCCATCATCCATCCATTAATCCCACAATAAAATTCATAGCTCTCACAAGGATTGGTTAATCAAATTTCACCTATTTTCTTCTATTCATAATCATCTTTGCCTTAATTAGCTTCGTCCTACAAAATAAGTGTGTTAGCCATACATTATCATATATCATCATATCAATATATGTATATAGAGTCATCATCTATTTATTTACATAGGCATGCATTTATCATAAACATTACATCATAAAAACATAATCATATCCATTTACCATCTACATATCTACCATATGCATGTTATAATCATGAAAACATAAAAAATCATACGCATCAACATCATACATGTGCATCCATAAATCATAATATCATATATTGCCATCAAAATCCATCATATATATATATATATATATATGGGTCAAATACATAAGTGTCTTATCATGTACAAAATGAATCGATATATACAAAGTGGCTATCAAAGAGCCATCAAAATACATACATCAGGCTCACAAGCCTCGAAATATACATGACACAAAATAATACATGATACAACAACCAAGATATACCTGGTGTCTCTGGTCAGTGGCACTCCCTGATGAAGCCTCTCCCCGATCACCCCCTGCACCCTGAGACCCTCCTGTACCTGGCTGTTAGGGTGGTCCCATAACTGATGCCACAAATCTACTCCTCCCAGTCCTCCTCGAGGCTTATGCCCCTGATCTTTTACTGAAACTCAGCTGTCGCTAGTCAGCAGGCACTGCTCTATAGTAAAGACCCCTGTAATACTTAGGCTTTGTCTGTGTTGTCCCAAGCTCACCCTATACATGAGTGAGCTCGCTCACTAAGAATACCCTTGTTTGATCCATCCCCAAGGTTGTTCTCACTACATCTCTCTCAATTGTGACAGTTTATAACCTCTATGTTGCTTCATCTCTCCATGCAGTCAATCGAGCCACTACTCCATCATCTGGTGCGACCTATGTTGCATGTGCCTGATAATCCTACACCTGTGCTCGAGTTGGTCTCATCATGACTATGGTTCAATCCCTATCCTGCCGCATCTTCCTGAATCTAGCCTCTAGACGGGTCCTCCTGCCCATCCCATATCTATCACTGCAGACGAGTCTTTTCTATCTTTGCCTACTGACCTCCTCCTAGACCTCCTCTAATCACTAACTGCTACTATTAAGGAGCATGTATCTGTATCTGAGCCTGCGCCTGTCCCTGACCCTGAGGCTATTGCCATCCAACCTGTGCAACAACCTAAACCTGAGGATGTCATCTCTGTCTCCTCACCCTAGCAAGATGTGGTCTATGAATTGCCACCTCTCCCACCTCTCCAGGTATAGTCAACTGAGTCAGTTGGTGTAGTACCCAATATGCATCATACTTAGGAGTAGTGCTTGGTTCTGCAGGCCCAAGGACCCAATCCCATACCACTAGCTGCAATCCATGTACCTCCACCAAGGACATCTCTACTACAATCTTTAGACCCCAAGCAAGGATCTCTCTCCATGTCCACCCAAAGATTGCATCTCCCACCGACTCAGCCTAGGGCAAACCAAACTGTTAGAGCACTCTCTTAGGAAGATAGTTCTCTATGATGTAGATACTCCTTCCAAATAGATACCTCAGCTGGCGAGCATATACCAGCTGCTTCGCATCATCCTCCCAGCTCTCGCAGTCATGCCAGGGTCTCCAAATGAAAGTGTCCAGCTCATCCAATGTCGTCCTCTAGTATACAAGAACATTGAGCTGCCTGTAGGTCACAGATCTACCATATATATGTACAAATGGATCACCTGCCTCCCTCTACCATGTCTCCAATGGCCTAGTCACTACAATGTGCTCATACACCCACAGGTACAGAAGTGTAACTCTAGCAGACATACTCAAACCAAATAAATATGCACAGCCATGTAAATAATGGTACATCTGTCCTAGTACACAAGGACCCCATGCATATCTAATGCCATGTGAAAATATGCCCTCCATCACTGTACCCCATCCTCTAGGGAATCCATGAGCTCACCTATCAGGAACAACAAACTGAATCACCGCCACCATAATCGAGTGCAAAGCCTCCTCATCATCCGCATCCCAATCTCGTGATCCTCCACTCCTATGTTAGGAGTCATGAATAATCTCCTAAAGGCATCAGGGCCCTACTTGGGTTCATAATCCACTTGATCTCTATGGATTAGAATCCTTAGCATACGCCACACATCCTCTAGTGTGATAGTGGCCTCTCCAATCGGTAGTAAGAATGAACTATGCTCGCTATACTAACACTGTCATCAAGGCAGTATATGCTATAACAGGAGTGATCCGCATTGCAAACCATAGACTGACAACCTCCAAGAATAGGTTCACCTCCACATCTAAATCTGCTAACAAGGCTAAATCCGTTGGATGTATCTCTCTCGATAATAATGTTGGTAATACACTCTGCAATTATCAATCGCATTGCACGTCACTTATAAATTTGAGCCTATTTTGCTAAAAACCCTAAGTTTTTCTATATGCAACCAAAAGTGACTATGTTTGCCAGAGGTGACCGTCTGCTAACCATATGCGATCTAAAAAACCATAGGCGACTAGTTATTGACCATATGCAACTTATCTTACCAAATATGCATTTTTGTTGATCAAACACACATTTTTATACCATATGCGCACAACACCCTAGAAACCCTAGCCAAACGACCAAATGTGACTTTTAAAAACCATATACAACCAAACTATGTGCATATGTGATTCAAACATCCAAATGCGACTGTCTGTCGACCATATGCGCACCGCCTACCCTAATGCACCTTTGGTTGCACACTTGAATTAATGAGGCCTATGGACCTATTAATTATGCCTATAGAGCAAGTTTTTGATGCATACCAGTGCAGGAGCTCTTGTTGGTTGTCCATATGTCCTCACCCTCTCCGCTTGTTGATCTGTGCATGGAATCACCATCCTGATGCTCTGGATAGCTCTGAAGCACTAGAAAATCACAAGAGCTCTATGATTCTAAAGACAAAGGAAGTAAATGAATAGAAATGGACCCTTTGACCCATATTTATAGAGCCAAAACCCTAATTTCTTCTAATCCAAACCCTAATTCTTCTTTTCCATGTCCCTAGTTTATCCCATCCAAACCCTAATTCTTCGTGTCAACCTAGTCTATCCTTGTTTGTCATCTAATTGTGAGTCAACCTAGTATTTTCTTGGTAGCTTGGTTTTCCTCTCGAGGGGGGCATCACCTGCCAGTTTCACTGGGGCATAGCGTGTCTATCTTATGTATCAGTTATATCTTCTTTGAAACAATGTCCTAAAGTACATTGTCTCAAAGAGGGGCAAAATGTAGACACCTAAAATTGACCCTTTATATTATTTGTCAATTTGTCGCATTATTCACCATGGCATATGTCAATTTTGTCTAGCACACTTGTGTCCATTATCTATTTTCTTCTAAATCACCTACTTCTATCATTAATTAAATAAAGTATATTTATTTAATTAATTTCATATATTTTCATTATCTTTAATCTTCTATTTTCTATCTATAATTAAATAATCTTTAATTATTTAATTATCCCCTTATTCTTCTAAAATTAAATAAATTTTCTAAATTTATTTAATTTGATCCCCCTAAATAAATAAAATTAATATTTTATTTATTTATTTATCCTCATCATGCGTATAAATAAAATAAATTTATTTATTTAATTTATATTTATTCTTCCAATTTTCTAAATTTAGCTTTTTCCTCCATCATTTAAAAACAAATTAAATAAATTTATTTTTATCTTATCATTTCCCTCTTTTATCACTTTCTTCTATGTGTACAAGTTGGCCTTGTCCATAGTTTGTCAAAAATTAAATACAAAAAATGATTTAATTGGTTTAAAAATCAATTATCCTTGTCATCCAACTCTTAAAATAGAAAAGCATCCAATTTTAAGAAAATCAATCTTATCTCCACTAACAAAGCCAACTAAATCATTTAATAAAATCTATCTCTATGGACACATGTCTTGTACACATTCATCCAAGTCTCTTGAATTATCTCAACCGTTCGCATAGCCACTCTTTCTCCACCATTGATCAATCTTAGTTGAGAGCTATATATAGACCCTCTCACCCCATTTATTCACATCCCACAATCTCTATAGCATCCATATTATCATCTTATGCATATTGAGCATCCATTGAGTACTTTGAGCATATCATCTATCATCATGGCAACTTTAGCAACTATGGTTGTTCACATTTGAGAAGCAATCCACATTCAACCATGGAATCAACACAATCTAGGTGACATTGTTCTTGATTTGCTTTCATTTTGGGTCATTTAGATAGATTTCTTGAAGGTGGTAGGATTGGGTTTTAATTGTAATGCTTGATCATATTAACCTAATTTTTCCTACTCACACAGTAGCTATGAAATTCACAACATCCCTCTTCATTCCCTTCCGAAAATATAGGTGTTTCACATCAACAAGTAAGTTTGTTACTCCAGGATGCCTAGAATATGGTTCAGAATGGACCTCTTTCCATACCATATTCCTTAACTCTAAAGAGTTAGGTACATAATCCTTCCTTTAAACCTTAATAACCCATCTTGTTCAAGGTTGAATTCCTCATATCTCCGATTCTAGGGGTTTTCCTCAAGGGCCTGCTTTACCTACTAGTAAAACTCATCACCCTTAGATTTCTATAACAGCTAGTTCCTATAATTAGAATATATGGAGATCATTGAGGAGATGTGTCTTCTTCTACTCAAAGAATCTAAAACTCGATTTTCTTTTCCTTGTATATATTTAATCTTGAAATCATAATTTGAGATGAATTCCAACCATCTTCTTTGTCAAGCATTAAGATGTGTTTGAGTGAATAGATATTTGAGTCCTTGGTGATTTGTTTTCAGCTCAAAAGGTTTCCCAAGTAAGTAGTGCATCCACATTTGAAGTGCATGAATGACTATTGCCAGTTCCAAATCATGTGAGGCATAATTTTGTTCATAATTTTTCAGTTAACGCGATGAATTGTCCATCCTGGACTAGTACACCACCTAAGCCTTCCCCTGAGGCATTGGTAATGACTATAAATTGACCCTCTGGGTCAAGTACTCTCAAAATTGGTGTTGAAGTCAATTTTTCCTTCAGTAGGTCAAAGGCCTCCTGGCACTTTTCTGACCACTCAAATCTCTTGCCTTTTCTTTGCAAGGAAGTTATAGGATATGTAATTTTAGAAAAGTTTTTCACAAACTTCCTGTAATATCCAGCAAGGCCCGTGAAACTTCAAACCTCATGAACATTTCTTGGTACCATCCATTACATAATAGCCTTGATCTTAGTTGGGTCCACAATTATTCCCTTAGGTGAGATTATGTGGCCCAAATACTATACTTCCTTTTAAAAGAAAGTACACTTAGAGAGATTGCCATACAGTTTATGTTCTCTCAACCTTTGAAGAATAATTCTTAAATGTTGTAGATGCTCTTCCTCATTCTTAGAATAGAATAGAATGTCATCAAGAAACACTAGGACAAACTTGTCCAAATAGTCCGTGAACACACTGTCATAAGATTTATAAATGTCACCGATGCATTCGTTAACCCAAAAGGTAGGACAGTGAATTCATAATGCCCATACCTTGTTCTGAAGGTTGTCTTATGGATTTCCTCATCCTTCAACCTCAATTGGTGATACCCAAACCGAAGATCGATCTTAGAAAACATGGTTACACCACTCATTTGATTGAAAATACCATCGATGTGAGGTAACAAGTACTTATTCTTAATGGTTGCTTTATTCAACATGTGGTAATCTATGCATAACCGCAAAGTATTGTCTTTCTTTTTCACAAAGATGATCGGTGCTCCCCAAGGTGACACATTGGGTCTAATCAACCCTTTATCTAACAATTCATGTAATTGAGCTTTTAGCTCCATTAGTTCTATGGTGGTCATTTTGTAGGGGGCTTTAGAAATGGGTTCCGACCATGGGATTATATTAATGGAGAGGTCAAAGGCTCTTTTAGGAGGTAATCCCTGTAGCTCATCTAGAAATACGTCCTCAAAATCTCTAAGGAAAGGATACCTGTCCATATTTGATCTTTCTTGACCTATGGACTCCTTCCCAACTTCATTAAGTTTCTAAGTTTCATAAAACTTTAAATCATCTTGGAAATAGGTTTCCTCAGTCTCATTTAGTTTTTCCATTTTGACAACGAAAAGTTGGCATCCTTTTCTTTGAGCTCTTTTCATTTGCAGGGTAGAAATTTGTTTTACTTTCACTTCCCTAAGTTTTCCTTGAAGAAAGATTTTATTTCCTACATCATCCAAACACTGTACTATTTTAGCATAACAATCCACTTTGGCTTAATGTTTCCATAACCAATTTATCCCTAGGATAACATCATACGAGCCTAGTGGGGCTACATAAAGATTTACTTCTGTGGAGAAGTTTAGAAGTTCAACCCTAGCCTCAAACATGCATTGCTCTACCTGAGCCTTTGTTTGGTCTGCATATTCTACAGACCATGAGTTTTCTATGAATCTAACCTTTCTAGGAATTTTGTTTATAATTTTAGGAGAAACAAAACATTTCGTAGCATCAGTGTCAATTAAAATTGAAATCGAAAGACTAGATAAAATACATGTTGTCTCAATGGGAGTTATTTAGTATTCGGCTTGCCTGTTGTCCAAGGATACATGAATGCATTGCTGGAACACCGCTTGTTGAGAGGGTAGAGGGTTTCCTCTCGGTTGTGCTCCCCGTGTCTTGTTAGGACATTGGTTGGCATAATGATTTCTGCCACATGTGAAGCATCTTCCCACTAGTCCGCGCTTCTCCTAAGGCTTTATAGAATTGTCTCTATTATTCTTGGAGTACAGTTATTGCCCTTTTTCTCTCCCTTGGACTCAATTTGCTTATGCTTGGTCCCCTTATCATTTTCCTCAGAATAATCATGTTTCTTCCCCTTTTTCTTAGAGGATTGCAAGGATTGGGACTAATTATATCTCTTTCAGTTCCTTTCCCTATAAGCCAACATAGATTTTAGTTTCTATTCCTATTTGATGGCCTTTTCATAGACCTGGTCCATTGTAGTAGGACCATAAACATCAACCTCGCCCCCAATCTGGGTGTTCAATCCCATTATAAACTTTTGAATACGAAATCTCTCATCTTTTCGGTACTGTGACATATTTAAGTAAATGGGTGAACTTTTCCCAATATTCATTCACATATAGATCAGCCTATTTCAAATTCTAAAAGTCTATAAGCTTCTGGTCATAGAACAGTTATGGCAACCATCTTTGCCCAAAACATTCCACAAACTTGTCCCAGGTAAGGCTTGTAGACCTCAAGCCTAGTTTCATCTTTTTATTCATCCACCAAGTGGATGCTTCACCTGCCAGCAGGAATGCCCCCCATACTGCTTTAGTGACATCATTATAGTTCCTGATCTTGAAATACTTTTCCATTTCCGTAAGCCATGCCTCTATGGCATCTCCACTTACAGATCCATCAAATTTAGGAGGCATAACCTTTTTCATGTCTCAGGATAGTTCTATAGCCATATGGCTCCTTCCATCCACTTCTTGTCTAGCCTCAGAGCTATTTTCTTTGTGCTTACTTTAGGTGGCATTATTATGATGTGCCTCATCGTAACCCCCATCATAGGCATCCTGTTTGGGTTCTTGCCGACCCCTAACTTCATGTTTGAGAGTTCCTAATATCGCTCTTGTCTCTTGAAGCAAGGTAATAATCTGATCAAGTTTAGTTTCAGAGTGCCCTAAAGGTTGCCCTTCATCCCAGCTATCTCCCATTCTGGTTCTAATTTGAACTTTTGCTACAATCTACTTCTTCCTGAAGTTTGCAGATTAATGACAGATTAGTTTTTCCATGTCATTTAATTCATTCATAATACAAATCTATTCTCATTCATGTAATCTTTAACAAGAAAGAAGAGATTGTTAGAATTTTTGCAATTGCATTATAGTTTTCATTAGATTACATATAATCCACCAAAATTACAAAATTTTTGTTTACACCTTGCTACTGCAAGTCATTTACAATTTTGGATAACTTCCCATATTCATTTCTCAACCTTGAGATTTATCATTTCAGTTTTAGGAGGTGAGGGTACACACGAGTACTCCTTCACAATCTCCTTGGGTACATCATAATCCCTAGGATTATTTTCCATAGCTGGTGCTTTAGGTGCAGAGGGTTCTGTTGATGCAATAGTAGAGTTAGGGGTAGTCATCCTTTCTACTTTCCTTAACTCCTGCTTGATGCATTTTTTAGCATCAATGAAAGTTTCCTCATCAATTAACCATGCTCCTACTAAGAAACCAGTCTGTTCAAGTCATTTCATTCTTGCGGCTCTTGCTTTTTTCGTCTATGTCTTAAGGTAATGCCATTTATCCATTACCTTCTTTCGAGGTGTTGTTATAATTCTTACCATTCTGGCATAGTACATCCAAACATTAGCATACTTAATGTTGGGTAAAAGTAATCATCAAATAGTGAGCTCATAAGTCCATGTATTGAACTTGGTAGCTCTAATACCATATGTAACTTCACATTCCATAAAACTCATCGATTAACATAAATATTCATCTTAATCAAGAAATAGATATCAACATGATTATCCAAATCAAAGTTTAACAAGAATGATTCATTATCATTTCAACAATTAAGCATGTTATTCTAAACAGAATATAACAAATCTTCAATTACAATATTCAATTACATATCCTTAGTGAATAACTTTCACTATGCATGTACAGGTTATGCTCAAGGCATCAAATATAAAATTATACATAATAATTGATCATCAAGTCATAAAATGAAAAGCATTGCATCTAGAAATTTTAACATCTGTCTTCATAAGCCTCGGCTTGTCTCATTCTTGGGAAGGGGAGCATCATCCTGATGCTTTTCCACCAACCAAAGACTGGTGGTCCCCCGCACAACTTCCTACCTAGAAATTGCCCTACCCTTCACAGAAGGGATAGATATTAGGAACTGTTAGGTTAACCATCTGAGTATCTAGTGTTGTGTCCTTCATAATATCTCTCGGTAACACAACTATAGATTCACTCTATCTATGTATGACACTACTAGAAATATTATGCCATCTGGAGCACTGTGGACCAACAATGCATGCAGAGATAGATGCATTACATTGGCCAAATAGTTATATACATATACGCTTCATAATGAACGTAGTCATATGTCCACCACCCTCACCTGACTTAGAAGTTGTCTCATCCTACAATAAGTTTAATTTGACCTCTCTCTAGGTCTAGTATAAGTGGGTTCAATTCGATTCATAGTCCATACCAAGACAATCGACTCCCATCTTAGGATTGTAATGACTTAATGGGTTACTTTCGTAATGAGGGACTTGTGACTCCTCATCACTTTGTCCCACTTTCTAATCATATTAAAAGTCAAACCAAATTCACCAACCTAGGTCTCCCATGGTTCACAATTTCAATAGGAACTATCATATAGGTTAGAATCGCAATCATGGTACCACAGACATACCTTGCTTTATCTAATTAGAATAGTTTCATAAATAAATGATAACTCAAATTACCCATACGAGTTTTTAATGATAAATATTCTCCCCATAGAGTTCACTCATAAGTAAAGAAAAGGGTTTAAATTATCATAATAATATCCATATAAAACTTAAGCTATTCATGTTTCCCATTCTTCCAGGTTATCAATAGTAAGAAAAGATTCCTCACTAATGATTTGGCTAGCATGCAAAGCTGCCATAGAATAAAATAGTGATCTTTTGTTTAACACACCTCCTCCTTTATCGAGGGGTAGAAAAGTACTACCTTGGTTATTTCAATAACCCTTTAAACAACAGTCGAGTTCCATGTAAGGTGACTCTAGATTATGGTTGAGTGCTATAAGCACAGTTTAAAGTTAAAGTCTTATCGACCATCACCATAGTTTGTGGTCACTACCTTGGCCACATGTAGGCCAAACCATTGAGTATGTACTTAATACAATAGTTCTACACTTCTCGTGCCATGAGCACTTTCAGATTGACTCATTATACGAGTCTTGGCACTATTATTATCAAAAGCCATGTGTAAATGTTACAGAGGATATATGCTCAGCCTTAAGGGCCTTGAGCTACGGTTACAATAAAGTCTATAATGGATTAGAGCTTGGCCTTAGTGGCCTCGAGCTATAGTTACAAATAAAGTTCAAGGGTTTAAGGCTCGGTGTTATTGGCCTCAAGCCACTGTATAAAGAACATTTCAATGGTTCAAGGCTTGGCCCTTTCGACCTCGAGCCACTGTAATAGAAATGAAAGCATAAGGCTAACAATATAGTAAACATGCTATAAAGTAGTCAACACAGTCGACACTTACAACCAAAAAGCAAACAATGAAAGGCTATGTTCTTACAAACTTTTATTCTACCTGAATGAAGTCATTCGATGCTATCTTCCCCAATTTGGCTGACTGTTCTTTCTTGCTCTATTCCTCTTCTTGAGCATAGAGAGCACACCTGAATAATGATTCCCTTCCAATAATGATAGCCAGTGATAACAATAAACTTGTTATCATTCCCCTTTTGGACATGATGAGCATGTTGGGAACTACCACCCTCGCCATGACATGGTGGGTAGTTTTCCCACTTGGACAACCTGCGGTTTCATAGGGACCTGTCATCCCAATACTTGCTATCGGCAAGCCTTTGGTGAGCACGAAGATCCCATTGGTTCAAATAATCACATTATCACTCCACTACCATGGGTGATGTCAATGATAACAAATAAATAAACAAAATAGTATAGCAAGGAATTTGATATTATATTTATATAATCATAGTATAATATTATTGCATGCATCTTCTTGATGTATGTAATTACTTTATCAATCAAGATGTTGTCTTTCGATATCACCACCTTCATGGTGGTAGGGTCAACATGCGATTTAGGGGTTGAGCACCACTCCCCCTTCTTTGCTAAAACCCAAAACATATCAGACCAAGAATAATGGATTCATAATCCCAATTTGAGGATAAATAGAGTAAATAAGAAGATACTCTACCACATGGTAAGGCTAACTCTTGACTCGCATTGACATTCTAAGAACATCGTTAGGTCGAGTCAATGCAGAATTGTCAAAATAACTCAATCGACAAGACGACACAAAAGGAAAATCAACTAGCAAAGAAAAAGTGTAACTTATGCCAACTCACATCGGTTCATAAGGACATAAAGTATGACACTCAGATGGCAATTGACCCCATTTCCCATCATCTATCTCTTCCTCCTGAATGATACTCTCCTTCCATCTTCAAAGAATGATTACTTTCCCAATCCAACTCACAACCAGAAAATCATGATTAGTGTATCATCATGTATGATCAATAAATCATAATAATTAAATAATCATTTCAATCTAGAAATCTCATATTTAACTAACATTAGTTAGAATTAATGATTAATCTAACATTTTCCACAAATGTCTAATGATCCAACTCTTAACTAATCCTCTTGATTACCATGCAAAAGTAAGATTAAGCTAATCACAAGTTGGGGATGTAACAACTAGGAACATTTGAGTTAGAGAAACACTAAGTCCTCAAGTACCATAATAATCTATAGCCATTAATTTAATTTAGATTGAAGCTAGTTAAAGTTAAGATGATGAGAGAAGCCCATTGCTATGCATAAACCATTGTGGAGGAGTTCAAGTAAAAGAGAGATCAGGAAACAATCTTTGTGCCAAAGAAAACACTACCTTTGGACAAGAGAAAACCATCCAAGATAGGTAAATGGTGTGATAGACATAAGAGATATAGTCATTCCAACACTAAGTGCCATGCATATAAGAGATTTTTTTTTATGTGGGCTAGAACAAAGGATAATGTTGTCAAGTGAAAGTTCAGAACTGTGTCACACTTTTATAAAGGGAATGACCAACACAAACATATGTTTCCAATTTAAACGTCCAAAAAGTCATATGTATGTTTTGAATTTTAAAATGACATAAACTAATGAAATGTAAAAATTTTAATGTAGTTTATGCTTATAATTTTTTAAATTTTTTTAAAATAGGTGGATATTTTATTTTATAAATTTAATTGATGAATTTAAAATGCTGATATTTTTCAAAAAAAGTGACATCAATGGGACGTCAAGAAAATATAGCAAAATTATTATTTTTTCTTTAAATTTATATTCCTAATTAGCCAACTCAAATATCTAGTGCATGGAAAAAAAAATTATTTTTGATAAATATATTGTTTTAAATTTTTTAAAGTCAATTTTAATCAGAACATAACTTAGTTTCCATGGGACACCAACTTTTTTACAATATATAATTTTTAAAAAAATAAAACAAAATACCCTCTTGGAGAGGATTCCCTCCTCTAGTGAACCATATATTTTTCAAATTATTTGAATATGTTTTACCTATTTATTTTTAATTTCTAATTGGTTGCATGTTTGATTATAATAACCTACTTGCAATAAATTTAAAAATAATCCTAATAGAACTTATCAAAATATTTAAAAAAAATATTTCTAAGATCTAGACTCTGACATCTACCAAAAGGTATTTTCAAATTTTCATGAAAATGCCCTTTGGTTGGAGAAATTTACAGTTGAACTTGAAGTTTTGTTCAGTTTGTTGTAAATGGTGGGGTTGGCTGTCACATGGGATGCCAAATAGATAGTTTCAAGTGAGATTGTATCGCTCGAAAAGGTTTCGAGTGAAACTTTCTCACCTGAAACCTTCAATGTAAATAAACACATTTTTTAAAATTCAAATTGGCTTTTATATGTTTTTAAAATTTGCGTGAAAGTGTTTCACCTGGAACTATTCATGCCACACAATGCCACATAAGTGCTACGTGGTTCTGGGTGGAACTCTTTCTATAGAAACTATTTAATTAGCTGAAAGTGGGACACAACTCTCAACTTTCACCTTGTCAAGGCCTTAGATGGAATAATTGACATACATCCTAACATCCTAGTCAACATCATATAAGCCATGACACTAGAAGTTGAAGTGGAGTGACTATTCCATTCAAAAATGTGGATGGAAGAGCAACCACTAGACTTCATGATCGATAGTGGTAGGATGAAGAACTTGATTTCTTTAGAAATTATCAAGTGATTGAATTTGCCAACCATGCCTCATTAGTATCCCAACAATTTGGAATGGTTTAACACATGTAACACCCAAGGTATACATCTTACTCTCTAGTATAAATTTTCATATGCTATTCATCCTTTTTAGGAGGAGATAGTCTGTGATGTGGTACTAATAGAGGTTTGCAATGTACTCCTTCGATGTCCATACATGTAAAGTCATAAGTGTGTGTATAAATAAAATCCTTGTAGTGTAGTCGTACTAGTGGGTAGTAGGAGATACTAGATTCCTGAAGTGAATTCATGCTTAACACATGTTGTGCCAACTCCAAAGAGGATTGTGCCATATAGATATGCATACTCAACTTTTTGCACTTCGCCGCCAATTAATGCATGACTACTTGTGACAAAGAAAAAATAGATTCCACAGACCATGTTTACACACAAACTATTTTATGCCTATGTATGGAGTTGTCAAAGCAGGTTAGATCCCACAACAAGCCAAATGGTTTCATCAAGCAATAACTAGAAGTCAAGGCTTCACACCTCCTTCCTAGATTTAATGTAATCAAGTCTATTGCTTCATAAGGAGGGATGACTGATCTAGGAGGAATCACCAATTGTGGTACACAAGGTAATGCCAAGACTATTCTCATGACTCATAGTAACTATAGTATGTTCACTTCCATGGTTTTTGATACACCAAGCTCCTCCTTTATGCTTGTGGTAAAGAAAGGACCATCCACTCATCTCCAACAAGTGTTGTACATACTCTAGCTTCAACATAGAGCACTTTGCACAAGGTTAGGCACTCATGTGGTAATCATACTTCATCCAAACCTCTATAGTTTATACCATGGCTTCAATAGGGTGCAATGCACCTCTGAGCCAAATTGTAAAGTCTAATTCACATAGATTCTTATAATACTATTCTAAGTATCACATTATTGAATTCAAATAATGTAGTCAAATGTGACAAATCAAGTGGCACTCATGAGGCTTGTGCTATGCCAAGTCATTTGCCAGCATATTAGGCACCTATTGGACAAATGATTATAATCCAAAACCATCGAGAGATGATGAATCATACAAGGAAACAATTCTACTTCCATAGGAAATGGTTCAACTTCTTGGTGACTGATGAGGTATAAATAACCTCATCTCTTTGATGGAACAAATAGCCTTTTTGCATTACCCAATTCCCTATCCTTGCCAATTTATTTATTTTTATAAGCAATACTTATCTATTTTTAATAAAATGTACAAATCCTTATTTTCTAAATTGATTGAAATTAGCTTTTAAATGTTGATTTAATGGCATGAAAAGTTGGGTAATTGTGCAGGTTAATGCATTGCTTATAAAAGAAGTGGACATCATGCAGCTGTGGATGAATGCCCTGGAAGTTGAGGGCACTAGGAATTTAGGCATGCATTAAATGAAGACTTTGTTTTTAATCTTGTTATTTATGTGGTTACCCAAAAGACATTATGACTCCACTTGGAGTCCTTTTTATGTTCTAAACGACAACAGTAGTAAAGATTTTGTTTTTCAGTTATAAGACTTCTTTAAATGACATTTTCCTGCCATCAAAAATTTAGGAGTTTTGACATAGTTCAGTTTTAGTTGTTGCTTGAAACATGGATATAAATATATACTATGGATGAATGAAAGACAATCCTTCAATTTTTGAAATCATCAAAGCTATGTACTTGCAATTTTTTATAAATACAAAATGATGTTGTTATGAGTTTATTCTTTTTGAGAATATGAAGTTTTGAATGGAATTATCATGTGTTGTTGAATGCGACCTGAGTTAAGACAAGCTTCTCCCACGAGCTGGCCACTCGCGGGACTGTAGGATAGATAAGTATTTTCATTTCTGTGGATGTTTTTATTCAGTTGAAGATAGTTTATGTTTAGTTTCTATCATTAACCCATAGGGTGTGTTGTTTAAAAGTCAAATTGTTGTGTACTATTGTTTGAGACTTTCTGTGTTCATTAGAAGTTTTTCGGTGCATCTGCCTTAGTCAAAATTACTATTTTTTGATAATATGTTTTCAGTATAGCAAATTGCATTTGTGAATTGTTAGCATAAGGATTTATCTGCTTTCTAGTGTAGAATTTATCTGCTTTCTAGTGTAGAATTTGTATGCTTTCTAGTCTAGAGTTTTCATGCTTTTTAGTGTAGAATTGGAATGCTTTCTGTAGAAGGATACAATTGTTGTTTCATTTCATGAACTATTTCAATCTTTTCACAAAAATGGAAAATTGTTTCTCAATGAAATCTCCAAACCCCCTATTGTAGATAGCCTTGGACACTACCCGGTCGATAAACTAATATTTTTATCTAAAGTGTTAGGACCTTACGATAGCCTGTCACTTTTTGGCATCGTTGCCAGGGAAGGGAAATGTGATCTTTTCTAAGTGTTATTAGGGCATGCTTGGGAATTTCTTGTAGTAAACACCCAAAAATAGTCACCAAACCTCTCTTTCTGCATGGTCAGGAAATGAGGCCCACACGGAAGATTTATACCAACCCCCCCCAATAGTAATTTCAACCATAAATAGGGAAGAAGGAGTCTCAGCTGAAGAACTAAATTACAAATTGATCGAGCATGATCAACCTGAGACCTCCCATTGTACCCTAGAAGTTTTTCCAGTTGACCCAGTCTTTGATGAGATAGTTATTCAACCAACCAACTTAGTCTTCGAGGAAGAAAAAAATCCTTTTGACATTATGGCTAACAATCTCCACAATGATGATATCGTGAGAAGACTGGCAGCACGAACCTTTACCTACCCTATCACTCTCAACGTAGATGATGATGCACCAATGAAAAACATTTCACCATCTATCTTGCCAACTTTCAAGAGACTTTCTTCTGAAGATCCTAACCAATTCCTCTTTGAGTTCAAAGTCTTGTGTCAAACATACGACTACAAGAATGACAATGAGAAACTTAACTTTTTCCCTCCACTCTGAGAGATGCTGCAATGCGTTGGTTTATGGGATTAGCTTCGAGATCAATAACTACATGGGATGACATGGAAAATATTTTCTTAGAAAAATACCAGAGTTATTGTAGAGTTAGTGATAGGAAGGAAGAGTTGTTCAAACTAAGACAAAAAGAGGATAAGAGCCTAGAAGATTACCTTGATAGGTTTATCTTTCTAACCAAATGATGTGGTGAGGAAGCCATAAGTCCAAATATTCTAAAGACTATATTTATCAAGGGACGTGATGAGGATGCTAGGAGAAGCTTAGATTTAATAGGAAAAGGAGATGTGTCCCAACTCAAACTCACCCATATCTCTGAGTTATGTCAAAAATTTTCCCATACTCGAGGAGGGATCCAAAAATCTAGCCTCTTAAGAAGCTCAAATGACATAGGTAAATTGCAAAAGGAAATAGCAAATCTGAAAACTGACATTCTTGTTCAGTTGAACACCACCTTGGATGGAATACAAGCCAAAACACGTAACCCTCAGACCTTATCCATCTATTGTCCTAGGTGTCGGAATAAACATCTGTTAAGAGAATGTCCTTTGGATAAGGCCGACAGTTGCCAAATTTGCAAAAAAATCATACCACTAAGCAATGTGAGATTCTGAATGCAATTAAGACTTCTAAAAAATGACCATCTCACACTGAGGAGGAAGTCAACTTCATAGGCCAGAGACCTGGAGGAAATTTCTCCTATGGTCAGAACTCCAACCCTACATGGTAACCTCCAAACCCTTGGAACAATACATAGTGGTCAGCTCCATGGCCCTCAGTACCACCCAGATGGGGATCCTATTACCATCTGAATGGACGAACCAAGCTTGGGGAAACCCCCAATGGCCAGATCAGCAATGTCATCCTCGTAATCAACCTCCACAATGGAATCAGTGACCAAATCAATTCTATAATGGTCTAAGACAAATGTCAAATCCGCAACAAAACCTTCTCACGGCTCCTCAAAACCCTCATCAGAGTGAACAAGTTAATCAACCACCATTATCGACACAACCTATTCCTAATCCCAAAAACACACGTCAAAATGCCCCAGTGTATGCTGTTGATCAGGATAACATTGCAGGGGTCAATGCTATCTATTGTGGAAACATGCAATCGAGTTCAAGAAAAAACATTTAATCAACCAACCATTGTTGAGGTTACAGAAAATTCAAATGAAGAACTTAACGTAGAACCAGAGACTCTTCTTGTACCTACAGAGCATGACTCCAAGAAAAATTAGGAGAAATCATCTCCACCACAATCTCAGGCACTGATCATAGAGTCTTCTTAGGAAGAAGTTGCCAAACAACCATCAACGACTTCAAGAAAAGATCCTATTCTAGAAAAGAAAACCTAGGCACCTTTTCCGGACCGTCTCCAATCAAATGTTCATAAGAAAACGCCAGAAGTACCATTGTCTAATGAAACTACTTTGATACAAGAAATTAAATGGCTCCATATCGAAATTCCTCTGTTACAAGTGATCAAAGAAATTCCTGAACTCAATTAGCTAGTTAAATAGTTGTGCATTAAAACACTAGGAAGGAAACCAAAATAGATTAATATGGTGCACATCAATGGATATATGGCTGAACTTTTAACTAGGAAAACACTAACTCCAAACTATGGTGACCTAGGTAGCCCACTTATAACAATAACAATTAATGGGGTAGCAATGCCTAATGCATTAGTGGACTTGGGAGCAACCATTAACGTTATGACAGTGGATGTTCTGGAAAAACTTGGACTCACTGATCTATTCCCCACGACTACCATTTTACAGATGGCAAATCAGGCCATAGCTATTCCCAAAGGAGTCTTAGAAAATGTCCCTGTCAAGGTTGATGATTGGGAATATCCAGTAGACCTCCAAGTTCTCCAGTCCCTCACACCCAAAGACAGTCACCCAATAATACTGGGTAGGCCATGGTTAGCTACAGTCGCAACCAAGATTGACTACAGGGTAGGAGGAATGGCCATTTCACATGGTCCCAGTAGCAAACATTAGGGTCTATACCCCCCCCACTCAACCTGCAAAATATAACCAAGTCTGGGTGGATGAATCAGATGAATCCAATAACCAAGAAAATATAGCCTCACTTGCCATGGTAGTTATTAAACAACACGGTGAAGAACTAGAAAATGAATTAGACAACATCCACGACCCTTCCATAGAATCAGAAGATGAAGAGACTTTAGAGGTGGAAGAAATTTTAGGACATCCAATCCACATTAACGACAAAGAACATGATTATACCAACTTCACAACTCAACCTTGTCCCCTGGCAAATATCATTTTGAAAACAGATCATTTCTTCTCAGATATTGCTAGACTCCATAGAATCATACCACAAAGTTGTCCTCTCAGCACATTAACAGAAGAAGTTCACACTGTCACCTTCAATTACCCTAGAACCAAGACTATCATGTTATTGACAAGAAAAACTCTAAATATCAATAGTTGGTTGACAGAATCTGAGAACCGCAAATTATTTGATGTTTTGATGAACAGGTCCAAAGCTTTTGCTTGGGACTATACATATATGAGGGGAATCCACCCAAGTGTTTGCACCCACCACATCTATACCAAAGACATTAGACCAGTCTGTTAACCCCAGCGAAGACTCAATCCTGCTCTCAAAGATATTGTCAAAAATGAAATTAAGAAACTCTTACAAGTGGTATTTATTTATCCTATTTCAGATAGCAAATGGGTTCCACCCTTGGTGGTAGTGCCAAAGAAAAATAGGAAATGGAGAGTGTGCGTTGACTATCGAGAACTCAACAAAGCGACCTACAAAGATTATTTCCCACTACCCCTCATAGACTAGGTTTTGGATAATCTAGCAAGAAGAAAGTATTTTTCATTTCTGGATAGCTTTAGTGGATATAACCAAATACAAGTGGCAGCAGAAGACTAGGACAAAACTACTTTCAATTGTCCTTGGGGAACATTCACATATCGGGTTCTTCCCTTCGGGCTTTGTAATGCTCCTGCCACGTTTCAAAGAGTTGTTTTGGCTATCTTTGCTGAACTTGTAAATGATTGTGTAGAAGTCTATATGGATGACTTCACAGTCTATGGTTCCACTTTCAATGAGGGTCTCAAAAATCTAGATAGGGTGTTACAATGATGTGAAGATCATCAACTATCTCTAAGCCATGAGAAATATCTCATAATGGTAGAACAAGGTATAGTATTGGGACACCATATTTTAGCCGAAGGGATAAAGGTTGAACCTAAGAAGATTGAAGTGATACAATAGCTGGAAACCCCAAAGAATCAAACCAATATTAGAAGTTTCTTAGGACATGCTGGTTATTATCAGAGATTCATAGAAAACTTTAGTAAAATTGTAGCTCCCATGTTCAATCTTTTGCAGAAAGATGTGGATTTTACTTGGACAGAAGAATGTCAAAAGTCTTTTGACATCATTAAAGAAAATCTTGTCTCAGCCCTAGTCCTACGAGGACATAACTGGAAACTTCCCTTCCACATATATGTTGATGCTTCCAATGACACTATTAGAGTAGTATTAGGAGAAGAAGATGAGAATGGAGGGAAATATGCCATATATTTCATCAGTAAGAACTTGAGCCCCACAGAATGAAATTACACCACCACGGAGAAGGAATTTATAGCCATAGTTCATGCAATAAACAAATTCTGGCATTACATCACAGGATACAAAGTTACCATATTCACAGACCATTTAGCTATCAAGTACCTGATGAACAAACCCTCAGTGAATGGTCGAATAATCAGATGGTTATTACTTCTACAAGAATTTAATGTAACCATAATGGATAAGCCTGGAAAATTCAACGTAGTGGCAGATTTTCTATCTCGGATAAAGCAAGATAATGGAGATTGTACTCCTATGCAGGATGAATTTCCTGATGAAAATTTATTTGTTGTCTCCATTAAAACACCCTGGTTTGTAGACATTGCCAATTACTTAGACACTTTTGAGCTTCCCTCAGACTTCACATCAAAATAAAAGAAACACCTTATTCAGGAAAGTGCTCACTTTAAATGGATTAATGACATGTTATTTCAATATGGGCCTAATTTAGTCCTGCGACGTTGTGTCAGACCAAATGAAACATACATCATCCTTAGAGCTTGCCATGATGACCCATCTGGCGGACATTACTTTGCCAAAAGAACTTCCCATAAAATCTTAGGTGCATGATACTATTGGCCCTATGCACAAGGATGTGAAGAACTATATTCGTCGTTGTGATGAATGCCAACGAGTGGGAAGACCTACGACATCTAATGAAATGCCTCTGCAACCATAGGTAACTTTTGAACCATTTGAAAAGCGGGGATTAGATTTTATTGGTCCTATAGATCCTCCTTCACAAGGAAAAGAATATATTCTGGTCTGCATAGACTATCTTACCAAATGGGTAGAAGTCCAAGCCCTCAAAGTTGCTCGAGAATAACAGGTTGCAGACTTTCTGTATATCAAAATTTTTCTCAGATTCAGAGCCCCTAGGTCCATTGTCACAGACCAAGGACCTCAGTTTATGTCCAAAGTTCTGTTAGCTTTCACCAGTCATTTCCATGTGAGCCATAAAAAGTCATCACCCTATCACCCACAAGCAAATGGACAAGTAGAAGTCACTAATAGGGAGCTCAAAAACATCTTAACAAAAATAGTTTCATCAGGTAGAAAGGATTGGCCCAGGAAACTACCTGAGGTTGTTTGGGCCTACAATACAACTTGGAAATCCACCACTGGTCTTACCCCTTATGAATTAGTCTTTGGGAAGAAATATTTTCTGCCCATTGAATTTGAACTCCAAATGCTTAGAACAACAATGGAGTTAGACTTCGATCTTGATCGAGCTCAAGTAGAGAGAGTCTTGCAACTTAGTGAACTAGATGAACTCCGCCTAGAATCAATTCATCAAACTAAACTAGCTCAACAACAATGAAAATCCTAGCATGATAAACACATCAAAGAAAGAGAATTCCATTCTGGAGATTGGGCGCTGCTATTTGATTCCCGATACAAGGACCAGAAAGGTAAACTTAGAACTCATTGGTTGGGTCCATACGAGATTTCTAAGGTATTCCCAAATGGAGCAGTACAACTCAAACCCATTGATGGTGATTCTTGAACCCTCTTAGTCAATGGACATCGACTCAGGATCTACCATAAACTTGTCAACAAAGAAGAATTTACTCGATTGGTGGAAATGCACGGAGAAACACAATGTGTTGATTCTGCTTTGGCAGAAATAATACCATAAGTATCTTGTAGTTTTTTTGAAAATAAAAATTCCTATTTGAATGTGTGTATATGCATTTAAGAACAATTCTTCATATTTTCTTCTTAGTATCTACCTAGATTTTATCTCTGTTTCATAGGGTTTCATCTTTTAGGACGTGTTACAAATTCTGACACACCTCCTAGTGATCCTCTAGAACCTGTTGTCTGAGTAAGATCCATACCCTCACTTTGTTCCTGCATTCCAGCTACATCTTCCAGTGATGCTCTGAAACTTTGTTCCTACATTCTGGTTGCATCTTCCAACAATGCTCTGAAACTTTGTTCTTGCATTCTAGCTGCATCTTCTAGCGATGCTCTAGAACTTTGTTCCTACATTCTAGCTACATCTTCTAGCAATGCTCCAGAACTTTGTTTCTGCATTCCGGCTGCATCTTCCAATGATGCTTTAGAACTTTTTTCATGCATTCCAGCTACATCTTCCAGCGATGCTCTGAAACTTTGTTCTTGCATTCCGGTTGCATCTTCTAGCGATGCTCTGAAACTTTGTTTTTGCATTGCGGCTGCATCTTCTAGCGATGCTCCGAAACTTTGTTCCTGCATTCCGACTGCATCTTCCAACGATGCTCTAGAACTTTGTTCCTATATTCTGGTTGCATCTTCCAGCGATGCTCCGAAACCTTGTTCCTGTGTTCCAACTACATCTTTCAGCGATGCTCCAGAATTCTGTTTCTTCAACTGGATGCATCTTGCAAAAGATGCTCCAGAATTTTGTTCATATCCTCCACATCCATTTCGTTGATATCTTCTTCTATCACTATAAACTTGTAATCGACATCCATGTAAATGTTCCTATTATCTGAAAACACACCATTCATTCCACAATCCACTATGGAAGCCATCATGAGTTTGCCATTACTGACCATAAGTAAATAAACATTATTATGACAACCTTTTGTGATAATAAAATTTAGCCACCCCGACATCATACCATAATAAATTTTGCCACCCCATTATCACATCATAATAAAATTCATTCCATTCAAACCCATTAGTACTGCCACCTAGGATGCTATTACATCAGCAAAGACAAGTGACTTTCAAATCAATAATGGGACGGAAGGTACATACATATTTTATTTTTAATAGATCATTTATTGTAAGATAGATAAGTTGGCATGAACCCCTTTCTTTTCCAAATTTAGCAAATGTGTGAATTGTTCCTTCATTAGAGAAGGCGGCGGCTCCTTCACTCTATCCCATGCAAAGTAATAATTAACTGCTGAAAAGCCAAATATCCTAAACTAACATTACTGAAGCCCAAGTGTCCTCGAAACCTGCATTTCCTTTAATCTTTCTATCAGTTTCCTAAGTAGTTTTACCACTCTAGGTGTCGTGATATTTCAATAGTCTTTGAGCAATATGGGAGGAGCCAAACACAAGTCTGAGCCAGTTTCACCAGATAAATTGTGTTAGGGATTGCATGTAGAAGATATCAATTAAATGCAAATAAAGATTAAACAGAGGAATGAAAATACATAGAAATAATAACAACAAGAAAGATAAGTTTTAACATGGTTCACCCTATTAGTACTCAATCCGACTTGATGTTTCCCAGTTATCCCTACAAGGTAGCCATCATTGATCAATAGGATTTCCGGGCCAGGGGCCAACAGTACAGGAGATAGACTCTATAAATATCTCTTCTTCTTTAGGCTCTGTAGAACCAAGGAGGGTATTCCCTATTCAACATTTGTGAAATGTGCTTATTAACTTGGTGGGATGTTGACACAAAGCAGATAAATCCTCTCTTATGCAGACCAAAACTGTGAAATAAGTGCAAAGGGGCTAGCTTTGGGCCTATGCTCAGTTGTGAATCAGAGGATTTTGGTCCTAAAACTACTTCTAAACATCCTAAAGGTTTGTATTTGAAGTATGAATTTGATTTTTTTGGTATTTGGATGCAAAACTAGGACCTTGGTTGTAACCTCAATACAAGACTGGATCGATGCTTATCTCAGGGCTCAGAGTCAATAGACATACACATGCGAATGGTTACCATAAACATATATCAATGACTAGATTTCAAGGGGATTTATAGTGTCTGCCTTACAGATACTTCCCAAAACTGAGTATTTAGTTATCTCTGCTTACAAACATCCTTACTGCAATATATTCTTCCCAACACTTAACCCAAAATATTTAATCTACTCCTTGAGCAGAAGTAAAAGACTGAGCATTCAACATAGCAAACCCACATCCTAGAATCTTAAACACCCCTTAGTTGTTTAGATTCAGAAGAAGAAAACATTTAATTTGGAGACAAATAACAAAATACATGCAATGAAGCATTACTCATATAAAACAACATGAAACCAGAAAATTTATGCATAAAACATATAACATGTGATTCGTAAACTCACAAGACACCCAAAATAGAGTCACCAACGAAGTTGTATCTTATCACAGCACCAAAATTTGTCCAGTTTTCAACAACAACAAATGAGTAACACCGTCTGCCTTTTATAACAAGACTGTGTACTCAGCAAAAATTACATGGCAATTCAAAATTTCTGCCAGATACACTGCACCAAAATGGTGCCCAAAATAATCAATGCAGTAGAAAGAAAAAAGAGGGAGAGCAGGTGAGATCGGGAGATGTGTTGCCGTCTGAAGATTTTCACCACAAATTTGGTAGGTAACCTGTCACTCCATCGATCATCCCTCTGCAATTCTGCCATCAATGCCAACATACCTACAGCCTTCGAGAGCGCAGCTAACTGTGTACATCTAAAGTTTTCTGCTAAAAAATAGTTGCAGAAACAAAAGAAAACCATCGTTGAAAAACTTTGAAACAGAACTGTCGATTTCCCCCCATCGCTGAAATCCATGGCTTCAAAAAACTTTGAAAAGTTGCCAGCCAATGAAATTGTGCCGCGTAGGCACCCTGTGCTTCTATCGCTGACTTTTCCTTTCTTATTTTGCCCTTCTCACCTTTAAATCCCTTGTATATGCAAAAGCAAATGCATATACACACAACTGTATGCATACAAGGCGTGGACCCCAAATTATTATAGAACAAATTGAAAACACCCTCGAGTTCCACCTTGTATCTCCCTTTTGCATCTATCACTTGGTATATTACATATACAAATGCAATATACATGCCGTGGATTTCAAATTTTCATGAAACAAGTTGCAATCGCCTTGAAATCCGGCTTGTATCTCATCCTTCTATATATCAGCATATACAAACACCATATACATGCAAGCTGCGGACGCCAACCTTGAATTTGCTAAAATTGATCTTTGAATCAGGTCCGACTTGCATATCGCTCCTTTGTATGTTCGCCTTGTATATCGGCTTGCATATCACATTAAACAAATGCAATATACAAACAAAAACATACATTCAATGGACCTGAGCCTTTATCAACTGCATTGTAAACCTTTTCAGATCTGACCAATGCATATTTGGAATGCATGTTCCCCTTGTATGTGCGAACATACTAGCGCACTTGCACATGCGCCCGGTGGGCCCCATGCTTTGTATCCTCACATTGTATGTCGAACACATACAATCTCCCTTGTATATCCGCGGGCCCCATCAAATGTATCTTTGCACTGTAGCGAATTTATGTGCGCCTCCTTGTATATTTTTTATTGCATGCACCTTTTGCATGTTTTCTCTTGTATGTCTGCATTGTATATTCAAACATACAAACTCAATATATATTCAACCTTGCGACCACCTTTGCATATTTTCCCGTGACCCGGTGCATATTAACTTGCATCATTTCCTTTGTATGTGGCATATGCACATTTCCTTTGCATATCACCAATGTATCTACCCAATGTACATTATAAACATACAATGTGATATACATGCAATGCGCTATTTACAACAGCGAAATATTCTAGGAATCTGTGAAAGATTCCTCAATGCACATATAAACCTGATATGCATTTAAAATGCATACAAATCAATTTTCTCACTTTTTGAAAGCTGATTTGAACAATTTGGGCATGCCAATGTACATTTGGACCTGTTCATACAAAGACACAAACATGCAACATATTTCACCGCCACACAAAATAGTTTTAAACTTAGCACTTTTTCCTTAGCGCGACGGGAAAGAGTGGTACAACATTGCATAGGGGCCGGTCAACTAACGAGCGCTAAGGCATGAGAATAGAACTTAAGTAACTGGGAACCCACTATAGGGAGTCAACAACAAAATATAACATACAATGTAGAAGGTTGAGGGAAAATAAAAAAATAAGGCATCGAGGGTTTGAAAGAACACAAATATAAGCTTGCAGACCCAACTCAAAACCCTAACCCTAGGTGGGTACCACCACACCCAAACCTGGGCTGCATCCACCAATAGAGATTCTAATATTATTATCCAGTAAATCAAACCAATTACAACCAGCAATCCTTGCAACTCAATACTACTACAAAATACTATAATACATCAACAGAAACCCTAACCCTTAGCCACTTTTATCAAGCCTTATGTTGGTTACAAAAATAGAGTTTTTTTATGTCAGCCAATAGAAAAATAACTCCAGACGCCTTAATAAAATAATAAAAAATTGTTTAAGGTTTCGGGGGCACTGCCCCTCGACCCCACCCTGTATCGTGACAGGGAGCGCGCCAGGCGCGCTGCCCCTGGACCCCGCAAGGGGCGCTGCCTCTTGACCCCGTCTTGGGGGCATTGCTCCCAAACCCCGTAAATAAAATGGGGGAAACCATACTGATAAAAGTGGGGTAAATTTAACCTCTGAGTCTGATTAGGCTCCATATAACAACAATCTCCCACTTGGAGATTGATCATAACATCACTAACCCTGTAGCTCCCACTAGAAATAAGCACCCTAGACTCTGTTGTTCTAATTTTTTATTTTCAGTCTTAAAGACCAATTGAAGTTGAAGAGGAGCTCAGCTTCTCCCTTGTCACTACCTTCGTAAACATATCCACTAGATTTTCATCTGTATGTATTTTTTCCAGCCTTAACCATCCATCATCTAACACCGACTAGATGAAGTGATACCAGAGCTCTATGTGTTTGGTCTTTGAATGCAAGGCATAATTCTTTGCAAGATGTATGTCACTCTGACTGTCTGTATACAAAGAATTGTTATCCTGTTGTTTTCCCAATCCTTCCATGAAAGATTGCAGCTATATCATCTCATTGCTTGCCTTTGTTGTAGCTACATACTCTATCTCCATGGTGGATAAAGCAACCACCATCGTTTCTTATCTCCATCTTCCTCTTTCAACTTATAAACCCATTTGTTTGGTAAAGCCTTTTTACCTGCAGGAAACTAACATAATTCCCAAGTCTGATTTTTTAGCAAAGAGTCCATTTCTTCTTTCATTGCAAGCTCCCACTGAACCTTTGTATCCACCTGCATAGCTTTAGCATACCCTTCAGGTTCACCTGCATCTGTTAACAAAATAGAATACAAAGAGGGAGAAAACCTTTCAGGGGATCTACTTAGCCTTGTTGACCATCTAACATTCACTGGAGTTTGCGGTATTTCTTGTTGTTGTTGCAGAGCATGAGGAACCACTGAAACATCACTATCTGGAGTATAATCCAGCACCAAAAAATCCTTTTATTTCTTCTCATGCTGCTACAACTGATCTTTGTACAAGACCTTCTCATTGAATACATCCCTGCTTCTCATAATTTTCTAATTTTCAAAATCCCAAAGCCTATAACCAAATTCATCAATGCCATATCCAATGAAGGTATATTTTTTTGATTTTGCATCCAGCTTGGTTCTATTTTCAGAATCTACTTGTGCAAATGCTTCACATCCAAAGGTTTTGAGAAAAGAATAACTCGTCTTCTTACCTGTCCATGCTTCCTTTGGAATACCACAGTCCAAAGGAATTGAAGGACCTCTATTAATTAAATATACAGTGGTGTTGACAGCCTCTGCCCACATGTTTAAAGGCAGCCCAACATGCAATATCATGGTCCTTGCATGCTCCATTATTGTTCTATTCATGTGTTCAGCCACTCCATTTTCTTGTGGAGTCCCTAGAACTATTTTTTGCCTACGAATTCCATTAAAGGAACAATAATCCTCAAATTCTTTGCTGTAATACTCACCACTATTATCAGATCTGAGACATTTTAATCTTTTACCCGTCTCATTCTCAACCAAGCTTCTCCATTTCTTAAATGTTTCAAATACATCAGATTTCTGCCTAAGGAAATAAATCCAAACCTTCCTAGTTGCATCATCTATGTATGTAACATAATACCAAGAGCCACTGAGAGAAGATACCTAAGCTGGTCCCCATACATATGTATGCACAAGCTCCAACTTTTCATCTTTCGTTTGCTTTCCATCCTTGAGAAAATTGACTCTCTTTTATTTTCCATACACACAACTTTCACAGAAATCCATATTAATACATTTTAGACCTGATAAAACTTTCTTAGAAATAAGTACCTTCATACCTTTTTCACTCATATGCCCAACTCTATTATGCCACAGTGTTGTCTCAGAACCTACATCAACTGTTTCAGTCTCTTCTTGCGAACCTACAGCAACTGTTCCTAAACCTGTTTATTTTTTCTCTACAATAGCTAAAGTAGAAGGAACAGTATGACCTGTACAAAGATATAAGGTGCCTACTTTCACACCTTTTGCTACTATTAAGGCACCTCTTGAAACCTTCCAATTTTTATTAGTAAATGTAACAATGCAACCTTCATCAGCTAGCTGCCCTACTGAAATTAAATTCCTACTCAGCCTTGGAACGTGCCTTACCTCTTGTAGTAGCCAATGATTCCCATTCTGCAACTTAATCTTGATTCTTCCCTTTCCAACAATCTAACATGGTTTGTTATCTCCCAAATGAACCAGCCCAAAATCCCCTTGGACATAATCAAGAAAATAACTTCTATGGGATGTAGCATGAAATGAGGCCTCTGAATCTAAAACTCATGAATCATCAACATTATCTAGGGAAAGAATCAAAGCATCATCTTCAGATTTATTACTTACCACATTTGCCTCCTTATTTCCTTCTTGTTTGTCTCCTTTATTCTTCTGAGACCAGTAATCTTTCTTCAAATGACCTAGTTTCCCACAGTACCAGCAATCCTTCTGTCCTCTGGATTGGGACCTCTTGTCCTTTGATTTTCCTCATGACTTCCCATGACCTCTAGAACCTTTTCCTCTCTCCTTTGATCTGCCCCTGCTTTTTGCATTCAAAACACTGCCTAATGTGGACCCTCCTAAGCTTTTCCATCGCATTTCCTCGCTAAGGATAACACCACCAACATCATCAAATTTCAAAGTATTTGAACCAGAGACAGAGTTACTTACAACCATTACCAAGCTATTCTAGCTTTCTGGCAAAGAACATAATATCAAGAGAGCCCTCACCTCTTCATCAAATTTTACTTTTACAGAAGTTAACTGACTGGTAATCGTATTAAACTCATTTAAATGATCTATCACAGATCCACCTTCAATCATTTTCAGATTAAACAACCGCTTCATGAGAAATACCTTATTTGAGGTTGAGGGTTTTTCATACAATTTAGCCAAAGCTTTCATCAGTTCACTTGTTGTCATCGCTTCTATTATATTGAATGCCACAGATGGTGCCAGACACAACTGAATGGTTCCCAGTGCCTTTCTGTCTAGAAGATTCCAATCCTCATCAGTCATTGCTACCAGCTTCTTAGCTATTCCTTCCAACGGCCTCCATAAATCCTTCTGATAGAGATAATCCTCCATTTGCATCTTCCATAATTCATAGTTCTACCCATTGAATTTATCTACCTTCAATTTACCCTCGTCCGCCATTGCTCCCACTTAACTGTGAGACTCCCACTCAACCATGAGACCTTCCTACAAACAATAATCAAACACAACCAGCTCTGATACCACTTGTTAGGGATTGCATGCATAAGATATCAATTAAATGCAAATAAAGATTAAACAGAGGAATGAAAATACATAGAAATAATAACAGTGAGAAAGACAAGTTTTAACGTGGTTCACTCAAACCCGGGCTACATCCACCAATAGAGAGTCCAATATTATTATCCAGTAAATCAAATTGATTACAACCAGCAATCTTTGCAACTCAATACTGCTGCAAAATGCTACAATACATCAACATAGGCCCTAACCCTTAGCCACTTTTATCAAGCCTTATGTCGGATACAAAAATAGGGTTTTTTTTATGTCGGCCAATATAAAAATAACTCCTGACGCATTAATAAAATAATAAAAAATCTTTGGAGGTTTTGGGGGCACTGCCCCTTGACTCCGCCCTGTATTGCGATAGGGAGCGTGCCAGGGGCACTGCCCCTGGACCCTGCAAGGGGCGCTACCCCCAAACCCCCGTAAATAATTTGGGGGGAAACCACGTCGATAAAAAGTGGGGTAAATTTAACCTTCGAGTCTGATTAGGCTTCATATAACAACAAATTGTTGGCATTAGGGAATATTTTAGAACTGTTTTAGAGAGTAGGGTGGCTAGACTTTATAAGGAAATTTGAGGGACACCATGCACAACTGGTCAAGGAATTCACCTAGAACTTTGTAGATGGGCAGTCAATTGTGCGTGGGAAGAAATTCAAGATAAGTCCCCGAATCATCTCTAAATTATCTGGTATTGGAAATGAAGGAATTAATTTGTCTAAAACTACAAATATTTCCTATCAGAAAATGATAGAGCTTTTTGCATGAGAAGGGGAACCTCACCCATTATTAGTTGTAAGTACCCGAGGGCAAATAAGGGATTTCAGATACTGTCCATTGTAGAGCCATGGCAAACAGTAGTTGCATGGATTATTAAGTATTTCACCTATAAAGGACAATGTGCCATAGCAGTTTGTCCTCCTTTTCAGCTGCTCATTCATTTGTGCCATGGTCTAGAAAATCCTAAATTGAGAATTAACATTCCTGCATTCCTTCATGATTCCCTTGTCTGCATGATAGAATGTTTCAAAATTGGGTCTGGGCCTTTGAAACATCATGGACTTATACATTTAATTTGCAAATAACATTTTCATAGAAAAAGAAAACCAGATGAGAAATGGCAAAAATTTCTGCAAAAATTTGAAAACCCTGAACCTCCAAGACAATTTGAGGTAGGTGAATCATCGAGTAGGGCAAACCAAGACATGAGAGAACTCTCCCCTGCACCCCAGGATGACAGACAAGCTCCTAGTGATGAAGCATCGAAAAATCCACCAAACCCTCCAGACTGTGAAGAAAGACCTAAATCACATACTATGCCTGAAACCCTAGAAAAATGAGAAAATGTGGATCTAGTAGACTCAGAGGAGGAAGGTGTTGAGCCCCGTAAAAAGGAAAAGAGGTCCAAAATGAAACTGCCAAGACCTACTCCTCTGAGAAGGAGCAAACGGTTAGCTGATGATCCTAGTTGTGCCACGGCCTGTGAATTACCCCCTATTCCCAAGCAAAAGAGAAAAGAAAGGCAGCCCTGTGAAAAAGTGACTCAGCCCAATGAAAATGTGCATCAGATTAGTACAGAGATAACTCAAACATTAGAAAGTGATGAACCCCCTGCATCTAAACCATCAATTGACCCATCTAAAGAGGACCTAGAGGAAAAAGGAGAAAAAGGACAAGACGGAATCAGTGAATAAATACCTAATTATGTCCTAGTTGAAGAAGAAGAGGGTCAAGAATATGAGACTGTTGAAACAACTTCTTCATTCCACTAGCCAAGAAACATTCATGAAGTTGATACAATGCTTGAGGAGAGATAATTGTCTCCCTTACATAATGTTGATAATATAGAACAAGGTCCATCTGAAGCAATTAATGAAGAGCACATATCTGACAATGAAATAGAAGTTTTGATTACTCTTCCCCCTACATATGCAGAGGACAACAAAGGTGAGTCTATGAGATTAGAAACAAAGAAACTGAAAGCAAAAATTGTGCAGCTGAGAAATAAAATACAATTGAGTGAAGAGAAGTTGAGCAGGCAACAACAGGAGATAGAAGGGCAAAAGGAGCTTCTAGAGCAAAAGGATCAAACTATTAGAGAGCTGCAATCCCAATTGTAGCAAAGTGAAGAAAAAGATAAGCACTATCTGGATAGTCTATCTAAGAGAGATAGACAAATCAAGAACCTAACCTTCAACCTATAATAGTGCCTAAAGACATTTGTAGAAGAGAAGGAGAAGCAGAAAATTGAATTAAATAAGGCCATAAGTAGAACTGTTGAACTGAAACAAGACTTACAAGAAATATATCAAGCCAACTGTGGAATCAAAAGAAGTTCAAACCGAACCAACTAAAATGGAATGGTTTTACATCCACATTCCTCCCATGCTAACCAAATGGATGGAACAATGCTATTTATTAAGACAATCTAGAGTCGAGAATGCTAGACTTAAGAGAGAAATAGTAATGTTAAAAGAATCTTATGATAGATTATATCAGACCAAGATGGATGCATGCCAGATTGGAGAGTTATTGTTGGCCTATAGGAAACCATCCAGATTATATTCCATGTTCCTTAATGAATAGTTGTTAAGATGGAAGCTCCTGAGAATCTCTTGCAATTTACAACATGATCCTGATGACCAGCAATTCCTTGAAGCATTCAAAGGAGCCTCTCCTATACAGAAGAATTTATTATTTGAATTTTTCATTCATAATCTATTTCTTGAAAAACATAGTGATTTCTTCATCAATCTGTTTGTGGGGAAGTTAAGTTAAGGGCATTTTTGTCAAATATGCAAAATCAGATTCAGTGGCAAGACAGAACCAAAGAATATCTTCATGTAGAGAGAACTGTAGGACTACACATGAGGTACCCCCGACCGCAAACCTTTTGCTTTCAAAACTTAGTTCAAGAGAACTAAGAGTTATGAACATATGAAAGAAAAATATAATGAGACGATTAGGACCTTCTATGAAGATTTCAAGATTAATGGACCATAGTTGCTTGACAGAGCTTGGAATGCCTGTGAGGAAAGGTATACCCCCTTGCCTATGTATTTAAAAAAAGGAGAGAAATGATTTCCCCCACTAACCTTAGATGGTCATACAAAAGGGTTGAGGCATTGACAGAGATTCTTCAACAACTAAAGACTAAGTGGATAGGAATGAGATACAGACCACCTCTACTTTTATAACCACCCCCTGCAGTCTTAGTTATAGAATAGGAACCAAGGGACTTACATACCTGGCAGATGAGAATCAAACTTCACAAAGATTTTCTAAAGGTCCGTAACCATATTGATGAAGAGGCAGATGAAGTATATGATTTGAGCTCAAAGTATGATGAATTGAATAGGAAAAGAGAGGCTGAGAGACAAAGGATGCATCATAGAGCAGGAGGACCTGCTCAAGGTTAGGAAGGGGAGGAATGATGAGGTATAAATAACCTCATCCCTTTGATGGAACAAATAGCCTTTTTGCATTACCCAATTCCCTATCCTTGCCAATTTATTTATTTTTATAAGCAATACTTATCTATTTTTAATAAAATGTTGTACAAATCCTTATTTCCTAAATTGATTGAAATTAGCTTTTGTTGATTTAATGACATGAAAAGTTGGGTAATTGTGCAGGTTAATGCATTGCCTATAAAGAAGTGGACATCATGCAGCTGTGGATGAATCCGCCAAAAGTTGAGGGTACCAGGAATTTAGGCGTGCATTAAATGAAGACTTTGTTTTTAATCTTGTTATTTCTGTGGTTACCCAAAAGACATTATGATTCCACTCGGAGTCCTTTTTATGTTCTAAATGACAACAATAGTAAAGATTCTATTTTTTAGTTATAGGACTTCTTCAAATGGCATTTTCCCACCATAAAAAAATTAGGAGTTTTGAAGTAGTTCAGTTTTAGTTGTTGCTTGAAACATGGATATAAATATATACTATGGATGAATGAAAGACAATCCTTTAGTTTTTGAAATCATCAGAGCTGTGTACTTGCAATTTTTCATAAATACAAAATGATGTTCTAAGTTTATTCTTTTTGAGAATATGAAGTTTAAATGGAGTTATCATGTGATGTTGAATGTAACCTGAGTTAAGACAAGCTTCTCCCACAAGTTGGCCACTTGCGAGACTGTAGGATAGATAAGTATTTTCATTTCTGTGGATATTTTTATTTAGTTGAAGATAGTTTATGTTTAGTTTTTGTCGTTAACCTGCAGGGTGTGTTGTTTAAAAGTTAAATTGTTGTGTATTGTTGTTTGAGACTTTTTGTGTTCATTAGAAGTTTTCCAGTGCATCTGCCTTAGTCAAAATTATTGTTTTTTGATAGTATGTTTTCAATATAGAAAATTGCATTTGTGAATTGTTAGCATAAGGATTTATCTACTTCCTAGTGTAGAATTTATCTACTTTCTAGTGTAGAATTTGTATGCTTTCTAGTCTAGAGTTTTTATGTTTTTTTAATGTAGAATTGGAATGCTTTTTGTAGAAGGATACAATTGCTATTTCATTTCATGAACTGTTTCAATCTTTTCATGAAATTAGAAAACTATTTCTCAATGAAATCTCCAAACACCCTATTGTAGACAGCCTCGGACACTACCCCGGTCGATAAACCGATAATTTTTATCTAAAGTGTTAGGACCTTATGACAACTTGTCAGTGACTATCAAACTTTATGGCATGGAACCTATGTGTGCATATTTGTAACATAGCTACAAATCACTTAATAGAAGAAAAGTAGATAGATAGGTAGACAATAGAAGATAGTTGTCATACATCTTTCTCAAGGGTATGCCATGTACAAAATGAATAGACAAATAATAATTTATGTTTACTATTTCAGTTCTATCTCTCTTTCTTTGCGTTTGTTTGTCTCACAAAGCTTCCACACATGTAATAACTTCATCTAGATCCTCACCTGCAGAGTTGCCTACCACGATTCAACCTAGGCCCACTACATTATGTAACAAATCACCTTTAGACATTTGTCACAACATATTTATATTAGATTTATAACTAAGTACCATTTATTTATTTTCCATATTTATTTTAGTGTGTTACTCTAGGTAGCTTCTAACTTAGCTTTCATTCCTAAGGTTTGATTGATATTCATGTTTAATTAAATAATTTACCCTAGGACTTTTATTTAATATCACATTTTTATTTTATTATGCCTTTATCATGGTATATTTTTTATATGATATAGATCGTTCATGAAAATGAAAAATAATCTGCCTATATCAAAACATTTTTAATTAATATTTTTAATGCAAATTAATGCATTTCACTACTTTTCATCTAGACCAAATAATTAAAGTATAATGAAAGCTTAGGATTTATAGTTGGAAGTACTTCTAGATAATTGAAATAAATGTTATAATACATGCAAAATTTGAATAGATTTAAATGCAATACTTAGTTGGATTTTGGAGATGAAAAAGTGATGATGAAGATGTCAGAAATTGATTCACCATAACATTGGATTTTTTGGGCTTACTTAGATGAATGTCTTAAAATTATGCACTAAACCGGTTTAGATACGAGTTTATAGACTTGATCTCTATGCCTATGGATCTAATCTCCACACCTATGGAACTAAACTAGCAACCAAACTTGAGCCTACACCCATGTAATGAAATAACAAAAATTTGATTGTTAAAATTCACTTGCCTTGATCTTTTGATATCTAAATTTGAGAAAGGATTGATAGTATTTAAGAACACCTTTAGAGATTTTATTGAATTGCAATGGTCATGTTCTTCTTAGCTAGACCCTTAGTGGATTGAATTTACAACTTTGAGTGAAAGATTTGAAGACATTAAGCAAGCTTGTAGTGGTGCCTATGATGATGTCACAAGTAAACAATGCAGAATTAGATTATCCTTTTAAGCTCTTTTGTCTAGATGTTTTATTCCACATTTTGGCATTTGAAGCTAATTTCAAATGAATGAACGAATGTCCTTAAATACAATAACATAACACACGTGTCAACATTAACGTGTTCTAGGTTGGCTCAAAACAACTAGCGAAAAGGTTGGTGATACATGCAAATTTAAATTTTGAATTTTTAAAATTTGAGGTTCAAATCTATGACCAAGAATGACTTGGATCAAGTTCACATTTGCGAATCTCATCCATGGTGATGTATGGTGGATCTAAGGATCATGACCAATCTCTAAGGATGAGTGATGAACATTTAAGACACTTTAATCAAAGTGGACCCAAAACATAAAGAAAAAAAAACATGTGTATGTTATTTTCATAATTACAATATTTTAACTTACAGTGTTTTAATAATTGAACAAGAGTGGTAATAATAACATATACTAGCCAACTTATATATAAATAATATCACAAAAAATGAAAAACTAAGATTTGTGATCAAAATAAAGAATATTTTTATTGGAAAATGTAAGAAGAAGATAACTAGTATAGATATATAGATATGTAAATACATCTATATAAAAAACAATTTCTATCTATTTTATTTACTTAAGAGTTTTTTCTTTTTACTTTAGATCTATTTTATTTACTAGATACATAGGTGGACACATAAATTTTACTTTTGGGAAAACTACCATTCATTATTTTGTAATTCTTTGTTTTGTTTTTTTTTTTTTCTTGAAAAATGTAGCAAATATATAGAAAAAAATAAAAAAATAAAAACCAAAAAAGAAATTAGAAAACATAAAATTAAAAAATAAAGATAAAAAAGAAAATTAAAAATTAAAAAAAAAAAGAAATTGAGAAAAAACTTGAAAAAAAAATGGACCCTGAAAAAATAAATAATAAAAACGAAAAAAGAAATTGCAAAGGATTGAAGAAAAAGAAAAAGAAAATCATAAAAACTATGAAAAAAAAAGCTATTTACATATATTTTTTAAAATATAAATATACTGGTATATATTTTAAAATTTTGAGGTATTTATATTTAAAAAATAAATAATAATTCTTCTACTAAATATATTTTTTGTTTATTATATATATATATTTTATAGTGTTGACAAAGTAAAATAAAAATATATATTTGTTTTATTTTATATTTATATATTTTATTTCTATATCTCAATTATATTTTTAATTTTATAGTTTTATTTTTTATTTTAAAATATATATTCCTTATATCTTAGTTTTTATATACAAAATCATTACATAAAATTCTTTGATGCCACTATAAAATACATCTTCGCATAATTATAATTTTTTTGAAATGATTTTTTTTGTTGCCACTGTAAAATGCTTCTCCACAATTATAATTTTTTTGAAAAGGATGAAGATAATGGCTTGCTATATATTGTCCGACTAAAATCTCCGTTCACAAGACGTCAACTCAATCTCTGAATAAAAACAAAATGAAAAAGAATAGTTTACACTCCCTACGAACTTGTCATCAATTCCTGTCCACTCACGTTACTTCACGTTTCCAAGATATCCGTTTCAGATATATTGTACGGGACGGTGCACATGCACTCCAAGCTCTTTGGATTGCATCTGCACCTTTCACGTTTGTAAATTTGTCTCACTTAAAAGCCATTTTATGGGGATCTGCTTCCTCCAAATCGGCGTTCACGGCACATTCGCAGGCTCTGTCAGTGCCTAAATTTGACGGTCGACCCTGCCTGTCAATCAAACATTTTGTGACGGTTATCCATTGGAAGAGCCCTCTTTTAAATAATAATAACATTTGTATCGTTTATATTATTGATTTGTGAAAGATTTGTTTTTTCACATTATTGTTTTGAAGATTTGATTTGTTGAAAGTTGATTTTAGGCAACATAAAAATAGTGAAATAAGATAAATTTGTGAGAAGCTTTAAAGATTTGATTTGTTGAAAGATTTGATTTTTCACATTATTGATTTTAAGCAACATGAAAATAGTGAAATGAGACAAATTTGTGATAATAAGCTAAGGTCCCATAGGGGACGTGAGGGGGTATCATTTGAAGGATAACAAGGTATGTATGAGTCCGGGTCGTCTTCGAAAAAAAGAAGGTTACCTAATTTGGGTGAAGCTTTGACTCCACCTAAGAGTTCTTTGGTGAGGTTTGGTTTTAAACCTCTTTGATTGTGGTCATGACTGTCCTTGCTGTTTTAGACCTATTTTTTGTTGGTTTTGTCTCCTGTTATTGTTGGTTCTTGATTATGTGTTCTTATCTCTTGTGGTTGTTGGATATTCTTATTGTACAAGGTTTTTGGATCCTTTCAAAACCCTTTCCAATTTATAGCTCCCGTTAAAATATAGATATGTCAACTTTTTTTTTTTTGAAAATACAGATGTCTATTTAAGTTTTAGAAATAATAATTTAAAAACAAAAATTGATTATATTTTAAACACTATTAACTATGACCATACAATCATCAAATTTGAGCAACCATAACAAGAAGAAAAACATGTAGAAGCGTGCCAACAAAATTAATTTGGATGCACAAAATTTCAACTGAACGAATCGGCACCTAACACGTCTGGTTGTTTGAGCTCCTTCAATGGTCAAAGAACATTCATTTGACGTTTGAAGCTGTCATATTTATTGGCGTTTCTGTGATGGCCGTTGGAGTTCCATTTAAGCGACTCTATGTCTACCATCATAACTCCCCTTCGATCTGTTGAGCAATCTTGCTTGTAGGCATACTAGTGTTGTGCATTATCTATCCTTCTCTCTTTTCAGCTGTAACTGTTCTGTGCAGCAGCTGCATTGGTTTTAGTCACTTTGCTTTCTGGTGGATTTACAATGGATGTGGGTGAGAGAGGCGTGACAGAGAAGATGCCTCGTTATCAGTGCCTTCTTTTTGGTGGGTATGACCAAAATTTTAATTTTGTTTTGAAAATCAATACCCATTTTGATGTGCGCCTTGTAGGCCTTGTTTAAATAGAAAAAAAGTTAATTTCTGAGTTCTTTGTTGTTTGCTTCAGATCTTGATGACACATTGTACCCTGTAAGTTCAGGACTCAGTGCAGCATGCACCAAGAATATTGGAGGTATATTGTGGCTGAAAAATAAATTTATTGGTAGATGTTTTTTGAGATATATAGGACAATTTCACTGTTTCATAGGTTATGATGATTTTTTTTAGTTTCCCCTCTTCAATAGGTGATGAGGTTTGAATTGTGGGTATGATAGATTATGTAGTTCAAAGATTCAGAATGGATAGGAATGAAGGCACAGGTTATTGCAGAGAATTGTACAAGAAATATGGGACAACCATGGCGGGACTCAGGGTTAGTATTCTTTCACTTTTTTGGATTTGATGGAATTTTGAAATGCATTTTTCCTTTGAAGGTAATAATATGGGGGTTTTAGGATTGGGTTTCATAAATAAATCAGGGAATTTGCTTTTAACTTAATTATGAAAGACTTGGGAAATTTTGTTATTGGAGGACTCCTCATAATTGAGTGCTGACACAATTCTGCAAACAAGTTACTATAAGTCTAGCAAATGTTTCACTGAAAGTTTTAAAAAATTGTTGTTTAAAAATTTAAATGGTTATACAATAAATTGGAATTTTGACACTGGTCAAATTCCACGGTTGTCTTCAGGGGAAATTTTGGTAAACTCTTGTTGTAGGTTTAGGAAATTATTGTAATTAATTAATTATTAAGTTGGATTTTATTGGGTGAATTCCTATGACCCATTTAATTGGGTGAGATTGGGTCATGCCATATTTTGCTTTCTTTCATTAGGATCACCGGAAATATGATCCTTCTGAGTTCTAACTGTAACTTGGAGGAGATTGGTGGTTGATTGTCCTCTTGTGGACAAGTCCAACACTAAGACTTTTGGTGTTGCCCCTTCAGCAGAATTGAGCAAAGATTTGGGATCGGAAGTGGTTCCTGACCTTCCTCAAAGATCACCTAGCAACAAGGAAAATCAGAAAGTGTTGTCTCCTACTAAGATCTTTGGTGAGAATCCGAATAAGATGGGACCTGATTTGGTCAATTATC
This sequence comes from Cunninghamia lanceolata, assembly GCA_027924645.1. NCBI lineage: Eukaryota > Viridiplantae > Streptophyta > Pinopsida > Cupressales > Cupressaceae > Cunninghamia > Cunninghamia lanceolata. The sequence continues at coordinate 3,079,321 of BSBN01001019.1, forward strand.
AGGATTCTAGAACTAAACAAAGTTCTTTAATGTATTTTGGATTTAAACCACCTTGAGTGATGGTCCCTATTCTTTAGTGGCGGTTCCGCCCTAAGCTTTGTTCACCCTTTGTATGGGGAGCTGCTGCTGGTCCTTGTGTTTTGTTTCTTGGTGCTTCTTGTTGTTGCTTGGTCATTGTAGTTTTGTGTTCTCATGTAAAGGGCTTGTCCCCTCCGGTTCATAGTTCTAGTCAAAAGTGCTTACCTCAATAAAAACATTAATGTGTAACTTGAACTAATATACTCCTCGACTCCCTCTATAGGTCAAATATGAACCTGAAATTTCCAGGAACTATTGTTTCAATGGTTAGTATTTGTGAATTTGGGCATTGGTCAAATTCCACAGTTATCTTCAGGGGAAATTGTCCTGAATTCTTGTTGTGGGTCTAGGAAATAGTTTTTAAGTATTAATATGGAAATTCTATAAATTCTATCTATTTGGAGGTTAATTTATATGACATTTAATTGGGTGAGATTGGATCATGCAATGCTATGTAACTTACGTTGTTCTTGTACTATTTTTTTTTATTAGGGTACTGGGAAGTATGATCATTCTCACAGTAGAAATCAACATTAATTTATGATTTGAACTGTGTCCCGTGTCTCCCTCTAATATCTATAGAGTGCTGTTATGATACAAAGCTTTATAACCCTGTTTAGATGACAGGATATAAAAGATTTGTAAACATGGTACAAATTTTCAATTGCAAGAGATAATTGAAGTTACATGCTTAAGTTGTAGATGATGCTTGCAATTGGTGGATGATTGTTTTCTTATGGAGTTTTTTTCTTACATTTTAACTTGTTTCTGTATCTATACAGGCACTGGGCTATGACTTTGACTATGATGATTATCATAGGTATACCTCGAAAATTATGCCTCCTGGTTTGTGATGTTATTGTTTCCAATTTGTTTTTATTGTGACGAATTCCCCAAACAAGAAAAAAATGAATTTTGAGTGTATTTTTGGAAAACTAATTTGTTAGTTTTTTAAAGTTTCATTTTTTGTTTCAAATTCCTTCTTTGTTTTCCTTTACTGAATCATAATATTTTCTTCTACAGTTATGTGCATGGAAGATTGCCATATGAGAACCTAAAACCCGACCCAGTGCTAAAGAATTTATTACTGAGCATGCCTCAGCGGAAAATTGTAAGGTCTTATGGTTCATGTTGTTGAATTTTTTTAAAGCTGAAAGTAGTTTTGAATGCTTATATTAGTTCTTAATTTGATCATGGTACCAGATAATGCAGTGTCCTAGTTCTTGAGAACCCATGGAGATTTTAGAAATTTGAATGCGTACAACTAAACTCTTTGTTTTGTGAAATAGATATTTACAAACAGTGACAAAGTTCATGCTGCAAAAGTGCTGAACCTGCTTAGGTTGGAAGATTGTTTTGAAGGTGTGATATGCTTTGAAACACTCAATCCTCGTCCAGAAACTGCGGAAAACAATAACAGCTTGGATATACCCATTTCCAAGACACCCATTCTTTGCAAGCCCTCGAAAGAGGCTATAGAGCAGGCTCTTGTCCTTGCAAATGTTGATCCAAAAAGAACTGTATGTTTCTGTGGACTTGATTCTCAGTTTCCTTCCAGTTTATACTGTCATTTTAGCAATTTTTTAAAAGTTTATTGAGTCTGTTATTTTGCTCTGCAGGTTTTCTTTGATGACAGTTCTAGAAATATAGCAGCAGGAAAACGTGCAGGCCTGCATACCATATTGGTAAGACCATTTGATAATGAATTGTTAAAAAGATTTTTCGTTTGTCACTAGTTCAACTATACAAAGTTTTTGACCGTTGACAGGTTGGGACTCCAATCCGGACAGAGGGAGCAGACTTAGCACTTGAAAGCATTCACAATATAAAGGAAGCCCTGCCTGAGATTTGGGAAGGAAATGAAAACTCTGAACACTCAGGAAGAGCAGTGGCTATTGAAACTGTTGTAATTGCATAAAACAATCTCATTGCAGAGAATGGGGTGCTCTCACTTCCTTAGAAGTTTTGGAAACACCTTCCCCATTTCTGTAATTTTTGGGTATAATATCCCTTTGATGCAACACCATTTCTTGATCTGATAATATCAACAAATTAACTTTTCAATTTGTTCCTGAAATGAAGGGTCAAATGCCCTTTTTCCTCACTCCATTTCCTCTTCCCAAAGCATTTTATTATACTATTTTGTGAGCAGATGATTTACTCTTTAAATAATTTCTTAAAAGTTTCGATATGATTGAATTTTCTTAGCAACCTTATCCTTTGCACATAAGGATAGAATTGTGACATGAAGGACAGATGGAAAACAACAGAATTGGAGTAGGTTATTATTGGACTTCCTCATTGCTAGTGTAATCCTTCGTTACTCCTCTCTTGGAAACAAACTAACAATGACACAAGGCCAACATACAGTACCAAAAAGAATGTTTGGCTTAAAATGTAATGAATTGCAAGAGAAGTGGTTGGCTTGTCTATCTAAACTCAGAATTGAATGTTGTTTTCGGATGTAAATAGATTGTCACTACAATCAGCAAAGGGGGATCAAATTTTGCTATGAAAGCATTTACAAATTACAAAATTAAGAAATCATTGCTCCAGATATCAAAAAGAATCATGGAAGTTATGAAAATGGTGCATTCTCAAGTTGAGCAGTTGTTACTGGAACTATCATAAGTGTACAACCTGAAAAACGTGGCTCCATACGCCAAGATTATTTCTCTATTTCTAGAGAAATATCCACCCAATATCTGAATCTTAGCATCTTATCTTAGGGACATGGTACCTCTTTTTGAATGATATAACTGAAATTCTTGATCTGTTCCACTTACAGTCATACAAATAAAAAAAAAGTGTTCTTTTCATTTAGCAGGATTTATTCTCATTGCCCTATTTTCTCTCCTTTGCCTTTGACACCTAGAAAATCATTATCTTGCCATTAAATAAGAGGTTTATTTTCTTCTTACCAGATATGGTTTGTGATTCGTTTTAAATAATTTTACTCTGAACATGGTCAAATTCTCTTTGCAAGTCTCTCCTCCTGGATATAGAAATTTTAACAAGAAAGAGTGTTAAAGAATTAGAGATTAACACTGGGGTTCCATGGAAGGGGCTGCTGCTGCTATTTTTACTGTGCTCGGTGTTCCATGGAGTTCATTTCTTTTGTAAAACTGTAAGTATACTTGAAAATGAGGAGCACAGCCCTTTTTAATATTTATTTATTTTTTAATAGGAATTTAAGCTATTAGTTGCAGTTGGGAGTTGGAACTTAATGCATGTAGACAGATTTAGCATTTTTTTTTTCAACAAAAACGAGATCTAAAGCAATTGTAAAAATCCCAACATAATATTTCCTAGGATCAGTCATGCTATTCATTTAAACAAGTATGAAACATCATAAACATCAGATTTCCACAGTCCATAATATTGTAAATGAGTGTTTCTGGATAAAACTGTGATAGTTTGTCCCTCAATGTTTCGGATCACACTCCATGATCCATGATTCATTCTAATTCTCCTCTCTTGCTTTCTATTATCTGATTATGGATCATGGAGTGTGATCCAAAACGTTGAGGGAAAAACTATCACACAGTTTAATCCAGAAGCACTCATTTACAAGCATGAAACATACTTATTAATGCATATCAAAATGCACAAATTGCAAAATTGCAAACATTGAGAAAGAACTTTGAAAATGAGTGTTTAACAAAAGTGGAAAATTTAGTTAATTAAATGATGATTTTAGGTTAAAATGTCATTAGTTTTAATTAGCATGATCATAGATTTTAAAATTTGATAATGTAGTTTCTAACATTGTGTCACATCCCACATTGTGGCAGCATGGACATCGCCTAGACCATAAGGAGTCAAATAAAAAACAAAAATGTATATTGTGTATAAGACAAATATCCCATGTATAGTGCTGATAGTCATATTAAAGGAACAAGAGTATATTATTTAACGAGGATGGCTTGAAATGGGCGGCAAGAAATATTAATGACTCGCCAGAAGTTTGGTGAGGAGCGCTATATGCTAAAGAGACGTCCACTGAAAGAAGTTGTGGGGAAGAAGGGCGTGACCTGGACTCAATAAAGGAAGGAATATGGTCTACTGGAAGGACAAGTGCAGATTCAGGGTATGGACATCTATGAAAGTATTAAGGATACAGTAATTCTGTAGGGAACAAAGGAGAGATTAGCTTGCCCATACACTTCATTATCTTGGACTGCTATCTTTATGTGGGTGATTTACAGTTGGCGAGGGAGATCGATAGAAACACCTACAACTCTCTTTTCTGGGTGAAATCATGTGGGATCCTTTTTACGTCTCTGAGTTTACAGGCTGTAAAATTCTTAGAAGATTGCAGATTGACCGCGATATCTTGTGTTACAGAGTACCCTCTTCCTAATTTGCTAAACGACAAAAGGTCCAAGGAAGCGTCACAAGTTTACATCATCGTGGGACATTTTACCCTCCGGTTATCACGCCCAGCAAATAATAGATTTTAGTGGGCAAGAAAGGGGAGGAATTAATGGGGCAAAATCATCTTCTTCATGAGAGAAAAGTAAATGTTCATCTTCATTTTCATCATCTCAAAAATCATCAGTGAGAGGAGATTGACCCCCATCGCCCACCCCCCTCATGTATTGTGTCTCCTCCATGGTGGGATGATGATAAGGACGACCGTTATGTGTTTTCTCTTAGAGATAATCTGATCACTCACTAAGAAGTGTCCAACCCTCTTCTCCTCATCAAGACACCCAACTTGAAAGAAGACAAGAAGATGGTAATTAAGAAAGAAATGCTTTTGGATTTTACTATGTTCTTTGTCTCAACGTTGGATCACACTCAGTGATTCATCGTCAGGAAGATGAAGAAGATGGTAGTTTTGTAGGACGTGGCACTGGTTTTGGAGGGAGTCAATCGGTAGTTCAGGAGGGAGTCAATACAGTGGATCTAGAAGTGGTTATGGTAGTATTGGAGGAAGCTATGGTAGTTCTAGATGGGGGCTACAACAGTTCTGGATGAAGGTATGGTGCTTATGGCAATTTTGGAGGTGGAAGGTATTTATGCTAAAACTTGTATACACAATAGCTTCTATTTGGATGCCACTAGATATGGAAGTCACAATGATTCTTTTTGGTTAATCTTAATTGCATCGTTGTCTACTAAAACCATCGAACTCATCATCTTCATCATTATATGTTATATCTTGGAATTTTGTGTTATCATTGTTTATTTTACTAAATAGGGCCATTCTACTTTCACGATAGATCTATGAGGAGCTTTTTAATTCAATTTCCTGTAACTTGACTTGGGTGTTGTCTTTGTTAAGTGGGATTTTGTCCTTTCTAGTTGTTGAGTTATAGAACCATCGAAGTATCGTGAGTGGGAGGTGTCAAATAATGCCTGTAATAATTGCGATTGTAATTCTTCTAGGATGTTGAATTTGGTGTTAGAATTCAAGTCTTTCATCCTAAATTTGTATATAGAATGTTGATCAACCTTTGTGACATGTGGTAATAGATGGTTGATTCTATTGTTCATCCTCTATGATTTCAGGGTGCTACAAATATTTAATATTTTCTATCTAGCCATATACAACTGTCTTAAGCTACTTCATCTGTATCGACCCACTTGTATGTGAAATATGTTATTTTAATAAATACCTGGGTGTAATCACCACATGTTTATAGTGGGTATAGGTTGATGAGTTTGGGCATCCAAGAATCTGGGGACTTGGTTAAATTACCCAAGATTGTGCGAACCTTGTATATGTCAATAACATGTATTGACTTAGAGAGTGAACTATCTCAACAAATGACAAGTATGATAATGATTCTACTCTTAGAAACCGAGGATTTATCTTTCTACCCCTACTCTAAGGCAGAAGGGTTTGCTAACTGTTAGCAAGGTATAGATAGTTTGTAATAATAAATATGTGTTGGAGGTCATTGCCCTTGCATGATGTTGCCTTAGTAGAACTTGTTCATAACTTATTAACTTGGGTTATCCATTCATGATATTACTTGACATTCCCTAAATAATATCACAACATATTGCAACTGTAATAATTGATATCACTAAATCTTGCTATGGTATGACATTATTATGCAAGTAGAAGTATATTTAACCTAGTTGGTAAGAATGGGAGTGAGATAGGTGTGAACTAAGGACAGGGTACTGTAGTTGTAACAGATTGTTGTATGACTATGTACTAACTAGAAGGCAATTTGTCATTTAAATCCAATGATGCTATTGAGATTGAGTTAAGAGATAAATAACTATAATCATATTGTATAGCATCTCCTAATTTCTTATCGCTGGTCATTAAAATCATATTTAATTTAAGTGGCAAGTGGGAGTATCATCTAGTCCAATAATTGGACTATTATAAGAATAAGGGGTTGCACCATAGGGTAAATGAAAATGAAAGATTTAGAATATGATTATTGATAACATGATGATCTATTGCAAATAACACTTACTAGCAATAGTTATAGGACAATGACATGATATGAAGTTCAATTTCATAAGTCAAAGCATAAGCATAATATCAATAAATGAGTTCTTGAACATGAGACCCCTATGTTTGAAAATTATATATTAATGAACCATATTTGATATGGTCGATATCCTAACATGATGTGTTCCAATTACAAGGGATGTCATACTATAATATGATTGTAACACTGGATATCCGTGAACCATAATATCGTAGGAGTCACATCAACTCTTTGCATATATGTTGCAGTGTAAAGATATTAAGTTCATTGAAGTCATGTGCTCTATTATGATTGGATTTATTTTATATTGATAATGTTATGCATATTTCTATGTATGGTTATGCATATGGGAATGTTAGAAGCATTGTGGATGTAAGTGCATGTCAAGCATACATTCTAATAGATAAAATGACATAAGTGTATATGTCATTGCTCCTTCAAAATGTTGCAATTATAGGTTACTCTAGTCTCAATATTTTAGATTATGTAATTGAATGTTCTTCATATTATAACATATGTAGTGATTAATCAGGAGCATGCTACCATTTCTTGAATTCTAAGTAGTGCAATGCTTAAAAATGGATAATTGTTTTGGATAGTTAAACACCTTGTTTTCCCTTCCTTGTGATAAATTACATGAAAACAATACATTGAATTATGACATACAATTATGTAGCTCTCTTCTGGTAATATTTGTGAGGTCACTCATAACAGAATGAGATGATACAATATCGACTAGATTTTAGTCAACATTATATTTCAAGTACCTAACCATAGGGTATTGGCTTATTGATGTACGATGAAGGTGAGATATATGTAGGGTGCAATCATCAAGATATCAAATGTGGAAGGATATCCTAGATATGCAGTTGTAGACACCTGAAATTGACCTTACATGTTACTTTTCAACACATCACCTAGTTATTCACCCTCCCAACAACACCTTATGTCACCTTGTGACACATTTATTCTATTTCCCAAATTAATTAAATAAATTATATTTATCTAATTAATTAAATAAACTATATTTATTTAATTAATTTAAATCAAATTTCTCCATCACCTAATTAATTATATAAATTTTACTTAATTAATTTAAATACATTTTCTCCATCACCTGATTATTTAAATAAATTATATTTATTTAATTAATTAATCCATTTTCCCTCTAGTCAAATTAATTAAATTAATTTTATTTATTTAATTAATTTATCCTCCCACATCATTTTTCTCCAATAATTAGTTGAATAATTTTATTATTATTTGATTAATTATTGAGAGTCACATGTCTAGCTAAAGTAAGTTAGCCAGATTCATTAAACTTGGCCACTTGCACATTTAATCTTAGCCACTCATTTCAAACTACACCTCTTAATCTCAACCATTCACATAAGGATATGCCCTAATCCTCCACCTCTTAATCCTAACCATCCATTGCACCTTTTAATCCTAGTCATTCATCCTATCACTCAAGCATCTATAAATCAAACATCAACCAAGTCATTATCATCCACATTTTGAAAGTAACATTATGCTATCAAAATAAATAAGATCTATAATTTGAATGCAAAGTTACACTGCTATTTTAGTGAGCAATCAACATATCATCACCAAGAGCATAGCCATTGGAGCTTGGGTGCACTCCATTTCACTCTATCCGAGGAGAAAGAAGGGTTTTAGGTGAAGGTATTGTGTGTGTATTGCATTATCTTCTCTATTATTTACCTTTAATCTTTTCTTGTCTTCATTTTGGCACACCCGGTGGGACTCCCGTCTCTTGATCTAGTTGGTTTTGCAGGTTTTGTGAACTTTTTGTTGCAAGTTTGAGGTCATCTTGGTGAAGATCTAGAGGTGACCTATTGCAGAGAGCCTCCTATGCCAAAATAGACCTCACCATTACGTTTGGGAGGCCCAAAAACCTTAGGAAACATATAAAATTTGTCATATTTTGTTATCTAATTTTTTTTGAATTTTTTTAGGGGCTGCAGGTCTACAAATTCATACTATACGGATTTGTACCATATGACCCTTATACTGCTTGTAGGTATAGTCACAGTTTAAATTTGGTTTAATACCTACCAGTTTGGTTTTATCTGCAAGTTAATGTTATTATATGCATGTTAATATTCTTACCTGCATGTCTACCCAATCTTTTACTGCCTAAATACCATTGGTTGTCGATAGTTGGTTTTATTCGTTGGATATCTTGCTTTCCCACCTACCATTTTAGCCACTGGTCAATAGGTTTTTCCCACCCACCATTTAAACCTCTGGTTAATAGGTTTTTCTTGCCCTTTATATCGTTGGTCAAAGTTTGGATCCACGATTAAGGTCTTTTAGAACATCGACAATGGTTTGTCTAGAGTCAACATCTTTTCACTATTAACCTTGTTCACATGAGTGACCAGGGGCTTCATTTAAGTTACCAAGCATCAGTGCTAAGCCGTTGGCATTCTTTATAGATATTACCAGCTCCCTTTAACATTTAAATTGACCTCTACGTTTTATATTCATCCCGACATCTTTTATGATTGCTAACAACTAGGTAACCATCAATGCCTAACTGCAAGCTTGTGACCACTATATAGACTGCTATATTTGACCACTAGCAGTTTGACAGAGATCCTGCCCTCTTCATTTGCCCAAATATAGGTTTTTTTTCAATTTTGCACAATTTGGGCAAATCGTATTGAAGTTTTACAAAATTATAGTCGTTGGAAAGCTAATTCAGTCAGCCTCATAGTGGTGTAGGCTTGTTTTCCATATTTGATCCAGATTTTCAAGTACGTTTGAAGTTGATGTTTTCTTGCAAACTTTAATCACTTATAACTTTTGCAAATAAAATCAAAATTTGATATTTTTTTGAAATCACATAGAATTTTGCAAGGAATTTGATCATATCATCTAATCTATTGTATCTCATCATAATTTTCTAATTTTATAGATTTATCATTTTAAGCTAACACACTTGTTTTGTAGTATTTCGCTTGTTAAAGGCCAAAATTTTCAAACTACTAACAAGTTTGTTGCAAGTTCACTGGTTAAAAATATATCATTTGAAATATTGTGTTTGCTTTATTTGGTATGCTTGATTATGACTTGAGGTGTGTGTATGCTCTTCCCTTGGGCTTAGTGTGATTATGGGAATCAAAAGCACCCTCTAGCCACATTCATTTTCACAACACACATCTTTTTCCAAGGGTAATTAATCTTTTCTTGTGTGGATCAAGAGTGTGCGTATGCTCTCCTCTCACACCACTAGGTGATCTTGAGGATCAAAAACACCTCTTGACTCACTTTTGTCACCCAAGGTGTGTTAGTTTTTGTATGCTCTCTTCTTGTGCTTTGTGCGAGCTTGGAGATCAAAAACACCTAACATTAACCTTTCCCATTAGGAGGTCTACTTGGGGATTTTATCACCCTAAGGGATGACCTCAACCACATGTTTTGGTGTAGTATATCAAAGGGGAGAATGAAAGTTGTACCCCAATCTATCCATCATCGTGTCTAGCATAGCCTTGGGGCCCTGGGTGATTCTGGACACAAGGTGAAGAGATTGTTTGAGCTCTTGCTCCGGTCTCATGCTTGTAGATGGGATAGTGTTCATGGATTAGACCCCACGTACCTTGCGTATATAGGGGACTTCCTTAGAGGCTTGTTCATCCTAGCTTAAGACCTTTCGACTGTCATATCTTGTGGTGCATTGGAAGAAGTACTCACATGTACCTCCATGTTCTAAGAACCAACCAAATATATTACAATAAAATGATAATAATTCAATAATTACTATAAAATGGGAGTAATTTTTTTAAAAAATTAATCTAAACTATCTCACTTCAAATACATACAATCAATGAATAAAAATAATAATCAATGAATAAAAATAATAATCAATGTGTTATAGTGTAAAAAGTAACCTCATGCATTTTTACCTCCTAGTTTAGCTCCTCAGTCCCCTCATTTACATTATGCAAGCTTAATACTTATCTTGAAGCAATTTCTCCCAAAACCCATGTCAAATGGGGCTTAGAAGCCCATCTTAAATGCTAATCAAGACCAAAAGAAGGCCTTGGGACTTGGGCACCCAAACCCAAGTCTAGGCTGATTTTCGGGGATCTAAATTTTAGTGTGTCAGCTTGGGCCTCTCAAAAGGTTTCCCTTTGTCGGCCTCTTCAATTTAAATTATGAATGTTAGCGGGAAAGCATGTATAAGTGAGTTTATGATTTCATTTTACACTTAGATGGATAATGCGAACTTGTGATATTGAGAAAAGAAATTTCAAGGCTTTCATTGTGTTGCAAAGCAAAATTGTGTTGTTATTGTGTTTGTTTGTTGCAGATTTGGCTTCATCAATCCATCTCCTCATGGTTTGAAGGATCTTCATCTCCATGAGGAGGTGACATCTATTTGTGCTTCAATCATTTTATTTCATCATTGCTTTGGCCTCTACCCTCCATTAGACACGCACTCTATCTAACAATGGTGTTGGAAGACTTGAATGTCATTCCGAGGCTTGACCAAGGAAAACTCCTAAATACCACAACCCCCAAACCCCTCTCTTTGTGATTGTAGGTTATAGGTACGGGATTTGGCAAAGTGTAGGTGCAAAGAAGCTATTCAAAGGATAAGGATTCATGATTTGGAGAAAACTTGTTGTAATTATACTCTACTAGACTAGGGCACTTGCCCCATAGTCCTCCTGATTAGATTCATCCCAAACTTAGGAGCTAAACATCATCCGACACTGCTCACTGTTCCAGACTTGCAGAAATATTGCCCTATCAGACTTGGGCACCCACCTCATAGTCTGCAAAGTCTTCACCTCTAGAAATCCAATGTCTAGTGAGTTTTTAATTTTTCCTGTCTTCCTGTCTAGTGATTTGAAGTAGTTTATTCATTTGTACCCAATTTTATTATAATTAGGGTTTGAGGCTTATTGAATCTAGGGTTTGACAAATATTTCAATCTAATCAGTCTTTCCATATCATTTCTAAGTACATCAACATGTAGCTGAGTCCTCTTCATCTGTAGTGACTTGGCTCGATTGTTGTCCTTGAGTGTTATTGTGAAAGGAGGGTTTGATTTGATAGATCTTAACATTTTGGTGAACCCGTATTTTTACTAAACTTGCACCTTGGTGAGTGTTGTAATCAGTCCTTTCATTCATTCATATCATATCTATCATCTTGCATTAAAAAATCTTGCATACATTTGAATTTTTTTGAAAAAACAAGAATTTTAGGCTTGCATTAAGGCATAGTCTTGCATATTTTGTGTTGCATACCATAAAAAGATTTAATTTTCTGATATTTGCATCAGATCTAATCTTTATTATAGTAATTCATCATTAAGTCATATCAAATATTGGATTTAAAAGCTTCATTTTCTAGGGCTTTGCTTGAAAAGTTGCATTTTTCATATAACCTAGTCTTTGCAAAACTAGGGTTTGTAGTCAAAATTTCATTTTTAGATTTTGCTACTCCTTTTCAACATTCATTCAAATCTTATTTTGAAGTGTAGTGTTCGATCATAGTGCATCCTTTTGCATCCTAACTTTGAAACTTTCAACTTTTGCAATCACACATTGTGTATTTCAACATTAAGGCTTTTATACAATATTTTCAAAAACTTATCCAAACAAACTTTTCAATCATTCATCTTGCCTTGTGTAGTATTATTTCCATCATACCTGTTATTGAGCAGGATTGCACCCATTATGCAAAGCTGTGAAGCTCAACAATCCTATGTAACATGGGATCAAACTCACGTTGTGGGTGAACTATGGTGAGCTTGAACCTCCAGATTATGGGCTGGTTTCCTTATAATTTCCAAATGGGTTAATGAATTTGCAAGAAAAAGGTTGAAAAAGACCTCTTAAAAGTACTAAAACTGTAACTTAAAAGTGCGGTGATGCACCTAATTTGATGGAAAACTGCAACTCTAACTCACAATAAATCTCAAAAAAATCTATCCACACAATTCACTTTATGATCACAAAAATGTTTCTAAGGGAGGTTGGAAATAACTTTCTTCTTGGAAGAAAATAAGGTTCTCATAACATGAAAGAAAAACTATTCCAATTGCACAACCTAAGACCCGTGATTTTTACTGCTATCCAATACATGCAAGTACAAATGAGACAATGATTTTAAATGTTATGATATTTAACACAATAAAATCTCATCAAATCATTCACAAAGACAACACAAATGAGAAGGTAGACACTTGATTCTACTGAAAAATAAAAGAACACTTACAGAAGAATGACATAATAAAACCTGTAACCTACTGTAATCTATAAATCTACAAGAGTTGAGTTACAAACACTCTCTCTCTGCAATGCACAAGAAAGCAAAAAGGCAAGAACTAGAAAAACATAAGTTTTTCTCATAATATATAATCTGCTCTCAAAAAGACCTAGAAAGGTCAACTGCAGTCAACCACCTCTAAAAATAATCTCTCCAAAACTAATCCACGAGCAAGCATAAAAATCCCTAAAAAATAGGGTCTTAACTATAGAAAAAGAAGCCAAAATAGCTTCAAATTGCTCCTCAAGCTTAGTATGACCTAGTGGTGGACCAAACCCTTCCAATTTTGACCCAAAATCATGCAAAAGATCCCAAAAAGGCTCAATTAACTTCATCCTCCAATTTTGCATGATTTTGGGATGAGAAAACAATGTGAGCAATGAACAAAGTAATCAAGATGATTTACTTTACTATGTGTCACAAATTTTTTCTATTTTCGACTTTACAACTTTATGACAAAATAATAAAGTAATTTATAATTATATTACTTTATTATTTATTTACATTTGTTTTATAAATTGCAAAGTCATGCAAAATTGGAGGTATTTGTCTTAAAAAGTTTTTTTAAAATAAATAAGAACTACTTATATCTCCCTTTGGATTTGTACAATTACATTAGGCATAAAAAATAAACAAATCTCCATGCATGCAAAAAGATCAAAAATCCTTATTTTACTCCCTTATGTCTCCCATGCATAATTAGGATACCTTCCATGTAAAAATACATCATGCATTATTGCCTTTGTTTTGTAAAATACCCTTATTACTCCCCATGTGCATCACCATGCATTATTTATCTTTGCATATTTAGCAAAACACCTTATAACTCCCACTTCATCATATCCTTTGTATTATTATCTTTACTTTTGAGAAGACCTTATGACTCCATGGGGATTAAGAAACCTTACATTATTACCTTACCTTCGCATCATTTGCTTTTGGTTGACTTGTGAAAATCAAAAGAAATATAATAATGGCCCTTTCGGGCTCCCTCATGCATACGAGGTTTCAAGTCTTGACCACGAAAGGCATTATGGATAACAATGGTTTATAAAAAAGAGGTCAAAAAGACATGAGCCCTCAATCGACAAAAGAAGGTTTGTGACCCTAAACTTTTTCATTTCTCACTTTTGATTTCTCCTCTGCATCTCCAAGTGCTACCATGCAAGGATTTTCTTCTGCTATTTTAGAGGCATTCAGAAGGTTTTAACTGCTATCTTCTTCTATTTCTGATGCCATACTGCTTCAGGTGAGTTTCTCTTCTCTGTATCTTTTAATTTTTCTGCCAAGAAAAGTGAAAAAATGTAATATATACTACTCTATTTTGAAGCTGTAACCCACTGGTTTTATTACTCTGTATATATTCCATCTTCTCCTATCTTTCTTTGACTCTCATAATGCAAAAAGACCGTGAGGGTTTGTGAAAAACCTCCCTGGAATGGTAACTGTAACTTGTATTTTTCTAACAATGCTTTGGCCTTTTTACCATGGATGTCGTTGATAGAAAAGGGCATGTATCTGAGAAAGCTAAAAAGGTAAAACTTATCATGTAAACCCTGTTAGGGTTTGTGAACAAAGAACACTCTATTTTCCCTTTCTCTGTTACTAGATAATGTATTTATGCTCCTGGTTTACACATGTAAACAAGTAGGGTTAAATGCCAACATATTTTGCTATTTTTGATATAAAAGACAATGTGTTACTGCTTCCAACATCATGAACCTTCTTCTGCTACCCAGTTGCCTTTTCTTTGACATGGCATTACAGTCTCACCTTTTATATGGCTGTGAGTAAACTTTAGTGGGGTTTGGTCTATATGCTTGTATTCTTCTTTCCTTTGTTACTAAAGAATCCACTGCTCCTATCTGACACTTCATCATCTTTCTTTCTTACTAGGATTGTAACACGAAAAGAGCATGAGTCTGTTTAAGAAAAGGGAAAAAGATTTACTCAGGTATGGAAACCTTAGTAGGGCTTATGAATAACATTTTTCCATTTTTCTTTTCTCTATTACAAGACAAGCTATCATAGCTCCTTAGGATTTTGCTTACACCCTGTACTTGCTATTTTAGACTCTTATTGTGATGATTTGATAAAAAGAGGTCTTCTCTTTTGCTTGTCTACAAAACACGACTAGGGTTTAATCTATTCTTTAACTCTCCTAGCAATATTTCAATGGCTTTTTAGTGACAGAGAAAAGAAGACAGTGATCTTTCCTTCATTTTGTTGTTCCATCTTGGCTTCATATACCTTATATTTGATGTACTCATACTTTGTGATGAAAGCAAAGAGGAAAAGCTATAAAATACATATTGTTCTTATTTTCATTTTCCTGTAGATGAACAAGGCATATGCCTATGCTGCTCCATCATTTTACTCTCATACACTTTTTCTCTGTTGTTCCCACTTGGCTCTTCTTTTGTTCTTCTGTATGCTCCATCTTATATGGCATTGATCTTTTATGATAGTTAAGAATGCTTAACTGTACTACACTCCTATGAAGGGTCTTTGTTTTGATGTACCATGATCATGCAACTTTGTCATTTTTCAATATACTTCTTTGCAACTATAGTTGTCTTGTGATCTTTTATGACTCCTCCATACTTTATTAATGGCATTTGTCATTCATGATAGTTAGGAATGCTTGGCTACTCTTTACTTGTCACCTCTCCTTGACTACATTAGATATCATGACCGCTCCTTTGTATTTGTGAATGTCATGCATGATGATCTATTTTTGATGCATCCCTTGGAATGATGACTGTATTTCTTATGTGGTTGTCTTCTCCTCCTTTGACTGTGATGATATTGCATTGTTTACCTTGGTGTATCTCCTTGTCTCTTTTGATGGCATAATGAGTTCCTCATGACTCCTGTAGCATATGATCATATCTTTAACTAGCAAAAGGTATATAATGATTACATGATGAATGTACTGTCCTTGACTTGACTATTCCATGGTTTGAAACATTTCAAATCTTCTCTGCCTCTCTTTAAAATTTTGTTGTTCCTTTCCTTGCTTAAGGTTGTCTTATGATTACTCTTGTATATTAGAAAGTTGCCAAGGCATTCATATCATTGTATCAATCATGACTGTCCTTGACTTCTTTCTAATACATATGTAGGGTTGTTTTATGAATTCAATAGCAATTTTACACTTCATTCATAACAAAAGGTGAAAAAACACCTACTCTTAAATGCTGCTCTATGATGTAGCTGCACTTGTTTCTTTCTTTACATGGCACTTAGATGGCACTATTCTTGATTCAAAGGTATACTTATTTCTTTATGATGATTGTCTTTGAATTGTACCTTGAAAAATGACCTGAACTAATGTTTATTGCAATATGACAAAAGGTTTGTTCATAAGCATGCTGGGCTCAACCCTTATGGGAGCCACATTTTCTCCACATGCTATTTCAGTGATTGATATTTGACATATTTCACCTATACCTGCACAAAGAACAAACATGTTAGATATAAAATGTACCTTTGATTCATGACATGGGATCACTTGCATAGATTTATCTCTTTCTGATATGGCACTTATATCTACTCATTCTGACTTCTCTTATGCTGATATTTAATTACTGATTACTGCTACTCTATTAAAGTAAGTTGTACTTTTGTTGCTTGATTGTGTATATGAAAAGCATTGGTACCCAGAGCTCTAACAAAACTTCTTGCAGGTATTCTAGAGCTCAACAAGTTGATGGAGCTAAAAATCAACTCAACCACCTCGGGATTCATCATTCACAGGCAATGACGGGTCCCCCTTCTTTTCCTATGCATTTATTGTTCTTCAAAAGTAAAATTTACTTTTATGTTGCATACTTCAGTTACTCCCATGGCTTGTGTGGGACACTTTTATACATTCTTTTGAATCCAATCAACTATTTCATTCTATGCAATGACTTATGTATATTTCACTTTCTAAATCAAATACATAGCATAAAACAACTGATCTTTCTTTGAAACATATGTATAAAACATGATGTATAATTTGACAATTTATAAATACCTCTTTTACTTGCACTAAAACATAATGAATAATCAGCAACTGAAACATGAAATCCATCAATTCTCTTCATTCTTTGAATGTCTGTTTTCTTGTTTGTAGATGATTTCCCTTACCAGGATGATGTAACAGCTTAGCTTGAGTTGTTACATGATTTTGATAAGTGGTTTTGCACTTGTCTTCTGTCAAGACATCATACATTGATTGGATGATCCTGCATAAGAAAAAAAAAATTGTACCCCCTCTAGACAACTAATGTTTAGGCCTTGTTAAATTAGGTGTGAACATAATTTAGTAACAATACCCACTTGATTTGTTGTGAAATTTGTGTGTTTTTCTCTTTAAAAACCTGATTTCCTCAACCAAGTGATTTGGTGTGAAATAGTCTCACATACATGGCTTCTCATCACAACAACATTGCTAGGGTCCCTCCTAGATTTTATAGGAAGAGGAAGACTTCTGAACCTGAACTAATTTTTACACCATATGATAGAACAATTGGAAGCATTAAAGGACCTCTTTACATCACAGTGAAAGTAATGGAAAATCCTACAAGAGGAACCCTTATTGATCCTAATTGCATGACTAATGTGGCTACAGAAGAGTTTCTCTATTCACATGATTTGATACAAGAATCTTATGAAACCATAGACATGATGATTAAAACACATATTGGAGCTTTCCTCCTAGCCTTAGGGAAGATTAGTTTATTGATCAAAGTATTTGATAAGGCTTTGGAACAATCATTTTACATCATTCCTACATCTGACCTCTTTCGTATAAAATTAGGCCATCCATGGCTCAAGGCCATGAAAGCTGTCCCTTCCACAATTCATAAATATCTAAAATTTCCTCACCATGGAAGCATGCATACTATTCACCATAGTCAATGGAAACCCATGGTTACTTAGAAAAACTTCAATCTCGATTACTTTTGGCCACGACCTACTGAACCTCCTAAATCGTGACAAGATCAAACATTCTTGGGATACCAATGATATAAAGCAAAGTTGATAACAAAATTGGCTGGAACTCCTATAGAACAAATCATAAGTAAAGAGCCACCTGAATTGAAAGAACCCCCTAGGCTGAGAGGTAAGGGAGACTTTACTATGGTGCCTCCTTCGTCATCCTTACAAGGATTGAGAGATACTTGTAAATAACAAAATACTTCATCACAAATAGTTAATTTAGCACAAGCTTCCTCCTCTGAGATGTCAAAAACTATGGAAAATCATGACAAAACTTTTGTAAACATCACCAAAAAAACAATAAGGAATAGACAATAAAGAGAAAGGAGGAAGAGACGACAAGCCTTAGCTTGACAAGTTACACCTCAACAAGAGAACATTCCACCAACAGATATTGAAACAAACAAGGAAGAGCTTAAGGTTGAAGAGATTAAAGACAATGATAAAGGTTGGGCAATTGTACCCTATGTACCTCTTTCCTCTTGCATTAGAGATTGGGAGGAAGATGATTTGCTTGACAACAACTACTAGTTTGGTTGTGTAAACAGTTAAGTATTTCTAACCATTTTTGGCCACCTTTGTCATAACATACTTTTGCTCGCTTATGTGCCCTACTCTTATGTGTCGTGTTGTGTTCCTTCGTGTTGTGTTATATGTTGTTTAGGTCTCCTAGGATGACCCTTTATACTCTTGTAAGGTCAAGGATACCGGGAGACCGCCTTTGTTGTTGGTGCAGGGGCATCAGGAGCATCATAAGCTTAATTTTGACATTTTTGGGTTTTTAGGTTGATGGTGTGTTTTAGTGTTTGATAAGGTCATTTATGACCATTTGGAATCATATTAATCCATTTTTTGTGTGTTAGAGGGTCATTGGTTTTAAAATCTTAAAAGTTGTTAATGTTGTCAAAAGTTACTAAAAGTTGTCATGCAACTATAGCAAGGTGGCAAAAATCAAGAAAATGATTACATGCAAGCAAGAAATGATTACAAACCATTGGGATTGATTGTAAATGCATAAATACACCTTCAAAAGTTGAATGGAAGAAGGAAGAATTGATATGGAAGTTTTTGAGTTAATGAAGCAAGCTTTTTTCTGAGTTTTTCTAACGTTCAAGCATGTTCTTCTTTCTTGTACGACCTGTACAGCTCATGTATTGATCTAAAATCAATTGGATAGTGTAGATATGTGAATCTACTTCATTTTGCTTTTTGACCATAACTTTCAGTATAGAATTGATATTCAAAATCTAAGACCTGTTTGGAATACCCTTTTGGCCCTTATTAAACACAAGAGAGTTGTGAGATAAAGTTTGTTGCAAATATGAAAGAGAGCTGGTGACTTATATCCTCCAATAGTGATGAAATTGGGTAGATGGTGTGCAGATTTCTTCCACTAAGAGGAAGTGGGTAGAAGAGGTCTTAGAGAGTGCATCTTCCAGAATCATGTTGGTTAGAGGATAGTTGTGTGTGTGAAGGTATTGGAATACTAAAATAATGGAAGTGTTAAGGAGAATAATCCATGAAGACTTGAAGAGTAAGAAATTGTCAAGCAAGAAAAAAGAAATGAGAAGAGAAAGGAGTGAGATGAAGAAGAAAGATGAGAAGACAAAACAAATAAGTATTCAACAAGAGATAATAGGGCTACAACAAGATTTGGAACAAATGCAAAAAAACATTTGAAGAAAGAATACGAAGTATAGTAACAAGTGTGTGGAGTTGGAACATTGCCATTCACAAAGTTGTCAAGTGGCCGATAAAGGAAATTGTGGAAAGAAGAAAGATGTAGCAATTGAGAAGGAAGATTAAAAAATTAATCAAGATGATGGAAGAGTCAAAGCCATCCAAGGAAGAGGAAAAAGATGAAGAAAATGAGTCCATTAAGACTCAAAATTTTGTTTCTAACAATATTTGTGAGTATGTGTTTACAGGTGCAGCAGATGAAGATGGAAAAGTGTATAAAGAAAAAGGAGAACTAAATGCAGTGTATGAAGATTGTTGTGCAAATGTAGCACAATATGGTGAAGAAGAGGTTACAAAAACAACAGAGGTATTGGTTGTATTTTTTGATTTTATGGATGATGAATATGCTGACAAATTGTATTCAAATGATGAAGATGAAGACATGGACAGTGGTAATGCGGCATATGAACAAGAACTAGAGTTTTGGAACCTTGAAGTTGAGAAGATGCTATTTATAAAAGGAGACCCTTAGAGGACAAGTTCAGTCCTAAGACAACCATAGCACACATGGAGGATCTCTTGGGTGTTGAAGTGGAGTGTATGATGCAAGGAGATAAGGAGGAGACCTCAAGGTCTCAATATTTTATTTCTAATCTTTCATTGGATAATGTATGTGTAGGTTTTTTAGACAAGGAGATAAAAATTATTGAGAAGCAGGCTCTTGAAAGAGATCAGGTTCAGAGGAGGATGCCAAAAGAGGAATACCTTGCAAGGAAGGAAGAAGAGAAGGAGCTAAGAAGACAACCTAGAGAAAACAAGTGAAAGACACAAAGACAAAGTCAAGAAGACATCAAGGTAATAATGCACAAGAATTGGACGACCAGGAAGAAAAAGAAGACCTATACTCAAGTGGATTTGAGTTTTCTTCCCCTTGGGTGTATGGTGTAAGGGCATCAGGGGCCTCATAAGCTTAATTTTGACATTTTTGGGTTTTTAGGTTGATGGTGTGTTTTAGTGTTTAATAAGGTCATTTATGACCATTTGGAATCATATTAATCTATTTTTGGTGTGTTAGAGGGTCGTCAGTTTTAAAATGTTAAAAGTTGTTAATATTGTCAAAAGTTACTAAAAGTTGTCATGCAACTATAGCAAGGTGGCAAAAATCAAGAAAATGGTTACATGCAAGAAAGAAACAGTTAGAAACCATTTGGATTGATTGTAAATGCATAAATACACCTTCAAAAGTCGAATGGAAGAAGGGAGAATTGATATGGAAGTTTTTGAGTTAATGAAGCAAGTTTTTTTCTCAGTTTTTCTAACGTTCCAGTCTATTCTTCCTTCTTGTACGGCCTACATAGCTCATGTATTGATCTAAAATCAATTGTATAGTGTAGATATGTGAATCTACTTCATTGTTCTTTTTGTTTCATCAATTTTCATTGCGATTTGTGAAAGTTATGGCCATTTTAGTAAAGGTTGTTTTGTTCTAACAATGTTTTCCAGAATTTACAGTCTAAAAATGTGCTCGTACGGCCATGTATAGTACAATATAGACCTGAAACTAATTCTAAAAGTTAAAGGCATGAGTCTAGTTTCATATACTTTTAGTTTGAGGAAATTTGATTAATGTTTGAATGAGTTATGCCATTTTTGGTGAGAGCAGTCTTGTAACAGTTCTAGGGTTTGCATAGGAACAGTCTTATTTTTTCCCTAGTCTGTACAAAGAAACCCTAGCCCATTTTGAAATATGTTTAATAAGGGCCAAAAGGGTATTCCAAAAAGGTCTTAGATTTTGAATATCAAGTCTGTACTGAAAGTTATGGTAAAAAAGGTCTAAATTTCTGCTCCCATGTTTTAGGCTTAGGAACACATTGCCTAGAGTGAACTAATGTGCACATTTGTATTGGGCCATTGTTGGAATGTGTAAAGTTTGTTGTGAGTGAGTCCTTTTTCTCTGCATCAGTTGTGACCATTCTTCTATTTGTCTCATCATTCTTCTATCCTTCTCTCCTCTATTTTATTGTTGTGTGTCATGCCTTAGGGGCATAGCGTTGCAGATGATGTCTTGGGAGCATCCTCCTATGTGGTGTTCCTAAGTCACTTGTTTCTCCTCTCTCATTTTTTTGTTTACCTTGTTCAGTGGTTCTACATAGTCAACAGATGATGAAAAACAAATAAATACTGATAAAGACCATGCATCCCTTCAACAAGTAAGCAAAGATGGACCTAGTCCATATATGAAGATGGGGTTGATATATATATCTGACACTTGACTAGTAGAATCACTTCGTGTGATATATCTTGTTGTCTTATGTCTTCCAACAAACCTTTGCAATACAACTGCACCGTGCACTTTGGATTGTTTTGTATCTCACCTTGTTGTTACACTTGGTTCTGAGATACCTGCAATATATGCCCAATGACTATACTCAGATCCAAACCCATAAGTGTAGCCTTGGTCTTTGATATATGATTTATGCATAGATTTCATGATTTGATTTGGTTATTACCTTAGAGTAAGATGTTCTAATCTTATCTTTTGTTGATTATCTTAGCAAATCTTATCAATATGTTTGTGGGAACATTCGACGATCATGGCACATGTCACCTTTGGGGGCATGGGCTTTACGAAAGCTCTTGCTCCCTTGTGTGTTTTCACTCTACCTTAATTTGCTTGATATTGGTAAGCGGCATCAACCACCTTAAGGTGGGGGCATATATAATGGTATCTATCTGATTATCTTTTGCATTGATAAAGTGTGTTTTTTCCCTCTCTATGAGGAGGGATGTTGTATCTCTAGAGCAAGTACACATCCTTTTATAAAAAGCATTCTGCCCTCTCCATGAGGAGGGATGACATATATCTTGAGTTAGTGCGCATCCTTTTATAAAAAATCCCTCATCGTGAGGCAAGATGGTGTATCTCTTGAGCTAGAGCACATCCTTTTATATAAAGTCCTCTATGGAAGTGGAGTTGGATCTTGAGTCATCCTCCCTTAAGCGTGTCTTTGGTAGTTATGGTAGCATAGCTCAACCGTCAGGTGTGGCATTTTTTAGATGGTGGGACTTAGCAATAAGCTCCTTCCATCACTCATGTTTGTTGTGTATAAGACGTATAGTGTGTCTATAGCATACTATGTGGCACTCATGTATTCTGTGTGTCTTCCTTAAGTGTTTACTGTGTCTTCCCCTGAGTGTGGTCTAAAGGCGCATAGTGATGAGCTTTCTCCACATTCGAGTCTTTGTTTGGCGTTCTTCCCCTTGGTGTGGTCCAAAAGGCGCGTAGTGATGAGCTCCCTCCACACTTTGGGTTTTGTTTTGCATGTTTTTGGCGTTCTAAAAGCACGTAGCGATGAGCTCCCTCCATCCCCTAGTTTAGGATTTATTTTAATTATTAAATCAATGTATTCTTTGTGTATTACGTGACTGCACTCATGTCTTCTTTGTGTATTGCATGTCTTCTTTGTGTATTGCGTGCTTCCACTGTATTCTCCATGTTTTGCATGCTTCGTATTGTCTTCATTGTGTCTTGTGTGTCTTCCACATGTTTTCTAGTGATTACCTGAGATTGGGGGCTAGAAATAGTTCTCCAACCTTTGGGTATACCTTGGCTCTATGTGCTTGGTGTGTCTAATGTGTTTTTAGCCATACTTTAATGCATGTATGGATCATAAGATCATACATACATTAAAGTGGAGGCTAAATGTTATGGAGTAAAAAGTAACCTCATGCTTTTTTACCTCCTAGTTTACCTCCTAGGTCCCCTCATTTACATTATGCAAGCTTAATACTTATCTCAGAGCAATTTCCCCCAAAACCCATGTCAAATGGGGCTTAGGGGCCCATCTTAAATGCTAATCAAGACCAAAAGAAGGCCTTGGGACTTGGGTGCCCATGCCCAAGTCCAGACTGATTTGTCAGGATCTAAATTTTAGTGTGTCAACTTGGGCCCTCTCAAAAGGTTTCCCTTTGTCGGTCTCTTTAATTTAAATTATGAATGTTAGTGGGAAAGCATATATAAGCGAGTTTATGATTTTATTTTACACGTAGATGGATAATGTGAACTTGTGATATTGAGAAAAGGGATTTCAATGCTTTCATTCTATTGCATAGTAGAATTGTATTGTTATTGTGTTTGTTTGTTGTAGATTTGGCTTCATCAATCCATCTCCTCATGGTTTGAAGGATCTTCATCTCCGTGAGGGCTTCACCTCTAAGGTGACATCTATTTGTACTTCAATCATTTTATTTCATCATTGCTTTGGCCTCTTCCCTCCATTGGGCACACACTCTATCTAACAACAATGTTGGAAGACTTGAATGTCATTCTGGGGCTTGACCGAGGCAAGCTCCTAAACACCACAACCCCCAAACCCCTATCTTTGTGATTGTAGGTTACAGGTGCAGGATTTGGCAAAGTGCAGATGTAGAGAAGCTATTCAAAGGATAAGGATTCAGGATTTGGAGAAACTTGCTATAATTCTACCCTATTGGACTAGGGCGCTCACCCCGTAGTCCTCCTGACTCTGACACTGCTCACTGTTCCAAATTTGTAGAAATATTGCCCTATTAGACTTGGGTGCCCACCCCATAGTCTGCAAAGTCTTCACCTCCAGAAATCCAACTTCTTGTGAGTTTCTAATTCTTCTCAAGTGTCTTCTTGTCCAGTGATTTGTAGTAGTTTATTTGTCTGTACCTGATTTCATTATAATTAGGGTTTGAGGCTTATTGAATCTAGGGTTTGACAAATCTCTCAATCTAATTAGTCTTTCCATATCATTCCTGAGTATATCAACCTATAGCTGAGTCCTCTTCATCTGTAGTGACTTGGCTCGGTTGTTGTCCTTGAGTGTTGTTGTAAAAAGAGGGTTTGATTTGATAGGTCTTAACATTATATTCCATCTTCCCACATTTTCACATATAACACAATGATTGACACAATAAGGCTAGACAACTCACCTTGAAATATAATCAAGACTTAGTCCTTTAAAACCAAAATGGCCTTATAGGCTCTTATAAGAGTGCCACATAATACATCACTTCTATTAACATTACTACTTTGGGTTCACACTTTCTGAAACCCTACAAAGAATTTGCAAAGGAAAAAAAGAGACACAAAGAGAGGATCATTGAGGTGATAACCACCCTAGCACGAAGCATTATGCTTCCCCTGCTACCCACTGGAGAAGCCTGACCCATCACGAAGGGTCTAGCAATATGCGACAACATGCATGAAGTAATCTATGGTCTATGTGAATCACTAGCAATCTAGGAAACCTATATGCTCATGCAACATATATCTAATGCACATGCCCATTGATAAACATATAATGGGAGAGAAAATAACTCAAGCAAGCATTCACTTATGAATGATTTCAAGCTATGGTAATAGTGTCTTTTTGTAGGCAAAACAACCTATATCCTTTGAGTTCCAGAAGGCGCCCATCCATACTCATCCCATTTATCAAACAATTAAAATGTACTAAGTACATTATATCTCAATACATATAGTTTAATAAACACATAAGATTTTGTTAAAAAAACATAACTGATGCAAGTACCACAACAAAATGTCCTATCATCTCACCATGATGTATTGACATTCAACATGTTTTAAGAATGTCCTGTCATCTCACCATGATATCTTGACATTCAACAAGTTTAAGAAAAAAGAAGATATTCTAGGTAATAGTGTTTACTGATTAGTCCACCAAGGATGCTAATCCACAACACAAACACAATAACAAAAAATGGAGTAATCATGTCCTAATCATCTCATCATGAATCAGGACCTTCAATCATAAGAATTAGTTTGAGTACTAATGCTAGAACATAACATGTAGAAGACATTAAATGTATTATACCATTTGGATACTATATTTTCTGAGCAAATAATAGCTAACTTGCTAAGTCCTTACGAATTGTGACAAATAAATTTATAAAGTCACTAGCATCTTTCTTGGTCCATACAAACCCCTAGGTTGACTCAATAGGGAATGGAATCCTTTCTTACCAATGTCATCATAAACACTTAGGTAATCACCTATAATTTCAAAGGATAAAGATTCTACTAACCACTAAAAAAGTCTTTAGCTTTAAGGAATAAATATCAACAAAGGATTTCTAAACATGGCCTTCATCTAACATTTAAAACATAATACAGTATCATAATACCAATTTAAAAATGTCATAACACATCCAACATAAAGAATGGGGTACAAGTAATAAGTCAGGATTATCTCCAACTCCATCAAAAAATCCTCATCCTAGGCGTAACATCGTGACGACAATCATTGCCAAGCATTTGATTTTATTATCGATTTTGAGACACACCCATCAATCTATAGTCTTTGCAGAAAAGTATAAGTTCACATGAGGGAAATCAACATTAAGCTCTTCATAAGCATCATGGAATAGTTCCTCTCTATGTATTGTATTGTTAATATGGAAGGAAGCCATAAAACCTAAGAACTCACCACCTCTAACTTAGGTTTAAATCCCAACCAAATCATAGGATCAAAGGGTAAAAAAATCTTCCCTAAATTCTTTCCAAATACATAAGACAAATCAATGAATTTATTTGCAAGAAATTAATCATATCAAACATAAACTCGGATGCCGACGACTAGGAGGTCGTCGAGCCTTGCCGCCAAATCGGCCTCCATGCCCAAGGAGAAAGCTACCTTGATGGTAGAGGATGATGTTGAGGAGCTGCAGGAGGAGGAACAACCCGAGGAAAAGAACAAAGAGGTTTCTATGGAACTGCAGGGAGTAGAAGACTTCGAGGATGATAACAAAAAGGCTTCTGCTGAGCTACAGGGTTCAGGGTCAAAGGGCAACATCAAGATGGACACAGTCGTGGAGGAAACTGAACAGTTGGGGAGTGATGTTTCAGTTAACAAGGATAACAAAATTGAGATGCTGGAAGCTGATGAAGTGGGTCCCATCAATTTCCTTGATTTCGTAGGGTTTGGACTCTATCAGCTCGGAGAAAAGGAAAAAAGGGACTGGTAAGAAGAAAAAATAGATAAGAAGAAAAAGGACAAGGAAATTGAAACACTTTCGGCAAGGCTCACTCATCTGGAGCAGAAGTTCAACACTCCAGCAAAATTCTCAGCTAGAGTTATGCACAGGTCCGCCACTACTCTGGTGGCTCTCCAAAAGGTGGTTTCTAAGGGGCAAGAGAAGAAGGACAAAAAGCTGAAGGAATACGAGGATGTGCTCTAGTTTCTAGTGGATGATTGGGACAAGATGTTCGCATAGCCTTTGGAGGCTGGGGTCTACTCCGCTGTCGGTTCGCTATTTCTGTGGTGTCCAATTTCTTTAGTCTTATGTTATGTTGCAAAAACTTTGATGGTTTGTTCTTAACTGTTTTAGTTTTTTGGTGAGCCTTTGTTGGCTGTTTTGTCATGGGATTGGCACCCTTTTTTTGCCGCTTATCTTATCATAAACATTTATAACATTCTTTTTAGTATCAACTAAAAAATATGATCATTCAATGGTCAATGAAAATTAGACACAAAAAGGTTCCACAACCCAATGATCAACCTAGCATATAAATCTTATTGCCCAATACCAATTGGTTCAAAAACGCTAATCTAGAAATATCACTTATACTTAGGTCACAAAGCTAAGTACCCTTATCCCTTGCATTTACTTAATGTTGTGGAAGATAAGAAAAAAAAATTCTCTGGCACCATGGTGAAAAGTTGGAAATTGCATTTGGTTTGTTAGACATGCCCCATGGAATAACTATTAGAGTTGTTAACAACCTTCAAGCAGGCCTGGAATTTGACGGTCACCCCTGCCTGTCATATAATTTTTTTATGACGATTTGGTCATTTAACTACCTTTCAATTGACATTTTAAGAAAACTATAACTTGTCAAAAATGTCAGTAATTTTTTTATATTGAAAGAATGCAAGTTACAAAAAAGCGATCTAAAGACTATGAAAAAGAGCAGCAATTAACAACACAGTCACAAACTCAAACAAAACTACAAAGAATTAGACATCTTCCTTTAGAGAAACTTCACGGTGATCAATTGTTTTGAGTGGTTCACCTTGATATTCACAACTATACTAATCTTCCCTTGGCTATAGACTCTAGAGGATTCTTAAAGCTGATCATTGAAATTTGACGTTGTCACGATAAAATAAAGAACAGTCAATGGACTACCAGAAATAGGCCATCTCACCAAACCAAGACAAAAACATGTCATAAAGCTAGAAACCAACAGTTGTATAGGAACAAGGTCTAAGTAAGACCATCAAAGCGGTGATAGAAAGGTGACCTTGGTGAATTGAATGACAATAGAGGAAGTAGCAGCAATTCTTTTTAATCCTTGTAATTGTAAATCAACACTTAATTACAACTCTTCTTAATCTCTATAATTGTAATTTGCAAAGTTAATTGTACTTATTCACATATAATAAATAGTGAATAGTATATTAACAAGTATACACAAAGCAAAGACTTATTTCTAAATTGATTTAAAAAAATAAAAAGCAATAAATAACAAGTATAGACAAAGTAAAGATTTGTTTCCAAATTGATTTTTAAAAATTAAAAAACAATAAAACAAAGCAAAAGTTTGTTTATAAATTAATTTTTAAAATTTATTGAAGATAAACATTTTAAAATATCATTTACAATTATCTTTGAAAATATTCTAATTTAATAAATGTTTCTATATCAATTTTAAAAAATGTTCAAGATAAACATTGTAAAAGAAAACATCATTTATATTTTTATAACAAATTATTCTACAATAATATATATTATAAATAAGAATATTATATTATATTACCCTATAATAAAATTTTAGGGTTTACAAATAATTTAGAGCATTATGTAAAACTTTAGCAATATACGATCTAATAAATTTTAAAGTTGTAAAATATGATCTAAAATGGCAAAAATAATCAAATAGACCATCAAATTCCAGGCCTGCCTTCAAATATGCTGTTGATTGCCACACTACAACAAAGTTATCTCCAAGATTGTCACAAAAGAAATTATTGTGAGAAGTGAACCATTTCCACCATTTTAAATAGGGATGATGTTCTTGTGGAGATTATTGGTGGTGCTAAATGAAGCAATTTAAAAAAGGCTTGCAATATAATAATGTACACCGTGTAAGATTTCTAGTAATAATGAAAGGACATCCATGAAGGCATAAATTTAGAAATACACATGTCCATGGAAATGTAAGAGAATAAAGTTGCACAAATTTCCTTATTAGAAATATATATTAATTCATAAATACACTTTTCCACATAAATGGAAGAGAGTAAAGTAGCAATGAATTTCCTTATCGAAAATATATTAATTGAGAAATACACATGCCCACAAAATGCAAGAGTAAAGTTGCGCAAATTTCCTTATAAGAGATACATAATGAGATGGTATGCATACACTTTGAGCTCTATGGAATGCACTCCAATCTCTTGGGCACCCATTAAGTGTGAAGCAATTTGAACATCTAGGACGTGGCTTTGAAAATGAAACAAAATTTTTGACCAAGTTGACTTTTGTTTGATCCATGCTATATGAATATTAAAT
The DNA here is from genome assembly GCA_027924645.1 of Cunninghamia lanceolata. Lineage (NCBI taxonomy): Eukaryota > Viridiplantae > Streptophyta > Pinopsida > Cupressales > Cupressaceae > Cunninghamia > Cunninghamia lanceolata. Next base: position 3,108,402 of record BSBN01001019.1, read on the forward strand.
CAATTAAAATTTAGCTTCTAGATATGGAACAATGAAGAACAACATTCCTAATTTGGTGACTTATGTCAAGAATTGAATGCCTTGAATGATGGTGTGGAAGGAAAAAGTTCTCAATATACATAAGGAAACCCTATAACATATGAAGACCAATATGATGACATGTGCTATGTCACAAGCGCCATGATTCATGACTTCCAATTCTCTAAATTATCTATCCTCTTCAAGAATTGTAGAATATGCACCCAATGGATTTGATGAAAGGTATCGGTAGATGAAAATCCCTCAAATGTTTTAAATGCAAGTCACTGTTCACCAAGCGTGAAAAATGTGGAAGTATATACAAGACACACTCACTAATCCGCAATATGTCTTAAAGAGAAAAATGCATTCTCCTAGAATGCCTCCCTATTGGATACATTTTTCCCCTCTTTCCCCCCAAGTCCTTCCCCAAAAACACCTTAGCCAAATGCAACTGGCCAGTGTAAAACTAGATTCCACAACCTTTCCCGCATTCCACCTGTCTGAGGCAAGGTCGACACCTATACCTTTTGTGCCAAATGTAGAAACATGGACAAGGCACACTCATTTATTTGAAAAAACCTCCCAGAGATGTTGTCTCATGGAATCCATCATTTCAAGAATACACCACATCAATTTGATGAAAAAAATAGCCTGTTGATTCGAGGAAAAAATCTTCTAAGGTAGTAGTTGATAATGTCCTAATGGGCATGCACGTGAGGTTGTTCTTAAATATCATCCAATTCAACAGTCAAAGGTCAATTTTGGCCAATAAAAGTAGGACAAATATTTAACACTTTTTATTGTGAATGAGGTGTAAAATTACTATTGATTGTTTGACCATGTTGAAGTGGATGATATTTAAGTAGAGTGTGCACGCAAGGTGAGGAAGTGCATGCAAGCACATGTTATTGCATGGTAGAATGCCTCCAAAAGGTGTTAACTCCAAAATGTAATTATTACGATGATGCACAAAAAGATTTATTCACAAAGCATTAGAAAACACTTCCAAAATGTAAAAACCAAGATTAAATAATATAGTACAATATATATAAATCAACCATACCCTGAAATAAAATAATGAGAGGTTGATAAGAATATTTATGTATTACATAATTTCACTTGAAGAAAATAATACATCTTTGCAATATAGTATATAATACCTAGGTTGGCACTTTGGCATAAGGCTAACAAGTACCAAGATATGATCTCTGAAATAAAAATAAGATTACCTCAAGCATTTTATCCTTAAAAATTGACAACTCAAGCCACTCTAGGTAATGAATTCACATAATTACCTTTTTAGGCGTGACCCTCACTAGGAGTGCATAAAATATACATTCCATATATTATTTCTTTAACATAATGTAAGACATCCTCAACTTTTCTACCTGGTCCTCAACAAAGGTTAAAGTTTCAATGCTCCAATTACAAAACAAGGCCAAAGTTGTAAATGTAACTGGGTCTCTAAGGATCTACAAAAGAATCCCGAGGAACAATATCATCCACTTTAGAAGGGAAAAAACAAATAGCCAATGACACTAACTCTCATATTGCCACAATCATTGAGCCTACAATAATTGGTTCCTAACAAGAGTGACCAAAGATTAAATGCGGCAAACAAAACTATTAAAAATTACCCAAACTTAGCAATTCAACTTTTCTATGAAACCATTCTAACGAGACAACATGGTAAAAAACAAAGATGCATATACATACACAATGCAACCTGAGCTAGTGCACCCAGGTGAATGTGAGATAGATTCCTTCATGACTTTTATGCTTTCCAATGGATAGACCCTTCTCCCTCAATGATCCTCTCTCTCCAACCTAAGAGAGCATTAGTTTTTTTCCCTATTACACTACATAAACATAAACTATACTTAGTCATCATCAAATTGACATCAATATAAATTCGTAATTATTAAATATTACTAGAAATTATTTCAATTAAATTCAAAAGATAATTAACATACTCAATTATCTTTTCTAATCATTCAATTAATCAAATTTTAACTAGGAAAACAATGGGATGTGACACGTGTTGAGATAGAGCTAACTTTGGGCAAGGCTTTTCACCTCCAAGGTAAGGGGTGTATAGGTAGTACATGACCTTGCATTCCATAGCTATCCAATCACAAACCTAGATGGTATTAAAGAGACATATATGACCATTGTGAGTCCATAAGATTTGACACCTACTTGAATAATCTAGGGTGTCATTGTGTTTGGTGTGTTTTCATTCTCATTTGCCAAATCCAAATCCAAATCCATTGCAAACCTATGCTTGTATGTGTGAAATCTATTTTTTGCAAAGTTTCCCAAGGTCAAGATTCAAGCCATCCCTAATCACCTTCTAATCATTCATCCTCATCCAAATCCAATCCAATCCTACTTCATCCTAATCCTCCTAATCCAATCATCTCATCGAACAATCATCCCTCTCATCCTAATAACCCTATCTACATCATCCCAATCTATCCCTAATCCATCCTTAATCCATCATTTAGGACCCTAATCTAAATCAATTTGTCCAATCCAGTCAAGGTCCTAATCCTAATTCATTCTAATTCCACCTAATCCACTACCCTAATCTAATTTCATCCTAATCTACTCTCATCATTCATCATTATCTTAATCCAACCTCATCTATTATCATCCTTAATCTACATCATAATCCCATTGTTGAGCCTATGCCAATCCTTCATCATCTTAATCCAATCCATTTATCCACCTAATCTCATTTCAACCAAATCCTAATCTAATCCATTTATCCCTCATCCACAATCAATCACCTATTATCCATCTATCCATTTCTATCAAGCATCCAATCCCTCATCCTTAATAAAAAATCATCCTTTGAAAATCAAGATTTGGTTAAGGACATAGCCTCCCCCAACCACAACACTTTCATCCAAATATTAATCATAATCTATCCAAGTTAATACTTCACCCAAGGATCCTAGCCCTAATCCCACTATCATCCATTTCAAATCCAATCCAATAAAAAATCAAGACCTTAAGTTTATCCTATCATCCTTAGTCCAAACTTTGTTAAGAACATTAGTTTATCTTAAGTATAGTCATCAAATCCCATCAATTCCTACTTAAGAACTTTGTCTATCTTAAGTAGATTTATCAAATCCAATCCACTCTTAATAACATAAGGCTATCTTAAATATAGAGAATCGTCCCTATTCAATCAAATCAAATCATTCTAAGTTCTTGAAATTTGATCCCCAACCATCCATCATCCTATATCATCTCACTCCCCACATCCTAGATCTTCAAACAACATGGACCCTTATACACAAATACAAGAAATTAAATGTATGTATGATGGATTAGAACCCATCGCTAAGGAAAAATTCAAAGATCTTCATGGTCATATGCCCTTAGCACATCTCATCATTGGATATGCTCATAACCCTATCACATCAACATCACCATCCCACACGTCTATCAAAAATCTAAGTCATGAAGTCATGAATCCATACATGAACATGCAAGCCTGTTGCAATCAAGCATTGGCTAGCACAAGCTACACCCTTATACCTAATTGCATACCCTGTGACAAGAGAAATCCAATTCATCTCCTATCTACATATTCACCTCCACCACAATATCAATCAAACCCTACTAACCTTAAGTCATTAGTCTACATACCTCCCTATCCCTCAATCCCTATACTCCAAGCATCACAATATCCCTCAAACCCTCCTAATCATAATCCATTATCCCACATACCTTCCAATCCATCAATCCCTATGGTCCCTCCATCACAATATCCCTCCAACCCTCCTAATCATAATCTATTCATCTATTATTCATTACCTCCCCCATCAAACCTTCCAAGCCCTAATCCATTAAGTCATTCATTAACCAACCTAACTCCTAAAACATCAAACCATCCATCTAGTCCTAACCCTAATCCATCCCCTAAAGATGACCCCTAATATTCACCAAGATTGCAAGCATTTTCTAAAGATCCCAAAAAAATTGAGTTGGTTAGCCATTACCTCAAAGCAAACTCAAATCATTACTTTTTATTCCTAGCTAAAAGATGTTCCAAGTTACCATCCTATTTTGAAATTTCCAAACTCAAGAGCCAAAACCCTTCACCATTCATCCATGAAGACCCTATCACATCAACCCATGAAGCTATGAAGGATGTGACCTAAGGACTATTAGCAAGGGATCCAACACCACCATGTAACCCAACACCTATCCCTGAGTCTACCAAGGAACCTTCAAGTATCATGCCTATCCCTCCATTACCATCATGCAATCCAACACCTATCAAGCCTATTGAAGAACCTCCCACCACAAGTCCAAGTGAAACTCCAACATGCATTCATGTTGTTGACCATCTAGAGCCTATCAAGCCTATCCAATCATCTTTCATTTCCATCCAAACACAAGAGCTATGTCATGAACTTTTCCAAAAGCATGATCAACCTTGCCCATCACCAAATCAAGGTCAAAGCACTCCCATTCATCCTATCCATAACCAATATCAAATTCCCCATATTAATCCTCTCTATGATCAATATATTATCTATGATCAAGATACTACCCATGAGCAAGAAATCCAAATTCATCCTATCCAAGCTCAATATCACATTATCCACATTAATCCTCTCTATGATCAAGATATTATCTATGATCAAGATCCTATCCATGATCAAGAAACCCACATCACTCCTATCCAACATCTAATTATCCCTATCCATCATCCAATAACATCCATTTCCCATGATGAGACACTTGGTGCCCAAGACACATAGATAATCAAACAAATAACTTGGATCATATCACACTGCATCCTAATGAGCATAGTTTTAATCAATATCCAAGCATCACAAGTCATCCCTTTCCCAATCCCTCACCATCTCCTATCAAACCACCCTCCATTGATTCTTCACCATCCACTATCAACCCCATCCCAAATCCATCATCCTATCCTCTTGGTCCCACTACCTTCATCCATGGTGGTTCTCTTGTAGGAGAAGAACAACTTCTATCCACCACCCATCCTCCCCCATCTAATTATGGACTCACATATTGTTTCCAAAACAAAAAGCATCCCATCGCACACTACATGCTCCAAAACATGAAATATCAAGGCAAAGGTTTAGGCCTTCATGAACAAGGAATATTGGAGCCCATCTATGTCAAAATTCATCCATGATTACATGGCCTTGGATACATATCCCAAGGACAACAATCCAAACATGTTGGTACCACCTGCACACCTCATAAGGCATCTTCTTCCAATCCTAAGCTAGGTGCCCCTCATCACACCTCCAAATCATATGCCGCCATTCTTCCACTATCATCATACAAATCCACAAAGCATGTGATCATACGCCCCCATCTCATCCCATCCATAAATCCAAACATCCTCCCATCCCTAAATCCACTCTTCGTCCACTCTTTCTGACTCCTAATATTCCTATCCTCCGATCTCCTAATACCACTATCCTCAACACCCCTATCCATAAATCCCGCACCCCTAAATCCCCTAAAATTATTAATCATGGTCAATGAATGCACACATCACCTAAACACAAAGCTATCACAAAACCCATGGGATTCAAAAATAAAAATTTGGATGCCTCCCTAAATAAAGTGCAAACTCCACAAAATCCTCAAGATTATCATGTCGTAGGGTATCGATACACAAAATCCAAGCTAAATCAAAAATCCAAAAGGCTACCAAAGCCCACACTCCTAAAAGAAAAAACAAAAATGGTGTGGGTCCCCAAGAAAAAAGCAATCAATCCAAACAAAACATCCAAATCCCACTATATCAAAAATCCCAAACCCCAACAATCCTACACCTAATCTAAAAATCCTAATAATCCTAAGTCTATTTGAGACCCAAAATCCCCAAATCAGCAATCCCACAATCCCCCATCTCGATCCCATTTCTCCCCACCCCCCATAAATATAATCTTCAAACTCCACCATGTTATGTGCAAACATTGGTCTTGGTTTCCCTCCACCCCATGACATTCCCTCATGCACTCGTACACCCACCTTACATCTCCTATCCCACATATCTCCCCCATCACACCTGTATGATTCATGCTTTCACCTAAGTCCACTCATTCTCCATCATTACCATTCGTAATCTACATCATAATCCACTATCTCCCATCCATCCATAATCCACATCATAATCCACTATCCTCCATCCATCCATAATCCACTATCCCCATCCATCCATAATCCACATCATAATCCACTATCCTTCATCTCCATCTCATGCCATCATCTACCAACATGCATGCATGTAATAACACTTGACATTTTCTATGTGTTGCATCTATCCACAATGGGACACTATCACCTTTCTATGGAAATAGATGCTTGAGTCCCCATCTTCTTCCAAATCCTTTCCTCCATCCTTCATCCTATCCCATCCAAAAAAAAAAAGAAGAAAAGATAAGAAAAAGAAAGAGAAATCATTTGTCCAATGGTGAAAACCATATCATAGCACCTTGGATAAGTATCATTATGAAAACCCATTTATGGGCATCATGTGTAGATCCCTTGTCTATGTGTCTTACACTTGGGGGAAAGTTTCTCATCTATCCCATCCTATCATTTCCTATCCTATCATACCTATCCATTATATCCACATATCTATCCCATTCCACATACCTATCCTCCCTTCCTTCTTTTGATCTTGATAAGAACAAGGGAAAAATATTTAAAAATGTTTTGGACATCTCTTGATATAGCTAATCTTTTTCAACTTCTCCCATCACCTATCCTCATAAGTATTGTCACGCAAAGTCCTGAGCATACAATCTAGAGTAAGGAAAGTTATTCCTCTATGACATAGTCCTTGGAGATCACATCATGAACCCCTCCATCCATTATCCTCCATGTATCCTCTATCCATCCCATCCATTATCACCAATCATGTTATCCATCCATTCAATCCTCCCTTCATCCTTGTCCCTAGACTTGGTGTTCCCTTGTCATTGGTATCTAGAAAAAAGGCTACCCAAATGCAATCTAATGCAACCATCACATAAAAATCCAAGAAATAAATCCTTGTCATTGGTATCCAACAAAAAAAGGCTATCCTCATGTAATCCAATGCAACCACCCATAAATCAAAAAATTCAAGTAATAAATCCAAGTGGAAGCAATCCTAAATCCATGCCAATCTAGCCAAGAAATCTAGATAATCATCCAAAAGTATCCAATGGTTTTGTTCCTAGCCTTGTTGCAAACCTAATCAACTCAAATGCAATCAAATCTTGCTTAAGAACGTAAGCCTATCTTAAGTATAGAGATCTATCTATCAATCCTAGTGTTTAAATTCACATGGCCAACAACACTATCCAATCCACTAATCATCATTTTTCAACTTAACAGAGACAACAACCTTGTTTTCTTTTGAATAATTTGTGCATGCTTTCTTCCTTGCTTGTGTGTGTTATCATTTTACTTGCATTTGTATCAATCCTTGTATTTTATCATCACCACGACATCACAATCTTCCATATCATGGTGCCCAATGACATATGTTTTCTTGTGACCTTTATCTTTTTGAGTCATTCCTTTATGCATGAGACACATCGCCACCCTAGTCTTTATACCTTGGTGCATAATTTCTAGTGCTATATCAAACTATATGGTTGCTCACCCAATGCAAAATACCATATGGCATTATTCTGCAAGTAACAGTATATTTCACCTAGTTGATAAGAATGAACTTGTGATATAGGTGTGAACTAAGGATAGGGTATTGTAGTTGTAATGGAATATTGTATGACTATGTACTAACTAGAATGTAATTTGTCATTTAAATTTGATGTTGTTGTTGAGATTGAGTTAAGAGATCTAAAATAACTATAATCATATTGTATATCATCTCCTAATTTCTTATCACTGATCATTAAGATCATATTTAATTTAAGTGGCAAGTGGGAATATCATCTAGTACATGAATTGGAGTATTATAAGAATAAGGGGTTGCACCACAGGTTAAATGAAAATGAAAGATTTAAAATATGATTATTCATAACATGATGATCTATTGGAAATAACATTTACTAGCAATAGTTATAGGACAATGAAATAATATGAAGGTCAATTTCATAAGTCAAAGCATAAGCATATGATCAATAAATGAGTTCTTGAACACGAGACACGTGTTTGGAAATTATATATTAATGAACCATGTTTGATATGGCTGATGTCCTGACATGATGTGTTCCAATTACAAGGGATGCCATACTATAATATGATTATAACATTGGATGTCCTTGAACCATAATATAGTAGGAGCCACATCAACTCTTCATATATATGTTGCACTGTAAAGATATTAAGTCCATTTAAGTCATGTGCTTTGTTCTGACTGGATTTATTTTATATTGATAATGTTATGCATATTTCTATGTATGGTTATGAATATGAGAATGTTAGAAGTATTGTGGATTTAAGTGCATTTGAAGCATAAATTCTAATAGATAAAATGGAATAAGTGTATATGTCATTGCTCCTTCAAAATGTCGCAATTATAGGTGACTCTAGTCTCAATATTTTAGATTATATAATTGAATGTTCTTCATATTCTAACATATGTAGTGATTGATCAGGAGAATGCTACCATTTCTTAAATTCTATGAGTAGTGTAATGCTTAAAAATGGACAATTGTTTTGGATAGTTAAACACCTTGATTTGCTTTCCTTGTGATAATGAAGCATCAAGGTGAATCCAAATTTCATAATGGTGACATTAAGACAATAAAGAATTTAAGTAAAAAAATAAACAAATGAGGAATATAACGATAATTATAAAATTGTCAGAGACAATCAATTACCCAACCAAGTTTCAAACCTACAACCATTGATCAAATCATAAACACATTGATAGTGAATCACAAAAGGTAATATATAGCAACACTTAGCTCAATGAATATGCACAAAAGAGAATGCAATGATTGTCAGATATGCATAAAATGGATTTGTTGAAAAGGCTTTAGAAACTTTCAAGCAAATGTAATTGGCGGGTGTAAAGCCAAATTCCTCAACCTTTGCTAGCACTCTCCCTGCCTATGCCAAAATGAGATCTTTGAAATAGGGTATGGTGTCCATCCATCCAAGAATGAAGGATATAGGAATTTTGTCATAATTTATAGTTGCAACTACCATCAGAGACATGAATGCAAAATGTGGAAGCATAGACATGGCACATGAACTACTCGACAAAACACCTCAAAGAGATGCCATCTCATGGAATGCAATGATTGCAGGATATGCACAAAATGGACTTGTTGAAAAGGCTTTAGAAACTTTCAAGAAAATGTAATTGGTGGGTGTAAATCCAAATTCCTCAACCTTTTCTAGCACCCTCTCTACCTATACTAAAATGAGATCTTTGGAACAAGGTATGGACATCCATAAAAGCATGAATGATATAGGAATTTCATCATATGTTGTAGTTGCAACTTCCCTCAGAGACATGGATGCAAAATGTGGAAGCATAGACAAGGCACATGAACTGTTTGACATAACACCTCAAAGAGATGGCATCTCATGGAATGCAATGATTGTAGGATATGCACAAAATAGATTTGTTGAAAAGGCTTTAGAAACTTTCAAGCATATACAAAATTGGCAGGTGTAAAGACAAATTCCTCAACCTTTTCCAACACTCTCCATGCTTGTGCCAAAATGAGATCTTTGGAATAGGGTATGGACATCCATCAAAGCATGAAGGATATATGAATTTTGTCATATGTTGTAGTTTCAACTACCCTCGAAGATATGAATGCAAAATGTGGAAGCATAGACAAGGCACATGTACTATTTGGTAAAACACCTCAAAGAGATGTCATCTAATGGAATGCAATGATTGTGGAATATTGGTGCAGGAGCAGCCCTTCATCAAGTTAATTAGCTAAGGGAGAAGCCTAAAGTCTTGATAGGTTGTTAAGTTTTATGCATTCCAATGCATCCAATGTAATAAGGTCTGTTTGACCAAAAACTTGCTATTTTTAGTTTGTATCTGTTTGGACACCTGTCAATCTGTAATGACAGGTTGTTAGTTAGTTGTGAGTTTGTTAGTTAGTCATGTCTCCCAGCCGATGGAACCCAGTCAGTACTACTATTGGCATGTTAATAAATAGCTCAGCTCAGATCGATAGAGCAGAATAGAGATACTATCTGATATTTGTAATTGAGCCAGAGCGGTGAATTGTAATCTCAGGAAGCATAATAACAGAGACTCTATTTTGCATTCAATTCGTGTTGTTTAATCAATTTGTTGGTTTGCAGCTGGGATGGATTTTTCCCATTCCACCGGTTGATTACTCTGTAATCGGTGGAATGGCTGTATATATTAGTTTAGGTTTTATTTTTGCATTTTCTATTTTCATGAGTTTTGCAATTACAAGATCGGGGTTTATAGCATGCTGAATAATCCCTAGCATCTGCATGTGCTAGGATATGAAAGGTTAAAATTTGTATTAGTTTATCAGAGACAGTGGTTGTTTCGACGAACAATTTGTCATCGGGTGAAGGATATCAGTTTCGCCGGTAATCGAAATCGGGCTAAGGCTCTTTTGTTTGAACCAGTTCTAAAGGGTTCGGTAATTTCCATCAGTGGATTTTGAAATATTAGGTCCCTTGTGTTTGAACCATTCCTCAATGGTTCAATGGTTCCTTAAGTTAACGGCTGAGAACAAAGCGCCAGCAAAGATCTTCTCTATTGGGCTTCGTCGAAAATATTTAGTCAGCGGAAACCAGCATGAATAGTTTGGCAAAGGAACCCATTTGGTTGAACCTTTGAACCGATTCAACGGTTCAAAGGGTTCAACGGTTCAACAGTGTAGTTTATCGGCGCCGTGGGGAAGAAGCTTTGGTTGAACCTTCTGAAAAGGTTCAATGGTTCAATCGCGTGTTGGTTCGGATGCTCCGCGGAACGGCGAAGACAACATAGTTGTTTATAGCGATCGTTGAACCACCCATTGAACTGGTTCAATAGTTCAATGGTTCAATGAGTTTGGCGGTTCAATGACAGTGGTTCAACGGTTTGAGGTTCAATGCATCAGTAAACTGACAATCCAATGGTTCAATTGAACACTAGTTTGAAAGTTAAAGACGGCTACTGGTTCAACCATAGCGATAGCGCTATTTTTTAGATGGGTTCCACCAATTCCACCGCTCATTTTGGTTTCATTTAGAACCCGTCTACTAAATGCTCCCCATCATATTGGTATCAGATCCCGAAAAGATTTGGGCAACAAGTCGAGTTGAGGACTTGTAGGATTATTGGCGTTTTGTCTGTGAATGTTTATGTCAGACAAGGAAAGTGAGACATAGGCAGAGATGATGCCTCCTAAGAGTATGTTGCAGGACGCCATCAAGAAGTTGATCGAGGAGATGCTTGAATCCAAGCTGGGAGTGTTTAAGCAGACTAAAAGCAAAGATAGGGAAGATGAAAGTGACAGTGAGGAGGAACATACAGAAATTGGTGAAACCAGTAAAAAGGCAGAAGAGATACTAGCAGACCAGAGGGTATTTTTAAATGCATTAAAGTCAGTCAATAGGGACACCATCGATGGGTTACCTATGTACAGTGGAAGCATGGAAGCGGAGGGGGTGATTGACTGGATTGGGGCGTTGAACAATCACTTTGAATACAAAGAAGTCCCTGATGATAAGAGGGTCAAGTTGGCAAAAGCAAGGTTGCAGGGATTTGCTCTTGCATGGTGGAATTATGTACAAGGAGAGCGAGTCAAGGAAGGCAAAAATATGATAACCTCCTGGGAAAGGATGAAGATCAAACTCAAAGCATAGTTCTTACCCCTGGACTATGATGTGCAGATGTATAAGAAGTTACAGAATCTCAGACACAGAGATCTTGATGTGAATGCATACACATAGGAGTTTCACAAACTCAGTCTCAGGTCAAAAAGACAAGAAGAAGAATCAGAGAAGGTGGCCAGGTATTTGAATGGCCTAAGGATGAACATCCAAGATGAGATCAGCATCTTAGCACCAGAAACAGAGAATAAGTGTTTCCAAATGGCCTTACGGGCTGAAGAAAAGATAAAGAGGAAGAATGAACAGAACCAAAGAGGTAGAGGTGGAAAGAATTTTAGAGGCAAAGGTGGTTTTGGAGGAAGAAGTCCTAACCAGAGGCCTAGTGGTGAGTCTATCCAAGAAGGGCAAGTTGGGGACTCAAGTAGTAGAGGAGGCTACCAAGGAAGAAGGCCTAATGGAAGAGGTGGGACAAGTGGATCAGGTAGAGGATCCAAATTCTCCAATATGAGATGTTATAACTGCAATCAGATGGGGCACCCGACATACAAGTGTCCCGAGAAGGCTTCAAATTCTCATGGTAGTGAAAAGAGAACCACTTTGACCCAAGAAGATGTAAGGAGTGTGACATCTCCTGAAGTTAATTTAGCATTAGAAACAAGAGAAAATCTTATGCTCAAGAGGACGTTGCTCAAAGAACCTGCGCAGATGGAACTAGCATAAAGAAGGGCTTTATTTCGAATCAATTGCAAGATCCAAGGTAAGGTTTGTAAAGTCATTATTGATTCTGGTTCTACTGATAACATTATATCTTTGGAAGCAGTGAATAAGCTGAATTTAGTAAAGATACCCCATAATAGTCCATATAAAGTCAGTTGATTGAATAAGGGGCAGCATGTGCTCATCAATGAACAAGCATGGGTTGAATTTAGTATTAAGGGGTATAGAGACAAGATTCTGTGACATCCTTCCAATGGATGCTTGCCATCTTTTGCTGGGCAGGCCATGGTAGTTTGATAGAAAGGCTCATCATGATGGGGAAAAGAATGCTTACTCATTTCAAAAAGATGGTGTGACTTATAGAATATAGTCTTTGGTAGAAGAGGATCCACCACATGTAGGATCTAGTGTAATGCTAGTAGGAGAAAAAGAATTCATGGATACACTAAAGGAAAGTGATGGAGTAGGTTTCGCTTTGATTGTGAGGCCCAAGGTGGAAAAGAAAACAAGTGTGAGAGAAGTAGGACCTAAGGAGGTCAGAGATCTGCTTGAGAGTTATAAAGGAGTGGTTACAACAGACATACCGGATTCCCTACCATCAATCAGAGATATTAGCCATCAGATAGATCTAATACTAGGAGCAGTACTTCCGAATAAGGTAGCATATAAAATGACCCCTCAACAGAATGAGGAGATAGCCAAGCAAGTTCAAGAACTTTTAGACAAGGGTCTAATAAGAAAGAGTTTGAGTCCATGTGCAGTCCCCACCATTTTAGCACCAAAGAAGGATGAGAAATGGAGATTGTGTACTGATTCCAGGGCAATAAATAGGATAACCATCAGGTACAGGTTTCCTATCCCTAGGATAGAAGATCTTATGGATTGTTTGGGAGGTGCTACCTATTTCTCCAAAATAGATTTGAAGAGTGGTACCATCAGATAAGGATAAGAGAAGGAGATGAGTGGAAGACAACTTTCAAAACCAATGAAGGACTGTATGAGTGGCTTGTGATGCCGTTTGGTCTTTCAAATGCCCCTAGCACTTTTATGAGGTTAATGAATGAGGTATTGCAGGAATTCATAAGCAAATTTGTTGTAGTCTATCTTGATGATATTTGTTATTTAGTAAGAGCAAGGAAGAGCACTTGAAACATCTTGAGATAGTCTTGAAGAGGTTGCAGGATCAGAAATTACTGATAAATCTGGAAAAGTGTGACTTCATGAAACAAGAATTGGTATACCTAGGTTTTGTCATCTCTAAAGGTGATTTGAAAATGGATCCTTCCAAGGTTGAGGCTATTTTGAATTGGCCTACACCCAAGACAGCAGGAGAAGTCAGAAGTTTCCATGGGTTGGCCACATTCTACAGGAAATTCATTAAGAATTACAGTGACATTTGTGTACCTATGTTAGAAACCATCAAGGGTGGAGGTAAGATGAAGTTTGTGTGGACACAAGAGGCAGATAGAAGCTTTGAGAATCTGAAACAGAAAGTTGCTAAATTCCCTGTTTTAGTGTTACCTAATTTCAATAAGATCTTCACAATTGAATGTGATGCAAGTGGGTTGGCCATAGGAGCAGTGTTGAGCCAAGAAGGCAGACCAATAGCCTTTTTCAGTGAAAAGTTGAATGAAGCCAAGAGGAAATATTCCTCTTATGATTTAGAGTTGTATGCTATGGTCCAAGCTTTGAAAAAGTGGAGGCACTACTTCCTAAAGAATTCATTGTGTATACAGATAACCATGCTCTCAGTTTTTTGAATGGACAAGACAAGCTCAGTCATAGACACATGAAATGGGTAGAGAGTCTTCAAGCGTACACTTTCATTATTAAGCATAAGAAGGGGATGACAAATAAGGTTGTTGATGCGTTGAGCAGGAGAGTGTTGACGGTACAAGAAGTGCAGCTACAAAGTATGGGTGTTGAATCACTCAAAGGATTGTATGGAAAGGACCAAGATTTCAAGGAAATTTACAGGGTGTGCAGTGAGTCTGCCAATACTTTCCACAGCGAGTTTTCAGATTATACATTGCAGGATGGACTTTTGTTTAAAGGTAGTCAACTATGTATCCCAAAATGTTCAATGAGGGATAACATAATGAAGGAAAAGCATATTGGTGGTTTAGGTGGACACTTCGGGCTCAATAAGACTTTATATTTTGTCTGAAGATTTTACTTTTGGCCAAGGATGCAATCTGATATCAAAAAATTTGTTGAGAGTTGTATGATTTGCCAGCGAGCAAAAGGCGTCTCAACCAATGCAGGATTGTATCAACCTTTACCCATACCACACCGACCTTGGGATAGTTTGAGTATGGATATTGTAATGGGATTGCCCAAGACAAGGACAGGTTATGACAGTGTGTTTGTTGTGGTAGATAGGTTCAGCAAAATGACACACTTTATTCTTTGCAAAACAACCAATGATGCCAGTTACATTGCAGGTTTGTTCTTTAAAGAAATTGTCAGGATTCATGGATTACCCTTGAGTATTGTATCTGACAGGGACAACAAATTTTTGGGACATTTCTGGAGAACTTTGTGGAAAAGATTGGGCACACATCTGTCTTTCAGTTCAGCCTATCATCCTCAGACTGATGGACAAACTGAGGTTGTGAATAGGTCATTAGGTAATCTGCTGAGATGTTTGACAAAAGAATATGGTAATAGTTGGGATGTGATCCTCCCACAAGCTGAGTATGCCTATAATGATTCTACAAATAGGAGTACAGGTTTAAGTCCTTTTGAAATTGTTTATGGTAGTCATCCTAGAGGAATTTTTGAATTAAGAGATGTTCCAGGATTGGACAACCGAAGTGGACATGCCGATTCATTTGCAGAGGCTATGAAAGAAATCCACCAACAAGTCTGAGATACTCTACACCAGAACAACAAGAAGATCAAGGCTCGAGTGGATCAAAGAAGAAGAGATGTACAATATCAAGTAGGTGATATGGTCATGGTCCACCTCAATAAGAACAGACTGCCTAAAGGGCAACACAGCAAGTTAATGATGAAGAAAATTGGACCTTGTCAAATACTGGAAAAATATGGTTCTAATGCTTATAAGATTGAACTCCCTGAAGATATTGCTCTTTCCCCTATCTTCAATGTTGCTGATCTGACATTCTATAGGAATCCTGATACAGGTACAGCTACAGCTGATTCTGTTCAAAACAAGGCAGAGTGGGTGCAAAAATTACCATCTAAGGAACCCTTTCCAATGGAATGCATTTTGGACAGCAGGATAGCCAAAAAGACCAGAAGTTAGACATATTTTGAGCATTTGATCAAATGGCAAGGACTTCCTGACTCAGAAGCGACATGGATGTTGGAAGAAGACATCAAAAATTAGGGTGGCAATTTGCAGTAGTTAGTCTCTAAGAGGACTTGAGACAACTTTCACCCGGGGAGTATGGT
The DNA here is from genome assembly GCA_027924645.1 of Cunninghamia lanceolata. Taxonomy (NCBI): domain Eukaryota; kingdom Viridiplantae; phylum Streptophyta; class Pinopsida; order Cupressales; family Cupressaceae; genus Cunninghamia; species Cunninghamia lanceolata. Next base: position 3,124,353 of record BSBN01001019.1, read on the forward strand.
GCAGGAGCAGCCCTTCATCAAGTTAATTAGCTAAGGGAGAAGCCTAAAGTCTTGATAGGTTGTTAAGTTTTATGCATTCCAATGCATCCAATGTAATAAGGTCTGTTTGACCAAAAACTTGCTATTTTAAGTTTGTATCTGTTTGGACACCTGTCGATCTGTAATGATAGGTTGTTAGTTAGTTGTGAGTTTGTTAGTTAGTTGTCTCCCAGCCGCTGGGAACCCAGTCAGTACTACTGTTGGCATGTTAATAAATAGCTTAGCTCAGATCGACAGAGCAGAATAGAGATACTGTCTGATATTTGTAATTGAGCTAGAGTGGTGAATTGTAATTTCAAGAAGCATAATAACAGAGACTCTATTTTGCATTCAATTCATGTTGTTTAATCGATTTGTTGGTTTACAGCTAGGATGGATTTTTCCCATTCCACTGGTTGATTATTTTGTAATCGGTGGAATGGCTGTATATATTAGTTTAGGTTTGATTTTTGCATTTTCTGTTTTCATGAGTTTTGCAGTTACAGGATCAGGGTTTACAGCATGCTGAATAATCCCTAGCATCCGCATGTGCTAGGATATGAAAGGTTAAAATTTGTATTAGTTTATCAGAGACAGTGGTTGTTTCAACGAACAATTCATCATTGGGCGAAGGATATCAATTTCGCCGGTAATCAAAATCGGGCTGAGGCTCTTTTGTTTGAACCAGTTCTGAAGGGTTCAATAATTTCCATTAGTCGATTTTGAAATATTAGGTCCCTTGTGTTTGAACCATTCCTCAATGGTTCAATGGTTCTTTAAGTTAACGGTTGAGAACAAAGCGCCAGCAAAGATCTTCGCTATCGGGCTTCGTCAAAAATATTGAGTCGGCAGAAACCGGCATGAATAGTTTGGTGAAGGAACCCATTTGGTTGAACCTTTGAACCGGTTCAACGGTTCAAAGGGTTCAACGGTTCAACAGTGTAGTTTATTGGTGCCGTGGGGAAGAATCTTTGGTTGAACCTTTTGAAAAGGTTCAACGGTTCAATCACGTGTTGGTTCGGATGCTCCGCGGAATGACGAAGACAACATAGTTGTTTATAGCGATCGTTGAACCACCCATTGAACTGGTTCAACGGTTCAATGGTTCAACGAGTCCAGCGGTTCAATGATAGTGGTTCAGCGGTTCGAGGTTCAATGAATCAATAAACCGACAGTCCAATGGTTCAATCGAACACCAGTTTGAAGGTTAAAGATGGCCACTGGTTCGACCACAGTGATAACGCTGTGTTTTAGACGGGTTCCACTAATTTGGCCGCCCGTTTTGGTTTCATTTAGAACCCGTCTGCTAAATGCTCCCCATCAAATATGCACAAAATGGATTTGTTGAAAAGGCTTTAGAAACTTTCAAGCAAATGCAATTGGTGGGTGTAAAGCCAAATTCCTCAAGCTTTGCGAACACCCAAGATTTTGTTATTGTTACATGGTGGATCATCAAAGACCATCCACCACTTACCCCAAAAGTTTTTAGATATCCCATCGTTTACACACCAATGAATAGGAAATCTTTTGCAACTCCTGTGTAATGGCTCATTGCTTCTAGGATTGAAAAAGAGGGAACATAGTTTGGTTTTCAATTTTTTTTGTCTTTGACTTGTTTGTATGATAATTTATCGGCATAATATTGCCAACAACTCTCTCTAGAGTTTTCCCATTTGTTGATTTAGTTAGTGATGGAGTCGATGTGAGAAATGATCGACTCTTGGGATGTTGTAAGTGATCTACATTGGAGATTGCTCGCATTAGGATTTTTCAATGTTTGAATTATGTTTTCAAGTTGTTTTTTGTTATCTTTAATTTGGCCTATAAAATTTTCTTGTGATTCTAAAGGATGCCGAGGAATTGAGTGAGGAGTTTGAGGATGGTTGTTTTGAGCTTACTCTTCACCTAGAATCTCATCGTCCCTGGGATTTTATAGATTAGGGTTTGAGGGGGTTTCAAGGGGTTGATTAGCTCAAAAATAAAAATAAAAATAAAAATTCAATCAAAACATTGAAAAACAATTGATTTATTTTCAAATTTAGACAAAAATGGTTCAACCTTACCTTCTTCATCCCATGGAGTTCATGCATGACATCCTTGAGTGTGGGAATGACATGGTGGCATACTATTTGTGTGATTTCTCCTCCAAAATGTCCAAAACACATTCATGGATTTGCCCTAGTCATGTTTAACTCAAAAAATTGTTGAATGTAAATAGGGATGGTGTATGTCTAACTTTGGATGTTTTATGATGTAATACCAAGCATGAGCATGTTATAATGTGAGCATGTTTTAACATGCTCATGCTTTATTTTGTTAGGATCAAAAAGTGGCTTGGCCAATTTTTGGTCCCCCATCTCCATGCACATTCCTTGGTGTCAATGTATAGTGTTAAATGCAACTCAAGCACTAAAGGTCAAGTTGCTAAGCTTGGTTGCAAGGTTGAGTGACAAGTTTGAGCTTGTACTAATTTAATTCTGAAGCCTAAACCTTTTCACACTTTTGGCTTTGTGATTTTTGTGTCCTAAGATATTTGGGGAGTGGACTCATAGGCATGTTATTGGGGTTCATATGTGGTCTTTGAAAACATGACTCTAGACTCCATATCTTGTTTTTAGTGTTAATCATGGTATTTTGTCCCATGGTGCTCTTAAGTCTTCTACTTGTGTCACTTTGCATTTTGCATTGGTATGTGTGCCAAGGGTGTCATTGTTTGGTTCTAGGACACCTTGTGCACAAAAGAGTGCATTGTAACTTGTTGCATGTTACTCTTGTACCACAATAAATTTGGTCATACTATTTTTATCCATTAATATCTTAGGTGTAATCTTGGGGCCTTACAAATGTTATGTTGGTGCGAGTTATTGAAAGTAAGGAGCTAGTAGTGGTGGATATACCTGAAACATGTATGTATATCGATAGTGTTAATATTACAACTATGAATTCATAGTGTGGCAACAACAAAGTCTACAAGGTAATTATCCTTGGATTGGTTGGATAGTCAGACGATTGGCGGTGCAAACATTGAACTTTGTCTAGAGTAATTAGAGTGATTGTAGAAGAAGTATGTTGTATATTGAGACTTTATAAAAGTCCAAAGACCTTGTTGTATTGAACCCTTTTCTGATTCTAAATATTATAAGTGTGAACATCTTTTGGCAGTGGGTTTTCTCCCAAAAGGGTTTCCCATGTAAATATTTGAGTCTTAGGTGTAATCTTGTGTATCCATACAATTTCCATTTACTTTTATACATGTTGTCAACTAGATTTTGCAAGTGTTGTTGACTATTATCTATATATTTTGTCTTAATTTTATTCATCCCAACCTTTTGGTCATCTATAATAGAAGTCAAAATCTCCAACAAAAGTAATACCATTTATAACAAATTGCTACATATAAATGTATGCAAGATAAATGATTAAATATAAATTTACACAAAATATTTAGAGAAACTAAATATATAAATTTACATAAAATAAATTTATTAGATATATCCAAAATTTTAGGGAAAGAAAAAAGATTTCCCTATAACAAGAACAAATAAGATGTATGTAAGTGGGAATCCTTAATAATTTATTATTAAGTGTCATCAAATGGTTAGGCCACTTGGTTATCATGATGTTCCAATCCCCCTGAGGACATATTACCATTGGATGGTGTGTTGCATGCATATTGTTGTTTCATGTACCCAATTCATAGCTTTGGTCAAAGCATTTGCCAAACAAATAAAAAAGTCAAAAGCATTTGCCAAACAAACAAAAAATAGTGTTGCTTTGACTATTATTGTGTTAATGAACAACAATATGGTTGTTATGTAAGAGGTTAATTGTTGGTTTGTTGTTTCATGTACCTGGTTCATAGCTTTGGTCAACAGCGTTTGCCAAACAAACAAAAAATAGTGTTGCTTTGACTATTTATTGTGTTAATGAACAACAATATGGTTGTTATGTAAGAGGTTAATTGTTAGTTTATGGAGGAGGTTATATTTAAGTTTGTGACAATTTGGGATATCTATTCTACATTATTACTTGTTATATGATCACCAAGATTTGTATTATGACAACTATATATATATATATATATATATATATATATATATATATATATATATATATATATATATATATATTTTCATGTGTATTTTATGATATTATTTTTGTATGATATGTATTTGATCACTTCACTTATAGACTTAATTTGTAATGTTTTTATTAAATATGAAATGATTTAATTAATCAAATAGTTAGCAATAATTTTATATCTCATCTACAAAAATAGCTCAAATCCCAATCCACCACTATCTATAATGTATCCCCTCTCTACCAACAAGCCAGAAGAGTGCTCTAAGCTCTACCAATCAATCTAATATAAAGGTTAGAACAATGGTTACTTTAAAAGCCTATAATGTATCCCCTCTCTACCAACAAGCCAAAAGAGTGCTCTAAGCTCTCCCAATCAATCTAATATAAAGGTCAGAACAATGGTTACTTTAAAAGTCTATAATGTATCCCCTCTCTACCAACGAGCTAGAAGAGTGCTCTAAGCTCTCCCAATCAATCTAATATAAAGGTTAGAACAATGGTTACTTTAAAAGGTCAAGCCCATCACAACTCGATAATTTATAGAGATCTCACAGTTCTCCTTGTTTTTACAATGAATACACCTATTCTTAAATTAAATCCATTTATATGAGCTTAATGGTCAACAAAGGAGACCTTCTTTAAACTAACTAAAAAGTATCAATAATTATCCTATTTTTATTGAGAATAAAAAGGACCCATTTGAAATCCCAACCAAAAGATTCATTAATTTTGGATAAATAGTTATCCTATTTTTATTGAGAATAAAAGGGACCCATTTGAAATCCTAACCAAAAGATTCATTAATTTTAGATAAATAATTATCCTATTTTTATTGAGAATAAAAGAGACCCATTTGAAATCCCAACCAAAAGATTCATTAATTTTCTAATGTGGTAGTTTATTTCCCCTTAACATACAACACCATCATTAGAAAAAACTCTCTGGGTGTGATAGGAGCCATAGCCAAAAACAAAGTACAAATCATCAAACCCCATAAGTCAAGGATGGTTAGTGGAAGGAAGCAACATCCAAACAATGCCAAGCAACCAAGTATACCAAATCACACGCTCGTGTATAGACACTTTCCAAAGACAAGTAATAAGAAACTAGATTTGATCTATACCCAAAAACCTTCAATGCACGACTACAGTCTTTGCAGTGTTAAAATGAGAAGTAGAAGTGGAGCGACATGAGCTCCTTCTGGATATCAATGAATTATACCGAGAAGAATTAGCAGCTCCGCCGTCGAAATACTTCAACCCATTAATAATCTCCTCGAACTGTAGCGGATCGCAGGGAATAGTAAGAAGCCCAGTGTGATAATCAAAGCCAAACTCCTCTTCCGCCATGCGGAGCAGATCTTTAAAAACAGGATGTTTGAGATAATCCAAGGGAATAACAAAGCGCCGCCGCTTTCTCTCCTCCTTGGCGGCGTAAACAGCAACATGGCCTTCGCAAACATCTCTGGGAATAATTTTTTCCTCACAACGTTTCCCCATCTTCTTCTCTTCTTCCTCCACTTCAGTAGAACGGCAGCGCAGTTTGAAGGAAAGCGCCTGTTTTAAACTCCTCAGTCTCTGCAACTTCTTAGTCACCTGCCTTATTTGGCTTCTCTCCATTGTCTTGTCTTTTGTTAAAGGCAGAAGATGATTAGAAGTTGGAAAAAACTTGGAATGATGAAATGGATGGATGGGGGAAGGAATAATTATATGCGGTTGTGAAATGAATCAGATCCCAAGGATTGTGGTCCTGCGGAATCTCTGCAAAACATTTGTTGCGAGCCTTGAATGGCGGGATAAGATGCATATTTTGTTGGATTTTTCTTTGCTTTGGGCCACTCTTGTCTGATATCTAATGGCCCTTGTTCTTGTTCTTGTTCCCAATTGTAAGCACTTCAATTCATACAGCTAATTTTCTTTGTCGCCATGATGGAAACTTTCGATCTGTGAATTCGTCAATCAGATTACTAAATGCTCAATTTGGGTTATCGACCTTTTTCACCTTTTTCTTTGTTTTTTTTGGGGGTGGATTAGATAGTTTGCATGTGTAGTTAGGTATAGCTGTTAGGTTTCTTTAATGGATGGGGAATGGATAAATTGCAAATAAACTTTAGCTATAATCAATTATTTTTCAGATAAGAAGATATTTTAGTCCTAAGATTTTTTAGGTGTTTAGTTTAAAGTGTAGTATGTTGTATTCGATGTATGGATTGTTTATGTGGGGTTCACTTTCAATGTAAATAGTTGATATGTGTGTTAGGGACCAAGCCCTGAATTTGATGGTTGAACTTGTCTATCAAGCAAAAAAATAATTATAGTTATTCATCTAAAGTTGCTCTTCAAATGCTAAGAGATACCTTATTTCAAAAGAATTATATACAAACTAGAGGAAGCGCTCGCTATTATAGGCAAAGGTCCTCTCAGCCCTACCCTATGTAGAAGGTAGAAAAATCCCATGGCTAAATAGTGTCCTTAGGTGCCGGTGATTCGGTTGATTGATACAGAGATCCAACACCAACAGATCGGGATCGAGTTGACCAAGTCACCTAAGGAGAAACACCACTCTTATTATTGCAAAGTTTCTAGTTGCAGGAGAAGCTAATGGTACCCCTTCTAGTTCTAGAATATATATACAGTTTGTCCAAAATCTCCCCTTTCATATAATATAATTGTTGTTTCTCAAATTTGCACCCTTGCTAACAGTTGTGAAACTTCAGCAATCTGGAGAAACATGGGAATAATCTCGAAGTGTGGGACCTTGCGAAATGAGATCAGAGCTCCGGAGAAGGCCGGCTTCCTCTTTCTAAGCCTAATGCTTAGAGAAATACATCTAAACCTAGTGCTAATGCTTGCCGGGAAAAGGGTTAGAAAGAATGCTGAAATGAAATAAAAAGTGATAAACCAGATTTAAATGTGTTTGCCATGCAACTGAATCGACACAGTAATAATCTCGCAGCTGGAAAGACTTACACAGACTCATATTAATTCTAACAGAGGTCAAGACAGAATAATGGAGGAATGAAAGGGACCGCTTTGTCCACAATACACAGCCTACCAATCCAAAGAGCAGACACAGTGCTAAAAATAATAAAAGAGAGGCAAAAAATACTAGTTTATATTGATTATAGAGGCCAAGTAGCCATTACAGAAATAGCCCAGAAGAACAACCAAGAATAATACATCTGTTTTACATGTATATATAGCATTTCCTATTTTGACCTCAGTCGGTTACAATCAAATCGCCCATGGACGCTGATAGGGAAAAAAATCTGCCTGAAGGGATGTCTACCTGCAGAAGTTATGGCATGAAAATATCTAGAACAGGGCAGATGGAAGATATTTCCGGTCTTCAATGTAAGCTACTAAATCATCAATCTGCACTCATAAATGCCACAAATATCTGCATTTACACAAAAAGGGGCACTGAAATGTCTAGTCGCTAAAGCATGCAAATCCAGATCCAAAATTTGATAGCAAAAATATCCTGCTCAAAGTCTGCCAAATGAAAGAGGAGGCAAAAATAAGCACTTTTTCCTTTTGCAGCATGTTGAAATTCGCCAGAATGGAGAAGATACAGTCAGTCAAAGTTTTGGTCAACTATGTGTATATCGCTTTGCATCTATGCGCTTGTATATGTCTTTGTATGTTCCATTGTATATACAATGCAACTGCACCTTTAGGTTCAATTAATGCATTCATGCAATCTCCCTCCTTTTCGCCTTTTGCATATTCAATTCGCTTTGTATATACCAACATGCAAACACAGGATTTACCTTTTGAAATGGCCTTTGTATCACTCCTGACATGTGGCACCACCTGGTTCGTCGCTGAAATGAAGCTGGGACCCATCGCTAAAAAATTGCATCCCCTATCAGCTATTGGAAGGATCTAAAATAGAGTCGCCGATGTGCAATGTCTCGCCGAAATTTCCTTGCATCTGACTCTTTGTATATCTAATTGTACATGCAAACATACAATCGCAAATATACATACAATATGGAACTCAGAAGATTATTGGCCATTTTAGACTTTTGCAACAGATCCGGCTTGTATCTCTTCCATTGTATATATGCACCCCTTGACCTTGTACATGCAATATGCAACTGCGGACTTCAAATGATTATCCGCCATATTTGATTCTCCAGTCAGGTCTGCCTTGTATGTTTTCCCTTTATATATCGGCCTTGTATATCACATATACAATGCGAATATACAAGCAGAACTGTATTCAATCACACTTGTGCATTGCAAACATACATTTGACCCTTGTATATGGCGTTGTATATTCCCTTTGTATGTATCCCTTGTATGTCTAAACATACAATGCGAATATACAATCAAAAGATGCATACAAATATGTTTGCTTTTGTAAATCAAAATGCATATCTTTTCAGATCCAGGGGTTGTATCTTAGGAATGCATATGTCCTTGTATGTTTGATTGTATGTGCAAACATACAATCGCAAACATGCAATTGGTGGGCCCCTAGCTTTGTATCTCCTCCTTGTATCTTCCCTTTGCATGTCAAGATACAAACACCTTTGTATATCATCCCTTGTATGCGCAAACATACAATGGCAAATGTATATTTTACTTGCATCCTCTCTTTGCATCGTCGGCCTTGCATATTTGCCGATATACAAGCACCTTTGTATATGGCCCTTGTATGTCGACCTTGTATGTTGCATTGGCCTATCGGCGGGACCACGAAATGAGACAGCGATAGTGATTTTTACGCCGAAAATACCTTTGTATTCTTTGCCTTGCATATTTCTTTTGTATGTCTTCATTGTATGTTTCTTTTGTATGTCTTGAACATACAATGTTTTCATGCATGCAAAGAAACAGGGTAAGTGCAAGAAGATGGGGGGCCAAAAAGTGGCCAAAATAATTTAAAAAAAATTTAAGTCATAATGCGAGCGCGTTATAACGCGCTCGCGTTATGGCTTGGTAATAACGCGCTCGTGTTATGACCTAGTATAAATTAAAAAAAAAATTTGAATTTCATTTCACTCTCATTTTCTCCTCTGCCCGCAGCTTCCAAACCCTCAAAAACGCGCTCGTGTTTTACAAAACGCCAATCAACACAAAAATCTTATCAATTCGTTGCCAAAATACCGCCGCGACGTCGAGCACGCTAAAGGGGTGAGTTATCTTTGCTTTTTTGTTTGAATTTCTTTCTAAATAGGTAGGTTTTTGTTGATTTTTGATGTATATTTCGTTAATTGTCAGGAAATGTTAATGAACCTCCTCCTCCTCCTCCTCCTCAAAATCCACAAAATCCTGAGGAGGAAATACCTGCAGAACAACAACCTCCTCCATTCATTCCTCGACATGCCCCTGGAACACAAGATAATATAATGGGGCAAATTGAAAACAACAAAAAAGAAATTGAAGATATAATTGCAAGGTTGAAAGATCCTTCCACTTCAACCTTGCATAGGTCCACGCTTGCCGAATCTCTTGAGTCTATGTTATCAAATGTAAATTCAATTAGCAAGCAAATAACTAGTTGGACCGATAAAAAGAGAGAGTTTAGAGATTACTATGCAGACAAATTGTCATACCAAGATGTCAAAAAATTACAAATTACAAAATTAGACTTGTGTTCAATTTTCACAAACCCACAAACAAATCAACCTCCACCCATTACATGCAAGAGGTTCCCTATCCATTGGTGCAACAACCAAGCGATAAGGGACAATTTCAGGCAGAGGTGGTGGATAGTTTTTGACCATCCTCCATGCAATAATAATGAGGTCCCGCAATACTTTTTGAGGAAACTCTACTGCGAGTTTGTCCTCAATAAAGTGCCAAACTATTTTGATATGCGGGACTTCCAGGGTAGAGGTGGGGGCTCAGCACAGGATAGACCAGGGGCACGTCTTGACCCACAGCGGGTAGTGAGACGAGTAATCAGCAGACCAGCCCACGAGCATGTTTCTATCCCTTCCATTGTGAAGGAGAGTGTTGAGGTCAATACACTGAGGTCGATTAGTGCCTTGACCCAGAGCATCATAGAGCATGCCGATCCTGCATCACAGAGTGGGTTGGGAGATAGTGCGAGGAGTAGGGTCCCACAGCATACTTGCCAGGCTTGCGGGTCAGCCTGTGGTTATGACCCCATGGACAGTCAGGACGCAAGTGCACAGGCTACATCTGCAGCTGAGCAGATGGTGATGACAGATACCCTCCTAGGTGAGACTTTCGGCCTTGATACTCAGGTAAATATTAGCAAGTTTATTGAATTTAATTTATTAAATTTCATTTTTGAAATACAAGATTAACTAATTTAAATTGATGATTTTAATAAAATTTCAGGGTCATAGCATCGATGCAGTTTCCAGTGGTTCTCCACCTACACTTTTCACTAGATCATCTACTGTTGAGGTATGTAACTAGTAAACAATTATAAATATTACATGTGAATAGCATCGTTATATGAATGGTATTCTAATTTCTGATTTTGGATGTTGAATAGGTTAATACTGTAGATTTCATGGCAACACCTGCCAGCAGTGGTGGACTTCAAAGCTTTACGGAGGTAATAAAATAAATAGTTTAATGAATGAATTGTACATACTAAATTTTTGTATGTGATTTGTGTGTTTTATTGTGTGTACTTCCATGTTTAGATGAACGTGTGTGTATATTAGGAGCCATGATTTGCATCACTATTATAGTTTTCGTAATTGAATAATGTTGTTTTATTTCCAGATGATGCAGGCTGCGGAGACACCCCCCCATGTTCATAGGGCAATGGAGCACGGTGTGGCCTCTGCGATTCATAGCTCCATGGCATTGACAGGGGTATGAGGTAGATTAGTAAATTTCAATTTACATTCATTGTTATAGTTGTCTATTTTTGAAAAATCAAAAGATTATTGATTTGAAGTTTAATTTCTATCTGGATGGTTTCTATAGGACATGACATCCCAGGGCCTATTCCTGCTACTGAGGCAAGCGAGGAGACAGATTATATGTTAGCGGTAAGTGATTATTTTCTTAAATGTTTCATTTTTTTATAACATGTAATTTCTATATATTAATGTCTATACTTTTTTTTGTAACAGGTAAAGGTGCAGGAAGAACTAAATAGGAGGAGTAGCCCTCGGGTTCGTAGTAGACCACCCACATACATGTCTCCATCCCATAGAAGATCAAAAGCTGCTCGTGATTTATTCTTTTCACCAACCAGAGGGGAATGACTTTTTATTGTGTTCCTTTGTTGTATGCCTATATGGCATTTGTGGACATATATTTTGTATTGTACATAGTTGACATTGTATTCCTATATGGCATTCTTGTAAGCCTATATGGCTATTTTGTATATATGTTATACTTATATCGACAGATATTGATGTATGCCTATATGGATATTTGGTTAATACAAATCTTTTTTATTGATGGCGTCCATACTTGCATTATAAATCCACTTTTGAATGGATATTTGTAGATGGCTACTTCAAATATTTAAAGTCTGATTGTATTACATAGGATGTTTGCATTTTCTTTGATAGGCTTGATAGGCCATGGATTACATGATGGTGTTTGATGGAAAAGTATGGTACTTTGGCTTTCTATGCAAAATTCTAGGTGGTGTCAAGTTAGGTAAATTCATCTCAACATTAGGAATTTCATCAATATTTAAATGAGATGGGTTAGATGGCATACCTTTAATCGAAGATGGAATAGATGACATACCTTGAGGTTGAGGTGGGAACGATGGCGAACCTCCTCCATCATATGTGAGTGATGATGTACTCTCAACTTGAGATGTGGTAGATGGTGTCCCTACATGTTGACTTGCGATAAAGGATGTGTATTCAAATCTCTCGTACCATGAAGTTTTTGCATTTGTTCTCTTTGTGCCTCCAATACCATATCTCTTTGTGATGATTGTGGTTCCTCTTCAATTAGTATGTCTTCATTTATCATGTCCAATTTCCTCTTCTCACGAAGTTCCCTCATAGCCATTGATTTCTTTGCATTCTTAGCTTCTATCTCTTCCTGTGTTGGTTTAATTCTTGATTGTTTCCTCGGCATGACGGAGAATTTGTCTGTAGCATGATAAAGAGACCAATATTAGTTCCTAAGAAATGAATACAAGATAATAGTGGGATTGTATTTTTTTTATGTTGTAAGGATTTATTCTTGTATAGTTTGACATCATGGTATGAACTAAGGTTTATTTATTACACATAATTATTAAAGAGCCCAAGTGTAGAAAATATACATGGCATCATGTGAGATTGTAAGTTGCTTTCTTGATTGGGAATGTGTCTATTTTAAACATGTATGATAAAGCATGATAAAGTAATTCAATCCGAAATAAGGAAAATGTAAAGAACATGCATGTAAAGACTTGACATACCTAAAAAATAAAGATTTGAATGGAGAGAGTACCTAATTATGTAGTGTTTTTATCTTCTTACATCAAACTCCTCAACAATTTGAGTTTTTCACCACTTGCTTCCTTTTCAATGTTAAATTCCTAAAATTGAATCACAATTAACATTGCAACACCACAAAAATTGAAACTTGAATAGATATATATCAAACTTGGTGTGAAAACTATGTTATTTCCTCCTTCTCAAGTTGGCAAAGTATAAAAGGTGGTGGAAAGATCATGCAAAGGTGGTACAATGTGTCAAATGTGCATGTGAACTTCCCAATAGCATGAAAGCACTTCTTTTTTGTCAGAGCACATGCAGAATCAGTAAGAAAATAGAGCATGTGGGCCTGGATCATGGGGGTAAACACTTTTTTACTGTTTCAATAGAAATACAAAATGCGAGCACGTTTTGTCCTATTATAGATTCATCACATCCTTTGCATTAATCACATCTTTGTCTTGCAAGGGCTTGCCAGATGCTCCGCCATATGATAGGCATAACAATGAAGGGGCAAGCCCTCATAATCAAGTTCTTGATAGAAAATGCCCTCAACGTCAAACCCTAATCCCTAAACCCTCAACTCTGATCCCTCGACCCTCAACCCTTAATGTCAAATCCTAATCCCTCAACCCTCAACCCTATCCCTAAACCCTCAACCCTCAATGTCAAATCCTAATCCCTCAACCCTCAACCCTATCCCTCAACCCTCAACGTCAAATCCTAATCCCTCAACCCTAATCCATCATCCCTCAACTCTAATCCCTCATCCCTAAACCCTAAATGCTATCCCTAATCCTACACCCTCAAAATACTCGATACTATACCTTAAACTCTAATCCCTTATCCCTAAAACCTCCAACCCTATCCCTAATCCTTACACCCTCCACACTCTACTTTAACACTAATCCCTTGAACCTCAACCCTATCCCTAAACCCTTGACCCTCGAACCTCAACCCTCAACCCTCAACGTCAAACCCTAATCCCTCAACCCTTAACTCTGATCCATCAACCCTCAACACTATACCTTAAACCCTAATCCCTTCAACCTCAACCCTATCCCTAAACCCTTGACCCTCGAACCTCAACCCTCAACCCTCGACATCAAACCCTAATCCCTCAACCCTTAACTCTGATCCCTCATCTCTCAACCCTAACCCTAAACCCTAAACCCTAAACCCTCAACCCTCAACATCAAATCCCAATCCCTCAACCCTAAACCCTATCCCTAAACCCTCAACACTATACCTTAAACCCTAATCCCTCAGCCCTCAACCCTAAACCTTATCCCTAAACCCTAATCCCTCAACCCTCAACCCTAATCCGTCATCCCTCAACTCTAATCCCTCATCCCTAAACCCTAAATGCTATCCCTATTCCTACACCCTCAACAGAATCGATATTATACCTTAAACCCTAATCCTTTATCCCTAAACCCTCCAACCCTATCCCTAATCCTTATACCCTCCACACTCTACTTTAACCCTAATTCCTCGACCCTCGACCCTATCCCTAAACCCTTGACCCTTGAACCTCAACCCTCAACCCTCAACGTCAAACCCTAATCCCTCAACCCTTAACTTTGATCCCTCGACCCTCAACACTATACCTTAAACCCTAATCCCTATCCCTCAACCCTTAACCCTTAAAACTTAAACCCTATCCCTACACCCTCAACACTTGACACTATATCTTAAGCCTTAAACCCTCATCCCTAAAGCCTCAACCCTCAATCCTTAAACCTTCAACCCTAAACCCTATCCCTAATCCCTCTACCCTCGACACTCTAACCCTAACCTCGACATTAAATGCTAATCCGTCAACCCTAAACCCTAATCCTAAACCCTCAACCCTCAACCCTCAACACTATACCTTAAACTCTAATCCCTTATCCCTAAACCCTCCAACCCTATCCCTAATCCTTATACCCTCCACACTCTACCTTAACCCTAATTCCTCGACCCTCAACCCTATCCCTAAACCCTTGACCCTCGAACCTCAACCCTCAACCCTCAACATCAAACCCTAATCCCTCAACCCTTAACTCTGATCCCTCGACCTTCAACCCTAACCCTAAACCCTAAACCCTCAATGTCAAATTCTAATCCCTCAACCCTTCACTCTAATCCCTCAACCCTAAACCCTATCCCTAAACCCTCAACACTATACCTTAAACCCTAATCCCTCAACCCTAAACCTAAACCTTGTCCCTAAACCCTAATCCCTCAACCCTCAACCCTAATCCGTCATCCATCATCCCTCAACTCTAATCCCTCATTCCTAAACCCTAAACACTATCCCTATTCCTAGACCCTCAACAGGCTCGATACTATACCTTAAACCCTGATCCCTCTACCCTTGACACTCTTATTTAACCCTAATCCCTTGACCATTAACCCTATCCCTCAACCTCAACCCTCAACTCTCAACATTAAACCCTAATTCATCAACCCTAAACCCTAATCCCTCAAACCTAAACCCTATCCCTAAACCATCAACCCTCAACACTATACCTTAAACCCTAATCCCTCAACCCTCAACCCTAAACCTTATCCCTAAACCCTAATCCCTCAACCCTCAATCCTAATCCCTCATCCCTCAACTCTAATCCCTAAACCCTAAATGCTATCCCTATTCCTAAACCCTCAACAGACTCGATACTATACCTTAAACTCTAATCCCTTATCCCTAAACCCTCCAACCCTATCCCTAATCCTTATACCCTCCACACTCTACTTTAACCCTAATTCCTCGACCCTCAACCCTATCTCTAAACCCTTGACCCTCGAACCTCAACCCTTAACCCTCAACATCAAACCCTAATCCCTCAACCCTTAACTCTGATCTCTCAACCTTTAACCCTATCCCTAAACCCTCAACGTCAAATTCTAATCCCTCAACCCTTCACTCTAATCCCTCAACCCTAAACCCTATCCCTAAACCCTCAACACTATACCTTAAACCCTAATCCCTCAACCCTAACCCTAAACCTTGTCCCTAAACCCTAATCTGTCATCCGTCATCCCTCAACTCTAATCCCTCATTCCTAAACCCTAAACGCTATCCCTATTCCTAGACCCTCAACAGGCTCGATACTATACCTTAAACCCTAATCCCTCTACCCTCGACACTCTTATTTAACCCTAATCCCTTGACCATTAACCCTATCCCTCAACCTCAACCCTCAACCCTTAACCCTCAACTCTCAACATTAAACCTTAATTCATCAACCCTAAACCCTAATCCCTCAAACCTAAACCCTATCCCTAAACCATCAACCCTCAACACTATACCTTAAACCCTAATCCCTCAACCCTCAACCCTAAACCTTATCCCTAAACCCTAATCCCTCAACCCTCAACCCTAATCCCTCATCCCTCAACTCTAATCCCTCATCCCTAAACCCTAAATGCTATCCCTATTCCTAAACCCTCAACAAACTCGATACTATACCTTAAACTCTAATCCCTTATCCCTAAACCCTCCAACCCTATCCCTAATCCTTACACCCTCCACACTCTACTTTAACCCTAATCCCTTCAACCTCAACCCTATCCCTAAACCCTTGACCCTCGAACCTCAACCCTCAACCCTCGACGTCAAACCCTATTCCCACAACCCTTAACTCTGATCCCTCATCTCTCAACCCTAACCCTAAACCCTAAACCCTAAACCCTCAACCCTCAATGTCAAATCCTAATCCCTCAACCCTAAACCCTATCCCTAAACCCTCAACACTATACCTTAAACCCTAATCCCTCAGCCCTCAACCCTAAACCTTATCCCTAAACCCTAATCCCTCAACCCTCAACCCTAATCCGTCATCCCTCAACTCTAATCCCTCATCCCTAAACCCTAAATGCTATCCCTATTCCTACACCCTCAACAGAATCGATACTATACCTTAAACCCTAATCCCTTATCCCTAAACCCTCCAACCCTATCCCTAATCCTTATACCCTCCACACTCTACTTTAACCCTAATTCCTTGACCCTCAACCCTATCCCTAAACCCTTGACCCTCGAACCTCAACCCTCAACCCTCAACGTCAAACCCTAATCCCTCAACCCTTAACTCTGATCCCTCAACCCTCAACACTATACCTTAAACCCTAATCCCTATCCCTCAACCCTTAACCCTTAAAACTTAAACCTTATCCCTACACCCTCAACACTTGACACTATATCTTAAGCCTTAAACCCTCATCCCTAAAGCCTCAACCCTCAATCCTTAAACCTTCAACCCTAAACCATATCCCTAATCCCTCTACCCTCAACACTCTAACCCTAACCTCGACATTAAATGCTAATCCGTCAACCCTAAACCCTAATCCTAAACCCTCAACCCTCAACACTATACCTTAAACCCTAATCCCTCAACCCTCAACCCTAAACCTTATCCCTAAACCCTAATCCCTCAACCCTCAACCCTAATCCATCATCCCTCAACTATAATCCCTCATCCCTAAACCCTAAATTCTATCCCTATTCCTAAACCCTCAACAGACTCGATACTATACCTTAAACCCTAATCCCTTATCCCTAAACCCTCCAACCCTATCCCTAATCCTTACACCCTCCACACTCTACTTTAACCCTAATCCCTCGACCCTAAACCCTATCCCTAAACCCTTGACCCTTGAACCTCAACCCTCAACCCTCAATGTCAAACCCTAATCCCTCAACCCTTAACTCTGATCCCTCGACCCTCAACCCTATCCCTAAGCCCTAAACCCTCAACTATAATCTGTCATCCCTCATCCCTAAACCTTAATAGCTATCCCTATTCCTAGACCCTCAACGGGCTCGATACTATACCTTAAACGCTAATCCCTTATCCCTAAACCCTCCAACTCTATCCCTTATCCCTCAACCCTCGTGATTAATAGCCCTAAACGTAAAAAAATTGAGGGGAACATAACGTGAGCGCGTTATAACGCGCTCCCGTTGTCAAACATCACAAAAAATAGACTTGCGGGAAAGAAAAATGCAAGGCAAAACATAACGTGAGCGCGTTATAACGCGGGCGCATTATTTCTTGCCTTGGGAATCCCAAGCCTTGGGCTTGGGATTTGCTTTAGATTTCCAACCCAAAGGCTTGGAGTGCCTTATGAACAGTCACAGACATGTTTTTCTATATTCTTCAAAATTTCACATAATTTCGTTCGTGCTAACCCTCAGATTTGCACGTGTTTCAAGGTCGAACAAATCGAACACATGGGTAATGTTAGGCTTTCTCTTAGCTATTTGACGATGTGATTTTTTTCACATTTTAACAATGTTAAGCCTTTCATCTTTAATTTCTTTTGTTTGTGTCTGTTTTTAGGCAAAAACCACTGTTTGGTCTTTTTTTCATTGTAAAATAATTATTCATTCAAATTTCAAAAAAATTACATATTTAGAAACTAGACTTCATTCTACAAATATTAAAAAATAAAAAAATGATTTTCAATTAGTTTTCAAAATTTATAGGGGTAGCACGGCCAAAATTCTATTTTTTAGGATGTGTCCACTTTAAAAATTAGTAAAAAATTAAATATTCATCAAAAAATTATCAGAAAAATCAGGCATAAACTACATGCTATTAGCTAATTTCTCACTGAAACGATTTTAAAAATACCAAAAAAAAAGTTGACCTTTTGAGGGAGCCACAAAACATGCTATGTTATGTTTTTTTGATAGAAACAACACCAATTTCTGTGGCTCCCTCTTTTGAACTCCTTAATCTATGTCATTTTCAAAACAAAATAGTAGTTTAGAAAGTAGACTCAGAGCACTACGAACATTGTTTTGGTTGCATCTCCAAATTTTGAGTGTAACTATGCTCAATTTCTCATCCAAGGCCAGTATTTCCTGATTTCAGAAAAAAAGTGGCCATTTGAGACCTCTTTTTGGCCCCCCATCTTCCTGCACTTACCCAACATACAATTGCAAGTTGCATATAAAATGACTAAGTACAAAATTGATAAATTTCTACGATGGAAAATACTTGAAGCTAAAAGATTTCTAGGTTTTTCTGGGTTTTCTGCAAGGAATCTTCAAGAAAGATTTTGAGATTTTTTGGCAAGGCATAGCATGAGTATTTGACGGATTTAAGCCTTACATGGTCATTTTCTAAAGGATTTTCAAGGAAAATACGAGGTGAACTATTTAACTCTGGATAGAGGAAAATAGGTCAACATTTTTGATGACTTCTATGGAATGTTTTCCTGTTAAACAATTAGATCAGTGGCCTTAACCATCCATTGGGCATGGAGTCAAGTCTAAAACATGCTAGAAAACTGGAACCTGCCTCCAAAACACAAAAAGAGGAAAGGGCCTACATTCTCCTAATGACAATGCAGCCTATGCAGAAGCACTTAGGAAAAGGGAAAACTAAAGAAGAAATGAAACCTACTCTAATCTTAAACTAACCAATCAGACATGACCTTAAACAAAGCCATTAACTAGTTCTTGAAAGTAACTGCCATTCCTTAACAATTTACAATGTTTGTCATGCATGTGGGCAATTAAGAAGAGGTGAGGGGGGAATGGGCATATGATAAATTGATAAAATACCCCCCACAAAATAGAGATAAACTCACCTATCCACCTGGACTGATTGCTGATGTTGCTAACTTGTGAATAAATGGGTTGATCCCACTCATTTTGATGCTCAACTTCATGCTTAGAGATAAGCATGACAAGTGGTGACTCCTCATGATGTGTTTCCAGCTAGGCTAGATGCCTGATGGGGCATCCCCTTGAAGTGACATGCAAATCATCATGTTTGATCTCATTCTTTGCTCTGATTCTTTCTCTTCTTGCTCCTCCTTAGTTATGATGGTGCTTTCCATTTGACTCTCATGTTGCTCTTGTGTGTGAAACAACTGACTTGGGACCTCATGGTTTTCTCCTTCTTCCTTCAAAGAAACCAAGAATATTGATATAATGTCATCATGGTTGCATTCTTCCTCTTCTTGCTGGTCTAAATACCCTAGCTCCCGTGATTCTACTACAAATATGGCTGCCTCCACCTTATGAACAAGATGTTCATGATTTTCTAACTTACGCTTAGAAAATGAGCCATGCACTTGTCCAAAAGAGAAAACTTCCCCACGAAGAAGCCGATATCCTTGTTGGATAATAAAGAACAAATCTTCAATTTGCTCTTGTCCATGTTCAGTCTCCTCATTGTCTTCAATAAAGCATGGGAGCTCCTCAAGCATATCAGCATAATCAGCCTCTGCATAATCTAGCATAGGGCAACATGCTTGGCTTTCTTTATGGTTTGGAACCTCACTATCATGCTCAGCCTCAACCTGCAACAATTTGTCATTATTTTCAGTGTTCTCTTGTTGCTGCATATCCCCAGCCAGCCGCTCATACTCTTCATCTTCAACATAATCAGGTAACTCATGAATTAGGGCAGCATCATCCACCTCTGCAGTGATCTTAACAACCTCTTCCCCTATGCTTCCATCCTTTGACTATAGCTCCACTAGATTTTGGTTAAGTTGTCTCTGCAGCTGAAGGTTTTCCCCATGCACTTTTTGCATTTCAACCTTGTTTACTTGATTGGATGCATGAGAAAAGGCTTCAAAGGAACTAAAGTCTAAAGGACTCAATCCCTTAATTGGGTTAACAGTACTCACAAGTGCAATAGGTTCAAACAATTCTATCTCTGTGAGTGTAGGAACAAATTGCTCCTCATTAATTTTATCCTCTTCCACCTCCTCCTTTGGTTCATCTTTCCAATTATCTTGGTAGACAACAGGTCCACCCTTGAGGATTGAAATAGCATCAGGGAAAGAAGCCTGAACATCTTCTTGAATTTCTTGGAGGGGAGAGGGTTCTAGACAAATTTGTTCCTAGGGAGTGATAATCTGAGTTTGCACAGGAATAGGGACTTGTGAAGGGATATAGGCTTTGAAGCCTGGAAACTTGTGGCGTCTAGGTTGCTTTTGGTTATGAATTGGTTGTTGGGTTGAAGAAGCATTCCTAAAACTTAGAATTATGGCAGGCTTGGATTGTACAACTGTTTCCTCTACCTGATTTTGAATTGGTATGAGAGGACTGGCCTTTACAAGGTTTGGTACTGTGTACCCAGGATGCTTGGTCCAAGAAGGCTGCCATGATAGAGAAGTTTGAGCCACTTTCATAGATTCAGTTTGGTTTGAAGGATGGACTTGTTTGAAGCTAGGAACAGGGTCCTGTGAAGGCTGAGGGCCTCTAAAACTTGGGATTTTAAAACTGGGAAGCAGTTTTGGAGGTGCAGATGGACTAACTTGCCTGAAGCTTGGAATTTTAAAATTTGGGGCTTCTTCAGCAGTAGGTTGAGCAGGTGTGAAAGGGAGAGGATGTTTGAAACTAGGAATGGAGGGGATTGCTTGGACCACCGGTCTCATCTGTTGCTCTTGAGCTGCCATCTTTATAGCAAGGTTTTCCTGTAAAACCTCCTCTTGTGTCTCTCACTGCCGGTCACGTTTTAATATTTCTATAAATTCATTAGCCTCCCCCTTTAGATTTAGGTACAACTTATTGAGACCATACAAAGTTATTATGCTGAGGTCATAAGACCGTTGAGGCCGACTGTACCCTGCCTCTCTTTTTTCATTGTCCAAAAGTCTGTTTAGCTTCAGGAAACTGCTCATGAGCTCATTGAAAGCATCAATTGTCTTAGGGGCAACATTAGGGGTGGGAGGGAGGTAAGCATCATGATGATATTGATACTCTACAGTGGTAGGGCTGTATGGCATAAAATCAGAGGCATTTGGGGACTGGTATTGCTGATATGGGGGCCAATAGCCTGTATTTAGATTAGGGGTAGGGGAAAAGCCATGATTCCCATAAAATTCTAACATTTTATAGCATCTAAATGCTGGATAATCATAAAAATGTCAAAATTAGAGCAAAAAGGTCTGCAACCAAAAAGAAACTGGATAATACCAGAAAGGGAGTCACCAGGTGATTGAGATGCTTCTGGAAGCTGAATAGACCAGGAAAACCACCAAAATCTTGATCTTTGATAAAATTTTAGGTACTTGGGCTATTGAAACCAACTGATTTGATTAGTAGCGTCGCCATGGTGTTGTTTGTATTGCCTCCAAAGGCTGGTAATACTAGGAGAAACACCAAATCTCTTAGTACCTTGATGAGAAGTTCATCAAACTTGTCCCATCAGGTGTGCCAGAAATTGTTGTCTCTCAGATTTGCACCCTTGCTAACAGTTGTGAAACTTCAGCAATCTAGATAAACATGGGAATGATCTCGAAGTGTGGGACCTTGCGAAATGAGATCAGACCTCCAGAGAAGGCCGACTTCCTCTTTCTAAGCTTAATGCTTAGAGAAATGCATCTAAACCTAGTGCTAATGCTTGCCGGGAAAAGGGTTAGAAGGAATATTAAAATGAAATAAAAAGTGATACACCAGATTTAAATTTGTTTGGCATGCAACTGAATCGACACAGTAATGATCTTGCAGCTAGAAAGACTTACACATACTCATATTAATTCTAATAGAGGTCAAGATGGAATAATGGAGGAATGAAAGAGACTGCTTTGTCCACAATACACAGCCTACCAATCTAAAGAGCAGACACAGTGCTAAAATAATAAAAGAGAGGCAAAAAATACCAATTTATATTGATTATAGAGGCCAAGTAGCCATTACAGAAATAGCCCAAAAGAACGACCAAAAACAATACATCTGTTTTACATGTATATATAGCATTTCCTATTTTGACCTCAGTTGGTTACAATCAAATTGCCCATGGCTGCTGATAGAAAAAAAAAACTCCCTAAAGGGACGTCTACCTACAGAAGTTATGGCATGAAAATATCTAGAATAGGGCAGACGGAAGATATTTCTGGTCTTCAATGTAAGCTGCCGAATAATCAATCTGCACTCATAAATGCCACAAATATCTACATTTGCACAAAAAGGGGCACTGAAACATCTAGTTGCTAAAGCATGCAAATTCAGATCCAAAATTTGACAGCGAAAATATCCTGCTCAAAGTCTGCCAAATGAAAGAGGAGGAAAAAATATGCACTTTTGCCTTTTGCAGTATGTTGAAATTCACTAGAATGGAGGAGATACAATCAGTCAAAGTTTCAATCAATTGTGTGTGTATATCGCTTTGCATCTGTATGCTTGTATATGCCTTTGTATGTTCCATTGTATATACAATGCAACTACGCCTTTAGGTTCACTTTATGCATTCATGCAATCTCCCTCCTTTTTGCCTTTTGCATATTCAATTCGCTTTGTATATACCAACATGCAAACACGGGCTTTACCTTTTGAAATGACCTTTGTATCACTCCTAACACGTGGCACCACATGGTTCATCGCTGAAATGAAGCTGGGACCCATCGCTAAAAAACTGCATCCCCTATCAGTTATTGGAAGGATCTAAAATAGAGCCGCTGATGTGCAATGTCTTGCTGAAATTCCCTTGCATCTGACTCTTTGTATATCTGATTGTACATGCAAACATACAATCGCAAATATACATACAATATGGAACTCAGAAGATTATCAACCATTTTGGACTTTTGCAACAGATCCAACTTGTATCTCTTCCATTGTATATATGCACCCCTTGACCTTGTACATGCAATATACAACTACAGACTTCAAATGATTATCTGCCATATTTGATTCTCCAGTCAGGTCTGCCTTGTATGTTTTCCCTTTGTATATCGGCCTTGTATATCGCATATACAATGTGAATATACAAGCAGAACTGTATTCAATCACACTTGTGCATTGCAAACATACATTTGACCCATGTATATGGCGTTATATATTCCCTTTGTATGTACCCCTTGTATGTCTAAACATACAATGCGAATATACAATCAAAAGATGCATACAAATATGTCTGCTTTTGTAAATCAAAATGCATATCTTTTCGGGTCCAGGGGTTGTATCTTAGGAATGCATATGTCCTTGTATGTTTGATTGTATGTGCAAACATACAATCGCAAACATGCAATTGGTGGGCCCCTAGTTTTGTATCTCCTCCTTGTATCTTCCCTTTGCATGTCAAGATACAAACGCCTTTGTATATCATCCCTTGTATGCGCAAACATACAATGGCAAATGTATATTTTACTTGCATCGTCGGCCTTGCATATTTGCCGATATACAAGCACCTTTGTAAATGGCCCTTCTATGTCGACCTTGTATGTTGCATTGGCCTATTAGCGAGACCACGGAATGAGACAGCGATAGTGATTTTTATGCCGAAAATACCTTTGTATTCTTTGCCTTGCATATTTCTTTTGTATGTCTTCGTTGTATGTTTCTTCTGTATGTCTTGAACATACAATGTTTTCATGCATGCAAAGAAACATACAATTGCAAGTTGCATATAAAATGACTAAGTACAAGACTGATAAATTTCTGCGATGGAAAATACTTGAAGCTAAAAGATTTCTGGGTTTTTCTGGGTTTTCTGCAAGGAATCTTCAAGAAATATTTTGAGATTTTTTGGCAAGGCATAGCATGAGTATTTGAAGGATTTAAGCCTTACAGGGTCATTTTCTAAAGGATTTTCAAGGAAAATACGAGGTGAACTATTTAACTCTGGACGGAGGAAAATAGGTCAACAATAATCTTCCTAGAATTTTAGTTATATTGAATGACAAAAGTACTTAAATATGGCTATAAAACCATCAAGTTGAGGCCGTACTAGTGACTTAATATGTTGTTAAGTTAAACTTTTCCTTTTTTAGGTAATTTGATTTGAAAGGGGAAAAATAATTATAAGCATGTATAAGGAGGAGTTTTTTTTTTGTCTACCTAATGTGTCTTTTGATGGATGGAGAATAGATAAGTTACATATCATTATCTACATTTCAAATCAACTTCAAATAAAATCAATTACTTTTCAATTATGGGAGATATAATAGAAAGATAAGAGGATGTTTTAGTGGTGGAATCAATTATAAGGTTTTTTAATTGTCCAATTAATTTTCACACTTAGAGTTTTTAGGTGTATTTGATTTGAAAGGAAAAAGAAATTATAAGTATTTAAGAAGGAGATTCTTTTTGTCTACCAAATGTGTCTTTTGATGGATGGAGAATAGATAAGCTACATATCATTATCTACATTTCAAATCAACTTCAAATAAAATCAATTACTTTTCAATTATGGGAGATATGATAGGAAGATAAGATGATGTTTTAGTGGTGGAATCAATTATAAGGTCTTTTAGTTGTCCAATTAATTTTCACACTTAGAGTTTTTAGGTGTATTTGATTTGAAAGGAAAAAGAAATTACAAGCATTCAAGAAGGAGATTCTTTTTGTCTACCTAATGTCTCTTTTGATGAATGGAGAATAGATAAGCTATATATCATTATCTACATTGCATATCAACTTCAAATAAAATCAATCACTTTTCAATTATAGGAGATATGATAGGAAGCTAAGAGGATGTTTTAGTGGTGGAATCAATTATAAGATTTTTAGTTGTACAATTAATTTTCAAACCTAGAGTTTTTAGTTTTCAAACCTGGAGTTTTTAGGTGTATTTGATTTGAAGGGAAAGATATTTTTTATAAGCTTGTCAGAAGGATTTTTTGTCTATTTGATATGTCTTTTGGTGTATTTGATTTGAAGGGAAAGATATTTTTTATAAGCTTGTCAGAAGGATTTTTTTGTCTATTTGATATGTCTTTTGATGGATAGAGAATAGATAAGCTATATATCATTATCTATATTGAAAAAACTTTAAATATAATCAAATCATTTTTCAACTAAGGGATATATGTTATAAAGAAATTTTTTTAGATGTATCCACTTTGAGGGAAGAGATATTTTTTAATAAGCTTTTGGGAAGGGGATATTTTTGTAAGTTTTAGTCATAAATAATAGAGAGAGGCTAAGCCAAGTAAGAAAACATCCTAATCTACAATCAATTAACCATTATATTAGTACCAGGGTTACTTCTATTGTGGCATTGCCCCATCGAAATAAAGATCATGATATTTGTTGTCATGGAACAAGCCTTCCAACTAATGTGAGAATAATTCATTTGATGTAGACATGACAATTTTTTAATTGTAGAATCAATTTCAAGACAAACATTATTAAGAATTTTCCTAAAATAGATACTAAATTTGAATTTCAAAATTAACTAAATAATAAATATTTTGTAAAACAAGTCACATCAAAAGAATAAATTATGTGATCATGTACATATTTGCACCAAAAATATTTAACAAGTTATAATTCATTTTTCATTTGTATTTAAATTATCTTTCTATATGGAGGGATTTTATTGTGAGGAGTTTTGTTGTTGATTTTTGGAGACTCTAGTCTTTGGTTTTTAGGTAGAAGGGGATCACATGCCCCTTCTCATTCTTGTAAAGATATAGTGATTGGTTCTAATTTACCATCTAAATAATGACATTTAACCCAAGAAGATGAATTTGAAGTGCTTACAAAGATAGGGCCAAACTTGGGTGAGTTTACAATCCATATCTATAGATTGTCACCTTTTCAATGTAATGGAATAGTCTTTTTTTGCCATGAGACTTTCTACAAAAATCCCTACACAAACCAAATAAAAATCTCATTTCTCATTAGAAAGCCTTTGATTGTCTAAGTTGGATGAAATATTAGTTGAACCTAGCTAATGACTATTCTATAAATAATAGTAATCTTAGACCATTCATTAGACATGCTAGAAACTCATATTCAAGTGCTTTAAAAACTAGAATTGGACTAATCCTAAGGCATCACGGCTCTGATATAATTTTAAAGTTTGAGATGGACAAAATAAACATAAGGCCTAATGTCTAAGGATTAGCCACAAAACCAAAATGAGTATAATGTTATTCTATATTGATTGAGCATGAATGATTAATTGTAAAAAGAGTACTAGTGTGTACATATATATGCCTCTTAGATGAATGATCTACGATTACACATGTCTAAGAGGTCATGAGATAACTCCCAATAAGGAGATGAGTTAACTTAGTCCACTAAAATAGAGGTGGCCCTTGATTAGATTATAGTGGCACCCAATTTCCATCAATCAGGAATTAATGACGTAATGGTACTCTTTAAACCCCAAATCAAGGGAGACACGTGTATTTATTAGCTACCTAGGTGAGGGCAAATAAAATATCTAATTATCTTAAGTAAACTTAATAAATAGGCGCAATATTACACTTAGATAAACACTATCTGAGGTGATGCATAATATTACACCAAAACAAATGTAGGAAGTAGGTATAATAAGAGGCTCTATATCACAATAGGGAAGGAATGAAATTAGTAAATATACCATATTTAGGAACAAACCCAAGAGGAAAATACAAAGAGGATGCACCATAAGGGTTGACTTTAGCACTAATATTTTGAAGCATTTAAAAAGCCTTGAAATGTCTTAGAAATCAATAAGTCACGTGAAAATCTCAAGCCAAATTTTTAGGATCATCCATTTTGGCTAAACTAACAAGATTATGTTCAAATTATTGTTGTTCCAAATATGCTTTATAACCATAATCTTCATTATCATGCTAAAAAATAGGAGTAACCATAATAGTCCTTGTGGGAACATCATTAGAGAATTCATTTTCAATAGATTGGGTCATTTAAGAATTCAAACGAGGGCTTCTCCTAAAGGGAAATTGAGGATGTGAATGAGACCTTAAAATACAACCAAAACTCTAAAGGCCAAATGATATAAAAGGATGTAAGATCTTGATAAAATAAAATAAAAATAGTAAGCAATCAAATCTAAAAGTAAATTAACAAATGAAACTCTAGAGGCAAAAATATGGGTGGGTAGGTTAGGGGAAAACAAGATCAAATAGTGAGGTACAAAACCCTAAAGGAATGTATGTCTATGAAGCACAAATAAAAAGGGAATCCAAACCATAATAAAATTTAGTAATAGGATATGCAATTAAAAAATAGATTTAAAAACCTTAATGAAAGAATGATAAACCCTAAGGACAAAACGCCAGGTTGTGTAAGAAAGTTGGGTTCATTAAAAATGTAAGGAAAAATACACACCCTTACATAAAGTAATCTAGGATAATTAAATAATTTAAGCAATTAATTAACAAATAACCTAGATAAATGAGTTGGGGTTAGAAATAATAAATGTTAAATTAAATGTAGAAAGTAGATGAATTTAAATGTGATACTTAGCTAGATTCTAAAGGTGGGAAAATGATGTAGAAGATGTCAAGTACTGATTTGTTATGATGTATTATTAGAGCTTTCTTAGATGAGTGTCTCAAATTTTAGAAATTGAATATATTTTACCCTAGTTTAAATCCATGCCTACTAAATTGATCTCCATGAGTGAGAAATGATATAGTGTGCAAAGTTGAACCTATACCTTTAGGAATGAACTAGAAAAAATATGTTTATTGGAAATCATCCGCCTCTATCTTTTGATATTTAAATTTTGGTAAGGACTAGTGGTGTTTGCAAAGAACTTTAGAGAATCTACTAAATCATGAGGGTCGTGTTCTCCTCCATCAAACCCCTAGTTCAACTAATTCAACAACTTTGGAACAATGATTAAGGACAAGAAGGAAGCATGCAACATGCCTAGAATGATGTCACAAGTAGACATTGTAGAATTGATTTCTCTGTAAGCTATTTGACCTAGATATTGTTTCACATTCCAACATTCTTAGATGATTTTGAAATAAACAAATGCAAGCCTTTAAATACAACAACATAGCACACAAATAAACACAAAGGTATGCTAGGTCAGCTCACAACAACTAGTAGGAGGATGTTGGTGGGATTTATTTTGAATTTGAATTTTAAAAGTTTAGGGTTTAAATTTGCGACTATGCAAATGACCTAGATCAAGTTTGCATCTGTGAATATGATCCAAGGTGATGAATGGTATATCTAAGAGTTTGGGATCAATCTCTAGGGATGAGTGACATGGGATTGGAATAGAGTGATATCATGAGCTAGATTCATATAAGAATATGTCACTTGTAGACTCATTATTACATTAAGAACACTCTAATCAAGAAAAACATAAAACATAAAGAGATAAGTCATGAATATGCAATTTTTATCATTACATTTCTATACAATTGTTTTAAAAACAAATAAACAATTACACCTTTCTTAAAAATTAAATTGGTATAAAAACTTTCATAAAAACACTTTAGAATAAAATTTATAAAGGAAAAGATTGAATGAAGGAGAAGATGAAACCCATTGTCCTATAGCATATTTACCCTAGAACATTTAAACAAAAACTATTTTTAATAAATTAAAGAAGTCAAAGCCATGTTCCGTAGAAAATTTAAAATCAAGGCATTTAAACAAGAACGTAAGAAAAATTAAATTAACTAAGTCTAAGTCAAGTTCTATTGACAACGAAAATAAAAATTAAATTAAAGAAGTCAAAAGCCATCTTCCATTTTTTTAAAATTAAAACAAAAACATTCAAAAATAAATTTTTTAATTAAAGACGTCAAAGCCATGTTCTCAGACAACATTGGCCTTGCATTAGATACCATTTTTACCTTTCTTACAACACAAATTGATATTTAAAATTTTTAGAAGAAATCACACATTTTTACGAACTCTGAAATAAAATTGAAGTTTATGTTTGAAACTGACGTTATTTCTTTAGCATGGTGAATTCTCAATACCTTCAGTGAATTTGTAAAAGTCTATGGAGAAAAAGTTTATACACAATTTTCTCCCAAAAATCTTACAAATTCATTACATAAACTGTACGAAATATCCTATCTTTTAAGTACGTTTAATGTTAGAACAGATAATATTAAACAGAGGAGGACAAATTCATACATTTTTGGCAGCTACGTAGTATACAACATAAAAATAATGGTATACTACAAAAAAAATCTAGCTAGCCTGTCTCTACTGTTGCCTTCGATGGTGTTTGTATATAAGTCTGAATTCATTAATGTCGTCACAACTCTTGTACATATTCTATGCGGCGCAGAATAGTGCCATTCGAGTCCTTATCAGAGTGGAAAGACAGAAGCCATGGAGGAGCTTCCAACTACATTTAAGCTGTGGTTGACATTAAAAGTGTTCGTACTGCCCTTGTGCTCATGTTTCCCGCTGTGATAAGAAAGCTGACATATTCCCAAAGCTTGCAGAGGTGGACAACTGGATACGGGAAGAGTTTCAATATCACCACAGACCAGTATTTGATAGCCTGTCACGTGGATGCATGACTGGTTTGTGGCTGGGCCAGTTTCATGGCAAATGATGGGTCCCTCAACTCTCTTTCATTTCCATGGAGCATGTTAATAGTTTGAACATAACTATTTTTTAAAAAAAATTAAACTTTATTGAGTCGTTAGTTAACTACTCACAAAGCGAGCATCCTATAATCTCTGGGCTGTATACGTTCTCCCTAACGTATATAGTGGGCGAATTGAGTTTCGAGCCTGTGACCATTGTCCATGTGTTTCAACAGCTCAATCATCCTGTCTACACCTGTTACTAATTTTTGTTCACACTCAAAATTAGTTGGACCTAAGTGTAGTTGTTCAGAAGGAATAAAAGAAAACTTCAAAGTTACGCATCCCTTGAATGGTTGATGCCTTGACAGAGTATAGAGGGAATCTAGTTGTCAGGATAACCCATCAGTCCAATTAGGACTGATAAGTTATCATGACAAAAGAATTGATTATCAAGAAATCAAACATTCAAGGAGATACAGTTGTTCTACACAGTTTGATCTTTCAGGGGTTATAAGTTAAATTGATTATTCAATTAATCAGTTTTGAATAAAAGAGAGAAAGATATTGTATTACACTGTTATTTCATGTCATGTTTTGAACATACATTCAGGTATTTGTTACTTTATCTCATGCATTGATTGAAAAAAGGAAATACATATACATCATATGCATATGATAAATTAACTAATCATGTTTAAAAGAACTATTCAAATGTGTCTCACACAAGTCGTGGGAGTAACTAGATTGAGCAATTGCAGACATGCAAGCTATGTATCTATTTGATAAAAGAAAAAGAAATGAACATCTGATAAATCTAAACATCCATTTTTGCCTGATGATGAAGATTGCTGTTGAAGCCAGCCTTCAAGTCTTCAGTCTTTAGTCTTCACTCCATGCCATCATTGGTTGAACCTGCCAAATTTTGGGGACAATCCCATTAGTGCTCTAGATGTTTATAGTTATCACATGCTTTTATCAAACAAAGACATCTACTTATCACATCATGCATTTAGATGAGGAATCAGATCAGATAATGACACAAATCAGGAAGAAATCATGAAGAAAATCAATCAATGCTATCAGGTACTTTTGTATGCTAACTTGTTTGTTCACTGTGCAGGTATAGGACAAGTTTTGTTGCTGATTTGGAGACAAATAAGCATGTGGATTAAAATGTGGCTCCCACAAGGGTTGAGCCCAGCATGCTTCTTTCTTACTTAGTCAAGAAAGATATCAAGAGTAATGGACAAATGACATCATATGTTGCTTCCTCATGCCATGTTATCAAGAGCTTATGTTCATATGAGATACATCAAAAGCAGAGATACCATTCAATGCCTTGCTATGCAATAAAGAATACAGGTATAATTTCAAAGATGAGACAACTTTCTACATCAGGTATTCTTCATATTATCCTCATATTGCTAAAGATGATCAAAGTTTAACAGTTATATCACATTTGAGTTGCAAATGTCTCATAGAGACAGTCAAGTAAAATGCCACATGGAACAACAGATGAGATAGTCTCTAAGATGAGACAGTCATATAATACACTATGCCAACTTGACTATCATAAAAGAAGACCTCACCATGATATATGAGTGTAACAGTCACATGCTAGAGGAAAAAATGCAATGACAAATGTATACAACATGCTCTCTGAAGGCACTCATCAAATGATAAAGACTGTCACTTACTACCAGAAGCCTTAAAAGAAGAACAAGCTATGGAGCAACCACATATGTCACCATTGCATGATAGTCAAGTACATATTCAAAAGCAAGAGACTATCATGTATAAAGCACAAAAGGACTCAAATGCTTAGAGCATTATGAAGTATTAAGAATGCAACAGTCCAGGGACAACAGGGTGGATTCCATGCATTTTATCAACTGTCTTGATCAAACAAAGCTTCATCTTACATGCCTAAAGCTATAGTATTGCAATGGTGTAGTTAAGAAGGTGACATGCCTCAAGCAGAGATACAGTGCAAGATCAAAGAGAGACACGGTCACTTTCACCATGAACAGGCAAGAGATAGACAGAGTATATTTTAGTTGTCAGATCCATCTACAGAAGTGCATCAATGATGAAGGAGAAACAACAGAAGAGGATGCTACAGTATTGGTAATTGACAAAGAACATGAAATTCACAAGTCTTGAATGGACAACTAATTAACAACCATCAACACAAATGCATAAAAGGACAACAACAAAAGGAGATTTGGTACAATGGATGGATGTCCACTTTGTAAAAAGGCAGCCACCATAATGACAAGTGCTAGTAACAGTCATATTTGAATAGTAGTAGCAGCTTGAAGACAGATATAGACAGTCTAGAAGGGAAAATAACAGTCAAGAAGCCTGACCACGAAATCATAAATTGTGAAAGAGCTGCTACAATATAGAAGACAACCATACAAAGGAGGCCTCTAACAACCAAGGAGGCATGCAAACAAATGCATAAGTATGGATAGGCAGCCATCTTTCACAACCTTCATACAATGATCAAGGAAGATGCATGAGAACAGACAAAGGAACAATAGCTATAGTAAAGAAGGCAGTGATAGAGGGTTGTAGAAGAGTAGTGTGCTCCTAATATACAGAGGAGTAAGAAGTATGCTAAATACCTGGAGTCTAAAAGATACAAAGGAGGGGGTATTCAGTGATGCCCAATCTTATTCATTTAGTGAGCAGAGCTTAAGGGTCTTTCAAACTCCATACAGGTTTGTAGGACCACACCTTCCAAAGGCTATCAACACATGTTCAATGAAACAGATGTCCCTTTGAGATTAAGACAGTGCAGAGACATAAGAAGACAAAACATGAAGACTAAATATGCATATAAAGGAGTAGCAGCAATCAACATGATTGTATATAAATGTTGATCATATCCCTCGATGCAGTCCAGTGAGGAATAGTTCTTTTGACTATTTTATCAGTCCAAATATAGCCAAGGCATATGGAACATCATCTCAGTCTCATTAACTCTTGAGAAGGTATGTTTCTTGAGATCACAGTGACATGGTATAACATAAAAGTGAGACCATGATTAAATTTGATCATTATCGATCATAGGTCTATCATACAAAAGATATATTGCCATGGCAATTTTTTATACTAGAATGAATCAACAACAAAGTTGCAGTCATAGCTCCAGTATAGAATAGCCCTCATCAAGGTACAGGCAGGTTAAAATATGACAAATATTTACCACTTTTTATTGTGAATAGAAAGTAAAATTATTGATAAAGGTCTGTTCAGGCAATAAAGATAAATAGCAAACTGGTAGCAAGCATTAAGTGAGCTAGTATGCAGAAAAAGAGAGTTTAAATAACCAAATATAGCTCCAAGCAGTTCTCAAGAAACACATTCTCATGTCTGTTACAGTCATGCTACAAGTGAAAGAGCAGCCACATAAATAAATATCAGCTTTAAGAAGATCGAAACCCTTACAGTCCTTGTGCATGAAGGAATGCCCAGACAAGTACAGAAATGTCATACCACAGTCAAGAATGACTTTTTTGAAAAAATATCATATCAAGTTGCAGGAAGAGGGTGGAATCACTGTTAAAAAGCATTGAAGGATTTCTTATCACTCTGTTTATCTTGCCATGAAATCATAATAATCTCTACAGTCTTCAAAATAATGAACATGGAACTGTCATAAACTTCCCATCTGAAGCATTGAAATGGAGTAACAGGCACACATGACTATACTGGGGCACTCGCCAACATGGAGAAAACACATATTGGAAGCAGTAAAAACAAGGGTTTTACATTTTTTTGAGAGTTACAACAAGTCTAGATAGCAGCATAAAAAGTATTGCCGCATTGCTTATCAGTGGAAACAACAGGAAGACCATCTTAAGCAGTCTATGGAAACCCTCAAAATATCATGATGAATTTCAAACCCTTAGTATTAATAGAAGGTGCTTCTACTTCAATAATGCTTTCAAACCCTTATTATCATCATAGTAAAAGTTATAGTATAAGGAAAACAACGGTATGCAGAGGAAGAGATAGCAAAGAAACACCCAGTTCTTATGGTCATGGCCACAAGGCCTTTTTCTTTAGGAAACATCAAAGATCTATGTGTATATTTAAAAAGCCTTTATCATCAAAGTGAGCTAAAGTCAAGAAAAGGTGCCTCAGAAGGAAAAGCAACAAACTTACCTCCACTTTCCCGCTCAGACCTTGTCAAGAAACCTTAGAAATCACATGGAGAACCAGTGAAAGGTTCAAACCCTCGGCAACATCATGGCGGCGGCTCAGCAGAGCCAAAAGAGCAACAAACACAAATGATGTTTTAGGGTTTCAAACCCTTGTTTTGTCAAGGAGCCCGATGGGTTCTTTTTCCCATCTTTTGACTTATGTCAAAAAAAAAATCAAATAATTACCTTATCTAATGCCATCGAGGTCAAAACATCAATCATCTATTACCTAGCATCATTGTTAGAGGTGGCCGATAGTGGGGAACTTTGTGTATTGTTTGAGATCAAATGGTGGTCAGCGGTTATAAGGATGTGCATTTTGCCTTGTAAAGAATTTCAAATATTATTCATTACCTTGGGTTGACATTGCATGGTCGAGGATATTCCCTTTCATCATGTGCCTTTTGATAAAACAAAACTCCCTTAAACGGACACATATGTCATGCAAGATAACCAAATGAGGTCAAAGGGAATATTCCTTATGCTTTGAAGAGTTATCAAATGAGGACAAAAATGGCAGATAAGGAAGTTGCATATGGAGATATAAAGTGGTTTAGAAAATGTAATATATATGCACTAAGGCAGCAAAGGGGAGTCATAAGGATGTTTATGCATATTGTTTTGTGCATGGAGTGTCATGATGCATGGAGTGACTCATTTTTTTTTATCTTGCAGAGAGAGATAATGTTTCCTTTTATTGATCATGGAGTGATAAGGATAAATTTTCTTTGCCTTAATGTATATTTTATCATGCAAGTAAGTGTATTTTCTCACAAGGAGTTATAAGGATGGTATTAATCTCTAAAGTCTTAATTTTAGCTCATATCATGCAAAACAGGCAAATGTAACTGG
The DNA here is from genome assembly GCA_027924645.1 of Cunninghamia lanceolata. Lineage (NCBI taxonomy): Eukaryota > Viridiplantae > Streptophyta > Pinopsida > Cupressales > Cupressaceae > Cunninghamia > Cunninghamia lanceolata. The sequence goes on from BSBN01001019.1 coordinate 3,159,117, forward strand.
AGTGATAAGGAGTGATATTTTCTTCTAATCATGCATGATTTTACATACAAATCAATTGTAAATAAATAATAAAGTAATATTCTATAAATTACTTTATTATTTTCCACAAGTTGTAAAATAAAAAATTGAACAAATTGTAACCAATAATAAAGTAATTTTCTATTATTTTTGCTCAATTTCTTGCAGTTTTAGGCCCTAATTTTGAGGATTTTTTAGGTTGCTCGGGAATGAGTATTTTTAGAGGTAGTTATTTGCAAGTCCATATTTTTTGCATGCCTCTTGGAGAGAACAGACCTATATATTGTAAAGCAAAAGTTTGTTTTTGCTAGTTCTTGATTCTCATTCTAATTCAAATAGATTGGAGAATTCTTGTAGCTCATATTTTATAGTTTTATTGAGAGATTGGCAGGTTACAGGTTATATTTTTGTCTTCTTTGCAGAAATTTCCTTTGTTTTCTTTGAGATCAATTAAATTACCGTTCCTTTTAGTGCTATTAGTGAAGTGATTTTGATGAAATTTTGCTGTGCTTTATCATTTAAACCTTAAAATTATTGTCTCACTTCCTTGTTTACATCATTAAAGCATATAATCATCACAGGTCTTAGGTTGTGTTAACTAGAAATAGTCTTTTTATGTTGTGAAAAAACTATTTCCTTCATAAAACTTGTTTTCAAACCTTCCTTAGAATCACTTTTGTGGTACTTATGCCAAGTCTGTATTGTGTAGAAGTCATTTTTCTAAGAAAACATTATGGATCAGATTGCATTATCATTACCCAAATCAAGTGCATCACTATTTTATCTTTTATATTCAATTAATTTCTTTCTTCCCTTTTCCCAAATAAGTAAAAATATACATCTCAACAGAACATTTGAAGGGAACCAACCCATAATATGGAGGTCTAATTTCGTCATAGGGCACCCACAACCTGAAATTAGTCCCATGTTACACAGAATTGCAGTTCTTTACTAGCCTTGCATACAGGTGCAATTCCCAGTGATAACAACACCTAGGAGCTCATTTAATCATTACTATTAACCATAATGGTCTAAAACTTCTTTACGCCAAGAGGCATTCTACACTCACAGCAAGGGCTGAAAAATTTAGATTCACGTAAACAATTAAGATTTAGTTTCCATGTAAACAAAATTCATAAAATGTGTAAATAAATAAATTTGTGGAAGCCAAATGGATAGAAAAATAGAAAACTTGGGCAGTTATGGAGTGAAATCTTTATCACATTAAACAAAAAATAAATAAATTTGTGGAAGCCAAATGGATAGAAAAATAGAAAAATTTGGGCAGTTACGGAATGAAATCTTTATTAGGTTTGAAGAATATGAAAAGTCTTGTAGCATAGTCTCTTTAAATTAACTCATGTGAGCATATCAAATATTCTAATGCAAGTAATTTAAAAATTGGAAGATATCTCTCAGCATACTGTAGATATATTTTTTTAAATATAAATATACTAGTATTACTGACAGTTTTATGTATAGCAGAATGGAGGAGAAATTATAACTTCTTACTTTTTCTTTTTTAAGAAAAATATTATTATGGTATTTATATTAGGTGTCTAAAACTTCTTATTACTGATGTTTTATGTATAGTAGAATGGGGGAGCAATTATAACTTCTTATTTTTTCTTTTTTAAAAGAAATATTATTATGGTCTTTATAGTAGGTGTCTAAAATTTCTTATTATTGAGAGTTTTATGTATAGTAGAATGGGGGAGCAATTATAACTTCTTACTTCTTTTTCAAAAGAAATATTATTATGTTATTTATATTAGGTTTCAATGTGTAATTTTGAGGAGTGATTATAACTTCTTACTTTTTCTTTTTTAAAAGAAATATTATTATGGTATTTATATTAGGCGTCTAAAACTTCTTATTATTGAGAGTTTTATCTTATAGTAGAATGGGGGAGAAATTATAACTTCTTACTTTTTCCTTTTCAAAAGAAATATTATGTTATTTATATTAGGTTTCAATGTGTAATTTTTGAGTCAAATTTATTGATCTAAAGTTAATGAGTTTGACTCAAAAATTATAGAGTTGAATCCTAATATAAATACAGTAATTTGATACAGTGCCCAAAATATTTCTACTTATCAAAGAAATATTGAATAAAATTTGTTGCTGCAGGGATCATGTTGATAACTGAGAGGGGGGGGTGAATCAGTTATCTTAATTACTTTAACTTTCTGTTGTTCTTTAACAACTAGTGTAGCATCAAATCTCATAAGCATGCATAACCATGAAAGCAAAAATAAAATCAATACACATAACACAATGATTTTGATGTGGAAAACCCTGTTAAGGGAAAAACCACGGGGTGACTAACCCAAGATTGTATTCTCTGTTAAAAGAATAGATATACAAAATGACACTTGCCAATTAGGGCTCACTGCCTGAGCACACTGCTCACAAGAGGCTCACTGCCTATAAGAGACTCACTGTCTACAAGGTATAAAGAAAGTAACAAGGTGATTGAACTGATGAGAAGCATCCACATATGCTAAGGTTCAGTTCTGATTAAGCTCAATACATTGATCTATTGCACTTCATTCTTTCTCTTCTTTGGTGTTGTTATCCTGTCACATACCGAACCTGTATAGCTGCTTCCACACTACTTTCTTCTTTTCTTCGCACAACACAATACACCACACACTCCTTCACACCTCAATCAATTTGGTATATATATCTGCACTAAGGATTTCAACATCTTTCTAGTCGGCATCCAGAATACTCAATATTTTTCCAAACTCTGATCTGTCGGCTGAATCCTTGCATACTAAGTGATGCGTATCAAAGAGATACTTATAGAAGTCATCAATCATGTTGGCTAACCATGAATGATCCCTCAAGAAACTTGATCACCATCAATTTCTCATCCAGATTAAGGTTTGATGCTCTGTCGGTCAGTTCTTCCTCACTCTACTCTGCCAAACAGGAACCCAACACTTAGGTGCTCATATCTCTTCACTTTTTCATCACCAGAGGCTCAATCTCTAGAATGTATCAGTCATGGTACTCCTCTTGACTTCCCCAAGTCCGCACTTGCTGAGATACTTACTCTGAGAGATCCGAACCTGATTGTCAGACCTTGCTGCATGCTCTGTTCTTGGTCACCGGACCAAAATACTCTTCAATCTGACTTCCGATATAGACATACCATGTCCTATGGATGTGTGGGATGGACTTTGTTGCCATCAATGACAACATTCATGAAGCCACACAGTGTCTCTTGTCAACAATCTCCCCCTTTGGCATTGATGGCAACACTTAGTGAAAAATGACTAAGTGTCACACTATACTCCCCCTTGGCTGATGCTCTGTTCTAAAGTACACTTTTCCAGAGCTCCCCCTTAGCTAGATTCCTCATTTTTCATTGCCCCCCCTTTGACATCAATGGCAAAGGGTAGAATCCACACACCAAAATTCTCAAAAATCCAACTATACTTAGCCGCATAAGTATATATACATGTTATACTTACATATACTAAAGTGTATCTGCAAAAATTGTCTTCAACTAGACAAATTCTGTTGCCCAATTCTGCTTCATCCTGTCCAAAATTGAGATGTGACCACTTAACAGGAATGTAAAAGCTTCTACCCTCTTTAGATTTGTCAGATCACTGGTCCGGGCTGTGGTCTGAGCATCAGTTAGAGCCTCATGCATGGCCTCTAATTTAGGGATAATTATCCCTCTAAGTTCACCCATCCTACTTATTATATTCTTCCTTTCTTTTTCAAGTTTCTTTAGTTCATTTAGAATGACAATAGTATGATATTCCTAGTTTATTATGGATGTGGTGAGAGGATCAAAATTCTGAGATAAACTTGACAGTTTACCCTCTTGTTCTTTCACCTTCTTCTCAATATCCTTTGTCACTTTAGACTAGGATAAACACAATTTATATATTTCTCCTCCATCTTTAAGAGCATTTTCTAAGCTCTTTATCCCAATATCCATATTTCTCCTATCATTTGTTATTAGCCCTTGCACTTCGGAGAATCTCTTATCCAAAAACTCTTTCCGGACTTTCTCTTCTGCTGCTTTCTCTAAAGAGTCAAAATGTGTATTAACAAAATTAACAAGAGATTTCATATTACCAGATGAGGAGGCGGAAAGATCCTTCTGGAAGGATGGCATGATCTTCTCCAACACACTGGATGCAATCTCTATTAGCTCACAGTCTTCCATGTGAGACTTCAGAAGCTTTTCTTTTGCTTTGGCTTGAGCAAAAGATGCTACCTTCATTGTCTGGACCGGAGAGAGGGAATCAAAATTGAATGGTCCTTGAAGTAGCTCTGATTCATCTAATTCCATCATTTCTTTTGTCAGGAAGTCTTTGACTGCTTCTGTAGTGTCTCTTGCCAGAGACAGAGTTTTCTTCCCTTCTGCAGCCTTAGCACTATCACCTGTGGTCTTCTCTGTTTGATCTTCTTCTCTTCCCTTCACTTCTTCTTCTTGACTGATTCTGTCTTCTTTTCTTTCTTCTCCTTCAATTCCAGAGTCTACTAGGGGATCCAGAAGTGAAGTGTTAACTTCTTCATGGACTTCCTCTTCCGAGACAGAGGAATCTAAGTCCTTAGTCTTCTCTTTACTTGTCTCCTTTGTCTCTTCTGCAACTTTCTCAGTAGAATCTTCCTTAGATGTACTTGATCCTTTGACATCCATGGCAGAGGGTTCATCACTTATGTCCTCTACGATAGGGAGATTGAATCTTTTATAGGCATTCCGGAGGATGTCTTCAGTCTCTTTAGCCACCTGATCAGTCTCTCCGAGCATCAGCTTGTTCATTCTGGCTTTGCTCTGGAACTCATCCTTGCAATCTTTGAAGATCATGGTCATTTGCTTTGGAGTGATGGAGGAATAGAGTTGAATAGCTATTTGTTCTCAGATCTCCATATCTTTTTCCTTAGCATTATCTTTTCTGAGTTCAAGTACTTTCTCTAAACTCTTGGGGATTAGAGAAATGATTTCAATGAATGTCTTATTATATATGTTTAGGTACTTAACTATGGCTTCTTCCAATATCCTTTTATCTACATCATTATACTCATCATAGAATTTTGTCATTGGTTGCAGATTCCCATCCACAGTAACTACCTTGACTACATCATCAATGGATAGAGTAGGCTTTTCAACAAACTCTTCTGCCTTTTCTTCCTTGCTATGACCGGTAGAGGGTTCACCAGATGTTTTCATCTTCTTCTTCATTTTCTTGACTTCCTCATCGGTCTCAATTTCTTCCTCATCCTTCTGACTTGTATAGGACCTTGTTGCCTTTTTCTTTGTTCTTTTCTCTCCCTTTCTGGATGTCTGGGCTTCCGGTTTTGATGCTTTTTGGCTCTTAGAGGTGGCAGGTGCAGAGCTTCTGGAGGATTTGGTCTGGGAGGGGGCTTACACCGAAGCACTTTCTTTTTCTGTTTCTTGCCTTTCTTTCTCTACCCTTTCCATCTTCTCTCTGTTGGCATCAACTGCCTCCTTTGATATTTCATGCCTCTTGGTGAATTCTTCTACTTCCCTTCTTACTTTTCTCTTGATCTCAGGCTGTCTTAGTTGAACATGAACTTTTACACTCAGCTCTTCGAAGGTTCCAAACCTTTCTGCCTTAGGGTCCTTGGGCTGACTCAGCAGGTGTTGGATATGCAGCTCTAAGATTTTCTCATCAACCTCATACCCCATTGGCATGATCCACACTATTCTCGGTTCCACTACCTCCATTAGGCATTGATCAGTGTCTACCATAAAGCACACTGTATCCTTGTATTTCTCAACCAATGATTGGGGGATTCTTTCTTTGGCTTGCATCATACTTTGAAAGTTCTTGAAGTAGCCCCAGAGTGTTGTATTATGTGCCTTGGCATCACCAAGCCCATGCATATAATCTCTGATTTGTATGGCTACTAGTCTGTCATTTTGCCATATCCAACCACTGGATCTGGGTAGCTCATTCATAAAGTAAAAGAACAAACACAGTATTAGCCCACCATACTTGAATGAGTTCTTCTTGTCCTTCTTGATCTTTTGTAGGATTTCCAACAGTTGGCTCAGAAGAAGCTCACAAAGATCATAATATATATTCTCCCTTAACATCTGATAAGCAGCATAGATTGTAGTTCTGGATACAGAATTCTCCCTGCTGGAGTGATATATCTTATAGCCAATTATCATAGATGCAAATTTGATATCCAGATCAGTGATATCTTCTATAGGCATTGCTCTCTTGTCAAATTTTGATCCGGTAGCCTCACTCACAGTTTGGTTTTTGACTGATTTGAGAGCAGGCAACCCACCAGATGAGTGCAATCTAGTTACCACCCTAATGGCATCCTTTGTGACCTTAAACGGCTTGATCAACCACATGAAATTGTCATGCATTCTGCTTAGAACATACCGGACCCATTAATCTTCTACAAAACAAGGGAAATGGATGCAATGTCCAAAATGGTTATCCCAGATGGCCTTATATTGGGGTTTAAGTTCAAATGACTCATCTTTCAGTTCCTTGTGGTAGATATCCATCAGCTTGGATTCCCCAAATTCTTCAATATTCACATGAATGTATGCCCTAACATCTTCTACATGCAAAACCCCATGCGGAATGCTAGAGAAGGCGCCTAAAGGATCAACTTCTAGAGATTTGTAAGGGTGTTTCTTGAACTTAGGGCATAGCCTATCAGTGATCTTCACAACATTTAGAGTAGCCATCTTTCAAAAGATTCAGAGAGAGATATTCAAGAGCAGAAAATACCTTTTACGCTTCTAGGGTTCACAATATGAGCCGGATTGGATTGTTGGATGAATCGACTATTGCAGTTGATCTTTGAGAGGTTTGAGACAATTTTGTTGTAGAGCTCCTTCTCTCTTCTTCTCAAATGCAAATGTGCAAATGATGAACAAATGAACCCTTTTATTTTTGCACAAACCCTAATTCCATTTTGCAATAAATGCACAACTTAAGTTATTCCAGTTGCCTTGTTTTCCTTTTTTCTGAGAGAGATCTTTTCGGATCACTGAGATGCACCTAGAATGATAACTTACAAAGTATCTCCCTTTCTTCAATCATTCCATCTAACCGCAAATAATTCAATTTTGAATTATACCAGATCTAACTGTGAAAGTCCTGCTTTTGTCGGATGACTGTCAAACCAGATTAATTTTGGATGATTAACCTTTTCAAACTCCTTGCGGATCTTTCATATCTTTACCAAGGGTTATTTAGATGTTTCTCTGAGAGCCCTTTTAATCTGCAACTTTCCATGTGCCAATTTTAGGCACCAATTGACTGGCTGGGGGAAATTGTTTTCTTTTGTGACTCCCCGTGAGCTAGAGCTCATCTATTTAGTTTCCGGAAGGAATATCAACACCAGATTCTGGTGCGGATCCATCCCCAACATTTTCTGTGCTTCTCTTTACCCAAATCTTGTTCATCTCCCTTTAAATTTCTTCTGCATTCACTTTTCCTTTTCCTTTGTCTTGGTTTTGATTATGATGCACCAGACCCTTTTTGTCTTGATTCTTACTTCTGTAGAATTTAGCAATATGACCGGATCTATTGCAATTGTAGAAAACAACATTTCTTTGCATATTTGATTGGTATCCTCTTGATCTATATTGATTAGCCATATGTCTCATTCTATTGCATGCAAAGCATCTACCATTGAATGAATTGTTTATTTACAAATTTCTACATTCATGAGATTTGTGACCATACCTTTTACAGTTAAAACATTGTTCGGAGAAGGATGGGTTAGTCTGATTCATTCTTCTTCTGCACTGATTTGCTTTATGACCAAAGTTATTGCAATTATGGTAGTATCCATTGGAGGATGGATATCTTTGAGCATTTGGTTGCCTTACCGGAGGTCTTCTAGCCCTGTTCCTTGGATTTTCTGATCTAGAGTTCTTCTGACCGGATCTGGAGCTTTCACCTTTCTCATACCCCAAGCCTTGCTTGTCATCTACCCTCTTTTGGCTTTCAAGAAGAACTTCAAGTTGAGCAGAGCTTATCTTGAATTTCTCTTTGTATTCATTTGTTGTTTGAAGATCCCTTTTAAGAGTGTCAATCTAATTCTCAAGTTGTTCTTCATTATCTCTAGCTTCTTCAAGATCAGATACTAGATGCCTGATTATTCTATCCATTTTGTGGCAATCTTCTGACTTCTCCTTGAGAGATTGTCTTAGATCATCTTCAATTTTTCTTTTCTCTTCAATTTCTTGGGTGAATTTCATAACCCCTGATTCCATTTCATGTCTTACCATAATGACCTCTTTTGATAGCTTCTCACATAACTTGTTCTTCTCTTTCAGATCTTCATCTGTATTATTGGCTTCACTCTGACTTGCTAATTGTTGAAGTAGTTCCTTTCTCTTTTTCATAGAGATACTCAGTTTCTCTTTTAGTTTATTTATGAAATCGTCAGCCTGTTTGAGTCTTTCCTTCAAGTTATTGACTTCGGAGTGAGATTGCTCAAGATCATCTAGGGTAGACTGAAGTTGTTCCCTCATACCATACATATCCATTGAGATTCCTAGATCTTCCTCAAGTTGTTAGGCTCTGTTTGGAGGAACTTAGCTCTGATACCAATTGTTGATAACTGAGAGGGGGGTGAATCAGTTATCTTAATTACTTTAACTTTCTGTTGTTCTTTAACAACTAGTGCAGCATCAAATCTCATAAGCATGCATAACCATGAAAGCAGAAATAAAATCAATACACATAACACAATGATTTTGATGTGAAAAACCCTGTTAAGGGAAAAACCATGAGGTGACTAACCCAAGATTGTACTCTTTGTTAAAAAATAGATATACAAAATGGCACTTGCTAATTAGGGCTCACTGCCCGAGCACACTGTTCACAAGAGGCTCACTGCCTACAAGAGACTCACTATCTACAAGGTATAAAGAAAGTAACAAGGTGATTGAACTGATGAGAAGCATCCACAAATGCTGGGGTTTAGTTCCAGTTAAGCTCAATACATTGATCTACTGCACTTCATTCTTTCTCTTCTTTGGTGCTGATGTCCTGTCACATACCAGACCTGTATAGCTACTTCCACACTACTTTATGCTTTTCTTCACACAACACAATATACCACACACTCCTTCACATCTCAATCAATTTGGTATATCTATCCGCACCAAGGATTTCAACATCTTTCTAGTCGGCATCCGGAATACTCAATATTTTCCCAAACTTTGATCTGTCAACTGAATCCTTGCATACTAAGTGATGTGTATCAAAGAGATACTTAGAGAATTCATCAATCATGTCGGCTAACCATGAATGATCCCTCAAGAAACTTGATCACCATCAATTTCTCATCCGGATTAAGGTCTAATGCTCTGCCGGTCAGTTCTTCCTCACTCTACTCTGCCAAGCAGGAACCCAACACTTAGGTGCTCATATCTCTTCACTCTTTCATCACCAGAGGCTCAATCTCTGGAATGTATCAGTCATGGTACTCCTCTTGACTTCCCCAAGTCCGCACTTTGCTAAGATACTTAGTCTGAGAGATCCAAACCTAATTGTTGGACCTTGCTGCATGCTCTGTTCTTGGTCACCGGACCAAAATACTCTTCAATCTAACTTCTGGTATAGACATACCATGTCTTGCGGATGTGTGGGATGGACTTTGTTGCCATCAATGACAACATTCATGAAGCCACACAATGTCTCTTGCCAACAGATCCTTCTTTTTCTTTTGCAACAATTTTTACATGTGGATATGTTTGTTTATTATTGAGAGTATTTTACATTTATTCAATTTATTTCATGGTAAATAGAATGGATCTCCGTCTTTGTAATTTAGAAAATATGTTTAAACTATATTAATGTTATCATTGTTGTTTGTGTAACCTTGACAAATATCCTTAAATATCAAACACATTTTGTGGAATTTTTAGGAATTCCAAACATTTAACAATTGCTTAAAAGATTGTTTTGAGAAGATATAAGGATTGTTAAGTGAATCATATGTGAATCTAAATTTTATCTAAACAATTATTTAGTCTTTTGAATCATAATGTAGCAATATCATGCTAAAAACTATAATTTTTTAAAGAGAATTTTAACTTTTTAAAAATGTAAAAAGATAAATTATAATTTTTGTCGAAGTCTTTAAAATCTTAAGTTATTATAAATTGCATATTCATGCTTAATAAATTCCCCTCTCTCTCTCTGGAGTTAATTTGTCTCGTTGTGGAGTTAATTTGTGTTTGTATGTTGTTTTGATTTTTTGCTCTTTGTTCTCAAATTAAAACCCTCTTTTAAGTCTCAAATTTTAAATATGAAGACAATATTGGTTTTGTTTATTATTAAGGGAGGTTCCAATTTTATTTTGAAGTTTACTTATTAGTGATGATGGGATTGGGATCCATGATATGTATCTTTAAATTAATACTAGAAAGATTGAGATGTCTGATGTTATGAGACAAATTTATATAAAAATATATCACTCGCACTAATTATTATATGTAATACACTCTAACCAAAATGATTCCAACATGTTGGTTGAAAAGGAAGATGACTATCATCTATTAGATGAGTGGTGCTTCTAAAAGCTATGTTTCAAGCTATACCAATCTATAGGTTTTCTCTTGTATTAGCCCCCATAAGTTTCATCTCCAAAATTACCAATACCATGATGAATTTCCTCTGGAAAGGCACTGGGGACCATTTCAAATACTCTCTTGTGGGATGGAAAGAGGCTAGTAAAGATAAAAAGAATTTGGTGGTTTAGGTATCAAGGGCACTCTTATGTTCAACCAAGCATCTTGGCTAAACTTGTCTCTAGAGATTTATATCTAACAAGAGGCTTCCTGGATTAATATTCTGAAAGAGATATACTTGTTTGGTGATAATCCCCACTGCCTTATCAGGATGAATGATTTTGCCCAATGGATCTTCCATATGGAAGGGAATGAAGGAGGTTAAGCTAGTGATAAGTTGGTTCAACTTCTTAATCATTCAAAATGAACATAACACTTTCTTCTAGGAAGATATATGGATATCTAAAAACCCACTTAAGGAGAATCCTCACCTTCACCTCTTAATGAACTTCCTTAAGGAATCTTGGGGTGATGAAGTCAAGGACTAATGGGAAGAGATGGTGGGACCAGATGGAATTTATAGAAAATGGAGACCTCTTCACCATTTTGAGGGTGCACTTGAAAGGCCTAGTAAGGAGCTAGTCTCTATCCTCCACAATCACAAGCCTAATTAGAGTTGGGAGGATGATGGATTAAGATGGGACCTTAACTTTTTGGGATGTTATTATATCAAGGAAGAATATAATAAGTTTATTCTATCTATCCAATATCCTAATTTCAATTGGAACCAAATTTGGCTCCCAAAGGCCCTAAGGAAAGTGTCTTTCTTTGGATTTGCTACCATTCTAGGATGCTTACGTGGGATCAATTGCAAAGCGGAGGTTTCTTAGGTCCTAGTCAATGCCTTCTATGTTTTGGTCATCAGGAAGATGGTGCTCACCTCACTCTTCATTATGATTTTGTGAAAGGTATTTAGGATAGATTTATTGATAGTTTTAATCTTAAGTGGGCTTTTCCATATACACTTAAGGAGGTTATTAAATCTTGAAAAAGTCTAGTGGCTCTAAATTTCCTTCAAATTCTCTAGCATATGATCCCCAATTTATTTATTTGGAAAGTTTGATTGGAAATCAACAACAAAATCTTAATGGTAAGGTTAAGTTCATAGACTAAGTTTGGCAGGAGGTTAGAGAGGCATGTTCTAAAAATCTAAACACTCTTCTACATTCCAAGTCCAAAGAAATGAACCCTTTTAAAGTAGTTATCTTTAGGAATTGGCTTGAGGTAGGTAAGCAAGTTAATGCTTCTCAATCAATGGTTCATGTCATTAAATCTAGAGGTCATTAGAGACCTCCACCACATGACTGGTTCAAAATGAACTTTGATGGGGCCTCTAAAAATAGCTTGGGAATCTCAGGAACTGGGGCCTTAATTTATAATTCACCAGGAGCCCTAGTCACAACTAGCACATTATTCATTGGTTCTAGTATGAATAATACAACAAAATTTGAGGGTCTTTCCTTAGATCTTAGGATGTTGACTCAATTGGGAATGCAAAAAATCATCATTGAAGGTGATTCTTCCTTGATAATTGATGGTTTAAAAAATAGAAAAATCTCACTCAAGGTTATGGAACTACATCAAGGAGGCAAGAAAACTTCTAAATTTGTTTGATAATACCCTCATTGTACACATCTTGTGGGAAGGCAATAAAGTAGTAGATTGGTTGGACAACCCAATATATAGGAAAGCTTTTATTCCTTTTTGTTAATTGGCAGACTTAAGGATAATGGGGAAAAAGCCTTAATCCACATAGGGATATCATTAATGGGGATAAAATAAGTTATATTCTTTCTTTAAAAAACTTACTAATGATTTGTATGGCTTCAACCCCGATGGGAATTTAAGGAAGCTTTGGTCCATATTTTGCAATGTTTGTTTTACTAAAATCTTTTTTGGTGGCTTGTTATTGTCGTGGGTTGCGGCCTTTTGCTTGTCTTTTCCTTTTTGGGTAGGTTAACTACTCATTAATAGTTTAAACTTCTTTCCACATTCTTTTATTGCTATTTGCTTAGTCTTTTTTAGTTGTTGTAACATCATAAATTATGATCCCTGTTGTCGCAAGCACAATTTCACATTATATATTTGGAACGTGCTTTAGTGTCCACTCCCCTAGCCCATTTTAGGTCCACATCTAGCCTTGGCCTTACCCTTTTAACCTAAGAGATGTGTTATCTTTCCTAAGACTTTACCGATGTCATTTGTCGAAACTGGGAATGATGTTTAGGTCCTGATTAGGTCCCCAAGGCGTGGTCCTTTGTTGAGCAAATCCCACTAGGACTAGGGTGCCCAATGCCCTGGTCCCGCCTAATTTCCTCAGGATTGTGAGGCACTCTCAAGGTCAGTTGTATCTTGGTTGACATTACCTCGATTTTGACATTTTACAAAAGCATGCAAACAAATCTTAAATTTAAAAATACTTGTTGACTCATGCCCTAAATTACACCTATGATGTCATATTTAAATCAATGCTTTTGCCACTATGAAGTATGAGATGATTATTATAGCGAAGCTTTGCCAAAATATATATTGATACTACTGCAAATTATTTTGTTTATCTTCTTCCATTGATTGAAGCTTCAAGAGGATTGAAGAATAAGTTGAAATCACTGACTAATAATCAGCTTGTACCACTTCATCATGATTTGGTATGGTTTCAACCCATTGTCACCTCCAAGATTTGGTTTCTTGTTGCTTCATTGAGGTGAAGTTGCAAATCTGAAGTATTTTCCCTTGGGTAGCACATCTTCCTTGGCTTAATTTATCATTTAATTGATTGATGCAAATAGGAATCGAGTGATCCCACTATACTGTGTCCCACTTTTTGGTCAAAGTAGGAAATTGAAGTCAACATTTTTAACCAAATCTTCACTTTCTAACACCTATAGAAACTAAACCATTAAGAATTTGAAGATGATATGAACTAGTGATTTTTGAAATGTTGTGTGTAGATTCTAAATGTATTTTTAAAAAAAATTTAAGAAATAGTTTTTGAATTTTTTACGTACTTTTAATAACTTATGTTTTATAGTTAACAAGATTTTTTAAAAGTGACATTTAGACCATAAATCATAATTTTTTTATAGAAAGGATTAAATTATTAAATTTTAAACACATATTTGTAATACCAATATCTAGTGCACATATATTTTTTCATAATTTTTTGTTACATATATTTTTTTAATTAATTTTTGAAGTGAGATTAATTATAATTCATAGTTTTATACCATACAACATAACTTTTGATGTATGTATCCAAATTAATTTTTTTTATGAAACAAGGACATCAATACCTAGTGTGTAGATATTTTTCATTAAAAGATTTCTCTATTTTTTAATTTTTCTCCATGTGTGGAATAGAGACCTTGATGTTTGGTGAAAAACCTATATTCACTAAAAAATAGAAAATAAATATAATAATCAAATGAAAAAGTATTCAAAATCATACTTTTTGGGCATATTATACTAACGGATACATACTTACAAAATATAATTTCTAAATGACTTCATTTGATCCCCCAAAAGGTGAAGCAAATTTGGTTTTTTGTCAATATTTAGATAGGTGTGGAGGAGACTCCATTGAGGTTTTGATTTAAGACTATGGGGTTCTTTCCAAGGTGGTTTGATCTAAGGGGTTTTTATCTAACCCCCTTTAACTAAATCCCTTTATACGAAACCCCTCAAGGCTTAAATGATTTTTTTTCTAAAAAAATGTGATTTCAGACAAAAATCAGGATGTCCCAAGTTTGGGACTTAGTAAATTATGGGATCACCTAATCCACTCTAATACACTTGAGTAGGGTTTCATTGATTGATGTTGTTTGTCACTATTCGTCACAATCTTAGACACTTAAGATTCAGAGCACACACTATTTTTTGTTGCTAATCTGGCTATCCATGAGGTAGGAATACCTAAATGGGGGTTTGACTAAGACAAACTCCTATATAGGTACAACTATTTTTCTCTTTATGCATGTATAGATCGCATTTGGAAGTTTCTGACATAACAATGATAGGGAGCAGAGAGCAAGTACAAAGGTTGTCTATTAGAACAAATCTTGCCCTAAAACCCTAGGACTAGGGCACCCAACACCTAGGTCCTCTTGAATCTACTCCAACTTTCTGTCATAGGTTTTGTCTGATCTCTATTTCTCTGTTCTGCTTCTATTTTCAATCTCTGTAATAGTTGTATGCATGTTTCATCAGATTTATCAATTAGGGTTTAGTGTTACATAGTTATATCAATTCATTAGTAATCAATCCTTCCTTTGCAACTGTTATGTTGTAAAATGTCCCCTAGGACTTTTACCTTCTAATTTTAGCTCCTAGGTCCCTTAGATTTAATCATGCATGTTAAAAATGAATCTCATAGTAAAATCCCCTGAAACCCATGTCAAATGGGGCTTAGGGGCCACTCGTAGGCTTAATCAAGTCCCAAAATAGGCCCCTGTACTTGGGTGCTCACGCCCTAGTCTAGACCTATTTTGTCGGGACCCAAATTTTAAATGTCTACAAAGTTTGACTATTAAAAGGTTTCCATTTGTCGGCCTATTCAATTTGAATTACGAATGTTTAGCGGGAATGCATATATAAACATATTTAGGACTTCATTTTAAACCTATATGGATAATGTGAACTTATGATCTTGTGCTAAGGCTATTCAAGGCTTTCATTGTGCTACAGAGTAGTATTGTTTTGTGCTTGTACTTGTTTGTTGCAGATTTATCTTCATCAATCCATCTCCTCATGGCACGAAAGATCTTCATCTCCCCATAAGAGCTTCACCTCCAAGGTGACATCTATTTTGTGTTTCAATCAATTTATCATATCATTTTCATTTTCCTTTATCCACCAAGGACATGCACTCTTTCTAACAACAGTGTTGGAAGGCTTGAATGCTATATTCGAGGCTTAACCGAGGCAAGCTCCTAAACACCACAACCCCCAACTGCTCTTTTGATTACAAGTTACAAGTGCATAATCTTGTGGAGAGGACTTGTAAGAGATCAGAGAAGAGGATAAAGATTTAGGATCTAAAGAAAATAGTGAAGAATATTCCTTTCTGGATGTGGGTGCCTGCACCAGTGTCCTCTCGATTACTATTGTCAGAAACTCTAAAGAAGGTTGCAGACTACATCACCTTACAATTCTAGATCTACAGAAAAAGTTGCTCCCCAAAGTTTCCATTTTCTAGAATTTGAAATCTAGTATGTATCTAATATGTATTTAGTGCCTTCATGTGCGAGCATTTGTCGTGTTTCATCTGTTTGTTTATGATTTCATGTAATTAGGGTTTAAGGCTTAATCGAATTAGGGTTTAACAAATTAATCAACAAATTCTAAATTTCCTTATCATTCCAAATGATACCAAACACGTAGCTGAGGCCTCTTGCAAAAGTTGTGATTCAACTTGGTTTAATGTCCTTGAATGTTATATGTGAAAGGAGGATTTAATCACACTATCAACCTCATCAACATACCCTCTTTTCATACATAACATTTTGGTGAATCCATGTTTTTGCTAAATTTTGCACCTTGCTGAGTGTTGTAAATCAGATTTGCAATCATATATTTCATTTTCATCTTCATACATTTATAGTGTTGTAAATCCTTTTGTTGTTCTTGGGATATAACATTCCCACAACACTATTCTTATCCAATCAATTGGTCATCAGTTTTCAACTTGGCAGCCTGGGCAATAACCTTTTTTTTTTTAATCATTTGTGCATGCATGCTTGCTTGTGTGTGTTATCATCTTATCTTGCATTTGTCTTATCATTTTATCTTGCATTATCATTTTATATTGCATCTTCTATCTTGCATCTGTATCGATCCTAGTAACCTACCTACCACAGATGGTATCATGGTGCTACATGGTATAGTGTTTCTTGTGAGCTTTTTTCTTTATGTGTCAATCCTACACATTGGATACATTGTCATCCTAGTTTTTTATACCTTGGTGCATAACATCCATTGCTACATTAAATAAAGGATTGCACTACTCAAGTTAGCATAACCAATCATCATAATAAATCAATCATTCTTGTTTCATCCATAATCATTTTTCTTGCATCCATCTTTTTATCTTCTCCATTTTTCTCTATTGTCCATTCATATTTTTTCCATCTTTCATCTCACTTGTTCTTCCCTCATTTCGAGAGCATACCCATGTTCTTCCAACTCGCCTATTCTATCGAGGGGGCATCATTCATCCCATTAATTAAATCAACCATCATGTATCCTTATCACCCTCGCTTCAAGTGATGGGCATCACTATCTCTAATCCAATCATATTCTTCTAAACCAAAGTCTTATTTTCAACTTAACACTATGTTTTATACTTCTTTAAAATTTTGTTACTTTATAACACCATATCAAAGAGGGGAAAAATGTAGACACTTAAAAATGGCTAACACATTTTTATATCACCTCCTCAACATATTTTATATTATTTAATAATAAATCACTTCATTCTTCTATATTAATTAAATAATTCTAATTATTTAATTAAGATATTTTCCCTCCACACATTAATTAAATAAATTTGAATGTTTATTTAAATAAAACTAATATTCTATTTCCTCCAAAAAAATAAAATTTAATATTTTATTTATTTATCCATTTCAACATGAAATTAAATAATTTATTTATTTAATTTCCCTATTATCTTCTCTCATCATAATTTCCTCTCATAACTCTATAAATCACTCTCAATCTATTTTGTTAACAGATAAATCAAGTCAGTTGACTAATCAATCTATTACATGATAGATCAATCAATTCAATCAACTAGCCAATCAATCATGTTAACTCCCATAGATCATGAGAGGACAAGGAGACTTGTCACTCTCTCATTCCTCTAAATCCTCTCAATCTTTCTCATCCATTGATCTCTTCAATCATCCTCTATCGTTGATCATGATTTCTGGAAAACTATAAATAAATCCTCTCTCAAGCCAAATTGATCCACCTTCATATTGCAAGTTTATGTTGTTGAATTATAGATACAAATCATCCATTATCAAATTGCATCAAGGTTATGCTAAAGTAATTGAGCAATCCACATAAGATATTATCATTAAAATCAAGGAAGCATAGCTATTGGAGCTTGGTTTACTCCTTTCCACTCCCTTGAGGAGAGAATTGCATTTGAAGGGAAGGTAATTGTGTTAGTTTTATTTGTCTTCATTGTTTGTTCTTCGTATGCACTTTTCTCATCCATGGGTTGAATGTGATAGGTTTTTCTGTAGTGATTTTAAATTTCATAAAACTTGTACAATGATTGGGCATTTAACAAATAAAGTACATTTTTCTTGGGGCACGTAAAAAAATCCTATCACCTCCACCTTCATATAATCTCATATTTGGTTTACTAATGCATTTTGATAATGTTGTTACAAACTTAATCTAACCATATTATGAGAATCGATCCTAGTTTTAAAATAGCTATCCACTACTTCCACTACCATAACTACAATATTAGAAACAAGAGCTGTGTAGCAACAGGAGTCCCCGCCAATTGCTGCCAGTATAGGGCGAGAGAAGAATATGGGGAAAAAATAGTTGTGCAAAAGTTAATCAGATTTAGAAAATTAAAATCAAGATCTTAGAACTGCAAGATATAGTGTTCACAATGCCTTCTACACAATCAAGAAATGAAGAAGAACAAATTTGTAAAGATAATTTTTGAATAGCTTGAGGGGGATATGGTCTTAAATTTGTAGAGAAAATCTTTGCATGTTCAAGATCAATAGGAAGAGAGAGTAGTCATGATGATTCTTGTAAACTAGAGTGCACAAATACTTCAATGGTGGGATTTGCAGCTAGTTCATATGTATATAGTTTTGATGAGCATTCCTTGAGGATGGGTGATTTAAGTTGTGGAAAGCAAGACCATTGAAGAGTAACAGTCATGGTGGCAGCAAATGCATCAGTGATATGTATAAGATGAAGCACTTCTTGTAATTCAACAGGTTTATGATAGTTGAACTTTATTTAATGCTTGCCTCCAATTATGTTTGATTGTCTATATCATGTTCATAGTTCATACTCTTTGTATTTGGAATAAATGCTTTTGTAAAGAATAGATTAAAGTTGCCATTAATAGATATCATTGATAGCTTTGGCAGATCAATTGAATGTAGGATCCACCACAGAGGTCAATAAACCAGTAAGTTAATTATGTAAACAATGTCTTTAAAAATAACCTGTAACAATTTAAAAAAGTAATAAAATAGCTTAATAACAGCTAAGAAAAACTCTTAAAAAACAACTTACAAAACATATTAAAAATAACTTGAAAGTACAAGAAAATTAAAAAGTCACAACAATTTAAAAAAAGTACTTCTGCTATTAATAAATCCTCATTTCTAATGCCTAAATTCCTTCACTATCTTAATAGAGAGACTCCAATTGTGAGCATAACTATCAACAAAGAATCGTGATTATGATGTATGTGTATATATTCACTCGGAAGAGCCAATAATGCCACCATGAAAACTACACTTCCAGAGCTAAAGTCATTAGCATACTGCCCATAATTTCTTTGTTCCTTGCAGAGATTCCTCTCCCTTGTTGGGTGCACAGAGAATATTTAAAACTTAAAAAGCAAAGAGATAGCATAAAACATGATCTTAGTATGAAAACTTTTATATGCAATTTAGAAAGAGAGAAAGAATCCACACAAGTACAGTTAGGAGAGTCATCCTCTATTAAGAAAATGATGAAATACTCCCACAACATAAGTAACCAATTAAACAATCCCTACTAGATGATTTTAAGAAAAGGTAATTCTCAACACTTCTAAGTTTTTTCTGATCTAAGAATAAACCAATCCAGCTTGTGAACTAGTGAAGAACCAATCCAGACTACTAGATGCATACACAGAGACTAACAAGAAATTTGTAAGTGGATAAGTATAAGAAACTATGCCCTACATAAATCAGAGGTCCTCTCATGACATGATCCTTGATAATATAAGTAAATGTTAATAGAGAAAATATATTAGGCATCTCAACTTATTCACAATGAGTTATACCCATATCAAATTATCAACCTACTACAATATGTAACTTGATAGATAATTTACTTATTAGTCCCTGCCGTAGGCAGGGTAACTATTGTTTTCACCGTTATATATTAGTTCCTGCTTCGATATCTGTGCAACCATAAAAATTTACAGTTTTCCTAAAGTCTCTCTTTTCCAAAGAATTTTGCAAAGTAGAAATTCATAAAAACTGATTTACTGATTGGCTCTCCGCTATTTAAGCCCATTGGTATTGAATTTTTGATTTGTTTAAATCTGATTTTTTTATAAAGTTATAAAATGTGATTGCTATGTTGAAAATTGAATCTATTTCTAATGTTTTGTCCTTGTTTTTTTTAGCAAACACATGTTCTGCATGCTGATTCGTGGCAATCATCTCTAGTAGGCTTGGAATAGGTATGGGCATTTGCTCTTGTTCCTTCTCCTTTATTGAATTTTGGTCAATTTAGATTGTTAATGATCTGAAGCCGATTTAACTCAGCAAGGAGGAAGAAAGAAAATCTTTCCAGTTGCATTTCTGTATCAATCAATACTTAAATTGCAATAATGAGCGGCCCAAATGCTCTATTTTCTTTGCACAACAATTTCTACGTGGGAGCATACCAGGCCACCATTAATGACAGTGATGTCCATGGCCTTTCAAAAGGTGAATCCACTGAGAGAGATCGTCTCGTCTATAGATCTTACATTGTCCTCTGCAGCTACCAGGTTTCGGTTCTAAATTACAATATGCATGATTTTTTTTGTTTTGATAGATCTTTGTTTTAGGTCACTCAGTTAGGGCTCTTTGTGTTAGGGTTTCATTTATTTAATAATGAAGGTAATAAGCTGCTAGTTCCTTGACTTCCCCCATATCATAGGAATGAATAAGTCAGTGAGGTTTCTCCTATCCTGATAGAGAAAGAGGGATCTCTTCTTAATCACAAAATGAAAAATGCAATCTGAATCCAAAGTGAAGGAGGCACCTCCATTTGAGCAAATGATAAAAACCACACTCAAGATTCCTCTTCCACACTATGTATGCCAGGCCTCAAAATTAGTATTGTTGGGGTGCAGTTATCTACCAAATTCTGACTGCACCCAATGCAGCCTAAAGTGCCTCAGGCATATGTGGTGTATTTCACCTAATTTCAAATGTACCCCTTTAGAAGATCAATGTAACAAAACACATATTTCATTAAAACCCTAAAGCATATTATTGTTACATTACATTCCAACTAGCTATTACATTCGTAGTCCATCTGGAACCAGTATTGCCCAAGATTTAATGTAGTAACGGAGGAATTTTAACTAGGAGTTTACACATATGTCAACAAATAGTTGCTGAACAATTTGGATATTAGTTTGTGAGTGGAAAACGCTAACCTGGTGAAAAAGGCAATAGACTGTCCTACATGTATCCTCATTGCCATCATAATGCTTCATTTACTTTTGACTAGAATGAAATTTTAAAAATGATACAGATTGGTAGAAGTCGCATGGCATGTCACCTTAATATTGATATCATGGAAGGAGTCAACAATAATTTGGAAAGAGATGCTTGGTATTCTAGTGCCATATTCTGGTGGCGCAGGTAGGCAGAATGCTGTTAAAAGTTATGAAATTTGGCTTTACGCCTACCAATTGCATTTGCTTGAAAGTTTATACGGTGTTTTTAAAAATCCATTTTGTCTATATCCTGCAATCATGGCATTCAATAGGACCACATTTCTTTCAGGCTTTCCATCAAATAGTTTATTGCCTTGTCTATGCTTCCACATCTTGCATACATGTTATGGTACAGTCTGGTTTATTGATTTTAGACATTCCTTCTACATTTTCAACTTTGCTAAAAATTGTGTGTCACATGTGCAGGGCATTTTGTCAAACATTTTGGCTGCTTGTCTATTGTGTGACATGTTCAGTTGCTTCCATATTTTTGGCATGCTTGAAATTGTCACATTTACCTTATGCTTTCTCTAGCTCTTAGATTAATAACAACATAAGACTTGCGGTTTGTTATCATAATGTATAAATCTTATTTATGTTGCAAGTGTGAATACCTAATTTAAATTTTCAAGTTGTATTATATATAGGAGTATTGATTACTCTTAACGTAGGGTATCATTATTATAGCATGCGTATAATGTGATATCTTATTTTAACAATGGGTATGTGCTCTTGGAAATTATATGTTATATATACATATGTACTCCTTGTCATTTCTAGTAATGCATAAACCTATAGTTATTAATGAAGTAAGACTACTTATAACTTTTGTATCAAATTGTGGTTGTAATTATGAAATCCTTGTGCAATAGTTATAGGATTCTTGTTCTTTATATTGATTTTGTCAGGAAAATGCAATTGTTGTAGGTCAATATAATAAATTTTAGCTTTGCATGTCCTCTTTCCATAATGAGTAGTGTTGAACACTTATGCTTCTTACCAGTTGAGGAGAAGATATTACATTCTTAGTGGAATTAGCTATAGTTGTAAATAAACCACCCTTAAAAGTGTTTCAAGCAATGGTATACTAATGAAGAGTTTGCCTATGCATCCGATTAGTTTGCTTTATTGATGGAAGGCATACTACTTTCTAGTTTTCCAATAAGTGATAACACTTGGTATTCTCCACTTGTGGCGACAGGAAACCCACTAATTATTTTCTACAATGGAGCTAGTGGGGACTATCTAGGTTGTACTGATATTGCCTACCAGGCTGCCATAAGAGATGGAGATGACTACATTGACTGCTCTGTTCAAATAACAAAATGGCATTCCCTTCTGCAGAGAGTCACCAGACCTTTTAGTTGGGACAACTATAACATCAAATTCAATCTTTTATCCTTCTCATATTACAAAGATACCAGTGATCCAGAACAACCAAGGGATTTTCACATTTGATCTCACCTGGGAGGAAATTCAAAGCTTGACGCATAAGACTGGTTTATATTCAAGCTAAGTAAATCAGTCTCATTTCAATAAATATCCCTCTTTGAATATGCAAGTGTGAGAGTAGTCAACTTTAGTGTTCTGTGAGTCTTCCTAAATATTGAGCACGGTTCAAGTTTACTTTTCTCACAAAAAATTAAGAAACAAATGAATGCTAGTTGGTTCAGATTGTTTAATTCATTGTTTGGTTTTTACCATTTAGGCTTATTGATGTTTAAAATTTCTTGAGCCATGCAACAAACACCTTTGGTCCATTTGGGAAAAATTATAATCTTTTACGAAATCCTGCTCAAGCTAATGTGGGAAAATACATGAACTTGAGCAATTTTCTAGATTTCGCAGGGTCAAACCAATTTTAGTGTTCTTATCAACATAGAGGTATAACTCTTCAAGCTGATTATAATTGAGAAAAGGGAAGATTGTACTCAAAATAGCTGCTTTTAACAGCATTAGTAAACACGTGATTTGCAGGTTTCTTGTGTATTTTTGGATTCGTTCTTCTTAACTTATTTTATGCAAATCTTATTCAGCTAGAAAAGCTTCGCATTAAGCTATTATGGATTCACATGAGTTAGGATTAGTTGATTTTGTTGCCTTTGTTATCGAGGCTATTTCCCTGGGTATATATATATATATAAGGCATGTTTAAGCCTGTAGAACAAGAATAGCATAATTGTGTAGCAAAAAGATCCAATCATAAGTGCTGAGCATCCCACAAAGATATATATTTGTGAAACAAAAAATTCCTGTTCTCTGTTTTGATTATTCATTATTTTTTTTGGCAATTACAATTGACTTAGTTTCTTTATATTTGCAAATGAATTTTTTTGAAGCTAAAGAAGCCAGCTAGAGTGCAATCGTTTCTAAAGCATGTTTACCTGGACTTGTGAATCTCATTAAAACAGGTATCTCTATGGGATGGTATCATACCTGCAAAGGAGAATGCTAAGTTCTGGATTCATACAACAAACAAATATGCCTTTGTGGATCAGGTTTGCTTTAGAGAGGTTTTCTTTTATGGTTGCCCTTGTTAAGTATCTATGCACCATATAGCATTTGCAGAGAATAGACAATCAAGGAAAGGCATGGTTCATTTTCATATAATCTTTTTTTTAATGAGAAGCACCAAACATAAACTCGTTGGGTCTTATGTAAAACGAGTATCTTGTCTCACCTATAGATATTATCTGGTTTTCACTTCTTAGGCAGGGTATGTCCTATTGTTTTTGTCTGAATTTCAATTCTCGATATTGCCTTTCTACAGTGTCTAACGAGACCACACTTTGACAAAAGAATTCACTGAATACTAGTCTCTGTTCATGCAATTGATTGAATCATTTTGCTCATAAGCTGCTTTCTTGTCTTTTTATGAATATTTGTGAATAATTGTGTTCAGCTACTGTCATCCCAGGGAAGCAATCTTCGTGGCAAAGAGTTCAATTTGACAATGGACTGGCATGTTATGCCAAAGACAGGTTATATGTTTGCTGACAAAAAAGTGATATCAGGGTTCCGCCTGCCAGTAGAATACAGATAGCATTGATGTAGGTATTACACTTAGAAAATTAAACCCTAAACACCATGAAACTTAAACTTGATGACTCAAACTGCTGAATCTGAATACATGAATCTACAAACACATACTGCTAAAAATATGTACACGGAATACATAGTATTGAACTCCCAAACCTGTAGGCTGCAACTGTCTTCTCATAAATCTAAAAAGAAATACACTGCACTAGCTCAAAACTGGAAATAATTATTCACTTATACCCCTGCATTTCCTTTATAGATGAAGTCAACTAGAAAAATAAAGTAAAAGAAAAATCTAAACTTAGACTTCTAAAAATCTGAAACGGCATTAGACTTCTAAATCTGACATAGCAGTCAACTCTCTGCTAAAATAGAACCTTCTCATGCCAGGTGCCTCGTCCAAGAACAAAAACAATACCTTCCTAACTTGGTACAACACTTCTAAATAATGAAGGTGTATGCATGTGCCTCTATCACAAGGATGCCTACTAAAGGCTGCTATGCCTCCACACAGATCTCTCTATTGTACAGAAACCAAGGTGAACTGTGCCATCACTACTGCGCCATGCTGATGTTGCTCTTGACTAAACCTTCAACCCATCCATACATAGACCAAGGCCACTGCTGGGAATGCTTCTCTGCCGAGAGGAATGGCACCCCAAATTTTTTAAAGAAAATGTGACATGAACAAATACACTGCAATTATCTGAATTTGTTGGGAAAATCTATCCAAATTGGTCAAAAGATTTCAGATTTGTTACCCCAAAAACAATTTGGAGGATTTGGAGAGTGAATACATGGAAATGAAAAACTGCTCTGCCTCTACCAGTAAAATCCAAATACTCCAGAATCAAAGGACAAAAGAAGGCAAAGGACAAAAGAAAGGCAGAATTTTCGTTAGATGTTATAGTTGCAACTGCCCTGGTAGACATGTAAGCAAAATGTGGAAGCAAATGCAACTGGCGGCTGTAAAGCTAAATTCTACAACTTCTGCCAGCATCCTCCCTGCGTGTGTCAAAATGGGAACTTTGGAACAGGGTATGGACATCCATCAAAGCATAATGGATAGAGAAATTTTGTTAGCTCTTGCAGATGTTGTAGTTACAACTTTTTTGGTAGATGTGTATGCAAAATGTGGAAGCCTAGACAAGGCACAAGAATTGTTTGACATAATGCCTCAAACAGATGTGATCTATCTAAAGTAAGTGCCTCAACAGTTTGATCTTGTAAAGGGAAAACCATGTACAAACAACTCTGTTTAACCAAGACTGTACACATTTTTTTCTTTTTACTGCATATTGTGCTTATACTGCAATCACCAACTTTCCAATCAAATCAAATTGATTCATTTTAACCTTTGAAATTGATCCTTGCTTATTGATTATCAATCCTAAACTTATTTCTACATGTCTATTCTATCCCATAAAAGCATTCTTTGATGAATTTGAGCAGATTAGTTATATATTATTTTGTGCTTTCTTATGTCGTTAAATGGTTTTCCGTTATTATCCATCTTACAGATTAATCACTCCATGATATCAAATCCCATTCAAGGCACCTTTGTCGCCTACTAGCATGGGCTCTCTTGCGAATTCCTATGGCATGTAAAGAGTTATCTTAAATAATTTTGTGTATATCCTGCAGTCACCTCAGATTTAATTCTCTTCCACTATAGTGAAAGTTACAAATTTTGTTTTGTTTGTTATCAGTTTAAATCCTTGCATGCCCAATGATCATATCTACTCAGCCGCTTGTGGCTTTTGACAGTGCCTTCACATCTCTATCGCTCGAATTATCAAATCTGTTTTTTTTCAATAATTCTTTTGTGCTTACCTGTGAATCTTCTCTCTCTGCTGCTAACAAAGGCCGATGAAAATTATATCATTCCTCCAATGAAATCGATGACCATCTTTCAAGTAGTTCTTGATGGGTTTAGTGATGGTCACGAATTAGTATTTGAGTTCACTTCATAATGCCTAAGTATAATAGAATTTTATGCTAACCATTTGAATAATGTCTTTTATTAGTCCCTGCCGTAGGCAGGGTAACTATTGTATTCACTCGCTAAGCATTAATCTTTCCTTGAAACCCGTGCCAGGCAAAAATTTCACAAATCTCTAATGTTTTGCTATGCATTAATCCTTCCTTGAAATCCATGCGAGGCAAAAATTTCACAAATCTCTAATGTTTGTTTTTTTGGAAATTCTGATCGGTTGAAAATCAGGGAATTTGATTTTCTCATTGGCTGATGGCTTTTTAAGCCCATTGGCATTTATTTTTTAATTCTTAAAATCTTCGAATATTTCTGGGATGAATATGGTGAGTGAGATTTAATGTTTGTAATGTTTTGTTATGTTTTTCTAGGGTGGACACGTGCATTGCATCTTGGACGTGTGTGAATGGGATTTCAGCCCTTGGATCGACAGGTGTTTGGTCAAAGCTTGTTGCCCTGGCTAGAGCAGCTGAAAGCGGAGCTGCAAGAAGTGTCTAGCCGATCACAACAGGCGGAGGCGGAAACCGCAGCCAAATGCAGTTTCTTACACAGAAACACCCCCAGCCGCCGTCAAAGCCGAAGACGAGGAGCACAACAACAAAAATGGATCAGGCAGCAGCAACAACACTCCAAGAGGTGAGCCAAAATCATATAGCCCAAAATAACATTTTTATTTTCAGCATCACAAGTTTTGAGGATGTGGGTTTCAAGCTATGGTATAGAAACGAGTGTGGGGGTGTGTATTTGTGATTTTTTCAGGTGTACAGGTTGCGCTGCCTGGGAGAGCAACAGAATCACAAGCCTTGATGAGCACAATGTCTCTTCCACTGATGCTCCAGAACAACAAAGGACATATTAGCCCTAATCCTAACACCTCCGCCAATTGTAACGCTAATCCTAACCCTAATGCTGCGCTGCAACAGCATTCTCACAAGGAGTGCCAGCAGCAGTACAGTCAAAATGGCCCAAATTTGTCTATGGGCCTGTGCAAGCAGAGAACGCAACCGCAACAGGAATACAACAGACTGGAACTGGCACTGCGATGGCTGAGACCTATCTTTGGTCAAAGCAAGTCTGGAAAGAAGCTTATTTTTTAGCGCTTTGTTGTCATCGTTGCTGTTGCAATTGTTTGGCTTTATGCTTATTTTCTGTCTGTAGGTGGAGCATACAAGCATAGCCCTGAAACACAGATTCTCTCGAGTGCTTAAACTCTAAAGTCTAGATAGACTACCATATGTTGTAGCCCTGATGTATCTTGCAAAACTCTATTGTTTTGCAAATATAAAGAATCTACACAGCTTCTTTGTCAGTGCCCAAATTGCGGATATGTGTTTTATGCAGAAAATGAGGCATTTCATCTTTTGTGAGGTATTCCATTGTACTTCTGTTGAAATAAATAGCAAAGATTTTCCCAAGATACTTGGAAATATTTATTTTTATTTATTTTCATTTGCAGGGAGCTATTTTTATGTATTCTTTATCAAATATCAGAGACTTAATTTATTCAATTTGATTTTGAATTCTAGAGTCTGGTAAAGATGAAGACTATTGGCTCTATATCTGTTTTCTTAAGGGTCAAGGCATTTGGTGAAAGTATATCTTGTTTTCCTCCTTCCTCTTCAGCTTCTACAGTTCAAATATTAGGTCTAAATTGATACTATCAGTGGTAACTAGCCATTTGATAAATTATTTTCTGTGTAATTCTTTAGGAATTTCCACTTAGTTGTGATTTATACTTCAAATATGTTCTTTAACGTGCAATAATGCCCATTCCCAAGTGTGGATGTGGTAGTGGAGAGACCGAAATCAACTTTAGAGTGGCGAGCGATTTGATTAAGTAAAAAGGCACCCAAAAAGTTAACTTCACTGTGAGATGTTCTTCCTTTCAATAATTAGGTTAGTCTGTCTTTTTTTCTCATTCCATCCCTTTTTGGGATTTTCAAAGGTGAGAATAGCTTTTCTCATTTGATTTTTATCAAAGGAGTGGGTCTTGTGATTTAATGGGCAGATGAAATTAGACTATGGGTTTTTGTTTTTTTCTGTTAATCAATGGAAGAAATGAGTAAATGGTTTTGTGCGGACCCAACTAACACTAGTATTTAGTGGTCAAGGTGTATTGGCCCATAAAACTGAGTCACCGCATTGCCAGGCCCAAGGTAGTATCTTAAGAACCCAAAAAAAAACTAATAAGCTATTCCTTGTAGAGTCATGCTGCTGCTAATTTTGTTGTAGAAGTGATTACACTGAACATTCATTACTGAGCATCATCAATTAGTATAATTATAATTTTCAAACGCTAAAAGGGGATCCCAATTTTTTTTGCAAAGTGTTCGACATAGTGATTGAATTGGATATTGTGCTGTGGAGTGCAATGATTGCAGGATATGCTCAAAATGATCAGGGAGTTAAGGCCCTTGAAATCTTTCACCAGATGCAGTTGACAAGGTTGGAGCCAAACAAGTTTAAATTTATTAGTGTTGCTTCTCTGTGTGCCAATCAACATGCACTGGAGCAGGGTAAGTGCGTTCATGCATTAGTTGTTAAGAGTAGTCTACAATCAGAGGTTTTTGTGGCAAATTCTCTGGTTATTATGTATGCAAAATGCAACAGTGTAGATGATGCACACAAGTTGTTTAATAGAATAAAAGAGCCTAATATAGTGTCATGGACTGCCTTGATTGCTGGTTATGCCCAGAATAAAAATGGGAAAGAAGCCCTCAAAGTATATGATACAATAAAACGAGCAAACTTGAAGCCCAATGAGTTCAATTTCACTAGTGTCATCAGTGCATGTGCAATATTAGCATCCTTAGAGCAGGGCAACGTGATCCATTGCCAAACTATTAATCAAAAACTTGAGTCTGAGGTGCCTATTGGTAATGCTCTTATTACAATGTATGCAAAGTGTGGAAGCATAGAAGAAGCACGAAATGTATTTGACAAAATGTTGAAGCGAAATGTAGCCTTATGGACTGCAATGATTACAGGATATGCACAGCATGCTTGTGTAAAGGAGGCCCTTGAACTCTTTGAGCAGTTGCAAAAAGCAGGCATCAAGCCTAATCAGAGTGTTTCAGAAAGTCATTTAAACACCATATTCAAACATTTCTGACTATGTAGTACTTTAATGGCTCTTTGAAGGGCAATTTGATAAAGTATTTGAACCTTGCAACAAAATTGTAATCCTAGGTATAAACGCCCTATGAGAGCCCTTGACAATGAAACTGACCAAGCCAGAGAGCAAATAGACATAGCAGAAATGTTTTATACAATTGCTTTGCACTTGTTCTGGCAGTCCTTGGCAGGGACTCCAGCTGCACGGCAGCCCTTGTTTGATTGTGTAAAGTTTAATTTGAATCTAGACTCACTCCAATTTCAATCTAGAATCTCTAACACACATCAGAACATGATTCACTACATGAGGCATCTTAGCAGCGTTCTTTAAACCAGCGTTTTATCCCCATACAAGTCCATGAAGCATGTTGATAATATCAGAATACACTGTAGACTTCCCTAAATAAACAAAGTTGCAATTTCCCAAGGAAGCTTGTCTATCATATCAAAAACATGTGAAATGCATGAGCTAAAAAACTCTTTAAATTTCAATTTTAAATCATTTCATAGATTATCCAAATACCATGGGGCAGCTCCAAAGTGAATTTTACAAAAATCAAATAGAATTAAGCAAGAAGCATTCTAAACGAGCTTCGTCCAATACTTATGGACAGCAGTTGTTGTCCGTTTTAGCCTTTTACCCCTGGAATTTTGCTGTTAACCATGGGGATAATGGAACCTGTTCACTAAGATGAGTTAGGGATTTTTGTTTGGTAAGCTATCATCCAAGGATCTATAAATAGTCTTTGTAGTTAAAAACCTATCTGTGACCTCTAGGATACAAAATTTAAATAAAATTATTGTTTAAATTCTTGATAAAATAGCATTCAAACTAAACTTTGAATTTGGATGCAAACTTTATTTCATAAAATAACAGATTCCTCGATCTATTATGAGGCAGCCTATACATTTCACAAATGCAGGAGCTCTTCCAAACCATTATAGCTTGCTAAGTTGCAGTTATTTTATTGTGATGTGTTTCATGCTATAGTAGTGTTAGATACCCATATTTCTTACAAATTCTTAAATTTTCTTGCCATCTAGAGATAATATTGGCCTACTCATAGATTCTTATATGTTTACCATTAGTATTGTGAATTATCACGTTTTGCAAAAGTTAAGTCATATTGCCTAATGCAGAGGACATGGTGAAAGCACAGTTCCATTCCGAATTAAAATGCCATAACGAGACGGTACAAGAAATAGTACAAATAATAGAAATAGAAATATATACATTCTATTCTACAAGAAATGATGATCAAAATGAAAGAGAAAAATAATAATTGTATATATCTAATATTATTATATTAGCATTCTATAACAGCCAATCTCACCTTAAATTATCGGGCAACAGGTGGTGCCCCAGGAGAATGATAGTAAGGAAATAGCAAATGTGATTTGATAAAGATTTAATTGGTTTTAAAGAATATTTATCATCCATTCTAGTGATGGGTTGCAAATTGTGACACGAACTGTTGATGTTTTCTCCAGAGACCTAAACAAAACTTTTAACATAGTTTTCATCCATAAATTTTCTCTTTTTCAACTCAACAAATCTTTTTTGCCATGGTAACTCATTTTTCCAACTGAGTCAAGGTCAACTAGTGTTTTCAGTAGAACTACTAAGTTGAAATTATTTAAAAATAATAATTCTAAAACATCTACTAAATTTGTAATTAACTAATACTAACAACTTTTCCTAGTTTATTGTTTTCATGTTCCTAGCTATATCTAAATTTGCTTACCTTGGTCTGGAAGTTAACCTGTGGAGGCTTAAAGGGGTAATCAGGAGGAAAATGGGTCATGACAAAGAAGAATCCTCTAGCATAAGGGCTCTCAACTGGGCCCATTATAGCTGTCTGCCAATGGAAGAGGTCCTCGCCCACTGGCCCTGCACTGCAGGAGGTGGGGGGATCCCTCTGCAAGTCTTGAAGCTCCTTCTAAATACGCTTGCTGGTCATGCTTCACTGAACCTAGAAAATTCACTTCAACTCAAATCCAACAAAAAAATTAAATATTTCCCTATGCAAATATCTACAAATAAAATATCTTAATCCAAAAA
Organism: Cunninghamia lanceolata; assembly: GCA_027924645.1. Taxonomy (NCBI): domain Eukaryota; kingdom Viridiplantae; phylum Streptophyta; class Pinopsida; order Cupressales; family Cupressaceae; genus Cunninghamia; species Cunninghamia lanceolata. Next base: position 3,190,429 of record BSBN01001019.1, read on the forward strand.
GTGATAATTTAAAAAAAACACCTATTCTGAATCAAAAAAATCAACAACCATATTTTTGTGTGTCTGTGTGTGTGTATAAACCTCTTTTTTAATGAAATAGCTTGCAGAAGTTACAGAATAGATTTTTTTTAATCCAGATGCATTACCCACGTCCAAAAATAAACTTGTATCGAGCATACCCGTTATTAAGGTAATAAGAATTTTAGCCTAAGCCATTAACCCAACAGACACAATTGTGCAATGAGCAGAAAAATACAAAAAACAAGATAACCTATTTCACACTTATAAATCACTAAACTTACACAAAAAGAGACAAATCAAATGGGAAAATAGAAGAAGGTAAAGCATATCACTGATTTTAACCTCAAAATAAACGATTTTTCAGGCAAAAACTAGAACCCACATAGAATACTCTATCTAATTGATTGAAAGGCTACTAAATATGGACATTTTCAATCAGGAAATAACTACCCACATGTGCATATAAAAAAATAGTCCGTTAGGTTAAATATCAAATTGACTCACCTCCTAAATTAGTGAAATCTTGGATCAAACAAATTTCTCCCAAAATCTTAGACTGCAGAAACAAATCGTAGCGAGCCCACTAGTTGAAACCCAATAACAACTTAGGTGAAATATATAAACCCAAATAATTATCTAGGTCACCAAGAGAAAAAAATCCACTCGATGCCTAGTTGCTATATAGTGCAAGACAACAGGTGGGTGAATCCAAACCACTAAAATTCTGTGAGAATAATAGTTTTTCTACTCAATACTTTTATCAACCTAAATATCAGCAATGATTGAAGATTGAATAAATACTTGCCTCAAAATGTACACTGCTCAACAACCACTTCCATAGGGATTCAAAGGGCAGGTCAAGGACTGATATGAACCTTGCCGAGGGCTATATTTCTCCAAGTTAGTCCATATATGCGGGTGCAGAGGAGTTGGCGAGAGAAAAATAACCTGCAATTTCAGAAAAGTCAAATGATGCACGCATGTATTTGAATCAAAATAAAACTTTAAAACAATGTAAGAATCCACACTTGGGGGGATTCCATGGGATAATGCTCAGGAAAAGAAACTTGGAGTTGGTATGATTCATTCGCATACAAAGCGCCCGATGCATCAGTTACTTCAATAATCCACCTACACATAAACATACATAAAATCTTCAACAATACAAAAGAAAAATTAAAAAATATCTGCAAACATTTGCATTAATAAAAAGCCATAACTACATTTGTCGGTTCCACAATAGAATATTAAATGCAAATAATAGATCAAATCCTATCGTCATGTTGTTAATCCTGCAAATTCTCTCTCAAAACCCTAGAAGAAAAATCCTCAATATCACCTCTATTTTGAATTGTCAATTACATAGCATGTTCAAACTATTATTTTTTCAATTCTACATTTTTTGTTTGATAGACTTAAACTAACAGAGAGCAACATATAAAGCCTTTGTGCTCGTAACAAATTGCACGAAAAAAAATTAAATTTTGCCTGTGAAATATGCTTGTTGGCTGTAAAGGCGATGGCTAAGAAACATAGCCAACCCTAGAAATTAAATCTGTGAACACGTGTCTTGAAAACTTCTGCAACTCAACACTTATTTCCCACCAAACACACATGTCCTTCTCCAGGCCACTTGCCGGTGTGTGAATCCTCCATTGCCATGTAGAACAAGCAAACGCCAACAATCAGCCACAACACAATAAAATATTTTTGAACCATCAAACAGGGAAGATTAAAATACCAGGGTATAATAAAGCCCCAATGGAAAAGTGACATCCATTAGGAAGAAAAAATAAAAAAATTTAGACATTAGGTTAGAGTTTAATATTTCCCACATTTCACGCACCCCAAAGGAAACTAATGTCATTTTTGTTAGGCAAAAACAATAGTCCTCTGCTAAGGCAGGGACCAAAAACAAAAGTCAAAGGCAATACAAAATAACATTAAACTGTAAAACATGAGCACTCATAATGCTGAAAAGAAAATATCGAGTCTATTTCCGACATAGAATTCTATCTACTACCCATTTATCATAATCATTAGCGAAATTATATCCAAGTTAATTCATCTACTAGGATGCATATTCCTTAACCTAGCATGACATCATAAATAATAACAGAGAATTTGCAATGAACACTACACTCGTCATTGTTATTGCCTTCATACCAATTGCATTGTAATCACTGTCAAGACTAAGAAAATTGCTAGTTAGGTTTTACATATGAGACCTAGATAAGATGAAGTGTAGTTGTTGTATGTGTATATATAGAACTAGCTCACACCTTTTATTAGTGCCTACCTTTGGCAATATTAGTAATTAAAATTACTCAATTAGTTATAACTAGTTGTACTAATTAACTAGTTGTATGTTATAATTTTTTTCATCCAAATTTTATATTTATTTTTTGTAAAGTAAAAATGCAATTTTTTTTAACTATAAATAATAAAAAAAGTAATAATTAGTATTGTTATTGGTTAGTTGAAATTTGCTTTAGATTCTTGTTGGCTGAAAAGTTTTACTCTTATATAGCCTTCACATTTTTTAAGATATTTAATAATTATCTGTATACAATTTTAAAATATTAATACATGTTTTAAAATAATTAGTGTACTTTTAAATCCAGTAATGGACAATTGGAGGCGTACTACCAATGTTTTAGTCTTTTCTACATATGTTAGATAGAAATAAAAGTATATGATATTTTCTACACCTCCATTTTACACATGTTTTAAGCAATGCAATTAAAATTGTACTACTTTATGGTTGATGCTCTTCCCATTTGGGTTTCAATGCTATCTCACAAGATTGTAGCTTTGCCATTGAAATGTTTAATGGGTGTGGCATCTTAAGGTGTCAAAGGTGAATAGTGAAGACCATGTTCAAAAGGTTCTAGATGATGACTATGGGATTTTCCTACGTTTGAATGCTAACATTGGAAAAAGGAATCAATGTTTTATAATAATGGGTTTGGAAATGTAATAGTTGAATATATTTAGTTTAGTTTATTGGTGAAGTTCATAAATAATGTTGATCTCTTTAACATTATCTAATTTTGTAGTTAAATGGTGTAATAATTTTCTTTAATATTTTTATATTTTTTATATACTTTGATTAGAGTGTTCTTAATATAATGTCTAATTTTATTTCTTTAAAACACCGACACAAATAATATCATAAAGAGAAGAATTATGTCAAATATTTCATATTTGAAAATATAGGAAATTATGAAATAAAAATAAAAATAAATCTAACATATAAAATAAGAGAACATATAATACATACTACTTTAATTTTGTTTATATTAAATTTTTTATTATGAAACAAATTTTAATTATAATATTTCAAAGGTAACTTAAATTTGACACCATTTACACATCAAATAATTAATATTTAATATAACCATAAATTTAAAAAGTAATAACATTTACTACACTTTTCAAAATAAAAGCCAAACAAAAGAATTACCAAAATAATGAATGGTGGCTTTTTCAAATTAAAATTGTAATATACATATAAAAGTAAAATTTCACATCAAAATTTAAAAAATTAAAATTGATGTGTAGTAAATAAAATAATTCTAAAGTAAAATAGAATAACTCTTAAGTAAATAAAATAAGAATCATATCTCTTGGCATTTTTTAGATAGGTGTATTTAAGATATCTATACTAATTTATTTTTTGTCAATATTAATTACATTGAGAAGCTTTTGACAATGGCAATAGGGCACGGAGTCTTATGTTGTGATTGTGTACATGAATTCTAAAACGTAATCAAGAAAAAAATTCTTCCTTTAGCCAAATGAGGCCACAAATGAGGGGAATGGTCCAAACCCACAAGCTTAATGGCCCAACAGGTGATGCAGAAGCATATGAGTCAATGTGCAATCCTGCATCACATAAAAATATTTATAGTATTACTTTTGTTTTCACCATGTTTGGTTGTGTCAGTTGTGATTCTGAGGTGTTGGCAGTTTTATTGCGATTGTTGGCGATCATGTGTCGCACTCTCATTTTATCATTTTTGGTTTAGTTTGGTGGATTCCAGTTCAATTTTGGTTTGTTGTAATCTACCATTGATCATTCCTCTATTCTATGGGTTTAGTATGTAGCTTGGTGGTGATCATGATCATTCAAATGTTGTAAAAGAGATTTAACAACCAAGTAATTTGTAAGCCATCAAAGAGGAATTGAATTGTTGGCAAACAAAATAAAACTTATCTTCAATTCAGTTGATTACATGATGCAGAAGGAGGCGAGATTAAGTGCTATTTCTGTCTTTGTTATGGGTATCAAACTCTATGGAGAACAGAGGTATTTACCTACATTGAAATAAGTAAACTCTCACATTCATGAGTTATATTCTTGCAATTTGGATTGGGAGAAAAGACCCACAACTTGGGCGATTTGACTTAAGTCAAATAAACTTGAATGATAAGAGTTTTTGGGGCCGCATTCCTCCATACATCGTATGAAGTTTCCACTTCAAGACCCTTTGTTTTCAGATGCTCAAACAATATAAAAGGTAGTCGATAGCTTTGATAGGGGCTCGGCCTGCCTGGAGATAAGACAAACACGTGAATGTGAGAAAGAGAAGGTTGATTTCAGAGAAGTTCGACCAAAGATTTATAGAGGAGAACCATAGGTGTTGAGGAAAAGCAAACAAAAACAAAGTGAGAACAATAGAATGGGTGCGTGGGTTCAGTGAGGGGGTCGAAAAGAGGAAAGAAACATAGAATTCATGAATTGAAGTTGCAAAGAGGCATTGAAGGGGGGAAGTCACTGCATATTTGATTTGAATTGCCTTGCATAGGGAAGAATTTGTAGAAACTCAAGATAAGTAAGCTAGCCTTGTCTCAATTTGTATATCTGAACCATGGTATGTTGCAAATTCAAATAGATTGAAGTTGGAAAACATCTATATACATTCATTTCCTATTGATTGTATGAATTATTTGCTAATATACCAGAGTAGAGTCATGAATTGATTTGGTATTCCTGTAGTTGCTCATTGATAAGTAAAACAATGAAATTGGTTTTGTTTGTGAATGGTTTGTGGGTATGCTACTAGCATTGGTTGTCTGATAAGACTCCCAAGCTAGGCTGCATTAATTGGTATCAATGTCAAATCAGCTTTGGGTTAGAAGAATGACCCTAAGGAGTTTGTTGTGGGTGTGCGAGAGGATAGTGAGACCTGCAATTGTAGAGGGTTGTAGACATGGCACAAAGAGGGCATGGACAAAGAGGACCATAGAATGTTGACCATGAGGTATTTAGGGAAATGATGAGAGGCCTCAAAGCTAGATTAGGAGTGAGTTTAGAGGCAATAGAAATGATGTAGTGAAGAGGAATCCTTGTAGTGGATGTCAGTGATGATGAGGCTGAAGAGGAAGCAATAGAATTTGTTATGGAAGATGATCATAGAGATGAAGTTGAAGGGAGATTTTTGAGAGCAATGGATAGGCTTTGGAGCAAGCCTAAATTGGACCCCCTAGTTTTAATGGCAATCTGAACCCAAAAGAATTAATGGACTAGATATCAAAAATAGAAAAGTAATTTGACCTAGAGTCAATTGAGGACCCAAAAAGGGTGAAGTATGATGTCACAAAGTTGAAAGGACACGCTTCCTTGTGGTGAGAACATGTACAGATCAAAAGACAAGGAAGGGGCAAAGAGAAAATCAAATCATGGGAGAGTATGGTGACAAAGTTGAAGGAAAAATTTCTTCTTGCATATTATTAACTCAACTTGTTCAAGAGGCTACAAAATTTGAAGCAAAGAGAGAAGAATGTACAAGAGTACACTGAGAAATTCTATAGGTTGAGCATTTGTGTAGGGCATGTGGATGATGATGTAGAAAAAATATCAAGGTATGTAAATGGTCTTCATAAAATTCAAGATGAAATGAGCATGCGTCAGGTAACTAGTGTAGAAGAGGCATGCCAATATGCCTTGAAAGTGGAAGAGAAACTTGCAAGAAAACAAGAGCATAATTCTCATGGTAGAGGTAGATTTTTGAGAGGAAGAGGACAAAATAGTGGTGGTAGAGGTTACCAAAACAAGCAAGATGAAGCAAGTACATCTCACACGAGTATGCAAGAAAATAAGGGAAGAGGAGAATCTTCTAGGGGAAGAGGAGATTATTATTACAGTAGATGATAGTTTTGAAGAGGTAGAGGAAGAGGATTTGGAGGTACATGCTTTCAATGTGGAGAGACAGTTCATAGGGAATTTGAAAGCCCACAAGAATAATGGCAAAGAGAAGAAAGTAAGAGTTCATGTAGTGTAGGATGAAAGTGAAAGTGTGGTTGCACCAAATTATAGAGAGGGGCCCGAAGATGGAGAGTCTCTCATGTTACTAAGGGTTTTGTTAAATCACACAAAGGAGAAAATGGAACCAATACAAAGAAGAAATTTGTTTAGAACAAGGTGCAAGGCAAGTGGCAAGTGTTGCAAAGTCATAGTGGACAGTGGTAGCATGGATAACATTGTTTCCGAAGAGATGGTGGAGAAGCTAAATTTGAAAAGATTGAAACATCTCAACCCATACCAAGTTTCATGGTACGTGAACAATGCCTTGTGATTTTTTAAATTGAAAATTACATGGATGAAATTATATGTGGTGTGATGCTAATGGATGCTTGCCATCTACTTTTGGGAAGGCCTTGGCAATTTGATAGAAGAGTTGTTCATGATGGATGGAAAAACACATATCGAATTAAGAAAGATGGAAAATAGTACACTCTAAATCCAATCAAAGATAGGGAAGAAGAAGTGGAGAATAACTCCAAAGTTTGTTTTGTTTCTGGTAAATAGGTTTTGAAAGACTTGAAGGGAGGAGGAACATGTTTTGCTATCATTCCAAAGCTTGTAGCAATTGGGACAACAAAACAAAATGAAGAAATACCAATGGAATTTCAGAAAAATTTAGAAGAATGTCATGACATAATGATGGAGTTGTCTGATGGATTGTCACCAATGAGGAGTATAATCCATTGTATAGATTTTATTCCCAACACCCTGCAAGTTTGCCCAACAAAGCACCGTATAGAATGACACCTGTGGAGAATGCATAAATAAATAGGCAAGTACAAGAGTTGTTGGATAAGGGGCTGATTAGGGAGAGTTTGAGTCCATGTGTTGTTCTAGCAATGTTGACACCAAAGAAGGATGGTGAATGGTGGACGTGTATGGATGCAAGAGCCCTAAACAAGATAACTATCAAGTACTAGTTTCCATTGCCGTGAATGAATGATATGATGGACTATTTGAGTGGAACCAAGTACTTCACCAAAATTTACTTGAAGAGTGGGTACCATCAAATCTGGATAAGAGAGGGAAATGAGTGGAAGACCGTCTTCAAAATGAAGGATGGATTGTACGAATGGATGGTGATGTTGTTTGGTTTGACAAATGTGCCAAGTACCTTCATGAGGTTGATGAATGAGGTGCTTAAATCATACCTTGGTAAGTTTGTCATTGTGTATTTAGATGATATTTTGGTCCTTAGAAAAACAAAAGAGGAGCATTTGCAGCATGTTAGGGCAGTTTTATACAAACTCAAGGAAGAGAAATTGTTAGTGAATGTGAAAAAGTGTAGCTTCATGAAAGAGAAGCCAGTGTATTTGGGTTTTGTTGTATCCGGAAGTGGTCTAAAAATGCTGCCACAATAATGGGTTACACTTTCTGGGACATCCTAATTTTTGTTGAAATCACATATTTTTAGAAAATATAATGATTTAAGCCTTTAAATGTTTCATTTAAAGGATTTTAATTAAAGAGGGTTTGATCAAACCCCCTTAGATTCAAACCCCCTTGGATAGAACCCTACTAGTTGTAAACCATACCTATAATGGAGTCTCCTCTACACCTATCAAAATGCTGATAAAAAACCACTTTTGATTTACCTTTTGGGGGATCAAATGAATTCATTTAAAATTTATGTTTTGTAAGTATGTAGTCCTTATTATAAGCTTCCCAAAAAGTATAATTTTAAATATATTTAATTTGATTATTATATTTTTTTTAATTTCTTGTGAATGTAGTTTTTTCGCCAAACATCAAATTCTCTATTCTACACACATGGAAAATTAGTAAAGTAGTGAATTTTTTTTTGAAAAATATCTATTCCCTAGGTATTGATGTTCTTGTTTCAACAATAAATAAATAAATTAAATTTCGATACATACAGAAAAAGTTATGTTTTACAGAATACGTCTATGTCTAAATTATAATTGGTTTGACTTCAAAACTTAATTAAAAAAATATTCAACAAAACATTATGAAACCAAATGCATGCCCTATATATCAGTGTTACCAATCTAAATTCAAAAGAATCAGAATTTTATCCTTTGTAGAAAAAAATTATGTGCTACGGAATACACATCACTTTAAAAAAATGTTGTTTACTATTAAAAACTAGTTATCAAAGGAGATGCAAAAAAAATTACAATTTAACTCTAAATTTTTCAAAAAATATATATTTAGAATCTACAAATAAAATCTCACAAATCACTAGTTTGCATCATCTTCAAATTCCTAACAGTTTAGCGGCTATAGGTGTCAGAAAGCAAAGATTTAGTTCAAAGTGTTGATTTTAATGTCAAGTTTGGCCAAAAAGTGTAACCCATTATTGTGGGATGACCCCACCAGATCTAAAAATATTAAAGGCAATTGTAGATTGGTCTTCGCTAAGGAGTATGTTTGAAGCAAGAAGCTTCCATGGACTAGAAAGCTTTTATAGGAAGTTCATCCAAAATTTCAGTGGGATTTGTGCTCCTATTACAGAAACTATGAAGGGTAAGAGGAAACAATTTGTGTGGACAACAATAGCAGAGTGAAGTTTCAAAATTTTGAAGACTAAACTGACAAAACAACATGTGTTATCACTCCTCAATTTTGGAAAAGTGTTCCAAGTTGATTGTAATGCAAGTGGGACGCAATTGGAGGAGTCTTGAGTCAAGAGGACGGACCAATAGCATATTTCAGTGAGAAGTTGAATGAAGAAAAAATAAAATATTTTGTGTATGACCAAGAGTTTTATGCCATTGTGCAAGCACTTAAGAAGTGGCGGCACTACTTGTTACCAAAGGAGTTTGTTTTATACACCGACCATCATGCATTGAAGTTCATAAACAACCAAGGTAAGCTCAATCAAAATCATGTAAAGTGGGTTGAATTTCTTCAAAGTTATTCATTTGTGTTGAAACATAGAAATGGGAAATTAAATAGAGTAGCTAATGCATTGAGTCAGAGGTGTTTGTAATCGAATGAGATGAGAGTAAATGTTGTTGGTTTTGACTCTATGTGGGAGTTGTATGAGGATGATGTTGATTTTAAAGAAGCATGGACATCATGTAATAATCCTGTGGAGAGGGATAAAACTCCATGGTTGGAATATCTTGTTTAGAGGGTTTGTTACATTCAAGGGGAAGAGATTGTGTGTACCTCATGGGTCAATGAGGGAGAATTTGATAAGGGAAAAACATAGTGGAGGTTTGAGTGGTAATTTTGGAGTGGACAAAACTTTGGCACAACTGAGTGAGAGTTATTATTGGTCGGGGATGAGTGCAGATGTAAAGAAGATGTTGCAAATTTGTAGGATGTGTCAATATGCTAAAGGAATGAGGCAAAATACAGGGTTGTATCAGCCATTGCTAGTACCAGAGAGACTATGGGAACATATAAGCATAGAGTTTGTTTTGGGATTACCGTGAACAAAAAGAGGTAATGATTCTATTTTTGTTGTGGTGGATAGGTTTTCTAAGATGGCTCTTTTTATCTCATATAAAAGTGTAATGATGATTCCCACATAGCTACTTTATTTTTCAAGGAAGTAGCTAGATTGCATGACTTTTCAAAGAGTATTATTTCATATTAGGACACCAAATTTGTTGGTCATTTTTGGAACACTTTGTGGAAGAAGATGGGAACACAATTAGGGTTTAGGTCAGCTTACCATCAACAAACTAATGGTCAAACTGAAGTTGTGAATAGAATCTTGGAAAATTTTGTTGAGGTGTTTGGTAGGTGACAAACCAAATCAATGGGATTTGACATTGGTACAAGTAGAATTTGCCTATAATAACTTGGTTAATTGAAGTGTGGGAAAGAGTCCATTTCAAATTGTGTATGGGTACAACCCTAGGGGTGTGGATGAATTAAGAGATAGTGCAGATTTGGGTAGAAATAGTGTTGTAGTGAAAGAATTTGATGAATATATCCATGATTTGCACAAAGAAGTGAAGGAGAACTTGGAGAAGAGTGTCATCAAATACAAGGAGTATACTGATATGCATCGATGGGAGTAGGAATTTCATATTGGAGATTTGGTGATGGCATACTTGCAGAAGAAGAGGTTCCCACAAGAAACTTATAACAAGTTGAAGTGGAAGAAAATAGGCCCATGTAAAATTTTGTGGAAGTTTTCATCAAATGCATATGAAATTGAGCTTCCAACAGGTATAGATATTTCACCAATATTTATTGTTTCTGATGTGTATAAATACTATGAAGGAGAGACAAGTGGACATGGGAATACACCTTTAGATTTGCAGGATGCATGTGAATGGATTCAATAGTTGCCTAAAAAAGAAATTTGAGGAAGTTGACAAGGTAATTGATTCTCTTGTATCCAAAACAACAAGAGGGGAAGAATATTGGGAATATTTGGTCCGTTGGAATAATCGAGCAGCTGATGAAGCTCAACATGAGTTAGAGCTACAGATTTGTTGAAGTTTGGGATTTCAGTTGCAAATTTGCCAAAATGCTCATGAGCTCCACAATCATGAAGCATTTTTTTACCCAGCATGTCTAATGCAGGAGCATCTGGGTGAATATGCAATCCCACATCATACAAAAATATTTATAGTATTACTGGGTGTGTGTAAGAAGTTGAGTCCACTTTTTAGCCAAAAAGTGGAAGTGTTTTCCCTGATTTTTAGAATTTGTTACATTTGACCTAACTATTTGAAGCACTTAAAGGTGGAATCTTGAAAAACATCACTAAATATGAAATGTAGTACTCGGAGTCTAGTTTTTAAATATGTAATTTTTTTCAATACCCAGATAATAGAAATTGATTTTGAATAGGCGTTTCTAAAAACCATTGTTTAAAAGTCACTTTTTTTTTACTATACCATGTACGTGTACGTCATCCATATTTTGACCTAAATAATCATATTTTTCTAAATCATTTTGGAAAAAGATTTGTAACTCACTGAAGCATGTTTTCCATTTTTTTGTAATTTTTTATTGAATATTTTTTTTATTAATTTTTTATTGGCCATTTTTGGTCTTTTAAAAAATCATCATGTACGTCACGCATAAGATGACCTAAACTCAACATTTTTTGAATTTTTTTTTAAACTGAAAAGAATTGTCTAAAGTAAGTTTTTGTACAATTTTTTTTACAAAAAAATATTTTAATAAAAAGTTATTAAAATACTAAAAAACCCTGATAATTCAAGTTTATGGATATGTTTCATCATAAATTGATTAAAAAATAGAAAAAATAATCTAATTGTAAAAAAAATTACATATTTGGAATCTACACTGTCTCATCTATAATGGGTTAAATTAATTTCATCAAAACATTCTGCAAAATAGACCTTTAGATATATGCCCAAAGTCACTATTTTGTTGTGACATTGAGAGGACCTTCAAGTTGCAGGTCAAACTAGGTTTAGGTCCCCAAAGCTTTTCCCGAACCGGGTTACAAAGCAAAACTCGAGCTTAAAATTCAAATTTTAAATAACGGGATCCTGTTTCTTACTTTGTCGGTACAGAAGAAAACGAGATCCCGTTCTACAAAACGGGATCTTGTTCTACAAAATGGGATCCCGTTCTACAAAATGGGATCCTATTTTGTAGAACAGGAACCTTTTTCTTAAATGAGATCCCATTTAGTATTTGTCCATTTTTTTAATAAAATTGTGACTGTCAGCCCTACAACTTGCTCTGTATGCTCGACAAGGACATTTGCAGCATTCTCTACCATCTTTTGTCTTCTGCAGGTCCATCAACTTGGGATTTTGTTTGAATTTTGATAGGAGCCATCATTGAGACACTGTTTGAGTGAAATTTTGTTGAATTGCTACTTGTTTGAAGGATTTGAACAAAGAAGGAAGGCTTTCAAGTTTTTGACATTCATTTGTACATACTTCATAAATTTTTTAATCATGGGATCACAAAGTCGTAACAAGAGGAAAGATAAGAAGCTATTGACCCCTGAAGAAATTGAAGCAAAGAGAGAGGAGGCAAAAAGACAAAGAGATAGAAGAATAAAGATTCAATCAATAAATAATGCTGAAGCATCCAATTCCACAACTATTGAAGATAAAAATATTGACGAGACCATGGATGTAGATGATGCAAATTTGCAAGAGGTGAATGTGGAAACTAATACGATTATACAAACTACTCCTAGTATGTCTTCAAATCCCTCTTTCAATGCTATGGAGAATGTTTCAATAGGCACAAATTCAGGTACTTCTTCAAATCCACCTTTGACTGAAATGGACATGGTGTTGATAGGAGATTTAAAACAGGTTGGATATAACAATGTTGAGATTGATATTATTCGTAGAGATCAAGATTTGAAACAAATTGTTGTTGAAAATGAAAATAAAATCTTTTTTTTGAAAATGAAAATAAAAATTGTTTTGTTGTTGAAAATGAAAATAAAAATTCTTTTGTTGAAAATGAAAATGAAAACTGTTTTGTTGTTGAAAATGAAAATAAAAATCCTTTTGTTGAAAATGAAAATGAAAACCGTTTTGTTGTTGAAAATGAAAACAAAAATCCTTTTGTTGAAAATGAAAATGAAAACCATTTTGTTGTTGAAAATGAAAATCATTTTGAAGTTGAAAATGAAAATGAAAATCCAGGATGTGATGTTGAAAATGAGAAAAAAAATTTCAAAATTGAAAGAGATGTTTTGGATAATCTTCCTGGTAAAATTTCTTAGAGACAAATAAGAACACATGCCAATAGATTATACAAGGATTTTTTTTATCGTAAAAAACTATCATTTTAATGTCAACTAATGATGTAATTAATGAGAATGTGGAAAATGAGAAAAGTAATGAAAATGTTAGGTATTTTTGTTAAACCAAGAAGAAAAGATCAATCACTAAAACATACTATGTCTACTGTTGCTAGTGCCATTGAGTCTATTGGAAAGAATAGTCGATCCAAAGATAAGAATGCAACAAGACGAGCTATAACAACTACTATAGTTAGTAAAACAACTTTAAATAGAAGAATGGTAAGCAATATTAGTGGAATTCTAAAAATACATCTTAAAACATTGGTAAGAGCAGCAAAAAGAAGAGAAAGTATAGAAAATGATCTAATCAACCAATGTTGGAGTTTTATTGGTCGACTCCTGAGATTTGACATGAAACTGAATGTTGAAATCAAATCTTTGATTGAAAAATATTGGCATGATAATACTAGGGTATCATCTAATGCTAGAGATGTTTTAAAATTAAGAGTGAGGTCCAAAGTTCGTGATCCTCATCCAAAACACCTATTAGATACAATGCAAACTAAATTTTATAGAAAATTTTGTGGTGAATTAGTGTTACCTGGTAATATTAGAATAAGTCAAAGATCTTTTGAAAAATACAAACCATGGTATGTAAAGATTAATAAGCAATGAATATCTTGTTGTTGTAAAACACATGTTCAATTTCGTTATTATTATGATGTGTTTCGATATATACGTTGTACTTTACATAGTAACATGATTATACAGGAATGTGATATTAATATGCCACCTGAAACAATAAAAGAGTTTATATCAAGTTTGTTCTGTGAAAGATCTAATGAAAAATTATTTTATTTAAGTTCATGTATTTTTGGACAATGCACTAGTTGTGGTAATCTTTTTTTGTTAAGAGTTTGTATGCATGAAAGTGTTGAAAATAATTTTGGACAACAATTAGTGGATGTTAAAATATTTAAGAATGTTGAGTATTCTTTAAAAGATGGAAAGTTTAGAAAGCGCTGTGATTTAATTATAGAAAAAGTTAGTGTGCATGCATTCATATCAGAATTTAAGAGTAAGATTGTACCAAAATATGTCAAGCACTCTCAACAAGCTCGATGGCTTCATGGATAGTTTCGTGAATGTAGAAACATATTTCCAATTGGTACTATACTATCAGTGGTTGATTTTGCAGAAAACTATATTTTAACTCCGCAAGAGGAAATTCAATCACAATATTACAATTCAATACAGGTTGCTATGTTTGTTCATATTGTTTATAGACATGCAGATGATAGCACAGAGAATGATAGAAAAGTTTTAAGGGGGTATCATTTCTATTTGAGTGACAACTGGTTACACTCATCAGAGTTTGTTCAATATTGTTTCAATATATTTTATACAAATTTAAGAGAAAGAGGAATCCAGATGACAGAACATCTTATATGGTCAAATAATTGTATGGGGCAGTTCAAGAATGCTTGAATGTTTTTTTGGTTAAGTAGGGTTCACAAAGAGAATAATGTCCAACATATGTGGAATTTTTTTGAAGCTGGACATGGTAAAGGAGAACATGATGGAGCTGGTGCGTGTGTTAAAGGAATTCTTGCTAGACAATAATTGAAATTTGAGGATACAGTAAAATTTAAAGATGCACATGGGATTGTGGATTGGTCTAATACAAGATTATGTACACCTGGATCAAGCGAGTACTCTATAGTTCGTCAATTCTTTTGGCTGGTTGAAGAAGAAAACATTCTACCTAGACTTGATTGCCAGACAATCAATGGATCTACTAAATGGCATTCATTTAGGAGTTTGAATGCAAGTACATGGACTATCTAGATAAGGGAGCTTGCATGTTTTTGTTAGTTTTGTATTTCAGGAGATTGGGAAGCATGTGAGAATACAGAATGGGTTGAAGAGTGGAAGAAAAGACCGTTGACACCTGTACAAGCACACGATCAATATGAAACAACAATTGAAGACAATGATCAAGTGTTTGCATCAAACGATTATGATCGTGTTTTAGACCTTGTACAAGAAGGTAATTTAATTTAAATTATTTCATTTTATTTCACTTCATTACTAATTTGTAGTGCGTTTATTTATTTATATGTGTACATATGAATGTATGTATGTTGATTGGTCAAATTTTATGGACATGTGCAAGTTATTGAATCAAAATTTGTTTGCAGGACATGTGTATGATGTTGCACGTAAGGAGAATGAAAAGGAAACATAACATTGGTTGGCTCATTGTGTGGAGACTAAACATAAGTTAACAGCACCTCGAGAAGATGATGATGGCTTTCCTTATCTAATAGGTTTGGTGATCCCCTTAAGACATCCCCTTAAGTAAATTTTGATAACAAGTCTTTGATCCCCTTAAGCAAATTTTAAGAACTTCTTTGATCCCCTTAAGCAAATTTTAAGAATTTCTTTGATGATGGATATCATTATCCAATAGGTTTGGTGGTGGTTGTTGGCACTTAGCTACGAAAATACCTAATAAGGAAGAATGGTTTGCCTACATTCAAAGATTATGAAACACATAAGAAGATTATACACTACTCACATTTGGTGTTGGTAACAAATATAAAATTGGAGAGGTATCGTGGAAAACTTACAAATAAAGAGCTATGGACAATTTCTATGGAAGACCATGAGACAATCATTGATGCGTTAGAAAAAAGAGAGGATGGAGATGGTACAATGGAATAAGTAAATATAGGTAAATATAGTTAAAGAGTTTTATATTGTTCTTTTAAATACATTAAATACATGTTTTGATATTTCTTGTGCGTTATTAGTTGAAATTGATTTAAATTGTCCTTTTATATCCTTAGGCTATCATCACAAATTCATCACATACTTTGAAACAAAAACTTGAGAGGATGCAGATTAAACCTATATCTACACATGTGTGAGGCAATTGTAAATACAGGTACAAGTTGTGTCTATCTACATACTTTATATAAATTAAAATACATGTTTTGATGATATATTGATAAATTGCTTGTATTATTTTTATATCAGGTGGTGTGAAGACCTGCTACATTCTCCACAAGTTTCAGATTTTCTTGAGATGACATAACCACATTTTGTAAATATTATTTTGAGTTGGCATATATGTACATACACAATTACATTATTACACATTTTGTACACAAATTTGTATACATGTGTATGTACACAATTATACTCTACACTTTTATATATCAAAATTATTATTCTATGTATTTTATTTGTTAAATGTGCATGTTTTCCTACTTTGAATTTACTTTAAATTTGATTTTATTATATTTTTAAATTTGGTTTCCTTGGGCAACTTCACCAAATTTTGAGAATTTAAGACGTCCCCTTAAGACATCGTATTAGGACCCCTTAAGACATCCAAAACTAGCATCTTTGTAGGTTATTCAGATAGTGTGATAGGTGGAGTAGGCGATAACCTTTCACACTATCTGAATAACCTACAAAGATGCTAGTTTTAGGAAACTTCACCAAATTTTGAGAACTTAAGATGTCCCATTAAGACATCGTATTAGGACCCCTTAAGACATCCCATTACGACATAAATTAATAGCCAATTTGAAGTTGTTAATGGACCACAGTATCCTACACAGTTATGTTACTTCTATGCTTCAATAACCATATATCTCTCTCTTTATTCTCCACAAACTAGTATTAGAGTCCTCTCTCAATCCAACCATTACACTATCATCTTCATTCTATCCTTAAAATTTCTTCTTTATTTTACATGCTCAATAATGAAGATGAACTAGTACTTAGCATTATAGTCATTGTTGCCCTAACAACTACCCTTGTTTGGAATATTAGTTATCTTGGATGCCAATGATCATCCATGTGACCACCAAGAAGCTATTTTATATGATAGGTTTCTCCCACATCCCATGTAGACAAACTAAACAACCACCATCCAAACCATAACAACTTGCTAGGAGGAAAGGATAATTAGTTGCCAAAATGGAAAATAAACATAATGTTAGATGAATAGATTAGATTAGTAATTTTCAATACATAGATACAACTCCATTCCTTAATGTTTTCTCTTTGGAATTTGTAATTTCTCCCTTCTAGATTCTAGTTAATGGTTCATTGCATGGATGTTTTAGAGCTATCATGGGTTTGCATCAACGAGACCCAATCTTGCTTTATCTAAAACTATGGAAATGTATGGTGGAGATGTAAGATTAGTTTGAATTTTTCCTTTTAGCTAGTCGTGTGAGTTTTTGAATTTATTTATTTGTGAGTGAGACATGATTTAGGATTTGATTTATTTTATTAGTGGAGATTAGACTAATTAATCGAATAGTAAGATTATTTGAAATTAATTAGTGGGGAAGGTGTAGGAAATTAGTTTAATTAAATAAATATGATTATTTAATTAATTTGATGATGGAAGGCATGTAAAAGGCTAATCCTAATTAATTAAATAAATATAATGTATCTAATTAAAGTATGAAAATGTGAGGGAGATTAAAGTATATAAATAAATGGATCTAAAAATATGTATACAAATGTCCTATCTATCAAAGTACATGAACTACTCAAAATACATCATAATATGGATGAATCCTATCTCCTTGCTAAGTGGCCCTCAAAGTGACAACTATTGTGCTAAGAATGATGAATGGATCCCTACAAAAATATACACATACATTAGAACATGAGCATTGTAATAAAATTAGAACACATAGTTAATCTAATGTAACAATATACATAAATTATCACCTGATCACTACCATGATGTCAATCATGCATGTATATGTTCCCTAAGCTCAGACTAAGAATATCTAGTGTTGACCTAGGGTATGTGCAGAAAAAATAATTAAATTAACTTCTAGACATCCACAAGTTTGTGTATAGAGTAAATTTTACTATATATGTAAGCTTAATTATAAATTATTCTTATGTACTTGCAAAAGGATCTTTATGTCAATCCAAATCACCATATTTTGGTAGATATGTGTTAATAACATCACAAATAGAAGTCTCCACTACTGACTCTAATCTCAAATCCAACACGTGGGCCATTAATAATGACCTCTTGATGGACTATGAATGTGAGAGGGAATGGAACTTGAAGACAAAATCTATGTTAAATTGAGGCCTTATCCACCAAATGCTGAGGATATTTTAATGTTTGTAGATTGGGTGTGCATTGATGAGGTGATATATAGGATCTTTCTATGTTAGCAATGATATGATTAACATATGTCACTACATCTAAGAGAGGGACTCAAAACTACATGGATATCAGCTAATATGCCTTCATCAAGTCTAATAATATACATCATATAGAATGATGTAATTGATTAGTATCAGTGATACGATCAAGCTCCTCCTAAGGTGTCCTCTTAAGGCAGGAAAGACAAAAATATAATATGGATTGTGTTGCAATGAAGATGCTCGATGTGATGTAGAGGAGTTGTGTGGATGCCTCAACAAGTACTCACCCACCTCCTTTGAAGAGATGGCCTAAGCCTAAATGGAAACCTTAACAAGGTCCTCAATTGCTTTCCTTTGGTAAGAAATAACCACAATGTCACAAATATACTTAAAACCTGGGGTAAATGTATGCATCCTTTCACCAATAAAATATCTAGGTTGAGGAAAATATCATCCTCAATGATGATATGTGTCTCTATCACATACCCTACCATGCACTTTTCCCACATGGCTTGGTAAATATACATTATTTATGTTGAGACCCAAGTGCACCTTGACATACAAAATTTGTTGTGATTAAAATTACAATGAGAATTGGTTTTTATTTGGATAATGATCATGGGTAGCTACAAACCTAGGATATAACAATGGTTTCATATAGATTAAGAATAAATGATTGGTCTAGATGTTTAGTTAATAGATTCCAAAGTTTCATTATATTGGTTGAAGCTTTGGGTAGATCTATGATTTATGCTAGTGTTCAACATGATGTTGAGGGTGTTAGTATCACTCCTAGGTCTAGATCCTTTGACCCATCTACCCTACACTTCATGAGCCTTTGTTGTTTAGTGAGGCATCCCTTTACGATATTAAGTGCCTGCCTAATTTTCTTGTGGAAGGGTAATGCTTTCACAAAAATATAATATATTTTAATTATAACATTGTAATAGGGAAAACTATATACCTATGTCATTTTACCTTATGTTTTGGGCCTAGGGAAAACTCTTTTATGAAGGAGACCTCAAAAGGAAGTTATAATTTATATAGTGTGATCAAGTTTAAAAAACATTCCTAAAAAAACATCATCACACATCTCAAGATTTTACTCCATTCCATAAATATTTTATTTTCTCTCTTTAGGTCAAACACACAAGTGTGGACCTAATATCGATTAGGTTTGTGACTGTGGATCTAAACCCTAAAGTTTGAAGATTTAATTCAAATTCAAACTTTTCCCACCCCTTTACTAGCCATTATGAGCTAACTAAAGTGTGAATTGTGTGAAATTACTCATTAGGATGTTGTATTTAACAAATAACCCTAAGTGGAAATGGATCATCTAGGGGTTATCAGGAGGAGGTGCTAGAGTTTTATTAATAGAACAAATTTATTCTAAAGCATCATATTATCAGATAAATTATTAGAGCACATCATTTTAGGTCTACTTTTACTCTTATTTTCCACCTTCAAATCTTCTCTCAAAGACATAAAGTCATCTTACTTTTACTCTTGTTTTCTACTTTCCAATCTTTGCTCAAACTCATAAAGTCATATTTACTAATGATTTATATAGAAAACCTCAACTTTATTATCAAAGTTAATTATTACTTCAATAATTGTATTTATTTAATTACTAGTTAAACTAATGGAAGTCTTTCATATTGACCATTACTTTTTAATATAAAAAATGTGGTACATTTCCATAACCAAAACAACATGATATTAAGATAAAAGCTAACTTCTCTTTTTATCTATACATTAGTTAGCTCATTCTATTAATACAAAATTTTGATCTAATGTTCATTATTTAATTTCTAAAGACATGATATATAAGAATTTCCAACAATTTAATAAATGAAGTAAAAAAATTTCCCATAACCTTGCTGAGACATATTACTATTTAATACTTGAAATAAAATACTATAAAATATTGAAATGAAATAATTTTTTGTATTAGAGACCATAAAATAGTGAAATGAAATAAAGTCTGGATGTTTAAAAAATATATAAAGTCCATGACAATACAACCCATGTTCAAAATATAAAGTCCATGTTCAATAATATATATAAAGTCCATGACAAATAGTATATAACATAGTCCATGAAATAGTCAAATTATGTAGTCCATGAAATAACTTATCACATATTATCTCTGTAATCAAGAGTCCTCTTCACACCATGCGAACTACTCAAATGACTTGAATCACTCTATAGAAAAGAAAGATTTAGATGAAATCAGATGTAAGATGATTAAAAATGATTTAATGACAATTTTTAAATTTATAATTTATTATAAAATTAAATTACCATGTAAGGCTGAGAGCCATGCTCTGGTGCTCCTGGACTTGTCTCTACATGCTCTGAATCAATCTATTTAATACAAGAGAAAGTTCAAGTTGAAATTAGATGTAAGACGATTTTAAAAATGATTTAATTCAATTTAATTTATAATTTATCATATTTAAATTATTATACCGTAAGAGGTTGTTGTGCATCCTCTATTCCAAGACCTGTCT
This sequence comes from Cunninghamia lanceolata, assembly GCA_027924645.1. Lineage (NCBI taxonomy): Eukaryota > Viridiplantae > Streptophyta > Pinopsida > Cupressales > Cupressaceae > Cunninghamia > Cunninghamia lanceolata. The sequence goes on from BSBN01001019.1 coordinate 3,211,151, forward strand.
CTACAGGCTTAGCTACATGACATGTCTCAAGCTATAAAAGAAAAAGAATTTTTAACACGTCAACATATATATCTATTGAAATTTACTTTAAGTTCACAATGTATATTTTAATTTCAACTTTAAATATAATCTAAATTTTAAATTATACCGTATCATGCTGCCCATCTCCTCTATCCTCCTGCTCTGCATGTGTTGTGTGTTGCTGAAACGTGTCACTAACAAGATCCTACAAGGTGATTTATAACTTAGCACATGTGTGTACAAATTAGGTTAAAACATATATATCCACTTGTGTACATAGGTACTCAATTTTTGTTTTAATCTATTTAAAAGACTTGTACATATATTACACATAGACATAGATATACGTTTTTGAACCTAAAATGCAGTCGACTCCTGATATAAACTTGGATCATCCAAGTGTGCTACAATGCCCATCCTCATTGCTATGGCAACCTACATAGACATATATTTTTAATATATATTAAATAGTACATGCATGTTTTTAGATATAGTGAAATTAAAATAGAAAAATCTAAGTATATATAATTTTTTAAAACAATATAGGGTAAGTGCAGGAAGATGGGGGGCCAAAAAGGGGTCTTAAGTGGCCACTTTTTTTCTGAAATCAGGAAATACTGGCCTTGGATGAGAAATTGAGCATAGTTACACTCAAAATTTGGAGATGCAACCAAAACAATGTTCGTAGTGCTCTGAGTCTACTTTCTAAACTACTATTTTGTTTTGAAAATGGCATAGATTAAGGGGTTCAAAAGAGGGAGCCACAGAAATTGGTGTTTTTTCTTTCAAAAAAACATAACATAGCATGTTTTGTGGCTCCCTCAAAAGGTCAACTTTTATTTGGTATTTTTAAAATCGCTTCAGTGAGAAATTAGCTAATAGCATGTAGTTTATGCTCGATTTTTCTGATAATTTTTTGATGAATATTTGATTTTTTACTAATTTTTAAAGTGGACACATCCTAAAAAATAGAATTTTGGCCGTGCTACCCCTATAAATTTTGAAAACTAATCGAAAATCATTTTTTTATTTTTTTAATATTTGTAGAATGGAGTCTAGTTTCTAAATATGTAATTTTTTTGAAATTTGAATGAATAGTTATTTTACAATGAAAAAAAGACCAAACAGTGGTTTTTGCCTAAACGGACACACAAACAAAAGAAATTAAAGATGAAAGGCTTAACATTGTTAAAATGTGAAAAAAATCACATCGTCATATAGCTAAGAGAAAGCCTAACATTACCCATGTGTTTGATTTGTTCGACCTTGAAACACGTGCAAATCTGAGGTTAGCACGAACAAAATTATGTGAAATTTTGAAGAATATAGAAAAACACGTCTGTGACTGTTCATAAGGCACTCCAAGCCTTTGGGTTGGAAATCTAAAGCAAATCCCAAGCCCAAGGCTTGGGATTCCCAAAGCAAGAAATAACGCGAGTGTGTTATAACGCGCTCGCGTTATGTTTTGCCTTGCATTTTTCTTTCCCGCAAGTCTATTTTTTGTCATGTTTGACATAACGCGAGCGCGTTATAACGCGCTTGCGTTATGTTCCTCTCAAATTTGTTTACGTTCAAGGCTATTAATCATGAGGGTTAAGGGATAAGGGATAGAGTTGGAGGGTTTAGGGATAAGGGATTAGCGTTTAAGGTATAGTATCGAGCCCATTGAGGGTCTAGGAATAGGGATAGCGTTTAAGGTTTAGGGATGAGGGATGACAGATTACGGTTGAGGGTTTAGGGTTTAGGGATAGGGTTGAGGGTCGAGGGATCAGAGTTAAGGGTTGAGGGATTAGGGTTTGACATTGAGGGTTGAGGGTTGAGGTTCAAGGGTCAAGGGTTTAGGGATAGGGTTTAGGGTCGAGGGATTAGGGTTAAAGTAGAGTGTGGAGGGTGTAAGGATTAGGGATAGGGTTGGAGGGTTTAGGGATAAGGGATTAGGGTTTAAGGTATAGTATTGAGTCTATTGAGGGTTTAGGAATAGGGATAGCATTTAGGGTTTAGGGATGAGGGATTATAGTTGAGGGATGATGGATTAGGGTTAAGGGTTGAGGGATTAGGGTTTAGGGATAAGGTTTAGGGTTGAGGGTTGAGGGATTAGGGTTTAAGGTATAGTGTTGAGGGTTGAGGGTTTAGGATTAGGGTTTAGGGTTGATGGATTAGCATTTAATGTCGAGGTTAGGGTTAGAGTGTCGAGGGTAGAGGGATTAGGGATAGGGTTTAGGGTTGAAGGTTTAAGGATTGAGGGTTGAGGCTTTAGGGATGAGGGTTTAAGGCTTAAGATATAGTGTCAAGTGTTGAGGGTGTAGGGATAGGGTTTAAGTTTTAAGGGTTAAGGGTTGAGGGATAGGGATTAGGGTTTAAGGTATAGTGTTGAGGGTCAAGGGATCAGAGTTAAGGGTTGAGGGATTAGGGTTTGATGTTGAGGGTTGAGGTTCGAGGGTCAAGGGTTTAGGGATAGGGTTGAGGGTCGAGGAATTAGGGTTAAAGTAGAGTGTGGAGGGTATAAGGATTAGGGATAGGGTTGGAGGGTTTAGGGATAAGGGATTAGGGTTTAAGGTATAGTATCGATTCTGTTGAGGGTGTAGGAATATGGAAAGCATTTAGGGTTTAGGGATGAGGGATTAGAGTTGAGGGATGAAGGATTAGGGTTGAGGGTTGAGGGATTAGGGTTTAGGGTTGAGGGCTGAGGGATTAGGATTTAAGGTATAGTGTTGAGGGTTTAGGGATAGGGTTTAGGGTTGAGGGATTAGGATTTGACGTTGAGGGTTAAGGGTTTAGGGTTTAGGGTTAGGGTTGAGAGATGAGGGATCAGAGTTAAGGGTTGAGGGAATAGGGTTTGACGTCGAGGGTTGAGGGTTGAGGTTCGAGGGTCAAGGGTTTAGGGATAGGGTTGAGGTTGAAGGGATTAGGGTTAAAGTAGAGTGTGGAGGGTGTAAGGATTAGGAATAGGGTTGGAGGGTTTAGGGATAAGGGATTAGAGTTTAAGGTATAGTATCGAGTCTGTTGAGGGTTTAGGAATAGGGATAGCATTTAGGGTTTAGGGATGAGGGATTAGAGTTGAGGGATGAGGGATTAGGGTTGAGGGTTGAGGGATTAGGGTTTAGGGATAAGGTTTAGGGTTGAGGGTTGAGGGATTAGGGTTTAAGATACAGTGTTGAGGGTTGATGGTTTAGGGATAGGGTTTAGGCTTGAGGGATTAGGGTTTAGGGTTGATGAATTAGGGTTTAATGTTGAGAGTTGAGGGTTGAGGGTTGAGGGTTGAGGTTGAGGGATAGGGTTAATGGTCAAGGGATTAGGGTTAAATAAGAGTGTCAAGGGTAGAGGGATTAAGGTTTAAGGTATAGTATCGAGCCTGTTGAGGGTCTAGGAATAGGGATAGCGTTTAGGGTTTAGGAATGAGGGATTAGAGTTGAGGAATGACAGATGACAAATTAGGGTTGAGGGTTGAGGGATTAGGGTTTAGGGACAAGGTTTAGGGTTAGGGTTGAGGGATTAGGGTTTAAGGTATAGTGTTGAGGGTTTAGGGATAGGGTTTAGGGTTGAGGGATTATAGTGAAGGGTTAAAGGATTAGAATTTGACATTGAGGGTTGAGGGTTTAGGGATAGGGTTGAAGGTCGAGTGATCAGAGTTAAGGGTTGAGGGCTTAGGGTTTGATGTTGAGGGTTGAGGTTCGAGGGTCAAGGGTTTAGGGATAGGGTTGAGGGTCGAGGAATTAGGGTTAAAGTAGAGTGTGCAGGGTATAAGGATTAGGGATAGGGTTGGAGGGTTTAGGGATAAGGGATTAGAGTTTAAGGTATAGTATCGAGTCTGTTGAGGGTTTAGGAATAGGGATAGCATTTAGGGTTTAGGGATGAGGGATTAGAGTTGAGGGATGAGGGATTAGGGTTGAGGGTTGAGGGATTAGGGTTCAGGGATAAGGTTTAGGGTTGAGGGTTGAGGGATTAGGGTTTAAGGTATAGTGTTGAGGGTTGATGGTTTAGGGATAGGGTTTAGGTTTGAGGGATTAGGGTTTAGGGTTGATGAATTAGGGTTTAATGTTGAGGGTTGAGGGTTGAGGTTGAGGGATAGGGTTAATGGTCAAGGGATTAGGGTTAAATAAGAGTGTCGAAGGTAGAGGGATTAGGGTTTAAGGTATAGTATCGAGCCTGTTGAGGGTCTAGGAATAGGGATAGCGTTTAGGGTTTAGGAATGAGGGATTAGAGTTGAGGGATGACGGATGACAGATTAGGGTTGAGGGTTGAGGGATTAGGGTTTAGGGACAAGGTTTAGGGTTAGGGTTGAGGGATTAGGGTTTAAGGTATAGTGTTGAGGGTTTAGGGATAGGGTTTAGGGTTGAGGGATTAGAGTGAAGGGTTGAGGGATTAGAATTTGACATTGAGGGTTGAGGGTTTAGGGATAGGGTTCAAGGTCAAGGGATCAGAGTTAAGGGTTGAGGGATTAGGGTTTGATGTTGAGGGTTGAGGGTTGAGGTTCGAGGGTCAAGGGTTTAGGGATAGGGTTGAGGGTCGAGGAATTAGGGTTAAAGTAGAGTGTGGAGGGTATAAGGATTAGGGATAGGGTTGGAGGGTTTAGGGATAAGGGATTAGAGTTTAAGGTATAGTATCGAGTCTGTTGAGGGTTTAGGAATAGGGATAGCATTTAGGGTTTAGGGATGAGGGATTAGAGTTAAGGGATGATGGATTAGGGTTGATGGTTGAGGGATTAGGGTTTAGGGATAAGGTTTAGGGTTGAGGGTTGAGGGATTAGGGTTTAAGGTATAGTGTTGAGGGTTGAGGGTTGAGGGTTGAGGGTTTAGGATTAGGGTTTAGGGTTGACGGATTAGCATTTAATGTCAAGGTTAGGGTTAGAGTGTCAAGGGTAGAGGGATTAGGGATAGGGTTTAGGTTTGAAGGTTTAAGGATTGAGGGTTGAGGCTTTAGGCATGAGGGTTTAAGGCTTAAGATATAGTGTCAAGTGTTGAGGGTGTAGGGATAGGGTTTAAGTTTTAAGGGTTAAGGGTTGAGGGATAGGGATTAGGGTTTAAGGTATAGTGTTGAGGGTCGAGGGATCAGAGTTAAGGGTTGAGGGATTAGGGTTTGATGTTGAGGGTTGAGGTTCGAGGGTCAAGGGTTTAGGGATAGGGTTGAGGGTCGAGGAATTAGGGTTAAAGTAGAGTGTGGAGGGTATAAGGATTAGGGATAGGGTTGGAGGGTTTAGGGATAAGGGATTAGGGTTTAAGGTATAGTATCGATTCTGTTGAGGGTGTAGGAATAGGGAAAGCATTTAGGGTTTAGGGATGAGGGAAAGTGTTTTGTATTTCTATTGAAACGGTAAAATAGTGGTTACCCCCGTGATCCAGGCCCACATGCTCTGTTTTCTTACTAATTCTGCGCGTGCTCCGACAAAAAAGAAGTGCTTTCATGCTATTGGGAAGTTCACATGCACATTTGACACATTGTACCACCTTTGCATGATCTTTCCACCACCTTTTCTGCTTTGCCAACTTGAGAAGGAGGAAATAACATAGTTTTCACACCAAGTTTGATATATATCTATTCAAGTTTCAATTTTTGTAGTGTTGCAATGTTAATTGTGATTCAATTTTAGGAATTTAACATTGAAAAAGAAGCAAGTGGTGAAAAACTCAAATTGTTGAGGAGTTTGATGCAAGAAGATAAAAACACTACATAATTGTGTACTCTCTCCATTCAAATCTTCATTTTTTAGGAATGTCAAGTCTTTACATGCATGTTCTTTACATTTTCCTTATTTCGGATTGAATTACTTTATCATGCTTTATCATACATGTTTAAAATAGACACATTCCCAATCAAGAAAGCAACCTACAATCTCACATGATGCCATGTATATTTTCTACACTTGGGCTCTTTAATAATTATGTGTAATAAAGAAACCTTAGTTCATACCATGATGTCAAACTATACAAGAATAAATCCTTACAACATAAAAAAAATACAATCCCACTATTATCTTGTATTCATTTCTTAGGAACTAATATTGGTCTCTTTATCATGCTATAGACAAATTCTCTGTCATGCCGAGGAAATGATCAAGAATTAAACCAACACAGGAAGAGATAGAAGCTAAGAATGCAAAGAAAGCAATGGCTATGAGGGAACTTCATGGGAAGAGGAAATTGGACACGATAAATGAAGACATACCAATTGAAGAGGAACCACAACCATCACAAAGAGATATGGTATTGGCGGCACAAAGAGAACGAATGCAAAAACTTTGTGGTACGAGAGATTTGAATACCATAGTTGGAGACACATCCTTTACCGCAAGTCAACATGTAGGGACACCATCTACCACATCTCAAGTTGAGAGTACATCATCACTCACATGTGATGAAGGAGGTATGCCATCGTTCCCACCTCAACCTCAAGGTATGTCATCTATTCCATCTTCGATTGAAGGTATGTCATCTAACCCATCTCATTTAAATATTGATGAAATTCCTAATGTTGAGATGAATTTACCTAACTTGACACCACCTATAATTTTGCATAGAAAGCCAAAGTATTTGATTGATATTGATGAGAATATTTTGTAGCCAATGGAAGGTAAGATTCCAAAACGCACTTGTAGAAGATATGCTAATAAGATTTGGAGATTGTTCTTTAAAAATTTAAATGAGACTGCAAGATGTCAACTATTCGTTGAAATGATGCGAAGTATAAAGTATAGGTCTATCATGAAGATTCTTGGGTCGAGAACATCAGAGGCTTCAAGTGAAAAATCTATTGTCAAGAATCTAATGAGTGCAAATGAGAGTGTGGGTAACACCTCACGCACAAAAGATAGTAATGCAACACGGTGTGTGATTACATTGACTATAATAAGTAGTCAAACGAGGAAAGCTCGTCTCATTAGAAAGACAAGTCAAGAATTGAGAATTAATAGGAAAACTTTATCAAGAGCCGTTGGAAGACGCCAAAGAATTGAGGACACTAATGCCAATGAATTATGGGCATTCTCGGGGAGACTACCACGAAAAGATAAACCAATTGTTGAAGCATTGAGATCACTAATTGAAGACTTTTGGAAGAATTACACAAGGGTATCTCTGAATCAAAGGGATGTGGTAAGAAGGAGAATCAGTAGTCAGAAGCATGAGCCACATCCAAAGCATTTTTTGGATGAGACTCAAACACAGTTTTATGCTAAATTTCTAGAGAAGTATCCTCAAATTAAAATTTGTCAAAGATATTTTGAATTGCTAAAACCTTTCTATGTTAAGATAAATCACACACGCACTACTTGTTGTTGTAGATTACATATTGAATTTTCTAACCATTTTGATGCTTATAGGTCTATATGTTTAGATATGCATACTAACAATGATTTGCAGGGTTGTGCCATATGTGCCCCACCAACATCTTCAAGAGACTTCATATCAATAATTTTATGTGAAAGAGAGGAAGGTCAAATATTCTACAAGAAGTTATGCTTGGATGGCACATGTCATCGTTGCGATGGCTTGCAACATTTGCCAATATGTGAACATATGGAAATAACACATGCGGTTGGAAACGAACTAGTAGAGTTTGGCAAGTATAAAACAGTGGCATACAATACAAAAGATGGTAAAGAAGCAAAGAGGTGTGAATTAATTATTGAAAAGATTCTAGTGTATCAGTTTATGCCTATATTTCATGACATCATAGTGTATGAGTATGCAAGACATGCCCATAGAGCTCGATGGTTGGACTTGCAATTCAAGTTATGCAAGGACACATTTCCGGTTGGTAGCATTGTTTCAGTCGTCGACTTTGCAGAGAACTACAGTCTACAGCCACAGCGTGAGGTGCAATCACAATATTACAACTCCACACAGGTTTCTATATTTGTGCACATCGCATTCATTCATGCGAATGATAGTACAGAGGATGACAGAAAGATCATAAGGGAGTATAATTTCTATATTAGTGATGATCGCACGCATTCTACGGAGTTCATGCAAGGTTGCTTTCAGGTGTTCTACAATGATTTGGATAGAAGGGGCATATCGTTCAGTCAGCATATCATATGGTCGGATAACTGTGCATCACAATTCAAGAACTCGCGGAATTTCTATTGGCTGAGTAGGAGGCATAATTTTACAGGTATTCAACATATGTGGAACTTTTGTGAGGCCAGGCATGGAAAGGGGGAGCATGATGGTGTAGGAGCATGTATCAAAAGAGCCATAGCACGAGAAGAGTTAAAGTATAAAGACAATGCAAAGTTGACAGATGCAAAATCGATTGTCGAGTGGTGTAATGCTTCCATGGGTCTAGGTAATAAAGGTAAGTCTTTAGTTCATAGATTTTTTTGGTTGATAGATGATACTAACATTGCACCATATGAGGATTGTTGTACACTGACAGGATCAAATGAGATGCACTCTTTTAGAAGCTCAATTGCAGGTTCATGGAGTATCCATACACGAAAGATGTCATGCTTTTGTTCTTCCTGTACAATTCAAGTCTAGGATGAGTGCAAGTCAAAGGAGTGGGTTGACGAATGGCAGTTAAGTTATCTTAGCCCACTTGACACATATCGAGCCCCGACGACACTGGAACTAACACAGATGGAATCGTCAGTTGACTTTGACCACATATCAAATTTAGTTCAACTAGGTAATATAGGGCACGTATATGCATCTAATTTCATCTAGTTCAACCAGGTAATGTCATCTTACTTTGTAGTGTTTTTGTAATGTTGACTAATTTCATCTAATTTGCTACACATATCAATGTAGGGCACGCATATGCAGTTATTGCAGATGAAGATAATGAAGAGGGAACAGATTATTACTTATGTCATTGTTTTGAGGCCAAAAAGAAATTAGAGGCCCCTGTTACAGATGGAGAAAACATCGAATACCCTACAGGATCGGTGGTTATTACTGGAACATGGATTAGAAGGTACCCACATAAGAGTGTTAATATTTGGCTATTTCAGTTCTTTGACATGCATCGAAAGATTCTTCATTACTTGAACCTTGTCGTGGCATCCAATGTTCGTTTGATAAAGTATCAGGGTAGACCTTTGAACAAAATACTGTGGAAGGTGCGTGAGTCTGACCATGAAGCAATACTTGACACAATCAAGAGTAGAGCAGACCCGGATGGTTCATTAGATTAATTTGTAAGTATTCACATTGATTTTGTAAAGTTATGTTACATTGAGTTGTAAGTATGCACATTAATTTGTAAGGTTTGTCTTTTTTTATTTCCTCCTGCATTTTTACACATATGTACACATTTTTACATCATCATGTTATGCATTTTTGGTGTCCTGCTCCTGATGCGACCAAACTCATAACTCACCCTACTAGACACCATTTGATGATCTCTCTAACACTCTGGATCCAAGGCGCCCAATCATGATGATGACCTATATACCATTCTCCCAAGGCGCTCATAATGAATGAAAAGAAGACCAAGGGCGCCCAAGCTTAATAGACTTATTTCTTTCAATTTTGATGATCCAAACTCTTGCAATATGACATCCACTTTCATGCCTTTAGATCTTCCTTCACATATAGGGCGCCAAATCAAGTTGAAAAATCTACATAAGGGCGCCAAACTAGATGAAAGGAGACATGAAATGCACCTTAGGACTCCATGCTAAGGTTTGAGCCATTAAAGTCTCTTGATATTAGGTGCTCATGATGATGAAACTTAGAGCTTTTTCCTTTCCTATGCGCTCATCTAAGATGTTTGAATGATAAGGAGCACCTCAACCTCTATAATGTACATTGGGAACCAAATCAAGGTGATTTTAAGTCACTTTGAGTCATTTGGGGTCAGTTTGAGTCTTTGAGTCATGTTGCAAAAAAGTGTCAATGTTGTCAAGTTGCACAAAGCAGCTTTTGCATTTTTGGTGTCCTGCTCGTGATGTGACCAAACTGACTATTTCAACGCATCTAGATGGGTACATTTACGCTAGGCATGGTCCTATTTTTCACCCAAACATGTCAAAACAGTCTGAGCTACATTGTACCGACGATATCCCTGAAGAGTCCAAAGTGCAAAAAGGCTGCAATCTTTGGCGAGATGTTACTCGAAAACTGTGTCACTTAGAAACATTCTGTCTGAGGCAACACAATCATGTAGAGTGCCTCTACAATAACCTCTCTCAGTTTTTTATAGCTCTGAGGCATTTGCCTGTGGTGAAAGGTTTTCTGCTGCCCCAAAAATTGTCAGAAGGAGGCAGTGTAAAGTTGCAAAGGGGTGTAACTTTCGTCCTGTTCTTGATGCGACCAAACTAACTATTCCAACGCGTCCGAATAGGTACATTTACGCTAGGCATGGTCCTATTTTTCACCCAAACATGTCAAAACAGTCCGAGCTACATTGTACCCACGATATCCCTGAAGAGTCCAAAGTGCAAAAAGGCAGCAATCTTTGACGAGATGTTACTCAAAAACCATGTCACTTAGAAACATTCTATTTGAGGCAACGTGATCATGTAGAGTGCCTCTACAATAACCTCTCTCAGGTTTTTATAGCTCTGAGGCATTTGCCCATGGTGAAAGGTTTTCTGCTGCCCCAAAAATCGTCAGAAGGAGGCAGTGTAAAGTTGCAAAGGGGTGTAACTTTCGTCCTACTCCTGATGCGACCAAACTGACTGTTCCAACGTGTCCGAATGGGTACAATTACAGTAGGCATGGTCCTATTTTTCACCCAAACATGTCGAAACAGTCGGAGCTACATTGTACCCACGATATCCCTGAAGAGTCCAAAGTGCAAAAAGGCAGCAATCTTTGACGAGATGTTACTCGAAAACTATGTCACTTAGAAACATTCTGTCTGAGGCAACGCGATCATGTAGAGTGCCTCTACAATAACCTCTCTCAATTTTTTATAGCTCTGAGGCATTTGCCCATGGTGAAAGGTTTTCTGCTGCCCCAAAAATCATCAGAAGGAGGCAGTGTATTAAGTTAGGATGAAAGCCTATTCACTCTAGGCACCTATTTTTGACCAAATCACACATGCACCTTGAACAAGTGATGCGACAAGTGGTGAACAAAATGGGTGCCTTGAAGAATTGAGCCCTCCAAGACATCTTGCAATTGCCTAAAAGTCCAAAATTTACATAAGTGAGTTAAGGCGCCATTTTCCATCTCCAGAGCCTCCTTTGAGCGCCTTAACATGGAGTGAATGTTTTAGTCTATGAAAGATTGCACCTAAAGAATATAACAACCCCTTGAGTCACTAGGATGAACTAAGTTAACAAAAGGAACTTCATTGAGGGAGGTGCACTTATGCATCTAGACAACTCCAATTTAGTGCCTGAGAAAAAGCATGTTTAGAGACACCCCTCAAATGAACCCTCTAGAACCAATAACCATAGCTCAAGATCCATAACCATGAGAAGATAAAGCATTAAAAAAATTCATCTAAAGGATGGGAAATACCTCTTAGATGATAGTCTGCCGAGTAGACCAAGAGTGGGGAATGAGAATGCTCGTCGAAGATACACCAAGCCACAATGACTCTCTCCAATAAGAATCTTCTCTAGGTCCATAATTAACTCACACCCATATCCAAGTGAAAGTCTCCTTGGTCTTCCTGCTAAAACCTCTAAAGGGTAACCATCTCAACAATTGTCTCTAATCCCAAGAGAACTCTAGCCTCACCCAAGTCTCGAAGTATGTATGAGAACCTACAACCAATCAATCCATGTTAAGCTCCGAATGCAACACCACATTATCATGAAGCTCCCAAGCACATGACCAATGTACTCAATACCAAGAGAACCAACAAGACCACTGTCAAAACTCCAACTACAAAATTAGGTATCCAAACATGACATCATGATCTAACATCTCCCCCTAGAAGATCACATGCACCAATACAGACATCCTAGTCTCAAGAGAACTTGTATCATGCTAATACTCTAATCTAGAATCAAGAGTCCACCAAGACACACTACCAAACACCTCTAAACCAAGGATCAACATCTACAACCACATGAAGATAACCATTACACCCAACCACTATATAAGATCATCCATCACTAGGTGACGAATACACATCACTATCAAAGCAACATCCATCCTCTCATCCCAATGCAACATACCAATGCGCAAATGAGCATAGACAAGGAAAAATAACAAAGTCATCCCGTGGATATAGGCAATATGCATTCAAGTCATCCCACTACAATCAATGAGGTGTGCATCCCAAAAAAATGCATAACTTGTAGATCCCAACCATTGAAAACATGCAAAATCATCATCACATTAGTAATCATCATCACATTAGTAAACATCATCACATTAGTAAACTAGTAAACATCATTTGCATCCATACTTAAACCAATCTTATTGTTGTGTTTGATGTGTCCTCTTTCAAACAACCATTTAACAAAATTTGAGTCCAAACAATAAACATTTACAACCATAAACATCTCAAAGTCCAAAATCCAAACATTCTATCATCCTTAATCATTTCCATCATGGACCCTTGGTTTGAAAAAATCATTATGCAAGATAAAAACCCTATGCCTATTACCTTGTCCGAGGCTCATGCAAAACCCAAAATGATTAGCCTAGTACCATGTGTCATGTCCTCGTTCCCGGCTTGATCATCAAGTGTATAATGGATTAGCCTATTCCTCATTCCCGGAGGCTAATTCCAAATGATGAGGGAATGAATTGGTTTCAGACTAACTCTATCTATTTGTTTTGCAGGAACAAGGTCAGAACCCTAAAATTTGACTAAGTATGGAAGCTTGGGAGCCTAGGCGCCCATTTCACTCCAGTTTTCCTTACTAAGAGCCTAGCACAAGGATCATCCAAATTAAGTGCCTAAGAACCTCAAGGCACCTATACATGTTTCTAGGGATCCTCCAATTGAGCGCCTAGCATAGATGGATGAAGATTGAAAGTTTTCAAGTTAAAATGTCCTTTGGGTGAACTCATAGCATTAGGTGCATGTGTTGGTTGGAACTCCTTGGATCTGGTGCCTAGGATTGAAAGCCTTTGATGAGGAGAGAAGTCTCAAGGCCTGGTCTGGCACCCTCACTTGCCTACCCCACCCTCAGAATGTGCCTAACCTTCATAAGGTGTTAACACTCTATTTTGAGCGCCTAGCAGGGGGTAATGGATAGATTGAAGGCTTGGGAGCTAAGGAAAGTCACTTAGATGAATAATCAAGATTGAAATGAGAAACTCCTAGCCAAGGCGCAAAATTCCTCAATTCTGGCATCCAGAAATCAAATCTAAGTAAGGCGCTTTTTCCATTTGCCAAAGGCTCTATTAGTGCCCTTGGTTGATGATCTCTCTAGACACCTGAAATGGTGCCCAATGGATCTTTCAACTTGTATCAGGAAGAAGGGAAGCATTCTCAGTGTTGTTCAGATAATCTAAGTTGTAAAGTTAACAAGGAATAGAGCCAGAGGACAAGGCACACTTATTGGTCTCCATCACCTCAGAAATGCGCCTAATGCAGTTGGTGTCAACTTCCCTCTTTCTAGCCTCCAAATGGCGCCTAGAGTCAAAAAAGGATTTCACTGAATAATGTTAATGTTTTGAGCATCAAACTCTGCTTGGCGCATACCTATGCTCTTACAACCTCCAATTGGCGCCTAGGGTTCAGTCATCCTCCTAAGGCGTGGTTCTGCTCCTCCATAACCCTGTTTTGGTGCCTAAACTTGGAAGTACCTTGAAGACTTGGATTAAGATGGAATTCACCTCTAGAATGTTAGGCGCTTGATAGAAGATAAAGGCACTAGGGTAAAAGAGCTTCAAAAGTTTGATGTCAAGTGTGAATTGAGATAATAGGCGTTGATACCGGTTGACATTACTCCAAACATGCGCCTAAGAGAGATGCAAGTCCCCAAGACCAATTTTGGAACAAGGTGCTCCATCAAAGGGTAAGATGATAATCCTTGGAAGTCAAGTGTTTCAAAAATTCTTTAAGAAATTGACAAGTTGTAACCTAGGCGCCAAAACCCCTGAGAATCCTCCTATCTGGTGCCTAGTCAGAAGAACACTAATATTGCGCCTAAGTGAATTTGAGTGTCAATATAGAGTCATCAAACCCCACCAGACATTCATCCATGTCTCTACCACCTCAAGGAAGCGCCCAGCTTAGGATGGCACCTAGTCTGGTCTCTACTACCTTCAGTTGGCGCCTAACCCTAAGAGTCTTGCAACTATGACGTTCATCCATGCAACAAGCAAGGTGAGGCTCCCTTGTGATATTGTGAGGTGTTGACATTTAGTTGACATCATTGAGTTTGATTGAGTTGATCAAGTGTAGACGCCATTGTAAACAGCAAGGCTTCAAGGCCTTTCTTTTGTATCTCCATTGAAGAAGGTGTAACTTCATGCTATTGAAAGCATTATCCATGTAATAAGACATTGCAAGTTGATTGAGTCAAATAACTAGACAAGTACCCAACTCTAAGGTTGATTCATTCAAGTAGTTATCTTTGATGTATATCTTTGTGTTGTTGAAGTAGTTGATGAATTGATAGCAGGTAAAATTGTTTAAGTAAGGAAAAATTTTCGTAGAACTAGTTGGGTATCTTACACCATGCCTATCCATCAAACATCACAATGCAATCAAAATCCTAACAACATGCCCATGATCCAAGATCAAGTGCAATCATGCAAAGATATTATCAATCACAAGCCTATTAAGAATGAACTAGAGTCTTCTAGTACCATACTTTTCCATCAAACACCATCATGTAATCCATGGCCTATCAAGCCTATGAAAGAAAATGCAAACATCCTATGTAATACAATCGGACTTTAAATATTTGAAGTAGCCATCTACAAATATCCATTCAAAAGTGGATTTATAATGCAAGTATGGACACCATCAATAAAAAAGATTTGTATTAACCAAATATCCATATAGGCATACATCAATATCTGTCGATATAAGTATAACATATATACAAAATAGCCATATAGGCTTACAAGAATGCCGTATAGGCATACAATGTCAACTATGTACAATACAAAATATATGTCCACAAATGCCATATAGGCATACAACAAAGGAACACAATAAAAAGTCATTCCCTTCTGGCTGGTGAAGAGAATAAATCACGAGCAACCTTTGATCTTCTAGGGGATGGAGACATGCATGTTGGTGGTCTACTACGAACCCGAGGGCTACTCCTCCTATGTAGTTCTTCCTGCACCTTTACCTGTTACAATAAAAAGTATAGACATTAATATATAGAAATTACATGTTATAAAAAAAATGAAACATTTAACAAAATAATCACTTACCACTAACATATAATCTGTCTCCTCGCTTGCCTCAGTAGCAAGAATAGGCCCTGGTGATGTCATGTCCTATAGAAACCATCCAGATAGAAATTAAACTTCAAATCAATAAGCTTTTGATTTTTTAAAAATAGACAACTATAACAATGAATGTAAATTGAAATTTACTAATCTACCTCATACCCCTGTCAATGCCATGGAGCTATGAATTGCAGAGGCCACACCCTGCTCCATTGCCCTCTGAACATGGGGAGGTGTCTCCGCAGCCTGCATCATCTGGAAATAAAACAACAATATTCAATTACGAAAACTATAATAGTGATGCAAATCATGGCTCCTAACATACACACGTTCATCTAAACATGGAAGTACACACAATAAAACACACAAATCACATACAAAAATTTAGTAAGTACAATTCATTCATTAAACTATTTATTTTATTACCTACGTAAAGCTTTGAAGTCCACCACCGCTGGCAGGTGTTGCCATGAAATCTACAGTATTAGCCTATTCAACATCCAAAATCAGAAATTAGAATACCATTCATATAACGATGCTATTCACATGTAATATTTATAATTGTTTACTAGTTACATACCTCGACAGTAGATGATCTAGTGAAAAATGTAGGTGGAGAACCACTGAAAACTGCATCGACGCTATGACCCTAAAATTTCATTAAAATCATCAATTTAAATTAGTTATTTTTGTATTTCAAAAATGAAATTTAATAAATTAAATTCAATAAACTTGCTAATATTTACCTGAGTATCAAGGCTGAAAGCCTCACTCAGGAGGGTATCTGTCATCACCATCTGCTCAGCTGTAGATGTAGCCTGTGCACCTGCATCCTGACTGTCCATGGGGTCATAACCACATGCTGACCTGTAAGCTTGGCAAGTATGCGGTGGGACCCTACTCCTCGCACTATCTCCCAACCCACTCTGTGTTGCAGGATCGGCATGCTCTATGATGCTCTGGGTCAAGGCACTAATCGACCTCAGTGTATCAACCTCAACACTCTCCTTCACAATGGAAGGGATAGAAACATGCTCATGGGATGGTCTGCTGATTACTCGTCTCACTACCCGCTGTGGGTCAAGACGTGCCCTTGGTCTATCCTGTGCTGAGCCCCCACCTCTACCCTGGAAGTCCCGCATATCAAAATAGTTTGGCACTTTATTGAGGACAAACTCGCAGTAGAGTTTCCTCAAAAAGTATTGCGGGACCTCATTATTATTGCATGGAGGATGGTCAAAAACCATCCACCACCTCTGCCCGAAATTGTCCCTTATCGCTTGGTTGTTGCACCAATGGATAGGGAACCTCTTGCATGTAATGGGTGGAGGTTGATTTGTTTGTGGGTTTGTGAAAATTGAACACAATTCTAATTTTGTAATTTGTAATTTTTTGACATCTTGGTATGACAACTTGTCTGCATAGTAATCTCTAAACTCTCTCTTTTTATCGGTCCAACTAGTTATTTGCTTGCTAATTGAATTTACATTTGATAACATAGACTCAAGAGATTCGGCAAGCGTGGACCTATGCAAGGTTGAAGTGGAAGGATCTTTCAACCTTGCAATTATATCTTTAATTTCTTTTTTGTTGTTTTCAATTTGCCCCATTATATTATCTTGTGTTCCAGGGGCATGTCGAGGAATGAATGGAGGAGGTTGTTGTTCTGCAGGTATTTCCTCCTCAGGATTTTATGGATTTTGAGGAGGAGGAGGAGGAGGAGGAGGTGCATTAACATTTCCTGACAATTAACGAAATATACATCAAAAATCAATAAAAACCTACCTATTTAGAAAGAAATTCAAACAAAAAAATAAAGATAACTCACCCCTTTGGCATGCTCGACGTCGCGGCGGCATTTTGGCGACGAATTGATAAGCTTTTTGTGTTGATTCGCGTTTTGCAGAACGCGAGCACATTTTTGAGGGTTTGGAAGCCGTGGGTAGAGGAGAAAATGAGAATGAAATGAAATTCAATTGTTTTTTTTTTAATTTATACTAGGTCATAACGCGAGCGCGTTATAACGTGCTCACGTTATGACTTAAATTTTTTTGAAATTATTTTGGCCACTTTTTGGCCCCCCATCTTCTTGCACTTACCCTATACATACTGTAAAAGTGTCATATGAGATGCCCAATGATGGAGGAGCGCTCGAGACACCCTCAGATGGAGGATTCAATGTGGAAGAACCCTTAACCAACATAAATATTTAATTTACATGTTCAAGACTGAATTACAAATTAAAATCAAGTAAATAAAATTAATTAAAATATAAATCATTCAAAATACCCCAAATGGGTGCCCGAGATGAACAGGTGTCGATGAAAAATTAAATCGATCAATGGTCCCTATTGCCATCATCTACACCAAACAATTCAATTGTTTAAATATTACAATTTAATTGATCTATATGTTCATTAAAAACACGTGCTTAAAATTGTTATAAATTTAACATATGTGTAACCTATATATACCTATGTCGAATGATCAGTGGGATGATCCTCAGCAAATAGTTAATCAACAAATGATTCACCCATATTATCAGATGATGCATGTGTAGCTGAAGTGGGTGCAGCTACCTGATAAATTCCTTAACACAACTAATTGCAACTCATACATGTATGAGGCATCGACACATGTGGAGTGGTACTAGGACCACTTCCATCATCAACTCCTCCATGGTCTCTAACCTGAGATACCATTATAGAAGCCTACTCATCTAGGCTACCTAAGAGTGCACTCAATGTGCCTAGTGTGGATATCACTGCACGATGCTAGAAGGGCGAAGGAATGGCATCAACAGGAGGATCAATAAGAGGTTGAATAGGCACGGATCATTGGGGATCAACCCGTGCCCCCAACCTCTATTGTGGCATGCTGCCACCAATGCCCTGGAATGATCTAAAATCAAAGTAGTTAGGTATCTGATTCACAACAAACTCTGCATATAATTTTCTCAAAAAATATAAAGGAACCTCACAATTAGCATGAGGTGGATAATCAAACACCATCAACCATTTGTCCCAAAAATTGGTAGATATTCCTTCATGCCTACACCACCTGATTGATATTCTTTTCTTATTTGTAGGAATAGGTTCATTTGTAATGGGATGTCTAAAATATTGAGCTAAATGACCTTTTGTGATTTTAAGATCCAAAATATCCTTATAGGAGAGGCCATCAGCATAAAATTGGCGCCTCTTCTCTCTCCATTTCCAAAATCCATCAAAGTCTGAGTCAATAGACCTCACATAATCTACAATGTTTTGCATCAAAGTTGTAAAACGTACCACGTGAGGTGGCATGAATGATTCATTACAAATGGAATTCAATTTTTCTTGTATGGAATCCACATTTTCATTCATTATGGCTCGCAAACGAGCCTAGTCAGTTCCAGGTGGGGGTCTAGGTGGGGCATCTAGAGCTGGGGCATTTGGAGGTGGGGGTGGAGGTGGGGGTGGGGGTGGAGATGGTGCCTGATCATCTTGTGCATTGAGGAAGTCCTCAGCATCAAAGTGAATATCATCCAAATTCATGATATACTTAAAAACTATATGAACCTGCATATATACATATAAACATACAAACTTGAGTACAAATTTAATTTTCAAGAATATATATATATATATATATATATATATATATACATGTTCAAAAATTATAAATTATAAATAAACTAGATAAATTATATGTATGTTTCAAGAAATTACACTTGAAATATTTAAATTAAATGTACAGATCTACATGTGCATACAAATTTCAAAATGTAAGAGCTATTATAGTGAACTATGTAATTTTCAAATTGAAGTTGGGATTTTCATTCGAGACCTAAATTTTGATTCTTGTAGTGAGGGAGACAAGAAAGATCAATTTAAGACTATATAGACAATCATGTTAGGTTTAATCAAATACTAGGACAGACATGGGCATAAACTTGGGCATCTTTGTTTCAAGACTAGAGGTTTGAAAAAAAGCATTTGCATGCATATATATTATCAAGGTCATGTTATGCTTATGAGTTATCCTCTCATTCATCTTGTCACAACCCTCTCAATAGGACTAGACCCTATAATTGATTTTGTTATCTACGACTATCATTATGGTGTTTGATCATAGGGTGTTTGGTATCAAGATTAAATTTTAATATGCAGGACTGTCATATCAAAAGATGCCTCTTAAGGACTCAGAGAGATATCATTAGCCAAGCATTGTATTGTCACAGTAGTTAGAGTATAGAAGTAGGGCTATCAGGACTACCATAATGAATTTGTTGTCAAGGTTTGTCATCATATGTTAGGTCCAAGGTTTCAATTTTGTTAATTTTTCTATGGAGTTGGCTATTGGTTTGATGTTAAGTACTCATTCTAGGAGATCCAACATTTCCTATGGCAAAGCTACAAATAGTTTGTAATGGTTTTGGATGAATTTCTCTAACTTTATGACTATCAATAAGCTTGGTCAACAAACAATAGTCATGCTTGCATTGGTTTGAGCATTGGATCAATCATGAATTCATAAATTGGATATGTTTTTGAGTATGTGAAGATTTGAGTGAATCCTTACCATTTGATAGGAAAGAGGAAATCATCATCTTAGCACGAACTTTAGTATCTTGTATAATGTTGTCATGACCATTAAGGACTGAACATTAATTGTTATTAAATTCCTAGATTGTTATGGACCTTTAAGATAGCCTTAAACCAATAACAGACTTGTTATGAGGAGTTCAGTTGGGTTGTTACATCATGATTTCTCTAGGATTAGTCATTGATCATAAGATTGTCATCTTCCCTTGTTATCAAAAGTCCATCAAGGAAACATGTGAAGAGTCTTGTCACATTCACATGATGAACTACAAAGGGACAATGAAATTGTTGTTAAGATGTAAGACTCCTCTAGAGATTCAATTGCATTATCTTCATAATCAAAGAGACATAACCATGTGGTAATGATTAAATCTTCCACTTTTAAGATAGATGATGAGGTAAGAAGGTTAGGATACTATCATAAGGTGGAAGGTAGTCATGAATGGAAAATGAGAAATCGCATAGACTATTGATCACTATGATTGTCCCAAACCTTAAGAACAATTTAAAACTCTATTTTACTATCAATATATATCAATGAAGGTTGAATATTCAAATGCATCTGTGCTATTGAATGATGTCATAGAAACCAATGGACTATCATACCACCTAGGTAGAATCATAATGAACATCGACAAGACTATAACTAGACTTGGAAAACTACCTTGAGGTGGATATCTTATGCATGACAACATGATCTGAAATCCTAAATTTGGTGAAGTTGCCTATGACAACCAAATTTGATAATGGAGATAGGATTGACTACTAGTTGCCTAGGACTAATCTGAGTACATGAAGATGAATATATTCTGATGATTTGTGATTTAAAAAATGAAGAATTTGATGCTTTGTTTAACTTGTGATTGTAGGGATGATCTAGCTAGAAAAAATATATTAATTGATGGTTCTAGCTTGATTTTGTTTCCTATTTCCTATTTAAAATTGTTGTTTTCTATTTAGTTGTTAGACCCAACTCTTATGTGTGTTATTTAGCTTTGGACTAAGCCCATTTAATTAGTCTAAATAGTCTTAGTTTGTACTATCTTAACACTATGATTGTCCCAAACCTTAAGAACAATTTAAAACTCTATTTTACTATCAATATATATCAATGAACGGTGAATGTTCAGATGCATCTATGCTATTGAATGATGTCATAGAAACCAATGGACTATCATACCACCTAGGTAGAATCATAATGAACATCTGCAAGACTATAACGAGACTTGAAAAACTACCTTGAGGTGGATATATTATGCATGGCAACATGATCTAAAAACCTAAATTTGGTGAAGTTGCCTATGGCAACCAAATTTGATAATGGAGATAGGATTGACTACTCGTTGCCTAGGACTAATCTAAGTATGAAGATGAATATATTCTGATGATTTGTGATTTAAATTTAATGAAGAATTTGATGCTTTGTTTAACTTGTGATTGTAGGGATTCAATCTAGCTAGAAAAAGATATTAGTTGATGGTTCTAGCTTGATTTTGTTTCCTATTTCCTATTTGCAAAATTGTTGTTTTCTATTTAGTTGTTAGTCCCAACTCTTATGTGTGTTATTTAGCTTCAGACTAAGCCCATTTAATTAGTCTAAATAGTCTTAATTTGCACTATCTTAACACTCACTTAGAGAAATAATTAGCACTAATAAGCGTATTTTTTGTTCTTAGCATTTATAATTAGCACTAATAATTAGCATTTATTTGGCTCCAAGAACCAATAAGACTGGGTTAGATACTAGAAGCTTGCATGCATGATTGAAAATGCTTCTTTACATGTTCCTACACAAACTTTTATCCAAGGTGGATTTTCTTCTTTCCTTAAGAAGTATATCAAATCTAATTATATGCACAAAATTTTGAAGTTAATTAGATGCATGTTCATCAAGAGTTGTATCAACAAATTTAAGAGTACATATGGATCATAGTGTTGGAGATCACAAGTGTTATTATCCTAGAGGATCTTATGTAGTAGTCTACTTCTATATATACAATTTTCTGTTAGGAGAAAATATCTTTTGCCAAATTTGTATAGATTTGTCTATAGTGTGTTCTAGGGTAATCAAATTATGTAAGTCACAATTTAGAGGGTTGAGGGATAAGTTTATGTTGAGTCTACAGGAGCTGTTTTCTTACATAGACCTCTCCATAATCTAGGTGTCTCCCTGTCTAACTTAAATGTTTCAAGGGATATTATATGTGTCTCTAAAGTTACATTTGTTGGCTTGATTTCATTCTTGATTAGTTGGCTATCACAAAAACTGTAAAATCTTCTCAATTCTTGATTAGTTGGCTGTCTCTAAAGGTTTTATTATGGTTTGTTGTAATTTTTTTACATGACAGTTATCTATTCAATAATGCCTTTAAAATATAATGACATACATTAATATAAGTAAATTTTATAAAAACCAAATATATATATATATATATATATATATCATCCCAATGCTATATAATTTTTGATAGTTTGTTCAAAATCTCTCCTTTCATATGATACAGTCATTTCAAAATTTCAATTGTATTTTATAGCTAAAATGTCTAAATATAGCTATTCAACTCTCAAATTGAAATCAAATTTTGACAGTTTGTTCAAAATCTCTCCTTTCATATGATATAGTATTTTCAAATTTTCAATTGTATTTTACAGCTAAAATGTCTAAATACAGCTATTCAATTCTCAAATTTAAACAAAATTTTGACAGTTTGTTCAAATTCTATCCTTTTATATGATATAGTCTTTCAAAATTTCAATTGTATTTTACAACTAAAATGTCTAAATATAGCTATTGAACTCATAAATTGAAACCCTAAATAATAGTCTATGTTTTAAATTTTGATTGTATTTTACACCAAAAAAAAGAAAGAAAAACTTCAAAAAATTCATTGGCAAATTGAAAAAGTGGAAAAATCCACTTACCTAATCTTTTGATGGCTAAAAATCCTCTTCATGAACTCAGGATCCTATTCTCAACTGTCGCCTATCACTGGAAAAATGGGGTTACAACCATTTTTTAAAAAAATTTATATTTTCACAAAACGGGTTCCCATTCTAAATGAGATCGCGTTTTGTGAAACGAGATCCCATTTTTTGGTCTTAAGTTTGGGATCCTACTAAGAAACGGGATCTCGTTCCATATTTTAGGCTTGGGATCCTGATCTATAACAGGATCCCATTTTGTAGAAACGGGATCCCATTTTTAGTTACCCGATTTTGGATTTTTTTCTAACTCTGAAACTTCCACCTTAAGTGGACACAACTTCTTGCATTTACCCTACTTTTGTTTTCGCCATGTTTGGTTGTGTTAGTTGTGATTCTAGGGTGTTGACAGTTTTATCGTGATTATTGGTGATCATGTGTCATACTCTTGTTTTGTCGTTTTTTATTTAGTTTGATGGATTCCAGTTCAATTTTGATTTGTTGTAATCTTTTAGTAGCATCGTTGGTCACTTGTTGCCATTGATCATTCCTCCATTCTACTGGTTCAGTCTAGAGCATGGTCGTGAGTTGCGATCATTCAAATATCACGAAGAGATGTAACAACTAAGTAATTTGCAAGGCGTCACAGAGGAATTGAGTTGTTGGCAAACAAAACAAAACTTATCTCCCATTTGGTTGATTACATGATGCAGAAGGAGGCAATATTGAGTGTTATTTCTATCTTTGTTATGGGCATCAAACTATATGGAGAACAAAGGTATTTATCACGTTGAACTAGAAAAACTCTCACATTCATGAGTTACATTCCTACGGTTTGGATTGGGAGAAAAAACCATGGCTTGGGCAATTTGACTTAAGTCAAATAAACTTGAATGATAAGAGTCTTTGGGGCCGCATTCCTCCATACATCATATGGTGTTTCCACTCCAATACCTTTCATTTTCATATGCTCAAACAATATAAAAGGTATTCAATAGCTTTGGTAGGGGTTCATCCTACCTGGAGATAAGACAAACAAGTGAATGTGAGAAAGAGAAGGTCGATTTGGGAGAAGTTTGGCCAAAGATTTATAGAGGAGAACCACAGGCATTGAGGAAAAGCAAACAAAAACAAAGTGAGAACAACAGAATGGGTGTGTGGGTTTAGTGAGGGGGTCAACCAAAGGAAAGAAATAGAGAATTCATGAATTGAAGTTGTAGAGATGCATTGAACTTGGGGCAGTCATTGCATATTTAATTTGAATTTCCTTGCATAGGGAAGAATTTGTAGAAACTCAAGCTGAGTAAGTTAGCTTTGTCTCAATTTGTATATTTGAACCATGGTATGTTACAAACTCAAATAGATTGAAGTTGGAAAACATATATATACATTAATTTCCTATTGATTGTATGAATTTTTTGCTAATTTACCAGAGTAGAGTCTTGAATTGATTTGGTATTCTTGTAGCTACTCATTGATAAGTAAAATAATGAAATTGGTTTTGTTTGTGAATGGTTTGTAAGTATGCTACTAGCACTGGTTGTCCAATAATCTGGTAAGACTCCCAAGCTAGGCTATGTTAGTAGGGGAATGGTCCCACAAGCTTAATGGCCCATCAAGGGCTCAAAAGCCACAAACATAGTGGCCCAATGAGGTTTGAATCTAGAAAGGTGAACAATTCACACCTATGAGCTCAACAGCCCAATAAGGGCTCAACAACGTAGCAGTGGTTTGAACTTTGGTGGGAAGGACAACAACATCATTATTTAACCATCACATTGTGTTATGAATGACAACTAACATATATTAAAAAAACTAAAACTATTAAAAAAGTAACATATAAGTATATAATATTTACTACATATTTCAAAGTATAAACAAAACAAAAGAATCACTTAGCCACAATTTAAGTTTTCTTTAACTAGTAATAGATACTTAACTCGATTTTTAAATAAAAGTGCATGTAAAGAGTAAAGGCTCCCACAACTTAAGACTAATCCAATGGATAGTGCACAAGGTCCTCTAGATTAACAACAATGAGAAAATTAAGTTGCATGACATTTGAATCACCCACCATCTCTAGTTTAGTTGCTAGCAAATAAGAATGCACCATGTGGACTACTACTTCCTGTCAAGGTTTAAAATTAGATTCCTTACTATTCAAAGTTGTGTCATTGTGTTTCTTTACATTTAACTTCAACATTTGCCTAAGAATATAACAACCCAATGGGAAATATCTAAAACCTCAAAACAAACATATAAAAGATTGTATTCTCCCATACAAACAATTTATTTTAAATATTTTATTTATATATATCATTATTTTAAATATTTTATTTATAAATATCATTATTTTAAATAATTTATTCTAATATAACTAAAACTTAGTATTCTTATATATTTATATTATTGTCATAAATTTATTTGTTTTCTACATTCTTGGTTTTCTTTTCTTTTACATTTCTTTTAATTATATGAATTAATTTTGATCTTTCGTTAATATTATATAATATATTTAAATGAAATTAATTTTTGAAAATGTATTTATTTAAAAAGTAAACATAAAATTATTAAAAAAACAAATTAAATTAATATTGCTTATGAGTTTTAATGTGATTAAGATGCATACTACTTAGTCCCATGTACATCTTAAATTGAGGGTCAATCCTACTTGTTAAGCAACTTTTTGTGCCCTAAAAATTGTGATTGTTTGGAGGGGAAAATGACTAGACTTAGTCATATGACCATCAAATTTAGGGTATTGTGCCATCTACATTAAATTTTCCTATTACAAAATAAACTAGCAATTGGACCCATAGGTTCAATGGGCATGCCGATAGTTTTATTATTATATTGAAATATGGTTAGAGTTGGATAATTTTGCAATAGTATGAGTTTTAGTTAAAATAAATAAATTTCTTATAGAAAGTATTAATCATTAGAATTTTTTTAATTTTTTTTTTATTTGATATTTTTTATTTTATGTTGTTGTAATGTTTTATATGAATCCCACATAATTGTTTTACTTCTTCATTATTGAGTTATAATGAGTTTGAGAAGAACATATACTATTATTTTTTCTATTATTCCATGTAAGCTAATGCCTATAAAAATATTTTTTAATATTTTATTATCCAATGACATTTAAAGGATGGATGTAGGATAAAATTACAATGATTTCACTAAACAATATATATGAAATAAATATGTAAATAGAAGAATTTTAAATTTTAATTTATAACTTTAAATACAACATATTTAATGATTTTATTAGATTTATTATGAAGTTACTGTAAACATTTTAACAATGAATAATTTTAGATTTATTATCCAATGACATTTAAAGGATAGACATAGGATAAAATGACAATGATTTCACCAAACAACATATATACATGAAATAAATATTTAAATAGAAGAAATTTAAATTTAAATTTCTAAATTTTAAATACAACATATATAATGACTTTATTAGATTTATTATGAAGTTATTGTAAATATGTTAACAATGAATCATTTTAGATGGTATTTCATATGTAATATTGGACAACAAACCCAAAATGATTTGAAATATATATTTAGTAGTTTGTTTTTTAGTGATTTTTTCTAGACATTTTTTGAGACGATCCTTCTCTTGCTTATGTAGGGTTGCATACATATTCTTTTATATACGTTTATATCTTTGAAATGAAAATTCAAGGAATATTTGTAGATTTGACAAACTTATTACCCTTGACATTGTTGTCAAGAGAAGTCCTTGTCGTTTAGTGTTTCCAATGTCTATTGTTGCTTTGTTCATAGTTAGACCTTGTACTTTATGCATTGTAAGTGTCCAATGTCTATTGTTATTGGCGACCCTCGTGTTACTAGTGCAACTGGAAACATTTTTTTTCAATTTATGTTCCATGCAGGTCTAATGTACCTCTGAAAGTTAACAACAAATAGAGGTAGACTAAAAATGGTTAACCTAACATTGGCAAAATAATACAATTAATCCAAACAAAAGAACTATACAAAATGGCAAGGGTAATTGTGAGCCCTCCTCTCCCTATTGGTCAAGCATCTTTCCATTTACTTGAAGTGTTCCTCACCTTTTGTTTTTCTCTTTCTCTAGCTCCTCCTCCAACATTTCATTTCATACATATGTAGGTTTATGAAAACAATTCAATTAAACATCCATGTTATCATAAAATAAGTCTTTGAAAGATACCCCAATAGTGTATATAAGCAATGATCTCCATGGCACACTATGCATCTAATTTACAAAGCCGACATCATAGTCTAGATTGCCAAATATTCAAAACAAAAACAAAACCATTTTTTTTTCTTTCTAAAATTTGAAAATAAAACCTTGTTCTTCATTATTAGTGCAAGTCTGATATGGTGCAACATTATTATAGTGCAAGCCTATTTTTCAAATCACTTCATTTAGCATCACCAATAATCTCCACAAGAACATTTTGCCTATTTAAAATGACAATATATCTTGCAACAATTTTGGAGATAAATTTCATTACAATGTGGCATCAACACATACTTGAAGGTTCTTAACAACTCTAATAGTTATTCTAGGGGACACATCTAACAAACCAAAAGCATTGCCAACTTTTCACTATGGTGGCAGAGAAATAATTCTTTTTCCTCCTTTTCCACATCACTAAGTAAATGTCTTGAATTTGGAGAATACCCTATTGCCTTCATCTCCCAAGCCAATTACTCCAACTTTGCATAGATATCTTGTGTAGATATAGATGCAATCTATCTCCTATGCAAAAAACACATGCCATTTTATGGCCTTCAATCCAACTACATCCAACGATCTTTTAATTCCTTTTATCTTTTATCAATCTCCTTACCATTTGAACCTTACACCACCTACCCACTACTGCATAGATGTTTGAGATCGAACAAGAGTCACAACATTTTTAGGATCCAAATAAAAAAGCAACGTCACTGTAAATACTCCTAAGCCTATATCCATATGTGATATGGAGGCACAAGAAAACACATCCACACAACTACCACAGGTTTAATTGGCATCTTAATGATAAAGTTTAAGGTGTCCTAAAGATACCCAGCACGAGCAAGGAGGTCAACCATGCACACATAATGATCAATTGTAGATGTAATGCAATAAAGGTTGTGATTGAAGTATGTATAGCCCTCATCTACTAAACCTAAATGACTACATGCACATAGAACACAAGCAAAGCTTATAATGTCAGAGGGTATATTCCAAAGTGCTTCATTAATTTAAACATTTTGAGAGTATCCTTGCAAAATCCATTTTGTGCATATCCTGCAATCCATCTCATTCCATGAAGAAATGAGACATTTTGTCAAACAGTTTGTGTGCCTTGTCTATGCTTCAACATTTTCCATACATGTCTACCGAAGCATTTCCAACTATAATATTTGACAAAAATCCCCCTTCCATTATGCTTTGATGGATGTCCATACATGTTCCAAAGCTCTCATTTTGGTACAGGCGGGGAGGATGCTGGATTTACAATTGCCAATTTCATTTGCTTGAAAGTCTCTAAAGCTTTGTCAACAAATTCATTTTGTTCATATCCTGCAATCATGGCATCCATGAGACCACATTTATTTGAGGCATTTTGTCAAATAGTTCGTGTGCCTTGTCTATGCTTCCAATTTTTGCAAGCATGTCTACCAGAGCGGTTGCAACTACAATATCCTTTATGCTTTGATGGATGTCCATAACCTGTTTCCAAAGCTCCCATTTTGGCATAGGCTGGAAGTACGCTGGGAAATGTAAACTGATTGGGTTGCAGACCTGTTTGTTGCCACGCTATCTCATTTTTATGTGATCAAAAACCTTACCAACATCCCCAAAACTTTTGCAGCATGGGAAATTTGACAGTGACTTGAGTTATGCGCACTGAGCGGGAGAAACAGTTTAAAAAAACTTAAACTTTACCAAATGCTGAAGCGCGATGAGAAATGGAACGGGAGCGTAGGAATAAATGGAGTTAGATGTCGGTGGTTTTTGGTTTAGTTTAAACTCAAATCAACTAGGTATTACATGAATTTCTTAATATTTTGAATATTACCGTGTTTTCACTGTAATTCTACTGTTTTGTGAAGAAAAAAAGGAGGTATAGTTTTTGGTTTAGTTATGAGTCTAAGAACAATCTCTATGTGGGCATTGGAATATATGAATGAAAGAGAGGATGTGTATATCTACATCAACGTCTCCTCAGTCTGCTTGCATTTAAAACCTTTTGGATTGTCAAACACGCTCACCTCCTTTTGGATTAGATCTGATGGTTTACACATTTGGAATGAAGTAAATTTTGCATTAGAATGATGGTGTTGACATTGACATTTACATTGACTAAGACTCTCAAACATTTTTCTACAGTTTAGAAGAAGAGAAGATTTGATTGAATGGCATATGCTGACAGTCTGCTTTTAATGCTCACTCCAAAACTTTTGGATAAACACTCCCGTCTTTACACAATCTAATTTGGGACTGCCAACAAAAATTTAATTCAGACTATAGATGGTGCACTGGCAATGTGAATTTATAATTCACTGTAGAGTAATATGGTTTGGCATTTTAACTTAATGCCAAAAGATTGTAAGTCCGATTGGTGGGTGAAATAGAAACGGGAATAAATGTTTTCCTTCTATATTGTAGCTGGAGAGCATTTGAAACAGGACTAATGTTCTCCATCTAGATTGTAGTTGCTGGAGAGTGTGATGTAGCGAGTATAATTACCACACTTGTGTTTACTGTATAAATCAGATATCCAAACATCTAGAAGATTTCCAATGTGAATAGCAAGACGGTTCCTTTTAGATTTTTATTTGACATTAAATCTCATTACCTAATAGTTAGTCACCTCATTGTCTTGGTAGTTGAAGATGTCTTATCAAACCATGCATACTGTAAAGGTTACCGGCAGATATTGACCTCACTCAATATGTTCATAGAAATATCTTCATGTTCAAGGGAGTTTGACTTTTTACTGCATTTTAGTTTCAAATTAGATCTCAAGCTCAGAACTTAACATATCTCTTAAACTAGTAATCGTTTCATGGTTACACCTGCATAATTTAAACTGGTAATCATTTCATCGTCTGTGATGTTTTAATTACTTTAAAAGTTTTTAAAGCATTTCAATATACAACAAAGTTGTGCAAATAGATGGAGACCCAACCACCAAGAAACGATTTGTATGATATTTTATTCTCCCACGTTTTGGTAATGATGATCATAACGTGCTTCAACGACTCGTATGTTCGATTTCTAACTTTTTATAAAATGGGGAATCCGCTTTCATGATGGTCGTTGTTTATCAAACAACCGTTCCGAACAACAGTGTTTATGTCTTATAGTCTGGTTCTTTGTTCGAGTAAAAAAGTAAGCAAAATGTCAACAATTTTATTTTTCTTTAGGTCTTTTATCATCTATTATCTTTTCCAACAAACCAATGGTTCAGAGTTATTCTATGGTAGTCCTTTTAATCTAGACCATTGGTTTATGTATTTCAAGAAGTGCTACTCACTAAGCGAATGCTTATCGGCATAATTATATAATTACAATATCTAAAAGACTGCCGTTGTTCTTAAATATCATCCACTTCAACAATAAAAAGTCAATTTTGACTAGGAAAAATAGAACAAATATTCACCACTTTTTATCGTGGATGAGGTATAAAATTACTATTGACTATTTGATCATTGAAATGGATAATATTTAAATATAGTGGAAACTTAGTAAGAGACGTTTGTTTCCAATTGTAACAGCTAGCACTTGCACCCATAAGAGGTTCAAAGAATACGCCGAGCACTATAATGCTCACATATAAAAGCCTATCGGCTAATAACCACATAAAAAAAAGAAAACGAATGTACGTTGGTGTTATCCCTCTATCTTGGCCCGTTCATAGCACGTGTAGTGTTGGAATCCCCATTGAAGAAAAGAACGAACAGAGAATATTAAATACGGAGGACAAATTCATACATTTTTGGCACCTGCGTAATATACGACCTAAAAATAAAGCTAGACTTAAAAAAGTTTGTCTTTACTGTTTTGCCTTCGATTGCGTTCGTATATCACTCTCAATTCATTAATGTCGTAACAAAACTTGTACTTATTTTGTGCGGCGCAATAACTGCCAATCGATGTCCTTATTTTGGGTGGAAAGACAGAAGCCATGGCGGAGCTTCAACCAACATTTAAGGTGTGGTTGACATCAAAAGTATTCGTACGCCCTTGTGCTCATGTTTCCCGCTGTGCTCACAAGGCTGACGTATTTTCTCAAGGCGGACAACTGGAAAAGAGAATTGAGTTTCAAGATCACCATAAACCAGTTTTTGATGGCATGTCAACTGTTGGTGGCACATGGTATTTGACACCAGCCCAGAGTCATTCAGAGCCATGGAATTTGCCTTCACTTTTGCTTTGCTTGCATATAGGTACCGTCTTCAAACCTCTGCTAAGAGTTTGCTGCAATTTAAGGCAAAGATCTTATAAATGCACATTTAAGTTACATTAAAGAACCTACCTCATCATTATGATTGACCATCTAGTAATAGGAGATTTGTGACAACTAGTTTTAAAAAGTATGATGGTAGAGGATCTATTGCAATATTTAGCTGATAGGTTTTTATATGTGAGCATTATAGTGCTCGGAATTGTCTCACGCTGTAAAAAAAAAACTTCTGGAAATTTTATAAACTCGTGGGTTGTTCCTATCCGCGTATCTCTTGAACCTCCTATGGGTGCAGGTGCTAGTTATAGTACTTCCAAGTAAATATTGAACCTCCCATGGGTGCAAGTGCTAGTTATAGTACTTCCAAGTAAATATGTTTTCTTTATTTATAAGAGGATCAGTTGCTGGTTTAGCTATTTATCAAACTTGGGTGATCATGTATTTACATTGTTTTATTAGTTGCCTCATGCTTCTATCAAATTTTTGACAGATTTGGTTAGGGCTTTCACAAAACGTTCTCATTATAATATTGAACTCAAGACATCCATCATTCAACTCATGCAATGCTAACAAAAGGAATAAGATCCAATTAAGGATTATATTTTAAGATTTCAAATTTTGGCTACTAATATGAGATCTCTATTATGGGATGATAAACTTTAACATATATTCATTGACAAGTTACTTCCCCTCATCCAAGTACAAGCGTTTTCCACGGTTTATCATTCATTTTTCAAATTTATGTATTCCATCAAACTAAGCTTTGGTTGGACCTTTTTCAAGTCCTTCGATAACTCTTTGGCTATCTCAGTGTTTCTATTCACTTATT
The DNA here is from genome assembly GCA_027924645.1 of Cunninghamia lanceolata. Classification (NCBI taxonomy): domain Eukaryota; kingdom Viridiplantae; phylum Streptophyta; class Pinopsida; order Cupressales; family Cupressaceae; genus Cunninghamia; species Cunninghamia lanceolata. Next base: position 3,243,240 of record BSBN01001019.1, read on the forward strand.
TCTAATAATTGAATACTAGCACATGAGAATCCACATCCACTTGAAATTTGGGTCAGTACCCTAGATTGACACTAAGTGTGTCAACAATCCAATAGATTCACAACTCACTGATTGAACAAGGGTTATATATAACCCTAACATGACCTTAAAACTTAAATTTACAACTTAGAGTAAACCCTTATGTATTAAGAAGTTCTAGTCGAAACCCCACTAGCATTCATTCACAACTTAGTTTAAACTAATTGGACTATTTATAGTTTTGGGTTTACAATACACAATTGATCTTGTGTAGCTCACCTACTCAAACCCCTTTAGATCATACCCAATCATCTTAAGAAAGTATTAATAGAACTTATCAACTTCGATAGGCATCAACTAACTCACATGGTGTTCTATAACCTTAACATGACCTTAGTAAAGTTACAAAGATGATTCTATCATCTTCACTCAATATTATAAACACTTGGTAGCATTATAACCTAGCTCAATCACATATAGTATTGTAGACACCTAAAAATGATAGGAACCCGACATAAGTCATTTTCTTGCATCCACTTTCCTATAATTAAATAAAATCAATATATTTAATTAATTTATCGATCCCCCATAGTCACTTATCTGTAATTAATTACATATGCCAAATTTAATTAACTACTTTCACCTAACCATTATCCATGATTGATTAAATAAATATCACAATTTATTTAATTGATTAATTTATCCTTGCCACTAATCTAAATTAATTAAATAAAGTACATTTATTTAATTAATCCACCTAGCCTATGACTAAACCTAGACTAATTAAATAAATATCATTTGTTTAATTACCTACCATACCTTACCTAGCCCCTAGACCCAAATTAATTAAGTAAACCCTTAATTAATTTAAACCACCAATTAACCTATCACGTAATTTCCACCACCCACATTAATTAAGTTAATCACTTGATTAACTAATATAAACCCTCATTATCCTATCTCCCCACACTTGATTAAATAATTAACATTATTTCATTAAGGGGAGTCACAGGGGTTTCCACCTCATATTGTCAAATTTATGAAAGAGCATTATTTAAATAATAAAGCTCACATGTCTCCACCTCACCTTTCTAAATCCATGCACTTGTCATTTCTCATCCCATTCACCCATTAAAATAAAATTTTAATTCATTCTCATGTCTTTATCTTCATTAATGCAAAGCCTTCCCAAGGTGGAATTTTAAATTCTAAACTATCGAGAGCCCTCCATCTTTGTTGATGGAATCTTTGCCCTTGATTTCACCATGCAATCTCCACCCTTGGATCTCATTTTCAAACCTCCACCATTGATCTAAAATCCTCAAAGATCTATAAATAGGAGCCTCTCCCAAGCCATTAAAACACAATGGAAGTTTATTCTACCATCATAATGCACCAAAATTTCTCATATTCATAGTCAATTCAATATCTAGTTGAGTCCAAATCCTTGCTCTCACCATGTCGGTATTATATTGAGCAATCCACATTACTTTTTATTGGGTAAAGCTAAGATTTTGCATTGGGTGCATGCTCCTTCCTCCAACTTATCAAGGAGACTTAGATGGAGGAGATTTGAAGGTATAATCATTTTTGTTGATTTCCTTTATATTTGATATATCTCTTACATTTCATGTATCTTCATTTGGCACGCCTGGTGGGACTTGACTATCCCTGAATTTAATGTTTTGTGGAAGAAATTGTGTCTCTTGTGCAGGAAATAGGGTAGCACCTCTGTCTCATCTGTTAGCACCTCTGGTAGATATTGTAGTGCCTCAGTCTCCTCTGTTACTACCTTTGATTGTGTTTTAACATTTGGTTTTCCAGAATCCTTCACCACCTATGATATCTCTGTTATCACTTAGGGCCTGTGTTTTAGCACTTAAGTTTTTTGTTTTAGCACTTTAGGTCTCTGTGTCAACGCCTCCAAGCCCCACAGAGGCGCTTTCGCTGACTGTCTTAGCACCTCTATCCTTTTGTAGATTACTGACAATGTACTTTGGTGACTTATTTGATCTTTGTGGTAGGGCTAATATCTTGTTTTGTAGGGGAGATCTAGGAGTTTACACAGGCCTTTTGATAGACTTGCAAATACATTGATTTAACATTGTAGTAACACTTTTTAATGGCTTGTTTTGGGGACTAATACCAAGTTTTGGCTTGACTTATCAACTGACCTTGTTGAACGGGTAAATGTGTGATAGTTAAAGTACATTCAATCTAACCTCATCTTGTAGGTTATGTCCCCTATGTTAAATCAATGTCCTCGGGCTCTGTCTTAGCGCCTTCGAGCTCTGTGTTAGGTAAAAACAACGTATAGACAGTTTGTTAGTGCCTCTGTAATAGGTTTAGCACCTTTGTTCATCATTTTAGTGCTTTAGTTTGATACATTAGCTCCTCTGAGCTGTTAGGAAATACTTCTGCTCTGTTTGTCAATGCTTCTGTGTTGACTGACAGTGCTTCTACGCATTTTGTCAGCACTTGAGTCGCTACTTTTAGCGCATGTGTCTCTACTGTTAGCATCTCTATTATGTGCATTAGCACTTTTGTTTGAAACTAACCCACATCATCTTTTGGGATACTAACTTGGCTTTTTTGCAGCTTGAAATGTTTGACCAAGGTTTTTATGATAAACTATTGACATTTTCTTGTAGCCCCACAATCAAAGAACTTCATTTTTTCCACTAATTTAGCTGCATTAAAGTAAAGTAGTGGGAATTAATTGTTTACTTTGTCTTCATTTGCATTAGGATGTATGCTCTCCCTGTTTAGTGGAAAAGAGTGATCTAGCCTAAGAAGTTAAACTAGGTCAAACCCTCTTTTACAAACATTAGGACACAAATTGAGCTTGGCTTCTACCCAAGAAGGAGAGTCATTTTGTTGTATATAAATGGATCAACCAAGTTCAACCAAAGTCAAGCAAGCAAGCTAGGACGAATGGTCAAACCCTAGAAGACAAAAATCAACTTATAACTAACCAATAGGAATAGATCTCAAAAAACCAAAAGCACAGCAGGGATCAGAGAAGGATTCAAAACCTAGATTTTGTAGTAGAAATGTCCAAGACCAGAGCATTTGGATGCCCTAGGCCTTTTCTAGGGTTTTGCAGAATCTTGAATATCACTAGACTTGTACCTGTCTGCTCTGCCTTCTTCCCAAAAATCAGCTCCAGAAACTTGTTTCTTCAGAAGGTGCACACAAGGAAAGAGGAAAAGGTTGTGTTGTGTATAAGAGCTTGCCTTAGTCACACCCTGAGTTGGTGTTCCCACCTCCACTACAATGATGATTAGATCCAAGAGTGTGTGCCCTAGGAGGGAAAAGGCTAGATCTGTAATAATATGATAGAAATATGAATGATAATGATGATGATTACCATAAGAGATATAAACCTTAGTTGATGAAGATGACTCAAGATCTCATACCAATAAAGGAGAGTGATGAAGAAGGCTTTAAAGTCTTTTCAATACCTGCAAACAAACTTTAATAGCATCCACAAGTAGATGACACTCCAAGCATGAAGAACACTTTAGCATAAAGCACCAAATCATAAGATAATTCCTTCTCATAAGCTAGTGGTCATCTAGGTGTAAAATAAACTACAAAATTTTTCTAAATATGCATTCCCACTCACCTATGACAAATAAAACTTAATGAGGTTTACAAATACCAACTAAGAAAGTGTCCCAAGATGACACTACACAAGTGGGGCTAAAGATCTCAACTGGGACTAGGGCGCTTGGGCACCTTAGACCTTTAGCCGACAAACTCTGGGGAGTGCCAAATATAGTGGGCTTAGTCCAGTCCTAAGTTGATTCCGTCAGGTTTATTCATTGAGATCAAGATTTTATCATTTTAATCTCAAAAAGGTGTTAAAATAGGTTGATTAAAAAAAGAAACAAACTAGGTCCAACCAGGTGCTAAACTTAGTGTAAAATGCTAGTGTGTACACATTTTACTCTATAACATTTATCCCCCACTTTAGTGTGGGTTCAAACTTACATTTGAACTCATACTAAAGGATGGATCAAACATACAAACATAGAAGCCCAAAGAATTATGCCAAGTTGTGGACTATAAGTAGCCCCCAAACTTAGGATCCTAAGGTTGAAAACACATAAGAAAAGGCATTAATTCATGCGTACGTGGAGTAATAAAAGCATTTATAAGAATACACGCGGAAGACATGCCACACATGCCATACACAATGCATACACACTTAACATGGAGCATACACATAAGGTATAAAGCATACACATAACACATAAAGAACACATAGAGAACACATGGAAAACATGATGAAGACACGTGAAAACATAAGTTCAAACATAATGCATAAAACAAACTATGTTCATAGAAGCAAACATAAGAACACACATAGGAGCAAACACACAAGGCACATGACTCTGATGCTAGCTTGCTCTATCGCTAGGAGTCATGTGAAAAGAAGTGCCATCGTGGATCACACAATAGTAAGGACCACCAAATTACTAGGTGACCACGACAAGTCACATGAAGCACACGGGATAGCCAACTATGTTGCACTAGGTGGCTCATGGACCAAAGAGGAAACATCACAGGCTTGTGAGGACCGTCGAATAACTAGGTGAGCTCCATGCCAACAAGTAAATATATAACCAAAAGATAACATAGCACGATGTATGCCTCCACCTTAAAGTGATTGCTAACTCTTATTAGGGAGCAATTGCTTTAAGGTTGAACAAACCACAAAACAAACATGAGAGCTTTCTGGAAGCACATGCCCATAAGATATGTGTTCCAAAAACTACATTGCATAAAGGGGTTGCCCCCACAAAAGGCAAACTGAGGTGATGCTATAGGCATGATACACAATGGATTGTGTAGTCATAGTATTACCCCAAGCATAGCAACAAGGTTAATCAAAACATAAAATCTAAAAAATAAATTATACTAATGAGTAACACAAAGGGATCTACTTAACTGGTGTTAGTATAGGAATGGTTGTATAATAGGAGAATTCTCGAGACTATATATATATATATTTGAAACTATCATCATCCACCAGCTCGTAGAACTACAGAGAAAAAGGAAGAAGTATCACCCGAAATCAAAAAATAAACAACTCTTAGGTCAACAAGGGAGAATGTCGAAACATCCTATGCCTTGCATCATCCCCAAAGGACACAACAATAATACAAATTATGACATATAGAAGAATGATGATACAAATAGAGAGAATGTCACAACGGATATCAGTCCCTTTGTATCCTTTCACCTATAAGGATGTCAAGGGTCATCCAAAGAGAGCTTAACAACACAACAACAATAATAACATGAATAAAGTATCAAGAAACACATTACGGGGGAGTACAATCACATGCATTCATAACATAATAAGGAAAAGTACCTCACTTGCAAGTCAACCTAAAGAAAATCATCCTCCTCCCAATCTTGCTCATCACCAATTTGGAAAGGTGGACAAGATGCAAGAGGAACTATAGCACGTGAGGTATAAGGAACAAGAGCCATACATGTATCGTCCTTGTCTTCAGATTTGTTATTGGAATATTGCACAATAGGTTCCACCACAGCTAGTATAGAATCCTCCTTTTCTAAAGGAGACAAAACATCAATAGATATCTCTTTCACATCTGTCGGTGACAAATGCTTGCGAGGAGGGAGATTATCCTTTCTTACGGCAAGGCAAGCCATAGCACGATGATGCTTCTTTCTTTGTCTAGCAATCTTATTTCACCTAGCTTTATTCATGATGTTCGTTAAGGGAACCACAATATCTTCCAACACGGGTTCCTTTTCTTCGTTTGTTTCAAGAACATTAGAAGAAATAGGAGGAACCACCAAAGGTTGGGAGACTACGGGGGAATGGTTCCTTAATGCAGGTTGCTCTAAACCTTCTCAACTTGTGAAACATGTGGAAGTACATGAGCATCCTCTAGCAGTTGAGAAACCACAAGAAATAAAATAGTGTAACCGATGAATTTCCACTTGTCTCTGCGGAGGTAGGTGATACAAAAGTGACATTGCGATTGTAGGGAAGTCTATTTTGTGCACAAGGGTTGCCTCATTGTACTTGAAGGGATGGTGGAGGAGGACCCTCAGAATATCTACCAAATGCTTGGGGACAAGCAAGAACCTTCGATTTAGGCTTAGCTTCATTCACTACCTATGGGATAGGAAGAACTATTACAGTAGCCTCAAAAGATTGAGGAGGTTCAGGAACATCACAAGGAGGAATATTACTAAGCGATAACTCTGCTATTTTCTTTTCTTTGAACTTTTGATATGATAAGAAGAATATATCCTCTCTAGCTCGAGCGACTCCAGCTGGTTGTGGCCAGAAGCAGTCAAGTGAAAAATATTCATTGCGAGAAACGGGCTGACACTGACTATGATGTACATCATGGACATGTCCCTCAAATTGAAACTTTAAGCACTTATGAACCATAGAGGGGATCGCCTTCAAGGAACGGAGCCATGGGTGACCCCATTTCACATGAAATAAATCTGATGTAGGAATGATGACAAAATGAACATCCAAATATCTTGGCTCAACCTTAACTTCAAGAGTTAAGGCACAGAGAGTTGGAAGGATAGACCCATCATGTGCTTTAATAGCCATCTCTAATAAATCATAGGTATCTCTATGTAAACCATGCATGTAGAGAAACTCTTCAGTTACTACTTTCACCATGCATATAGGATCTATCATAGCACACTGCATAGGTTTATTATTGATATGAATAGTAATATAAAGAGGCCCATTAGGAGATTTAATAGTAGCATCATGTGGAGTGAAAGATATAGTAGGTTCCAAATCAACTCACTCTTTGTGAGGGTGAGCATACACCATGCAAATATCAACAACATTAGACTCATGATGAGGTAAAGGATCAATATATATTTGAAGATTTTGATTAGGAGCAGCCATCGATTTATTCCCTTTGGCATTCACACCATCAACTTGGATGACATTGGAGTCAATGAGGTCTTAAACTTCATGTTTAAGACACATACATCTTTCTGTGTCATTGCCAACGGAACGATGAAATTGACAAAAGACCTTCACATAAAAGGAAGATGATTGCATCTTACTTGGAACGAGAGGTCTAACGGGTGGAAGCTTGATGAGATTATTTTGCAAATGTTATGTCATAATAGCATAGAGAGATTCTGATAACGGTGTGAAGTTTCTTGTTTTTGGTTTCAACTTGTAAGGGGTGGGAGCAAGAGATGATGCTACCACCACACATTTTCTTATGTTGTTGGCTGAAATTTCATTTATTTTGATAAAGTATTTGTTTTTCCTTTTGAAATAATGATTATGAGAGGCTTTAGATTGACCAACTATCAGAGTCAATGAGGGATTATGCTCATATTGACTAATTGAAAGTTGATAATCACGAAGAGTCATGCAAAGATGAGTGAATGAATCATATCGCATCAACAATATCTTATCACTGATGTGAGTATGTAAGTTTCCTATAAATATTCTTTGCACATCAGTATTTGGAATATAATATTATATTTGTGAGAAGAGGGCTTGATAATGGCCCATAAAATCTATTATTTTCTCTTTCATTCCTTGTTCTCAATGAACCAAGTCCGTCAAAGAGACTTGAGGTCCAATGTTCACTTGAAAATGCTCGAGGAACTTATTAACTAATTGTTTGAAAGAAGTTATAGAATTAGGAGGTAGCAAGAAAAACCAATCCAAGGCTATCTTTGAGTGACCTAGGAAAGATTTTTGCCAAAATCACATCCTCAAAGAAGAAATCACTACACATAGTAGTAAAGAATGCCACATGGTTGTTAGGGTCTCCCTTTTCATTATATTTCTCAAAGCGAGGGGTTTCAAATTTCTCAGGCATTTGGGTTATTAGGATGGAATAGGACAAAGGGCTACAGATATAATGTGTTAAGTCATACTAGGCTTAGGTGGACTATTACTCATGCTAGCCAATTGATGTTGGATGGAGGTCATATTTTTCAACAATTGGTTTATGATAGGATTAGAAGCTCAATCAGGTAGAGATTGGAATGAATTGGAAGGACTAGGTGATGGTGTTTGAGCAGCCTTTTGGAATGTGATAGGAGGTTTAGATGTAGGTGGAGTAACATTAGGTGTGTAACTATATGGAATAGTACTATAATGGCAAACAAGATTCCTAGTGGATAACCCAACACATGTGGTAGTATTATTACTCAGCTGTGTAGTAGTGGTGAGATTAGTAGAAGAATAAGTATGAATAGGGAGTGTAGGTACGGGTTCCGACACGTGAGTCCCTATTTGATTAGAGGAAGTGACATTGGTGATTCAATTTCAGTGCAACTAGATGCAGATAGAATATTGTTATGCACTATATGAGCAAGGCCACCCAAGACTTCCAATCCTTCTTGACCTTCAAGAAAAAGACTACATAGTCTCTTAACAATAGAAATGATCTCCTCAGCTATGTGTACGAGCTTACAAGTTGCTGGAAATTAGCCAATACTGTGTCTAATTTTTGAACTTGAGCTTCAGGAACACGAGCCACAAGGTCATCAATGTTGATGGATTCATGGAAGGTTAATGCTTCAGGAAGATGTGAAGTAGAAATGTAGGAAGAATTGATGGACCTTCTTGTGTGTTGAAACTAGGAATTTAGGGTTTTGACGTATTGGTATCATCGTTATGTGTTAGTTAACAGATTTGTCACCTAACTCTATTTTCTCATGCCCAAACATATGACAAATGTAACAATAGTTGAACCTATTGTAATGGTATTTTACAAAGATTCTCTGCTTCTTTTACAAGGCACAACTATCTTCAATTGATCTCCAATGAATGAAAAACTAGTATTTCTTTTAACGAGAAAGCAAAATAAAGGTGGTGCTTTTAACCAGAAAGCAATAAACTAAATATACATCCAAAAATTAATCGACTGAAAAGAAGCTCAAAGACTTCCACCACATTAACTTAAATGAATCGACATAGAAATAAATCATACATCACACAATCACCACCATGAATCATGAACCAAAAGATAAATAATTCCCAGTAGTGAGAAAGAATCAAGGATATCCAACCACTTCAATATAGAAATACCATCAACACCAACATCAAAACATTCAACATAAGAAGAATGAAAGATTATACAACCATAACGTAAAGCTTACAATTATCAAAACTCCACTACATTGATTTCTATTTCGTATATATAAAGCAATTGAACAGAAAGCCAAAACTTGATCTATCACCAACACAAAGTTTGCTAAAAGATCCATACATCAACTAGCTCCTTAAAATATACAGCCAAGTCCCCAATAACTGTCTTTTTAAAAACCTAACGGCTTCTTGAAGACAGTCGATTTAAAGAAGTTTAAACATGAATATCATTAAAAATACGGGCCCTCCAAAGCAAATAGTTTTTGAGAAAGAATGGAATAAACTAAAGCATATGTAAGAAAAGAGAACTAATCAATAATTGCCACATCTTCTTCTTCAGCATCGTTTTCCTGTGTCATTTCCTTCTCCTTCACCTATTCACCTTCATTGCATGTGCCACCTTGCACCATTTGAGCTACCTGTGCTCTTAGCTTTGTCTTGTAAGTGTTAGACTTAGGGCACACAACTAAGAGGGGGGGTGAATCAGTTGTATAGAACTTTCTTCCAATTAAACACTTAACTCCACTTTGCAATTCAGCAGTATAATGATAAATCAATCAAGGAAACATAATGCAATAAATTAAGAGCAGAAACACATCAACACATGAGACACCAAGATTTTGACGTGGAAAACCCAGTTAAGGGAAAAACCACGGGGTGATTAAGCCAAGATTGTATTCTTTGTTAGAAGAATAGAAGGAACAAATGGCACATGCCAATTAGGGCTCATTGCCTGAGCATCTGCTCACAAGAGGCTCACTGCCCACAAGAGACACACTGTTTACAAAGAAATAAGTATCACATACATGAACTAGAGAATAGCATCTTCACCATGTTTGAATCAGTTCCATTTAAGCCCAATACTTCTACTCTGCCTTTCACTCTTCTCCTTGCTACCACACACTCATCTCAACAAGGAAAACTTTAAAATGACTTCACAATCCCTTATTTATACAAGACATCAACTTAGGAATGATCATCTAAGTCGGTAAACATTAACAAGAACTTCCTCAGAATGTGTAACTCATCTGGTCGGCCAATCTCAGAAAGAACACCATCATCTGAAAGATTTCTTAATTGCAAGCTCTAACTTCAATGCGGATCACCAACACGAACTGAGCACGATCAAAAGACCTCCACAAGCTTACCTGAATCACCAAGAACATCCACACTTCATCTTCTTACTGAAATCCTTCTCCCCTTCATTCGGAACCTCAAGAACATAGTCTGTCATTACTGTCATAAAGGAATAGATGCTTGCGGACCTTCAAACCACGAACCAATCGAGTTGATACTTCACAAAGACTTCCTCAACACTCCCTCAAATCCACAGAATAGGATAATGCATTTCTAGATCTTATCGGACCTATCTGTAACAATCTGTCACCACTGAACATTTGCCAGAATTGGTTTTACTTGAGCAGCCACAACTTCTTCAGATCTTCATATGGACCTCTGAAATCTCTACTGGACCACCTTAAGACATATATCTACAAACCCTTTAAACTGCATCCTCTGATACTCATCCTATCTTGGACTTTTACCTTATTATCATCACTGATCTTCACTGTTCCTGATTGAGACTAATTTTCTCAATATCCTCAGCACACAGCTCATCCAATCCTTATCATTAATGTAACAGGAGTATGTTGACATCAATGACAACACTGATTAGGCCCATACTTGCAACAATATCCCCCTTTGTCATTGATGGCAACATATGATGTGAAAAACTGTTTTGACCATCAAGACAAGAACTTGTCCTCACTGTCACAACTCCCCCTATCAGCAACAACCATTCACATGTCTTTTCTCCCTTTACTGCTCCCCCTTTGATCAGTAACCACTTCATTTGTTTTTCACATGTCTTCTCTCCCCCTTTGACATCAATGGCAAAGGGCACATACTTGCAATTCCAACACTTCAGAATCATACCTGCTACTCCCCCTGAGTAGCAGCTCCCCATCATCAATTCGGAGTACAAGATATGACTATGATATCCACCGGACTGATGCACCTCAATGCACCTTAGTTTATCACCGGAGGGGCAATAACTGCTAACTTCTCCCTGAGATACTCAAAAGAATCCTTAGGTAGAGGTTTAGTAAAGATGTCTCCAATCTGATCCTTGGAAGGTACAAACTCCAATCTGACTTCATTCTTGTTCACTTGCTCTCTCAAAATGTGAAACTTGATGGATATGTGTTTAGTCTTTGAATGTAACACCGGATTCTTAGATATATTTATTGCACTTGAGTTGTCACAGAAGATTGTGATAGGTTCCTCATACTCCACTTTGATATCTCTTAGCATCTGCTTCATCCACAAGACTTGAGTGCAACTACCTACCACTGCAATATATTCTTCTTCAGTTGTAGACAGAGATATTGCCTCTTATTTCTTGCTTAGCCAAGAAACCAATCTCTTCCCCAAAAAGAATGCTCCACCACTGGTACTCTTCCGGTCATCCACAGCTCCTGCCTAATCTGCATCTGTATATGCATGAAGAGAGAAATCATGATCTTTAGGATACCATAAACCATACTCAACTGTCCCTTTTAGATAGCTAAAAATCCTCTTGATTGCCATGACATGAGATTCTCTAGGATTAGCCTGAAATCTAGCAACAAGACCAACAACCTGCATAATGTCTGGTCTAGTTTGAGTAAGATACAACAGTCCTCCAATCATTGACCTGTACTTTGTCTGATCAGCCTTAGGAGAGTCATCATCTTTTCTTAATTTACATCCAGTTGCCATGGGAGTATTCATTGGTTTTGAGTCTTCCATTCCAAATTTCTTCAACAATTCTTTTACATATTTGGTCTAAGAAATGAAGATTCCTTTCTTTGTTTGAGTGATTTGCAGTCCCAAGAAGAAATTCATTTCACCAAGCATGGACATCTCAAATTCACTTTTCATTTGATTTGCAAAGGTTTTACACATACTATCTCTTCCTCCAATGATGTCATCAACAAACACTTCAACAATCAAGATATTTTTATGATCAATTTTGAAATACAAATTACTGTCAGCAATACCTTTGTTGAAACCAATCTTCAAAAGATGTTTATCCAATCTTTCATACTAGGCTCTTGGGGTTTGCTTCAATCCATACAGTGCCTTCTTCAATTTGCAGACCATATTACCATGATCAAACAATTGAAATCCATCCGGTTGCTCAATGTACACTTCTTCTTCCAAGTCACCATTTAGGAAGGCAGACTTGACATCCATCTGATATACTTTGAAATCTTTGAAGGCAGCAAATGCAAGAAATAATCTAACTACTTCAATTCTTTCCACTGAAGCAAAAGTTTCTTCAAAATCAACTACTATTTGAGAATAGCCCTTGCAGACCAATCTGGCTTTATTTTTGATTACTTAACCAACTTCATTTAGTTTGTTCCAGAAGACCCATTTGGTTCCAATCACATTCTTGTTTCTAGGTCTGGGAACAAGATCCCAAGTGTGATTTTTCTCAATTTGCATCAACTCTTCCTCCATTGCTTTGGTCCAGTTTTCATCATTGCAGGCTTCATTTATTGTCTTCGGTTCAATCTTTGAAATCAGACAATACTCATCTGAGTTTTGAGCAATTCTCCTTCTAGTTTGCACACCTTTGCTTTTGTCACCTATGATCTGATCTTCAGAGTGGTTTAGTCTTACATACCTTGGAACTTTGGGAGTTTCTTGCACTTCTGCTTCTTGATAAGGCTCACTTAGACTTATCTCTTCTTCCTGATTTACCGGATCAGTTTGGATCTGATTTTCAGAAGAGGTTTGGGCTCCTTGAATCAGAACACCATTCTGATCATCTTCATCATATTCATAAAACCTTGAGGGTTTCTCAATTCCCTCATCAACCTTCACATTTGTACTTTCTATTATCTTTCTCAGTCTCTTGTTATAACACCGGTATGCTTTGCTTTGAGTAGAGTAACCCAAGAATATTCCTTCATCACTTCTTGCATCAAACTTTATTAGATCTTCATCTCTTTTAATGTAACATTTGCTACCAAAAACTCTGAAATACCTCACAGTAGGAGTGATGCCAAACCAAAGTTCATAAGGAGTCTTACCGGTATTGCTTCTGATTTGAACTCGATTGAGAGTGTAGACTGCAGTGCTGACAGCTTCTCTCCAATAGATCTGAGGAACATTTGCTTCCATCATCATAGTCCTAGAAGCTTCCTGGATGGTCCGGTTCTTTCTTTCCACTACTCCATTTTGCTGTGGAGTTCTAGGAGCAGACAACTGTCTCTTTATTCCATGTTTCTCACAGAACTCTATGAACTCACCGGATGTGAATTCCCCACCTCTATCAGACCTCAGACATTTCAATTTTAATCTGATTTCATTCTCTACCATAGCTTTGAATATTTTGAATTTCTGAAGAGCTTCTGATTTCTCTTTTAGAAAGGTTACCCACATCATCCGGGAATAGTCATTAATTAGCAACATAAAGTATCTATCACCTTGTACACTCCTAATTCTTGCCGGACCACAAAGATCAGTATGAACTAAGTCCAATAATCCGGTAGAAGACAGTTCCTTATTTTTGAATGTGACTCTGCTCATCTTACCCAATTGACATTCTTTGCACAAGCTATTAGTAGCTTTCACCAATTTTAGAAGATCTCTTACAGCCTGAGTGTTGCTTATCTTGATGATATTATCAAAATTCACATGACACATCCTCCTATGCCATAACCAACTCTGATCAATTTGAACAAATAGGTAACTTTTACCAGTACCAACCAAATGAAAGATATTACCTTTTGTTTGAGTACCGGATGCAATCTCTGTTCTGAAACTTTCAAAGATCTTGCATTTTCCATTCTTGAATCGGAGATCATAGCCTTTGTCCACCAACTGTCCAACACTGAGAAGATTGTGCTTCAAACCTTCAACATACAGTACATTACTAGTTTTGTTCCTTCCATCAAAAGAAATAGTTCCTCTACCTCTGATTCTACCAGCAGAATTATCACCAAACTTTACCACTCCTCCTTCATACCTCTCCAAATCTATGAACTTATTTTTGTCACCTATCATATGGTGAGAGCATCCACTGTCAATGACCCAATCATCCTTCTCTTCAACTTGGGCAGCCAGAGCTTTTTCCACAGTCTTATAATTGACAGATACAGAGGAAATTGGATCTTCTTCCTTGATGGCAATGAACACCCATTCATTTCCAGATTTGTTCCCTATTTTTGATTCATCATCTATTACTCCTTCATTATCATCATCTTCATGTACATAGTAATAGTTCTTTTGGAACCTTGGCTTGTTAGGATTTTGTCTTAATAACCTTTCCGAATACCTTGAGGCAAAATGACCAATCTTATTGCAGTTAAAACACTTAAAAGACAATTTTCCTTCATACTTACTGGATCCTCTAGGCAGTCTTTTTGCAATAAGGGCTTTAAGATGAGCAGTTTCAGCTTCTTCTTCTTCTAGATCTTTTCTTGCTTTTTCATACCATGATAGTTTCCTTGAAGAGTTCTCTCCCAGATCAAACCTTTGTTTACCTTTTACAGAGGCACTGTCTTTGAATGCAAATTCAGTCTTAGGAGGGGCATCTCCAAACTCAGTCATTTCAAAAGCAGCCAATTTACCAGCCAATTGATCTCTTGTGACAGTTGTATAAGATTTGAATTCTTCAATGGCAGCAACCTTAATTTTATAAGAAGCAAGAAGGGATCTGAAAACTTTGCCAATAATCTCATTTTCATCCAAGACTTCACCAGCATTTCTAATTCCACAAACAAGCTCATTTACTCTTGGCATAAAGGTAGAGATATTTTCATCTTCTCTCATCTTTAGGTTTTCAAATTTCTCTTTCAGACTTTGTAGCCTTGCACATTTAACATACTTGTCTCCTTCATGCAGAAGTTCCAGTTTGTCCCAAATCTCAAAAGCAGTTGGAAGGTCAATAACATTTGAGAGCTCTAAATTAGATAATGCACTTAGAAGAGTTTCTATAGTCCGCAGATTGTTTTCAGCATCTGTGATTTCATTTGGGGCTTTCAGACCACCCTGTGAAGGAGTATACTTTGTTGTAACCATGGTCTAGTACGCCATTCCCATACATTGCAAGTGACATTTCATGCAACCTTTCCAAAGATTAAAATTGGTTCCATCAAACTTCGGACTATGCTTCTTGTAAGACGTCATTCTGGATCTTCTCAAGCGGTTAAGCTCTTTTCAGAGGAACTTGGCTCTGATACCAATTGTTAGACTTAGGGCACACAACTGAGAGGGGGGGTGAATCAGTTGTACATAAATTTCTTCCAATTAAACACTTAACTCCACTTTGCAATTCAGCAGTATAATGATAAATCAATCAAGGAAACATAATGCAATAAATTAAGAGCAGAAACACATCAACACATGAGACACCAAGATTTTGACGTGGAAAACCTAGTTAAGGGAAAAACCACTGGATGATTAACCCAAGATTGTATTCTCTATTAGAAGAATGGAAGGAACAAATGGCACATGCCAATTAGGGCTCACTACCTGAGCACACTGCTCACAAGAGGCTCACTGACTACAAGAGACACATTGTCTACAAAGAAATAAGTATCACATACATGAACTGGAGAATAACATCTTCACCATGCTTGAATCAGTTCCATTTAAGCCCAATACTTCTGCTCTACCTTTCACTCTTCTCCTTGCTACCACACACTCATATCAATAAGGACAACTTTGAAATGACTTCACAATCCCTTATTTATAGAAGACATCAACTTAGGAATGATCATCTAAGTCGGCAAACATCAACAAGAACATCCGCAGAATGTGTAACTCATCCAGTCGGCCAATCTCAGAAAGAACACCATCATCCGGAAGATTTCTTAATTGTGAGCTCCAACTTCAATGCGGATCACCAACACAAACTGAGCATGATCAAAAGACCTCCACAAGCTTACCTGAATCACCAAGAACATCCACACTTCATCTTCTTACTGAAATCCTTCTCCCTTTCATCCAGAACCTCAAGAACACAGTCTGTCATTACTGTCATAAAGGAATAGATGCTTGTGGACCTTCAAACCACGAACCAATCGAGTTGATACTTCACAAAGACTTCCACAACACTCCATCAAATCCGCAAAATAGGATAATGCATTTCTGGATCTTACCGGACCTATCTGTAACACTCTGTCACCACTGAACATCTGCCAGAACCGGTTTTACTTGAGCGGCCACAACTTCTTTAGATCTTTATGTGGACCTCTAAAATCTCTACTAGACCACCTTAAGCCATATATCTACAAACCCTTTAAACTGTATCCTCTGATACTCATCCTATCTTGGACTTTTACCTTACTGTCATCACTAATCTTCACCGTTCCTGATTGAGACTAATTTTCTCAATATCCTCAGCACACAGCTCATCCAATCCTTATCATTAATGTAATAGGAGTATGTTAACATCAATGACAACACCAATTAGGCCCATACTTGCAATAGTAAGACCTATACTTATTAATGACTTATAACAATGCCAAACCGCTAGGGCTTCTAGTCATGTTGATTCGAATCTTCTTCTTACTCATTGCCCTGTCAACTCGAATCATCTTTTTGTGCATGTCATCCAATCTAACTTTAAACACCTTGACATAGTTAGACACCATTGCAACCTTCCCAATTGACTCTGTTGTGATCACATCATAACTCACCATCTCCTCTCTCACCATTTTCTTGAAATTTTGCTTAATCTCTTTGACATCGAGCAGCTTATCATCATCATCACCGATGGCTGCTATCTCTAAGTTGGTGAAATTGCTCTTAATATCACTTAATTGTCTATAATAAATAGAAAGAATGCTTCTCATTTCATCCTCCAGTGCCCCCACAAGAGATAATTTCCATTCAATTACATCGGGCCAAGCTGTAGATTTCATTTCCTTAGGATTTGCCAATACTTCCTCAACTACCAAGACATGGACATCCATCTCATCCATATCTTGTATTTCCTTAGAGACTAAGGATAAGCTATTTCGATCACTTTTGGCGGTTTGAAAATCAACAATTAAAGTTTCTCTCTTACTGGAAATGAGATTGAACAACTTATAAGCTTCTTCAATAAAAATTAAACCATCTAGGGTCACCTTTTCTATCCATTGCTCAACAGAAACACTTAGGGCTTATGATCTCTTTATGTGTTGCAACAGATTGTGGTCTGGGGTACTAACACTCATATTAGGAAAAGCATCGGCTAAAGGTGTTGTTATCTTCAAAATTGACTGAATGAACATAGATAGGGAACTTACTTGTGTGTGCAGCTTAGTGTTCTCTCCCTGTTCCTTCTTGGCCCTTTTCAACAAATTGTTGATTGAATATTTGACATGGTAGTTATCTCCCTCCATGGTTGAGGGTCCCATATCTACTCTACTCATTTTGAATTCCACTTCAATCACTTCATTCTCATTCTTATTCCCCATTGGATCCAAAATTTCCAAGAACTAGTTCCTGTGACAGAGTCCGTTACCATCCTTGACATTCTTTTGGTTCGTTTGGGCTTAGGAGTCTCCTGTAGTAGCTTAGTCACAATATCTATACTGGTATCCACCGTTGGTGTATACCTTTTTTTCTTTTCCACTGCTTTTCTTAACCATGTAGGAGATGAAGAAGGGATGTTAATAGTGCCAATTACACTCACCACACCATCCATATTCACAAGTTGAGGATTATGTACTTGAGGCTCACTTATATTGGGTGAATTTGGGGTGCTTAACAGAAATTGCAGCACATTATCCTCTCCTAACTAAGTGAAAATAAAAGAGTCACTACCACTTATAGGATTATTGATAAGGGGCACATGGTTTGCTTTAGATGGGGAAGTAGCCAATCTGGTGTTACTCTTCTTTGGTTGATCATCTTGCTCACATGTTGTTTTTAGCTTGTTGCTCTCCTCAGGGATCCATTCATTGTCTCCACTCGATTGTGAGCCAACTCTCTAGAGAGTTGGGTCTGAACTAGATGGCCTACTCTAAGAGTGATAGGTTTGAGCTCTATTTTGACCTTGAGTAGATGAGTCCTTAGGTGCAGTCGAACCAATCTGTTCTCTAATCTTCCCTCTCAACCACTTCTCTATTCTTATTATCACATGTAATGAGCAAAATTTGATATCCGTGATCTCCTTCTCTGACCACTTCATAGGAGGCAAGAGTTGTAATGAAACATCATGATAGCCCTCATCTAGAATGTTAGAGTTGTCATTGACCTTGTTAGGAACTCACATAGGCAGTTCAAAAGCATGAACTTGATCAATGGTTAACCTCATCCAATTCATGCTCCTTTGGACTTCCCTTTCATTCAAACAATCCTTCCAAAAATCCTCAAGCTAGGGTTTGTGTTGATAAGAACCCCTCCATGCATATTTAATTTTACAAAATTCTTACTATCAAAGGCTTATTCGAGCCAACAAGCTATGAAGATTAAATTCAGAAAGCAATTTATATACACTTCTTGCACTATCATTACTTTTCCAAGAATAGAAGGAAAGTGTCACAAGAAAAGAATAACCTCTCTTTTTCATTGCATGGTACCTTCTATTCATAGTCACCATTTGACGACAAACCTCCAAGAATATGAGATAATCCGATGGGTACCGGGGCAATTTCAATGGAGCATTTTCGTAATCCCCAATTCTCAGGTATGAGAAGCGATCAAATTGGACATAGAAGCTTTCAAAGTTCATAACCAAGGCATCAACCTCCACAGAAAACCTTCTCTCCAATGATCCCTCGATTCTTTTTGTAAGATACATACAGAAAGCATCATTAATCTACTGAAAATCTTTCATACCCTCAATTCTATGCAATTGTGGAAAAGTGTAATACACAGGCACACCGGTGGCGGGAACTCCTTGAGGCCTTAACCCAGGCCAGGCAACCTCTCTATGAGATAACAAGTATACTAACTAGGAGCACATCTAAAATTTTGCATTATGTGAGAAATTTATCAGTTGCTCATGCATACTTTCGCTGATTATCTTTGCCCAGTAAATATGGTGATCTCCGCAGATAAGCAGGATAAGTATCAGACTCTGAACTCCCAACTACATGGTTCAATAGGGTGATCATGTTCTATATTTCCTCCTTGAAACAACTCCTCTTGAGATTAGCAGGAAGTCTTGACTTTCCTCTTTTCTCAATCTCTAGCTAGGTTTTAGCAATGCAATTTTTGTACCAGTCTTTTCTCTCATTATAGTAGGTCCCCAGGCATAAGACATAGAAACATCAACATTCTCCTCATACTCATCCAGATTCAAGGCAAGGGTGATTGAATGTGAGTGAATTTTGTCAACAATAAAGCCATCTGAGGCCCTTATCTCTTGAGATTCTGGGAAATAATTGTTGGCACAAGAAACCACTAAATCTAGACAATGTGCTACCATTGGAAAGCCCCCAGCTCTGTCTAAACCACTGCTCACAATTTTGTTGGCCAAGGTTGTTCAGCCTTCGGGTTGCATCCTTTTCCAGAAATCTTTTAGGTCAATATGACTGAGCTCTGTATCTATCACCCCAGATAACCCATTCTCCACAACAGGAACCATAGGAGCTCCTTGAAATTTGAACTTCATTTTCACAAACTTAAGGAACCAATTGGCTAGAAACTCTGAAGCATTCACAGATAGGGTAGAGAAATACAACGTACTAATAGGTGAGTCACTATACAGATACATAAAAATAGAAACTTTTGCCACCCAAAATAAATGCTTTGGTTTTTATAGTAGAAGAAAGAAAAGGAAATGAGATAAGCAAGGCCAATCATGCTAACCTGTAAGTCTAGAATTATGTGGACTTCTCGCACGTAGTGGATTAACTCTTCCTTTCTTTGCAATGCACTCCCTTAGCGAAATGATGAAAACTTCAAGTGAGAGTTAATTCATTCAAATTTTATGTCACGTCTCATAACTCATTCATAAACATCATTAAATTATGGCGACGTATCAAGCTTTGAGAACTACGAAAATCCCCTTTAGTTTCCCTCCGAGAATGTGCCAATTCATCTACACGCATTTCAAATTAAATGCGAGGTGGTAAGTGTCTTATCATCGTATGGTATGCCAGCTTAGGAAAAAGGTGCCACAAGAATAGAAGGCCTTTGGAATTGGCAAGTCAGGAACTTTTGGAACTTTTGAACCACAACCTTGAGAGTTCAGAAGTTCGAGGAACTTCCAACCTCCCGACAACAAAGACTTTTGCCCAAAATGAATGACCAAGACCAACTCAAGGAAGGGCTTTAGACATTAGACTCAAAGACTAGTCGGGAAGTCATGCAGTTCATGAACTCTTGAACCCATCGACTTTGGTTCAAAAACACAAGGGATTACCGACAATGAAAGAAAATGACTAAGTAAAACCTGACTTAGGAAAAAGAAAGGAAAGTGCCAAATAAGGGATGAAACATTTTCTAAGGCATGGGTGCTTTAGCAAAATTTCAAACTCGAGACAACATTATGCAAAGCATTAGAACCCATAATTCATTGACTTCTTCACACAAGAACATTAGAATTGAGGCACCAGGTCACAAAGCTCATAAAGCATCTATAAGTTGTAGTAACACACAAAATGCACCATTAGAAGAAGCAAGAGAAAGATTTGAGTTTTTGTTTAAGTGAAGCAATAGTATATATTTGATCAAATTCAATTCTACTCGAATCCACTTAAATATCAATAATAATAATGGTTAAATCAAATCCAAATATCAATGCTTTTCCCAAAATGCAACAACTTAAAATTGTTTCTATCTTCAATTTTCAATGCAAGATGACAAATGTAATGTTGTAGAAAAATGCAAAATTAGATTAGGAATGCAAATAATAGCAGCAAAATATGAAATCAAACCATCAATCATTAACCCTAGATTTCACTAGCAACTAGGTTATTACCAAAATGCAACTTTTTTGACAATTTCTAGCAATAAACGAGATTCAAATGCATAATGTAACACTCTGAAATGATAAACTACTAAAATACCAATCAAATTTGATACAAAAGTCAAAAAATTAACTTATGCTATGATGATCTATCCTTTCCTAATGCAAACAAACTGACAACTATGCTTTTTTTCAAATTCTAGAATGTAGCTTTTCTTTTTCAAATTTAAAATGCAAGGATGTAAGAATGTTTTGACCTGCAAGAATAATAAGGTAAATCAAATGTAAACAATCTTTCAATGCGACAAGATCTAAAACAACCCTCAAATCTATAAAACCCTAAGTTCAAAAGTAGCTAGAGTTTTATAAATGCAAGGCTTTTAAAAACCCTAGTTTTGAAACTATGCAAAATTTTACTATGTATGTATGCAAAATTATTAATGGACTCAATCCCAATCAAATCTAGAGTGATAAACAATTCAGATATGAAAGAAGAAGGATACAAAAGTGTAAGAAACCACAGGCTCACCAAAATGTTTATTAGAAAAGAGTGATCTAGCCTAAGAAGTTAACTTAGGTCAAACCCTCTTCTACAAACATTAGGACACAAACCGAGCTTGGATTCTACCCAAGGAGAGACAAACTGTAGGGGTTCTACCCTTTTGTTGTATATAGATGGATCAAATAAGTTCAACCAAGGTCAAACAAGCAATCTAGGACAAATGGTCAAACCCTAGAAGATAAAAATCAACTTATAACTAATAGACGAGAACAAATCTTAGAATACCAAAAGCATAGTAGAGATTAGAGAAGGATTAAAAACATGGATTTTGTAGCAGAAATACCTAAGACCGGGGCGCTTGGGCACCCTAGGCCTTTTCTAGGGTTTTGCAGAATCTCAGATATTACTAGACCTGTACCTGTTTCCTCTGCCTTCTTCCTAAAAATTAGCTCCAAAAATTTATTTCTCTGGCAGGTGCACATAAGGAAAGAGGAAAAGGTTGTGTTGTGAATACGGGCTTGCCTTAGTCACACCTTGAGTTAGTGTTCCCGCCTCCACTACAACGATGATTAGATCCAAGAGTGTGTGCCCTAGGAGGGCAAAGGCTAGATCTGTAATAATATGATAGAAAGATGAATGATAATGATGATGATTACCATAAGAGATATAAACCTTAGTTGATGAAGATGAATTAAGATCTCATACCAACAAAGGAGAGTAATGAATAAGGCTTGAAACTTCTTTCAATACCTACAAACAAACTTTAATAGCATCCACAAGTAGATAACATTCCAAGCATGAATAACACTTTAGCATAAAACACCAAATCATAAGATAATTCCTTCTCATAAGCTAGTGGTCATCTAGGTGTAAAATGAACTACAAAACTCTTTAAATATGCATTCCTTCTCACTTACAACAAATAAGGATTAATGAGGCCAACAAACACCAACTAAGGAAGCGTCCTAAGATGACACTACACAAGTGGGGCTAAAGATCCCAACTGGGACTAGAGCACTTGGGCACCCTGGACCTTTAGACCACAAACTCTGGGGAGTGTCGAATATAGTGGGCTTAGTCTAGTACTAAGTTGATTCTGTTAGGTTTATTCATCAGGATCAAGATTTTATCATTTTAAGCTCAAAAAGGTGTTAAAATGGGTCATGATTAACAAAGACAACAAACTAGGTCCAACCAGGTGCTAAACTTAGTGTAAAATTCTAGTGTACACATTTTACTTTATAACACTCCCCTCACACCTTTGGGTGATCTTGGGGATCAAAAATCCTTGTGTAAATTCTTTGTTGTGTATCCCTTAAAGGAACACTACTTTCATGTATTCTCTCCCCTCACGCTTTGTGTCATCTTGGGGATCAAAAGTGAGTAGTGTCTTCTTCTCTATAAGGCCTTCCTAGAGATACACCCACTCCAAGGGATGACCTCAACCCCATGTTCTGGCAGGGTATATAAATGTTATGATAATTGAAAGACTCGCTTCAATAGGGACCCCATCCGGTCTAAACAAATCCCTCAAGACTCTCAGTCCGTCGAGACTAGAGTGGTGGCATTCTTTGTTGGATTCTTGATAATCTTGTGTTCACAAATTCATCCCCCATACCTAGTGTATATTAGGACAACCCCTAGCAACTTGTTGAACCTACTTCAGACCTTTGGCCGTCATATCCTGTGGTGCATCTCTACAGCAAGGGGAGAAGAGATCACACTATTACTTATTAAGTAGAAAAGAGATCACAGGCCAACGGAGTTAAACTAGTTCATCCCTCTTCTACAAAACATTGAGGCACAAACTGAGCATGACTTCTACCCATGGGGGAGAGCTAAACTACAAGGGTTCTACCCTTTTTTGTATATAGAAGGACTAACCAAACTTAACTAACACCAAACAAGCAAGCTAAGACTAAGATTTAACCATGAAATGATGAATAATAGGCTAATATTGACTACATGAAATGAACCACAGAGATCAACAAGTACAACAGAGGTGGCAGAGTAATTCAGAACCTGGAAAACGTAGTAGAAATGCCTAGGACAGGGGCACTTGGGTGCCCTGGTCCCTTTTTGGTTAGGCAGAACTTCAAGTATGATCAGACCTATATCTGCGTGCACTTCCTTCTTCTCAGAAACCAGCGTCCGTAACCTATTCTTCTCACCTGCATACATAAAAAGAGGGAAAAATGTTATGTTGTTTTAAGGGTTTGCCTTAGTCAAACCCTATGTTGGTGTTCCCACCTCCACAATAGCGAATGATAAGATCCAAAAGTGTGTACCCTAGGAGGGCAGAGGCTAGATCTGCAACAATATGATAGATAATGATGATAATAACCACAAGATATCCAACCTTAGTTGATGAAGACTTAGCATCAACAAATGAGAGTGATGATGAGGTCTTGAGTTTTTATGAAACTTTTAAGGATAAATTTTTTATTTTCATAATTTTAAAATCCCTTTTTAGTGGTTAGATTGCACTCATTTTTTATGTTTTGAGAAATTTAATTGAGTTTGAATATTAAATTATTTTTGGTTTAAGTACAAATATTATTCTTAATGTTTTTGTCATGTTTGTAGAGGTTTATTACTTCTCAAAAAACTTGTTCACAACTTTTAATATTCTACTATATTTCAATATTATGTTTGATCTCTTTTTAAAGTTTATATTTTTATTTTGTTTTTGATTACTATAAGCGGCAAAACTAGGGTGTCGATCCCATTACAAAATAGCCTAACGGGTGCATAGCATAGACAATAGAGTCCAGGTCAGAAACACTAAACCAACAGAAAAAGAAAACAACCAAGAACAACAGACTGACAACAAACGCACAACAAACTAACCACCAAAAAATAGTAGAGAGAAAAACACCAATGGCTAGTTGAATAACTGGCCCCAGTCTTCAGTGACGAATTGATACAGCTCCTCATAGTCCTTCATCTTCTTGTTCTCAATGCCATGTTTATTAAGTTCCAAGTCTTATAGGACAGCCAACATCGTTGTTGATCTGTGCATCACTTTAGACATGAACTTAGAAAGGATTTTAAAATTTCTCTCTAGTTTCGTAACTCTATTGCTCAAGGCTTCAATCACATGTCCCTCCCTGGTATTAGTTTCCCCATCTTTGGTGTCTTGGTTATCCTCCTTTTGCTTAGAAGAGTTTTTAGTCTCAGAATTAGGAACATTCAACTCCGAAAACAAACTAGGGCCATCATCGCCACCCATCTCCGTATCCCCTATCTCATCCACCTTCCCAGCATTAACCTCGTTGTCTATGTTCTCATCCTTCTTCTCCAAGTCGCTAGAATCCACATGCTCTTTTAGTGAGGGGGTAGGTTTCATGGCCAGCCTGCTAGACCTCTTGGTCAAGGGCATTCTGATTTTACTATGAGGCGTAAGGCTCTCCTTGTCCTGAGTTTCCTTGTTGTCTTCCTCCTCCCACCAGAGATCTCCATTGTCTTACCTTTCTCCATCTTATTCCCCTCCTTCTTGAGAATCTCACTCACATTAATAAACTTACACACCTCCTCCTTCCCCTCAGATTTCTTCTGGGGATTATCACCTTTTCTATTAGAGACCACAAGCTTTCTTTTGGTGGATTTTGAACTAGCTTTGGGATTGCCAACAATGCTGGTATCAACCTGGCTTGGGGATGACAAGTCACAATGGGGGTTTTCACAGAGCTATTTTTGGCACTGGGTTTCTTCTTGGTAGTAGAAACCCTAGTGTCTTTGGGGGTCTCCAACAATTTATCGGGGGTGAGTTTAGTAATAATAACACCACGGCTTTGGTCTTTAGTCTATTTAGAGGCGATAGGGGAGCTGTCAACACGGGTGGCCTTAATTTGTAAAGTCAGGCATAAAGCCAGGTGGAACTGGTACATGCAATATACAAGGCCTTGGTGCAGGGGTGTCAAAGGTTTCTCAGGGTTAATAGCATGCAATTCAGTCACCTCCAAGACTGAGTCTTCCAGCGAGGAGAGAAGGTAGAAAGGGAAACTGATTAATTGATTCCTCCTAAAGTGATTTAACAACACAAAATGGTAATGGTAAAAGCAATGAAACCTACCTTCCAAGGTAAAGTACTTCATCACCATGTAGTAGACATCATCCCATGGCTTGGGCAATTTTTCATGGTTGAACCTGCCCTGAAGGTTGCATAGTTCCTCTCCTTTTTTCAAGAAGAGAGCCATGCCCTCAAGGTTAGAAAGCTTGCTCTGGTGCTTCTGTTTCACCCCTTCAACGGTCATGCCTGTATCTAAGCCAATGACTTCCTCATTTATCTCAAAATTGACACCACCAACATGCACCCTTCTGTTATCCCACGACACCATGCACTACTTTGACAAATTTTCATCGTACCCCTAAAGACATTCAAGGTAAGAAGCCACTCCCCCTCGCAAAAAATATGGCACATAGTTTCATTTTTCCAAAACTCCTCACAAGATAAGGGTTCTATTATGGTTCTTCCCCCATCTTCATAGAGCCGCTAAAGATTCGTAGAGTGAAAGAGGTCTAGTTTGCAAACCGAGAAACTTAGCAATGCACAGAGTAAAAGATGATTGGATATGAATAATGCAACTCTATAAAAGTTTAATCTTGATATTGGCAGGTGACCAGCTAAGCAACTCTCGAAGTTGGGGACCTTCTTCATCACCCTGCCTCCTTATTATTTCATCCTACCATAATTTCACCCTACGTGAACTAAAAGCCATGTACTCAACATGATGGTTGATATCAATACAATCATTAAAGTATGCCTTCCACTAGGTTAAACATCTTTGCTTTGTCATCTTCCCAACCACGTGCTTAGCCACGTGCTTGTGAGGTTGGATTGTCCTAGTCATCCTGCTGACCTGTCTTTGAGTCCTCCCACGATGATTTTTCCTAGTCATCCTGCTGACCTATCTTTGAATCATCTCATAATGAGTCATCACCCGATGGCACCTACAACACCCGCAAATGGGGGTAGCATTCAAATTAGCATCTTTGAAACACATGACAAAGAATGGGGAATTAATTCATCTCCTTTAGGAGGAGGGTTTGAACATGTTTAGAAAGGCTTTCTACCTTCCTCCAACACCTCTAGCGATTGAGGTTTTGCCCAAGGTTGGCCATGCTATCGGCCACATTATTGCCCTCTCTATAGGCCAATTATGTCACTAGTTATGTCTTTGAGCTTCCAACTAGTGTCATCCCTACCCAAGACAGCATCGATAATGATTTTTGAATCCCCTTCAATTTGAATTCTGTCTATACCTAAGGTAAAGGCAATTTCAAGGCCCCATAGTAAAGCAAGGCCCTCAGCCACATTGTTAGATTGTTTGCCTATCCCTCCAACATAAGCAGCAATCAGAAGTCCATTGTTACTCCTGATGATTCTCCCACCATTGGCCATACCTGTGCCAGTCTCGGTTGCACCATCAAAATTAATCTTAACCCGGTCTTTAGGGGGGTTTCTAGGAAGTGCTTTGTCAAACAATTCTCTTGGAGTTGTCAAAGGTGGCTATGTTTGAGGACAAACACCAGTCCTTGGCCACCTACATACACACTAGTCTTTGATGGCCAACAACTCGTGCACCAAATAGTTGTTCGTTTTAAAACCCAAAATGAAATGTTATTCAATCAGCCTAGTAAACTAGAAAAAGAGAGTTTGGAAGGAGTGTACCTTGATCTTTCTCCTTTGTTTCCCGCCAATAGATTTGGTTTATTGATGTAGATTAGATCGAGGTAAAACAATGTTTCCTGCACACAGAAAAACAACAAAGCAAACACCAAACGAGATCCTAGCAAAAGAATAAAGCTAAAAATGTCTGTTAGAGGATTAGAAAGCAAAAAAATACCTATGTTGCACAAAAATAAACTAGTTAAGATAAAAGTTGAAATGATGTGAAAATATTTTTAACTAGATGAGAAATTAAGCTAGATAAAAAAAAACTAAATTAAAGATTAAAATTTAAAACTAAATTAAAATCTAAAAGACAAAATAGCTAAATTAATACTTAATAAAAGAACTACTTTAAAAGTAATAAAGAAATAAAAAGCTAAGTTAGATCTTAAATTTTAAAAAAAAACTTGAAGAGAAGAGGATTATAAAATAAACGTGAGATCTGAATTAAACAAAGCTTGAAAATCTAAAGAATGTTTACCTTTTTACCCGTCACGTTCGATTCAAGTTGGAATTTAAATCTGCACCTGTCACGGATGTTTGATGCTGCACTTTTCACAGTTGGAGCTACAACTTATACGTTGGATGCGAAACTGTTGTGTTTGAAAATCTGCCAACTCAAAGATGAAGTCGTTGTGCTAACAGTGACTTTGACCGAAAGATGTCCACCGAAATGATGACGTTTGGAAAGCTGCAAAACGTTAGTTTGGAAATCTGCAAAAAATTGTTGCTGAAAGCTTGCAAATGGATTACAGTATAGTAGTTAAACACATACAGGCAAATTGAAACGTTAGTATGAATTAAATCTGTAGCTTGCACGTTTGGAAATAATGAAAACTGTTATATATGACATCGATTGGAAATAATGAAAAGAGTATATGGCAACGGGAAGGAGATGAGGGCGACGTGAGCAGGCAAAAAGGGCGATCAAACACCAGGAGGTGAAAGGCGACCTGGTTGTAAACACAAACCAGAGACTGCAAGTTGAAACCTTCAAACAGTGATTCGATGACTAAATGGATCCGATGACAAAATGGATTTGGTGAAAAAGCTTGAACGCCGGTTACTGCAGGATATGCACAAAATGGATATGTTGACAAGGCTGTAGAAACGTTGTAAATGGAACGTTAGCAGGATAGGCACAAGATGGATTGTTTGAAAAGACTTTAGAAACTTTGGAAATGGCGTGATAGGGTTTAAGACCTTAGATCCATGAGCCGTTGAAGGAGCCGGAGTGTGGCTGCAACCTGCAATGAACAGAGACCACAAATCTGCGAACAAGGATTGTTAAAATAGTAAACAGTGACTATCAAAACGAACGTGAAGCAGTGATCCGACAAAACGAGTGTGAAGCTTGAGGATACGATCTACAAGTTAGATGAATATCTACCATCAACAGTAAAGCAAATAATAGACTAAGTGTACGACATAACAATCTAGGAAGCAGCAAACTGGGCACTATAACACAGAAGACAGTGAATGAAAGTGAGAAGAGAGATCGACCAAAGAAAACTCAAGAAAACACTGAAGAAATCTGCCCAGAATGCCAATGAAAACCAGAGATGCAAAGAGCTTCGATAGCGACAAAGACCATCGACCAAAAAGAGGATGGTGCAGCCTGCAAAAACTTATGACACGATGGGCGCCAAAATGTACTACTAGAAATGTGGTTAGATCAACAATGAAGTAAATCAGCTAAATACAATGATATAAACTACAGATCTATGTACTCAATTAAGCAAGATAAATTAGGAATGCAAATATAAAATATTTAACAATCAAACCAAAAGCTCTATTGTGCTTCTCGTGATCCTCGTGATTGAATTAGCTCTCAGAAATGCATGACATAACAGCTTGGATGATAGACTGTTTCGAGTGCTTGGATGAATAGATCAAGTGACTGAAAATGTGACAAGAATTCGAAAGTCAAAATGGCAGCATAAGTTTGCAATTCAAGAGTGATCTAAAATGGCTTAGGTTGCACGCATTTATATAGTTTTCTTCAAAAATAATGAATGGTCAAGATCAAAAGGAACTCAAAAATGATCAACCGCTGAAAATGAATGAGACAACAAGCTAAGAGAGATTCAAGGGATCTGATTTAGTTAACTGAGGAGCTGACTTTGAAAATCAAGGAGATTGACATGAGATAACAAAGTTAAGTTCAAATTAGAAAGATTTGATTTTGAGTTCCATTGGAAAATTGTGGAGATAGATTTTTAGAACTCAAAGTCAAATTTGGAGAGGTGGAGTTTAAAAGACATGTGTTGAAATAATAATATTTTATTATTATTATTATTATTTCTCATTCAAACACATGATAAATAAGAAAGATATTTAAAGAAAATAAAATAGGATATTGAAATTAAATAAAAAAGCAACGTGAAGATTTGAAATGGAGCAAATTTGAGATATTTAATTTTAATTTGAGAGGGATAATTAAATAATCTTTTATAATTATTTAATTATGAGGGAGGAAATATTGTAGAGAAATAATTAAATATTATTTATTTAATTATTAGAATGACAGAGAGATAAATAATTTTTATTTATTTGATGAGGGATGAAATAGAGATAAATAATTAAATAGAATTTAATTATTCTTTTAGAAGAAATAGTTTAATAATTAAATAATTAATATTATTTAATTATTTTAGAAGAAATAGAAGAATAATTGGGCTTAATTAAATAATTAATATCATTTAATTATTTAATCAAATAAAAGAGATAAGGTGAAATATAGAAGGTGTGATTGAAAGGGCAAAATAATAGTTTTATGTTATTTTTGGGTGTCTACAATAATAACTGTAATGTAATAGCGATGGCAAAATTTGCAATTTCAGGTTCACTCTTATGGTGTGTTTTTCCTTTTCAAAATCAAACCCATGGTAATTTGGTCTGATTTGATTTTTATTTAGTTTTTGGAGAGAGAGAACTAATAAAACCCTCTTTTATCTAACCAAAAAAATAGAGGTTTTTAATCTAAGATTACAAAGGATACAATATATTAATAGGAAAGCTAAAGTTATTTACTAGTCACCTTTATTACAGACAACTGATTATAACCGGACAAAAACAACCCAAAGCATATGTTCAATTTCATAGTGTTTGTAATTATAAGATAGTTGTATGCTCAATTTCATAGTGTGTAATTTTATGACAGTTTTTTTATACAACTTTGAATGTCAAATTCATGGTCATTTGTTAGTGTATGAAGTGTTTGAAAGAATGGATTTCTATGGAATTGCCTCTAATCTAGTGATTGACTAGATAGGTAAGATGCACAAGGGTACTATGACTTCTTCAAGGAATGTAACTAATTGGATTAGAGTGATTTAGATCACTCCTATTTTTAGGGCATATATTGTAGATACTCGTTGGGGATGCTACTAGATATTTATCATATTTTCATGTATTTATATTCTAGTATATAGCACATAAATCTTCCAATCCTTGATTTGAATGACCTGTTGCTGGTGATGGATGTCTGATCTTTGTATGGTAAATTATTCTATTTGTGATACTTATTAACACTTACAATTTGTAATATGTCAGATTAAATTTTGCAGTCCTAGTAGGTATACATCTCTAGGTAAAACAAACAATATAGTAAGCAAATACAAGTGACTTAACTGTTCTTTTTAGAATAGCACCCACAAAATTCCTTGTACAAGGTTAGTTTAAGTAAAGAAAGAAAGAAATAGTTTATATTTATGTCCACAAATAAGAGGTGAATGAGACTATTGTAAAAGTTCTGATATGTTACGATAGATAAGAGGAGAGCTCAAAGTATTTCTAACAAGAAAATGCTCACCCACAACATGCCAAGATGGTGAAGTTAAAAACTACAAAATATAGACAATCTTGTAGCACCAACTATATCAAAAACCTCAAAATACCTGTTTACTAAGAAAATATAAATAGTAACAAGTCAATGTGGAGAAATAGAGTATAGTTGGGGTTGAAAGAAGCCACTGACTATAATGTTGTTAAAGATACAATGTTGCCTTGTATTTTTCTAAGTCCAAAGTTGTCAACTGATAGAGATAATTTTTGTAAGGTGGGTAGGGTGAGAATACACCTCGAATTGAACTTTGGGCAGAGTTTGATGAAATTAGCTAGGGCATGTGAAAATATCTAGATCTTGGTGGGAATTTGGCCAAAAAATAAAAATTGTAGCTGGCTCTACAGATATAGTATGTAGACTTTCTTAAGCTTTCCTCCACAAGGCTAGTGTGACTAAGAGTAGTTCCACTAGAAGGATAAAGGAAAAAAATTCTCTTTGTAAGAGAAAATGTTCTTAAATATCGGCCAGGATTTGAGTTTAGAGTGTAAATGTTTTGTTTTCTTAAATTGGGTATCATTCTAACTTTGTTATGGTATTCTAAGAGAGTTTGTTACAATTAATTCTAGAGTGCCTTTTTCCTTCTATATGATATAGTTATAATTTACCATATATAACTACAATGTTCTATGTAGGGAATGATAATTGACATTGGTATTCTCATTACAATCTCTGATACCACCATAATGTCCAACAAATTCCAACTATCTATAAATAAATTTCCCTAGATTAAGTGAAGTTATTACCATCTCTGATACCACCATAATGTCCAGCAAATTCCAACTATCTATAAATAACTTTCCCTAGAATAAGTGAAGTTATTAGTAGCTCCAAATGTTAGCCTAGATTCCCAAATCATAGAAGCACAATGTCTAAATTGTAGTTATAGCTATAATATTCTGGAAGACTATATTCTTTCATGTCACAGGTTTTTAGTTTGTAAGCAATGTTATTTTTAGAACTAGTTTCCTATATTGTCTACTATTTGAATGAATGGGAAGTTTTTTTTAAAGATAATGCACCTGGTAAACTTTTTAACATGACTGGTGACGCTGGTACGACACGCCCTCCGGCTCCATGCGAATGCTTTTGCCCAAAGCAATGAACTGGCGAGGCCACAACATGGGGGACCTCATCCCCTAGCAAGAAAACCTCAAATCCATGAGCTCGTTGGCCCAGTGAAGGCGTAAAGCCTGTGAGCTCATTGGCCCAGTGGTGGTTTGAACTCTGGTGGCCGCCACTACAACCAAGTGACTTAACCACCAAACCACACCCTTATCAGCGAATGAATGGGAAGTTAAGACATATAGGAACCTAACATTTCTCACTGCATGTAGGACTACATTTGGACTTGTTGATGATGTTTTTGTGTCAATAACAACAATAGAATAAAACACTAAGTATCCTATTCTCTCTTGGATAAAGTCCCTCAAAAGCTAAACTATGCATGATCCAATGAGATAACTTCAAGGTTCCTTATTCGTGATGTGCAGTGGATAAACTCAGTGATTTGATGTGATCTTGCTAGTAATCACAAAGGGACTTACGTAGACTTCTTGCTTCATTTGGCTTATTTCTCCTTTCAGTGTGGATGATGCATGTGCTATGTCTCAATAATAAAGAAAAGGAAAAAGATAGGGGTTTAGAGAAGCTAATCTAAGGTCAATGAGGCAATGATGATGCATAAATAGACAAACTCCTTAATAAATCTAACTCCACTTTGCCAAGGATACCTACAACTACATGGAGTAGGTGCAATCTCCTAAGGATAGCGAATAGTTTTCAAATCATGAAAGCTTATATAAGCACCCATTAAATGGCACAACTCAAACAAGCATCTATAATCAAACTTAAGCAAATGATAATGAAGCTCAGACTAGCTTTACACAACACTTCACCAACAATGAATGTCAAAAGCATGAGCTAAGAGTTGATCAAATATTCAATACATACATGCATTACATCAATGAGCTACTACTCTACTTCTAATCTACTTAGAAACATCTCTTTATTTCATCAAGATACAAGAAACCATGTTATTCCACAAGACAACACTTAGCACCAAGCGAGCTCCAATATCTTTGTATTAATCTTGAGACATATTTACAACAATCTTCAAGTACTCTCAGATAATTTTGAGAATCTCTTCCTACTCTACTCCTCTACTCTATTGCCTACTAACTATATATTTTACAAATGAGGCAACAAGGCCTTTATATAGAGTTCCAGAATTACAATGAAGGGCCTAGATCAATTCAAGTAGCTAAAGACCCAGATCATGCCATCTCAATAATTAGTTACAACTTGTTATTTTAGTACATAAGAGAGGCAATGAAGGCATGCTTTTCAAGAAGATAAGGATGAAATAGAATCTTTAGAGCATCCTCCACATAGGCATCCTCTTTGGCTTCTTGCTTGTTGAATGATGTGGCGAACTGTGATTGGCTTGATGATGTATATCTGTCACGTAGGTGCCACCTCAGCATATTCCCAAATTACATCATCTGTGTGATGTCTTCGAACATGATTTCTTTGAACTTGAATGCTTGGCAAATCATTGTTGGTTTTACCTTGTTCCTTTTGTAAGTCAGATGTATATGATGCATGTTGCTCATTTGTCTAACTTTATGATACTTCTTCTCTTGGTAGGATATATGCTGATCTTCTTTACTTCTTCATGGAGGGTAGTGTAGATGATAATGCTTCTTCATAGCACAGAGTAGGAGACTTCTCTTATACTTGAAGATTTAAGAGGAACTTGAAGTTAGATGAATGTCTTCAACGATGCACCTGATGAAGTGTACTTGCAATATGTTCTTGAAGTACTCCCTTGGCATAGTAGCTTGATGTCTCTTCCACAATGACTGCCTCTTCACTTCACTCCTCACTCGAAGGTGACTCCAAGCACCTCACCCCAATGTCTTCTCAACTCCTTCAATTCATTTCTCCTACAACATAGAGAAATAATATATTAAACAATTGATAAACATTTGATTTCATAGCTCAAAGGGATCATTTCCAAGCATATTCTATACTCTTCTAGCTTAGGCGCATATTTGGGTTTGCAAATAGGTGAAAGTGTGCCTAGACTTATTTAGTGCAAATTCATTGTTTCTAACCCTTGTAGATGCTTAGAGTTGCTTATTTTGGACAAGATAAAGTCGTTTCAACGTTGATTCATGCCTTTGAACTTGAGGCGCATATTCAAGGTTGCCCTAGTGCAAAAGTGGACCTAGGCTTTGGTAGGTGTTTCTTTCAACTCTTAAGGACTTGTGTGTTCCTAATTCACCTGTCAAACTTAATGCCTTTAAAACTTGTAGATTAAACATGCTTTCTCCCTAGGCACAAATTTAGGGTAGAAGAAGTGGAAATATTTGCCTAGCTTCTTAGACTTGTTTTTCCTGGCATTCTATGATTTCAAACATGTGTTTTCATCTTTCAGGAGTCTTCTTCATTAGGGCGCCAACTCTCAAGGTTTTCAACACTTTGCTTTCAAACTCCATGCTTTATAGGCGTCAAAGTTGATTTGGAGGAATAGGAAAATGTGCCTTAACTAGAATTGATGCTTACTTCAACTTCTATGGATCCAGGACATTGTGAAGACTTAGTGAGATGTCTTGAGACTTATACTTCCTCAAAGTTGATTGATGAATGCCGCTTGAATGTTAGGCGCTAGAGTTGAGTTGTAGAGGTGGAAATATGAGCCTAGCATCAAATGGCCTTATTTTTATCATTTCTATGATTTCAACAGTTGGACATGTCCTTGAATGACCCTCTTTTTCAAGGCGCTAATTTAGCAATGTGAATTGATGCATTCCTTTTGAGGCGCTAGTTTAAGGTTGTAGAGACTGAGAAGTGCGCCTAGGATTACTTAGTGAATTTGATGTCTTTAAACTCATTTGGATACCTTAAGGATGCTTAATCTTGACAAGGCAAAGTCCCTTCAACATTGTTTCATACCCTCTTATCGTGAGGCGCTCTTTGATGGTGGAATAGGTGTGAATTGGCACCTTAATGAGGATGAGTGTTCACCTCAACTTAGGTGCACTTTTGGGGTTGATCAGGAGTAAAACAACGCCTTCATACTTAGTGTATTTTCATGATTTCAAACACTTGTTTAGACTTCCAGGAGAACACTACATCTCTTAGGTGCTCATCTTCATGTTTACATGTCCTTTGTTCCCAAGGCGCCAAAATGATGCTTTGCAAGTGGGAAACTACGCCTAGACTACTTAGGTGATGATCATGCTTCAACTTTTGGTTTCAAATTAGTGTATAGAAGGCTTCTTACCCCCAGGTGACATTAAATTTCAAGTTCCAAGCCTCCTTTGCAAGGCACACTTTGAGGGTTCTACTGATGAAGAATTGCGCCTTAGTTTCTTGAAGCAATCAGATTCTAATTCTAGGCACAGTTTCATGGTTGAATAAGTGGAAATTGGCACCCAACACTACTCAGTCTATTCTCTTGCAAAATTCTCAATGTTAAACATTTCATGCTTCATCCACAGGCACCAGATGATGTCCTTGTCTTCCTCTAACAAGCTTAGGTGCACATTTGAGTATGTGGAGAGGGGAAAGTGCGCCTTAGCTTGGGGTGTTGTTCTATGAACCTGATCAATTCTTGGGACTCAAGGGATGTTAAAACTTCTCTGGGCGCACTCTTATGCCATTTTCTTATAGGGTTTTCAATGTTTTAAGGCATGTTGAGAGTGAAAACATCATTTCCTATCAAGGCGTCAAGGTTTTAGCTTGTCATTTTATCAAAGTCTAACATTACCCACTCGCTTAGAGTCATTCAGCAGTTTGAAGTGCAACTTACCTTGCCATACTAACTTCATCATGAAACAATCCTAAAGACATCATCCAAGATCTAAGACAAAGCATAGGAGGTCAAAAAAAAAGGGGGGGTCCCCATTTGCAATGGGGCAATGTGTGATTAGGTCACAACAGAACTATGTGTGATTAGGTCACAACAGAACTATAATATAAGTTTTTGTTCTTATCTTCTATTTCTTTAAATTACACCTTTTATATTTCAATGAATGAAATATATTTGTAATTAATAATGATTCTCTAAGATAAATTAATTTTCACCTTAAGGTTTTCCAATCTACATTATTTTAAAGTTTAACCTTTGTCATGGAACCTTTAACATCTTCATTTTCCAAAGTTATTAGTCTAACAAATTAGATTCCTTGACAATTGTCTGTAGCTCAATTATTTAGTTTGACTTTGTATCATATATAGAAATCATGTCGAAAGCATTGTTTTGTGTGTGTGCCTGTGCCTATATATATGTGTGCATAAAGCATGCATCTTATATAGTTATATGATTTCTTGACAATTGTCTATAGCTCAATTATTTAATTTGACTTTGTATCATATATAGAAATCATGCCGAAAGCATTGTTCTGTGTGTGTGCCTGTGCCTATATATACGTGTGCATAAAGCATGCATCTTATATAGCTATATGATTCCTTGACAATTGTCTATAGCTCAATTATTTAGTTTGACTTTGTATCATATATAGAAATCATGCCGAAAGCATTGTTGTGTGTGTGCCTGTGCCTATATATATGTGTGCATAAAGCATGCATCTTATATAGTTATATTGCATCATTTATAAAAATCATGTTGAAGGCACTGTCCTGTGTGTAGTCATTTGAATACCACAGGTTTACAATTTTTTACAAATACTCTCTGTATTCTCCGTACTAGTAGCTTTAGTTTTGCCATTTGAGGGACGGCCTGGAGTGCTTTTTAAGACACATGCAACGTATTATTGAATCATCTTCCAAGTTCTCTCATTGTTGCTAGCTGTGCTATTAGGTCTTTGTTATTATGGGTTCTGTAAAGTGGTTGCATATGATAGTTTTCCAATGAAAATATCAATTAGATTTTTAGGCAAAGATAAGCTTTACAATTGTACATAACATGTCTAGAAATCTTTGAGGTTCATAATGTTGATTTCATTTGCTTTTAAAGTTTTCATCTATCCATTGCTCTGTTTGTTCTGCATGTTTCATTTTCTGACTTGTAAAATTCTAAAACTATTTGCACTGTCAGGAATTTGTTGCATTTAGAGTATTGATATGTATAGTTTGTTTTGGCAGGGATTACAACTACAATGCAACCCTTGTTAGTTCCTGCCATGGAACTATAGCGGAGGGGCTGATTTTAACAAGTGATTAAATTTTGTTATATCGGCCAATCAATATCTCAAAAAAAATTTGTCAAGTTATTCTGCAAAGTCTGATAAATAGAAGTTAATAAATTGTTAACTCTTTACAATTGAAATTGGATTTTGTCAACGTCAGATTTGCAGAGGTTGTGTACTGTTCCTTCTGGTTTACTTGCCACAACACGACCTATTAACACCCACGTGTCCTCTGCGGCTACTGCCCAATGCCCGCCTCCTGCCCTCACATCTTGCAATATTTTAAATTGGAAGCTATTGTGTATAGGATTCTAAACAAGATTAATGGCATTGAATTTCTGTGCGCTCGCTGTGAGTTTTTTTTTATACATCTGTGCATGCAAGCCCAAATTTGATAGAAATCAGGCATAGAAATTATGTTCCTTGTATAATGAATTGGTCGATAATGAAACGTCTCCATAAAAGCAAGGGTCCATAGGTAAGATTGACATTTAATATGCATTCTGCTTCTGTGCTCTTAGACGGTTGCGGCTCTTCATTTATGTGTGATGAACAGCATTGAAGTGTTGAGCTGTATTGATATGCCTATTTGAAACACTCTCAATGCATCATTTGTTTCTTTAAATTTAAGTATACAAGAAGGAACATTAAATATCACTGTGCCTGCCATCTATTCTCTCAGTAGTGTCAGTGCATACAAATGCAGCCCTTTTCTCCCTTTTACCCCTCATCTATAGCAAAAGAAATGCAGGGGTCTCAAACTTTTCTACCTAATTCTTGTCAAATGGGCTCGATCTCTGTTTCTTTTGCAAACTGTATCAACATGAAAATAATGCAAATGAGTCATTTTTTTTGGCTGGTTTAATTGTTTCCATTTTTTATGACTAAATTCTTGGCTTAATATTTGTCTGAACCCTAAGTTATGCTATTTGGAGACAAAAGAAGCACTAATTTATGGTTTATGAATTATTATACTCTTTTGTTGAACTTGCATGGAGATGCCTTGGAGTTCTTTTGTTGTATCAATTGCCATCGGAGCAACAGCTATGTCATTACAACATAAATTTATATAACATGAGTTAAAATGAAAGATTGGATGCCATAGTGTATAAGATCTAACTTTTCATGGAATGGCACTTGATAGCGTATATTTAAATTTTTTTTTGTTATGAAGGAATTGGCCCTTTGGGTTAGCTTCATTTTCGATACCTTGTCTACCAATGCTCCATGGCATGGTAAAAATGGAATAAAAAATTAAGCAAGACCAATGAGTTCCTTTGTTCCTGGGTTTGGTTATCAAATTTGAGAATATAGAAAACATATCATACCAGTTTTTCTTGGTCTGTGAAGATTGAAGTGATTGCTATCGGCATATTAGTTGTTTGTAGATATTGATGAAAGTGAATGTGTTGGAAAACAAATTTTGTAGGGAATGTTGATCTAGCATTGTCTTTTTAAGTAATAATATATGGTCACCTCTGAATACTTGGTTTCAGTTGTTAAGGCATGCTACACTTAGATTTAAGTGTGGCGTGCTACAATGGTGCATATATTCCTCCCAGATTTAGATATAGCATATTACTCTGATGCATGTCTTCCAAGGATTGGAACCTGAGGGTCAATAAATTATCACACATAACCCAGTTGACCACATTTGGTGTTATTTTCTTTCCATAAGTCTTTCGTAATGTTATTTTATTTGAAAGAAACCAACTCAAAACATGGTTATGATCAATGGAAGATGTCTTTACAAGTCTTCTAGTCAGAGAATCTAACTTCATGGAGAGATTAAAAGTGCTTAAAAGTGCTTGACCACATAAATAGTTGCAGAGGACTGATAATTTTTGCAGATATCTCATGATGTTGTTGCAATTTGGGGCTTTGATGAGCACTTTATGTTGTATTTTGTACTTGTATGTTGTCATGCTTTTGACATCTGTAAAACATGATGTATTCTCATCTAACACCTGTTGGCTAGTCAATTTATAAGCATCTGCCACCACACATAGATTTCTCTCAAGAGTTCTGTTTGCCTTTTGTAAAATTCTTTCCAAAAGAAAGAACGAGATAGGATTAATTTTGAAGTCTTAAATTTCCAATTGTTTTACCTTGTCTCATTTGGACATTGAGTATTATTCATTCTAGAATTTCTCAATTCTAGGGAAAAACTAGAAATTATTATAAATGGATCTACATGGAAATGGCTATTCATCCAGTTTAGGCCTCTTCTTCGCACTTGCTTT
Source organism: Cunninghamia lanceolata (assembly GCA_027924645.1). Taxonomy (NCBI): domain Eukaryota; kingdom Viridiplantae; phylum Streptophyta; class Pinopsida; order Cupressales; family Cupressaceae; genus Cunninghamia; species Cunninghamia lanceolata. The sequence continues at coordinate 3,282,726 of BSBN01001019.1, forward strand.
GATCACAACAATAACCATCGTTCTCTCTTTCCTTCTCTCTTTCTTGCTATAGCTTCCCATAAAGCTCATTGTTCATTTCACCTCTAATAATAATCTAGGCTATTAGAGCCATTAGATAAACAAAAAAAGGATATTAGAGCCATTAGATAAACAAAAGAGGAGGGGAGAGAATGAACCAATACATCACATATATGTGAATTACTTCCTATACGAGAGAATGAACCAATATATGTCTCACATAAACCAATACATCACATATATGTGAATTACTTCCTATGCAACCTAATATAGGACTAATTGTCTCGACACTAATAATATTTTTTATTGATTATTAAACACATGGTAGGAAAACATGGCTCAGATCTTCAAGATCATGGAGAGACTATGAATAGGCCAGCTTCACTTTATAGAGATCCTCAATGAGGATTAACTTGGGGATTCAATGAAGATCAACTTGTCACAACTATAAAGTTTAGATAACGGGACATTTTCCAACTCACAAAATCTCTATAGATTTGAGTAGAGGGATTACACAACATCTGAAATTTATCTAGTAAAAATTAATCAAGAAGATAAATTACCAAATACAAAGGTATAACATTACAAAGGTATAACATAACAGTTTATTTCAATTTATTAAAAATTCCTAATGCATTCATGAAGGATATAGAAAATTAGTAGAATTGGTCAATCTATCCAACAATATGATGTCTTCAAGTTTCTCAAAAATGTCTTTTGCCAAGCCTTCCAAAGTCTTTAAAAATAGAAAATCTATCCATTTCTCAGAACAAGTGTCTCACATTTGACATTTATCATGAGAAGCCTTCTCCTTACCTTGTTAAATCCCAAGATTTGAGTATTTCTCACTAAGCTGTGATGTATGTCCACGCTCTATTCCAAAGCTCCAATTCTGCCAAAGACTAATAACACTGACATGCTACAAAAAGCTTTGAAGATTGACTGACACTTACCAATCGCATTTGGTTGAATGTGAATAAATCATAGATGCCATGCTTGTCTAATAGGGCAATTGCAACTATAAAATCTCACCAAAAAAGGCCATATTCCAAATCTATCCAAAACTGCCCTGCCAACATTTGGCAGGAACTTCGCTGCAGCGCAGCCTTGTTTCATTATAGTTATTGCAGACCGTTCATGCATTGTAAGCTTACTGTTGAATTATTTAAATGAATGTTTACGTTCTTTATACAAATGACGAGCCTCCCTATCTATAACGATTTTTTTTTAATTTTTTAATTTGTATTGTTTTGGTATAATATTAAGTTCTTGAAGACTATATAATATTTTTTTTTTAAAGAAAAAGGTTGGGGGGCCACCAGCGCTTAAATTTGACAGTTGTATACCAATATTTTGGCATTTTTGCTGTAAAATACAATCAAAATTAAAAAAAATTGTATCATATGAAAGGAGAGATTTTGGACAAACTGTCAAAATTTATATAGGATAATGATGATCGATATATTTAATTTTTATAAGATTTACTTATACTAAGACATGTTATAGTATTTGAGGGCACCCTTAAATAGATAACTGTCCTAAAAAAATTGTTTGACAGGCAAGGTCGACTGTCAAATTTAAGCCTTGGCCGGGCCACCCATAAAATAGATAAGTACATAAAACATATAGTATCAAGAGTCTGAAAGTCATCAAAAAAATTACAAATAAACAGCCCTATATCTGGTCAGATATAACAACATAGAGTTTAAACATTGCAAAAAAACACGCCGTTGGCCATCCCGAGACTTGGGAGAACCACCGAAACAATCGGCTCCTCGTCACCCAACTCGTCGTCCTCCTATTCATTGACCGAGTCTTCAAAGAATTCTTTGGGGAGAGACGGTGCCCAATCGGGAGCATGAACTCTAGAGACCTTATAGAGATGAATACCTCCCTAATACGATCAATTTTCATTTTGGAGAAATAGAAAATATAAAATTAAATATTTTTATAATTATTAAAGTGCATTATATTTAAATTATATAAAATAATATATTAATAATTATTATATAATTAGTCCGATGGGGTAGCATGTTCGGTTAAGGGTTTTGGGTTCTTTCCATATAGGTCTCGAGGTCGACTCACGCTGCCCCAAGTTGAAAGGTTGTCTGTGGTTTGAGCCCATCGTCAACCCCTAGAGGACTAGTCTCGCCTCCGCTCGCCTCCTCCCCCAAAACCTAGCATTAAAGTAAAACTAGGGCAAGGGTGGTTGAGCTTGCTAGGCAGAGTCGCCACGGACCTACGCGGTCTGAAGGCATGGTCAGGGGATACCTTTGAGTTATAAAAAAAAATATTATTATATTAATTATATTATATTTAAATTATTAATTGATGATTAATATTATTTAATTTATATTTAATATGGTTTTTTAATTTTATAAAATAAATTATTAATATTTTATAAAATTAATTATATAAATTATTAATGAATATATTATATCATTAACTATTATAATTATTTGTTAATATATAATGAAAATAAATGTTTTAGTGCAATTTATTTAGGACAAATAATTAAACAATAAATATAATTTTAGAATTTTGAGTTGGAATCAATAATACATAATGCAACAATACAACAATAAATGTGGAATTATAATAAATAAAATAAAGTATTTAGATTAAATTTCAATAATGAAATATACTATTAAAGATGTTAGGAATTTTATTCACTAATATTTTAAAAATTAGGGTCTAAAGATTCATGTTTATGATGTAGAATTAAATTTAAACCTATAGAGATGAACTAGTAAGGAATTGGTGAATGTATCAAATGTGCTACACCTCATTGTACCTATGTATGAAGTGAGGTTGTGACCATTGACAACATTTAGGAACTTCCTAGGAAAGGATTTATTCTCCTTTGATCAAGCCCTTATATGGATTAATTCAAAAACTTTGAATAATGATTGAAGACAACATGCAAGCATGCAATATGCTAGAATAATGATGTAAGGTGATGAATGCTCTCATGATTGTCCTAGATAATCGAAATGAATATGGATTAGTCCTCAAATACACCATCCTAACATGCAATTTCAAATAAGTTCCACTTTAGTTGGCTCGTAATTGCTAGTAAGGGAGGGAGAAAACATGAACCCAAATTAAGAGAATTGAATTTTAAATTTTGGAGGTTAGATCCATGCACTTGGAAATGTCTTGGGTCAATTTTTACACCTTAAATTTGAACTAGGGTGGAAAATAGCTAGATGCAGAGACATATATGGATCTTAGAAATAAGTGATGATGGGGACATGTTAGGATAAGTTTACTTGCAAACTTCCACACAAAATATGTCATGTTCTACACTAGTTAATGCATAAGAATAACCTAATTATTGTGGGCCCAAAACGTACGGGAAAAAGGACTGAGTATGCAATTTTTAACATTACATAACTATATCCCTTGTTAAAGGCATAATCGATAGAAAGGAGGAGATATCTATTGTGGTTTGGAAGAAACCTTTGGAAGGGTTAATCAAACTAAACCTTGGTGGTATTTTTAGGGGGGATCGAGCCTTATATGATACTATCTATTCCTCTTGAAGCATAAATAAGGTGCGTACACACATTCTAGAAGTTAGATTTTTCTAACCCCTATCACCTAACAATGGTAGATCTATTACCTCAATAAAAACATGATGTAATTTCCTCTAGAAATGATCACCTAAGAGCTCTCTACTCTTGTAGACCTTGCACCATTATTTTGCAAGCCACCAACTCAAGAGTCCTTCTAAGACCTAATGATTACGACTAGCTCTAAAATCTTTTTTTGCAGGGCCCCTCTAAACCCCCTATCCAAATGGGCAAGGTAACATTACTAGCCACGTGCAACCTATCATCAACAAAAACTACTATAATCCCATCCACATAGGAGGTCAAGTCCCTACAATATCTTTCAAAAATACAAACTTGATTATGCAATAACAAGAAGAAGTGGATAAATGATTAAGAAGCAAAAGCTATAAATCCAATAGGAGGTCGCTATAGGTCATGGTCATAAAGCTTGCCCTAGCGATCGAGAAGGTCCTAGCTATCAATAATTGGCTCCCAAATCATAATGGCACCTCCTTCATTTCAAGTTATAGAGTCAAGTTTATGTTTTAGAAAGTTATTGCAGGGACTTGATGTCTTATGTGGATGGGGTTATAGTGGTTCTTGTTGATGATAGGTTGGTTGTGACTAGGAATGTCAACTTGCCAATTTGGATAGGGGGTTTAGAGGGGCCCTATGAAAGAAGATTTTAGAGCTAGGGTAGTTATCAGGGCCCTGTGAAAGAAGATTTTAGAGATGGGGTAATTATTAGGGCTTGGGTAATTATCAGAGTTTAGAAGGAATCTTAAGTTGGTTGCTTGTAGACGAATGGTGCAAGATCTTTAAGAGTAGAGAGCTCTTGGGTGAGAATTACTAGAAGAAAATGCATCATGTGTTTTTTGTTGAGGTATCAAATTGTCATTGTTGGGTGATAGGGGTTAGCATTTAAATCTATCTTCTAGAATATGTATAGACCTTATTCATGCTTCAAGAGGAATATAGCACCATATAGGCCTAGATTCCCCCTCAAAGAACCATCAAAGTTTAGCTTGATTAACCCTTCCAAAGGTTTCTTCATAGCCACCATAGATATTTAATCCTTTCTATCAATTATGCCTTTAACAAGGGATATAGTTATGTAATAATAAAAATTGCATACCCATTCATTTTTCCCTTATGTTTTAGACCCCTAATGATTAGGTTGTCCTTATACATTGACTAGTGTGCAACAACGTATTTTGTGTGGAAGTTGGCAAGTAACATTATCTTAGCATGTCCCCATCATCACTTATTCCTAAGATCCATATCTATTTTTGCATTGAAAGCTATTTTCCACCCTAGTTCAAATTTGTAGTGCAAAACTAACCCAAGCCATTTCCATGTGCATGGATCTAACCTCTAAAATTTGAAAGTCAAATTTGTTAATTTGGGCTCATGTTTCCTTCCTCCCTTACTAACCATTATGAGCCAACTAAGTGCAACTTATTTGAAATTGCATGCTAGGATGGTGTATTTGAAGACTAATCCATATTTAGATTATCTGGGACAACTATGGGAGCATTCATCACCTTACATCATCATTCCAGTGTATTGCATTCTTGCATGTTGTCTTTAGTCATTGTTCAAAGTAGTTGAATTAGTCCACATGAGGACTTTGATCAAAGGAGAATAAATCCTTGCCTAGGAAGTTCCTAAATGGTGTCTATAGACATGACCTCACTTCATATATAAGTATGATAAGATGTGGCACATCTGATACATTCATTGATTCCTTTTTAGTTCATCTCTATACGTGAAGATTTAATTCTACATTATAAACATGAATCTAAACTAGAAAGAAACACACACAAATTTACAAATATTGAGGCATTTATTTGGATAAGACCCTAATTTTTAAAATACTATTAAATAAATTCCTAACATCTTTAAGTGTATATTTCATCATTGAAATTTAATATAAATATTTTATATTTTATGTATTTTGATTCCACATTTATTAGTATATTATTACATTATCTATTATTAATTCCAACTCTAAATTTTAAACTTTTATTTATTATTTGATTATTTGTCCTAAATAAATTGTAGTGAAAATATTTATTTTCATTATAAATTAATAAATAATTATAAAATATTAATAATATAATATATTATATATTTATTAATAATTAGTAATTTGCATAGTTATTTTTAAATTAAATATTAATAATTTAATTATAATTTAATATTTGATTGATTTATAAATCATTATATAATATTGAATATAAATTAAATAATATTAATCTTTAATTATTAATTTAACTATAATATAATTATATAATAATTTTTATTACAATGATATTTTTTTATCGATAAATTGCAACCTTGCGGTTGCTCTCATTTATATTAATAACCAGAAATAATAGATTGTAATGTCTTGAATATAAAGGCTCAATCTTACTTTCAGAGCCATCAAATCTAGGTTATTAACAAAATCCTGGACAAAATATATGGACTACAATCTATATGTTAAGAAGATTCTAAAACTATTATATAGCAAAAAGAAAAGGTCACAAAACCATTCCTCATACACCAGTTGCCTCCTCCTTGTTGTCGCTGATGAAATTCTTCGTCCACTCTGCCCCTTCCACCTCCATCAAACCCAACACCTTCTTGAGGAAGTCTACCCCTTTTGTGGCATTCTGATGCCTTTGGAACTCCATAGCAGGCTGGTGAGTAGAAATGAATGGATGCCAATCCACCAAATCACCCCCAACATAAAGTTTGTGGAATCATGGGGAAGGGAACCCCATTGCCATAACATGTTGTATCCAAAACCTCATTTAATTTGCTCAAAAATTGTTTTTTAATCAATGCTATGGACATAGTCTTCACTGTTTCTTTGAGCTCTCTCAGGTCCAGAAGCACAACGATGAACATGGAGGATATATTCAAGTTCACCCAATACTTGTGCTTTGAAACAAGAAATTCCTCACCAAGTACCCACTGGACATCGAACAATATTAACCCACTCTTCATCTTGAAAATGCATTGCAATCGCTTCTTTGTCGCTATTCTAAGAACTACCATCTGCCTTTGGGGGCTTACTATTTGGATGGGAGTATCCATGTTACAGACAAAACAAAGAGGAATGACAAACCATTTACTCCAAGCTAAAGAAATGCAACCGAGATATAATCGAGGCACTACATAAATCATCACATGGATACTAATTGCAAGATGGATGCAACATGATTGTTCCATTAATATCAAGCACTTGAACTATCACAATCGTCAGGGCAACTACCTCAAAGAGATCGGATACATGATTATCCGTAGCATCCTAACCACTGGGAAAAGATTGCTTTGTTGGTAATAATATATCAGTCACATCCACAATTAGCTCCTCAAGTTTATCTACAGCTGAGTTGGCTAATGAGTCAACCTCCACGTTGGCTTCCTTGTATGCATGATTAATAGTATAGTCTTCCAAATTCTCAAGTGAAGCTAGCACTTCAAAGAGTAGGGGAAAAGATTCCAACATTGAATTTTCTTTGTTCTAACAACATTGATGATTATAATTGAGTCCCATTATATCTCAATCCTTCTCAGGTTGAACTTAATAGACATTTGAAGCCCTAGGAGGAGATCCTACTCTGCTTCATTATTAGTCATTTTTTTGAGTCTCTTGGATGCCATACACACCACCTCCCCCCTCCAATCTCTAACAATACATCTTGCCCTAGAAGCCTTCAGATTTCCTTTAGATGCCGCGTCAAAATTCATTTTATACCAACCTTCAAAGTGCAGAACCCCTTTTACCTCCTTATGTTTTCTCTTAGACTCATCATTAATGAGGGTTTATTATAATAATATTTTTTAATGTATATTATATTATATAATTTGAATATAATATACAAGTTTTAATAATTATAAAACATTTAATATTACATAGTTTCTAAGTTAATATAATATAAGATGAATTTTTAACCATCTTGTTTGAAGAGGAGAAGATAACAAAAAGAGAGGATTACTTATCTCATCAAAATTCATTAGAAGATATCCAAAATCAGCAAAGAAATAAAGGATAGTCTGACGCAAAGTTATTGCCTACTTGGTGTGACTTATGCTACTCATAGACTGCTTGGTCCTGTGGACTTTATGACTTCAATGGTCAACTAGTCAATAGCAATTTTACACCTCATCCACAACAAAAAGTGGTAGATATTTGTCCTATTTTTATTGGCCAAAATTGACTTTTGACTGTTGAAGTGAATTGATGTTTAAAAACATCAATTTCATATAACTTAAAAGTAAAATCCTTCTGAATACAGAGGCCCGTCATTTGTACAAAAGAGGCAGAGTTTTGTTACAATGGTACGTCAGGAAACTTATCATGCATGCACGGTCTACAACAACTATAACGCCAGTGGGAATGGTATAATTCATTATGGCAAATGCATACAAACATTAACGATGGTGTTCGTATATTAGTCTAAATTCATTACTGTCGTAATGACTCTTGTACATATTTTGTGGGCAGTGTCTATGCAACATGCAAAATGCACCAAATGCATCCTATGGATCTATACCAAGCTTTCAAAAATCTAAGGAAAATCTTGAACTACTAGCATGCCATGACAAAAAAAATGGCAAGACCACTTCAAAGAACTTAGAAAATCTGAAGCAGCAAATCTGAAGTAGATAGGTATGGATCCATAAGATGCATTTGGTGCATTTTATATGCTGCATAGACGCTACCTATTTTGTGCGGTGCAGAATATTGCACATCGATGTCCTTATCAGAGTGGAAAGACAGAAGCCATGGAGGAGCTTCCAACAAAACATTTAAGCCATTAAACAAGAGTTGTGGTTGACATTAAAAGTGTTCATACGCCCCTGTGCTCATGTTTCTCATTGTGTTCATAATGCTGACATTTTTTTCTAAAGCTTGCAGAAAAGAGAATGAGTTTTAGTATTTGATGGCATGCCAACTGTTCATGGCTAGGCGGGATTCATGGCCCAATAATTTTCCGCAATATTTTAATATTTATTATGACTTCATTTTTATTGTTCTAGGGATGCTTAACTCTACCTTGTTTACTAAAGCCATAAAGAGAAAAAAAATGCATCATATATGTCTATGCATAGTTGTTGTAGAGACATTTCTTATGCACACTCACCCAACCTCATTTCTTGTGTCATTGTACCCATGTTTCTCATTTGTTGTAACATTGCTTCAAAAAGAGAGCATCCCTATAAGAATTACGTACATCATGAGGAAAAATCTTAACCTCATAGCTCAACTTCAAAATAGAATGCTTCCCATAGGAATTATGCGTATCATATGGAACATCTCCCACTTCTTAAAAGTACATATCAATTGTATCACATGGTTAAAGTTTTTTCTAAAAAAAAACTTATTAACATCTTCTAGAGCATGATATCTAGGCTAAGGTTATGAAACAAGTGGTTAGGAGAATTTGCAATGTCTTGTTTAATCTGTTGTCATTACAACTGTATAGGTTGTGCAAAAACATTTTATTACATAATATGGAATAAGTTTTAGGTAGTTCCATGCCTAACCATTTCATAAGCTATTCAAGGTCCTATTGTTGTAATTGAGTCTCTCTTTCTTGTAGTATACTTTCCATTAGGTGATCTTAGTAGCAACAAAACTCTATTTGGCCTTGGAGTTTCTTGTTGTGTGAAATAGCTTAGATCTATACAATATTCATCAATCTTTTTTGTCTATATAACTGTTAATATCATGTCCCTCTATACAAGCTAATCTCTAGGCTAGTGTTGCTAGTCTTCTATAGTTTTTGCATCTTATGTAATTCATAGGCTTGAGTGGTGATGTCATCTATATGCCTAGGAAAGCCTATGATACAAAAGTATTTTTGCTCTCTAACCTCTTCACTTTCCTTGTTACGACATGTAGCACCCAGTTCCATGCTAGAGACTCTTGCAACTTTTAATGTGCTAATTGTCTCTAAGTAAGAATCAATGTCTGGATTAAGATGTACAAACATGAGTTTCTTAGCTTGGCCACCCAAGGAATCTTGAAGAATCTAAGTAAATTTACCAGTATGATGTGGTAGGCACTTTTATTAGCTAATGCAAAATATGGCATTCCCAAGAGCAGAGAGATTGACTTATGTGCATTGCTTCTTTAAGTATATCTCCAGTGACCTTTGACTTGTCAATACTCTCACTTCTAGCAAAATCAATAAAATTAAGGCATCTCTGAGAGTTGCTCCATAAGATAAGTCTATCCCTTGTAGATGCACACTTAGGATACTGTGAGACCAGCTATTGTTTTCATTAAGGGCAGTAGCACCTATAGATCTATTTCTCTTACCAATTTTTATTAAATCTAAAACATCTTGTGTTTACTCAACATGGGACACTATAGCCTTAGGAGCACTTAGCCCAGTGTACTAGTTCCAAGCTAGGGACTCTTGCAAATTTCAACATGTGCTAATTGTCTCTGAGTAAGAATCAATGTCTAGATTAAGATGTACAAACATGAGCGCCTTAGCTTGGCCATCCAAGGAATCCTAAAGAATCTGAGTAAATTTGCTATTATGATGTGATACATGGGCACTTTTATTAGCTAAATAAAATATGACATTCCCAAGAGAAGAGAGATTTATTTATGTGCATCGCTTCTTTAAGTATATCCATGGTAACCTCTAACTTGTCAATAATCTCACTTCTAGCAAAATCAATCAAGTGAAGTTACCTCTGAGAGTTACTCCATAAGATAAGTTTGTCCCTTGGAGATGCACACTCAGAATACTGTGAGATCGACTACTATTTTCATTAAGTGTAGTAGCACCTACAACTCTATTTCTCTCACCAATTTTCATTAAATCTAAAACATCTTATTTTGACTCAACATGGGACATTATAGCCTCAAGAACACTAAGCCCAGTAGAATGAGATGTGCTTCAAATTTCAAGGCTTTTCTTTGGGAGGTCTTTGGTGGGACACCATTAATAAGCAGATCACAAACTTGCTCATTATATATTTCTATCATTTGGACCCTAGTTTCATATCTAAAAGATTCTTTTGTTTTTTAAATTTGAAAAATGCCATTCAGTGCTTTGTAATTTACTCCCCAGTCTTCTTTTGATGAAAAAGTATTAGAACCTGACATTGTATAGGTCTTATCAGAACTGGTTTGACCATATGCAAAAAAAGCATACATTGTACCTATCTATAACAGACCTTACAAGGGTTGAGGTCTTAAGATTCAAAAGGAACAAAGACTTTGTTTAACTTAAATGTCTCTTAAATAGATTTTTTACATAACCTTTTAGGATTAGCAATTAACAACCCCCTTCTTGTTTCACACAATCACCAAGAAGGAAAGGCCTCACCCTACAATATACATGAATATTTCCTTTCAAATCTTGAATTTCATTTTACAATTGTCGGTTCTATGCAACAACCTTGGCATAGTTTTCTAAAATATTTACACCATTTAGCTATTTTTCTAGCATTAAGATTTCTACATTTTTCAATTTGAGAGACTTCTCTAATGTCTTAAAGTACTAGAACATGTACACCCAATCTAGTTTTAGGATACAAGAATACCTAAGCCTCAAAGTTTTTAACTCCTTGGAAGAGTTCTCTTCTAGCTCATTATTTTTCCTTTCTCATCGAGACAAAACAATTTCTATTTCATCTTTTTTTTCTACAAGTCTAAATATACTTCTCTTTTTGTAGACTACAATTGTTTTTGTAGACTACAATTGTTGCACATGTTCTTGATTAGTCTTTTTCATAATTTCTAATTCAACTTCTAGAGCACAAATAGTAGCCTCACTCTCTAGCCTCTCTTTTAATTGTCTCTCTATGGTTTCCTCTATTTTCTATAGAAACTCTATTTCAACCTCCATTTTTTGAGATTGCTATTGTTGAACATGCTCTTGATTAGTCTTATTCATAGTTTCCAATTTATCTTTTAATAGATGGATAGTGGCCTTAGTCTCCATCCTCTCTTTCATTTGTCTATTTTAGTTTTGATCTAATTTCGTTAGCAACTCTAATTCAAATTCCCTTTTTTTACTACAATTTTTGTACATTTCCTTGATTATCTTTTTATAGCCTCTAGTTCTTCTTGATTGATTTTTTGTCACTTTGTTCAAACTTTTCCATTACCTTTTCCATTAAAAAATATACCACACAATGAAGTTCTTCAATTTCTTTGTACCCAAGAATATTACTCACAAGACTTAAAAGGGTTTTGGGTGGCATTTTATCAATACATTGTAGCAACTTAGAGCTCTCTATTGCTTTAATATCTAGATATTTCATTGCTTTTACTTGCATAAACTCTTGGAAGACCTATCCTATTTGTATCCATGTCGAATCTAACATAGTAGAACTGGACACAATTGAATCATACAGAAGGCTTTCAACATCAAATGTTTCGTTTGAACTAACATCACCCATCTCTTGAGGGGATTCCCCTGTTATTTTGCCACTTATCCCAGGTGATTCATTGGTAGATATATAACATAACTTTTGTTGATTATCCACAACATAATATTCTCTTAGAGATAGAAGGGTAAGTGCAAGAAGATGGGGGGCCAAAAAGTGGCCAAATTAATTTCAAAAAAAATTAAGTCATAATGTGAGTGCGTTATAACGCGCTCGCGTTATGGCTTGGTAATGATGAGCCTGAGGCTCGTCAAAACCAAGCCATAATGCGAGCGCGTTATAACGCGCTCGCGTTATGGCTTGGTAATGATGAACCTGAGGCTCGTCAAAACCAAGCCATAATGCGAGCGCATTATAACGCGCTCGTGTTATGACCTGCTATAAATAAAAAAAAATTTCTAATGTCATTTCATTTCTTTCTTTCTACTCCTCTATGCCTGTGGCCTGCAAACCCTAGAAAGTGTGCTTGCATTTTGTAAAACTCCATTCAACACAAAAACCTTATCGATTCATCACCAAAATGCTGCCACGTCGTCAAGCACGCCAAAGGAGTGAGTTATATTTGTTTTTTTGTTTGAATTTGTTTCTAAATAGGTAGGTTTTAGTTGATTTTTGATGTATATTTCATTAATTGTCAGGAAATGTTAATGCACCTCCTCCTCCTCCTCAAAATCCACAAAATCCTGAGGAGGAAATACCTGCAGAACAACAACCTCCTCCATCCATTCCTCAACATGCTCCTGGAACACAAGAAAATATAATAGGGCAAATTGAAAACAACAAAAAAGAAATTGAAGATATAATTGCAAGGTTGAAAGATCCTTCCACTTCAACCTTGCATAGGTCCACGCTTGTTGAATCTCTTGAATCTATGTTATCAAATGTAAATTCAATTAGCAAGCAAATAACTAGTTGGACGGATAAGAGGAGAGAGTTTAGAGATTATTATGTAGACAAGCTATCATACCAAGATGTGAAAAAATTACAAATCACAAAATTAGACTTGTGTTCCATTTTCATAAACCCACAAACAAATCAACCTCCACCCATTACATGCAAGAGGTTCCCTATCCATTAGTGCAACAACCAAGCGATAAGGGACAATTTTGGGCAGAGGTGGTGGATGGTTTTTGACCATCCTCCATGCAATAATAATGAGGTCCCGCAATACTTTTTGAGGAAACTCTACTACGAGTTTGTCCTCAATAAAGTGCCAAACTATTTTGATATGCAGGACTTCCAAGGTAGAGGTGGGGGGTCAGCACAAGATAGACCAGGGGCACGTCTTGACCCACAGCGGGTAGTGAGACAAGTAATCAACAGACCAGCCCATGAGCATGTTTCTATCCCTTCCATTGTGAAGGAGAGTGTTGAGGTCGATACACTTCAGTCCATTAGTGCCTTGACGCAGAGCATCATAGAGCATGCCGATCCTGCAACACAGAGTGGGTTGGGAGATAGTGTGAGGAGCAGGGTCCCACCCCATACTTGTCAGACTTGCGAGTTAGCCTGTGGTTATGACCCCATGGATAGTCAGGACGCAGGTGCACAGGCTACATCTGCAGCTGAGCAGATGGTGATGACAGATACCCTCCTGAGTGAGACTTTCAGCCTTGATACTCAGGTAAATATTAGCAAGTTTATTGAATTTAATTTATTGAATTTTATTTTTGAAATGCAAGATTAACTAATTTAAATTGATGATTTTAATGAAATTTCAGGGTCATAGCATCGATGTAGTTTTCAGTGGTTCTCCACCTGTATTTTACACTAGATCATCTACTGTCAAGGTATGTAACTAGTAAACAATTATAAATATTACATGTGAATAGCATCATTATATGAATGGTATTCTAATATCTGATTTTAGATGTTGAATAGGTTAATACTGTAGATTTCACGGCAACACCTGCCAGCGGTGGTGGACTTCAAAGCTTTATGAAGGTAATAAAATAAATAGTTTAATGAATGAATTGTACTTACTAAATTTTTGTATGTGACTTGTGTGCTTTATTGTGTGTACTTCCATGTTTGGATGAACGTGTGTGTATGTTAGGAGCCATGATTTGCATCACTATTATAGTTTTCGTAATTGAATAATGTTGTTTTATTTCCAGATGATGCAGGCTACGGAGACACCTCCCCATGTTCATAGGGAAATGGAGCAGGGTGTGGCCTCTGTGATTCATAGCTCCATGGCATTGATAGGGGTATGAGGCAGATTAGTAAATTTCAATTTACATTCATTGTTATAGTTGTCTATTTTTAAAAAATCAAAAGATTATTGATTTGAAGTTTAATTTCTATCTGGATGGTTTCTATAGGACATGACATCACCAGGGCCTATTCTTGCTACTGAGGCAAGCGAGGAGATAGATTATATGTTAGCGGTAAGCAATTATTTTGTTAAATGTTTCATTTTTTATAACATGTAATTTCTATATATTAATGTCTATACTTTTTATTGTAACAGGTAAAGATGCAGGAAGACCTAAATAGGAGGAGTAGCCCTCAGGTTTGTAGTAGACCACCCACATGCGTGTCTCCATCCCCTAGAAGATCAAAGGCTGCTCGTGATTTATTCTCTTCACCAGCTAGAGGGGAATAACTTTTTATTGTATTCCTTTGTTGTATGCCTATATGGCATTTGTGGATATATATTTTGTATTATACATAGTTGACATTGTATGCCTATATGGCATTCTTGTAAGCCTATATGGCTATTTTGTATATATGTTATACTTATATCGACAGATATTGATGTATGCCTATATGGATATTTGGTTAATAAAAATCTTTTTTATTGATGGCGTCCATACTTGCATTATAAATCCACGTTTGAATGGATATTTGTAGATGGCTACTTCAAATATTTAAAGTCCAATTGTATTACATAGGATGTTTGATGATCCAATAAGCTAGCTATTGTTATTCAGGTATCACCTAAACCTCATTTTGGAACTAAAAGATAAAAGTTGTATTTAAAAAAAAAATGAATCATCATGTTGAACAGAAAATATTAATATTCTTTATGAGTAGCATAGAATGTCAACTATATGCAATACAAAAAAATGAATCATCATGTTATTCTTTATGTTTAAGATCCTAAAAATGACTAAGTCTGGTAGCTTGATATCCTAAAACACTAGGATGAATATCCAAGTCATTAGGATGATTGCACCTTGAGAAAAAGTTATTAAGATGAGCGGCTAAAGGAGACTTTCTTAAACATTCAAACATTGAGCAACAAGCATGAAGGGTTAACATGTAACTTGCAACTCATAAAGCCTCAAAAGGGTGCCCAACTTAGAGAGAGCATTCATTTAAGACAAGGCACCCATTGACACCTGTTCCACCATAAAAGTGTGCCTAAGGTGGAAGGAGAACAAGCCTCTGGTAAGTGAAGCGCACCTATTGTCTAAACCACTTCATTATGGCACCCTAGCATGAGGAGGAGTATATAAGTCAATAGGAAATGGTGCCTATAATGCAAATGAAGGACTAAGTGGCATTTTCAATAAGCATCAATTCACCTTGAGCTTTCAATAAATACATCAAATTGAGCCCCATAAGCCTAGGTGCCCTTTGCCTGCAAAAGAACCTTGTATCGACATCAAGAGTTGGTCGTATCGGCGTATCGGTAGACCTTGGTTAGGCTTCGCCGATAGTGGTCTGTCTTGGCGACGAGTGTGGTTCGAAGTCGAAGACATCGATGTATTGGAAGAGCAATTGAGAGATTCACCGATGAAGGGGGTCACACTGATAGTCGAAATCCATTGGTGTATTGGCCCAACAAGATTAGAGTTCACTGATGTTTGGAGTCTCACCAACAGGTGTGGTCCAAAGGTTGTCATTCATGAGATCGGTGTGTCGGCAGAAGAGTTTTTGAGTGTGCCGATGGTATTAAGTCCTATTGATAGGCGAGGGACTTAGAGTCTCGTATCGGAGTGACAAAGACATCGGTGTGAAAGGATATAAAGTCATCGATAGTGGTCTGTTTGACTGATAAGAGTCAATGATGGGATGTTTGTCAGAAGTGAAATCAAATGGAGTCATGGTGGCATCGGCCTATCGGCCAATGAAATTTTAAGCTTGCCGATGGTATGTTGTCTCGCCAATAGTGAGTTTGAAGGTTCAAAAGTTGATAATTCTATGCTTCCATTATTTTTAGACAAGTCAACAATAGAGTGAAATACAGAGTATCTACCCCTCTCTTGAGAAATCTACCTCCCAGGCGCTCAACATTAAGGAAAAACTTCATAAAAACACCTATCTCTTTCTTGGCAAGTTTTATTATTTTGATGGTTCTAACTCATATCTAGAGAACTTCTCACCAAGGCGCCAAAATAAGTTTAACCCAACTAAAGCAAGAAAATGCACCCAAGATGATTTCAATCAATTGGACTAGGCACCAATTTAGTGTTATTTTGACTCATTCACCCTCAAGGCGCTAAAGTATCATTCCTTCAATCAATCCGGTTTCCATGTTCCCATGTGTGATGTTCCAAGTAGGAGATAGCGCCTAGGGTCTTTATCTTATTTTCAAAATTCTAATGATTCTAAACACTTACCAATAGTCTCAAAAGATCCTATTATCCCTTAAGCACTCAATCCTCTGATTTATCAAGGCGCTCAATCCTCTTCGAGGTGCTCAAACTCATTCAAGGCGCTATCCTTTACTACTTCCCACTTCAAACACTCTAGGGTGCTCATAATTACTCCCATCACCAATCTTCCTCCTTAAAGCGCATTTGAGGACTTCTTCTTTATGCTAGGGCGCTAATATGAAAATAACAACTCAAGGTGCTATATGAAAGTTTGATCTTGGAAAGGCGCCTAAACTCATAATGTGAGTTATTTTATCAAATTTTCAATTTTAAGGTCTTTTGGCAACTCCTCTACCAAGGCGCCATTTGATGAGGTGTTTGAAGCTTGATTTTCCCCTTAGGTGCACAAACTTGATGTTCTTGAGCCTACAATGCACCTTGAGTCCCTAAGCTCTTACTTTTATCATCTCTTATGCTACTTAGTTTCATCGCTCTCATAAAGGCATTTTGAGGAGTATTACTCTTCAAACTCAATCTCTAGAACTAAGGCGCTCAAGGGTGAGTAAACGTCCATTCTTCCAAGGTGCTCATCAAGGTATAAAATAACACACAAAGGCGCCAAGATTACTCCACTCAACCTCAAAGCACTAGATCATATCTAAATTTACATAAGGGTGCCAAATCAAATTGTCACTCAAGGGCAAGTGCACTCAAAAGGTCATCTATCTTCAAACTCAACTTCCATTCCTCTAGGTGCTTCCTTGGGTAAGTTTGGATGCTCCCTTCATGTTTTCCATTCAAGTGGCTTTAACTCATTATAGAGACTTCCTCATCTAGGCACAAATCATGATAGTTTCAAACACTTAGCTTTAGAGGCGCCAGAAGATGATTGTAGAGGAGTGAAATTGTGCCTTAGTTCAAATAAGCGTTTACTTCATCATTGATGGATTTAAGTCATTGTGAAGGCTTACCTCACTCAATACTCCCCAAACTTATGCATCTAAACATGCTTTTTCTCAGGTGCTAAACTGGAGTTATCTAGATGCACAAGTGCACCTCCCTCAATGAAGTTCATTTTGTTAACTTACTTCATCCTAGTGACTTAAGGGGTTGTTATATTCTTTAGGCGCAATCTTTCATAGAATAAAACATTCACTCCATGTTAAGGCGCTCCAAGGAGGCTCTGGAGATGGAAAATGGCGCCTTAGCTCACTTGTGTAAATTTTGGACTTTTAGGCAATTGCAAGATGTCTTGGAGGGCTCAATTCTTCAAGGCGCCCATTTTGTTCACCACTTGTAGCATCACTTGTTCAAGGGGCATGTTTGGGATTCTCCAGATGATGAAATGCTCCTTGACTCCCTAGGCAGTTAGACTCCAACTCTAGGCACAAGATAATAATGATTTGAGCTAAAATAAGCATCTAAAAATCCAAGGTATTATTTGAGGCTTCCACTCCAAATTCTACCTAGGCGCTCACCTAGGGTGAAATGATTATCAAAGTATGCCTTAATCATTCCTTCCTCTACGTGCCCACTATCAGGATCAGGTCATCAAGGAGCTCTAAAACTCAAACACCACTGACCTCATCATGCAATAACCCCAAGACATCATCTAACCTTAGTCAAACACACTGGAGTTCAAAAAAAGCAAGGGGTCCCCATTTGCAATGGGGTGATGTGTGATTTGGTCACAACAGGTGCTTAGAGTGAATAGGCTTTCATCCTGACTTAATACATTGCCTCCTTCTGACGATTTTTGGGGCAGCAGAAAACCTTTCACCATGGGCAAATGTCTTAGAGATATAAAAAATTGAGAGAGGTTATTGTAGAGGCACTCTACATGATCGCATTGCCTCAGACAGAATGTTTCTAAGTGACATAGTTTTTGAGTAACATCTCATCAAAGATTGCTACCTTTTTGCACTTTGGACTCTTCAGGGATATCGTCGATACAATGTAGCTTAGATTGTTTCGACATGTTTGGGTGAAAAACAGGACCATGCCTAGCGTAAATGTACCCATTCAGACGCGTTGGAATAGTTAGTTTGGTCACATCAGGAGCAGGACGAAAGTTACACCCCTTTGCAACTTTACACTGCCTCCTTCTGACGATTTTTGGGGCAGTAGAAAACCTTTCACCACGGGCAAATGCCTTAGAGATATAAAAAATCGAGAGAGGTTATTGTAGAGGCACTCTATGTGATCGTGTTGCCTAAGACAAAATATTTCTAAGTGACATAGTTTTCGAGTAACATCTCATCAAAGATTGTTGCCTTTTTGCACTTTGGACTCTTTATTGATATTGTGGGTACAATGTAGCTCGGACTGTTTTGACATGTTTGGGTGAAAAAAAGGACCATGCCTAGTGTAAATGTAGTCATCTGGATGCATTGGAATAGTCAGTTTGGTTGCATCAGGAGCAGGACAAAAGTTACACCCCTTTGCAACTTTACACTGCCTCCTTCTAATGATTTTTGGGGCAGCAGAAAACCTTTCACCACGGGCAAATGCCTCAGAGATATAAAAAATTGAGAGAGGTTATTGTAGAGGCACTCTACGTGATTGTGTTGCCTTAGACAAAATGTTTCTAAGTGACACAGTTTTTGAGTAACATCTCATCAAAGATTGCTACCTTTTTGCACTTTGGACTCTTCAGGGATATCATCAGTACAATGTACCTCAGACTATTTTGACATGTTTGGGTGAAAAATAGGACCATACCTAGCGTAAATGTACCCATTCGGACGCGTTGGAATAGTCAGTTTGGTCACATCAGGAGCAGGATGAAAGTTACACCCCTTTGCAACTTTACACTACCTCCTTCTAACGATTTTTAGGGCAGCAGAAAACCTTTCACCACGAGCAAATGCCTCAGAGATATAAAAAACTGAGAGGGGTTATTGTAGAGGCACTCTACATGATTGTGTTTCCTCAGACGAAATGTTTCTAAGTGACATGGTTTTTGAGTAACATCTCGTCAAAGATTGCTGCCTTTTTGCACTTTGGACTCTTTAGGGATATCGTGGGTACAATGTAGCTTGGACTATTTTGACATGTCTGGGTGAAAAATAGGACCATGTCTAGCATAAATGTACCCACCTAGATGCGTTGGAACAGTCAGTTTGGTCACATCATGAGCAGGACACCAAAAATTCAAAAGTTGCTTTATGCAACTTGACAACATTGACACTTTTTTGCAACATGACTCAAAGACTCAAACTGACCCCAAATGACTCAAAGTGACTTAAAATCACCTTGATTTTGGTGCCCAATGTACATTATAGAGGTCGAGGTGCTCCTTATCATTCAAACATCTTAGATGAGCGCATAGGAGAGGAAAAAGCTCTAAGTTTCATCATCATGAGCGCCTAATATCAAGAGACTTTAATGGCTCAAACCTTAGCATGGAGTCCTAAAGCACATTTCATGTCTCCTTTCATCCATTTTGGCACCCTTATGTAGATTTTTCAACTTGATTTGGCACCCTGTATGTGAAGGAAGATCTAAAGGCATGAAAGTGGATGTCGTATTGCAAGAGTTTGGATCATCAAAATTGAAAGAAATAAGTCTACTAAGCTTGGGCGCCCTTGGTCTTCTTTTCATTCATTATGAGCACCTTGGGAGAATGGTATGTAGGTCATCATCATGATTGGGAACCCTGGATCCAGAGTGTTGGAGAGATCATCAAATGGTGTCTAGAGGAAGTAGGGTGAGTTATGAGTTTGGTCGCATCAGGAGTAGGACACCAAAAATGCATAACATGATGATGTAAAAATGTGTATGTGTAAAAATGCAAGAGGAAATTAAAAAAAAAACCTTACAAATTAATCCAATGAACCATCCAGGTCTGCTCTATTCTTTATTGTGTCAAGTATTGCTTCATGGTCAGACTCACGCACCTTCCACAATATTTTGTTCAAAGGTCTACCCTGATACTTTATCAAATGAACATTAGATGCCACAACAAGGTTTGAGTAATAAAGAATCTTCCGATGCGTGTCAAAGTCCTAAAATAGCCAAATATTAACACTCTTATGTGGGTACCTTCTAAGCCATGTTCTAGTAATAACCACTGAGCCTGTAGGGTATTCGATGTTTTCTCCATCTGTAATAGGGGCCTCCAATTTCTTTTTGGCCTCAACACAACGACATAAGTAATAATCTATTCCCTCTTCATTATCTTCATCTATAATAACTGCATATACGTGCCCTACATTGATATGTGTAGCAAATTAGATGAAATTAGTCAACATTACAAAAACACTACAAAGTAAGATGACATTACCTGGTTGAACTAGATGAAATTAGATGCATATACATGCCCTATATTACCTGGTTGAACTAAATCTGATATGTGGTCAAAGTCAACTGACGATTCCATCTGTGTTAGTTCCAGTGCCGTCAGGGGTCGATACATGTCAAGTGGGCTAAGATAACTTAACTGCCATTCGTCAACCCACTCCTTTGACTCGCACTCATTCCAAACTTGAATTGTACAGGAAGAACAAAAGCATGACATCTTTCATGTATGGATACTCCATGAACCTGCAATTGAACTTCTGAAAGAGTGCATCTCATTTGATCTTGTCAGTGTACAACAATCCTCATATGGTGCAATGTTAGTATCATCTATCAACCAAAAAAATCTACAAACTGAAGACTTACCTTCATTACCTAGACCCATGGAAGCATTACACCACTTAACAATTGATTTTGCATCTGTCAACTTTGCATTGTCTTTATACTTTAACTCTTCTCGTGCTATGGCTCTTTTGATACATGCTCCTGCACCATCATGCTCCCCCTTTCCATGCCCGGCCTCACAAAAGTTTCACATATGTTGAATACCTATAAAATCATGCCTCCTACTCAGCCAATAGAAATTTTGTGAGTTCTTGAATTGTGATGCACAGTTATCTGACCATATGATATGTTGACTGAACGATATGCCCCTTCTAGCCAAATCATTGTAGAACACTTGAAAGCAACCTTGCATGAACTCCGTAGAATGCGTGCGATCATCACTAATATAGAAATTATACTCCCTTATGATCTTTCTGTCATCCTCTATACTATCATTCACATGAATGAATGCGATGTGCACAAATATAGAAACCTGTGTGGAGTTGTAATATTGTGATTGTGCCTCACACTATGGCTGTAGACTGTAGTTCTCTGCAAAGTCGACGACTGAAACAATGCTACCAACCAAAAATGTGTCCTTGCATAACTTGAATTGCAAGTTGAACCATCGAGCTCTATGGGCATGTCTTGCATACTCATACACTATGCTGTCATGAAATATAGGCATAAACTGATACACTGGAATCTTTTCAATAACTAATTCACAACTCTTTGCTTCTTTACCATCTTTTGTATTGTATGCCACTATTTTATACTTGCAAATGTTGCAAGCCACCGCAACGATGACATGTGCCATCCAAGCATAATTTCTTGTAGAATATTTGACCTTCCTCTCTTTCACATAAATTTTTTGATATGAAGTCTCTTGAAGATGTTGGTGGGGCACATATGGCACAACCCTGCAAATCATTATTAGTATGCATATCTAAACATATAGACCTATAAGCATCAAAATGGTTAGAAAATTCAATATGTAATCTACAATAACAAGTAGTGCGTGTGTGATTTATCTTAACATAGAAAGGTTTTAGTAATTCAAAATATCTTTGACAAATTTTAATTTGAGGATACTTCTCTAGAAATTTACCATAAAACTATGTTTGAGTCTCATCCAAAAAATACTTTGGATGTGGCTCGTGGTTATGACTACTGATTCTCCTTCTTACCACATCCCTTTGATTCAGAGATACCCTTGTGTAATTCTTCCAAAAGTCTTCAATTAGTGATCTCAATGCTTCAACAATTGGTTTATCATTTCGTGGTAGTCTCCCTGAGAACGCCCATAATTCATTGGCATTAGTGTCCTCAATTCTTTGACGTCTTCCAACGGCTCTTGATAAATTTTTCCTATTAATTCTCAATTCTTGACTTGTTTTTCTAATGAGATGAGCTTTCCTCATTTGACTACGTACTATAGTCGATGTAATCACATGCCGTGTTGCATTACTATCTTTTGTGCGCGAGGTGTTACCCACACTCTCATATGCACTCATTAGATTCTTGACAATAGATTTTTCACTTGAAGCCTCTGATGTTCTCAACCCAAGAATCTTCATGATAGACCTATACTTTATACTTCACATCATTTCAACGAATAGTTGACATCTTGTAGTCTCATTTAACTTTTCAAAGAACAATCTCCAAATCTTATTAGCATATCTTCTACAAGTGTGTTTTGTAATCTTACCTTCCATTGGCTACAAAATATTCTCATCAATATCAATCAAATACTTTGGCTTTCTATGCAAAATTCTAGGTGGTGTTAAGTTAGGTAAATTCATCTCAACATTAGGAATTTCATCAATATTTAAATGAGATGGGTTAGATGGCATACCTTCAATCGAAGATGGAATAGATGACATACCTTGAGGTTGAGGTGGGAACGATGGTGTACCTCCTTCATCACATGTGAGTGATGATGTACTCTCAACTTGAGATGTGGTAGATGGTGTCCCTACATGTTGACTTGTGGTAGAGGACGTGTCTCCAACTATGGTATTCAAATCTCTTATACCATGAAGTTTTTGCATTCGTTCTCTTTGTGCTGCCAATACCATATCTCTTTGTGATGGTTGTGGTTCCTCTTCAATTGGTATGTCTTCATTTATCGTGTCCAATTTCCTCTTCTCACAAAGTCCCTCATAGCCACTGCTTTCTTTGCATTCTTAGCTTCTATCTCTTCCTGTGTTGGTTTAATTCTTGATCGTTTCCTCGGCATGATGGAGAATTTCTTTGTAGCATGATAAATAGACCAATATTAGTTCCTAAGAAATGAATACAAGATAATAGTGGGATTGTATTTTTTTGATGTTGTAAGGATTTATTCTTGTATAGTTTGACATCATGGTATGTTAAGGTTTGTTTATTACAGATAATTATTAAAGAGCCCAAGTGTAGAAAATATACATTGCATCATGTGAGATTGTAGGCTGCTTTCTTGATTGGGAATGTGTCTATTTTAAACATGTATGATAAAGCATGATAAAGTAATTCAATCCGAAATAAGGAAAATGTAAAGAACATGCATGTAAAGACTTGACATACTTAAAAAATGAAGATTTGAATGGAGAGAGTACCCAATTATGTAGTGTTTTTATCTTCTTGCATCAAACTCCTCAACAATTTGAATTTTTCACCATTTGCTTCCTTTTCAATGTTAAATTGAATAACACTCAAATATCATTACTAACAACAATACTATTAACCAATCTATAATGTTAAATTCTTAAAATTGAATCACAATTAACATTGCAACACTACAAAAATTGAAACTTGAATAGATATATATCAAACTTGGTGTGAAAACTATGTTATTTCCTCCTTCTCAAGTTGGTGAAGTAGAAAAGGTGGTGGAAAGATCATGCAAAGGTGGTACAATGTGTCAAATGTGCATGTGAACTTCCCAACAGCATGAAAGAACTTTTTTGTCAGAGCATGCGCAGAATCAGTAAGAAAACAGAGCATGTGGGCCTGGATCATGGGGGTCAACACTTTTTTACCATTTCAATAGCATGACAAAATGCGAGCGCATTATAATGCGCTCGCGTTTTGTCTTGCTATAGATTGATCACATCCTTTGCATTGATCAGATCTCTTTCTTGCAAGAGCTTGCCAGATGCTCCGCCATATGATAGGCATAACAATGAAGGGGCAAGCCCTCATAATCAAGTTCTTGATAGAAAATGTCCATAACCCTAAACCCTAAACCCTAATCCGTCAACCCTAAACCCTATCCCAAAACCTTCAACCCTAAACACTATACCTTAAACCCTAATCCCTCAACCCTTAAACCTAAACCCTAATCCCTCTACCCTCAACCCTAAACCCTAATCCCTCAACCCTAATCCATCAGCCCTCAACTCTAATCCCTCATCCCTAAACCCTAAATGCTATCCCTATTCCTAAACCCTCAACATACTTGATACTATACCTTAAACCCTAATCCCTTATCCTCGACACTCTTATTTAACCCTAATCCCTTGACCATTAACCCTATCCCTCAACCTCAACCCTCAAGCCTCAAGCCTCAACCATCAACTCTCAACAATAAACCCTAAACTCTGATCCCTCGACCCTCAACCCTCAACCCTCAACGTCAAATCCTAATCCCTTAACCCTTCACTCTAATCCCTCAACCCTAAACCCTATCCCTAAACCCTCAACACTATACCTTATACCCTAATCCCTCAACCCTAAACCTTATCCCTAAACCCTAATCGCTCAACCCTCAACCCTAATCTGTCATCCCTCAACTCTAATCCCTCATCCCTAAACCCTAAATGCTATCCCTATTCCTAAACCCTCAACAGACTTGATACTATACCTTAAACCCTAATCCCTTATCCTCGACACTCTTATTTAACCCTAATCCCTTGACCATTAACCCTATCCCTCAAGCTCAACCCTCAACCCTCAACCCTCAACCCTCAACTCTCAACATTAAACCCTTAACTCTGATCCCTCGACCCTCAACCCTATCCCTAAACCCTCAACCCTCAACCCTCAACGTCAAATCCTAATCCCTTAACCCTTCACTCCAATCCCTCAACCCTAATCCCTATCCCTAAACCCTCAACACTATACCTTATACCCTAATCCCTCAACCCTAAACCTTACCCCTAAACCCTAATCCCTCAACCCTCAACCCTAATCCGTCATCCCTCAACTCTAATCCCTCATCCCTAAACCCTAAATGCTATCCCTATTCCTAAACCCTCAACATACTTGATACTATACCTTAAACCCTAATCCCTTATCCTCGACACTCTTATTTAACCCTAATCCCTTGACCATTAACCCTATCCCTCAACCTCAACCCTCAACTCTCAACATTAAACCCTAATTCATCAACCCTAAACTCTAATCCCTCAAACCTAAACCCTATCCTTAAACCATCAACCCTCAACACTGTACCTTAAACCCTAATCCCTATCCCTCAACCCTTAACCCTTAAAACTTAAACCCTATCCCTACACCCTCAACACTTGACACTATATCTTAAGCCTTAAACCCTCATCCCTAAACCCTCAACCCTCAATCCTTAAACCTTCAACCCTAAACCCTATCCCTAATCCCTCTACCCTCGACACTCTAACCCTAACCTTGATATTAAATGCTAATCCGTCAACCCTAAACTCTGATCTGTCAACCCTAAACCCTATCCTTAAACCCTTAACCCTCAACACTATACCTTAAACCCTAATCCCTCAACCCTCAACCCTAAACCTTATCCCTAGACCCTAATCCCTCAACCCTAATCCATCACCCCTCAACTCTAATCCCTCATCCCTAAACCCTAAATGCTATCCCTATTCCTAAACCCTCAACAGACTCGATACTATACCTTAAACCCTAATCCCTTATCCTCGACACTCTTATTTAACCCTAATCCCTTGACCATTAACCCTATCCCTCAACCTCAAACCTCAATCCTCAACCCTCAACTCTCAACATTAAACCCTTAACTCTGATCCCTCGACCCTCAACCCCATCCCTAAACCCTAAACCCTTAACCCTCAACGTCAAATCCTAATCCCTCAACCCTTCACTCTAATCCCTCAACCCTAAACCCTATCCCTAAACCCTCAACGCTATACCTTAAACCCTAATCCCTCAACCCTCAACCCTCAACCTTATCCCTAAACCCTAATCCCTCAACCCTCAACCCTAATCCATCATCCCTCAACTCTAATCCCTCATCTCTAACCCTAAATGCTATCCCTAGTCCTATACCCTCAACATACTTGATACTATACCTTAAACCCTAATCCCTTATCCTCGACACTCTTATTTAAGCCTAATCCCTTGACCATTAACCCTATCCCTCAACCCTCAAGCCTCAAGCCTCAACCCTCAACTCTCAACATTAAACCCTTAACTCTGATCCCTCGACCCTCAACCCTATCCCTAAACCCTCAACCCTCAACCCTTAACCCTCAACATCAAATCCTAATCCCTCAACCCTTCACTCTAATCCCTCAACCCTAAACCCTATCCCTAAACCCTCAACACTATACGTTATACCCTAATCCCTCAACCCTAAACCTTATCCCTAAACCCTAATCCCTCAACCCTCAACCCTAATATGTCATCCCTCAACTCTAATCCCTCATCCCTAAACCCTAAATGCTATCCCTATTCCTAAACCCTCAACATACTCGATACTATACCTTAAACCCTAATCCCTTATCCTCGACACTCTTATTTAACCCTAATCCCTTGACCATTAACCATATCCCTCAACCTCAACCCTCAAGCTTCAAACGTCAACCCTCAGCTCTCAACATTAAATCCTAATTCATCAACCTTAAACCCTAATCCCTCAAACCTAACCCTATCCCTAAACCATCAACCCTCAACACTATACCTTAAACCCTAATCCCTATCCCTCAACCCTCAACCCTTAAAACTTAAACCCTATCCCTACACCCTCAACACTTGACACTATATCTTAAGCCTTAAACCCTCATCCCTAAAGCCTCAACCCTCAATCCTTTAACCTTCAACCCTAAACCCTATCCCTAATCCCTCTACCCTCGACACTCTAACCCTAACCTCGACATTAAATGCTAATCCGTCAACCCTAAACCCTAATCCGTCAACCCTAAACCCTATCCCTAAACCCTCAACCCTCAACACTATACCTTAAACCCTAATCCCTCGACCCTCAACCCTAAACCTTATCCCTAAAAACTAATCCCTCAACCCTCAACCCTAATCCATCACCCCTCAACTCTAATCCCTCATCCCTAAACCCTAAATGCTACCTCTATTCCTAAACCCTCAACAGACTCAATACTATACCTTAAACCCTAATCCCTTATCCTCGACACTCTTATTTAACCCTAATCACTTGACCATTAACCCTATCCCTCAACCTTAACCCTCAAGCCTCAACACTCAACTCTCAACATTAAACCCTTAACTGTAATCCCTCGACCCTCAACCCCATCCCTAAACTCTAAACCCTAAACCCTCAACCTTCAACCCTCAACATCAAATCCTAATCTCTCAACCCTTCACTCTAATCCCTCAACCCTAGACCCTATCCCTAAACCCTCAACACTATACCTTATACCCTAATCCCTCAACCCTAAACCTTATCCCTAAACCCTAATCCCTCAACCCTCAACCCTAATCTGTCATCCCTCAACTCTAATCCCTCATCCCTAAACCCTAAATGCTATCCCTATTCCTAAACCCTCAATAGACTCGATACTATACCTTAAACCCTAATCCCTTATCCTTGACACTCTTATTTAACCCTAATCCCTTGACCATTAACCCTATCTGTCAACCTCAACCCTCAACTCTCAACATTAAACCCTTAACTCTGATCCCTCGACCCTCAACCCTATCCCTAAACCCTAAACCCTAAACCCTCAACCCTCAACCCTCAACGTCAAATCCTAATGCCTCAACCCTTCACTCTAATCCCTCAACCCTAAACCCTATCCCTAATCCCTCAACACTATACCTTATACCCTAATCCCTCAACCCTAAACCTTATCCCTAAACCCTAATCCCTCAACCCTAATCTGTTATTCCTCAACTCTAATCCCTCATCCCTAAACCCTAAATGCTATCCCTATTCCTAAACCCTCAACATACTCGATACTATACCTTAAACCCTAATCCCTTATCCTCGACACTCTCATTTAACCCTAATCCCTTGACCATTAACCCTATCCCTCAAACTCAACCCTCAAGCGTCAACCCTCAACCCTCAACTCTCAACATTAAACCCTAATTCATCAACCCTAAACCCTAATCCCTCAAGCCTAAACCCTATCCCTAAACCATCAACCCTCAACACTATACCTTAAACCCTAATCCCTATCCCTCAACCCTTAACCCTTAAAACTTAAACCCTATCCCTACACCCTCAACACTTGACACTATATCTTAAGCCTTAAACCCTCATCCCTAAAGCCTCAACCCTCAATCCTTAAACCTTCAACCCTAAACCCTATCCCTAATCCCTCTACCCTCGACACTCTAACCCTAACCTCGACATTAAATGCTAATCTGTCAACCCTAATCCCTAATCCATCAACCCTAAACCCTATCCCTAAACCCTCAACCCTCAACACTATACCTTAAATCCTAATCCCTCAACCCTCAACCCTAAACCTTATCCCTAAACCCTAATCCTTCAACCCTCAACCCTAATCCATCACCCCTCAACTCTAATCCCTCATCCCTAAACCCTAAATGCTATCCCTATTCCTAAACCCTCAACAGACTCGATACTATACCTTAAACCATAATCCCTTATCCTCGACACTCTTATTTAACCCTAATCCCTTGACCATTAACCCTATCCCTCAACCTCAACCCTCAAGCCTCAACCCTTAACCCTCAACTCTCAACATTAAACCCTAATTCATCAACCCCAAACCCTAATCCCTCAAACCTAAACCCTATCCCTAAACCATCAACCCTCAACACTATACCTTAAATCCTAATCCCTATCCCTCAACCCTTAACCCTTAAAACTTAAACCCTATCCCTACACCCTCAACACTTGACACTATATCTTAAGCCTTAAACCCTCATCCCTAAAGCCTCAACCCTCAATCCTTAAACCTTCAACCCTAAACCCTATCCCTAATCCCTCTACCCTCGACACTCTAACCCTAACCTCGACATTAAATGCTAATCCGTCAACCCTAAACCCTAATCCATCAACCCTAAACCCTATCCCTAAACCCTCAACCCTCAACACTATACCTTAAACCCTAATCCCTCAACCCTCAACCTTAAACCTTATCCCTAATCCCTAATCCCTCAACCCTCAACCCTAATTCATCACCCCTCAACTCTAATCCCTCATCCCTAAACCCTAAATTCTATCCCTATTCCTAAACCCTCAATAGACTCGATACTATACCTTAAACCCTAATCCCTTATCCTCGACACTCTTATTTAACCCTAATCCCTTGACCATTAACCCTATCCCTCAACCTCAACCCTCAACCCTCAAGCCTCAAGCCTCAACTCTCAACATTAAACCCTAATTCATCAACCCTAAACCCTAATCCCTCAAACCCAAACCCTATCCCTAAACCATCAACCCTCAACACTATACCTTAAACCCTAATCCCTATCCCTCAACCCTTAACCCTTAAAACTTAAACCCTATCCCTACATCCTCAACACTTGACACTATATCTTAAGCCTTAAACCCTCATCCCTAAAGCCTCAACCCTCAATCCTTAAACCTTCAACCCTAAACCCTATCCCTAATCCCTCGACCCTCGACACTCTAACCCTAACCTTGACATTAAATGCTAATCTGTCAACCCTAAACCCTAATCAGTCAACCCTAAACCCTATCCCTAAACCCTCAACCCTCAACACTATACCTTAAACCCTAATCCCTAATCCCTCAACCCTAAACCTTATCCCTAAACCCTAATCCCTCAACCCTCAACCCTAATCCATCACCCCTCAACTCTAATCCCTCATCCCTAAACCCTAAATGCTATCCCTATTCCTAATCCCTCAACAGACTCGATACTATACCTTAAACCCTAATCCCTTATCCTCAACACTCTTATTTAACCATAATCCCTTGACCATTAACACTATCCCTCAACCTCAAGCCTCAAGCCTCAAGCCTCAAGCCTCAACCCTCAACTCTCAATATTAAACCCTTAACTCTGATCCTCAACCCTCAACCCTATCCCTAAACCCTAAACCCTCAACCCTCAACCCTCAACCCTCAACGTCAAATCCTAATCCCTCAACCCTTCACTCTAATCCCTCAACCCTAAACCCTATCCCTAAACCCTCAACACTATACCTTATACCCTAATCCCTCAACCCTAAACCTTATCCCTAAACCCTAATCCCTCAACCCTCAACCCTAATCCGTCATCCCTCAACTCTAATCCCTCATCCCTAAACCCTAAATGCTATCCCTATTCTTAAACCCTCAACATACTCAATACTATACGTTAAACCCTAATCCCTCTACCCTCGACACTCTTATTTAACTGTAATCCCTTGACCAGTAACCCTATCCCTCAACCTCAATCCTCAAGCCTCAAGCCTCAACCCTCAACTCTCAACATTAAACCCTTAACTCTGATCCCTTGACCCTCAAACCTATCCCTAAACCCTAAACCCTACACCCTCAATCCTCAACGTCAAATCCTAATCCCTCAACCCTTCACTCTAATCCCTCAACCCTAAACCCTATCCCTAAACCCTCAACACTATACCCTAAACCCTAATCCCTCAATCATAATCCGTCATCCGTCATCCCTCAACTCTAGTCCCTCATCCCTAAACCCTAAATGCTATCCCTATTCCTAGACCCTCAACGGGCTTGATACTATACCTTAAACCCTAATCCCTTATCCCTAAACCCTCCAATCCTATCCCTTAACCCTAATCCCTTGACCCTCAACCCTATCCTGAAACCCTTAACCCTCGAACCTCAATGTACTCAACCCTCAACGTCAAACCCTAATCCCTCAACCCTTAACTCTAATCCCTCGACCCTTAACCCTTAAAACTTGAACCCTAAAACCTATCCCTACATGCTCGACACTCGACACTATATCTTAAACCCTAATCCTTTAACCCTCATCCCTAAATCCTCAACCCTAAATCATTAAACCTTCAACCCTAAACCCTATCCCTAATCCCTCTACCCTCGACACTCTACCTTTAACCTAATCCCTCAACCCTTAACCCTAAACTCTATCCCTAAAGCCTCAACCCTAAACCCTAATCCCTCAAGGTCCTAAACTCTAATCCCTTATCCCTAAACTCTAAATCCTATCCCTAAACGCTCAACCCTCAACCTTAAACCTTAATCACTAAATCCTTATCCAACCCTCTCCTCCCCTATCTGGCTCACTCCCATCTCTACCCTCATTTGCCCTCGACAATATACATACATACATATAGGCATACATAGATACATACATACATACATATTGGCATACATAGATACATACATACATACATATAGGCATACATACATACATACATACATGATTAATAGCCTTGAACATAAAAAAATTTGAGGGGAACATAACGCAAGCGCGTTATAACGCGCTCACATTATGTCAAACATTACAAACAACAAACTTGCACAAAAGGGAAAATGCAAAGCAAACCATAACGTGAGCGCGTTTTAACGTGAGCGTGTTATAACGCGCTTGCGTTATGTCTTGCTTTGGGAATCCCAAGCCTTGGGCTTAGGATTTGCTTTGGATTTCCAACCCAAAGGCTTGGAGTGCCTTTTGAACAGTCACAGACGTGTTTTTCCAGATTCTTCAAGATTTCACATAATTTCGTTCGTGCTAACCCTCAGATTTGCACGTGTTTCAATGTCGAACAAATCAAACACCTGGGTAATGTTAGGCTTTCTCTTAGCTATTTGACGATGTGATTTTTTTCACATTTTAACAATGTTAAGCCTTTCATCTTTAATTTCTTTTGTTTGTGTGTTCGTTTTTGGGCAAAAACCACTGTTTGGTCTTTTTTTCATTGTAAATTAACTATTCATTGAAATTTCAAAAAAATTACATATTTAGAAACTGGACTCCATTCTACAAATATTAAAAAAATAAAAAAATGATTTTTAATTAGTTTTCAAAATTTATAGGGGTAGCACGGCCAAAATTCTATTTTTTAGGATGTGTCCACTTTTAAAATTACTAAAAAATCAAATATTCATCAAAAAATTATTAGAAAAATCAGGCATAAACTACATGCTATTAGCTAATTTCTCACCAAAGTGATTTTAAAAATACCAAAAAAAAGTTGACCTTTTGAGGGAGCCACAAAACATGGTATGTTATGTTTTTTTGACATAAACAACACCAATTTCTGTGGCTCCCTCGTTTGAACCCCTTAATCTATGCCATTTTTTTTAAAAAAATAATAATTTAGAAAGTAGACTCGGAGCACTACGAACATTGTTTTGGTTGCATCTCCAAATTTTGAGTGTAACTATGGTCAATTTCTCATCCAAGGCCAGTATTTCCTAATTTCAAAAAAAAAGTGGCCACTTAAGACCCCTTTTTGGCCCCCCATCTTCTTGCACTTACCCAGAAGGCAATCCAAAATAGTCACCATACCACCCTTCTCCAAATCATACAGTTTAAAAGTGGCTAGTCATAAATCATCTATTGCCACAAGGAAATTCCTAACGTTATCAAATCTTTTGTGGTTTGAAAATGTACCACTTTCTCATAGTAAAAAATATGATGTTTGGTACGGCTCCTGGATTTATTTTATCCATAACATGGTAGAGAACACTTCCATCTCTCAAACACCTTCCTATTTCTTCTTCAAAAGGTACATCAAGGAGACACATAATGTCAAACAAGTTGTTAAGCCAAGCTTCTATAGCAGATCTCCTAATGTCTAATTCTACATTTCTATGTGAAGCAATGTGTATATCTTCCAATTTGAATGGAAAACTACCAATACATGGCAATGAAAATTTTGTGTTTGTAATCTTCTTAGCATACAAAGCATTTTAGAAGAGTTAGCTGCAAAACCAACCTCTATTCTTGAAGCATTTTGAATATCCATTTGTTTACAATGTAGAGCAGTGACTGCAACTGCACCATAGCCCTTGTTTTGTTATAGTTATTGTAGATCATGCATGCATTGTAAGCTTATGTGATGTATTATTTTAATGAAATTTGCCTTCTTTGGACAAATGATGAGCCTCCCTATTCATAAGGAGTTTACTTTTAAGTTGTATAATATTAACTTCTTCAAGACTATATAATATTAAATGTTTTTATAATTATTAAAAGTATATTATATTAAAATTATATAAAATAATATAATAATAATTTTATTATATAATTATATTATATATAAACTATTAATTAATGATTAATGTTATCTAATTTATATTTAATATGACATAATAATTTATAAATTAATTAAATATTAATTTATAATTAAATTATTAATATTTTTTCTCATTAATGGGATGATGGGGGATGATTCCCAATTAAGGTGCAAAGAGGTAAAGTGGACTCCACTAGAGAAGGGATGGGCAAAATTGAACTTTGATGGGGCTTCCAAAGGCAATCCAAGAATGTCTAGGGCAAGGTGCATAATTAGAAATTGGATGGAGGATGTCATCTATTTGGCTTCTCAGAGACTCAATCCAGGGACAAACAATGAGGTTGAATTCCAAGATTTGATTTCGACTTCAACTTTGTCAAGTTTACATTGAGGGAAGTGGAAATAGAAGGTGACTCTACCATCACCATTAATGCTATGAGATCAAGGAGCATTCACAATTGGACTCTTAACTCCTTCTTATCCATTTCCTTGGGCCTAATTAATAATTTGGAGGAATTCACTATTAACCACATATTTAGAGAAGGCAATAGGGAAGCTGACACTATTGCCAACTTGGCGGTGGGAAGGGACAGAGAGTTTATTAGTGAAAAGACAACAGACTCATGCCATGCATTGTAATCTTTTCCTAGAGGTGTGGTCCTTCCCAGAGTGTAGACAGGTGATGAGGTAGTGGTTTGGCATCCTTTTGTCTCCTCCAATTAGTCAAATTAGCTAATATAGTGAAGGAGACTAGCAGCCAAGGGATTTGATTTCCTCAAAAAAGAGTTGGGACTAGTGGACATGGATGGTGCAGTGTCCTCTTGTATTGCATTGAAGAAGATTCGATGAAGGATTAGTGGTTGGAGGTTTGGGGTTTTTTAGTTTTCCTTAGTTTCTCATACACCGGGTCTTAGCTTAGTAGCAAGGTGGTAATATTAATTGTGGGCCAAGATTTTGGTTATCACCTAGCTTTTTTGTGGCTCTATTTCAGAGCTTATGTAAACAAATAGTTTATTATTTTTTGTTCATATATATATTTAAACGGGAGCACTCCCCAAGAGTGCAAATTACCTAACAAAAAATAATTATTAATATTTTGTAAAATTAATTATATAAATCATTAAAATTATTAATCAATAAGCCCGCATGGGTGGCATAGTTGGCTAAGGGCTTTGGGATCGTCCCATATAGGTCCTGAGGTCAATTCTCTCTGCCTAAATTTCCAAAGGTTGTTCAGGGTGTGCGGGCCTCCTCAGCAGCCTCCAGAGGATTAGTCTCCCCTTCGCTCGCCCCACCATTATTAGCCCCAACTCGGCACAAAAATCTAAGCCTGAGGCAAGGCGCGGTGGGCAATGCTGGGCGGAGTCGCAACGTTCCTGTCTCTCTCGGGGGGCAGGGCTAGGGGATACCTCTAGGCTAAAAAAAAATTATTAATGAATATATAATATATTATATAATTAATTAAATAAAAAATAATAGTTTTAAATTTTTTTATTAACTTATAATAAAAATAAATTTTTTAGTGTAATTTATTTAGGATAAGTAACTAAAAAATAAATATAAGTTTAGAAATTGGAGTTGGAATTAATAATAGATAATGCAATAATACAGTGATAAATGTGGAATTAAAATAAATAAAATAAAATATTTAGATTATGTTTCAATGATGAAATATACTATTAAAGTTGTTAGGAATTTTATTTGCTAATATTTTAAAAATTAGGGTCTAATCCAGTTAAATGCCTAGTATTTGTAAACTTATTGTGTGTCTTTCTAGTTCAAATTCATGTTTATGATGTAGAATTAAATTTAGACCTACATAGATGAGCTAATAAGGAATTAGTGAATGTATCAGATGGGCTACCCCTCATTGTACTTATGTATGAAGTTGGGTTGTGACCATCAACAACATTTGGGAACTTCCTAGGCAAGGATTTATTCTCCTTTGAACAAGCCCTTATATGGACTAATTAAAAAGTTTTGAATAATGATTGAAGACAATATGCAAGCATGTGGTATGCTATAATAATTATGTAAGGTGATGAATGATCCCATGATTGTCCTAGATAGTCTAAATGAATATGGATTAGTCCTCAAATACACCATCCTTGAATGCAATTTCAAATAAGTTGCACTTTAGTTGGCTCATAATGGATACTAAAGGAGGGAGGAAACAAGAGCCCAAACTAAGAAATTTGAATTTTAAATTTTGGAGATTAGATCCATGCACTTGGAAATGACTTGGGTTAATTTTGCACCATAATTTGAACTAGGGTGACAAATAGCTAGATGCAAAAACATATATGGATCTTATATCTATAAGTGATGACGGGGACATGTTAGGATAAGGTTACTTTCCAACATCCACACAAAATATGCCATGTTTTATACTAGTCAATGCATAAGAACAACCTAATTGTTGTAGGTCCAAAACATAGGGGAAAAAGGAATGAGTACACAATTTCCTCCATTACATAACTATAACCCTTGTTAAAGGCATAATTGATAGGAAGGAGGAGATATCTATGGTGGCTTGGAAGAAACCTTTGGAAGGGTTAATCAAGCTAAACCTTGATGGTTTTTTGAGGGGGGAATCTAGGCCTATATGGTACTATCTATTCTTCTTGAAGCATGAATAAGGTGTGTACAAATTATAGAAGTTAGATTTTTTTAACCCCTATCACCCAACAATGGTAGATCTACTACCTCAATAAGAACATGATGCAATTGCCTCTAGAAATGCTCACCTAAGAGCTCTCTAATCTTATAGACCTTGTAGCATTCTTCTATAAGCCACCAACTCAAGAGTCCTAATCCTTAATGATTACCTCTAGATCTGAAATATTCTTTCATAGGGCCCTCTAAACCCCCTATCGAAATTGGCAAGATGACATTATTGGCCACATCCAACCTATCATCAACAAGAACCACTATACTCCCATCCACATAGGAGGTCAAGTCCCTACAATAACTTTCTAAAACACAAAGTTGATTTTGCAATAACAAGAAGTGGCTAAATGA
Organism: Cunninghamia lanceolata; assembly: GCA_027924645.1. Classification (NCBI taxonomy): domain Eukaryota; kingdom Viridiplantae; phylum Streptophyta; class Pinopsida; order Cupressales; family Cupressaceae; genus Cunninghamia; species Cunninghamia lanceolata. The sequence goes on from BSBN01001019.1 coordinate 3,319,252, forward strand.
TTAAGCAACAAAAGTTATAAATCCAATAGGAGGTTGATGTAGGTCACAGTCATCAAGCTTGCCCTAGCCATCAGGAAGGTCCTAGCTATCAAGAATTTGCTCCCAAATCATAATGGCACCTTCTTCATTTCAAGTTGCAGAATCAAATTTGTGTTTTAGAAAGTTATTGCAGAGACTTGATGTCTTATGTGGATGGGGTTATAGTGGTTCTTATTGATGAGAGGTTGGGTGTGACTAGTAACATGTCAACTTGCCAATTTGGACAAGGGGTTCAGAGGGGCCCTATGAAAGAATATTTTAGAGCTGGGGTAGTTATTAGGGCCTATGAAAGAATATTTTATAGCTGGGTATTATCAAGGATCATGCAGGAGCATCCCTAGTTCAAGATCAATTTTGCATCAACCAAAAACATTTACATTTCAGTTTGTTTGTAGTTCAGTTTGTTTTTTGCATTTTCCAATTCAGTTCAGGTAGTTCAGTCAGAAGCATTTTTAGCTTTTGCTCTGGTATTCTACTGTATTTTCATTTCACACCTTGTGGATCTGGACTTGGCATCTACATTCATTCATCTATATCATATCCAAAATTTAGAGTATTTGGATTAGTTATCGAAAAGTTATTACTATTAGAAAATTGACTATTTTCAGAATAGAGCATCCTGACAGTCTCAGAGAATCAGCTGAAGGAGAAGACTTGCGGAGCATTCCTTGACTTGTGAATCTTAATGACATATCATTCAATGATCTTTGGTTCATGGCCGACCTTCCCCAAAGATCTGCACATTATTCCATTCATTTGAGGAAGTGTTCTATGCATTTAGGTCCAACCTATCTGTGTACGCATGTTACAACTCTTCATTGGAGTTTGTGACCTTCCTTGGCTAACGCAGAGGAATCTATTGGTCCAAAGATGATATATATTGATGTAATAGATCCTTAGGAAAGTAGTTAGCAATTGATTCACAATCCTTGGTTTAGATTTGTGCGAATGAGCTTCAAAGCTTTATCTTGCGCATGTATGTAATAAGGCCTATGAGACCTAATTGTAAGCCCGCATGTTGCTAGCCAATCTGTATTTGAATTCTATGATATACTGAATGACTGAATCTACATTTATTCCATTTCTTTGAGTTGTTTCCATTATGTTTACTTTTGCTGCACGGTCCAAACAGTTCATTCTGTGAACCCTCCTACCATGACTGCACCAAGTGGTATCAGAGCAAAAAATTCAAATCTTTGGGAGCGAATTAAACAAATTGAGTGAAGTTGGTGAGGAATTCCATAAGATCTTGTTGTGGATAGATCACTGAATTGAGGTAGGTTACTTGTGTCGCAACCGATCACCGATTGAGAGGTAGTTGTCACCTTGTAGCCCGATCGCCAAACTTGAGGCAGTTTGCACTTGATCCTAGGAAGAATGTCGTCAACGAGAGTTGTTGTTGTTGGAACAATGACTGGTAGAATGGATGAGATGATGGAAATGATGAAAACAATGTGAATTCATTTAGATACTATTGAGGAAGATAGGCGAAGAGGATTGACACCGAGACCTAATGTTGAAAGCAATGATGAAGAGGAATTTCAATCTGTTGAACAAACTGGCGAAACCTTAGGAGGTGATGAAGAAGAAGAATCAGATCAGATAAAGATGTTGTGAGCTATTTCAAAGATTGGAAAGAGACCTAGAGTTGATGTGCCAAACCATACTGGTAATTTGAACCCTGAAGAATTGATTGACTGGATAAATGACATGGAAGAATACTTTGAATATGAGGAGATTGAAGATCTAGAGAAGGTGAAATTTGCAAAGACAAAGTTGAAAGGACATGTTGCTATATGGTGGAAAGAAGTTCAGTTGGAAAGAAATAGAAGTGGAAAAGAAAAGATTACAAAATGGGATAGGATGGTGACAAAGTTGATGGATCAGTTTATACCTGCTGACTATGAGTTGGAATTGTTGAAGAGATTACAAAACCTAAGACAAAAGGAAAAATCTGTGAAGGAGTACACTGAAGAATTTCATAAAATGATCATAAGGATAGGACATAGTGAAGCAAACAAGGAGAAAGTGGCTAGATATATCAATGGACTGAGATTGAACATTCAAGAGGAACTAAGCTTTGTAAGGATGACATCCTTGGAAGAAGCATATCAGTTTTCCTTGAAAGTTGAAGAGAAGCTAAATAAAAGGCATGATCAGAAACAGAGAGGTAGAGGAGGTAAATTTTAGAGAGAGAACATTTTCCATAGGAGATAGATCATATCCGGAGCCAAACAAGTTTGACAGCCCATTCAAGAAGGATGATAGAGATAACAATGCTTGTCAAATTTTTGACCGAAGAGGAAACCCTAGTGCATACTAGAGTGAAGGATACATAAGAGAAGAAAGAGGATTTGATAAGAGAACATTCAGAGGTACTTGTTTCAAGTGTGGAGGTGAAGGAAATAGAGCATTTGAGTGTAATCAGGGTAGTACAAGTAAGAGGATAGAAAATAGTGGAAGAGCAGCCTATGTTGAAGAACCTGTTGGACCACCTAGTTTAGTTGGCGAACCTAAGAAAGGAGAATTTTTTGGTGATGAGAAGAGAACTATTTCAAACAGAGACAAATGAGGAACCACTACAGAGGAAAAACATGTTCAGAACAAGATGCAAATCAGGAGCTAAGTGTTGTAAAGTTGTGATTGATAGTGGTAGTTCAGATAACCTAATTTTAAAGGAGATGGTGACTAAGCTGAAGCTAGAAAGATTGAAAAACCCTAAGCCTATTAGATAGCATGGATTCAAGATGATCATAAGGTACTGGTGAGTGAATAATGTTTGGTGAAATTTCATATTGGATCTTATCATGATTAAGTCTTGTGTGATATTATGCCTATGGATGTTTGTCATATCTTTTTGGGTAGACCTTGCCAGTATGATAGAAAAGCTATACATGATGGGAGAAAGAATACATATACCATAACAGCAAATGAAAAGAGAATTACTTCGATTCCTTTGGAGGATGATCCTAAGAGTGAAGTATGTGGGAATACTAGAATCTGTTTAGTAGATGGAAGACTAAGGAGTTAATCATCCTTAGTCTTGTACTCATTGTTTACTTGACGAATGACCAGTTGGGAGTCGCCATACACTGTCAGCTTCTTAATTTTCTATTTGATTGCCATTCAGAGACCTGTGATGAGGGCCTCATACTCTACCACATTATTGGTACATGGAAATGTAATTTTGAATGACTTAGGGATGGTGTCACCTTGAGGGGTAACAAACAAGATGCCTACCCCTGAGCCTCTGTGTGTATCTGACCCATCGAAGTACATTTTCCATGTTTCTGTTGCTAGTGCTATTGTCAAGATGGCTTCATCAGGGAACTCTACCAGTGTAGGATATTCTGTAGGAATAGGTGCTTCATCCAATTGATCAGTGATAACCTATCCTTTGATAGCCTTTCTTTCAATATATTCAATGTCAAATTCACTGAGGATCATGACCCATTTTGCCATTCTTCTAATAAGAGCAACTCTGTTTAGTAGATATTTTAGTGGATCAATCTTGTTGATGAGCTTAGTTTTGTGATTGAGCATGTAGTATCTTAACTTTTGTGAAGTAAAGATCATGGCTAGGCACACCCACTCAATGGATGTATAATTTAGCTCATAGGTTATCAAGGTGCAGCTGATATAATATATAGCTCTTTCCTTCCTTTGTTCATCATGTTGTGCTAATAAGGCCCCTATATTGTTTCTATTGCTAAGATGTATAATAAGAGGGGTTCTCCTTGCCTTGGCAGAGTTAGAATAGGAGGATTATCTAAGTATTTTTTCAACTAGTCGAAGGCATCCTGACACTGATTGTCCCAGACAAAAGCTGTAGTCTTTCTAAGTAGATGCTGAAAAGAATGACACTTATTGGCAAGTTGAGCAATAAACTAGCTGATGGACTAGAGTTTCCCTTGAAGATTTCATAGTTGTTTCAATGTCTTAGGAGGAGGCATCTTAGTGATGGCTTTGACTTTTGCAGGATCTACCTCAATTCCTCTTCTAGAGATTATGTATCCCAAAAGCTTCCCAGAAGTAACCCTGAAGACACATTTCTTTGGATTTAGCCGCACATTATATTGCTCTAGCCTATCAAAGATCTTTGTTAACATGTCCACGTGTTCCTCCCTTGTCTTTGATTTCCCTAGCAAATCATCCACATAATCTTCCATGATGTGGTGGAAAAGATCATGGAAGATGATAGTCATAGCTTGTTGATAAGTAGCTCTGGCATTTTTCAAACTGAATAGCATCACTATCCAATAGTATGTCCCCCATGGGCATATAAAGGTCGTCTTATGCTAATCCTCTTCTACAATCCTGATTTGATTATACCCTGAAAAGACGTCCATTAGGGATAATATCTCATGTCCTGTTGTAAGATCCACTATCATTTCAATGTTTGGTAGAGGGAAGTCATCCTTCGAGCAGGCTTTGTTAAGGTCTCAGAAGTCAGTGCAGCAACAGATTTGACCATCAGGTTTCTCTACTAGCACCAGGTTAGAAACCCACTTAGGATAGTCAATGGGTCTAATGAATCCCACATCTAGTAGTTTCTTCAATTCTACTTTGACTAGGAGGGCAACTTGAGGGTTCATCTTTCTTAGCTTCTATTTCACTGGTTTTGCATCAGGCCGCACTGTAAGGTGATGGACGACCAAGGCAGGGTCTAACCCTAGCATGTCTGCATAGGTCCATGCAAAGTTGCGGTTTCTGCATTTGAAGAAGGCTAAGAAGTTTTCATACTCTGTTGCGTTGAGAGATTCTGCCCTGAAGGTGATTTTTGGCTCTTCTTCCATCGCAAGATTCATTTCTTGAGCTGGCTCCACAAGGATGGGTGATCTGTTGAGATATACTTTCTCTATCTCAGGAAGGCCCATGCTTCCACCTCCTAGCACCTCTTGGAGGTTTTCACTAGGAGATACATCCTTTATTTTTACTTTTTTGGGATCTGACACTACCATGGAGTGGTTTTCACCATCAAATCAATGTTTGATTTTGTTTATTTTTGCAACTAGAAGCAGGGGTTGTCTCTCTGAAATAGGTAGCTATATCAAGTTCCATAATGTATCCAGCTCTATGATCTCCCTAGGGGAAGTGATTTCTAACCCCCATCATTTCAAAGATTGCTTCATCATTTTGTGCTACATCTAAGATGGGAGGTCCCTGTTGGTCCCAGTCTATGAGGACCGGGTATACAAAGGGCAGGACATTGGATGAAGATGCTAAGGTGGTGACTGTGTATATGGTGCATATGGACGATTCAAAGAATTCAACGAAGTCACTAAAAAAATCTTGATGGCCTACTTCGTTGACATTATCGACTTTAGGGGAAACCGTAGTGACCTCAGCTATGATACATTCACCAGTAGTGAGGATACGTTGTTGTTGACCATACCCTAATCCTTGGGTGTAGGAGTTCCTCCTTGCTTGAACTAGTTCTATGATCCCTTGTTCATGAAGACCGATATTGCCTTATCCTTTATAACCCATGGTTTTTACGATCTCTGACCCTTTGCCATAGATTTTTGTTGGTATGGTAGGGGCTTCTTGCTCTGTTTCTTCATCTTTATATAGCCATGATGATATTTATTTGAGCACATCTTGATCAAGAAGGTGCTTCTTCTCAAAGGTGGGGCATGGTTTACATCTGATGACAACTGTATTGATGTCTTCTCCTTTTGGGGCTCCAAACATTTTACAGTTGGGTAATGTCCCCACATAAAAGGTACCATGTAGGTCATACTCCCCACATCCCATGTCACTAAGCTTGATCTTAACCTTGGGTGGTGGAGGTGTTTGGGATGAAGTGGTAGCAATGTTGGCGGGGGGTGTGTGCAAGAAGTTGTGTCCACTTTTTGGCCAAAAAGCGGAAGTGTTTTCCCTGATTTTCAGAATTTGTCACATTTGACCTAAAAATTTGAAGCACTTAACGGTGGAATCTTGGAAAAAGTCACTAAATATGAAATGTAGTACTCGGAGTCTAGTTTCCAAATATGTAATTTTTTTCAATACCCAGATGATAGAAATTGATTTTGAATATGCGTTTCTAAAAACCACTGTTTAAAAGTCACTTTTTTTTTACTATACCATGTACGTGTACGTCATCCATATTTTGACCTAAATAATCATATTTTTCAAAATCCTTTTGGGAAAAGCTTTGTAACTCACTGAAGCACATTTTCTATATTTATTTGTAATTTTTTATTGAATAATTTTTTTGTTATTAATTTTTTATTGGTCATTTTTTGTCTTTTAAAAAATCATCGTGTACGTCACGCATAAGATGACCTAAACTTAACATTTTTTGAAATTTTTTTTTTAAATTGAAGAGAATTGTCTAAAGTACGTTTTCATACAATTTTTTTTACAAAAAAATATTTTAATAAAAAGTTATTAAAATATTAAAAAACCCTGATAATTCAAGGTTATGAACATATTTCATCAGAAATTGATTAAAAAATAGAAAAATTAATTTAATTGTAAAAAAATTACATATTTAGAATCTACATTGTCTCCTCTATAATGGGTTTTAATTTCGTCAAAATATTCTGCAAAATAGACCTTTAAATATATGCCCAAAGTCACTATTTTGTTGTGACATTGACAGGGCCTTCAAGTTGCAGGTCAAACTAGGTCCAGAGGTCAGGGTCGGGTCCCCAAAGCATTTTCTGAAGCGGGTTACAAAGCAAAACCCGAGCCTAAAATTCAAATTTTGAATAACGGGATCCCGTTTCTTTATCCATCGGACGTGAATAAAACGGGATCCCGTTTTATATAATGGGATCCTGTTTTATATTTGCCCATTTTTTTTAAGAAGACTGTACTATGAATGTCATTTCTGCAACTTGCCCTACAGTACGGCCGACAGCGACACTTGCAGCATTCTTTGGCATATTTCTTTCTTTTGTAGGTCCATCAACTTGAAGTATTGTTGGTATTTTGATAGAAACCATCATGGAGACGTTATTTGAGTGAAATTTTGTTGAATTGGTACTTGTTTGAAGGACTTGAAACACATTCAAGTTTTTGACATTCATTTATACATGCTTCATAAATTTTTTAATCACGGGATCACAAAGTTGTAATAAGAGGAAAGATAGGAAGCGATTAACTCCTGAAGAAATTGAAGCAAAGAGAGTGAAGGAGGCAAAAAGACAAAGAGATAGAAGAGTAAAGATTCAATCAATGAACAATGCTAAAGCATCCAATTCCACAACTATTGAAGATAAAAATATTGAGGAGACCATGGATATAGATGATGCAAGTTTGCAAGAGGTGAATGTGGAAACTAATACGATTATGCAAACTACTCCTGGTATGTCTTCAAATCCCTCTATTAATGCTATGGAAAATGTTTCAATGGGCACAAATCCAGGTACTTCTTCAAATCCACTTTTGAATGAAATGGAAATAGTGTTGATGGGAGATTTAAAACAAGCTGGATATAACAATGTTGAGATTGATAATATTCGTAGAGATCAAAATTTGAAACAAATTGTAGTTGAAAATGAAAATGAAAATCCTTTTGTTGAAAATGAAAATGAAAACCCATTTGTTGTTGAAAATGAAAATGAAAACTGTTTTGTTGTTGAAAATGAAAATGAAAACCGTTTTGTTGTTGAAAATGAAAACGAAAATCCTTTTATTGAAAATGAAAATGAAAATCGTTTTGTTGTTGAAAATGAAAACGAAAATCTTTTTATTGAAAATGAAAATGAAAACCGTTTTGTTGTTGAAAATGAAAACGAAAATCCTTTTGTTAAAAATGAAAATGAAAACCGTTTTGTTGTTGAAAATGAAAATCATTTTGAAGTTGAAAATGAAATTGAAAATCTAGGAAGTGATGTTGAAAATGAGAAATATTTTTTCAAAATTGAAAGAGATGTTTTGGATAATCTTCCTGGTAAAATTTCTTGGAGACAAATAAGAACACATGCCAATAGATTATACAAGGAATTTTTTTATCGTAAAAAACTATCATTTCAATGTCAACTAATGATGCAATTAATGAGAATGTGGAAAATGAGAAAAGTAATGAAAATTTTAGGCATTTTTGTTAAACCAAGAAGAAAAGATCAATCACTAAAACATGCTATGTCTACTGTTGCTAGTGCCATTGAGTCTATTGGAAGTAATAGTCGATCCAAAGATAAAAATGCAGCAAGACGAGCTATAACAACTGCTATAGTGAATAAAACAACTTTGAATAGAAGAATGGTAAGCAATATTAGTGGAATTCTAAAAATACATCCTAAAACATTGGTAAGAGCGGCAAAAAGAAGAGAAAGTATAGAAAATGATCCAATTAACCAATGTTGGAGTTTTAGTGGTCGACTCCCGAGATCTAACATGAAACTAAATGTTGAAATCAGATCTTTGATCGAAAAATATTGGCATGATAATACTAGGGTATCGTCTAATGCTAGAGATGTTTTAAAATTAAGAGCGGGGTCCAAAGTTCGCGATCCTCATCCAAAACACCTATTAGATACAACGCAAACTGAATTTTATAGAAAATTTTGTGATGAATTAGTGTTACCTGGTAATATTAAAATAAGTCAAAGATCTTTTGAAAAATGCAAACCATGGTATGTAAAGATTAATAAGGAACGAATATCTTGTTGTTGTAAAACGCATGTTCAATTTCGTTATTATTATGATGTGTTTAAATATATACGTTGTACTTTACATCGTAACATGATTATACAGGAATGTGATATTAATATGCCAACTGAAGCAATAAAAGAGTTTATATCAAGTTTGTTCTGTGAAAGATCTAATGAAAAAGGTTTTTATTTAAGTTCATGTATTTCTGGACAATGCACTAGTTGTGGCAATCTTTCTTTGTTAAGAGTTTGTATGCATGAAAGTGTTGAAAATGATTTTGGACAACAATTAGTGGACGTTAAAAGATTTAAGAATGTTGAATATTCGTTAAAAGATGGAAAATTTGGAAAGCGTTGTGATTTAATTACAGAAAAGGTTAGTGTGCATGCATTCATATCAGAATTTAAAAGTAAAATTGTACCAAAATATGTCAAGCACTCTCAACAAGCTCGATGGCTTGATGGACAATTTCGTGAATGTAGAAACACATTTCTAGTTGGTACTATACTATCAGTGGTTGATTTTGCGGAAAACTATACTTTAGCTCCGCAAGAGGAAATTCAATCACAATATTACAATTCAGTGCAGGTTGCTATGTTTGTTCATATTATTTATAGACATGCAGATGATAGCATAGAGAATGATAGAAAAGTTTTGAGGGAGTATCATTTCTATTTGAGTGACAACCGGTTACACTCGTCAGAGTTTGTTCAATATTGTTTCAATATATTTTATACAAATTTAAGAGAAAGAGGAATCCAGATGACTGAACATCTTATATGGTCAGATAATTGTACGGGGCAGTTCAAGAATGCTCGAATGTTCTATTGGTTATGTAGGGTTCACAAGGAGAATAATGTCCAACATATGTGGAATTTTTTTGAAGCTGGACATGGTAAAGGAGAACATGATGGAGCCGGTGCGTGTGTTAAAAGAATTCTTGCTAGACAACAATTAAAATTTGAGGATGCAGTAAAATTTAAAGGTGCACGTGGGATTGTAGATTGGTGCAATACAAGATTATGTACACCTGGATCAAGCGAGTACTCTACAGTTCATCGATTCTTTTGGTTGGTTGAAGAAGAAAATATTCTACCTAGACTTGATTGCCAAACAATCAGTGGATCTACTAAATGGCATTCATTTAGGAGTTCGAATGCAAGTACATGGACTATCTGGACAAGGGAGCTTGCATGTTTTTGTCAGTTTTGAATTTCAGGAGATTGGGAAGCATGTGAGAATACAGAATGGGTTGAAGAGTGGAAACAAAGACCATTGACACTTGCAGAAGCACACAATCAAAGTGAAACAACAATTGAAGACAATGATCAACTGTTTGTATCAGACGATTATGACCGTGTTTCAGACCTTGTACAAGAAGGTAATTTAATTCAAATCATTTCATTTTATTTCACTTTGATTACTAATTTGTAGTGCTTTTATTTATTTATGTGTACATATGAATGCATGTATGTTGATTAGTCAAATTTTATGGACATGTGCAAGTTATTGAATCAAAATTTGTTTTGCAGGACATGTGTATGCTGTTGTTGCACCAAAGAATAATGAAGAGGAAACTGAATATTGGTTGGCTCGTTGTGTGGAGACTAAACATAAGTTAACAGCACCTCGAGAAGATGATGATGGCTTTCCTTATCCAACAGGTTTGGTGATCCCCTTAAGACATCCCCTTAAGCAAATTTTGATAACAAGTCTTTGATCCCCTTAAGCATATTTTAAGAACTTCTTTGATCCCCTTAAGCAAATTTTAAGTATTTCTTTGATGATGCCTATCATTATCCAATAGGTTCGGTGGTGGTTGTTGGCACTTGGCTACGGAAATACCTAATAAGGAAGAATGGTTTACCTGCATTCGAAGATTATGAAACACATAAGAAGATTATACACTACTCACATTTGGTGTTGGCAACAAATATAAAACTGGAGAGGTATCGTGGAAAACCTACAAATAAAGAGCTATGGAACATTTCTATGGAAGACCATGAGACAATCATCGATGCGTTAGAAAAAAGAGAGGATGGAGATGGTACAATGGAATAAGTAAATACAGGTAAATATAGTTAAATAGATTTATATTGTTGTTTTAAATATGTATTAAATACATGTTTTGATATTTCTTGTGCGTTATTAGTTGAAATTGATTTAATTTATCCTTTTATATCCTCAGCCCATCATCACAAATTCATCAAATACTTTGAAACAAAAACTTGAGAGGCACTTGTAAATACATGTACAAATTGTGTATATCAATATAGTTTTATATAAATTAAAATACATGTTTTGATTCAGATATATTGATAAATTGCTTGTATTATTTTTATATCAGGTGGCATGAAGACCTGCTACATTCTCCTCAAGTTTTGGATTTTCTTGAGATGGCATATAACGACATTTTGTATTTACATTATTTTGAGTTGGCATATATGTACATATACAATTACATTATTACACATTTTGTACAGAAATTTGTATACATGTGTATGTACACAATTTTATACTCTACAGTATTAAATTTATCAAAATTATTATTTTATGTATTTTATTTGTTAAATGTCCATGTTTTTCTACTTAGAATTTACTTTAAATTTGATTTATTATATTGTTCAATTTGGTTGCCTCGGGCAACTTCACCAAATTTTGAGAACTTAAGACGTCCCCTTAAGACATCATAAATTAGGACCCCTTAAGACATTCAAAAAGTTAGCATACAACTTCCACCTTAAGTGGACACTACAAATGCAAGAAGTTGTTTAATTTTGTTGAAGTTCTACATGGAGAACTCTACAAATGTATTATCTCTGTAATCCCATTCTTGAGATAATACATTGGGTTTGTGGTCCTTTGGAGGCCAGGTTTTTTCTAAAAGGGTTTTCGCAAGGTGCATATTGTGTTATCTTGTAATTATGCTTTATTCTTCTTTTGTATTATAAATTTTGCATACTATTTAGCATAGTTTCTCTCATTAAGGTTATGTGGAATTAGTATTTGTGGCTTGAAACTCCTAACATTTGGTATCTATAAGTACTAAAATCACATCAAGCCTACATGACAATTTGATGATGATAAATAAGTCCTAATCATAGTCATGTAGGTGTGAATTACACTCCTACCAGTAGTTTCACTCTTGGTGGCATGTCCTGTGTGTTGTTCCCCCTCTTGACCATCTTTTTCAACCCCCAAATTGACCTTCCCTACCTCACATTTTTACCTAGTGCCCCCTTCATTTTTCCTACTTAGTCTCTCCTTTGCAACTAGTTTTCCATCTCTCACTTTAATGAGATACTATAATATATAGATCGTTCAATGTCAACAAGCAATGTTGGACAAGGACCTTGGTCACTTGAGAGTTAAATGTCCACCCATACTTTCTCGTGTCACTTTCACATGGCACACACTTGATTATCATGCTGAATTATACCATTATCCCATACCTTTATGCCCAAATCATATTTTTGAGGGTCCACCGATGTTAAGAGGAATTTGGTGGAAATATTACATCATATCATGTCCATTGAAAGTCATTAATGGTGGTCCTAAGTCATGCAAGGGAGTACTTGGGGTGGGTGGAATCTTTTGAAGAAGTTGTAGAAATTTGACTTGGGACAGGGTATATGAACTTGGCAAACTTTTGCAAAAAATGTTACAAAACTTCAGGTGGGAATTGGATGAAATGAATTGAAGAAAGGAATGATATCTTCAAGGCAGTTAGGCTTCTACAATTAGGAAGAAATGAGTGTTTCGATGTTATGGGGAAATCATGTAAAACTAGACAATAGGATAGGAAGTGGGATGGGATAAATCATATCCTAAAGTTAATCTAGCTTTACAAAGTGGAGGGAAGGGAAGATACAAAGGAATATAAATTGTGGGAGAACCATATGGGACCATAGCTAGGAAGTGGAGGGGAGAAATAGATGAGATCCAGGGCCTTTTGTCTAAAAATGTAAAGTATTTTGATCTTATAAGTTCCTACAAACCTAAACTTATTTTAAAATTTGATTCACATCCAATGTTTGTGTTCATAGGATGAAACATGTCAAGCATGAGATACCCTTGAGTCCTAATGGACACTAAAGATCGTATTAAAAGGACTACTGGGAAGTTCTCATTTTAGTAGTTACACTAAGATTTGAAATTAAAGTTGACAAATCCTAATGAGCTTGGGCAAGCTTAGGGGAAGGTATAGATTTATATTATTATTATTTTTTATTTTGACAAGTTAAGCTTAGTCCAATTAGATAATGACACCTAGAGTATGATATAGTAAGAACACTTTAGCTTAGTCCAATTAGAGAATGACACCTTGAGTATGATATAGTAAGTATATTTCAATGATTTGACAAGATAATTAAGGTAATATAAATGGTTTCATTTTGTAAAATATTGGAATATCCCATCAATTTTCTTTGCATTAATGAAGTAAATCTATGATGAAATCTTTTGTCTTGTAAATTAAGTTGTTTATTAATCAACTTATCAAATCAAGTGATTTCTCATGGTTATTACTCAAATACATGTATATGAATCTTATTGTGGAGAAGACTGTGAAACAAAATAAGAAGTCAACTAGAACCAAAGTGATGAGAGTTTATTCAACTATAAATAGTTTACATGTAGAAGCATAAATGGAATCTAAGTTACTAGATTGCAAGGACACTCTATGATACCCACATAAGGCCTTGGGATTTAATTTAATATAATATTTCTTCATAGATTAGCTAGAGGACAAAGGAGATGTAGTCACAAATGTTGGTAGGTTAGAGCATCCTACTTACATAGGCTGGATAGAAAATTTGATGTGTTTAACATTTTAGATATCTTGCTAGATACTTTTAGGTATTGTACCATAAATGTAGACTATATCAATAATGTAGAAAATTAGACTATAATAATGGTGAGAGAAGTAGTTTTCAAATAAATGTTGAATTCACTTGAACCCACTTTGAGGTACAATGTTATAGTTGCAAGGCAATGGTCTCAAGAGTATAATGTAATTGAAGTGTTAAAAGATTGGGCTAGTCCTAATGTGGATTTAAAAAGTTAAGGAATGTGGAGGATTACACAATTGTAAGTTTTCCTAGTGAAATGAAAGAGGCCATGATTATGATGTGCAAACTATTTTGGAACAAAGACTCAATACATTTAAATGCTAGATGGGTGTCATTATTACACATGTGATTTACCAAAAGGGAAGATTTCTACTAACTTCATTCCTAATTTGTGTCATTTATGCTACAATGAAATTCCCACCTCCACTAATAAATTGTAGGCCTAGTTCCAAAGTTATAGTTCACGTGTTTTTTTTATCAACAATTTGGTGAAGAAGTTGTGTCCACTTAAGACATCGTAAATTAGGACCCCTTAAGACATCTTAAATTACATGATCAACACAAGATGTTCAAGCACCAAGGCACTTGGATAAATATAACTATAACCATGCTAGGATCATTCAATATAACTTAGTTGATCTCTAGATGAGAAGATGTGAGAGATTGATCCCTCCTAGTAGGCGAGAGATCCTCATGAACTTATCTCATTTTTTAATGCTTTGTTTTGATTTGCTTACCATTTTATTGCTTAAAATTTGACCAGGGCCTAAATATGCATACTGTGAATGAATGGAGGAACTTTATTAGGACCTCATCACTACATAAATTCTTTCAATGCAATTTCTTCATTAAGCGCAAATCTAGATCAACACTCTGACACTTGTAGATTTATATATGACAATTGATTATTTCTATTGATGTCAATCTATATATCTTATTATGGTTGATCTCAAATGTTTACATTTCTTTTCCTTCATGCACATGGTTAGATTAGTGTTTGATTTATGATTAAATTTAGGGATGCTTGTATATACATATGTATGTGATGTTATGCTTTTATAGTTTATGATGTATATGCAATGTATGTATGCATGCATAACATATATATAAATATGGATGCACCTAAACTAACATGATGGTTTTACATGACTATTACTTTGACAGGTATATGATTTTGAACTACAACAAGATTGCATTTATTGTGTGACATGTAAAAATATATAGTCCCTGGGAGGTTCAACAATATATATATAAAGTCCAGGTCCATGTTCAAAAAATATATAAAGTCCACATGTTCAACAATATATATATAAAGTCCATGACAAACAGTATATAACAAATAGTCCATGAAATAGTCAAATATATAAAGTCCAGGTCCATGTTCAAAAAAATATATAAAGTCCATGTTCAACAATATATATATATAAAGTCCATGACATAGTATATAACAAATAGTCCATGAATTAGTCAAATATATAAAGTCCAGGTGAACAACAATATATATATATAAAGTCCATGACAAACAGTATATAACAAATAGTCCATGAAATAGTCAAATTATACATAGCCCATGTTTGAAATAACCTATCACATACTATCTCTATCATCAAGAGTCCTCTTCACACCATGCAAACTACTCAGATGACCTGAATCACTCTGCAAAAGAGAAAGATTTATATGAAATTAGATGTAAGATGATTAGTCCAAATCTAATTTAATGACAATTTTTAAATTTATAATTTAAATATCATAAAATTAAATTACCGTGTGAGGCTGAGAGGCATGCTCTAGTGCACCTGGACCTGTGTCTCCATGCTTTGAATCAATCTATTTAATACAAGAGAAAGTTCAAGTTGAAATTAGATATACTTGACGATTTTAAAAATGATTTAATTCAATTTAATTTATAAGAACTATCATATTTAAAAATTATTATACCATAAGAGGAATTTGTTGTGAATCCTCTATTCCAGGACCTGTCTCTACAGGCTTAGCTCCATGACATGTATCAAGCTATATTTTAAGGAAAAAGAATTTTGAATGTACATGTCAACATATATATATATATATATATATATAAGTTCACAACGTTTATTTTAATTGTTCAATTTAAATATAATCTAAATTTTAAATTATACCGTATCAGGTTGCCCATCTCCTCTGTCCTCCTGCTCTGCATGTGCTGTGTGTTGATCATGAAACGTGTCACTAACAAGCTCCTACAATGTCATTTATATTTAAGTTAGCACACGTGTGTACAAATTAGGTTTTAAAACATATATATAATTGACTTACAGTGTACATGTTATTAAATACGTTTTTCAACAACTTGAAATGCAGTCGACTCCTGATATAAACTTGGATTATCCAAGTGTGGTACAATGCCCATCCTCATAGTTGTGTCAACCTGCATAGACATATTTATAAAATATTAAATATGTATGTACACGTTTTTAGATACACTGATATCAAAATAGAATTTAAATTTAAGTATATATACAGTTTTTTAAAACAATATACATACTGTAAGAGTGTCATGTGAGATGCCCAATGATGGAGGAGCGCTCGAGACACCCTGAGATGGAGGATTCAATGTGGAAGAACCCTGAACCAGTTCATAAATATTTAATTGTACACACAATCAAGACTGAATTTTACAAATTTACAAATCATTGATTTAATGTACCCCAAATGGGTGCCCGAGATGAACAGCTGTCGATGAAAAATTAATTTGATCAATTGTGACCCCTGTTGCCATCATCTACACCAAACAAACCAAACAATTCGATTGTGAAAATATTACAATTTAATTGATCATCTATATGTTGATTAAAAACATGTGGTTAAAAAATTGTTTTAAATTCAACATGTGTACATAACCTATATATACCTGTGTCGAATGATCAGTGGGATGATCCTCAGCAAATAGATAATCAACAAATGATTCAGTGCCCACATTATTAGATGATGCATGTGTAGCTGAAGTTGGTGCAACTGCCTGATCAGGTCCATAACACAACTGATTGCAACTCGTACATGTATGAGGCATCGACACATGTGGAGTGGCACTAGGACCACTTCCATCATCAACTCCTCCATGCTCTCTAACTCGAGCTACCATCATAGAAGTCTTCTCATGTAGGCTACCTGAGAGTGAACTCAATGTGCCTAGTGTGGATACCACTGCACGATGCTCAAAGGGCGAAGGAATGGCAGCAACAGGAGGGTCAATAAGAGGTTGAACAGTTACCGGTCATTGGGGATCAACCCGTGCCCCCAACCTCTGTGGCATGCCACCACCAACACGCTGGAATGATCTAAAATCAAAGTAGTTGGGTTTTTTATTCATAACAAACTCTACATATAATTTTCTCAAAAAATATAAAGGAACCTCACAATTAGCATGAGGTGGATAATCAAACACCATCCACCATCTATTCCAAAAATTGGTAGACATTCCTTCATGCCTACACCACCTGATTGATATTCTTTTCTTATTTGCAGGAATAGGTTCATTTGTAATGGGATGTCTAAAATATTGTGCTAAATGAGCTTTTGTGATTTTAAGATCCAAAATAGTCTTATAGGAGAGGCCATCAGCATAAAATTGGCGCCTCTCCTCTCTCCATTTCTGGAATCCATCAAAATCTGAGTCAATAGACCTCACAGAATCTACAATGTTTTGCATCAAAGATGCAAAACGTACTATGTGAGGTGGCATGAATTGTTCACTGTGAATGGAATTCAGTTTTTCTTGTATCAAATCAACATTTTCATTTATTATGGCTTGCAAGTGAGCCTGGTCAGTTCCATGTGGGGGTGGAGGTGGAGGTGGAGGTGGGTCATCTACAGGTGGGGCATCTAGAGGTGGGGCATTTGGGGGTGGGGGTGGGGGTGGGGGTGGGGGTGCGGCCAGATCATCTTGTGCATTAAGGAAGTCCTCAACATCAAAGTGAATATCATCTAGATTCATGATGTATATATAAAAATCTAGATATGAACCTGCATATATATACATATAAACATACAAACTTCAGTACAAATTTAAAATTAAATTAAGAATATATATATATATGTTTCAAGAAATTACACTTGAAATAAATTTAAATTAAAAACATACAAATAATGTATACATGCATGTACAAATTTCAAAATGTAAGAGAGCTATTAGGACTACCATTCAATAATGATTGATACAATGGGCAATATATATTTCAAAATTTCAATGTGCATTTAAGTAAGGAAACTTCTCTAGACAATCATCATGTATTTCTTAAATGTGAATATGCATCCCAAATTTTAGAAGTTATTTTAAAGAAATATGGTGCATTTAGGAACTTGGTGATTGTTGGGGTAAAGAGGAATATATGATCATGCTAGAAGAGGCACTGATTAGGCTCATAATTGGCCAAGATTGCTTTGAATAAGGTTAAAACAAGGAGATACCCATGTTGATATTCACACCCTTTGGTCCACACCTACATTGGGATGGATTAAGCTTGAAATTTTGATGGGTAGCCAAGGGTAATCCTAGTAGGAGGAGTATGTTTATTAAGAGATGATAAGGGAAAACCTCTACCTATCTTAAAGCTTATGATTTTGGTGTCAAGAACAATAATATGGTAGATTCTAGGGCCATGATATCCAGGGCCTCAAGATGACTTGGAAACTAAACAAGATATCCCTTAGTGTGGAAGGAGATTCCAAGATCAACATTGATCATATGAAAAAGCATAGATGAAGCTTGTGGTTATTGGAAACTATTATATATTGGAAGATAGAAACTTGGTGAATACTTGTTTAAATCTATCTCCTTCAAACATATCAATGGGGCCACCCTAGGATAAGGCTTGTGTAATTTGTCCCACCACCCTAGGATAAAGTTTTTTAGTTTATTAGTAATTCTAACACTACTTCAAAACTTATTACTCTAGGGTTAGGGCCACTATAATTTTCCCTACCACTAATATATCTTAAGACACCTATTGGTTTATGTTTGATGTCATTGTAGTATATTAATTTTCCCTACCACTATTGATTGAACAAAACTATACCATATATATTAAGTACTCTAGCTCAATGATCTTAAGATTAATGAAATCAGGACTAACTATATCATCGTTATGCTTAGATACACCCAACATGCTAATCAAGAACTTAATTACCTTCACAACCCTATTAGCATTGTATCACTCCTATTAGGGAGTGGACTTGAATGGGGCCAAAAGATTCTTTACCTCTTACGGTTGTGACTTTGGGTTTGGCATGGTCAACTTGGAGAGGTTGTGTGGCATATCCCTATAAGAGGATGAAGGGTGATAGGAGGTTGTAGGATGGCTAAAAGCATTCACATGACGATAATGTTCAAGTTTAAATTTCAACATATGCATCATGGAGACCTACAAGGTTCTCTTGTTCAAAAGGTTCATCATATTCTAGACAAGGAACTCACAATCATTGGTACCAAATTCAAGACCTCCTATTACAAGTCTCCATATATAGCTTTAAACATAACACCTATAAACACAAAATTTATAGGGCTTGAATACAAGCCCGCCTCCTAGTTAGGAGACTTCCAAATAATTGGTGAACTCACATGCAATAAGGGAATAACACATGCATACAAAATATGTAGAAGAAATCCCTGTAGCATGACTCGTGATTAATTAAAGTTAGGGTTAGGGTTTCAATTAGGATCAGGCTTAGGGTTAGAATTGAGGTTAGGGTTAGAATTAGAATTCAAGGGTTGCTAAATTAGGGTAAGTATTAGAGCTACAATTATGGTTTGGGTTACGGCTAGAGTTAGGGTTACAATTACAATTACAAGTAGCTCGTTAGGGTTGGGGTTAGGGCTAGAGTTAGAGTTACAATTACAATTACAATTACAAGTAGAGTTAGGGTTAGGGTTATGATTAGGGTTATAATAAGGGTTAGGGTTTGAATTGCATATAGAATTAGGGTTAGGATTAGGGTTAGGATTAGGGTTAGAATTAGTGTTAGGGTTAGGGTTGGAATTGCATATAGAATTAGGGTTCAATCTAGCTAGAAATAGATAAATTAGTCAAGATGGTTCTAGCTCAATTTTGTTTCCTATTTCCTAGAAAATGCAAAACTAGTTATTGTTTTCTATTTAGTTGTTAGTCCCAACTCTTTCCTTTTAAGAAGTATATCAAATCTAATGTAGTAGTAGATACTTCTACATATACAAGTTTCTGTTAGGAGAAAATATATTTTGCTAAATATATTTAGAGTTGTCTATAGTGTGTTCCAGGGTAATCAAATGATGTAAGTCACAATTTAGAGGGTTGAGGGATAAGTTTGTGTTGAGTCTATAGGACATGTTTTCTTACATAGACCGAGCTCCATAATCTAGGTGTCTCCATGTCTAACTCAAATGTTTCAACTTGGTCCATATTATATCCAGATTAATGATAAAATTATATATATATATATGGCTATGCACAAGATCCATGACCATATCAATGTTTGGTAGAGAAAAGTTATCTAAGTTGGGGTAGATCCTTTTTTGATGTCTCAAAAGTTAGTGCAAACATGAATTCCCTTAGTTTTCTTGTTAACTAAGACCACATTAGATCTACCCATTTAGGATAAGTAATAGTCTGAATGAACCCTGGACATCCAAGAGTTTATACAATTCTTCTATGACCACGAGGGCTACTTGGGGGTGCATTTTGTGTAGCTTTTATTGAATAGGTTTGGCATTGAGGTGAACCACAAGATGATGCATGACTTTAAAGATGGAGTCTCAAGGCATAGATCACCATAAGACCACATGAAGAAATCAATGTAATATTTAACATGGTGACATGGTTATATATGCCTTCTTTGATGTCAAGGTCCAGTGGAGCTACTATCTTAGAGAGTTTAGGGTCCAAGCTTCTATTCACAGGTTGATGTTTATAGCATGTCCTCAACAAGGAGAGGGGAGTCATGTCTTGTATCTAAGTGGTATCTAATGGAAGGTGAAGTTTGTCAAATTGAGGAGCTCTTGGGAAGTGTCCATTTTTATTGTATCATTTTAATCAATCACAAGTTTCTTCTTATATAGATTGTTGCTATTCTGCCTAGACTAGGGTGCCTCAGGACTAAAGGGTTCTTTCTTTCTCTCCAAAATAAGCATATATGTAGGTGTTAAGTATGGTGGAAAAGTCTTTCTTATGATTACAATGGGGATGTGGTCTTGACACTTCATAAGTTTCATGATGGCTTCATCATTTTGGATGTGATAAATTGGTTTTATTATGGTTTGTTGTAATTTTTTTACATGATAGTTAGCTATTCAATAATGCCTTTAAAATACAATGACATACATTGTTATAAGTAAATTTTATAAAAACCAAATATATATATCATCCCAATGCTATATAATTTTTGACAGTTTGTTCAAAATCTCTCCTTTCATATGATACAATCGTTTCAAAATTTCAATTGCATTTTCCAGCTAAAATGTTTAAATACAGCTATTCAACACTCAAATTGAACTCAAATTTTGACAGTTTGTTCAAAATCTCTCCTTTCATATGATACAGTATTTTCAAAATTTCAATTGTATTTTACAGCTAATGTTTAAATATAGCTATTCAACACTCAAAATGAACTCAAATTTTGACAGTTTGTTCAAAATCTCTCATTTCATATGATACAGTATTTTCAAAATTTCAATTGTATTTTACAGCTAAAATGTCTAAATATATCTATTCAATTCTCAATTTTAAACATAATTTTGACAGTTTGTTCAAATTCTAACCTTTTATTTGATACAGTCTTTCAAAATTTCAATTGTATTTTACATCTAAACTATCAAAAATCAACTACTGATTTCATAAACCCTAAACCCTAAATAACAATTCAAAATTTAAATTTTGATTGTATTTTACATCAAAACAAACAAGGGAAGCCTAAAACAATTCATGGGTAATTTGTAGAAGTGGAAAAATCCACTTACCTGGTGGCTGGATGGTCTCTGAACTCGGGATCCCATTTTCGCTTGTCCCCTGTCACTGTTGAAAATGGGATCTCTGCCGTTTTTTTAAAAATTTAATACTTTTTAAAAATGGGATCCCGTTTTATAAAACGGGATCCCGTTATATATAACGTGATCCCGTTATATCAAACGGGATCCCATTTATAACGGGATCCCGTGTTTTGAAACAGGATCCCGTTTCTGGCTTCTAGGTTCGGGATCCCGTTTCTGGCTTCTAGGTTCGGGATCTCAGGAAAAAACGAGATCGCGTTTTTGGTTCTAGGCTCGGGATCCCGAAGCAAAACGGGATCCCGTTTTTGGTTCCCCAATTTCGGATTTTTTTCTAACTCCGAAACTTCCACCTTAAGTGGACACAACTTCTTGCATTTACCCCGGGGTCAATGTATGAGGTGGATGTTGTGGGAGTGGTTTTTGTAATAGCCGTGTTGTATGGGTAGAAAGTGTGGTCATGGCCTTCTAAGAAACTGCAGTATTAGAAGGGGTGGGGGTCAGCATAGATAGTTACTTCTGTGCCATTGTGAGGGAATTTTAGACATTGGTGGAATGTAGAGGGGATGCCTTGCATGGCATGGATCTATGGTCGGCCAAGAAGAATGTTGTAAGGGAGGTCAAGATCAAGAACCTGAAATTTTTTTTCCATTATCTTTTGTCCTACTTAGATAGGGAGCTTGATATTACCCTCAGATAGTCGTTCAGTGTCATCATATCCCTTGATTGTTATGCATTCACTGGTGTCCACAACCACATCCGGGTATCCCAAGTGTTTAAATAGTTTTAGAGTGCACAGATTTAGGATGGAGACACCATCTATTAAGACTTTTTTGATGATATGTTTATGGATGCGGACTTTGATATGCAATGCATCATTATGTAAGTTCTTGGAAGCGGGAAGATCCTTTTCAAAGAAGGTGAGATGATGGGGTGAGGCGATATGGCCCACCATGGCTTGGAATTGATCCACGTTCACGTTGGTGGGAACTTGGGTTTCCAAGAGAGCCTTGTCGAGGACTTCTTTGTGGACAGGTAACGTGCAAAGGAGCTTGAGGATAGAGATTTATGCAGGGGTCTTTCCTAGACGATCTAGGAGGTGGTACTTATTGGCAGGTGATGGGCGAGTAGCTAGATGATTGGGTTGCAGGTTTGACGTGGATGGAGGTGTTTGAGCAGCGGTAGGGGCTGTGCGAATGGATACACGGCCATGATGGGTTGTGACGGCACAATCGGGTGCTTGAGCACAAATGGTGATTGTGTTGATATAGTTGGATGACTGTTCTATCTATCCTACAACAAAATCATAGGATGCAGGAGGTGGGGTGATGTTGTAGGCTTGATTAGAAGATGAGGCTTTGTTATGATTAGGTAGCGGATCCTTGTAAGCTCCCAAATTAGCATTGGGCAATGGTTGGTTGCTTTGCTCAAGATTGACTTTCTTCTGATCTATGTGGTCTTATACACAATGTTTTAACTTCATACAATCAGATGTCTTATGGCCCACAATATGATGGTAGTCACAACAGTCATTTTAATTGTACCACGCGGCTTTGAATTCACTTTCTTGGTGGGGTTTAACGAGTGGGAGAGTTATTAAACCACTCTTTAGACATCTATCGAAGATATCTTCGATTGGTTCCCCTAGGGGTGTAAATTATCTCTGAAGTTTGCTTTGCTTAGGTTGACCTTTTGGCAAATTTACATTGGCGGTGTATGTATTTGAGGGTGCTTGATTCTATACATGTTGGACAACCTTCACATCGATGACACCGTCATTCAGGGTGTTTTTGTTCTTTCCTCAAAAGTGTGATTTTTCGTTTGATTGTGTGTTGTTTGTATTGGGGACGTTTATGTTGACCTTGTTGTTGTTGTTGTTATAGGGCTTGTTGTCATATAGTTTGATCGAGCCCTTGGCGATAAGGGCTCTTTCGATGGTTGTACCTTTGTCAATGACTTCTTCGAAGGTAGACACGGAAAGGATTTGTAGATTCAACCCCATTTCTTAGTTTAGATAGTCACGAACATGGTGACTAATTGCTTCTCGGGAATCAACCAAGGGAGTTTGCTTGCTAAGCCTCTCTACCGCTGCAAGAAAGAAGCAAAGGATTCTCTACTCTTTTTTTTTGTATTGCAAAGGTCTGTCATGGATATTTCATGTTTGAAATTATAGAAGTGTTTGACAAATTTTTTCATGAGCTTAGGGAAAGACCTAATGCTTGGGGGAAGATGTGCAAACCACTCAGCGGCTTGACCATCGAGGCTCCTTGGAAATAGTCTCATTAGATATGTATCATTGTTCAAGACTTCTAGGCAATCAAGGTAGAACTCCCTAAGGTGATCCCTAGGGCCTCCCTTTCCCTTATACTTATCAAATTTGGGTGTTTCAAAATTTTTGGGAAAAGGGGGCATGTGTAGTGTTCGATCAAATGGATAGGGACAAATATCCTCAAAAGAATAATGTTTGCACTTTCCCCCAGTTTGCAAATCATCTACCTTTTGGATCAAAGTTTGTACTATGCTTGTTAGGTCTGGGGTTGGTGGTGGTTGTGGGGTGTAGGTTTGTCGAGTGATGAGATGTTGGAGGTTGGGCAGGATATGGTGTTGATTTGTTTGATTTGGATTTTGGTAGGTAGGATTGTGATTTTGGGGGATCGTGTTTTGATATTGTGGGATGGTGTTTTAGTTTTGTTGGGCAAGGTATTATTTGTAAGCGTGGATTTATTGAACATGGGTTGGCATTATGTTGTCTTGATGATGCCGCAGGGTTTGTTACATACGTGAGATGGGATGGGTTGGTTGTGTTGTGAGGGGGTTGTGAAAAGAATTGTCTCATGTAGGCTATGGTTTGTGGGTTGAGTTGAGGCATGCTTGTGGAAGCACTAGCATGCATGGGGCTGCTTTGGATACCCAAGGTGATTTGGGGAATGGAAGGGTTTATGTTGGTTATGGTAGTGGATGTTGTTAGACTTAGGGCACACAACTGAGAGGGGGGGTGAATTAGTTGTCCAAAACTTTCTCTTAATTACACACTTAAATCCTCTTAGTGATTAGTAGTATATTAATCATGAAACATAATGTACTTAAATCAAAAGCAGAAACACATCAATATATAAGACACCAAGATTTTGACATGGAAAACCTGGTTAAGGGAAAAACCACGGGGTGATTAACCCAAGATTGTATTCTTTGTTAGAAGAATATAAAGAACAAAATGGCACATGAAAATTAGGGTCACTACCCAAGCACACTGCTCACAAGAGGCTCACTGCCTACAAGAGACACACTGTCTACAAAAGAATAAGTATCACATACTTGAACTGGAAAATAGCATCTTCATCATGCTTGAATCAGTTCCATTGAAGCTCAATACTTCTACTCTGCCTTACGCTCTCCTCCTTGCTACCACTCTCTCCTCTCCATATGGACAACTTTGAAATGACTTTGCAATCCCTTATTTATACAAGACATCAGCCAAGGAAAGATCATCAAAGTCGGCAAACATCCACAAGAACATCCGTAGGAAGTGTAACTCATCTGGTCGGCCAATCACAGAAAGAACACCATCATCTGGAAGTTATTCTTCAATTGCGAGCTCCAACTCCAATGCGGACCACCAACACAAACTAGACATGATCTAAAGACCACCACAAGCTTGCCTAAATTACCAAGAACATTCACACTTCATCTACTTACTAAAATCCTTCTCTCCTTCATCTGGAACCTCAAGAACACAGTCTATCATCACTGTCACAAAAGAATAGATGCTTGTGAACCTTCAAACTATGAACCAATCAAGTTGACATTCCTCAAGGACATCCTCAACACTCCCTCAAATCTACAGAATAGGACAATACATTTTTGGATCTCACCGTACCTTTCTATAACACTCTGTCACCTTTGAATACCCACCGGAACCGGTTTTACTTGAGCAACCACTTCTTCATATATTCATGCAGACCTCTGAGATCTCTATTGGACCACCTTGAGACACATATCTACAAACCCTTTAAACCGCATCCTCTAATCCTCAACCTAGCTTGGACTTTTACCTTATTGTCATCACTGTTCTTCACTGTTCCTGATTGAGACTAATTTTCTCAATATCCCCAGCACACAGCTCATCCAATCCTTATCATTAATGCAATAGGAGTATGTTGACATCAATGACAACACCAGTTAGGCCCATACTTGCAACAATCTCCCCCTTTGTCATTGATGGCAACATATGATGTGAAAAACTGTTTTAATCACCAAGACAAGAACTCCTCACTGACACAACTCCCCCTATCAGCAACACCCATTCACATGTCTTCTCTCCCTTTACTGCTCCCCCTTTGATTAGCAACCACTTGTTTTTCACATGTCTTCTCTCCCCCTTTGACATCAATGGCAAAGGGCACATACTTGCAAATCCACTGCTTCAGAATCATATCTGCTACTCCCCCTGAGTAGCAGCTCCCCATCATCAATCCGGACCACAAGATGTGACTGTGATATCCACCAGACTGATGCACATCAGTGCACCTTAGTTCATCACCGAATGGGCAACAACCCCTAACTTCTCCCTGAGATACTCAAAAGATTCCTTAGGTAGAGGTTTAGTAAAGATGTCTGCAATCTAGTCCTTGGAAGGTACAAACTCCAATATGACTTCATTCTTGTTCACTTGCTCTCTCAAAAAGTGAAACTTGATGGATATGTGTTTAGTCTTTGAATGCAACATCGGATTCTTAGATATATTTATTGCACTTGAATTATCACAGAAGATTGTGATAGGTTCCTCATACTCCACTTTGATATCTCTTAGCATCTACTTCATCCACAAAACTTGAGTGCAACTACCTGCTGCTGCAATATATTCTGCTTCAGGTGTAGACAGAGATATTGCCTCTTGTTTCTTGCTAAGCTACGAAACTAATCTCTTCCCCAAAAAGAATGCTCCACCACTGGTACTCTTCCAGTCATCCACATCTCCTGCCCAATCAGCATCTGTATATGCATGAAGAGAGAAATCATGATCTCTATGATACCACAGACCATACTCAACTATCCCTTTTAGATATCTAAAAATCCTCTTGATTGCCATGACATGAGATTCTCTAGGATCAGCCTGGAATCTAGCAACAAGACCAATAGCCTGCATAATGTCTAGTCTAGTTTGAGTGAGATACAATAGTCCTCCAATCATTGACCTATACTTTGTCTGATCTACCTTAGGAGAGTCATCATCTTTGCTTAACTTACATCCGGTTGCCATGGGAGTATTCATTGGCTTTGAATCTTCCATCCCAAATTTCTTCAACAATTCTTTCACATATTTGGTCTAAGAAATGAAGATTCATTTCTTTGTTTTAGTGATTTGCAGACCCAAGAAGAAATTCATTTCACCAAGCATGGACATCTCAAAATCACTTTTCATTTGATTTGCAAAAGTTTTACACAAACTATCTCTTCCTCCAAAAATGATATCATCAACAAACACTTCAACAATTAGGATGTTTTCATGATCAATTTTGAAATAGAAATTACTGTTAGCAGTACCTTTGTTGAAACCAATCTTGAAAATATGCTTATCCAATCTTTCATACCATGCTCTTCGGGCTTGCTTTAGTCCATACAGTGCTTTCTTCAACTTACAGACCATATCATCATGATCAAACAATTGAAATCCATCCGGTTGCTCAATGTATACTTCTTCTTCCAAGTCACCATTTAGGAAAGCAGACTTGACATCCATCTGATACACCTTGAAATCCTTGAAAGTAGCAAAAGCAAGAAATAATCTGACTGCTTCAATTCTTGCCACCGAAGCAAAAGTTTCTTCAAAATCAACTTCTTCTATTTGAGAGTAACCCTTGTAGACCAATTTGGCTTTATTTCTGATTACTTCACCATCTTCATTTAGTTTGTTCTGGAAGACCCATTTGGTTCCAATCACATTTTTGTTTCTAGGTCTGGGAACAAGATCCCAAGTGTGATTTTTCTCAATTTGCATCAACTCTTCCTCCATTGCTTTAGTCCAGTTTTCATCTTTGCAAGCTTCATTCACTGTCTTAGGTTCAATTTTTGAAATCAGACAATACTCATCTGAGTTTTGAGCAATTTTCCTTCTTGTTTGTACACTTTTGCTTTTATCACCTATGATCTGATCTTCAGAGTGATTCAGTCTTACATACCTAGGCACTCTGGGAGTTACTTGCATTTCTGCTTCCTGATCAGGCTCATTCAATCTTATCTCTTCTTCCTGATTTACCAGATTAATCTAGATCTGAATCTCAAAAGAGGCTTGGGTTCCTTGAGTCATAACACCATTCTGATCATCTTCTTCATATTCATAGAATCTTGAGGGTTTTTCAATTCCTTCATCAACCTTCACATTTGTACTTTCTATCATCTTTCTCAGTCTCTTGTTATAACACCGGTATGCTTTGCTTTGAGTAGAGTAACCCAAGAATATTCCTTCATCACTTCTAGCATCAAACTTTCCTAGATCTTCATCTCTTTTGATGTAACATTTTCTACCAAATACTCTAAAATACCTCATAGTAGGAGTGATACCAAACCAAGGTTCATAAGGAGTCTTACCGGTATTGTTTCTGATTTGAACTCGATTGAGAGTATAGAATGTAGTGCTGACGGCTTCTCTCCAATAGATCTGAGGAACATTTGCTTCCATCATCATTGTCCTAAATGCTTCCTGGATGGTCCGGTTCTTTCTGTCAACTACTCCATTCTTCTATGGGGTCCTAGGAGCAGACAACTGTCTCTTGATTCCATCTTTCTCACAGAACACTATAAACTCACCGGATGTGAATTCTCCACCTCCATCAGACATCAGACACTTCAATTTTAATCCGGTTTCATTCTCTACCATAGCCTTGAATATTTTGAATTTCTCAAGAGCTTCTGATTTCTCTTTTAGAAAGGTTACCCACATCATCTGAG
The DNA here is from genome assembly GCA_027924645.1 of Cunninghamia lanceolata. Lineage (NCBI taxonomy): Eukaryota > Viridiplantae > Streptophyta > Pinopsida > Cupressales > Cupressaceae > Cunninghamia > Cunninghamia lanceolata. The sequence continues at coordinate 3,347,689 of BSBN01001019.1, forward strand.
AATAGTCATCAATTAGTAGCATGAAGTATCTATCACCTTGAATACTCATGATTCTTGCCAGACCACAAAGATCAGTACGAACTAAGTCCAATAATCTAGTAGAAGATAGTTCCTTACTTTTGAATGTGACTCTGCTCAGTTTATCCAACTGACATTCTTTGCACAAGCTGTTAGAAGGTTTCACCAATTTTGGAAGATCTCTTACAGCCTGAGTATTGCTTATCTTGATGATATTATCAAAATTCACATGACACATCCTCCTATGCCACAACCAACTCTGATCAATTTGAACAAATAAGCAACTTTTACCAGTACCAACCACGTGAAAGATATTACCTTTAGTTTGAGTACTGGATGCAATCTCTATTCTGAAACTTTCAAAGATCTTGCATTTTCCATTCTTGAACCAGAGATCATAGCCTTTGTCCACCAACTATCCAACACTGAGAAGATTGTGCTTCAAACCTTCAACATACAGTACATTACCAGTTTTGTTCCTTCCATCAAGAGAAATAGTTCCTCTACCTCTAATTCTACCAGCAGAATTATCACCAAATTTTACCACTCCTCCTTCATACCTTTCCAAATCTATGAACTTATTTTTGTCACCTGTCATATGGTGAGAGCAACCACTGTCAATGACCCAATCATCCTTTTCTTCAACTTGGGCAGCTAGAGCTCTTTCCACAGTCTTATGATTGACAGATATAGAGGACATTGGATCTTCTTCCTTGATGGCAATGAACACCCATTCATTTTCGGATTTGTTTCCTATCTCTGATTCATCATCTGCTACTCCTTCATTATCATCATCTTCATGTACATAATAACAGTTCTTTTGGAACCTTGGCTTGTTAGGATTTTGCCTTGAAAACCTTTCTGGACTCCTTGAGGCAAAATGACCAATCTTATTGCAGTTAAAACACTTAAAAGGTAATTTTCCTTCATACTTACCGGATCCTGTTGGCAGCCTCTTTGTAATAAGGGCTTCAAGTTGAGCAGTTTCTACTTCTTCTTCCAAATCTTTTCTTACTCTTTCATACCATGACAGCTTCCTTGATGAATTCTCTCCCGGATCAAACCTTTGTTTACCTTTGACATAGGCACTGGCTTTGAATGCAGATTCAGTCTTGGGGGGGTCATCTCCAAACTCTATCATTTCAAATGCAGCCAATTTTCTAGCCAATTGATCTCTTGTGATAGTTGTATGGGCTCTGAATTCTTCAATGGTAGCAACCTTGATTGTAAGAAGCAGGAAGGGATATGAGAATTTTGCCAACAATCTCATCTTCATCCAAGACTCTGCTAGCATTTCTAATTTCACAAATGAACTCATTTACTCTTGACATACAAGTAGTGATGTTTTCATCTTCTCTCATCTTTAGATTTTTGAATTTTCCTTTCGGACTTGTAACCTTGCACTTTTGACATACTTGTCTCCTTCATGCAAAAGTTCCAGTTTTTGCCAAATCTCAAAAGCAGTTGGTAGCTCAATAACATTTGAGAGCTCTGAATCAAATAATGCACTTAGAAGAGCCTCTATAGTTCGTAGATTGTTTTCAGTGTCTGCGATTTCATTTTGGATTTTCAGACCACCCTATGGAGGTACATACTGTGTTGTAACCATGGTCCAGTATGTCATTCCCATACATCTCAAGTGACATTTCATGTGACCTTTCCAGAGATTAAAATTGGTTCCATCAAACTTTGAACTATCCTTCTTGTAAGACGACATCTTGGATCTCCTCAAGTGGTTAAGCTCTTTTAGAGGAACTTAGCTCTGATACCAATTGTTAGACTTAGGGCACACAACTGAGAGGGGGGGTGAATCAATTATCCAAAACTTTTTCTCAATTACACACTTAAATCCTCTTAGTGATTAGCAGTATATTAATCATGAAACATAATGTACTTAAATCAAAAGCAGAAACACATCAATACATACGACACCAAGATTTTGACGTGGAAAACCCGGTTAAGGGAAAAACCACGGGGTGATTAACCCAAGATTGTATTCTCTATTAGAAGAATAGAAAGAACAAAATGGCACATGCTAATTAGGGCTCACTGCCCGAGCACACTGCTCACAAGAGGTTCACTACCTACAAGAGACACACTGTCTACAAAAGAATAAGTATCACATACTTGAACTGGAAAATAGCATCTTCATCATGCTTGAATTAGTTCCATTGAAGCTCAATACTTCTGCTCTGCCTTACACTCTCCTCCTTGCTACCACTCTCTCCTCTCCATATGGACAACTTTGAAATGACTTTGCAATCCCTTATTTATACAAGACATCAACCAAGGAAAGATCATCTAAGTCTGCAAACATCCACAAGAACATCCGTAGGAAGTGTAACTCATCTGGTTAGCCAATCATAGAAAGAACACCATCATCCGGAAGTTATTCTTCAATTATGAGCTCCAACTCCAATGCGAACCACCAACACAAACTAGACATGATCCAAAGACTACCACAAGCTTGCCTGAATTACCAAGAACATCCACACTTCATCTGCTTACTAAAATCCTTCTCTCCTTCATCTAGAACCTCAAGAACACAGTTTGTCATCACTGTCACAAAAGAATAGATGCTTGCAGACCTTCAAACTACAAACCAATCAAGTTGACATTCCTCAAAGACATCCTCAACACTCCCTCAAATCTGCAGAACAGGACAATGCATTTCCAAATCTCACCAGACCTTTCTGTAACACTCTGTCACCTCCAAATACCCACCGGAACTGGTTTTACTTGAGCGACCACAACTTCTTCATATCTTCATGCGGACCTCTAAAATCTCTACTGGACCACCTTGAGACACATATCTACAAACCCTTTAAACCGCATCCTCTGATCCTCAACCTATCTTGGACTTTTACCTTATTGTCATCACTGTTCTTCACTATTCCTTATTGAGACTAATTTTCTCAATATCCTCAGCACACAGCTCATCCAATCCTTATCATTAATGCAACAGGAGTATGTTGACATCAATGACAACACCAGTTAGGCCCATACTTGCAACAAATATGACGATGGGTTGGGAGATGGTAGGATTGGAGACATTAAAGGCAATGGATATGTTAGTGGGAATTGTAGATGTGGTAACATTAGAGTTTTTGGGAGTGGTAGATACAGTGTGGGTTGAAGTTTGAGAGACAGTAGGTTGGGTGTTTGACGTAGATGGTTGAGAGGATGTCATAGGATTGTTGTTAGATGTGGATGGTTGGGATGATCTCGTGTTATGGGGTGGTTGAGCACCAATTTTGAGGAGGTAATCGAGATATCTATTTGGATCCGACCTTAAGAATTTGTCAAGCATGTCCATGTTGTCGGGGTCTTGTGTAAAGTTCAAGATGTCTTGATCATCTTGGCTAATGGTGGTGATGTTTGGATGGGTGGTTGTGTTTGCAAGAAGTGGAAGGGGTTTTTATGAGGACCACATGTCAGCATATGGAAAACTGAGGGTATGTTGTATGCTTGTTGTCCAATTGGTATATTGTTCTCGTTGGTTTGAGGCATCCCTGTGCCCCCATTGTATCCAAAGTTTTCCATCTCTTGATTCTTCTTGTGTTGGGATCTAGTTATGGGCATGCAATTGTATGGATTTTGATTTTGAGGTGGATGAAAGATGGAGACCTTAGAGAATTTGGATTGATTTGGTGGACCCAAAGAGGATGTGGTGATGAAATGTGATGGGATTTAGAGATAAGAGGGTGTTCTTTTTACAAATCTAAAGGTAGAAGGAAATTATGATGTGGTTTAGATAGATTTTCACTTTTAAGAGATGAGTCTCAAAAGAGTTGCAACCTAAGGGTGGTAAGAGTGGATGATATTGATCTTCACAAAAATTTGGACCAAAATGATGGAAGATAAAATGGGGTTTGTTTGGGTATGATTTGGTGGAAGAGATTTTTGATGTTGATTTGGGGGATGAAACCTTAGATGAATTAGATGTTTGGTATCAGAGATTTGGATGATATTTTTGAAAATGGATTTGGAAGTCAACAGATGAGCACAAAGTGAGATCTAGTTTTGAGGTGTTGAACAAATGTATGTTTCTCTTTGTTTGGGGTAGACTTATGACCTTACACAAAAAGGGATGATTGTTCTACTTGAAAGGTAGACTAATGACTTATCAAGTAAAATAAGATGTGAAGGATGAAATCTAGATCTAGCTTTAGTTCAAGGATTGATTTTGATTTTGGATGTTGGTTGATGGCTTTGATGGATGTTTTGGATTTAGAAGATTTTGGATATGTTTTTGATGGAAGAAGAAAATGGATTTTGGGGATGATTTTGTAAATGGATGTTTTTTTGGTCTAAAAAGTATGCAAAGATCAATGGAGATGAGTGGATCATGGTATAGCAAGGGGTCCAATAATGATAATGATTAATTCTCTAAGGTCAAAATAGAGGTATGATTGGGAAACATTTCAGATCAAAATGGATGGGGTATTGACAGATTTTTGGGAAGGTGATTATGGATTATGGTTAGGCAGGTGCTAAAGATCACAAGAAAATTCTTCCAAGTTTTAGGCAAGTCAGTCTATAAATAACGCCAAAACTCAAGAGAAATGGTGCCAAAATAGATAGAGATAGCACTAAAATAGGCCAGTGTTGGTCAAAGGTCTAAAAAAGATGGATTTTGATGACAAATTTGGATTTTTATGGGTATGAAGTTTGATCAAATGATTTTTGTTGTTTCTTGGCAAGTTTTTTGAAAACACTTCAAACACAATAGAACACAAAAGCCAAATATTTGTTTGTGAAAAGATGTAAAGATTTTAACAAGTACTTTGCACAACCTAAGGCAAAGATAGGACAATACTTGTCGGATCCCTTGGCCATGCCTATTCAAAGCAGATAGCTTCAGGATCTTTGTAGCATTGGCTCCCCTCCACGGTACTCACTTCTCACGCTTACCAAGATCCAAGTTTCCCAAGGCTTGTACCCCAACCAAACCTTAGGATTGTCCCTACTATCTCTACTAAGAACCATGTGAATTGAGGCAGCTTCAAAGGTCCCACCTTTTGTACCAATAAGTAGAAGGATTTGGGCTACTAAAACAATGGTTCGTAGTAAGTGTATTTGGTCTGGTGGCCATACGTGCAGCAGTGCTACTCTCTGTTATAGAGTCTCCTAGCCTTCAAGGGTTACACCTTGAAGGTTTTGGGGGAGGTTGGTTGTTGGTATGACACAACAACACCTGTTGCTTGTAACTTTCATCACAAACAAATTATTTTATATAGCGGCTTGAAAGAGCTTGGCTTTAGCTTGTTGCCACTTGGGTCATTCCCACTTTTTGAAGTGGGGTGGAAGGCCCTCTAAAGGTTCAACAAAAGAAACACAAGCGCAAAAATACTTTTGATCCCCAAGTTCATATGAAGATGTGAGGGGAGAGCATACGTATTTTTAGGCTTGGGTCACACTAAACAAGGTTTGTTTTTAGCTCTTGGATTATGTTGGGGGTTATTTATGCAAGTGTTGCGAGAAGTTTTTGATTCCCAAGATCACCAATAGTGTGAGAGAAGAGCATACACTTTGACCACACAAACACTATCACAAAACACTTCACACAATTGTTTGTTTTCTTGCTTAGATGAGTGAAAATGCAATTTGTGGTTCCTTTTAAACCAATGAGTTATGATGCACGTTGTTGTTCCTTTTAAGCCAAAAATCAAAATGTTCCTAAATTTGTTGGCAAACACTTGTTAATTTTAGAGCACCAAAATCAAATATTTTCTACACTAAGGCACACAAGAATTCTTCTTTTATGAGCACCAATTGAAGTGTTTGTTTGTTGTTTGTTTGATCAATTTTAGTGCACTAATTGAAATGTTGTTTACACTAACATGCAAGGGTTCTTTTTATGAGCACCAATTGAAGTGTTTGTTTAATCTAAAGAAAAAACCCTACAAAAAACTATTAGAGGTTTCAGAATAATGGTCTTCGACGGACGATGATGACCTATAAAATAGATAGAAGGACCTTCATAGAACCTAATGTTAGTAGACAAAATAGCAATAAAATAGATCACATATGGTGTTAGTTTGACCTGAAATGGTGCTTTTGCCAACACACCAGACAAAATCTAACCACCGTAAACAATAGCGCTAATAATATATACAGATAGCGCTAAATTACAAGATAGCACTTAAATGGACTACAGACTGCGCTCAATACAGAAATAGCGCTACAGGATAATACAAAATGCACTAAAACTAATGATTGCACTAATAAAGACTAATTATAGCACTACTATGCATGAGTTTTAACTGTCTGGTCGTCTATGAAATTTGGCGTTGTTCTGGGTGTCGACGGTGCTGATACGGTTTTGAACTGGTCAAACCTGCAAAATATAAGTTCTCTTGACCAAATAAAGGATTAGATTGAGTCCAAGGGGTCTTGTTAGTCCTTCATGATGTCCAAGAGAGAAATTCTATCAATAAAATAGCCTAGTCAATAAACCCCTACACAAAATGAAAACAAAGCATGTATGTTGGATTTTAAGGCTATTTTGGTAGAATCTTCCCTTATCCTTGCATCAATCCTGCAAAAATTGAGGTCAAACAAAACAAACACCTACCAAAAGATCAACAAAAGACACAAGTGTGAGTCAAACAAAAATCAATAGGCCGTGTGAAAAAGGAGCCAATATAGTTTGCAAATGGCGTTGAAATGCACGTGAAATGGCGCTACTATGCAGGAAGATAGTGCTAGTCCTGCAAAAACATGCCTAAGCACAACAAAAACTCACACAAGATGTTATATTGAGACCTTGTGGGTCCCACTAGGCATGCCAAATGTGATTAGCGAAAACAAAATGAGATGAAAAATATAAAATAAAAGCATAAACAAGCCTTATACCTCACTAAGATTCACCAATCCAAGATAGGGTGGTAGAAGCATGCACCCAAGAGCTCCTAGATATACCCTAGATAATAGATTCAATGTGAAATGCTCAATCTAAATGCAACTCACAAACTAACTCAAGAGAATTTTTGGCATGATAACATTACTTAGAAATTGGATGATCAAATGGCTTGGAGGATGTTGTAATTATAGGCTTTTCGGAGAGATTTTGATCCAAGGGTGGAGATTCATTTAAGAGATCAATGGTGGAGGATGAAGACGATGTGGAGGGCCTAAATTTCATCTTGGAAAATGAAGGGGTGAGAATAAAGGTGAATTTTTAATTCATCTTGGGAAGAGGGGTCCATAAATGAGGTTGGGTGAGATGGATTATTTGTGAATTAAAAATTCACATGGGGAAGGGTAAAATAAATTTAAAATTTATTTGGGGAAGAGTGGATATTAATGAGTTATGACATGTGTAAGGGGTGTAAGAGGTATTTAATGAGGATTATGACAAATGTGTATTTAAAAATTAATTTATGTGGCATGGAAATCAATTTTTTATTCATGGGATGTGGGGAGAAATGTTAATGAGGGTTTGACCAAATTATTCAAGGTGATTAACCTAATTAATATAGTTGGAATAAATTAGTGGATGGATTAGTGAGAAGTTAAGATTGATTAAATAAGGATTTATTTAATCAATCCTAAGGCTAGGATGATATAGGCTAGGGTAAGCAATTAAATAATGACTATTTAATTACCTAGGGTAGGTATAGGTAATTAATAGGTTGAATTAATTAGTTAAACATGATTTAACTAATTAATTGGGTTTAGTAAGAAGGGGGAAATTAACCAAATAAATATTACATATTTATTTAATTAATTGGCTAAGGTTGAACTATTGAATTAATAAAATTAATCCAATTGTAGGGGATAAAATGATGAAAAATTAGGTGATGAAAGGATAATTAATTAAATAAAAATTTAATTAATTGTTTAGAAGGGAAAGAGGTATGTTGAGGGAGATCAGGAGTTGATTTAATGATGAAGACATTTTTAGGTGTCTACAGAAGGCTCATTTCATACCTTGCAAGAAGACAATTGATGCAGTGCATGTAGCTGACCTATTTTTCAAGGAGATTGTGAGATTGCATGGATTACCTAAGAGTATAGTTTCAGATAGAGATACAAAGTTTGTTGGATACTTTTGGAACACTTTGGAAGAAGATGAAAATAGATTTGAAGTTCAGTTCAACTTTCCATCCACAGACTGTGTTGGGTCTCAAAAATGCATGTTTTTAGACCACAAGAGGGTACCAGTCCCTTGATACATTTTGGCCAACTTAACAGGGTTTATATAATTGAAAACCCCCTACTCTTTAGGCTCTTCTAGGCCTAGGTGGGTGTACCTAAGTGGTAAAGTAGATTTAAAAGGCTAATGGATCCTAATTTAGGCAATCTACTCACTATGGCACACAAATGTGAGGTAGATGAAGAGCTTGATAACTAGTTCCTAATAAAAATGCTTGAAGTATCAAGAGTGTAAATTAGATTTGGATAAAATGTTCTAAAGTTGATCAGTGCTTAATCTATTGGGTGGATGGAGTCAAATGGGTAAATGATGATTATAGAGACAGATGTGTAGGATAAGTGAATTTATTTTACAGCTTAACTCTAACTTGTTGGGCACTTGAAATGTTTGGACTTTGTACAAACGTGTAGGTCTATAAGTTATTGTACTCTTTTTTAATAATCCCAGTGATATTCCCCTATTACTGCGATTTCATGAAAGGACTTTTAATTCTAAGCCTAAGGGAAACCAATCACAACAATTATTTTAAAAGGATTTTAATTAGGTTAGCAGGAACTGATCAAAATAAATTATCTGAAATGATATTTAATTCACTCCAACCAGAAACCAATCAAGATAACCACACACCAACAACAACTGTGTTGTGACAAATTATGAAAATTTGAATAACTTAAAAGAACCACTTTGGAGATAGTACAGTAGCATATAATCATGAAAATCAATCACAACAATTGAACACTAAACATAGATCACCATTCAAGAACAATCTGCTCCATTATATTTCTTCAAAATATATATAATAATTGCATAAGTCTCTGAAATATGGGAATGGATGCGCGAAATGGGTGCAATCTATCTTCTTACTAATGCCTCACCTAAAATGGAAATTGATAATATGATGATCTTCTCATTCCTACTTTTTTGACTTATATAGCTATATCTTGAAGAGGATGCACCTCTTCGTAAGTGTCTTTTGGAATTTTAATAATAATAAACAAATAACAACATTAAGCTCTAATGAGCCACAAATGAACTTGGGTGATATGATCTAAGTACCCTTGACTCAGGTATGTATTTGTATACTCCACTACATTCCTTGCCACGAATTCCATAGTGATCATTTTTTCCAAGTGTTCACAGGCCTCTCCTAGTGCTAGATCTTCAACTTTGGCTGCTTCCAAGGCTCCCTGCAATATCAATTCGCATTCTTTTATCCATTCATTTTGTCTTTTCAGATCTTTATTATCATGGAATAGTGCAGGCACACCCTCCTTTGAGGCATCAATCAACACCCTGGCATCTGTTTCAAGTTCCTCATTATAATCTTTATGTTTCTTGATCAGATCTTTAGTAGTGGTAATGGCCTCAGTATCAGAAGTGTTCCTATTTTCTATTTCTTGAAGCTTTTCATGGAGCCTGTCATTTATCCTTTTATGCTCTTGGATAACAGTGTGATTCTTAGAATGAGTAACCGAAAACGTGTCCATCTAGACCATCATATTAGTGTATCTCTTTTTGAATAGTGTAGACATTGTATCAAACTTGGCTTGAACTATTTGAGAGCTCATCTGTAATACCTCACTCTTACCTTTTATTTGGGAGATTTCTCCTTGAGTCAACATTCTGGTGGGTTCTTTGAAGGCATCCTTGACTATATCTCTCAGAAAATCATCTTCCTTACACATCATTTCACTGTTCAATTTATACATGTCCCATTCTTTAATCAACATCTAAATATGTGCCTTGTTTAGTTTGGCTACATTAATGCCAATATCTGTTGTAACCACAGGATCAGTCTCACCCACTTTTAATGTCATTACATGACCAAATGCTTTTTATGTGTCAATAATAGCAAGCTTTGTATGTGGGGGGTATAAGGCCCAAATCATGATAGAATTCTCATCAGGATTATATCTTGATCCAGTATATACTTTTGTTACCCCTTCTGGACTGAGCTTGTGTTTTGCATCACCATTATGTAAAAAACTATCAAAAACTAAAGCATAACTTAAATCCAAACTAGGAAAGATCATTACACCAGACTCCTCTAATAATTTTTTTCCTCTTTATGGAGTCATATTTTTCATTTCATTTTCTACATCCATTTTCAATGTATTCAACAGTTGTCTCTCATTGCTTGGTGTAAAATCTGCAACTAATTCACTTATTTATTTTCCTTTGTGTTTGTACAACAAAGATTTAAATTTAAGAGACTAAATGAAATTGTCATCTGAAACAAAAGATTTATAAGCCAATTGCCTGGCATCTGTGTCAGATGTTTCCCCAGCTTCTTGTTCTCTGATTGGTGGCCAATATTCTTAAATTCTCATCTTGGGGATCTTACTGGGTTGGCTTTGGGTTTTATCTTCATCAAGAGATTCCTCACTATTAGAGGATATCACCTTTATTTCTTATATCTCCCACATTTTCTATTCAACCTCTCGATTATACTCATCAGTTGTCAAATCAGCTTCTGCTTCTTCAAGGTTCCTGATGATATCACCGTGAGGGTATGGTATATGAATATATCCACTTAAATTTTGTTTCTTTCTTGAAAAATCAATAAAACCTTCAAGATCAAATCCTTTCCTTGGTGCTGCTCTCTTCATATTGAAGTGTGACAATTTATCGAAAATAAGATCATATCCTTCTTTAGAAACTACAGTAAAATCCCCAAAACATAATGTGTTGGGCATGAATGATTGTTTGTCATAAGCACTTAGATTCATAACATTAGAATAATCTAGCTGCCTTACAATCTCTAGATATGCAATTCTATATGGCATAATCTTGGGCAATAGAAAAGGTGTATCTCCAAAACCATAAACTCTAATCATCGTGGAGTCACGGAAGTAGTACCAATCACCTCAATTATGGTTCACAGTTTGTGGTCCATCGAAATCTTTGGGCCTTAAAAACCTTTTAATCTCATTAGATAACGAATAATCACATGGATGACCATAAAATCTGTATAATGTTTTGACAAAGAACTCTTCAAAATGCACATAATTAGAATTTACAAATCTACTATCCCAAATGGAAGTCCACAATTGTATTGGCAGTGACTAACCATCTTTATCCAATTGTGTAATTCTTAATTCGTCTAGACACATACCTAACTCCTATCCATAGCATAGTACCATATGCATAAGAGAAGAATAATGTTTGAAGCACATTGTGGGAGAACCATTTTTTATAGCTGTTAACCCTGAGTCAATTCCTCTAGAAATGTGAGAAGCGTAATCAAAATCCCTTGCATTGTGACACTGTATATTAGCAGCAATAACCATTGGCCCTAGAGACATGAATTCAGGGACCTCTATTCCCAACACTTGACCTACTGTGTAGTAGGTATATTTCAAATAGGGCTCAAACAGTTCAACATGAAAGGGAGGTCCATTATCATCCTCAAGTGGTACTAGGTTTCCATTTTCTCTAGGCCTATGTAATGGTAATCTCTAACCTTTGTAGGTGGTGTCAATTCTCTAGTACTCTTTTTCTAAATCCTCATGGACAATAGGTTCATCACATGTGTCATCTAGGCTGAAAACTTCACATAGTACAATTTTAGACACATGTATAAAAGGTTCTCCTTACAGGTTGCAAATAGCTTTAAGATTCAGGTTATAGTGGTTGGCCAAGAGTTTTATAAGATCCAAATTTACGAAGACATCAGTAACAACTAGTTTTCCCAAATTAAGATTCCAAGGGTTGTAGACTAGTTCAAATCTATTTCTCTGATAGTAATAAAACATAAATAGTTCATATCCCCTAATGGGGGTCTGCACAATTCCTATATGTTTGTATTTGTCTTCTAATCTCTCTACATCTGCCCTCAACTATGCAGACCTCCTAGCTTTTGGTCCTAAACCAGGGAATTGATTGATAAGGTCTTGATTCAGTTTTTGTTCTTGTCCCTAGACATCCCTCCCTATTTTAGTTTTTTGCTTCTTGCTTTTGGGCTGACTAGTTTCACCTAATTGTTTCTTATTTTTTGTTTTCACTGGACATTCCATTCTATCTCTATATAGAATGGAATTATAACTTATCAGTAGCAGGGAGGACTTGTATGCTTACTTGTATGTTCCTGGCATTCTGAATTCCTCAACTTCTACTCAATTCCCTGTTTTCTCTACTGCAACTCTTAAAAATTCTTTTTGGTTTAATCCTTTTTGATTCAGAAAGGTTCATATAAGGTTTTGTTTATGTGGCGATTAATGCCTTCCACTGGAAATGAATGCAGTAGGTTTCTAAGATTTTAAAATATCAGAGCGATACGATGTCATTGTATTGGTGAAACTCTTCTAGTCTCATGTCAATCTATGTGTTTCATTTAGCGCCATCTTTTGTTTATACTTTCATAAATGATCTCCAAGACCAGCCAGATCTCTTTTTGATACAGAAGTGTTGCTTTAGATCTTTAATTCAATTAGGAGGATGTCTTAATTTTCTTGCCGATATGACCGCCTTTCATCTTATTTTCAATTCAGTGTTTCAGGGAGAACATCACCAAGTCTGCCTGATATCAAGGTGATCTGGACTGTCAGGAACACTTTTAGGCATCACCCAGTGTCTTATCGACAAATGACCTCATTTATATCTTCATTGGGCTGACATGTACTATCGCTAAGAAAATAGGATGCCATCCTGATGTTCCTAGTCTCCTCGATATGTTTTTTCTATAGCTTTTGTTCATTGGGATGCATCGGTGGGACTCTTGCCAAAGCCTTTCAATTCTTTCTTATTAGAGTGACCTATATAGTCAGTAAGATATGGAAAACCCACTCTGATCACATATATCATTCTGATAGAACTATTGTCCTGTCTTATCCATGGGAGTATATATATCTCTTGTCGAAACTATATCCATTGGTATGACTCTTGAGATCAGCATGACTTAAAAATTTTCATTCTGACTTTCTTTATTTTGCCAATGAGTCTTTTATCAGTGAAACATTATGTAATGTCTTCCTGATTATGCGCACTTGTTATCCTTTTGAAACTTTTGATTGCTGGGACTTCATTTATGTCTTCCTGATATGCATAAAGTGTTCAATAAAGAACTATAGCTTGTTTGATCGGCAAGACATGCACATGATCTTCCCGATAAAGATCAATTTGATGTAGTCATAGTAGGAGGGTTCATAGAATGAACTATTCAGACTGTGCAGCAAGAGTAAACATAATGGAAGCAACTCAAAGAAATAAAGCAAATGCGGATTTAGTCCTTTAGTATATCATAGAATTTAAATAGAAGCTGGTCGGCATCATGCAGGCTTATAATTAGGGCTCAAAGGCCTGATTTCAGAATATCAGAATATGCACAAGATATAGCTTTGAAGCTCCTTTGAGAAAAATCCAAACTATCAACTATCACTATGTTATGAACTACTTTCCTAGGGATCTATTACATCAATTTATATCATCTTCAGATCAATAGATTCCTCTGCGTCAGCTAAGGAAGGTCACAAACTCCAATGAAAAGTTGTAACGTGTACACAGATAGGTCAGACCTAAATGCATAGAACACTTCCTCAAATGAATGGAATAACGTGTGGATCTCCGGGAGAGGTCGGCCACAAACCAAAGATCATTGAATGATGTGTCATTAAGATCCACAAGCCTTCTCCTTCAACTGATTGTCTGAGACTGTTAGGATGCTCTGCTCTGAGAAAATAGTTGATCTTCTACTAGTGATATCCTTCCGATAACTAATCCAAATGCTCTAAATTTTGGATATGATGTAGATGCTAAGTCCAGATTCGCAAGGTGTGAAATGCAACTACGGCCAAATACTAGACCAAAAGTTGAAACTGCTTCTGACTAAACTACCTGAATTGAACTGGAAAATGAAACAAACTAAACTACAAACAAACTAAAATGCAAATGTTTTTGGTTGATGCAAGATTGCTCTTGAACCAGGGATGCTCCTGCATTAGACATCTAGGGTTTTTGAAAAAATGAGTCCCTCACTTTGCTGGGGCTAAGGGAGAACCAAAACAGTCCATCTCAGCCTGAAAAATCCATGATGAATCTTCTTCCAGTCTACCTTTCCACTTCACAAGATATTCTTTGTATTATCTTCCTCTAGTGTTGCGTCCAACTATGCTATCCAAAATGTCTTCAATTTGCCCCGGTGCTTGTTATGGTAAGTGTTTCTTCAAGTCTAAAAGAAAGCTAGGTGTGCGGAAACGCTTCCTACACTAATCTATTGAGGAGAGGGCTATGCAAATTCAACTTTATCCTAACTATTACAGCAATGTTTAACCATTAACATGAGATATTGCAGCCAAACATAAGAACCAGAAAGTAGACAGAAGAAGAGAGACAAAGATTTACAGTGGGGAAAACCCTTATCGGGTGAAAAACCCCACACTCAGAAACCTGCACAATGTATTAACAAATCTGAAAGTTGTTTACAATACACTTGCAATGCAAGCTTCAATGGTCTTTGACACTTGTGTCTAGAGTCAATCCAGCAGCATAACAATACCTGTAAACCTGTGATACAAACTCCATCTCCAAGCACCTGTATCAATAGGAAATACAACACAATATTGGACCTTTCTTGGAATGGACATCCAACATGGCTTCATGGACCAAAACCCACACCCAAGGACACTTGGTCAACATTGTAGAATGTGCCTGACACTTGTCCATAGCTCCCATCCCAAAGGGGTTACCTATTTCCAAAATGGGCTATGACAGATGCTCTTACGACACTTACGACCATCATAGAATCTGTCATAGTGGTTACAACTTACAGCTGTAAGAGAATATGTCATACACATGCTATAAATAGCATATTCTCTTACAACATGTCATATTCCACCTTGGGGCACCCAAATATGCCTTATTCAAAGACGCTTCATGACACATGTCATCACCTGTCTTACAACCTTCTATTTCTGACTTTTACATGTCAGATTCATCATAGGAATCTGTCATAACCGTTTCGGTCAAACATTCCTTACACAACACGGAAGATGCTGACACATGGTAGAATATTCTTACCACTAAGTGGGATGCCTATCTCCTCAAGTGAGGACAAAAATACAAGTTGTCATAATCCATGTAGGACTGACACATCACCATGCCACATCCCACAATATGACAATATGGATTTTCCAAATATTTACAACATAGGCAATTAAATAATAAATATAAACATTACAAATGTAGAGAATTACCAAGGTTGAGACACCTTAATTCCCAACATTCTCCCACTTGATGAACACCTTGTAAGAGCCAATAGAAAAATGAGATTTAACTGCTATAGGTCGAGAGGCCCATAGACTCTGAACACCATCTAAACTTCTCTATGTCCACTGGTTTCATCAATACAACTGCAACATTCTTCAAAGTATCTACCTTCTCCAAATTTACTTTTCCATTCTCAACCATGTCTCACACAAAGTGAACTGAACATCAATGTGCTTTGTTCTAGCATGTAAAGTTAGATTCTTTGTAAGACATTGCACTCTGACTGTCACAACTGATCATGATTTGACCTGCATCAACACCAATGTCTGAACACAATCTCTTAAGCCAAATGGCTTCCTTACAAGCATGAGTTGCTGCCATATACTCAGCTTCTGTTGTGGACAATGCAACAATAGGTTGTCGCTTACTCATCCAACTAATAGCACCACCAAATAGTGTAAACACATAAGCACTGGTGGATCTCCTGCTGTCAATGTCACCTGCCCAATCTGAATCCACAAATCCATGAATATCAACAGAATGCGAAGGTCCTGAAATATTACCATGATAGCAAATGGAGTACTCGAAAGTACCCCTCAAATATCTGAACACTTGCTTAACTACATCCTAATGAACTCATCCAAGATTAGCCATAAATCGACTAAGGACTCCCACTGCTTGGGCAATGTCTGGTCTTGTGCAGACCATAGCATACATCAAACTTCCAACAGCACTAGCATAAGGTACTCTGCTCATGTCCTCCACCTCACTAAGAGATTTTGGACAATCCTCAATAGACAACTTTGTCCCCAAAGAAATGGGAACACACAATGGTCTACAATCTGCCATGCTGAATTTGTCCAACACGGTCTTCACATACTTACTCTAGCTTAACCAAAGTTTTCTGTTGGTTCTGTATCTTCTAATTTCCATTCCTAGAATGTACCTGGCTGCCCCTAAATCTTTCATTTCAAACTGAGCTGACAACTAAGATTTAAAATCATAAATCATATTCTTACCCTTCCCAATGAGCAACATATCATCAACATACAGTGCAACAATGAGAATACGATCACCATCAAATTTATAATACACACAGTGATTCGATTTCAATCTCACAAATCTAATTGACAACACAAATGCATCAAACTTCAAGTACCATCTCCTAGGGGATTGCTTCAAACCATACAAAGACTTGTTAAATTTGCAAACCAAATTTTCTTTACCTTCCACCATGTAATGCTCTAGCTGTGACATGTAGATTTCTTCCTCCAAGTCACCATGAAGGAAAGTTGTCTTTACATCCATCTGTTCTACCTCCAAGTCATAAGCTGCTATGAGAGACAACAGGAATTGAATGGATGTCAGCTTTGCAACAGGAGAGAAGATCTCACCATAATCTATACCCTCCACTTGTGAATACCCCTTTGCAACCAATCTGGCCTTAAACTTCTCAACACTGCCATCTGTACCAATTTTCTTCTTGAACACCCATTTGCATCCAATAGGTTTTCGTCCATGAGGAAAAGGCACCAAGTCCCATGTTTGATTCTTTTCCAAAGAAGCCATTTCTTCCTCCATGGCCTCCTTCCAGGAACCTACATCCTTCATATCCAAAGCCTCTAATACAGTTCTAGGTTCATCACTATTAGTAAGCAAAGCATAAGCACAACTAGAATCAAGCAATGTAAAACCAAACCTTTCAAGTTGCTTTCTTATCGGTGTAGACCTCCTCAAGAGATGAGGTTGAGGTTTAGCTTCTTCATCTGAGCTTTTAGAGCTGCTAGAGCTCTCCTCATCATCAAGTCCAACATTGTATTTTTGTTCAGTCTTCTTAGGGGTGAGAGGAAACTGAACAACATCCTATTTCTTTTCTTTTTCTTCTGGCTGCAAAATAGTGGAAGAAGGTGTAAGCTCTCTGAAGATGACACTTCTGCTATACAACACGTTTTCAGCCACGGGGTCCCAAAGCTTGTATCCTTTCGCACCAACACCATAGCTAATGAAGATACACTTAACAGCTTTGTTTTCCAACTTTGACCGCTTCTCCCTAGGCACATGTGCATATGCCTCACAACCAAAAACACGAAGATGCCTTATTGAAGGCTTTCTACTAGACCACACCTCCATGGGTGTCTTTCCAACAAGAACTGATGTAGGAGATCTATTTACTAGATAGCAAGCAGTGGCAACAACTTCAGCCCAAAACTTTTGTTTTAGGCCAGTTCCACTAAGCATACTCCTAGCCTTCTCCATCAGTGTCCTGTTCATCCTCTCTGCAACTCCATTTTGTTGCGGGGTGTATGGAGTTGTCTTATGCCTTTCAATCCCAAGTTCCTTGCAATACTTATCGAATTCTATAGAACAGAACTCACCATCGTTGTCAGTTCTCAAACATTTAATCTTTTTACCAGTCTAATTTTTAGCAAAGGCTTTAAACTCCTTAAACTTGCTATAGACTTCATATTTGCTTCTGAGAAAATAAATCCATGTCCTTCTACTGTAATCATCTATAAAAGATACAAAGTATACAGATTTTGATAATGAACATTAAAAGGACCAAACACATCAGAATGAATGAGGTCCAATACACCAGAAGACTTATGAGAACTCGAGTAAAACTGAACATGGTTTTTTTTTCCATAAATGCAATGTTTGCAAAAGTCAAACTCAAGACTACAATCATCTAACCCCTCAATGAGGTTCCTATTTTTCAGGGTACGTAGACCCTTCTCACCAATGTGGCCAAATCTCTTATGCCATAACATTGTCTTTTATGTAGGAAGTTTAACTTCCAATGCACGATTACAACCATCAACACTAGAAACAACAAATTTCTTCACTGCTTGTTCAGATGGTGGGGATGAAGTGACTATTGCCCTCTTCCTTGAGTCAGAAGAACTATTGCATTGTGAAATGCATGCCTCCAGCTGAAACAGAGTACCTCTCCTAGTACCCTTAGCAAGCACCATAGCTCCTCTAGTCATCTTGCATCCTTCTTTCAAAAAGACAACCTGCACACCTGCATCATTCAACATACTTACAAAAAGTAGGTTTCGTGTGCTAAGCCTGGGATGTGTAGAACCCCAGAGATCCCCTTCACTTGACCATCATGGAATCGGATAGAGACTCTTCCATGACCAACGATCTTCAGATGAGAGTCGTCACCCAGATACACCTTTCCACCATCAAACTCCTCATACTTAGTGAACCAATATCGATGCGAGGTCATGTGGAATGATGCACTAGAGTCGATTAGCCACACATCATCAGATGCATGGGTCGCCAAGGCTGCGATGAAAGCATCACCGTCATCTTGTGATTTGTCAGAATCTGAATTAGGAGTTTTCTTCTTTTTCTTTTTCTCCTCTTTGCATTCCTTTCGGAAATACCCGGTCTTACCATAGTTCCAACAAAGAGCCTTGGACTTTCTAGGAGATTTGGATCTCCCATGGGATTTGGATCTACCATTCTCAGCTTTCTTGTCCTTCTTTTTCCCTTTCTCCTTGGGTCTTCCATGAACTACAAGGGCCTCTTTGGCTTCCTCAGAAGAGTTTCTCCGCATCTCTTCAGATAATAGTGAAGAAACCACTTCTTCCATTTTGAATGTGGATGTGGTGCTTCCAATTTCCATGACAAGATGATCCCATGAGTCTGGTAGAGAACAAAGCAGGGTCATACACCGATCCTCCTCCTCCATCTTTACACTAATAGATGTCAATTGTGCAACCAGCATGCTAAAGGCATTCATATGCTCAGCAACGAATCCTCTATCCTCCATTCGAAGAGAATACAACTTCTTTCTCAGAAAACATTTATTGACTAGGGATTTGGCTTGATACACATCCCCTAACTTCTTCCAAAGGAGTTTTACATTAGTCTCCTCATGGACATTTAACAACACAAAATCGGCAAGACTAAGTCTTATGAGACACTTAGCCTTCCAATCCTTGAGATCCCAATTAGCTTGTGACATTGTAGCTAGTTTAGTTCCGTTCATAGTATCCCAAAGGTCTCGGTCAACTAACATGTCTTCCATTTTGAGCTTCCACAGCTCGAAATTATTGCCATTAAACTTCTCTACTTCAAACCTTCCTGATGTGCCTTCCATCTGCTTGCTGCAATAAGATATAGAATGCTCTGCACAGACTCCCACTTAACCTAAGATTAGCTCAAAAAACCCCTACCCAACAACTAGGACCAAAGGTGATCAAGCTCTGATACCAACTGAAAGAAAGCTAGGTGTACAGAAATGCTTCCTACACTAATCTATTCAGGAGAGGGCTATGCAAATTCAACTTTATCCTAACTATTACAACAATGTTAAACCATTAACATGAGATATTATAGCAAAACACAAGAACTAGAAAGTAGACAGAAGAAGAGAGACAAAGATTTATAGTGGGGAAAACCCTTATAGGGTGAAAAACCCCACTCAGAAACCTGCACAATGTATTAACAAATCTGAAAGTTGTTTACAATACACTTGCAATACAAACTTTAATGGTCTTCGACAGTCATGTCTGGAGTTAATCTAGCAGCATAACAATACCTATAAACTTGTGATACAAACTCCATCTCCAAGCACCTGTATAAATAGGAAATGCAAGGCAATATTGGACCTTTCTTGGAATGAGTGTCCAACATGGCTTCATGGACCAAAACCCAGGCCCAAGGACACTTGGTCAACATTGTAGAATGTGCCTGACACTTGTCCATAGCTCCCATCCCAAAGGGATCACCTATTTCTAAAATGGGCTATGACAGATGCTCTTACGACACTTACGACCATCATAGAATCTGTCATAGCGGTTACAACTTACAACTATAAGAGAATCTATCATACACATGCTATAAATAGCATATTCTCTTACAACATGTCATATTCCACCTTGGGGCACCCAAATATGCCTTATTCAAAGATGCTTCATGACACATGTCATCACCTATCTTACAACCTTCTATTTCTGACTCTTACATGTCATAGATTCATCATAGGAATCCGTCATAACCGTTTCGGTCAAACATTCCTTACACAACATGGAAGATGCCGACACATGGTAGAATATTCCTACCACTAAGTGGGACACCTATCTCCTCAAGTGAGGACAAAAATACAAGTTGTCATAATCCATGTAGGATTGACACATCACCGTGCCACATCCCACAATATGACAATATGGATTTTCCAAATATTTATAACATAGGCAATTAAATAATAAATACAAACATTACAAATGCGAAGAATTACCAAGGTTGAGATACCTTAATTCCTAACAAACTATTCTTCCATGCTATTATTAAACTTTGCTTCATAATACTGATATAAGTCTGAGATGTTGAAAATAGGTGATATACCCAAGGTCTCTGGTAACTCCACTTCATATGCATTTCTTGAATCAAATTTTCTGAGTATCTTACAAGGTCCAAACTTCTTCATCTTCAACTTGTTATATGTCCCAACTGGAAATCTTTCTTTTCTCAGGTACACCATTACTTCATCTCCCACTTCAAATTCCTTATGTCTTCTCTTCTCATTAGCCTTCTCTTTGTACTTACTGTTCATATTCTCCAAATCCTTCTTCTCCTGATTATGCACTATCTTCATATGATCTGTAAATTCTTCTTCTTCTGCACTTCTCTCTTCTTCCATGCTGATATCTCTCAATTCTGTGACTCCTCTAGGATGCACTCCGGTAACAATCTCAAAAGGTGTTCTTCTGGTACTCCTATTCACTGAATTATTGTATGCAAACTCTGCTTGTTAAAGAATCAAATCCTAACTTCATGTCTTCTCTCCAACCAAACATCTCAACAAGTTTCTCAAACTCCTATTCACTACCTCTGTCTATCCATTAGTCTGTGGATGAAAAGTTGAACTAAACTTCAAATTTGTCTTCATCTTCTTCCAAAGTGTCTTCCAAAAGTACCCAACAAACTTTGTATCTCTGTCTGAAACTATACTCTTAGGTAATCCATGCAATCTCACAATCTCCTTGAAAAATAGGTATGCTACATGTACTGCATCAGTTGTCTTCTTACAAGGTATGAAATGAGTCATCTTTGAAAATCTGTCAACCAATACGAATATTGAATCATGTCCTCTCTGTGTCTTAGGCAATCCCATTACAAAATCCATACTTATGTCTTCCTAAGGTCTCTTCGGTAATGTCAAAGGTTTATACAATCTAGTATTCTAACTACTCCCTTTTGCAACTTGACAAACTCTACAACTCTGCACGAATCTCTAAACATCCTTATGTATCTGAGGCCAAAAGTAGTTTTCAATCACCAAAGCCACTGTCTTATCAATGCCAAAATGTCCTAGCAAGCCACCACTATGCTTCTCCTTGATCAAATTATCTCTCATTGAACTTCTAGGTATGCATAACTAATTTCCTCTAAACAACATATCTTCTTGAATGAAATAGTCCAACCACTTACTCCTATCTATCACAACAGGTTCCTTACATGCTTTCCAAGTGTTGGGAATTAAGGTGTCTCAACCTTGGTAATTCCTTGTATTTTTACATTGTATTTATTTAATTATTGCCTATTGTATTAATTGGATGCAAATCCTATGTTGTCATATTGTGGGAGTTGGCATGGTGATGTGTCATCCTACATGGCATATGACCACATGTAATTTGTCCTCACATGAAGAGATAGGCGTCCCACTTAGTGGTAGGAATATTTTGCCATGTGTCAGCATCTTGGATGTTGTGTAAGGGAATTTTGACTGAAACGGTCATGACATATTCATATGACGAAAATATGATATGTAAGAGTCAGAAATAGGAGATTCTATGACAGGTGAAGACATGTGTCGAGGAGCATCTTTGAAAAAGGCATCTTTGGGTGCCCCAAGGTGGACTATGACATGTTGTAAGAGAATATGCTATTTATAGCATGTGTATGACAGATTCTCTTACAGCTGTAAGTTATGACAGCTATGACAGATTCTATGACAGCTGTAAGAGTCGTAAGAGCATCTGTCATAGCCCATTTTGGAAATAAGTGACCTCCTTGGGATGGGGTGACTTAACAAGTGTTAGGAGCATCCTATAGAGTTGGACAAGTGTCCATACGTGTGGGTTGTGGGTCATGAGGCCATGTTGGATGCCCATCCCTATGTGGAGCCATATTTGCCTTGTATTTGTTATATAAATAGGTGTTTTTGAGAGGAGATGTATTACAGGTTTGACAGGTACTGTTATGCTGCGGGAATATCTCCAGATACAAGTGTCAAAGACTCCTACAAGAGCATTGGCTATGTGATTGTATTTTAACCTTCATTGTTTACGTAATACATTTGAGCTGTGTTTTAGAGTGTGGGGTTTTTCACTCGATAAGGGTTTTCCCCACGTATATCTTGTGTCTCTCTTCTTCTGTCTCACTTTCTTGTGTATGTGTTTGCTGAAATATCTCTGTTAGTGGTTTAACATTGTTGTAATTGTAAGGATAAAATTAAATTTGCACTCTCCTTCCCTCATTAGATTAGTGTAGGAAGTGATTTCCACACACCTAACTTTCTTTCAATTGGTATCAGAGTCTGGCCAGTTTTGGTTCTAGTTGCTGGGTAGGAGTTTTTTTAGCTAATCTTAGGTTGAGTGGGAGTTTGTGTAGAGTATTCTGTATCTTGTTGCAACAAGGAGATGGCAACCACATCTGAAAGATTAGAGGTGGAGAAATTTAATGGCACCAATTTTGAGTTGTGGAAACTCAAGATGGAGGACCTACTTGTTGATCGTGACCTATGGGAAACAGTATCTGGTGTAAAACCTACAACAATGTCACAAGCTGATTGGGACCTCAAAGATCGGAAGGCTAAGAGTCTCATAAGAATCTGTTTAGCTGACTCTGTCCTATTGAATGTCCATGAGGAGAAGAGCACGAAAGATCTTTGGAAGAAGTTGGGTTATGTTTATCAGGCCAAGTCCTTGGTAAACAAACTTTTCTTGAAAAAGAAGTTGTTCACTCTGAAGATGGAAGATGGAGGATATGTTGTAGACCATATGAATGCTTTTAACATGATTGTTGCACAGTTGACATCTGTGGGTGTGAAAATGGAGGAGGATCGATGCATGAACCCACTTTGTTCTTTGCCAGATTCGTAGGATCATCTTCTCATGGCTATTGAAAGCACTACTACCACCTTCAAGATGGAAGATGTGGTGTCCTCACTGTTATCTGAAGAAATGCGTAGGAAGTCTTCTGAGGCAGCAAAAGAGGCTCTTGCAGTTTGTGGAAGACCCAAAGAGAAAGGGAAGAAGAAGGATAAGAAAGGTGATAAGGGTAGATCCAAATCTCTTGGAAAGTCCAAGGCTCTCTATTGGAACTATGGCAAAACTGAGCATTTCCGAAAGGAATGCAAAGAGGAGAAGAAAAAGAAGAAGAAGAATGCTCTTGATTCAGATTCTGACAAGTCACAAGATGATGTTGAAGCCTTCATCGCAGCCCTGGCAACCCATGCATCTGATGATGTGTGGTTGATAGATTATGGTGCATCATTCCACATGACCTCGCATCAAGACTGGTTTACAAAATATGAAGAGTTCGATGGTGGAAGAGTGTACTTGGGTGATGATTCTCATCTAAAACTTGTTGGTTATGGAAGAGTCTCAATACAATTCCCTGATGGATGAGTGAAGGGGATCACTAGAGTTATACACATTCCAGGCCTTGCACGGAACCTGCTTTGTATAAGCATGTTGAATGATGCAGGTGTGCAGGTTATCTTTTCGAAGGATGGATGCAAGATGACTAGAGGATCTATGGTGCTTGCAAAAGGTACTCAAAGAGGTACTCTTTTTCAGCTAGAGGCATGCACTGCACAGTGCAGTAGTTCTTCTGACTCAAAGAAAAGAGCTGCAGTCACTTCATCCCCATCATCTGAACAAGCAGTGAAGAAATCTGTTGTAACTAGTTTCGATGGTAGTGCACATGCTATGGAAGCTAAGCTTCCTGTTGAAAAGACTATGTTATGGCATTTGAGAAATGGCCACATTGGTGAGAAGGGTTTGCGTACCTTGAAAAATAAAAACCTCGTTAATGATTGTAATCTCAAGTTTGACTTTTGCAAACATTGCATTTATGGAAAGCAAAACTATGTTTAGTTTTACTCTAGTTCTCACAAGTCTTTTGGTGTATTGGATCTTATTCATTGTGATGTGTTTGGTCCTGTTAATGTTCCTTCGATTTCAAAATCTATATATTTTTTTGATTTCATAGATGATTACAGTAGAAGGACATGGGTTTATTTTATCAGAAGAAAGACTGAAGTCTTTAGTTAGTTTAAGGAGTTTAAAGCCTTTGTTGAAAATTAGACTAGTAAAAAGATTAAGTGTTTGAGAACTAACAATGGTGGTGAGTTTTGTTAGGTAGAGTTTGATAAGTTCTGTAAAGAGCAAGGGATTGAAAGGCATAAGACAACTCCATACACCCCACAACAAAAAGGAGTTGTAGAGAGGATGAACAGGACACTGATGGAGAAGGCTAGGAGTATGCTTAGTGGAGAAAGCCTTAAACAAAAGTTTTGGGCTGAAGCTATTGCCACTGCTTGCTATCTAGTAAACAGATCTCCTACATCAGCTCTTATTGGTAAAACACCTATGGAGGTGTGGTCTGGTAAGAAGCCTTCAATTAGACATCTTCATGTTTTTTGTTGTGAGGCATATGCACATGTGCCTCGGGAGAAATGGTCTAAATTGGAAAACAAGACTGTTAAGTGTATTTTCATTGGCTATGGTGTTGGTGTGAAAGGATAAAAGCTTTGGGATCCTGTGGCTAAAAAAGTGTTGTATAATAGAAGTGTTATCTTTAGAGAGCTAACAACTTCCCCCATTGTTCTACAGCCAGAACAGATAGAAAATAAAGATGTGGTTTAGTTTCCTTCTACCCCTGAGAAGACTGAATAGACAGACCCTATGAGACCTGATGATGAGGAGAGCTCTAGCAGCTTTGAAAGCTCAGAAGAAGAGGTAGAACCTCAACCTCAGCCATTAAGGAGGTCTACATGAATGAAAAAGCAACCTGATAGGTTTGGATATTCATTACTTGATTCTAGTTGTGCTTTTGCTTTACTTGCTAACACTAATGAGCCTAGAACTGTGAAAGAGGCTATGGGCATGAAAGATGCAGGTTCCTGGAAGGAGGCCATGAAGGATGAGATGGCTTCTTTAGAGAAAAACAAAACATGGGACTTGGTGCCTTTGCCTGAAGGACGGAAACCTGTTGGATACAAATGGGTGTTCAAGAAGAAATTCAGTGCAGATGGCAGTGTTGAAAAGTACAAGGCTAGATTAGTTGCGAAGGGGTACTCATAAGTGGAGGGAATTGATTATGGTGAAATTTTTTCTCCCATTGAAAAGATGAAATCCATTCGATTTCTATTATCTCTTGTAGCTTCTTATGACTTAGAGGTATAACAAATGGATGTGAAGACATCTTTCCTTCATGGCGATTTAGAGGAAGAAATCTACATGTCACAGCTAGAGCATTACATAGTGAAAGGTAAAGAAAATTTGGTTTGCAAGTTGAAAAAGTCTTTGTATGGTTTGCACCAACCTGCTAGGATGTGGTACTTGAAGTTTTATGCCTTTATGTTGTCAATTGGATTTGTGAGATTGAAACCAGATCATTGTGTGTATTATAAGTTTGATGGTGATCGTATTCTCATTGTTGCATTATATGTTGATGATATGTTGCTCATTGGGAAGGGTAAGAATATGATTTCTGATTTTAAGTCTTAGTTGGCAACACAGTTTGAAATGAAAGATTTAGGGGCAGCCAGGTACATTCTAGGAATAGAAATCAAAAGAGACGAAACTAACAGAAAACTTTGGTTAAGCCAGAGTAAGTATGTGAAGACCGTGTTGGATAGGTTTAGCATGGCAGATTGTAGACCATTGTGTGTTCGTGTTTCTTTGGGGACAAAGTTGTCTGTTAATGATTGTCCAAAATCTCCTAGTTAGGTGGAGGACATGAGCAGAGTACCTTATGCTAGTGCTATTGGCAGTTTGATGTATGCTATGGTTTGCACAAGACCAGACATTGCCCAAGTAGTGGGAGTCCTTAGTTGATTTATGGCTAATCTTGGATGGGTACTACATTGGGATGCAGTTAAGCGAGTGTTCAAATATTTGAGGGGTACTTCCGAGTATTCCATATGCTATCATGGTAATGTTACAGGACCTCTGCATTCAATTTGTATTCATGGATTTGTGGATTCTAATTGGGCAGGTGACATTGATAGCAGGAGATCCAAAAGTGCATATGTGTTCACAATGTTTGGTGGTACAATTAGTTGAATGAGTAAGAGACAACCTGTGGTTGCTTTGTCCACGACAGAAGCTGAGTACATGGTAGCAACTCATGCTTGTAAGGAAGCCATTTGGCTTAAGAGATTGTGTTCAGATATTGGTGTGGATGTAGGACAGATTACGATTTGTTGTGACAGTCAGAGTGTGATTTGCCTTGTGAAGAATCCAACTTTCCATATCAGAACAAAGCATACTGATGTTTAGTTTCACTTCATGTGAGACATGGTAGAGGATGGGAAGGTAAATTTGGAGAAGGTAGATACTTCAAAGAATGTTACATATGCATTGACGAAACCAGTGGACACAGAGAAGTTCAGATGTTGTTCGGAGTCTATGGGCCTCTCGGCCTATAGTAGTTAAATCCTATTGATTCTATTGGCTCTTACAAGGTGTTCGACAAGTGGGAGAATGTTGGGAATTAAGGTGTCTCAACCTTGGTAATTCCTTGTATTTTTACATTTTTTTTATTTAATTATTGCCTATTGTATTAATTGGATGCAAATCCTATGTTGTCATATTGTGGGAGTTGGCATGGTGATGTGTCATCCTACATGGCATATGACCACATGTAATTTGTCCTCACATGAGGAGATAGGCGTCCCACTTAGTGGTAGGAATGTTTTACCATGTGTCAGCATCTTGGATGTTGTGTAAGGAAATTTTGACCGAAACGGTCATGACAGATTCCTATGACGAAGTTATGACATGTAAGAGTCAGAAATAGGAGATTCTATGACAGGTGAAGACATGTGTCGAAGAGCATCTTTGAAAAAGGCATTTTTGGGCACCCCAAGGTGGACTATGACATGTTGTAAGAGAATATGCTATTTATAGCCTATGTATGAAAGATTCTCTTACAGCTGTAAGTTATGACAGCTATGACAAATTCTATGATGGTTGTAAGAGTCGTAAGAGCATCTGTCATAGCCCATTTTGGAAATAGGTGACCTCCTTCGGATGGAGTGACTTGACAAGTGTCAGGAGCATCCTACAGAGTTGGACAAGTGTCCATAGGCGTGGGTTTTGGGCCATGAGGCCATGTTGGACGCCCTTCCCTATGTGGAGCCAAATTTGCCTTGTATTTGTTATATAAATAGGTGTTTTTGAGAGAAGTATTATAGGTTTGACAGGTACTGTTATGCTGTTGGAATATCTCCAGATACGAGTGTCGAAGACTCTTGCAAGAGCATTGGCTCTGTGATTGTATTGTAACCTTCATTGTTTACGTAATACATTTGAGCTGTGTTTTGGAGTGTGGGGTTTTTCACCCGGTAAGGGTTTTCCCCACGTATATCTTGTGTCTCTCTTCTTTTGTCTCACTTTCTTGTGTACGTGTTTGCTGCAATATCTCTGTTAGTGGTTTAACATTGTTATAATTGTAAGGATAAAATTGAATTTGCACTCTCCTCCCCTCATTAGATTAGTGTAGCAAGCGATTTTCGCACACCTAGCTTCCTTTCACCAAGGTTCTACAAAATCAGTGTCTCCCTCATACATGTTCTTCAATTAATCAAAACCCAACACTTCAACCCTCATCTCTGTCAACAAGTTTCTTCTCCTAGTCAATGCATTAGCAACTTTGTTTGGTTTTCCACTTCTATGCTTCAACACAAAAGTATAACTCTACATGAACTCTACCCACCTCATATGTCTCTGATTCAACTTACCTTGACTATTCATATATTGCAAAGCTTGATGATTTGTATACAACACAAACTCCTTAGGCAATAAATAATGTCTCCACTTCTTCAAGGCTTGAATTATGGCATAGTACTCCTGATTATAAACTGAATATCTTCTCCTTGCATCATTCAACTTCTCACTGAAATATGCTACTGGTCTACCTTCTTGACTTAACACTACTCCAATTGCATTTCCACTTGCATCACAATCAACTTGAAATACCTTATTGAAATTTGGCAATGCAAAAATAGGTTGCTCTGTCACTTTCTACTTCAACAACTCAAAACTTTTATCTGCTCCTAATGTCCACTTGAAATCTTTTCTATCACCTCTTATTATCTCTGTCATGTTGTTACAAACTAAACTAAAATTTCTGATGAACTTCTGGTAGAAACTAGCCAATCCATGAAATGATCTAACCTCTCCAATGTTCTCCGATGTAGGCTATTCAACAATTGCTTTCACTTTCTCAGGGTCCATCTTCAATCCTTCCACAGAAATCACAAATCCTAAATATATCAACTCTTCCTTCATGAAACTACACTTCTTGATGTTTATAAACAATTTCTCTTCCCTCAGTCTCTGCAAAACTTGTCTAATATGCCACAAATGTTCTTCTTTTGTCTTAGTGAAAATTAGAATATCATCCAAGTACACAATAACAAACTTACCCAAGAATTAATTCAGGACTTCATTCATCAATCTCATGAAAGTACTTGATGCATTTGTCAATCCAAAGGGCATCACTAACCACTCATACAATCCTTCATTTGTCTTAAAAATAGTCTTCCACTCATCATCTTCTCTGATTCTGATCTGATGGTATCCACTCTTCAAGTCTATCTTTGTGAAATATCTTGCTCCACTCAAACAATCCATGATATCATCCATCCTAGGTAAAGGATATCTATACTTAACTGTGATCTTGTTTATTGCTCTAGAATCAGTACACATTCTCCATTCTCCATCTTTCTTCAGTGCTAACACTGCAGGTACTGCACAAGGACTCAAGGTTTCTCTGATCAAACCTTTCCTCAAGAACTCTTGTATTTGTCTATTTAGTTCTTCATTCTCTACCGGTGTCATTCTATGTGCTACTTTATTAGGCAAACTTGCTCCCGGTATAAGATCCATGTGATGACTGATACTCCTTATAGGTGGTAATCCTTCAAGTACATTATCTGATATGATGTCTTCATACTCTGTCAGTAGTTCTCTTATCTCCTCTGGTTGTCTCTCTTCAGTTTGCTTCTTCAATGTTTTAGGCTTCTTAGGAATTAAGGCATAACACATATTCTCATGTCTCAAACCATCTAGAAATTTTCTTCCATCTACCAAATAGATTCTAGCATTCCCACATACTTCACTCTTAGGATCATCTTCCAAAGGAATCAAAGTAGTTCTTTTTCCATTTGCTGTTATAGTATATGTATTCTTTCTCCCATTATGTATAGCTTTTCTATCATACTACCAAGGTCTACCCAACAAGATATGACAAACATCCATAGGCATAATGTCACAGAAGACTTCATCATGATAAGATCCAATATGAAATTTCACCAAGCATTGTTCACTCACTAGTACCTTATGATCATCCTGAATCCATGCTATCTAATAAGGATTAGGGTGTTTCAATCTTTCCAAATTCAACTTAGTCACCATCTCCTTTGAAACTAGATTATCTAAACTACCACAATCAATTAAAACTTTACAACACTTACCTCCTAATTTGCATCTGGTTCTGAACAGACTCTTCCTCTACGGTGGTTCCTCATTTGTCTCTATTTGAAATAGTGCTCTCCTCATCACAAGTGATTCTCCTTTCTTAGGTTTGCCAACTAAACTGGGTGATCCAATAAGTTCTTCTTCCACATAGGCTGCTCTTCCACTATTTTCTGTCCTCTTACTTGTACTACCCTAATTACACTCAAATGCTCTATGTCCCTCCACACTTGAAACAAGTACCTCTGAATGGTCTCTTATCAAATCCTCTTCCTTCTCTTATGTATCCTTCATTCCGGTATGCACTAGGGTTTCCTCTCTGGTAAAAATTTCTGTCATCTCTCAGGTAAGCACTGTTATCTTTGCCATCCTACTTAAGGGGGCTGTCAAACCTTTTTTGCTCTTGATATGATCTATCTCCTCCAGAAAATGTTCTACCTCTCTAAAATTTACTTCCTCTGCCTCTCTATCTCTGATCATATCTCTTATTTAGCTTTTCTTCAACCTTCAGGGCAAATTGATATGCTTCTTCCAAAGATGTCATCCTTACCAAGCTTAGTTCCTCTTGAATGTTCAATCTCAGTCCATTGATATATCTAGCCACTTTCGCCTTGTTTTCTTTACTATGTCCTATCCTTATGATCTTTTTATGAAATTCTTCAGTGTACTCCTTCAAGATTTCTCCTTTTGTTTTAGGTTTTGCAATCTTTTCAATAGTTCCAACTCATAGTCAGCAGGTATGAATTGATTCTTCAATTTTATCACCATTCAGTCCCACTTTGTAATCTTTTCCTTCCTATTTTGTTTCTTCCCAACTAAACTTCTTTCCACCATATAGCAGCATGTCCTTTCAACTTTTTCTTCACAAATTTCAGCTTCTCCAGATCGTCAACTTCTTCATATTCAAAGTATTCTTCCATGTCATTTATCCAATCAATCAATTCTTTAGGGTTCAAATTACTAGTGTAGTTTGGTACATCAACTCTAGGTCTCTTCCTAATCTTCAAAATAGCTTGCAACATCTTTACCTGATTTGATTCTTCCTCTTCATCACCTCCTAGGGTTTCACCAATTTGTTCAACATATTGAAATTCTTCTTCATCATCACTTTCAACATTAGGTCTTGGTGTCAATCCTCTTCGCCTATCTTCTTCAACAACATCTAATTCGAATTCACATTGTTTTCATCATCTCCATCATCTCATCCATTCTACCAACCATTGTTCCATTAGCAACAACTCTTCGCGGCGGCATTCTTCCTAGGATCAAGTGCAAATTGCCTCAAGTTCAGTGATCGGGCTACAAGGTGACAACTACCTCTCAATCAGTAATCAATTGCAACACAAGTAAGCTGCCTCAATTAGGCAATTTGTCTATAGCAAGATCTTACATAATTCCTCACCAACTTTAGTCAATTTGCTCAATTCACTCCCAAAGATTCACACTTTTGCTCTAATACCACTTGGTGCAGTCACGGTAGGAGGGTTCACAAAATGAACTATTTGGACTATGTAGCAAGAGTAAACACAATAGAAACAACTCAAAGAAATAAAGCAAATGCGGATTTAGTCCTTCAGTATATCATATAATTCAAATACAAGTTGGTCGGCATCATGCAGGCTTCCAATTAGGGCTCAAAGGCCTGATTTCAGAATATCAGAATATGCACAAGATATAGCTTTAAAACTCCTTAACGCAAAATCCAAACTATCAACTATCACTATGTTATGAACTACTTTCCTAGGGATCTATTACATCAATTTATATCATCTCCAAACCAATAGATTCCTCCGCATCGACTAAGGAAGGTCACAAACTTCAGTGAAGAGCTGTAACATGTACGCATATAGGTTAGACCTAAATGCATAGAACACTTCCTCAAATGAATGGAATAATGTGTGGATCTCTGAGGAAGGTTGGCCACGAACCAAAGATCATTGAATGATGTATCATTAAGATCCACAAGTCAAGGAATGATCTGCAAGCCTTCTCCTTCAACTAATTGTCTAAGACTGTCAAGATACTCTGCTCTGAGAAAATAATTGATCTTTTGCTAGCGATATCCTTCCGGTAACTAATCCAAATGCTCTGAATTCTAGATATGATGTACATGAATGAATGTAGATGCTAAGTCTAGATCCGCACAGTGTGAAATGCAACTGCGGCCAAATACCGGACCAAAAGCTGAAACTGCTTCTGACTGAACTGCCTGAACTAAACTGGAAAATGAAACAAACTAAACTGCAAACAAATGGAAATGCAAATGTTTTGGTTGATGCAAGATTGCTCTTGAACTAGGGATGCTCCTACATCACAATTGCTCTTAAAGTTCTTTTCTCAACTGTGATTAGGGAAATGCTTAACTTAAAGGAATCATTAGTTATCATTGGCTTATAAAATGGATCTTGTCACACAAATTTTTACAATTAGTATTGATCATAAAATCATAATGTGGCAAAATTCTATGGTATGTGGAGGATGGTGGCTAGTGAAAAATGTGATTTTTTTTTTCCAATCCTAACAGTGACTCTGATTGGGGATGTATACCCCTTGTGGGTATAGCAAGAATCCAGGTCTCTGGGGAAGCAGGCCAAATGTATTATTTATTTGGTATGGAAGTTGAAGTGGATTTAGGGACTTGAAGTGGAAGTTGGTATGGATGAGAAATGGAAGTGGAGTGGAATCCTATACTACTATGCATGGAAAAAAATTTATTTTAAGAGGTTTGTCAAGAATCGTCCATGCACTGACAATTCTTGTTCCTTTTTAAGAAAAGAAGTTTTTTAAGAACTGTCCATGTACTGGCAATTCTTGTTCTTCTCCTATCATGTTCTGGAGGTAATATGAATCTTCACCAGCCTTGCCAACAATGACAAATGGTCCTAACCATAGAGCTTCAAATTTCCCATGATTCCCTTTGTCTTGACTCCTTGCATTCCATATGAGAACCATATCATTTACTTCAAATTTTTTGTTTTTAGCTCTTTTGTCATATAAGTACTTCATAATTTGTAATTGCCTCTTTTTATTGTGTTGCTGAGCTTGGTCCCTGACCTCATCAAGTTCCATTAACTCCTCCATCCTCTCCTCCATGGGTTCAAGAACGTCCAAATCTTCTTGCAAGATGAACTTACATACTGGTAATAAATTATGCAAAGGGAGCCTAGCTTGAGTCCCATACACAAGTTCAAAAGGTGATTTTCCAATGGCTTTCTTCATAGTGATCCTATCTGCCTACAAGGCTAGTTTCAATTTGGAATCCCAAGCTTTTTTGTTGTTATCCAGTATCTTTTTTATGATCTTCAGGATGCTTTTATTACTGGATTTAGCATGCCTGTTTGCCTATGGATGATATGGTGAAGAATATGAGATTACTATAACATAGGACTGACAAAATCCCTTAAATTCATCTGACCTAAAGTACATCCCATTATCAGTTATAATTCTTGCTAGCACCCCGAATATGGTGATGATATTTTCCAATAAAAAGTTTGTCACAACCTTACTAGTTGCTTGTTTGGTAGGTATAGCTTCTACCCATTTTGTGAAGTAGTCTGTGGCTACTAATATCCACCTGTGTCCTCCACTAGATTTTTTTACAATCTCTCCTATAAAATCAATCCCCCACTGGTGGAATGGAGCCTCAACTTGTAAAGGTCTTAAAGGCAATGCCCCTTGATATTTCAACTTTCTAGAAAACTTTTGACATGCTTCGCATTTCATAGTGTAATCATAGGCATCATTAAAAACTCTAGGCCAATAGTAACCTTCCCTTAATACCTTATGTGTAGTAGTCTTCACTGAGAAATGCCCTCCACACACCCCTTCATGCATTTCTCTCAAAACATGCCTTGCTTGGTTTTTATCTAAGCACAACAACAGGACACCATCCCTATTTTTCCAATAAAGGTCTCCTTTCATGAATACATATTTTGAAGCCTGTAGTTTGAGAATCCTCTTTTTGTTATCATCAAATCCTTCAAGACATTTCATATGTTTAAGATAGTACACAATATCAGTGTACCATGATGTGTGCTCAATGCTAGTAATCATGTTATCTTCATCATTTAGATAGCACACCTTGCCAACTTCAGTATTTGTTTTAGCTATTAATTTAGCAAGACCCTCTCCTCTTACTAACTTAGTGATTTGGATCACTATATTAAACTCCTGAATTCTATTGATCCATCTACATCTCCTCCCAGTTACTTTAGTTTGCACAAACACATCTTTTACTGCAGCATTAGGTACATATGCTATTACTTTTGCTCCCACCAAATATGATCTAAATGTTTTGACATCTTTTACTAATGCATATGCCTGTTTTTCTACAATGTCATATTTTAATTCTACATTTTGGAGGGACTTGCTGAAGAACGAAATTCGCTGCTCATACCCCTCATCATTCTTTTGTAACATCACTACTACAGTTGTGTGATAAGATGCAAATGAAAAGATCAGGAATGGTTTACTGAAATCAGGGGATTTTAAGACCAGGGCTTCCTTAATTGCTCTTTTGATGGATATAAATGCATCTATGGCCTCAGTTGTCCAGTTAATCTTTGCACCCTTCTTTAACATCTTTGATACTAGATTCACTATCTCAGTAAAGTTTGATATAAACCTTCTCACAAAATTAATTTGCCCAAAGAAGGACTGAATGGCTTTAACTGTCTTAGGAGTAGGAATCTTATCTATGGCTTCCACCCTTTCTAGATCAATCCTAACTCCATCCTTGGATACTATATGTCCTAGTAACTTTCCCTTTGTTAATGCAAAATGACACTTTTTAGGATTCAAGGAAATGCCATATTCCAATGCTCTGACAAATATTTTTTCAAGATGTGCAACATGATCTTCTACTTTCTTGGAATATGTAATGAGATCGTCCTGGTACACCACCATTATTACATTAATTAGATCAGCAAAGGCAACATCCATGGATCTCTGGAAAGTTACAACAGCATTTGTAAGTCCAAATGGCATCTTGACATAGACATATGTTCCCCATGGTGTGGTGAAAGTTGTTTTGTATTGTTCTGATTCCTTAAATTTCACTTGGTTATAACCTGAAAACCCATCCATCATAGACAATAACTCACATCCTGTGACCCTTTGCAACAAAGCCTCCATGTTTGGGAGTGGGTAGTTATCTTTAAGACATGATATATTCAAGTTTCAGAAGTCCATACAAAGCCTTATTTCTCCATTTTTCTTTCTGACAGGCACTAAATTAGAAACCCAAGATGAATGTCTGATAGGCTTGATGATACCCCCTTCCCTAAGCTTCATAAGTTCTTCATGCATTTTAGGTTCTAAGGTAGGATTTATGGGTCTCTATTTTTGTCTGAAAGGTTTTGCATCAGGCTTGCGTGGGATTTTGTGTTGGAACAAATCTTCTTTGTATGCCTTGAGATCATCATAACACCAAACAAAGACATGCTTATACTTCCTTAATAATGCAATGAACATCTTTCTGATTGTTGGGCTTATCCTTTTCCCAATATATACCTTTTTTGGTGCCATTTTGATGCCCAAGTTAACTTCCTCAACATCTTCCCTTTTTACTTGTGTTTGTTTCATAAGGGATCGATCATTTCCATCAAACACCCTCTCTAATGCCACAAGTCCCTTAGGAATCTTATTAGTCTTGAGCTACACAACTTCCTTGCCAAATAAAGTTTGCTTACCATCTACTTCCTCCACAAATGCATTAAAATCAATTTCTTGAGCCTCATACTGATCTACACAATGTAGTAATTTAACCAAGTCATTGTCATCTTTAAATACTTGCCAATTATATATGTTGTCAGGGATAGTAGGTCTGGCTTTGAATTCAACTTCAGTAATGCCTGCCAATGTGATATCATCCTTTTTTAGGGCTACGTTTGCCAGGAAGTCTGCCATTATATTCTTGGATTTGTCCACCCAATTTATAGAAAATGCATCAAATAACTCAATATCATCCCAAACAACATTTCTGTATTGTTTCAATCTCTTGTTTTTAGATGAATATTTCGCCCTGATTTGAGAGACAATTAGTTCTGAATCCCCATACACAGCAAGGGACTTTATTTTATGTTTTATAGCAATGTTTAACCCTATGAGCAATGCCTCATATTCTGTTATGTTGTTGGTGTACTCTAATATTAGTAGAAATGCATATTTGAAAGTCTTACCAGTTGGTGAAATAAACAATATCCCTGCTCCATTACCAGCCTTACTACATGCACCTTCAAAGTACATCTTCCACACACCGCATTCATCGAGCTGGGCTTCTTGATGTATAGGGTTAGTGTTTTGTAACTCTAGTTGACTATTTTCAATTTTAAATGTACCAAGGTCTTTATCACAGAAGAAATTTATTTGATTCTAGTCAATGCATTCTATGATAGTCTCATACCTTAGTTCTTTGCAAATCTTAACTTCCTTTCCTCCTACTGGTATGGTGGCATAAGATAGATCTAATTGGACATTTCCTCCAATTGTTGCAGTCCATTGTCTAGACAACAGCATCCCATAATATTGTGGGATGTCCACTATAGTGATGTCAATCTTATATACTGCCTCAGGATAAGCGGCTGGCCTTATCTCCACATCCCACATAATGCCTACAACTGGGATGGATCTGTTGTCCATTGCATAACATTTGTCATATGTGGTGTCAACCCACATACCTAACTCCTTCATGACTGCCATTAGCATGATGTTCATAGCTGCCCCTGAATCAATCATACAATTCCTCACTAGTGTGTTTTTTATCAGTAGAGTGGTGTAAAAAGGATCCACCTAAGAGGGATTCTTTGTCAAGGTGTCACCCAGATATACTTCAGGAGTTCTAGTATCCTTTTGTTGAATGTTATTTATTTTGATTTCAGGTTTTTCCTGCTTCTTTTTTGATATGTCTGAAATCATCTTGACCACTGTATTTTTGTATTGATCTATCTTCATCATTCCAAGGAGTGTTACTGATATTTTTACTTGGGATACTGCTTGGGCTATGTCAAATGAGGGGGTTATTGTATGATTAGTCTTTTCTATTTTGATATCCCCCTTTTCTTCAACTGGTATTTTATCCTTTGTTTTACCCTATTCAATCTTTGCTGGCTCTTTGGGTGCATATTTCATATTGTCTTTATTGTGATTTTGATCTTTCACAAACACACTCCTAGGTGTTCCTTGGTCTGCATTAACTGTTTTATTTCTCAAATTATAGTTACTTTTTTTCCGTGCCACTGCAACCATTGCAAGAGCCTTCCTTTCTTCCTCATTTGGTCTTCTCCATTGGTTATGTGGTGGCATATTATGATTATAATCAGTTTCCTCATAATTATCCTCCTAGTCTGAAAATACCTCGTCTTCCCATATTAATGTTATATCTTTGGTTCCACACATCATATTCATATCCATCCTCTTCTATGGATGAATATTCTTCATTAATTTGGTGAGGTCCGATTGTTAGCATATTTATAGTATGATTATCTCTTTCTTGACCATAAGATGTTTCTTCTTCTTGTACTGATAGTGCCACCACACAATAGTCAGGTGAATGAGGTAGATTACATGCTAGGCACCATGGGCTATTTTCCACTACACGTGTCCCATTTCTTTTTAAGGGGTCAAGAGTATCTTTCCCATAATTTTGCTTTCTGTTATGAACTCCAAAGGCCTTCCATCTTTCCAATTGGTGTTATAAGGCATGTCATGCAGCCTTGGCCTTTCATTTCTATAATAATTGTTCTATTTTGTTTGATTATTGTTTGGAGCTAGCACAATCTTTGGATTTTCTCTTTTCCCAAGTTTTCCTGCTGCCCTTCTATTATTCTCAATACTGATAGTTGCCTTTTGTGCTTTTGCCAAGGTCATGGGTCCTTGTTCCTGAGTTCATACCCATTTTTTGGGTCAAAGGCGTTTAAGTATAAGGCTAGGGCCATATGATCTAGGGGCTTCAATTCTAATGGGATCTTATGATATATTTTAGAAAATCTTTGATTGAAGTCTACCACAAATTCATTATAATTCTTCTGAATACTAGTTAGTTCATGAACCATAAAATTTGGGTCATACTAGCTCCCATACTATTCTTTAAATTAATCCTTGAAATCTTCATAAGAACAAATTGATGCATCAGGCACATTCCTGCACCAGTCTCTGGCATCTTCAACAAGGGACAACATGAATAACTTTATTAGAACATCTTCATACTGCACTTCAAAGTTATCCATGACTGTTTCAAAATTTCTAATGTGTTCTCTATAGAGATGGCATTGTTTCCAACAAAGTTTGGGAGAACACTCCTTAGATCGTTATCAATAGGATCAGGACATATTTAATATCTAGACAAGTTCAGCTGTCTGTATCTATTGATGTTAAGGGGCCCTTGTAGTCATTAATTTGGCTAGTATTGAATATGATGTTGTTGGTTTGGTTGGTATTGGCTGTGAGGAGGATGCTATTGTGCATTTAGATGTGGGTTCACATTTTGATGTTGTGGTATAACATATTGTTGGCCAGGGGGTGGATATGGATCAACTATATGTTGGGAAGTGTTATGGGTGATGGGTGGTCTTGGATTTCTAGGAGGAATATTCTATTGGACATAGTTTTCGAGTGGTGATTGTGGATTGGATGAGTTGCCTGCATTCTGGTGCATACTTTGTTGTACATTCCTTGGAACATACCCTCCTTGTTTGCGTGGAGGTACATTTTTTTGTTAGCTGCTTTAGTTCTATCTTTTATCTATTGTATCTCTTGTTTCAACCAACTCTTAGCTTCCCTTAACTTAACAAGTTCAAGTTCTTCCTGTAACTTGAGCAAATTCTATTGCATCTCATCCTTATTCCTCATATCTTTTGGTCGACTGTCATGAACTTGTGTAGCAATCATTTGGTCCATAAATTCTTGTTGAGTTCCTTCACTCTGTTGTAATGACATCCTGTAATCATATTATGTCTAATGCTATTCTATTTCCCTCATAACCTGTGCCTCATATTCAAGCTATTTTTGAGGATCAGGTCTGTATTGGTCCAAGACATCATTAGATATATCATGATCAAGGTGACTTTTGGATTGAAATTCAATTGAGTCATGCAAGGGATTGAAGCTATTATGAGTTGTAATTGGTTGTTCTGATGTATCTTCTAGAGTATTTTTATTATTATTTTGTTGAGATTGGTTTGATAACCCAGTTTTCTTTGAGGTAGCTCTTAGAGGTGGGGATGATTGTAGTTTTCTACCATCAGCTTTAGATCTCCTACCATCCATATCAAGAGATTGTTATATTTCAAGACATAAAATGATTTATATTCTAAATAGAGTTGCACCTGACTTAAGAGGATTGATTACTTTTTGGGTTCTTTTTTACCAGCAAAGTTATGCCTTTTAACTTTCTGACTCTAAGGATATGGTCTCCTACCAGGTTTCCTTCTGTGTTTGTCCCCAGTAGAGTCACCAATCAATCTGTTGGGTCTCAAAAATGTCAGTTTTTAGACCACAAGAGGGTGCCAGTCCCTTGATACGTTTTGGCCAACTGAATAGGGTTTATATAATTGAAAACCCCCTACTCTTTAGGCTCTGCCAGGCCTAGGCAGGTGTACCTGAGTGGTAAAGTAGATTTGAAAGGCTAATGGATCCTAATTTAGGCAATCTACTCACTATGGCACACAGATGTGAGGTAGATGCAGAGCTTGCTAACTAGTTCCTAATAAAAATGCTTGAAGTATCAAGAGTGTAAATTGGATTTCGATAAAATGTTCTAAAGTTGATCAGTGCCTAATCTATTGGGTGGATGGAGTCAAATGGGTAAATGATGATTATAGAGATAGATGTGTAGGATAGGTAAATTTATTTTGTAGCTTAACTCTAACATGTTGGGCACTTGAAATGTTTGCACTTTGTACAAATTTATAGGTCTGTAAGTTATTGTACTCTTCTTTAATAATCCTAGAGATATTCCCCTAAATTACTATGATTTCATGAAAGGACTTTTAATTCTCAGCCTGAGGGAAACCAATCACAATAATTATTTTAAAAGGATTTTAATCCTTAGCAGGAACCAATCAAAATAAATTATCTGAAAGGATATTTAATTCACTCCATCTAGAAACCAATCAAGATAACCACACACCAACAACAAATGTGTTGTGACAAATTATGAAAATTTGACTAACTTAAAAGAACCACTTTGGAGATAGTATAGTAGCATATAATCATGAAAATCAATCACAACAGTTGAAAATTGAACATAGATCACCATTCAAGAACAATCTGCTCCATTATATTTCTTCAATATATATATAATAATTGCATAAGTCTCTAAAATATGGGAATGGATGGGCGAAATGGGTGCAATCTATCTTCTTACTAATGCCTCACCTAAAATGGAAATTGATAATATGATGATCTTCTCATTCCTACTTTTTTGACTTATATAGCTATATCTTGAAGAGGATGCACCTCTTCGTAAGTGTCTTTTGGAATTTTAACAATAATAAAAAAATAACAACATTAAGCTCTAATGAGCCACAAATGAACTTGGTTGATATGATATAAGTACCCTTGACTCCAGTATGTATCTGCATAGTGCATTGCATTCCTTGCCACGAATTCCATAGTGATCATTTTTTCCAAGTGTTCACAAGCCTCTCCCAGTGCTAGATCTTCAACTTTGGCTACTTCCAAGGCTCCCTGCAATATCAATTCACATTCTTTTATCCATTCATTTTGTCTTTTCAGATCTTTATTATCACGGAACAGTGCAGGCACACCCTCCTTTGAGGCATCAATAAACACCCTGGCATTTGTTTGAAATTCCTCATTATAATCTTTATGTTTCTTGATCAGATCTTTAGCAGTGGTAATGGCCTCAATATTAGAAGTGTTCCTATTTTGTATTTCTTGAAGCTTTTCATGGAGCCTGTCATTTATCCTTTTATGCTCTTGGATAGTAGTGTGATTCTTAGAATGAGTAACCCAAAACTTGTCCATCCAGACCATCATATTAGTGTATCTCTTTTTGAATACTATAGACATTGTATCAAACCTGGCTTGAACTATTTGAGAGCTCATTTGTATTACCTCACTCTTATCTTTTATTTGGGAGCTTTCTCCTTGAGTCAACATTCTGGTCGGTTCTTTGAAGGCATCCTTGACTGTATCTCTCAGAAAATCATTTTCCTTACGCATCCTTTCACTGTTAAATTTATACATGTCCCGTTCTTTAATCAACATCTAAATATGTGCCTTGTTCAGTTTGGCTACATTAATGCCAATATCTGTTGTAACCATAGGATCAGTCTCACCCACTTTTAATGTCATTACATGACCAAATGCTTTTTCTATGTCAATAACAACAACCTTCTTATGTGGGGGGTATAAGGCCCAAATCATGAGAAAATTCTCATCAAGATTATATCTTGATCTAGTATATACTTCTGTTACCCCTTCTGGACTGAGCTTGTGTTTTGAATCACCATTATGTAAAAAACTTTCCAAAACTAAAGCAAAACTTAAATCCAAACCAGGAAAGATCATTACACCAGACTCCTCTAATAATTTTCTTCCTCTTTCTGGAGTCATATTTTTCATTTCATTTTCTACATCCATTTTCAATGCATTCAACAGTTGTCTCTCATTACTTAGTGTAACATCTGCAACTGATTCCCTTATTTCTTTGCCTTTGTGTTTGTACAAGAAATATTTAAATTCAAGAGACTGAATGAAATTATCATTTGAAACAAAATATTTATAAGCCAATTGCCTAGCATCTGTGTCAGATGTTTCCCTAGCTTCTTGTTCTCTGATTGGTGGCCCATATTCTTCAATTCTCAGCTTGGGGATCTTACTGGGTTGGCTTTGGGTTTTATTTTCATCAGGATATTCCTCACTGTCAGAGGATATCACCTTTATTTCTTGTATCTCCTGCATTTTCTGTTCAACCTCTCGATTATACTCATCAATTACCAAATCGGCTTCTGCTTCTTCGAGGTTCCTGATGATATCATCGTGAGGGTATGTTATATGAATATATCCATTTAAATTTTGTTTCTTTCTTGCAAAATCAATAAAACCTTCAGGATCAAATCCTTTCCTTGGTGCTTCTCTCTTCAAATTGAAGTGTGACAATTTATCCAAAATAAGATCATATCCTTCTTTAGAAACTACAGTTAAATCCCCAAAACATAATGTGCTGGGCATGAATGACTGTTTATCATAAGCACTCAGATTCATAACATTAGAATAATTTAGCTGCCTTACAATCTCCAGATATGCAATTCTATCTGGCACAGTCTTGGGCAATAGAAAAGGTGTATCTTCAAAACCATAAACTCTGATCATGGTGGAGTCAAGGAAGTAGTACCAATCACCTCAATTATGGTTCACAGTTTGTGGTCCATTGAAATCTTTGGGCCTTAAAAACCTTTTAATCTCATTAGATAACAAATAATCATATGGATGACCATAAAATCTATACAACATTTTGACAAAGAACTCTTCAAAATGCACATAATTAGAATTTACAAATCTACTATCCCAAATGGAAGTCCACAATTGTATAGGTAGTGACTGACCATCTTTATCCAATTGTGTAATTCTCAATTCCTCTAGACACATACCTAACTCCTATCCATAGTATGGTATCATATGCATAAGAGAAGAATAATTTTTGAAGCACATTGTGGGAGAACCATTTTTGATAGCTGTTAACCCTGAGTCAATTTCTCTTGACATGTGAGAAGCATAATCAAAAGCCCTTGCATTGTGACACTGTATATCAGTAGCAATCACCATTGGCCCTAGAGACATGAATTCAGGGACCTCTGTTCCCAACACTTGACCTACTGAGTAGTAGGTATATTTCAAATAGGGTGCAAACAGATCAACATGAAAGGGAGGTCCATTATCATCCTCAAGTGGTACTAGGTTTCCATTTTCTTTAGGCCTATGTAATGGTAATCTCTAACCTTTATAGGTGGTGTCCATTCTCCAGTACTCTTTTTCTAAATCCTCATGGACAATAGGTTCATCACATGTGTCATCCAGGCTGAAAACTTCACACGGTGCATTTTTAGACACATGCATAAAAGGTTCTCCTTGCAGGTTGCAAATAGTTTTAAGATTCATGTTATAGTGGTTGGCCGAGAGTTTTATAAGATCCATATTTACAAAGACATCAGTAATAACTAGTTTTCCCAAATTAAGATTCCAAAGGTTGCAAACTAGTTCAAATCTATTTCTCCTATAGTAATGAAACATAAACAGGTCATAGCCCCTAATAGGGGTCCACACATTTCCTATATGTTTGTATTTGTCTTCTAATCTCTCTACATTTGCCCTCAATTGTGTAGACCTCCTAGGTTTTGGTCCTGAACCAGGGAATTGATCGATGAGGTCTTGATTCAGTTTTCGTTCTTGTGCCTTGACTTCCCTCCCTATTTCAGTTTTTTGCTTCTTGCTTTTGGGCTAACTAGTTTCACCTAATTATTTCTTATTTTTTGTTTTCACTGGACCTTCCATTCTATCTCTATACAGAACAAAATTATAACTTATCAGTAGCAAGGAGGACTTGTATGCTTACTTGTATGTTCCCGGCGTTCTGAATTCCTCGACCTCTACTCAATTCCTTGTTTTCTCTGCTGCAACTCTTGAAAATTCCTTTTTGGTTTAATCCTTTTTGATTCAAAAAGGTTCATATAAGGTTTTGTTTATACGGCCATTAATGCCGGCCACTGGAAATGAATGCAGCAGGTTTCTTAGATTTCAAAATGTCAGAGTGATACAATGTCGTTGTATCGGTGAAGCTCTTCTAGTCTCAGGCCGATCTATGTGTTTCATTTGGCATCATCTTTTGTTTATACTTTCATAACTGGTTGCCAAGACCAACTGAATGTCTTTTTGATACGAAAGTGTCGCTTTAGATCTTTTATTCAATTAGGAGGATGTCTTTATTTTCTCGCCGATATGACTGCCTTTCATCTTATTTTTCAATTCAGTGTTTCAGGAAGAACATCACCAAGTCTGCCTGATATCAAGGTGATTTGGACCATTAGGAACACTTTTAGGTGTCGCCTAGTGTCTTATCAACAAATGATCCTCATTTATATCTTCATCGGGCTGACATGTACCATCGATAAGAAAATAGGATGCCATCCCGATGTTCCTAGTCTCCCCAATATGTTTTTTCTATAGCTTTTGTTCATTGGGATGCATCGGTAGGACTCTCACCGAAGCCTTTCAATTCTTTCTTATCGGAGTGACCTATGTAGTTGACAAGATATGGAAAACCCACTCCGATCACATATGTCATTCCAATAGAACTATTGTCCTGTCTTATTGGTGGGAGTATATATATCTCTTGCCAAAACTATATCCATCAGCATGACTCTTGAGATCGACATGATTTAAAAAATTTCATTCTGACATTCTTTCTTTTGCTGATGAGTCTTTTATCGGTGAAACATTATGTAATGTCTTCCCGATTATGTGCACTTGTTATCCTTTTGAAACTTTTGATCACTGGGACTTCATTTATGTCTTCCTGATATGCATAAAGTGTTCAATAAAGAACTATAGCTTGTTTGATCAGC
This sequence comes from Cunninghamia lanceolata, assembly GCA_027924645.1. Lineage (NCBI taxonomy): Eukaryota > Viridiplantae > Streptophyta > Pinopsida > Cupressales > Cupressaceae > Cunninghamia > Cunninghamia lanceolata. Next base: position 3,392,382 of record BSBN01001019.1, read on the forward strand.
AAGACATGCACACGATCTTCCTAATAAAGATCAATTGCTCTTAAAGTTCTTTGCTCAACTGTGATTAGGGAAATGCTTATCTTAAAGGAATCATTAGTTATCATGGGCTTATAAAATGGATCTTGTCACACAAATTTTTACAATTAGTGTTGATCATAAAATCAAAATGTGGCATTTATTTCTATAGTATGTGGACTATGATGGCTAGTGAAAAATGTGAGTTTTTTTCCAGTCCTAACAGACTGATGGACAGACAAAGGTAGTGCATAGGAGTTTGGGAAACTTGTTGAGATGTTTGGTTGGAGAGAAGACAGGAAGTTGGGACTTGATTCTTTCACAAGCAGAGTTTGCATACAATAATTTAGTAAATAGGAGTACCGGAAGAACACCCTTTGAGATTGTTACTGGAGTGCATCCTAGAGGAATTACAGAATTGAGAGATATCAGCATAGAAGAAAAGAGAAGTGCAAAAGCAGAAGAATTTACAGATCACATGAAGACAGTGCATAATCAGGTGAAGAAGCATTTAGAGGACATGAACAGTAAGTACAAAGAGAAGGCGGATGAGAAGAGAAGACATAAGGAATTTTAAGTGGGAGATGAAGTGATGGTGTACTTGAGAAAAGAAAGATTTCTAGTTGGGACATATAACAAGTTGAAGATGAAGAAGTTTGGACCTTGTAAGATACTCAAGAAATTTGATTCAAGAAATGCATATGAAGTGGAGTTACTGGAGTCATTGGGTATACACCTATTTTCAACATTACAGACTTATATCAGTATCATGAAGCATAGATCAGTGACAACATGGAAGAAGACTTGAAGAAGCAGTTACCACATAAAACACCGGATCAGATTGAAGACATTTTGGATAGCAGAATTGGATGTAGCACTAGAGGAAGACAATACAAAGAATATATTGTGAAGTGGAAAGGCAGATTGGAAGAAGATTCATCATGGATTTCTCGGGCTGAGGTGGACCATCTTGGTTCTCCCTAGCCCCAGTAAAGTGAGGGACTCACTTTTTCAATAACCTTGGATGTCTAATGCAGGAGCATCCCTAGTTCAAGAGTAATCTTACATCAACCAAAAACATTTGCATTTCAATTTATTTGCAGTTCAGTTTATTTCTTTTCATTTTCCAGTTCAATTTAGGCAGTTCAATCAGAAGTAGTTTCAGCTTTTGGTCCAGTATTCTACCGCAATTTCATTTCACACCTTGCGGATCTGGACTTGGCATCTGCATTCATTCATCTACATCATATCCAGAATTTAGAGCATTTGGATCAGTTACCAGAAAGTTATCACTATCAGAAGATCAACTATTTTTAGATTAGAGCATTCTGACAGTCTCAGATAATCAGCTGAAGGAAAAGACTTGCGGAGCATTCCTTGACTTGTGGATCTTAATGACATATCATTCAATGATCTTTGGTTCGTGGCCGACCTTCCTCGAAGATCCTCACATTATTCCAGTCATTTGAGGAAGTGCTCTATGCATTTAGGTCTGACTTATCTGTGTACACACATTACAACTCTTCATTGGAGTTTGTGACCTTCCTTGGCTGACGCGGAGGAATCTATTGGTCTGGAGATGATATATATTGATGTAATAGATCCTTAGGAAAGTAGTTAGCAATTGATTCACAATCCTTGGTTTAGATTTGTGCGAAGGAGCTTCAAATCTTTATCTTGCGCATGTATGTAATCAGGCCTGTGAGCCCTAATTGTAAGCTCGCATGTTGCCGACCAATCTGTATTTGAATTCTATGATATACTGAATGACTAAATCTACATTTGTTCCATTTCTTTGAGTTGTTTCCGTTGTGTTTACTTTTGCTGCATGGTCCAGACAATTCATTCTGTGAACCCTCCTACCGTGACTACACCAAAGGCTTAGAAGGAATTTGAAGTTGGTGGCTTGTAGAAGAATGGTGCAAGATCTATAAGAGTATAGAGATCTTGGGCAAGGATTAAACTAGAAGAAATTGAATCATGTTTTATGTTGAGGTATTAGATTTGTCATTGTTGGGTGATAGTGGGTTAGCAAGATCTAACTTCTAGAATGTGTATAGACCTTATTCACACGTCAAGAGGAATCTAGCACCATATAGGCCTGGATTCCCCTCAAATAACCATCAAAGGTTAGCTTGATTAACCCTTCCAAAGGTTTCTTCCTAGCCACCATAGATATCGCATCCTTTCAAATTGATTATGCCTTTAACAAGGGATATAGTTATGTAACAATAAAAATTGCATACCCATTCCTTTTTTCCCTTATGTCTTAGGCCCATAATGATTAGGTCATCCTTATGCATTGACTAGTGTGCAACATAGCATATTTTGTGTGGAAGTTGGCAAGTAACGTTGTGTTAGTATGTCCCCATCATCACTTATCCCTAAGATCCATATCTATTTCTTCATCTAGTTATTTCCACCCTAGTTCAAATTTGTGGTAAAAAATTGACCCAAGCTATTTCCACATGCATGGATCTAACCTCCAAAATTTAAAAGTCAATTTTCTTAATTTGGTCTCATGTTTCCTCCCTCTGTTACTAACCATTATGAGCCAACCAAAGTGCAACTTACTTGAAATTGCATGCTATGATGATGTATTTGAAGACTACTATATTTATTTAGATTATCTAGGACAATCATGGGAGCACTCATCACCTTACATCATCATTCTTGACATATTGCATGCTTGCATGTTGTCTTTAGTCATTTTTTGAAGTTGTTGAATTAGTCCACATTAGGGCCTAACATCCTTTTTTTATGAATAAGGAGAGATTATTTAAGCTAGGTAGGCCAAGATTTAATTATAAAACATTTAATATTACATAGTTTGGAAGTTAATATCATATAAGGTGAATTTTTAACCTCTTCTTTGAAGACGACCAGATAACAAAGACAGCTGATTATCTGATCAAAATTCATAACTGAAGATCCAAAATCAGCAGAAAAAATAGGGGATAGTCTGACTTAAAGTTGTTGCCTACTTGGTGGGACTTGTGTGTCCATTTCATACAACTTAAAAAGTAAAATCCTTCTGAATACGGAGGCCTGTTCTTTGTACAAATGAGGCAGAGTTTCGTTAAAATGGTACGTCAGAAAACTTATAATTCATAACTGTAACGCCAGTTGGAATGATGGACATCCAGCAATTACAACGAAATAATCTCCGTATAATTCATTATGGCAAACGCATAGTGTTTGTATATCAGTCGAAATTCATTAATGTCGTAATGAGTCTTGTACATATTTTGTGCGGTGCCATGCAGATGTTGTTTACATTAAAAGTGTTCGTACGCCCCTGTGCTCATGTTTCCCGCTGTGCTCACAATGCTGACATTTTTTCTCAAAGCTTGCAGAAAACAGAACGAGTTTCAGTATTTAATGGCATGCCAACTGTTCGTGGCTGGGGCGGGATTCGTGGCCCAATAATTTTCCTCAATATTTTAATATCTATTATGACTTCATTTCTATTGTTCTAACAGAGTCAAAGTTTTTATTTATATTTTGTTAAAAATAATTTTATCAAAGTGGTTGTGTCTATCTGTGAAAGTTTTAAAATATTTTTTCAGGTGAGTTAAAAGTTTCAAAGTTATTGTTTGAGGGTCTAGGTATCAATGATGTAGTCACATCATTGAAATGACAGGGAAATACAGAAAGGATGCTTAACTCCACCTAGTTTACTATAGCCATAAAGAGAAAGAAAACAACATTCAAATCCATTCCTCAAAAGAACATATTTTTAAAAAACTTGTAAGAGAAAAGTGAAAATAGAAAAGAAGGCTAGGCTTGACTAGTCTTTTAGATTGGAGTAGATCTTTCAAAGAATTTAGTAAGGGAAGCTCATTTGCTAGTGTAGAATTTAGTAGTTGATTGGCTACTTAAATACGTTTTAAAAAAAATCCTTAGATAGATGTCTTACTTCCCTTAAGATGGGATTCAAATTCCACCTAGGAGCTCTCCACTTAAGCATTCTATTGATTTCAATGAGGGGTCACCTTCCACTATTAAAAACTTAAGATTTAGGATATGGGCTAACTTTGAAAGTTGTGTGGCATGGTACATTACTATTGATATGTGAGGATATTTTGAACTCAAATTTGATGATGTGAATATTTAACTTTAGTGGTAAGTACAATGTAATGGGGTAGAAAATGGTTAAAAAGTGGAAATTTTCTTGTTCAAAATTAAAATTTGTTATATTTGAGATAAAGATTCGAAGCACTTCTACATAGAATATTAACATATTGTAAAAATATGAAATGTAGGATTTTGTTTCTACTTTTTAAATATTTAATTTATTTTAATACTTAGATCTGTTTAAGTAAAAGATGTACAAAAGTGACATTTTTTTACAAAAAATTATATGTTGAAGACCAAAACATGCATGTGTATGACCCACCTAAAACTATGATAGAGGATCTTACAGCGGCATCAACCTTTGATACTTGAAAAACCATAAAAATAGGACAAAAATTAAGAATCTAAAAACCCTAATTATTATCATAATATCAAAAATTAATTAGGGTTTTCAAAATTAAGAATTAACCCAAACATGTAATATAAAAAATGTCAATCATCTTTACAAATGTATGACACCCACCCATGTTTTAGGCGCATATAAACAAATAAGGACATTCATCCAAGAGCAAGGTGTAAATCAGTTACTATACAATGATTTTTAAAAGTAATAAACACTCAAACCTAAAAAATCTCAACAATTGAATATTTATAAAATCCTTGGTATCATCAACATACTCCTTCAGCCACAAACCATAAGAACAGGTATTAGATAGAAACTTGCAATCGTATATATATTTTTTGTCAAACTATTTTACACACTCAAAACCTTTTTGGACAAATGCATTGATTAACTAAAAAGAAAAAAAAATAAAATTAACCATTGATAACTCTCTAGAAAATTCAAAAGGAGTTGTGTTCAAATGACAAGGTCATAGGGTTCTCAAAATGGAGATCCAGACTTGAATCCCACAATGTGGTATTTGTGTTGTAGCAGTATTCCTGTAGATGGCATGGGGAGACAGTTGTTAAACGAATTGTAAGTCACATGGGGGACATGGGGTCCTTAGTGGATGATTGTATAGGGTGTGACCCCCAAATCGAAACCCTCACTAATTAATCTAGTTGTTTTTATAAAAATCTCTCGAGATAAGATCGTTTTATCTCTCAACTTACCCATGGTGACTGCCAATTACCACAAAGTAAGCTTCAAGTAACATTTCCAGCTCTTGAATATGTTCATCATTTTCTGACTCTTGAATATGTTCATCATTGTTTTTAGAATCCTTCGTACTTTCATGCCTGCTACGCACTAAGCTGAGAGTGCTTTCTAACTTTGAAGAATCTATGAGAAAACATGAAAGAAAAATAGGAGAAATAATTATAAAATATTAATAATATAATATATTATATATTTATTAATAATTAGTATTTACAAAATTAATTTTATAAAATATTAATAATTCAACTATAATATAATTATATAATAATAATTATTGTATATTATTATATAATTTTTATATAATATACAAGTTTTAATAATTAGAAAACATTTAATATTACATAGTTTTGAAGTTAATATCATATAAGGTGAATTTTTAAACAAAATAACAAAAAGACAGCTGATTATCTGATCGACCCAAAATCAACAAAGAAATAGGAGACTAGGAAACAATCTATGGTGGACTTTATTAAAAACTTTCCTTTCATTTCATAGAACTTAAAAAGTAAAATCTTTCTGAATACGGAGGCCTGCCATTTGTACAAATGAGGCAGAGTTTTGTTAAAATAGTACGTCAGAAAACTTATAATGCATAACTGTGACGCCAGTTGGAATGGTGGACATCCAACAATCGAATTACAACGAAATAATTTCCGTATAATCCATTATGGCAAACGCATACAGTGTTCCTATATCAGTCTGAATTCATTAATGTCGTAATGGCTGTTGTACATATTTTGTGCGGTGCCATGGAGATGTGGTTTACATTAAGTGTTCGTACGCCCTTCTGCTCAAGTTTCCCGCTGTGTTCACAATGCTGACTTTTTTTCTCAAAGTTTGCAGAGACGGACAGACAGAAAAGACATCATTTCTATTGTTCTGGGATGCTTAAGTCTTCCTTGTTTACTAAAGCCATAAAGAGGAAAAAAAATATGCATTCAAACCCATTTCTCAAAAAACATATTTTAAGAAAACTTGTAAGAGAAAAAGTGAAAATATAAAAGAAGGATAGGCTTGACTAGTCTTTTAGATGGGAGTAGATCTTTCAAAGAAATTGTTAGAGAAACTTATTTGCTAGTGTAAAATTTAATAGTTGATTTCAAATTCCATTAGGGAGCTCTTTACTTAAGCATTCTATATGGGTCAACTTTGAAAGTTGTGTGGCAAGGGACATTATTATTGATATGTGAGGATATTTTGAACTCATTTTATACTTGAGTTGTCTTTGATGATATTTAAACTAGTAATTGGATCCATAGGTTCAGTGGGCACACCGATAGTTTTCAAAATATAGTAAAATTTTGTTAGAGATAGATAATTTTTTCATAATCAAATCTTTAATTACATGGAAAATGATACAAAATGTATGTAGTTTATTAAATGGATTATTTGTAATTAGTGCATTAACTTTTATCACAAAGCAGTAGAAAAATAATTAGGACTAAAGTCCATATATCATAGCTGAAATTCTATTTCATCTAAAATTTGTTAAAACTAAATTATTAGTACTAAATCCTTAATAATGTATTAGAACTAAATTATATATTCTCATTATTGGAACTATGTCTTACTTTAAACATAGTTTTTAGAAGGATTACAATTTGAATGGTTAAAGTGTTAAAATAAGTTCTTTAAAATTGATCTCGAGCCTTTTTTGCGATTCTTATACATGACTCTTTTCACATGGGGAAAATTTAAATTTGTCCCAAAAAATGGTAACTCAACCTCTTAGCCAAGAGTAACATAGTTTTTAGATAAATTAGGGTTACAATCTAAATGGTTAAAGTGTTGAAGCAAGTTCTTCAAAATTGATCTCGAGCATTTTGTGGGATTCCTATAGGTGAGTCTTTCACATGGAAAAAATTGTCCCAAAAAGTGATAACTCAACTATTTATTAAGGAGTAATTATGAAATTTCATGACTAGTCTGAAGCTTGAAAATTACTTGGCAAGGAGTTCCCTTATAATTAAATTGGTAATGTGGATTGCATGATTGGATTGTATCCTTTAAATCATTTATGCATGGTCATGTTGGCTTGTAAAGATATTGAGCATTATCCTCAACTTCTAGAGTATTGATCATTGGTGAAAGTGTGTAGTTTATAAGCGAAATGTTGCTCACTCACAAGTTTTGTATGACACATTCCAAGGGTTCATAAAATATTAGTGACGTGCTTGTGTTGAATTATTTGTGATCACTTGGTGTAGGATCTTGTTGGGGTTGTTTTAGTCCATTTGGCTTTGGGTGAGGGCTGAGTGGTATGATCCAATAGTTGGTCTTCACTTTCTAGAAGAATCTTGAATATGGAATGAATCCAACTAATTCATTAGATAGTGAACTAATATTATTGGAGTGCATGTACATCGTTTTGTAGTAAAGAACTAATAAAAAATTCTAATTATCTTAGTAATAGACCAATAACGTGTTGATGCATTGTGCCTCTGGTGTAGTTTAAGTTTTTTTTCTCATTTATTTTGTGCTAAGAAATGGATTATGTTTAGGTAAGGCATAAAGTCTTTAATGTGTTTGTCCAAATCTTTTCCCATTATTTCATGGCACTCATTTGTCTAATTATAAGGTTACACACATACCTTTCAAACAAATACAACAAAGTAGGGCCACTTAAGTCTTCCAATGTTTCATGGATGGCAAATGCCACTCACACACCACACATGTGAGTCTAGTTGCATAAGTTAGTTTAAGATGACTAAAAGAGTTGATGAATTAGAAATTGGTGGTACACCCCTTCTAGAATTGCTATTTTATATAAGCATTCAAATGAGGGCAATGATGTGTGAGGTCAAAGACAAGAAGGCAATGTGCAAAACAAGTTAGGCATAAACCATAACCAAGGTAATAAAAACATGTTTGTTAGTTGTCTTTAAAAATAAAATAAGCATTGTTGCTTGGTGCCTATCATAGCTAAAAAAATTAGGAAGCACCATACAGAATGGATGAAGCCTCAAATCATAAGAAGGGGAATCAAATACAAACCCTCTTAGCTCCTCTCCACAACCATCATAGTGGTGTCGAAGGTGTATTTTGGGGCAAAGCTAAAGTGGTTGGTTGTTGTAAAAGGGATGCTCATTCTCATTAGGGTTGGTAGCACATGCCTTGTGTATTATACAATTAGGGCATGAGCCACATTTGTATTCAAAGTTGGGTCCATATTCTTTATAGTGAGAGCATGTGTACAACTCAAGGCCTTCTGAGAAAAAATAATGTTCATGGCAATTGTTGTACATAGTACCCTCATCATCTTGGTGGCTTGGGGTAGGCACCATTACTACTCCCCATGCATAAATTCAACAAAAAATCTTATATTAAATAGAACAAGAAAAACCATTCACTCAGATGTGTTCTCATTGCACTTGTAATTTTGAATGTTCATTGTCTCCATTATAAGCTAGAAAGAATGTTCTTTGTGGAAGCCATAGTTGAGAGAGGTGGGAGCACAACATATAGAAAATGAAGCCACAAAGGTATCAATTAATTACACAATACTTGCAAATCCTTCACTAGGCCTTACACAAATCTATCTCATAGACCTTCCTAGTTCTAACATACCCCATTTGATCACCAAGACCACTTGTAGGCATCCCTATATACAAATGTACTTGAGGGATCCCTTCCCCTTAAAAAGAATAGAAAATAATTACTGCCTAGAGCCTCCACATAAGTAACATATGTTTCAATCCCCACCATTGCATATGTGCTAATAAGAAGAAAAATTAATTTTGCTTATACATGCTCCATTATTTTCAACTATGAATAACAAAAATATTATTTTGTATTTGACTTTTAATAGAACAAAAATATTTGATTAGGTTCCAAAACTATATAACAAAAAAATACCTCTACCCACATTAGTTTTCCTACAATGGAACTTTAAAAATGAATAAAGCAACAATAATATTGCCATACAAATATTTAACTTCAAACCTATATAATTATACTTCCTCCACAAGGCTCCAATATTACCTTCTTAGCATAAACAAAATATATCTTTTAATGAGAGTCACTAAAATATTTGAACATCCTTTATTAATCTACCAATCTTAACTCAAATTTATCTTAATATATACAAAAAAAAAATATTATTTTACCTAGCAAGTAAAATATTTAACATCTCGATAAGTGAATTTTCTATGTTCTAACAAATGTTTAAATTAGAAAATATAAAATTTACTTGATGGGGACTAGAAAAATGTTGCATTCCCTATACAATCTTTAAATCACAATATTCTCCTTGACTAACTAAAATATATGTACCTAAGTACTTTTGACATATGAACACTTTAACAACCCTCACATAGGCTTGACAAAATCCACCATGCTCTACATAACTTTAGGCAAATGGTTTAAAAGGTCGTAAGACTAATCTTACCTCCATGGGCCCACCTATTTTTAAACCAATAGCAAGAGTTTTTACTGACCCCTATCAAAATTTGCTTTAAAAATCACACAAGTTGCCAGTAGATCTTATGCTAAGTTGTCAAGATCAATGGATGTCATTTCTCTTCTGCTTCCTTTTGCTTGACTCTTAACTTTTCAAATAATGAAAATGAGCCTTCTATCAGCAAATATATTTCAGCATAGGTTGGAATCATAGGTGAACATAAACAAGCTCAGAGGGAATAATAAAAACTACATTTTTTTACCCTTCTTCATTATCGCAATCCGCAAATCCCATACTCTTATTAGTCTACCATAACCAAGCTTGAAATAAATGGTGTCTCTCGGTCTAGATTGGAAATCCAAGAGCGTCCCAATGTAATGAACAATTTAAATCCTCCAATCTTCTCAACTTGCAAGAACAATTTAAATCCTCCAATCTTCTCAACTTGCAAGATGATGTTTAACATTAGCCATGGTCTACCAACACTACAAAGGCAACATGCAAATTTATGGTACACTCACTATACCAACTAATCCCCTCCTTGTTTCTATTGTTTTGACATCGTCTCAACACAGCGAATATCTTGGACAAGAATGCCATTTATAACTGTCAATTTCTCTTCAGGAATATGGCCTTTGCTATCAATTTTCATAAGACCAAACATTGTTTCCCATTTCTCTCTACAAATACAAAAGCACCATCAAAGGAAAGACAATTCTTTCCTTGGCATAAATTCTCTGAGAGATGAAACGTCTTCATTCTGTTTGTCACTTTTTGTTTCTTCATGTATGCTAATAAAACCACTCTCTAATCATCTCAAAATTTCAAGTGTGGCACTAGATGGCATTTATCTGTATTCACTATTATATTTTTGAACATTTTTAGAAATTCAAATCCTGTGTTTGGTAGCTATAACTGACATTTTATCCACAATGGAGGGGATGATACATACACATGTGAATAATAGTTGCAAAATCCCACTGGAATCATTATACGAACACAAAATCAAATATTCGTAGGAGTATAAGCATGCCAACTCATTTCTTAGTAAGAATATGGGTTCTTAACCAAAAGACTCCGTAGAAATAAAGATCATCTGGCTGGGGATATGGTGAGGATAGAGGACCAACTTTGGAGGAGCCTAAAGCTTATAATTGGGAAGAGATTGAACATAAATTGAATACAATCCTTCATGCCCATCAAAGAATTTCTTCCAAAAATGGGAAAATGGAATGGGGAGCTGTTCTTAAATATCATCCACTTCTATAGTCAAAGGTCAAGTTTGACCAATAAAAATAGGACAAATATTTAACACTTTTTATTGTGAATGAAGTGTAAAATTACTATTGATTGTTTGAACATTGAAGTGGATGATATTTAAGTAGAGTGGGAATGGGGCCCTTGCTAAGGATGATGAAAGCAACCTTGGGCACATGCTTGAAAGTGTACTCCTTGACTAGGGCTTTCCTTCCAATCAATCTATGTATTGGCTACACCTGTTGCATTCCTTGCAAGATCTGTGGACCGGCATGCTTTGTTTCTGAAAAAACACTAGCTCTCTCTCATTTATAGAATTTGATCACAATCCCATTTGATAGAGATGACAATATGATGTGATTTCAAACTACAAATGTGTAAGGTACAAATTGTTCTAGGTGTAGATTGAATCGGGGGAGTTTGGATTTATTGGTTTATGGGCCTCGAACAATTGTGAGTCATCAATTTTGGAAAACATCAAACGCAGTAAGTGCAGGGTATTAACTGCATTAACAACTAGCCATTCCTTTTCCTTTATCCGACGTTGATATTCAACGACCACCTATGGGATAAAAGGGGTCAAGATGAGCTCCACGCACCTCGTGTAGTGTGAAGTTAAAATTTAAATAATAAATCTTGATTGATCTAGTCAATATTCTAAACTATTAATTATAAAAATAAAAAATAAAAAAATTATCTAGTTTTTGATAGTCTATTTGAAGTGTTATATTGGTAATGTCTATGAAAGTCATGTATTGTTACTCTTAACAAAAATGGTAAATTGTATAATCAATGTGTTATCAATAAAAATAAAGTAACCTTGTACCCATAAGAAAATGAAGTTTCAAAATTTAATAAGAAAATATTTGCATTCAAAGGTGGGCTTATCTTGATAAGAGTTTCAAGTAATTTATTAGAATACGTTGAAAAGCTTGTGGCAATTAAAACCAAAAGAAATCTATTATAACAACTTATACTTTTTTGAATTCTCTTGCTCATAAGACCAAAGGCACCTTTAAAAGGTAAAAATTATGTCTTTTAACGGTAATACTTAAGGTAAATATGTCCCTTTTATCAATGATTAGCTCTACCAAAGGAAGAGCTTTTGTTAAACAACTTTCTTTAAAAGACATTAAATAAAATCCAAAAAATGTAGCTTCCCCCACCCAAAAAAAAGATTGACGCGGACTGAAGATGTGGAGATTTTAGAAGCACGATTATTGCCCCGAATACTGCAATGGCTCTTGCGCTCTTGTAAAAAGGCAGGTCTTCTGAGCTGATTGAGATTGAAATGATGTCCACCTCCGATGATTTTCTTATCGCAGTTTCAGGAACTCAAGTTCTGCCCGACTTCACAATTGCCATTCCATCTAGAAGCTTTTGCTTTCAGGTCTTTGATTTTAAAATGGAATAAAATTTAAATACGCATGAAGTTTCCATAGTCCATGATAATAAAGACTGTTTCTAGATTCGATTTTGTATGTTTTTGTTTTAACATTTTGGATCATACTCAATGATCAGTCATAGGAAGAATAGAGTTATAAATTAGATAGCAGACTCTGAGTTTTTTAAAGGAAATAGAGGGGAAGATATAAAAGTAACAAAAGACGAAGGTCAGGAGGGGAGGAGAGAAAATAAAAAATAAAACAAAAAACCAAGATAGAGTAAGTGAAATAAAAAGAAAAGAGATAGATAGGAAAAAATTAGTGTTAAAAACAGATCAGTCAAGCAACCATACAAACATGCACAGACCCGTCACAAGATGAACCAATAAAAAACTAGATTAATAACATTTACCAAATTATTAAATATGAATTATAGTATGTTTGTAAAAAAAAATTAATACTCTATGATGATTAGTTAAATGTGTAAAAGAAATTGCATCATGTGGATGCATAAGTATTCCTGCCTTGACAGAAACTCATAATTATGAAACATTTAATATTACATAGCTTCTAAATTAATATCATATAAAGTAATTGTTTACCAGTTTGAAGAAGAGAAGAGTCGCAAAGACGACTGATTATCTGATCAAAATTCATTGCAGAAATCCAAAATCAGCCAAGAAATAGGGGACAGTCGACTGGCTGGGCCTTCAGGATGCACCAGATGCATGGATGGTCCATACTTCCATCACCCTCATAGATGCACATGCAACCCACAATTGTGGAAATATTAAAAATTTGATTTTCTTTATGCCTAGACCAAATGCAATTTATAATTTTTTTAAAATAAGGAGTCATCTTAATGGTATTTATGTTATAAGATTTAGTATATATTTTTTATTATATGGTTAAGGTTTATAGTTAATATTTTATTAATTTTTATTAATTGTAATATTAAAATAATAAAATCATAATTATAATATAATATTGATTACAATAAAATAATAATATAATAATAAAATCGTTATTATAATATTATAATAATAATAATTTAGTAATAACATAAGATAATATAATATTAATTATATTATACTTATAATTAATATTATATAAGTATAATATAATACTAAATATAAAATATTAAACAAGGATTTAGGGTTTGGGGTTTGGGGTTTAGGGTTAGGGTTTAGGGTTTTACAGATGCAGCCATCGGATGGACATGCCATCCTGATGGCTGCATAGCCAGTTCCTAATATAACCTATGAAGCATAATAACATAATTGATATAATAATAACATTTAAATATATAAAGAATAATAATATAATTTACATAAACTTTTTAAGTGATTTTTTGAGTAATATCCAAACCCTAAAAAATAATCAACTAATATTAGTTAACACAATTCATAAGAATTAGATAAAACTTATAATGAGAAATATATTTTATAGTAAATAAATGGATTAGACTTTCAATGAGAAATTTATGTTTTTAACTATTGTTTTTTTTTTGTCTTATTCTTTTTGTCTATTTAAAAAGTTATGAATTATATTTTCATTTTTTATATTTAAAAAAAAATGTTTCTTTTGTTATTTTTAATTATCAATGTGATTAAAGATTATGTCTTGATTTTGCATTTTTTTTAGCCATTATTTTTGTGACAATATTTTAAAATAAAACTATAAATAAATTTATTGAATTTATTATGGAAACTTATATAAAATTTTATTAATTTAACAATTTAATTTTATGGAAAAAAATTAATTAAAAATAGAAGGTTTAATCATATGGAGTTTTTAACTACTATAACATAATGATTATTCTTGAACTAATTTACTGATTATTATTATTATATTATATATATGGTGTAATATAATTATAATTAAATTAGATAGTAATATAATTTAATATTAAATTATAAGATTATTATATTATAATAATATTAGGTCTTTCCTCCCATTTTTATATTAATATATTGATCCATAATATAATAGAATATATTTATTAATAATATATTGGTATATCATTATATTAATAATAATAATTATCTAGTGATTATATACTATTATTTCTAATTAGCATGTTGATTTAATATATCTCTACTAGTTTATCTTATAGTTAAAGTAATAATATATATTATTTTAAAAATATAGATTGTTGGAGGGATTATACTTTAAAATTCTAATATCTAATAAATCTTTACATTTTAAAATGTGTTCTTAAATTGTATTTGTGCTATTGATTTCATTTCACCCTTTGTACTATACAATCAACATGTTAATTTTAAAGGTCTTCTCAATCACGTGAAAGGGCCCGAGCCAAAGAAATTTGTCCTAACCTACTAACTGAACCCAATCACTTATTTGAGAGCAGATGGGAGAAGGTTGATTTCTCCATAGATAACATGGAGCTCAAAATATAGACCACTTATTTTATTTGGACTTAGAAATGTCAGTTTGAGAAGGGTTATTTTCAGTCTAGCCATGGCAGCCATCAAACTGTAAATTTCAAATTCCATATATATATACAAAATTAGTATTACATACCAAAAAAATAATATTTGACTTTTTATCTATTTAAAAAGTGATGAATTTATATTTTTGTTTTTTATATTTAAAAAAAAATTATTTCTTTTCTTATTTTTAATTATCAATGTGATTAAGATTATGTCTTGATTTTGCATGCTTTTTTAGCCATTATTTTTTGCAATATTTTTAAATAAGACTATAAGTAAATTTATTGATTTTATTATGGAAACTTATATAAAAGTTTATTAATTTAACAATTTAATTTTAGGGAAAAAAAATCAATTAAAATTAGAAGGCTACTATAACATAATGATTATTCTTGAACTAATTTACTGATTATTATTATATTATATCTATGGTATAATATAATTATAATTAAACTAGATAGTAATATAATTTAATATTAAATTATAAGATTATTATATTATAATAATATTAGGTCTTTCCTTCCATTTTTAAATTAATATATTGATCCATAATACAGTAGAATATATTTATTAATAATATATTGGTATATCATTATATTAATAATATAATGATTATATAGGATTATTTCTAATTAGCATGTTGATTTAAGATATCTATGCTAGTTTCTCTTATAGTTAAAGTAATAATATACATTATTTTAAAAATATAGATTGTTGGAGGGATTATACTTCAAAATTGTAATATCTAATAAATATTTGCATTTTATAACGTGTTCTTAAATTGTATTTGTCAAGGAAGCAATGAACTTATGGGCACAGGGGGTAACTTTTTATTCTATATGTTGTTCATTTAACCTTGAATGGCTAAATCATATGATTCAAGAAGAGTTTCACCACCTAAGACTTGAATCATGATAGAAATTTTACAATTCAAAGCTCTTAATAATAGAGGAAAGCAATACCTAGAGGTGGATGAACATTAACATGGATCATCTTCCATGTGTTATTGAATGTCATGTAGAAGTCAAGCACGTGTTCCATAGGAAGTCTCTTGATCATCATGAGGTGTTGGATCAACGAATTGTTGTTTGCCCTCTCTCAAATTTGATTGAATAATACATTTCCTAACTAGTCCTAGCTTGAACCATTCATGTGACTTTCCTTTGAGAGATGAGACCATTAGTTAGAGATAAACATCTTGACCTATGATATTATGAATGTTGCAAATATTTACAACATCCTAGATGTGATCCATAGGAGATATAGAGCCATCCTTGTAGAAAAGAGGCAATGCTTTAACAACTAACTTAGCTATGGGATTCCATTGTTGTTGTTGCAATGGTATGCTGGAATTCAAGATACAAATGGTAAATTTTGAGGAGCGGTTGTCACATTTTGAGGGATATTGAGACTTGCAGAGCCATGGGCTAGGCATGGTCTACAAAAACAGAGATTTGGAATCCTATGACTAGTGGAGTCAGGCTAGGTGAAGGATGCATGCTCGTAAGAGTTGTTTACTATTCTCCACAAAAAATCATAAAATGCAAAAAATATATTTTAATTAAAACAAGAATAAAGAACAAAGCCTTGGACTTGTGTCCCATGGGGTGTGCCTAAATATTTGATGTCATGATTTTTCATACCTCAAGTCTATGCTTTTGTGAACATCAAGCTTGGGAAGTTTGTGAGTGTGGGTCATGACACACAAAGTGACCTCTGGGATTAAAAAGATAGCTCCTTATGGGATTTTAAAGGAGCTCTTTCTATTTACTTTTTTTGGTAGAGGTAAAATGAAGAAAGAGAGAATTTCAAAAATGAAAGCCTATTCTAAGAGGGCAACATGTCAAACAAAGCCTTTTAATTTGCACAACATTGCTAGCACATAACTCAATAGTTAATGGTGTAACGCCCACCTTGTACACCTTAAAGAAATACACTCTTATGCTATATGAAACAGGAATTTTTTTTTTTTAAAAATGATTAAGATATCAAAGAAATGTTAACATAACTAATTACGACATATTCTCTAAGGATACAAGGCTGCATTACTTTACAAACCAACTAACATAATTTAACATTCATCAGTAACTGATCTAAATCCAATGCATAATTGAATAACTGATTCATATTCATTACATATCGTCAGATAATACAATCTACATGATCAAAAACATAATTGAAATGCTTTTATTACACATAAGTACATCATGACATCATTACATTGCCATTTTCAGACTACATCAGGATGACTTACATTATGAATGATCTGTTACACAAGTCTGGTACAAAATAATACACATACATCTTCATCAACTGGTACAAGTACAATTGTCTGAAAACTGGGGTAAATCTTTTCTGCACATGAACTTCGACAAGAGTAACCAATGGATAAAATAGCTCTTCCACCTGACCATGTGGAACCCTAAGGTCCACCCCCCAAGCTAGGAGTTAACATGGGGTCCCAACAATGACAGTCAGGCAGACAAAAACTAACATGAACAAAGGATGATCAAATGTCAATACAACACATGGCAATAACATAAACAACACAACACAACTTAACTTCCAAAGGTGAAACATAACGTAAGTGGAGAGACCAAACAAGGGATGCTAGGTTGTAGTAGGGAGAGTGTCATCGCACGGTCCTAACATGGGTTATCCTGACAGCCTCTCACTAGGCGTCGGCCCCATAGGGTGACACATGCGGGATCGACCTTCCTTTCATGAGGACAAGGAAGTCAATCATGCCAACCAAGCCTTCTCTACCCATCCTTAGTCTATACAAGCACTACAGGCCATGGGAGAGGAATCCATTAATCTTGTTTAATGTGAAAACTACCCTTAACCCCCTAGTTCATTTTAGGTTATCACTTGATTAATCTACTTTCAACGGGTTATCCTAACTGCCACTTTGGGCGCCGGCCCCACGTTGAAAGCCACTCTCCTTCCTAACACCTAGTAAACCCTAACCACCATACAAGGCATTATAGCAATACACATACATGTTCATTGCAAGGCATAAACCCTCTTGCATTACAAACAGAATCATAACACCAATTGTTATCCATTGCCTATAGCATTACAACATTTTGCAGTTTTACAGATACCAAGTCTCTCCAAACAACAATTATGACAAAACAGATACAAGATAAATATAATTAGACGAACAACAATACATCCCCAAGGGAGTACATTCATCATTCACAATGTCTTTTATCCCAGACAAACAAATAAATCACAACATTCATGAAGAGCCTTTCTACACATCATGATGCATTTAGAATATTTACAATCTCTCACAACACCATAACCAAATTCCTTATACATGACAAAAGGCGACACGACTTCAATAACTCAGGACACTTATCAACACATTACATGAAGTCAAAACACAACAACCTTGGCCTCTGGAAATGAACCCTTGACAACTTACACTTTGACCTTTTCATACAATTTCAATCCACACTAACTAATTATCTAATACCTTTAAATCAAATTTCCAATACAATAATTATATACCTAATCCTTAATCCATTATCTTAACAAAATGAAGAAACCATATTAAAACCGATGTCAATCTAAATTAAATTTCATTAACCATAATATATAATCACAACGATTTTCTTTTAATCAAATAAATAATGACAACATTATTCTAAATCCCCAATTTTATTTGGCTTTTAGACAATCAACTATACTTTTGAAATAATAATAATAATAATATTAAACAAAACATAAATAATAATAATATTAACAATAACAATAATAATAAATTCAATGGAATAAAAGATAGTAAATATTTTTCATCCAAAGAACATTAAATGAACATTGTAAATAAATTCAATATGACGATTAGTTATTCAACAATGCCTCTAAAATACTATAACCTACTTTTAGTGTAAGTAAATTAGACATACCCTATTATACATATCAACATAAACCAATGTAAATTTTGACAATTTGTTTCAAAATCTCTTCTGTCACATGATACGGTCCTTTAACAATTTCAGCTGTATATTAAAGTCAAAATAAATGTTCTAACTACGTTTTCAAGTCCTCCTTACTTAGTCTGTAGATAATACTTCTATAACCGATATTCCTAACTTCTTTAACCTACAGGTGACCGTTACATACAAGGTTGGTTGTTGGCTTTGTTGAGGACACCCTAAACTTGTCCTTACGCTACCAATTAAACCTATAGTGATTGTGTCGATACACTTTCTGGGTGGCATCTTCATGTTATCATCGAGAATAGCATAGACAGTTGCACACATACCATCTTCATTTATGCGTCTTCAGGATATATGATCATACAATATCTGTGTCTCTGATGCTTATAGTAGTCTTTGATGCTTGGAATGATGATGGCTAAGATCTCAGTGCCAACTCCAATTGTATAATACAACTATCTCAAAGCCTATTCTCCTTCTATCAAAACCTTCAAGAGAGCAATTCAACCTCCATGAAATGATCGATGGCTTATTGATTGATTGCTGAGTTCCTGAGACGAGATAATGCTAAACAGATGAGCTATTCTTCCTACTGATGATCCCATTGACACTTATATTCTGTGGAGAGCTGCTTTCTATCAAGAGACGCCACATTGTGAGCGGCACCTTCGGACATGAAAGCTGTGAGCAGTACATGTCCAAGGGCGAGCCCCGATAGGTCAGCCCTGCCAGGCCAACTGGCCACGCAGATCTCCACAAACAAAAGACATAGTATTATTATTATAATTTCAGAGGAAGCGCTAACTCCACATTGACGGAACTGTTTAGTCTGCGCAGATTGATTCGGATTTGTTCTCCAGATTTAAACTTAAATGCAGGTGCGATTTGACAGGGTGGATCGCTCTATTGGCAGACATCTTTGCTCACACTAAAACTTACTACAAGATCTATGATTTGACAAACCTGTCTACGATGTTTTCACTCGCCGTTTTCCTGTAGGATGCCACAGCAGTACAAAGCGCTTCAAATAATCTTTTACCATTTACAACAGGTGCAGGGCTTAGGTTTTAGTTGCAAAATACTTATCTTATCAGAGGATTCAGACTACATTAGAATGGGTCAGTTACATTATATTAGCTTTTAAGTATGATTACACAATTGCAGATTGCAACACTCAATCCATAGTCTATATCCATTCTCTTTCTAAGATTAAACTAGGGTTCGATTGTCTTGTTTGCTGTATTCTCCCTGTTTCAAGATTATGACAGGGAACATAACATAAGCTAAGCGTTACAGGAGGAGTGATTCCGTGTTCTTTCCATTGTTTACAATTGAAAATGAATATTTTAATTGCCAACCATTTGCCAACAACTCGGGGTGTTGGCGCAGCTGGCTAGTATTGCTAAGGTCGAGAGCTCGAGCCCCTTTCACTCCTCTTCAGTTTATAGCGTTATTAACTTTCCCCTTGATGCCCTCCCCAGTTTTAGCGGATCTGGCTGAAAGTCGTAGCACACACAAAGAATATCTCCCTGTGCCTTAAACGATTTAGATTACAATTATAGTTTAGTGTCTTTTTTTTATTGGAGGCTGTTACTTGTACATATTTCGCGGGCTGAGGAAGGGCGATAATTATAGAAGTATGCGCCGTTAAAACTACGGTGGTGAGCTGGTATAGCAGAACTGTTATCTAGGTAACTAAAAATCACATATAGATATAGGCTTAGAAATCTTTACAGCATCGCTGTTATTGATTCGCACCAATAACACTTAAGCAAAGGTGATCGATTTAAGTTTGCTGAGTCAGTGGGATAAATCAATAATACCAACAGTGGCAATGATGATTAACGGCGACTATGATGCAGTGGCAATAGGCTATAATTTGGAATGAATATTGCAGCTGTGAGGGTAACCAATTCATCGCCTGCTACATGACCTTCCAAAACACGGCATAAGCAGTCAAACAACAGGCGGTGGCCCTGCGTATAAGATCAAATCTATCAGCATTCATTACCAGGACACCCTTCACGTACACTCCCTTCGCCAATTCTACCGCAATTTTGACATCCATGAAAAGCTGTTCAGGAACACTGCGCATGAATCCTCCAGTTTTTGGAATATTTCGCGAGGCCATCACTGACATTGATTACAAGGGTTATACAATCCCAAAGGGATGGAAAGTAAGCTTAAATTTTTAATACTAGAGAGAAACAAAATTCGCAGGAATCTGATGGTGTCTATGTTAATAATGTTCGCCAAGGAGAAGACCTTGATTGCCCAAAACGAGATTGATTAAAGACTTTAGCCACACAGAGGATAATTTTCAAAAAGGAAATTGCAAGTCAAAGTGGAATTATTCCTAGATCAAGAGAGAGTCCCTTATACAGTGCACTTTGGGTTGCTCAGGGACTCCTACATAAGGTATCCACCAGAAATGTGGATAAATGCATACTGTTATTCACAAATAATGACGATCCATAGGGAAATGCTGATCGTGGGGTCAAAACAGACATGACTTGTTCAATAGCATTCCCAGACTTCTTACACCTTGTCCTCTGCAGTAGTTGAGATGGTCTATATGATCTTTGCTATATGTTGTCCCTGATAATGACAAAATCTGAGTCTCTATCCTTCTCTATATAGATTCTACTCATATACAAATCTGAATCCTATAGAATTGCTACCTCTGTGTGTTGTAGAGGAATCTTATGGCACCTAGACATAAACTATTATTTGCAGATGACTACTCTAATCATTGGCAACGGATCTTCAAGCTATATATCAAACTTGAATGCTATGATTTCTGTAGTATGATAGCGAATGTAGATATATATATGCAAATCGATGCCTTAGATGATATTCACAATGGATTCAACTCATGCGCTTGTCTGTGGATTAGTTGCATCACCACTTCGAATGCTTCGTTAAATATGTATGGATCGTAATATGCATAGTGACTCCCACGAATTCCTTAAGGCTGCGGAATAGGACTGACGGCTTGCAAATCGATCCAACTATAAATAGCGATCTACAGATATAAACTCATCGCAGGATATATACAAAAATGGGTTTGCTGCTAGGGCAGCGTTTACATTAAGATACCTATTAAAATGCTATGGTTGTTCCAGCCGCTTCAAAAAGGCATTACTCAGACCAATACAAGAATGCAAATGCCCGTTTAAGAAAGCTATTTCTATTTTAAATGTTGGATGCTAGGTTTTGGTGACGGTCCAATTCAGTTTATGCGCCCTTAAAGACAGACATCTCTGCAGATTATGATTTGGTCATCTTTCAGCTGATGAAAACAGTGGTAATTTCTGATTAAAATTCCAGATCTCATAGCATAACAAACACGACTCCTTCAACATGATCCGAGAGTATGAAAAATCGGAGGAAACAATTCTTTCTAGTCTAAAAGAGCACTAGGTCTACAACATTACCACAACCAGTAATAAAAACTAGTGATAAACTGTTTAGTGGAAATGTTAAGATATATATCTCAGATTAAATATCGGAGGGATGCAGAAAACAACTTAATTGCAAACTAAAATATCTCTTGAAGCAGAAATTCAACCAAAACAATCCATTTAGAAACAAGGAAACGATCAACACCCACAGATTCAAAATTCAGAGGTAAGGAATTATGCATTTAAAGGAACCTGGCTGCGACGTCAAATCGAGGGAGCTGTTCCCACTGCTGCAGACCAAGCTTCATCTCCAGTCTTCTTCTCTCTGCTTCTTTCACCTGTAATGCCCCCCTCTTTGCCTCAACAAGCCTTTTCTTTTATAACACAGCCCCTTCCTTCTTCCAAGGGACTCGGCACGTGATCCCGCACATCTCCCCCCTCTACTTATATTTTTATTTAATTTAATGATCCCAAAGAAGTTCTTTATTTATTTTATTGTATTTCATTTTTTAAATGAAAACACATAATTCCCGACAACATTTAATGACTTTATAGCCGACCAACCATATTGTATTTAATAAAGTTATAATATTACAACTAACTATAATAGTACAATTATATTTTAATTTATTTTATTAATTTAGTTGTAAATCACTAATTACAACATAACTTACAACTATTTTATTTATTTAAATATTTATTGCAAATAATATTATATTAAATAATACAAAATTTCTTACAATTTTTATTTAACAATAATACTTCTATTAAAATAATAATTTATTTACATCAATAATTAACAACTATCGACATTATACTCAATATTATCTTTTATAAATATATTTAATTATCAACATTATAATTTCCGTAATATGATTCTAATAAAAGCACAACGACACCTTACACACTTATACACTTTCTAACCTAGTTAGACTCCAAGGTGCAATATTACTTGTCTGCAACTCATGAATGACAGACAACGACCAAAAGGATAAACTGACAACCAGACCACACTGACATGGGACCTCACGTTAACTCCAAACAACTAATCCATTGGTGAAGGCACGCTTAGACTTGTAATCAGGTGGAGTCGATGCCTAGTACCTGCATTCCTGCAACAACGCATGGTTAAGCATAACAAAATATATATATCCACATGCAGTCCTGTAGTGAATGGAAATCGCAGTGGTGTAGGGTACTCGAGAGCGAGTAATACAACACTGTTCCATTCACGTTTATGAATAAATGATTAACTATGTTGAACAAGGTTTTCGTTTACTTAGTCAACAACATAAAATGATCAACTATCCCACAATCCCATATAGTGAATAACGTCAAAACATCTGTAACATCTAATTCATTTATCAATTCTAAAGCATAGGATGATAGAATCCAACATCAACAATTATTACTATACTGATTAGGTCCATAATGAAGTAACAAAATAACAAGAGATCCATCATCTACGGTCTAAGACACTATCATAAAGTCTAAGCAAACATCAATCTGATGGACGACGAGATGAGGGGCACTACAAATGGAAATGAGAAGACACAACTACATCAATAAAGGGAAAGAGATGAAAGTTTGCATGATCATTGATATGTAGAAGGTTGAGAGCTACCTAAAGGGATCAACAATTCTAGAAAAATTATCTAAGCCTACAAGATGCAAATGAAAAGTAGGAGAAAATATTTTTTCAAGACCACAAATAAACACAATATAAAGAGTATTTTTATTAGAAACAATACATTGGCAAGAAAATGCAAAAGGTAGAAATTATTATATAGTCATATAAGTTGCCACATGTATGAGCAATAATACAAATTATCTACCCAAAGGACTAAATATGCACACTCCTATTATAAAAAGGTAGAGTTTTTCCATAAAATCTAACCTCTTTTTAAAAACAAACCAACTACAAAATATAACAGGGTAAAAGCACAAAGCTGTGTTACACTTTCAGCTGACTTATCAGCACAAACAAATTTAAGTATTTCTAACTAAAAATTAATTTTGGTCAAACATATGATCTTGTAAGATTCATTCTAGCTAAGTTAGATATGTGCACAACTTTTAGAACTAAAATTGTTGGCTAAATGCATATGTAGCACCATGATGAGGCCAATTTACCAAAAAAAAAATTATTTGAAAAACTTGATATTTCAACAACTTCTACTCGTGTAAATAACATTTTTTTAAAAATATAAAAATACCCTTTTGTAGATCTGTAAGTTTAGTTTTATATATATATATATATATTTTAATAGTTTAATTATTATTAATATTTTACTTTTTATTTTTACTAAAAGTAGGTTATCAGCACAAAACATTAAGTCAATTACCACGTCAAGGAAAAATAGTAAAACTTATTTAAAAAAATTGAAAAAAATATGATGCCCTAGATAAAAGAATATATATCAAGATGGTATAATTTTTTTTCTATTTTAGATAAATAGTTAATATGAAACTTGACGTCGACTGGAAACAATTATGTTTTAATACACTCACATTTTAATATTTGTTTAAAAATATATATTTATCAAAATTGAAAAAAAAATATCCATGCCCTAAAGTTTCAAGTTATAAATACAGACAAAAAAACTAAAGAAAAATAAATAAAATTTACGTATAAATATTGACGTCTCATGTAACTTCATTTTTCAGCATTTTATCAACAACTAAATTATAGTGTCAATTTATTAAAAACTATATTCAAATAATTTTTTAATTTTTTCAAAAAAATAAAAACATAAAATATAATAAAAAATAAATATTTTATTAATTTACATCATTTCAAAATTTAAAACATATATGTCACTTTTTAGTGATTCAAATTTAAAAGTTGGATCAACGTTGGCCATTTCCTTTATAAAAGTGTGACATAGCACTGTACTTTTACCCAACACAAATAAAGAGAAGAAAAGGAGTGAGAGACAATAAATGCCCATAAACTCTCAAATTTCTACATGAAGATTTGAAGGAAAAAACTGCCATAATGTTATCAACATGATAAGATCTCATAATTATTCATTATTATAGCTTGTGTCAATGACTTGAGTGCTAGAACAAAGAATAAATGTTGAAAATCACCTTTGCCAGTCAACTACTACTTCATTTCTTACAAATCTTCAGTCTTCCATGCTCAAACCTAAGTCTTTATCATTTACAATTGTCACTTTCTTCACCTTCTTGCTTAATTATTTTATCATGAGCTCTTCTTTATAATAAGAAATGTGATAATACATTTCACGAATCTAAATATTTATTTTTGTGAGCTTGACTTTTAATAAGATCATTAATGTGAGCTCATATTAATTTATCATTTTATAGGCTCATTTGATATTTCCCATGAACATCCTTTTATTTACCCCATGAAAATCATTTTATTTACCCTATGAACTGATAAAGCTTCCACTTTATTAAAAATATAAATAAATATTTGCGAGCTTAAGTGAAATAATGAAATCCCTACTTTATCACAAATATCACACACTTATAAAGATGGTGGGTCCACTTTTAAATTTACTTCATCTTGATTTTACTAATATTCTTGTGAACCTAGAAATATTTACTTGTTTTCTATTTTATCCTATTGGACCCACCCTCTACCTTTCTTGCTTCAATAGTGAATGAAAACAAACCTATCTATGTTATTTAAAGTGCTCTATTTGTTAGATTAGAAATTGATGTGGAGGATTAGAGGGATGGGACACTCTTAGACTGGCACCCTTTCATCCTCCCTCTCCAAGTTTTATGGACCATTGGATTTGATTTCACCAGAAGGTGCAGAGTCTCATGTTTTGTTTTTTGTTTTACTCCTACAGGTTCCTTATTTAATACTAATGTTGGCTTTATATTTCTTCTACACTCCATTGACCACTTTGGCGATCAATTTCCATTTTCCATGTTGCCTCTAAGTTATATTTAGTTGCATTAAGTTTTCAAGATTGGGATTCTATGTTAGATTTGTGGCTTTGCTACGATGATAATTAGATGTGCCATATTTAAACTATCATTTTGGAGCTATGTTTGTTGGGACTTCATTCTATATGGTCTTTAAGCCATATTCCATGAAGGCTTATAACATACATAATGGCGTATCAAATCTACTATTAAAATCTTTAATTTTATTATGCCATGATGTCTCATAAGTCCACACTAGACTTCCTTAAACCTTTTTTGAAGCCTCATACATTGTTGCACCATATCTCTATACTTCCTCTAGAATGCATTTGTATACTATGATAGTCTTTTTTTCTAGTTCACCATTGATGCTTGTATTTTTGCTCATGTCTTAGATTTATTAGACAAAACATTTAATCTTCATGCAATTTATGTCCTTTAAGTATGTCATGCTAGCATTTGTGATCTCCCATGTTGGATCCATCTATGCTTGACTTTAGATTTCAACATACTCGTATCATATTACATGGCCATGCTATTTGAAGCCTTTTGCTAGCAATGGCCTCTAAACATAATTGTGATTTGACCTTTCTTGTTAGTTTTTACTTTCAATTGCTTAGTCTAACTATTTATAATACAACAAGTTCCATGCCAGATATTCAAATGGTGAGTTAGTCATGCCAAGTGAGATGGGGCATAAGTTTTTTAAGTCATGCAAAATGTACGCACCTCTTTTATATTTACCCTAGATGCCTAGTAATTTCTACATGCCCATGGGCCTCTAACATAGGATGATACCTACTTGCATCCTACTTTATGAAATAAGACCCATTCTCTGCTATAAACAGGAATGTACAATACACATGAAACTTGCACTATATATTGTATAATGCCTTCCACCTCTTGATTGGATATGCATATAATTTGGAAATATAATACCATCTCTTCATGATTTTCCACTTCCTTTTGGATAGATCACCTTGCATGCATCTTAGCATGCATGTCAAATTGCACAAGTCGCATACATGGCCAAGCCTTAAGGTGGAATGCAAAAAGTTTTGAAATGGAGCATGAAATTTACAATACAAGTATAGTGACACTAAATGATATGGTAGGAAATGATATTGGGCCTAATGTTGTACCGACTCATAGAAAGAAATTTAGAGGATCTATAATTCATAAAGTTCTATGAGAACTAGAAGGCTTAGTCATCCCTTTTCAACACCATGATTACCTTGTGCCAAATTTATAATCTAACAATAAATCACCTTAGAATAGAGAGAAAGGAGAGACCACGAGAAGAAAATGCCCTGGAGTTTTCTAAATTTTTCTTTTAAAACTTATGAAGAATTACACCTATTAGATGGGTTAAATAAATACATCATAGAGTTAATTAATAATAATAACAATAATAACATGCAAAAATAACATTTCAAAACACAAGATAAATACATCAAACAAAGAAAATGAATATTGTATTAATAAGCTAGAACTAAAAATGGAGTCACACTGATGCTTAGAGATTGAAAATATGACCGAAATATCACTCCTAAGATTGACTTCCAACAAGATAGCATTCAAAAAGAGGCCTCAATTCAAGTCTATGAAACACCACTCACTATGGCATGTCAATCATGTAACCCTTACAACTTTTTAAAACCTGTAATCAGATTCTCAAATCTCAATTATACTAGCATATTTATATTTTAAAGAAAATATATATGTACAGTACGCTGAGAGATATCCTTGTCCAGGCATCTATAATATAAATAAAATAAAATAATCCTTAAATACCTCCAAAGTAAAAATAAAATAACTCTTAAGTAAATAAAATAACCTAATTATAATATTAATTGAATTTTATTTACATGTTTTTTTAAAAAAAGTTTTGAATTTTATTTGCATCTATAATAGAAATAAAATAATCATTAAATAACTCTAAAGTAAAAATAAAATAACTCTTAAGTAAATAAAATAACCTTTATCTAAATCTTTTATCTAAAATAAATTTATTTATTAGTACCGGGGTAAGAACAAGAAGATGGGGCGCCAAAAAGGGGTCTTAAGTGGCCACTTTTTTTCTGAAATCAGGAAATGCTGGCCTTGGATGAGAAATTAAGCATAGTTACACTCAAAATTTGGAGATGCAACCAAAATGATGTTCATAGTGCTTCGAGTCTACTTTCTAAACTACTAATATTTTTTGAAAATGGTATAGATTAAGGGGTTCAAAAGAGGGAGCCACAGAAATTGGTGTTATTTCTGTCAAAAAAACATAACATAGCATGTTTTGTGGCTCCCTCAAAAGGTTAAATTTTTTTTGGTATTTTTAAAATTGCTTCAGTGAGAAATTAGCTAACAACATGTAGTTTATGTCTAATTTTTCTGATAATTTTTTGATGAATATTTGATTTTTTACTAATTTTCAAAGTGGTCACATCCTAAAAAACATAACTATAAATTTTGAAAACTAATTGAAAATCATTTTTTTAAATATGTATAGAATGGAGTCTAGTTTCTAAAAATGTATTTTTTTTGAAATTTCAATGAACGGTTAATTTACAATGAAAAAAAGACCAAACACTAGTTTTTGCCCAAAAATAGACACACAAACAAAAGAAATTAAAGATGAAAGGCTTAACATTGTCAAAATGTGAAAAAAATTACATTGTTAAATAGCTAAGAGAAAGTCTAACATTACCCAGGTGTTCGATTTGTTCGACCTTGAAACACATGCAAATATGAGGGTTAGCACGAACAAAATTATGTGAAATCCTGTAGAATTTGCAAAAACACGTCTATGGACATTGGGAAGGCACTCCAAGCCTTTGGGTTGGAAATCCAAAGCAAATCCCAAGCCTAAGGATTGGGATTCCCAAAGCAAAATATAATGCGAGCGCATTATAATGCGCTCGCTTTATGTTTTGTTTTGCATTTTTTCTTTTTTGCAAAAGTTGGCCCGATGTTTGTCATGTTCAACATAACGCGAGCGCATTATAACGCGCTCGCGTTATGTCTCCCTAGGAGTGTTTTATGTTCAAGGTTATTAAGCATGTATGTATGTATGTATGCCTATACATATGTATGTATGTATTGATGTATGTATGTATGGCTATATGTATGTATGTATACTTATATGTATGTATGTATGTATGCCTACATGTATGTATGTATGTATGTGTGTATGTATGCCTACATGTATGTATGTATGTTTAGTGTCGAGGGTAGAGGAGGGTAGAGATGGGGGTGAGGTGGGTAGGGGAGGAGAGGGGTGGATAAGGGTTGAGGGTTTAAGGTCAAGAGGGATTAGGGTTTAGGGTTGAGGGATTAGGTTTTAGGGTTGAGGGTTGAGGTTTAGGGATAGGATTTAAAGTTTAGGAATAAGGGATTAGGGTTTAAGACCTTGAGGGATTAGGGTTTAGGGTTGAGGCTTTAGGGATAGCGTTTAGGGTTGAGGGATTAGGGTTGAGGGTCAAGGGATTAGGGGTAAGGTAGAGTGTTGAGGGTAGAGGGATTAGGGATAGGGTTTAGGGTTGAGGGATTAGGGTTTAGGGTTGAGGGCTTAGGGATAAGGGATTAGGGTTTAAGGTATAGTGTCGAGGGTTGAGGGTTTAGGAGTAGGGATAGTGTTTAGGGTTGAGGGATTAAGGTTTAAGGTTGAGGTTTGAGGGTTTAGGATAGGGTTTAGAGTTTAGGGATAAGGGATTAGGGTTTAGGGTTGAGGCTTTAGGGATAACATTTAGGGTTGAGGGATTAGGGTTGATGGTTGATGGATTAGGGTTAAGGTAGAGTGTTGAGGGTAGAGGGGTTATGGATAAGGTTTAGGGTTGAAGGTTTAGGGTTTAGGGATAAAGGATTAGGGTTTAAGGTATAGTGCTGACGCTTGAGGGTTTAGGGATAGGGTTTAGGATTTAAGGTTTAAGGGTTGAGGGTTGAGGCTTTAGGGATAATAGAGAGACCTAGATGGCTAAGGGTTGAGAGTTAGGGGAGAGATAGGGTGAAGCAGATAGGGGAGGAAAGGGGTGGATAAGGGTTGAGGCTTTAAAGCTTTAGGGTTGAGGGATTAGGGTTTAAGGTATAGTTTTTAGGGTTGAGGGTTTAGGGATAGGGTTTAGGATTTAAGGTTTAAGTGTTGAGGGTTGAGGATTTAGGGATAGGGTTTATGGTTTAGGGATAAGGGATTAGGGTTTAGGGTTGAGGTATTTGGGTACCATAAATTATAATTAGGGATTAGGGTTTATGGTTTAGGGATTAGGGATTAGGGTTAAGGGTTAAGGGATTAGGGTTTAGGGTTCATGAATGTACAATTAGGGGATACAATAAATAAACTAGAATTTAGGCAGGGTTAGGAAAATTTTGTGAATCATCATGGGTTGGAGATTGGAGATTTTGTTGGGTTCAAGTACATATCCAAGTCATATTTTAAGGTTAAGATATTTCAAAGAATAGGGTGTGTGAAAAATATCAATGCTCTTCAGCTTATGAATACCAACATTGATACAAATAAAAGATACCCTTCTTCTAACAGAGTATGTAGTTCAAGTCAACCAATGGACAACAAGTTGTTGAATGAATTGGTTTCTGATGGGGAAAACAATAATGATGTTGAAGCAATGGAAGAAAATCAAAATTAGGGTTGAGGGTTGAAGGTTGAGGGATTAGGGTTTAGGGTTTAGGGTTAAAGGATTAGGGTTTAAGGTTTAAGGGTATCTAGGGGTTGAGAGTTTGGGGTTTAAGGGTTTAAGGTTTGAGAGATTAAGGGTTTAGGGGTTGAGGGATTAGGGTTTAAGGCATAGTGTCGAGGGTAGAGGGTTTAGGGTTGAAGGTTTAAGGGTTGAGGGTTGAGGATTTAGGGCTGAGGGTTAAGGGATTAGGGTTTAAGATATAGTGCTGAGGGTAGAGGATTTAGGGATAGGGTTTAGGTTTTAAGGTTTAAGGGTTGAGGGTTGAGGGTTGAGGCTTTAGGGATAGGGTTTAGTGTTTAGGGTTTAGGGTTAAGGGATTAGGGTTTAAGGTATAGTGTCAAGGGTAGAGGGTTTAGGGATAGAGTTTAAGGTTTAAGGGTTGAGGGTTGAGGCTCCAGGGATAGGGTTTAGCAGTTAGGGTTAAGGGATTAGGGTTTAAGGTATAGTGTTGAGGGTTGAGAGTTTAGGGATAGGGTTTAGGATTTAAGGTTTAAGGGTTGAGTGTTGAGCCTTTAGGGATAGGGTTTAGGGTTAAGTGAGAGACCTAGATGGCTAAGGATGGATGGAGGTTAAGTATAGGGTTGAGGGTATAGGGTATAGGGTAGAGGTTTGAAGGTTGACAGATAATGTTCAAGGTTGAGTGTCCAAGGTTAAGTGTATAGGGTATATAGGGTTTAAGGGTTTAAGAATATCTATGGTTTGAGAGTTTAAGGGTTTAAGGTTTGAGGGATTAAGGATTTAAGAGTTGAGGGATTAGGTTTAAGGCATAGTGTCAAGTGTAGAGGGTTTAGAGACAAGGTTTACAGTTGAAGGTTTAAGGGTTGAGGCTTGAGGCTTTAGGGCTGAGGGTTAAGGGATTAGGGTATAAGGTATAGTGTCGAGGGTAGAAGGTTTAGGGATAGGGTTTAGGATTTAAGGTTTAAGGGTTGAGGGTTGAGGCTTTAGGGATAGGGTTTAGTGTTTAGGTTAAGTGAGAGACCTAGATGACTAAGGACAGATGAAGAGGTAGAAAAGGAATGACTGAGAGACCTAGAGAGGGGAGAGGTAGAGAGGTGAGTGGGAGATAGAGGTGAGAGATAGAGAGGTGAGGGGAGAGATAGAATAAAATGAGAGAGTGAAGTTGACAACTTGAGGGAAAGATGGGTAAGGAGGAGGGAGAGAGGTGGAGAGGAAGGGAAATATCTAGAGAGCCTTGAGAGATATACAAGTGAGAGACCTACAACCTAGGGAGAGAGAGGTGAGAGAGATAGGGGAGAGATGGGGGTGAGGTAGATAGGGGAGGAGAGGGGTGGATAAGGGTTAAGGGTTTAAGGCTTTAGGGTTTAAGGGTTAAGGGTTTATTGTTTAAGGGTTGAGGGTTTAAGGGTTGAGGTATTAAGGGTCTAAGGGTTTAGGGTTGAGGGATTAGGGTTTAAGGTATAGTGTCGAGGGTTGAACCCTAATCCCTCAACCCTCGACACTATACCTTAAACCCTAATCCCTCAACCTTAAACCCTAATCCCTCAACCCTTAAACCCTTAAAACCTCAACCCTTAAACCCTAAACCCTCGACCCTTAAACCCTCAACCCTTATCCACCCCTCTCCTCCCCTATCTGCCTCACTCCCATCTCTCCCCTATCTCTCTCACCCCTCTCTCCCTAGGTTGTAGGTCTCTCACTTGTATATCTCTCAGGGTTCTCTAGATATTTTCCTTCCTCTCCACCTCTCTCCCTCCTCCTTACCCATCTTTCCATCAAGTTGTCAACTTCACTCTCTGATTTTATTCTATCTCTCCCCTCACCTCTCTATCTGACTTCTGTCTCCCCCTCACCTCTACCTCTCCACTCTCTAAGTTTCTCAGTCACTCCTTGTCCACCTCTCCATCCATCCTTAGCCATCTAGGTCTCTCATTTAACCTTAAACCCTAAACCCTATCCCTAAAGCCTCAACCCTTAAACCTTAAATCCTAAACCCTATCCCTAAACTCTCAACCCTTGACACTATAACTTAAACCCTAATCCCTTAACCCTAAACCCTAAACCCTATCCCTTATTATCTGATCATCTTAATGGTATTTATGTTATAAGATTTAGTATATATTTTTTATTATATGGTTAAGGTTTGTAGCTAATATTTTATTAATTTTTATTAATTGTAATATTAAAATAATAAAATCATAATTATAATATAATATTGATTACAATAAAATAATAATATAATAATAAAATCGTTATTATAATATTATAATAATAATAATTTAGTAATAACATAAGATAATATAATATTAATTATATTATACTTATATAATTAATATTATATTAATTATATAATATTATATAATTATATAATTAATCTTATATAAGTATAATATAATATTAAATATAATAGTATTCTAAATTTCAATTAATTAATAAATATGGTCAAATGTGCATCCAGAGGGTTGGATAGACAATTCGTACATCCATCACCCCCATAGATGCATGTGCAACCCATACTTGTACAAATCTCTGTCTCTTTCTACTTAATGCCTGTGCAAGACGGGGATCAAAT
Organism: Cunninghamia lanceolata; assembly: GCA_027924645.1. Lineage (NCBI taxonomy): Eukaryota > Viridiplantae > Streptophyta > Pinopsida > Cupressales > Cupressaceae > Cunninghamia > Cunninghamia lanceolata. The sequence goes on from BSBN01001019.1 coordinate 3,425,605, forward strand.
TTCCGTGTACACTTCAACAGTGGTTGGAAAATGTTGTGGGCAACGGTTGTGGAAATATTAAAAATTTGATTTTCTTTATGCCCAGACCAAATGCGATTTATATATTTTTTAAAATAAGGAGTCATCTTAATGGTATTTATGCTATAAGATTTAGTATATTTTTTTTATTATATGGTTAAGGTTTATAGCTAATATTTTATTAATTTTTATTAATTGTAATACTAAAATACTAAAATCATAATTATAATATAATATTGATTACAATAAAATAATAATATAATAATAAAATTGTTATTATAATATTATTATAATAATAATTTAGTAATAACATAAGATAATATCATATTAATTATATTATACTTATATAATTAATATTATATTAATTATATAATATTATATAATTATATAATTAATCTTATATTATAAATCGCATTTGGTCTGGGCATAAAGAAAATCAAATTTTTAATATTTCCACAACCGTTGCCCACAACATTTTCCAGCCACCATTGAAGTGTACACAGAAATTCGATCCCCGTCTACATAGGCATTAACTGAGAAAGAGACAAAGATTTGTACAAGTGTGGGTTGCACGTGCATCTATGGGGGTGATAGATGTACAAATTGTCTATCCAACTACATTTAAGCGATTAAAACAGAGTTGTGGTTGACATTAAAAGTGTTTGTACGCCCTTGTGCTCATGTTTCCCGTTGTGCTCACTATGCTGACATTTTTTCTCAAAAGTCTAATGCATTTTCCTCATCTTCTCTTTTGAGATGAATGCCACTATCCCATTTAAATTGGATCCCTAGTTCAACATGGGTCTTCTAACAATAGGCATAAATCCCTTACCAATTAGTTATATAAATATTAAGGTACTAGCTACATTGAATAGTCCTCTCCTATAAATAACCTTGAGGTCCAAATGTACTTGGTAATGTCCTAACAAAAGTAGGTGAGTTTCTATTTCTAGTTATAACCTAACTATATTTCTTGCTTCAACTTGAGGACTTCATTTTTTAAAGTTCCTCTTTTCCTCTACCTCCATATCATTTTCAATATCTATGTTTCATTCCATTTCTACTTCATCATACCAAGAAGGTGGTACTTTGTTTACAATGTAATTAAAACTTTCTTTATTTCTTACACTATCTTGTAGTTTGTTCTAAAATTTTCTAACAATAGATACCCAAATTCTCATGTTGTTATTATTTGTGATCCTTCCTGGCCCAATAATTTTCCTCAATATTTTAATATCTATTATGATTAGGGATGTTTAACTCCACCTTGTTTACTAAAGCCACAAAGACAAAAAAAAATGCATTCAAATCCATTCCTAAAAAAAGAACATATTTTAAGAAAACTTGTAAGAGAAAAGTGAAAATAGAAAAGAAGGCTAGGCTTGACTAGTCTTTTGGATGGGAGTAGATCTTTCAAAGAATTTTTTAGGGAAACTTATTTGCTAGTGTAAAATTTAATAGTTGATTGACTACTTAAATACATTTTTGTAAAAAATCTTTAGATAGATGTCTTACTTCCCTTAAGATGGGATTCAAATTCCATCTATGAGCTCTCCACTTAAGCATTCTATTCATTGCAATGACAGGGTCACTTTCCACTATTAAAGACTTAAGATTTAGGATATAGGGCAACTTTGAAAGTTGTCTGGCATGGTACATTACTATTGATATGTGAGGATATTTTTAACTCATTTTTATGATGTTAAAACTTAAAGCCTTATATAGGGCTAAGTACAAGGTAATGGGGTAGAAAATGGTTAAAAAAGTGGAAATTTTTTCTTCAAAATTAGAGTTTGTTATATTTGGGGTAAAGATTTGAAGCACTTTTAGATAAAATATTAACATGGTGTAAAAATATGAAATGTAGGATTTTGTTTCTAGTTTTTAAATATTTTATGTATTCTAATACCTAGATTATAAAAGTTGTTTAAGTAAAAGATGTACAAAAGTTATATTTTTAAAAAAAGTTATCCTAAAGGCCAAAACATACATGTGTATGACCCACCTAAAAAATAATGGGCTATGATAAAAGATCTTATAGTGGCATCAATCTTTGATGCTTTAAAAACAATAAAAAACACTTGACAAAATTAGTAAACTAGAAACCCTAGTTATCAGAACCCAAACATGTAATTCCAAGAATTAACTAAAACATGTAATGTCAAAAATGCTAATCATCTTTGCAAATGTATGACACCCACCCATGTATTAGGTAGATATAAACCAATAAGGACAACAATTGATGTGAGGATTCATGCAAGAGCAAGATGTAAATCAGTTCCTAGACAATGATTTTTAAAAGTAATAAACACTCAGACCTAAAAAACTTACTAGTTGAATATTTGTAAAATTCTCTATATCATCAATATAATCCTTCAACTAAAAACCATAAGAACATGAATTAGATAGAAAATTGCAATCATATATAGAATTTTTGTCAAACTATTTTACATACTCAAAGTCTTTTTGGACTAATGCAATGATTAACCAAAATGAAAAAAATAACATTAGCCATTGATAACTCTCTAGAAAATTCAGAAAGGGTTGTACTCAAATGACAAGGCCATAGGATTCTCAAGATAGAGATCTAGGCTTGAATCCCACAAAGTCACACCTGTGTTGTAATAGTATTCCTACAAATGGAACGGTATCCCCATAGTTGTTAGAGGAATTATAAGTCCCATGTGGACATGGTGTCCTTAGTGGATGATTGTATAAGGTGTGGGCCCCAAAACAAAACCCTTACTAATTAATCTAATTATTATTTTTAAATCTCTCCAGATAAGATCATTTTGTCTGTCAACTTATTGATGTTAGCTTGTTGACTCTCAATTACCACAAAGAAGGCTTGAAGTAACATTTATAGCTCTTGAATATGTTCATCATTATTTTTAGAATCCTTCATGCTTTCATGCCTGTTATGCACTAAGCTAAGAGTCCTTTCCATCTTTGAGGAATATGTGGGAGAACATGCAAGAGAAATAGGTGTTGATACTGAAAATCCAACCCCAACATAACTATAACCATATAAAAGGTGATCCCTATATGATGTAACCTCCATGTTATCCTCCTCATCCATTAGATACATCTCAGCCATATCCCCATCATCATCGATAAGCTACTCTATCTCATCTTAGACCTGCGGTGAAATTGTCACTGATAATTCATGATATATTGATGTGCATTTTGTGATAGGGAAAATTGCAATGCAAACATAAATGAAAGATGAACAAAATCAAGTACAAGTTACCTTCCTTTTGCACAAACAAATTTCCTACACTGATTGAGCAAATTGAAGTTGCACCCAAACTCAATTGTTTGCTCCTTACTTTTGCTATGTGGATTGCTCTATTTGCTAATAACATAATTATGATCTCCCAAGGAATGAAAATGATAGCATAAGTTTACTAAAATGAGAGATGCCTAGAAATGGAGAAAGAGGCTTGATTTATAGACTTGTGAGATATTAGATCTATGGTTGAGGATGACCAAAAAGATCAACGGTTGAAGAAGGTTGAGAGCTTGTGTACGAATGAGAGAAGGAAAAGTGTCCTTGTCCTCTCATGCATCAAGGGAGTTAACAGATCTGATTAAGGAGTTGACTGAATTGATTGAGTAGTTAAGTGAATTGATTGCTTAGTGAACTCAATTGATTGACTAGTCAACTAAATTGATTGATTAGTTAACTAGATTGACTAACCTGTTAACTGACTTGATTGATTTAGTTAACTAATTTGATTGATTAATTATCTAAATTGATTGAGAGTGCAATATGGATGAGAGGGAATAATAGGAAATTAAATAAATAAATTATTTAATTTCATGAGCACATGTGGTAAATGAATTAAATATTAAATTTAATTCATTTTGGAGGAAAAAGACTAATTAAATAAATAATTTGGATTTATTTATTTCATTTGGAGGGAAATTGATTTAATTAAATAATCAGAATTATTTAATCAAATATGGAGGAATAAATTGATTTAATTAAATAATCAGGGTTATCTAATCAAATAAGGAGGATAAATTGAATTAATTAAACAAGTGGAATTATTTAATCAAATAAGGAGGATAAATTGATTTAATTAAATAATTGGAATTATTTAATTAACATAGAAGGAATAAATTGATTTAATTAAATAATTGGAATTATTTAATCAAATAAGGAGGATAAATTGGATTAATTGAATAATCAGGGTTATTTAATTAACGCGGAAGATAAAAATTGATTTAATGAACTTAATCAAATAATTAAGAATTATTTAATTAAAGTGAAGTATGGTAGATGAAAGCCTAATCTGGGAACATGTCAATTTTAGGTGTCTACATTTTGCCCCTCTTTAAGATGGTATTGCAAAGCAACATCATTTCAAAGAAGTTTAAAATATAGTGCTATATTGGATAGAGGAAGATATTGGTTTAGAAGAATAATATGATTAGATTAGAAATGATGATGCCCCAGTCGGGTAGAAGAAGTACCTAGTAGATTAATTAATAGGTTGAATGATGCCCCTTCGAGAGGACAGATGAATTGGAAGAATATGGGTGTGCTCTTGAAATGAATGGATATGAAGAAAATCAGGAGATAGAAGATGGAGAACAACATAGAGAAAAATGGAGAAGATGGAATGTTGTATTTATGAGTAGTTATGATGGACAAATGATTAAACTAAATGAAGATAATCAAGTGATGATGAAAACAATGAGAATAGAATAAATAATTGAATGGGAAAAGTTACGCTAATATGTATAATAGAGAAATCCTCTATTTTGATATAGCATAAGGATATTATGCACCAAGGTATAAGAACCAGGATGACCATGTATCCAATGCATAAGACAGTTGACTCTGTAAGCAAATAGTTTGAGTTTGTTACTACTAGGCATAATATGTAAAATATATTGATATGCAAGATGCTAATCCCATCACACACAAGGTAGATATCAGACCTAATAGGAGAATAAAATCATCCCTTAAACACAACATACGAAAGTAATGACTATGCCCCAATTTAGATAGTATCACCACATACCAAGATATAGAAAGATCAAGGAAGTTTTGAATGTGTATTTTAAAAGGGACACAAGATAAATCAAAATCCAAAAAAAAAGAACAACTGATAAAACCAATAAACAACCAACATGTTTTCTTGCCAAAGAAGGTATCTAGAAAGATTTGCAACCTTATTGTAGGAAAGATGTATCCGTTAAAGGCCTTGGATCCAAGATGTATGGATACCTAGATATAGGCAAATGGGAGCAGTGACATATTGCTATATATTAGGAGTAGTCTTTTTATTTTAGATTTGATAAGTACTTTTAGCTTCCACAAAGATGCATAGTTTGTTTTTGCTTGAGTTAGTCATGTCTAGGTGGTAGATGGATAGGATGGATTGCGGTAAAGGGATGAAGTGACAAAGATGAATTCATTATGGGTTGAGATGGAGGATGGGGTGAATCATATGTGCTTGAGTACTTGATACTTCCTTTGTATTCCAGATTGCCTACATACCATGTATCCACATAATCAAGGCATATTACAATGATGATGATGATGATGATATGTAGTTCTAGGTGGTGTGATGAAAGTGAGGATGGATAATGAGAGTGTTGATGGATAGTGTTGAAAACTGCCCTTGATGTAAACGAGGGTCCATTCCTAGCCTTAGGTTAAGGAAACTTGCCCCCATTCCAGTAAAGGGTTTTATTATGGAGAAAAGGATTGATTATGGATGAAACTGGCTATGAGTGAAACTGACTATGGATGAGACTGACTATGGATGAGACATGGATAGAATGCTTGACACTAACCAATTCCTAAGCCATGATAGATGGACAAATGGGAATGTGAAGGTCAACAAGTTTTATTATGGATGGATGAGTTTTATTACGAAAATAAGATATATGGATGGGAAGACCGAGTAGATGGTGGATGCTGACTCTTATGCATAGCACTTGTTTGCTAGGTTTTCACTATGGTACTTATCCAAGCTGCCTGTTTACCAGGTTTTCACCAGAGGACAAACATTTTTTTTTGTTATTTGCTATTGAGATATTCCCCAAGGACCAGGCATAGAATTTCTTGAGATGAACACTGTTAAGGGGTTCATCAAGAGGAATTCCTTTAGGTTTTGCTAGGGAGTATGCCCCTGATCCATATGCTGCTATGATGACAAAAGGGCCCAACCAGTTAGGTTCAAATTTACCTTTCTTTTCCCTGTCTTGCAAGTTTCTCTAATTTTCCTTCAAGACTAGATCACCTACTTGGAACCGCCTTTCTTTTATTTTCTTGTTGTAGCTATGGCATAGTCAGTTTTGGTATACTTGAAGATGATTTAATGTTGCAAGGCATCTTTCATCTAGAAGCTCTAATTCATGTAGCCTAGATACTTTGTATTCTTCTCCTCTATCAGATGTTGCAGGGAGACATGGAGTTATGGGATCTCGACCTCTATAGGCAAAATAGCTTCAGTTCCATTTACTAAAGCATAGGGTGCGGCTCTAGTTGGGGTTTAGATGCTTGTTCTATAGGCCTAGAGGGCGGGATTAAGATGGAGATGCTAATCACGACCCTCTTCATTGACTGTATTTTTGAGTATTTTAAGGATTGTTTTGTTCAAAGCGTCAACCTAGTCATTGCTTTGGGGATAGTATGGTGTAGAAAACTGATGTTGGATATGATACTGTGTGCATAAGGCACGCAATCTTGGTTTTTGAAGGGTTTACCATTATCGGTCACTATAGCCATGGGGGTACCATACCGAAAAATGATATAGTTCAAGATAAATTTAGCAATTTTCTTGGTAGTTATGTAGGTCATGGGTATAGCTTCCACCCACTTTGTAAAATACTCAGTGGCAGTAATTATAAACTTGTGGTCATTTGAAGAGGAGGGATATATCTTGCCTACAAGGTCGAGACTCCATTGTGTAAATGGCCACGGAGTGGTCACTAGTTGCAGTTGATGAGTAGGCACATGAATCAAATCTCCATGTTGTTGACACTGAAGACACTTTTTGGTGAACTGATTGGTATCTTGCTCCATTGTGGGCCAAAAATATCCAGTTCTAAGCAACTTCTTTGCTAGGTTGGGACTGGTGGAATGTGCTCCATAGATACCCTCATGTATATCTCTTAAAGCGGTTTCATCTTCGTCTGAGTTTAAACATATGAGGAGGATACCATCAAGACTCCGTCGGTATAGTGTATCTCCTACGATGGTGAAGTGGGAGGCTCAACGGATGAAGGTTTTCTTTTGTGTTGATGTTAGATTGGATGGGAGGGTGTTGTTATGAAGATAGTTGTATATAACTTGATACCATGTCGAGTTGCCCAAACCAACAAGCTCACATATAATTTTAGTTTGCAGAATATCAACAGATGGTATCAGTAGTTGTTCTACCAAGAACTCACAATTTTGTATGTTGGTCGGCATGTCTAGAAGAGACCCAATAGTCACCATTACATCAGCAGCTTTGTTGTTAACTCTTGGGATTTGATCAAAGGAAAGACTAGAAAAGTGTTGTTTATAGTTGTCCACCATCTTCTTATAGGGAATCAACTTGTCATCCTTAGTTTGATATTCATCTATGACTTGGCGAATGATAAGTTGAGAATCTCTATAGACCTGAAGCTATTTGATGTTCCATTGGATAGCCATTTGGAGACTTGTTAACAATGCTTCATACTCGGTTATGTTGTTGGTACATGGAAAAGCAAGCTGATATAATTTAGGGATACAATCAACTTGTTGGGTGATGAAGAGAATCCCTGATCTAGAATCATGCTGAGTGTATGACCATAAAAGTATAGTTTCTGTAACGTTAGAAAATGTCCCCTTGGGGCCTTTTCCCTCATAAGGTTTAGCTCCCGAGTCCTTTAGTCTACATTTAGGACATCTTGCATCATATTTTGACATCCTGATGAAATAATCCCTAAGTTTCATGACAAATGGGACCTAGGGGGATCCCTTGAACCTAACCTTGACCAAAATAGGGGGGAGGAATTGGGCGCCCTAGTCTTTCCCTATTTTGGGTCAGTCCCAAATTTTTAGTGTCAGCTTGTGACCATTATTTGGGTCTTATGCCGACATGGTAAGTTTGAATTATGAAATTCTTGGTGGGAGTGTTTGTAGTTGCATATAAAAGCATGTTTAGGAATTCATTTGTAAACTAGATTGTGATTGTGAACTTTATGCATTCTAAAGGTGATTCAAGGCTTTCATTATGTAGCAAGAGTAGATTTGTGTTGTCTATGTGTTTGTATTTGCAGATTATGATGCCTCCTCATGGCATGAAGAGATTCTTCCTTCCATGAGATCTTCACTACAAGGTGACATCCTTTGTGTTTTTGAGCATTTATCATTTGGTTTTTGCCTCTGCCTCACAAGGTGATGGGGAGCCTCCGTTGGTAAGACTTACTCCGTCGGCCACCTTGCAACTTATCACTCTGACGATTGTAGTCACTCTGACGTGAGGTCCAACAACTCTGACTATCGGCAAGAACAATACCATCGGTCACCTTCGACCTTATCTCTCTGATCTCATAACTCTCCCCGATTGATGACTCTATGGTTCTCGCCTATCGGTAAGACTATCGGCCATGGTAGGAATCACTTCACAGATACACCGATCACCCTGATGATACCTTCAAAGCACAATCGTCGGTGTAAGCCATCCCTTGCTACTCTGATACCCTCGATTGGCGAGATCGACACTGTCGGCCTAATGCCAAGTTATCTACCTGATGTACTTCATCATTCTGATATGAATCTTAGACCGTGGCTTCTACTCAACGGCTTGAACCTCTCTTCAGCCAGACTATCCTTATCGCACCAAGAGAGAAATGTTTTGTCGATGGCCACTGTCTCACCGATGACATCTTCAACTCCTCTGACTCATTTATTCTCCAATCAAACCCTAGCACATGGGGATGCTAGGCCATCTACTATGCACGCTCCTCAATCTGGAACATCTACCCCTTCAAACAATGAAACAAAACAAAAAACAAAAATAGATATCTATACAACGAAGCCATTCCACTAATTTCAACAAAAATCTTCCAGTGGAATGCTTCACATTGCCATATCGCAACAATGGGAAAACACAAAAGAATGGAAATCTATAGCTAAACGATTTGTAGTTATAGGAAATAGAAATCAAACTGATGGAACAGAATAGTCTTTATTTCTCCTTAGAACAAAAGACAGTCACATTCAACCTCTTTTCCTCAATGTGATTACAAAATATGTCATAGTTTGTTCATTTCCCTGGGTATATAAGCTTGCCCCTAGGAACACCAACCCATTCCAAATGGCTGGGAGAAAACCAACCGTCTAAAAACTAACAATTTGAAAATGAAAATGCACTGGTCAAATAGACCTTATTACAACACAAAACATGTTTTCAAAACAAAACATGAACTTAAATGCCTCACGGAGGCCACCTTGTGTTAGGTGCTCTCGCACCATACAAACAGAAATGAAAATGCACTGGTCAAATAGACCTTATTACAACACAAAACATGTTTTCAAAACAAAACATGAACTTAAATGCCTCATGGAGGCCACCTTGTGTTAGGTGCTCCCGCACCATACACCCCACCTAGAAAAGAACTCATGCCACATGAGTTGAGTCTTTGTCTTGCTCCACTGTTATCCTTTGCTACCGCATGTCTTTTCCATGATCTCTGGACTGCAATATTCTTCCATGGAATCAAGAACTCATGCCTAGTATTGTAGGCTCTACTCACACCTTGCCATGGGTGAGTGCTTGCAACCAAACCCATACTTTTCTCCCCAGTCTTCCTTACTGTCATCTCTTCCTAAACACCTGCATTCAAAACCTTGTTTGATGCTTCTTGTACTACTGTTATGGTAGAATATGTTTGCCTTTCAACTCTTGTTGGCTCGAGAGGACAAACAATGGTCCCTACTATGATAGTATCTCCTTATGTGCAACCACCTTGTGGTTACTTGTAAACTTGCTCTTTGACCTTCTTCTAATCCATTTCAGACATCACCATCTGATCTCCATCATTCAAAGCTAAAATCACCTTCAAACTTTGGTCTTTGACAACCCCACTCCTTGAGGTATCCTGAACTTTCCTTGTCTCTTCTTCATTGCTGTTTACAAACTCTTTCTTACCCACCAAAATGATCTTGGTTGCCTTCATTGCTTCATCATCCTCCTGTAGTGGTATCATCAAAAAAGTCTTCCCATCCTTCTTGATGGTGTATGTGTTGGCATATCCATCATATAATGCTTGCCTATCAAATTGCCATAGCCTACCTAAAAGTAGGTGACAACATTCCATGGGTAAAACGTCACATAAAATTCTATTCCTATATTCTCCAATATGAAAATCAACATATGCCTGTTCACTTACCAAAAGTGATTGACTATCACTTACCCAAGATGCTTTGTAAGGAGTTTGATGAGGAATCCTTTCCAGTTTCAACTTATCCACCATTTCCCTAGACACCATATTATCTGTTGAACCAGAATCTATCACTACCTTGCATATTTTACTTGTGCTTTTGCAATTGATCTTGAAAAGTGATCTCCTTTGTGACAGTTTAGTCTGCATTGGTTCTTTGAGTAGCGTCCTCTTGATCATCAAATTCTCTCCCATCTCTGATGTCAAAGTCACTTCAGGTGATGTCACACTCCTTGCATCCTCTTGAGTCAATGTGGTTCTTCTCTCATTACCATGAGAAGTTGAGGCCTTCTTTGGACACTTGTATGCTAGGTGCCCTATCTAATTGTAGTTATAACATCTCATGTTGGAGAACTTAGATCCTCTACCTGATCTATTTGTCCCATCTCTTCCATTAGGCCTTTTTCCTTGGTAGCTTCCTTTGCTACTTGAGTCTCCAACTTGCTCTTCTTGGCTAGACTCACCACTAGGCCTTTGGTTAGGACTTCTTCCTTCAAAACTGTCTCTAAAATTTCTATCACCTCTTCGTCTACTCTGTTGCTCACCTTTCCTCTTCAGCTTCTCTTTAGCTCTTAATGCTACTTGAAAGTATTTTTCCATGGTTTCAGGGGTAAATAAACTTATCTCATCTTGAATATTGAACCTCAGACCATTTAGATACCTTGCTACCTTAGCTTTTTCACCCTCCATGTACCCACAATGAAGAGTGTATTTGTGGAACTCCTTGGTGTAAGTAGCTACATTCATATCTTTTTGCTTAAGGTTTTGCATTTTCTTGTAAATCTACACCTCGTAGTTAGATGGAAGGAACTGGGACTTGATCTTCTCCAGCATTCTGTTCCACAAAAATATCATATTCTTCCCATTCTTTACCCTTTCTCCTTGGGTGTAATTCCACTGTGTAAGGGCAGCACCTTTGAGTTTAGTTTTTGCAAACCTAACTCTCTTATTCTTAGGAACTTCCTTGTATTCGAAGTAATTGTTCAGAGCCTCAATCCATTCCATGACTTCATCAACATTCATCTTTCCACTGAACATTGGGATATCTATCTAAGCCTCTGAAGAGTCCTTGCCAATAGCCTTAATGGCTTCTAGGAAATGCTTTTGCTCTGCAGGCATCTCTACCTCTTCTTGTTCCTCTTTCTCTTCTTCTCCATCTAAACCTTCCTCTATCCTTTTTCCTATCTTCATAGCCTTCAATTCTGCTTGGAGTGCTTCCCTGACTCCAGTATTGATCATCTCTTCCATCTCTTTAAATTTCTTGACCACTTCAGTGGTCATCCCCTTTGGAGTCATATTGCTAGCCTCTCCTTCGCTCTTTCTGTCTGACATATACTATTCACAGACAACACCAACACTCTTGCAAATCCTCAATTTGACTACAACACAATGCTCAATCAAATGTCCATCCTACACGCTGCTACAGATCCATTCCTCTCGTCCAATAGCATATCCTAGAGATGCACTACCACCCTCTCTCATAGTGGTCTCACTCTGCACCCTCTTCCAACCAAACCTCTATTGGTGAATGGTCACGATAAACCTCATCATTGTCTACCCACACACTATAGGAATCCTATTCCTTCTTGCAACTGGATGGCACGAGCATCTACAATAGTCTAGCAACCACTGTTAGCCTTCAAAATACTTTTTAGATCTCTGTTTTCAAAATGGTCACCGACCAAACATTTTGCTCCAACTCCTCCATTTTCCTTCAACTCTTCATTTTCCTTCTCATTGACAGAAATCAAATACACACACATCTGCCTAGACCTTTCCCTCACTTTGATACCAATATGATGGGGAGCCTTCGTCGGTAAGACTTACTCCGTTAGCCACCTTGCAACTTATCACTCCGACCATTGTAGTCACTCCGGCGTGAGGTCTAACAACTTTGACTATCGGTAAGAACAATACCATCAGTCACCTTCGACCTTATCTCTCCGATCTCATAACTCTCCCTGATTGATGACTCTATGGTTCTCGCCTATCGGTAAGACAATTGCTATCGGCCAAGGTAGAAATCGCTTCGCTGATACGCCGATCACCCCGATGATACCTTTGAACCACAACCGTCAGTGTAAGCCATCCCTTGCTACTTCGATACCCTCGATCGGTGAGATCGACACTATCGGCCCAATGCCAAGTTATCTACCCATTGTACTTCATCATTCTAATATGAATCTTAGACCGCGGCTTCTGCTCAATAGCTTGAACCTCTCTTCAGCCAGACTATCCTTACCTCTCTGAGAGAGAAATGTTTTGTCGATGGCCACTGTCTCACCAATGACGTCTTCAACTCCTCTGACTCATTTATTCTCTAATCAAACCCTAGCACATGGGGATGCTAGGCCATCTACTGTGCACACTCCTCAATCTGGAACATTTGCCCCCTCGAACAATGAAACAAAATAGAAAACAAAAATAGATATCTATACAGTGAAGCCATTCCACTAATTTCGACAGAAATCTTCTAGTGGAATGCTTCACATTGCCATATCACAACAACGGGAAAACATAGAAGAATGGAAATCTATAGCTAAATGATTTGTAGTTACAGGAAACAGAAATCAAACTGATGGAACATAATAGTCTTTATTTCTCCTTAGAACAAAACATAGTCACATTCAACCTCTTCTCCTCGATCTGATTACAAAATATGCCTAAGTTGGTTCGTTTCCCTGGGTTTGTAAGCTTGCCCTGAAGAACACCAACCCATTCCAAATGGCTGGGAGAAAACCAACCAATTCCTAGCGGCTGGGAGAAAAACCAACCATCTAAAAACTAACAATTTGACAAAAGTGACCTAAGTCACTTGGGACTTACAAATAGAATTGAAAATGCACTGGTCAAATAGACCTTATTACAACACAAAACATGTTTTCAAAACAAAACATGAACTTAAATGCCTCACGGAGGCAACCTTGTGTTAGGTGCTCCTGCACCACAAGGGCACGCACTCTCTATCTAACAATGGTGTTTGGAAGACTTGAATGTCTCTCTGGGGCTTGATTGAGGCAAGCCTCTAAACACCACAACCCCCTCCCAAAGTTTCCATGATTGTAGGTTACAGGTTGAAGATATAGGAAAAGTGGAGTTGCAGGAGAGTACTACAAAGTGTTGGATTTGCATATCAGGATCAAAAATAACACCCTGGACTTGGGCGCCTACTCTTTAGTCCTCTAAATTTCATGATGGGAAAATCTCTATGACAACAAGAACAAGTTGCAGATTGAGCTTCCAGACCCTGACAAAAACTTGGCCATTGGACTTGTGATGCAAAGCGCACAATGGAAGTGGACAAAACAGATCAAATTATGAACTATTGAACCGGTTGAACCATTGAAATCCTTGTACCGTTGAACCTGTTGAACCTTGTTGAACTGTTGAACCTGTTGAAACACATGAACCGTTCAACTATTGGCGAGAGAACGTTTATCGGGAAGCTCAAAGATCCGTTGGCTGATAGACCGATGACACCTTCTAACTCAACCGTCGGTGTGACTTGGATCGTCGGTGGACACTTCTAACTTCCAGCTGATACACCGATGAACTTCGACTGTTGGTGTGACATCCCACATCAACGAAGCTCTCAACAGCTCTCCTGACCCGCCGATGTGATTATCTTTCAGGGAGACTTTCTTCACTTTTCCCTGATACACCTTTGATCAGCCTAACACCATTGATCGGTGTAGGTTTCAAAAGCTCCTACAAGAGGCTTGTTACACCGATTTTACTCTACCACTCACGCAGACACTAAACAAATGAATAGAACTAGAAACTCAACAGAATGAGGGTAGGATCTATAATCTTCTGCAACTCTATAACCGAACAACTTACATAGAAATAACAACTCAATAGAAGGGAAAATAATCTACTCCTAAGGAAGTCATTCCATTAATTTTGAAGAAATCTCAACCAGTGGAATGCTTCCAATCTACATTTCTACAATTAACCCAGATAAAACTTTTATTTCTTCTTCTTAGAAAATATACATACAAATCAATTTTCTCTGTATGTGCCTCACACTTTCTTCATGAACATAGACCGACTATATAGACTCATGTCGATAGTTACACAAGATGGAAGGTGAACCGCCCTATAACCACCTCTGTCATTCGGTTACAATCTTGTATGACACGTATACAGACTTAGTTTTATACCGCTACTCGGCTAAGCATGATTTAATATGGCGCTACGGCCTTACAAACATGAAAAGACAACTTTGGACAGAACAGAGTATGCATGGAATCCTCCAGATTCTCAAGTCTCGAGGTGCTCCTGCACCATACAACCAACCAACAAAGATTTCCAAGTCCCTTAGAAATGTATCTGCAAAACAAAACTACCTTTTCCTACACCTCTGTCTGGCTTACTCTGTCTCTTCAGCTTCAGGCTTCAAATCTTTACATCAATGGAATAGTGACCAACCAACCAACAATGGCAAACTACCATCCACATTTCTGAGTATCTTCAGACTCCTTTTACTCCTAGCAATGGAGTACTCTTAGATTGATCAAAGCTTCAGCGACTACAACACAATGCTCAATTAGATGTCCATCCTACACGCTGCTACATAGACCCATTCCTCTCATCCAACAGCAAATCTTGGAGATGCACTACCACTCTCTCTCTTAGTGGCCTCACTCTGCACCCTCTTCCAGCCAAATCTCCATTGGCGAATGGTCTTGATAGACCTCATCATCATCTACCCACAGGAATCCTATTCCTTCTCGCAACTAGATGGCACGAGCATCTGCAATAGTTTAGCAACTATTGTCAGCCTTCAAAAATACCTTCTATGATCTCTGTTGTCAAAATGGTCACCAACCAAACATTTTGTTTCAACTCTTCATCTCAGTGATAGAAATCAAATACATAACATGTCCGCCCAGAGCTTTCACTAGCTCTGATACCAATTTTGCAGAGCGCACAATGAAAGCAGACAAAACAGATCAAATTATGAACTATTGAACAGGTTGAACCATTAAACTCCTTGTACCATTGAACCTGTTGAACCACACAAACCGTTCAACTATCGGTGAGAGAACGTTTATCGGTAAGCTCAAAGATCCGTTGGCCGACAGACTGATGACACCTTCTAACTCAACCATCGGTGTGACTTGGATCGTCGGTGGACACTTCTAACTTCTAGCTGATACACTGATAAACTTCTACTATCAATGTGACATCCCACATTGGCGAAGCTCTCAACAGCTCTCCCGACCCACCGATGTGATTATCTTTCGGGGAGACTTCCTTCACTTTTCCCCGATACACCTTTGATCGGCCTAACACTGTTGATTGGTGTAGGTTTCAAAAGCTCCTCCGAGAGGCTTGTTACGCCGATTTTACTCTACCACTCACGTAGACACTAAACAAATGAATAGAACCAGAAACTCAATAGAATGAGGGTAGGATCTATAATCTTCTGCAACTCTGTAACCAAACAACTTACATAGAAATAACAACAACTCAATAGAAGGAAAAACAATCTACTCCTAAGGAAGTCATTCCACTGATTTCAAATAAATCGCAACCAGTGGAATGCTTCCAATCTACATTCCTACAATTAACCCAAATAGAACTTTTATTTCTTCTTCTCAAAAAATATACATTCAAATCAATTTTCTCCGTATGTGCCTCACACTTTCTTCATGAACACAGACCGACTATATAGACTCATGTCAATAGTTACACAAGATGGAAGGTGAACCGCCCTATAACCACCTCTGCTGTTCAGTTACAATCTTTTTAGTTCGGTTACAATCTTGTATGACACGTATACAGGCTTAGTTTTATACCGCTACTTAGCTGAGCATGATTTAATATGGCGCTACGACCTTACAAACATGAAAAGACAACTTTGGACAGAATAGAGTATGCATGGAATCCTCCAGATTCTCAGGTCTCGAGGTGCTCCTACACCAACTTGGGCACTCACTCATTAGTCCCTGAGTATTCCACTTCCAAACCATGAAAACAGGTGCTTAGTTATTTGTCATTTTACATCTTTTTGTAGCAGCATTTTCTGATATTTGTCTGTTTATTGTCATATTTGCATAATTAGGGTTTTGATGTATAATTGAGCATAAGTGAACATAATTGACAATCAAATCATACAAATCCAAGTTTCCCTACATCTCACAGTGACCTAGGGTATGATAGTACATTGCAACTCAACCCTAGGTCCTTGAATGAAAGGGTGAAAAGAGGATACATACACAAAACTACCAAAAACACAACTATCCAAATTTTACCCTTTACATTTTGGTGAACCTGTGTTGTTGGACTTGTTTGCACCTTTTTGATTGTTTTGCTTTAGATTTGCAGTGATTTCATTCATTCATAGTATCATTCATCTTATTGCATTGAAAAACTTTAAAAAAAATTGAAAATTTGGAAAAACTGAAAACAATTGCATTTTAGGTATTCTATTTTGCATCAATTTATTTGAATTTCATAAAATTTCTGATTTTTGCATTAGATCTAAGTTAAATTGTAGAAAATTACAAAAATTCAATAGCTTGCATTGCATTTTCATCATAAAATTGCTAGGGTTTTGTTAGAAATTTTGCATTTTTCATATAACCTAGTAATTCCAAAAGCTAGGGTTTGTAGGAAAAATCTTGTTTTAGATTTTTCTACTCATCTTAGACACTCATTAAAATTTGCATCTGGCTGTAGTGTTGCATTTTAGTGTAAATTTGCATTTAGATATAAAAAATTTGTATTTTTACATAGAAAATTTCAACAAAAACTAGAATTTTCATTGATTTTTCCTTAGATTTGCACTTGCATTTTGCATGGTAGAGTGTAAAAATAATATTCAGATCTGAGTGGACTTAATTTTCATCATACATCAGCTTGAAAAACATTCATATAGCACTTTACATCAAGATCTCAAACATAGGGCTTGAAAAACCTTGATTTTCACTAAATTTGGCCTTTTGACTTTCAAAATTTGCACCATAGGTGTGTTTTGAAGAGTATTTTTGCACTAATCGGCTGATATAAGGGTTATTATTTTATTTCCCTACTAAAAATCTTCACAACACCTTTTTATTAGGTTCTTGTATTGAAAATTTGGTGAAAAATTGCATATTTTTGCTATATTTGCCCTAGGGTTTGACCTAGATTGCACTCCAAGCATGTTGTGACAAATTTTATGGATTGAGGTGACTGATATAATTGCTATTATTGGCTCCACCTCCTAAAATTCTTTACAAAACCCCTTTTTCTAGGTCTTGGAGTTGAAAAATCGTGAAAAATCACATATTTTGCTATATTTCACTAGGGTTTGATCTTGAGTGGCACTATAAGCATGTTGTGACAGATTTTTTGACATTAAGTGTATGTTATTACTGATATAATTTTTTTTCCATCATAATTTTCCTAACAACACCCTTTGTCATGCTCTTTTGCATTAAGATTTCGTGAAAAAATCACTTATTTTAGTGCATTTTCACTAGATTTTGGCCTATCATCATCCTAGATTTGCATCAAGAGTGTGTTGTGTAGGATATTATAGCTATATTGGACTGATATCATACATATTACTTGCTTCCCCTGATCAAAATCCTTACAACAGCTTTTCTTTCATATATTTGCATTGAAAAGTACAAAAAATCAAGCATTTTAGGTCATTTTTGTACAGAGTTTTGCAATTGTCTTTTGCATAAATTTTGAAAAGCTTTTAAAACCTGATCTTGCATTGATTTGAAAACATATATCATGGATACTTCCTTGGAATATCTATTTGCATATGTCATAAACATTGATCATTTCTCTAAATTCACTGATAAACATCCTCAAGTTTTCGAACAAATAACATACATTCATGATGTTGATCTCTCTATGTGCTCCACATATGAAATCATTTGTTGTATATCTGATTTTGATAGCTTCACAAACCTCATGGGAATATATCCTTTGATATTAAATGATCTCACTAAATTCATGATCAATAATATATAAACTAGTGATGATCTTAAAATGTTAGATGAATCCTTAGATGTTTTTCTAGAACATTTCGATTCAACACCTATTGCTAAAACATGTGATGATAACTTAGTGGTATCCTATGATCCTTCTCCCAAGGTTGTTCCTCCTCATGAGGACACTTTGATGCAAGAGGATGATTTCATTAACACATCTCTTAACATCATACCACCAAATCTTCATTCTAATGCTCACTCTGGCCAAGATGAAGCATTAGCAAATGAAGAGTCATCACCACTTTTCCATTCCAATGCTCTCCCTGGGCAAGAGAAAGCATCAGTGAATGAAGAACTCCCTTCAACAAAGAACATTCCATGGGTAGACAATGAGCTTTCATCTAACAACAATAAAAACTCTATCATAATGCATGAAACCTCTATGGATCATCCTACCAACCTTGTTCCTTTAGTTGATTGTTCATACACCTTGGATTTCACTAAGGAAAAGAAGAACTTTAATATCCCTCCTTTGTTTGAATATTCAAGTCATTTGTACATCACTAAGGATGTAGCACTAGTGGATGATGAGAAGTCTCTCACATTAAATCCCTCAAGGATAGATGTTGAGACCACTCAAAATAGTTTGCTTCTCCCACCACCTAAGAGGATAGCGTTCATATGTGTACTAATGAACTTCAACAAGAAAATATTCCGCCTAACATTGAGTCTAACCAAGAATCATTTAAGAATGAACAAAACAATAGTGACAAAAACTTGGCAATTGTACCTTATGTTTGCGATTGGGCAGAGAATGATTTAATGGTTGCTAACTTCTAGCATGGACCTCTCTACAGGTAAGTATTTCTAACCCTTTATCTCTCTTGTGATGTGTTTCCCCCGTGATGTGTTATGTGTTGTTTAGACCTCCTGGGATGACCCTTGATTCTCTTGTAAGGTCCGGGATACCAGGAGACTGCCTCTGTTGTGACCGTCTTCTATTTGTATAATCATTATTCTATATTGTCTCTCTCTTTGATCTCATTGTTGTGTGTTGTGTCTTACGGACATAGTGTTACGGTTGGTGACTTGGGGGCACCCTCCTACATGACTATCCCTAAGACACTTGTTTCTTCTCTCTTATTTATTGTTTCCCTCTAGTGTTTCTATCTGGTGGGCGGATGATGAAAAACATTTATATTGATGCAGACCTAGTGTCCCTTTAGCGAGAAATAAAAAAATTGGACTTAGTTCCTAATATGATGATGGGGTTGTAATATTTTATTCGACGCTTGGCTAGTAGAAGCACTCATGCTTTTTGCGTAGTGATTTTGATGATCTTTTATCTCACTTACAAACCTTAACAATACTGCTGCTCCGCACACTTTGTTTGTCTTTGAATCTCGCCTTGGTGACACTCAGTTTAGAGATTTTCATGAAATAGCCCCATGGTTATCCTCAATCTCTGAATTCATAGTATAGCTTTGGCTCTTGGTGTGATTAATCATATGCATTGATGTTGTTGTTTATCATGATTATGTGGACACTAACATGTTTCTTGCAGGGATGTGTTTGTGGGAACATTTGGCGATTGTAAAGAACATGTCACCTCCGGGGGGCATGGGCTTTGCGAAAGTTCATGTTCCCTTGTGTGTTTTCTTCCTACCTTAACCTACTTGATATTGATGCGTGATATCAACCACCTTAAGGTGGGGGCATATATAAGGTAAGCTATCTATTGTAGATGTTAGCAATGTGCTTGTCATCAGGTATAGTTTAAAGACTAGTGCGATGAGTACTTCCTGCACTCTAAGTTTGTTTGCAATCGATCAATCAATCATCTTAAGCCCTCTGCAGAGGCAGGGGTGGTGTATCTCTTGCGGAGAGTGCCCATCCTGTTATTTTCAAAAGTCCTCTACGAAGATGGGGAGCGGTTCTATGACTAACTCAACCCTTAAGTGTGTCTTCAACGATTGTTGTAGCGAAGCCCAATCGTCGATGTGTGCCTATAATGTGCCTAAGATGGTGTTAAACCTAGAAATAGGAACACTCCATCGCTTGTCTACCGTGTTTTCTCTATGACTTCAAAGTGTGTGTTTTTGGCGTGCTTACTTTGTTTAGCATGTTTGTTACCCCATATGCAGTTTAAAGACCTGCACGATGAGTGCATCCTGCATTATGGGAGGTTTGGTGTGTCTTACGTGTGTGTTGCCCCATGGATATAGTTTAAAGACCTACGTGATGAGTGTATCCTGCATTATGGGAGGTGTGTTTACTTTCCTTGTACTTGCATCTGCATTTCATATATATTAGAAAAAGAAAAAGAAAAGAAATCATACCTGTCTTCCATGCATTAACTATCTTCTATGTATCTATTGTTTTCTCCATGTTTTGCATGATTGTAACTGTCTTCTCCATGTTTCACATGCCTATCATTGTCTTCAATGTGTCTGGTGTGTCTTCTTCGTGCTTAGCATGTTTGCTATGTTTGTTGACCGTATTTTAATGCATGTATTGGCCTTGCATTTATAAGTACATTAAAGTGGCGGCTAAATGTAACATCAAAAAATGTCCCCTTGGGGGCTTTTCCCTCATAAGGTTTAGCTCCTAGGTCTTTAGTCTGCATTTAGGACATCTTGCATCATAGTTTGACATCCTGATGAAATGATCCCTAAATTTCATGACAAATGGGACCCAGGGGGATCCCTTGAACCTAACTCTGACCAAAATAGGGGGGCAGGACTAGGGCATCTGCGCCCTAGTCCTGCCCTATTTTGGGTTAGTCCAAAATTTTTAGTGTCGGCTTGTGACCGTTATTTGGGTCTTATGCCGACACAGTAAGTTTGAATTACAAAATTCTTTGTGGGAGTGTTTGTAGTTGCATATAAAAGCATGTTTAGGCATTCATTTGTAAACTAGATTGTGATTGTGAACTTTATGCATTCTAAAGGTGATTCAAGGCTTTCATTGTGTAGCAAGAGTAGATTTGTGGTGTCTATGTGTTTGTATTTGCAGATTTGAGCAATCATCTCTTCATGGCATGAAGAGCTTCTTCCTTCCACGAGATCTTCACTACAAGGTGACATCCTTTGTGTTTTTTAGCATTTATCATTTGGTTTTTGCCTCTGCCTCACAAGGGCACACACTCTCTATCTGACAACGGTGTTCGAAAGACTTGAATGTCTCTCTGGGGCTTGACTAAGGCAAGCCTCTAAACACCACAACCCCCTCCCAAAGTTTCCATGATTGCAGGTTACAGGTTGAAGATACAGGAAAAGTGGAGTTGCAGGAGGGTACTACATAGTGTTGGATTTGCAGATCAAGATTGAAAACAACACCCTAGACTTGGGCGCCCGTTCTTTAGTCCTCCAGATTTCGTGACGGAAAAATCTCTGTGACAGCAGGAACAGGTTGCAGACTGAGCTTCTAGATCCTAACAAAAACTTGGGCATTGGACTTGGGCACCTTCTCATTAGTCCCTGACTGTTCCGCTTCTAAACCCCAAAAATAGGTGCATAGTTATTTGTCATTTTACATCTTTTTGTAGCAGCATTTTCTGATATTTGTCAGTTTGTTGCCGTATTTGCATAATTAGGGTTTTGATGTATAATTGAGCATAAGTGAACATAATTGACAATCAAATCATACAAATCCAAGTTTCCCTACATCTCATAGTGACCTACGGTATGATAGTACATTGCAACTCGACCCTAGGTCCTTGACTGAAAGCGTGAAAGGATGATACATACATAAAACTACCAAAAACTCAACTATCCAAATTTTACCCTTTACAGTTTCCACTTGACTGATGTAGAGAGGTTGAAGATCCCTTCATCTAGAAACACAGATAGCATGGGGTGAGTATCTGTTAATGGTGCCTTAGCTAGTTAGTCTGCAATCACTTGCCCTTTTATAGCTTTTCAATCCACATATTCGATGTCAAATTCAGTTAGGATCATTACCCATTTCACAAGGCATCCTGTAAGAGTTTCTTTGGAAAGCAAGTATTTCAAAGGATCAACCTTCGATATAAGCTTTGTATGTTGGTTCAACATATATATAGTGCTGTAACTTTTGGGAAGCGAACACTACTGCTAAACAAGCTCTTTCCATTGGGGTATAGTTGAGCTCATATCCCACTAGAGTGTGAATGATGTATAAAATTGCCTGCTCTTTACCTGAGTCATCATTTTGTGCAAGAAGTGCCCTAAGGCTACACACTTACTGTCCTATTTGAAAGTGACATCCTTATGGATTAAGTGTGAGAAGGGTTGACATTTATCCGCCAATTGTGAGATGAACCATCGGATGGACTGTATCTTTCCCTGAAGACTTCTTAACTATTTGAGGTTACCAGGAGGAGACATTTCAACAATAGCTTTGACCTTTGTAGAGTCAACCTCAATGCCTTGTCGAGATACAATAGAGCCCAGTAGCTTGCCAGATGTTACACCAAAGACACACTTCTTTGGATTTAGCCTTAGTTGATATTGTTCTAGTTGATCAAATATTTGCTCCAACACTTTCAAGTGATCTGCCCTTGTAGATTTACCTAGGAGGTCATCGATGCAATCTTCCATAATAGTATGAAACAAATCCTGAAAGATTACCGTCATCACTCTTTGGTAAGTAGCGCCAATATTTTTGAGGCCAAAAGGCATGACTTGCCAACAATAGGTTACCCAAGGACATGTGAAAGTTGTTTTATCTTGGTCCTCAGGTGCAATCAGGATTTGGTTGTAGCCAGAAAAACCATCCATGAGGGAAAGCATTTCATGGCCTGTTGTTAAGTCCACGATGATGTCGATGCTGGGAAGTGGAAAATAATCCTTGGGACAGGCTTTATTCAAGTCTCTAAAATCTTCACAAATATGAATGCCCTCATTCGTCTTAGAAACAAGTACTAGATTTGATACCCACTCTGTATAATCCATAGGATGTATGAATTTGGCATCGAGTAGCTTCTCAAGCTCAACTTTGACCAATAAAGCAATCTGTGGGTGCATTTTACACAATTTTTGCTTGATTGGTTTAGCTCCCGGTGCAACTGATAGATGGTGGACTACTAATGTAGGATCTAATCCTGGCATGTTAGCATAAGTCCATGCAAAGTTAATTGCCCTTTTCTAAAAGAACTTTGTGAAGTCCTTATTTTCCTTTTGGGACAAAGAAGCTGCTAAAAATGTAATCTTGGGGTTTTGGACCATGCCCAAATTCATTTCTTGTGATTTCTCCACCAATAAAGAAGACTTCCCCTGATATTTCGATAGTGGGGGAAGGTCAAATCTTTCATCCTTAGGCACTTCAGAGAGGTTTTCACTGTCGGATACATCCTTTATTTTTACTATTTTGCGATCAAAAGGTTCCTCAGAGAGGTTTTCACCTAAGGATTCATTTATTTTATTCATTTTTTTGCAACTGAAAGATTTGACATTCTTCCCAAAATATGCAATAGGAGAGAGATCCATGAAAAAAAACTGCTTTATAATCACCTTGGGGTATACCATCTCGAAGTCCCAGAAATTCTTCAAGCACTTCATCGTTCTAAAAACTGTCTAGGATAGGAGGCCCTTGTTGGTCCCAATCGATTAGGTTAGGATATACAAGGGAAATGGTTTGTGTTTTGGTTGTAGAGGTAAGGGAAACGAACATGAGATCATGTAGATTGAGGATTCTTGAAATAATTCCATGAGGTGAAGGTGGGAGTCATCAATGGTATCCGCCATAGAAGTCTCTTTTGCGGGCCAAGCCTTAGCCACTTTGTCAAGTATAAACTGTATATTAAGGGAGTTAGGTACCTCCTTATCGAATCCTCCTTGTCCTTTATAGCCCATATTCCTTACAATGTGATGACCATTGTTGTACTTGTCCACATGTAGAATAACTAGTTCCTTTTCGTATTGGAAAAGCTAAGAGGATATGTCTTCAATGTGCTCATCTTCTAGGTTGCGTTCATGGATGAAGATTGTTGGGGGTATAGGTTTTATGGCCTTCTTCTTGCTTGCTTTCACCACATGAGGTTTGCCATAAGATATTGGCAATAAGGGAAAGTTCCCCACACAACAAGAGTTCTGCAAGTCATATTCTCCAAACCCTACGTTATTGTACTGAACCTTGGCCTCGACTATGTTTTTCTTAGGAGATTTGGTAGATAACATGGATGGATCGACATATGAGGATGAATGGTGAGCAGCTTTGTTTTTGGGTACTTGGTTGGAATTCAAGTATCTACCTTGAATGGTGCGGTAGAATTCAAATGGATTTAGATTGTCAGGAATGGTAACTTCTGTACCACAGTAGGGGAATTTGAAGCATTGGTGATAGGTGGAGGGTACAACCTGCGTGGTGTGAATCCATGGGCGACCAAGGATGATGTTGTATGGAAGGTCAAGGTCCAACACCTAACATCAAGTTTCCACTAAGGCAGGCCCCACTTTGATAGGTAGATGAATGACCCCTTTAGATTCCCTTTCGGTGTCATCATAAGCCTTGATTATCATTGTTTTGTATGAATCAATAGCATTGGCATAATATCCCAACTATTTTAATAGCTTTAAAGAACATATATTGAGACCAGCACCACCATCTATAAGGAATCTCTTGACTTTGCATTGGTGGATGTGTTAGAGGAAATATGAACAACTGTATTAAACTATTTACTATCCAATAATTCAATGAAATTGATGCAAATAAAATAAACAAAGATATTAGCTTCGTAGACCGATTCACATCATAGCTTCCATCGTTGCCTATCTTTTATTGATCTTATGAATGAGTTGAGCTCTTAGAAGTGTGTAATTCCTTGTTGTTGAAGATGACAATAGGAGAATGGTTGTAGATGGATAATGCAATGAAGATTAAACTAACAATGCAGCTCTATGAAGATGGATAATGGAGATATGGAGACATGGTTGGATGATTGTGATGATAATGAGATTATGCAAGTGCAATGAGGATACTTTGCCAAAGGCATGATGGTAGAATTTCTACAGAGTAAGTTTACAAAAGCTCTTGGATTGTTTAAATGAGGGAATGGGGGTTCCTTTTATAGGCCAAGGAGGGGCCAATTCCAAGTGTCACGATCTCAATTATGGAGAAGAAGTCTTGTGATGTGTATGGTGGAGATTGAATTGGTTGAGATGAGGGAGAAAAATATGGAAGATGTTCCTCTCACCTTGACAAGGTGGAGAAAAAAGTGTGACATGAGGCCACATGTCACAAGGCTCACCAAGACCATAGATTGAAGGTCAAAGAAGGAGACCTTATTTGTAGGATGGTTGGAAGGAATATATGGACTTATGGGATAAGTGTCTCAAGGTGTCTTTTGACCAAGATAACATGGAGAGACCATGCTCATGAGAATACAGATGGTTGGAGAAATAATAGGACATGTGGGTAAGGGAAATAGATAATTAAATATTAAAATATTTAATTATGTGTGCAACATAATGAGGTGTATTGGATGATGTGGAATTATGGAATGAAGACTTTGGAATATGATGAAAGATTAAATAATTTAGAATTATTTAATTAGGGATGACATTAGAATTGGATGAATTAATTGGTTTATTGAAGAATTATGATGATGTGAATCATATAAATAAATTAGTGAATCTATTCATTGATAGAGGACTATGAATTAAAATAAATATTAAATATTTATTTATTAGACTTAGCTATTTTTAGGTGTATACATTTAGCCCCTCTTTGAGACAATGTGTTTTATCATGTTGTTTCAAAGAATAAAAATTTTTGGTTGATTTTGATACATACCATAGTTTGCCCCTGGGACAGGTTAATGATGAGAGGATGCCCCCTTGGGAGATTAAACATGAAGAATGTGACGATAGGATGACAGACGATCTCATGATAAGATAAGGTTGAATGACAGGTTACGTTGATGAAATGATAACACACACAAGCAAGCAAGCAAGTATGCACCAATGAAACAAGAACAAACAAGGTATTGCCCCTGTCCAGCTGTAAACCAATGATTAATTGATAATGATTGATGATGATAGTGTTGTCATTGTGGGGAACGATATATCCCTAGATCAACACAAATATGTAGGAAAGACATATCCAACTGACAATGATGATTGATTGATTTGGTTTACAATGAGGTTAGGATCAAGACAATTGATTGCGATTGGATAATTTGACAAGATTGATTGACTTGATTAGTATGGATTTAAGGATGGATTGCATTAGGATCATTACTTGATTTGATTTAATTGATTTGAGTGAATTTGATTGATATGAATGAAATGAAAAATTGATTAGAAAAAGTGATTTGAAAAATTGATTCGAAAAAGTGATTTGAAAAATTGATGAAATAATTTGGATAATGAAAGATAATTTAGAAGAATGATTTGGTTAATGGATGAAATGATTTAGAAAAATAGATAAATGGATAACTTAGAAAAATTGATTAATTGGATAAATGGACAAGTTAGATTGTAAAAACACTTGGAATTTTGATAATGATGAAATGCTTATAATGAAATGGAATGCAATTTGGTATGTATGGATTGTGGATTTTGTCATCTTCTTTTACAAGTTTTTGAAGTACTTTGTTTCATCATCGAGCTTTTAAAATGTTGTAAAAAAATACAAGCATCTAGGTATAATTAAACCATAATGACCTGAGTATTGCTTACATGGATTTTTGATTTAGCAAGTTAATACAAGCATCTAAGTATAATTGAACCAAGATGACATGAGTGTTGCTTGCATATCAATAGACAAGGATTACACCTATTTCATGTTTAGACCTCTGATGTCCTTGATGATCATTATGTTGATCATGTCTTTAGACAAGGCTTCGCATTACTAAAGATAAACCCACAAACAACAAACAAATAAAATAATTATTCCCCCATCATAGCTCCTCTAGTTTTTGACATCCTTGAGTAGAATAAGAAACATAATAACAAAAATCAAGATACAAGACTTTAAACAACCATTAAAAACCTTCTTGCCATAGATATATTTTTCTTGCAATAACTGATAGAGTCATGTTTGATAGTTTTAGGCAGGTTGGTGTTGTCAGGTTTAGTTTGATGTCTCTCTGTCAAGATCATGTTTAAAGCTTGCTTATTGTGATGCTTGTCATCTAGTGATAAAACCATGATCTGATTTGTTATCCTCTGAGTTGTAGCATTCAAAAATCCAATTCACTAACTAGGTCAAGGATTTGCCCCCAATCAAGTAAAGGATCGATTTATTATGGATGAACTGGTGATAGACATGAAGAAACGAGCCCTAAGGGACTGAGCTAGTGCCTCGGGGGCTCATTGATAAATGACCTTGCCTATGTGACAATGCAGAGGCAATGTAGTTCACTTTAGGTGGACTATGTGGACCTAAGACCTAGGGGTTGGGAAGCCTCAGGGGCTCATTGATGATGGCCTTGCCTACATGATAACACAGAGGCAACATAGTTCAACCTTGAAGGATGACACTGGTAAATGGATGAATGGAAGATGTGCAAAGGTTTACGATAGGATTATGGATACATATGGAAGGGAAAGCCTCAAGAGCCCATCAATGATGGCCTTGCCTACGTGATAACGCAGAGGCAATGCAGTTCGGGATACTGGTAATACTGATAATAGGACTTGTGATAGAATGATAGGATGGATGATAAGCTTGGATAACCTTATTGGATAAGGTGATAAGGGTGACAGAGCACCAAGCTATGATAGGTTATTGTTAGGTGGTTGCGAATGGATGTAGTTATTTGATGGATATGGTAGGAAAGATGGTTGTGGATTGGGTTTTTCTAAAAGATGGAGGAAGTGGTTTATCACAAATAATGCTTATTTCCAGGTTTTCACCACTTGATTTTTACTGCACCATTTTTTTTACATCCCTTACATTGGGGTTATTTAGGTGTAGAACCTTCAAAGGTGCATACTATTGATGGGGTCATCAAACAGTTCACCTTCTGATGTTGATAGTTGATAAGCTCCTGATCCATAGGCAACAACTATGACATAGGGACCCAATCAATTGGGTTCAAATTTCCTCTTTTTCTCTCTATCTTGTTGATTTCTTGGATTCTCTCTTAGAACCAAGTCACCCACCTGGAAGACTCATGGTTTGACCTTATGATTATAACTTCTTGACATTCTCTACTGGTATGAATTAAGATGGTTCAAGGCATGTTGTCTTCATTCTTCTAGCAGCTCTAGCTCCTGGAGCCTAGATACTCTGTATTCCTCATCATTTATGAGACCCTTTAATGACACCTTGAGGGAAGGTAACTCAACTTCTATAGGAAAAATGGCTTCAGAGCCATAGACGAGGGAGTATGGTGTTGCACCTGTGGGAGTGCGTATACTGGTTCTATAGGCCCACAGAGTGAGGTTCAACTACATGTGCTAGTCACGGCCAGCATCATCAACAATCTTTTTGAGTATCTTTAGGATAGTTTTGTTTGATGCCTTAGCCTGGCCATTACCTTGCGGGTAGTATGGAGTGGAGAAGCGATGCTGAATGTGGAATTTATCACAGAGTTCTTTCACATCCTGATTCTTGAAAGGTCGTCCATTATTCGTGACAATGGATAATGGAATACCATATCTGCATATGATGTAGTTGAGGATGAAAGAGGATATATGTTTCCCTATGACGTTGGTTAATGGAATAGCCTCAATCCACTTCATAAAATACTCAATGGCTGTTATAATGAATTTGTGGCCATTGGAGGATGAAGGGTGAATCTTGCCTACTAGATCAAGTCCCCATTGGCAGAATGGCCAAGGTGTCGTTAAGGGTTGCAACTCCTGAGCAGGTGCTTGTATCAAATTACCATGAATATGGCATTTCTTGCACCATTTGACAAAATGATAGGAGTTAGATTCCATGCTTGGCTAATAGTACCTGAGACGCATGAGTTTCTTTACTAAGGTAGGACCACTAGAGTGTGTTCCAAATATTCCTTCATGTACTTCACTCAGAGAGGTCTGATATTCCTCACTATATAAACACCTAAGGAGAGTACCATCTAAACATCATCGACACAGGGTGTCTGTGATGATGGTATATTAGGATGCTTGGAGTATGAATGTTCGTTTCTGGTTGTTTGATAGGTCTGGTAGGATATTCTCTTTTAGATAGGTGTAAACCTTGCCATATAAGGGAGAATCGGACCCTACAATGTGGTAAATGGTGTTGGTTTCTAGGATTTCATAAGCAGGATGGGAGACTGGCTCCACCAAGAACTCATAACGAGAATGATTTTCAGGTATGTCTAGAAGAGATGCAATAGTAGCCATT
The DNA here is from genome assembly GCA_027924645.1 of Cunninghamia lanceolata. NCBI lineage: Eukaryota > Viridiplantae > Streptophyta > Pinopsida > Cupressales > Cupressaceae > Cunninghamia > Cunninghamia lanceolata. Next base: position 3,455,280 of record BSBN01001019.1, read on the forward strand.
GCATCTACTGCTTTGTTTTCTAATCTTGGTATCTACTCGAAGGATATCAAAACAAAATATTCCTTGAAGTCATCCACCATACGCTTGTATGGTATTAGCTTCTCGTCCTTAGTTTGATAATTGTCATTTACTTGATTAATGACGAGTTGTGAGTCCCCGTACACATGAAGTTCTTTGACCTTCCAATCTACTGCCATCTTTATGCCAAGAACCAAAGCTTCATACTCGGCCACATTGTTGGTGCATGGAAATAGAAGTCTGTATGACTTAGGGATCATATCTCCATGTGGTGTTACTAACAAGATTCCTACTCTAGATCCATGTTGAGTATATGAACCATCAAAGTAGAGTTTCCTGGCTATGGTAGTGATGTTGAAGATAGACTCATCTAGAAATTCAAAGCTTAATGGGTTATTATCTATCAAAGGTGCATCTGCCAGCTGATCTGCAATGACATGCCCCTTTATTGCTCTTCTATCTACATACTCAATATTAAATTCACTGAGTATCATGACCCATTTAGATATTCTACCTGTTAGGGTAGCTTTGCTGAGTAGGTATTTTAATGGATCAATCTTTGCCACTAGCTTCATAGAGTGTGAGAGCATGTAGTGTCTCCACTTTTGTGAAGCAAAGATAACTGCAAGGCATGCTCTTTCAATTGGTGTATACTACAACTCATAACCTACTAGTGTCCTACTGATGTAGTAGATTGCTTGTTCCTTTCCTTCATGGTTTTTTTGTGCTAGTAGATCTCCAAGAGCTGTTGGTGTAGCTGAGATATAGAGAAGTAGTGACTTACCCTAAATTGGTGGCATCAAGACTGGTGGGTTCATTAGATATTCCTTTAGATGCTAAAAATATTACTCAAACATGTCATCCCATTTGAATGGAATGTTTTTGTGTAAGAGATGGGTGAAGGGATGACACTTATCTGCTAGTTGAGAGATAAACATTCTGATGGACTACAACTTTCCTTGTAGAGACTGCAATTGACTTAGATTCTTAGGTGGTGACATTTCCATGATTGCTTTTACCTTGGCCAGGTCCACCTCTATTCCATTAGCTGATATGATATATCCAAGGAGTTTACTAGATGTTACTCCAAAAAAACACTTTTTTGGATTTAACTGTACATTAAATTGTTCTAGTCTCGTGAAGATCTTATCCAAGACTTGTAGATGCCCTTCTCTGGTGAGTGACTTACCTAGAATACCATCAACGTAATCTTCCGTGATGGTGTGCATCATGTCATGAAATCTTGTAGTCATTGCCCACTGATAGGTTACCCCCGCATTCTTTAGTCTGAATAGCATGACGTACCAACAATAGGTACCCCACGGACATGTGAATGTTGTTTTGTGTTGATCCTCCGATGCTATTTTGCTTTGGTTATAGCTGGAGAACCCATCCATTAATGACAACATGGTATTCCCTACTATTAGATTGACAATGATATCTATGTTTGGCAGAGGAAAGTCATCTTTTGGACAAGCCTTGTTTAGATCTCTGAAGTCATTACACAATTTGATTTGCTTATCTAGCTTGGAAACAAGTACAATATTAGAAACCCATTCTAAATAATTGATGGCTCTAATCAACCCCACATCTAACAGTTTCTTTAGTTCCTCTTTGACCATTAATGCTATATGTGGGTGCATATTTCTCAGTTTCTATTTAACTGGCTTAGCTCCCAGAGCTAGTGAAAGATGGTGCATGATAAGATCAGGATCCAGTCCAGGCATGTTGGCGTAAGACCAAGCAAAGTTTATCTACTTTCTTTTGAAGAATTCCACAAATTCTATTCTCTCTTGTTCAGATAATGACTCAGCTAGGTGTATGATTCTTGGGTTCTCTTATGTGCTGATGTTTACTGGTTGAGCTGGTTCAATCAATATTGAAGATCTCTCCTAATGTGCATGGTAGGGGAGAGTGTCAATCCCTTCATCTGTTGGCACCTCAGAGAGGTTTTCACCGTCAGATATGTCTTTTCTTTACTTTTTCGTGATCTAACACTGCCGCGGAGTGGTTTTCACTGTTAGATCTACTTTTTATTTTTATATTTTTGTGACTGAAGGGATTGACACTCTCTCCAAAGTATGCCACGTCATTAAGTTCAATGGTGAAGCTAGCCTTGTGGTCTCCTACAGGTAAATGGTCCCTAAGCTCTAGATAATCGATGATAGCATCATCATTTTGGAATGTATCTAGGTCAAGGGTGTTTGGTAGATCCCAGTCTATCAATTTAGGATGCACTAGGGGTAATGGATCATCTAGTTGATATGATTCAAATGTGGTGATGGTTAGAATGGAGGCATCGTTTGAATAGGTAGAGGTATTGACAAGGTCTATTATGGTACTCTCCTCAAGTTGGTTTGTCAAGTGTGACATCGTACTCTCCTCATGAAGTTCACTTTCATCATATTGCGGATCAAACTCTAGTGATCTAGCCCTAGAGCCTTGTCCCTCATGCGTTGTATGAGTAGAGCTATACTATTGAACCATGTCAACCCCTTTATCTTCACAAGACATTTCTAAGAGGCTATCCCATTCATACTCATTGGAATCTATTTCACTAGCTTCTTGTAAGCGGTGAATTTGTTCCACTAGGTTAGTGGTAGCTGTTTCTCTGTCTTTTGCTTTGAGTTTCTCCTTACCTTTGATCTTATCTTTACCCTTGTATCCCAACCCAGTAGTGTCTCTGGCTGTGGAGGTAGATGGTTGAATTGGTTCTATGATACCATCTTTCCTTAATCCTATGGGACCATGTCCTTCATATCCCATCCTTTGTAGAATAGAAAACCCTTGACCATATTGTACATTGGGTAGCTTAGGTTGATAGTCATTTGGTGTGGTTTCACTATCTTCATCTTTGTAAAGCCACTGTAAGACATCCTTTTCATCACTGTCATCCAATAGGTTTTTGCATCTAATGAAAGGACCCTTAGAAGTTCCCAATGACTTGGCCTTGTTTAGTAATGGCTTTCCATAGGATTTTGGTGATATAGGTAATTGTGTTAGATAGAAAGTTTTCTCAATGACATATTCTCCAACACCTTTGTCCTTGACTTTGACTTTAAGCTCTGATGTTTTAGAGGTAGAAGCTAGAGAACTTGGATCCACAAGATTTGAAAAAGAGGAAGCTGCTTGATTGGTGGGGATTACAACTTCTGGTTTTGATTGGATGGTGTTGCAATACTGGAATGGATCAGGGTCACCTTGTATGGTAATTTCTTGGCCATTGTGTGGGAACTTGATACAATGATGGTATGTCGATGGAATAGCCTTCATCACATGGATCCAAGGTCTACCTAGAAGCATGTTATATCCTACCTCCATGTCTAGCACTTGGCACACAACATCTCTCTCTATTGGTCCCACTCGTATTGGCAAGACCACAGTTCCTTTGGAAGTTCTCTCTTCTTCATCATATTCCTTGATAGTTATTTTCTTTTAAGGATCAACAACTTTTTTTGAAAACCCCAATGCAAGGATTAATTTTATCATGCATATGTTTAAACTAGCACCTCCATCTATTAGGACCCTTTTTATTCGGTGTTTGTGGATTTGGGCCTCAATGTGGAGGTATGAATTCTAAGGTTGAGTGATAGACATGTCATCTTTTTCAGTAAACGATAAGAAGTGGGGTGTGGTTAGATGACCCACCACAGCTTGGAATTGCTCTTGGGCAAGGTTGGTAGGAACGGTTGTTTCCAAGAGGGCCTTCTCTAAGATGGCTTTGTGAGATGGGGATAGACGCAATAACTCCAAAATGAATATGTGTGCAGGTGTTTTATGGAGTTGGTCAAGGATGTTGTATTGGTTCGATGTGGAGGATGACTTGGATGGAGCCCCTTGGAGAGTAATGTTTCCATGACGAGTGGTCACATTACAGTTGGGCTTATTATTGATGGTGATCACATTGATGTGTGAATCACTTTGTGAGATATGATTAACGGTGTACTCATAAGAAACGTTATTATAATTTACTTTGTCTGCACTGTTGTTGTTTTGGTTGGATGGTCCTCCTTTTTCATAGTGAGGAAGAGGATTCTTGAATGCTATATGCTCATCATTAGATGTATGCCCTTCAATTGAAATTTATTTTTTATCCAATAGGTCTTGAACGTCATGTTTTAGTTTTTGACAATCATTAGTTTTATGCCATTTGTTTCTGTGATATTCACAAAAGTCAAAATCACTCCACCAAGAGGGTTTAAATTTTGGTTCATAATCCTGCACCAGTGGAAGTGTTATGAGGTTTCCCGCTATTAACTTCCGAAGGGCAAATTTGAGTGACTCCCTAAGGGGTGTGAACTTTCTTCTAGGAGGAAAGTTGGTTGGTATTTGCTCATTGCCTTGAGGCTTGGTGGATGGTGTGTTGTTTTGTGGGTTTGATAGATAAAAGATTGGTTGTTTTTGTACCGCACATTTAGTATCCACGACACCATCGTTCACAATGGGTTTGTTCTTAGTCTAGAATCATGACTTGTCCGCATTGTTGCTTGAACTAGGGCTGTCTTTGTATAGCTTAATTTGCCCCTTTTCTATCAAGGCTTTCTCGATGAGTAGACCCATTTCAATGACCTTACTAAAAGTAGTTGGACATCGTATTTGAATTTGATAGCTTAGTTCCATGGATAGATTGTGAACAAACATTTCTATCATTTGCTTCTTTGGTATGTGGTAGGGACACTTGCTTGCAAGTTGTCTCCATCTTTGTAGGAAAGAGGCAAAGGATTCTCCCCCTTTTTGTTTGTTATTACAAAGATCCAACATGGAGATTTTGTATGAGAAATGTGTGACAAATTTATCTAGTAGTTCATCAAAAGTACGGATGCCGGGAGGTAGGCGTGAGAACCACTCCATAGCTTGTCCTCCTAAGATTCTTGGGAATAGTCGCATAAGATATGTTTTGTTGTGTGTGACTTCTAGGCATGCGGCACTAAATTCCCTTATATGATCTCTTGGATCACCTTTTCCTCTATATTTGTCAAATTTTGGAACCTCAAACCTTGAGGGAAAAGGTATCATGAGAAAAGATTTATCAAAGGGATAAGGTGAGATATCCTCAAGGGAGTAGTGTTTTGTGGTTGTCCCACTTTGGATGTCCAACAACTGTTGTTGCAAGGCTTGGATTTGTGTTGTTAATGTGTCCAAGGGATTGGGTGTATCCTTAGCCTTTTCTGATTTAGAAGCATCTTTGTCAGTTTTGGAGTCATCTTTGTCATTTTTGGAGCCATCTTTCAAAGACTCGGCTTCATTTGAGGAATTTTTCTCTCTTAGATTTGAGACATCAAAATCTGAGGGCAACTTAGCTCCTTGTTGAGCTAGCATAAGTAAATATTTATGAGGATCCGTGGCAACAACCCGATCCATTATCTTTTGAAATTTTAGATCTTGGAGGTGTTTAAGGATTTCCTCTTGGTTAATTTCCTCTTCATCAGAATCATGCCCACTATTGTGAAGGGAACCCATTTTTTGCTTTTGTTTCTCTTGGGACCTAGTTTGAACCATGCAAGTTTGAGATGTGCGTGAAGTTGGATTGTGAGACTTGGTGGACTTGGTTTTGATGTTTTGATATGATATGATATGAGGTCAACTTGATTGGATATGTTTAGACTAGATTTTGCTAAGGTTTTATATTGATTCTATGTTGTCCAAATGAAGTGTCGATATGGAAGGTAGTCAAAATAGGGATAGATGATCTCCTCTATTGATGTACACTATTCTTTTATCAAGATACACAAGTATAGTTTCGATGTCAAGGATGATTGGAATCCTGATATGAAGCTAACTAGATATTGTTTGAATTTGGTAGAGTATCAATTATGTCTTGATGCAAGTTTTGGTTTGGTTAGATGTGTTTGGATAGTAAGATAATGGTATGTAAAGGTGATGTTGTGAAAATGGTATGAGGATGTGACCGCAAGGTTGAAGTTATTTTCCAAGTGTATACTACAGAAAAAAGGGTATCTAAAAATGGTTTCACTTTTGTCTCAAATTTTATGGAACAACTCTCTGTTGTGGATGCGCAACGTCAAATGTGTAGGAAGAAATGGTAAATGCGCTACTCTGTCTGATGGATGCGCAACTCTGTATGCACAGGATTGTGTTGTAAATGTACAACACTATCGTTTGTATGCACAGTTTTTGTGTTTGCGCAGTGATATGTTGTGTATGTGCAACAATATCGTATGAATGTGCAACATCAGTGAATGCACAACAGAATTTGGTGTATGTACAACAAGATTCAGTGTATGCGCAGGACTACAGAAATTTTGCTTTTTGTCTCAATTTTTCAGTTTGTCTTGTTTTGCACATTTTCCTAAGTTGTTCTAAAGTTTGTGGTACTAATATTGACTCAAGTTATTGCCAGAAAACATAGTAAACAAGAAGTTTCCATGGTTATTTGATACAATTTTTGATAAATATAAAACAAATGTAAGTACAATCCTAAGGATGGCAAGGACACTATTCATTGAATTCCAACTTGGATTTTACTCCAACCACTTACATAAAGGCAGACAGTTAGCAACTTGGTAGCACTAGCTCCCCCTCACAATGCACTCACTTCTCATGCATACCAAGTTACAATCCCTCCAAAGAGTTGGATTTTCTGTCTCCACACTAAATGAGTGTATGATGTTGGATGGCTTCAGAGGACTTCCTCCTGTGTCAACAAATAGGGGTTTTTGGCTTTCTAAAATAACTGGCTTTTTAATTTGGGTATCTGTTTAGGTGGTTATATGTGTAGCAATTCACTCCATTATGGAGGCTTCCTAGTCTGAAGAGGTTAGGCTCAACAGAGTTAAATGCACCACAAGGGTACTATGGGAAACATTTGTTGGTATAACATAGCAACACCCATTGTTTGTGCCTTTCGTCACAAACACAATTTATTTAAAGTGGCTTGGAAGTAGCTTGGCTTTAGCCCGTTACCGCTCAAGGTCGTCCCACTTGGAAGAAACACGATCCCAAGGGTAGGCCTCTACTAAAGGTTACACAAATAAAATGATGAGTTTGGCATTTTGATCACCCAAAAAGGGGAGAGCATAGTCCTATCACCATTTTCAAACACAGAATACACTGGTTCTTTATCCTCCTAGAGTCAAAACTAAGTATGTTTTACTCTACCAAGCACAATAAATTGACAAGATAGCAAAATTTTTGAAAAGATGGTTAATTTTATCCTCCTAAACAAATCTATGTGAAGATTATTGTTGAAGAATCAAACAAATTTACATTCCCCTATTTAAGCTAAATGAGAGTTTGTAGTGCAAGATAGCAAAATGAAAAATTCATTCAGTTTTATCCACCTAGGTTGGGACTATGTGCGAGTTGTAATGTAACAGTACAATTTACTTCCTCTTAATTAGATCTAGGTGAAAATTTGCATGAAGATATCAAATTACTTCCCCCTAATTAAATTTGGATGAATTTATAATGTAGCTAAATGACTAAACCAAGCTCCTAGACCTACAAGAAGAATTAGTACGAAAAAGCCATTGCAAAATAATACAACTTTCTGTCAGAATGTGAATGCATAGGAACAGGAAGTAGATGCGCAACACTGCTCAGTGAATGTGCAGAAAGACAAATGCGTAGAAAGAAATGGTGGATGCACAAGACTGTTAAGTGAATGTACAGAAATGTGTTTGTGTGGCAAAAAGTTGTGAATGCACAGAAAGACGGCTTAAATATGTAGAAAGGTGAATGCGTAGCAAAAATATTTGAATGCGCAGGCCTAGAATGTGAATGCATTGAAATGACCTATCATGACAGTACCTTCACAAAAACACTCAAATGGAGATTAAAAACAGGGCTGGGCCCCACGGTGGGTGCCAAAAATGTTAGAGGAAATATGAACAACAGTATTAAACTACTTACTATCCAATAACTCAATGAAATTGATGCAAATACAATAAACAAATATATTACCTTCGTAGACCGATTCACCTCATAACTTCCATTGTTGCCTATCTCCTATTGATCTTATGAATGAGTTGAGCTCTCAGAAGTATGTACTTCCTTGTTGTTGAAGATGACAATAGGAGAATGGTTGTAGATGGATAAGATGCAATGAAGATTAAACTAACAATGCAGGTCTATGAAGATGGATAATGGAGATATGGAGACATGGTTGGACGATTGTGGTGATAATGAGATTATGCAAGTGTAATGAGGATACTTTGCCAAAGGCACGCTGGTAGAATTTCTACAGAGTAAGTTTACAAAAGCTATTGGATTGTTGAAATGAGGGAATGAGGGTTCCTTTTATAGGCCAAGGAGGGGCCAATTCCAAGTGTCATGATCTCAACGATGGAGATGAAGTCTTGTGATGTGTACGATGGAGATTGAATTGGTTGAGATGAGGGAGAAAAATATGGAAAATATTCCTCTCACCTTGACAAGGTACAGAAAAAGGTGTGACATAAGGCCACATGTAACAAGGCTCACCAAGACCATAGATTGAAGGTCAAAGAAGGAGACCTTATTTGTAGGATGGTTGGAAGGAATATATGGACTTATGGGACAAGTGTCTCAAGGTGTCTTTTGACCAAGATGACATGGAGAGACCATGCTCATGAGAATAGGGATGGTTGGAGAAATAATAGGACATGTAGGTGAGGGAAATAGATAATTAAATATTAAAATATTTAATTATGTGTGCAACATGATGAGGTGGATTGGATGATGTGGAATTATGGAATGAAGACTTTGGGATATGATGAAAGATTAAATAATTTAGAATTATTTAATTAGTGATGACATTAGAATTTGATGAATTAATTAATTTGTTGAAGAATTATGATGATGTGAATCATATAAATAAATTAGTGAATTTATTCATTAATAGAGGAATAGGAATTAAAATAAATATTAAATATTTATTTAATTCGACTTAGCCATTTTAGGTGTATATAGGATGTACACTTCAATGTGTAAGGCTTCATTATGACATGAAATTTTGAAAGGGATATCTTCATCTGTGTAGACCAAGTGATGTGGAGAGGTGATGTGTCCTATCATGTTTTTGAATTGCATAATGTCAATGTTGTCGAGGATAGTTGACTCTTTGAGGGCCTTTCCAAGGATATCTCTATGTTCAGGGGAAGTGCAGAGGAGATTGAGAATGGATATGAGAGATGGAGTTTTACCCAAGTGATCGAGTAGATTATACTTTGAAGTGGGTTGACTGTTTGAGATTGCCTCACAAAGGGTAACACAACCTCGATGAGTGGTGACTACACAATCAGGACCTTTCCCTTTGATGGTGAGAGTAGATACAAAACTCTCGCTAAAATGGCCGACAACAGAATCATAGACTCCTAAAAAATTATTTACCCATTTACTTTTATTGTTGGCATTGTTTCCTTTTCCATGAGGAGGGAATGGATCGTCATAAATACAAAGGTCTTTAAATTTCTTTTTGGTGGAGAAGCACCATCGATGACAACCTCTTCATGATCAATGAGATTTAGGATGAGGTTTTTCAATTTTATACATCCTGGCATTTTGTGTCCTTTTGTGAGATGGAATTTGCAGTATTCGTTGTCCTTATACCATGCGAGTTTAAAAGCTGGTTCTTCATATTGTCTTGCTTATGGTAATGTGATTAATCTGTTTTGTATCAATTTCTTGAGGACATTTTCGATGGGTTCCCCTAAGGGACTGAATCTACATTTGGGTGCAAAGTCTGGTTTGGGATTGTCCTTGAAAGGGGTGGAATTGTCCTTTCGTGGTGTTTGGAGGTTAAGAGGTGTTTGGATTGTTTGGACACGTTTAGCATCCACAACACCATCTTTGACAAATATTTTGTTTTTAGCCCAAAAGTGGGGCTTATCATTAGATGTAGAAGTGTTGTCTTTAGTCTCTTTGAAGATTTTCACAAGTCCCTTAGCGATAAGGCTCTTTTCTATGTTAGTTCCTTTCGAAATGACTTCCTCAAAGGAACTAGCACAGTGCATTTGTAATTGAAAGCCAAGTTCTTGGTTCAAGTTTTGGACAAATATGTTGACCTTTTGTTTTTTAGGTATTTGCCAAGGGCATCTACTGGCCATGTTCCTCCACTGTTGCAAAAATGAGGTGAATGTTTCTCCATTTCTTTGTTTGTTGTTACATAAGTCTATCATGGAGACTTCTTGTTCAATGTTAAATGAGAAATGGTTAACAAACATCTCAGAAAGATCACTAAAGGATTTAATACCCAGAGGTAATCGTGAAAACCAATCCATGGCTTACCCTCCAAGACTACGGGGGAAGAGGCATAAGAGATAAGTATCGTTATGGGTAACCTCTAAACAAGCCATATGGAATTCTCTCAAATGCTCTCATGGGTCACTTTTTCCTTTATACTTATCAAATTTCAGTATTTTAAAGTGTGGAGGAAAAGGGAGCATTTGGATAGTTCGATCAAATGGATAAGGACAAACTTCCTCAAATAAGAATGGCTTTTTGATGCTTCCAAGTGTAAGATCGGAAAGCTATTTTTCCATTATTTGGATTTTGAGTTCCATCCTAGATAGTGGCGATGTTGGTGTATAATATTTTTGTATGGTGGAAGAAGGTGGTTGTTGATAGTTGGATGGTGGTTGTTGAAAGTTGGATGGTGGTTGTTGGTAATTAGATGGTGGTTGTTGGTAATTAGATGGGGGTTGTTGGTAGTTAGTGGTGGTTGTTGGTAATTAGATGGGGGTTGTTGATAGTTGGATGGTGGTTGTTGGTAGTTAGAAGGTGGTTGTTGGTAGTTAGATGGGGGTTGTTGAAAGTTGGATGGTGGTTGTTGGTAGTTTTGGAATGGATTAATGGGTACGTTGGCTATGGAAGAGTGAGCGTGAGATACTTGTGGAGGATTCGCACAAGTGTTGTTGGGAATATATGAAGATGTTTGTTGTGGATTAGTAGAGGTATTGTGTGGGATAGAAGAAGATGATGGTTGTGATGGATAAGTAGAGGGAATATTTGTGATGTTTGAGAAAGGTGGTTTTTGTGATTTAATAACGGGATTGCTTGGACTAGAAGAATGTCATTTTAGTGATTTAGTAGAGGGGTTGGTTGGACTTGAAGAAGGCTGTTGATATGAAGTATGAGATTGGTGTTGGACACCTATGTATGATGGCTTTAGGAGTGGTTCCATTGGTGTTTTGTTGAATAGGTTGGTGAATGGAAGATCGTCATTTGGAAAAGAAGGTGGTAAGGTAGATTTTGTAGGAAATGAAGATGGACAACCTTCACCAAAAATATCTTTTTCTTAGATTTGTGAAGTATCAAAATCGTAAGGCAACTTAGCTCCTTTTTGAGCAAGTAGATGGAAGTAATGATTGCAATTTGCCTCCAATGTTTTACCAATTTTCTCCAAGATCATGGGGTCTTGTAAGTCATCATCTAGTTCTGGGTATTCTTTAGTTGTTTGTTGAGTGAGATTTTGGGACAAAGAAACACCTGCGGTATACCCTATAGGAACAAAGATGCTAGAGTCCATGCCCATGGTAAACTTTGATGCATCAATGGCTACTTCGGAGGTAGGCACCTCAAGATTGCCTTGCGGTAGATTTGGAGTGTTCTCCATGATTTGTTTTGTTTTGATCGAGTGGTAGGCATGTGATTTGGATGAATGGCGGGCTTGGTTAAAAGTTATGAAATCTAAATCAATAGATTTTGGATTTTTGATTATCTACCTCAAAATAGACTAATGACTTAGAAGGGAGACAAGATAACGCTATAGCAAATTTGTCTATTCTTAAAAGGAGATCCCCTTTTGAAGGTAGGTTTGTTCACTAGGTGGTTTGACACTAATTGGTCTAGAAGACAAATTAGGAGATTGTATGATCTAGATCTTTGGGATTGGATAACCAAGTTAATGGAATGATATGATGTTTTGGGATGGTTTTGGAAATGATTTGTGGATGAAGATGGAGGGATGTTGATTTTTTTGGATTTCTTTTGGATTTTGGAGTTTTTGACAAAATGAGGATGCAAAAGGGGAAAGTTTACACTATGTTTTTAGATTTTTGATTTTTTGACAATGAAAAGGAAAGTTCTAATCACTATGTTTTGCGATTTTTTTATTTTGACAAGGAAAATGCGAGGAAAGGAAAGTTCTAATCACTATGTTTTTGGGATTTTTTTATTTGGACAAGGAAAATGCAATAAGGGAAAGTTTAAGCACTATGTTTTTTTGGGATTTTTTGATTTGGTTTTCTCTTGGATAAGAAAAACACAATAGGAAATAGACACACTGACAGTTGTCAAAAAAAATGTGTATGTTTGAGGCTCCTAAAAGCCCAAGTTTTCACAAGTATAAACACAATTGAATACACATCAAGCACTCTTTATCCCTAAAGACAAGGCTTCATTGCGATAATATCAGCTCAAATGTCGACTCAAATGTCATCACACCTAGTGTGGGTGTGTACATTTTTTCATCTCTGTGAGGGAGGATAGGTAGGGACCTCCAAGACTAGAAGGATGACCCAATCATCCTATCCTTGGAAAGCTACAAGTATCTTATGCTATGCCGGGGAGTCCTATCTCATCTCAAGGGAGCCTTATGGTGAGTATTTTTGGGGGCATCATACCATTGTACTGATAATTACCGCAACATTTGGAGGTGATTCAGGTGGACACTAACTACAAGGTTATTATTTACTTCGGGGGACCAACACCTTGCGAGCATTCGGCAAGCTACTAAAAGCTTTAACCAATTCTATTAAGAGTCTCATATACCTCACACAATGCAGAAATCAGTTTCACAAATTGTTGGTACACCTCTTTTTGATTTGGCACCCTAAGGCAAGGCCAATGCTAGTTAAGTCTTGGCTTTTGCCACAACCAATTTATATAGTGGTTTGAAGGAAAGATCCACTTATGGTCATCCCTTTTAAATGAAGTGCAATCCAAAAGCAGGCCCTTCTAAAGGTTGATAGCATACATGGAAAGTAATAAAATGAATAACTTAAATATTTTTTATTCCTAAGATCACATTGCCATGTGAAGGAAGAGCATACACATTTAAGAAATTCCAAACATGAAAGACACGTAAATTCCCTTAAGCAAAATTGAAATGTGTGCTAAGATTTAGTGATAAACAAAATTACACATACATGTCAATTCCCTTAAGAAAAAATGAAGTGTGAATCCTAAGAATTGAGTGACAATCCAGATTACACATACATGTCAATTCCCTTTAAGCAAAAAAAAGTGTGAATCCTAAGAATGAGTGTTAATCCAGATTACACATACATGTCAATTCCCTTAAGCAAAATGAAGTGTGAATCCTAGGACTTAGTGATAATCAAGATTTGTATTTGGCATACGTCCTATATCAAATCACATTAGTAGTCTCAGGCTTTAAGTTGTTTGCAAGGAAAAGTGTGGTCTTTGTCAAACAATAAGAGGCAACTCCTGATGACCACCTGTATTCCACCAAAACAAAAAAGAATCAAGAAATTTGCAAGCCACCTTGTTAGGTAAAAAATAAGTAATCTATAATTTTTTTTGAAAAATATGATAAATGATAGAAAAATAGATAGCATGACCAGTTTGTACTCAAAATTCTATGCAATTTCAAAAAAAATTCACAAAATTTCGTTAAGAAATGTACAAGTTATAGCGATTTTAAGATTCCAAAGTAAGGTTGACTTTGACTGATTATACCTAATTAAGTTAACCAAATCTAGTTTGAAGATATCTATACCACTATGAAGGTGAGAAAACCAGTTTTCCAATGCAACCAGTTTCACAAAAATCCAATATACCTACAAAAACTTATGCTAAAAAGAAAAAAAGAACCTATTTGGACAAACAAGGGCAAACCTGGGAGTCACTTAACAACTAGTGGTTAGGGAAAATGTGGTCACATGAATAGTTAAAATCTGGTAGTCAAGTTTTTAGTTAAGGTCTAAACATGCCCTGGTCCTCCATGTGACCAGGGGTTGAGTGCCTAAAAAATTTAAAAAAATAGAAAAAATTTAAAACTTAAGATTTAACCTAACTAAACTTTAGGGTTTTTTTGTTTGTTTTTGTTTGGTTTATTTGTTTTTTATTTTATGTGGTTTTTGGATTGCTGTAGGTTAGGGTTACTGTGTAGATCAAATGACAGAGGCGGAGGTTTGCATGCAGGGGTGGAGGGAGAAGGGCGAAATTGGGCGATGTTGGCAGGGAGAGGCAGGCGGAGGTGGGCAGAAGGGGAAACGAAGAGGCAGGGAGGTAGTTGTAGGTGGGCGGAAGGGGATCACGGGGGGATGGGACAGGAGGGAGCGCAGGGCAGGGAGGTAGTGGGGACATAGGGCAGGAACGGGAAGGGGCGATGGGGGGAGCGGGGTTGGGGAGGGGTAGGTCTGTAGGGGGTTGGGGGGTGGGTTGGGGTTTAGGAGGGGATAGAGGGGGTAGGGGGTGTCAGGTGGGGACAGGGCCGAGGGCCTGGTTTGTTTTTTGTTTTTAATTTTTTTGGTTTTTGTTTTTAAATTTTTTTTGTTTTTATTTTTATTTTTATTTTACTTAATAAAAAAAATGAAATCTAAATGTTTGTTGTCTAAATTTTTTTTCTCTGTGCGTTTTTTTTAATTGATTTGCTGCTTAAATTTTTGTTTTGCTGTGTGTTTTTTTTAATTGAAAATGCTTAATAAAAAAAAACTCTAAAGTATATATATATATATATATATATATATATATATATATATATATATATATATATTGTTTGCTATGTTTTTTTTTAAATTTTTTGAAGTCTAATTTGTGTAAATTAGGCCAAAAAATTTTAAAAAATTCAAATTTTTTTCAATAATGAAAATAAGGGTGTTATATGTCAATTTTTTACCTATGAGGCCTCCAGGATTCAATGGTGAGGTTGATTTTCGGGTAGGAGGCCATTTGTGAAAGTTGATTCCTAAATTTTGTCCAAAAATGCCTGAATCTGCAACAAAAAACCTTAACAAATGCTCACAAACAAGAGGGGTCAGATTATCGGGTGTGCCAAAATGTGATGGTGTGAAAAATTGCAATGCAAACATAAACGACAGATGAACAAAATTAAGTACAAGTTACCTTCCTTTTGCACAAACAAATTGCCTACACTGATCGAGTGAATTGAAGTTGTACCCAAACTCAATTGCTTACTCCTTGCTTTTCCTATGTGGATTACTCTATTTGCTAATAACGTAATTATGATCTCCCAAGGAATGAAAATGACAACATAAGTTTACTAAAATGAGAGATGCCCAGAAATGGAGAAAGAGGCTTGATTTATAGACTTGTGAGATATCAGATCTACGGTTGAGGATGATCAGAAAGATCAATAGTTGAAGAAGGTTGAGAGAATATGCATGAATGAGAGGACAAGTGTCCTTGTTCTCTCATGTTTCAAGGGAGTTAACATATTTGATTAAGGAGTTGACTGAATTGATTGAGTAGTTAAGTGAATTGATTTCTTAGTGAACTCAATTGATTGACTAGTTAACTAAATTGATTGATTAGTTAACTAGATTGTCTAACTTGTTAATTGACTTGATTGATTTAGTTAACTAGTTTGATTGATTAGTTATCTAAATTGATTGAGAGTGAAATATGGATGAGAGGGAATAATAGGAAATTAAATAAATAAATTATTTAATTTCATGAGCACATGTAGTAAATGAATTAAATATTAAATTTAATTCATTTTGGAGGAAAAAGACTAATTAGATAAATAATTTGGATTTATTTATTTGATTTGGAGAGAAATTGATTTAATTAAATAATCAAAATTATTTAATCAAATATGGAGGAATAAATTGATTTAATTAAATAATCAGGGATATTTAATCAAATAAGGAGGATAAATTGAATTAATTAAACAAGTGGAATTATTTAATCAAATAAGGAGGATAAATTGGATTAATTAAATAATCAGGGTTATTTAATTAATGTGGAAGATAAAATTGATATAATGAGCTTAATCAAATAATAAAGAATTATTTAATTAAAGTGAAGTATGGTAGATTAAAGCTTGATCTGGGAACAGGTCAATTTTAAGTGTCTACACATTCTAATATAAAAGATCATTAATGTTTAAAGATATACACCTTTTGGGGCCCTACGAGTCAGAGCTACAAGAATGCCTTTCAATCTCCTAGCACACCCTTAGTTCAATGTGCTGATATTAGAGATCAATTCATCCAATATAGGATATGCTTCTATTTCCAACTGAGTTGCTTGCATCAAATAGACAAACAAAACATAAATAACTGTTACATACAAAGACACAAAAAGAGAACATAATGTGTGAGAAGAAAAATTAAGATAGGTTCATTTGCAATATCATAACATAATAACTCTTTGACTAATAGAACAAGCAGAAAATGTAACATAACAAATGTCTTCTTCAACAAAAAAAGGAACTCAAAAAATATTTGTGGTGATAATTCTCGTACGCTAAAAACTAGTTCATATGGAACAATCTAATCTCCTTCCCATAGGAATTGTTACATCCCCAACTATTGATTTAGCCTAATCTTACTTTTATATGTTAAACAAGATAATTAATCTTAGATTAATGATTTGATGTTTGCGGAAAATATCAAGTAGAATCATTGATTACATAGATATCGATTTATGTTTACATTTAAGGATGAGATTATTTATTGTTAAGATTATTTTATCATGATGATTTATAAATTAATGATGATACACTAATCATGATTATATGTTTGTGAGTGTAACCAAGAAAATAATCTTTCCTTGAAGATGGAAGGAGAGTATCACTGGAGGAGAAGGAAATAGATGTTGGGAAAATATCAGAATGCCATCTGAGTATCGAAGTTAAAATTTGTGAACCCATGCAAGATAGGGTGAGTATAAGTCTTTTTTTTTATTTAGTCGATTTCAGTTCGACCAACATCAGCAAGATAGTTTATGGTCTCTCGACATCGTCTACATTGATTCAACTAGATAATGTTCTCAAAACATTTAAGCAATCGATGGTAAACCTGGTTGGATGTCAAAGTTTCCTTTATTCACGTATCTTTTTCTTTATTTAATTCTTTGATTATTGTATAATTATTTTGATTATAGTTTAGTATGGCGAAGAAGGGGAGAGGACTCGACCCAATATTCACATATTGGTGATACCACCTTAATGATGATAATATAATTTAAGTGATAGCCTAAATTATTGTGATAATCCCAATACATCATTTAGATGTAATTAATATTATGTTAAGCATAATTATTTATCGACCCACTTATAGTGGTCGAGCATTATATATTTATATCAAGCTTGAGTGTTCTTGTAATCCACCACCTCATGACCCACGAAATGTGGAGTGAGTGGGAATGTTGTGAGCTTAGCCAAAGTTTATCTTTTTGTAAATACTCTCGAATGAGAGATATGGCTCTTGAGGAGCCGAGGAACCTGCAAGTTGGCACAACATATGCTAACTAATTTACCACCTTCAGTGCGAGGGTGGCAGTTATGGGCAAAGCAGGCAAATGCATGCATGGAGAGTCTTTTGTGTGGATGTTTTGTTTGGGAAAGAGAATTGTTGTTGTTGATTATTGTCTTTCTCTGTAGAGGTACAGATAGAAGATTTAATGCCTGGAGCTCATGGGAAGGAGATGAGCTCTCATCAACAATCTTATCACTTAGTAGGTCGTACTTGACTGCAAACCTACATTCATAGGTATGACTGTGTTTACTATCTAGGTTATTTTGCATGATAATACCACTGTTTCTTGGCCATTTGATGGTTAATCGATGGCAGTGATGATAGTATTTATGTGTTTTACATTTTGATAAGGCCTTCATGGCTGAGAGCACATGTAGTTCTATGTTATTATAACTATACATTTATATGTTTAAGGCCTTCATGGCCGAGAGCACATATAATGCTGCATTATTATAAATGATAATATTTACATATGTTTAAAGCTTTCATGACCAACTACATGAGTAGTGCCATGCTATCATATACGCTAGCTTTGATGATAACTATGTTACAGTTTATAGGGCCGAAGTATTAGTAATACTGTGTTTTTATTTCATATCAATCGTATGTATGATAAAGATTATTAAGCTAGCCGAGAGCCATTAAAACTCTAACGATAACTATGTCAATAGGCTGCGAGCCAATGTTTTCTTTTAGGAAGACAAGATAGTAGTAAAACACTTGTTTGTTGATGTTTTCGACAATGTTTTCTTGTAGGAAGACAAGATAGTAGTAATGCAATGAGGAGACACTCTTGAGAGTTGATGTTTTCGACAATGTCATGCCATGGTGGCTTTCAAGGCACATAAGATAAGAAGTAAAACACTTGCTTGTTTATATAAGACAACATTTTTATGCCTTCGAGTGTAATATTGATTTAAGATAAGAATAATAAGACTCTTAGAATCCATGAAGGGATAACCAATGGTTATTGGTAACAATGTAGAGACTGCATTAAGTGCATGTCAACTTTTGCGTGTCAAGGGAGTAAACTCTTTATTGAAAACATATTATGTTTTTATTTCTTTATTAATGGCAAT
The DNA here is from genome assembly GCA_027924645.1 of Cunninghamia lanceolata. Classification (NCBI taxonomy): domain Eukaryota; kingdom Viridiplantae; phylum Streptophyta; class Pinopsida; order Cupressales; family Cupressaceae; genus Cunninghamia; species Cunninghamia lanceolata. The sequence goes on from BSBN01001019.1 coordinate 3,473,785, forward strand.
GCTTCATGGATGAAGTGTAGGGTTGCTAGAACCATTTTGAAATCTTTGATTAAAAGACTATTTTATTTTGACTACTTGATAACCTTTAATGGTATATGTTATAGTCGATGTGATTTGATGAAAACCTTGAAACAAGGTAACCATAGAAACCTAGACCAGGGATGGTCATAAAATCTGAAACAATGAACTTGCAAGAGAAAGTACAAGAAAAAGGGTGTTGTGGAGTCACAGATTCCCTATTTCTTAACACCATAAGATAAATAATGATGCACTCTTGGAATTCAAAGTCAAAAGTCCAAGATAGATGGACTATGGGAGAATTGAACCTATTTTTTCTAAGACTTAGAAAGGTGAAATTATGAACACTGTAGGATGAGACAGCTTCAAAGTCGAGTTGAGGTGTGTAAACATTCAACTACATTCATTGTGAAATGTTTATGTATGTAAAACTTTGGCCAAAGTAATGCATTTGTCTCTGCATGCATTAGTCAATTCACTGTGCTCTAAATGGCATAATGCTTCCAGTAGTGTCATACATAGTTAGAGTGGATCTATAGTTGTATGACTGTGAAGTAATATGAAGGACACAACACCAGATACTCATATGGAAAACCAATTGGTTACTTATATCTATTCCCTTCGTGAAGGGTACGGTTGCTTCCAGGTAGGAAGTTGTGTGGGGGACCATCGGTTTGTGGTTGGAGGAAAAGCACTTGGGTGGTGCTCTCCTTCCCAAGCAGAAGACAAGCTGAGACTTGTGAAGACAGATGTCAAAAACTCTAGATATAGTGCATTATTTTATATGACTTGACAGTCAGTTATTATGCATAAACTTATCAATGATGTCATGAGCATAACTTTGTACTTGTATAGTGAAAAGTATTCACTAATATGTTATCTTTGGATTGTTGTAAATTTTGTTATCAAAATATCCAAAAAAGATATGCATGTTTAATTTGATGATGATATTGATTCATTTCTTGATTAACTATGATTATGTTAATCATGACTTATTCTTAATCTTAATTAAGATGGTTAATTATGGGTAATGAGAGATGGCATGTTACATATGGTATTAGAGCTACCGAGTTTAATACATGGACCTATGAGCTCACTACATAACATTTTTTCTCCAACATTAATAGAAGCTAATGTTTGGATGTTCTTATGCCAGAATGGTAAGAATAAGTAGGACACCCAAAAAGAAGGTAATGAGCCTCAAGAATGAAAAACCTTGAACAAACTAGTTTCTTGATAGGCATATGGTTGGTTGATGATGAAACTTTTGTGGATGCTATTAAACACATCAAGCATGAGATGGGGAAAGCGGTTAGGGTTATTGCTCCTATCTCTGAAAATGAATCAGTGAAACCCTCTGCACCTAAGGAACCAATCTTGGAAAGTGATCATAAGGATCCTAATGTTACTCACGAGGTTGTGGATGAGTACCTACAAGTACATTCACCTCCTAAAATTGATTTGATAAACCTAAAGGATGAGGATAAAATTTGGAAGATATCCCAATCTAAAAATGACTTGTAGTAGCAATATGTAAAGAAAAAATATGTAACTATGGATGGATTATATGTAATCCATGGAAACTATAATGCATTTTGAAATTGTGGCAAATCTTTCCTTTCTTGTTAAAGATTACATGAATAAGAATGGATTTACATTTATGAATGGATTCAATGGTATGAAAAACTAATTGAATGATTAATCTACAAACTTTAGGAGAAGTAGATTGTGTCATGCCCACATTTTCCTTGTGGTCACAACACACATCGCACGTGTCATAGCCACATCTGTCATGTGGTTATGACACGAGATATGAAAAACTTTTCTCACACTGTCCTAAAAACCCCTTTCGCATGCGTACGCATGCTCAACGGTGTTCTCTCATGGCGAAACACTATACTCTTCGGCGGAATACAAGTACAATGGCGTGCAACCAGAAGCATATAGATCAACAAGAGGGTCTATACAACGCTGCTAACGTCATTGCAAGAGTGAGATTACCAAAGTTCTTAAATCGAACCCTCGGCAATGTTCGGTAGCAGAATGCCTTACGGCGTTAGTGGGAATTACGCTGCACTCATTTACGCACGTGGTTCGCTGATAGAAGAACCACTCCCCACGACGCCTTGTTCCGACTAAACCGGCTAGTGATCTCCCTATTTAGTCATTTTTCAGCCAGGCACGGTTGTCTGTCTCCTCTCTTGTTTCCTGAAACATACCCCTCCTATGACTTAGCATTTTCAACAAGGCGGTTTGGTTGCCCTCTCTTCCCTTTTCACAAGTTCTTAATTCTGATTATATCTTTATCGCCCTTACCTTAACTATTTCTTTGTTCATTTAGAGTGTTTATATTTCGGTCTCTCTCTCTCTTTCATTTTCTATGCTTTCTTTATGTGCATCCTGACCTTTCTTCATGATTTACGTCAATCAGGGTTATTACTGCAGCTATTGTTGATATTGAACCTAATTTCAGGATGATCTAGGTCACAAAGGCTGGTTTACTATTTCGCTGGACTCGGTCTCCTAATCTTCCCCGATCTAGGTTCCTCCTCTTCGTAAATACTTAGTCAACTTGTTCCTAAGCACAATTGACAGAAGGGTCCGTCAACTTAGTTCTCTTATCCCGTGTAAGAAATGTCACGCATTTTCTCCTCTGTGTTTTCCCAATGTTAGTTTTTCCTTCTTCGGAACCTCTTACAGGTTTACATATGAGATCGTTTGCTACAGTTGAGATTAATATGGCCACAAGGATTGTCAGTGGTGGCTTCTTAAGTTTATTTCCAGTGTTCTTTTGAGTAAGGAGTTGTGTAATTTTCCTCTTCATTTTCTGGGTGATTATTAGTTCGTTAACAGTTGAAACTTCTGAGAAACTCTTTCCAGAGTATCACTGAATATTCCTAAACTCTCTTTACATTATAATTTTATTTTCTCTTGTTTAGAATTACTGTTGTTACTGTTACTCTTAATTACGATTCATACACTGATTGTAACTCGTATGACGTTGTCAATAGATGTAGGTGGTTCACCACTTTATAAAACTCTGTTCATGGTAATATATCTTCTTTGGTTGTTGTGTTCAACACTAAATAACATCTCCTGTGAGATTATAATTGTTATATTTTTTTTTTCTCTATATCCATGAGACATAGTTTATAACGATTTTAGACGGGGGCCCAATAAATTGGTTCATAGATTTACTCCTATGTATATTATATATATATATATATATATATATATATATATATATATATATATATATATATATATATATATATATATATACATACCTATATATATATATATAATATATTTATTTTAATGTCTATGTAATGGACGAATTGGTTTACCACAACTTATATATCTCTCTCTCTCTCTCTCTCTCTCTATATATATATATATATATATATACAGATATATAATCATTATTACATTATATATATAGCTATATACATAGACATATATAGTATATATATATATATGCCTATATATATAAAGCTATAAAAAAAACTGTATTTATATTACAAATACACCACTCATATGTTAGGGCCCAAGCCCTAACATTTTTTATTGCTTTAGATTCACAGCAGACGGCGGCCATGGGCGGCGTGACAGAGGAGCAGGGCCGGTGGTGGCCGCAGAGCGGCGGGCAAGACTTGCGGTGGCCGCAGAGCGGCGGGCAAGACGCAGGCCGCGGGAGGCATAAGGGATGGGGGGGGAGATGTGGAGTGGGGCAGAGCCCCACCCACATTCCCACGACGTGGGGTGTGGGTGGGGCTCCGCCCCACTCCACACCTCCAAATGTAATAACAAACCAGCGGTGGGGTTTACTCCCCACCGCCCAATATAAATTTGACTGTGTTTTTTTTTATCCGCGGCTTACATTTGGTCCGCCATTCTCATGTACTATTAGTTGATTTCTCACAACATTAAAATATATATTTATATATATATATATATATATATTCTTATGTATATATATATATATATATCTATTTATCAATGAGTATATAATTATAGATCTATATATATATATATATCTATTTTTATATTGATATTTATCAGTCCATTTCATAGAAATAATAATTTATTTCCAATTTCTCTATTATTCTGGAAAATGATAATTACTCAAAATATGAAATATATATATATATATATATATCTATATATATAGATATATATTTAAAATTTATTTATATATAAAAATATTCATATATGTGCTTAACTAATTCCTAAATTTCTCAATTTCACTACTTTATGCATTTTCTCCAAATCAACCTGTTATAAAGAAATTGTCATAACAATTAGTTATACATATATATATATATATATATATATATATATATATATATATATATATATATATCCCAATTTCACTTAATTGATAGAAATGGTAACTAGCTATCCCCTTATTTTAAGTATAATTTTTTTTTTCATTTTCATAAACATTTAAGACTTCGTAACTTTGCAACAGATTATATATTTACATGCTAGATTTCCTCTAATCCTTCTAAATTAACAGAATCCATTAATATGGAGAATAACTCAAATATTTAAAACTGTCTTTTCCATTTTAATATTGAAAAGAAAATTAGCATTTCAACTAGTTAAGCAATTCCAAACTTTCAAATGTAAACAACTCAGATTAGATTGCAAAAACGAACTTATTCTTTTCAGTAATACTTGAAACACAAAAATTGCTATTGAACAAAGGTTGCAAACATCAACTTAAAAATTTAAGCACATTCATATTACAGCTTCTCAATCATGAACACCAACTTCCCAGATATGAACTTTCTCCTCCCAAACAGTATACAACTGAAAACTTATGACAACCAATAAAATCCAATAATAACAAGATCAGGGAGGTGATTTTCTTCACTCCCAGAATATCATTAATTTACAACAATAACAAGAGAGGTGTTCTCTCTTCATCTCTATGAAATGAACCATGCCTAATTCTCATGACAAGAAGATGATCTGTTTCTTCATAAATAGCCAACCAGAAGCTCCAAGAGAAAAAAACCTGCGTATCAAAGACAAACAAAGAAGAAAAATACCACTCGTCTAGCTCTCCTCCCTACCGTAGACCCGCAAGAGGGTCACCCCCGAGCTAGGGAGACCATACTCACACCTGGGTACTCAAACACTCCACTTCACAACAGAAACAACAACAATCCCAAAGCACACATACACCCGTGGTTATTTTACACAATACGGAAACTCAACTACAGTGAGTTTCATAAGGGGCAGGAGAGTGGACACACTCGACTCCAGAGTGTCACCCTGACAGATAAATGAACTCATATCAATTTCTCTTGGTCTCAACCAAGTGTGATCACAATTTGTAAGAAATCTGTATATGACTCTCAAGTCAAAAATACAGTCACAGATACATGCCCTCAAGGCTTTCAACATCCCAAAAGATGGAAACAGGTATGCACCCGAGGAGGATCTCTCCTCCCCTACCCCAAACTTGATGAGCATTTCTCCCAAGTGGGAGACGCTCTGTCAAACAACCCGACAAGAACCCCACAGAAAACAAATTCAAACACATACTTCACACACATTTCATACACATTTCAGTCCTACCAAAACAAAGGTAAAATTCAGACCAACCTTGCAAAGCCCTCCTGGAATGAAGTTGTTGCAGAGTCCTCAGAGTTCACTTCCAACCTTAGCCACCAACTCCCTCTCCCTTCTCTATCTTCCAAACTAACTTCTCTATTTATGGTAAGGCCAAAATGAAAGATTTTCCCCAAAATTCAACTAACTCCCTCTCATCCCAAAATTTGAAAATAAATAACCCAAAATTCTCTTTCTTTCTAATTTTGAGAAATGGGGAGTGACACTTGTCACCTCCTCACCCTTCCCAAAAATCACTATTCTGTCCAGGTGGCTTATGTCACTCTCCATTCCCAAGGGTACTCCTTATTCCTTTCATGTGACTCCACTTTCTCATGGGAGAAATAAAAAAAAGAGTTAAATGGGAACAAGACAGGTGACCCATGCCTCTTTCTCCTTTCTTCACATGGGTGTCCCCATAGTACATGGGGGAATCTTACTAAAGAAGAGGCAACTTTCACTAATGGATGGCATCTCTTATCTAGGGAAAAGTAGAGGGGATGGGTTGAGTGTTGGTACAACCCATCATGTCCCCTCCTACCTCCAATTTTCGCCACTTAACTTCAGGGGAAGGTTAAGTTGACTAGATGGAGGTTACTCAAGGGTTACCCATGCCAAATGGGCCCCTGGACCCATGGGGTAGAACCCAGGGTCAATTTTAACCCATACAAGACACCCCAGGTCAAGGTAAAGCACAAGAAAAAGAGCCTCATAATTTAAATAAAAATAGGAATTTCAAATTCAATCTCTTTACAACACTTACTTATAAAATAATGTTACATGAGGGTAACCTAACCCATTCGACCATACGAAAGACCACATTACATCATGACATCAAACACAAAGAGATCTTGGTTCTTCGTGGAACCAGATCGGCTTAACAGGGAATAACAATTAACAAGGTGTGGAATGATCTCCGAAATCTGTGGTTTGATTAGTAGTCCCTGCACACTCAATTACAAGATCAGTAACCACATAAATTCATCATAGCCGAAGCAACTTAAATAACACATGCATTCTCATGCCTTAGTACAATTTAACATAATTAAAAATCATATTACAATTTTCCATCATCCCTAATTCATTTTTCTGAAAAGTAACTTATCCAAACATCACCCAATTAGTTTTTCCGAAAACATAATAAAGTTAAATAGTCTGACAAATTTCAGGAACTGCTATCCCACAAATATGAAAGTAACAATAACAGTACTGTAAATAGTCATAACAACAGTAGTAAAAAGGGCGGTCCTCACAGATTGCAACATGGTTCAGACAAGAAATGATATGGGAGATAGCCAGGAAGAAGGGCAACCTTCATGCCACTCTGATTTTAAACTTGACCATATCCTTTCTATGCTCCAAGAGACAAGAGCGAAAATTAGAAATCTCGAGCAGGAGGTCAAGAGTCAACATGGACCTAGGCGGGAAACCTATCATGGGGGTGATGACGAGGCACGTCATGAGGACACCACCCAAAGTGAACGTGTAGAGAATAACTCTGAAGCAAGATAGGAAGAGGATAGAAGAAGCCACTTGGCTTTGGAATTATCTAGAGATATGAAAAAAAGTTATGCCTCCCAAGTTTGATGGGACTGTAAGCGGAGATGTCACAGAGGCATGGATTATAGAAATGGAGAAATACTTTGAAATAAGAAACTATTCTAAAATCACCAAAGCAATATGGGGAGCACACTAGTTGGCAGATGAAGCATCCACTTGGTGGATGAATAAGAAAATGGAGTTAGGCTTGAGATCCACGAGTCTAACCTAGGAAAAGTTTGTAGAACTCTTTAGGCAAAGATGGTTGCCTCAGTGGTATTATGACCAAAAGCCTATAGATTTTCAAAATTTGAGACAATTTAATTTAACTATGAACGAGTACTGGGAAAAGTTCACTCGCCTACTCAAGTATGTTTCACAATATCAACAGGATGAAAGGTTTCACATCTAAAATTTTATTATGGGATTGAACACCCAGATTGGGGGTGAAGTTGATGTGCATGGTCCCACTACAATGGACCAGGTTTATGAAAAAGCTATCAAACAGGACCAAAAATTGAAATCTATGTTTGCTTACAGGGAGAGGAATTGTAAAAGGTATAATTGGTCCCAATCCACCCAAGCCCTTAAGAAAAAGGGGGAAAAGTAGGATTTTTATGAGAAAAGTGATAAAGGGTCCAAGAATAAGAAAAATTAATCCAAGGGAGAAAAGAAAGGCAATAATAACTCTCCCAAGAAGAATGAAGATAATTCTAAAAAGCCTTATGAAAGGCGAGGACCCATGGGAGGGTGTTATACATGTGGTGGTGATCATTATGCCAACCAGTATCCTAACAAGATGCAAGGAACTTAGCCACGGGGGAATCCGTTACCCTCTCAGCAAATAGCATTCCAACAACATATACATGCAACCCTAGATAATAGGCAAGATGACTATCAAATCACTCCCATTGAAACTACATGTATTTTATCTAGATTGCTAATTTCAATTTTGTTTCTCCAAAAGTTTTAAGTAAAATTTCAAGAAAAATTGGATAGATGGAAAATACTTGGTCAACTGAATATGCAAATCAGACCAATGCTCAAGTAGAGAAATGCTTGTTTGAGGCTAAGGTTGAACTTCCAAGTTTCTCCACTGATTTGAACCTTTACGTAGCCCCATTAGGCTCATATGATGTTATCCTTGGGATAAACTGGTTATGGAGACACCGAGCTAAAGTGGATTGTTATGCCAAAACAATAGAATGTCTAGATGACTTTGGGAATTAAGTCTTCCTATAGGGAAACCCTAGTGAGGTCAAACTGAGACAACTTTCTACCCTACAGATGAAAAGAGCCTAAAGAAAGGGATGCCATCTTTTTGCTATAAAAAAGGAGAAATTAAATAGTTTTGAGGAAACTAATTTTCAAGATGATTTAATGTTTTATGAATCTCAGAAAATCCAAGGAGTTGAGAAAAGGGAGTCCATAGATCAGGAAAGATTAGATATGGATAGGTACCCTTTTCTTAGAGATTTTGAGGATGTGTTTTTGGCTGAGCTACTGGGATTGCCTCCTAAAAGAGATTTTGATTTATCTATAGGTATAATTCTAGGATCAAAACCTATATCTAAAGCTCCATATAGAATGACCACCACTGAGTTAATGGAGCTAAAGGCTCAATTGTAGGAATTGCTTGATAAAGGATTGATAAAACCTAGTGTGTCACCCTGGGGAGTACCAGTAATTTTTATGAGAAAGAAAGATGGTACATTGTGGTTATGTATAGATTACTGAATGCTAAATAAAGCAACAATAAAGAACAAGTACCCATTGCACCACATTGATGATCTTTTTGATCAAAGGAGAGGAGCAACTGTGCTTTCTAATATCGATCTGGGTATCTAGTTACCGTCAATTACGGTTTAAAGATGAGGACATTCATAAAATAACCTTTAAAAAAAGGTATGGGCATTACGAGTTTCTTGTCTTTCCCTTTGGATTAACAAATGCACCTGCAACATTTATGAACTTAATGAACAATGTGTTGAGATTGCTTGGACAAGTTTGTCCTTATTTTTCTTGATGATATTCTAATTTACTCTAAGAATGAGGAAGAACACCTTCAACATTTAAGGATTGTTCTTCAGATGTTAAGAGAGCATAAATTGTATGGCAATCTCTCTCAGTGTACTTTCTTTCAAAAAGAAGTGCAATATTTGGGCCATATAATTTCAGCTAAGGGAATAGCTATGGACCCAGCCAAGATTAAGGCCATATTGGAATGGCCAACACCAAGAAATGTACATGAGGTCCAAAGTTTCATGGGCCTAGTAGGTTATTATAGAAAATTTGTGAAATTTTTTTCCAAAATTGCTTATCCTATTACTTCTTTGTAGAGAAAAGGCAAGAAGTTTGACTGGTCAGACAAGTGCAAGGAGTTGTTTGACCAATTAAAGGAAAGGTTGACTAAAACACCTATAGATTTGAAGGTACCTGACCTAAAAGTTCATTTTGTAGTCATTACTGATGCCTCAGGGGAAGGCTTAGGTGGTGTACTTGTCCAGGATGGATAGGTTATTGCATATGAATCCAGGAAACTGAAAACTTATGAACAAAACTATGTCCCTCATGGTTTGGAGTTGGCAATAGTAATTCATGCATTACAAATATGGAGACATTACTTGCTTGGAAAACCCTTTGAACTAAAAATAGACCATCAAGGACTCAAATATCTATTCACTCAATCACATTTAAATGCTCGCCAAAGAAGGTGGTTGGAGTTAATCTCATATTATGATTTTGAGATTAAATATATTCAAGGCAAGGAGAACTGAGTGGTGGATGCCTTAAGTAGGAGAAGATGTATCTCCTCAATGATCTCTATACATTCTGATTTTAAGAATCAAGTATTACAAAAGTCTAAAGATGTGTTTTACGAGCAAGTAAAACATGCCCTTTTGGAGAATCCCCAGAATATGAAATATGATGGATTTTACCTGAACCAGATGGGTTATTAAGGTATAAAGGAAGGATATATGTTCCAAACTCCAAGGAGTTAAGGAATATTGCGTGGAAAGAGGTTCATTTTGCACCTTATTTGGGACATCTTGGAGTAACAAAGTTACTAGCTGATGTGAAACCGTTAAACTTCTGGAAGGGAATGAAGAGGGATGATGCAAGATTTGTAGATGGATGTCTAGAATGCTAGAGGGTGAAGGCAGAACACCATCACCCGATAGGACTTTTATATGCTCGTGAAATTCTGGAATGGAAATGGTAAATCATTAGCATGGATTTTGTGCAAGGACTTCCTATGTCAAGGAATAAGCACAATGCTATTTTGGTTGTGGTGGATAGACTCACGAAGGTAGCACATTTTATACTTAGGAATTTGACAGATGGGGCACCCGTCATAGCCCACAAATTTGTGCAAGAAATGTTTAGATTGCATAGTATTCCTGAGAAGATTGTCTCAGATAGGGACGCCCGTATGACTTCAAGGTTTTGGCAAACCTTGTTTTCCTCACTTCGAACCCAATTGGATATAATATGTGCTTATTATCTCGAGATGGATGGCCAAACTGAAAGGATAAACCAAGTGCTGGAAGATTTGTTGAGAATGTATTGCATGGATCGGCAATACAAATGGGAAGATTACCTTTGACTTGTGGAATTTGCCTATAATAATTTATATCATTTTGTAATTAAGATGACTCCATTTGAAGCATTATATGGAAGAAAGTGCCAAACCCCTATAAGCTAGGATAAGCTAGAAGATAGGGCTAGCCTTGGTCCAGAAATGCTATCAGAAATGGAAGAGCAAGTCCATCTAATTAAGAAAAGGTTAGTGAAAGCCAATGATATGCAGAAAAGTTATGTGGATGCTAAATGCATCACAATGCATTTCTCAGTGGGAGAAAAAAGTCCCTCTAAGGGTCAAACCCCAAAAGAGCTCCATTAAGTTTAGAAAGACATCCAAATTAGCTCTTAGATATGTAGGCCCTTTCAAAATTCTCAAAGAGGTCAACCTAGTTGCATACAGGATTGCTCTGCCGCTAGCTCTTGCCATGATACATAATGTTTTCCATGTTTCCTATTTGAAAAAGTTTATATCAAGAGATAACCATATTCCTATCCTTGATTGGAATGCTATAAAGGTGAAGGACCCAGGGGTGGTAGCGATTGAGCCCATCAAGGTGCTCGAAACACGTAAGTTATGCTTACATAATAACGAGATAACTCAATGCAAGGTCCAATGGGATCAATATGCAGAAGAGAATGCCACCTGGGAGAACTATGAGGATATTTATGCAAGATTTTGCCATCTCTTTTAAAAACTTTTTACTATGATGAGTAAACACTTTTTCATTATGATTGGTTTAATTTTTGGAGACATTAAATCATCAGGGATGATGATTCATATGGGGGGAGATATGTTACATCCCCAACTTTTGATTTAGCCTAATCTTAGTTTTATGTGTAAACATGATAATTAATCTTAGATTAATGATTTGATGTTTGTGGAAAATATCAAGTAGAATCATTGATTATTTACATAGATATCGATTTATGTTTACATTTAAGCATGAGATTATTTATTGTTAAAATTATTTTATCATGATGATTTATGAATTAATGATGATATACTAATCCTGGTTATATGATTGTGAGTGTAACTAGGAAAAGAATCTTTCCTCAAAGATGGAAGGAGATTATCACTAGAGGAGAAGGAAATAGATGTTGGGAAAAGATAAGAATGTTATCCGAGTATCAAAGTTAAAATTCATGAACCCATGCAAGATAGAGTGAGTATAAGTCCTTTTCTTATTTAGTCAATTTCAATTCAACCAATGTCAAAAAGATAGTTTATGGTCTCTCGACATTGTCTACATTGATTCGACTAGATAATGTTCTCAGAACATTTAGGCAGTCGATAGTAAACCTTGTTGGATATCGAAGTTTCCTTTATTCATGTATCTTTTTGTTTATTTAATTCTGTGATTATTGTATAATTATTTTGATTATAGTTTAGTATGGTGAAGAGGGGGAGAGGACTTGGGGTGCAAGAGCACCTAGAAAATCATATTTTGTGTTGTAATAAGGTCTATTTGACCAATGCATGTCATTTTAGTTTGTATCTAGGTTCTTCAAGACCTAGAACCAATTTTGTAAGTCCCAAGTGACTTAGGACACATTTGTCAAATTGTTAATCACATAGTGCCAAAACAGGGCAGTAGGACAGTTTGAAGCCATTTTGGATCGGTTGGTCTCCCAACTGTTTGCATCGGTTGGTTTTCCAACTGCTGGCAGGTTGAGTTGATAACAACCAGAAGAAGGAACTATCTGAGGAGGAGGAGAAGTAGTGTGAATGTAATTGTGCATTGTTTTGAGGAGAAATAAAACCGTTCTGTTCTGTCAATTTAGTTCTCGTTCCCTGTAACTGCAATTTGTATAACTGTAGATTTCTATTCTTCCTATGTTTTCCATTATTGCAGTATGTCAATGTGAAGCATTCCACTAGTACAATTTCTGTCGAAATCAATGGAATGGCTTCGTTGTACAAGTATTTGTTTTATTTCTTGTTTTGTTTTTGTGTCCGACGGTGCAGAGGATCCAGACAAAGTGCTTTTGCACAGTAGATCACCAAGCATCTCCATGTGCTAGGGTTCGGTTGAAGAGTAGATGAACCACAGAGTCAGAGAGACATAGAGGTCATCGTCGGTAAGACCGGGACCATCAAGGAGTAAATCAGCCAGCAAACCAACAATGGTTGTCTAACCGAAGCAAGGAGACGGAGAGATTTCTATCAGTGTGAGTTCTATCTCGTTTCATCCAAGAGAGGTTCAAGCCCTTGTATGGAAGTCATGGTCTAAAGATTCATATCGAGATGATAAGGTCATCAGGTAGATAACTTGGTCTTGGACCAATAGTATTGGTCTTACCGATCGAGGCGTATTGGGGTGATAAGGGATAAGTGATACTGACGAAGATCCATCGCAATAAATCAGCTAACGGCAAGAGATCTTAAGGTTTGGCCGATAGCATTCGTCTGGCCGATGAGTGACCGTCTAGCCGATGAGTGATCGGAGAGACTAACGTATCGGAGACACAAAAAGGAAATTCTCTGAAGGTTGAAGTCACGTCGAAGAGTGGTTGGTCCATCGACGCATCGGCTAGAGTTTGTAAGTGCTCGCCGACGAGAAGAGACTCACCGAAGACAAAAGTCATCGGCGTATTGGCGAAGCAAATTCTAACGTGGTCGATATTGATTGTCTTGCCAACAAGTGAAAGTCAAAGGTGACATTGGAGTCATCAGTGTATCACCAAGACAGTTTCTGAAGTGGCCAATGGGGTATGTTTGGTTGATAACAAAAGAAGAAGAATAGATCGCTGAGACAGAAGATCAGACTCTAACAGATCAATTTTGATTAGTTGAGTGCTTTCACTGTGTGCTCCCCATCAACTTTATCCCATATTCGCATATTGGTGATACCACCTTAATGATGATAATATAATTTAAGTGATAGCCTAAGTTATTCTAATAATCCCAATACATCATTTAGATGTAATTGATATTATATTAAGCATAGTTATTTATCGACCCACTTATAGTGGTCAAGCATTATATATTTATATCAAGATTGAGTGCTCTTGTAGTCCACCACCTCATGACACACGAAATGTGGAGTGGGGTTGTTGTGAGCTTAGCCAAAGTTTATCTTTTTGCATATACCCCCAAATGGGAGATATGGCCCTTGAGGAGTTGAGAAACCTGTGAGTTGGCATAACATATGCCAACTAATTTACCACCTTCAGTGCGAGGGTGGCAGTTATGGGTGAAGCAGGCATATGCATGTGTGGAGAGTCTTTTGTGTGGATGTTTTGTTTGGGAAAGAGCATTGTTGTTGTTGATTATTCTCTTTCTCTATGGAGGTACAGATATAAGATTTAATGCTTGGAGCTCATGGGAAGGAGCCGAGCTCTCATGAACAGTCTTATCACTTAGTAGCTCATACTTGGCTGCGAACCTACATTCACAAGTATGACTGTGTTTACAGTCGTAGGTTATTTTGCATGATAATACCACTATTTCTTGGCCATTTGATGGTTAATTGATGGTAGTGATGATAGTATTTATGTGTTTTACATTTTGATAAGGCTTTCATGGCTAAGAGCACGTGTAGTGCCATGTTTTTATAAATGATAACATTTATATGTTTAAGGCCTTCATTGACGAGAGCACATATAGTGTTGCATTATTATAAATGATAAAATTTACATATGTTTAAAGCTTTCATGGCCGACTACATGAGTAGTACCATGCTATCATATACGTTGGCTTTGATGATAACTCTGTTACGGATTATAGAGCTGAAGTATTAGTAATACTTTGTTTTTATTTCATAGCATGCTTATGTGTGATAAAGATTATTAAGATGGTTGAGATCCATGCTATATAATGATACAGATTATTAAGTTGGCCGAGAGCCATGAAAACTGTAATGATAACTATGTAAACAGGCTGTGAGCTAATTATTTCTTTTAGGAAGACAAGACAGTAGTAAGGCTGATGGCCAAACATAATGCAATGAGGAGACATTCTTGAGAGTTGATGTTTTTGATAGTACCATGCCATGGTGGCTTTCGAGGCACATGAGATAAGAAGTAAAACACTTGTTTGTTTATATAAGACAACATTTTTATTCCTTCGATTGTAATCTTGATTTAAGATCAGAGTAATAAGACTCTTAGAATCCATGAAGGGATAACAAATGGTTATTGGTAACAATGTAGAGACTGCATTAAGTGCATGTCAACTTTTGCATGTCAAGGGAGTAAGCTCTTTATTGAAAACATATTATGTTTTTATTTCTTTATTAATAGCAACGCTTCATGGATGAAGTGTAGGATGGCTAGAACCCTTTTGAAATATTTGATTAAAATACCATTTTATTTTGACTACTTGATAGCCTATAATGGTATATGTTATAGTTGATGTGATTTGATGAAAACCTTGAAACAAGGTAACCATAGAAACCTAGACTGGGGATGGTCATAAAATCTGAAACAATGAACTTGCAAAAGAAAGCACAGGAAAAGGGTGATGTGGAGTCACAGATTCCCTATTTCTTAACACCATAAGATAAATAATGATGCACTCCTTGAATTTAGAGTCAAAAGTCCAAGATAGATGGACTATGGGAGAATTGAACCCATCTTTTCTAAGACCTAGAAAGGTGAAATTATGAACATTGTTGGATGAGATAGCTTCAAAGTGGATTCGAGGTGTGTGAACATTCGACTACATTCATTGTGAAATGTTTATGTATGTAAAACTTTGGCCAAAGTAATGCATCCATTTCTGCATGCATTAGTCGGTTCACTATACTCCAGATGGCATAATGCTTCCAGTAGTGTCATACATAGTTAGAGTGGATCTATAATTGTATGACTATGAATTATTATGAAGGACACAACACCAGATACTCAGATGGCAAACCAATTGGTTCCTTATATCTATTCCATTCATGAAGGGTAGGGCCACTTCCAGGTAGGAAGTTGTGCGGGGGACCGCTAGTCTATGTTTGGAGGAAAAGCACTTAGGTGATGCTCTCCTTCCCAAGCAGAAGACAAGTCGAGACTTTTGAAGACATATATGTCAAAAACTCCAGATACAGTGCATTCTTTTATATGACTTGACAGTCAATTATTATGTATAAACTTATCAATGATGCCATGAGCATAACTTTGTAATTGTATAGTCAATAGTATTCACTAATATGTTATCTTTGGATTGTTGTAAATTTTGATTTCGAAATATCCATAAAAGATATGCATGTTTAATTTCATGATGATATTGATTCATTTCTTTCTTAACTATGATTATGTGAATCATGACTTATTATTAATCTTAATTAAGATGGTTAATTATGGGTAATGAGAGATGGCATGTTACAAGAATTATGTGTATCATATGTAACAATCTAATCTCCCACCTCTTAAAAGAAAATACCAATTGCATCACATGGTTAGAGTATTTTTAGTAACTCATTAACATTTTCTAGAGTATGATATCTAGGCTAAGATTGTGAAATAAGTGGTTAGGAGAGTCTGCAATGTCTTGTAACAAAATTTTTTTATACTTTCATTATAGTCATATAGGTTTTGCAAAAATATTTTATTACATAATATGGAATAAGTTTTAGGTAGCTCCATGCCTAACCATTTCATAAGCTATTTGTTAGTGTGAATAGTGATATTTCCTAGCTAGTTTCCCCTTGTGCAAATAATTCATATTATTTAAATATTTATTAGTTATATAATATTCACACACATATTCACATGTTAAGTTAATTTAGTGAGCCTTCTAGATATTTCTAGTTGTTGATAGTTGTCTTATCGTACACGTGTTTTTATCAACTAGTTGACATCTTGCCCTCTAGTTGTCACATGTAATAGGAATATGACACTTGTCACATGACTACAACTTCTTATCTCTCAACCTTGCCTTTATAAGCAAGGCATATCTCTTCATTTTGTAATGTTGGAGCTATAATTCTCTCTTAATGTTATTATGCCATTTGAGCATTTACATTATTCTCTCATAGTATTGTTATGATGTTCATTTCTTTTTGCATTATAGTTTATTGATTCTAACTCTTTCAATTTGATTCTAGGTTATTATTCTTTTTCAAGATTCTAACATGGTTTTAGAGAGTGTTTTGGAAGATTAGATTCATATTTTAAGAGATCTTGATAGTTGAGTATGTTCTTCTCTTGCATCAAATGATGACCTGGATAATCATATAAACTTGATAGAAAAAATAGATTTGAAGGATTTTCCTCTTTTTGGACATGTATTGCAGGTTGCAGCATGCCTTTGCTTGACTTAGGTGGTTGATTCAGCATCTATATGTCATTTTTTGTTGTTGGAGATTTTTTTTGCACTAGATCCTTTTTGGGTTTTGTTTGCCACATTAAAAAACCATCTGGGTATCTATTAGTTTTTGTATGCAACAAATAGATCATCCACAAATTCAATCAAAAAATTTTGGCAAGCCCCCTCTCGGTTGGCATTTTGGTTTTGATAGTCCAACTTTGAAGGTTCATATCTTTCTCATTTTTGCTCCTTTTTTCGAGCATTTTTTTTTATTTGGGCTAGAATTTCATAGGCTTCATAGTGGTGCAATCATATTTTGATTTTGGTACTTATATTTTCTAGAAATTGGAGTTTTTCATCGTAGTTGTTGAGCAGTTCCCGTTTTCAAAACTTTAAAGGCTTTGTTCGGGCTCATACAATAACATTTTTTGGTGAATTTTTTTTAAAGTGCATAATTTTTTGAGTACTTTCAAGATTTTCTATCCTTTTGATCCAATTTTTCTTAGAAATTATACTCTCAGTTATAGCCCATTTTTTGGCTTTTGCATTGTACGAAAATCAAAGACCACTTTGTTGTTTTGGCTTGTGGTAATTGTAATTGGACTGGATATAAAGTGCCACAATCATTTTTTTGTTCGAGGCCCTTTGATTGAGTAAAAAGGGGGGAATCTCTTATGACTCTTATTCATACATTCTCTAGATTTGATTTTTATGGGGTTATTGTAATCATGAATTGAGATAAAGTTTCATTTTGGGGGGATTCATCATGGATCTTGGTATTAAATTCCATCCTTTTGTTCTCAAGCTAACTTCAGAGAAATATTTGTCATGGGAACAAGGGATGAAAAAGTAATGCCTTATGGAGGATCTATTGCCCTATCTCCTTGGACTCATTCTCGAGCCAAGTGATAATGATAAGAAGATTGTATGGTTCAAAAATAATGACCTAGTCTATGGACTAATATGTCTTACTATTTCTGAGGATATTCTACATCACATAGAGCACACTAAGTGCCCTTTCACTACTTAGACCATCATCTAACAGTTGTGTGGAGACTTTGGATCTTCATCTGATAGTGATGTTTCCTTAGATGATTAGGCTCTTGTGGATGATACTAAGACTTTTGTTGCCTTATGTTGTGTGGACACATTCTCATGTGATAATCAATTTATTTGGTTGACATACATTGATACCCCATCTATAGTACCTATTGCTACTTCTGAGTTTAGAGTTGCTTCTTCGAGAGATTCCAATGATTCTTTACAATAGGATCATTTCAGTTTTCCTGATTAGGATTCCTATTTATCAGTCATTGCATCTTTGTTTGTGGAGTCTCACATTGCTGATTTGGAGGACACATTTAAGGGGTTATCTCTCCTCTTTGATGACAGTACACATACACGTGCTAATTCTACAGAGTTTAGAGAGGCTTCACCAAGGGATTCTATTGATTCTTTGCAGGACATCTCATGGGATTTCCATTGTAGCCACATGGCATGCATTAACATTCCACATCTATACATCAATTCTTTGGATCTTCCTCTTTATCAGTTTTCACATGATTTTTAGAGGTCACTTGTTTTGGTTAGGTCTGGGACTCCTGATTTGATTGTGGCTCATTTTGACATCAACATGTAGACACTTGAGAGCAAAGTTTCGAGATAGGGTACACCATGAGACTTCCTTCCTCATCTTATTTCTTCAAATGGGAGTTGCTATAGCATTCACCATTGGAGTTGTTTCTTCCTAAGGGGAGAAATATCATTTGCCCCAAATGGATCATCTTTAGTATTCATATATAGGAATTCTCTTTTGGACTAGGAGCTACTTCATTGTGGTGGGTTTCATAGTCTCTTTGTACTGTTTCTATTCTGGGGGGTGTGTTTTCTCTCTTTTGGGGAGGAGTTTTGTCCCGCTGGGTTTTCTCTTTTTCTCCATTTGTGAGATATTTTTGTACATGGGTACCTATCTTGGCCTTGTTGTCAAGACCCATTCTTGCATTTTGCATCCTTGCATTAGTCAACATCTCCCTAAGTTGCACTTAAGGGGGTGTTAGTGTGAATAGGGATATTTCCTAGCTAGTTTCCCCTTGTGTGAATAATTCATATTATTTAACTATTTATTAGTTAAATGATATACACATGCCGGGTTGTTGTGAGCATTTATTGTGGAGGGTGTTGACGGCTTGATCCTTTATGGCCCCATTAGAAGGGGAGGATAGGGGAGTTAATAGTGAGTTGAGAGAAGTAAATGCCTTGAAAGGCGGTGACAATATAGAAGGCTCTTCAGATGAGGCTTATAGAGATCATTCCAGAGAACATTGGTCCATTTGAGAAGTGGTGGGTTCTAATGATGCTATGCCTCCACTGAAAATGGGTGCTTTGAGGTCGATGGTGGAAGCAGAGAGTTCGGAGATGTTAGGGGATCCTTCGTAGGAAGTGAAGGAGAAGAAGCAAATGGATTGGAAAGAATCAGTAAGTAACCTTCACCTGGTCTATCTTTAATGCCTAATGATGATATGTTATCTGCTATTAAAAATGAAGAGTTACAGCTTAGTAATATTGCAATCTTTCTGGTTTGTATGAATTTGGATAAACTGCTTTCGAGAGGTTTTTTTGATAGATGGTTGGCCACTGTGTGGGTAAAAAAGATGGGGATTCATATAAAATTTTGTTGGATGATACAAAAAGGCCTCTTTGTTATCTTTCTCAAATCCCACAACATGTAAATTAAGGTCTTAGGAAAAAATATTGGAATATTAGGCAATCCTTGTTTAAGGTTCATCCTTGGAGCATGAAGATCTCTAAAGAAGAAATTGTGTTTTGTTCAGTTCTAAGGTGGTTTGAAATTATGATTGTGCCTGAACAATTATGGCTATTTCTACCACAATTATTAAGCCACTTGGGGGAAGTGCTTAGAGTCAAAGTGGCCAGAGTCACTTTACCACATCTGGACTCAAGAGTCTTGAATTCATTAAAGCTTGGTGTGTTTGTCCTGGAGTGGCTGGAAGTCAGTGGGATGAAGAAACTAGTTAAATGTGTGATTGAAGGATTAGGTGGTATTAAGGCCTACTTTATGTGCAAGCGTGAAGGTCATGTTAGGAAGTTTTGTCCCATCTTCTCCAAAAGGGGCAAGGCACCTGTAGATCTGTAGGATGCCTCAGCTCCCTTAAAGGGCAAACTGTCATCTGTAGGGGTAGTTTCGTCAGACCCTAGGAAGGCTCTACCTGATATTACAAAAAATAAAACCCATGATGTCCAAGAAGATGGTGAGTTCTTATCAATGCAAGATGAGACAGTGGATGTATTTGACATCTCGGCTATTTCAAGAAAGCTCAATGAAATGAGCTTGGAACAAGGGGAGATTCTAGGTAAATTTGATCAAGTTGAAAATTTTAGTGAAAACACTGACTTCAATTCCTCCCCTATGCTAGAGACTCGAGGAAAACTGTCGGGCCCCTGTGAGCCTCCATCTGCCGGGGGGGTTGTAGAATCCCAAAATGAGATATTGGAGGTATTCAAAGACCCTTCTTCTAACCTGATAGGTGAAAAATCCAAGAGCCCTTCTTCTCCTCCCCCTGACTTGTAGGTAGGTGTGTTGATCAACCTCAGAATTGATAGTTCTCTTGGAGCAAGTGAGGTCATGGAGGAAGTTCTTAAGGCTCTAGATACCAAAAAATCTATAAATTTTAAAAATTCACCACAATTGGCACTAGACAAAATCAGAAAGAAAATTAAAGACTGTAAAGAAGAAATAGAGAATGAAAATGTCAAGATAACAGTAGGAAACAAATCCTATACAACTAGCCTTGTTGGTTTTGACAATGAGAACTCTAATTCAAAATCTAAAGAAGTAGTCATGACCAGTACCGATAGAAATGAACAAATCCTAAAAGGGCTTATCTCTTCCTTACGGCAAAATAAGGCTGAGGAAAAAAAAAGGAAGTATGTTAAAAGAAACTCTAAAGTATAGGTTAAATAAGGTGAAAAAGTCTTTGACTACTTTAAAAAGATGTATAAGAAGAGAAAGATGGAAATGCTAGAATCAATGAATTATGAATTGTTGTAGTTGGAATATAAGAGGGCTAGAATCCCCAGATAGAAAATACTTAAGAAGGGATTTTTGCAATAAGAGGTGAAGTCTGGACCTCCTCATTCTTCAAGAGGTGAAAGCAACATGATTTACCCTGGAAAATAACTTGAGATTCATCTGGAAAGGTGCATAACACATTTATACTAAGCATGACAAAGGGAGAGGTGGTATTGCCATGCTTATTGATAAGAAATGGGCTGGGTTGATCACTTAGAGGGGTCATTCACCCTGTAATAGATGTCTTTGGGTAGTTTTTGAAAAAAAAACATATGATTTTTGGTGTATGCTCAGTTTATGCTCCGAATGACAAAGAAAGAGTTGAGCTATGGAAATTGATGGATAACAATCTGCAAAAGATCCCTTGGATAGTAGGGGGTGATTTTAATATGACAGAATGCAGAGAGGATAAACTTGTAGGGCTTAAATTGGGATGGAAAGGTAATGATTCCTTCTTTTGGCATAAATCTAATAAATCTTACAATATGTTTGACCCCTTAGAGGGCAAGAAGAGTGACAACAATGGCATTTGGTTTACTTGGTGTAATAGCCAAGTGGGAAAAAATAGAATCTATTCAAGGTTAGATAGATTTTATGGAAATGAGGACCAGGTCTATTTCCTTAGTAGGAAAAACAATAACTATGTAGAGGTTATTCCTTCTACACTATCAGACCACCATCCCATAGAAGCTCATATCAGGTGGAAAGGGTAGCAAACTAGATCAAGGGATCAAAAGGTAAGCTTTTTAAACTCAATCAAGTGCTTTGCTTTAGGATAGAGACTTTTGTGAAGGAATTCTCAGTCTAAGGGATATCACAAAAGCCTTATATTCCAAATCCTCTAAGGGTTAGTATTGGAATGATTTAATCCAAAATTGTAAGACCTTGTTTCAGATAGTGGGGTAAAAATATGCCAAAGACAAAAGAAGAGTAGAAGGCCTGTTGTAAGCTAAGTTTTTATCTTGTGAAAAAAAGCTGCAGGTAAACCCAAATAATGGGGAGATTGCTAGAGAGTTGGGAGATGCTAAACATAGACTAAGGAAGTCCTAGATAGTTAGAGATCCGGGTGTTAAAGTAAGGGCAAGGTTAAATTGGTTGCTGAGGGGGATAGAGGGTCAAAGTACTTCTTCAACTTGTAGAAAACTAAGAATGCCAGAGAAGATATAGGTTCTATTGTTGAAAACAACTCTTTTTTCAAAGAGAATGAAGAGATGAAAGAGGCATTTAGGACCTTTTATCAAAAACTCTTCTTAGCTGAAGATGGGTCAGAGGAGTGTAAGGTAGCTCAAAATCTATGTAGAAAAATCTGCCCTAAAAAGATCACAGAGGAGATGAGGGATAAATTAGAGCAAAGAATATCTAAAGATGAAATATCAAAGGCTATTATAACAATGGAGAGTGGTATTTATCACTTGGTGTTGTTGGGTTACCGGTAGAGTTTTACAAATGTAATGAGAGCTAGATAGAAAATAACTTGTTGGAGGTCTATCAAGAAGCCATAGAAAAAGGAACTCTTGGGTAAGATATCGACAGAGGTGTTATTAAGTTGTTGACAAAGGATGGTGATAAGACTAATATCAGAAATTGGAGACCAATAACTCTGATAAACATCTCCTACAAAATTATAGCTAAAGTGCTAGCTATTTAAGATTGGTTGATATCCTTCTAGCCATAATTAACCCCACACAAATTGGATTCATTAGAGGGAGATATATCCTAGAGAAGCTTATTACAAGTTGGGAGGCCTTGGATTGGGCTAAAAAGAGTGGACAAAATGTAGGCATCTTGTTACTAGACTTTGAAAAGTCCTATGATAGAATTGAGTGGTCGTTTGTATTAATGATACTTGAAACTTTGGGATTCCCAAAATATTATTGTAACATGGTAAAAATGTTGTTCCAAGATGCAACTATTCAGATTGATGTCAATGGTTCACTTTCGAGCCCTTTCAAGTTAGAAAGATCTATTAGGCAAGGCTGCCCTTTAGCTCCCACTCTTTTTGTAATAGCATTTGAAGCCTTGTTTTATGTTCTGAGAACAGATCAAATTGGGGGGTGGTGAAAGGATTTGTTTTGCCAAATAAGGAACCACTTTTAAATGTCCATTTTGCACATGATGCTACACTTTTTATAGCTCTTGAGAAAGATAACTTTGCCAATCTTGAGGAAAGACTGTCCATCTTCTACAAGGCTACTGGAGATAAAATATCCTATTCCAAATCCTCTCTACTTGGATGGGGTGGATATCCTCCTATGTAGTTTGATGACTCCAAGTGGCAATGGGGGGACTCATCGAAGCTGGTGAGATTCCTCAGGATTCCATTTTCAGTCATCCCTTCATTGATAGAGATGTGGGATTGGATATTTGGTAAGATCAGTAGGAAAATTAATATGTGAATAAGAAATTCTTGTCCTTGGCAGGAAGGCTCCAAGTCTACCAAAAAAATTTATCCTCCTACTCCATCTACTATGCTTCTTCTTTGTTCTTTGCTAGCTATCAAGTGGATATAATCCATAAGAAGATCAGAGATTTTTTGTGGTTAGATGGGAAGGGCATAAAAAAGAGGCATAAAGTTTCCTGGGAATGGTGCTGCTTAGGTAAAGAAATGGGGGTCTAGGGTTGAAAAATGTAAAAATCCAAGGTGCTACTTTGGTTGCAAATTGGATTTTTAGGGATTTTGAGGGCTCAGAACCTTGGAAAGTTTTGATCACTAATAATTTGAGGATGTCAGTGCCCAAAAAGGCTAGAGACTGGTCCAGCCTAAGTCTTCATGATATTGTTTTAGGAGACTTCATTGTAAAACCTGCAGGGTCAGTTGTGTTTGAATCTATCTAGAGAGCTTGGGAATCTATTAAACCCTTCATAGATAATAAAGAATCCTTTGATCCTTTCAAAAATGAGATTGTTCAGACCAGATCTGTCTTGTGGAATCTGAAAGTCAATGGGAAGGCCTTGGCCTTGTTGCAAGGATGTTCTTCTAAAAAATGGCATAAACAAGGAGTTAACTCCTTCAGAGACTCCATTTCAGATAGTGGCATTAAAGAATGGGTACATATGAAGGTTGAATACAATCTCCCTAAATCTCAAAAAAGGACATATTATGTCTATATTAAAGCATTTCAAAGCATATTTAACCAAGGAAAAAAATTAAAAACTAAAGATTGGAATCAGATTAAATGGAAAGATGGAATGGTTTTTAGGAAAATCACTTCTAAAAAGATTTATATTCTGGCAACAACTAAACCTGATGTATTTTCTCACATTAATCAGGCATGGAGAGTCAGTCTAGATGATAGAGTCTTGTCCAAAACACTGTCTAATGTTTGGCCCAATGTCATAGAACCTAAAAAGTGTTGTTTTAGGTGGTTGATGTTGCTTGACAAGCTAGTAGTAGGTCAGGGTAACTTGTGCTTGTTTTGTAAAGGTCCTAAAAATAGTGAACACATATTCTTTGACTATCTGTATGCAAAAGTTTTTTGGTCTAACTTCGTGAAGTCTTTGAAAGTAAATTTGTCTAATGTATGTGTCTCTAAAGTAAATATTCTATGTTGTTTTGTTTGTAATATGGACAAAAATGAAAGTTTATTTTGGATTTTATCTTCTATTGAGGTTTTGTGGGCTCTGTGGAAGGCAAGAAATGAGAACCTGTATGAGAATAGGCAAAGATTGCTTATTAGGTCCCTCCTTGGACTCACATCTCAAATTATTTGTGAATAGGCTACTACAGTCATGAAGATCCCAACTGAGAATTTCATGCAGATTTTAGATGAAGGATCAGGCATAGTGTATAGGGAAGATATAAAGAAGGTCAATTTTTGGCCTCATGACTACAAAGAAGAGCTCCATAAGCGTCAAAGAGATTCCTTAGGAGAATAGATCATTCATAACATTGAACAAGACATTGATCTTGAGGTGCAGATGGTAGAGGTGACAGAAGATGATCCTGATAAAGATGGCTATTCACTCAGCGATGATCCAAGACTTGATTCCAATACTATTGATGACTAGAACTCCTTAGACAACATTGAAGAGATTGGAATAGATGAACATCTAAGTAGGGCAGTGGAGATTCATCTAGCATAGATTACTCATATGGATCAAACAAGAACTAGCAGAGAGGCATAAAAGATATTCAAAAATAGAAAAGAAAAAAACATCTTTTGTTATGTATTAACAGAATTAGCTTCAGAAGATAATGTATTTTGTATAGCATTAACTTGCAATTTTCTGAAAAGGACATATGATATAATTGTATTTTGATGTGGTCTCCTTGGCCACCTATTGTACTCCTTTTATTAGTAATCTATATGCAAGTTAAAAAAATAATATTCACACATATTCACATGTTGACTTAGTGAGCCTTCTAGATATTTCTAGTTTTTTCTAGTTGTTGATAGTTTTCTTATAGTTGTCTTATCCTACACGTGTTTTTATCAACTACTTGGCATCTTTCCCTCTAGTTGTTACATGTAATAGGAACATGACACTTGTCACATGACTACAACTTCTTATCTCTCAACCTTACCTTTATAAGAAAGACATGTCTCTTCATTTTGTAATGTTGGAGATATAGTTCTCTCTTAATGCTATTATGCCATTTGAGCATTTACATTATTCTCTCATAGTATAGTTATGTTGTTTATTTCTTTTTGCATTACAATTTATTGATTCTAACTCTTTCAATTTGATTATGCCTATTATTATTCTTTTTCGAGATTCTAACACTATTCAAGGTCCTATTGTTGTAATTGAGTCTCTTTTTCTTGTAAACTTTCCATTAGGTGATCTTGGCAGCAACAAAACCCTATTTAGACTTGGAGTTTCTTGTTGTATGAAATAACTTAGATCACTATAATATTCATCAATCCTTTTTTGTCTATATAACCATTAATATCATTTCCCTCTATACAAGATAATCTCCAGGCTATTGTTTCTAGCCATAAATAGTTTTTGCATCTTATGTAGATCATAGGCTTGAGTGGTGATGGCATCTATATACCTAGGAAAGGCAATGATACAAAATTATCTTTGGTCTTTAACCTCATTGCTTACCTTGTTGCTACATGTAGCACCTAGTTCCAAGATAGAGACTCTTGCAAATTTCAACGTGCTAATTGTCTCCAAGTAAGAATCAATGTCTGGATTAAGATGTACAAATATGAGTGTCCTAGCTTCGTCACCCAAGGAATCCTAAAGAATCTAAGTAAATTTGTAATTACAATGTGGTGCATGGGCACTTTTATTAGCTAAATAAAATATGCCATTCCCAAGAGGAGAGATTTATTTATGTGCATTGCATCTTTAAGTCTATCCCAAGTGACCTCTGACTTGTAAATATTCTCACTTCCAATAAAATCAATCAAATGAAGGCATCTCTAAGAGTTGGTCCATGAGATAAGTTTGTCCCTTGTAGATGCACACTCAGGATACTGTGAGACCAACTACTATTTTCATTAAGGGTAGTAGCACCTACAACTCTGTTTCTCTTACCAATTTGCATTAAATCTAAAACATCTTGTGTTGACTTAACATGGGACATTATAGCCTCAAGAACACTAAGCCTAGTGGACTGGTTCCAAGCTAGAGACTTGCAAATTTCAATGTGCTAGTTGTCTCCGAGTAAGAATAAACGTCTGGATTAAGATGTACAAACACGAGTGTCTTAGCTTGGCCACCCAAGGAATCCTAAAGAATGTAAGTAAATTTGTTGTTACGATGCAGTACATGGGCGCTTTTATTAGCTAAAGAAAATATGGCATTCCCAAGAGCAAAGATATTTATTTATATGCATTGCTTCTTTAAGTCTATCCCTAGTGACATCTGACTTGTTAATACTCTCACTTGAACTAGCAAAATCAATCAAATTATGAAGGCATCTCTAAGAGTTTCTCCATAAGATAAGTTCATCCCTTGTAGATGCACACTTAGTATATTGTGAGACCGACTGTTATTTTTATTGAGGGTAGTAGCACCTATAGCTCTATTTCTCTTAGCAAACTTTCATTAAATTTAAAACATCTTGTGTTGAATCAACATGGGACATTATATCCTCTTGAACACTAAGGCCAGTGGACTGAGATGTGCTTCAAATTTCAAGGTTTTTCTCTGGGAGATATTCAGAGAAACACCTTTAATAAGAAGAGCATGAACTTGCTCATTCTATATGTTGGTTCTCAAAAATGCTAGTTTTAGACCACAAGAGGGTGCCAATCTCTTGATATGTTTTTGGTCAACAAGACAGGGTTTGTGCAACTAGAAACCCCCTATGCTTTAGGTTCTGCCAGGCCTAGGCAGGTATACCTAAATGATAAAGTAGATTTTGTAGATCTAAATGGATTCTAATTTAAGCAATTATACTCACTATGGCCCACAAATGTGAGATAATTGCAGAGCGTACTTACTAACTCCTAATAAAATCTTGAAGTATTAAGAATGTGGATCAGATTTGTATAAAGTATTCTAAAATTGATCAGTGCCTAATCTATTGGGTGGATGGAGTCGGTGGATAAATGATGATTATGGAGACAGATGTGTATGATTGGTAGGTCTACTTTCTAGCTTAACTCTAACTTGTTGGGCACTTGGAATGTTTGCACCTTGTGCAAACATGCAGATTTGTAAGTTACTGTGCTCTTCTTATCAAATCCCAGTGATACTCTCCTAAACTATTGTGAACAACTGAAAGGAATTTTAATTCTGGTAAGAGGGAAACCTAACCAAGATTGTTTATTTAAAGGATTTTAACTCCTAGAAGAGACCAATGAACATGAACTACTTGGGAGGACTTAAATCAACTTCTTGCAGAAACCAGCCAAATTGATCACACACCAACAACAAATATGTTATGACAAATTATATGAATTTGAATAATTTAAAAGAACCACTATGGAGAGAACACAGAAGCATATAAGCATGTAAATTAACACAACAATTGAACACTGAAATAGATCACCATGTGATATCAATCTGCTCCATTATATTTCTTCAGATAATATATAGTAATTGCACAAGCCTTTGAGATATGAAAGTGGATGAATGGGATGGGTGTAATCTATCTTCTTACTAATGCCTCACCTAATGTATAAAGTGGTAATGATGATGATCTAATTCCTACTTCTTTGACTTATATAGCAATATTCTGAAGAGGATGCACCTCTTCATAAGTGTCTTTTGGAATTTTAAATAACAATTACAAATTATCATTAAGCTCTAATGAGCCATAAATGTACTTGAGTAACATGATCCAAGTACTTTTTACTTAAATAGGTATCTGCACACTCCACAGCACTCTTTGCTATAAACTCCATAGTAACCATTTTCTCCATACATGCACAGGCCTCTTCCAATGTTTGGTCTCCTCTTTTCACAGCTTCCAAGGCTTCATGTAGGATCAGATGGCAGTCCTTCATCCAGTCTTGCTGACTTCTCAGAGTCCTGTCATCATTAAACAATGTAGGCACTCCTTCTTTGGAAGCATCAATGAATTCCTTAGCTTCTACTTAAAGATCCTCATGAAAATCTGAATCAACCAACCTTTTATGTTCCTGGAGAGCAGTTTGATTCTTGGAATAAGTATCCCAGAAGTTATCCATCCATATCGTCATGCAAGCATGTGTCTTTTTGAATACTATGGAAAGTGTATTGAATCTGGCCTGGGCTATCTGAGCATTCGCCTGTGATGCTTCACCTTTGTCCATTGTTTGGGAACTTTCCCCTTGGGTTAATAGTTTGGTAGGAACTGAATCTCTCAAAAAATCATTTTCCTTTTGCATTCTTTCACAGTTCAATTTATACATGTCCCTTTCTCTGATCAACATTTGAACCTATGCCTTATTTAATTTAGCCACATTAATGCCAATTTCAGTTGTAATCACAAGATCGGTCTCACCCACTTTTAGTGTCATTACGTGGCCAAACATTTTTTCTGTATCAATAATGACAAGCTTCTGGTGTGGAGGGTATGGGGCCCATATCATAAGAGATTCTTCATTAGGATTATATGGTGATCCAGTATACACCTCTATCACACCTTCTAGACTAAGTTTATGTTTGGCATCATCTTTATATAGAAACATATCAAAAACCAAAGAAGACTTCAAATCCAAACCCAGAAAAATCATCACACTAGCTTCTTCTAAGAGTTTCCTCCCCTTTTCTGGAGTCATGTTTTTATTTCATTTTTAACATCTATTTTCAAAGTATTCAATAATTATTTTTCATTATTTGGTGTGATATCTAGAACTAATTCTCTAATTGCTTTGCCTTTATGTTTATACAAGAAAGATTTAAATTATGGGGACTGAATGAACTGATCATCTGAAATAAAAGATTTGTAAGCCAACTGCCTGGTATCAGTATCAGATGTCTCCTCAATCTCTAACTCTCTATCTGGAGGCCTGTATTCTTCAATTCTGAGTTTGGGGACTATGTCAGGCTGGTCTTGGGATCTTTTGTCAGAAGATCCTTCACTATCAGAGGATAACACCTCTACCTCCTGTATCTACCGCCTCCTCTTTCCAACTTCTTGATTATTTTCATCAATGGCCAATTCAGCCTCTACCTCCTCCATGTTCCTAATAACATCATCATGAGGAAATGGAATGTGGATATATCTACATAGATTTTTTTTCCTTCTTGCCAAATCAATGAAACCTTCAGGGTCAAACCCTTTTCTTGGTATTGCTTTTCTCAAATTAAAATGTAACAGTTTGTCACAAATAAGGTCGTAACCTTCTCTTGCCAACACAGTAAAATCTCCAAAACATAATGTGTTTGGCATGAAAGATTGCATATCATAGGCACTCAAGTTCGTAACATTTGAATAGTCAACTGCCTAACAATTTCTAGGTTTGTGATTCTATCTAGTATAGTTTTAGGTAAGAAAAATGGTGTATCTTCGAAGCCATACACTCTGATCATGGTGGAGTCAAGGAAATAATACCAATCACCCCAGTTATGATTCACAGTCGGTGGTCCTCCAAAATCCTTAGGTCTTAAAATTTTTTTGATCTCATCTGATAAAGAATAACTACATGGATAACCATAACATCTATACAGTGTTTTGACAAAGAATTCTTTGAAATGCACATAATTGGAATTTACAAACCTACTATCCTAGATGGAAGTCCATAATTGTATGGGTAGTGGCTAAACCTCCTTATCAAATTTTGTAATTCTTAATTGTTCTGGCCACATTCTTAATTCTTGTCCATAATACAACACCATATGCATAAGGGAGGAATAATGCTTGAAACTCATTGTGTGAGAATCATTTTTGATGGCCATCAATCTTGAATCAATTCCCTTCGAGATGTGTGAAGAATAATCAAAATTCCTTGCATGATGGCATTGGATGTCTACAGAGATGACCATGGGTGCTATGGACATGAATTCAGTACTTGTCCCACTAAATAATATGTATATTTCATATAGGGTTCAAATGCATCAACATGAAAAGGAGGTCCATCACCTTCCTTGAGTGGCACTAAATTTCCGTCTTCTCTGGGTCTATGCAATGGCAATCTCCATCCCTTATAAGTGGTATCCATTCTCAAATACTATTTTTCTAAATCCTCATATAGTATAGGAGTATTGCATCTATCATCCAGGTGGAAAACTTCACATACTACATTTTTAGACAGATAAATAAATGGTTCCCCCTGCAGGTTGTAGATGGCTTTTAGGTCAGGGTTATAGTGGTAGGCCAGAAGTTTTATGAGATCCATAATTACAAGGACATCTGTAACGACTAGCTTCCCCAAGTTAAGATTCCAAGGGTTACAGACAAGTTCCAACCTATTCCTCCAATAGTAGTAAAATATAAATAGTTCATATCCCCTGATAGGGGTCTATGTTCCCTACATGTTTATATTTGTCTTCTAATTTTTACACGTCTACCATTAGTTGTGTGGTTCTTCTAGACTTAGGTCCTGAACCAAGCAATTGGTCTATAAGGTCTTGGTTGAGTTTACGTTCCTGTATTTTTTCTCCCTTTCCTATTTCGGCCTTTTGCTTTTTGCTCTTGGGTTGGCTAGTTTTAGTTTGTTGTTTTCTTTTTGTTTTCACAAAACCCTCCATTTTATCTTTATTCTAGACAATGGATTTGACCTTATAATTTATCAGTAACAGGAAGGTCTTGTATGCTTACTTGCATGTCCTTGGAATCATGAATTTCTCGGCCTCTGGTCAATTCCCTGCTCTTCTACCACAACCGTTGAAGATCTCTTTTGATTTTAATTCATCGTGATTCAAAACATCTTGTATAAGATTATGCTCAAGTAGCCATTAATGTCAGCCATTGGAATTGAATGCAGTGGGCTTCTCTGGTTTTGAAAATGTCAGAGTGATACAATGTCGTATCGAGAAGACTATTTGATCTCAGGCCAATCTATCTATTCATTTTGGTGCCATCTTTTGTTTATACATTCTCGACTGATCACCAAGACTATCTTAATGTCTTTCTGATGTGAAGTGCCCTTTTAGTTCTCTAATTTTATCAGGAAGACTTCTTGACACTTTCATCGATCATGCACAAATCCCTTTTTCTTATTTTTCTATTCTTAACATTTTGGGGAGACATTAAGAATTTTACCCCGATATCAAGGTGGTCCTGACTGTTGAGGTTCCTTTTGGACATCAACGAGTGTTTTCCTAACGAGCAGTAGTTACCTCATAGCTATCGGGCTGACAATTGCTATCGCTAAGAGAACAGAATGTTCTTCTGATACATAAAGTCTCCTGGATAGTTTTCTTTTATATCTTTTGTTCATGGGAGACATCGGTGAGACTCTTGCCGAAACTTTTTAGTTTTTTCTTATCAGAGTGGCTTATATGATCAGGGAGATTTGGGGAAGTTACTTTGATCTCATATGTCTTTCTGATACACTTGTTAGTTCATCAGGACGATGAAAGGCTATTTGTTTCCTGCTGAAAGGTTAACTATCAATATGACATGAAAGATTGGTATAATTTAAAAATCTCATTCTGAACAGCTTACTCTCACCGATGAGTCTTTCATTGGTAATGCGATACGAACTGTCTTCCTGATTGTTGTATGATTGCTACATTTAGAATCTTTTGATCAATATGACACATGATGCACAATATAGAACTATAACTTGTTATTCGGAGAGACATGCTCATGATCCTACTGATAAAGATGAATTGCTGCTAGAATTCCTTACTTAATTGTGATCAAGGAACTACTTATTTAAAAGGGCCATATTTATGGGATCATCATTTTATGGGCTATGAGATGGATCTTCTCACACAAATTTTGGCGATTAGTGTTGATCATGAAATCAAAATGTGGGAAATTTCTTATGGTATGTGGAAGATAAGTGGATTTTGGTTAGTGAAAAATGTGAATTTTTTCCAGTTCCAACAACGGCTCTAATTGGAGATGTATACTCATTGTGGGTATAGCAAGAATCTAGGTCTCTGGGGAAGCAGACCAAATGTGTCATTTATATGGTATGGAATCTGAAGTGTATTTGAAGTGCGAGTTGTTGTGGATGAGAAATGGAAGTGGAGTGAAAATCCTATACTACTGTGCATGGAAAATTTTATTTCAAGAGGTTCTTCAAGAATTATCCATGCACTGGCAATTCTTGTTCTCAAAAGTGGAATCCTATACTATTGTGCATGGAAAAATTTATTTAAGAGGTTTATTAAGAATCATCCATGCACTGGAAATTCTTATGCCTCTTTATGATCTTAAGAAAATAAATTTTTAAGAACTGTCCATGTACTGTTTATTCTTGTTCTTCTCTTGTCATGTTCTAAAGATAATATGAATCTTCACCAGCCTTGCCAACAATGACAAATGGTCTCAACCATAGAGCTTCAAATTTCCCATGTTTCCCTTTGTCCTGACTCCTAGTATTCCACATGAGAACTATGTCATCTACTTCAAATTTTCTATTTTTAGCTCTTTTGTCATATAGGTATTTCATCTGTGATTGTTTCTTTCTATTTTGTTGTTGAGCTTGGTCCCTGACCTCATTAAGTTCTATTAATTCTCCCATCCTCTCCTCCATAGGTTCAGGAACTTCCAAATTTCTTTGCAAGATAAATGTATACGCTGGTAAGAAATTATGCAAAGGCAGCCTAGCTTGAGTCCCATACACAAGCTCAAAAGATGATTGTCCAATGGCTTTCTTCACAGTGATTCTATCTGCCCATAAGGCTAGTCTCAATTTGGAATCCCAAGCCTTTTTATTGTTGTCCAACATCCTTTTATGATCTTCAGGATGCTCTTATTGTTGGATTCAGCTTGCCTATTTGCCTATGGATGATATGGTGAAGAATATGAGATCACTATACCATAGGATTGACAAAATGTTTTGAACTCATCTGATCTAAAGCACATCCCATTATCAGTTATAATTTTGGTTGGCACTCCAAATTTGGTGATGATATTTTCTAGTAGAAAGTTTGTCACAACTCTACTAGTTGCTTGCTTTGTAGGTACAACTTCTACCCATTTTGTGAAGTAGTCTATGGCTACTAATATCCACCTATGTCCCCTAGTAGATTTTTCTGCAATCTCTCCTATAAAATCAATCCCCCACTAGTGGAATGGAGCCTCAACTTGCAAAGGTCTTAAAGGCAATGACCCCTGATACTTCAATT
Organism: Cunninghamia lanceolata; assembly: GCA_027924645.1. Lineage (NCBI taxonomy): Eukaryota > Viridiplantae > Streptophyta > Pinopsida > Cupressales > Cupressaceae > Cunninghamia > Cunninghamia lanceolata. The sequence goes on from BSBN01001019.1 coordinate 3,507,510, forward strand.
TCCTAGAAAATCTTTGGCATGATTCACATTTCCTATTATAATCATAAGCATCAATGAAAACCCTCAGCCAATAGTAACCTACCCTTAATATCTTATGAGTAGTAGTTTTTGCTGAGAAATTCCCTCCACACACTCCTTCGTGTATCTCCTTTAGAACATGTTATTCTTGATTTTCATCTAGGCACAGCAATAGAACACCATCCCAATTTTTCCAATAGAGGTCTCCCTCCAAGGAAACATATTTTGAAGCTTGCAACTTAATCGTCCTTTTCTTGTTATCATCAAATCCTTGAGGGTATTTCATAAGTTTAAGATAGTATGAAATATCAGTGTACCATGGTGTATGCTCAATGCTAGAGATCATGTTATCTTCTTTATTTAGATTGCACACATGGGCAACTTCAATATTGGTTTCAGCCATTAATTTAGCAAGACCCTATCCTCTTACTAGTTTAGTGATCTAGATCTCTATGTCAAATTCTTGAATTCTATTAATCCATCTACATCTCCTCCCAGTCACTTCTGTTTGGAAAAACACATCTTTTACTACAGCATTGGGTACATAGGCTATCACTTTTGCTAGAATGTCATATTTCGACTCTGCATCTTGGACATATTTACTAAAGAATGAAATAGGTTGTTCATACCCTTCATCATTCTTTTGTAGCATTACTGCTACAAATGTGTGACAGGATGCAAATGAAAAAATCTGGAATGGTTTATTGAAATCACGGGATTTTAATACTGGGGCTTCTTTGATTGCATTTTTAATGGATATGAATGCATCTATGGCCTCAGTTGTCCAATCAATATTTGTACCCTTCTTCAACATCTTTGATACTGGATTCACTATTTCAGCAAAGTTTGATATAAACCTTCTCACAAAATTAATTTTCCCAAAGAATGATTGAATGGCCTTAACTGTCTTAGGAGTAGGAATTTTATCTATGGCTTCCACCCTTTCTAGATCAATCCTTACTTCATCCTTGGACATTATATGTCCTAGTAACTTTCCCTCTGTTACTACAAAATGACATTTTTTAGGATTCAGGGAAATACCATATTCGAATACTCTGATAAATATTTTTTCAAGGTTTGCAACATGATCTTCTGCTTTCTTGGAATATGCAGTAAGATCATCCTAGTATACTGCCATTATTACATTGATCAGATCAGGAAACGCAACATCCATGGCCCTCTAGAAGGTTGTGCCAACATTTGTAAGTCCAAATGGCATCCTGACATATACGTATGTTCCCCATGGTGTGGTAAAAGTTGTTTTGTATTGTTTTGATTCCTTAACTTTCACCTGGTTATAACTTGAAAACCCATCCATCATAGATAGTAATTCACATCCTGTGACCCTCTGTAACAATGCCTCCATGTTTGGAAGTGGGTAGTTATCATTGAGAGATGATACATTCAAATTTTGGAAGTCCACACATAGTCTTATTTCTCCATTTTTCTTTTTGATAGGGACTAAGTTAGAGACCCAAGATGAATGTCTAATAGGTTTAATGATACCCCCTTCCCTATGCTTTATGAGTTCTTCATGCATTTTGGGTTCTAAAGTAGGATTTATGGGTCTCTGTTTTTGTTTGAAAGGTTTTGCATCAGGTTTGAGTGGGATTTCATGCTGGAATAGATCCTCCCTATATGCCTTAAGGTCATCATAAGACCAAGGAAAGACATGCTTATACTTTCTCAATAAAGCAATCAATGTTTTTCTAATTGTAGGGCTTATCTTTTTCCCAATGTATACCCTTTTTGGTGCCATTTCAGTACCCAAGTTGATTTCCTCAACATCTTCCCTTTTTATTGGTGTTTGTTTCATAATGGCTTGATCATTTCCATCAAACACCCTTTCTAATGCCACAAGTCCCTTAGGAATCTTGTTAGTTTTGAGTTGTACAACTTCTTTACCAAACAAAGTTTGTTTACCATCCACTTCCTCTATGAGTGCATTGAAATCAGTCTCTTGAGCCTCATATTGGTCAATGCATTGTAAGAATTTAATCAGATCAGTGTCATCATTGAAAACTTGCCAATTATAGATATTGTCTGGGATTGCAGGTCTAGTTTTAAACTCAACTTCAGTAATGTCTGCCAATGTGACATCATCCCTTTCCAAGGCTATGTTTGCTAGGAAATCTGCCATTATATTTTTTGATATGTCTACCCAGTTAATGGAGAAAGCATCAAACAATTCAATATCATCCCAGACAGCATTTCTATATTGTTTCAATCTTTTGTTCTTAGATGAATACTTCCCTCTGACCTGAGTTATAATCAATTATGAATCCCCATACACATCAAGGCACTTTATTTTGTGTTTTATGGCAATGTTCAGGCCAATGAGAAAAGCTTCATATTCTATGTTGTTGGTACACTCAAATGTTAGCAGGAATGAGTACTTGAAAGTTTTACCAGTTGGTGAGATAAATAATACTCATGCTCCATTACCAGCCTTACTACATGCACCATCAAAATACATTTTCCATACACCACATTCATCAATTTGGGCTTCTTTGTGTATTGGATCAGTGTTCTATAATTTTGGTTGATTTTTCTCGATTCTGAATGTACCAAGGTCTATATCACAAAAGAAATTTATTTGATTGTGGTCAATGCATTCTATAATGTTCTCATACCTTGGTTCTCTACACAGCTTAATTTATTTTCCTCTCACTAGTATAGTGGTATAGGATAAATCCAACTGGACATTTCCTTCTGCTATTGCAGTCCATTGTCTGGATAGTAAAATTCCATACTAGGTTGGGATATCCACTACAGTGATGTCAATCTTGTATGCTGCTTCAGGGTAGGCAGCTAACCTTATCTCTACATCCTTCATAATACCCATGAATGGGATGGATCTGTTGTCCATTGCATAGCATTTTCCATATGTGGTGTCAACCCACATTCCTAACTCCTTCATGACTGCTATTGGCATGATGTTCATAGCTTCCCTTGAATCAATCATACAATTCCTCACTAGCCTGTTTTTTATCAACAAGGTAGTGTAAAAAGGATCTACCTGAGAAGGATTCTTTGTTAAGGTATCACCCAAATATACTTCCAAAATTTTAGCACCCTCAACTCGAACATTATTTATTTTGATTTTAGGTTTTTATTGTTTCTTTTTTGGTATGTCTGAAATCATCATGACCACTGTATTTCTGTATTGATCTATTTTCATCATTTCAAGAAGTGGTACTGATATTTTCACTTGAGATACTGCTTGGGCTATGTCAAATGAGGGAGTCATTGTTTGATCAGTTGTTTTGTGTTTAGTTATGCCCCTTTTCTTCAGTGGGTATTTTGTCTTTTGTCTTACCATGTTCAGTCTTTGCTGGCTCTTTAGGTGCATGTTTCATATTGTCTTTATTATGAGTTTGATCTTTCATAAAGACACTCCTAGGTACTCCTTGATCTGTGTTAACTATTTTGTTTCTCATATTATAATTACTCTTAGCCTGTACCACTACAACCATTGTAAGAGCCATCTTTTTTTCCTCAGTTGGTTTTCTCCATTGGTCATGTGTTGGCATATTATGATCATAAACAATTTCCTCATAATTAGCTTCTTGATATGAGAATACCTCCTGTCCTCCAATACTAGTGTTATATCTTTGATTTCCCAAATCATTTTTCATATCCATCCTCCTCCATGGATGAATATCCTTCATCAATCTGATGAGGTATGGATGCTAGCATGTTTATAATGTGGTTATCCCTTTCTTGACCATAAGATATTTCCTGCTTCTATACTAATTGTGCCACCACATAATAATCAGGTGAGTGGGGCAGATTACATGGTAGGAACCATGGGTTATTTACCACTGCATGAGTCCCATTTCTTTTCAGGGGATTGGGAGTATCCTTCCCATAGTTCTTCTTTCTATTATTTTCCAAAGGCCTTCCATCCTTCCAATTGGTATTATAAGGCATGCCATGTAGCCTTGGCCTTTCATTTCTGTAATAATTGTTTTGTTTTGCTTGATTATTGTTTGGAGCTAGTACAACCTTTGGATTTTCTCTTCTTCCAAGTTTACCTGCTACTCTTCTATTGTTTTCTATAGTAAAGGCTACTTTCTGAGCTTCTGCCAATGTTAGAGGAGCTTTGTTTCTAAGCTCATACCTAGTCTTAGGATCAAAAACATTTAACTATAAAACTAGGGCCATACGATCCTGAGGCTTCAACTCTAATGGGATTTTATGATATATTTTTGTAAACCTCTGGTTGAAATCCATCACCGATTCATTATGATTCTTTTGAATACTAGTCAATTCATGAACAACAAAATTTGGGTCAAACTGGCTTCCATACAATTCTTTGAATTGATGCTTGAAGTCTTCATAAGAGCAAATTGATGCATCAGGTAGATTTTTGCACCAGACTCTGGCATCTTCAACAAGAGACAACATGAATAACTTCATTAAGACATCTTCATATTGCAATTCGAAATTATCCATGACTGTTTCAAAATTTCTAATGTGTTCTTCTGCAGAGATGGCATTGTTTCCAGCAAACTTTGGGAGAGCATTCCTTAGATCATTATCAATAGGATTAGGATATACTTGAAATCCAGACAAGTCTAGCTGTCTGTATCTATTGATGTTTAAGGGCCCTTGTAATTGTTGATTTGGCAGGTACTGATTATGAGGTTGTTGGTTTGGTTGATATTGATTATAAGGAGGATGTTGTTGTGGATTTAGATGCAGATTCACACTATGATATTGAGGCATGACATATTGTTGGCTAGGGGGTGGGTATGGATTGACTAAGTGTTGAGATGTATTAAGTGTGATGGGTGGTCTTGGATTTCTTGGAGGAATATTTTGTTGGACATGGCTCGCTAATGGTGGCTATGGATTGGATGAACTACCTGCATTCTGGTGTACATTTTGTTGTATATTTCTTGGAATATGCCCTCCTTTCTTGTGTGGAGGTACATATTTTTGGTTAGCTTCTTTAGTTCTATCTTTTATCAGTTATATTTCCTATTTCAACTAATTTTCAACTTCCCTCAACTTAATAAGTTCAAGCTCCTCCTGTAATTTAAGTAGATTATGTTCCATCTCATCCTTACTCCTCATATCTTTCCTGGGGCTGTCATTCATTTGTATAGGATTTTCTCGACTTATGAGTCCCTCTTGAATTCCTTCACCTTGTTGTAATGACATTTCATAGTCATATTCTGCCTACTTCTGATCTATTTCCCTCATGATCTAAGCTTCATACTCAAGTTGTCTTTGGGGATTAGGCCTATATTGCTCTAAAATATTTTCAGCTAACCCATGACTCTGAGACAAATTCTCATTTGACTTGTGCAGAGGAGTGAAACTATTTGGGTTAGAATAGGTTGTTCTGAAGTATTATCCTAGGTATTCTGACTATGGTTTTGTTGGGATTGATTTGATAACCCAGTTTTCTTAGAGGGAGCTCTTAAGCGTGGGGATGATTGGAGTTTTTTTCCATTAGTTTTAGATCTCCTACCATCCATGTTAAGAGGTTATCACACTCCAAGACATAAAATGATTGTATTCTGGAATAGAGTTGCCACCTCACTCAAGAGGATTGATTAGTGTCTGGGTTCTTCTCACCAGAGTTTCAACCTTTTGACTTTATAAACATAGTTTCTTACTAGATTTTACTATGTGCAGCCCCCAGTAGAGCCGCCGATTTGTTGGTTCTCAAAAATGTTGGTTCTTGACCACAAGAGGATGCCAATCTCTTGATACATTTTTGGTCAACAAGACAGGGTTTGTGTAACTAGAAACCCCCTACTCTTTAGGTTCTGCCAGGCCTAGGCAGGTATACCTAAATGATAAATTAGATTTTGTAAATCTAAATGGATTCTAATTTAAGCAATTTTACTCACTATGGCACACAAAGTGAGATAATTGTAGAGCTTACTTACTAACTCCTAATAAAAGATTGAAGTATTAAGAATGTGGATCAAATTTTTATAAAGTATTCTAAAATTGATTAGTGCCTAATCTATTGGGTGGATGGAGTCGGTGGATAAATGGTCATTATGGAGACAGATGTGTAGGATTGGTAGGTCTACTTTCTAGCTTAACTCTAACTTGTTGGGCACTTGGAATGTTTGCACCTTGTGTAAACATGCAGATTTGTAAGTTATTGTGCTCTTCTTATCAAATCCCAGTGATATTCTCCTAAACTACTATGAACAACTGAAAGGAATTTTAATTCTGGTAAGAAGGAAACCTAACCAAGATTGTTTATTTAAAGGATTTTAACTTCTAGTAGAGACCAATGAACATGAACTACTTGGGAGGACTTAAATCAACTTCTTGCTGAAACCAACCAAATTGATCACACACCAACAGCAAATGTGTTGTGACAAATTATATGAATTTGAATAATTTAAAAGAATGACTATGGAGAGAACACAGAAGCATATAAGCATGTAAATTAACACAACTATTGAACACTGAAATAGATCACCATGTGATATCAATTTGCTCCATTATATTTCTTCAGATAATATATAGTAATTACATAAGGCTTTCAGATATGAAAGTGGATGAGTGGGATGGGTATAATCTATCCTCTTACTAATGCCTCACCTAATGTATGAAGTGGTAATGATGATGATCTAATTGCTACTTCTCTGACGTAAATAGCAATATTCTAAAGAGGATGCATCTCTTCATAAGTATCTTTTGGAATTTTAATTAACAATTACAAATTATCATTAAGCTCTAATGAGCCATAAATGTACTTGAGTAACATGATCCAAGTACTTTTTGCTTAAATAGGTATCTGCACACTCCACAACACTCTTTGCCGCAAACTCCATAGTAACCATTTTATCCATACACGTACATGCCTCTTCCAATGCTGGGTCTCCTCTTTTCATAGCTTCCGAGGCTTCATGTAGGATCAGATGGTAGTCCTTCATCCAATCTTGCTGACTTCTCAGAGTCTTGTCATCATTAAGCAATGCAGACACTCCTTCTCTAGAAGCATCAATGAATTCCTTAGCTTCTGCTCGAAGATCCTCATGAAAATCTGAATGTACCCTGATCAAGTCCTTAGCATTGGTAATGGCTTCAGCATTAGGATTGTCTCTGTTTTGTATTTCTTGGATTTTTTCTTGAAATTTGTCAGCCAACCTTTTATGTTCCTCGAGAGCAGTTGGATTCTTGGAATAAGTAACTCAGGACTTATCCATCCATATCATCATGTTAACATGTCTCTTTTTGAATACTATGGAAAGTGCATTGAATCTGGCTTGGGCTTTTTGAGCATTTGCGTGTGATGCTTCACCTTTGTCCATTATCTAGGAACTTTCCCCTTGGGTTAATAGTTTGGTAGGAACTGAATCTCTCAAAAAATCATTTTCCTTTTGCATTCTTTCATAGTTCAATTTATACATGTCCCTTTCTCTGATCAACATTTGAACCTGTGCCTTATTTAATTTAGCCACATTAATGCCAATTTCTGTTGTAATCATAGGATCGGTCTCACCCACTTTTAGTGTCATTACATGGCCAAACGCTTTTTCTGTATCACTAATAGCAAGCTTCTGGTGTGGAGGGTATAAGTCCCATATCATAAGAGATTCTTCATTAGGATTATATTGTGATCCAGTATATACCCCTGTCACACCTTCTAGACTAAGTTTATGTTTGGCATCATCTTTATGCAGAAAGCTATCAAAAACCAAAGAAGACTTCAAATCCAAACCTGGAAAAATCATCACACTAGCTTCTTCTAATAGTTTCCTCCCCTTTTCTGGAGTCATGTTTTTTATTTCATTTTCAACATCTATTTTTAAAGTATTCAATAACTATTTATCATTATTTGGTGTGATATCTGGAACTGATTCTCTAATTACTTTGCCTTAATGTTTATACAAGAAAGATTTAAATTCTGGGGACTGAATGAACTAATCATTTGAAATAAAATATTTGTAAGCCAACTGCCTGGCATCAGTATTAGATGTCTCCTCGATCTCTAACTCTCTATCTGGAGGCCTATATTCTTCAATTCTGAGTTTGGGGATTATATCAGGTTGGTCTTGGGATCTTTTGTTAGAAGATCCTTCATTGTCAGAGGATAACACCTCTACCTCCTGTATCTCCCGCCTCCTCTTTCCACATTCTTGATTATATTCATTAATGGCCAATTCAGCCTCTGCCTCATCCATGTTCCTGATAACATCATCGTGAGGAAATGGAATGTGGATATATCTACTTAGATTTTATTTCCTTCTTGAAAAATCAATGAAACCTTCAAGGTCAAACCCTTTTCTTGGTATTGCTTTTCTCAAATTAAAATGTAACTATTTGTCACGAATAAGGTCGTAACCTTCTCTTGACAACATAGTAAAATATCCAAAACATAATGTGCTTGGCATGAAAGATTGCTTATCATAGGCACTGAAGTTCATAATATTTGAATAGTCAATCTGCCTAAAAATTTCCAGGTATGCGATTCTATCTAGTACAATTTTAGGCAACAAAAATGGTGTATCTTCGAAGCCATACACTCTGATCATGGTGGAGTCAAGGAAACAATACCAATCACCCTAGTTATGATTCACAGTTGGTGGTCCACCGAAATCCTTAGGCCTTAAAAACTTTTTAATCTCATCTGATAAAGAATAACTACATGGATAACCATAACATCTGTACAGTGTTTTGACAAAGAATTCTTTGAAATACACATAACTGGAATTTACAAACCTACTATCCCATATGGAAGTCCATAATTATATGGGTAGCGACTGACCCTCCTTATCAAATTGTGTAATTCTTAATTATTCTGGCCACATTTTTAATTCTTGTCCATAATACAACACCATATGCATAAGGGAGGAATAATGCTTGAAACTCATTGTGGGAGAATCATTTTTGATGGCCATCAATCCTGAATCAATTCCCCTAGAGATGTGTGAAGCATAATCAATAGTCCTTGCATGATGGCATTGGATGTCTGCAGAGATGACCATGGGTGCTATGGACATGAATTCAGGGAGCTCCGTTTCCAATACTTGTCCCACTGAATAATACGTATATTTCATATAGGGTTCAAATAAATCAACATGAAAAAGAGGTCCATCACCTTCCTCGAGTGGCACTAAATTTCCCTCTTCTTTGGGTCTATGCAGTGGCAATCTCCATTCCTTATAAGTGGTATCCATTCTCAAATACTCTTTTTCTAAATCCTAAAATAGTATGGGAGTATTGCATGTGTCATCCAGGCCGAAAACTTCACATACTATATTTTTAGACAGATGAATAAATGGTTCCCCCTGCAGGTTGTAGATGACTTTTAGGTCGGGGTTATAGTGGTAGGTCAGAAGTTTTATGAGATCCATATTTGCAAAGACATTCTTAAAGAATAGCTTCCCCAAGATAAGATTCCAAGGGTTACAGACAGGTTCCAACCTATTCCTTTGATAGTAGTGAAACATAAACAGTTTATATCCCCTAATAGGGGTCGATATGTTCCCTACATGTTTATATTTGTCTTCTAATTTGTCCACGTCTACCCTTAGTTGTGCAATTCTTCTACCCTTAGGTCACGAACCAGGCAATTGGTCTATAAGGTCTTGGTTGAGTTTACGTTCCTGTGTTTTTTCTCCCTTTCCTGTTTCGGCCTTTTGCTTTTTGCTCTTGGGTTGGCTAGTTTCAGTTTGTTGTTTTCTTTTGTTTTCACAGAACCCTCCATTTTATCTTTATACTAGACAATGGATTTGACCTTATAATCTATCAGTAATAGGAAGGTCTGGTATGCTTACTTGTATGTCCTTGGCATTGTGAATTTCTCAGCCTCTAGTCAATTCCCTGCTCTTCCACCACAACACTTGAAGATCTCTTTTGATTTTAATTCATCATGATTCAGAATAGCTTGTATAAGATTATGCTCAAGTAGCCATTAATGTTAGCCACTGGAATTGAATGCAGTGGGCTTCTTGGGTTTTGAAAATGTCAAAGTGATACAATGTCGTTGTATCGGGAAGACTATTTGATCTCAAGCTAATCTATCTATTCATTTTGGCATCATCTTTTGTTTATACATTCTTGACCGATTGCCAAGACTATCTTAATGTCTTTCTGATGCGAAGTGCCCTTTTATTTCTCTGATTTATTGGGAAGACTTCTTGACACTTTCATCGATCATGCATAAATCCCTTTTTATTGTTTTTCTATTCTTAACATTTCGGGGAGACATTAAGAATTTTACCTCGATATCAAGGTGGTCCTGACTATTGAGGTTTTCCTTTTGGACATCAGCGAGTGTTTTCCTGATGAGGAGTAGTTACCTCGTAGCTATCGGGCTGACAATTGCTATCGCTAAGAGAATAGAATCTTCTTCCGATACATTAAGTCTCCTCGATGGTTTTCTTTTATATCTTTTGTTCATGGGAAACATCGGTGAGACTCTTGCCGAAACTTTTTAGTTTTTTCTTATTGGAGTGACTTATATGATCGGGGAGATTTAGGGAACTTACTCTAATCTCATATGTCTTTTTGATACACTTGTTAGTTCATCAGGTTGGCGAAAGGCTATTTGTTTCCTACCGAAAGGTTATCTATTAGTATGACATGAGAGATCGATATAATTTAAAAATCTCATTCTGACCAGCTTACTCTTGATGATGTGTCTTTCATTGGTAATGCGATATGAACTGTCTTCCCGATTGTTGTATGATTGCTACATTTAGAATCTTTTGATCAATATAACATTATCTTTCTCTTCTCGATATGCACATGATGCACAATAGAGAACTATAACTTGTTATCTGGGGAGACATGCTCATGATCCTACTGATAAAGATGAATTGTACTAGAATTCCTTGCTTAATTGTGATCAAGGAACTACTTTTAATTTAAAAGGGTCATATTTGTGGGATCATCATTTTTATGGGCTATGAGATGGATCTTGTCACACAAATTTTGGTGATTAGTGTTGATCATGAAATCAAAATGTGGGAAATTTCTTATGGTATGTGGAAGATAAGTGGATTTTGGTTAGTGAAAAATGTGAATTTTTTCTAGTTCCAACAGTATATTTCTATCATTTGGAGCCTAATTTCATATCTAAAAGATTCTCTTCTTGTTTGTGAAATTTTAAAAATGTCATAGTGCTATGTAATTTACTCCCCTGTCTTCTTTTGATGACAAGGTGTTAGGACCTGATGGAACCATATAAAAATTTTCATAGTTCTAGTATTTTTATCCTTAGGGTTATGTCATCAGGTTGAAGGATTTTCAGACTTAGGGTTCTTTGCATACCAAAAGAGGCATTAAACCCTAAACCCCATGCCAAAGTTAGAATGTAAAGGCCACATTCATTCTATTTCTTCAGTGTCTATCTGTCTACTGTTACCTAGAATTTAGGTTGCTTCCTTATGTCCCCTTGAACGTCTTTTGACTGGCCCCTTGCTGAAAATTTACCTTTTCTAGCTCGCTCCCAAAAAAACATTATTTTAAGGGAAAAAGAAGTCGGCCCATTGCCTCCTTTTTCTATTTTTTTCTAGAAGGGAAAGGATATTTTAATGCATAGACGCCAAGGTCCAGTCCTACTAACATTTTTCTTGATAGGTGGCAATAGTGTATTTGTATCTGCCATTCCGCCAATAATAAAATATTGACGGAGTTGGCACCTGTGGAATTGTGGAAAGAGTGATAGATGGTCAGAGACTATCGAGGAGTAAAGGATTGTGGGCCCTAAATAATATAAAGTGACTTCTTTGTGTTTCCACCATTCTGCCATGCATCACCATGAAGTCTCTTTGAGGGTCCCGGAAAGGTAGAAGTTTGACGTGTGGCTACTGTGTATACAAGAAAAGGTCTAGCTAGAGAAGGGTGTGTTCTGATATCCTAGTTATCATTCCTCTGCCATTCCCCTGGGCTATAAATCAGTATGCTTTGCCAGATTATAGAATGGAGGAAATCTTGACACATAGCATTCTAAAAGGATGGGACTGGTGCATTAAATAACAAGAACATGACATGTCATATTCCTGTGGATGTGGCCACTTGATGGAGAGTTGTCTTGATTGTGTGTAGCTGATCCAATGGTCATCTTCCATTCTGCCAAGACCATATCTCTGGCCATATCCCTTGCATCCCGAATTGTGGAATACGGTCTTAAACTATACTGCAAAGAAGATTTTTTCTCGGGATCGTGGTTGGGAGAACTATCTAGGTGGCAAGTCGTCATTAGGGAAAGCAAGCATCACTCTCCTACTTCACAAATGGCCAAATCAACGCCATTGAAGTAAAGCCAGCTAAAATCAAGATCAACAACCAAAATTTAAAAGTGTGACAAGGAGATATGTTGGCTCGAATCTAATGATGCTTCATTGCAAGCATTAACTACTAAGGCATGTGCATAGTCTCCATTGCTGCCACTATGAAGGAATTTATTAATAGAAAGATTTGGCTTATGCAGACCCAACCTTTGGAAATTTGTGCTTCTACCAGGAATGACATTTCATCTCCTGTGTGATGAAATTCGACATGATGACAGTGCTAAAATGAGGAAACCAAGACACCTGACCTGGCATGATTTAGTGCAATAAGTGATATTCTCAGTTATGTGGATTTATGAGATCCTATCTTTATGTTCACTTTTTGGTAATCTTCAAGAGATTTCCATTTATGACAAGAATGCATCGAAATGACTGGAATTAATTGAACCAAAGATGTGAGGATGTATGCTTACATCCCAGAATTTCTATAAATAGACAAGTACTGGTGATACCCCTTATACTATTTAAAGCATGCTTACAGTATGGCTCTCCCATGTTCCTGTGTGTTCTGTTTGCTCCCCTGTTCTATCAAATTTTCTTCCTTGTTCTCATGGCTATTAACTTGTCCTTACAAAATTAGGAAACTTGAAGTTTTCTTCCTTTGGAATAGGTGGTGTATGGAAAATTTGAGGATAGTAGCAACATCCATTTTACCTCTATGATTTCTTCTCCAGTCTCTTATCTTATCTGACGGTGGGTTCTGAGGGTGAATCTCCCAGCTCCAGTAGTTCCTTATTTTTGAGAGTTGGTAGATTCCCTTCTGGAGTAGAGAAGCTTCTCAGCTTCCTCTAGCCCTCCCCTACATCTAATTTTCCTAACAGAGCATCAACTCTAGGTGTAGGGAGATTTCCCACCAGGATGATACAGATAAGGGATGAGAGGAGAATTGTTGTTGTTGCTATTGTGCTCTGGGCTTCACTTCTAGCACTTTTGAAGCCAACCAAGTGTGGATTCCCCAAGTTTTTTCTCGATTGAAGTTACATGAAATTTCTCAACTAGGAGGGTGGGATCACACCTGTGCAATGGAACCCAGAAATAGTGAAGGAGGTTTAGAACTCCTAGGTTTCCTTTCGATGTTGTTCGTTGCACATTTTCTCATTTCTCAGTGCGCGGATTGGAAAGGCAGAGCAGTGAATGCTCTTATTAAATACTTTTATGGAATTTGAGGAGTGCCTGGCTCCAATAGCATCTGACAATGCATCAATCATCAAAAAGCCTAGTTCCTTCCCCGCCATGAAGGTAGGACATACAGTTGTGAAGTGGTTGTACTGGCCTCTTCTCGTAGCTTCATCTGTTGGTTATTATTTGTAACTTCTTTTGCCTTAAGCCTGAAGCTTGTCTGCTCCCTTATCTTTATAAAAGGGAATTCAGTGCTTATGAAAATTCATTGGTTCAAGGTTATGTTTCCAGACTTAGTCTAAAATATGGGATCAATCTGGTTAAGGAGGAATTGTAAATAGTTTGTTTTCTACAATATATTAGTCATCCATTTCAAAGTTTTCATTCTAAGTTTTAAGATATCTTTATAGAGCTACAAAAGCTATGTTATAATTTGCTGAACAGTTTACTTTACAATTTCTGTTGAATCTCTGAAGTATATTGTCTCCTACTTCGTGTATACAGTTTTACATTTATGAATATATTTGATTAAGGATCAAGTTTATTCATCATCACAGTCTTTCATGTGTTGTATATTTTTCTTGTAGCATTCGCTCAAGTAGTGGAATAATTGGCTACTGGAGGATATAGAATGTATTGCGGGTTTATAGGGATAACTAAGTATGGTCAACTTCAAGATTAGTAAAGTGTTTTAATGTAAGGCATTACTATATCTTTATAGTAAACTAAGTTTTATTATATCATAGTTCTTTAAGTGCTTCTATAAGTTTCTTGACTCTATGGCTCTTGGCTAAGCACTAGTCTGTTCGCAAATACTATGCTGAGCTTACATCCTTTTAATCATCCTCATCATTATTTTAAAGAAATCAACATATTTTCCTTTCTAGCAATAGGTGTTAGGAGTTAAGTTTATTTTACGTGTTCCTTTGCAAAGAAAATGATTAAATCTTAGGAATCCATCCCATCTCTTTACTTATCTTTTATTATTTTAAGCAATCTTAAAGGAACACATCTATCATTGGGGTAGTGTTGTTGAGCAAGTACTTTCAGGGACCCCCCATCCATTTGAATACAACACTATTTTCCCCAAAAGGGAAAGATCCCAAAAAGTAGGAACACCCTCCTTGGTTTCACAGAGCCTAAAGTGCAGAGGAAAGAGGGATTGAAAACCCCTGCTTCGTATTTGTTTACCAATCCCTCAAGGTAGGTCAGTTATTAGAAAGTGGTTATTCTATAGACTTGTGTTTTTTCCTTGAGATTAGCTTGGGAATTTAAAACAACCAACAGATTGATGACTCTACTGGGGAATTGAAGTAAAAATATTGTCAAATCTTTCCCTAAAGTTTCTAGTGATGGTTTGCCCATTCGAGTCACCAATAGATTGACGAGTCTACTGGGGAACTAAAATAAGAGTTGTGTCTTATCCTAAAAGTATATGTTCCCTTACAAGTGCCAACATTCTTTTAGCTAAAAGATCAAGAATTTTTTGTCTAGTTGATCCACCCACATATTTGTAACTCTATTGGAAAATGAAGAAAAAGTTGTTTTTATCCTAGGGTCTTGGCTAAAATAAATCCCCCTATATATTGAAGAGTTAGAGGTCAGATTATCATATTCCTTACAAGAAAAGGATGGCGACTCTACTATGTTTTTCATTTGCAGTTGAGATAGATACAAATCTAATACATCAAGTTTCATATCCCAGAATGTTCTACATGACTCTACTGTGAAACATGATTCAGAAGTTGATTTTATAAAGGAGTGGTATGCTTTCAAGTTCTATTCCTCTATAAGCAGAGGTGACGACTCTATGAAAAAGTCTAGTGATGCAATTTGGTGTTCCTAAAATAAAATAAAAAAATTGTACCAGTGGCAAAAGGTTCCTTTCAGGTATTTTACAAAGTTTTAAGAAAGTTTCCCTAAAAATTTAAAGATGTATACTCAACAATCGCACTTCTTTTATCAAGGTGAATTTGTCAGGGAAAGGTATAAGGCTATTGATTTTAGTAATATTTGTGGGTTTCCAAACCATGTGCCTAATGAAGTTAGGAATCAGATAACAAAGTTCAATAATGACAGATCCAAAACAGCTAGTAGCCATTTACAGGAATTTTGTGACTTAATGGGAGATTGTGAAATAGATCATGAGGATGTTGTCATAAAATTGTTTATTCAAAATTTTTAAGGAGAAGTTAGAGAATGGTTTGCATGTTTACCCAATCAATTTATTCTTTCATAGCAAGATTTAAAGTTGGCCTTTATGGAATAGTTTGGGGAAAGAATAGATGTTGGTATATTGATTAAAAAGCTCATGCAGATTGAGAAAAAAGATAAGGAATCAATCCCAACTTTCAATTTAAGATTTGCCAAAATAGTAAGGGATATTCCTAGAAATATTAGACCTAATGAGGCCATGTATTTGATTATATATTTGGGTGCATTCAATAGGAAGGATAGTTATCGACTAGGAGATAGGAACCCTACTACTATGATGCAAGCATATTCTTTGGCCATGAGTATAGAAAATAAGTTGAAACATACAATGATAAAAGATTGTGAAATTATGGGAAATAGTTATAAAAGGAAAAATGGATCCATCTATTCCCCCATTGGTCAAGTGGGAGACAAACTACACAGTTCAAATAAACCCATGTCGGGTCAATCATCACATATATCTCAGTGTACCAAAGGGGATAGAGGTTGTGATCAAGACAGATAGGTTCAAAGTCCATATAATCTTGTTGCTCTTTCTTCCCCTTACTACAAGAATAAAAGGAAATCTCCAAAACCATATAGGGCAACTAAAGAGATAACTAATACCTAGATGCATAAAGAAGTATCAATTGTGGAGGTTCCTCTGTCTGGTGAATATGTAGCAATTTGTGAGGATTTGCCCCCTATTTATGATGATGTGTATCTTGTATCAAGCAATAAGATCTCATCTCCTAGAGAAATAATTTATTTTGAGTTTGAATGTCAGAAGGAATGGGTCCTTACCAATAATGCAAAATATGGTGAGTAGTTATCAAAATGCTCATACTAGAGTTGTGGAAACTTTGAGTCAAATAATGATATAGGTTATCAGGACAGTGATATTGAAGAGTATGCAAACACAATGCATGTAAGAGATAACCCACTCTTTGAGGAGCCTATGGGCTTGTCATCAATAAAGGATATGGAGCCTTATGGGTACATAGATAATCCACTTTTTAAAGAAGATCCCGAGGAAGTTAGTGGACTGATGTTAGTTCAACATACAGATGTATCTAGGGAGACAAAAACTTCATTAAAAAATCAAGACCTAGATAATTCCTAGTCCCATATTCACCATCAGACGGAATGGCTAGCTCAAAAATTGGAAAGTAAAGTCATCATGTCAGATTTTAAAGAAGAAACTGAGTATGATTGTTTTAGATTTGACACTGACTTAGCAAAATCTAAAAATTCCTTCAATACCAACTATGGAATAGATTATGCCTACTTTTATTTTTCAAATATATGCAAAAGGCAAAAATTAGAGGAATATAGTTATTTCAAATGGTTGGATATAATTGAAATAGATGATGTCTCTCTTTTTAACAATATCTTTCAAATATCTTTGGTTCAGAGTAGACAGGGGGATTCTAAAGGCAATTGTTGTTCAAAGGGCTATCCCAATGTCTATGGCAGAAACAGATTAAACTTCAGTAAAGTTTTCAGAGGCAACTTGATGAAGTCACTAGAGAACAAAATGTTTAACAGAGGCAAGTTTTGTTTCTTCTCTGCATTAATGGCCTAGGGCTATTATGTGTTTGGTCTACTCCTCCAGAGTTTTTTTTGTGATCTCACCCTATTGAGGTTGAACAGGTGTCCCCAACTAGAGCCACTGATGGAACCATATAAAATATTTCATAGTTCTAGTATTTTTATCCTCAGGCTTATGTCATCAGGTTGAAGGATTTTTAGACTTAGGGTTCTTTGCATATCAAAAGAGGCATTAAACCCTAAAGCCCCATGCCAAAGTTAGAATGTAAAGGCCACATTCGTTCTATTTCTTCAGTGACCGCCTGTCTCCTATTACCTAGAATTTAAGTTGCTTCCTTATGTCCCCTTGAACGTCTTTTGACTAGCCCCTCACTAAAAATTTACCTCTTGTAGCCCGCGCCCAGAAAAGCATTATTTAAGGGAAAAAGAAGCCGGCCCATTGCCTCCTTTTTCTTTTTTTAGAAGGAAAAGGATATTTTAATGCATAGATGCCAAGGTCCAGCCCTACTAACCTTTTTCCTGATGGGTGGTGATAGTGTATTTATATCCACCATTCCACCAGCAATAAAATATTAATAGAGTTGGCGCCTGCAGAATTTCAGAAAGAGTGACAGCTGGTTAGCGACTATCAAGGAGTAAAGGATGGTAGGCCCCAAACAATATAAAGTGATTTCTTTGTGTTTCTGCCATGCTTCACCATGAAGTCTCTTTGAGGGCTGCAAAAAGGTAGAATTTTGATGTGTGGCTATCGTGTATACAAGAAAAGGTCCAGCTAGAGAAGGGTGTGTTCTAATATCCTAGTTGTCATTCCTCCACCATTCCGATGGGCTATAAATCAGAATGCTTCACCGTATTGCAGAATGGAAGAAATCTTGACACATGGCATTCTAAAATGATGGGACTAGTGCATTAAACAACAAGAAGATGATGTGTCATAGTCCTGTGGACGTGGCCACTTGATAGAGAGTTGTCCTGATTGCATGCAGCTGATCCAATGGTCGTTCGCCATTCTGCCAGGACTATATCTTTGGCCATATCCCTTACGTGTGAAATTGTAGAATATGGCCTTAAACTATACTGCAAAGGAGATTTTTTCTCAGGATCATGGTTGGGAGAACTATCCAGGTGGCAAGTCATCATTGGGGAAAGCAAGCATCACTCTCCTACTTCACAAAGGGCCAAATCAATGTTGTTGAAGTAAAGCAAGCTAAGATCAAGATCAATGGCCAAAATTTAAAAGTATGACAAGGAGATATGTTGGTGCTGATCTGATGACACTTCATTGCAAGTATTAACTACTCAGGCATGTGCATAGTCTCCATCACCACCACTATGAAGGAATTTATTAACATAAAGATTTGGCTTATGTAGGCCTAACCTTTGGAAATCCGTGCTTATATCAGGAATGACATTTCATCTGCTGTGTGATGAAATTCGACATGATGACAATCCTAAAATGAGGAAACCAAGACACTTGACCTGGCATGATTCAAATTGCAAGATGTAATGTTCTCAGTTATGCAAATTTATGAGATCCTATCTTTATATTCACTTTTGGTAATCTTCAAGAGATTTCTATTTATGACAAGAATGCATCGAAGTGACTGGAATTAATTGAACCAAAGATGTACAGATGTATGCTTACATCCTAGAATTTCTATAAATAGAAAAGTACTGGTGATACCCCTTATACTGTTTAAAGCAGGCTGACAATATGGCTCTCCCCTATTCTTGTGTGTTATGTTTGCTCCCCTGTTCTATCATATTTTCTTCCTTGTTCTCATGGCTATTAACTTGTCTTTACAAAATTAGGAAACTTGGAGTTTTCTTCCTTTGGAATAGGTGGTGCAGGGAAAATTTGAGGATAGAAGCAACATCCATTTTACCTCTGTGATTTCTTCTCCAGTCTCTTATCTCATCTGACGGTGGGTCCTGAGGGTGAATCTCCTAGCTCCAGTAGTTCCTTATTTCTGAGAGTTGGTAGATTCCCTTTTGGAGTAGAGAAGCTTCTCAACTTCCTCTATCCCTCCCCTACATCTAATTTTCCTAACAGAACACCAACTCTAGGTGTAGGGAGATTACCCACTAGGATGATACAAATAAGGGATGAGAGGAGAATTGTTTCTATTGCTACTATTCTCTTGGCTTGGCTTCCAGCACTTTTGAAGCCAGCCAGGTGTGGATTCCCCAAGTTTCTGCTCGGTTGAAGTTGCATGAAACTTCTCAACTAGGAGGGTGGGATCACACTCGTCTAATAGAACCTGGAAATAGTGAAGGAGGTTCAGAACTCCTAGGTTTCCTTTCGATGTTGTTCCTTGTACATTTTCTCATTTCTCCATGTGCGGCTTGGAAAGGCAGAGCAGTGAATGCTCTTATTAAATACTTTGATGGCATTTGAGGAGTGCCTGGCTCCAACGACATCCAACAATGCATCAATCATCAAAAAGCCTGGTTCCTTCCCCGCCTTGAAGGTGGGACATACAGTTGTGAAGTGGTTGCACTGGCCTCTTCTCGCAGCTTCATCTTTTGGTTATTATTTGTAACTTCTTTTGTCTCAAGCTTGAAGCTTGTCTGTTCCCTTATCTTTATAGAAGGGAATTAAGGGATTATGAAAATTCATTGGTTCGAGGTCATGTTTCCAGACTTAGTCTAAAATATGGGATCAATCTGGTTAAGGAGGAATTGTAAATAGTTTGTTTTCTACAGTATATTAGTCGTCCATTTCCAAGTTTTCATTCTAAGTTTTAAGATATCTTTATAGAGCTACAAAGGCTATGTTATAATTTGTTGAATAGTTTATTTTACAATTTCTATTGAATCTCTGAAGTATAGTGTCTCCTACTTCGTGTATATAGTTTTACATTTATGAATATATTTGATGAAGGATCAAGTTTTTTCATCATTACAGTCTTTCCTGTGTTGTATATTTTTCTTGTAGCATTCGCTCAAGCAGTGGAATAATTGGCTACTGGAGGATATAGAATATATTGCGGGTTTATAGGGATAACTAAGTATGGTCAACTTTAAGATTAGTAAAGTGTTTTAATGTAAGACATTACTATATCTTTACAGTAAACTAAGTTTTATTATATCATAGTTCTTTAAGTGCTTCTGTAAGTTTCTTGACTCTATGGCCCTTAGATAGGCACTGGTTTGTTCATGAATACTATGCTGAGCTTACATCCTTTTAATCATCCTCATCATTATTTTAAAGAAATTAACACATTTTCCTTTCCAGCAATAGGTGTTAGGAGTTAAGTTTATTTTACGCATTCCTCCGCAACGAAAATGATTAAAGCTTAAGAATCTAGCCCATATCTTTACTTATCATATATTCTTTTAAGTAATCTTAAAGGAACACATCTATCATTGGGGTAGTTTTGTTGAGCAAGTACTTTCAGGGACCCCCCATCCGTTTGAATACAACTCTATTTTCCCCAAAAGGGAAAGATCCCAAAAAGTAGGAACACCCTCCTTGGTTTCACAGAGCCTAAAGTGCGAAGGAAAGAGGGATTGAAAACCCCTACTTCCTGTTCATTGGCCAATCCGTCGAGGTAGGTCAATTATTAGAAAGTGGCTATTCTATAGACCTATGTTTTTTTCCTTGAGATCAGGTTGGGAATTTAAAACAACCAACAAGACCTTGTAGATGCCTAAAATTTGACCATAATTAATTGAATAAATCACATTTATTCAATTAATTTAGCCATTCTTCTAATATTCCAACATTAATTAAATAGATCATATTTATTTAATTAATTTAGTCATTCTTCTAATATTCCAACATTAATTAAAAAAAGTTTTAATTAATTAATCTTATCATATCTTCTTCATGATTCTTTTATGTTCTTAATTCATATCTACTCATATCCTATCATCTCTTCCACATGTCATGCCCACCTATACATACATGTACAAATAGGCATAAATATAATGCATACTGAACATTGTTGCACATGTAACAGAATGAGAACATGCCACTCAATGCAATGAGAAATAATAACAAAAGATAGTGTGATGGAAACCCATTCGCAATTCCTTAATAAAGTGAAGACAATTGTTGATGGTGTTTTTAGCATGCAAGAATGCAGGTAAGACAAAGGTATTTCACCTCTCTTGAAAGGAATCCTATCCCAAAACTTCAGAATAAGACTGCCCCAATGTTTATATAGCTAGGTCTTAGCTTGCAGAATAACTCAGTGGACATGTACTAGGTTTGCTCGAACCAAGGGGACTTACATGCAATGATAGGGCTTATGAAACTATGACAACAAAGTGTGCAACAACCCTTCAATGATGTAGACTACTAAGTCTGAAATTACCAGTAGATGAACAATGTGAATGTTACTTGAGAACTAGCTCTAATAGATGTTTATAAAGGAAATGCAAAGGTGAAAGGGTAAACAGAGATATTAAAACCTATGTGACAAACTACAAGTGGGTTATATGCTGTAGATAGACAAAATACCCTCAATAAACTACCTATTTAACCAGGTTAAGAAACTACAATATTGCAAGAAATGATGCAATATTCAAAGGAACCTTATAATTTTCAAATAACATTCATTTATTAAACACCTAGTTGATGGCACAGTTTAACTATTAAAATGCAATCAAACTAAATTCATTAATGGAGGTTCAGACTAACCATGCAAAGTAACTTACAATCGACAAGTACAAATGGTATGAACTAGGGCATTCATCACATATCCAAGCAGTTATCCATCATTGCAATAGCACTTCATCTAATTTTAGATTGAAATGAACCATGAAATCTAAAATAAGACAACACATAAACACAATTTCCAGCAACCTATAAAAATTGTTTTGTATTGATCAAAATTTTAGCAGAGTCTCAACAATTCATCATCAAATCTTGCTTACATGAGAGAAAATGATAGCCCTTTTATAGACAAGCCACCATACCGAGTTTTTCAATTAATAGTGGAGATTCACTCAACACCAAGGGTCTAGATTACATTGCATTTAATAATGAGCAGTAGTTTGTTACATTCACAGGCATAATTTTGTCTTATAGGAAAAAGACAAAAATCCAACTTTACATTGCATAGAATGAAAAAAAATGAATCCTATTGGAACATTGATATTGATAAGCATAGTTTTCAAGATCAAAAGTCAAGAGAAGATCCAATGATAGTTTCTGGGAAGTTGAGGAAGTGATGTGGCTACTAGGAAGTCATGCGGCCGTTGAGTCTTGTTGTTATTGATTGTCTCCATCCAAATCAATCATATTTTTATTTTCTTCTCTATTCCTATATGTTGTGAATGCCTCCAAAGATGGATTGATATCAGAGGGCTGAGGATCTTTGAAAAAATCCATCCTGAACTTTATCATGTCAATTTCCCATGAAAATTTGTTATACACCGTAGACCTAGACCTTTATTTCTCTTGGATTCTTTGAACTGCACTCTCTCCAGATCCTCTACTTTGCAGGGTGGTGAGTCTCCTTACATGAGAAAATTCAACTTCTCTTTGCACTCCTGAGTATCTACTGGAGTGGTTTCATCCAAGTACATCTTGGTTGAAGCCCTGAGTACATCATTCAAACTATAAATGACTTCCAAAAGTTGTGCCTTAGCTGGCTCAGACATATTTCTAGCTTTATCAAAAATTTATCTCCTCAATCTTATCATCTCTAACCAGTGCTCTGGCATATAAAATTTGTCCTTGGTCAAAATATTCTCCTTAGTCAAGACTTCATCAAAGAGTTTGCTCATCAAGCAAGCACTCAGGGATGTATGTTAGAGTAATATTCATCATAATTTGTGCAATCATCAGCAATCTCATCCCATTCTACTTCCGACGTGTAGAAATATTTATGCAATTTAGTAGCTTCATCAATGATCTCACATCCCTCATCATATACTTTATGGTACCATTTTTTTGTAGCTGTAGTAGTGGCTCTAACATTATCAAAATTTTCCAACTCTTCCTTGGAGAGGAGAGAGGGTGTTAATGTTGTTCCATCCTTAGAATGAATGGGTTTTATTTGGTATCTGATACAAGCCCCAAGCTCCTCATTTTGTTTCCTTAGCTGCTATTTTTTCAACTCATATTTATTTATTCTATCAAGAATGTTAGACACATAATCTTTAAATTCTTCTACAACTTGGGCTTAAAAGGTTAGCCCCAAGTTGAGAGTTGTGAGAGTGTAATCTTCAGGTCTCACATCTTCTTTATTAGCATGTGCAAGAGGAACAACAACCTCTACAATATTAGAATCAAAAGCATCTTTGTATATTCTAGATTGTATCTTTGCCTTCTTTTGCTTCGTCAGTTTCTTGATCCTAGCCAAAAAACTATCCAAGTCAAGCTCCACTACTTCAACTGTAGAGGACTAATTATTGAACCTTTGTTTAATCCAATCAGGTGCATCCAAAGAATGTGTTGGAGAGATAGTGTGGCTATCCTCCTTATTTAAAGAATCTGAATGAATGTGCCCCTCTGCATCTAGTCCCTGATCTGTATCCTTATCCTTCTACCCATCTTTATTAGCCACTGCATTTGTCCTTAAAGGAGACTCTAGTTGATTAATATGTTGTAGATTTTCTGTTACCATCTGTTGAGCAATATCTAATACAGAGTCAATTGCCACCTCTTTAGAAGGGCTTCCCTCCAAGTCTACTACTTCAATGGTGTTGGGATCAGTAGGAGGGTCATTGGTTATATCTTCAATTTCTACCTCTTTTTTAGATACAATATTCAATTCAGCACACACCTTCTTGGTCCTAGGTAGTAGGGGCACTTGAAGAGAGGATGGCATAGGAACTTCTTTTGAGTCATTAAAGAGATGGGCTAATGAATTATTGATAGTGGTAAAAGCATTCGTGGCAGATGCAGGTAAATGTATCTGAGATAGGTTTTCAAATGTTGCAAAACCTAAGGGAGGAATGTAAGGGGAAGAAAGTATAGAAGAAATGGCAAGAGGAGTGGTCAGGCTGAGAGTTGGCAAGGAAAAGTAAGGAGGTGAAAGAATATCAGAGATGGGAGGCAAGGAAGAGATGGTAAGAGGTGGAAAGGTAAGTGAAGGGGAAAGGGAAATGGAGAGTGAAGAGGAGGAGAAAAGGGGAATACTGATTGATGGAATGTGAGGGAAAGATGATGTGGTGATAGATGGAATGAAGGTGGAAGATATAGGAGGTGAAGATGAAATGGGTGGAATGGTGGAAGGCATGGAAGAGATGGGTGGAGAGGAAGAGACAGATATATTTGTTGGTGTTGTTGGGGACAAAGACACAATTAGGGCATCAAAGGAAATGGGAGGCACTGCATTCACTATAGGAGGAGAAGTAGAGAACTCACAGATAGTTTGGGAAAAGGTGGCAGAAATGGAAGCAACAGGGTTACATTTGTGGAGGAGGGCTTTGGTAGTTGCCCCTTCATTGTCTTTGGCTTAGAAGAGTCCCCTAGCCCACTAGGCATGTCCTTTCTTTTGGAGCTCCTAGTTCTAATAGCGGACTTGACATTCTTCTTTTGCTGCTTGGGAGGCTCCTTATCTACCTTTATTTTTACTTTAATCTGCAGGGGGAGGTAATCTTTTGTGGCCTCACTATCTACCTCCTTGGCCTCTCCTTCAATGGCCCCTTGTACTGGCTCCTCCTCAGACTCCAGTGGTTCATCTTGTTCATCATCACTAAGTCTCTCCTGGGGCTGTTGTGTGTATGTCAATACTACCCCTGCTCTGGTCAGCCTTGTAATTTGGTCTCTAACCCAATTTCTAGTATATCTAAGGGGCTACCTCATCACCTCATATAAAGATGTTTCTTCTGCCTCTACCTAGTTGGGAAGTGGGATGGGTTGATAAAAAATTGCCCTACATGCATCCTATTGAACCACATTATTATCATCTGCTAGCTGATCAGGACCTCTATAATGTTGAACATCTCTTCCTAATCACTTCATGCTCATCCAAGCAGTTAGCCCAGCAGTCTTCTAGATGTTCCTTATGAAATAACTTCTTGCTAACATGCCATTCCATTACACCAAAAGGATCAAAATGTGTTCTGGGTTTGTATAGTTGCAGATTTATCATTTGAAGCTCAGTATTTGAATATTCTACTCATCCCACAATAACACATGAGAAGAGACCTCTGCCTAGAATTATACGGAACTTGATGGAGGCTCTTTGAAGGTATTTCAACTATTCTGTACAAGTGTATAGTTGCCTTGTTAGTTCTAATAGCACCACCTTGTCAGTAGGATACTTGGGTAGTTTGTAGGGAGGACCACTAAAACCTTGAACCCAGGTAGGTAAACTTAGGGAATTGGATATACCACCTACCATAAGTTTGCACTACGTTGGTGGCCTCCAAAGACAATCTCCTGGACATATCTCCTTGCGACATTCTTGTAATATGCATTGTTAACCCTTTTGTAGTGTACAAGGGATTAGGAGATCTCCAACTGAGGATAACATTCATATACCTTGATTTGCCCTTCTCCATTACCCACTTCTCCCAATTTAGACAAACTAGGATAAACAAAGTTCCTACCCAGCATATACACCACATAAGAAGTCCATCTGAACTCTGTATCCCGATTCAAGGCTATAATGAAGGGCTCGTGAATATTATTGCTCAAGATCTGGGCCCAGTGTATCTTCATTTCTCCTTTCAAAATCTTTTTAATGTATGCAAACATCCAACCCTCAAAAGTTGAGGCTAATGGCAATCCCATAATTCTGCTCAGGAGGGTAACCATATCACCTATTTCCATCTTAAAGTTACTCCTATAAAGTACATGAGGGATCTTGGATGGTACTATCCTTGTTTTTTTCATCCATGTATCATTGATTATCCTCCTACAGGCATCAGGGCCTTGTTCATATAGATTCTTAGTATAATCTTTGTTTAACACTATGAGTTGGGGCAGGGGGAATGTCAAATTTGCTTCAGCAATTGCTAAGGTAGTGAAGTCGGTGACTATCTTTCCATCTTGGGCTACCACTATCCTTGTTTGAGGGTGGTATGTCTCTCATCAAGCTGTGATTAGTTTAGGGTATTGTACTGTAGTGGGGAAGGCAACAACCTAGCTAAGTCCATTATCTCTAATCATCCTGGCCCATTTTGTTGGATTGGGTCCAAAGACCCTCAGTCTGAAATCATCTGGGTCTATATGACCTAGGTCAGTATCTCCAATATCATTCCATGCAGATGTAATCCTACTGACAGGTGGAATTCCCTTGAACTCGTACTTCATGTTGTTGGCCATGATCGACATTTATCCTGCAGGCCAAAACTCTAATGAATAACTTCTCCAAAATACTAGTTAATTGACCTAGACCTAAGTTTGAAGGTGCTAAATAGCCTATGAGATATCAAAAGGGTGTATACTAACTATTTTCCAGGCTTCATTATTTTCTTTAGTGCAGAGTCTAGACCAGAAAGCGGGGTTTCAGCCCCTTGCAAGATATATCCTCAAAACAATCAAATTACTTAACTAAAATTCATGATTCATCATTTATGACTTGTTAACTACACCTAAGGATTAATAAGGAACTTACTTTATGCACATGCCTTAGATATTTTGATCTAAATTCATGAATTATAGTCATTTTAAGAGTTAGCGGGCTTGTACCCTATTGTAGGACATACCAAAAAATGCAATGATAAATTTCTACATTAAAAAAATCCTAAGCATTTCATTCATAATGGGTAAATAATTTCAAATGCAATGAATGAAATCTATCTTAAATATATCACTAAAACCAATTTTACCCTTTAAAACAAGCTTCCAAGTGCACTATGTGAAAAAGAATGAATTTTAGCTCTTATCGGATTTGCGGGCTTTTAGGGTCTATCGGATTTGCGTAGATTTTAGCTTTTGCAGGATAGCAGGGAAAATGGCGCTTGCTGGATATGTCTATTGAAGTATCATTTTAGTGCTAAGTTGAAGGATTAGCCTTTATGGAAGTCAACGAGGATTTGGATGGATACCAGATAGTGGGATTTTTTGACCCAGCCAAACATATCTGACAGAGGGTCAATCTAGCGCTAAAGACATATAACTTCACAAGCAGTAGAAGCACCCCCTAGTGGACCTAGCAGAGATTTTTTGGGGTTCCAGACATATCGGGCACCCATCAGATTTAGCGTAAAAAGGTCTAAAGTTTGTTTAGGCATGGAAAAGGGTTACGACGGGATTCAACAAGAGAAATTGAGGGTGCCGGACATGTCTAGCACCTAGGTAAATCGGTGCAAACCACTCCCAGACTTCTTAAACAAGAATTTCCTAAGGGTTTTAGTACAACCAATAGGTTTTGGATTTAGGCCCTAGGGTTTTCAAGATTTAAAGTCTATTTCTTCAAAATCTATCCTAACCCTAACCAACAAATTTAGCAAGCCTTAAATTAATTAATCACAACGAATTCAAAACCCCACTAAAGTCTTAAACCACCCATCGTAAAATACAGAAGAATAATGCTAAAATTTGAAGAAAACTAGAAAGAAACTAACCTACAAACGCAAATCCGACTACAAAGAACTCAAAATGGCTAAAAATGCACGCATGGAACCGATTGAAAACATTGTCAAATTGCCCATGATGTTGCTATTTGATCACTGGGATGCAGAGCTCGAAAGTTTTAAACACTTAGGATGCAAATGATGCTTCCTTTTGACATTTTGTCAGCATTTAAACCCCTTTCAAACCCACCATTAATATCTATTAGATGATAGAGTGTCACGCACTAAACAAATGAAAAAGCAACGATTTCGCTTGTTGCAGGATAGTGGGAATTTTGAGCTCTGTCGGACATGTTCGGTAAAGATCATTTTTAGCACTTAGCCAATGACATCATCAAAGCTTGTCTTCATGTATCATTTGGAAATTAAGTCTCTAGTGTAGTTGTTGGCGGATAGTGGATATGTTTGGTAGCCCTTTGTTTTAGCACTAAGTCCGGCAAGAGGGCTTTTTAGCTCAGAAGTGAGTAATTGAACTCCAACGTTGATATCCAGTAGCACTGGATATGAACGTTAACTATAGTAGAAGCAGTTTTTAGCACTTTTTTTCACAAGGAGGCTAATTCTTAGTCTTAAATGACATCAACTCACATCAACCACCTCATTTTCACAAATCAAAAGATATTGATTTAGACCAAAGTGCGAAAATGCAAGTAAATCTTCAAATCATGTGAACTTCATTCTCCCTCAAGCAAGAACATCAGAATGAGACCAAGCCCAAAAGAAAAAGAGGGGGTCTCCATTTGACAAAATGGGGCATGTGTGCAAGGCACAACAACAATCTAACAAGGTGTTGATGTTATTATGCATGGCATCACAAAGGAAAGAAAAACTCACAAGTATTTTCCCTCTACGATTCCTAAGAGGAAGTGATAATTTATCATCACCTTAAAGTGATTTGACCAATAAATTCTAAGAGTTCAAAAACAAACAAACAAACCTAATTTAATATTCAATCTAACTAGGCATCTAGCATTGTTTTAATAGACTTTAAACTCAATCTGGAATCAAATGATTGTAAAATATTTTGACTCAAAATTTGACTTACAATAAATTTATGAAACAAATAGATAGGTATGGACTAGATAGATAAATCAACTTAAATTCATGTTACTTAAACAAGCCACAAAATAAGAGATTAGTTGTCTATAATATATATAGCTATCTAATCAAATACATATAAGATAATCCCATTATTCATCCACCAATCGCATTTACAAGCTTCAATCATAAACCAAGGAACAAGGCAAAAATTGCAATAACTTTTCCATTATCTAATTATAGTATTTAGTTATGTTGAAACAAAGCATACTAATAAACTTCATATTACTTTTAGTTACACAATTTTCTAAATATATACATTGAAGTGCAATGCACAATGATATCATAGGAATGTTGCTACCTTGAAATTATGATATTTACTGAAGTCTACTACACTTTCTTTTTACTCTCATTATTAGCCAAGTGTGAGCATACAAAATAGTAAAAACTTAGGAAAAATAGATGAAATACAAAATAGTCAAAACATAGGAAAAAGAGATCAAATCTTTAAAGACTTACTCTTGTAATTATATGATTATGATACATTTATAACTATTTTATATCAACCATTCACAACCATAACTATCAGTTCTACCAAGAGATTATAGTGTTAACTTTGTAACTTTATTGATGCAATACTACTTCATCATGAGTAAATCTACATAATAGAGTATAGTGACCTTGTAGAATCAATTAATATAATATAAATTTATACTACCCATGTAAAATAATATTACATCACTCATAAATGCAATATCAAGCCAAACAAGTTAATTCATATTAACAATATAAAATTCAATGGCTAAGAGCTAGAATGTGAGGATTATGGGAATGTTAACAAAGTTCAAAATTTGGAGAACCTTGAGTCTGTATCATATTTCCCCTTGAATAGAATTTAGACGCCATGGTTGATGAGATCTTGATCAAAGTTGGTATTGAACTTATGGACGATATAGTAGAGGAGGTCACATAGGAAGATGAATATGACTTTTCAAACAATTTTTCTACTTCCTAGACCCCCAGGGTTGAGTCTACAGTTAATGTTTCTACTGCCATTTCCAAAAGACTCAAAAAAATTTGATCTAGGAAGACCCAAGAGGAGATCTATGCAGGGATTTAGACCACCTTAGATACATGTTTAAGATCAAGGAGAGCATGCTGCTCTCCTCGAGAGCAATGAAAATCCTCACATGGAATGTTAGTGGCATTAATTCCCTTAACAAGAGATGCCTAATAAAGCATGAAATAGACAGTTCATGTTCGGGCATCATTCTTTTGCAAGAAACAAAATTATATTAGCAATAGCGAGATGAGATTTTTAGAAAATGGCTTAAATGGTAATTTCTTCATGTGCCTGCAATTGGAGCCTCTGGGGGTCTTGTTATTCTTTGGAACAAGAAATACTTTTTAGTAGATCATTTTCTAAAACACAAAATTGGATGTAAGTCAAGGTGACTTCTACTTTTGCCAATTTTTGGCTATTCAATGTGTATGGTCTGAATGTTGCACTAGCTAAAACGATAGTATGGAAGCCTTTATCTTCTATTTTGATTAATTTGAAAGAAGAGCTAGTCCTACTCAGGGGTGATTTCAATTCAATTCTTAGCCTTGAAGAAAAATATTGTGGTATAACCCCTCATAAAACTATATAAGATTTTGCATACTTTGTCAACCATAATGCCCTTCTGGATAGCCCTCCTATTAATGGAAAATTCACATGGACAAATAGGAGAAACAATTTTCTCCTTATAGAAGAAAGACTAGACATGTTCCTTTTTTCTATTGACTGGTTCTCAGATAAACTAGATTTTCACGCTTCTATTTTTCCTTTCTCTAGATTGGATCACTTTCCAGTCTCTCTAGATGTTGAGGCAATGTGGTTTAGAGATACCAACTTTATACATATGCTTAAGCAATGGTGGGAGAATGATCGATTTGTTGTGGGTTCTAGAATGTTCCAAATTGGTAAGAAAATGCATTATGTCAAACAATAGATTAAGGTATGGAATAGGGAGCTTTTTGGGAACATCTTCATTCAAAAATCAGCTATTCACCTGAACTTCTCCAGCAAATTAATGAGCATATCATTCAGTTTGGTCTCAACAAGGACTCTTTTCATAAACAAAAAATTTTACAAGTAGAATTAGAGGAGCTTCTTGCTAGGGGAGAAGTTTACTAGAGACAAAAATCCAGGGAAACTTGGTTATTAAAGGGTGACCGCAATACAAAGTTCTTTCATACTTCTACTTTGGTTAGAAGGCATCACAACTTTATTCATTCAATTAGTGACCCAAATGGAAACAATTTGCATGCAACGAATGACATTCAACAAGTAGTTCACTTCTTATCGTCACTCATTTCTAATTAGAATGCTCATTTTGATGATTCAACTTCTTCTAGCTTACTACAAAATATTCCTAATCTTGTATCAGATGAGGATAATGCTACCCTGTCTAAGGAATTTACTCTTGAGAAAATAAAAGGAGTGGTCTTTTCCCTTGCCCCTAATAAAGCTCCAAGTCCTAATGGTTTTTCTCCTCTATTTTTTCAGAAAAAATGGGATTTCATTGGTAGATATATTTAGCTTGCTCTCGAGGAGTCCCACCATAACAGATCTATTCTAAGGGAGATAATTAATGCTACCTTTATTGTTTTGATCCCGAAGACTCCAAGTTTGCTGACCTCCTCTGATTTTCATCCTATTTCTCTTTGTAATACTTTGTACAAACTTTTTACAAAAGCTATTACCATGAGGCTGGCTACTATCATCCCAAAAATCATCTCGGAGGAACAAGGAGGGTTTATACCTAGAAAAGAAATAGCTGAAGATGCCTTAGTAGCACATGAGGTTCTTCATTCTATTCATCAGCATAAACTTCCTTCTATGGTTATTAAGCTAGACATGATGAAGGCATATGATAAAGTCTCTTGGGCTTTTCTGGGTCAAGTCCTTTCCAAATTTGGTTTTTCTCATAAATTGTATAAGTGGATTTTGTCATGTATCTCTGGTGTTTGGTTTTTGGTACTAGATAATGACTGCCCTTCTCCCTTCTTCAATTCATCTTAGGGTATAAGACAAGGTGATCCTCTCTCTCCTTTTCTTTTTATAATTATGGTTGAAGCTCTCAGTAGGTCTATTTCATTTCAAAACTCTTAGTTGGTCTGGAAAGGTATTTCAATCCCAGATATTCCTTTCACCATTTCCCATGCATTATTTACAGATGACACCTTTTTTTTTGTTATCCTCTAGTTAAAGAGGACAAAACTATCAAAAGAACTCTCAATCAGTATTGTAGCATATTTGGACAATAGGTTAACCCTTATAAATCTATTTTTTTTTCCTGAACCACAATCTGTCCATTCAACCTAAAATCACAACTATTCTTGGTTTCAATTTTGCTGCTCTCCCATGTCAGTACCTAGGTAACCCTCTATTTTTAGGGGCTCTCAAAATGATTTTTGGAGTAAAATAGTTTTAAATATTCAAAAGAGAATGGCTTCTTGGAAGGGGAAATGGTTAACACTTGCAGGTATAATCACCTTGATTAAATAAGTGCTCTTAGTTGTTCCTATGTATATGATATCAATTCTCAAAGTTCCAAAAGGAATAGTGCATGAGATTGAGAAAAGACTTAAAAATTTTCTTTGGAAGGAACCTTCGGAGAAAGATAATAAAATAACTTTGGTTGCATGGGATAAAATTTGCATCTCCAAAGTAAAGGGAGGGACTAGTATTCATAATTTAGAGACACACAACTTGACATTGGGGGCTAAATTAACTTGGAAAATGTATGCTCATCCTCATTTGAAATTGTGTAGAATTATGTAGAATAAGTACTTAGATAGCTCCTCCCTGGATAGAATTTTCACAATTTCAAATCCTCCAAAAGGGTCCAAAATGTGGAACTTTATTATCATTTTTCGAAAAGACATATTGCCCCACCTCTCCTGGGTGATACATAATGGAGAAAAAACATTATTCTGGGAAGATTCCTAGAATGGGTACCTACCCCTTGCACATATTGACTCTCTCTCTCTCTCTCAAACAAGAATAGTGCTCAAACAAATGTGGGGTGCCAAAGTGAAAGATTATGTAGTCTTGCAAAGTGATGGTTCCAAGAGAGTTTGGAAAGATTTTTTGAACTGCTCCTTTCCCCAACATCTTAAATCTACTTTATCTTCTAATTTGGCTAAGAGGAGGATAAATTTCTCCTAAAAATGGATGAATTGGTTTGGCTACCATCAAAATTAGGTCAATATTCAGTGACCTAGGGGTATAAGGCTTTTATTTATAACAATTGCAATGAAGATAATGAAAAATGGCCATCTCACCTATGCTAGAACCATGTGTGTCTACCCAAGCCTAGGGCTTTTTCATGATTGGCATTGAAGAACAGGATCCTCACTAGTCAGAGATTGTCAAAAATAGGAATCTCCCAATCTTTCAAATGCCCTATTTGTGATGAAGTAGAAGAGACCATTGATCATCTTCTACTAAATTGTAAGTTTGCTTCTCATTGTTGGAGATGGTTGTGTTAAAATTTTCATTGGTTTGCACCTCTCCCCAACAATCTCCTTTCTTTATTTTAGAGTTGGCCCCTTCTTCATAAAGATTCTACATTTTCTTCTTTATGGTTGGTCTCCCCATCCATTATAATTTGGTCTATATGGCTTGAAAGAAATAGAAGAATCTTTAGAAAGCACATATCAAGTTTCACAGAAGTCATTGATCGTATTGAGAAATCCATATCCGAAGTGGTTATGTCAAAGGTTGGTAAAGATGACATTGCTTTCCTTATCTTCACTTCATGGGATTCTTTAGTTATTTTAAGTGTAAATACCTCAATCTCCCTCCTTCAAGTTGCTTCCAAAAGAAGAAAAATTTGACAGATCAATGATTAAGTGGATTCCACCAGCAGACAGTTTTATCAAAATGAACTTTGATGGAGCATCACATGGAAATCTTGGGCTATCAAGAGTAGGTTGTGTACTTTGAAACAGTGAGGGTGTAGTGATTGTAGCTCAAGCAGTTAAGTTGGGACATTGTACTAACAATGAAGTTGAAGCTAGTGCTCTAATGCCAAGTTTAATACTTTCTAGAAGCTCTAAGGTTCAAAAACTACAAATTTAAGGTGACTATGCTAATAGTAAATGCAGTCCACAAGCATTCAATTCATAGACAAGCACCTCCAAACTAGAAAATTGACTACATCATTCAAGATTGTTGGAATCTCCTATTAGAGTTTGAAACTTTTGCAATCAAACACTCTTACAGGGAAGGAAATAGACTAGTAGATGCATTGGCTAACATGGGGTGTGATCAAGTAGAAGAATTTGGGGAATGGGATTTTAATTCATTGACAACTTTTCAGAACATACAACACATCTTGAGTAACGAGATGGTCAAAGTTTAATTTTGAGTACTAACATTTTTTTTAATGCAGGTTATATCTTGAGGTTCTAGCCAAATCAGATTGTATTTGGTGATGTGGCAAGGGATTTATGGAAATTGCCATGTTGGAATTCTAGTCTTATCAATATGCGATACATGGATGATACTTTCTCTTAGTAGTACTGATCATTAGTGCTACCTTTCCCAAGATATTCAGATCGTCATCTGGTGGTTACATCCTTGGCTTCACATGTGTAAATAATCTTTTCAATTCAGTTAATTCCTCTCGTCAACTAATTCAAGAGATGTGAGTTGATGCTCATTAAATGTAATCTTGTGCGACCATCAACTCACCATGGTTACCCTGCCAGCCAATTTCTTGTTAAATTCTCCTCCCTTGCTTATTGTTGTATTCATTCTGGTTTGATCTAGCTATCAAATGGAGTAGCAACTCAATAGGTGAATGTTCTTGGCCATCCGCAAATGGGAGTATCCTATTTTGGGGGGCTTTGACATAGATATGTTGGCTAAAGTATTCAAATTCAACATTTAGGAGCAAGTAGAAGCCATTCGTGAAATCATATGAAGACATGTTCTTGATGAAGTCCCACGCATGGTGTATTACTCCCAGGTAATGTCTTGTTTCTTGTCGAATCTCATGGATCTTGTCCAGGATGCTGACATTGTTAAACGGGTGGCTTTCACATAGATTCAAGACTACCTGATTTTAGAGGAGGGGTTTGACAATGCAATCTCAAATTATGATCTATTTAATTTCTGTCATGCTAAAGTGGGAGGTCTATTTAAATTTACTGAGATACAAAATGTTCCTGTTGCCCATTGTGTTTATAGCTCTATTAAACATGGTATTTTTAATGCATGTCCAGTCATAGTTCACAATTCCCTCCATGTGCACCACCGTGAGATAGGTGAGGAAGCTTCTATCTAGGTACATGATGTCTTTGATGTGGTCATGCTCCTCATTCAACCCCATAATCCACCTCAGAATGATATGGAAGACAATGTCGAAGACAATGCTAATTAATATACTACTGGTCATCAGGATATAGATATTAATGAACAACCTATGTAATTCAAATATAGTTCTTTTTGTTATGTCATACACTATTATACGTTTTTAGCATTTTGATCTTGGTCTTCAGTTGGTTTCATGGGTCTATATGTTTTTTGTTGGTTTAAATGGTCATATCTGGGGATATATCAGCCCTCTATATGTTTTTTATTGGTTTTCATGGTCATAATTGGGGAGGTATCAGTCTTGTTTTGGTATTTTGTGTCTTGTAATCAACTCTGTTTAGATAAGAGAGTTGTATCTATGCAATTTCTACCTATTTTAATTTAAATAGTTTAGGTGATCTACACCTTTGGTTTAAATAAAATAATATAAAATTCAATGGCTTGGCCATGTAGAGATCCCACACAAGTTGAGCAAGCATGAAGCTTGGCATGAGTCTTCAAATCTCAAGACATCCAAAAGGTGTAGGAAACATTTGAACTAACTATTAACTTGTTTATTTCATATATGACTCAAGTAAGTAAAAGAAAATCAAGGTGGAGCATAGTCAAATCCAACACAACAACCATATAAATTGAGGCATAAAATAATAAAACTAAGGTGCTGCTATCTTTCACAATGACATTCTATTTATAAGCTAGGCACAATGCAAATGAGAAGGGATCTACAATATATTACATCAATTAAAAATAATTAGACCTGAACTCAACAACTTTTGTGATTGAAAATATGATTAGAGGATATCCACAAAAGCATAGGGATATAGATATTGTGTGAAGACTATTATTACAACTCAAGTAAAATTTCATAAAAGGTATGAATGTAAATGAATTGTTTGACAAAATATCTCATGAAGTGTGTACCTACAATGGAGGTGTGTAGTTTGTTTGACCAAATGTCTCAAAGAAATTTCAAGTGTAAGAAGGCATATGAATTGTTGGATGAAACACCTTCAAGAATAGTGGTCATCTGGAATACCATGAAGGTGAGATAAACATGAAATGGATTTGTAGAAATAACTTTAGAAACCTTTCAAAAATTCAAACCAATTTAAGAATTTTCTGAACCTTTCTAATGGTACAAATAAGTTAGTCTCATCATGCAAAATAAGGTTGTATTCACACAATTATAGTCTGGATTGAAATTATCATAACTTGAAGAAACCATAAAAATTTTCTAACTTTTAATATGTAAAAGAAATAATACTTAAATTACTACAAAACCCAGAAATTATTTTACAAACTCACAAAGGATTCTGAATGAAACATTATCTACAAGTCTGTATAAAATCCTATTACAAAACTGTTATAAAACAGTCCTCTACATTTATACATAGAAAATTACTGACATATTTTGAGAGATAAAATTTAAATGGTTTTGGTATTTCCTAGTTGAAAACAACATATCCAAAAATTATGCTAACCTAGTTTACCAATTAAAATGTATAGTCAAAACATTGATGTCCTCTATTTCAAACTGTGAACTATTGTAAAACAGTCATATATATTTAATCATAGAGAATGCAAGAAATTTAATTCAAAAATAAAATTTAAAGGGTTTTTCAAATTCTAATAACATATCAAGAAATTGGCCCAACCTAGTTGACCAATTAAATGTTATGATCAAAACACTATTGTCCTCTATCTTAAATAGTAAACTGTTATAAATCAATCATGTAGATTTAATCCTATAGAGTGATAGAGATACAATTGAGAAATAAATTTTAAAGAGATTTTTAAATAATAATATTAGAACAACATATCTAGAAATTGGTCCAACCCAGTTGACCAATTAAAAGTTATAGTCAAAGCATTGTTGTCATCTATCACAATCATATAAATATTGAAATGTTGAAAGGAGACTTGTTCATTTCAAATATTCACAATGAGGTTCCCATCAATAAAATAGTTTAAACCTGCAACACAAATATCTAAAAATCCTCTCATGACAAATTATAGCTAACCTCCCAGCTGTAGGACTTGCAAGTAAGTCCACCCCCAAGCTAGGAGGCTCCCAAGAAACCAGTTTTACAACACAAATAGACACAAGTACACACAACTATGAAAACTACCCAATGAATAACAAACACAAATGGATCTTCTCAAGATCCATTAATAAGGGGGAGTTAGGGTGACTCACTAACCTCTTGGGGAAAAATCAGAGTATAACAACAATCTCTATCTCCTCATAATTATAAATCAAAGATTCCCACAACTCTTCAATTCATCACAATACTCCATCATCCAAATAACATATCCATCACAACATAAATAACTCAAAAAAGTATTCAAATCATCTCTAAAACCCAATCACAATATACAAAGGCACTCATGCCAAAACACATATCCACCATAACACAAATAACCCACAAAATATTCAACTCTTCTCCACAACCCAATCACCATACACAAAGGCACTCATGACAAAATACTATACAATAGATTTTTTTATCATTAGAGGGTCCACACCTCTCTCAACCCCAGTACATGGGTGGATCTTAGCCCAAGTGGGAAGATAAACACCCAACACAAACCCAAACCTAAAATAATCAATACACAAAGTAGCAATGCACAAAGGGGTTTTCAACATATAAAAGTAAGAGGATCCATAGAAAAATCAGCAACCATATTTATTTCATAATATTCACAAATAACACTACCATAATATAGAAAATGGCTTAAAAGGCTACCTCAATGCTTTAACCAAGTTAGGTGAAACCTTGTTCCAATTTATTCATCTTCTCCAAGCTCCCAAGATTTTTCTCTCATGTTTATTCTTTAAAAACCCTTGCTCTTCAATTTTTTTTTTTTCAATGCTTCAACCAAGCGGGTGAAGCCCTGATCCAAATTCCTCATCCTCTCCAAGCTTCCAAACTTTTCCTATCATCTCTCCTCTTCCAAAACCCTTGTTCTTCAAAATAAAAATAAAAAAAAATTCTACAATACAAAAGCCAACCCCAAAACAAGCTTCAAGAAGGGATTAAATAAAAAAATAAATGTATAGATACAATGAACCTAAGGTTGAGTTTGAATTTGTAATTCAAATCAGATTTTACCTCCAAAAACCCATCACTTACATTCCAAGGCACTTTTCTAGGCTCTAGAAACTTCTCAAACACTTTTTAAATATTTAAATATGGGTCCCACTCATAGGTTATCACTGTGTATGCAGAAACATGGAAATCAAATAAAGGAACAATGCATCAAAGAACCTATTCCATATCTAAGACACCTCTTCTAGTGATATTTTGATATAAATTTGTAATATGTTGGTTGCTCAAACTAGCAGCATAAGCTTAGATAAAATATGGTGGATGATAATGATAATGTGAGACCTAAGATGATTTGGATAGCATATACTTATAGCATAAGGTGTGTTATTGATAATGGGTTGGTTGAGGCTAGATTTATAGAGGATGGATATGATGAATGAAGGGCTAGGATTAAAAGATTAGATCAATGACTAGAATTGGTTGAGAGCATATTAGGGCAAGGATAAGGATTTCTAGGGCAACAAAGGAAACTTCTAGGGCTTATCCTAATGTGAATGGTCAAGATTGAGAGATGTAGTATGAGATGGATGGTTGAGATGAACACTTAGTTTGACCTTTGGGACACTCATTTATTGATTGTGGAAAGTGGATAAGGATGAAGACAAGCTAGTCATGTGACTCTCAATAATTAAATTATTTAATTAATTATTGGAGAGTGGATGATGGGAGAATAAATTAATTAAATAAATAAGATTTATTTAATTAATTTTGGCTAAAAGGTATAAATGGATTAAATAAATAAACATAATGTATTTATTTAATTTGGGTGATGGGGGAAATGGATTAATTAAATTTATTTAATTCATTTGGGAAAGGGGTATGGTAAAGGGGACTCTTAGGACAAAAGTGTCACAAAATGTTGCAAGGTGGTGACGATAAGGTGATGAAAGTTACATGGTCAATTTCAGGTGTCTACATTTTTCCCCTCTTTGAGATGATGTTGTGACAAAGAGAAGTAACATCATTTCAAAGAAGATAAAGTATGGATGATGGTAAAAATATGGAAAAGGATGCCCTAGTCACCTAGAGGAGTGACAAAGAGGAATGATAGAAGGATGGTATGCCCCTCAAGATGATAGGTGGGTTGAAAGAACACTGGTATGTTCTCAAAATGGATGAAACAAATTGGATAAGGTGGATGTAAGAGAAAGTACAGATAAAATAGATGACAGATACATTATGTTGCATTAAGTGAACAACCATATAGTTTGATATAGCACTAGACATTATTCACCAAGGTATAAAGACCAGGGTAATGATGTGTCATATGCATGAAAGGGATGACTAAAAAAAGATAAAAGGTCACATGCACACATATGTCGTTAGACACCATGATATGGAAGACCATGACGCAATTGTAGCAATATGTTGCAAGGACTAATACAAATGCAAGATAAAAATGATAACACACAAGAAAGCATGCACAAATGATTCAAAAATGAACAAGGCGATGCGCCTGTCAAGTTGAAAACTGATGATCGATTGATTGATGATTAAGACAATGTTTGTTATTGTGGGGAATGATATATCCCTCTAGATCAACACAAGGATGCTAGAATGATATATCTCATTGATGATGATGATGATGATGATTGATGATTGATTGAGTTGACAGCAAGGTTGGAACAAGACCAATGATATTATTGGTTAATTTGACTAGATTGGTATGCATGAAGTATGACTTGAATTTGGATTTATTGCTTGGATTTTTTTTGGATATTTTGATTTTTTGGATTGCTTGAAATGTTTTGGGGATGGGAGTGGGTGACGGTTTTATTATGTGATGGAGGATTAAGTTTGGGGATGCTATGGAAAATGTTTAATGGCATGGATGTAAGATAGAATATATGATATCAACATATGCAGATGGTCATGGAACATGCAAGTGTATGAAGTCCAAATATGATGAACTTAGCCATACCATGGACAACCAAGAATTTACAAGGAAATCTATGCCTAAAGTAAAACACAATCCGTTGCCCCAAGTATAAGTGGGGTGATAGCATGAAATGGGTGGGATGTATATGATAGGTAGGGGTGGGAAGACTGACAAATAATGAGGATGGTAGATAATATATGGGATGGAAGACTTATACATTAGATGAAAATAGAATGATAGGGAAGCATGGGAAAAGTGACCTAGAGGATAACGGAGGATGACTACTACACATGGCACATGGATGCAGGTTTTCACCGTGGTACTTATCCAAGGTGCCACAAAAGTGGTTTTCACCATAAGACAAATTATTTCTCTTTATTGTTTTTTTTTTATTTTTAAGTTTTTTGTATTGGAATATTGCAGCAAGCTAAGCATGGAAAGATATGATATCGAGTGGAAGTGTGGACTTTGGAACAAGTGGGCAATGATCATGATGGTGGTCAAAATGTGGAAGTTGCTTTGCAAGGATAATGTCACTAGGATGGGCACCAAGGATACAATCATGCACCTCCTTAAGTGCAAGATTAGCCTCTTTTGTGTTTAGGCAACATAAATGGGAACCATTGTAGACTTGTCGATTATGGATGGAGCGAAGTGTATGTGGGGTGGGATTATGGAAGGTGGTGGAGGTGTTATGGAGTGAAAGTGATGGAGGACCAACAATATCACTTTTAGGAAGCTTCTTTGGATTTGCTTTGATACTCAAATGTATTTCCTTTTCTTCAAGTAAATGCTCTTTGGATGCTAGTGGTAAATGTAATGTATGAAAAAGGGGCATAAGGGATGGGGGATTGATTAATTGTTTGATTAGATCCCCCTTTCACTACATACATTCAAGGACATTTAACTGAGTTGAATCATAATTTTTGCAAGAGGACTCAACTATCAGGTTTACCGTCACTTGGAATGATAAGGAAATTTGGAATTTGTTAATTAATTTGTTTTGATATAGCCCGATTAAGTCTAAAACCCTAATTATGCAAAATCATAAGCAAACAGACAAAATGCGACAAATGCTTCTACATAAATATACTAAATACAGATTAGATACATACCAGATTTTAGATTTTAGAATGCAAAAAAGTCAGGGTCAAAGGGGCGGGTGGCCAAGCCCAAGGTACTACTTTTTCAGAGGTCTTTGAGATCTTTTCTGCTATAGACTGCAACCACTTCAGATATTTCTAGCACTACAAAACTAAGGGTCAAAGGAGCAGGTGCCCTTGACCTTTTGGTCATATTTTTTGCCTTTTTCTTCTGATCTAGATTCCTTATGCTCTACAACAATCCTCTGTAACTCCTCTTCGTAAGATCTAATACCTGTCACTTGCAATCACAAGAGAGGGGTTGGGGGTTGTGGTGTTTAGGAGCTTGCCTTAGTCAAGCCCCAAAATGGCACTCAAGCCTTCCAACACCGTTGTTAGCTAGAGAGTGCATGTCCTTGTAGGACAGAGGCAAAAGCAAATGATTGATAAATGATTGAAACACAAAATAGATATCACCTTGGAGGTGTAGCTCTCAAGGAGATGAAGATCTTTCACACCATGAGAAGATGAAGCCAAATCTGCAATAACAAACACAACAACAACACAATTTTGCTCTACAACACAATGAATGCCTTGAATGCTCTAAAATCATAAGTTCGCCAAAATCTCAAAATCATCTTCTAGTTTGCAAATGAAGTCCTAAACGTGATTATATATGCATTGCCACTACAATTTCATAATTCAAACTTAAGATGCCGACAAGGGGAACCTTTAATGGTAACTTTGCTGACATTCAAATTTGGGACCCCAACAAAATAGGGCAGGGCAAGGGCATAGGCGCCCAAGCCCAGGGGCTATTTTGGGTCTGGATTTAGCTTAATGTTCACCCCTAGGTCCCATTTGACATGGGTTTCAGGGGATTTTGCTCAAGGACTCAGGAGCTAAACTTGGGACGTAAAAATCCAAAGGGGACATTTTATGACATAATATTTAGCCCCCACTTTAATGTATGTATGTTCTTATGACCCATACATTCATTAAAGTATGGTAAAAAACACAACAAACACGCCAGACACCTAAAACTAAGTCATACACAAAGATAGAGGAACTATTTCTAGTCCCCAATCTTAGGTAAGAATTATAAAACACATTATAGACACATAAAACTTGGAAAAGACAGTAACATGCACGTAAAACATGAAGAAGACAATAACAGGCACGCAAAACATGGAGAAGATAGTATTGAAGACACGCAAAACACGATGAAGACAATGATATAACATTTTCATTTTTGATATATATATGCATGGAAATAAAAATTACAACACAAAACCCAAGAATGTAGGGGGGACTCATCGCCACACCCTTTACACTACACCAAACAGAGAAAACATCCCATACAAAACCCAAGCATAGTGGGGCTCATCGCCACACCCTTTACACTACACGAGGGGGAAAACACGCCATACAAACCCAAGCATAGCGGGGACTCATTGCCACACCGTTTACACTACATGAGGGCGAAAACACACTATACAAACCCAAGTGTAGGGGGGACTCATCACCACACCCTTTACACTACAAAAGAGGAAAACACATAGAAGACACACATAAAACATGAGCGCCATATAGCATGCCATATACATACTATATGTCTAAAACATTACAAACAAGGCAATGGAAGGAGCTTATTGCTAAGTCCCACCATCCCAAACACACTATAGGCACACCTGGCAGTTGGGTTTATGCCACAACAACCACCAAAGATGCGCTTAAGGAAGGATAGTCTCAAGATCCAACCCCACCTCCGCAAAAGACTTTTGTGATAAAAGGATGTGCACTAGCTCAAGAGATACACCATCCTGCCTCTACAGAGGGCTTTTGAATAAAACGATACACACTAGCTCAAGAGATATGTTATCCCACCTCCATAGAGGGCTTCTTTGATTGCACTATAGATAAATATGTGCACTCATGCCAGAGATACAACATCCCGCCTCCGCAGATGGCTTACCAACACACTTCGTTAGTACCAAAATCATCAGATAGATTACCTTATATATGCCCCCACCTTAAGATGGTTGATGTCATGTACCGATATCAAGAACGTTAAAGTAGAGAGAAAACACACAAGGAAACAAGAGCTTTAGCAAAGCCCATGCCACCAAGGTGGCATGTGCTTACGATTGTCGAATGTTCCCACAAACACATTGATAAGATATGCTAAAATAAGATAACAAGAGAGGTTACAAATCTTACTCTAAGATAATAACCAAATCAATTCATTAAAGCTATGTAAGAAAACATTCACATCAAGGACCAAGGCTATACTATGGGTTCCGAACCGAGTATAACCTTTGGGCTATACTGCAGATATCTCAGAACTAAGTGTAACAACAAGGTGAGATACAAGATAATCAAAGTGCATGGAGTAGATGTATTGTTATGATTTGTTAGAAAGATAAGACAACATCAAATATCACACGGAGTGATTCTACTAGCCAACTATCAAATATATAAATCAACCCTGTCTTCATGTATGGACTAGGTCCATTTTTGCTTGCTCGCTAAAGGGACACGTGGTCTGCATC
Source organism: Cunninghamia lanceolata (assembly GCA_027924645.1). NCBI lineage: Eukaryota > Viridiplantae > Streptophyta > Pinopsida > Cupressales > Cupressaceae > Cunninghamia > Cunninghamia lanceolata. The sequence continues at coordinate 3,551,188 of BSBN01001019.1, forward strand.
AGTTAGTTGTTTGTTTTCCTCATCTGCCAACTAGTTAGAATCACTAGAAGAAGGTAAACAATAAAAGAAAGTGGAGAATAAGTGCCTTAGAAACACCATGTAGGAGGATGCCCCCAGGTCATCAACCAGAACGCTATGTCTCTAAGTCATGACACACAACAATAAAATAGAGAAGAGGTAAGATAGAAGAATGATGATACAAATAAAAGAATGGTCACAATAGAGGCGGTCTCCTAGTATCCTTGACCTTACAAGAGTATCAAGGGTCATCCTAGGAGGCCTAAACAACACATAACACATCATAGGGGAACACAACACAAGAGGGGAGGCCACATAAACAAGAAAACTATGCTATGACAAAGATGGCCACCAAGGTTAGAAATACTTACCTCTTGCACAACCAAACTAGTGGTTGTTGTAGAGCAAATCATTGTCTTCCCAATCTTGAATGTCAGAGGAGAGAGGTACATAAGATACGATTTCTCAACTTCTGTCATTATCCTTAAACTCTTTTTCTTTAAGCTCTTCTTTGTTTGGTTCAATGTTATGTGGTGGAATGTTTTCTTGTTGAGGTGCATTTTGCTAAGCAAAAGCTTGTCTTCTCTTCCTCTTTTCTCTTTCTTGTCTATTTCTTTGTTGTTTATTAGTAATGTTTTCAAAAGGATTGTCATGATTTTCCATAGTCTTTGACATTTCAGAGGAGGAAGCCGATACAAATTTGATTTTTTTATGAAGTGCTTTATTTTCCAAGAGTATCTCCTGATCCTTGCAAGGATGATGGAGGAGGAACCTCGGCATAGAGTCCCTTACCTTTTGATCTAGGAAGTTCTTCTAATGTGGGTTGTTCTTCACTTGCTATTTTTTGAATAGAAGGTCCTGCCACTCTAGATAGTACTTTTGCTTTGTATCATCTATATCCTAAGAAAATTTGATCTCTTCATTGCTCAGGTTCTATAATAGGTCGTGGCCAAAAGTAATCAAGAGTAAAGTTCTTACGAGTAACCATGGGTTGCCATGTATTACAATGAATAGTGTACACTTGTCCATGTAAAGGAAATTTTATACATTTGTGAATTGTTGAGGGGACAACCTTCATAGCTTATAGCCATGGATGTCCTAATTTTATGCGGAAGAGGTTAGATGTAGGGATGACATCAAATAGTTGTTCCACGGCTTTCTCAAATACCGTAATCAATAAAGATATATTCCCATAGGTAGGAATAAAAGCTCCAGTATGTGTCTTAATAATTATGTCCGTAGGTTCATAAGAATCTTGTATCAAATCATGTGAATAGAGGAACTCTTCTATTGCTACATTAGTCATACAATTAGGATCTATAAGTGCTCCACGCACAGGAGTCTCCATTACCTTCACTATGCTATAAAGAGGTCTGTCAATGTCTCCAATTGTTCTATCATGAGGTGTGAATACTATTTCAAGTTTAGGGGTCTTTCTTTTCATATAAGGTCTAGGAGGGAACCTAGCATTATTGTTGCAATAAGAAGCCATGTATGTGAGACTATTTCACCCTTTAAGCACTTGTCTAAGGGAAACAGGTACTAAAAGATACATAGGGTCCACAACAAACAAAGTGGGTAGAATGAAATAATGCGACACAACAAGGCCATATGATTGATTTGTAGGTTTGTTTGAAGAAAGTGTATACAACTCTTAGTGTTGAAATACACAATGTGTAATTAAAAACGTGCAAATTTTCAAGTAAAGGTGTGCAATGATGTCCAATTTTTAGATGAGCAATGTATGTATGTTTTCAAATGAATGCAAGATTTGATTTTAAAATTTTTTAAATACATATACAAGGAGTAGATGCAAAACTATGTTTGTTTATGACCTAAAATCCTTGATTTTTTCACTTTTCTCCAATATAAATGTTCTAAAGGTGTAAATGTAAATTCAAAAACGTGTAATGTGTTTAATGTGAGAAGATGGATGATGAGGTTGATAGTTTTGTTTCAAGGTTTTATCATGATCCTCCTTTCACCACTAAACATTCAAGGACATAATTCAACTGAATATAGAATTCTACTACAGATCTCCTGTCACTTGGAACATAGGGGAAGATTGGAATTGTGTGAATTTTTTGTTCAATTAAGTCCAATTATGCTAAAAATCCTAATTTCATAAAATCGTAAACAAATGGACAAGTTATGGAAAATGATCACACACAGAGATATCAAATGACAACCAAATACATACTAGATTTGTAAGTTCGGCGTACGGAAAAGTCAGGAACTAATGAGTGGGTGCCCAAGTCCACTATGTTGGCAAGAGACACTACTCCAGTATAAACTTGTTTGTTGTCATTGATGGAAACAAGGATCAAAGAGCTCATCAATATGATAGGGAGACACAACTCCAGAAAACCATATCAGATTTTAGGTCCGGTTGACAGATCCGGTTGGCAGAAGTCGCTAAGTATGAGTATGTACATAATAGAGTACAATAAGTGGCTCAGTATGCTTCCACAGATGATGATTGTGTAACACAGTTTAGATATGATGTTAGTAATTTTTTAGTGGTGTCATGCTCTAGAGATTAAGTCTTGACTTCCTTCGGAAGTCACTTAGAAGAAATATCTAAGTCCGGGTAAGAAAAAGCTATAGCAGGAACAGTGAACAGGGTCCAGTGCAGTGGTCCACATTCCTCCGTAGATAAGTATTATGTTATGTAGTTTTAAGGTGTTGTAAACACTTATATGAAGTGTCTTATTCCAAAGTTAGGAGATCTGAAGTCCACCGAAAGGTTAGCTACAAGTTGCTAAGTATCGACATAATGTTTGACAAAGTTTGACAGAGATAGAGTCTGAGTTCTGATGGTCTGCATTTCTCCGTAAGATGATATCATGCCTTGCGGTTGTAAGGGTAAGATTGGGAATGTGTAAAGAGTCCTTGATATGATTTTGAAGGTGTTTTGAGATCCTCAGTAAAAGTTGTAAATTAGAAGATGAAGTTGTTAAGCATGCTCTTAAGGAAGAGGCAGACAAGTATATTAATCATTGTGTGGAGAAGAGTTAATGTTTGGAGGATCTATGTAAGTAATTAAATGATTAGAGCTGACCTATATGAACACATTTGGGAAATGATTTGGGTCCACATAACTTTTAGTACATTGGATTGAGCCGACAAGCTACATATTTCTATGTACATGTTTCTTTCTTGGATGCCGACCTAACTATGAATCAAATCATGATTCGGATATATCAGAGTGATGAATTTTAGTTGAGTGAAGTGTGGTGTAGAAGTGTGTATGTGTGATGTGAAGATGCGAATAGCAGATCAGAGTTAGAAGATTAGCAGCGATGAAGACTTGGGATTCAGAATTCAATTGCTAAATGATTGCACCCTAGCATAGTGGAAGATGCTTAAGAAGTATTCAGTTTTCATGTGCAATATGATTGGAAGCAAGCTTTCATCATCAAGACAGTGAGTCGGTAGTGAGCCTTCAATAGGGTTTAATAGCCCTCAGGGTTTAACAACCCTTATTGTAATCTTGCTAGGTTTCTGGTTGAGGTAGTGAGCCTGCTAAACGTAGTTGTACTTCAAGGTAGTGAGCCAACATGTTCTAGGCACGTGGAGTGACCAAGACTAAACATTATTTTTGTAAAGATTGCAATATATATTTGAGAGCTAATCCTCTCCGTGGTTTTTCCCTTTTTGGGTTTTCCACGTAAAATCTTGGTGTTATATGTCATGCTTTTGTGGATGTTTTTCATTTGTATATTATGCTTCTATTTGATTAATCCTTTGAAATGGTTAAAAGTAAAAGTGCAAGAAAAGGTTTATAGAACATTGGTTCACCCCCCCACCCTCTCAATGTTCCTGACAATCAACAATTGGTATCAGAGCAAGGTTCCTTGGAAAACGTTTAACAGCTTAAGGAAGATCTGGGATAGTATGATCATGGCAGCAAGAAGGTATGGAAATTATGAAAGATACAACCAACTAGAAGTAGTTCTTATGGATATTGAAAACTCTGAAGTAGAAGTCAGGGATCTGAAAGAAAACTTGCAACAAGCTGATGAATAATTCTTGAAACTAAAAGAGCAAGTCAAGAAATTCAAAACAAATACAAAGAAGTCAGTGATCAATTGTTATCAGCAAATGAAGCCCTGAATAATTTGGAAGCAGAAGTTATAGAAAGAACAAGAGTAGAAGATGATCTAAATTCATTTGTGAAGAACAAATTACAAGATTGTACAAAACTTGAAAAAGAGATTATAAGTTTTAAAAAAAAATCTAGAAAAGGCTAGAAGTTTTAAAGAAAATTCAAGATAAGTACTACAAAGCTTGATAAAATGATTGCTAGTGAAAGGAATGTTGATGACAAACATGGTTTAGGATTTGAGAAAGGAGAAAGTTCAAACTCTGGTCAAATGAGCACTGAGTTAAGGCAAAACAAAGGATACCAGCTTAGAAATCAAAGAAGAAGACCTAGAAGACCTCCAGTCAAACAACCAAATGCTCAAAGGTACCCATCTTTCAATGGTTATTACAATTCATTCAATAAGTATGGTCATAAGGCTACTCAGTGTAGGAGCAGAATAAATCAAAAAAATCCGTCATTCTCTGTTTAGTGTTTTAATTGCAAGAAAATTGGTCATAGAACAAATGAATGCAGAAATCACATCACGAAAAGTTTCAACAATGGGAGGAATGAACAACCATTCAAAGGCAAATGCTTCACTTGCAATAGAACTGGTCATAAAGTTATTGTATGCATAAGTAAAGTAAGTCAGAATTCTATTAGGTGCAATGCATGCTATAAAATCACACACAGATCAAATGAATGTAGAAGCTCACTAAGAACTAACTTTTAAAATACAAGGAACAATCAACCATTCAATGGAAAGTGTTTTGCATGCAATTGATTTGGACATATGGCAAATCAATGTAGATCAAATTCAATCAATGGAAGGAATCAAAGTCAAAAGAATGTGATGTGCTTCAATTGAAACAAATTTGGACATGTTGCAAGATTTTGCAGAAGCAAAAATGTGAAGAGAAATCACTATTCTGAAGAAAGGAAAACAAAGCAGAGAAATCATAAAGGAAAAGAGAAAGTTGATCCAGTTGAAACCAAGAAATAAATGAACAAGGTATGGATCAAGAAAGAAGTAATAGAAGTTAGGGATCAATCTACACTAGTATCCGGTGCAGATACTTCCTCTGGGAAGAAAATTGAGAGCTCTGGCTCAGGGGGAGCAGTGTTGAAAATTCAAACCCCCAGCTAGAAAGTGGGTGCTAGAATCCGGCACGAAGGTATATGATAAAATCTAATGTGACACATCTCTTAAAGGAAGAACTGGAAGAAAAAGAGTCAATGCGGCATATTGTGGAGCAATCCTAATTGACTATATTCTATAGTAAAGGGTTTTAACATCTTTTGGAATGGGCATTTAATGACAACTAGGTCAAATCACGCAGACGATAAAAAGGAACCCTTTTTTGGTTTCTAAATCTCTTTGCATTCGGCACAACTCTGTATTGATCTGCTCTGTGAACTACTAGATTTTTCAACTTACATCATGGAGGTTCTCCTCTTTACTGAGGATAAATGATTCTATTTGGTCACACACACATATAGAAGCCCTTGGAAAGTTGTATTTGTAGTAGTTGTAAATCAAGAAAGGATTATGGCAGATTTTGAGAATTTGTTGCTGGAGGTAGCATGTAGAACTAACACCCATAATGGAAAGAATAGGAATCGAGCTCCAACAAAGAGGAAGCAATCTAATTTATTTTCAAATGATGGTAGTGATTACAATTCTGATAATGGGGATGATTTTGATGATAGAAAGACATCTGGGTCAAGAACGCCTTTGAAGAAGAGATTTGATTTTGGTGAAAAAGATAATGATGATGTGGGCTAGAGAAATGATTCAGACAGTGATGGATTATCATTTGGGAGTGATTTGTACAAAGATGATGAAGATAGGGAATGCCTTCGCAAGATGTCTGAACTAGACAGGGAGATGATTTTGGCAGACAGACTAGAGGCAAGGGATAATTTCTTTTTTGGTGCGGAAGAGGGCTAGAGCTCAACAAAATGAGACTAGGAATCAGAGGGGAAAAGATGTAGGGCCACCATCTTCACGGATGCACTCTTCTGTGAAATCTACCAGGACAGTGAAAGAAAATGCCTTAAATGAATTGGTTGCAAGGAGATAGAAGGCACAAGATTCAGATGTGCAGATAAAGTGAAGGGACATTGTTGGGTTACCTAAAGTATGGGATTCTTCACCTGGCAGATGAAAATCTCATGCTAGTTCTAGTGTTAGTCCATTGTTCTCTACTAACAGGGATCAGAATCCAAGTAGTCGTGGATATCCAGATGATAGTGATGAAGAAGGTACAAATTCTAATATTCCTTTGAAGATATTAATAGTATAACAATCCGGAGATCAAAGATTGCCAAGAGGTTCATGGAGCCATTCTTCGAAAAGAACATTGTGGGTTGTTTTGTAAGAATTGGGATTGGTATGTCAAGGTTAGAACAACGTATTTACCATCTTTGCATAGGTCAGAAATGTAGACGCAACCAATGCTGACAAGCATTACAAATTTGAGAATAGGATTATCCACACGTACTTGGATTGTGTTTGGGTAGTGATGTTAGTGTAGATAAATGGCAGATGGAGAGGATGTCTGATTTGTCACCTCTTGAGAAAGAGTTTAAGGAAGTAGAGCTGATGTGGAAGAGAAGAAAAATGCACTGAAGGAAATAAATAATTTTGTCTATTCTATACAAACTATAAAGCAAATGTTGCAGGAGAAGAAGATGGCTTCTACAAGACCATCAAATATTGCTGCTGAGAAGGATAGGCTGAGGAAGGAGATGAAGCTTGCAGAGAGCATACACGATTATTAAGAAGTAGACAGGATTAAAACAAGGTTGAAAGACATAGAAGTCCTTTCACTTCAGAGAAAAGGCAAGAATGCAAAAGCCATAATGCTTGCAGAGATGAGTAAGAAAAACAATTTGAAAATTTTAAGAATGCTTTAATGATCAAGCTTGCTAACTTTAATCTCAAAGTAGGTGAGCTTGGGTATGATCCTTTCTCTCGTCATTGGACTAGATCCAAAAATTATTGCAGTGCAAAGAGTGATGCTACAGAAGCAAACACAGAGGCAATATAGGCAGAACTGAAACGGATCTATCTCATGAGTATCAAACTGAGGATGTAGAAGATAGGGAACAGTTAAGGAGACCTACACCGGAGCAAAACACAAAACAATAAGAGAATATGGACATAAATCCTCTGAAACGAAGTTGAGAAGAAATATCTGAGAGAGAAAGAGACACTGTAGATGTCTTAGTTGGTGTTGGAAGGGAACAAGTTGCAGATGAAGCCATGAAATCACTTGCACTAATTGACATGCCATCAAATGTATAGAGGGCAGAAAAGATAGTTTTTCTGAATGGCTATGTCCATATCCTAGAAAATGTAAGAAATAGATGGAATGGAGAAATAGGTCTGATAAAGACTATCTATAGTGACATTTTGTCTTCAGTCACAAATTAAGATGAAGATTGTGTTTGTAAATATGTGACAGGTACACACATTTTTGAAGTTTTTAAAAATATTTTCTTTCTAGGCTACACCCTTTGCCATTGATGTCAAAGGGGGCGAAGAAGACCAGTGAAAAATGGGATAAACATCCTTGGGGGAGCAAGACAATAAAGTGTATATAGTAAGGGGGAGCAGTTCAACATTTTTCACTAAGTGTTGTCATCAATGCCAAAGGGGGAGATTGTTGGCAAGAGAAACTGCTCCAATATAAACTTGCATTTTTTCATTGATGGCAACAAGGATTAGAGAGCTCATCAGTATGATAGGGAGACACAACTCTGAAAGACCATATCAAATTTTAGGTCCGGTTGACAGATCCAATTGGCAGAAGTGGCTAAGTATGAGTATGTACAGAATAGAGCACAATAAATGGGTCATTATGCTTCCACAGATGATGATTGTGTAACGCAGTTTAGATATAATGTTAGTAATTGTTTGGTGGTTTCATGCTCCAGAGATTAAGTCTTGACTTCCTCCCTAAGTCACTTAGAAGAAATATCTAAGTCTGGGTAAGCAAAGGTATAGCAGGAACAGTGAACAGGGTCTAGTGTAGTGGTCCGCATTCCTCCGTAGATAAGTATTCTGTTATGTTGTTTTAAGGTGTCATAAACACTTATATGAAGTGTCTTATTCCAGAGTTAGGAGATCTGAAGTCCACTGAAAGGTTAGCTACAAGCTGCTAAGTATCGACATAGTGTTTGATAGAGTTTGACAGAGACAAAGTCTGAGTTCTGATGGTCCGCATTTCTCCGTAAGATGATATCATGCCTTGTGCTTCTAAGGGTAAGATTGGGAATGTGTAAAGAGTCCTTGATATGATTTTGAAGGTGTTTTGAGATCCTTAATAAACGTTGTAAGTTAGCAGATGAAGTTGTTAAGCATGCTCTTAAGGAAGAGGCCGACAAGTATATTAATCATTGTGCGAAGAAGAGTTAATGTTTGGAGGATCTATGTAAGTAATTGAATGATTAGAGCCGACCTATATGAACATGTTTGGGAAAAGATTTGGGTCCACATAACATTTAGTACATTGGATTGAGCTAACAAGCTACATCTTTCTATGTACACGTTTCCTTCTTGGATGTCAACCTGACTATGAAACAAATCATGATCCAGATATATAAGAGCGATGAATTTTAGTTGAGTGAAATGTGGTGTAGAAGTGTGTATGTGTGATGCAAAGATGCGAATAGCATAGCAAAGTTAAAAGATCAGTAGCGATGAAGACTTGGGATTCAAAATTTAGTCGCTAAATGACTGCACCCTGGCATAGTGGAAGATGCTTAAGCAGTATTCAGTTTTCATGTGTAATATGATTGGAAGCAAGCTTTTGTCGTCAAGGCAGTGAGCCAGCAGTGAGCCTTCAATAGGGTTTAATAGCCCTCAGGGTTTAACAGCCCTTATTTTAATCTTGCTAGGTTTAGGGTTGAGGCAGTGAGCCTACTAAACCTAGTTATACTTCATGGCAGTGAGCTAGCATGTTTTAGGCCCATGGAGTGACCAAGCCTTAACATTATTTTTGTAAAGATTGCAATATATATTTGAGATCTAATCCTCTTCGTGGTTTTTCCCTTTTTGGGTTTTCCACGTAAAATCTTGGTGTTATGTGTCATGCTTTTGTGGATGTTACTCATTTGTATATTATACTTCTATTTGATTAATCCTTTGAAATGGTTAAAAGTAAAAGTTCAAGAAAAGGTTTATAGAACACTGATTCACCCCCCTCTCAGTGTTCCTGATAATCAACACACTGTACCTGCTTTTGTCAGGATCTCTAAAGAATGTCTGCAACCTGATCCTATTGTCACAGAGATTTTACTGCTTCAGAATCCAGAGGACTAATGAGAGGGCGCCCAAGTCCAAGCCCTAGTTTTCTTCTTAGATCTACAATTTCGACAGTCTGTAATGCCTTCTTGCAAATCCACTTCTTTCACTCTCGAAACATGTAATCTGTATTCACAGAAAAGTGGGTTGGGCATTGTGGTGTTTAGAGGCTTGCCTTGGCCAAGCCTCAAAGAGACATTCAAGTCTTCCAAACACCGTTGTTAGATAAAGAGTTTGTATCCCTATGGGATAGGGGCAAAATCCAAATGATAAATGATTGAAAACACAATGGATATCACCTTGTAGTGTAGATCTCACATAATGAAGGCTCTTCAATCACATGAGAATATGAAGTCAAATCAACAATCATAAACATAATAACAATGCTCTACTCTTGCAACAATGAATATCTTGAAATGATAAGTATGCCTAAAGTTCACCATCATCTTCTAGCTTACAAATGAATCACTAAACTTGCTTATATATGCAACTAAACAACTTCCCGCCAAGAAATTCGTAATTCAAACTTGAGATGTCAGCATAGGACCTAATAACGATCATATAACTGACACAAAAAAATAGGTCCTAACCTAAAATAGGGCAGGACTAGAGTGCGGGTGCCCAAGTCCTCCCCCCTATTTTAGGCAAGATTTAAGATAAACACATCCCCTAGGTCCCATTTTCCATGAAACTTAGGGGTTTTCTCATCGGTCCAGTCATCATTAACATGCAAGATGACCTAAATGCTTTCTAAAGGACCCGAGAGCTAAACCTTAGGAGGGAAAAGCTCCAAAGGGGACATTTTCTGACATAACATTTAGCCCCCACTTTAATGTATGTATAAACACAAGGCCAATACATGCATTAAAGTAAGGTTAACAAACACATCAAACACGCCAAGCACGGAGAAGACACACCAATCACAATGAAGACAGTAATAGGTACACAAAATGTAGAGAAGACAGTTACAGTCACACAAGACACAAAGAAGACAAGATTGAAGACACGTAAAACATAGTGAATGCAATGATTATTTCTTTTTCATTTTCTCATATACAAATACAAATGCAAGTACAAGGAAAGTAAACACAAAACCCAAATGTGGGAGGAGCTCATCGCCACCAGGCTTGAAACTGCATAAGGGGCAATTGAAACGCCAAACAAATCTCAAAGTGTAGAAGGAGATCATCACCACCAGTCTTGAAACTACACTTGAGAACAAACACGCAATACAAATCCCAAGCATAGGAGGAGCTCATCGCAACCAATCTTGAAACTACACTTGAGAACAAACATGCCATACAAATCCCAAAGCATAGGAGGAGCTCATTGTCACCGGTCTTGAAACTATGCTTGGGAACAAACACACCATACACACACACATGGAAGACATAGAGAAAAAATGGCAAACAAGCAATGGAATAAACCTATTGCAAGGTTCGCAGCCATCTTAAGCACATTATAGGCACACACCGACAATTGGGCTTTGCCACAACAATCGCCGAAGACAAGCTTAAGGGTTAGGATACTTCTCAAATCCACCCTGCCTGCTCAGAGGACTTTTTGAAAATGACAGGATGTGCAATCTCCTCGAGAAATACACCATCCCCACCTTCCATATAAGGGATTAAAATAAAAAGGATATGCATGATATCCCACCTCCACGGAGGGCTTAAATGATTGCAATAGATTTCAGGCTTTACAAACACACTTTGCTAGCATCTAAATCAGACAGCTTAGCTTATATGTCCCCACCTTAAGGTGGTTGATATCATGTATCAATATCAAGCATGTTAAAGTAGAGAGAAAACACACAAGGGAACACGAGCTCTCACAAAGCCCATGCCCCCAGAGGTGACATGTATTTTATGATCACCAAATGTTCCCACAAACACACAATTTCCTACAAGAAAAGGTGTTAGCATCCATATAATCATGATAAACAACAATGCATGTAATCATTCACATAGAGAGCTAAGGAAAGCAAGATCCAAGATAGCCAAAGTGTATGGAGTAGCAATATTGTTATGTTTTGTAAGTGTGATAAGACAACATCAAGATATCACACGGAGTGATTCTACTAGCCAAGCATTGGATAATATATATCAACCCTATCGTCATGTATGGACTAGGTCCATTTTTTAATTTCTCATTGAAGGGACACTAGGTCTGTATTAGTAAATTATATGTTTTTCATCATCCGCCCGCTAGATAAGACTGCTAGAGGAAGGTAAACAATGAATCAAGAGAGGAGAAACAAGTGCCTTAGGGACAATCACATAGTAGGGTGCCCCCAAGTCACCAACCGCAATGCTATGTCCTTAAGACATAACACACAACAATGAAAATAGAGGAGAAGAAATATAGAAGAATGATGATACAAATAGAAGAATGGTCACAACAAAGTCAGTCTCCTAGTATCCTTGACCTTACAAGAGTATCAACGGTCATCCTAGGAGGCCTAAACAACACATAACACATCACGGGGGGAAACACAACACGAAGGTAAAGGGTTAGAAATACTTACCTATAGGGACAACCTAATTAAAGGTTGTCAACGAGCAAATCATCATCTTCCCACCCTCGAATGTTAGAGGAAAGTGGGACATAAGGTACCATATCCCAACTTTTATTCTTGTCGTCAAGCTGTCCGTTCTTAAGGTCTTCTTGGTTTAATGATTCAATGTTAGGTGAGATGTTTTCTTGTTGAGATGTATTTTATTGGGCAAAATCTTGTCTTCTCTTCCTCCTTTCTCTTGCTTGTCTATTTCTTCTTGTCTTACTGTTTATCTCTTTTAAAATAGTGTCTTGTTCTTCCATAAGTTTTTGTGTTTTAGAGGAGGAAGCACCATGGTCAAATGGTGCAGGAGCACCTACCTGACAGCTGGTCTTGATGAGGCAGTTAGTAGTTTAGGTCATGTTTGTGTTTCCAAGAAGGTCTGTTAGACCAATTGCATGTAATAAGGTCATGCTGATCATGATAAGATCATGCTGACCAGGCTTTTGCTATTCTTAGCTAGTTAGTTATAACAGCTGTCATGATGTATGTTCGGTGGGATCTCCCAGCCGCTTGGAGAGTTCCCAGCCGCTTGGAGTCGGGTCAGTAGTACTCGTAGGGAAAGTCTTTATAAGCATGAGATCGGTTGATGTTGGACAGACAGACAGATACCATCGATCGAGCTTGAGTGAGACTAAGAGAGAGATTGATCATATTGTATTGCATCTTTGAAATCAATAAAGTGATCCTGTTTGTGTTCTTGCTCTGGTTGCATTCCATTACTTGATTGATCTGCTGGTTTGAGAGGGTGTCATGGATTTCCTGATCCATTCCACCGGTTGACTCATCTGATCGGTGGAATGGTAATGTACAGTAGGTTAGATTGTAGTTTGTTTTCTGTTTACATGCAGGTGTGCAGGATCGCGGTCGACAGATGCTGAGAAGCCTAGCATCCTCATGTGCTAGGTCAAGTTGATAAACTGGAGTTGGAAGATCACCCTGAGGTTGGATCAGGTCATCCCTGGTGGATCGGCGAAGGGAAATTTCGCTAAGTGAAGAAGTTCGTGAAGACGGCATCATCAGGATATCTTGGTGAATATCCTGCAGACAGTTCGGACATCGTCATCCGGATAAGTGGAGAAGATCGGCATGATGTTGTCGATTGCATGAAGTGTGAGTTCGTCGGGGTGATCATCAGCAGGAGGAGCCGAGGAGTGTATCGGCATCAGGATCATCATATCGGGAGTGCCAAACATCCGCATATCGCGAGTAGATGCGGAAGAGAAAGTTCGTGTTTTTGGCTAAGTGTTGAAGAGGTCATCAGGATATTGGGTGACGTCATCGTCATCAGGATATGACGTCATCGTCATCAGGATATTGAGATATCCCCCCTATGTGAGTTCATCCTGCTGTCGTTAAGTATCGGCATCGGCAGAAAGTGTATTAGCGTCATCAGGAGGTTTCGAAGAGAACCGGATAAAGTAGATCATGATGCTGTTGCTTGTGTCGTCGGGTAGCGGAGCGTCGAAGGTAAGCTGCTGAAGGTGATCGTCATCAGGATATTTGGAGCAACCGGATGTTGAATATCCTGCTGACGAAGGTAGTGTCGAAGGTCATGATGATGACGATAGTGTCTCGAGCCCGATGAACAGTGGAACAGGAGGATGTGTGCGCCCGCTGAACATCATGATGATGATGTTAGAAGGAAAGCGGAGATGAACAGTAGTCGGCAGGCGGATGTTTGCGATCGTCCGAAATATGATGATGCTGACTGTGTAACGCAGAACATGATGATGCTGTTGGTAGTTTTAGGGAATATGATGATGATGGCGAAGATGATGATGATGAGGTTGGTCTGCAGACATTCATGCTATATGCGAAGGTTATAGTGTGGATGCCTCTGCATCATAGTGGTATCAGAGCTCAGCAAAAGGTCTGGGCTGTTGTGTGTTGATTCAGTCACCGAAAGGGCAGAGGTAGAGGTAGAGTTGATTGTGTTGTGTGTTGTGAGAGGTTGACAAAATGCCTCCTAAAGGTAGTGGTACTGCAAGGGAATTACAGGAAATGAAGGAGAAACATGCTAGAGAGATGAGGAAGATGAAGGAGCTTGCTGAAGCACTTCAAGCCAGGCTGACAGCCCTGGAAAAGAACAAAAAGAGGGAAGTGGAAGATAGTGAGTCTGAAGAAGATGCAGATACTGTTGAAGAGTATGAAGAGGTAGCTGAAGATCTGGATGCTGAAGACCAGAGATTGGCAAAACTGTTAAAGGCAGTGCAGAGTGAAAAACCTAAGGTAAAGGTTGATGTTACCAAGTATACTGGAAGCTTGAATGAAGATGAGTTGTTAGATTGGATTGCTGCACTGGATAATCACTTTGAATGTGAAGATGTGGCTGAGGATCAGAAGGTAAAGATTGCAAAGACCAAGTTAGGAGGTCATGCTTTGGTATGGTGGGATTATGTACAATCTGAGAGAAGAAAACAAGGGAAGTCTAAGATCACTTCTTGGGATAAGATGGTAGCAAGGATAAAGGGTAAATTCTTGCCAAGGGATTATGAAATCCAGATGTTTAAGAAGCTGCAATTTTTAAAGCAGAAAGACAGGGATGTGAAAGCATATACTGAGGAATTTTATCTGTTGAGTATGAGATCTGGTCATCATGAGAATGAGGTAGAAAAGGTGGCTAGGTACTTGGCTGGTTTGAGGTTTAACATACAGGATGAGTTAGTGTTAGCTAACCCTAAGAATGTGGAGGATTGTTATCAAATGGCAATCAGGATTGAAGAAAAGATGAATAGAGGACATGAGAAGTCCATGAGAGGAAGAGGAAACAATAGGGGAAGAGGAACAGCCCCTGCACAAAAGCAAACCAATGAGGGTCAAGAAGACACTGGTAAAGGACAGGGACAGTCTGATTTCAGAGGTGGATGGAAAGGTAATAGAGGAAGATTTGGAGGTGGTAGAGGTTCTACTACATTTTCAGGAAAGTGTTACACCTGTGGAGAGTTTGGTCATCCATCTTTCAAATGTCCAGAAAACAAAGGTTCATCATCCAGAAATGATAGAACAAGTGACAAGAGGGTACAACTGGTACAAGGAGAGAAAGAAGAAGAAAGTGCACAGAGTTCAAACAGAGGTCCTGAGAATTTTGGCTATCCAGAGAGTGGAGAATCATTGATGTTAAGGAGAATTAGTTGGCAGGCATCAAAGGATATGATGCAAAGAAGAGCTCTTTTCAAAACCACATGTAAGAGCAAAGGTAAGGTATGTAAGGTTGTCATTGATACTGGTTCAACAGACAACATGGTATCTCAGGAGATGGTTGATAAACTGAAGCTGGAAAGGATTCCACATCCACACCCTTACAAGGCATCTTGGGTGAGTGATAGGCAATCACTTTTTGTCTCTGAGCAGGCATATGTGGATTTCCAGATTGGACCATATCAGGATAGAATTTTGTGTGATATATTGCCTATGGAATGTTGTCACCTACTGTTAGGTAGACCATGGCAATTTGACAGAAGGGTACTGTATGATGGGTATGCTAATACCTACACCATCCAGAAAGATGGGAAGATCATTAAGTTGATGCCATTGCAGGCAAAAGCTGCAGTACAGAAGGCAGCTCAACTCATTTTAATGGGAAAGAAGGAGTTTGTGCAGATGCCTAGAGGAGCAGGCATGAAGGCAGTTCAGGACACTGCAGAGAAAGGAGTTGTTACAGACAACAAGCTGAAGAAAGTTTCAGTTGTGACTGACAGAGGTCAGCAGCAGGTTCAGAAACAGGGGTGCAACCAACCATCAGTTGAAAGGAATGACAAGGATGTTGTCATAGTTGGGACTATTGCTTGTCCTATGAAGATTGACAGGAAGATACAGTTGAACACCACAGAGGCAATTCAGAAAGAGGTTCTGGTCAGGCAACCTGACAAACACAGGGTATGTGAGAGGAAAGCCTACATCAACCGACATGAGGATTTACTTGCCAGAAAGCAAGTTACAGTTCAGCAGTCTTGGAGTAGCCAAGAGTCAGCAGCAGATAAAGCTGGAACAGGTCAGACTATTGACAAAGCAAAGTGTAGAGGTGGAAGACTTCCACATACTCAACTCATGGGACATGAGTTCTTTTCTGTTGGGGAGTATGGTGCAGGAGCACCTACCTGACAGCTGGTCTTGATGAGGCAGTTAGTAGTTTAGGTCATGTTTGTGTTTCCAAGAAGGTCTGTTAGACCAATTGCATGTAATAAGGTCATGCTGATCATGATAAGATCATGCTGACCAGGCTTTTGCTATTCTTAGCTAGTTAGTTATAACAGCTGTCATGATGTATGTTCGGTGGGATCTCCCAGCCGCTTGGAGAGTTCCCAGCCGCTTGGAGTCGGGTCAGTAGTACTCGTAGGGAAAGTCTTTATAAGCATGAGATCGGTTGATGTTGGACAGACAGACAGATACCATCGATCGAGCTTGAGTGAGACTAAGAGAGAGATTGATCATATTGTATTGCATCTTTGAAATCAATAAAGTGATCCTGTTTGTGTTCTTGCTCTGGTTGCATTCCATTACTTGATTGATCTGCTGGTTTGAGAGGGTGTCATGGATTTCCTGATCCATTCCACCGGTTGACTCATCTGATCGGTGGAATGGTAATGTACAGTAGGTTAGATAGTAGTTTGTTTTCTGTTTACATGCAGGTGTGCAGGATCGCGGTCGACAGATGCTGAGAAGCCTAGCATCCTCATGTGCTAGGTCAAGTTGATAAACTGGAGTTGGAAGATCACCCTGAGGTTGGATCGGGTCATCCCTGGTGGATCGGCGAAGGGAAATTTCGCTAAGTGAAGAAGTTCGTGAAGACGGCATCATCAGGATATCTTGGTGAATATCCTGCAGACAGTTCAGACATCGTCATCCGGATAAGTGGAGAAGATCGGCATGATGTTGTCGATTGCATGAAGTGTGAGTTCGTCGGGGTGATCATCAGCAGGAGGAGCCGAGGAGTGTATCGGCATCAGGATCATCATATCGGGAGTGCCAAACATCCGCATATCGCGAGTAGATGCGGAAGAGAAAGTTCGTGTTTTTGGCTAAGTGTTGAAGAGGTCATCAAGATATTGGGTGACGTCATCGTCATCAGGATATGACGTCATCGTCATCAGGATATTGAGATATCCCCCCTATGCGAGTTCATCCTGCTGTCGTTAAGTATCGGCATCGGCAGAAAGTGTATTAGCGTCATCAGGAGGTTTCGAAGAGAACCGGATAAAGTAGATCATGATGCTGTTGCTTGTGTCGTCGGGTAGCGGAGCGTCGAAGGTAAGCTGCTGAAGGTGATCGTCATCAGGATATTTGGAGCAACCGGATGTTGAATATCCTGCTGACGAAGGTAGTGTCGAAGGTCATGATGATGACGATAGTGTCTCGAGCCCGATGAACAGTGGAACAGGAGGATGTGTGCGCCCGCTGAACATCATGATGATGATGTTAGAAGGAAAGCGGAGATGAACAGTAGTCGGCAGGCGGATGTTTGCGATCGTCCGAAATATGATGATGCTGACTGTGTAACGCAGAACATGATGATGCTGTTGGTAGTTTTAGGGAATATGATGATGATGGCGAAGATGATGATGATGAGGTTGGTCTGCAGACATTCATGCTATATGCGAAGGTTATAGTGTGGATGCCTCTGCATCATCAAATCTCATTTGTCTCGGTGGAATGTTTTTTTCTCTCGACGACTACCACTCAATCCTTGTGAGGATGTTGGGGGAGGAACCTCAGCATATGGCCCTTTTCCTTTTGGTCTAGGATGCTCTTCAAATGCAGGTTGTTCATCCCTTGTTGTTTCTTGAATAGAAGGACCGACCACTTAATGTAATAATTGTGTTCTGTAGTTTCTATAGCTCAAGAAGTTAAAATCTGTCTATGGCTCTGGTTCTAGTTCAGATCGTTCCCAAAAGTAATCAAGGCTAAAGTGTTGTCTTGTAACAAAAGGTTTATATCTATTGCGAGGAATAGTATGCACTTGTCCATTCAAAGGAGATTTTACACAGTGATAAATTGTTGAAGGGACAACTTTCATAGCCTTTAACCATGGGTGTCCTAATTTTATGCAAAAAAGATCAGATATGGGGACAACATCAAATAATTGTTCTACAGATTTCTCAAATACAGTAACCAATAAAGATATCTTCCCAAAAGTGTTTATAAAGGTTCCCTTATGTGTCTTATTCATCATGTTTGAAGCATCATAGAAACCCTATATCAAACCATGTGAATAAATGAATTCTTTCGTTTCTACATTAGTTATGCAATTAGGATCAATAAGGGTTCCATCCACAGGATTTTCCATTATCTTCACAGTGATATAAAGAGGTCCTTCAGTATCTCCAATTATTCTATCATGAGGTGTAAACACAATTTCAAGTTCAAGGACCTTTCTTTTCATGTAAGGCCTAGGAGGGAACCTAGTGTTATTGTTATGATTAGAAGCCATTTGTATATGTTTTCAAATCAATGTAAAATCATATTTCAAAAGATTTTTTAAAAGTTATGGAAGAAATAAGTGCAAAACTATATGTGTGAAAATGACCTACAATGCTTTATTTTTTAACTTTTTTCAATGCAAACGAATGAAAGAAGAGGTGTTGTAAGGAAATTGATGATGGGAAGCAAATAATATGTTTGATATCAGTCCAATAAACTAACAATATCCTTCACAACATGGCTTTGGTGCAATCCTATAATGATGACGAGTCAAAACCTAGTGAAAATACACCAAAAACATGCAATTTTTCACCAATTTTCAATGCAAAGGCCCAACAAAAGGGCTGTTGTGAGGAATTTGAGGAGGGGCAGTAGATTATAACCCTAATAACAGCTAATTAGTGCAGCAAAATCCTTCACAACACACCTATGATGCAATTCTAGAGAGATGATAAGGCCAAATCTAGTGAAAATGCAAGGATTTCAAACCCTAGACATGAAATTTTGCAAGAAAGCCACTATGATGAAACACTAAGGTTAAAAATAAGTCCTAATAAGTTTTTTGAAGAGGGTAGTAAAATCTGAAACAAGATTTTTTCTACAAACCCTAGCTAATGCAAAACTAGGTTTTATGAAAAAATGCACAATTTCAAGGTATTTTTAACAATTTAATCATGAAAATGCAATGTAAATGAATGATGAATGATGAATTTATGTATTTTAAATCATATCTAATGAAAATGACAGAAATTTAATGCAACTAATTCCAATTATTTGAAAATGCAAGCTAAAAATGCCAATTTTTTCATTTTTTTTCAATTTTTCATTTTTTTTGTAATTTTTCAAATGCAATAGATGAGAATGAAATGGATGAATGAAATTCTAAAGTAAAACACTAAGAAAGGTGCAAAATTCATTAAAAACATGGGTTCACAAAAAATTTTAATGTGAAAATATGGATGATAAGGTTGATAGTTTTGTTTTAAGGGTTTATCATGATCCTCCTTTCACCACTAAACATTCAAGGACATTCAACTGAGTAGAGAATTCTACTACAGATCTCCTGTCACTTAGAACATAGGGGAAGATTGGAACTATGTGAATTTGTTGTTTAATTAAGTCCAATTATGCTAAAAACCCTAATTTCGTAAAATCGTAAACAAACGGACAAGTTACGAAAAATGATCGCACACAGAGATATCAAATGACAACCAAATACATACTAGATTTTGAAGTTTGGTGTGCCAAAAATTTGGGGACTAATGAGTGGGTGCCCAAGTCCAATGTACCTACTTTTGTTGGGATCTCTGAAGAATTCTGCAACCTAATCCTCCTATCACAGAGATTTCACTGCTTCGGAATCCAAAGGACTAATGAGCGGGCACCCAAGTCCAAGCCCTAGTTTTCTTCTTAGATCTACAATTTTGATGGTTTGTAATTCCTTCATTCAACTCCACTTCTTTCTCTCTTGAAACCTGTAACTTGCAATCATGAAAAAGTAGGTTGGTGGTTGTGGTGTTTAGAGGCTTGCCTCGATCAAGCTCCAGAGAGACATTCAAGTCTTTTGAACACTATTGTTAGATAAAGAGTGTGTATCCCTGTAGGATAGAGGCAAAATCCAAATGATAAATGACAGAAAACATAATGGATATCACCTTGTAGTGTAGATCTCACATAAATGAATGCTCTTCAATCACATGAGAAGATGAAGTCAAATCTACAATCACAAACACAATAACAATGCTCTACTCTTGCAACAATGAATATCTTGAAATCATAAGTATGCCTAAAGTTCACAATCATCTTCTAGTTTACAAATGAATCACTAAACATGCTTATATATTCAACTAAACAACTTCTTGCCAAGAAATTCCTAATTTAAACTTTAGATATCGGCATAGGACCTAATAACTATCATATAACCGACACATAAAAATAGGTCATGACCTAAAATAGGGTAGGACTAGGGCACGTGCGCCCAAGTCCCCCCCAATTTCAGGCATGATTCATGATAAACACATCCCCTAGGTCCCATTTGCCATGAAACTTAGGGGTTTTCTCATTGGGAGTCATCATTAACATGCAAGATGACCTAAATACATTCTAAAGGACCCGAGAGCTAAACCTTATGAGGGAAAAGCCCCCAAGGTGACATTTTCTGACATAATAGAATCCAACAACACTACTATCCAAAATAAGATTTGAAAGAGTGTCCAAAGGAGTAGTAAAATCTGAAACAAGATTTTAACCACAAACTCTAGCTCTTGCAAAGATTAGGTTATATGAAAAATGCGCAATTTCAAGCAAACCCTAACAAATAAGATATGCAAATGCATGGTAAATGATTATGTAATGATATAATTCTGTAATTTATGTCAGATCTGATGCAAATGTAAGAGATTTAAATGATTTAGATGAAATGCAATGAAAGTAGTGCAAACTATGCCTAAATGCAAGCCTAGGATGCTTAATTGTTTTCAACTTTTTTAATTTTTTTGTAAGATTTTGAAATGTATAATGATGAAAATGAAATGTATGAATGCAAATTTGATGTACAATAGTCAACAAGATGCAATGTTCAGAAAAACATGGGTTTACTAAAATGTAATGTATGAAAAAGGGGGATAAGGGATGGGGGATTGATTAATTGTTTGATTAGATCCTCCTTTCACTACATACATTCAAGGACATTTAACCAAGTTGAATCACAACTTTTGCAAGAGGACTCAACTATCAGGTTTGCTGTCACTTGGAATGATAAGTAAATTTGGAATTTGTTAATTAATTTGTTTTGATATAGCCTGATTAATTCCAAAACCCTAATTATGCAAAATCGTAAGCAAACAGATGAAAATTGACAAATACTTCTACATAAAGATACTAAATACAAATCAGATACATACCAGATTTTGGATTTCAGAATGCAAAAAAGTCAAGGTCAAAGGGGCAGGCACCCAAGCCCAAGGTACTTCACAGGGCTTCGAGATCTTTTCTGCTACAGACTGCAACCACTTCAGAGATTTATGGCACTACAAAATTGAGGGTCAAAGGAGCGGGTGCCCTTGACCTTTTGGTGATATTTTCTACCTTTTTCTTCTAATCTAGATTCCATATGCTCTGTAACAATCCTCTGCAACTCCTCTCTGTAAGATCTAATACCTATCACTTGTAATCACAATAGAGGGGTTGGTGGTTGTGGTGTTTAGGAGCTTGCCTCAATCAAGCCCCGGAATGGCATTCAAGCCTTCCAACACCGTTGTTAGATAGAGAGTGTGTGTCCTTGCAGGACAGAGGAAAAAGCAAATGATTGATAAATGATTGAAACACAAAATAGATATCACCTCAGAGGTGTATCTCTCAAGGAGATGAAGATCTTTCATGCCATGAGAAGATGAAGCCAAATCTGCAATAACAAACACAACAACAACAACACAATTTTGCTCTACAACACAATGAATGCCTTGAATGCTCTAAAATCATAAGTTCGCCAAAATCTCAAAATTATCTTCTTGTTTGCAAATGAAGTCCTAAACATGATTATATATGCATTCCCGCTACAATTTCATAATTCAAACTTAAGATGCCGACAAGGGGAACCTTTAACTGTAACTTTGCCGACATTCAAATTTGGGACCTCAACAAAATAGGGCAGAGAAAGGGCAAGGGCGCCCAAGCCCAAGGGCCTATTTTGGGTCTATATTTAGCTTAATGTTCACTCCTAGGTCCCATTTGACATGGGTTTCAGGGGATTTTTCTTCGGGATTCATTTCTAACATGCATGATTAAAACTAAGGGACTCGGGAGCTAAACTTAGGAGGTAAAAGTCTAAAGGGGACATTTTACGACATAATAGTAAAATGACTTTTTCTTTAAATTTGAATACCCCATGATTTCTTTCTTTTAAGTCTAATGGCTTAGGATTTTGAGGCTTCTTTGCTTTTGTAGGCATATGACTAAGGAGTTCAATGTAAAATCCATCATTGTGAAAAGTAGTGTGAGAGATTAGATGTTGTTGGTCCCATGAAGTGGAGTGAGGCTATGACAATGAGGGAAAAATGATGAAGATGACATGGTCATGGAATAAGGATGAAATGTGAAGGTCTTTGGGAGAGGAATTGATGGTCCCATCAAAATTACTTTCAATGACATTAGAAGGTTCATCAAGACTTGTAGAGGCAATATGAGGATCCTTAGTTTCCACACTAGAAGGCATGTATCTTAGACCATAATAAGTATCATGGAGTGGTTCAACATGGCAAAAATATTGTAACTCATATTCTCTACAACATTTGTCAATAATATTGACCTTAGTAATGTTATGATCCATAGAGGATGATGAAGTGGAAGCGAGGTCTTCGGGATGAACATAAGATGTGGAAGAGGTCACCTTTTCTTTAGTGGAAATATCATTGTTTCTACAAAGCTTATCTTTAGGACTAGAAACTCCCAAGGCTCTACAATATGCAAAGGGTCTAGCATCCACTTGGATAGTAATCTCAACACCATTATATGAGAACTTTATGCATTGATGGTAAGTAGAAGGTACGGCTTGCATAGCCTGGACCCATGGGCAACTAAGTAAGATATTGTATGGAAGATCAAGGTCGAGGACACGACATGTAGTGTGTAAAAAGACATGTCCCACTTGTATGGGAAGAAATATGGTGCCTTTGAATTCTCTCTTAGTATCATAATATCCTTTGATAGTATAAGGGCATGGTTCTAAATCATCTTGTGAATATCCCAATTGTTTTATTAACTTCAAGGTACATAGGTTCAAGCTACCTCAATTATCCAAAAGGACACGTTTAACTTTGGTTTAGGAGATTAGGACCTCTATATGAAGGAAATTTCTATGAGATGGGTCAATGGGTGGCATGTCTTGTTGGTTAAAGACAAGGTGATAGGTGGAAGAAAGGTGATTCACAAGATCTTGGAATTGATCAGGGTCAATATGACTTTGTGGATGGGAGAAACCTTGAGGAGATCTAGGATGGAGATTTGTGCAAGAGTCTTCCCAAGGTGATCAAGGATATTATAATGGGATGATTGTGAGGATGAGGTAGATGAAGTTTGGGGGATAGTAATGGTTCCATGACGAGTGTTGACAACACATCAAGGGGATGGGGCTCTAATGGTGGTGGTGACAACTTGTGAAGGATCATAATCAATAAGGACTTTGTTGTAGAAAACATTGTTGGTATGATTATCTTGGTATTGATTGGGATTAATGGAAATGGACTTGGTTTGATGATTTGGAAAAGGATCCTTATAAACACGCAATTATGCATTAGAAGAGGAGCTAGGCTTATTGACCTCCACATTTCCTTAATCAATAAGATTTTGGATATAATATTTGAGCCTCATACAATTACATGTGGGGTGACCATGGACATGGTGATAATCACAATATTCTTGTTCATTATAACATGCAGGCTTGGACTCATTATCAGCATAGGGTCTTGTATAATGGTATGTGACCATGTTGTCTTGCACAAGCTTTTGAGAGAATGACTCAATGGGCTCTCCTAAATCTGTGAAATTTCATCATGAATTTGGAGGTGTTAGAAATTGTCACTCAGGAAGGGAGATGGTACTAGTCGAGAGGACTTTTGGTACATTAGGTTGGGAAGCTTGATTTAGTTGGAAATTCTTAACATCAGTGACTCAATCACTAACCACATGTTTGTTCTTGGCCCAAGGTTTAAATTTATCATTTGTATGGCTATTGTCTTTGGTTTGAGATTTGATTAAACCTTTAGAGATAAGGGGATTTTAAATGGTGATCTCTTTCTCAATGATCTCTTCAAATGTAGAAAGATAATAGATTTGAAAATGAAAGGTCATTTCTTGATTAAGGTTTTGGATGAAGATATTAACCAATTATTTTTTAGGGAGGGCCCATGGGATGCAACTTGCAAGTCCTCTCCACCTTTGTATGTAAGAAGAAAATCTTTCTCCAATATGTTGCTTGGCATTACAAAGGTTTAGCATTGTTAGTTCATTTTCAACATTCTAGGAGAAATGAGTAACAAATTTTTTAGATAGGTCAAGGAAAGTTGTGATAGTGCTAGGATCTAAATCTTGTCTTGCCAAACTTAGTGGAAAAAGTTTCAAGAGATAAATATCATAATGGGAAACCTCTTGACAAGCCATAAAGAATTGTTTGACATGATCCTTAGGGTCTTATTTTCCTTTATATTTATCAAACTTGGGGACCTCAAAATTAGGAAGAAAAGGGAGTTGTCATGATAGAGCAATCCAATGGGTAATGACAAAAGTCTTCAAATTTGAAATGTTTACGTTGGGTTTCAATTTGAAAATTTTGAACATTTTCTACCATCTCTTGCATTCTATGATCCAAAGGAAGTAGGTTTGGTGATGATGAGGTAAAATTGATAGGTCCATGTGACAAGATTTGTGTAGTGACATGTGATATCAAAGGATTAGATCTGGTGTGATGATAAGTGTTCTGTGGATATGAGACCATGGGTTGAGCGTTTGAAGGGTTGGGTTGGTAATAGGTATGGGATGTGTTGAGTGAAGATGTAGTGGGTTTAGATGAAGCATGTGAATAGACATGTGAATAGGTGGGTTGTGGATGACTTAGTGGCATATGGTAAGAGATTGGTTGAAATGGGATTTCTATTGTTTGTTGAGGAATGGAGATGGGTGAAAATGAAGTTGGTAGTGAAGTAGAAAGTGTAGGAATATAGTGATGAGATGTTGTAGATGGCTTGGAGATTTGTGGGATGAGTGATGTGGGTGGACCTAGTTGAAAGGAGTTGGTTGAATTAGGATCATTAAGAGGTGGAGGCAAGACCATACTACCTATTAGATTGTCTTAAGGATTTTACATGATGGGTTGTGATGAAGGAATGTGAGTATTGGGATCTTTAGGCTTTGATGTCTTAGGTTGAGAAGGAACCTCCACCCCTTGGTCTATAAGAAACTTCATGACTAAGTCCAAACGTGGGAGGTTTCTCATGAAATTAGAAAATCTAGGTGAAAGCTCATCTTGGTCAATACTTTGTCCATGTTCATGTGTATCATTGGGATTATGTTGTGGAAAAGGTTGCATATGATGAGATGTCATGAAAGAAAGTGAGTATTTAACTTGATCCTCATACACACTTGTGGGAGGAGGTGAAGGGGGTTGGTTATCAATGTGGGAATCCATGATCTTCTTGGCTTGTAATCTAGTTATGGGGGGCATAAGATGAGATATCTTAATGATGTGACAAAAGGTTGATGTGTTGGAGATCTTGGATTGGATGAGAGATGATGAAGGATTGGATGATCTAACAAGAATAAGGATGATGTGGAAGGATATGATTATACCAAAAGGATGATGATGACTTGGACTAAAATTGAGATTAAGATCAAGGGACAATAAAAAATTGGATTTGATTTGACTAAGGATGAGGATATATTTAAAATGCTTAAGATAGAAGTATGATCTTAAGAAAAGATGATCTATGATTGACTAGGATTTGACTAAAGGATTAAAAAGATGATGGTCTTGATCAAGGGCTAACATCTCAATTTAAAGTATGAGACAAGTTTGATGTGGATGGAAGATAAGGTAGATAAAAATGATGGAAGCAAAGTGGATTATGGATGTGGATCTCAACAAAATCATGTTGGCAAGAGACACTGCATAACATTAATAAGTGTTGTCATTGATGGAAACTAAGATTGTTCTCCACATCCGCAGTACAGTATCTAATCATACCGGAAGTTAGAATGATAATCTATCTAAGTCTGGGAGTCTGAAACAGAGCATATAGTAAAGTTTGGTATTTTAGCCTGTATCTCTCCAGTGGAAAGGCATGGTATGTTGCAGATCCAAGGTTGTTGACAACATTACAAATACACTCTAAATCTAGAATTTTGTCATCCGGTGATGAAGGAATCAAATGTTATTAGCATCTGTGTATCGGGTTCCAGTCTAACAGAGTAGACAAAAGAAGAACAGGTAAACCTTCCAGAAGATCTTGTTTCCAGATGAATGGAAGTTGCTTGTTGGACAAATGGTGGCATTCAGTGGCTATGGCCGATATAAGTAATGATTTGCAAGAGTAAGTTTTGGTCCGCACTCCAAATTATACATAGATCTAGCCAACAGGGCTGAGCATTCTTAGGTATTCTAAGTATTGTTGAAGCTGACTGGTAGAATGATTATAGATCTTGTTGCGGATATATATAGTTGATGAATTTGGTTGTTTAGGGTGTGGTGTGTATATGGAGAAAGGGAATGTGAGTAAAGCATAAATCTAAGGTACGACTGAGAGAAGAACAGTAAGAAGAACAAAGCAAGGATGAAGTGCATAAGATCAGTCTTTGTACTCAATTGGAACTAAAATTCCTGCATAAATAGATGCTATCATCAGTTCATATCTCTATTTTTCATTTGTAATATTATCTTAGGTAGTGAGCCTTCATTTGAGCAGTGAGCTCTGGGTAGTGAACCTAAATGCATGTGCATTCCCATTTTGTATCAATACTTTTAACAGGGTATTAATTTTTGTGGGTTAACCCCCACCGTGGTTTTTCCCTTAACCAAGTTTCCACATCAAAATCCTAGTGTTGAATATGTCATTCATGTTTTTTGCTCATATGTTATTGTCTAATGCTGGAATGTCTATATCATTGATTTAATCTTAAGTTGCAAAAAGGAATAACAATAGAAAAAGATCAAAAAAGGCAACAACTGATTCACCCCCCCTCTCAGTTGTTTGGACCTATTCCAACAATTGGTATCAGAGCTAAGTTCCTTTGAAAAAGCTTAACAACTTAAGAAAGATCTAGGAAGACAGCAGAATGGATGAATATGACCTTCAAGGGCAACTTAATCTCGCCCTAGATGATCATGAGCAATCCAAGGCAGAAGTTCAAGAGCTGCAAGACAATCTCAAAAAGGCTGAAGACTTCATTAAAGTCTTAAAAGAAAAAATGAGCAAATCCAATGTAAAAGGAAAGGAGCAACCTCTTCAAGACAAGGCCCTGGATGAGAAGACAAAGGAATTTGAAAAGTTAACTAAAGAAGTTACTATTCTAAAACATGAGATTGAAACTGGAGTGATGAGACTAACCAAGGAAATTGAAGATAAGAAGAAAGCTAAAGAAGAGTTAAATTATCAAAATCTAAAAAAGAGTTCTGAAGAATGCTGCAAATTGGATGCGATAGTTGGCCTTCTAGAATCTAATCTACAAGAAAGCAGAGACAATGAAAGAGAACTTGAGAGACAAATTATCACACTCAAACATGACCTAGAAATTGCAAATGAGTACAAGGAGAAATTCAAGATAAGCTCAGCTAAACTTGAAGCACTCATTGAAGGGCAGAAAAAGGATGTTGATAAGCACGAGAAAGGTGAGAGCTCTAGATCCGGACAGAGAAACTTTCAACCTAGGAATGGAAGAAACAGATCTAAAAAACCTCCAATAAGATAGCCAAATGCTCAAAGATATCCATCATTTAATGCAAATTGTTTCAACTGCAACAAATTTGGTCATAGAGCTACTCAGTGCAGAAGTAGAGTAAATCAAAATGGTCCATCCTTCTCCGATCAATGCTTCAAATGTAATAGGTATGGTCATAGATCAAATGAATGCAGAAGTGTGAAAAAGAATAATCCCAATATTAGAAGAATTAGCAATTCCTTCAATGATTACTGCTTTGTTTGCAATGGGTTTGGACATATGGCTAATCAGTACATATCAAGAGAAAATCAGGTTTATAAGAAAGGAAATGTTGTATGCTATAACTGCAATAAATCTAGTCATATTGCAAGATTGTGTAGAAGTAAAGACAATGGAAGAAAAGGTCCGATAAACAGAAAACTGGATGAGCAGAAACAAGACAGAGGCAAAAGGAAAATTGATGTGGATGAGATACGGAGTGAAATGAACAAGATTTGGATAAAAAAAGATACAGTAAACAATGATAATGAGTCTGCACCAGAATCTGGTGCTGACAATTCCTCTGAGAATTAAGTCAGAAAACTCTGGCCTAGGGGAGCTGCATAGAGCATCAATTTCCCCTGGTCAGTGAGTGAGTGCCTGAATCTGGCATATTAATAGAGAATACTCCAAGTTAGTCCAGAACCTATGGAAGGAATTCCGGAAGGAAAGGTGTTCATACATGAGGAACTGTATAAACAATGTAACCTGACACAATTGGGGAAACACATTTATTACAAAGGCAAATTAGATAATGCAGAGCTGTAAAAGGCCACTTGATCACTCATTTGAATCACCTTGCATTCGAAGTAAACATGAAGAATAGCACTTGAGCTACAAAGTCTAGAGACTAAGGCAGAGAACGAATTCAATTGGCAAGTGATAAACCCTATCACCACGAAAGAAAAAGGTACCTCTATGTAAATCTTTGAATCTAAAATTTGTTGACATGGCTACCCCTCATGTTATTGATATTACCGAAAGGCCTCAACCTAAATTCAAGAAGCATCCTCACAAATCAATTCAAGTTGAACTGTTAGGTGCTTTTTCAAGCGTTTCGAATGGGGTGCTACATGTAGAAGACATTAGGGTTTACATTCATGCAAATATAGATGAGTTTGGAGATTCAAGGTATGTAGATTTGTTTGAAAAACAACTCATGGATGAAAATAAAGAATTTAAACCCGAATACAAGACTCTACAGGATAAACACTTTATTCAGGTTATGGAGTTTCCAACATTTGATGAGGATGAGTGTGTCTGATACGTCTTAAGTCGGATACATGATGAATTCATGTGGTTGTTAAAACCATTCAAGATTACTAGTGATGCTATCATAAATGTAACTGGTTTGAACTCAACCAGAGGAGTGCCCATGCTGAAAGCTATGAAAAACTAGACAGTAACTGGTGCTACCAGAGCTAAGTTTGACAGCATAAATGATATTATAGAGTCAGATGTCAAATTCGCCTCCATGGTGATTGGATACAAGATTTACCTCTTGAGCAGGGAAAATTTTGTTTCTAGAACAGCCATTTATGCTGCATACAAGATGATAAAAGAAAATGTTGATTATGACTTGTGTGAACTATTGCAAAACTAATTGATTGAAAATTTGAACAAGATCAAAAGAAATAAGAAGAACACCTTCAAGTATGGTACACTAATTTTATGCCTATTCTTTTACTATATGAATGAAGTACCTAGGGTAATAGGTGTACACTAGACTAAAGATGAACCGATTGCTATTCAAATTAAAAATCATCTTCGTAGCATTGGTGATTTCAATGCTCAGAAGACGGCAATATGGGATTACTTAAAAAAATTTCAGAGTATGATGCACTCAAGTGAGAGAATTCCAAATTCAATTATTGACAAATACAAAAATGAAGTATGCTTCATGGTTGATACTAACAAGTGTTTAATGGAAGCAGTGGAACCCAGAACTATTTGGATCATGCCCATGGGGTATGAAGTAGATGAAAGGATCTTGGATATGTATGCTCAACATCTGCTAAGCAAGCCCAAAGACTCAACGGTTGAAATATTTGGAACCTATGAGGAGCTGAGTTTAAAGTTGCATACTGAGATTATAGAACCTAAAACTAATAGAAGAGTAAGAAAAGAAGTTGAGCAGCTAGCCAAGAATCTTGGCCTAATAAAGAAAGCTGTGAAGAAATTTAGAGAAAGAATAGAAAAGGATGAGAAAGAAAAACAAGAAAAGAGACAAACAAGTGATCCGGTGGAACCTTCTTCCACCTCAAGAACTACTAAAAGTTCTTCTACTGCCTCTGCTCCTTCCAAATCTACAAAACTGGAAATAGAATCATCCGAAAAACATGAGAAAAGGAAGAAAACAAAAGCTTCCTGGACCTATGAAAGCATAAGAGAAGATGATGTAGATACAGACTCCGACATTGAAATCAAGGAACCAAAAGTCACTGAAACAAAAGCTGCAAAGTTAACCAAAGAAAAGTTCTTTGGAAGAAAAAGGACTAGCAAAAATAAAAAGACTGAAGAATATGAAGAATATGTTGAGAAACCCACACTCTCGCTAGAAGATGTGATAAAATTTGTCACTGTAGATGGCAATCTAAGACCCATGACTAAATTCTATGATTAATATAATGATGCAGATAAAAGGGTGTTGGAGGAAGCAATGGTCAGATATCTTAACATCTATAGCAAGGCACTAATTGAGATATCTTCTAAGCTACCACAAAGTCTGGCTGATATTCTAGAGTTGAGAAAAGAAAATGCCAAATGCAAGGACTTGGAAATCAGAGAACATGAGCTGACAACCCTGTGTCCTCAAATTTCACCTGATCAAATCAATATGATATTTAGGGAAGTCAAAAGTGACTTTGGAAGAAAAAAGAGAATGAACAAGCTCATGATGGGAGAAACAAGTGAAATTGTTGAAGAAACTCAAGAAATTCTTCTGAAAGCACTGAAAAAGCACAATTTTCCCATAGTCACAAAAGAAATTCTGAATGAAGAAAAAGAGAATATGTTTGAACAGCAATTGAATGAAGCCTCTATTCTGGAAGAAGAATAAGCAAATCAAGAGGATACAAAATTGGTGGACAAAGTAGTTGATATAGGAGATACTCCTAATCCACTGGATATGTCACAAAAAGGAAATAATGTTACTTCACAGAGTCCGCTGGATCAGATAGCTAGTGGTGAACAAACAAGAAAAAGTTCCTCTGCAGAGAACCCAGAAAAGGTTAAAGCAAAGTTAGAAGAAAGAGAAAAGAAAGATAAAATAGAAGAAGATGGTGCAAATGTTGAAGCACCTAAAGCAAAGACTTAGAAATCAGGAGATCAAAAAGTTGATTATGAATTAAGTGCAAGAGACACTGCAATTGCAGTAAAAGATTCTCTTGGAAAAGAAGTGATTGAACTTGATGAACCTAAACTACTCCAAGGCCTAGCTAATCCAGATGCCCTCTCTCCAATTCAACTAATGAAGATAGCATCATTCACCCAAGTAAATGCTAGAGAGAAGATGTTAAAGTTCCACATGGAGGAGAATGAGCTACTGGGACTTGCAACCGGAGTTTTAGAGAAATTAATACCAAACTATCAAAAGAATCAAAACTATTCCCCCTCCGATCATCTAAAGAACCTTGTAAGTTTAGTAAATTCACATTTTGAGTCCCCTTGAGAAGTCTACGGAGGTAAAAGTTCAAAAAGAATTCTTAGATAAGAAATTTTGTGAAACAAAGAACCTGATAGTAAATGATAGAAGAATATTGGGTATTAGCATAAAGAGTATTCAGAATGCCCTAAATGATGGAAGCGATATGTACAAATTTTGTCTGTCATGGACCAAAGTTAATAAGCGTATTGAGAACAAGATAAAGGAGAAAGAACAAAAGTTGTCAAATCTCTCTCAAAATTTTGATCCCCTAACAGTTTCACCCATAAGTCATGAATGTCAAGTAATCAACTTGATTGAGGAAATAAAGAAACTTGCCAAAAAGAAAAGTAACATTATGAAGAGAATGTGTGAACTCCAGGGATTAATTGCCCCTAAGTTAGAAACAATGTATAATGCTTTATCTGAAGCTCAGATTGTAGTTCAGACCAGTGTTCCATCAGATCTATCAAAGGCAAAAGCTTACTCATTTGTGTTAAATGGGCACATTTCAATTTTGGATGGAATGAAGAGTACTTGGGCTTCTGAGCTTGTGCAAATAAAAGTCAGTTTTAAAAACATCATCAAGTTCATGTGAATGGAAGTTTTGGTTACTTGTACATATGCGACAATATATACAAAAAATTTGGAGTATTTTGATTTGCGGATCCCACTCTTTGCCATTGATGTCAAAGGGGGAGTGAAGGGTAATGAAAAATGATGAGTTCAGCAAACGGGTAGAACCAAAATAAGTCAAGAGCACGAATGCATAGACAAAAGGGGAGTTGCACCAAGACACTTAGTCATTTTTCACTAAGTGTTTCCATCAATGCCAAAGGGGGAGATTGTTGGCAAGAGACACTGCATAGCATTGATAAGTGTTGTCATTGATGGCAACTAAGATTGTTCTCCACATCCGCAGTACATTATCTAATCATACTGGAAGTTAGAATGATAATCTATCTAAGTCTGGGAGTTTGAAACAAAGCATATAGTAGAGTCTGGTATTTTGGTCTGGATCTCTCCGGTGGAAAGGCATGGTATGTTGCAGATCCAAGGTTGTTGACAACATTGTAAATACACTCTTAATCTAGAATTTTGTCATCCGGTGATGAAGGAATCAAATGTTATTAGCATCTGTGTATCGGGTTCTAGTCTGACAGAGCAGACAGAAGAAGAATAGGTAAACTTTGCAGAAGATCTTATTTTCGGATGAATGGAAGTTTCTTGTTGGACAAATGGTGGCATTTAGTAGCTATGACTGACATGAGTAATGATTTGCAAGAGCAAGTTTTGGTCCACACTCCATGGTATACATAGATCTAGCCAACAGGGCTGAGCATTCTTAGGTATTCTAAGTATTGTTGAAGCCGACTGGTAGAATGATTATAGATCTTGTTGTGGATAGATATAGTGGATGAATTTGGTTGTTTAGGGTGTGGTGTGTATGCGAAGAAAGGGAATGTGCGTAGAGTAGAAATCTAAGGTGTGAATGAGAGCAAAACAGTAAGAAGAACAAAGCAAGGATGAAGTGCGTAAGATCAATCTTTGTACTCAACTGAAACTAAAATTCCTGCATAAATAGATGCTATCATCAGTTTATATCTCTATCTTTCATTTGTAATATTGTCTTAGGTAGTGAGCCTTCATTTGTGCAATGAGATTTGGGCAGTGAGCCCAAATGCATTTGCATTCCCATTTTGTATCAATACTTTAAACATGGTATTAATTTTTCTGGGTTAACCCCCATCGTGGTTTTTCCCTTAACCGGGTTTGCACATCAAAATCCTGGTGTCAAATGTGTCATTCATGTTTTCTGCTCATATGTTATTGTCTAATGCTGGAATGTATATATCATTGATTTAATCTTAAGTTGCAAAAAGGAATAACAATAGAAAAAGATCAAAAAAGGAAACAACTGATTCACCACCCCCCCTCTCAGTTGTCCGGACCTATTCCAACAAATCAACCTTAAGCTAAAGTGTGACAAGGATTCTCTCAAAAAGTTGAACTATGGACTCTAAGATTTTAGAAATACTTGGTATGGTTTTGAAAGCTTGATTTGGGCAAATTGTTAAACAACAATGTTCATACACACATGGATAAGGTTAGCAAATGATAAGAACTTGGCTAATGCAAATGAACACACACGTGCAATACACAACAACACCCTAAATTATTCAAGTAGGTGTGTCAAATCTTGTGGACTCACAAGGCTAACTTCCATCCCCACTAGTTTGATAATGGCGACATCCATTCCCTTAATACCATCTACCATGCAATTAGATAGCTAGGGAATCTATGTTCATGTACCACCATACACCCCTTACCTTGGAGGATAAAACTTACCCAAATTAAGCTCTATCTCAATACATAGAGGTACAGGTGAACACTTCTCCTCCCTAGCAGTGATGCACCACAAGATATGATGGATGAAAGGTCTTAAACTATGATGTATAATCTTCTAAGGGCGTCCCCAATATATACACAAGGTGCGTGGGGTCCAAGTTCCTGAACACTAGTCCATTCAAGGGATGCAACATAAGCGCAAGTGAATTTCACTTCACCTTGTGTCCTAAATTACCAAGGGCCCCAAGGCTGTCCCAATGACTATGTGAGTAGATTGAGGTACAACTTTCATTCTCCCCCCTTTGATATACCCCACCAGAACGTGTGGTTGAGGGTGCCCCTTTAGAGTGGGTGTGTCTCTAAAGGTAGGCCTTCGAAGGGAAAGATGATGTTAAGTTATTTTGATCTCCAAGATCGCACGAAGCATAAGGAGAGAGAATACACAACTTAACACACCTTGGGTGACAAAAGTGAATCAAGAGATGTTTTTGATCCTCAAAATCACCTAATGGTGTGAGAGGAGAGCATACACATAGACTTGGTCCACACAAATAAGATTCATTAACCCTTAGATAAAAATGATGTGTGTGTCAAAATGAATGTAGCTCAAGGATGCTTTTGATTCCCAATATCACACTAAGTGCAAAGGAAGAGCATACACACCCTAAGTCACAATCAAATCCACCAAACAAAGCAAACACAAAAGAAAACACAAAGTTTCAAATGATATTTCTTTAACATGTGAAAACCTGCAACAAACTTGTTAGTAGTTTCAAATATGATCTTTGACAAGTGTAAACAAGTTGCATAATTAGCTTAGTTCCAAAACAACCCCAAAATGTTAGCTGTAAATTGATAATCAGATAAGAGCACGGAATCAGATAAAAATAGAAAAAAAAAACTACACTATATTTATTCCTCTTAACAAAGGCATGCCAACATATGACAAAAGCATAGATTTGTGAGACAAAAGTTTGGATCTAGATGGCAAAGGCACTAATTTATGAAGCAAGGGTGCTAAACTGTGAAGAAAGGGCGATACAATGTGAAGCAAGGGTGCTAAACTATGAAACAAGGGTGTTAAATTGTGAAGCAAGGGTGCTAAACTATGCAACAAGGGTGCTAAACTATGCAGTAATGGTGCTGATCCATGACAGAGGTCAAAATCAACTAAAAACAATGTCAAAAACCCTACAAAACATAATGTTAGGCCAAAAATAGACTAGATATGAACACTAGAAGTGAAAATACATCAAACCTAGTAAGTAAAATTAGGAAATAAGGCCCTAGAAACAAAGGTGCTAATCTATCTTGCAAGTTGTTGATCTGTGAGGCAAGGGCACCCCTCTATGAGGCAAGGGCACTGATCTAGGAAACAAGGGTGCGGGGTCATCAAATGAAGGTGCAGAGTCATAAAACAAAGCCACAAATCTGGGACATGGGTGTGGATCGACAGTCAAAGGTGTGGATCTGTAACCTAATGAAATTCCTTCCCAAAAAGGAATCAAATCAAGGACATGGGTATAACAAGCATGCCATAAATGTGTATGCAGAAACATGGAAATCAAATAAAGGAACAATACATCAAAGAACTTATTTCATATCTAAGACATCGAGCTTCTAGTGATATTTTGATAGAAATTCGTAATATGTTGGTTGCTCAAACTAGCAACATAACCTTAGATAAAGATAGTGGATGATAATGATAATGGGAGATCTAAGATGATTTTGATAGCATAAGCTTATAGAATAAGGTGTGTTATTGATAATGGCTTAGTTGAGGCTTGATTTATAGAGGTCGGATATGATGAATGAAAGGCTAGGATTAACAGATTCTAGATCAATAGCTAGAATTGGTTGAGAGCACATTAGGGCAAGGATAAGGATTTCTAGGGCAACAAAGGAATCTTCTAGGGCTTATCCTTATGTGAATGGTCAAGATTGAGAGATGTAGTATGAGATGGATGGTTGTGATGAACACTTAGTTTGACTTTTGGGACACTTATTTATTGATCGTGGCAAGTGGATGAGGATGAAGACAAGCTAGTCATGTGACTCTCAATAATTAAATTAAATAATAAAACATTTTAATTAATTATTGGAGAGGGGGTGATGGGAGGATAAATAAATTAAATAAATAAGATTTATTCAATTAATTTTGGCTAAAAGGGAGAAATGGATTAAATAAATAAATAAAATTTATTTATTTAATTTGGGTGATGGAGGAAATGGATTAATTAAATTTATTAATTCATTTGGGAAAGGGACATGGTAAATGGGACTCTTTGGACAAAAGTATCGTAAAGTGTCACAAGGTGGTGTCGACAAGGTGATGAAAGTGACATGGTCAATTTTAGGTGTCTACATTTTTCTCCTCTTTGAGATGATGTTGCGACTAAGAGAAGTAACATCATTTCAAAGAAGATAAAGTATGGATGATGGTAAAAGGATGGAAAAGGATGCCCCAGCTATCAAGAAATGTCTATATTTTCCAATTTGAATGGAAAGATACCAATACATGGCAATGAAAACTTCATGTTTGTAATCTTCTTAGCATACAAAGCATTTTAAAAGAGCTAATTATAGAACCAACCTCTATTCTTGAAGCATTTTGAATATCCATTTTTTTGTAATGTAGGGCATGGATTGTAGCTACACTATAGACCTTGTTTCATTATAGTTATTGTAAATAATGCATGCATTGTAAGCTTACATGATGAATTATTTTAATGAAAGTTTGCCTTATTTGTACAAATGACGGGCCTCCATATTCATAAGGAATTTTCTATATAATATTTGTTGAATACACAAGAAAACTAAGAGGGGGTGAATCAGTTGTATCAAAACTTTAAGCCCTCACAAACATTTAGATCCATATTAACCTTTAAACATGTTATGACAATTAAGCATGAAAAGCAAATAACTAAGACTGAATCATAACAACACCACACACAAGAGAACACCAGATTTTACGTGGAAAACACTAAAAGGGAAAAACCAAAGTGAGGATGAGCTCACAATATAATGTAGCATCAATACTGAATTACAAAAGGCTCACTGTCAAAGGGCTCACTACCCAGGGCTCACTTCACAAAAGAAAGAATGCTCACTACAGGTGGACTCACTGTCCAAGTGAACTCACTGCCCACTGAGAAAGAAAGATAGAAGAGAAGAGTGGCTTACTACCAGGATTTGAATTGATATAATTGCATCTACCCTATGCATGGAGTTTAGTTCCAATGAATCTCAATATACACCACAACACAGACAACATCTTCACGACAACACTAAAAATAGTAGACACCTTCTGCTCACTGCATCCAGTAGCCTAACACATGAAAGCTCTCACTACACTGATCAAATTCACATCACAAACATGATATCCTTCACGTATACATACATCCATGACTCCTTGACACTTATTTATACCATCATTACCCTTGAAAACATTCTCCAAGGTCGGTAACACAATTTAACCCATAAAATTCAAATTAGGTCTGGACCTAAACTTGCCCGTGAAGGAAAGAAATGAAGTCAGACCATGCCACATCTTAGCATGGACCTAAAACTACTCTTACATGTTATTCCATGCTTCCTCAATCAACAAAGCATAACTGAAATTAGTGCAAACAACCAAGTCATCCAAACTTGAGTTAACACTATGATCTTTTAAGCACATGCTTCATCAACATCAAATGATGACATGCAGATCATGCACCAGGCATGAACATGATCTAGAAACATCCACAAGAACCTGAAAACCAACAAATTCCTTTACAACATCTTTCACCTTAAGAAACTTCACACCAAAGGACTTAACTAACTATATCATACTTTGTCATCATCTGTAACTTAAGAAATGTACTTGCAGAGCACCAAGCCATGAACCACTTGAACTGAAGAAAGATATGGACCTTATAATAATAAATCCAGAACCACAACACCTAAAACCACTCTGCTGAGAAATACGGAGCAAAACAATTTCTTCCAGACACACTACAAGCACTAGCAAACACTGTTCTCAAACTAGTGAACACAACTTTCACTGCACCAGAGCACCAAATTCTGGATTTAGCATCTTCTAAACCACATATCTAAACCGTACACTCAGATATTTAATTAGAAAGAAATGCGAAGAAAAACTCGATCACAACTCTGTTGAGCCAAAACATATCTTCAACACATTGTTTCCTTTATTAATCAAATTTTCTCAAAAGCACTTGGAAATCAAACAATAGAAGCATATTCTCAACCTCTTCAGCACCTCTACAAAACAATCAAATCACTTTAACACAACCACTCAATAAAATAACAACAACCTCATAAGAAGACACAGTTGACACCAATGACAACACAAGCTTGTTGGCATCAATGACAACACCGATTAGCACATACTTGCAACAATATTAAGTTCTTGGAGACTATATAATATTAAATGTTTTTTATAATTATTAAAATTACATTATATTTACATTATATAAAATAATATATTAATAATTATTATACAATTATCCCCCTTAATGCGGGTGGCGATGTTGACATCCAAAAAAGGAGAAGGGAGACTAGGTGGAATCCCCTGGCAGAGGGATGGGCAAAATTGAATTTTGATGGTACGTCAAAAGGAAACCCATGTAGCTTGGGAGAAAGATGTTTGGTTAGAGATGGGCAAGGCAATTTTCTTGGGAAGGCAGCGAAAGAAGTTAGTGCAAGGGACCAACAATGAGGCAGAGTTCCAAGCGCTTATCCTTGGTCTCAATCTATGCTGATGCCAGGGAGTTATAAGGGTAGAGGTGGAAGGGGACTCAATGCTAGTTATAAATGCCTTGTGAACCAAGACTATGGCAAATTGGAAGTTGAAAATATTGTTGAATGAGGCACTTGGTTTATTGGAAGGATTCAAACATGTAGTGTTTAATCATATGCTAAGGGAGGGAAACATGGAAGCTGACGAGCTAGCAAACCAAGCTATCATTGCATTGAATGATCTGATGTGGGAGGTGAATAATAATGATGGAACTAATGCATTCTTTTGTCAGGTTGTCCAATCCAACTAGGGCGAGGAGGCTAGCGGAGCATGCAAAGAGTGCTAAAATAATGAGAGAAAAATGAAGGAAGCATTCCATTTTCACAGTGGCAGTTTGCATGAGAGACAGCGGTAGTAATGGAAACCCCAATCTGGCTTGTTTACTAGAAGCGACAAATGTCATTCCTTTGCCAAGTAACAGATAAGAGGTTGGGTGTAGTGTTTAAGCCGAAGAGTGGAATAGTACTCTTTGCCATTGAATGGGTATTGGGTGAAGACTTCATGAGAAACTATAACTGTTATAGGGTGAATACAGATCCTTCCTCCATGTTTTTAGTAATAATGCTAGACCTGAATGAAGAGAAATCTACTATAAAGAAGATGATGGAGGAATTTGTGGAACTAGATTTCAGAGGTGGATGACAGGAGGTGGTGGGAGTGGCGAGATATGGAATTGGCGTGCCGCTGCCTGAAGACTTTCGCAGAATCAATTATGTAGGGGATGCAGTGAATTGGTGGCCATTTGTCACAGAAGTTGGGGAGGACAAAATAGTTGGACATCAGTGCAAAGCAGTGAGGGGACTGGCCTTTCTGGAGAAACTTGCAGGATTGGAGGTGGAGTATGATTGGATGAATGAGATGCTAGAACAATACTATGTAGAGGACGAGAATACATGAGGTGGAGCTACCAATGTCTATTACCTTTCTATTATTTCTTGCATATAAAGTATGGAATAGATGTAAGAGTAGATAGAAAAGTAGAATAGAAGCATGTAATAGGTGGTAGGGATAGGAAGATCTATAGGGATTTTGCTAAATCCCTGTTTATTTTGTTCTTATGACGTAATGTTGAACTCTTAATGTTTTGTTAAATAAGTTAAAAGTATAATACAAAGGGAGCTAACCCCATGTTAGCAGTTTACCAAGCAAAAAAAAATTATTATATAATTATATTATATTTAAATTATTAATATTAAATAGTATTAATTTATATTATTAAATTAATTAAATATTAATTTATAATTAAATTATTAATATTTTATAAAATTAATTATATAAATTAATTTTATAAATTATTAATGAATATATAATATATTATATTGTTAATTAAATAAAAAATAATAGTTTTATATTTATTTTTTAACATATAATGAAAATAAATGTTTTTAGCGCAATTTATTTAGGACAAATAATTATACAATGAATATATAAGTTTAGAATTTAGAGTTGGAATCAATAATAGATAATGTAATAATACATTAATAAAAGTGGATGTAAAATAAATAAAATAATGTATTTAGATTAAATTTCAATCATGAAATATACAGTTAAAGATGTTAGGAATTTTATTCACTAATATTTTAAAAATTACGGTCTAATCTAGATAAATTCCTTAGTATTTGTAAACTTCTTGTGTGTTTCTCTAGTTTATATTCATGTTTACAATGTAGAATTAAATTTAGACCTATAGAGATGAACTAATAAGGAATTGGTGAATGTATCAGATGTGCTACACCTCATTGTACCTATGTATGAAGTGAGGTTGTGACCATTGTCAATATTTGGGAACTTCCTATGAAAGGATTTATTCTCCTCTAAGCAAGACCTTATATGGCCTAATTTAAAAAACTTTGAATAATGATTGAAGACACCATGCAAGCATGCAATATGTTAGAATAATGATTCAAGGTGATGAATGCTCTCATGATTGTCCTAGATAATCTAAATGAGTATGGATTAGTCCTCAAATATGGCATCCTAGCATGCAATTTCAAATAAGTTGCACTTTAGTTGGCTCGTAATGGCTAGTAAGGGAGGGAGGAAAAATGAACCCATATTAAGAAAATTGAATTTTAAATTTTGGAGGTTAGATCTGTGCACTTGGAAATGGCTTGGGTTAATTTTGCACCATAAATTTGAACTAGGGTGGAAAATCTAGCTAGATGTAGAGACATATATGGATCTTATAGATAAGTGATGATGGGAACATGTTAAGATAAGGTTACTTGCCAACTTCCACACAAAATATGCTACATTGTACACCGGTTAATGCATAAGAACAACCTAATTGTTGTGGGCCCAAAACATAGGGAAAAGGAATGAGTATACAATTTTCACCATTACATAACTATATCCCTTGTTAAAGGCATAATTGATAGAAAGGAGGAGATATCTATGGTGTCTTGGAAGAAACCTTTGGAAGGGTTAATCAAGCTAAACCTTGATGGTTTTTTGAGGGGGAATCTAGGCCTATATGGTACTATCTATTCCTCTTGAAGCATGGAAAAGGTGTGTACACATTCTAGAAGTTATATTTTTCTAATCCCTATCACCTAACAATGGTAGATCTACTACCTTAATAAGAACATGATGCAATATCCCCTAGAAATGCTTACCTAAGATCTCTCTAATCTTGTAAATCTTGTAGCATTCTTCTACAAGCCACCAACTCAAGAGTCCTTCTTCTAAGCCCTAATGATTACCCCTAGCTCTAAAATCTTCTTTCATAGGGCCCCTCTAAACCCATTATCCAAAATGGTAAGGTGACATTATTGGCCACATCCAACCTATCATCAACAAGAACCACTATACTGCCATCCACATAGGAGGTCAAGTCCTTACAATAACTTTCTAAAACACAAAGTTGATTTTGCAATAACAAGAAGAAGTAGCTAAATGGTTAAGAAACAAAAGTTATAAATCCAATAGGAGGTTGATGTAGTTCATGGCCATCAAGCTTTCCTTATCCATTGAGAAGGTCCTAGCTATCAAGAATTGGCTCCCAAATCATAATGACATCTTCTTCATTTGAAGTTGCAGAATCAAGTTTTTGTTTTAGAAAGTTTTTTTAGGGCCCTGATGTCTTATGTGGATGGGGTTATATTGGTTCTTATTGATGATAGGTTGGGTGTGACTAGTAATGTCAACTTGCCAATTTGGACAAGGGGTTTAGAGGGCCCTATGAAAGAAAATTTTAGAGATGGGGTAGTTATTAGGGACCAATGAAAGAAGATTTTAGAGCTGGGGTGATTATCAAGACTTAGATCTGATTGGTGGCTTGTGGAAGAATAGTGCAAGATCTATAAGAGTGGA
The DNA here is from genome assembly GCA_027924645.1 of Cunninghamia lanceolata. Taxonomy (NCBI): domain Eukaryota; kingdom Viridiplantae; phylum Streptophyta; class Pinopsida; order Cupressales; family Cupressaceae; genus Cunninghamia; species Cunninghamia lanceolata. The sequence goes on from BSBN01001019.1 coordinate 3,593,154, forward strand.
GAGCTCATGGGTGAATATTAAACTAGAAGAAATTGCATCATGTTTTATGTTGAGGTATTAGATTTTTCATTGTTGGGTGATAGGGGGTTAGCAAAATCTAACTTCTAGAATGTGTATAGACCTTATTCATGCTTCAAGAGGAATCTAGAACCATATAGGATTGGATTCCCCCTCAAAGAACCATCAATGTTTATCTTGATTAAAACCTTTCCAAAGGTTTCTTCCTAGCCACCATAGATATATCATTCTTTCAAATTGATTATGCCTTTAACAAGGGATATAGTTATGTAATAGTGAAAATTGCATACCAATTCCTTTTTTCCCTTATGTTTTAGGCCCATAATGATTAGGTTTTCCTTATGCATTGAATATTATGCAACATAGCATATTTTGTGTGGAAGTTGTCAAGTAACCTTATGTTAGCATGTCCATCATCACTTATCCCTAAGATCCATATCTAATTTTGCATCTAGCTACTTTCCACCCTAGTTCAAACTTGTCTTGATTTGCATCTTATGTTGTCGATTTAAAGACATATTGACATTATGAACTTATAACTAATTGTGTTTCAAATGTATTGCAATGACTTAACCACACCATATCTATTTTTGCATTTAGCTAGTTATCCCTAATTTCCATATCTAGTTTTGCATCTAGCTACTTATCCCTAAGATCCATATCTATTGAGGCATTTATTTGGACAAGACCCTAATTTTTAAAATACTATGAAATAAATTCCTAACATCTTTAAGAGTGTATTTCATCATTAAAATTTATCTAAATATTTTATTCTATTTATTTTGATTCCACGTTTATTAGTGTATAATTATATTATCTATTATTAATTCCAACTCTAAATTCTAAACATTTATTTATTATTTAATTATTTGTCCTAAATAAATTGTAGTGAAAATATTTATTTTCATTATAAATTAATAAATAATTATAAAATATTAATAATATAATATATTTATTAATAACTAGTAATTTACGGGGGTCGGTAGGGTGGGTGCCTTACCACCCTAGTGGTGGTGGTAAGGCTAATTTTCTCGATGGCAAAGGGTGCTTGAGGGAATGGACAACTGGTGACAGCTTGGCACTTCAATTCGACAGTTGTTTTCATCATGGGTAGGGCATTGCTGATGGGAAGTCTCACACTTCTTTCCAAAGTCTTCCTTCGAGAAGGCAATCTTAATAATAACGCAAAAAACATAATTTTCATTTCCATTTTAATACCTCTTCACGGCAACAATAGTGATAGCCTCTATTTCAATGTTGTCAAGGTTCACAATAATTTTCTCTACAGAGGCGGTTGTGTGCGAGGGAATGGATACACCAATGAGGTTGGTGAGCCGCAAGAGGCAAATGGCCTTCCTGGGTCAAATTACGAAGCTCTGACTTTGGCATATTTTCAGAAGGGATGACCCGCTTACAGTAGGAGCGGTCCAAATGGTGCTGGGAAGGAAATATTTGTCTGACAGCGAAAGATATAGAGTGGACTCTGACATCCCCTCTAGGTTTGTGGCTATGTTAGTCGAATTGGACACTCTGAAAGTGGAGATAGAGACAATAGTCAGGAGGCTTTTTATTCCAAAACTGTTAGGGGATTTAGGTATTATCCTTCAAGCAGCATCTCCGGGAGTTGGAGCACCTAGGCCGTGGGATATAGAATAGTGGTCAGATCCTGGAGAGGTCGTGAAGCTCTACCCTTTCCTCTTAGACATGAAGGGCCTTGAATTGTTAGTACTGAAGGAGAAGGCCTTGGCCGCAGTAGGGTTCCTAAAGCGCATGCTAGAGGTGACAGTGGAGAATGGCTTTCAGTGGGTCGCAGAGTTTAATCAACTTCTGATTGATTATGACAAGAACTAAGAGTCTCTCAGTCTGATGACACTCTGGTCTGGTTAGTTGGATGTCTGGTTCTATTTCACATGCTTAGTCTATGGCTTTATTTTGTATGTATAAGCCTTTAGTTAAGTTTGATAGGTAGAGGCCTTGGTGGCCATTTTCATAGTAAAGCATATGTAATCACTTGTCAGTGATGTATACTCTACAACTACCATGAATAGGAAGGCAACCTATGATTATGTAATCTTTTTTCCAGGTATAATACAAATTCTCTTATTATGAAGCAAAAAAAAACTAGTAATTTACATAATAAAATATTATTAATGTAATTATTAATAATTTATAAATCAAATATAAATTAAATAATATCAATCCTTAATTAATAATTTAACTATAATATAATTATATAATAATTATTATTATTTTTGATTCGCAAGAGGTTAGTTTCGTATTAGTGTGGGAAATTAGCCTGGCCCACACCAGGTGAGACCACATAGGGGGGATCTCGTCCCCATGGATTCAAAATTACATTTGATTAGATCATCCCTTGACATACAAACCCATGCAAATTTCTTGCCTACTTGGATCTGTCACTACAATCAAAAACCAAATCTCCCTAAGATAAAAGGCTACAAATAACAAACTGCCAAACACAAACCGCACACAGGGCTTTGTGCAACCATCCAAGAGCGGCCAGGTAATGTAAAGTCCTGGCAATAGTTGCTTACTAAGTATTGACACCAGAATTACCTTGAGAGAGCAATTTGTTTCTGACCTTAATTAGCTTGAGGATAATATTCTCCTTTTTGTGATTTAAGCTGATCAACTTCCCCCCCAATCATTTGTTTCTCTGGGGCTGAAATGGTGGAAGACCGAAGCTATGATTCATTGCAGCCAACCTTTCTTTGACTGTTGATCCACTTCTTTTTCCTTATTGTTTTCCAATTATCTTCCCCATCCCCTTCAATACGATCTTTTAGTGCTTGTAAAGGTGCTTGAGAGGGGATTTTTAGCCACTATGATATGTGTATCCTCCATTGCAACAGTAAATTTTGTGCATTGTTTGACTGATGGTGCAGCAACACTACCCACATCACAAACAGGGTCACAAGATTCGATCATAGTAGGTAATTTTGGATCAGATTTAGAAGCTGGAGAAAGCTCAGGAAACTTCTCTTCATTCATTGTGCCGATATTATTTTTTGGTGAGCCATAGCTTTTGGATGAGTTTGAGACATAATAGTGCTTGGGGGAGACATCTTTCCACCAGGATGCCTCACATTTTGCTTGAGTTTTCACCTTCGGGCAATCTGCTGCAATGTGACCAACTTTATAACATCTTCTGCATCTGAAAATTAATCCTTCGTAGTCTAAAGTTTGCAACCAGCTATTACCATTTGCATTCAAGATGATTTCTGCTGGGAGGGCTTTGGAGGTGTCCACCTCAAACAAAATCCTCGCAAAGGTTGTGTGCATGATTTTTTTTGAATTTGCATTTGTGCTTATGAAATTACCAAAAGAATTACCAATAACTGCAAAGCATGACTCAAACCAATAGTGCAGGGGAAGATTTGGGAGTCGCACCCAAATCGGCATAACAACAAGTGATTTGGTGGTCAGATCAAAGTTTGGATGCCATGATTTTAGAAGTAGTGTGCTTTCACCCCATAACCATGTGTGATTGAGAATGACATTTTTTTCATGCTTGCTATCAAAAACCATTGTGAAAAAACCTTTTGCACTGGGATAGATTTCCAAGTTTTTTCTATTAGGGGACCCCATGATTTTGAAATCCATTCATGTAAAACAAGGAGATTGGGCCAATAGTGGCTAAACCTACCAATCAGCCCATTCTCAAAAAAAAAAATCTTCATTTTCACGCATTTCCTTTAGTAAAATGGTGCTAAAATTCACTTCCAAAGGTTTGTCTAAGCATTGAACCAACCTCCTAACGGTTATACCTAAATTTCGAGTCTTTGAAGAGACCCTAAGTGAACCAGACCTAGATCTGGGATTTTCCAAAGGATCGCTCTCCATAGAGGTATTCGCAAGTTGAACATCCTTGCTCTACTTAACCACCTCTGCAAAGGTGGGCATAGTTGTGGGTTTGTCTCCCGAGGGGAAGGACTTGGAAGATCGTGGAGAAAAGCCTGCCGTGTGAGGGTCGTTTCCATACCCAGCCCGTATGCCAGAGTTAACAGAGGAAGGCGCAATAGGGATTGAACCCTGACCGTCAATATCATGCTCAGAAGCTCCAATATTGCACCCATTAGCCAAGGAAAATGGAACAGATGTATCTCCAATGCCCTGAGTATCACCATCGGTCCCAGAAATCCTCGCCTCACCAGTTTGTGTTGACTTTCTCCCCCCAACAAATAGGCCCCCTTGAATACATGGATCAGGCCTCCATCTGACCTCCATGGCAGACGATGGAGCAGGAGCCTTCGTGCACTTTGAACCGCCATTTGCAGATCCCACAATGGTGCTGCCTCCATTGTTATCTCTGGGCCAACATTGCTCCTCCAGGCATGCAAAAGCATTGGAAACCCTAAGATCGGCAACATTCGGCAACGAGCTCATTTTTTCCGCAAAAATCCTAATTATATAATAATTATTAATGTATATTATATTGTATAATTTAATTATGATATACAAGTTTTAATAATTATAAAACATTTAATATTAAATATTTTGGAAGTTACTACTATATAAGGTGAATTTTTAACCACCTTGTTAGAAATGGAAATAGATCTTTTTATAGTCTACATGTGACTACCTCATACTCCCAATATGCAAAAGGCACCTAACTGTGCTTCTAATATGAGGCATACATACCCTACCTATATAGGATTTAAACTTGTTTGAAGAGAAGAAGATAACAAAGACTAATTATTTAATCAAATTCATAATAGAAAATTCAAAATCAACCAAGAAATAAGGGACAGTCTGACTTGAAGTTGCTGCCTGCTTAGTGGGAATTATATGTTAGGGACACAGTACTGCTCTTGAATCCCATAGTCTGCTTGATGTGGTGGACTTTATTAAAAACTTCGATTTCATTTCATTGTATACAACTTAAAACTAGAATTCTTCTGAATACGGGGCCCGTCATTTGTACAAACGAGACAGAGTTTCGTTAAAATTGTACGTCAGGAAACTTATAATGCTTGCACGATTTGCAATAACTATAACGCCAGTGGGAATGGTGGACATCCAGCAATTACAACTAAAAAATCTCCGTATGATTCATTATGGCCAACGCATACAGTATTCGTATATTAGTCTGAATTCATTAATGAGGTTTATATTCAGTGTTTGTACGCCCTTCTGCTCATGTTTCCCGCTGTGTTCACAATGCTGACATTTTTTCTAAAAGCTTGCAGAGACGGACAGACAGAAAAGAGAATGAGCTCAGTATCTCCGTAGATCAGTATTTGATGGCATGTCAGCTGTTCGTGGCTGGGCGGGTTTCATGGCCCAATAATTTTCCTCAATATTTTAATATCTATTATGACTTCATTTTTTCTATTATTCTAGGGATGCGTAACTCCACCTTCACCTTGTTTACTAAAGTCATAAAGATAAAAAAAAAATGCATTCAAACCCATTCCTCAAAAGGACATATTTTTAGAAAACTTTTAACAGGACAATGAGTAGTTGATTTGCTGCTTAAAAAATTCCTTAGATAAATGTCTTATTTCCCTTGAGATGGGATTCAAATTCCACCTAGGAGCTCTCCACTTAAGCAATAGAGCTCTCTTTAAAGTCGCGTGGCATGGGACATTATTATTGATTTATGATGATTTTGAACTCATTTTATACTTAGTTGTCTTTGATGATACTAAAAAAATCTTATATACATGGGTGAATACAATGTAATAGGGTAGAAAATGGTTAAAAATGGAATTTTTTATCTTCAAAATTAGAGTTTATTGTAAAGATTTGAAGCATTTCTACATAGAATATTAACATAGTGTAAAATATGAAATGTAGGATTTTGTTGTTGTATATATATTTGAAGCAGATTAAAAAGAAGAACAATACAGAAATGTAAACTCAGAAGTACAAAACATAATAACAAAATACGAACAGAGGAAAAATACGAGTTTTAATGTGGTTCACCATAAAAGGCTACATCCACAGAAATAGGGGAATCTCCGTATTAAATTCTCTGTATACTCTGTTACAAAACATCAGCAGCAGTATGATATATTCTATTCTATTACATAGTTCGTATATGATAAGAAGTCTCCAAGAGAAAGAATGTGAAAAGACAAGTAAATGACTCCAATGAGAGAAGTTGAATAGTTGGCAACAGTTGGACTTCATATTCCAACAATCTCCCACTTGAAGTTCAATCACCGCTGCAAGAAAAGTGGTCAGAGATATCCCCCACTTCAGGCTTATTGTCACATCTTGACAATGCCGAGAGATGTCCTACAGAACTTGAACTTCTCCCTTGGAACTATCTTCGTTAATACATTTGCCGGATTCACCTTTGTATCAATTTTCTCCACTTTCAGTTTGCCCTCTTCAAGTACATTCCAGATGAAGTGGTAATGCAATTCAATATGCTTGGTCCGATTATGAAAGGTGGAGTTCTTTGCCAAATGAATAGCGTTGTTGCTATCACAAAAAAGAGTGAAAACATGTTGTTTGAATCCCAACTCACCCAACAGTTGTTGCAACCAAATCATCTCCTTCGCACCTTCAGTGACAAAAATATATTCAGCCTCAGTAGTGGAGAGTGCAACCACCTGTTGCAACCTTGAAACCCAACTGATCGCTGCCCTGGTAATGTGAAAGCATATACTGTTGTGGACCTTCACTTGTCCAAATCTCCAGCCATATCAGAATCAACATAACCTCGCAATTGTACATCTCTCCCTCCAAAATACAAAACATAATCTGAAGTGCCTTTTAAATACCCTAATATCCACTTCACCACTTCCCAATGAGTTTTACTCGGATTACTCATGAATCTTCTTGTAGTTACTCCCACTGCATGGGAAATATCCGGTTGTGTACAAACCATGGCATACATGAGACTGCCAATAGCTAATGAATAAGGAATACCTTTCATATTTTCTTGCTCTTGAGGTGTTTTAGTACACATTTTAGATGACAAACAAAAATGATCAGCACGAGAAGTACTCACCGGCTTAGCATCCTTCATGTGAAATCTATCCAAGACTTTGTCAACATACTTTGCTTGTGACAATCTGATTTCTCTCTTACTTCTATCTTAGATTATGGTCATACCAAGTATCCTCTTTGCAACCCCTAAATCCTTCATTGCAAACTTTCAAGCTAACTGTTGTTTCAAATCATGAACAACTCTCATGCTAGTGCGAGTAACTAGCATATCATCAACATAAAGCAACAATAAAACAAACTCACCATTATTTAATACCTTGTAGTAAACACACTGATCAGATTCATAGATTTTGAAATGTTGCTCAGCCATGAAAGAGTCAAACTTCAAATACCATTGCCATGGGGCTTGTTTGAGCCCATACAAACTTCTCCTCAATCGACAATAAAAATCCTCTTGACCTTGTTGCTGAAAACCTTCAGGATGATGCATATACAACTCTTCATCAATGTTGCCATGAAGAAGCGTGGTCTTCACATCTAATTATTCTAGCTCAAGATCATATACCGTTGCCAATCCCAAAACCGCTCTAATAGTGGTCATCTTCACAACCGATGAGAATATTTCCTTGAAATTGATACCTTTTTGTTGATCATATACCTTCACCACCAATCTGTCCTGATAACATTTCTTACCTCCTTCCTCTTTCAACCTGTACACCCATTGATTCTTCAATGCTCTTCAATTGGGTGGAAGCTTGACCAAATCCGATGTATGATTGGCCATGAGTGAATGCATTTCATCTTGCATTGCCTCGAACCATTTCTCACTATTGAAATCATTGCAAGCTTCTTTAAAAGTAGCTGGCTCCACTAAATCAAAAAGTGATAATTCATAATCCTCAAACTTTGTTGGAGGTCGGTGCTCTCGGTAGACTCCACAGTTGAGATACTTGTTCCCTCAAAATACCATGTTCTAGCACACTGTCCTGTTCAAGATTTGTCAAATTCCTTGGTGCCAAACTTGGCACAGTCACATTTGAAGTGCCTTGTCTTTGCATTGTGGGCATATTAGAAATTTATTGTTGTGCCAAATGTGATTATGAGACTGTCCATACAATCCCTGCATATAATGCTTGATGGCTGCATTGCCTTTTCAAAGGACTGTGAGGGGTTCAAAATAGGCAGTGAAGGGAATTGTAAATGTTGTTTTGAATTTTCCAAAGGATAATCTGAAACCTACATAGAAGTATAAACATGTTGTGTAGAAAAAGATGTTCCCACAGACTGTGGGTTAAAAGACTTTGTAGATGGCATTTCCAGAGACTAAGGTGAAATGTGTAAAGGCAGCGTAATAGTTTGCAAAGGCAGCCTAACAGTTTGCATAGGCAATGATAAACTTGAAGTTAATAAAGGCTGTGGGAGGCAGCATAAGAGTTTGGAAAGAGGGTGCAACATTTAAATGTTGTGATAAACTTTGAAAAGGCATCACTAAAGTTTCAAAGGGGTGTGTAACATGTGTGATGGGCTATGTATCAGTCAGGTCCAAGTTTCCATAGACCGCTTGCTAGAATCGCCTTTTGTAAACTATGTATGATCATAAAGAGGCCACAATCTAAAACCTTTAGTAGACTGCATAACATTTGGAGACACTCCCTATGCTAAACAAGGTGGTTGTAATGAACATGAAATAGGTGGCAGAGAAGATGAATCCTGAGGCAGAGCAGTGGAGTTTTAAACATATCACTTCCACTTTCAAACACATTAACAGGCACATGTTCTTTGTCTTGTGTCTAGTTTTTGTAAACCTAGAAAAACCTTTTCATTGAATACAACATCGTGACTACGCACTACCTATTAGGCAATCGGATCCCACAACCGATAGCCATTCTCCTCCTCTCCATAGCCAATAAAAATGCATCTTTTTGATTTGGCATCCAGTTTTGTTAGCTTTTCTTTAAGAATGTGAGCAGAAGCCTCGCAGCCGAAGACCTGCAAATGATTGTAAGAAATCCTTCTTCCCAACCATCTCTCCTCCGGAATGTCAAGATCCAATCGAGATGAAGGACCTTGATTGATCAAGTACACCATTGTATTCACTACCTCTGCCCAAAATTCCTTGCCTAATCCTACATTAGAGAGCATACTCCTAGTTCTCTCCAAGATTGTTCGATTCAACCTCTTAGCTGCACCATTTTCTTGAGGGGTGAATGGAACAATCTTAATATGATAGATGCCATTATCTACACAAAAATTGTCAACTCCAAAGAACAAAACTCTCCAAGCCATTATTTGTTTTCAAACACTTTATTTTATGCCCTATTTGATTCTCAACAATGGCTTTGAAAACTTTAAATTTGCTAAATACTGTTGATTTTCTATTTAGCATATAAACCCAAACTTTGTGAGTGTAATCATCAAGAAAAGTAACAAAATAATTTGCCCCTCCAATGGAGGTTATGTCTGTAGGACCAAACACGTCCGAGTGCACAAGCTCTAAGGGCCTTGTCTTCTTGTCATGTTCAGTTTTAGAGAAGCTAATTTGCCTTTGGTTGCCATAGATACAATGCTTACACAACTCTAAATTAGGAGATTGCAAACCTAGAATTTGATCCCTTTTGAGCTCAAAACTTCAAGTCCTTGCTTGCTCATATGCCCTATCCTCTTATGCCAAAGCTCTGCACCGTTGTCTACAACTGCCATTGCAGCTCCCACTTTAGCATGACACTCTAGCACATAAAAGTGCCTGATTTGTTGCCTCTTGCAATGACTAGAGCTCCTTTGGTCACCTTCCAAGTGTTTGAAGAAAAGGTGATGGTACACCCTCGAGCATCAAGTTGTCCCGTTGAAGAAAAGGTGATGGTACATCCCACAACAACCACTTGTTTCCATTCTTTAATCTCAACATCACATCACCTTTTCCAATGATATCACATGGCTCATTGTCACCAAGGTAGACTCTCCCAAGTTTACCTTCTTCATAGTTTTGAAAGGCTTCCTAGCATGAGGTTGCATGAAAAGAAGCACTGGAATCTAATACCCACGAATCAGCTGTAATTTCACTTGTTGTCAAGACTAAAGCCCCTCCATCCTCTACATATGTAGTGTTAACCTCATTGTCTTTTAGCTGATTTTGTGCCTTCTTATATGACCAACAATTCTTCTTAGTATGGCCTTCTTTGCCACAAAACCAACAACCTCCATTTCTGCCTCTATCTTGTTGTCTACCTCTATTGCCAAAAACCAAGGCATCATTGGCAGTGATTCCTTGATTTTTCCTTCGCATATCTTCACTAAGAAGAGTTCTAGTAACGTCATCGAATTTGAGTTTGGATTTGCCAGATACGGAGGTGTTGATCACCATCACTACACTTTTGGACAGCTATTTGGAAGAGAACACAATAACAAAATAGCTTTGATTTCATCATCCAAATCAATGTTACTGAAATCAATTAGTTGATTAAGAGTGTTGAATTTGTTTAAATGATTAGACGTGATCCCTCCTTTCATTTTCAGATTGTACAGCTTCTTCATGAGGTAAACTTTATTCGAAGCTGAAGCCATTTCATACATATCGTTGAGTTTTTCCCACAATGCCTTTGAGGTCTTTTTGGTTGTAATGTTGAAGAGGACATTGCTGGATAGTGACAATAGAATTGTAGCTCTTGCTTTCTTGTCCAATCTCTCCCACTCTTTATCATCCATCTTGGATGGTTTCTTGGCTTTTCCTTCCAGCACAAGTGAGAGATCACCTCTAATCAATAGCGACTTCATCTGCACCTTCCATAACCCAAAATTTTGCCTAGAAAATTTTTCTATCTTCCATTTATCTACTTCCTCCATATTAGCTGGAAATTATCACAATTTCTAAATTTGCTCCTTCATCGAGCTCTGATACCAATTGTATCTATATATATATATATATATGAAGGAAATTAAAAAGAAGAAAAATACAAAAATGTAAAATTAGAAGTACAAAACAGAATAACAAAACACGAATAGAGGACAAACACGAGTTTTAATGTGGTTCACCATAAAAGGCTACATCGACATAAGTAGGGGAATCTCTATATAAAATTCTCTATATACTCTGTTACTGGACATCAGTGGCAGTATGATATATTCTATTCTATTACATAGTTCGTCTATGATAAGAAGTCTCCAAGAGAAGGAATATGAAAAGACAAGTAAATGACTCCAATGAGAGAAGTTGAATAGTCGGTGGTGGTTGGACTTCATATTCCAATATTTGTTTCTAAGTTTCAAATATTTAATTTATTCTAATACCCATTTGATAAAAGCTAGTTAATTAAAAGATATAGTGTAAAATATGAAATGTAGGATTTTGTTTCTAAGTTTCCAATATTTAATTTAATCTAATACCATTTGATAAAAGTTGGTTAATTAAAAGATATAGTGTAAAATATGAAATGTGGGATTTTGTTTCTAAGTTTTAAATACTTAATTAATTCTAATACCCATTTGATAAAAGTGGCATTTTTAAAAATGTATGTTGAAGTCCAAAACATGTATGTGTATGACCCACATAAAAAGTAGTAAATGAAAGTATCTAAAATAATTGTAACATGATTTTTTTAGTGTATAGAGAATGATGTTAGATTGGTCACATTTGTTTTTAAATAAAGTTCAAAATCAAAAGTTATTAAAAATAGTAGTATATGTCATTTTAAGTTTTGAGACTGTATTTAAAAGAATAATAAATAAATAGAAAAACAAGTTTAAAGTTCAAAAGAATTACATATTTGAAAACTAGACATTCTCATCTATAATAAGGTTTTAATTTTTTCAAAAAATATTGAAAATAAAATCGTCACTGGAGTTAGTTTTAGTAATAGATGCTATCATAACATTATACTTGTTGGTCAAAGACTTAGGCTCAGATTTTAAATCCTAAAACCAGTGCAAATTTGGGGGAATTTTTTATATTTAAAAGTAACAAATATCTGATAGAAATAAATATCTACTAGATTTATATTAGATATGCACTTAAATAATGAATATATGTTCCTAAGGTATGTCCATTTCTAATATAGTCATTGCACACCTATGTTTAGTATAGTATAGTATGGCTAGAGTATTACACTAAGATATTTTGATTGCAAACTGACAATGATTATATATACAAATGTTTTTATTCTAATTTTATTCAAGCATTATTCTATTATGTTTTTTCTTTTCTTTTTCAAGCACCATTGGTAGAATAAATATTCAAGCATTTAAGGATCAATTTTAAAATGAACTCAATCATCAACACCATTTTCAAAGATAATATTGAAGCACAAGCACCATTTTCAAAAAGGATCTTTAAGCACAATCACCATTTTTTAAAGGATATCAAGCACCAAATTTTTAAAAGGAGTTTTCAACCACCATTTTGAAAATGGATATTCAACAAATAATCTAGATCTATTTGCATTTTAGAGAGCTCAAGGAGTGGGGATCTATTTTAAAGAACTCTTTACCATTAAATTGTAGAATTTTTTTGAGATTTTTTGGTAATTATGTGATCAAACAGATGTCAACAATAAAAAGGAAGGTCTTGACACTTTAAGAAATAGAAGAACATCAAGAGGAGGAGGCAAAAACGAAAAGAGATAGGAGAGAGGATTTGACAAATATAGAATGTTGAAGCATCCAATTTGGTGGTGATTGTGGAAGAGGTGAACATTAAAAAGGAGAAAATTGAAGAGGTGAATGTAGAAGAGGAAGACGTGGAAATGGGGAATGTGGAAGAAAAGAATATGGAAATGAGTCAAGCACATACTTCAAATACACTCAATGAGGAAATTAACACTAGTGTGTTAAAAGAATGTGGATATACTAATACAAAAAATAACATAGTAGATTTAATAACATAAACAATTATTTAAACATGAATATAGAGAACATCAAACATGTAGATCATAATTTAAACATTAATGTAGACAAAGATGAACATGTGTAAAAAAAATTAGTATCAACATTTCGAATCACACTCTTTAATCCATCATTAGGATGTAGAGAGTTGTAGGAGAAATGGTGAATTGTAAACCAAGTTAGACTAAATAGAAGAGGGGTTGGATGTTGCATGGATAACAAGGAGTTTAAAAAAGAAGAGAGAAAGAAAACTTAAAAAATGTGAAATGAGAAAGTAAAAAGCCTCTAAGTAGAAATAGGTGTATGGTTTAGAATACAAGGAAATGTATACAAAATTAGACAAATATGTCTAAACAAAAGGAAGTATGAAATAGAGATAAATCTATAGACAACATGTACTCAAAGTAAACACCCACACACACATATCTTCCACGATCTATTTCATCACATCATGGAAGACTATGTGGATGATATATTGGCTAAATCTTCTAGAGCAGAACATATACAGGTCCTAGGACAGATCTTCGACAGGCTTGAAAAATACCAAGTAAGACTTAATCCTAAGAAGTGTGTCTTCGGTGTCACATCAGGGAAGCTGTTGGGATACATAGTATCTCGTAGGGGCATCGAAATAGATCCAGCAAAAGTAAAGGCTATAGTGGAGATGCCTCCACCAAAGAACCTTAAAGCATTAAGGAGCCTCCAAGGAAGGTTACAGTCCATCAGGCGTTTCATATCACAGCTAGCAGATAAATGTCAACCCTTTCAGCACTTGCTCCGAAAGGATGTCTCGTTTCGATGGGACAACAAGTGTCAGGCAGCGTTTGATCAACTTAAGGAGTATCTAGCTACACCTCCTGTATTGGTTCCACCAGTTGCGGACAAACCCTTGATATTGTACATCTCCACTACAAATTCAGCCCTAGGGGCCCTGCTAGCACAAAATGATGACACAGGAAAGGAGCATGCAATTTATTACATTAGTAGAACCTTGGTGGGATACGAGCTCAATTATTCACCAATGGAAAGGGCTTGTTTAGCAGTAGTGTTCGCCTCCCAAAAGTTGCGGCATTACATGTTGAACCAACACACTAATTTGATAGCCAAGATTGATCCCTTGAAGTATCTACTAGCAAAAGCAGCTCTCACAGGCAGACTAGCTAAATGGGTTATGATCCTTAGTGAGTTTGATATTGAGTACACAGATTGTAAGGCAATCAAAGGACAAGCCCTCGCGGATCAACTAGCAGAAGCACCTATGAAAGATACACATCCTATGGTAGCAGACTTTCCTGACGAGAATCTCTTCGCTCTTTCCAACTCCATAATGTGGAAGTTGTACTTTGACGGTTCTTACACACAGCATGGATCAGGAGCGGGCATCTTATTTGTTACACCTCAGAATGACTACATTCTAAAGTCATATCGGCTTGCATTCCCTTGCACCAACAACATAGCCGAGTATGAAGCACTCCTTATAGGTCTCAATACAGCAGTTCAATGGGACATCACAGAATTACAAGTATATGGAGACTCACAGCTAGTCATTCGCCAGGTCACGGATGAATACCAAACAAAGGATGAAAAGTTGGTCCCCTACAAACAACTAGTGGATGCCTATAAACCACATTTTTCTAGCATCACATTTGAGCAAATTCCAAGAGAGCATAATAAAGCTGCGGATTCTATGGCTTCTGTAGGGTCACTGATTGACATGCCTGCAAATACACAGAAGTGTGAATTCTTGATCGAGCAATTGTTGATACCAGCCGTCGATGTTCTTGTTATTGAAATCATCTGCGAACTTGTTGGTCCCAATTCCCCATGGTACGAAGATATCTATGAATACCTCAAGAACAATACCTTTCCCCCTGACCTATCATCCACCCAACGCAAAACCTTTATCCGTCGATCCTCTCGTTACATCATTCTGGGTGATACGCTATATCGCCGGAGTCTCGATGGTATCCTCTTACGATGTCTTAACGCGGAAGAAGCTGAAGCTACCTTACGAGACATACACGAAGGTGTTTGTGGCGCACATTCTACTGGTCCTAATCTTGCTAAGAAGATACTCAGAACAGGTTATTACTGGCCTACAATAGAGCAAGATGCTGCACAATTTGCTAAGAAGTGTCTACAATGTCAGCAACATGGAGATTTGATTCACGCACCCGCTCATGAGTTACAACCTGTGACAACTCCATGGCCTTTTTCTCAATGGGGTCTCGACCTCGTAGGACAAATCCACCCTTCCTCCTCCAATGGCCACAAGTTTATCATTACCGCCACTGACTATTTCACGAAGTGGGTGGAAGCCATCCCTATGACCTATATCACCGGTAAGCAAATAGCCAAGTTTATTCTAAACTACCTCATATGCCAGTATGGTATTCCCCAAGCTATTGTCACTGATAATGGGAGACCATTCAAGAACCAAGATGTCCGTGCTTTATGCATATAATACAATATCCAACATCACTTTTCAACTCCCTACTATCCGCAGAGCAATGGCCAAGCTGAGGCTTCCAATAAAACCATTCTCAAAATCCTCAAGAAAACAGTCAATGAAGCTGGTCGTGATTGGCACTTGCAACTTAATCCCGCCCTATGGGCCTACCGCACTAGTATCAGAACACCAACTGGTGCCACACCATATGCCTTGGTCTTTGGCTCTGAAGCCATCCTACCTATGGAGGTCGAGATCCCATCCCTCAGAGTATCCATGCAGGACCTGATCGGCGGAGATGAGTATCACACTTCCAGATTAGTTGAGCTTGAACTACTAGATGAGAGGCGCCTTGCCGCACTTAATCATCTCCATGTCTATCAAAACCGCCTCCGGCGTAATTACAACAAAAAGATCAAAGAAAGACGGTTTCAAGTTGGTGATCTTGTACTTAAGGATAATCAGAGAAATCAAGCAGATCGAGAGAAGAAGGGCAAGTTTGAGCCTAACTGGTTAGGTCCCTTCATTGTGACAGCAACATATGGATCGGGAGCTTATACTTTAGCTACACCTGACGGCATTCCTCTAGATGAGCCACTTAACAGTGTCCATCTCAAGAAGTTCTATGCCTGATCCTCAAAGTATTCCCACAAAAAAATCAAAAAATCAAAAAATAAAAAAAATTAAAAAAAAATAAAAAATCAAAAATACAAAAATACAAAAACATTCATCCTCTGGTGAAAACCTGGCAAACAGGCGCCTTGGATAAGTACCATAGTGAAAACCTGGCAAACAGGCGCTATGCATAGAGTCAGCATCCATCGTCTATCGAGTCCTGTCCACTCCTTGTCCAGTTCGCAACACACTTCATCCATCCACCCATAATAAAACCATTGACTTTGTTTGCATTTCCATCTCCCTATCTAGTATAGCTTGGAAATTTGTCAAATGTCCCTCGTCGTCTTCCCATGTCTGGATCTGTGTCTACAGTTAGCACTGTCTTGTCCTAGGTCATGTCTTTCGGTGTCTTCTTCGACAGTCACGCCTACAGTTTCCTCTACCACAATGGGGGCAACTCTTTCCTTTGCTTCGGTCTAGGATTGGTTCCTTGTTCGTGGTTCGCAGCACATACTTCAATCTTGTCTCATTTCCACAGGTAACACCCTTTAACGGACACAGAGTTCCTACGATAAGGCTGTTATCTTCTCAACACTTGTTCCACATCATCACATCTAACCAGAACTACATATCATCTTTTCAATCTTAAGGTACCTTGATCCCATGGATATGGGTATGTAGGCAGTCTGGAATACGAAGCACGTTTCCAGTACTCAGGTACATAAGATCACCTCTTCTCCACTTGTTCTACATCATCACCTCCCCCAGAACTACATATCATCTTTTCAATCTTAAGGTACCTTGATCCCATGGATATGGGTATGTAGGCAGTCTGGGATACGAAGCACGTTTCCAGTACTCAGGTACATAAGATCACCTCTTCTCTGCTCTTCTTCTACATCATCACAATAACCAAAACTACATATCATCTCTTCTCAATCTTAAGGTACCTTGATCCCATGGATATGGGTATGTAGGCAGTCTGGAATACGAAGGAAGTATCCAGTACTCAGGTACATAAGATCCCCTCCTCTCCATCTTGACCCATCTCATCACTTTGTCCAGAACTACATATTTATCACGTTCACCTTCCATCGTAAGTGTGCCTTGATCCTGTGGATACAGGGTATGTAGGCAGTCTGGAATACGAAGGATGTTTCCAGTACTCAGGCACACACGATCCATCATTCTCCACCCGTTTCAGTCCATTAGCATGTCATCTTTCTCGTCTTCCATTTATCAAAATCCATTCGCCTCGACTTGACTAACTCAAGCAGCAAGCTAGTGCATCCTTTCAAAGCAGTAGTCCTTCGCAAACTTGAAGCAAAGAGGCCTACTTCCAGAGTCATCTACTGTCCTACATACCGATTGCCAACATCAGCTAAGTACCGCTTAACCAAGCCCTAGATCAACAAGCTTGTCTTCTACGAAGTGTTCCATTGTCGAGACCAACACACGCGTCTCCTGCAACATGTGGCATTTCCTGCAAGTGAGACATTGTCTTCTTAGGTAGATAGCCCCCTTTAACGGACACAGAGTTCCTACGATAAGGCTGTTATCTTTCCTATCCAATCTATCCTGAGCAACCTCTTTGGCAAGAGAATATGTTGGCTGTATGTTTACTTTGTAAGTCAGTCAATTTGTGTTATGGTTTATCTTTTGTTCCTTTTCCAATACCTATTCAAGACTACCTTGATTTATCTATAATCTTGGTATGTTGCGATGCAGTACGGATTGGGGGCATAGTCATTGCTTTCTGTGTGCTGTATTTGAGGAATGATCTTCAGTATCTTTCTTAGCATTATATTTATCTGTGTGTGTTATGACCTGGCATCTTACATATTAATAATTCTTCTTGCATTTACATGTATTGAAGTTTATTTTATGTTCAAGACTATGGCTCATTCACATGTTCCAACAAGGTTATATTATGTCTAAGGGGATCTAAGTTCAAACCGCTTGCTTGCAGAGTCAACGTCCACGCACTCAGATATTACAGCACCTTGGTCTTTTATACCTTGGTGGCGAACTATCCACGTGCTATATCAAAAATAAGGATTGCTCTTTATAAACAAATGTGAAACCATTGCAACAAGCTCATCCATCTACCCATCCATTCATCCATGGCCTTATATAGTTTTCCAGCAAAGATCAATCAACAGTCTTTCTCTTATGTTCTCTCCTATCTCCTTTCTTCTATCTATCATCAACCCAACCTCGCCTATCTCCAACAACTCTTCTAGTCGAGCGTCAACACAGTTCTTCTGTCACTTCCCTGTCTTTCCTCTCGAGGGGGCACCCTACACTAACTATGCTGGGGCAATTACCTACACTGGGGCATAAAAACAAAAAAAAAACACATTGTATCACATCTTCAACAATCGATTTTCTTTGAAGCAATGCTGCAAGCTGCATTGCATCAAAGAGGGGCAAAATGTAGACACCCTAAAATGACCAACTTGTCATGCTACTTGCATTTCATAATCTGTCTAATCACTTGCATTGCAAACGTTAATTAAATAATCTAAGTATTTAATTAATTATCATCAAATTCTTCTAAATCTCCTAAATTGCGACATTAATTAAATAAATCCTCATTATTTAATTAATGTCGCAATTTAGGAGATTTAGAAGAATTTGATGATAATTAATTAAATACTTAGATTATTTAATTAACGTTTGCAATGCAAGTGATTAGACAGATTATGAAATGCAAGTAGCATGACAAGTTGGTCATTTTAGGGTGTCTACAATACCCATACACACACACCCAATATATAAATAGACAAGATTGAAAGAAAATTGTAAGAATAAAAATATGAAACGGTTAAATGCCTCAATCATATATATGTAGGAGTATAATCTAGAATATATAGAAATGAAAGAAATAATTAGATAGATAGGTCTAAACAAAAGGAAGTAGAGAAAAAATAAATAAAAACAAATCTATAACCAAACATATTTAGAAACACACATCTACACACATAGAGATATATGTGTGTGTACAACTATATATATGTGTATGTGTATAGACAATAAAAATAAGTAAAAGCAAAAAACAAAGAAAATATATATATATATATATATATATATATATATATATATATATATATATATATATATATATATATATATGTATGTGTATAGACAATAAAAATAAGTAAAAGCAAAAAACAAAGAAAACATATATATATATATATATATATATATATAAGAGAATAGACCACAAAGCATATAAAAAGCAAGAACTAAAGACACAACATGAAAAAACACATATAAATAATCTAGCATATATAGAAATGTAAGAAATAAATAGATGGATAGGTCTAAACCAAAGGAAGTCGAGAAAAAAAAATAAAAACAAATCTGTAACCAAACAAACTTAGAAACACATATCTACACACAAATAAATAAATAAATAAATAAATAAATATATATATAGAGTCAATAAAAACAAGAAAAAATAAATAGCAAAGAAAACAAAAAGAAGGTATATATAAATGAGGTTTATATATGCAAAAGAAAATAGACCACAAAGCACAAAAAATGAACACTAAAGACACAAAATGAAAAAAAAAAAGATAACAATAAAAGACAAGTAAACCAAACTAACCCCACAAAAAGAAGCCTAAAAACCAAATGAATTAATCCTAAAATTAGGAATCAAGAGAAGTGACCAAAAGAGAGAATAACTTAGTACTGAGGCATAAACAAAAAAGGGGGTAACCAAACAATCAGAGGAATGTTAAACCTATAAGGGGGGGGACAATAAGAGACTAGGGGGGTGTGGGGGGTTTAGATCGATGGGAGAGGATAGAGGATGAAGCAAAGGAGAAGGCTCTTTAGGAGAGGCGGATGAGAAAGAAGAGGGAGAAAGGAGGGATAGGAGATCCCCCAAAAGGGGAGCGTGGGCACAAAAGATGACGAGAGGGGTGATAGGACTCTGAAATTTTTTCCCTAGCTCCTTAATTTTGCCCTGTTTTATGCATCAAATCCTAGAGTCCTTTGCTAGGGTTTAGTGCTCAAAATATTGAGAAACCTTGTCTTTTTATCTAAAACCTTAAACCCTAGGGGTTTATGCAAGTGTCGAAGCACCTTTGTTCTAATTTTGAGTTGACTGCTTGTTGCCCATGCAAATCCTTTAAGTTGCAACTTGATGTCTAGGACAACGTCTCATTACCGGCCCCCTCCCTTTGCACTACGACTTACTGCCCGTGTGCATAAATTTATCCATCATGTGTGTAAGTTTTTATATGAGCCCCTTAATAAAATTATGGTCTAGATTTTCCTAGTAGAGCGGAGATTGTTTTAAGAGCATGTGTATTTTATTTACCCCCCGCTTTACCTTGTAAGCATTATGGAAGTCTATGTGGCGTGCTCCAGTTGGTTCCATCGTTCTGTGAATAGTTTTTCATCAAGTAAAAGGCCACCCATGGAAGCGCGGAAGAATGACATGTGGTAGGGTTTGATTTAGCTGTGCAGAAGGGCCCATCGGTGGGTCCCGTAAAGTTCACATGGCAAGTTTTCAAGATTTTTGCCATTCTGTAGAGCCCTTTTAGAGAACCCATAGTTAGTTTCCAAAAGCACAGAAGAATGACATGTGGCATAGGTTGACATGTCATCATCCTGAATGCTCAAACTGTGTGCCATGTGGCATATTTTATGGCCTTTCTGCCATTCCGTGGAGCATTTAAAAAAGGTTTTATTTAGAACTGTGGAACCACAGGAAGCCGCCACGTGGCTATGGAGTTAGCTTTTGACGGTGCACATTTTTGCCAATTCATAAAGGTGGGTACAAGTGGGATGTTCTCATTGGTTCTAAAATTTCTTAAGGGTGAGTCAAAGATTTTTAAATCTTTTTGGTGGACTGTCGTCATCGGATTAACCTTTCTCGTCTATGATCAATGACCTATATTCAAAATTCAGAGAATGGGAAATTGTGAACTCTGGTTCATGCAAGCTGAGAGTAATGGCGGATGAGACGGTCTCAGCCCCAGAATTAATGGCTCTCTCTATAAAGCCCCCAATTAGATTATTTTGTAGACTTATCTAAGCATTTGGAGCATCAAGATAATAAAATTAGCGGTCATCTAAAACTTGTCTACATTAACTAAAGGTGTTTTGAGAGAAAATCCAGTAAGTTGTCTATGGCCCCATACATTTTATCCTCTGTATTTGGTTGATTTTATAAGATTTCTAGTACTCTGTAGTTGCATTCTGAAGGTTCATTTTAAAGTGTGGGTTACCATCATATGTTCAAATGCCCTAGTTTTTGTCCAAGTTATTGTCTGAATCACCCAAAGAGATAAACCCTAGAACAACAGAGATAACCCTTCTTTCTCAAATCTAAATTCAATAATGACTCCTCCACGAGCTCAAACTGCTTCCTCTTCTCAAATCAGAACTTTACATGAAGACCTTGTGGCTCAACTCCCTGATTCTTCTGCCCAAAAGATTAAAGTCCATGGCCCTAAATCAAATGAATGATTGGTTGATAAATTTTATACATGTAGAGATGCAGGCATCCCAGTAATAGGGTGGAATTTATTCCGGCAATGGTGGGGCAAAAGTAATGCATCATCCCCTATCTCAAATGTATGGAACCTTGACTTGGGCAAATTGCTGGTCACAAATGTATTTGAGGATATTGACTTGCTTAAAGCTATGGCATCCCGGTATGATGAGACTGCTAAGGTGATAAGAAATACAAGGGGACATCCCATGGTAAAAATTAGTAAGAAGTCAATCTCCAATATCTTCAAACTCAACTTCGTTTCTAGTACACTCATAGACCTTAATGTTTTCAAAGGAAAATACCTACAAGATAAGAGTAGTTATAGAGTTGTGCATCTGCCTAGGCATAGGGAAAAAGATCTAAATAACAGATGTATGAGGATTCCACCAAATGAATCTGAACCCTTCAGACTTGAGACCTTTGAGAATTACTCTACAATAACATTTTGTGTCAGGTCTTGGGGGAGGACAAGAAGGAAATAATTCCTATTTCGTACACTTACATGGTTGCAGACATTCAACATGTATCATTGAATCAACAATTTGATTATGCTACTTACTTAGCTAACCATATACATGAAGGGCTAATATGTAGTGCCCCTCATTTTGCTTTATGTCAGACTAATAGCTATTATACTAGGACTAGACATTATGACATCTTGTTGATGGTAGACTCACTATTATGATGTTAGTTGATGATAAACCTACTGCTATGATGACATTTGATGATGCTTTAATTACTGGTGTTTATGTTTATGCTATGACTGGTTTATGGACATACTAGATGATTTGGATTAATTTAATTCAAAGCTTTATGTGTTATCAGATCATGGTTGTGATGTTATTATTGGTGGTTGCTCGTATTTGGTCATATGTAACTGATTGTTCTATTTTGATTGTTCAGTAACTAGTTGTTATGCGTAATGTAGATACTTGTTGATGTGTTTCTATGAAAGGAACAATGTCCAATTACTCATACATGAGTACCCTGCTACACTGTGATTTCCTTTCACGGTGTGTATGATTGTGTGATTATATATCTTCATGTTTGACCATGTTGTTTGCTACAGGTTGCAGGTATCAGGCATCAACTCCACCTGAATTAACAGGTCTGAGCATGCCTTAACCAATGGAAATTGTTGAGCAGAGTTAACATAAGGTCCCCTAGTCAGCCATCATCCTTGAAGAGGATGAGTATTCAATTTTTTACCCAGTCCGTCTCGTTAGTATGGACATGATAGTCTGTCTCCATTGTCATGGTTGTGTTTTTTTGATCGTGCATAATGGTCAGGTGTTGTTGGCATTTGGGTTATTATTAGAAGGGTTGGCTTTATGATTTGGGGTATTGCTACAATAAAATAAATTTATTCGCTAGCTAAAGGTAAATAAACAATATTGGAGATAAATAAATGTCATTAAAGCTGGAATTATGAAGTTCTTTATTAAATATAAATGGGAATATCATTAATTAATTAATATGAATATGAATATATATATATATATAGATAAAAACAATTATAACTTATAATAAAATAAATTCATAGTTTAACATTAAAATAATAAAAATAAAATTTCAATGAAAATTTACAAAGTAATAAATGGTTGTCATATAGTTGGCATAGGATCATGTGTCATGCCTCCTAAAAAGGTGGAAGAAGGTTTTGGAAGGAAGGAGAGGATCTCTCTCTAAAAGAAAATTGGGAGGATTGATTGGGGATCCACTGGGGAGAGAATTATCATTTGGAGGCTGGAGCTACAGGGTTGGATTTGGAATAAATATGAACTCTACAAGAAGTCAAGCTTTTGGAATCCAGGTTCCATTATTTCTTTTAAACTTTATCTCTGATCCTTTGAATTTGCATGTGGTTTGTTTTTCCTGTCGATTGATTTGTTGAGTCTCTGATGTATGTAATAAATTTATTTCATATGTATCCTGTAATCATTGCATTTCAAGGAATTACATCCCCTTGAGACATCTGTAACCAGATCGTATGCCTTATGTGTGCTCCTACATTTTGCATATATGTCTAACAAGGTCGTTGCAACTAGAACATCTAACTAATTTCTTCTATCTTTCATGCTTGATGGATGCCATGCCCGTCTACCAGAGCATTCCCAACTATAATATCTGACATAAATCATTATGCTTCGTGTATGTCCATTTCCTATTTTTAGATCACCCAAATCAGTGTTGCAGCATACTGGCAAAGGTTGCGGGGTCTAGCTTTTCATCTGCCTAATTGCGTATGCTTAAAAGTTTCATAAGCCTCTTTAACAAATCCATTTTGTGCGTACCCTAAAATCTTGCTATTGTATTTGCTTGAAATCTATTTAGTGAATATTCTGCAATCATTACGTTCAATAAGATGATATTCTCTGAGGCATTCTATCAACAAATTATGTGCTTTGTCCTTACTTTCACATTTTGCATACATCTGACAAATTCCTCTATCCTTCTTGCACCGATGGATGTCCAAACCCATTCCAAAGCTTCCATCTTGGCACCCATAGGGAGTATGTGACCAAAGGTTATGGATTTAGCTTTAAACCTGCTAATTGCATTTGCTGGAAATCCATTTTGTGTATATTTACAATCATTATATTCCAAGAAACACACCATATAGCCACCGTAGGTTAAATTGGCACCATAATGACAAAGTTTTTAGTGTCTGCATGATTACCCAACACGGGCAAGGTCAACCTTGCACACATAATGATCTACTATAGGTGTACAACAATGAGGGTTTCAAATGTGATGAAGTATATTCATCTCTCATCCACTAAACCTGCAAGGCCACGAGCACAAGCTAGGAGATTGTGGCGAGTTGCAGAGTCTAGTTTTTGAGCCTGCCGATCGTTATTGCTTGAAAGTTTTAAAGTCTCTTTAACAAATTCATTTTGTGTGTATCCTACAATCATTAATTCCATGAGATGATATCTCATTGAGGCCACATTTCAAACAATTTGTGTGGCTTGGCAATGCCTCCACTGTTCGCAAATATGTCTATCATGGTAGTTGCAGTTGGGGCGTCAAACCAAAATAATTTTAAACAATATTCTAAATCAACTATCGATGGCTTAGGTAGAATCTTGCTAGCAAATGCAAAACCGATTGGATTGAAGACCCCTTCAATTGCATTATGTATTGCCAAATATCAACCATCACAATCATTTTCATCTGACTTAACAAGGACATAGGATTGGCTCCCAACTTCCTTGCTCTAGATAAGTGTTTCTCATTACAACTCTAATAGCACCAAAGGCCATGGGTAACAAGCATAGTCGTCAAACTAATTGGGTCCACTCCCAATATCAAAACACATGTATTGGCTTGAATGCTAGCATGGTGATAAGCATGCACACCCACACTGAGAGGCTCACACATAGCACCCTCTTCTAGAGACACATTGTCTAGTAATTTGTGGCATAAATATATAGGATGCACCCCTATTATGCAAGAGCTCTATGAATAGGAGGTGATCCAAAAAAAAATATAATTCCTCGACATGAATTATTGCTTCCTTACTTGAAAATTGAACAAATGTTACAAGGGATCCAAGGCTTCAATGCAACATGATCATCAATTACTAAATTCTTAACTGGTTTCCCAATTTCTATCACAATACCAACACTTTCAAGGCTAAGCACCATGGGCTCTCTCAATGCAATGCGGGAGTTTCTCATATGTAATGACTCCACCCTTTATGCAACTAGATTATAAGGATGAAATATATTTACTATCCAATGATCCATGGTATTTATTTACTTATTATTATTATTATTTCAAAGTAATAGATGTTATTCCCAAGCTGTCTGGGGAATGTATGAGTGAAAGTCCAACCAAAAATTGCATAAACTATATGACTGATAGTCTTGCAAGTGCTAATTTCAGCAATTAATACCCGCTTGTAGGATTAGTTAATGAAAACTTTTGATATATATATATATATATATATATATATATATATATATATATATATAGTAATTAATAAACAAGTTATAAAAATATATCTTATAAATTAAGTATCATAGTTAAGTTATTAGATTTATTTAGATTGAATTATCGAAATTGATTTGAAAGGATTACATGATTTATTGAACTATATATATATATATATATATATATATATATATATATATATAAAGCAATAGGATTAAGAGATGTATTGATATAGATAGTATTGTATTTGACCTATTTGTTCAATGTGATTAAATGAGAATTGATATGAATGTTGATGAAATTTAATCAAATTTATTACAATGGTTTTGTTAAATTGGAATTTGATTGATAGATTTGTATTGGGTTTATAAGCATTGTATTTGAAATTGATTTATAGGTATTGCACTCAAAAGATAGGTATTACGAGTTAAATTTCATTATGTAAGTGAAATTTGTATGAGATAGATCATTGGTCGTAATAGGGTTATGTGTAAGTCGTCAAGGTTTAGTTTCCAGAGGCATAGGTTATTATGTCTTGATTCCATGTATATGCTATGTTGTAAATGTATCATGATGTGGAATGAAGTCCTTCATGGATGTAGTGGTCCATTAATTGTATTGAACATGCATTAAAATACTGTGTTGGATTTTGTAAATGGGGGGACATCGGTAAGCGTAAAAGGAGTATGTTGTTTATGGATTGCTTCATTTGGAAGCTATGGGTAATGTATTGTGAAATTGTCCTTGTGATTAAGTTGGTATGCAAGAAGGTTAATACCTTGCATTGTTCATGTATACTTGTTGTGATGATGATAATTTCTATGCTTGATGGATAGGGTTTTCTAGACGCAGGTAGGGGAGTGGTTTTCAATGTGGGGTCGGGGCCCAAAGTGGCTAGCTAGGGTAACCCATTAAAAGTTGGTAACTAAGTGATAACCTAAAATGAACTAGGGGCAAAGGGTAGATTCCACATTAAACAAGATAATTGGATTCCTCACCCATGCCTGTAGTGCTCGTTTAGACAAAGGATGGGATGAGAAGGCATGGTTGGCAAGATCAACTTCCTTGTCCTCACGAAAGGAAAGTTAGTTCTGCATGTGTCACCCTATGGGGCCAGCGTCTAGTGAGAGACTGTCAAGATAACCATAGATGGGGGTCGGCATCTAGTAAGACTATCAGGATAACCCATGTTAGGACCACGTGATGACAATCTCCCTACTGCAGTCTAGCATTCCCTAGTTGTGTTCCCCATTCGTTATGTGTTTGCCTCTAGAAGTGATGATTGAGTTGTTTGTGATATTAACCTGTGTTGTAGTCATGTGTAGTCCTTGTTCCTTATAGTCTACTGTCTACCTGATTGGTTGTTGTAGTGGGACCTTATGTTATCTCCTAGCATGGGGGGTGGACCTTAGGGTTCCACATGGTCAGGTGGATGTGCTTTATCTCCATTGGTTTTTTCCTCTTGTTGTTGTTTGTGTGCGAGGAGGATGTATCTCATGTGATAGACTCCATATCTTTACCAGTTTGAGGATATAGTTACTTATGTTCATGTACTAGCCCTGTGTATCAGTTAAATCATAATGTATGTATTCCAATGTAATTAGAAGGTGATAGTGTAAGCAATGTAATGATCTACTCATAAGTATAGGAATTTGTATATACACATGTAGTTCTGTATACATGATCCTATTCATTGCTTATCTGATGTTATGATATGGAAATGTATTTGTTCATTCATTTAATGCAATGGATTTAGAATGAATTATTGTTGTCAGTTAATACACAATGTATGTTAGATCTTGTTAATAGTTTGGTTAGTAATGCAGCCATGGAATCCTAGAGGATAATGCTTAGTTTAATGATATGTATAGATATGTTAAACATTACTTTGTTATTTCTATCATTTAAAAAAAATTGTCTTGTTTGTATAGTATAATTGTGTTGTTCTCTAGAGTTCCATGGCGGGGTGTTACATAATAGATATCAAGAAGGGAAAAGAAGCAGTGAAATTTTGGTGGTTCTCTTTATTGTGTCATATGTTTCTATATGAAGGAAGACCAAATTGGGACCCAAGATTATTGGTTAACCAGGTTGATAAGAAAGGAAACCCACATCCAGTCTAGTGTTTGACACATATTTGGGACAAGCATTGTCCCGATGCCAGTTACATTGTCTTCAAGGATTGTTTTGTTGGCATAGTGATGTCTTTCTTACAAGGACCAGTTGACAGAATCCCAAGCCAGATCCTGGAGTTTTTAAGGCCTCTAGTAAGAAAACCTTCTCTGGGCATCCAACACAACTGGGGAGATTTCATTCTCCACCCCAATTGCATAGTTCTAAGATTTTATGGATGCCCAGTGGGTCCCCATATATTACCAAGATTTGTACCCTTGAGGGTTGGCTTCCTGGAAGTCATTTGGCAACTTGCTAGTCAGTTAAGGCTCACCTAGAAAATCAAAGTAAGGGTTCTTTCTTTCCTTTCTTGATGGTCTTTTTTTGTTTCAAAATGAACAAAGAAGGTCTTGATAAATTGAATGACAAGATCAAAGTGTTTAGGATGAAGCATGAATGTGCAAGAAATTTTGATCCTGTTGGTTTCATAAATAGCCTCTAGAGAAGCATAAAGAGATCCTCATTTGACCACCACACTTATGACACAGAAGATGTTATAAGAAATTGCAGTAAGTTGAGCTAAGAAGGGTGAAATGGACAACATTCTTGAAATATGAGGAGAGAAAAAGGGCTAGGAATGCCTCTTGCAAGGGGGCATATGTAAGCATTACACATCCCATTACAAGGATTAAAACAATTCTGACCAACATTGATGAAATAATTGGGAAAGCTATTTCCAAAGAGGAAAAGGAAAAAGGTAAATCTCCTGTTGTGAAAGAGATGCCATCATACCAGCCTCCAGGTGATATGACATTGAAATATACATTCAAAAGAAGAGCTAAAAATGTAGTGATTAAGGAGAAAGCTTAATAGTCTCCTCCACATGTACGGTCTCCCCTGTCTCCTCCACCAATGCAGGCAATGATTTCCCCCTCTACACATATAGTAGATTTAGACTCACCTCCAAGGGAATTATCTCCAAAAAGAAGAAAGATTGATCAGTCCCCTCTAGTGGATTATCCAATGGATGAGGAGGATGAGGTTGAAATAACATGAGATGATATAAATAAAGAAATACCTTCTCCTAAGAGGGATTAAAATGTGCATCCACCCTTGGATAGGTTGACAAATATTTGTTGCAAGTATGTACCTGATCAGTGTTGTCATTAATGTCAACATATCTGTGTTGTGATTGGTGTCAATTGTGCTCTTATTTTGTTGCTTTCTTGTCATGAGTAAGATGCTTTGTATTTACCTATGTAAGTGATTCTGATGTTGCGGATATTGAGAAAATTAGCCCCTCCGGTGGAAATAGTGTGTTGCAGTCGAAATAATGTATTAGACTCTAAAGAACAATCTAGAAGATATCTCTGCATTTCTTGTAGAATGAATATCTTTGCCTGCAGATTGGAAGTGATTTAGAAGTTTGTCTAAAGATGTTATATTCCAAGTTTGAGCCTCTGACATGAAGAATTAAGTGAATTGTGTTCACCAGTGTGAAAACTACTTTTTCTGTATGTTTGGTGGTGACAGGGAGAAAGTGTTATGCTCCGCATTCCTCCGCATTGAAGTATTTTGGTCTGTGGTTCTAGAATCAAGTCTGTGATGATGTTAAGTGCCTTCAACTGCAATGGTTCATGATTTGGTGGTCCACAAGCTATCTTTTACTTATGACAGTGGCTGACAATGTTGTTCTTGTGCTCCAGTCTAAAGAATCTTCTTGACAGAGTGGTTAGAGATTGTGTGGTTGTTCCTAGTGATTACAATGTGCTTGTGGATGTCTCCTAATCACGTTCCTACATTTGGATTGGTCCGCAAAGAGAAAATTGGATCGTGAATGAAGAATGTTCTTAGCAGACCTAGTGCTCTCTTTTGTCTTGGCCAACCTAGTTGAATTCATTATTTGTGGAGATGCATCAAAGATTGTAGAAGCATGTTGTGGTATGGAGGATTGTGTTTGAGTCCCATCTAAGGCATGGCGTGATTCGTATATATCTTTACATCTTTTCCTTAGCTTAATTTTTATTAAGTCCATACCTATTTTATGTATAATTGTAATGCCGACCTTGGAGATTGATCCAATGGTTGATGAATGTAATGCCAACCTTGATGCACATTCCAAGGTTGATGAATTGTATAAAAGCATGTAATGAAGTTACAAAAAAGTGTGTGTGTGCGCGAAGATGAAGAGATAAGTGTGAAGGTGTGAAAGAGTAGAGCAGAGAAGTTTTATTGTGCTTCAAAGGAACTGAACCCAGGCATGGAGTAGATGCTACTTAATTAGTTCACCATTTTGGCAGTGAGCCAACCCCTAGCAATGAGCCAACCCTTGGCAATGAGCCAACCCTTGGAAGTGAGCCACCCCTTTTGGCAGTGAGTTGTTCTTTGCAGTGAGCAATTTGGGCAGTGAGACTTTGTTTTTTAGTATTGATATAACTTATATATTTTTGTGGGCTAACACCCACCGTGGTTTTTCCCTTTTAGGGTTTTCCATGTAAAAATATGGTGTCTCTGGTGTTGATTATGTTATTGTGTTGAACTTCTCATTTCATGCTTTCATGGTTATATCAGAATATAAGTAATTGATAAGTTAATGTTCATAATTGGTTAAAAGTTTTAGGACAACTGATTCACCCCCCCTCTCAATTGTCTGGTGTAGTTCAACAATTGGTATTAGAGCAAGGTTCCTCAGAAGAAAGCCTAACAACTTGAGGAAGATCCAGGATGTCTTATAGGAAGGAAGCTCCACAGTTTGATGGGACAAATTATGCTCTTTGGAAGGTACGAATGAAAAGCCATCTCCTCTGTCTTGGTTATAAAGTATGGTTAGCTACACAGTCACAATTTGTCATGCCTGAAGATGGTCTCACAACTAAAGATGATATTAAATAATATGAATTGGATGTCAAAGCAAAGGATGCCCTGTTAAATTCCTTAAGTGACATAGTGTTGACAAGAGTTGTGGACCTTGAATCTACAAATGAGGTATGGGAGAAGCTGAAAAATCTGTATGAATGAGATGATTCTGTAAGAGAAGCCAAGCTATAGAGATTGAAATTGAAATATGAGGGTTTGAAGATGAATGAAGATGAAAACATAACAACCTTTATGCAAAGAGTTGATGAACTTCTCACAGGAATAAAAGGTATGGGAGGAACTCTCAGTGATAAGGAAATTGTAATGAAAATTCTCAGATCACTACCAAAGTTCTATAGTCACAAGGTAGCTGCTATTGAAGAATTTATGACTATGAAAACTATTGACAGAGATCAGTTACTTGGAAAGCTTACAGCCTTTGAGATGAGAGAATTTGGTGATGGCCTACCGAAAGTTGAATCAGCTTTTAAAGCCAGTACTTCTGAAAAGATTTCTAAGCTGAGAAATATAAAGTGGATGATGACTTTGAGGAAATTGAAGCTAACTTTGTTGACAGGTTGTAAAGAGGTTCTGGTAAGTTCAAAGGTAAATTACCTTTCAAATGTTTCTCTTGTGGTAAAGTAGGTCATTATGCTTCCAGATGTCCTAAAAGAATTGAAAGAAATAAGAAAAGATATGAGAGCAGACCTAGAATTCCAAAGAAATGTTACTATGTTATAGATTTTGATGATGAAGGAGTGACTGATGATGAATATGATGATACTAGTACTAGTGCAAATGAATGCATGTTCATTGCTATTAAAGAAGATCCTATGTCTACTAATTCTGCTAGCAGTGTGAAGGAAGAAAAACTAGTGGAAGAAAGTGCTTTGACTGTTCAGGTTGAGAAAGATAAGGATGAATGGATTATTGATAGTGGATGCTCACATCACATGACATGTGACAAAAGTAAGTTTGTAAGTTTGGAAAAGTATGATGGAGGAGTGGTTAGGTTTGGAGATAATGCAACTAGTAAGATTTGTGGAAAAGGATTTATTTCATTTGATGGAAAGCATAATACTAACAATATCCTATATGTGAAAGGTTTGAAGCATAATCTTTTGAGCGTTGGTCAGATGTGTGACAAAGGATATGATTTGAGATTCAAAGATAATGCGTGCAAGATCATGGAAAGCTTTGGAACTGTGATTGCTACCGGTAAGAAGACCAGAGGTAACATTTATCAATTAAGAGGAACTAGTGATTATTGTTTATTGGCCCAAGAAGATGAGAGTTGGTTGTGGCATAGAAGGATGTGTCATATAAATGTTGATAATCTGGTATAGATAAGTTCAAGTTAGATTGTGAGAGATTTACCAAAACTTGTGAAACCATCCAATACAATTTGCAAGGAATGTTAGTTAGGGAAGCAGACAAGAGCAAGTTTCAAGAGCAAAGAGCAATTTTCTGCCAGTTTGCTGGATCTAGTGCATATAGATCTTTGTGGTCCTACAAGGTGTGATGAAGGAATCTTTCTTAGATACTCTACCAAGAGTAAGGCCTACCGGTGCTACAACAAGAGGCTCAAAAAGATTGTTGAGAGTACAAATGTGAAGGTGGATGAAAGCAAGTGAAGAATACTAGACCTGATTGCTATGAACTAGATGAAGTTGTGACTATAATGAATGAAGAGAAAGATGAGCAAGAAGATAGTCAAGATGAAGAGGCTCTGAAAAGTGTTGTCAAGACTCCCAGGTATGTAAGGATCAATCATTTTGAAGATCAGATTATAGGTGACAAAAACAAAGGTGTGCTGACAAGAAAAAAAGTTGCAAAAGAACAAGTGAATTATTGTTTGCTTTCAAAGGTTGATCCAAAGACTGTGAATGAAGCATGCAATGATGAAAGATGGGTAAAAGCCATGGAGGAAGAGCTAATGCAGATAGAAAAGAATGATACTTGGGAATTAGTTCCTAGGCCCACTGACAAAAATGTTATTGGAACCAAATGGGTTTTCAGGAATAAGCTGAAAGAAAATGGAGAAGTTGTAAGGAATAAGGCAAGACTTGTGTGCAAAGGATATTCATAGATTGAAGGAATAGATTTTGAAGAGACTTTTAAGTTCTAGTAGCCCAAATTGAGGCAATCAAAATATTTATGGCATTTGCAGCCAACAAAGATTTCAAAGTGTATCAGATGGATGTAAAGTCTGCATTTCTGAATGGTGAATTGGAAGAGGAAGTTTACATTGAGCAACCTGAAGGATTTAAGTTATCAGACCAAGGTGAATTTGTGTGCAGGTTGAAGAAAGCTTTATATGGACTCAAGCAAGCTCCTAGAGCCTAGTATGCAAGGTTGGATAAGTACTTATTACAGTTAGGGTTCAATAAAGGTACTGCTGACAATAATCTTTGTTTCAAGATTAATGATGATCAAATTCCAATTGTTGAAGTCTTTGTTGATGATATCATATTTGGAGGCAATGAAAGTATGTGTATGAAATTTGCTGGTGAAATGCAAAAAGAGTTTGAGATGTCCATGTTTGGTGAGATGAATTTATTTCTAGGTTTGCAAATAAATCAATCAGATAAAGGAATCTTCATATCTCAGTCTAAGTATGTGAAAGAATTGTTGAAGAAGTTTGGGATGGAAGACTCTAAACTGGTATGTACTCCTATGGTGACTGGCTGTAAGTTGAGCAAAACTGATGATTCACCTAAGGCTGATCAGAAAAAATATAGATCCATGATTGGAGGATTGCTTTATCTAACTCAAACCAGACCTGATATTATGCATGTAGTTTGTCTTATTGCAAGGTTTCAAGTTGATCCAAGAGAATCACATGTGATGGAAGTTAAGAGAATCCTGAGGTATTTAAAAGGTACTTCATATCATGGCTTATGGTATCCAAAGGACAGTGATTTCACTCTTAGTGCTTATACAGATGCAGATTGGGCCAGAGATGTTGTTGACAAAAAGAGTACAAGTGGAGGTGCTTTCTTCTTGGGTAATAGATTGGTCTCATGACTGAGCAAGAAACAAGATTCAATCTCTTTGTCAATTGCAGAAGCAAAGTATATTGCAGTAGCATGTTGTTGCACTCAAGTATTATGGATGAAGTAGACTTTGAAGGATATAAGAGTTGTGTATGAAGATCCAATTGCAATATTTTTTGACAATACAAGTGCCATAAACATTTCAAAGAATCCAGTGATACACTCAAGAACAAAGAACATATCAATAAGGTATCACTTTTTGAGAGAGAAGGTGATAGAGAATGAAGTAAAGTTGGAATATGTGTCCACAAAGGATTAGATTACATATATTTTCACTAAGCCTCTGCCTAAAGATACCTTTGAGTATCTAAGAGAAAAGTTAGGGGTCATTACCCCTCATGCCTTGAACTAAGATGCATAGGAGTGCATCAATCCAGTGGAGCTCAAAGTGTCATTATTTGATCTAGATTGATGTTTTAAGGGCTACCTCTCAGGGGGAGTAGCTAGATGTTTTTGACAAGGTAAGTGTCGAAAAACAAAGAAAGTTTAGTGGATCAGAGTAGTAGCATACAAGTATGTGCCCTTTAAGGGGGAGAGAAATCGTGTGGAAAACTAAAGGGGAGAAAGAATGCAGATGTGTAATGAGAAAGGGGGAGAACCTTGTCTTGATGGTTTTTTCATTTTTTCACATCATATGTTGCCATCAATGACAAAGGGGAAGATTGTTGCAAGTATGTGCCTGATTGGTGTTGTCATTGATGTCAACATATCTGTGTTGTCATTGGTGTCAATTGTGCTCTTATTTTGTTGCTTTCTTTTCATGAGTAAGATGCTTTGTATTTACCTATGTAAGTGATTCTGATGTTGAGGATATTGAGAAAATTAGCCCCTTTGGTGGAAACAGTGTGTTGCAGTCGAAACAGTGTATTAGACTCTAAAGAACAATCTAGAAGATAGCTCTGCATTTCCTATAGAATGAATATCTTTGCCTGTAGATTGGAAGTGATATAGAAGTCTATCTGAAGATGTTATATTCCAAGTTTGAGCCTCTGACATAAAGAATTAAGTGAATTGTGTTCACCAATGTGAAAACTACTTTTTATGTACGTTTGGTGGTGACAGGGAGAAAGTGTTATGCTTCGCATTCCTTCGCATTAAAGTATTTTGGTCTGCAGTTCTGGAATCAAGTCTGTGATGATCTTAAGTGCCTTCAACTACAATGGTTCATGATTTGGCGGTTCACAAGCTATCTTTTACTTATGACAGTGGCTAACAGTGTTGTTTTTGTGCTCTGGTTTGAAGAATCTTCTTGACAGAGTGGTTAGAGATTGTGTGGTTGTTCCTAGTGATTATAATGTGCTTGTGGGTGTCTTCTGATCATGTTCCTACATTTGGATTGGTCCACAAAGAGAAAATTGGATCGTGAATGAAGAATGTTCTTAGCAGACCTAGTGGTCACATTTGTCTTGGCCGACCTAGTTGAATTCATTATTTGTGGAGATGCATCGAATATTGTAGAAGCATGTTGTGGCATGGAGGATTGTGTTTGAGTCCTAGCTAAGGTGTGGCATGATCCATATACATCTTTTCCTTAGCTTAATTTGTATTAGGTCTAGACCTATTTTTTGTTTAATTGTAATGCCAACCTTGGAGATTGATCTAATGGTTGATGAATGTAATGCTAACCTTGATGCACAATCCAAGGTTGATGAATTGTATAAAAGCATGTAATGAAGTTGCAAAAAAGTGTGTGTGTGTGAAGATGAAGAGATAAGTGTGAAGTTGTGAAAGAGTAGAGCAGAGAAGTTTTATCGTGCTTCAAAGGAACTAAACCCAAGCATGGAGTAGATGCTACTTAACCAGTTCACCATTTTGGCAGTGAGCCACCCCTTTTGGCAGTGAACCATTCTTTGCAGTGAACAATTTGGACAGTGAGCATCTATTTTTTCGGTATTGATATAACTTATATATTTCTGTGGGCTAACACCCACTGTGGTTTTTCCCTTTAGGGTTTTCCTCATAAAAATCTGGTGTCTCTGGTGTTGATTATGTTATTGTGTTGAACTTCTCATTTCATGCTTTCATGGTTATATCAGAATATAAGTAATTGATAAGTTAATGTTCATAATTGGTTAAATGTTTTAGGACAACTGATTCACCCCCCCGCTCTTGGTTGTCCGGTGCAGTTCAACAATATTTTCATAAAAGGATAGGACATTGTAGATGATATGAGAGTTATGACTTGCCAAAGATTTTTGACTGATGACAGTTCATTAAGTCTCAAGAATTTACTGAATTCTTGTGGAGATGCATAAAGGAGGAGTATGTGAGAAGACTAGCAGAAGAAATAGAAAATTCTCCTCTAGAAACTCAAGAGCAAGTGTCCCTAACATAGATGAGGGTAGAGGTTAAAGATATTACTCTTGAAGAAGGCAGGCGTATGGTCAGAGAGAGTGGAATTTTATTGCTTCGTGAATGGGATAGAACCTCTACCATTGCCTTGGACATTTTTAGAAGACAGGATAAAGAAGTCTTTTCCTCTGAAGATGAAGCTTTGATAGCCCTATCTGGTGTAGGTTTCAATCCAAAATGGGAAACCTTGGCAATTTGAGCTTTATCCCCTAATACTGATAAACCATTGGTTGCTTAACTAGATCAAGATTTGAAAGGAATTTTATTGTTAAGAGAGTGCTAGACACTCTTGCAACTAAGGTAGCAACAATGGCAGTGGAAGTTGCAAAATTCAGTAAGGCAACCGTTGAGGCATTATAGAATAAATATGATAAACTTTTGGAGGAGCATATGCATGTGTTACATGAGTACAATAAATTGAAAATATCATAAGCTCGGTGACAACAATAGAAACAACAACATGCATTAGCCTCATCCCCCCCTTCAATGGCATTAGTGGTAAGAGATGTGGGAGGCATGGTTGCGAGTAGTTCTTCATCTCTACCACCGAAGTCTGATCTTGAGAAGGAGAATGAAGAATTGAGAGGGCAACTTAAAGCTTTTGAAGAATGTTTTGCAGACTTCAGGGAAGATCAACAAGGAAATAATAATCACATTGTTTCAATTGTGCTTGGACTTCTAATGAGTAAAATTTTGGGAAACAAATGTCCATAAGTATTACTACAAGTTATTAATAGCAATCAAGAAGATAGCTGAAGATAAGGAACATGCTATGCCCCTATTAAATAGATGGATCCCAAGGATTGCTTCCTTACTAGGAATGTATAAAGGATCATCCCATGAGCTTGATCCACCAAGGGAAATTAAGTCCACTTACACTATAGTCAAGGTAGCTGGAGAGCTACAAGGATTTGTGAACCAGCTTGAAGAAAAGGGATTAGCTATGATTAAGGAGATTCACAATGATAGTGCCAAATTGATGCCCAAGATTAAAAGAGATAATGGTGAGGTTAAGCCTTACCAGATATGACTTTCCCAGTTCAAGGATATTATGCCAATTCTCTCTTTTCTTATATATAGGGATGGTAGGATTGATGTTGATCTTTTTAGAAGCAGTGTGAGTAGACTCTGGGATACAAGTCAATGCATTGAATAATTTGTGAGAGAGACTGAGTCAATTTTGGAAAAATATGATAACAAATATACACCTAGTGTTAATGAATTCTTAGCATTCCAATGGCCTATAGAAGAACAATATAAGTCTTGGGATAAATATAACAACTTGCCTAACTTGTAAGATTTTAAATATTGTTCAATATATTCCCTTTTCAAAAGAGAATATGCTTCTCTAGTCTCTTTCACCTATTTAACATCAGCACGGGGTTATCTTCAGTCCAAACAGAGTATTTTTTCTTGTAGTGATTTCCTTATTTTTGTCTTCATCTACACCGTCAATTCTTCTAAGAAATTGGAAACTAAATAAGATAGAAAAGGGAGCGGTAAAGTATGTTACAACAGTCTTCAGCGAAGAAACTTTTAAAGGAAGTAAAGTTCTATAAATGCTTGAATGACAACTTATGTTCCTCCTAAAATATCTGCCCCACGAGTAGTGATTTTTGCACCTTGTTGATGTTAAGTATGTCAAATGAATATGTGACACTTGTCATAAGGTTCGAGGCTTGTTTTGCTCCCTTGTTTCTATAAAAGGGAATTCAAGGCCTTTGACAAAGGATCTTGGAGAATTTGTATCATAGTACACATAGTAATAGAATAGGTTTTCCTTAGTTTAAGGTGATATTTGAGTAGATTCTAGTGTACTTGCAGAATCTTGTATAAACAGTACCAGTTCATAGCCTGAATATATTGTCAAAGTTTAAGATTATATTGTCTCCTATTTGTACTCTTAATTTCATTTATGAATAAATATTGATCAAAGATTATCTTTATTCATCGTCACAGTATTTCTTGTGACTGAATGTTCTTCTTATAGCTTTCACTCAAGGAGTAAATTTAATGCTTTAAGAGAATATTGAATGATATGAATGTTTTCAAGGATTCCTAAGTAGAATTAGTTTTAAACAAATCAAAGTGTGATAGTGTAATGCATTATTACAATGTTTACATGAGATGGATATAATAATGTTGTATTAAGTTTCATTTACATCTGTTCTGACTTTGTAGCCCAAGACTTAGGCACCGATCTCTTAAAACCTTGTCTGATACAACTCCTGATCATTCATATTGAAAATCAACGATGAATATCCATTTCTATCACAAGGTATGAGTATTATATTATTCCAATGTTCTACTGCAAAGAGTTGTGTGAAATCCTGAGAATCTAGCCCATTATTCTACTATATAAGTAATTCTTTAGGCATTTTAGAGAGAACATATCTGTTAGGAACAATATTTGAGAAAATAGAAAGAGATCTAGAGGAAATACTGTTTGAAAAGGGTACACCCACCCAGGTCTTGTAGAGCCTAAAGTGCAGAGGAAAAGGATGAATCCACTTTTCTTGTTTGTTGGCCAATTCCTCAAGGAAAATCAATCATTAGAATTGGCTATTCTTTAGATTTCCCTTTTGAGATCAAGTTGAGAATTTGAAACAACTAATAGATTGGTGACTCTACTAGGGACTCTAGAACTAGTATTGTTTCTTACCTTGAGTCATAGATCAATTGGTATATTCCCTTGTTTTAGGGTGGCAACTTTGATATTCTTCTACCAGTAGAAATTTATTGTGAAAGAAAAGTATAAGATCCATATTATATTGTGAAAATTATTGCATCCATACATTGCAATATTTTATAAAGAGCTCCAACTTATTATCTGTATAACAAGTATTTTTATAGTACATTATTCTTCTATTTCCCAACTATAGGTGGCAACTCTGTTGAATCTTTGAACTAGTGAAAGTTGAAGAACATACCAAAGAAGAAGGATGTACGTGAGAAGATCATTACAACAGGGGCATCCCAACAAGCCTATAAATCAATAGCTTGTAAATCAAATATGGAGAGCTAAGAATTCAAGTGAGTACATTTCTCCTCCTATTGGTGATCTCATTTCCTTCTCAACACCTCTTTTGGGTGATAATAATGATAATTTGCAAACAAGAGAGGAACGGAGGGGACATGGTATTATCTATTATGGTCAAAATGTTCTTGAGATTAATGTTGATTTTGATAGGGATAAAATAGTTTATGTTGAACCACCCCCAGGTCTCGTAAAATATAAGGGCTTCCCCACAAAATAAATTCCAAATGGTACCTGTTCCTATTGTATAGTCTACTTATGAATCTACAATTGTAACTCCCTATGAAAGATTACACTCTCCTTCATCAGGAAAGGCTAAATCCAATAATACAAAAGAGTGTCCTATACCCAAGACAACTTATGGTTCTAATCAAACTGATGAGGAATTAGAAAGGGAAGTGATTGAGTTAAGCCAGAGATTGGCTAGGATGGAGACTTTGAAGAGAAAATAAGACTTACTCTTAAGATTACAAGCAATTAATAACTCCAATAATATTAGCAATTGTGGTACCCCTGGTGTGTCTAC
This sequence comes from Cunninghamia lanceolata, assembly GCA_027924645.1. Lineage (NCBI taxonomy): Eukaryota > Viridiplantae > Streptophyta > Pinopsida > Cupressales > Cupressaceae > Cunninghamia > Cunninghamia lanceolata. Next base: position 3,632,430 of record BSBN01001019.1, read on the forward strand.
AACAAATGGGTGGTCCAATACCAATTATCCAGAAGGCTCCTATGAAGCAAGTCCTAGAAAATAACCATGTTGTATCAGCATCTGTGAATCATTGCCAATTTCCCCCACGAAACTCTAATGCTAGAATGGCTAGTCAATTGATAGGTCATAATCCTCACCATGGGCAGGGAAGAATGCAATACCAAAACCCTCCAGCAGTGCAAAATGTGGTTCCTCAACTAAATGTTTAGAATCAAAATATACCACAGTGAAAATATTGGAAAATCCCCCCAAATCCTCTAGTGAATCTAGATAACCAAGGTGGGTAACCCTTAGTGAATCCTTTTGCTAGAATACCACTATAGTTGGCAAGGTACATGCAACTAGACTTTATTGGCATACTAGGTTGTAAACCCAAACCTTATTGAAAATATAGTTAGAAATGCCATCCCAAGGTTTACTGGGAATAATGCATTGTCTAGTGAAGATCATTTGAGGGCATTCTTTAATGTCATTGATGATTTTGAGGTTGAGGCAGAGGATGTGGTACTGAAATTCTTCATGCAATCATTAACAGAGGATGTAAGAGATTGATACAAAAGCCTGCCAGAGGCTAGTATCGATTGCTGGATGAAGTTTAAGAGAATTTTCAAAGAGCAGTATGGTGACAACATTGACCCACAGTTTGTTGTGAATGAGTTTACCAATATTCAAAAAGGGTTCAATGAAACTATTCATGACTTCAATGCTAGATTTTTTTAAGTTAGCAATAAAATCCCACCCTACATGAGATCAAATGAACACGTGTTTGGTGATTTATTAGAATGCATATGACCCCAAGATGGGATATGAACTGAGAAATAAGGAACCCCAAACTCTTAGAGATGCATTTAATGCTGCCTTACATATTGAAAACAACAGAAAGGCATTTGGGAAAATCCCTAAGAGTAGTGACTTGAAACTTACTCATCAAGATAGAGGATAGGGCAGTAAAGCCCTTATTACTGTTGAATGTGAAAAATTGTGTAAAGAGGTTAAAGAAATTAATATTTCTATGGCCAGAGGTAACAAAAGAGTCCCAAATGACAAACCTCCTTTTGCCAGACAAGAAAGAATGTCGAGGTTGTCAGATCAGCCATACAACACTAACTGGCAAAATGGGTGTAAGGTGTGGAAAATTACCAACTAAAAATAGTACCTGAAGAGAAAAGCATATTCCATAAGTAAGATAATCAACCAGTAATAGTTTCTAAATATCCATAATAACATAAAATGGCAAGAATCCATGAGTAAGATTAATGATCCATATACCAGAATGGATTACAAAATAGTTTACATACACCCAACTTGGTGTTACAATACATATGTTTCAATGTTACACAAGGAAGGACTAACATCAAGATATCCATGAATCATGTTACAGTTGTAACTTGGCAATGAAGCCATACAAAAAATATATATAAAGCAATATCCATATCAATAATAATATCTGAACTTGGTTGCATCAATCCTTCGATCATCCTTAAACCAAGACCAAGAGAGTGGTTGAGGTGCTTTTTCCACCCAACCATGAAATACTGGACTTCCCCGAGTTTCTTCCTAACTTGAAGAAAGCACCGACACTGCACAAGGAGCCTAGCAACCTAGAATGGTGTAAACATGAGGGAATCACTCGATGCGTGCCTGTTGCCTATATGCATCCTAATCCTAGAATGATATAAACTCTTGCAACAGGATGTGGCAGAGACAAACATAGTTCTAGGCTTTTAAATAAATCCATTTGTTTCAATGGTATAGTAGCTTGGCCAAACATTTAAATAAAATGATAGTTTTAGAAAAAGTAAAACCATTGTCTTTGGGAGCCCGCATTCGGCATCATGTCCTGAAAGTTTGTACTTTACCAAAAATTACATACAACACAGTTTCCTATGTGGTTTTCCATAGTCATAAACATATATATTTTTAAATATAAATATTTATTTCCATAGTTTAGTTGATTTCACTAGTTTGCTTGTTGACAAGTTTTACCATTTTCCTCATTTTAAATCAATCTTTCCTGACATGCTATTCCAGATGTGATGATTCTATCAGTTTAATGCAATGCATCTCTTTCATAAATCAAGGGATTTTATATATTGCTAGTTTTACCAAATGAAAAATAAAAATAACATTTATCAAGAAACTCAATCATTCAAGAGTTCATACAAGTTATTTTCATTGGTATAAAATAGAAATAATATATCTTTTTCTACAGTATAATAAATTCAATTTCAAAATATATATATATATATATATATATATATATATATATATATATCCATTCATATAATTCAATTTGACAAATTAAAAACCAACCAACATTGTAGTTCTGTTCCATCATATACATTTTCCAATAAACACAATCAATACAAATATATATATATATTACCAAATAACCAGTGATCAAAAGACTGTTAATGCCAGGTGCAACAAGACAGTAATATATATATATATATACACACACACACATTACCAAATAACCAGTGATCAAAAGACTGTTACTTTGCCTGTATGCATCCTAATCCTAGAATGACAAACTCTTGCAACAAGATGTGGTAGAGACAAACATAGTTCTAGGATTTTAAACAAATCCATTTGTTTCAATGGTACAGTAAACATTTAAATAAAATGATAGTTTTAGAAAAAGTAAAACCATTGTCTCTGGGAGCCCACATTCAGCATCATGTCCCGAAAGTTTGTACTTTACCAAAAATTATATACAACACAGTTTCCTATGTGGTTTTCCATAGTCATAAACATATATATTTTTAAATACAAATATTTATTTCCATAGTTCAGTTGATTTCACTAGTTTGCCTATTGACAAGTTTTACCATTTTCCTCATTTTAAATCAATCTTTCCTGACATGCTATTCCGTATGTGATGATTTTATCAATTTAATGCATTGCATCTCTTTCATAAATCAAGGGATTTGATATATTGCTAGTTTTACCAAATGAAAAATAAAAATAACATTTATCAAGAAACTCAATCATTCAAGAGTTCATACAAGTTATTTTCATTAGTATAAAATAGAAATAATATATCTTTTTCTGCAGTACAATAAATTTAATTTCAGACTATATATATATATATATATATATATATATATATATATATATATATATATATATTCATATAATTCAATTTGACAAATTAAAAACCAACCAGCATTGTAGTTCTGTTCCATCATATACATTTTCTAATAAACACAATAAATACAAACATACACACACACACACACATTACCAAATAACCAGTGATTGAAAGACTGTTAATGCTAGGCACAACAAGATAGTAATATAAATTTATTCTAAATATTATATATTTACAAAGGTTTCATTCTGCAAGGAAAGAATTACAAATGCTTGAAAAGAAAATAGATAGAGATAAACAAAGGGCCAATGCCCCAAATGGGGTTGCAGTCCCTAAGGGACTACGGCACCATTTGGTGATGCCTCACCCTATATTGCATACAACAGCCTTAGTGCCATCTAAAAATAAAACTTTTAATTACGAGATGCAGTAAATTCATAATGCCATCATTCAATATAGCCTACAGCCAATCCATATAATATGTAAAATACAGTCGATTCATTATATCATACATTTGATTCAATACAATCGATCCAATGTAAAATGCAGTCAATCCAATCGTGTGTGTGTGTGTGTGTGTGTGTGTGTGTGTGTGTGTGTGTGTGTGTGTGTGTGTGTGTGTATAAGCTAAAACAAAACATTTCTTTTACAAAACTACAGCGAGATGCTTATATTTTTATATCAATTTTAAACAAAAGATCATGATTTTGCACATAAGAGAAAGATTTAAACACACAACAACCATAGATGATTTGGGATTAAATAAGAACCTAGAATTCGTTCCTTATTCCAATCGAATGCTTGATTCCTCTAGAAGCTTCTTGATCTGAACTATTCCCTCTTTGTACCAAAAAATGCTTTTCACAATTTCTTTTGTTTTGAATGTTGTTTCAGATATGAAGAGCCTTTCTCTTTTTGAGAGTGTAAAATGTTTAAATAGAAGTTTTGATGAGCAAGAAATGAATTATAACTCCTCTTTTATTGTTTCATCTTCCTCAAGTGTTTCGTTTTCCATAGCTTTTCTTTTCCTACATTAAGCTTTTGTTTCAAAACCATGTTTTATTCTATTTCTAGTTCTAAAATATTATTAAAATAATTTACATATTTATCACAATGTATCTATAAAACTAATAATTAAATAGAGACAAATTAAATAATTAATTCAATTATTCTATTTTCTAAACATTCACGATATTTAAATAACAATGAATTAAATATCCTAATTAAATCACCATTAACTAACTATGCAATAAAATCATATAATTTAAATAAAATAAAAATGCAATTTAAATTAGACTATTAAACCATTCAATATACAACATATGCAGCTACATGACACTATGTGAAGTGTGTGAATGATATCCCTCCATCTTAACCCTGCTAGGATGCTAATCTCCTTTACCTCAATCATCCCTTGTCTTCGACAACCTGCAACTCATAGTAAACTCCGATTTCTCGTTAATAGATTTGTAATCCAAATAACCGAAGCATAGTCGAAGCATTACTAACATGAATATTAAATTTATTTCATTACATCTTTTCATATTAAAATATTCATAACAAATTATTCATCTATCTATATATAATTATTCATGAAATATTTCCATTTATAGTAAACCCAGATGGTATCAAAATTGGAGACGTGACAATGGGAAGCTAGTGTCCCCTAGCAATAGGGGAAATGTATCTTTTCTTATGTATAAGGATGGTAGGATTGATGTTGATCTTTTTAGAAATAGTGTGAGTAGACTCTGGGATATAAGTCAATGCATTGAAGAATTTGTGAGAGAGACTGAGTGAATTTTGGCAAAATATGATAACAAATATACACCCAGTGTTAATGAATTCTTAGCATTCCAATGGCCTATAAAAGAAAAATATAAGGCTTGGGATGATAAATATAACAACTTGCCTAACTTGTAAGATTTTAAATATTGTTCAATATATTCCCTTTTCAAAATAGAATATGCTTCTCTGGTCTCTTTCACCCATTCAACATCAGCACGGGGTTATCTTCAGTCCAAATAGAGTATTTTTTCTTGTAGTGATTTCCTTATTTTTATCTTTATCTACACCACCGGTTCTTCCAAGAAGTTGGAAACTAAAGAAGATGAAAAAGGGAGTGGCAAAGTATGTTACAACAGTCTTTAGCAAAGCAACTTTTGAAGGAAGTAAAGATCTATAATTGCTTGAACGACAACTTCTGTTCCTCCTAAAATATCTGCCCCACGAGTAGTTATTTTTACACCTTGTTGATGCCAAGTATGTCAAATGAATATGTGACACTTGTCATAAGGCCCGAGGCTTGTTTTGCTCCCTTGTTTCTATAAAAGGGAATTCAAGGCCTTTGACAAAGGATCTTGGAGAATTTGTATCATAGTACACATAGTAATAGGACAGGTTTTCCTTAATTTAAGGTGTTATTTGAGTAGAATCTGATGTACTTGCAGAATCATGTATAAACAGTACTAGTTCATAGCTGGAATATATTGTCAAAGTTTAAGACTATACTCTCTCCTATTTGTACTCTTCATTTCATTTATGAATAAATATTGATCAAAGATTATCCTTATTCATCTTCATAATCTTTCTTGTGATTGAATGTTCTTCTTATAGATTTCACTCAAGCAGTAAATTTAATCCTTTAAGAGAATATTGAATGATATGAATGTTTGCAAGGATTCCTAAGTAGAGTTAGTTTTAAACAAATCAAAATGCGATAGTGTAATGCAATATTACAATGTTTACATGAGCTGGATATAATAATATTGTATTAAGTTTCATTTACATTTGTTCTGACTCTGTACCCCAAGACTTAGGCACCAATCTCTTAAAACCTTGTCTGATACAACTCCTGATCATCCATATTGAAAATCAAAGATGAATTTCCATTTCTAGATCATAAGTTATGAGTATTAAGTTATTCCAATGTTCTACTGCAAAGAATTGTGTTAAATCCTAAGAATCTAGCCCATTATTCTACTATATCAGTGATTCTTTAGGCATTTTAGAGAGAACATATCTGTTAAGAATAATATTTGAGAAAATAGAAAGAGATCTAGAGGAAGTATTGTTTGAAAAGGGTACACCCACCCAAGTCTTGTAGAGCCTAAACTACAGAGGAAAAGGATGAATCCACTTTTCTTGTTTATTGGCCAATCCCTCAAGGAAAATCAATCATTAGAATTGGCTATTCTTTAGATTTCTCTTTTGAGATCAGGTTGGGAACTTAAAACAACTAACATATTGATGACTCTACTAGGGACTCTAGAACTAGTATTGTGTCTTACCTTGAGTCACAGATCAATTGTTATATTCCCTTGTTTTAGGGTGGTGACTTTGATATTCTCCTACTAGTAGAAATTTATTGTGAAAGAAAAGTATAAGATCCATATTATACTATGAAAATTGTTGCATCCATACATTGTAATATTTAACAAAGAGCTCCAACTTGTTATCTATATAACAAGTATTTTTTTAGTACATTATTCTTCTGTTTCCCAACTACAGGTGGCGACTCTGTTGAATCTCTGAACTGGTGAAAGCTGAAGAACATACCAAAGTAGAAGGATGTACGTGGGAAGATCATTACAGTAGGGGCATCCCAACAAGCCTATAAATCAATAGCTTGTAAATCAAATATGGACAGCTAAGGATTTCAGTGAGTACATTTCTCCTCCTATTGGTGATCTCATTTCCTTCTCAACACCTCTTTTGGGTGATAATAATGATAATTTGGAAACAAGAGAGGAACAGAGGGGACATGGTATTATCTATGATAGTTAAAATGTTCCTGAGATTAATGTTGATTTTGATGGTGATAAAATAGTCTATGTTGAACCACCCCTGTCTCTTAAAATATAAGGGCTTCCCCACAAAATAAATTCCAAATGGTACATGTTCCTATTATATAGTCTACTCATGAATCTACAATTGTAACTCCCTATGAAAGATTACACTCTCCTTCATCAGGAAAGGCTAAATACAATAATACAAAAGAGTGTCCTATACCCAACACAACTTATGGTTCTAATCAAACTGATGAGGAATTAGAAAGGGAAGTGATTGAGTTAAGCCGTAGATTGGCCAAGATGGAGACTTTGAAGAGAAAATAAGACTTACTCTTAAGATTACAAGAAATGAATAACTCCAATAATATTAGCAATTGTGGTACCCCTGGTGTGTCTACAACAACCATACAACAAATGGGTGGTCCAATACCAATTATCTAGCAGGCTCCTATGAAGCAAGTCCTAGAAAATAGCCATGTTGTGTCAGCACCTGTGAATCATTACCAATTTCCCTCACGAAACTCTAATGCTAGAATGGCTAGTTAACCAATAGGTCATAATCCTCACCATAGGTAGGGAAGAGTGCAATACCAAAACCCTCCAGTAGTGCAAAATATGGTTCCTCAACTAAAAGTTTAGAATCAAATTATACCACAGCGAAAATATTGGCAAATCCCCCCAAATCCTCTAGTGAATCTAGATAACCAAGGTGGGTAACCCTTAGTGAATCCTTTCACTAGAATACCATTGTAGTTGGCAAGATACAGGCAACTAGACTTTACTGGCATACCAGGTTACCCAAGCCTTATTGAAAATACAGTTAGAAAGGTCATCCCAAGGTTTACTGGGAACAATGCATTGTCTGGTGAAGATCATTTGAGGGCATTCTTGAATGTCATTGATGATTTTGGGGTTGAGGCAGAGGATGTGGTACTGAAATTGTTCATGCAATCATTAAAAAAGGATGTAAGAGAGTGATATGGAAGCCTGCTAGAGGCTAGTATTGATTATTGGATATAGTTTAAGAGGATTTTCAAAGAGCAGTATGGTGACAACATTGACCCACAGTTTGTTGTGAACGAGTTTACCAATATTCAAAAAGGGTTCAATGAAACTATTCATGACTTCAATGCTAGATTTTTGAAAGTTAGCAATAAAATCTCACCCTACATGAGACCAAATGAACACATGTCTGGTGATTTATCAGAATGCATATGACCCTAAGATAGGATATGAACTAAGAAATAAGGAACCCCAAACTCTCAGAGATGCATTTAAGGTTGCCTTACATATTGAAAACAATAGAAAGGCATCTAGGAAAATCCCTAAGAGGAGTGACGTGAAACTTGCTCCTCAAGACAGAGGGTAGGGCAGTAAAGCCCTTATTACTGTTGAATGTAAAAAATTGTGGAAAGAGGTCAAAGAAATGAATATTTATATGGACAAAGGTGACAAAAGAGTCCCAAATGACAAACCTCCTTTTCCCAGACAAGAAAGAATGCCGAGGTTGTCAGATCAACCATACACCACTAACTAGCAAAATGGGAAGCTAGTGTCCCCTAGTAATAGGGGAAATTTATCTAAAGAAACTCCTGATCCTTTGACAAATGGGGTGCATGCCATTGATGACAATCTTTGGTGTTTGATTTGTTAGGCACCTCATTATTCTAATTCATGTGCTATGGCATTGTCTCTAACTAATAATGCAAACCCTGGTGGTAAGTATAATGAAGAGGAAGATTATGAGAGTCATAATATAAATATTGTTTTTGACCATGAGTGTATTATGGAGGATGACGTTACTTCTGATGATGAGGATTCAAAGAATGGGATTACAACAGAAGGGGGAGAATTAAATAAATCATGTGAGCAACACCTCTCCCCAAACAAAGGTGATGATAGTGAATATGTTCTCCAGTTGAATAGAGAAGACCCTCTAATGAAGAAATAAAATTCCTGACTGCATCTAACATTGCTCAAGTTAAGAGTGACTAGAACTTGAGAAGCAAGAAAACTCACGGAGAAAGTAGCACTATGGGAGATGCATGCAACATTTCATTAAAGAGAAACTGAATACATCCAATCCTAAGAAAGATGGGGGTGTGTAGAGTAAGTCCAAGGAAGTAGTGGGGAAACATAATCCATTTCCTAAGGCCAAGTTACCAATTGAAAAGGACCATGCTAAGAAGGTCCTTGTGGAAGATAAGCCTAACAAGAACCATGCACTTCAGATTCCTGCTATGAATACTGATATAGTTTAGCCTAATATATTGTCTAAATATGTCCCATTGGACAAGGCCCATGTGCTCAGTCAAATCAGAGTGATCATTCCTCAGTTGGAAATGATGAGGATACTAGAGCACAAAAATAGAGTTGTGGCTGTGATAAATGATGCAGTTCCAAGCATGCCAAGGGTGACAAGTGAATGTGGTAATCAATCTGAAGAGAAGAAAATAATATCTAAGGATGTTAAAAAAAGAGTGCTAAGATACCAGAAATATATCTTGGAACCACTTTGCACAAATGCCCTTCTCAGGTAGACCATTTCTTTGTCACTTTGATGATAAAATGAAGGTTTGTAAAGAATTGTACATGATTGACTCAAGCACCTCTGCTAACATAATGCCACTTGGAGTCATGGAGATATTAAGCCTATGAGTCACTAAAGCTTATGGGAAGTGTTTTTCTATGGATTACAGGGAAGTCCCCATCATTGGAGTTATCAAAGATATAAGCTTCAAGCTTGCATCTTATCCACTTAAAGAATACAAGATGAATATCATAGTAGTGGACATGCCTCCCATGTATGAAATGCTATTATCTAGAAAATGGGCTTCCACTGTGGGTGGTAGCATCCAAATGGATTCATCTTATGCCATGATCCCCATGGATGGCAAAGAGGTGAGACTCAATAGGGAACAAAAGTCTCCCCAAATAATAGATGGTATTAGTGAGAATGATGATTAGATATGTTTCCTTGACAATTCCATGAATAGCTTCAGAGTTGAGGAAATTGAGAATGATCAGAAGGGACAAGTAAATCACAGCTCTGATCCCTCCCTAAATGATGATGGCTTATGGTCTATGTAGTTTGATGGAGCTTGTTCCAAAGAAGGATTTGGAGCAGGCATTGTACTAATTTCCCCTTCTGAGAAGACATTTAGGTCATCTTTTAAGTTGGGTTTTGAATGCACCAATAATGTTGCTAAGTATGAAGCTCTATTTGTGGGTTTGAAAATGGCTCTTAAGCATGGAGTCAAGAAGATTAAAGTTCTAAGGGATTCTGAGTTAGTAGTTTCACAAATTAGATCCAAATATGCCTCTAGGAACAAAAGGCTTAAGCAGTACAAAAATGTTGTTTGTGATACAATAGAGGAGTTTGATGCTTTCTCTATTTATTGAGTAGAATGAAATAAGAATGTAATGGCTGACTTCCTAGCCAACATTGCAATCAGATTAGGGGATATGACCCTGGAAGGGATCTCAAAAGTTGAGATATTGACAAGACCTTCTATCTCAGACAACATCTGACATTGGTAAGTTTTTAAAGATGACCAAGACATGTATAAATTCATGAATTGTATGGATGAGTACCATGCATAGGAAATTGATTTCCAGGAATTTGTGGAAACAATGGATGGAAAGGAAACTGTGTTTGGAACTAAGGTCATCCAGCTGAAGACAAACAAGATTCCAATGGGATCGGTTGCCCTGGAGAGAACTTGTTTGATGGAAATGACAGACAAACCACAAAATCAGCACCAGTACATCAAAATGATCTTAAGGAAGTAAATTTGGGAACATAAGCTCAACCAAATCTTGTCTAGATAGGTAAGTTCTTAAACCCCAAGATCAAAACAATGTTGATTTCTCTACTTAGAAAACATAAAAAAGTTTTTGCATGGTCTTATGAGGACCTTAAAGAATATAAATCCTGGAGGACTTGTTCTAACATGAAATCCCATTAAGACCTAATGCAAAACCTTTTAGGCAAAATAAAAGACCCATAAATCCCACCCTAAGGCCAAAAATGCAACAAGAGTTAGCAAAGTTGAGTGAAGGAGGAATAATCAAGCCTATTAGGCACTCAACTTGGGTATCAAACCTAGTTCCTATCATAAAAAAGAATAGAGACATTAGACTCTGTGTGGATTTTAGGAACTTAAACATGGCATCATTGAAGGATAATTATCCTTTGCCCAATATAGAAGCCATGTTACAAAAGGTAACTAGATGTGAACTCCTGTCAATGATGGATGGTTTTTCTAGATATAACAAGGTGATGGTCAAAGAGTTTGAGCAATACAAAACCATATTTACTACTCCATAGGGCACCTATGTGTACATCAAAATGCCTTTTGGATTGAAAAATGTAGGAGCCACATTTCAACGGGCTATGGATGTGTTTTATAGGAAAAGAGAATAGAGGGTTTTATAGTTAGACCCTCCTTTCACTACAAACATTCAAGGACAATCAACCAAGTCAAATCACTTTTTTTGCAAGAGGATTCTTCTATAGGTTATTTGTCACTTGTAACAATGTGGAAATTTGGAATTTGCTGATTAATATGTTTGATTAAGCTTGATTATGCTAAAAAACCCTAATTATGCAAAATCGTAAGAAAACAGACAAATCACGACAAATGCTCACAAATAGAGATGTAAAATTTAGAGTAGATACATACCAGGTTTTGAGATTTTAGATACAGGAAATTTAGGGGCTAAAGAGTAGGTATTGAAGCCCAAGGTGTAGTTTTCTTTTGATAATCCCCAAAGATGTTTGTAACCTATTCCCGTTGTCCTGGAGATTTCTGTGTCAGAGATCTAGAGGGATTTGGTGTAAGGCACCCAAGCCCAAGTAGTTCTTTTCTTCAAAGATCCTTGTAAGTTGTCTGCAACTTGTCTCTACTGTCCCAAAGATTTTTGTGTCAAGGATCTGGAGGGATTTGGTGTAAGGTGCCCAAGCCCAGGTCCTACTTTTTCTCTCAGATACAAGATCTAAACACTTTGTTCCAGCCTCCTACAACTCCACTCCTTCAGATATGCCACCTATAACCTACAATCATGGAGAATGGGATTGGGGGTTGTGGTGTCTAGGAGCTTGCCTCAGTCAAGCCCCGGAAGGACATTCAAGTCTTCCAAACACTGTTGTTAGATAGAGAGTGCGTATCCTTGCAGGACAAAGCAAAAAATCAAATGATAAATGATTGATTCAAACATAAATAGATATCACCTCAGAGATGAAGCTCACATGAACATGAAGATCCTTCACATCATGAGAAGATGAAGCTAAATCTGCAATAACAAAACATACCAAGACAGTTCTGCTCTACAACACAATGAATACTTTGAATACTCTAAAGTCATAAGTTCACCAAAATATCATCATCATCTCTACTTTACAAATGAATCCCTAAACATGCTTATATATGCATTCTCACTTTAATTTCGTAATTCAAACTTAAGATGTCGGCAACGAAACCTTTTAACAGTCACATAACGGTTATTTAAATTTAGGACCTGCCTAAAATAGGGCAAGACTAGGGTGCAAGTGCCCAAGCCCCAAGTACCTATTTTAGGGCAGGTTTAAGTTCACAGATGTCCCTCAAGCTCCATTTGACATGGGTTTCAGACCATTTTGCTCCGGGAGTTAAAATGAACATGCAAGATGCAAAACAAGGCCCCTGGGAGCTAAACTTAGGAGGTACAAGTCCTAGGGGACATTTTATGACATAACATTTAGCCCCCACTTTAATATATGTATGATCTTACGACCCATACATGCATTAAAGTATTGTCAAAACACAACAAACATGCCATGCACATGAAGCTAATGCATACGCAAAGATTGAGGAACTATCTCTAGCCCCCAGTCTCAAGTAGACATTAGAGAAAACATGTCTGAAACACGCCAAACACAATGAAGATAGTAAGAGGCATGCAAAACATGGAGAAGATAGTAACAAACACACAAAACACGGAGAAGACAATATTGAAGACACACAAAACACAATGAATACAGTGAATGTAGTGATTATTTCTTTTTCATTTTCATATATATATAAATTAATGTAGATACATGAAAAGTAAAAATGCAACACACATCCCAAAATGTAGGAGGGGTATTTCACCACGCTCTTGAGACTACATATGGGGGAGAAGACACACAATACAAAACCTCGAGTGTAGGTGGAGCATGTCGCTACACTCACACAAGAGGGGAACACATGCCATACAAAGTCCAAGTGGGGATTAACTGTACAAGAGGAAAACACATAGAAGACATACAGAATACATGAGCACCGTATAGCATGCCAAATACATACTATATGTCTAAAACACGGCAAAGAAGGTGATGGAAGGAGCTTATTGCTAAATTCCCACCATCTCAAACATGTTGCAGGCACACTTGATGGTTGGGCTTATGCCACAACAACCGCCAAAGACATGCTTAAGGGAGGATACACCAACCCCTCCTACTTGGAGGACTTTTGAAATAAAAGGATGTGCACTAGCTCAAGAGATACACCATCCCCACCTCGCGCAGAGGACTTTTGAATAAAAGGATATGCACGATATCTCGCCTCCATAGGGGGCTTTATGATTGCAAGATAGATAAAGATGTGCACTCACGCCGAAGATACAACATCCTGCCTCCGCAAAGGGCTTAGAAACATGCTTCATTAGTACCAAAATCATCGGACAACTTACCTTTTTATGCCCCCACCTCAAGGTGGTTGATATCGTGTACCACTATCAAGCTTGTTAAGGTAGAGAGAAAAAACACAACGGAATAAGATATTTTGCAAAGTCCATGCCCCCAAAGGTGATATGTGCTTCATGATCGTTGAATATTCCCACAAACACATCTTAATCTAAGAAAAAAATGAAAGCTATGCACTAAAACAAAGAAGCCAAGGCTACACAAACGGGTTCGAGTCTGAGTATAGCCATGGGGCTTATACTGCAAGCATCTCAGAACCAAGTGTAACAACAAGGCAAGACACCCAAAATAATCAAAGTGCATGGAGCAAATGTATTGTTATGATTTGTTAGCATGATAAGACTGTTGACCCATTTTTTCCTCTGTCCAGAGTTAAACAGTTCACATGGTTTTGTCCTTGAAAAGCCTTTGGAAAATGTTCCCAAATTTTGAAAAGTGTCAAATTGCCTAAAAAAACCTTACCATTGGAAAGAGCTTGAAAAAATAGGCAACTTTGCTTTTTACACCACCCTGAAATTCGGCCAAATAAAGAAGTTATCCATGGTCAAAGTTTTGGTCAAACATACATTTCAAATGTGCATTTTGGCGGGCTTGAAAATCTCCATTGGCCTTAGAAAATATGAAAATTTTTGAGTTTTATGCATTTTTTGATTGCATATCGGGCTAACAAAATGCATATACAAGGGGGGAATCTTTTGCAGATTCCCGGGAATATTCCCGGTTTGTATATCGGCGATATACAAGTAAAGATGCAAGTAAATATACAATGTATAAGATACATCGCAGGTATATTCCATCGAAGATGCCCTATTTGTATGTAAGGGAGTTTGCATATTCTGTTTGAATATTTGCATATACAAGGCCAATATGTACATTTACTATAGTACCGTAGAGGGAAGATGCAAAGGATCGATGCAAAGAAACATACAAAGGAGTTTGTATATCTCCAAGATGCAAATGGTGGGACCCACAGGTTTACAAAGGAGATTGTATGCGCTTGCATACAAGGAAATTTTGTATATTGGGTTATACATTTTAGGAATATTCTATAAATATTCCTACTTGTATATTTATCCTTTGTATATTGGCTTGCATATGTAAATATACAAGCCAAAATAAAAAGGCTAAACATACAAATGTAGCGCTACAGTGGAATGTATATTTGCTTTGTATGTTCACACATACAAGTGGCTAGATACAATCAAACTTATGCATTGCGGGAATATTCCACAAAGATTCCCTATTTGTATAAAAGGGGTTTGTATGTTGTGTCTGTATGTTCACACATACAAGCTAAGATACAAGGACATATGCAAGCCGGATTTCAAAAATGCTTTCGATCTGCTTCATAAAGGGTTGGAGTCCATGGCTTGTATGAATATGGACTTGTATATCACTCATATACAAGTCAAAGATAAGAAGGAGCATATACAAGGTGGATTTCAATCGAGGATTAGGTTCAACACATAAAGGTTTCAGATCCGCCTCGTATGCATAGACGTTTGTATATTTGCATATACAAAGAAATGTACAAGGAGAAAATATACAAGCCGGACCTGACAGGGAAACCAAATGCAGCTAATGGCCGTTTTGGGATCCACAGCTTGTATATTATCATATGCAAAAGGCACATACAAGTGGTAGGGCCCGCATATACAAGGAGGGAATTGTATGTATATACAATTTCAAAATACAAAGGCACAAATAGGGCCCGATGTATAGGGCAACATGCATATGCAAAAGAGTTGCAGAATGCATTTTTAAATGTTGATTCAAGTGCAAGATGCATGCGATATACACACAGATGCAGATGCAGTATATACAGGCGATTGACCAAATCTTTGACCGTCTGTATCTTCCCCATTTCAGCGAATTTTGACATGCTATAAGAGGCAAAAGTGCATGTTTTTGCCTCCTCTTTCATTTGAGTAGGCTTTTGGGGGAATTTTCTAATTTTCAATTTTTAGATCTAAGGATGCATGTTTTGAACGATGAATATTTCAGCGACGACTTGCAACAGATGAAGATATTTTTTGGGCATTCATTGCAGCAGACGGAGCAAGCAGCTCACATTGATGACAAAGAATATCTTTCCACTGCTTCATCTCCAGATGCAAGAAGTGGCAGTTGCATTAAAGGCCATAAAATATCTCTCTGTCTGCCAGTTCTAGTTTTCAACGCCATAACTGATGCAGCCGGGCTGTAATTAATGTAGATATTTTCTGTGACAGCTCTTTGAGCGAATTTTTGTAACTGACTTAGGATAGTTTTGGAATGCTATATATATGCATTCAAATGTTGTAAATAAGGTTGAAATTTTTTTGGCATTAAGGCTTTTCTGTTTCCAAACAGGGTTTTCATATGTTGTAACCATGCCTTTCCATTGAATCTATGCAAGTTAATTTTACCTCTTTACTGATTTTTCTAGTTCTGTGTGAATCTATGTACGGTTGTCTGTGAATGTTTCATCTTTCTCAATCATATTGATTCTCACCTCTGCTAGAGTCATCTAATCTGTGTATACCTACTTGTTGTATTTGATTACATTGTGCATCTTCTCAGTGTTGTGGAAATTTCTTTAAATCTATCTGGTGTATCACCCTTGTTTTCAAGCTTTTATTTCATTTCCATTACAAGCTTTCTGTCTCCCTTTTCCCCTCAAAATTCAGTAGTTTTAGGTGATAACTAGACAAGGAAGTCGGCCTTCTCTGGAGGTCTGATCTCACTTAGCAAAGTCCCACACTTAGAGATCAGTCCCATGTTGCTCTAGTTTACGGAGGCTTCACGGCTGTATGCAAGGGTGCAAAACTGGGTGATAACAACTTTGGCATGCCTAGTGGGACCCAAAGTCAGAAGAAAACAATCAATTTAACACAACCCTTATTACTGGTTTTGATGTGCAGCCAGTGATTACAGACCTTTAGAGGTTAAAGTTTCCATATCTGGCGACTCGGGCTGAGGAAGGACAAGCGGATCAGTTCTGTCATTACATGTTTTGTTAGAAAGGTACAAACTAGGAGTTCAAGTTCAAGTCCATTTGAATATTTACAGCTCTCTCCACCTAGAAGACAGAGCAGAGCAGTAGCAAGGACTCCAGTTTCCAAAAGAGTACAGTTGACTCCACCAAGTTTTAGACCAGTTGCTTCTGTAGTTCCTGTAGTAACTCAAGCAAATCTACCTACCGCTCTTTAGATGGCAAGAAATCAACCATTCGTGACTTTTGATGGGGGTAGCCCTTTGAATCTAACAGTACATGATGTCATACCAATGGCAGTTTTAAAGAGTTTGCCCTATTTCACAGGGGAAAATCAGACTACTCCTATTGAGCACATCAGAGACATAGCTTCTCTATGTGGAGTACATCATGTCACTTAGGAGAATGTAGCCATCAGATTGCTGGCTGCCTCTTTCAAGGGGAAGGCATTACAATGGTTCAGGAGTCTACCAGTGCAAACTATTACAACTTGGGATGATCTAGGAGAGAAATTAAACAGACAATTTCAAGACAAATTAGATAATCTATCATTGGTTGAACAGATGACCACTATAAAGAGAGCTCCTCAGGAGCAAATGATGGATTTTAACTTTAGATTTCAAAAGACATGGGACAGAATCCCTACCATGGTAAGACCTCTAGCTAAATATGCATTTCTATATTTTTTGAAAGCCCTAAATAGTGATATTTCAGTAATGATTCAATCACTAGGAGGTAATAGTTTACCAGATGCTTATGAATTAGCAATTAGGATAGAGAATAATCTGATTCAGGACAGAAAAATAGCACCCAGACCACCAGTGCCTATTTTTCCTAAGATCCAAGCTTCCATGCCTTTGTCAATTCCATGTTTTACCCCTGTGCCTACTATCGCAGCATTACCTAATACTATCAATTTTGAACCTTCTGCCCCTAGTTCATCTCAAGAGTTAAAAGAGATTAAAAATAGTCAACAAAAGATTGAGGGAAACCTTCAAACTTTTGGAAATGAGCTGGTGAACATAAAGAAACAACAATCCCATAGGCCTTTTCAGCCTTATCAACAATCATATCAAGGGCAAAATCAATCATATCAGGGGTAAAGTCAGCCTTACCAAGCCAACAGACCACCATATCAAGGTAATTATTAGGGTCCCAGGCAAAATGTCAATCAAAGGCCTTTTCAGCCTTATAATCCAGTGCCCATCAATACAGTAAGGGACCTTGTCCCTATTCAGAATAATCTTGCAGTTGATTACGAATGGTTTTTTCCATATAATTAGCCACACAATCAGTCAGCCTGCTCAAACGGGGTCATAAATTAGGCTCTGATGGCACAAAATGTCATAGCCCCACAGCCAAATACACCTCATGATGGAGCTGTGCAGCAGCAAGAGCAACCTCAGAGTGATTCTGCCTTCATGAATTGGCACCAGGGTGAATTTTGTGGCGTGAATAGAGAGAATACACCAGTGGCAGCAAATACAAGGGCCAAGAAGAGGGGTTATGAGGTAGAGCAAGCAGCAAATAAAGAGAAAGGACATGTTGGTGCTTCAAAATCACATATTCCCCACATTTTACAAAAAAATATTCTAGCAGCAGTGAGGGATATGCCTAATTTGCAAGCGGAGGTTGCTGCTACAAAGTCAAATCAGAAGGTGAGTGCAATTCCACCTTTCAATATTATTGAAAATATGAAAAAGATGAATGTAACAATGTCCATGTGGGATTCCCTAGCTATCCCCGGCCAAAAGAGGATGTTGCAGTCCGCCTTATCTGATTTGAAAGTATCAAATGATACAACTATTGACCCAAATAAGGCTATCCTTACCAATTCATCCGAAGATAACAACAAGCAGCCTAACCAAAATGCCAAACCACTCCCATTCTATGTATCATTAATAATTGGAGACAAATTAGTGCATAATTGCATGGTGGATAGTGGAGCAAGCAGTTCTGTGATGCCTAAACAAATCATAGACCAATTAGGGCTCAAGCACTAGCCTCTTGAGAAGGGTGTACTCCAATTAGATGGCACAACTATTAATACTGTGGGTGTAATAAAAGACTTAGGTCTTACTCTACATACATGTCCCAATGTTTCCATTTCCCAGGAGATCTTCATCATTGATTTGCCTCCTTATTTTGCCATGTGCTTATGAAGAGAGTTCATAGCCAAGATTAGAGGATATTTATCCTCTGATTGGTCCCATTTGTTTTTTAGGACCAGATATGGCACTAAGGTGACCCTAAGATCCGAATTGCTTTCAAATCATCACATAGAGCCCTACACACCAAGTGTTGTTAATGCAAATTGCATTATTACTAATGATCCTGAGCTTGTGGCTGCTCAAGAGTTACAAGTTGAAAGTATACCAGAGGTGTTATTAAGAGAATGGGCCCCAAAAAATGTTACAGATGATCCACAGGCATACATACAAGAAACTGGTATGGGAACTTACATACTACATGAACCTGAAACAACAATTCCAGATCTGGTAAAAGATGTAGGACAGCAGGCCGGGCAGCAAGGAGAAGTATGGAAAATATTTTTTGATGGCTCTAGGAGTAGAAATGGATCCGGTGGTGGTGCAATGCTTGTATCCCCACAGGGTGAAAAATATTTTTCTTCTTTCTATTTTCCTTTGCATGTACAAACAACACTACTGAATATGAAGGATTAATTTAGGGTTTGCAGTGGGCAAGAAAGAGGAAAATAAGCTATTTGCAAGTGTTTGGAGATAGTGAACTTATTGTAAATCAAGTAAGGGAACTGCATCTCACAAAGAATGATGCTCTGAAATGCTATAAACATAGAGTGTGGAACATGATTGAAGAATTTGATGCTTTCAATCTAACCTCTATTCCGAGAAATTAGAACTCCCATGCTGATAGGTTAGCTATGATTGGGGCACAGTTTGATATCCCTAGCGATATTCAACGAGAAAGGTGTAGCCTCATGTAAAGATAGTGGATAGGCCTTCTATCTCGGATAATAATATTCACTAGCAAGTTTTTGAAAGTGATGAGTAGATCCTACGTTTCTTATTAGAAGAAGATGAATTTTTTGTGATAAATCAAGATAAGCTCAATCAGCATTATGGCAATGATCAATTTGTGCAGCTGAGAACAAACAAACTGCCCAAGGGATTGGTAACCTTGGAGTCTATTTTTGGCATAGATGATCAATTAAAGAAAAACAAGACTGGCATGCAGATTAAGGAGGAGCATTATGAGGAGTTAGAAATTTTCAAAGGTAGGCTCCTTAAAATTGGTAAAATCCGCTCAGCTGAGGACAGAAGAGTTTTTATTACTCTTTGTCAAGAGTTTAAGGATGTGTTGGCTTGGGATTATTCAGACCTGAAAGGTTTTGATCCTCAAATTGCCCAGCATACCATAGTGTTGGAACCAGGTACAAAACTTGTGAGGCAAAAGCAAAGACCCCTAAACCCAAAGATTGAGCCTCTAATGATTAAAGAACTGACTAAACTAATTGAGGGGAAAATCATTTTTCCAATCAAGCACACTTCTTGGGTTTCCAACCTTGTCCCTGTAAAAAAAAGAATGGAGAAATCAGACTGTGTGTCAACTTCAGGGACCTGAACAGAGCTTCTCTAAAAGACCATTACCCATTGCCCTCAATGGAGCAAATTCTACAGGTAGTCACTGGCTCAGAAAAGTTTTCTTTGCTTGACAGATTTTCTGGTTACAATCAAGTGTTAGTTAAGGAGGAGGATCAGTTCAAGACTGCTTTCACTACCAAATGGGGTACCATGGCCTACCAAAGAATGCCCTTTAGCCTCTCAAATGCTGGCTCTACTTTTCAGAGAGCCATGGATATGGCGTTTAAGGGTTTACTGTACAAACTGGTGCTGGTGTATCTAGATGATATAATAGTCTTTTCCAAGAATACATCTGAACATTTATCCCGAGAGTTTGGGATATCCCTTAATCCAAATAAATGCATCTTCGCTATACACGAAGGCAAGTTGTTAGGACTCGTGGTGTCAAAGGAAGGCATTACCATTGATGCTGAGAGGGTAAGAGCTATTATAGAGCTGCCCTTACCTAGTCATAAGAAGGGATTACAAAGTTTTATTGGTAGAATTAATTTTTTGCGAAGGTTCATCCCTGATATTGCAAATCTTTTGAAACCTTTGACATCCATGTTAAAGAAGAACATAGTTTTCAATTGGACAAAAGAGGCCCGACTCAGCTTTGAATCCATTAAGGAGGCATTAGTGGCTGCACCAACTTTGATAAACCCTGACTTTTCTAAAGATTTAATCCTATATGCTTATGGTGGCCCATATACTATCTCTGCGATTTTGGTACAACAGCAGAGTAGCGGCTTTGAGCAACCAATCGCCTTCTTCAGTCAAGGGCTGGAAGAATATGAGTAGAGGTATAGATTTGTTGAGAAGTACGTCCATGCAGTGATACGGAGCCTCAAGAAATTTTGGCATCTTGTTTCCAATAACAAGATACATTTAATGGTGGCTCATCCCAGCGTGAAAGAGTTCCTGTTGAGTAAAGATGTTAATGAGAAGAGAGCGGGTTGGATCAGCAAGGTAATGGAATATGACATGGATATCCAAGTAACCAAGCTTCTCAGAGGCAGAGGACTCAGCGAGCAACTCGCTACCAGTTCTAACAAGGAGGATGAGACGCTTTTGACCATTGAGGATGCACCTCAAGATAATGTAGTAGTAGCGAACACAAGCTAGGTTACTGATATGACTAAATTTTTGCAAACTGGCAAATGTCCAGTAGGTCTAGGTAGAACTAAACGAAGATATTATAGACTGCAATCGGTTCCATATGTTTTAATAAATGGCATCCTTTTCAGAAAGGACTTTAATGGTGTATTGTTAAGGTGCATTGATATAGATCAGACTGACAAGGTACTACATGAATTTCATGATGGAGCAGCAGGGGGTCATTTTGCCCCGAAGACTACCACTTGGAAAGTAATGAGAGCTAGCTATTACTAGCCCAGCTTATTTAAGGATGCCCATGCATGGGCTAGGAAGTGTATAAAATGTGCCCTTTTTGCAGGAAAAGAAAGGCTGCCAGCCTTACCTTTACGGCCAATTCAAATAGAGCAACCCTTCATGAGATGGGGTATGGACTTCATAGGTCCTATTAATCCACCATCAAGTGCAGGCCACAAGTGGATTCTTACAGCTATAGATTTTTTCACAAGATGGACTGAAGCAATAGCTCTAAAGGAATCAAATGAAAATGTTGTTTTAAATTTTTATCATGACTTGATTTCCAGATTTGGAGTGCCTGAGTCAATAATTTTTGACAATGCTTTAGCCTTTGTTGGCCTAAAGATAATTGATTGGGCTGTCAAAAATGGGATTTATTTGAATACTTCTTCTAATTATTACCCACAGGGTAATGGTTTGGCTGAGTCTACCAACAAAAATCTCATAAGGATTATTAAAAGATCAATGGAGGACAACTAGAGGACCTAACATACTAATTTGAAGTATGCCTTATGGGTAGACAGAATAACTCCTAAGAGGTCCATTGGAAATTCTCCATATATGTTAGTATATGGGAAGGAAGCAAGATTGCCTATCTTTGTAGAACTGCTAGCACTGGACATCATGAACCAGCTGGAGATGTTTGAAGAAGAGAATCCCATGGCTGTCAGATATGCTCAGCTTATGGAGCTTGAAGAAATCAGAGACAAGGCTATGAAGACTATGGAATATCATCAGCTTCAAACAAAAAGAAATTTTGATCAGAAGGCCACCCCCAGAAGCTTTAGAATGGGTGACATGGTGCTTAAATGGGATGAATTAAAAAGCAGACCAGGAAAGCATTCCAAGTTTGACAGTATGTGGAGTGGTCCATTTCTCATTACTGAATGCAAGGAGCATAATGCATTTCAGTTAGCAAATATGGATGGACAAAATTTGCCTATCCAAGTCAATGGGATACACCTGAAGAGATGTTTTGAGGTATGAGTGCTTTGTAAATCAGTAGATTAGATTTCTTGCTTTCCATAAGTGCTTCTGCACAGGCTGCATTGTCATTAGGAGAATGCAGGCCTTTTCCCCTTTTGTGTTTTGGACGCAAGTTTTAGTTTTTCAGCGTGTTTTGGTGTGACTCCATGCCCAATGGATGCAATAAGGCAACTGATCTTATGTTTAGCAGGCAAACACCCCATAGAGGTTGCCAAATTGTTGACCCATTTTTTCCTCTGTCCAGAGTTAAACAGTTCACCTGGTTTTGTCCTTGAAAAGCCTTTGGAAAATGTTCCCAAATTTTGAAAAGTGTCAAATTGCCTAAAAAAACCCTTACCATTGGAAAGAGCTTGAAAAAATAGGCAACTTTGCTTTTTACACCACCTTGAAATTCGGCCAAATAAAGAAGTTATCCATGGTCAAAGTTTTGGTCAAACATACATTTCAAATGTGCATTTTGGCGGGCTTGAAAATCTCCATTGGCCTTAGAAAATATGAAAATTTTTGAGTTTTATGCATTTTTTGATTGCATATCGGGCTAAGGAAATGCATATACAAGGGGGGAATCTTTCACAGATTTCCAGGAATATTCCCAGTTTGTATATCGGCGATATACAAGTAAAGATGCAAGTAAATATACAAGGTATAAGATACATCACGGGTATATTCCATCGAAGATGCCTTGTTTGTATGTAAGGGAGTTTACATATTTTGTTTGAATATTTGCATATACAAGGCCAATATGTACATTTGCTATAGTACCGCAGAGGGAAGATGCAAAGGATCGATGCAAATAAACATACAAAGGAGTTTGTATATCTCCAAGATGCAAATGGTGGGACCCGCAGGTTTACAAAGGAGATTGTATGCCCTTGCATACAAGGGAATTTTGTATATCGGGTTATACATTTCAGGAATATTCTATAAATATTCCCGCTTGTATATTTATCCTTTGTATATTGGCTTGCATATGTAAATATACAAGCCAAAATACAAAGGCTAAACATACAAATGCAGCGCTACAGTGGAATGTATATTTTCTTTGTATGTTTGCACATACAAGTGGCTAGATACAATCAAACTTATGCATTGCAGGAATATTCTACAAAGATTCCCTATTTGTATAAAAGGGGTTTGTATGTTGTGTTTGTATGTTCGCACATACAAGCTAAGATACAAGGACATATGCAAGCCGGATTTCAAAAATGCTTCCGATCTGCTTCATAAAGGGTTGGAGTCCATGGCTTGTATGAATATTGACTTGTATATTTCTCATATACAAGTCAAAGATAAGAAGGAGCATATACAAGGTGGATTTCAATTGAGGATTAGGTTCAACACATAAAGGTTTCAAGTCCGCCTTGTATGCATAGACATTTGTATATTTGCATATACAAAGAAATGTACAAGGAGAAAATATACAAGCCGGACCTGACAGGGAAACCAAATGCAGCTAATGGCTGTTTTGGGATCCACAGCTTGTATATTATCATATGCAAAAGGCACATACAAGTGGTAGGGCCTGCATATACAAGGAGGGAATTGTATGTATATACAATTTCAAAATACAAAGGCACAAACAGGGCCCAATGTACGGGGCGCCATGCATATGCAAAGGAGTTGCAGAATGCATTTTTAAATGTTGATTCAGGCACCAAGATACATGCGATATACACACAAATGCAGATGCAGTATATACAGGCGGTTAACCAAATCTTTGACTGCCTGTATCTTCCTCATTTCAGCAAATTTCGACATGCTGTAAGAGGCAAAAGTGCATGTTTTTGCCTCCTCTTTCATTTGAGCAAGTTTTTGGGGGAATTTTCCAATTTTCAATTTTTAGATCTAAGGATGCATGTTTTGAATGATGAATATTTCAGCGATGACTTGCAGCAAATGAAGATATTTTTTGGGCATTCATTGTAGTAGATGGAGCAAGCAGCTCACATTGATGACAAAGAATATCTTTCCACCACTTCATCTCCAGATGCAAGAAGTGGCAGCTGCATTAAAGGCCATAAAATATCTCCCTGTCTGCCAGTTCTAGTTTTCAATGCCATAACTAATGTAGTTGGGCTGTAATTAATGTAGATATTTTCTGTGACAGCTCTTTGAGCGAATTTTTGTAACCAACTTAGGATAGTTTTGGAATGCTATATATATGCATTCAAATGTTGTAAATAAGGTTGGAATTTTTTTGGCATTAAGGCTTTTCTGTTTCCAAACAGGGTTTTCATATGCTGTAACCGTGCCTTTCCATTGAATATATGCAAGTTAATTTTACCTCTTTACTAATTTTTCTAGTTCTGTGTGAATCTGTGTACGGTTGTCTATGAATGTTTCATTCCTCTCAATCATATTGCTTCTCACCTCTGCTAGAGTCATCTAATATGCGTATACCTAGTTGTTGTATTTGATTACATTGTGCATCTTCTCAGTGTTGTGGAAATTTCTTTAAATCTGTCTGGTGCATCACCCTTGTTTTCAAGCTTTTATTTCATTTCCATTACAAGCCTTCTCTCTCCCTTTTCCCCTCAAAATTTAGTAGTTTTAGGTGATAACTAGACGAGGAAGCCAGCGTTCTCCGGAGGTCTAATCTCACTTAGCAAAGTCCCACACTTAGAGATCAGTCCCATGTTACTCCAGTTTGCAGAGGCTTCACGGCTGTATGCAAGGGTGCAAAACTAGTTTATAACAAAGACAACATCAAATATCACATGGAGTGATTCTACTAGCCAAGCATCAGATATATAAATCAACCCCATCTTCATATATGGACTAGGTCCATTTTCTCTTTGCTTGTTGAAGGGACATGCGGTTCGTATCATTATTTGTTTGTTTGCATCATCTGCTGACTAGATAGAACCACTAGAAGGTAAACAATAAAAATTAGAGAGGAGAGCAAGTGCCTTAGGAACAATCACGTAGGAGGATGCCCCCAAGTCATCAACTGCAATGCTATGCACCTAAGACACAACACACAACAATGAAAAGAGGAGAATCAATATAGAAGAATGATGATACAAATAGAAGAATAGTCACAATAGAGGTGGTCTCCCAGTATCCTTGACCTTACAAGAGTATCAAGGGTCATCCAAGGAGGCCTAAACAACACATAACACATCACAAGGGGAACACAACACAGAGAGAAGGGTTAGAAATACTTACATGATACAACCCAATGTTAAGAACATACATATCTAGGAGGAGGCCACCCTTGAGAGAAACTATAATATTTTCTACTACGAGTGTGACTAAAGGGTGGAGAAATACCTATTTCAATGGGATATTTCCTGGCGGACAATTCTTGTCTATCAGCTTAGGATATCTCGCATGTCATTTTGGTCTTGTTGATATTGTATTAACATTGGTTTAGGATGACGAGATGCTTTAGTGGGTTTCAAATAATGGTATCCAAGACCGGCTATGTAAGTAATTCTAGCAACTTGTAAAGGTACTCTGATTCATTGTTGATTTGCACCACAACCATTACCTACATAGTCACGGTTGCTATAAAGAATTTTAAATCCTTGACCATAGAGGGATGTAATTTCTTTAGAAGATGGTGAAGCCTCATAGGTCTCATAATTTGTAGTATAAGTAAGAGTGTTGTCTTTGTTTACTACCAAAGAGACCTTGTGGTTTTTAGGTGTTTCCAAAGATTGTTTTGATGAGATAGATGCAACTTTTGATGTGTCAGAGTTATTAAGTTTATATTCCCCTATACTACAAGGATTAAAATCTAGTGAACCCCAATCATCACCAAAAAGTGCATTTGATGTTTTAGAGTCTTGCACAACATCATCTATGGCAAGAGGCATTGATGAGTCCACTCATAAATTGTTTAGACTTTATTGATTGTTAACATGTTTTTGCACTTGTGGACATGATATTTCCACAATCCATGATGATAGTGCAAGTGATTTCTGGAAAAACTGTGTTTGCTTTTTTGTCTCAATGTTTCAGATCACACTCCATGATCCATCATCAGGAGGAAATGAAGAAAATGCAAAATGTTTCATGTTTTTGCGCTTCAATATGTAGATAATTATCTGGTTCAGGATTGGCTTTCACGATGTAGAGCTTGTTTTGATAAATGAACTTTATTGATCGATGAAGGGTAGACAGAACTGCCCCCATGGCATGGATCCACGGTCTACCTAGAATCATATTATATGAAAGTGAACCAGGCATAACATGAAAAAGGGTAGATATTGTCATGGGTCCAACCTTTATAGGTAAAGTTATTGTACCCACTGATTGTCTCCAAACATTATCAAAGCCATGAATGCTAATTATATCTAGTTTAATCAAAGAGGTATCAACATTAATCCCATGTAACAAATTAATACCACAAACATTAAGAGTTGATCCATTATCAATCATAATTGATGCAGGAGCATCCAGGGTGTAAGAGCAATCTTGCAATAACCAAAAAAAATGTTGTTTCTTTTCAATAAGGGCTAAATTTGGTAGGGTTACTATTTTTAGTAAGTTTGTATTTGTTCATGGTTGGATACAAAATCTTACACAAACCTCCAGAATGGTCAATTGAAGCTAATGGTGAAGAAATCACTTCAATATCATTTGTCATTTGTGAGATATTAAAATTTCAAATTCCAAAAATCCTATTGAAATATTCAAAGTCAAATTTGAGGCACTTAGAGGCTTCGATGGGTCCGAAATTTGGTGGGAAACCCAAGCAGTCTACCTTTAGGTACTACTTATGCACAAATTTCTTTTCCAAAGCTTTTCGAAAAGGTATTATAATTGAAAATCCAACGGTCGGATCGAAAGTTATGGCCCCGTGAAGTTGACCTATTTTTGGAAGGAGATGCAAATTTCAAAATTAGCCGATGGCCGCCAAAAAGGGCTATATATGACCATTTTTGGGAACCCTTGGGGTAGTAGAGTTAAGGGGGAAGGTGTAGAGTCAAGAAAAGGTGGGAAAATAGAAACCCTAGTTGGTTTGGGGTTACAGAAGGCTGAAGATTCCAAAGTCTTGAGAGAGGGCACTGTAATGTGTTGCAGCCTGTAGGGGATTCATCCTCTGATTGTATTTGAGCTTCTGTAATGTAATGTTTTTCCCATATTAATAAAATATCATTCTCTTTTCTATGTGCAATTTATGTTATTGTGTGTTTTATGATTTACCCCCTTCATCAATAACTCACTCAAGATCAATTTCTTGTTTATTGTAATGAAGATAATCAAAGGATCATACTAATTTTGAACTTCCATGGAAGGGAATTCATGTTGTTGAAACATAATATCTATTTTTTTCACATGCATATAATCTAGAAGAGCTGCTACATCATTCGGCTTAACAGTAGGTGGTACAATCACCTTTTGTAAAGCTTCTTGGAGCATTCCATGGTATGCAGGTGATGTAAATGTATTAAATCCCAAAGAGAGATCTTAGCCAGGGTAGCACGAAGTTGTTCGACAAGATCATATTCTTGACTATTTCTATGAGTAAGACGAGGTGGTGGAGGGAGCATAGGTTAAGAACATGGAAGAGAGACAGACACATGTGGTGCTTGCCTATTTTTCTTGTTATTACGGGTGTTATATGTGTGAGCAATCACATTTTGAACACCTTGATTTCTTTGAGTTATCTGTCTTGCATAGTTTAGAATATAATCTAGGGGTCGAGGTGGTTTTCGATCATCTTGAACCGTAATCACTAGTTTTAAGCAAGAGGGTGCATTGGGTGCCCCTCGCACAATCATCTTAGGAATATTTCTACACTTATCTAGTAACCCCTTGGTGGGTGGAATAAGTCTATTAGTGAATATTGAATTAACATTATTTTTAGATCTCTGTTATGCTCAACATCTATCCCTAAAGGATTTAATGTAAGAGACCTTTCTTCATTTGCCAGTGCTTCATCTTGACCAGGGAGAGCATTGGAATGAAAGGAAGGTAATGTATTGCTAAAGAGGTTGGTGGTGATTGTGTCATTTGAATTTGCAACGAAAGTAGATTTATCCATAGTCTTCGCTTCCTTAGAGATTTCCAAGGTACTGGAATATTTAATCAAAGGTGGAAGATCTAACGGATTACCCTTAGGGACTTCATGTACCATGTGATCATTAGTTGAATAGTCATTCTCTACCCATGGAGGATCCTTCTTGAGAGAGAACCCTTTATCCACTAATGTTTCATTTTCCAAAGAGAGAGCATTGGAATGAAGGGAGGATAGAGTGGTGTTAAGGAATGTGTCAATGATTTCATCTTCTTGTGTTAATATGTCCATAAAAGAGGAATCAATTTTGGGAGAATGAGTATAGGACAAGTCTATGTCATCATCACATGTAGTAGAGACTAGATGTATAGGAGAAGTGCCATCATAATTATCTTTTTCATTACTACTCATGGAGATGAACTCGATTAAGCTTTCTAATATTGTAGGATGTTCACTCATGAGGCTTAAGAATCTATAAAAATTGAGATCTTTGATAAATGCATGCCAATATACTAAAGAGAAACGACATGAAGGTGCCATAATGAAATGTCTTGAAACATCAATGTTCAATAATATCTAGTAGTACACCCTAGATGTGTGACTATTTCACTCCTAAGCACTTGTCTGAGGGAAAGGGCTAAAAAGACACACAAAGTCCACAACAAACACAATGGATAGGAGGACAAAGTACAACACAACAAGGCCCAATTGATGGTTTTATGTATTTAGATTGAATGCAATGAAACAACACAAATTATGCTTGTTTACGCACCTAAAATGTTCACTTTTTCACCTTTTCTTAATACAAATGCCTAAAATATGAAGTGTTGTGATAAAATTGCAAAGGGTAAGTGAATTAAATCCTTATTATAAGTCCAATAATGCAGAAATGTCTTTCACAACACACCTATAATGTAAATCTAGATAGATGACAAGACCAAGTCTAGTGAAAATGCAAGGTTTTCAAACCCTAATTGTGAAATTAAGGCATGCATATGTGAAAAATGATATATGAATGAATTCTAATTAGATTTAAGATGTGAAAAAACTCATCTCAGATCTAAAAATGATGTTAAAGTCCTACAATGCTCAATGCAAGTACAATTTTAAGGATGAATGAATGAATAATGCTAGTTTTTGTTGAAATTGGATGTGTAAATGCAAATTTTTGAGATATGAATGCAAAAACACACAAGAATGCAACACTACAAAAAAAATAAGATTTGAATGAGTGCCTAAGATGAGTAGTAAAATCTGAAAGAAGATTTTAGCTACAAACCCTAATTTTTGAAATCACTAGGTTATGAGAAAAATGCAAAATTTCAAGACAAACCCTAGCAATTTTAACATGAAAATGCAATGAAAAAGATTGTAACAAGATGAATTTCTGTAATTTATATTATATCTGATGTAAAAATCAGAGATAGGTGAAATTCAATAAAATTGATACAAATTATGTGAAAATGCAAGCCTAAGATGCCAATTTTTTTTCAATTTTTCAAGTTTTTCAATTTTTTTGTAAATTTTCAAATACAATATGAAAATGAAGAATTGAATGAATGCAAATCTGAAGTACAACATTCAGAAAGGTACAAAATTCAATTAAAACACAGGTTCACCAAGATGTAATGTAGAAAAAGAGGGTAGACGGTTTTATAGTTAGATCCTCCTTTCACTACAAACATTCAAGGATGATCAACCGAGTTGAATGAGTCACTTCTTTTACAAGAGGATTCTTCTACAAGTTAGTTGTCACTTGTAACAATGTGGAAATTTGGAATTTGCTGATTAATATGTTTGATTAAACCTGATTATGCTAAAAACCCTAATTATACAAAATCGTAAGCAAACAGACAAATCATGACAAATGCTCACAGATAGAGATGTAAAATTCAGAGTAGATACATACCAGGTTTTGAGATTCTGGATGTGGGAAATTTGGGGGCTAAAGAGCAGGTGCCCAAGCCCAAGGTGTAGTCTTCTATTGATAATCTTGGAAGATGTCTGTAACCTTTTCCTATCATCCCACAAATTTTTGTGTCGAAGATTCGAAGGGCTTTGATGTAAGGCACCCAAGCCCAAGTAGTGCTTTTCTTTAGAGATCCCTGGAAGTTGTTTGTAACTTGTCTCTGTTGTCTCAGAGATTTCTATGTCAGGGATCCAGAGGGCTTTAGTGTAAGGTGCCCAAGCCCAGGTCCTACTTTTTCTCTCAGATACAGGATCTAAACACTTTGTTCCAACCTCTTGCAACTCCACTCCTTCAATTATGCCACCTGTAACTTGCAATCATGAAGAATGGGGTTGGGGGTTGTGGTGTCTATGAGATTGCCTTAGTCAAGCCCTAGAAGGACATTTAAGTCTTCCAAACATCGTTGTTAGATAAAGAGTGCATATCCTTACAGGACAGAGGCAAAAACCAAATGATAAATGATTGATTCAAACATAAATAGATATCACCTCAGAGGTGAAGCTTGCATGAACATGAAGATCCTTCACATTATGAGAAGATGAAGTTAAATCTGCAATAACAAAACACAAGACAATTCTACTCTGCAACACAATGAATACTTTGAATTTGCTCTATAATCATAAGTTCACCAAAATATTGTCATCATCTTCTAGTTTACAAATGAATCCCTAAACATGCTTATATATGCATTCCTGCTTTAATTTCATAATTCAAACTTAAGATGTCGGCAACAGAACCTTTGAACGGTCACATAATAGACATTTAAATTTAGGACCTATCTAAAATAAGGCAGGACTAGGGCGTGAGTTCCCAAGCCCTTGGTACATATTTGAGGGTAGGTTTAAGATCACATATGTCCCTCAAGCCCCATTTGACATGGGTTTCAGGCCATTTTGTTTTGGGAGTTAAAATGAACATGTAAGATGCAAAACAAGGGACCCAGGAGCTAAACTTAGGAGGTAAAAGTCCTAGGGAGACATTTTATGACATAACAGGATGTAGCATTCTTTGACCTCATAAATATGATAATGGTGGTCTATCAGGATGATTTGACTGCCTACTCAAAGAAGGAACATGATCATTGTTCCCATTTGTAGAGGATTTTTGACAGGTGTATGAAATTTGGTGTATCCCTGAACCCCAAGAAATGTGTATTTGGGGTAACAGAGGGGAAAGTATTGGGCAATATTGTGTCTAAAGAAGGAATAGCATTGACCCTGAAAGAGTTGCTGCTATTGATAGGATCCCAATACCCAAGAGTATCAAAGGGATTTAGTCTTTCTTTGGGCAAGTAAACTTACTCAATCTTGGATGCTCCATGAGTGAAATCAATACCTTGTCATAACACCTATCTTGGTAAGATCTTCTATAACTCTCAATTTGACATTTTCCAAGTAGCCTCTCTAATCAATGCTTTCTTACATAGTATTCCAAGTATCTTAGAGAATAAATAAATAAATAATGTCTGCACCCTCATATGGACATCCCATATAGCCCAATCCATGATGTTTTGAGATCATACATTATCTATTGTCTACATAATTACATACAATTAACAAGACTTTGAATTTTCAAGGCAAATGGCACACGTAGTTCTAGCATGTTTTGGAGCATGCATGTGGATAGTACTATCTCCCCAATTTTCTAATTGAGACTTGTAATGATGAAATTCACATACCCATGTCATTTCCCATTTAGTTTCATGCCTTATTTGAGGAGAGTACCTTAATACGTCTACATATTGACAAATGGTCTATTTTGTGCAAAATTTGGTCCCTTGCTCTATATTGGACCTATATGTTTGTTACACACATTCCTATACACTTATCACCTACTTCATCCAAATTTTCACACCTCCCAATATATTCATCCTATCCATACACTTATTATACCTATTCATGTGGCATTGACCCTAGGCCCCTAGACTTGACTCTTTCAAATTCAAATTTTGGCCAACTCCAGCCAATTCATTTCCCATCAAGGGACAACTAAACACAAGTTTGTACAATTTACTACCACATCCTTTTATTTAAAGGCATTTTATGCATCTATTTTAGACATCCAGGTATAACATCACATCTTCTTAGCTATATTCACGTATCATTCATATTAAACAACACTTCAATTGGTGCAATAAAAAGAATCTAGACCTACATAAGCAGTCTAGAAGCATATGCATGTTTCAAGAGTGTTGTTTTTGATCTTGTACACACATTTTCAGGGGTTGACTTAGGAGAACATGCCCCTAGTGATACAGCGGTAGTTCTTCCAAGGTATTTCTAAACACAATTTTTTTAATACCAAAAAAAATCAGAGTAGACAAAGACCAATCAGGTGAGTTGCATGAAAAAATTCCACATTACACAAGGTTGGATCTATACATAGGGGACAAGTTTGTGACTCCGAATTAGACTCAAACTTATGAACTTGATCCAAGATAGAACTTAGGATTATGACAAAATTCAAGGAGTTACACGAACAAAGAAGCACCATTTTCCAAACATATATTAGTCAAATTCTAAAATCTTCAAGAAGAACAATCATTCTTTCATTACTAAATTAAGGGAGAGGGGCCACTAGCCACCTACCCTAACTTCGTGCACGTCAAGCACATAGCTAGACATATCAAATTTCAACAAATTTTTTGGGTTTTTTCCATATGCGACCGAAGAGCTTAAAGCTATTCTTTTGGCTTTTGGGCACTTATACATTTCCCTATAGGACGCGTTATGTGCACATGGGTCGAAAAATGGTCATTTCAACATGTTGCCCCATACATCCGAACCGATGTGTCGGTAACCGCTCGCCATCACATTTGTACACTTGTCTTAATTTTATTAGTTAATTTACAAATGTATTGGTGCATTTGTGAACATGTATTGGTTCATTTGTGTTAATTTATTTGGTTGGTATTTTACATGTATTGGTTCTTTTTAAAAATTTAATCGGGGGGTCAAGTGATTAAAAACATAGCAGTGATTGGGGTGTGGGCGACAACTAGCCCCTCTCCCTTATATACATTTATTTATTTATTTATTTTCTTTCCACTTTTAATTATTGCAATATTCAAAACACGCCAACCCACAATATTTGTTTAGGGTTTAGGGTTTAGGATTTAGGGTTTCGGTTGAATAAGAATTAGACCCAAACCTACTAACTTATGACTATGATAAAATTCAAGGAGTTATACAACCAAATAAGCACCATTTCCCAAACATATATTAGTCAGATTCTAAAATCTTCAAAAAAGAGCAATCATTCTTTCATTATTGAACTAGTACATTTATTTATTTATTTTCTTTCCACTTGTAATTATTACAATATTCAAAACACACTACTCACAATTATCACTTATTAAATCTAAACTAATTCATACTTATTTATATGTATCTTATCTACTTAACTTGGACCACACTTAAAGATACTTTATTTTCCTTTACGAGACTTAAAATAAGTTAAAAGTCTATTTTCTAATTGTAAAAGAAAACTAATTACTATTTATTTAAGGTTAAAAATTAGATGTCAAACATCCACTAAAATCTATTACCTTTTAAGGGAAAGGAAAAGAAGCTATTTTTAAATTACTATTGAACATTGACCCAAAGTGTGGTATTTAAATAAAGTGATATAAATTAAAGTTATTTTTAAATTGCTATTGAACATTGACCTAAGTGTGATATTTAAATAGAGTGATATAAATTGAAGTAGTATATTGATTATGGTTAATAGGAAACCAAAAAACTGATTTGGTATCCCGCCTTTCAAGCCATCCCACAACCTGCTGCACGGTTTCAGCGTCGCCACTTATGACGGACCTCCCTTCCTAATTCAGTTGCATATAACTATTCCCACTCTCCTCCATTTCAACGCACCTCCTTCTAAGTTATGAAGTAGCAAAAAACTGTGTAGAGCAGTAATGGAGAGAAGCCAAAGTTTGGAGAAGATAAAGCAGAGGCTGGGAAATCTGAAAAATGCCCTCTCATTCAAACTACGCCGCCGCTCTTTGGACAAGGAGGAGGAAGAGGAGCAGCTTTGCAGAAGGCGGCGCTCGGAAAATTTTGTTCCGAGAGGCCACCTGGCAGTTTACGCCGTCAAGAAGGATTGCCAGCGGAGGCGGTTTGTTATTCCGGTGGATTATTTGAAGCAACCTGTATTCAAGGATCTCCTGCGCATGGCAGAGGAGGAATTCGGATTTTATTATGACAAGGGGCTTCTTACCATTCCCTGCGATCCGCTACAATTCGAGGAGATTATTAATAGATTGAAAGATTCAGAAGGCGACTCTGCCCATTACAATCCAATGACATCTTTATCTTCCTCATGTGCTTCCACTTCCAACTCTTATTTCAGCAACGGCAAGACTGTTGTAGTGCATTGAAGATCTTAAATAGTTCTTCAAATCATGTATTATAGTATTTATCCTTGAATTTTGATGCATCGAGTCCCCTGTATTTCATTTTTTTAAAAAATTCGGCCATGGCTTTTGATGGCCTAATTAAGCGAAATGGCGTTGCTAATGTCAAACATGGGATATGGGAAGAGATCGACTGTTCAGTTTTGACAGAGCACTGTGTAATCAGCGCTATACAAAAGCCCATGAGTTCAGGCTACCGTTCCATGGAGGGGGCTTCCTAAATTAGCCCCCTCCTAAATTATTTCAACACTGTTGCTCAAATTTTTTAAGGAGTATTTTAAAGTGGGTGGTCTAATGAAATTTGTGGGGGCTTCTTAAATTAGCCTCCTCTTAAATTATTTCAATGGTGTTGTTCAAATTTTTAGAGTATGTTAAAGTGGGTGGTCCATTTTGTAGTTTTTAAAGTTTTAAGCTTCAAAATTTATGCAATTTTGTGGTTGTATGAGTTTTTTTTACAATAATTTAATACTAAATAATTTAGCATAGAGATTTTTAATAAAAATGATTAAATAAAAAAAAATTCCTCAAAATTTTTCTTAAATTAAATGGTCATGGAGAAAAGTTCCTAAGTTACTAGGGGAAAGTTTGAGCCCCACCCCAAATGCACTTGCTCAAAATCAACAAACTAAAAAGTAGGGGCTCCTATTTTGGAGGAAAAGATTCTAATTTATGTAGTAGCACTTTTTTAAAATTTCATGGGACCCCTTGTTCCACAAAAATAGGAGGAAAAGCATTGCCTTTAATCGAAAGTTTTTTCTTTCGGCCTCCCTGTGCATATGTTATACTACAATATTTTGTGGGTAGAGTTCCACCTGAAAGTGTGCTTCGTGATGGGGTTAGCCGGGCTTGGTTTGGTCCCCACATGGGATCCGTCTCGAGGTCATGCAAAACCTCACCAAGGGATTTTTCTTTTTCGTGCCCACCATGCTGAATTGGCCTTCCGTTGTCGTGCTGGAATTTTCTCAGCCAAATAGCTTTTTTTTAGTAATGTTGTTTGTTTAAAACCAGAGAAGTTCTATTCAGCCCATCCCCAGCGACACGTCTGTGTTGAGGTGGATCTCTCCATAGACCTCAAAGAGTCTGTTGATATTCAGATAGGTCAAACTTGCTACTCTCAATGACTTCAGTATATCAATCTACGTAACACATGCTATTGATGCCAGTCATCTAATCATAATATACAAGATTGACCTCTGGTCATGCAATAGCCTAAGCCCTCGGCTTAGCCTGCTTCTAGAACGACACCTCCAACAAAAGAAGATGAAGGATGGTCTATTGTTGCTAGCTGCAAGGCCAAAAATGCTAGCGCTTCCAAACCCTCAGCTAAGCTGACAGGCCTGGGGAGATCAGCTTCGACCCTGTCTATTTCAAAACTAGTTGACATTGGTACATCAAGCATGGCGAAAGGCGCTAAGGCTCCACTAGCGACTTCAACTGCGGCTCAACCGCTGGCTGTCACAACCTGACAGGCTTCTCCCCCATTCATTGGGTAGAGGAGGTCTTGTAGCCTTTCTAGGTGATTGGAGGAAGGTCAATTTGTACCACACACTCACCAGCCAGGGTTTATCAACTTCCAAATTTGGAGCTTCAAGGAGGCGATGTTGTATAACAAGAATAGTTATTCTTCTCTTGATGGGCTGGATAGCGAGGATATGTCCTTCGATGACCGTTAAATAAACTATATTTCCTAGAATGTGAGAGGTCTTACAAACCTCCCTTGGAAATATTTAGTTCATGATTTTCACTCAAAGTTCCCTGGTTTAGACATTCTTTGCCTCAAGGAAGTTAAAATTTCTTTTTTTTTGTTGTTTGTAACATGCCATGTAATTTGGCCTTCTAACCATATTTTTTGTAGTAACCATGAAGTTGGTCGAGGTGGAGTTGTCACCTTTCTCTCACCCACATGGCATCAACTGCTAATTGATCATGGATGTGACCGCACTAACTGCATGTTATGGACTCTTTTCAATGTTGACAATCATTCCTTTGGAGTTATTAATGTTTATGCTCCCAATGATGTCGTAGAGAGATCTTCCCTTTGGCATTGGATTGAAAATTCAATGTCAGCTACCACTTGGGTTTTATGCGGGGACATCAATATGATTGAAATGGCCTATGATAAATGTGGCACTTTGCCAATGCAGTGGACAACTGGTGAAAGGGAGGCATGGTTCCATATGCATAATAAATTGGGTCTTTTTATCCCAATGCATGCCACCACCTTCTTAAATTGCAATGGTACACTTGGAGCAATTTGTGGGTTGGACCTGACAGGGTCTTAAAGAGGCTTGATAGAGCCATGATATTCGCTCAGTCTTTTCTCACCTTTGTCAGGTGATATTCCTTGTCAGTCAAACCATTGGCTAAAGCATTCTTGTTGGATCACTTTTCAATCCATTTCCATATCGAGTTGCAGTATTCAAGACCCAAACTGCAAAAAAAATCATTTTTTTTCTAAATAAGTCTCTTCTCAATTATACAGCCATGTCAGCACACATACAACGTGTTTCGAATTTAGCCCCATGCCCTTTGCATGGTGTTGGCTAGATTTGTCGGCATAGTATTGCCGACACCTTTTCCCTATAGTCATGAAATTCAGTGATTTAGTTTGTCACTGATTTAGTGTGAGAAACAATCATCTCTAATGACTTCACAAGTGCTCTCCTACGATTGGTGCTTGCACTTGGACTATTTAACATTTCAATTAGGGTTTGAAGATGTTTTTTATTTTCTTCTATTTGCCCTAAATAGTTTTCTTGTGTATCTCTTTCATGGTGAGGACGTGAACGTGAGGGATTTTGAGGGTTTTAGGGGTTGTTTTGACCCTCCTCTATTGGATTTGTGTTTTGTGCTACCTCATTGAATGTAAATTCAATATAAAACACCAATCAAACATTACAAAAGTAAAAAATTCTTTTCAAACTCACAAAAATTAAGCAAACCCTACCTTCTACGGCTGCTACACCCTCTACATTTCCTTCACAATGTCTTCGGGAGCGGGATTGGTGAGGTGGCATGGTGAAAACATCGATTACACTTCTCCCTTGCTTGATTTCTCATTCCTCCAGTGCGCTCACGCTCTTGCTCCTATTTTTCCTTGCAGAAATGACTCTTGGCTACGGGTTTTGTTGTTTTGAGTTTTTTTTTTACTTTATTCAACCTAAAATGCGAGTGTGTTATAATGCGCTCGTGTTTCAGGTTGCATGGGACCAAAAAGTCATGTGGCGACTTTTTGGTCCCTCATTTCTTTGCACTTACCCTACTATGAGCCTTTGGGCTTTGGCTACTCCTCCATATTCTTCTAGGCATGTGTATGCAAACTAACAATGTCCACATAAGAAAAAAAACCTTCACAAAATTGTTTATTAACTTTTCCTTTGGAATATCAACCCTATCTACTCTTTCCATCTCTTTCCATCTCTATCTTGTGGCTTGTTGGGCATAATAGGTTCAACATTTCTACCAAACTGACAATCATCCTATGAAACTTGAGTGTCCTCCACCACACAACATTGAGCCTTCCCTTCTCCACCTAGACGAATGCCCTTCTCAATAACATTGTCATTCTCTAGCATCATATCCTCAACCAAAATATTTTGTAGTGGTGACAACTATGTGCTTTGCGCAAACATGTTAAGATTTTTGCCTATGCTCTCCTCCATAGTATCATTCAGTTGGAATCTAATTTTTGAAATCTATATCATATTTTAAAAAAAAAACCTATTTATTTTTAATTCATCAATTTTTTATTTGGTAAATTTTAAGATTTTTTTTCCTTAAGATTTTTTTTATTTAAAAATTATTTACTACTTAATTAATTTTTTAATAATTATTTCCTTATTTTAGAAGAAAATTTTAAATTAGTATATTGCATAATATAAACATTATAAAGAATTATTTATAATTTTATAATTTTAAGCATCAATAAGTATTAAAAATTTGTTTATTATTTAACTAATTTTTAAATAAATATATAATTTAAAATTTTCTCTTGAAATAATAAAATTATTAAATTTTAAAATTTAAAATATATAACTTTTCTTAAAATAATTATTCAGGGCTTAAATTTGATGGCCGTATGACTGTATTTAGTGATTTTAGTCGTAAAATACAATTAAAATTTTAGAAAGATTGTATCACTCGAAAGGTAAGATTTAAAGTAAACTATCAAATTTTCTATGTAATTATTTTATATATATTTTTTATTAAAATAAGTAGACTTTAATATTTGAAAGGCAACTTCAAATAAATGACCGTCACAAAAAAATTGCTTGACAGGTAGGGTCAACCGTCAAATTTAAGCCTTGGTGAGCATTATAGTGCTCAGAATTGTCTCACGTCGGTAAAAAAATTGACGCCGACAAATTTTCTAAACTCTTCGGTGTAATTCTTGAACCTCCTATGGCTGCAAGTGCTAGTTATGTGACATAGGGGGAGAAGCATTTCATGTCATGACAATGAAAAATAGTTGAAAGAAAAATTATTTAGATCCAACCTTTATTATTAACTTTAAAATTAATAAAATATGTAGTAAATAAAATTATGGGTTTCCTCATCCCATTTAATTAGATATAATTAAAAATTTAATTGTGTTATATGTTGATGAAATAAATAAAGATTCTAGAATTTAATGCTTCTGGTTTAAACTGTGTATGCTTTTTTAAGCCTCAAAATATTTGGCAAGACAACTAAGTGGCAATAGGGAGAGAAGTATCTCAATTATTCTCATGTCTGGCTGTAAAAGAATAATTAGGAAAAAAATTATTTAAAAGGGACATTTATTTTTAAAATATAAAAACCATCATTTTCTTAAAAATAAAATATAATATGTAATAAATAAAATTATGCATTTCCTTATCCCACTTAATTAGATATAACCTAGAATTTTACTCTGTTGAAGAGAAAAATGAAGATCATTCTGGAAAGAACTAGAGAGTCTCGTGGGCGACAAGAAACTGCGAGTGTTCTCTAAAATTCTAGACCTCTTCACCTTGTACTATAAATTACCCCTGCGCATCAGTCGTTCCGGCATACAGAGAAGGCGATTTTGAGAGTTAGCGAAAGCCATTAATCGACATTTCTTTACTGTTCGACGAAAGAGCTGCGATGTCTCTGATTCCCAGCTTCTTTGACAGGAGATCTAGCGTGTTCGATCCATTTTCTCTTGATGTGTGGGATCCTCTGGGAGCTTTTAGTTCCTCGTTTACCAGAGATTAGCGCCTTCTTCAGAATTTGCGAGAGATGCAGCTGCTGTTGCAAATACACAAATCGACTGGAAGGAGACTGCAGATGCTCATATTTTCAAAGCTGATCTGCCAGGTGTCTACTTCTTTAGGGCCTTTGTTCGATCGTCATTTTCAGTCTTATGCTTTGGCCTTTGCATTTGTTTTTGTGTTGATAGGGTTTAAATTCATTATTCATTTTCAGGTTTGAAGAAAGAGGAGGTGAAAATAGAAGTGGAGGCCGGCTACCGGAAAATGCAAAGGTTGAGGAAGTGAAAGCTGCCATGGAAAATGGAGTGCTGACGGTGACGGTGCCAAAGCAACCGGAGCCCAAACTGAAGAAATCCATTGAGATATCTGGCTAATAG
This sequence comes from Cunninghamia lanceolata, assembly GCA_027924645.1. Classification (NCBI taxonomy): domain Eukaryota; kingdom Viridiplantae; phylum Streptophyta; class Pinopsida; order Cupressales; family Cupressaceae; genus Cunninghamia; species Cunninghamia lanceolata. Next base: position 3,672,956 of record BSBN01001019.1, read on the forward strand.
CGGAGAACATTACATTTTTGGAATGAATCGTGAATTGACTCATCTGTTAAATGGTGCTAGCGCAGTAAAATATAAAATATAAATGATACTTTTGTCTATAACTGGTTTTGTTTATAAAATATAAATGATATCATGCGCAACAATATACTTTATGTCACATCAAGGAAACAATTAATTGTATTTATTTCACATAAGGCAATTCTTATCAGGTGTCTTAATGCACATTATATTTGTTTTGGTTTAACTTTTTTATGTGTTTTGGACAACTGGACAAAGATGTAATTAATTAAACTAAATTTTTGATACTTAGATCCTCAAACAATAGCTTTAAACCCTTCACAAAATATGCTAAACTGTAAGAACTTGACATGGGGAAAGTATTTGGACCCTCTCCCATAAAAAAATATAGATTTTGTGATTTTTGAAAAGTGGAGAAAGGGAGTAAAAATATATTAAAGAGAAAAAGCTCTATTTTGAAGAAATAATTAATATAACATATAAAATGTCTTCACTTTATGCTAAATCAAATAATGATTTATATTTAATATTGTGAAAGAAAAATAATGTTTTAATATTTATAAGTTTTGTATGTCATTAGGTAATTGCTTGTGAAAATTTGTAATTTGTAATGTGGTTTAACTTTCTATTCATTTTACCTTTGTAGAAATTGAAAAGTCTGTCTGTGAAAATTTGTAATTTGTAATGTGGTCTAACTTTCTATTCATTTTACCTTTGCAGAAATTGAAAAGTAGTAATTTTACATTTTGTTTCTTGTTATATTAGACAAAATAATTTGTGATTGAAGTTTTATTACTCAAAGTGAGGATGAATATTAATATAAAGAATAGTGTTTTTCAATTAAATAAACTCTTTCCCACCTATAAGGTTTGGAAATAGGGGAAACAACCCAATAGACAATCATGTCTTAATAGTTCTTAGAGCATGTTCATTTAGACCCAAGTGCTTTGGTGTATGTGTTTCTTCCTTCTAACTTTTTTTGGATGTTTCTAGACAACTTGATCATTGATACAAACATCAAACAATAGTTTTAAATTCTTAACTCATTTAAGAAGATATACTAAAAATTTTACGAGGGAAAGGGAGAAAGTATATTAAATGGAAAAATCTCTATTTTAAGGAAATAAATAAATGTAACTTATAAAATACCTTTCCTCTATATTAAATCAAATAATGATTTATATTTTTAATATTGTGAAGAAAAATAATGTTTTTATATTTAAAAGTTTTGTATGTCATTAGTTTGTGAAAATTTATAATGTGACTAACTTTTTAATCATTTTACTTTTGTAAAAATTGAAAAGTAATAATTTTACACAAAATAATTTGTGATCGGAGTTTTGTTCCTCAAAAGTGATGGATATTAATATAAAGAAAGGTGTTTTTTATTAATTAAATAAATGTAAATGAATTAATTTAGAGGTCTTTTACAATAACAATAAGGTACAAATGTTACACTATTTGAATATATATTTAAAAAAAATCTATAAAATAATTTTAAAAATAAATATGTCACACAGAGTTTATCCACAATTCTAGTAATTTAGACAGTGTTTTAGTTGGTGTGGGTTTATCCTTTTTTTGGGGACTCCCTCTTTACATTGTATACTTTGTAATTTTGCTCGTGTTAGAGTCTTTTGGACTGCATCTTATTTGCCATCTTTTTACTTATTCAATAAAAAAAACCTTAAAATGAATAAATATATTAAAACTGATATCTCTCGACTTTTTAAAAAATAGATATATACTAATTTAATTTAATTTTTTTTTAATAGAGGTAAAACGACTAGAATTATAAAGCCACTAATTGCCCACAAATTCCATACATAACTCATATATTTCGTCTTCCCTTTTTGAAATTTCTCTGCAAAATATTTTGCAGCACAATGCTTTACAGAGATCAATCCTGCGTGGAAATTGGAGCCTTAACAAACCCCATAGGACCTCCGCAATGCGCATTTAAGCCTTCACAGGAAAACACAATAAGCTTATGAGCTTTTGTACAGCGCTAATTACACAGTGCTCTGTCAAAACTGAACAGTCGACCTCTTCCCATATCCCACATTAACGCCATTTCCCTTAATTAGGCCATCAAAAGCCATGGCCAAAGAAAGAAAATGAACTACAGGGGACTCGACAGTTAGCTCTGCATCAAAATTCAAGGAAAAATACTATAATACATGATCTGAAGAACTATTAAGATCTTCAATGGACCATCACAGTCTTGACATTACTGAAATAAGACTTGGAAGCGGAAGCACATGCAGATGATAAAGATGTCATTGGCTTGTAAAGGGCAGCAACGCCGTCTGAATGTTTCAATCTATTGATAATCTCCTCAAATTGTAGCGGATCACAGGGAATAGTAAGAAGCCCTGTGTCATAATCAAAGCCAAACTCCTCCTCTGCCATGCGGAGAAGATGTTTGAAAACAGGCTGCTTCAAATAATCCACCGGAATAACAAACCGCCTCCGCTGCCGATCCTCCTTGGCGGCATAAACCGCCAGGTGGCCTCTCGGAACAGAACTTTCCGACCGCCGCCTTTCGGTCTGCTGCTCCTCTTCCTCCTCTTGGTCGAAGGACCGGCGGCGTAGTTTGAAAGAGAGAGCATTCTTCAGACTTCCCAACCTCTGCAACTTCTTAGTCATCTGCTTTATCTTCTCCAGACTTTGGCTTCTATCCATTACTGCTCCACACAATTTTCTGTATTTGCTACTTAATATTTTGAAGAAATCGCTTTGCAATGGACAAGATTGGAATAAGGAGAAGTTATATGCAGTTGAGAAAGGAAAGGAGGTCCGAAATAAGCGGTGGCGCGGAAATTGCGCAGGAGGTTGTGGCATGGCTTGAATGACGGGACACCAACTGAGTTTTTGTTTTTCTTGTTCCCCGCTTTGGGCCACCATTGTCTGCCATAATGAATTCATACAGCTCATTTGCTTCGCACTCAAAACTAACTGCACCTTGCAAGTACTAATTTGCTTGCTTTTGCTGTGTGGGTTTCGTTTAGAGTTTGGGATGTCATCATTAAACTGATAGCGACTGCCTTGACGTGTCAATTGAAAATGGGCTAATGGACATTATCCACATACGTGTTCCAAAGCTGTAAGTCTCAGTTGGAAAAAAGACCCTTTAACTTCTTTGACGTCTAAATTAGAAAATAGGTAGGAGACATACCATTATCCATGTGCATGTCTCTATCTTCACTAGAAGTTCTTTTCTCTGCACTTTTATCTGTGCTTTACTATTTATGTGTAGTGTTTTTCTTTGCACTTTTCTCCGTGCTTTACTACTTGTAGAGTGTTTTCCTTGGTTTTCTTCGCACTTTTCTCCGTGCTTTACTATTTGTAGAGTGTTTTTATTTTTTAAGTACGATTGTGTCCGTTTTTAACTATTCATATTATACTATTACTGACCCACTTTCATATTTAAATATTCGTTTTCTTTTTAGTCGTGTTTCTATGTTTTGGATGCTAGCACAAATATTATCTTTATTTAGGATATGATCATGGAGAGTAATGTCCCCAATTATTTTTTATTGGATGAATATTAGTAGACATGATATTTGCATAGTCCATGATAGATTGTTATATCGAGTTTTTGGAAATACTGTGTGTAGCTTATTTGGATCGACATTTCGGATCACACTCCGTGATCCATCATCAAGAAGAAAAGAGAGTGGTAGAGAAGCATACCCACAAAGTCTAAACGAGATAGAGCCCAATAAAAAGATGAGAAGTAAACAGAGTCAAGCCCAAACATAACTAAGCTACTAAAGCAATGCTAGAGGGAGGAGGATCCTTATCATCAAGTTTTCTCTAAAATCAATAGGCTCCCAACTAGTGAGAGCACCTTCCTTTTCAAGAGTATCATCCGAGGGTTGGTGAGCACAGACCAGAGAAATGACCAATTCTAGGTGAAGAAACTTGCCAGAATTGGGCCCGCTAAGAGCACCACAACCATGACAAGAGGCGAAAGGCACTCTAGAGAGTTAAAACCATCCACCACATGCAACATTATCTCTAGAATCTAGAGGTTGGGACCCTCTATCTCTCCTAATAGATTAGCTACAACCACGTCGACACCCTTGAGAAGGAGAAGAGGGATCCAAGGGGCATTACCCCAATACTCTAGTAGCTCTTGAAGATGAGAAATTTCAAGTGCAACTTTTACTAGCTTATACTTGAATCTGCATAAGCATACTAGAGCAAATCATGGCTTTAGTGTATAAAGAAAGATGAACATCAACATAATAATCGATAAAGAGAGTTGCATTTCTATCTTTCCAAATATTGAAGAGAATTTCCATTCTGAAAGCATATCAAATTTGGGTACATTTGAGCAGGAGACAAGGCTAGTCCCCAAGCAAAACCATGTGCCAAGAAAAAGGAGCAGGCTAAAAGGGTCTGAAGAAATCATGAATCCAATTCGAAGCTTCCTAAGCTTTGGGACAAAACTAAAATAGATGCTTGAGATTCTCAATATGTCCATAGAATAGACAACAAGGATTAAGAATATCCATATGAGCTAAATGAGCACCATGAGAAAGGCCTTGATAAAAAAATGCACTAGTCAAAGTGAGCAAACTTAGGCTCCAAAACATTCGACTAAATACACTAGAATCAGTGATGCTAGGTGCCAAGAGAGGATTGAAGATGCCAACAATAGTTTAGCCATTGTAGTTCCAAAATGGTGTGTCTAGGTACCATTTTTAATCCTTTCACCATGGTTTAAAATATTTAACTCCAATCTTGTGAATCATCTAGGGAGGAATAAAATCAAAGACTGAAAAGTCTCTTGGTTTTAATTAACAAGCCTAAATTTTATTTTAAATTCAAGCCAAGAAAGAAAAGTCTCGGTGGCTCTATTGATGAAATATGGTAACACTCAAATGCCTCTTCTAAAGAACTTTAAGGCATGAATCAATGACACTTTATCTAGAGGGAAATCTTGATAGGAAAGGACTGGAGACCACCAAACATATTGCTGATTAATAGAAAGGTTGTTGCCAAAATCATTCCCTACCTAATGAAGTCAAGGCTCAATAACTTCCTAGGTTTTTCAAACGCTCTTGATGAAAAACGTATTTGAATCTTGATAGGTTCCCTTATGGTTAGAAGGGTATCGAAATCCAGGCCCTTCCAAGTTGATTGACCTGAAGGCACATTGGAACTAATATAATGTCTGATGAGAATTTTCTAGGCTTCATTACCCTATAAGGCTCTAATAATCCATTTGGCACATAAGGCAATGCCTTGCCTATGAATAGAAAGCAAGCCTAAACCTCCAATTTCATGAGGAAGGAAATAAAATTCCTAGGCCACACAATGGAAGCCTTCATGCCCTTCACTAGAAGCCCAAAGATTTATGTCTCTGAGTAATTTTTCAATTTTTAGATAGGAAGCCTTAGAGGGAACGTAGCAGGAAGAATGAGTAGCAACCAAGATTTTAGAAAATTTTTAGAACTTGCCAACCAAAGAAAGAGGCTTGGTGATCCAATAATTAGTCTATTTTAAATTCTATTGACCACAACTTGCCAAAGCTCAGATGGAGAGGCCTAAAAATTGAAGGGAATGCCAAAAAAATGAAACACTTCCCCCATGTCCAATCCATTTCTAACCAAAACTGTCTAACCAAGTCAGTTTGGGATGAAAGGATTATTTATAATATGGAGTCTTTTTCTATTGAATGCTCGAACCAGAGGCATGACAAAATATGTCCGAGCACCAAAGGGCTTGTTTGACATTATTTTCTTCCAAGTAATGAGGGTAAGAAAATAATCATAAAAATAACCATTAACCAACTGCTAGGAAGAGTTGGGAGGGATATCCCCTTGATAAGGGATTGGGAAACCATAAGAGCCAAGAGCTAACCACATCCTTCTATAGCAAGAACATAAAGAGTCAAGGTAAGAGGGTAGCCTTGATGGATGGATCAGTGAAGCACAAAAGGCTTAGATTACTAACCATAAATGGTGATGCAATCTAAAGCATCAATAAATAGCATTTGCATAGACTAGATTAAATGAGGCCCAAACCCAAGCACCTGAAGCATGGCAAGGATAAATGGCCATTCTATTACACCCTATTTCTTTTAAGCAAACTTACTTCATCATTTTATTTCAGAAACTACTAGTTAGAAAGAGAAATTAATATGCTGATGTGAAGTTATGCTACTCTAAAATAATGAGTTTATTTTACATTGTAGAATATGCAATGAAATGTTATATGAAATTCTATTAATGCACTTAATTGATTTATAAGATGGATTAACTACTTGTCATGTAAATGAGGTGCATGTGGGTAAAAGCACAAAGCTGTGTTACACTTTCAGCCGACTTATCAGCACAAGTGAATTTAAGTATTTCTAACTAAAAATCAATTTTGGTCAAACATATGATCTTGTAAGATTCATTCTAGCTAAGTTAGATATGTGCACAACTTTTCCAACTAAAATTGTTGGCTAAATGCATATGTAGCACCATGATGAGGCCAATTTACCAAAAAAAAAAAATTATTTGAAAAACTTGATATTTCAACAACTTCTACTCGTGTAAATAACATTTTTTTAAAAATATAAAAATACCCTTTTGTAGATCTACAAGTTTAGTTTTCAAAAAAATATATATTTTAACAGTTTAATTATTATTTATATTTTACTTTTTATTTTTACTAAAAGTAGGTTATCAACACAAAACATTAAGTCAATTACCATGTCAAGGAAAAATAGTAAAACTTATTTTAAAAAATTGAAAAAAATATGATGCCCTAGATAAAAGAATCTATATCAAGATGGTATAATTTTTTTTCTATTTTAGATAAATAGTTAATATGAAAGTTGACATCGACTGGAAACAATTATGTTTTAATACACGCACATTTTAATATTTTTTTAAAAATATATGTTTATCAAAATTGGAAAAATATATATCCATGCCCTAAAGTTTCAAGTTATAATTACAGACAAAAAAATTGAAGAAAAATAAATAAAATTTACTATATAAAGATTGACGTCTCTTTAACTTCATTTTTTAGCATTTTATCAGCAACTAAATTAACATGTCAATTTATTAAAAACTATATTCAAATAATTTTTTTATTTTTTCAAAAAAATAGAAACATAAAATATACTAAAAAATAAATATTTTATTAATTTACATCATTTCAAAATTTAAAACATATGTCACTTTTTAGTGATTCAAATTTAAAAGTTGGATCAGCGTTGGTCGTTTCCTTTATAAAAGTGTGACACAACATTGTACTTTTACCCATGTATGAACAATGTTTTTCCCCTCCCAGATAAGGAGGGAGAGCATCACTCAAGAGAGGGAAATAGATCGCGAGAGATAAGCGATCGATGTGCCATCAGGGAACTTACATACTCACTTAGAGGTTATGTTGATTTTGGTGTGCTTCTTGGTCTTTATGTTTCCTCGCTCATATTAATGAAGCTTGGTGAACTTGAGTAGTCAAACTATCAAGTCTATTCTTGTGGAGAGATTTAAGTTGTGTAAGTTAGTTTAAAGAGTACCACTATAGTTGCTTTACCCTTTGGATGCATATTTAGCATTCAAAATGCATATCAACGCCTTTTATTTTGTGAGAACCATAGCATATAGTTAAGAACATAGTAAAAAAATTGAAGATTCTCATTCTTATTGCTAAGGAGATTTTAAAGACTTCGATGGATAAACCTCCACCATGTCTCCCTAGATTCTAGGAGGAGTGGAGGAGGAGCGGCAAGCTCCATGATGCCTAAATTTAGGCATGACCTTAAGACCACACGTAGTTATAAAGAAAGAAAGGGCTCTCTTTCGAAAAAACAGAGAGAGAGAGAGAGAGAGAGAGAGAGAGAGAGAGAGAGAACAACGAACATGGATATCTTTGTTGTCTAATTTCTTTGCAATGATAACATCCTTAGGTGGAGGTATGTGTACGGTATTACATTGAATTGTTTGTGTCTACTTTGCATACATGGTGCATGCCTTAGACTATTAAACTATCTTTGTGTTAGTTGTGTACAAGATTTAAACTATTATTCATATCTTTTTGTATTTTAAGAATGAAAGGAAAAGAATAATGGTCGATATGCATTACTCCATACTTCTGGACATCTTGGCCTCATGGTCTAATCTTTCTTTCCCTACTCAAGTCCATCTTTTATCATGATTTTACTGTTGTTAATTAAACAATTTGGTGGGATGGGATTTAAACAACCACCATGGAGCTGTCTAACTCAATTGGAGAGTGTAAAGAGCTTAACTTTGAGCTCATGGGAGGATTCTAAACAAGGTTCTATATCTGATTCTATGCCTTTCTTATTCCTTTCCATTCTGAACACCATGTAGTCTCACTATAATCCAAGTAAGATTTGTGAGTTTACTCTTTCAAGAAGCCATACTTATTGGAAGTAAGCCATCTTTTAAAATTGTCTACCATTAAATGTTGAGCAATATTGCACTTAAGCAGTGCTATGATTTCATTACTCCTATATGTTATGAAATGATTAATATCACAATCAAGCAAAGTTGAACTTAGGGTTATAAAACCACAACATATATGTTGTTATCTAATCTTCTTACACAGTCACTATAGAGAGAGAGAATGGGCCAATTAAAGGTCAAACTATATTATAAACTCAGAGTGTTAGATTGAGTGTTTTACTTATTTCTTAAGGACCAAGAAAACATCATTTATAATCATTTATATATATTCAGGGGTGGTGGATAAACCCGAGAAATGAAAGATATTATTATCTTTTTTTTATGGCTAGTAAATCATCTTAGGTTTAGAGTGAATTGAGAAAAAAGGATTCTAATTCTTTCTATGCATACATTATTGCATTTATTTCTTTCATTACCTCAAGGAGTTGGATATATGTGGAAATATTGAATCTTTAAAGCATCGTGACTATGAGAAGTCCAATGTAGGCCTATTTATGAGTATATAAAAGCTATATAGGTAGATATACATTATATACTCATAAATACACTTACCTTGAGATGAGAATCATTATTCTCTAAGAAAATCTCTTTTGAAAGAAAGCTCTAGCTTAGAGTATACATCAAATGAAATACAAGTATAAATTTTCAGTTGGAATATGTTATGTAAGACCATTCAAGTTCTTAGATTGGCATAAACTTTAAACAAAAAAGGTAGTTTTCTCTTTTGGTTGAAAATACAATGAGACCTTGATTACTATGATTAAGATGTATGATTAAACTTGATGACTAAGACATTGACTAGTTGACGGTTGTCAAAGACTTGAGATTGTGAGGACGTAAGGAGGGGCTCAATACATGAATTTAATTCAATTAGGCTCTTATCCTATAACTATCTAGTTGACCTTTAGTAGAAGGTATACTATGTTGCACATATGGTTATCACTGATGTAGTTGTGTGGTTGTAATTGATGTCAACACTGATGAGTATTGCACATATGTTACCTAAGGTTGTCATTGATGTGGTTGTGTGGTTGTCTTTGATGTTAACACTATGCTTGGAATGATGATATACTATGTTGATAGTGTGCTAGTAGTGGTTGCTGATGTTCATGGTTGGTTGTTAATGTTCATGGTTGGATGTCATGCCTTGATTAATGTCAAGTAAAGTTGTATTGAGCATGTTTGTGGTCAGCAAAGATGGTTTCATGATGATATATTAAGATGGGAATTAGAATCATGATGATATATTAAGATGGGAATTAGAAGCATGATGATATATTAATATGGGAATTAGAAGCTATGCTGAGGTTGAAAAGATGTTGTTGATGACCTATAGCATGTTGTATGATCCTCCTTGCTGTCCCTAAGGAAGTATGTGTTGATATGAGAAGACTCTGGCCTCTGGATGTTGGTGAAGATTTCTGCTGTAGGAAGTTACCTAGAAGACTGCCTGGTAAAATGTTCTGCATTCCTTCACATTTGAAGATATGTTCATGTGGTTCCGAATTTAAGTTCAGTATGAGGTAAAGATGATAAATCCAAAGTTTCAGATCATTTACTCCTCTGCAGTGAAAGTTATAAGTGATGGAGTTTTTGTCTGTGCTCTGGCAGTATAATGTGATGATGAAGGCTGATTAGAATGCTCCGCATTCCTCCGATAGTGAAGGTTTGTTCATGTGGTTTTGTGAACATGATTAGAGATGTTCAATGCATGTTACTTTGCAGTATCAGGTGATTTAGAGGTCCGCAAGTTTAGTTTTCAAATGACAGATGTGATACAGATGGTTCTGGATCCCTAATTATTCTCAGGATATATGTTTGGGTACTTGTGCTCGTGGAAGAGTATACATATCAGTTATATGAGTTCATGTGGACATTATACATGTCTCTATGCTTCTCAGGTTTGGTGCACATGCAAATCTTTCAAGTTTCCAATACCACACAAAGTTTTCAAGTCAGTTTGTGAAGAGTTGTTGTTGAGGCCAATTGAGGAATGTTGATGATGTGCGCCACAAAGTTGTTTCTATGTGGGGTTCAAGGAGCATTTGGAGATGGTTTATAGGTCTTGCTGACTCATCTGGGAGAAGTGCAAGCAATGTTCAATCTTTCATGAGTACCACCAAGATTGTAATGACCGAGGTGCTACAAGATTCATGTGTTCTTGCTTAAGGGAGACCTATTTCAAATGAGTGTGACATGCAGATGTTATTCCTTGAAGGATGATGCTATGAAGGATGTTTAGGACTAGGTTAAGCATGTGTTGGGATTTGCAAGCCGTGTTTCTCTTCTTGGTGTTGCATGTAGTTCATGTTAGGGCTTTCTCTCTACATGTTTCATGTTGTGTGATCTCTGGATGACTTGTAAATTGTAATATTCTTGTTGTATTGGATGACTTGTAATGTAATCAATGTAATATCATGTATAAATTGTAAACCTAGTTGATTTAGGTGAAGTATGATTGCGAAGATGTGTATGTCAAGAGAAAAAATGAATAGGATATGCATTATGATGTGCGACTGAAGGAGAAAGAGAAAAAGCAGTAAGGTCTATCTGAATTCCTCTTGAAGACATTTTTGTGACAAAAAAGAAGTGAAGAGTGTGCCTAACTGAATAAATCATCAAAAGGAGAAAGACATGCATAATTGCAATCATCAAAGGTGTGAGCTTCAATGTTAGTTTTCAGGCAGTAGAAGGACTATCATGCTGTAATCATTTATGAGTTCATTCTTAGTTTAGGGAGTAGTTTCTTCCTTGGGTTGTAGCCCTAAAAAAAATTCTATAGGGAGTTGTAGCTTCCTTGGGAGTGACCCTGAAACAAAGTCTTCATGGAGTAGTAGCTTCCTTGGGTTGTAGCCCTAAAACAAAGTTGTAACTTTTGAACTTCATATATTGTGAGTTAATTCTCACCATGTATTTTCCCCTCCTTGGGGATTTCCATGTATATCTGGTGTTATGTGTTGATGTGCATTGTGTTGATCTTTCATGTTTATGTTAATGTTGTAATGTTTAAGTTTTAATCTGCTCTAGAGGATTTGAAGTTTGTTTGGATATTGATTCACCCCCCTCTCAGTATCCGAGTGTGTTCAACAATTGGTATCAAAGCCAAGTTACTTAGAATAAGCTTAACTACTTGAGGAAGGTCCAGGATGGCTCATAATGGATCTCACAAGACACCTATGTTTGATGGAACAAATTATTCCTTCTGGAAGCTAAGGATAGAAAACTATTTATCTTCTCTAGGGTATGGTATTTGGCAATCTATCAAGAAGGGCTACACTACTCCTACTAGTGATCCTACAGATGCAGATGAGATTAAGTTGTATGAGAGCAATGCCAAGGCAAAGAGTGCTATCATGAGTGGGCTAGTTGACTCAGAACTTGTGAAGGTAATGGGTTGCAAATTTGGTCAGGATATTTGGAATAAACTTAGCAACATTTATGAAGGAGATAGTAAAGTGAAGCAGGTCAAGATGCAAATCTTCAAGAGCAAATTTGAGACCTTGAGGATGCCAGAAGAAGAAGACATTGCCAGTTATATGCTCCAGGTAGATGAAATAGTTAATGGCATCAGAGGACTTGGTAGAGAAGTGAAATAAAAGGAGATTATGAAGAAGGTTCTAAGATCTCTCCCTAAATCCTACAGTCATAAGGTTTCTAATATTGAGGAAACTCAAGATTTGGATAAATATATAGTAGATCAATTGTTTGGCTCTCTCACAGCCTTTGAAATGAGAGAATTTGACAAAGGTGCTCCAAAGAAAGAATCAACATTCAAAGCAAGTAAGAAGACAAAAGATGAAGCATCCAATCAAGATGATGACCTTGATGAGGTAGAGGCAAACTTTGTAAGAAGATTAAAAAAGGGCATAGGAAAATACGAAGGTAAGTTATCTTTTAAATGTTTCAATTATGATAAAATTGGGCACATTGCTTCAAAATGCAAACTAAGAACTAGAATCAAGAAGAATAGTTTGTATGCTGAGGAAGAAGGCTACTCATCTAAGGAATATAATGAAGATCACTAGTCATCTGATGATGAAAGAGAAGAAGTCTTATGCTTAGAAAAAACAAAAGTAAATAACAAGCAGAACATTGGTCAAAGCATCCACAAAACCAAAGACAAGTGATGTGAGTGAAAATGATGAGGTGGCAAATGGAACACAAGTAGAGAAAGAAAACAAAGAATATAAAGCTAAGCTTGAAGAAGTAGAAGAAGCAATTGTTAACTTGAAGATTCAAGTTGAAGAAGGCAAGAGGATTGAAGACTACTTAAACACCAAGCTCAATAAGAAAGTAGTTGAATGTTCAAAACTTGAGGAAGAAGTTGTCACTCTGAGAAAAGAACTAGAAAAAATAAATGAACAAATTGACAAAGGTTTAAAATTGAAAGGAGGTTCTGAGATTCTTGATGAGTTGATTAACTCTCAAAAGTCATCAAAAGAAAAATCTAGTCTTGGTTTTAAAAAGGGGAAAAGTCCTATAACTAGTACATCTGCAAACTTGTATGATAACTTCAAACCAGAAGGAAAGTCTGAAATAAAGGAACAAAAATCCTACATTGAAGATCCTAAGAAGAATGCCTCTAGAGATGTAGAAGAAGATGGATTCATTCCTGTCCAGAGACAAAGAAAGAATAACAAGGAGAAGAACTTCAAAAATCCTGTTCCTAAACAAACTGCTCCTACTAGGTATCTTCAAGCTTTCAATAGTAATTTACATGCTTGTAATAAGTTTGGTCACAAGGATGTTGAATGTAGAAACAAGATGATTCATAATTCATTTAGGCCTCCAAGGTACAATGTTGTGAACTTTCAATCATTTCATGGTCAGTGCTATGCTTGCAACAATGTTGGTCATAAGGCTAATGAATGCAGAAGTAAAGTGATGAGGAATAATTAGAATAATGCTCAATCTTTCTATGGTTACTGTTACACATGTAACAAGTTTGGCCACAAGGCTGTTGATTGTAGATCTAATGTGAGAAGAAGTATTCATGCTTAGCAATCTAGTATCAATTGCTACAAGTGTAGTAAAATAGGACACATTGCAAGGTTCTACAAGGGAAAGGATGTAAGACCTGCTCCTAAAAAAAAGATTGACTTTGGTCAGCAAAAGAAGGAAATGAACAAGATATGGAAGAAGGAAGAAGGTGAAGTAAAGGAAGGATCTATACCTCTGCTTGGTGCAGATGAATCTTTTGGTAACTAAAAGGGAAGTATTGGCTTAGGGAGAGTTGTAATTGAAAATGTTTTCAAACCCCTAAAAAGCATAAGATGCTGAAATCTTTAGCAAAATGGTTAATGATGGCATGGATATGTATTCTATCAAAGGTAGAGCCCAAAATCTTTGTTGATGCTAGCAAAGATGATGGATGGTTGAAGGCAATGGAAGAAGAATTGGATTAGATAAAGAAGAATCAAACATGGGAATTGGTTCCCAGACCAGCCAATAAGAATGTAATAGGACAAAAGTGGGTATTTCAGAACAAACTAAATGAAGATGTTGAAGTTGTGAGGAACAAAGCAAGATTGGTATGTAAGGGCTATTCCCAAGTTGAAGGCATTGATTTTGAGGAGACTTTTGCTTCGATGCTAGGATGGAGGCAATCAGGATGTTTCTTTCCCTTGCTGCTCACAAGAACTTCAAGGTTTGCCATATGGATGTCAAGTCAGTATTTTTGAATGGTGATCTAGAGGAAGAGGTTTACATTGAACAACATGATGGTTTTCAATTATCAGAAGATCTAGACATCGTGTGTAGACTCAAGAAAGCTTTGTATGGACTCAAGCAAACTCTAAGATCTTGGTATGCTAGGTTGGATAAGTACTTACTTCAGTAAGGATTCAAGAAAGGTACCATAGATAGTAATATTTACATGAAGGAAGAGGGAGACATGATCTTGATAGTTATAGTTTATGTTGATGGCATCATCTTTGGTGGAGATGATGATATGTGTAAGAGATTTGTAGAGGAGATGCAAAAAGAGTTTGAGATGTCTATGATTGGTGAGATGTCTTTTTTCCTTGGGCTTCAAATTGCTTAGCTAGATGATGGTATCTTTATTTCTCAGGCTAAGTATGTTAGAGAGATGTTGAAGTTTGGTATGGAGGATTCTAAACCAATAAGTACTCGTATGGTTACATGTTGTCACTTGAGCAAGGCAGATGAGTCACTAGAGGTTGATCAGACTCTTTATAGATCTATGATTGAAGGGTTATAGTACTTGACTACTTCTAGATCTGATATTATGAATGCAGTATGTGTGGTTCCTAGATTTCAATCTAATCCTAAGCAAACTCATGAGAAGGCAGTGAAAAGAATATTCAGATACTTGAAGGGAACTCCAAATTATGGCTTATGGTATCTAAGAGGTAATGATTTTGATCTGAGTGCTTACATTGATGCTGATTGGGTTGGTTGTGTGGATGATAGAAGAAGTACAAGTGGTGGTGCATTCTTTTTAGGAAGCATATTGGTTTCATGGCATAGTAAGAAACAAGATTCAGTATCCTTATCAGCTGCAAATGTCGAGTATATTGTAGCAACATCTTGTTGAACACAAGTGTTGTGAATGAAGTAAATTTTGAAGGATATCAATGTACTGTATGATGAGCCTATTCCTATCTTGTGTGACAATACTAGTGCTATCAATATTTCTAAGAGTCCAGTGATGCATTATAGAACCAAGCATATATCAATCAGGTATCACTTTTTGAGAGAGGAGGTTGCAGAGAGAGAGGTGAAGTTAGAATACGTTCCAACAAAGGATCAGATTGCAAACATTTTTACAAAGACTCTTACAAATGATACTTTTGAGTATCTTTGGCAGAAGTTAGGGGTAATTGTCCCTCCTTCTTGCTAGATGCATAGTTGGTGCATCTGCTTAGGGGGAGTTCATGCTATATCTTTTTCCTAGACTGATGGTGGCTACCTCTCAGGGGAAGCAAGTAGTGGTTGTTACTGACAAGGGAGAAGGTTAAAAAGAAGAGTTTTGTGACCTAATAGGGAGAAGAAGTTGCCCTTTGTCCTTGATGTCAAAGGGGGAGAATGAGCATGTGTGTGTTGCCATCAATGCTAAAGGGGGATATTGTTGCACATATGGTTGTCATTGATGTCAACACTAATGAGCATTGCACATATGTTACCTAAGGTTGTCACTGATGTGGTTGTGTGGTCATGTGGTTGTCTTTGATGTCAACACTATGCTTGGAATGATGATATACTATGTTTATGGTGTGCTAGCAGTGGTTGTTAATGCTCATGGTCAGTTGCTGATGTTCATGGTTGGTTGCTAATGTTCATGGTTAGATGTCATGTCTTGATTAATGTCAAGTAAAATTGTATTGGGCATGTTTGTTGTTAGCAGAGATGGTTTCACTATGATTTATTAAGATGGGAATTAGAAGCTATGCTATGGTTGAAAAGATGTTGATGACTTGTAGCATGTTGTATGATCCTTCCTATTGTTTGTAAGGAAGTATGTGTTGATATGAGAAGACTCTGGCCTCCAGATGTTGGTGAAGATTTCTGTTGTAGGAAGTTGCATGGAAGATTGCCTAGTAAAATGCTCTGCATTCCTTTGCATTTGAGTATATGGTCATGTGGTTCCGAATTTAAGTTTAGTATGATGTAAAGATGCTAAATCCAAAGTTTTAGATCATTTACTCCTCCGCAATGAAATTTATAAGTGACAGAGTTTTGGTCTATGCTCTGGCAGTATAATGTGATGATAAAGGCTGATTGGAATGCTCTGTATTCCTCTATAATTGAAGGTTTTCTCATGTAGTTTTGTGAACATGATCAGAGATGTTCAATGCATGTTACTTTATAGTATCAGGTGATTTAGAGGTCTGCAAGTTCAGTTTTCAAATGACAGAGGTGATACAGATGGTTTTGGATGCCTAATTGTTCTCAGGATATATGTTTGGGTACTTGTGCCAGTGGAAGAGTATACAGATTAGTCATATGAGTTCATGTGAACATTATACACATCTCTATACTTCTTAGGTTTGATGCAAATGCAAATCTTTTAAGTTTCCAATACCACACAAAGTTTTCAAGTCAATTTGTGAAGAGTTGTTGATGAGGCCAACTGAGGAATGTTGATGATGTGCGCCACAAATTTGTTGCTGTGTGGAGTTCAAGGAGCATTTGGAGATGGTGTATAGGTCTTACAGACTCATCTGGGAGAAGTGCAAGCAATGTTCAATCTTTCATGTGTACCACCAAGATTGTAATGATCGAGGTGCTACAAGCTTCATGTGTTCTTTCTTAAGGGTTACCTATTTCAAATGAGTGTGATGTTGGGATATTATTCTGTGAAGGATGATGTTGTGAAGGATGTTTAGAACTAGGTTAAGCATGTGTTGGGATCCACAAGGTGTGTTTTTCTTCTTGGTGTTGCATGTAGTTCATGTTAGGGATTGCCCTCTACATGTTTCATGTTGTGTGATCTCTGGCTGACATGTAAATTGTAATATTCTTGTTGTATTGTCTGACTTGTAATGTAATCAATGTAATATCATGTATATATTGTAAACCTAGTTGATCTAGGTGAGGTATGATTGCGAAGATGAGTATGTGAAGAGAAGAATATGAATACAATATGCATTATAAGGTTTGACTAAAGGAGAAAGAGAAGTAGTAAGGTCTATCTAGATTCATCTTGAAGACATTTTTGTGACAGAAAGGAAGTGAAGAGTGTGCCTAACTGAATCAATAATCAAAAAGAGAAAGACAGACAAAATTGCAATCATCAAAGGTGTGAGCTTCAATGTCAATTTTGAGGTAGTAGGACAGTCATGCTGTAATCATTTATGAGTTCATTCTTAGTTTAGGGAGTAGTTACTTCCTTGAGTTGTAGCCCTAAAACAAAGTCTGCAAGGATTTGTAGCTTCCTTGGGAGTGACCTGAAACCTTTCTTTAGGGAGTAGTAGCTTCCTTGGGGATGACTCTAAAACAAAGTCTTCAGGGAGTAGTAGCTTCCTTGGGTTGTAGCCCTAAAACAAAGTTGTAATTTTTGAGCTTCATATATTGTGAGTTAATCCTCACTGTGGTTTTTCCCCTCCTTGGGGTTTTCCACCTATATCTGGTGTTATGTGTTGATGTGCATTGTGTTGATCTTTCATGTTTATGTTAATGATGTAATGTTTAAGTTTTAATCTGCTCTGGAGGATTTGAAGTTTGTTTGGATACTGATTCACCCCCCCTCTTAGTATCTAGGTGTGTTCAACATACTAGTAATGCCAATTAGAGGTAATAATCATTAATTATCTTGATTTACCATTAATCTATGTTTAACTAATACGAATAGAAGAATGTTTGCCTCCAAGTCAAAAAAGAGTTGTGTGAATAGTCGAGTCATTTATTTTGAAACTTTGGCCAAAGTAATGCAAAATCTCTACTTGCATTGCTAGTTCACTGTGTCCTTGTTTGCATGAATAGTCAGATTGGTTGTAAATAACTAGAGGTAGACTAGAAGTTGTATAACCGATTGTTTTTTCTAGAACACAACACTAGTTCTTAGATGGCACATCAAATTTTGTTTATTCTTACTATCTATACCCTCATGAAGGGTAGGACCACTTGTAGTAGGAAGGTGAGTGGGGGACTGCTAGTCTGTGGTTGGAGGAAAAGTGCTTGAGTGATGCTCTCCCTCTTGTAGTGGAATTGTCAAAGACTTGTGATACAGAAGACTACTTCATTTATTCATCTAACTGCTATAAAGTTGTAAGTTGATATTGTACTGAACAATCATTATGTAATCATAAATGTACTTTCTTTACTACTTGTGATAAAAAAAAGAATATAGTGAATTATCAATTATTTGCAATTATTTCTCAAATGTCAATTATTACATTCAAATTCGGATGGTACACATTCAATGCAATCATAAGCCTTGGCAAAATCCATCTTGAGAAAAATGGAAGGCTAGTGGGAGTGGCGATTCCATTCCATTATTTCCCACATAGGAATAATATTATCCAAAATATATTTGGACTTGATAAAACCTGTCTATTCAGGAGGAAAAAGATGAGGAAACATAGGTCAAAGCTTGAGAGTCAAAGCCTTGACAATGATGTTGTAGGAGACATTCAACAAAGTGATCAACTACCAATTATAATTTCTTCAAGATCGTTAGCTTTAGGTATGAATTTAATATTTCCATTATTAATTAAATTTCTCAAGGACATGGAATGAAAATCTTCAAGATAAACCTTATGAAGGTCTTCTCCCACAATATCCCTAAAGTATTTATAAAATTCATAAGGAAAACCATCTAAACCAGGGGCCTTATCTTAGACATTGAAAATGCAGCTTCCTTGAAGTTCTCTTTGGTGAGAAGCTAGTCACAAAGGATGCACTGGGAATTGGAAACTTGACAATGAACCACATTGAGCCATTGTTGTAAAGCATCCAACTAAGCCGAATATACTCCTAGGTAGTAAAAACTTGCTCATAGTGCCAAACAAAAGCCAAAAGAATATTAGGAAGCCCATTCAAATTTGTTGCCCCTCTCTAATTTTCTGAATTGAGAATTATTTTAGACATGTAAAGTCTGAAATAATTCCTTCAAAAATTTGTCTCCAATCGTGAAACAATGAAGCTAAGACTTGATTTGAGCTCCTCACATTGTGTGAGCATCTACAACTTGCTTCTAGTGGCAGAGTTGAGCCACACAAAGCTGAGTAGTAGAATTAAAAGATTGCACTCCCAAAGTGGAGGTGGCAATGCAGAGGTCAAAGGTGGTAGCCTCGTAAGAGTGGCAGAATAAATGAGCCAACTGATGCCCATAAATACAAAGAAAGGAAAAATTACAGGATATGCCATCATTCCACCAAGTTATCTAGTCACTCCCATGCATGGGACATGGTTCCAAATTCTAGACACATTGAATATGGGTCAACATGGATTTGTGAATGAGAAGTGATGTGTTAAGGAAAAACTATGTCTTCATGGTCTTGAGTTTAGCAACTTGCCACTCAATATGAAACAGTATTAGAAAGTGGTTTGAGAAGATGGCGTCTGACAAAGGCTCCACTAGAAAGAAATAATAGCTATCCAGAAAAGGAAGAAAAGTTTGATCTGATATCATGGCTCATTCCAAATTATTTAGTACTATATCAGGGCCAACTCTTATATTACTGTAGGTGTACCCTGTTATATGATCTTGTTGGTAGCCAATATTAGGATAAAAAAGACTCAATTTACTACGCATGAAAAACCAAGCCTCTTTTTTGCCAGCTACCCAATGCATAAAGAAGCTAGCACCACACTTATCATAGGCCATTTTAATCATATTCAAATCCTTGTGTAGAACCCAAGTGGTGGCAGGCATTGAATTAATGATCCATCTCCAAATGGAAGATCTCTCAACAACATCATTTGAAGCATAAACATTAATAACTCCAAAGGAATGATTATTAATGTTTAAAAGAGCCCATAACACTCAGTTGGTGAAGTCACATCCTTGATCAATTAAGTGTTGATGTCATGTAGGAGAGAGAAAGGTGACAACACCATGACTTGCTTCATGGTTACTACATAAAAATGGTTGGAAGGCCAAATAACATGAAAAATAGTAGAATGTCTAAACCTAGAAATTGAAGTCAAGAATCATGAACAAAGTACTTCCATGGAAGGTCTATTAGACCTCAAACATTCCAAGAAATATAATTCATAAGCGAGTGTTGAGAGTCATCTCCTCATTACACAACTCATCTAGAGTGAAATAACTATTCTATAGAATGGCTTCATTAGCATCAAAACTTCTTATCTATAAGTGGAGTTGGATTGGCTATTGTTTCTTTGGCACAAACTCTCCCTCTTCTAGCTAGGTCTGGTAAGCTGTGAGACCTCCTCTACCTAGCAGGAGGGGAAGCATGTCAGGCATTGACAACTAGAAACAAAGACAAGGTTGATGCTGCAAGTAGAGTTCTTACAACTTTCACCTCATCAAAATTCTTCATGAGGGAGGATAGAATAATTTTAGCTAAATTTGGAGGTTTTGAAACATTTTTTGAACCTTGACTCCTAGAGCCAAAAGGCTTGGAAGTAGGCTTGTTGTTACTAGAGTTCTTGGCTTTGCGATTAACCACTATAGACCAACCTTCCTCTTCTGTTGTAGGAGGTGATGACCCAAAAGAAGGTTGTGCAAAAGTATTTGGATGCAAGGAAGCCAAAGGGCAATTCTAAATATTATATTTTGAGGATTGACATTGATGAAAAGTATTCAGAAGGTTGATATAGATAACACATTTGAGTGTATTTAGTTTGACCAACCTAGATATGAATAGGTTCTTTGAGGTTCTTGGATAAGTCCACCTCAATGTAGACTTGTCACTAAAGATGATTCAAATAGAATCATTCAAGTTCAATGCAAACTATAGAGCCTAGAGAAGAGGCTATCTGACTCAAAAATTTAGCATGGCAAGGGCAACCTAGGGAGCTCAACCAAAATAGGAACTTGAAAATAATTTTCATTAGAGATGATAAAGTCTCAAGTCTAGGGTTTGAAAACAAGCAAGGAGGAATGGACAAGTGAAGGGCCATAGCTGAAGATAGCCTCAACATGATTGGCTTCAACAAAGCAAAAAAGAAAAAACCCTTTGGTAAGATTTTGCATTGCGTCAAGGAAAATCCCATGCAAGGTCTAGGCCATGTTAACCTTGTTGCAAGTATGTGCCTAACTAGTGTTGTCATTGATGTCAACATATAATTGTTGTCATTGGTTCTAATTGTGCTATTGTCTTGATGATTGCTTGTAATGAGTTAGATGCCTATGTAGGTGTTGGAAAGTCTGATATTGAGGATATTGAGAAAATTTGTTCTTCCAATAGAAACAATATGTTGTAAAATATCTTTGTATACAAAAGAATAGTCCAACAGATTGCTCTGCATTTCCTGTAGAATGAATATCTTTGTTTGCGGATTGGTAGTTATTTAGAAGTCTGTCTAAAGATGTTATGTTCCAAGTTTGAGCCTCTGGTATGAAGATTTGAGTGAGTTATGTTCACTAGAGTGAAAACTACTTTTCCTGTATGTATGGTGGTGACAGGGAGAAAGTGTTATGCTCTGCATTCCTCCGCATTCCTCTGCATTGAAGTATTTTTGTCTGTGGTTCTAGAGTTAAGTCTAAGATGATGTTAAGTGCCTTAAACTCCAATGGTTCATGATATGGTGGTCTGCAAGCGATCTTTTCCTTATGATAGTAGCTAGTAGTGGTGTTTATGTGCTCCAGTTTGAAGAATCTTCTTGACAGAGTGGTTAGAAGTTGTGCGGTTGTTCCTAATGAATTCAATGTGCTTGTGGATGTCTCATGATCATGTTCCTACCCTTGGATTGGTTTGCAAAGAGAAAAGTTGGATCGTGGATGAAGAATGTTTTTAGAAGACAATGTTTTCACCAATCTTGGCTGACCTGGTTGATTTCATTATTTGCAGATATGTTTTTGAAGATTGTAGAAGCGTGTCATGGTGTGAAGGATTGCATTTGAGTCCTAGCTAAGGCATGGCATGACACCATACATCTTTACATATTTCCCTTAGCAAATTTATGTATTAGGTCTTGACCTATTTCTATGTATGTTTTTGTAATGCCGACCTTGGAGATTGTTCCAACGGTTCATGAATGTATTGCCGACCTTGATGTACATTCCAAGGTTGATGACTTGTATAAAGACTTGTAATGTAATTGCAAAAAAGTGTGTGTGGAAAATGAGAAGATAAGTGCGAAGAGTAAGAAGAGCAAAGCAGAGGAAGAATATTGTGCTTCAATAAAACTGAAATCAGGCATATGGTAGATGCTATCAAATCAGTTCAAAAATCTTTGGTAGTGAGCCACCTTTTGGCAGTGAGCTAATTCTTGGTAGTGAGCATTTGGGCAGTGAGCCTCTATTTTTTGGTATTGATATAACTTATATATTTCTGTGGGCTAACACCCACCATGGTTTTTCCCTTTTAGGGTTTTCCATGTAAAAATCTAGTGTCTACTGTGTTGAATGTGTGATTGTGATTAAGTCTATGGTTTCATGCTTTCATGGTTAATTTTGATTATCAGCAATTAAGTAGTTGATGGTTTGATATTCATATGAAGTTAAGTTTTTGTGACAACTAATTCACCCCCCCTCTCAATTGTCTTGTGTATCTCAACAATTGGTATCAAAGTAGGTTCCTCAGAAGAACACCTAACAGCTTGAGGAAGATCTAGGATGTCTTTTAAAAAGGAAGCTCCACAGTTTGATGGGACAAATTATGCTCTTTGGAAGGTACGAATGAAACGCCATCTCCTTTGTCTTGGTTATAAAGTGTGGAAAGCTATAGAATCAAAATATACCATGCCTCAAAATGGTTTTTCAACTAAAGATGAAATCAAAGAATATGAGTTGAATATAAAATCTAGATATGTCCTGTTAAGTGCTTTGTCTGACACTGAGTTGATAAAAGTCATGGATCTAGAATCTGCATTTATGAGGTTTGGGAAAAGTTGAAAATGTATGAAGGAGATGATTCTATAAAAGAAGCCAAGCTATAGGGCCTGAAAGCAAAATATGAGATTTTAAAGATGAATGAAGATGAAAACATTACAGCCTTCATGCAAAGGGTTGATGAACTTGTCAATGAAATAAAAGGTATGGGAGGAACTATTGGTGATAAGGAAGTTGTGATGAAAATTCTTAGATCTCTACCAAAGTCATACAGTCACAAGGTAGCTGCAATTGAAGAAGTAATGACTGTAGAGATCAATTGCTTAGAAAGCTTACAACCTTTGAGATGAGAGAATTTGGTGATGCCCTGCCGAAAGTTGAGATAACTTTTAAAGCCGATACTTTAGAAAAGATCTCCAGAGATGAGAAATATAAGGTGGAACCTGATGATGACTTTGATGAAATTGAAGCTAACTTTGTTGATAGATTGCAAAGAAGTTTTGATAGTTTCAAAGGCAAACTACCTTTCAAATGTTTTTCATGTGGTAAAGTAGGTCATTATGCTTCTAGATGTCCTAAAAGAATTGAAAGGAATAGAAAATTGAGAACAGGCCTAGAGCTCCGAAAAAATGCTACTATGTTAGAGATTTTGATGATGAAGGTGTGACTGCTGATGAATTTGATGATGCTAGTACTAGTACAAATGAATGCTTGTTTATTGTTGTTAAAGAAGAACCCGTGTCTACTAATCTTTCTAGCTATGTGAATGAAAAAAACTAGTGGAAGAAAGTGCTTTGGCTGTTTAGGTTGAGAAAGATAAGGATGAATGGATTATTGATAGTGGATGCTTGCATCACATGACTGGTGACACAATTAAGTTTGTAAGTTTGAAAAAATATGATGGAGGACTGCTTAGGTTTGGATAGAATGCAACTGGTAAGATTTGTGGAAAAAGATCTATTTCATTTGATGAAAAGCATAATACTGATAATGTCCTATATGTGAAGGGTTTGAAGCATAATATTTGGAGTGTTGGTCAGATGTGTGACAAAGGCTATGATCTAAGATTAAAAGACAATGGGTCCAAGATCATGGAAAGCTTTGGAATTGTGATTGCTACCGGTAAGAAGACCAGAGGTGACATCTATCAATTAAGAGGAACTAATGATTACTCTTTATTAGCCCAAGCAGATGAGAGTTGGTTGTGGCATAGAAGGATGCATCATATAAACTTTGATAATCTGGTAAAGATAAGTTCAGGTCAGACTATAAGAGATTTACCAAAACTTGTGAAACCCACCAATACTATCTATAAGGAATGTCAGTTGGGGAAGCAAAGAAGTTTCAAGAGGAAAGAGCATTTTTTTGCCAATTTGTTGGATCTAGTTCATACAGATCTATGTGGTCATACAAGGATAATAAGTCTACAAGGTGACATGTACTTCATGTTACTTATTAATGATTATTCTAGAATGACTTGGGTTACTTTTCTGAGAGACAAATATGAAGCCCTAGAGAAGTTCAAATCCTTCAAGGAAATGGTTGAAAATGAAATAGAGCTGAAAATCAAATGCTTGAGGTCTAATAGATGAGGTGAGTTCACATCAAATGAATTCAATATTTTCTATTTAGAGTAAGGAATAAAGAGACATTTGTCTACACCTAGGACTCCTCAGCAGAATTGAGTTGTGGAAAGAAAGAACAGGACAGTTCAAGAGGCTACTAGAACAATGATGAAGGAACGAGGTCTGCCAGAAGTTTTCTAGAAAGAAGCTATACATACTGTTGTCTACATTCAAAATAGAGTTCAAGTGAAAGGAAATGGTACTAAAACTCCTTATGAATTGTGGTATGGAAGAACTCCTATAGTAAAATATTTCAAATTCTTTGGAAGAAAATGCTATATCAGAAGAGATGAAGATCTAGGGAAATTTGATGCAAGATGTGATGAAGTAATCTTCCTTGGATACTCTACCAAGAGTAAGGCCTACTGGTGCTACAACAAAAGGCTGAAAAAGATTGTTGAGAGTGCAAATGTGAAGGTGGATGAAGGCAAAAGAACATCATATTAGAGTGGCTATGAATTAGATGAACCTACTACTATAACATATGAAGAAAAAGTTGAACAAGAAGATAGTCAAGATGAAGAAGAAAAGGCTTCAGAAAATGCTACTTAGACCCCTAGGTATGTAAGAATCAATCACTCTGAAGATCAAATTATTAGAGACAAATACAAAGGAGTATTGAAGAGGAAAAGAGTTACAGAAGAACAAGTGAATTATTGTTTGCTCTCTATAGTTGAACCAAAAATTGTGAATGAAGCCTGCAATGATGAAAATTGGGTAAAAGCAATGAAGGAAGAACTAATGCAGATTGAGAAGAATGAAACTTGGGAATTAGTTGCTAGACCTGTTGACAAAAATATTATTGGAACCAAATGGGTTTTCACAAATAAGCTGAATGAAAATGGAGAAGTTGT
Source organism: Cunninghamia lanceolata (assembly GCA_027924645.1). NCBI lineage: Eukaryota > Viridiplantae > Streptophyta > Pinopsida > Cupressales > Cupressaceae > Cunninghamia > Cunninghamia lanceolata. The sequence goes on from BSBN01001019.1 coordinate 3,698,322, forward strand.
AAGGAATAAAGCAAGGCTTGTGTGCAAACGATATTCTCAAATTAAAGGAATAGATTTTGAAGAGACTTTTGCTCTAGTAGTTCAGATTGAAGCAATCAGAATGTTTCTGGCATTTGCAACTCACAAAGATTTCAAATTGTATCAGATGGATGTGAAGTCTACATTTCTGAATGGTGAGTTGGAAGAGGAAGTCTACATTGAGCAACCGGAAAGATTCCAACTATCAGATCAAGGTGATATGGTATGCAGGTTGAAGAAAGCATTGTATGGACTCAAGCAAGCTCCTAGAGCCTGGTATGCAAGGTTGGATAAGTACTTATTACAGTTAGGGTTCAATAAAGGTACTATTGATAGTAATCTCTATTTCAAGATTAATTATGATCAAATTTTGCTTGTTGAAGTCTTTGTTGATGATGTCATCTTTGGAGGCAATGAAGGTATGTGTATGAAGTTTGTTGGTGAAATGAAAAAAGAGTTTGAGATGTCTATGTTTGGTGAGATAAATTTTTTTTCTAGGTCTACAAATCAATCAATCAGATAAGGGAATCTTCATATCTCAGTCTAAGTATGTTAAAGAGTTTGTTAGCACAGTAAAATTTTCAAAATTTTACTATTTCCTTACTCCATCATATTTGAATAAACCCTGAGGAATATCCCAAAAGGACCATAATATAAAATTTTTTGTATCTAATAAAATGTCTAGGGATGAGCAGTGTCAAATTTCATCAAAATCAATCCATCGGCAAGAGGTCGTGTGGCTTACACCGATACACAAGGAATTGTTTGAAAACAACCATCGGCATGAAAATAGAGATCGGAAGAAGAATTATGGAGCTCACCGATGGAGTAAGCAACACCGATGACTCTACATCGGCAAGAAAGGCAAGTGGTCATGCCGATCGGTATGACAAATATCTATCGGATGATCTTTTAGAAGCTGCCCCGACGGTATATATCATACCGATGAAGCACTTTCGGCAAAAGTTTCACCGAACAGCATGCGAGGGTAACAAAGCAATAGTCATCGGTGAGAAATGAACCATCGGAATAGAAAACAAGTAAGGCTCCGACGATCAAGAGTCTTGGTGATAAGAAAGCCATCGGCAAGACTCACAGCGATGCACCCCTATCAGGATAACTTGACATATCGGAATAAAAGAAACAAGTCCTGCCGATTCATAAGTCACGGCGATCAAAAGGTGTCGGTGACACTTTACTAAACTTTGCCTGATGAAGGGTATGACAAAGGGCATCGGGAAGATAATTTGGATCGGGATATCTTGAGAAAGCTATCCCGATAGTGAATGTCATTCCGATAAAGATAAAAGTTCATACATGAAGAGACTATCGGTAAGACAATAAAGATCGGGAAAACATAATTTTAGTATCCCGATGGTCTCAATCTTCCCGATAAGCAAAGCATATCGGTGGGACTCGCCATATCGCGGAGAGATCTAAAACCCTTGGCGATGAAGGAAGTCATGCCGATGGTCGCACCCACTTGAAATATGATACTACATGGCGTCGGGGATACAATTGAGGGGTCACGCCGATTGACTGTCCGCGCCATAAAAAAAACGTTGAGGTCGCCCAGACATTTCAAAAATCATGCCGATAAGAAGAGTTATGGCGATGTGACACTTCACAGCGATGAACATTGAATTGATCAGATAATTAATACAAAACGGCTACGAAGTTCATACGATCATTATAATTGCAAAAACCCTCCGAGAGCAGAATACAGAAGAATTCGCAGGGCAAAAGCAAAGGCTTCCAATTCCAGCCATCGAACGACAGGTACACATACACAAACCACTATCTTGCCTGTATTTGAATTTCCTGCCAAATTTTTCAAAAATGGAAACTCCGGGGAAAGGAAAAGGAAGAAAATCACAAGGGGAAACCAGTAAACCAAAGAAGCAAAAAACTGATCAAACCCCTGAAGAAAAAGTCAAAGACAGAAAACTAAATCAGGACTTGATTGATCAGTTGCCTGGGTCAACTCCCAAGGCCAGGAGGTCTGCCCAACTCAGGGCAGAAGTAGAAAAATTGGAAGACAAACATAAGCGCCTGGGAGATATTTGGACCCCAATTAGGGGATATGAACTCTTCAGATTCCACTACAACAGAAGATTTAGAAATTCTCCCGTGTCAAACCCATGGCACATGAATTTAGGCAAACTGGTTGTACCTAATGTATTCTTGAATGTAGAACTCCTGCAACTATTAGCCAGGCATTACAATTCAGGCCTGAAAGCTATCTGCAACCCTCAAGGAGAACCAATTGTACACCTTTCAAAAAATGCTATTTGTGAGGTGTATGATTTGGATGATTTGTGCACTGTCCCTATTGTTTATGAAGAGTTGGATAAAGAATACTGGAGAATGGATACAACCTACAATGGATGGAGGTTACCCATTCATAGACCCAGGATTGAAGGAGAAGTGATACCCTTGACTGAGAATGATGGCCCTCCCTTTCATGTATCCATTTTTGAACCATACATTCAATATACTTACTATTCTGTAGGCCAAGTCCTTGGCTCAGAGGTCCCTGAGTTCATGACTATTCCTCTAATGGTCATAACCTCTGATATTCAATGTCACAATGCCAGACAATTTGATTATGCCTCCTATATTGCTACTAGAATAGATTCTGGTCTATCTGCAATAAAAAACAATGCTCCAGCATGCTCTTTTGAGCATTACTCGATGCTCATGCATATGGTCTTATACTATGGCCAGGAAGTAGGATTGTGGCCAAATGAGCTTCAAGTTGTTGCTGCGGATAAGAAAGGGGAGAAGATACCTGTACAAATGTGGACCAGAATCTGGGATAGCAGGTATGCTAACTCCAGCTATGCTCAATTTGAAGAGCATTGTGTTAAAATGCTATATAGGTATTTCAACCACCCCTGTGAATATTCAATTTCAGATGAAATAAAAAGATTCCTCAGACCAAAAGATTTTGGTGGCCCCCCTACTGTCATTCATAATTGGGGAGATTGGTATTGTTTTGAGGATGCTACTATGATCAGAGTGTATGGTTTTGAGGATGCTCCATTTATATTGCCTAAAACTGTCCCTGACAGAATTGCATATTTGGAAATAATTAGGCAAATGCATTGTTCAAATGTCATGCATCTAAGTTCGCATGATAAACAATCATTCATGCCTAGTACTTTGTGTTTTGGAGATTTTACTGTGGTTTCAAAAGAAGGATACAATCTCATTTTGGATAAACTAATGCATTATAACATGGTGACTGCTGAGGTGAGGAAAGGGTTTGACCCTGAGGGTTTCATTGACTATGCAAGAAGAAAACAAAATCTCAGTGGATACATGCACATACATTATCCACATGATGATGTCATTAGAAATTTGGAAGAGGCTGAAGTCGACTTGGTGATGGAGAAATATAACAGAGATTTGAATGAAAAGAAAAAGCAGTTGGCAGAAGTTGAAGTGGTATCCTCTGAAGAGGAAGAATTGACTGAACAGCCACAAGATAAGACAATAGAAATGTCTAAAAGAAAAATGCAACAATATCAGCCTCCAGTTGTGATACATGATGAGGAGGGGTCTGCTGATGAAGATCCACGCCAAAAGGCTTATGATTCTTTTGTGTCAGATGATACATTCATTCATTCGAAGGAATTTAAATCATTCCTGTATAAATACAAGGGAAAAGAAATTAGAGAGTCAGTAGATAATGTTTCTGCTGACAATGAAAAATAGTTATTAGAGATGTTAAAGGAGACAGTGGACAAGGAAATGCAGGACATGACACCAAGCAGAGGCAGACAGCTGCTTAAAGATGCAGGGGTTATGATTTTTCCCGGTTTGGATTTAAATTCTGCTTTGGTTTTTGATAGTTTTTTGAATAATGCTGATGATAAGTATAAGCTTACTCCAGAAGGAGTTAATGAAGTCTATATGGGAACGAGATACAATAATGATGAAAATTCTTTGATGATATGGGCATTGTATCCTCCCCATAAGAAGACGGCCATCATAGACACTGAAAAAACTTTTGGCCATGTTATGACTTTCAGAGCAGGTGAAACTGACCCCATAATTACTGCAGACATTGGTATCAATGTTGCAAAGTTGAATAAAGCACAAGCTCAGATGTTAATCAAGGAAAGAGATGCTTATAAGCTGAATTGTGAAAGATTAACAAAAGAGAATGACTACTTGAAGGACACTGTTAAGAGCACCTTTGGCCAATCTACGAAGAGAATAACTCAAGGTGAGAGCTCACAAAGTAGTCAAGAGATATCCCATGATCAAGCCAAACAAATTCAAATAGATGCATTTGTTACAATACTGCAGAGCAGGTATGCAAACATGGTACGGTGGTTAAACCAGTTTTGGGATAACTACTCGGAAAATCATAAAGCAGTCAAAGAACATGAAAGGCTTGATCAGAGGATACAAGAAAAGATGATCGAGTTGCAAAACAGAGGTGCCACTGATAGCACAGATATCTCTGATGCAAGAGCATTGTTCAAACGGCACCAAAATTATTATGATAAACTCAAAGCTGATGCTAAGGAAGGGACTGATGCATCAGACGCAGGGGTACCCAGGATATTCAAAGATAATGGAGAGGTAAAGAGCAAAGAAGAGTGGACTGTTGATTGTCAAGTTATAATGCACAAAGCCACAGGAGCTCTAAAAGATAAAGCCTCTATATCTACAGAAGTTTGCAAACAACTAGAGGAAATGGTCACCCTTGATATAATCACCAGGAGTGCAGTCGAGCTTACTGATTCTCACCGTGCGCAGGAGTACTTAGATCATCTGACAAAAGTCTATTTATGGCTAAACAGAGCCTAATTAAGCTTATGTAATTATTGTTTGTATTGGTTAAAATCCCAAGAGACTTATTGAAGAGTTGTATCTCTTCATGAAAATATCTATATAAGTTCAAACAATCTATACTGAAAAATCATGAGCAGTAGAAGATATTCATATATACATATACATAATATTCCAAAATGACCGTGTTGCATATTTTATTTTGAAGAAGAAATTTGAAGTTCTCTGATTCAGTATTTCTACTTTGGTATCAGTTATTTGTTGAAATTATTCAATCGTGTGGCTGTCTCCATTTCTGCATTTCCCTGTTATTCAGATTAAGATATCAAGTATATATTTAATCTGTCAATACACATTCGCTGTATCTGTGTGATTAATTCGGTTGGTGTCCATCCTAAGGAATTAAACCCTTCTGATTTATACACAGTAGCCTGGAAGTAGTAAGTTGGGATTACTAAGTAGAGCCATATAATTAGGATTGACACACTGTCTCCAGTAAAATATTATCTGTTAATCTTCTCTTTTCATTTCATTTGGTTCCTTCAAGTAAGGATTAAAGTACCTTCTGGTGAATTATAAGATATCTGATTTTATTTGGTTGGATTATCAAGAAGAGTCTGTCAGTCATTTACTTGCACGTTTATACAAGCTATAAACCAGAACTGTGCCAAATATCTAGAATTATTACCATTTAGGAACTACTGTTTTTAGTCCTTCAAATTGACTCTGTTACCCAACAAGGCACTGGTCTCATTCAACTCATTAATTAAAACCTTTTTTGATATTGCTTATACAATTTCTGCCAATCACTTATTAAACATTACACATAGAATTAATTAGTCAGCTTTGTCATCTATCCTACATCCTATGCCATTGTAGATAGACCTAGTTAGTCCATTCATCCACACTCAAACTGCTTTAATATTTCAAGGTTCACCCACCTAGGTGTAGCAGGACCTAAAGTGTAGGAAATCATCAAACCTTGAAGGTTGATTTCGTCAAGTTAGTTCAAAAACATTGCAAATCCAAATATAGAGCCTGGCATCCTCTTAGGATTAGTAACTTGCATTTTTGAGACCTAACAGAGTTGTTGAAAAAGTTTGGGATGGAAGACTTTAAACCGGTATATACTCCCATGGTGACTGGCTGCAAGTTGAGAAAACTGATGAATCACCCAGGACTGATCAGAAAAAGTACAAATCTATGATTGGAAGATTACTTTATCTAATTCAAACTAGACCTGATATTATGCATGCAGTTTGTCTTGTTGCAAGATTTCAAGTTGATCCAAGAGAATCACATGTGATGGTAGTAAAGAGAATCTTGAGGTATTTAAAAGGCACTCCAAATCATAGCTTATGGTATCCAAAGGATAATGATTTCACTCTGAGTGCTTATACAGATGCTGATTGGGCCAGAGATGTTGATGACAGGAAGAGTACAAGTGGAGGTGCTTACTTTTTGGGTAACAGATTGGTTTCATGGCTAAGCAAGAAACAAGACTCAATCTCTTTATCAACTATAGAAGCAGAATATATTGTAGCAACATGTTGTTGTACTCAAGTATTATGGATGAAGTAGACTTTAAGGGACATAAGAGCTGTATATGAAGATCCAGTTGCAATATTTTGTGATAATACAAGTGCTATAAATATTTCAAAGAATCCAATGATGCACTCAAGAACAAAGCATATATCTATAAGGTATCACTTTCTAAGAGAAAAGGTGACAGAGAATGAAGTAAAGTTGGAATATGTGACCACAAAGGATCAGAATGTAGATATTTTCACCAAGCCTCTACTTAAGGATACTTTTGAGTATCTCAAAGAAAAGCTAGGGGTTATTACCCCCTAAACTAAGAAGCATGGAATTGCATGAATCCAGTGGTGCCCAAAGTCTCACTCTTTGATCTAGATTGATGTTCTGAGAGCTACCTCTCAGGGGGAGTAGCTAGATGTTATCGATATGAGTTCCTGATAAAGAAAGCATTAATATCAAAGGAAGTTCAATTGGATCAGAGCAGCAGCATGCAAGTATGTGCCCTTTGCCATTGATGTCAAAGGGGAAGAGAAATCATGTGAAAAACTCAGGGGGATAAAGAGTGCAAATGTGTAAAGAGAAAGAGGTAGAATCTTATCTTGATGGTCTTTTCAGTTTTTCACATCATATGTTGCCATCAATGACAAATGGGGAGATTATTGCAAGTATGTGCCTAACCGGTGTTGTCATTGATGTCAACATATTAGTGTTGTCATTGGTTCCAACTGTGCTCTTGTCTTAATGATTTCTTGTAATGAGTTAGATGCCTATGTAAGTGTTGGAAAGTCTAATATTGAGGATATTGAAAAAATTTACTCCTCCGGTAGAAATAGTATGTTGCAAAATATCTTTGTATATAGAAGAACAGTCCAATAGATTGCTCCACATTTCTTGTAGAATGAATATCTTTGTTTATGGATTTGTAGTTATTTAGAAGTATGTCTGAAGATGTTATGTTCCAAGTTTGAGCCTCTGGTATGAAGATTTGAGTGAGTGATGTTCACCAGAGTGAAAACTACTTTTCCTATATGTTTGGTGGTGACAAGGAGAAAGTGTTATGCTATGTATTCCTCCGCATTGAAGTATTTTTGTTTGCAGTTCTAGAGTTAAGTCTAAGATGATGTTAAGTGCATTCAACTCCAATGGTTCATGATCTGGCGGTTTGCAAGCGATCTTTTCCTTATGACAGTAGCTAGCAGTGGTGTTTATGTGCTCTGATTTGAAGAATCTTCTTGATAGAGTGGTTAGAAGTTGTGCGGTTGTTCCTGATGAATTCAATGTTCTTGTGGACATCTCTTGATCATGTTCCTACCCTTGGATTGGTCCACAAAGAGAAAGTTGGATCGTGGATGAAGAATATTCTTAGAAGACATAGTGTTTTCACCAGTCTTGGCTGACCTGGTTGATTTCATTATTTGTGGAGATGTTTTTGAAGATTGTAGAAGTGTGTCATGGCATGAATGATTGTGTTTGAGTCCTAGCTAAGGCATGGCGTGATCAACATACATCTTTACATCTTTCCCTTAGCAAATTTCTATATTAGGTCCTAACCTATTTCTATGTATGTTTTTGTAATGCTGACCTTGGAGATTGTTCCAATGGTTGATGAATGTATTGCCGACCTTGATGTACATTCCAAGGTTGATGACTTGTATAAGGACTTGTAATGCAATTGCAAAAAAGTGTGTGTGTCGAAAAATGAGAAGATAAGTGCAAAGAGTAAGAAGAGCAGAGCAGAGGAAGAATATTGCACTTCAATGGAACTGAACTCAAGCATAGAGTAGATGCTATCAAATCAGTTCAAAAATCTTTGGCAGTGAGTTGATTCTTGGTAGTGACCCACCCCTTGATCTTTGCAGTGAGCATTTGGGCAGTGAGCCCCATAGGCAATGAGCCTCTTTTTTCATATAAATTATATATATTTCTGTGGGCTAACACCCACCATGGTTTTTCCCTTTTAGGGTTTTTCACATAAAAATCTAGTGTCTACTGTGTTGAATGTGTGATTGTGATTAAGTCTGTTGTTTCATGCTTTCATGGTTAATTCTGATTATCAACAATTAAGTAGTTGATGGTTTGATATTCATATGAAGTTAAGTTTTTGTGACAATTGATTCAACCCCCCTCTTAGTTGTCCTATGTATCTCAACAAACCCAATCTTTGAGCATGCTTTTAGAGGGGACCGTACCCAAAAAATATCCTATCAAGGTAAAATTTTCTAACTAGTAGCATGCATTATGAAATTTAGGAATTGGAAGAACAACATCCAATTGTGTATCAAGGGACATACCTCATGAAACAGCTTGGGAATAAATTTTCTAGGTCACTTGAGTAGGGGTGCCATTGATTGTTGTCATTGAACCTTCAATTCTTAAAGTAGAAGTTATGGGGGAATGAAAGTTTGAGGCCATTTAAAGGGGGAAAAAATCAGCCACATGTATAATAATGGTAAGAATGTCACAATAAATGTAGGCAAAAGTAAAGGACTCATGCTTTCTGAAGCAGTATGACAGACACAAGAAAAGCCAAGAAACCCTAGCAGAGCCAAAAAATATCAAATGAAATCCCATATCCCCAATATTTGAAAACTTAATTTTCTTGTTTCACTCTTACTTTTCTAGCCTATTTTACATCTCATAGTCAAACAATCACTAATGAATCAATTATATTTAATATAAATAAATTATAGGAAATGAAAGTACAAGTACATAGTTACTTACAATAAGTAGCAACAACCACATATATTAGCCACATTCATAGCACAACCCAATTGTAATAGTTGCATAATCATCTAGGAATTTCACTGCACAAATCTCAAAGCAAATTCAATACTCTTATTAAATTAGATTTATGGATTTGATTGATTCAAATCTCTAAGAATGCCTAAGGCACCATCTTATCCCCAAAAATATCATTTTAGTGTAGGTACAGATTTACAAGATTAGGAAATTTACATTATTGTAAAGGATACCATTGCAACCCTACAAGATATCAATGCACCAAACAAACATTATCATAGTTGTATAGAAAGCATCACACCTAATTGGACACTACCACCCATGGTGTCATCCCAATTGACATAGATCTAGAAGATAGAAGTAGAAATAGAAGCCAGAAGCATAATTCCTCCTTCAAAACCCCATCAACTATTAGAAATGTCTTCATAGGTTGAATCAAGAATGCATATATCACCATTCTTTTCTCATGCATTTCCTTTTATAGACAACCTCAACTCTTTATTCTTAATTTAATAGAAAGAACTAAAATGGATGTTTAGGATAGTTATTTATTTTGACAATAATATGATAAATTAAGCTAAGGATAATGTTTTAGGTTATAGATACACCAATTTACTTAAACATTATTTTTATCCTTTTCATTTTGGTGAACCTAATACCTTTAGGATCCTTATCCACAAAACATACAAAAACTTTTCTCATTGATTCCCTTCCTTGTCGTAAATATGGTTTAAGGGTAAAGTTTTACTTTTCACATTTCCATATGTAAAACACTATAACCCTCCCTTTGCTTCTCTTTCGTTCTCAAAACAACACCAACCAAAACAATAAGCAATTCACTCTTCTTGTTGATTTCACTATTTGATGTAATTGAGATTTTTAAGGTGAAAGTTTACTTCAAGCCTAAATTAGAAAAACACTTTAACCCTCCATTACCCACCCTTAACTTCTCTTTATTTCTCCAATGACTTTTTCCATATCCCTTACCTCAATGAAAATCTTAATGTTACCTAGTTCTATTTCCAATTCATCTATAATCGACCTCAATTTCTTGAATGCATGATCTTCTTTGGCTTAGACAAACCTTCATTTTCCCTTGACTATCTTATGAATTGCTTAACCAACTAAATTTACCCATTTTATTGGCACTTATCCCCACATATTAGAAACCCTTTATCTCTACTCAAACTCACAATAACACCCATTCTTCCACTTTACCTCATTCTATCTTCTTAGATATTGCACTCTCTATTTTGCTTTATGATTCTAACTTCAAAGTTCATAATAATGCTTTGTTTGATAATGAAAATATTCCTTTTCTACCTTTTATTCCAAAACTCTTAACTTAATTACATTTCATGACATAGAAAATCAAATATTACATGTTTAAATTTGTGTTTCTTCTATATCAATATTGGCATAATGAAGAATTTATGTTAACTATATTTCCAACTACATTACACAATGAAGAATTCGAATGGTTTAAATTGTATGGTACTCATTATACTTTCTTTTATGACTTGATATATGCATTTTTAGATTATTTTACAACATTATCTTGAATCCATGCTTCCAATACATTTAAATAAACTAAAAATAATTCATATATCCTTCCTTCTTGCTACATGTATAGCTATCCAACAAGTAGCACAAAGTCTTGATGGACATTATATTTATCTTTATAAGAAACATTAGGATGCAATCATCACATAGAAATAGTCTTAAAACCTCAACATGCCTTCTAAAACTCCACTCTTCCAACCTTGTCCACTCGTTTTACGAATTTATTATTCTACTATAACTTTGATTACACATTTAGTCTTGAACAAAATACTTGAATCACTAATATCAAGGCCTTTAGTATTCCAAGTAGTCCCATCTAGTCATGAATTTCATGTTGTTATCCATACTTTAAGAGAATGTTTAGGGGTAAATCTCTTCCACATCATACAACTTTATGTGCTTCTTGTCCCAACTTACCTCCATCACCACAAGTGACCACCAAACCCCATAAAGAATATGAAATCATAGACCAACTTTAGAATACCCAAGCCTATATTTATCTAATATGGGATTTAAAATATGCTTCTAAAACATATAGATACATCTAATGGAAGGCATGTCAAAAATTTTCCATTCAATTTAACATAAGGTTGATTAAAATAGCTACAATACTAGAATCCATGTAGCATATCTTGATAAAAAAAAATTGGATCTATATAATTTCCTTTCTTATTTTCATCCAAGAGAATCTTCCTTTCCAAATTATTGCAAAGTAAAAAATTCCACAAAATAGGCTTTAGTGGACAATGGATCTAACCTTACTATTTGTGGCTTCAAATTTTTGCACAAAAACTAAGATTAGAAATTTTAATTTGAAAAAGTCAAAAGTAACCATAAAAGGTTTTGATAATATAGGTCCTAAGCCTTCAAGAACTATTGTTCTTCCTATCATCCTTGATTGTGTTACATTATGGACATTCTTCCATGTCATTCTTAGAAGAGTATCATATAATTTACTCTTAGGGTGTCCATGGATTCATGCCATGAGGGTGGTTCCTTCTAATTTACATTGTTCACTAAAGTTCATCTTTGAAATAATTTAACATGCATGATAAATTTTGATGATTGCTCCTTCAAGTATTGCCAAGCTATAAAGTCTCAAAGTACCATTTCTCCACAAGTCCAACCTTCTTCTCCCTAACCTTCTCCCCCAAAGGACCCTTATTCATCATCTTCTAACACTAATTTAGAAGATGATTAGATTACTTTGTATTTCATCCCATCAAGTATGTAGGGGAGTATAAGTAAATGTCAAATATTTTAATAAACCTTTTCTACATATGGATCCAAATTCCTTTCGGTAAAACCACTTAAAGAACATTTCTCTTCTTTTATTGAACTATATATTATAAGCTCTTGTGCTTGTGACAATGATGCTAAATCAATAGAGTATGATAACAGATCACTTTCTCATTTGTTTGAATTTCTTAACAAATTATATGGCCTTGGTTTTGAATAAGGATTAAATATTGATATAAAGGTAAATTATTGGGCTATGAGGAGAAATCTATAATTAAATCTCACATGCTTATGCATCAATTCACCAGAGAAGGTTTAGGACATCTATCTCCTTACGTAGCACATGTCATAAGCCCACTTATCTCAATATCTCTATGGCTTACTTAGTTAAATGTAGGGCAAGGCATGAGAACCCAATGAAGTGATATCAAACCAAGTAGCTTGGATCAAAACATAATACAATTTAATGTAAGACACTTGAAGACATAGTAGAACAATGTAATTTTTTGTTGATCTTCAAAGGAACAAGTACAAATGACAGTCCATAGCCAAATATACCTGGATCATAACATCTCTTTTTATTCTAAAATTTCAAAAATTCCTAGTCCCCTCCTTTCAAGGACAAAGGAGTATGCACTTATACACATCCAAATGCATTACCCACTCCCAAGGATTGGGACTGGATCCTTTCTTCATAGTACATATTTCAATTCCACTTATCCCCTTAAGGCATCTCCAAGAAAAGGTAGAATCTTTTGAATGAAAACACTTTATTTTACAATTGATCCTAGGGAATAGACCTAATATTTAATTTTCAAGATAAAAGATGAGTCGAAAATAATATATGACCATTAGCATTCCATTCAAATGTTAACAAAAAATGAAGTTGTGGGAATGATCATTTTCTACAACATGTCTCAATTTCCACCATGAAATTCCTTTGTTTTAACATGAAAGCTTTCCTAGGTGCAAACACCAACTCAAAATGTATCAAAATAAACCTACAAAACAAGAAAATAATGCAAAGAAATAGTAGTATTTTTTATGGTGGATTGTGGGTAGACCAAGGATGCTCCTACATCAAAGACCATAGGTAAGAAAGAGAGTGATCCCCTAGTCATGATGCTTCAATTTAATTCATCAAGTTTGTAGCCATAACATCCAATTTCTACTTGTGACAATCACACGATTTCCTTGATACTTAAGTTATTTCCACTTCACTAGATATTACACATACTCCCTACCTCTATCCTTATTAGAGAGTATTTTTTATAATATTCATTCAATCCCTTCCCCAAGTTTTGTTAGAATTCAACTTTTCAAATTTTGAGATTTTAACCATTCACTTGTTTGTTCTTGTTCAATTGTTTCTCCATCTACACAAGAATTATAGAGGTTAGAAATAGTGATAATAGGTGAAATATCCAAATTGAATGGTACCTCTATCTATAAGCATTGGTTGAGATCAATTTTAGTACCTTGAAAGGTCCAACCTTCTTATAGAACTTGTTATAGGTCTCTCTTTGAAATATTTCCTTCTAAAGATGGGCTAAAATCAAATCTCCTTTTGTGAAATCTTTCTCTCTCCTCCTCTTATCAACCTTCTCCTTATATTTTTGTCTATTATTAGTTGAAAATTCTTTGACATCCTTGTGCACATTTTTATGTGCATGATAAATTTTGTTGTCTTTGAACTCTAAACTAGAATGTCTTTGTAACCTCTCAAATCAACCACTCCTCTTGGGATACATCAATACATAACTTAAAATGGTATATTTCTAGTGCTTGATTTGACAAAGTTTTTGTAGGAAGACTCTTCCTAGATTATATCATATACCATAGTTTGGGCTTGTCCCCTACCAAACATGTCATTAGGTTTCCCAAACTCTTATTAACCACCTTTATTTTCCCATCGATTTAGGGATGACAAGAAGAGCTAAAATCTAATCTTGCTTCCATCTTTTTCCGCAGGCTCCTCCAAAAATATCCAAATGGTCTGAGATAATACTCTTTGGTAACATATGTAATCTCTCAACCTCCTTGAAGAACAAAATTTATAAATGCGACACATCACTAGTATTTCAACACATAATAAAATGTGAAATCTTGGGAAACCTATCCACCACTAGAAATAATGAATCTTATATGCACTAAGTTTTGGGAAATCCTAGTAAAAATTCTACATTCATGTCCTCCTAGAGTCATTCAAATATTAGTGAAGGTTGATAAAACCCTATGTCTTGATTGTTTCCTTTTACAAACTAGCATACCTAAAATCTCTATACTTTTGACCTTTGTTCCTATTCATGCCAGTAATAACCTCCACTAGTGAGTTATACTTCTTTTAAATACTAAAATGGACCCTCAAACCACCACTCTTCTTTTCCCTAAATGTATTCTCCATGCACTATGCACAATTGTTGTTTCCTAAACAACCTATATTGGATAAAAACATTCTAGCTATTGTGTCCTATCGTTTCCTTTTGCAATAGGGAATTCATTCAATCCTTCTCTAAGATTCACATCCTCTAGATATAGTTCCTTCATCTCATCAATCTTAGAAACCTCCACCTTCATCTCAGTGAGATACACACTCTTTCTTAAAGCATCTACAACATGGGTCAACTTATCACTCCTATGTTTTTCTATAAATGGGTAACTCAAAATTTTACCATTTTCATGTCTCCGATTTAATTTCCCTTGGTTTTTTATGAACTAAAACACCAAATGATTAGTGTAGAACACAAATTTCTTTGAAAATAATTAGTACCTCCATTTATTCAATTCTTATACTATGGCACAAAACTACTAATAATGCTTAGAGTAGTTGCACCTTGCATCATTCAACTTCTCATTCAAATAAAAAAATTGGTCTTCCTCCTTGGCTCAACATTCCTCTAATTTGTAGTGTAGAAAAGTGTGATCTAGCCTAAGCAGTTAAACTAGGTCAAAATCCTCTTCTAAAAAACATTGGGGCACAAACCGAGCTAGGCTTCTATCCAAGAAGGAGAGCGTAACTATAGAGTTTTTGCCTTTTTGTTGTATATAGATGGATCAACCAAAGTCAAACAAGCAAGATAAGACTATGATCAAACCCTAAATGATGAAGAAAAGACTATAATAGACTATTGGAAATGAATCTCAATAATCAAAAAGTACAGTAGAATTCACATAAGAATTTAGATTTTAGATTGTAGTAGAAATTTCCAGGACTAGGGCACTTGGGTGCCCTAGATTGTTTATAGGGTTTCACTAAAACTTAAGTATCACTAGGCCTACACCTGTATGCTCTACTCTCTTTTCAGAAATTAGCTCCTGAAACTTGTTCCTCCAACCTACACACACAAAGAAAGGAAAAGATGGTGTTGTGTTTAAGGGCTTCCTTCAATCAAACCTCGTGTTAGTGTTCCCACCTCCACTACAACAATGATTATATCCAAGAGTGTGTGCCCTAGGAGGGTAGAGGCCAGATCTACAACAATATGATGAATAATGATGATAATGATGATGATAAATGCAAGAGATATGACCTTAGTTGATGAGGATCCTACACCAACAAAGGAGAGTGATAAAGAGGGCTTCAAACTTCCTTCAAAGCCTACAAACAAACTTCAATAGCATCCACAAGGAGATAACACTTCAAGCATGTAGAAAACTTTAACATAGAACACAATATGAGAGCAAATTCACATCAATCTTCAAGGTGTCATCTAGGTGTAAAATGAACTACAAAACACACTTAAATATGCATTCTCACTCACTTACGACAAATAAAACTTAATTAGGCTAAGAAATACAAACCAAAGAAGTGTCCCAAGCTGACACCACAAAGTGGAACTAAAAATCCCAAGTGGGACCAAGGTGCTTGGGCACCCTAGACCTTTAGCCCACAAACTTTGAAAAGTGTCCAATTTAGCAAGCTTAGTCTAGTCCTAAGTTGATCTTGTTGGGTTTATTTATTGGGATCGAGATATTCATTGTTTAAAGCTAAAAAAGGTGTTAAAATAGGTCCAACCAGAAGCTAAACTAAGTGTAAAATGCTAGTGTGCACATTTTACAATGCTACATTTAGCCCCCACTTTAGTGTGGGTATGAACTTACGTTCGTACACATACTAAAGGATGGACAAAAAATACAAACCTAGAAGCCCAAGGAATTCTACCAAGTTGTGGACTACAAGTAGCCCCCAAAATTAGGAACCTAAGGTTACAAACACATAAGCGAAGAGATAACAAAGACACAATTCATTTTAACATTAATTCACACATACATGGAGTACTAAAAGCATACATAAGAATACACATGGATGACACACAATACACAATGCATACATGCTTGACACGAAGAATACACATAAGGCACAAAACATACACATAAGGCACAATGAATACATAGAGAACACATGAAAACATAGGTTAAAACATAATACATAAAAGAAACAAACACACAAGGCACATGACTCTGATGTTAGCTTTCTCTATCACTAGGGGTCATGTTGAAAGAAGTGCCACTATGGATACCACACTAGTAAGGATAGTCGAATTACTAGGTGACCACAATAAGTCACATGAAGCACATGGACTAGCCAACTATGTCGCACTAGGTGGCTCATGGACCAAAGAGGAAGCATCACATGCTAGTGAGGACCATCGAATCACTAGGTGAGTTCCACACCAACAATAAAATATACAATCAAAAGAGAGCATAGCACAGTGTATGCCCCCACATTAAAGTGATTGCTAACTCCTATCAGGGAGCAATTGCTTTAAGGTACAACAAGTCACAAAACAGACACGACAGTTTTCTAGAAGCACATGCCTATAAGATATGTGTTTCCAAAGAACTACATCACACCAAGGGGTTTCCTCCACAAAAGGCAAATTGAGGCGATGCTTCAAGCATGATACACAATGGCTTGTGTAGTCATGGTATGATGTCGGGCATAGAAACAAGGTACCACTTAAATCAAAACATAAGCAAAGCAATAAGTTATACCAAGTGATAACACAAAGGGATCTACTTAACTAGCATCAATATAGGAATGGTTGTAGGAGATGTCTCAAGACTATATATGTATACGTATCTAGAATTGTCATCATCCGCTAGCTCATAGAACTACAAAGATAAAGGAAGAAGTATCACATGAAATTACAAAATAAACATCCCTTAGGTCAACAAGGGAGAATGTTGAAACATTCTATGCCTTGCATCGTCCCCAAAGGACACAACAACAATACAAGTTATGAAATATATTAGAATGATGATACAAATAGAGAGAACATCATAATGGATTTTAGTCCCTTGGTATCCTTGCACCTACAAGGGTGTCAAGGGTCATCCAAATAGAGCTTAACAACACAACAAAAATAACAACACATAAACATAAACAAAGCATCAAGCAGTACATCACACGGGAAACACAATCACATGCACTTATAAAAAATAAAATGAGGTACCTCACATGTGAGTCAACCTAAAGCAAGTCATCCTCCTCCCAATCTAGTTCATCATCTATTTGGATCGATGGACAAGATGTAAGAGGAACTATAGCACAAGAGGTATAAGGAACAATAGCCACCTACCTATATTATCTTCGGAATGGCTATCAGAATGTAGTACAATAGGCTCCATAGCGGATTACAAAGCTTCTTCTTTCTCTGTAGGAGACACAATAGTGATAGTTGTCTCTTTGGCATCCATCAGTGATAAACATTTGCGAGGAGGGAGATTCTCCTCTCTTACAGAAAGGAGAGCCATAGCATGATGACACTTCTTTCTTTCTCTTGCAATATTATTTTCCTTAGCTTTATTCATGATTTTCTCAAGGGGAGCTGTAGTATCTTCCAACGCAGGTTATGTTTCTTCCTTTGCTTCAGGAACATTAGAACAAACAATAGGAACCACCAAAGGCTAGGAGACTATGGGGGAAGGGTTTCTCAATGTGGGATGCTCTTCCTTCTCAACTTGTGAAAAAGGTGGAAGTACCAGAGCATCCTCAAGTGATCGAGAAACCTCAGGAAATAAAACCCATGCAATCGATGAAATACCACTAGTCTCCATAGAGGCAGTTGGGACAAAAGAAATATTGTGATTGCAATGAGGTCTATTTTGTGTACGAAGCTAGCTTCATTGTCCTTGAAGGGATGGTGGAGGGGGAACCTTGACATAACTACTCTAGATGCTCGGGGATAGGGAAGAACCTTCAATTCAGGCTTAACTTCATTCACTACCTGTGGTATAGGAGGAATTATAACTTTTTCCTCAGAAGATCGAGGATGTTTGGGAACATCAGGAGGAATATTGCTAAGTAATAAATATGCTATTTTCTTTGCTTTAAACTTCTGATATGATAAGAAAAATATATCCTCTCTAGGTCTAGCAGCTCCAACTAGTTGTGGCTAGAAGCAGTCAAGTGAAAAATGTCCATTGTGAGAAATGGGTCGATACTGACTGTGATGTACAACATGCACACATTCCTCAAATAGAACCTTTAAGCACTTATGAATCATAGAGGGGACTACCTTCATGGAATAGAGCCATGGGTAGCCCAACTTCACATGAAATAGGTCTAATGCAGGAATGTTAACAAAATGAACATCCAAATATCTTGGCCCAACCTTAACTTCAAGAGTTAAAGCACCAAGAGTTGGAAGGATAGACCCATCGTGTGATTTAAAATCTATCTTCGATACCTCATATGTATCTTGATGTAAACCATGCATGTAGATAAAGTCCTCATTAACTACATTCACCATACATTTAGGATCTATCATAGCACCCCGAATAGGTTTATCATTGATCCAAATAGTAATGTAAAGAGGCCTGTCAAGAGCTTCGATAGTAGTATCATGTGGAGTGAAAGATATAGAAGGTTCTAAATCCACTCGTTCTTTATGAGGGTGAGCATCCACCATGCAAATATCTACAACATTAGACTCATGATGCGGAAGATGATTAGTGTATATTTAAATATTTTGATTAGGAGCCACCACCAATTTATTCCCTTTAACATTCACACCAGAAACTTGGATGACATTTGAGTTGATGAGGTCTTAAACTTCATGTTTAAGATGCATACATCTTTCAGTGACATGACCAACAGAGTGATGGAATTGGCAAAAGGCCTTCGCATCAAGGGAAGATGATTGCATCTTACTTGGATCAAGGGGTTTAGCAGCTGCAAGCTTGATAATATTATTTTTCAAAAGTTGTGACATGATAGAATGAAGAGATTCTGATAATGGTGTGAAGTTTCTTGTTTTGGTTTTAACTTGCAAGGGGTGCAAGCATAAGATGACACTGCCATGACATGTTTTCTAATGTTATTTTCTGAAATTTCATGTATTTTGATGAAGTTTTTGTTTTGTCTTTTGAAAGAATGATTATGAGACTCTTTAGATTGACCAACTAGAGACGATGAGGGGTTATACTCATATTAACTAACTAAAAGTTGATAATCACAAAGAGTTGTGCAAAGATGAGTGAATGAATCATATCGCATAAACAATATCTTATCATGGATATGAGGTTGTAAGTTTCCTATAAATATTCTTTGCACACATCTGGGATAAAATATTTGATTAACGGCCCATAAAATCTATTATTTTCTCCTTCATTCCTTGTTTGCAATGAACCAAGTCTATCAAAGACACTTGAGGTCCAATGTTCACTTGAAAGTGCTCGAGGAATTTGGTAACTAATTGTGTGAAATAAGTTATAGAATTAGGAGGTAGTGCACAAAACCAATCCAAGGTTGTGTCCTTGAGTGACCTAGGAAAAAGTTTTTCTAAGATCGTATCCTCAAAGTAAAAATCACTACACATAGTAATAAAAGTTGCCACATGGTTGTTAGGGTCTCCCTTCCCATTATATTTCTCAAAGTGGGGGTCTCTGTATAATGAAAAATTTGGATAAATGAAAATGATAAAACAAATTAAATGCATTACCTAATCCAAATCCTTCAATACCTCGAATAGATGCAAGATATCTTGATTGATTCAATAATTTGATATGTTGGTTGCTCAATTCAACAACATAACATTAGGATGAAGATGATAGATGGAAGATGATTGATGATAGATAATAAGATGGAAGATAATGGATGAATCATGCAAATGCTCTAATGATATTTCAACAGCATAAGGATACTCCAACTCAAATGCATCCTAATGGCTTGAGAGAGGGTTGATTTATAGGAAAGGCTTGGTTCAAATGGATGGTTGAGATTAAAAGGCTAAATGATTGATGTGGATGGCTAGGATTGATTAGTTATTCCCACTTTTCAAGGGAGTTGTAGTCATGTGACAAGTGTACAAAGGAAGATAAGGCTCATATGTGACTGTGTACACAAAAAGTACTACATGTGTGATTGTGTACATAAAAAGTACTACATGTGAAAGCTATTAAATAAAAAATGTAGTACCACACATGATTCAATTAAGAGGTGGACACATGTCAAAATGTGGTGAGAGGTGAGGACCTAATTCAAATATTTTATTTGAATTAGTTGGGATATGTGAGGGAAATTAATTAAATAAATAAAATTTATTTAATTAACTAGAAAGTGGGATTATGAATTTGAAATTAATTAAATAAATAAAATTTATTTAATTAATTGGCTAATGGATTAGTGGGATTAAGAGTGGGGTTAGGACAAAATGCTACATGATGTCTAAGATAATGTATTTGACTAGGTGTTGCAAGACAAGGACAAATTTGGGTGTCTACATTTTGCCCCTATTTGAGATGATGTTCGAGATGATAAGATTTATGTCGAGTAACATCATTTCAAAGAAGCTAAGGTATGGATAGAGGAAAAGGATGAGATGATGATAAAATGAGATGATAATGGAAATCAAGAGGATAGGTGGGTTAGAAAAATACGGGTAGGCTCTCAAAAGAAAATGAATTGGTCAAGAAGATAAGGGGATGGATAGAAGAAATGAAGAATGTGTTATGCTGCAATGAAAGTGAGCAACCATGATATTTGATATAGCACTAGAAGTTATGCACCAAGGTATAGAAGACCAAGGTGACGATGTGTCTTGTGCTCTAGTATAATACAACCTTGTCTAACGTATGAAGAAGTAAACTTAGAGCATCAAAGTCCTAATACACAAAAGGTATGATATGACCTTAGATGCAAAGGATAATGCAAGAAGCTATTCCAACATACTCAAGATATGAATATTAGATGGAATGATTCTGATTTGATACAAATACAAGATAAATGATAACACACACAAGCAAGCAAGAAAGCAAGCAAGCATGCACAAATGATTCAAAAAACAAACAAGGTATTGCCCTTGTCAAGCTGTAAACCAATGATTGATTGATTGATGATGATAATAGTGTTGTCATTGTGGGGAATGCTATATCCCCATATCAACACTAGGATGCGGGAATGATATATCCCATTGATGATGATGATTGATTGATTGATTGATTTAGTTTATGACAAGATTAGTATCAAGACCATGGATGTGATTGGATAATTTGACACAATTGATTAGCTTGATTGATATGGATTAATGATGACTTGCATTTGGATCATCGCTCAGATTTTTGGATTGATTTGATAATGAATTGATGATTAGATTGATTTAATTGATTGAATTGATTTGATAGTTGGATTGATGTGCTTTGATTTTGATGATGATGGACTTCTGTGAATGGATTAATTAGATTTGAGTTTGAAGTTGATTGATTGAATTGATTTGATTTTGATGATGTGATTGATTTTGATTGGATTGGATTGATTTGATTGATTGATTTTATGGATTGATGATAGATTGGCTTGGTTTGATTGGATTTTGTTTTTGATGAAGTGATGGATTTGATTTGAGGGTTGGTTTTATTGCTTGGATTTTTTATGGATATTTAATTTTTTTGGATTTTTTTTTGAAATGTTTTGGAAAATGCCAATGGATTTACAGTTTGGGTAGCCTTTGTGCTTGATACCAATGACAAGGGAAAAAACCAAGTCTAGGTGCAAGGATGGATGAATGGGATTGGATGGATAAAAGGATGGGTGATAGTAAATGGGATGGAAGGCTCATGATAAATGGGTGAATAAAGGGATAAGCCATAAAAGAGAAAGCTCATGATAGATGGATAGATATGATGGGATAGGCTATAGTGGATGGATGTATGCCTCATAATGGAGCTAGGATGTGATCTCCAAAGACTAAGTCGCATAGGAATAACGTGCCCCATTCTAGGTAGTAGACTTAGGATTGTACATGACAAAAACTTATGACAAAAGAATGACATGATGGATTTTACATGACAAGGTTTATGATAGATGGATAATGATAGGATTGTTTGGAAAGGATGAGGTATACCAAGAGATATCCAAAAACATGTTTCAACATTTTGCTCCTATGTCTTCATCAAGATCAAAAGGAAGAAGGGAGGATGGATGGAGGATCATGATAGGTATGTGGGTGTAATGGATAAGGATGGTAGGATATGGTAAGCTAGAACATGATAAGAAGTGATATGATAGGATAGATAGTGTGGATGAGACAAGGTACCCCCAAGTGTAAGTGACATGGAAGATCAACCTACATATGATGCCTATTTGCCAGGTTTTCATCATGGTACTTATCCAAGGCACCACCAAAGGTGGTTTTCACTATTGGATGAAGGGATTTCTGTTTTAATTTTTTTCCTTTCTTTTTGATGGGATGACAATTACACATGGCACCTGTTTACTAGGTTTTCACCACGGTAATGGATAGGAAGGACTCAAATGTCCAGTGCTATGAATGTTGGTAGTCTCATTGGAGATAGATGTCCTCACATGGACCATGTCAAATATGCTCATAGATGTTGGTATGGGATTACATGAGAGGGAAATGGAGTAGGTAGATAGTGGATTATGATGTGGATTATGTAGGGTTCATACAAGGATAGGGGATAGTGGATCATGATGTGGATTATTTAGGACTTATGAAAAAGGATGGATGAAAGGTTTATGCAAAAGCATGGACCACAGGGAAGTGATTGGGGAGATATGTAGGATAATGGATGAAAAGTGGGGAGATGGAGGTATGTGGAAGTGTTGCAGAATGAAAAGGAACCATGACCAACGGCTGCACACACCATGATGAATAATGAAGCTTTTGATGGGAAGGTGGTGTAGGAAGCAATGGAGATGTTTGCTTAGGAGATGGGTGATTGAGTGACTTAGGTACCCACATAGACTTAGTATTTTTATGATTTTTGTTTTGCTTGTGGGATTTTTGAGAGGTGGATGCCTCATTTGACTTGCTTGATTTTTTCTTAGGGACCCAAACCATTTTGCTTTTGGACTTTATTTTTGGAGGTATGGGCTTGGATAGCTTTTTGAATGAACTCGGCTTTGATTCTTTGCATTTGTACCCTAATGCATGAGGATCTTTAGGATTTTTGGTAGGACTTTTGGATTTATAGGTAGAGGCATCTAAATGTTTATTTTGGAATCCCATGGGCATGATGGAAGCGGGGTTTGTGGAATGAATGGAAGCTTCATGTTTAGGCAATGTGTGCATTTGTTGGTCATGATTAGGAATGTAAAGGTACTTATGGATAAGTGGATAATTAGGTGTTGGTAGAAGTGGAGGTAAAGTTGATGGAGAGAAATTAGGAGTTAGAAGAAGTGGAGGTAAAGTGAATGGAGGGATATTAGGAGTTAGAAGAAGTGGATGCAAATTGGATGGTGGAAGGTGTATGGTCACATGCTTTTGGGGTTTGTAGGATAATGGAGGTGAAATGACTACACATGTTTTGGGTATATGATGTGGTTTGTGATGGAAAGTGGACTTAGGATGCATGGAGGAAGTACCAACATCTTTAGATTGTTTACCTTGGGGTATATATCCAAGGCCATATGAGTATGGAGGAATCTTGACATGGTTTGGCTCCAAAATACCTTGCTCATAAAGGCCTAGGCCTTTACCTTGGTAGTTCATGTTTTGGAGGATGCGATGAACTGTAGGACTTGGTGTGCTTTGGGAACTAGACTTAAGCTTATTATTGGATGGAGAAGGTGAAGTGGATAAAGGTTGTTGTTGTCCTAAAGAAGAACACTCATGTATAAGGGTGGTAAGACCAAGTGGATATGATGGTGGACTTGAAGTGGAATCAATGGTGGATGCAGAAGGAGGATCATTAGAATCTTGATTAGCATTGTGTTCACTAAGATCCAAGTTATTTGTTTGATCTTTTATGCTTACTTGGGGGACAAGTGTCTCATCATGACAAGTGGATGCTTGCTCATTATGGATAGGATCAATGATAGGATTATGGATAGGATGAAGGTGCTCATGGATAGCTTCTTTATAGGTATCATCTTGATCATAAAGAAGGTAAATGTTATGGATAGGTTGGATTTGAATGGCTTGCTCATGAATAGTTGTTGAGAGATGGATAGGATCAAGTGGCTCAGGGATAGGTTCATTATTATGGATATCATCTTGATCATGGAAAAGATACATGTTATGGATGGGTTGCATAAAAGTGATTTGACCTTGAGTTGGACTAGGGCTTAATGTTTCCACATGCTTAGGATTAAACTCTTGACATACCTCTTGGGTTACTTGAATGGAAGTGGATGACTCTTGGATAGGCTTGATTGTTTGTGGGTCACATTATGGTGTTAGGATAAGACTAGGCATGGTGTAGGACTCTTTTATAGGCTCATGAATGGGTGTTTGACATGGGGATAAGTTGTTCCTAGATACTAGCCAATGGATCACATCCTTTACATGTGTATGGGTCTAAGGACAATATAATGGATGGACAATAAGGGTAGATGGAGTAGTAGGTTGAGGATTGTGATTAGGTTGAGGGATAATTGGATTAAATGGATTAGGATTTGGAGTGGGATTAATCTTACCACAATTTATGAGGTTTTTGATCAATCTCTTAAGTTTGGCACAATTGGTTGTCATATGACCCTTAACCCTATGGTATGTACAATATGCATCATCTTTATACCAAGGGAGTTAAAGTTGATTTCTTCAAAAGATTTTATTGGTGGAAGCTCAATCAAATTTTCTTGGACCAATTGTTGTACGGTTATGTCCAAGGGATCTTGTGGTGGAGGATTAATGGAACATGGGGATGAAGGTAATGAAGGTTGATGGACAAATGGACTAGGGGTAGGATCACATGGTGGTGTTGGGATAGGATCATGGATTGACATTTGATTGGATGATGGAGGCCACTCATAGGATGCATTGGCTAGATTGGTATCTCCCTTGTCAAAGGTTATTAAGTATTGCATAGGATAACTTGAGATTTGATTTATGTACAAGGGGCCACTTGGACTTGGATGTGCTTCTTGTTGTAAAGGTGGACTTAGGATCATTTGTGCTTGTTGTGGAGGCCATTGATAGTCTTGGTGGTTGGGTGAAATGGTGGGATATGTAGATAAAAGGTCTTGGGGTTGGTATGAAGTTGAGAGCATTTGATCTTGTTGCCAAGGTGGATTTGGGCTTACATGTTCTTGTTGTGATGACACTTGGTTTCCTTGTGGATGGGTTTGGTGGTGTGTTGGAATGTTAGAATGAGGAATTGGATAATGTTGAGGTGGAGGTTGATATGTTGATGTGGATGGATTAGGTTGGATGAATGACACATAGGATTGACATAGGATTTTTTGAGGTTGGGACGGTGTTTGGACTTGTTGTTGTGGTATGATTTGTTGTTGATGTTAGTAAATGTGTTGATGTGATGATGATGGAGGGGTTTCATAGGATAATGATTGTTGTGATATGGATTTATATGGATAAGGGTTGTGATAGGTTGATAAAGGGTTGATATGACATGTGGATGGATTAGGTTGATATGGAGTGGGAGGTGATGACATGTAAGGTTGAGGTGGCATTGGTTGATGTTGAATGGATAGAGGATGATGTGCTTGTTGGGTTTGACAAGTGGCCATGAGGTATTGGGCTTATGCTATGAGTTGTCACAATTGAGGTGATTGGCTTGTTTGTTGAAGTTGTTGGATCATGTCATTGGCTTCTTGAATGGTTTGTTAGCTTAGAGGTGATTGGCTTGTTTGAGCTTTGTGAAGTTGGAGCATGAGTTTTAGTACCTAGTTTTCAAATGTTGGCATATTGTCTCAAGTGTGTTTAAGTCTTAAGACCCTTTTTGACAAGTGCTTGCTTATGATTTGGATGATGATGTGGATTGTTTGGATGATGATTTGATGATTAGGATGAAGGTGACTAGGATGAAATTGATTGGTATGTGATTAGGATATGATGACTTGTTTATGTGTTTGGTGTTTATAGCTTGATTTGGCAATGTTCAAACAAATGATTATGCATATACACACATGAATCACTCACGTAAGACACAAGCAATTTTTGACTTTGAAAATGAAATGTGATGATTATTAAACAAGCACTTGAAAACACATCACAAGCCTAATGTCTAGTCAAGTGGGTATGGTTAATTATGTCTTAGGCTAGATTGCACAAGGTTGATTTAGGAATTGAAAGTGAAATCCTGCCACACAGTTGGGAGAAAGGGGTAACCCACCCTTCACCTTCACTTCCCAAAGGTATAAAGTTCTTTGGGCTTAGCCAAGAGTAAAAAAATTTACAACTCCCAATGAGGGTGTCTTTCGATTCAGCCTTGGTTGAGATCATCTCTTGGAGTGGTGTGTCTCTAAGCAGGCCTCCTAAATAGGGTTTACAAAAGTAAACCAAGTGAGCTATCACTTGATTCACACCCACAGTTGTTAATTGACCCTTTAGAAAATGAGATGTGTGGAAGACAATTCAAGCACTTGTTATTTTTAGATCCCAAAATCAAGATGTGTGATTGAAGACACTTGTTCATTTTAACCTAATTTTTGATCTGTTTGTAAGCAATGTTCATTTTAAGCCCAAAATCCAAATGTGTTTGAAAAAATGATTAAGAGATGAAAGATTAGAATGAGTGCAGCTGGTTATTTTTTCTTTCCACTTGTTGTTGTGACTGATCCAAATGCTACTTTAGCTCCTTTGATGCCCTTACAAGCCACAAAATTGAAAAAGAAACAAGTAAACTTGCACAAAAAGTCGTTATATGAAAATTGAAGAATCTGATAAAAACTAATGAAGATGATCTAATACGGCTAAATAGATTGCAAAAATAGAAAATTCAATAAATTTCATGCACTTTTTAAAAAAATCATTGAAAAAGTATTAAAAATGCAAAAGTTATGCTTGTTTGAAGTTTGCAATGAAAGAGTGTTAAGATTGAAAAATAAACCCTACAAAAAATCAACAAATAATGTCATCCAGCAGTAAAATAGATATGGCCATGAGATCCCTTATGATTTTCTAATCAATATCAAACTTTTTTTTTCTCAAATTGGACTCCATATGCAAAAGTTATGTCATAAACTAGGGTTTGAAAAATAAAAAAAAATTGACAAAAAATCCATTTGTACCATAGATCTGAAAAATAATGATATAGAAAAATGGATTTAAATATTTCTAACCACCGACAAAAAATGTGATTTGGTTAGCTAGATTGGAAGATATGGTTTTTTTTTCTAAAATTCACGCGTTAAATGTTTTTGAAAAAATTAGAATCGTAGGGTCAACTTCAAATCGTCATAACTCCTTCAATACTAAGTCAAATCTTTAATGCAACCACTTTTCAGAAAGGTCTCGAAGTCCTTTTTCCAACGAATCCAAGATCTCCTTTTTTTAAGACCTGTGTAAAACAGAAAACCCTCTGCAACAGATCTGGTCCTAAACAAAGAAAATCAGCAATATAAAATATCTTCAACCTACAAATCAAAGTGCATAAACCTGCAAAAACTAATGATTAGATCCAATTGAGCATGTTCATGTTGGGTTCAGCAAAATGTATAATGAAAAATTTGGATAAATGAAAATGATAAAACAAATGAAATGCATTACCTAATCCAAATCCTTCAATACCTCAAATAGATGCAAGATAGCTTGATTGATTCAATGATTTGCTATGTTGGTTGCTCAATTCAGCAGCATAACATTAGGATGAAGATGATAGATGGAAGATGATGGATGATAGATAATAAGATGGAAGATAATGGATGAATCATGCAAAAGCTCTAATGATATTTCGGTAGCATAAGGATACTCCAAATCAAATGCATCCTAATGGCTTGGGAGAGGGTTGATTTATAGGAAAGGCTTGGTTCAAATGGATGGTTGAGATTAAAAAGCTAAATGATTGATGTGGATGGCTAGGATTGATTAGTTATTCCCACTCTTCAAGGGAGTTGTAGTCATGTGACAAGTGTACGAAGGAAGATAAGGCTCATATGTGACTGTGTACACAAAAAGTACTACATGTGTGATTGTGTACATAAAAAGTACTACATTTAAAATATATTAAATAAAAAATGTAGTACCACACATGATTTAATCAAGAGGTGGACAAGTGTTGAAATGTGGTGAGAGGTGAGGACCTAATTCAAATATTTTATTTGAATTAGTTGGGATATGTGAGGGAAATTAATTAAATAAATAAAATTTATTTAATTAATTAGGAAGATGATTAGGATAAGAGGTGGAAATTAATTAAATAAATAAAATTTATTTAATTAATTGGCTAATGGATTAGTGGGATTAAGAGTGGGATTAGGACAAAATGCTACATGATGTCTAAGACAATGTATTTGACTAGGTGTTGTAGGACATGGACAAATTTGGGTGTCTACCATCTCAAACTTCTTAGGCATAGGAGTTATTAGGATGGAATAGGACAAAGGGCTATGGAGGTAATATGTTGTCATACTAGTCTTAGGTGGGCTATTACTCATGCTAGCCAATTGTTGTTGCATGGAGGTCATATTCTTCAACAATTGGTTTATGACGGGATCAGAAGTAGAATTAGGTGAAGATTGGAATGAAGGACTAGGTGATGGTGTATGAGTGGCCTTTTGGAATGTGATAGGTGGTTTAGGTGTAAGTGGAGTCACATTAGGAGTGGAATTTATGTAGTTATATGTAATTGTTACCTATTTGTGCACCTCAGCCCAAACAGGCAAAGCTAAGATAAAACTGTACTTTTACCTCAAGGAGACAGAACAAGGGCTGCTACAAATATAAATGATTGCTACAAGATACCAGAACCATCCTAAATTAATGATAAAGATATGAGTCATGATGGCAGTGTGCAAAAAAAAGAGAAGGGGAGATAGACCTACAAATAGAAACCTATATCAGATGTCTAACACATGAAGAAAGGAATCAGAAGAATAGTGCAAGAGAAGAGCTCACTAATGAACTCAGAAGGCCTACTACCCAGGTAGGAGGCCATTCCAGTTATCATCTTCACTAGAATCATGCATCAACTCATCAAGAGTTGTTGCAGGGTCCAGATAAAGATGAGGACATCCTACATGAGTAGGAGACATTTAGTGGCATACACAAGAATGGAAGTAGGCTACAATTTTAGGTTGTTTCAACTTTATTCATTATAGCTTGTATAAGTCCTAGATGATAAAGGTACATAGTTCATAAAATTCACTTATGATTATAAGCAAATGTATTAAACAATAAAACTTTTAGATGTTGTTTCCTTATGCAATTGATAGTTTTACAAAAGTAGAACAATAGGTCTCAATTCATTGTACCAAACAACTACTTATATTCACAAGGAAATTTTGTTCAAAGTTCCCACACAAGCCATGGGAATTGACTATAAATGATGAAATGAAAAGAAGACATATACATTTGAAACAAGAAGCATAAAGAAGAGAAGGGAATCTGTCATTGCCTATGAGATGAATCCCTTCACTTTTAGCGACACCATCTTTAAGGTTCTCCAGTTCAACCTCTAGAAGCAACTACAAGAAGAAGAGGAAAAAGTTAGAGCTTAGGACATGCTTCACTTATATATGTTAAGAGCATCAAATGTACATGTTCCCTTTCCAGAAGCATCAAACAGGAAATGAAAGAGATAAAGAACTATCCAGATGCAGACATGTAGCCACAAGGAGATACAAAAGTGAAGACCACATAAATAGAAAAGAGGTTCCTTGCCTCTAATTATTATTTCTTTTTTGTTCTGAGTGTGTAGGTATGTGAAGATACAACTATTGCAGGACAGTCAAAATGTTGTCAAGGAACAATCAATGAAACCCCTGTATATAGAAAAGGAGTAGTCACCATTATGGTTGGATCAGTCAAGCATCATGAAACAATATGTAGTGAGCAGATGGATGGATATCTATATTACACACTTGACAAGGAAGAGCAGTAGTCACTAAATGCTATCATAGTCTCCTCTATCAAAGCAATCAAGGGCAATCACCTATGATAATGCTTAAGACAGATAGAGGAGGTTTAGATGGATTTGTTTAAAAGGTTCAAGGTGAAGACAAAGGAACAACATTCATGATGCAAAGGAACAAAAAAGCAATGTAAAGAACAGTCAATAATGTCAAACATTAAGAGGAGCATTCATGAGTGCCTGAAAAGAAACAGGGTATGTCAAATCATGTTGTAAGCATGTATACAAGACTATGACAACACCATCAAGAAATGTAGGTCATGAAAGAGTATTTCAAACCTCAAAATCCTGTGGAAAGAGAGCAAGGTTACAATCATGCAAAAGCATTAATGATAGCAAGGAAATATCATACCAAAGCTAGAACAACAGCTAATGTTTTGAGGAGCAGCCAAAGCACAAAATGAAGGAAAGTAGCCCATATTGTGAAAGGACAGTGAACAATAAAGAGTGAAGGAACAAAAACAATGAGAAGAAGATAGTAGAGATGCCAAAGCATTAGAATGAGAATAATGAGTCTTGATAAGTAAAGACACCTATTGAATAAGATGAGAACAATCATATATAACAGTAAAGAGGGTCATTTTTCCAAAGGATTGTCATACAGTCATGACAAGGGAAAGTCTAAAAATGTCCACGAGGATAAAATAATAGTCATATAGTCCTAGATGACTATATACAATCTTATGCTTATCTTTTGACTATAGCAGTAGTAACAACTAAATGAACAACTAAATGAACAAAAAGGAACAGTTAGCAATGACCTGTGAAGGATAGTCATGAAAACCTACATGAAGAATGGTCATAGATAGCAGCCATATCACCATCCAGCAGTCCATGAAATGATGGATAGTCATATCAGTGGGAACAACAACCTAAACACCAAAGGAGTAGTCAAGAAGATCTAGTGAACAGTCAAGGCATCCATGGTAGAATCAATCACAATCAAGATATCATAGAATATCTGATAAGAATTTAAACCCTCAAGTACAATAAGCAAAGAATCGAGGACTGTGTAGAGGAAGTAGTAGGTGTAATATGTGAAATACAATGTGTTTCTCTTACATAAAAATTTGATTAAACATTTGGTGCCTTTTGAGTTAGGTCCTAATCATCTAGAAGAGGAAGCTTGAGGTACACATGACTTTTATGAAATCTACTCATAGTATGAGAGGTCATACATATTTAGAGATGCCAATATATCATAGTTGACAGAGGTCTATATCTTTAGATAGAATTCAAAATGCAAGTCTTGATAGTGTTCAAACTTGTCAGACATGGGTTAGTATGCAAGGATAAGAGACTGTCAAATAAGGTTTAAAAAGATAGCCAAAAGTGAGAAACACAACAGTCATGAGGTTTTCAAAAGGGCATAGTATGGAGAACTAAGATGTCAAGGTTATGACTACTACATACAGTCAAGTACAGTGGTGATAGTCATAGGGTTGTTGGGATGTTTCCAAATCATTACATATACCCCAGTTTGTCTTTTGGAAACCCTTAAAGAATGCCATTTATTTGATCACTGACATTGCCATGGTTGTTCTTATCATCATAAACAAAATCTAGTTCTTATTTTCCTATTACAAAGGAAGTCAAGGATTATAGCACTGTGCATCATGCTATGAGGTTGTAAAGAGAGCAAAACAGTCACTAATAGATGTACAAGGACATTCACAAAAGCATATTGAATAGTCCTAAGAGCTATGTTAAAGTAAACAAAATGACAGTCAAATGTGAAAGGAAGCAGTGCATGTTTAGATGTGTGTGGCTCAAGCCACAGATAAAGTAATAAAACAAAGTTTTTCACAGTTTTCTCAAAGGAAAAATCAATAGCAAGGAGGAGTTTCTTACCAGTTCATGGTAGACCTAGCATTAGCAAGAGGAGAAGCAGATGACTCCATGATAATGGCGGCACTCCAACAACTCCTCAGGAGCAAGCAAAGTAAGAAAAGAAAATGACAAGTGGCTAGGGTTTCCCAAACCCTTTTGTGAAAGTGAGAAATTCCCTAAGTCTTGGTCAACACCGACTAAAGACTTTTAGAAGTCTTTTCTTCTTTTGAAAAATCAAAGAGATGATTATGAGCCCATGACCTTTTAAGGTCTTGCTAATGTTATAAAATCAGAGAAACATGATCATAAGCTTGTGGAGAACACTTTGAAATCAGAAGACATTGATAAATATTGTAATACTTTAACATTTATTAAGGTAATTTATAATTGTGATTTACTTTAATACTTGTTAAAGTAAATAAAATGAGATTATAATTTACTTTAACACTTATTTAGGTAAATTGATAATTATAAATTACCTTAATATTTGTTAAAGTAAATTCATAATTACCTTTAAATCATGCAAAGAGGAGATGAAGAATGTTGGTTATTTTAAATTCCCAACTTGGTCTCAAGAAAATAGATCTATAAAATAGCCATTTCTAATAACTGATCTGTCTCGAGGGATTGGCCAATGAACAGGAAATGGGGTTTCAATCCCTTTTCCTCTGCACGTGCTCTATGAGACCAAGGAGGGTGTTTATTTTCTAAAAAAGTGTTTAATTGAATGGGGGGTCCCTAAATACTTGCTCAAAACACTATTTCTAAAACAGATATGTTCCTTCTAGATTGCTTAAAGAATTAATGATAGAGTAAAGTAACAGGCTAGATTCTTAAGCTTCGACCTAATTCTTTGTAGAGGAACATGTAAATAAAATATCATCTAAAACCTATAGCTGAAAGGGAAATTTGTTTTGATATTTAGAGTAAGGATAATCAAGAGGGGTTAAGTACAATATAGCATTTCAAATGGATCAGTGCCTATTCCTAGGGTCATAGAGTCAGAAATATATGTAAATGGAAATCACTTTTCTATGATTAGTCTCAATTTACTGTGAAGATAAAATAATACTTTACATTACAATACCTCAATAGTTTCAAAGTTAACCATGCTTAGTTATCCTTATAAGCCAATGTTACATTCAATATCCTCTTATAGCTATTATTTTACTATTTGAGTAAATGCCATAAGAAAAATACACATAGGAAAGACTGTGATGACGAATAAATTGATCATTAATCAGATTGTATTCATAAATGTAACAATGTATACATGAGTAGGAGACAATATACTTTGAAACTCAATAATAACTTGTAAAGTAAACTATTATTAAACCACAAAATAGCTTTGCAAAGATATCAAGAATTTTGAACTCAAAATGAAGACTAAAAACAAGACTACTAATATTAATTTCAAAAGGAACCTAAATATATACAACTCCTCCATGATCAGATTGATCCCATATTTTAGACTAAGTCTAGAAAATATGACCTCAAACCAATGCCTATCAATAAGCCCTGAATTCTCTTTTATAGAATAAGGGAGCAGACAAGCTACAAGCGTAAATACAAAAGAAGTTACACTTGATTAACCAAGGATGAAATTTATAACAAGATGAAGGTGCAACCGTCTCTTAACTGCAAAGAGATGCCTCTGTAACAAAAATACCCACACATGTTGAGGTACATGTTTCTAAACTGTATGCTCTCTCATTTTGGTGGGGAATAGGGCCAGCCTATTGTTGATGGTTGACATGGTTATTGGATGTTGTTTAGAGATCAGACACCCTTAAATGCCGCCAACCACTCAACATGAGGATTTACTGCTCTACCTATCCAAGCCACGTGCCAGAAAATGAGAAAACGTGCAAGGAATAATGTCGAAAGGAAACCTAGGAAGCCTAAATCTCATTCACTATTTCCAGATTTCATTGCAGTGGTGTGACTCCTCACTTCTGGTTAGGAGGTTTCCAACAACTTCAACCAGATAGAAACTTGATGAATCCACACATAGTTGGCTCTGACAGTGCTGGAAGCCAAGCCAAGAGAGTAGTAGCAGCAACAACAAATTTCTCCTATGCTCCTCTTTGTTTCATCTAGACAGGCAATCTCCTTACACCTAGATTTAAAGCTTTGTTAGGAAAATTAGATGTAAGGGAGGGGTAGAGGAAGCAATGATGCCTCTCTTCCTAAGAACATAATCTACCAACTCACAGAAATAAGGAACTACTGGAACTGGGAGATTAGCCCTTAGGGCCCACATCTAGATGAGAAGGGAGAAGGAAGACGAAATTACAGAGGCTCAATGGATGCTACTACTCTCCCTAAATTTTCCCTGCACCACCTATTCCATAGAAAGAAAAACTCCAAGTTTTCTAATTCTATAAGGGCATATTAATAACCATGAGAACAAGGAAGAGAATCCAATAGAACAGGGGAGTGAAAAGAACATACAGAACCAGGGGAAAGCCATATTGTCAGCACAATCAAACAATGTAGGAGGTAACATTTGGAGACACCTATTTATAGAAGCTTTGGAAAATCTTGCACACATCTGCTATGTCCATGGTTAATTAATTCTAGTCATTTCAATATATCTCTAGCCATAAATGGAAATCTCTTGAAGATTATCAAAACGAGTAGGTAGATAGAATTTCATCATTTTGCATAACTGAAAATATCACTTCTTGCTTTGAAGATGTCAGATCAGATGTCTTGAATTTAGCACTTCAGCCCAGTCATCCTGCCACAACTCGTCACAAAGCAGATGAAAGGTCATTTCTAGTAGAAGTATAGATTTCCAAGGGTTGATCCTGCATAAGCCAACCTTGCAGTTAGTTAATTCCCTTGTAGTGGTAGTGATGGAGACCCTGCACATGCCTGAGAAATAAATTTCGCAATGGTGTATCTCAGATCGCGTGCCAACACATCACTTCATCATTTTTTTGAATTTGAACCATCAATCAAATCCTTGGTTCAAATCAATGGCGTTGATTTAGTCCATTATGTGGAAAGATATTGTTGTTGAGCATTAACCAATAATAGCTGGCCACTTGGACCACCATAACCATGATCCCAAGAAGACCCCTCAAATAGTACAGTTAGGACATTCTCCACAATTCCACACTCAAAATATCTGACAGAAGATTTGATCTCTGCAGAATGGCAGAGAATTGTTGGATTGGCCGCATGCAATGGGAAAACTCCCAAAAATCACCCTTGGTCCTGAAGATTTAGCCACATCACCCTTTTGTCCATCCAAGCATAGTCTCATCCTCCAGAAGCCATGCATCATGTTTCTGCTTTTCTACGGCCGTTTAGTGGGACCCTTTGGTGAAGCACAACAGAATGGTGGAAGCCATAGAGAAATCCCCAAGTAACGCTTGGACCCACCATTTTATTTATGTTCCAACTGATGAATAGTTTTATGCCAGTTGGTGCCCTTTTTTGTAGTTCTACAGATGATTTTCTCTATCCATATTTTAATACTGGCAGATTGGTGGAAGCGTATCAATAATTACCACCTGTCAAAAGGGGTTAGTGGGATCTGACCCTCAGCATACATCCTTAAAAATAACCTTCATCTACTAGGGAAGAAGGGTGCCACAGGACCATTAAAGGGTTTAATAAAAATATTAGGCACTGGCTAGAGGCGGTAACTACACAACAAATGGGTTGGTAAACAATATACTTTAGGGCATAAAGAGGCAACTAAAGAACCGAGCAACGGGTGATAGGTGGTCAACTTTAAAAATATATCAAAAGTGATTTTCAATAAGCTCGACATAAGGGTTTAGGGTTTAAGGGGTATTACTGAGAGTATTTTCATTTTGCAAAAACCCTAGGTCATATATTTTCTAGCAGGATGACACAAGATTTGGGCTAAATACTAGAACCATAAAAAATATTTATAGGGTCCCATCAAAGACCAGTCAATTGGATGTGTAAAAGCATTCATTTAGGTAATCACCATGATCAGTGTTGCATTATGCAAAGGGGAGATGAGACTTTAGTTTACTTGGGCTTTTTAGTCAAATTATGCCATTTTTAGAGGTCCACTTGGTCAAGTTGCAAGATAAGGGGAGTTCAAATCTAGAATCACTCATTATGGAGTAGTTTTAAGCCCTCAAATATAGGTTTTTGTGCCTTGTATGTCTAGCAATTGGGAGTTCATAGAATTTGTTGAAGACATCATTTCCAACCATCTCATGCATTGGGAGAAGAGTTCAATTTGATGGGAGTTGACTTCCCCAAAACTAGGTCCCTTGGAGAGAGATTTTTGTGGTAAAAGAAAAGGCATAGGACGCTTTTTTTCTTAGTTCTTGCTTGCTTTCCTTAGCACACAACAAAGAAAACTTTTGTGTTGTAACTCATTAGCATTTTCATTATAGAGCAACAACATTTTTTACAACATTTTTAGATATTCTTGTAAGGACACTTATTTTTTCTCAAAATAAAGTAGTGTGTTACCTTCTCAGACATTATATGTGTTATGTGATTAATTGAATGATCTTAATGCGGAGTTTGTCTGTGATTTTAAACAAATCCTTTTAAATTTTATGTCTCATTCTTTGAAACTTAATACAAAAAAAAATTGATTTATACAGGTTATAGGTTGAGTTAATTATTTTTTCAACTTTGTAGTTGTGAAAGCTCTTAATTTTCCTTCAAAAAAGTAGAGAAAAGTCCAAGCCTTCCTATGAAATATTAATGTATGAGCATTGTTCAGGTTGAGTTGTGTAACCAAGCCCTTTTGAGAGAAACGTTTGAGACATGATAGCAAGAATAGGACTTATAAACTTGGTGCATCACCTCCTAGAATCTAATTTTTAGTTATATAGAAATCCTTTTATCCCTTTTCCTCGCTGATACAGAAGATTCATTAGATTTAATAGGGAACTAACCCTCTCTAGAGGTTCACCTTCACAATAGGCAACCCACAGCCTGAAGGTGATCCCATGTTTCACAGGATAGTTGAGTTTAAAACTTAACCGGGGTGCAATCCTCGTGGCAATAGTAACATTACTATAATGGCGAATAGGATGAACCCATTGGATAGGATTCCCATTGGATAACCCAACACATGTGGTAGCATTATTACTCGACTATGTGGCGGTGTTGAGAATAGTAGAAGAATAAGTAGGAATAGGGAGTAGAGGTATGGGTGCCAACACTTGAGTCCCTATTTGATTAGGAGAAGTGACATTTGTGATGATCTCAGTGCAACTAGATGTCGATATAATGTTGTTATGAATGATATGAGCAACTCCATGCAAGACTTCCAATCCTTCTTGACCTTTGAGAAAGAGACTTTTTAGACTCTCAAAAATAGCGATGACCTCTTCAGCTATGTGTTTGACACTCACAAGTCACTGGAAATTAGCCAACTCTGTGTTTGATTTCTAGACTTGTGCTTCAGGAACATGAACCACAATGTCATCAATGTTGATGTATTCATGTAATTTTGATGCTTTAGGTAGCTGCAAAGCAGGAATGCTAGGAAGAATTGATGGATCTTGTTGTGTGAAGAGGCTAGGAATCTGGGGCTCTGATGTATTGATATCATCGTTATGCATAGCATTCAAACCCATAATATGCCAACTTCTATGCACAACAAGGTTATAATTAGGACATTGGGTCACAAAGCTCATAAAGCGTCTACAAGCTTTAATAACGCACAAGATGCACCAATAAAAGACATGAATGAAGAATGAGAAGGATTTGAGGTTATGTTTAAGTGAAGCAATAATATCCCTTGACCAAATCCAATTCTACTCAAATCTAATTGAATATCAACAAATGCTAAAGTCAACACAATTTTTCAATGCTTTTCCCAAAATGCAACAATTCAAAATTGTTTCTATCTTCAATTTTTAATGCAAGATGACAAATGAAATGTTGTATAACAATTCCAAATCAGATTTAAGATGAAAATAATAGAAACAAGATCTGAAATCAAACTATCTTTCCTAAAACCTAAAATGCAACATTAACTAGGTTTTACCAAATGCAACTTTTTCAACAATTTCTAGCAATGCCAATGATTCAAATGCACAATACAATAATATGAAATAATAAAATACTCTATTTCCAATCAGATCTGATGCAAAAATCAGAAAATGAGATGATTCTATGATGATTTATCCTTTTCTAATGCCAACAAAGTGATAACTATGCAATTTTTCAAATCTAGGATGCCATTTTTTTTTCAATTTTCAAATGCAACAATGCAAAATGTTTTGAACAGAAACAACAAGATGATATATAAAATGCAAATGCTTTAACAAACTAATCAATGCAACAATATCTAAACAATCTTCAAATCTATAAATCCTAGGGTCAAAACTATCAAGATTTTCTATGAATGCAAGGTTTTGACAAACCCTAATCTTGAAATTATGCAAAATTCAACTATGTATGAAATGCAAAATGATTAAAGATCTCACTCCCAATAAGATCTAGAGTGATAAAAAACTCAAATCTGAAAGAAGAAGGATGCAAAAGTGCAAGAAATGACAGGTTCACCAAAATGTAGTGTAGAAAAGTGTGATCTAGCCTAAGGAGTTAAACTAGGTAAAAACCCTCTTCCACAAAATATTGGGGTACAAACCAAGCTAGGTTTATACCCAAGAAGGAGAGCCTGACTACAAGAATTTTAGCCTTTTTTGTATATAGATGGATCAACCAAAGTTCAACCAAAGTCAAACAAGTAAGCTAAGACTATGATCAAACCCTAAATGATGAAGAACAAACTATAACTGACTATCAAAAATGAATCTCAATAATCATAAAGTACAACAAAAGTCACAAAAGAATTTAGAACCTATATTCTGTAGCAGAAATGCCTAAGACCAGGGTGCTTGGGTGACCTAGGCCTTTTCTAGGGTTTCATTGAAACTCAAATATCACCAGATCTGCACCTGCTTGCTCTACTTCCTTCCCAGAAATCAGCCCCTAAAACTTGTTCCTCCAACCTGCACACACAAAGAGAGCAAAAGGTTGTGTTGTGTTTAAGGGTTTTCCTCAGTCAAACCCCATGTTGGTGTTCCCACCTCCACTACAACAATGATTAGATCTAAGAGTGCATGCCCTAGGAGGGCAAAGGCCAAATCTACAACAATATGATGAATAATGATGATAATGATGATAAATGCAAGTGATATGACCTTAGTTGATGAGAATCCTACACCAACAAAGGAGAGTGATAAAGAGGGCTTCACACTTCCTTCAAAGCCTACAAACAAAATTCAATAACATCCACAAGGAGATAACACTTCAAGCATGTAGAACACTTTAGCATAGAACACAATATGAGAGAAAATTCACATCAATCTTCAAGGTGTCATTTCAGTGTAAAATAAACTACAACACACAGTTAAATATGCATTCCCGCTCACTTATGACAAATAAAACTTAATTAGGCTGATAAATACAAACCAAAGGAGTGTCCCAAGCTGACACCACAAAATGGGGCTAAAAATCCCAAGTGGGACCAAGGTACTTGGGTGCCCTAGACCTTTAGCCCACAAACTCTGAAAAGTGTCCAATTTAGAAAGCTTAGTCCAGTCCTAAGTTGATCTTGTCAGGTTTATTTATTAGGATCAAGGTATTCATTGCTTAAAGATCAAAAAGTTGTTAAAATAGGTCCTAATTAACATGGTGGTACCTGCCTAGGTTTTAGGGTTTTAAGTCAGTTCTTCAAGCATTTATCTTTATTCCCATTAAACCCTAAGTCCCACAGTCTCATTTTACTTTATGTTATAATTTATTTCTAGCCGTTTAGCCTAGGTCACCAGTTACTTAAGTTATAACCTTAAGCCTTATAAGTCATGAAGTGATTGGCCCCTTTTACCTAATGTTACCATTTGCAGCCCATCATGTCATAAAGTCTAAGTCTTAAGTCTTTGCAAGGTCCGTAGGATGCCACATGGTGAAATATTACGAGCCTGTACAACATCTAAGGTGCATCATATTCCTACCGTAGGGCTGTGAAATATAGATAGCTGGCGAGCACGCTTGGGCTTATAGCCATAGGATTGAGGACTCTGAATCAATGGAGGCATTTCTAGGTGTCAGGTAGAAAAGTAAGTTGCAAGGAATGGAGGATCTAACGATAGTGTAGAGGTGCAGAAGAATCTTGTCAGAAGGGAAGATGTATTGCGCAACTGCGAGATTGTGGCACATGGCCAGCTTTCAAAGGAAGAATAAAGGCTTGCATAAGGTAGGATACATGGAGGCTTTAGCACACTTGTGCCAAGCTAAAAGGTAGAGGCCCATTTCCCACCGTGCTACTGTGAAATGAAGCCACATGTCCATGATGGATGAAAGTAGAGGAG
Organism: Cunninghamia lanceolata; assembly: GCA_027924645.1. Classification (NCBI taxonomy): domain Eukaryota; kingdom Viridiplantae; phylum Streptophyta; class Pinopsida; order Cupressales; family Cupressaceae; genus Cunninghamia; species Cunninghamia lanceolata. The sequence continues at coordinate 3,738,665 of BSBN01001019.1, forward strand.
TTAGCGAGAGAAGTGTATCTAATATGGAGTGATTTCATTGACGATGGCCTTTTCAATGGCGTCGAGTAGATTTTCAAAGCATTCTAAGGCATTGGTCTTGTCCAATAGATGGTCTGCATTCAAAATTGAAATTTTTTTCATTTATAGAAGTTTCTTTCAAGCATTGGGAAGGAAAATGGTAAGCATTTTTTCAAAATTAGATCCTAGGTTGTTTGAGGCAAGTAAATTGAAGGAGCTGGCTTAAGCACGATGAACTCCCAAGCGGTTACAACAACAAAATGTTATCTTCATGAGGAATTTTCATTGTAATGGGTGCCAGTGGCCCCTAATCTTTAATGTAAAATAAAAATGTAACTGATTAAGATGTAATACGACATAACTCTTCTATTCTATAAAAGGGCTAGTATTTTTCATAGGAAAAGAGATTTTTGGTAAGGAATTTTTCTCTAGGGCTTTGGATACAAGTTATCCACATGGGAAATAGATTTCTATAGAAGGCTATGGAGTCTAGATTTTAGAGGAGAATGCTCCTGTAGGTGAATAAATTTCTGTATGACAATCTTCTATTTAGATTGCAATATATGAAAAACACTTTTGTGTGTGTTATCTATGATTACCTTTTTGAGTATGAATGTTTTTCTTTCAAGTAAAGTTATTAAGGGTTTCTGAGCTTGTCTGCATACATTTGCTATGTTGTTTATTTGATTTGTTTCATCTGTTCAAGGAATGGATTAAAAATTTCTTTAAATCATATATAGGGGAAAATATTTTGTATTGAAGGACTATTGAAGAAGAGTCACAGGTGATACTCTTTCTTGGGCTATTACTGTAAGGTAGTATTGATGATTCCAGCCCTCTGAATATGGAGTTTCAGATGTCAGATATAAAGCATTTGCATGGTAACATTTGACTCTGTTTCTCTGATAAAGCACTAGTCTAGGGTTTGTTTGCCCAAAGGTCTAGAAGAAAATAGAATTTAATGATAAATCATTCAAATCAATTTATGTTTTGTTGTGTTTTAGTTTAGGTCTTGCATGTTCTCCAATTTCAACTGTGAAGATAAATCAGGAGTATTGCTAGTCTAATTTTAATCCTACACATCTTGATTTGCATGCATGAGAACATTTTGCCTGGTATTGAAAAGCTATATTTATTGATTGTGAATAAGGGAATACCCCCCTAGGTGCAGCAAAACCTAAGGTACAGGGGAGATTGGGGATAATCTCCCACTCTATTGGCCGAGTCTCTCATTGAATTTGAGTATAATAAGTGGCAAGTCTTTAGGATTTGATGCATGCAGATTTGGGAACCAACAGAACTGGCAACTCTACTGGGGAGTTGAAGTGAGAAAATTGTTGAATCGAGACTCCCTATTGAAGGTTTTCCCAATTGAGCCACCAACAGAATTGGTGACTCTACTGGGAAAGTCTTAGTTATCCATTTGAATAGAGTCAAGCCATTGTTAGGATATGATCATTAGGGTCAGATAGAGAAGGACTTCATACCTCGAGAAGGAAGGTGTTGCAGTGTGTTTAAAGAATTTTAAAAGGTGCTCTGCTGGCGAGGTGAATCCAAAATATAATTGATCAAGTAAGAGATTTTGGCTTCTTGATGTTTTGTCCTCTTTGGAGAGGTGGTGACTCTGTTGTTGAACTTGTTTGAAGTTGCAATATATTCCTAGGTACTTCATCTTTTTCATTCAATATGATTAGTTTAGAACATCAATCTTTTTAATGCCCTCAAAAAAGGCCATTCTCTCTTGAAAGATACAAAGCCCTAAATTTCAATGGTATTGGTGGTTATCCAAATGCTATCCCTAGTGAAATAGTGGAAAGCATTCTAAATCAACAAATCAACATCTGCAAGATTTCTATGATTTGATAGGAAATTATGAGGTTGAGGCTAAAGGTGTTGTCATGAAGCTTTTTTGTTCAGTCATTGAAGGATGATGCTAGGGATTGATTTTTACATTTACCTTTGTGTTCTATTTCTTCATGGCTAGATCTTGAGATTGCATTTTTAGAACAATTTGGTGAAAGGACCGATGTGATTTCATTAGTTAATCAATTCATGAACATTCAAAAAGAAAATGATGAGTTGGTTCTAGCCTTCAACCTAAGATTTTCAAAACTACTCAAACATATTCCAGAATATATGAGGCCAAATGATACATTATGTTTAGAAATCTATCTTAGTGCATTTGATGAGGAAATGAATTATTTGCTGAGAGATAAGGAGCCTGCTACACTTCATTAAGCCTTTGCAATTGCAATGGATATTGAGAATAATCAAAAATATGAAATGCCAATAGGATACATGTCTGCAAGTGTTGGTTATTGTAAAGCATCTTATGCAGATGAGCAATGTAAAACAAAGAATTAGAATAGTTTTCAAAATGAATACATTTCTATTGTTCCAATTTTTTCATCATTGCCTCATGTGAATCATAGAGAGTTTCAAGAAACTTATGAACATAATGCAAGTATTGTTGATCCTAAGTTTTTTTCTTCAATCATTGTTTGACTTGAAGAGATAAGAAGGAGAATCAACCTATGCTCGGTATACATGATTCATGAAAACTTTGTTAGAAATCTGAGAGTATTGCAGACCTAAGGATTCTTTGTGTGTTGATTTGTTTTGCGAAGTGATGCAAAGTAGGTTAGAACACTTAAATAAACTCAACCTATTCACCTTTCAAGTCTGGAACCATCAAACAATAGCCCTTCATTCATAACTGTTCCCTTGTCCTAGTAGCCCTCAAAACCTGGTTTTTTCATCATATCTTTTGGAGAAGGCCTCAAACCCACAAACCATTCACCATTTCAGATACCCATTTGGCTCCTTTTTGACATGTCCAATTTTGGGCTAGGGTTACTGATGAGTCTAGTTTATGACTCAATTTTATTAAACTTTATTATCCACTTGTTGTAGTTATCTTGGACTTTGGTACTTTAATCCTGATCTTTTTATTTCATTGCCCCAAAACTATAACTTGTTGAGCATAGGTCATTTCTTATATTCTTTTATGACAAAGACATGCTATATAAACTATCTATGTTAATTTTACATATGGTTAATGAATATTACTCCAAGGTAGTTACAGATGTGCAATTATTGTGTGTACTAATATTGTTATGCAGATATAATTGGCATCCATAAAGAGGAGGAAGATTATGTTGGTTGGTCGCTTACCATAATAAGTCAAACATGGTAATCATTCAAATGTCAAATGGAGGGAAGACAACTGCCTTGTTACTAATCTTAAATACTTGTTGAGCAAATTTAGGAGTTGTTGTTATGCTAGATCTGCGTTAAAGCAACTCACTTGACCAAATTCCCTTACATGCGTAACCTCCTTTCCACTTTCTATGTTTTCCATAATGAGGTGTCCTCCTATTCTGTTGGACTTGACTGCCCTACTAGGAATTTAGTTTTGTAGTTTTTCTTCTATAAATAAGACTCTGATGCTCCTTCTGGGGGGTTGTTAATTATTTAGAGATTGTACTTGCATTATCCAATTTTTGATAATACAGTTATAATGTTCAGTTGTACTCATCTTTTCTAATGAATAAAATGAAGTTGTAATTTTGCATTTCTGAGTTTACATTTGTCTTAGGGAATACTCGTCCAAGGTGGCCCACTTGGTGAGAATTCCACCCTCTAGTTTAGTTACATTTTCTGTTAAGCATTTAGTTAAATCTGGCATTAAATGTTCATGCAACCACTAGAATTCTATTCTATGTCTGTTCCTGCAGCCAAAGCAGACAAAGTAGTTTCCTATTTGTTTGCCTAGACTTTTACTTTCTGTCATGTACTTGATCCTAGAATAGTTGTTGGATGATGTTCAGCATTCCTGTTATTTCCTTTCTAGCAGTTTATCTTCAACATTATGTCTTTCTTAGCTATAGAATGAATGTGGCTACTTTGGAAGTTCTTAGTGTACATACCGTGTTGACCCATTTCAAGTTCACGTCCCTGGGTTGACAAATGAAATGCATCTCCATAGTGATTAAGACAGCTACTCAGGTTAGATGTCCAATCTCTAAGTTACAGTTTTAAGAGCTCAGTTGTTAAATCATTGTAAGAGACCAACATTTTTGGCACCATTGCTGGGGATGGTGTCAAACTAAGAAGATCTTTGGAGTCATCTTTAGTATTATTCCTTGCAGTTTTTCCCTTAAAATGTGTTTTTAGTTAGGAAGAAACCATCTACAACCCATCAACATTTTTTGTGTGAGAAGTGGCTGATACTGAGTATACTACATGCATAGAGGTAGGAGAAGAGATGATTTAGGGAGATTTCTTCCTAATGATTCAACTTACCCAGTAGAAGAAGCAGAAGTGAATCCTTTCCTTGATGCATTCCCTGATTTGAATAGTTATGAAATATCCTCTAAAGAACAAGATACCCCAAACCTAGTTGAAAATCCATTTGCCTTGACAATAGGTCAAGTAGTCATGGCTACCCAAAATGTACCTAATCAACCAACGTTTCCATTTCTGATTGCTCTTCAAAATGAAGTGGATAATCTCAAGAACATACCTGCTTCAGCTCTCCCCAAGTTATATGGACTTGCAACAGAGGACCCAAACACCTTCTTGTCTGAATTTGATATCCTCTGCAGAAGCTATGACTACACTACTGATGCTCATAAACTTAGGTTGTTGCCTACTACCATGAAAGAGGCTGCATTAAGGTGGTTCATGAGTCTAGGTAGTGATGTTGTCAATACCTGGGAAGAAATGAAAGATAAATTTCATGAGAAATATAAATACTACTGTAGGAGTGGGGATATGAGAGGAAATGATGTTTTCAGAATGCAACAGAAAGAAAATAAAAATTTGGAGGATTACATCTCAAGGTTCCTGTTTTGTTTACAAAAGTCTCCCCATCATGCACTCACTGAGGACTCTCAGAAACTGCTCTTCCTCAGGGGAATAAGTGAGCATTGCATGGATGCCTTGGATTTAATGGGAGGAGGAGATATTACCCAAGTGTCTTGGGATGATATTAAGAAGTTGTGCCAGAGTTATTCCAGAGCAGCTATGAAGAAAGGAAGAGGTTACCATTCCCTTATGGGCAAAACCTCTACCAATGGAGTTTCAAGGATGGAGATAAGCCACTTGCTATCTGATTTTAAGTAAGATATTATAAATAATATGGCCACCCAGTTGGACACACTCCAAGCAAAGAAGAAGCATGAAGAGGCTGAGGCAATGTTGGTTGAATATTGTCCTCATTGCAGACAAAAGAAGAGGGACTGCAGATGCAAGTTGGTAGCTAACATTGACAGCAAGCAGATTCCACCTGAGTTCAAGCCAATACAAGTTGAAGAGGATCAAGTCTTCTATGTTGCACAAAGGAGACCATGGGCTCCAAGACAAGGTATGTCACCAGATCCATTATCATATGCTGGACCACATTTTAATACTTATGCATCTGGTAACCAATGACAATAACCATTTCCATCTAGTTATGGAGGATATCCACCTTAGCCTCAGAACAACCCTCAAAATACTTGGTGAAATTATGAAAACCCTGCACCCCAGTGGCAGTAGCCTCTGGGGAATTGGCAGTCACCTCTAGGAAATTGGCAGCAAACATCTTAATGGAGAGGAGGACAGCAATGGCCAAATCAGACCACTACTTACATGTAGTCACCTCCTCAGCCCCAATAGCTTGCTATAATGCCTCCATCTGCTAGGTCCAATTCAAATACACCTAAACCTACTCAGTTACTAGCTCAACCCTCACCTAACCCAAATAATAGACCACAACAACAACTGGTATATTCTATTGATCCAAATCAATTCCCTGCATATGCTGTGAATGCAAGTGATATACATCTGCATTCAGGAACTACCTTGGAAGCTCCTTCAAGACCTGTCATTACTAAGCTTTCTAAGGAAGAAGTGGAACCTAACAAAACTCCCATTCAATCAAATGTACCTAAAAATCTTGAACCAATGTTAGTCAAACAAACTCCCCAAGAACCACCATTTCCACAAAGGTTAGAAACTATGAAACAAGAGGTAGTAGAAGAGGAACCCACCTTTGATATTCTAGAGTAGTTAAAAAATGTATGTGTTAAGATCCCTCTATTTCAAGCCATAAAAGATGTTCCTATATATGGCAAAGCAATTAAAGAAGCATGCCTTAGGAAGCTAGGCAGAAAAAGGAAAGACCCCACTATGGTTCATGTGGTGGGACAGTTGGCTGACATCATGCTTGGAAAAGTGACCATTCCCAAATATAATGATCCAAGAAGTCCTATGGTAGGAGTTGTTATAAATGGAATCCAAATCAGAAATGCTCTGATTGATCTTCGAGCAGCCATAAATGTAATGACAAAGGATATCCTGCAGCAACTGAATGTTACAACCATGTGACCAACTCCTACTGTCCTGCAGCTTGCTGATAGCTCTACTGTTAAACATGATGGGATAGTTGAGGATCTTCTAGTATCCCTGGACTCATGGGAATATCTAGCTGATTTCATGATACTTTCTCCTAAAGCTACATTGGGAGGATACCCCATCATTTTGGGAAGGCCGTGGTTAGCCACAGTAGATGCTTATATTGGGTGTCGGTTAGGAGACATGACCATCTTTGATGGGAGAAGCACTAAAACACTTGTTCTTTACCCACCTATACAACCATCTCATGATATGGATAATCCTATTTGGCATCATGTTGGTGAAGAGGTAGAGGAAGCTAATTCTGTGGAGTAGCTTATGATGATAGGCAGAAGTTCTTTCCTATAGCTTCAAGGAGAGGAGGAGGTGTTATCTAATATAATTCAAAATCTTTGTGAAGTAGAGGAAGCATCATCCTCTCATTTTGCTAATCCAACGAGGATACTTGTTCCAATTTTTCCTACAGCATCAGGTATGTTACATACATTGCTTCCATAAGAAATTAAGGTACCTAGCATTAATGAAGTAACTATGGTTGACTTCACAACTCAAGTGGAAATTTCAGAAGAAAGATATCTCAATATTAATAGCAACTTGACTCAAGCACAACAGTTGTCCTTGGCAAAGTTGTTAAAGAAATATAAAAATACTTTTGCATGGGATTATCATGACATGAAAGGATTGGATCCTACATTATGCACCCATAGGATTTACATAAAAGAAGATTGTACACCAGTAAGACTAGCACAAAGGAGAATCAACCCTGCACTAAGAGAAATTGTCAAAGAGGAATTGCAGAAGCTATTAGATGCAAGATTTATTTACCCAATCTCAGATAGTCAATGGGTGTCTCCTCTGGTTCTTGTGCCCAAGAAGGGAGGAAAATGGAGAGTCTGTATTGATTATATAGAATTAAATTCTGCCACCAAAAAGGATCATTTTCCCCTTCCTTTCATAGACCAAGTATTGGACTCGCTTGTAGGAAAGTAGTACTTTTCCTTTTTGGATGGATTCAGTGGTTACAATCATACTTAGATTGCACCTGAAGATAAAGAGAAAACAACATTTACCTGTCCTTGGGGGACATATGCCTACTCAGTGCTTCCATTTGGCTTATGCAATGAACCTACAACTTTCCAAAGAGCAATCATTATCATATTTTCTGATATCTCACATGATTGTATGGAAATCTATATGGATGATTTCACTACTTATGGTGCTACTTTTGAAGAGGCATTAGCAAACTTAGGCAAGGTGTTGGAAATATGTGAAGACCATAGCCTATCCTTAAACAGTGCAAAGTGCTTCATGATGATGCAGGAAGGAGTAGTACTTGGCCACTACATTTCTCCAAAAGGGATACAGGTAGACCCAACAAAGATTGAAGTCATCATCAATCTGTCCATTCCTACAAGACAAAGAGATGTTAGAAGCTTCTTGGGTCATGCAGGGTATTATAGATGTTTCATTAAAGATTTCAGCAAAATGGTATCCCCATTATATACTCTTCTTACAAAGGATGCTGAATTTTAGTGGAATGAAGACTGTGACAAAGCATTTTCTAATTTAAAGGTAGCCTTAACCCATGCTCCTGTGCTTAAAGGTCCCAATTGGGAACTTTCTTTCCACATTCATACTGATGCATCAGATTATGCCATAGGAGCAGTTTTAGGCCAGAAAGGAGTCATTGAGCATGCTATTTATTTTATTAGCAAAAACTTACAAGGTGCTGAGTTCAACTGTACAGTAACAGAGAAGGAAATGCTAGTAGTCATCTATGCACTTAATAAATTTAGGCACTACATAACTGGTTATCAAATCTTTGTGCACATAGATCATGCAGCCATTAGGTATCTCATGAACAAACCTCTCATATCTGGTCGATTAGCAAGATGGGTGTTGTTAATGCAGGAATTTGACATCACTATTGTGGATAAGTTAGGAAAGGCCAATGTGGTTGCAAACTTTCTTTCAAGAATGACTACATCAGAGGATAACCAAGTCATTTATGACTCTTTTCCTGATGATGATTTATTTTCACTCACTGTGCAAACACCCTGGTATGCTGACACAACCAATTATCTAGTAATAGGAAGAGTCCCTCCTCACTTCTCTCCTAAGGAAAGAAGGGTACTCATTGAAAAATATTTTCCTTTTTCATGGATTGATGGATGTTTGTTCTACACTGGACTAGACAATGTCATGAGGAGATGTGTGAGAGAAGATGGAACATATGACATTTTGCATATCTGTCACAATGAACCTTGTGGAGGACATTTTGTAGAAAAGCGAACAACAATGACGATTTTGAATGTAGGTTATTACTGGCCTACACTATACAAGGATGCAACAAGATATACCAAGAAATGTGATAGTTGTCAAAGGATGGGATGGCCAACAAAATCTGATGAGATGCCCCTTTATCCTCAGCTTGTGATTACTCCATTTGATAAGTAGGGATTAGATTTTGTAGGACCCATTGATCCTCCATCTAATGGTAAATCCTATATCTTAGTATGCACTAATTATGTAACTAAATGGGTAGAAGTTAAGGCCATGAAGCATGCAAGAGATAGTAAGGTTGCAGAATTTCTCTATGAGGAAATCTTTACATGGTATGGAGTTCCCAGAGAATTAGTGACTGATCAAGGAGCTCAATTCACCTCAACTCTAGTTGTAGCATTAGTACAGGAATACAACATAAGGCACAAGAAATCTACTCCTTATCACCCTCAAGCTAATGGCCACGTTGAGGTGACTAATAGAGAAATAGAAACCATTTTGACCAAAACTGTGGATGTCCATAGGAAGGATTGGGCAAATAGGCTGCCAGAAGTTGTCTGGGCCTATAGGACAACCTAGAAAACAACTACTGGTTTTACTCCTTTTGAGTTACTGTATGGCAAAATAGCCATGATGCTTATTGAATTTAAACATAAAACTCTTCAGACTGCACTTGCCTTGGGGATGGATCTATCTAAGGCACAAAAACAAAGAATCATGCAGATCAATGCTTTGGATGAGATGAGAAAAGTAGCTTTACATCATACAGAAGTGGTGCAGAATTAGAGAATAAGGTAGCATGACAAATACATCAAAGATAATAAATTCTAGCTGGTGATTGGGCTTTGCTTTATGACTCAAGGTATCAAGATAATGCAGGAAAATTACAGACAAGGTGGCTAGGACCATATGAGGTTGCTGAAGTTTTTTCCAATGGTGCTGTTCAACTTACTACTATTGACCTTGTCAGATTTAAGCTATTAGTCAATGGTCATCGACTCAGGTTATATCACAAGCTAGCCTCCAAAGAAGAATTCCTGCAACAATTCACTAAGCATGCAACTCCTGAACTTCTTGCAGCCAAAGGTAGTGGACCTAGTGTCCCTACTTCTGGCTAACCAAGGTACGACACTTGTCATAGTAAAGATTTCCACATTTATGGGAGTCCACTATTTCACTCCTTCATCCATCCACCCACCCATATCCATTCTTCTCTCTTCCATCACGTGTATTGATTACACTTCATCCCATCTCGCTTTAGCCTACTCCACTTTCATTCATTGCTCAATAAATTCTTAGGCATTAATCGCTACTTTCTCCATGATTTTTGCTACCGATCTTCCACAAATCAAGGTATGCACACTTTAATAATTCTCTCTTAATTATCTTGTGGTTCATTCATTTAATTATTGTACATTAATATCGATATTTCTCATAGCATGTCATTATTCCCTTCCTTGTCCTATCATGCATCACTATTCCGCATGTGTGGACACATGCCTAAATTTAGGTTGGAAAGGGAGTATATGATGTCCACATGTCAGTCCATCCATATGCTTGATGCCAAAATGTCAGTAAAGTTTTAAAATTGAATGATTTGAATTCTAAGTGAGGTGATGGCTCGCAAGTGTGAGATGACAGCCTTTATCGATCATTCTGAGAGGAACCTCCTGCAACAATATAATGAAAATGCATGAAATAATAGAAATAGTAGAACACAGAAGGAATTTATTGATCACAGGCCACTTCGAGGGGGCAACCTCCTTTGAGCAAGCTCAATACAATAAACTCGTGGATGCCTTCATTGGCCTCAACACATACTTATATACTAAGTCTAATCTAAACAACTATTACTCCTCATGAATGTGGGATAATAAATATACTCATGGGATGACTTACAAAGCATATGCATCCAGCAACAATATACTAATAAAGTAAAGAGAAGGGTTAAACATAGGTTCTTAACATCCCCTCCCTCTTAGAAAAGCTTTGTCCTGAAATCTTAAGATGTGGAAATTGTTGCTGAATCTGAAGGAGTGGTTCCCATGTAGCATCCTCAGGTTGCATTCCGTGCCACTGAATTAATACCTCTGTGATGGATCAAGAGCGAAGCTGACGAGTGCGCCTGTCGAGGATTGCCTCTGGCTCCAAAATGATGGATCCTTTGTTATCCAGTTCTGGTAAAACAGTTTGTGCTCTGATGTTGGTGCTAAGAACTTTCTTTAGACAAGAGACATGAAATACTGGATGAACGTAGGAAGGAGGAGGAAGCTCCAATTTATAAGCAACTGACCCAATCTTCTAAAGAACCTTATATGGCCCATAGAACTTTGGAGCCAGCTTTTGATGCCCTTTGAGTTTTAGGGAGGATTGCTTGTATGGCTGTAGATGAAGAAAAACCATATCACCTACTTGAAAAGTGCGCTCAAAATGGTGCTGATCAGCTTGTTGTTTCATTTGATTTCTTGCCATGTGAAGATTGTCTTGCAAAATGTGAAGAATTTGATCTTCGGGTTTGGAGAACCTTGTCAACTGCTTGAACTGGTGAACTGTTGGGCGTGTATGGAAGGAGCATTGGTGGTGCCTAACCATAGACTGCTTCATATGAAGTCATTTTAGATGCAGTGTGGTAGGAGGTAATGTACCACCATTCAGTGAGAGGGAACCACTTTGCCCATTGATGCTGTTGTTCTGAGATGAAACAATGAAGATAAGTTTCCAAACATTTGTTGATAACTTTAGTCTGACCATCTGTTTGTGGGTGATACCCGAAACTCATCTTCAATTTGGTGCTAGTGTAGCGAAATAGTTCTGTCCAAAAATGATTGGTGAAAGTGGCATCACGATCTGAGACAATGGAAGAAGAGATTCCATGAAGACAAAAGATTTGGTCCATGAAAACCTGTGTGACAGAGGAGGAGGTATAGGGATGGCTGAGGGCACAAAAATGACTATATTTGGAGAGGCGATCAACCACAACCAAGATCACTGTCTTCCCTCCAGATTTAGGGAGCCCCTCAATGAAATCCATAGAAATATTTGTCCAAATCTGTGTAGGAATGGGCAAGGGTTCAAGAAATCCAAGGAGTGTCGTTTCACCCTTGTGGCACTGACAGGTATCACATTTAGCCACGATTTGTTGAATTGTCTATTTCATTCCCTTCCAAAAGAAGTTATGCCATGCTCGCTCATAAGTTTTGAGGAACCCAAAGTGCCCTGCCGATGGAGAAGCATGGAGTTCATAGAAGATAGCCTGTTGAAGATCTGGGTTCTGGGAAAGCATGAGATGACCCTTGTATCTCAGAGAAGCACCATCCCAAGAGTAATGTGGTATAGCAGAAGGGTTATTGGCCAATTGTTGGATGATTTGAGATAATGAAGAGTCATTGACATAGCCCTATTGGACATATTCCAGTCAATTTGGTACAGGCATAGAAATAGCTGAAAGAGAAGCTTTCTCATCGAATGTGCAAGAAAGAGCATCCACCATAATATTGTCCTTGCCCTTCTTGTAAGTGATCTCATAGTCATAACCCATGAGTTTGCTAACCCATTTCTGTTGTGTTAGGGAGGAGACATATTGTTCCAGGAAATATTTCAGACTCTGGTGATTGGTCCTGATGCAGAAATGATTCCCTAATAGGTATGGCCGCCACTTCTGTACTGCATGCAAAATAGCCATCATTTCCTTCTCATATGTAGAGAGTACTAAATTCTTACCTGAAAGGGCTTTGCTGGTGAACACAATGGGATGTGCATCTTGAAGGAGAACAACACCATGTCCATTGCCACAAGCATCACTCTCAAGAGTGAAGGTCTTGGAAAAATCTGGCATAGCTAGAATAGGTGTAGTACACATAGTTTGTTTCAGTTTTTCAAATGCACACTCAGGAGCATGTGTCCATGTAAAAGCATCATTTTTCAACAAAGCTGTTAATGGAGCTACAATCTTCCTGTAATCCTTGACAAACTTGCGGTAGTAGCCAGTCAGTCCTAAAAAACCACAGAGGCTCCTGAGTGTTTGAGGATGCAACCAATTTTTCATGGCATCTATTTTGGCAAAATCCACTTGAACCCCTTGGGCTGAAACAATATGCCCAAGATATTCCACCTCCTCTTGCCCAAAAACACATTTAGACTATTTTGCATAGAGATGATGATCAAAGAGAAGTTGCAGTACAAGATCCAGATGCTTAGCCCATGTTTTACTATAGATGAGGATGTCATCAAAGAAGACCAGAATGAATTTCTGCAAGTAGGGCCGAAATATTTGATTCATCAATACCTGGAATGTGGAAGGAGCATTAGTGAGGCCAAAGGGCATGACCAAAAACTCATAGTGGCGATCATGCATGCGGAAAGCCATTTTAGGGATATTATCCTCATGAACCTTAATTTGGTGATACCTAGAACGAAGATCCAACTTGGAGAAAAAATGAGCGCCATGAAGCTCATCAACAACAAGAATCATAAACTTATCTTTGATTGTGATGTGATTAAGTGCTCGGAAGTCAATGTAGAGGTGCCATGACCCATCTTTTTTCTGGACAAGAAGAATTGGTGAAGAAAAGGAACTGGTACTAGGGCGAATAATACCTTGCTTCAAGAAGTCCCGAACGAGCATCTCAATCTCTATCTTTTGGTGAAATGGGTATCGGTAGGGCCTGATGTTGGGAGGAACGCTGTCAGGAAGGAGCTGAATACGATGGTCCTCTGGTTGTGAAGGTGGCAATCCCGCTGGTTCAGCAAAGACATAGGCTTTGCCCATTGTCTAAAAACTACATCCAAAGTTTAGCAAAATCCCATAAGATGGGTCCAAGTGTGCGTAACCATTGAGTGCCCAAAACCACATCACATTCGCCTAAGGGCAAGGAAAACATGTCGGAGCATAAGTTATTATCTCCAATAGAGATACACACACTATGACACTTCCCTTTGCAAGGTAATGTGCCCCTATTGGCAATCATGACTTCAAAGCTGGAGCAAGGATGGACAAAACAATCAGCCTGTTTGGCGATCTGAGGGTCAATGAAGTTATGAGTGCTACCAGAATCAATGAGTATTGTCAGAGGGAGCTTCTTGAAGTAACCCTTGACCCGCATGGCTTGTGGGGTGGTGACTCCTGCTAAAGCATGGAGAGAGATCTTTGGGTGGTCTTCCTGAGAAGGAGGGTCAACATGCAGCTGCTGAATGTCGACCTGATCATCTACTGTATCTTGAGCATCTTCATAAACTTTAGTTGCAGGCAGAGAATCCACATCCAAGAGATAGAGTTTTTTCTCAACACATCTATGTCCCTGAGTGAATTTATCATCACAATTATAACAAAGCCCTTTTTCTCTACGTGCCCTCATCTCTGCTTCAGACAAATGCTTGATAGGAGTTGTTCTAGGAGCTGGCATGATTGGAGGTCTTTGGGAAACCATATTTCTGAATGGAACAAAAGTGGATTTGGAGCATTGTTGAGCTGTGATCTTATCCTCTGCCAACTTAGCCAACCCTAGGGCTTCCATCATTGTGTTGGGATGGAACATTTTAACCTCAGATCGGATTGCATTTTTTAGACCACTGACAAAATAACTCTTGAAAAATTCATCAGACAAGCCCTCTGTGTGATTGGCCAGTTTCTCAAAATTGATCTGATATTCTCTCACAGTGCCAGTTTGGTGAAGTTTAGTGAGTGCTCCTATGAAGCCATCAAAAGCACTAGGGCCAAATCGTTGCAAAATGAATTTGTAAAAATCTATCCATTTTGGCTCTTCATGAGCCTTGATGTACCAACGGAACCATTGAAGGACTTCATGTTCCAAATGAAAGGATGCAAGTGGGACTTTGTTGACATCAAAAGTATTATGCAGACTGAAATATTGTTCGGCCTGGTATATCCATCTAGTCAGATCATCACCATTGAATCGAGGAAAATCAAGCTTCAGCCCACGAAAATTGTTGGAAGAAGAGAACCCAATGTCTGCAGAAGACTCTGGCTGCCGTCTATTGTTCATGGCTGAATGCTAAAGATTGAGACCAAGATTTTTTTCATCCAGATCTTGGAGTTTGGTCTTGAGGGCTGCAAGTTCATCCTCCATGTTTTTTACTCCTACGTAGGTGACAACCATAACCAGGAGTTTTTTTTTTTGGGAATGGGTAGAAAAACAAAAACAAAAACTTTTTTAGTAAAGGAAAATTTGGATTTGGGAAAAACTCAGATGGGTAATTGGGGTTTGACTAGGGTTTGGACACTTTCTGAGGGACAGGGAAGTAGAAAATGGGGATTTCAGAAGCGGGGTTAAAGAATGGGAAAATTTATCCAAGAGGGACAAAGGAGCAGAAATAGGAAATGAACACTGTGGCAAAATTTGAAGGTGCTTGGGTGAGAATCGAAGAAGTTATGGCAAACCCTAAAAATAGACAAATGTGGGATTTTTGGCTTCAATAAATGGAATTTGGGATATGGTCCTCAAGGAAGGAAATATGCAGAATAGAATTTAAGGGGTTCCAGTGAATTTGCAGAGGAAATGGAGTGAAAGCAAGGAAGATATGGTGAACAAATATAATTTTTTTTTCTAGAAATGATCTGCAATGGGATCTGCAACAGCGCTAGATAGATTTAATCAGTGATTTGTCAGTTGGTAATAGATATGGGCCCCAGGTAAGTTCGGCTTCCTAAAGGTTCAGGGGATTCACTCGGATACTAATGCTATCTAACGACTTGCGTATTGGGGCAGTACCCCTCACTCCATGGCTCAGGTAAAACTGATAATCGCTTTTCCACAAATGACAGCTCTTGGTTTACCTCATGGATGGGAACTAGTCAATCAGGTAGGGGTCGTTACCCTTTTCGCTAGCAAGTCCTCTCAATGGGCCAGCTACTTCAGGGTTCCTGTGGTACTCCTCACAATGAGTTTTAGGGCTATGCCCAGGCACTTCCCATAGTTAAGCGGATAGGGATTATTCCCTGATCCGAACCTACAATTAAAATGAACAATACAGATGCAAAGAAAAAAGAACTACTGTAATAATCACAGCACCTGGAAGCCACTGCGAAAAAAAATTTGGCAGAAATTCCACCCAGTGAGCCCAAGAAAGCGCTCTAATACCAGATGAGAGGAACCTCCTACAACAATATAATGAAAATGCATGAAATAACAGAAATAGCAGAACACAGAAGGAATTTATTGATCATAGGCCACTTCGAGGGGGCAGCCTCCTTTGAGCAAACTCAATACAATAAACTCGTGGATGCCTTCATTGGTCTCAACATGTACTTATATACTAAGTCTAATCTAAACAACTATTACTCCCCATGAATGTGGGATAATAAATATACTCACGGGATGAATTACAAAGCATATGCGTCCAACAACAATATACTAATAAAGTAAAGAGAAGGGTTAAACACGGGTTCTTAACACATTCATTACTGCCTCTACCATCCTTGTCTTGTGTTCCCAAGAAAAGAAGCCGAAAAGGAAAATACAAATAGCATGAGTTATTAAAAATTTAATAGGGTTGCAAGAAGGTGAAGTTAGTTTTCAAACTTTTTACAGAGAAAAAAAAACTTTGCAGTGTGATTGTTTTCAGGCAGCTAAGTCAATGGGAGGAGGATTAATTCAGAATGAACCCACAGTTCATGATGTATTATTGCAGGATGCACTTAGCCAAGCCAAATTTAGAAATTGTGGATGGATGGACTATTTCTTGAAGTTAAATGGTTTTGATGAAAATGTTGCATTAGAATTTGCTCAGACATTGTCTAATGGTAAAGCCATGGTAAGAGGGTTGGAGGTGTTGGCTACTAAGGAAAGAATTGTAGAAGTTATAGGTCTGCCTATTGATGGCGAAGATTACCCTGTTGCCAGACATGCTAGGTCAACTAGGGCTGAATTTATAGAACCTGGTGATCCTTGATTGACTATAGACAAGCAGGGAGCCAAAAGAACCTCTTTGCCTGAGCTGTGGAAACAGGTAGCTATCCATGTGGTGAAGTACATTACTTGCGAAGGTCATCTGTCAAACCTTCATTCTATGCATTTCAAATTGCTGAATCATATGAGGCATGGGAGAAGAATGATTCTCACAATCATGGCCATCGAGACCCAAAAAGGTAGGCCTAAATTTGTCTCTCACCATTGTTTGATCAAATTGCTACTTGAAAAATCTCTGCATGATGTGTCCGATATGACTTGGGAGGAATTTTTGAATATTGATCAAATAAGACCAAGCCATTTGCGACCTGTGGTTGTGCTGCAACATCATAGAACTAGGAGAAGGGTGTGTTCTATTGTAGCTACTCTGGGAACTTCAACTTCCAGTGCAAACCAGCCTATATCAAAACAAGCTATTGAGATTAGCTCTTCTGAAGCAGAGCACGCAGACAAAGAAAGTTCTTTAGATTATGACAATGAGGATATTCCTCTTAGCAGTTTAATTCAAACTAGGGCACAGAGGGGAAGGGCAGAAATAAAGAAGGGTAAAACCAAAAAGCAAACTGTAGAAAGGAAGGTGTTGTGCTCTAGGAAATGGAAGGATGACACTGTTCTTCCTACAGCTGAAGAGAAACACGAGAGTCCTTCTAGTAAATCAAGACCTGCTGAGTCTGCCTCCAGTGCGTCTACACATACAAGCCCTAGGGTTGAAGAAATGACAACTGAGAATACAGAGGCCCCAATGGGGCATGTGAATGATGTAGGAAAAGACATAATTGAGGAAGAAGCAGATGTAACTCTGGTAGACCTTGTTGCCGCTGCTGAGCATATTGAGAGATAGGAACATGAAGATAAATAAGAGTTCCTGAAGCAAGACACCCTGCAGCCAAAATTGGTTGAGCAATCAGAAACCCTGCAGCCTATGCTACATGAAGATCAACCATCTATGCCAGGAAAGCCTTTGGTAGGAGTACACAGACCTCCTAATTTTTCAATGCACATGGTAGCCATGAATTTGTGGAATGAAATGCAAAGGAGAGAAGAAGAATGGAAGAAGGAGAAACACAGATTAAAGGATGAAATTCAAAAGAAGGATGAAGAGATTAAAGACAAGAATGCAGAAATTGCAACTTTAAAAGAGAGAGGATAATATGGCAGCTTTGGTGCCTCAGGTATTAGAATGCAAGACTCCCCCGAGAGTCTATGCTCTGCATTTAAAGGAAAGATACATCTTTTTTAAGTTAGCAAGGATTGTTTATGGTTTTAACCCTTCCATTGAATCTCCTCTTGAATTTTTCAATGCTTATAGGATTGCTCCTCCGGAAATAAAGAATTTGTTGTGTGAATTCTATTTACATAATTTTGCTGTGTCCCAAGACCATGAGTGGAAACCCTTGTTGTATGTTGGGGATGTTCAATTGAGGGCATTTATGTCCTGGATGCAAAATGAGATTAGTTGGGGACAACAGTTCAGGGCTTATAAGTAATTAGAAATCAACAATCCACTGGCCATTAGAGCTAAATCTAGAAATCCAGGAAGCATTTTCAATGATTGGCATAGGATGCTTTATAGGCCAAGCTATGGTAACAAATCCTGCCTAAAAGAGAAGCATCTTACAGAGAATATGAGAAGATTGCACACACTATTGGAGAATTTGTGAAGGGACATTTGACACAAAGGTGGAATAGTTTATCTGATGAGATAAAACAAGCAGAGCCTCACTCTCTATAGAATTATGCTACAACATGTAAAAGTGTGGATAGATATATACAGATTGGGAGGATAAAGGGGCAATTCTAGCTTCCCTTAATCTTTCAACCACTTGTCCTATTGTGGCCTGTGCCAAATTATAGATTTTACCAGTATGATATTGTTGAAGAGAGACAAAGATGGAGTAGGTTGGATAGGCAGCAAGGGTTCTATTGGGATCCTAACCCACGCACCAGAGAAACTGATATAGGAAAATTGGCAATTGCTAATTTCAGGACATTAACCAAGCAAAAGAACAACCCTTCCTCTGTTGGAGGACCAACAAAGTCTTAGGTTGGGGAGAGTGATGAGTCTAGTTTATGACTCAATTTTGTTAAACTTTATTATCCACTTGTTGTAGTTATCTTGGACTTTGGTACTTTAATCCTGATCTTTTTATGTCATTGCCCCAAAACTATAACTTGTTGAGCATAGGTCATTTCTTATATTCTTTTATGACAAAGACATGCTATATGAACTATCTACGCTAATTTGACATATGGTTAATGAATATTACTCCAAGGTAGTTATGGATGCGCAATTATTGTGTGTACTAATATTTCTATGTAGATATAATTGGCATCCATAAAGAGGAGGAAGATTTTGCTGGTTGGTCGCTTACCATAATAAGTCAAACATGGTAATCATTCAAATGTCAAATGGAGGGAAGACAACTTCCTTGTAACTAATCTTAAATACTTGTTGAGAAAATTTAGGAGTTACTGTTATGCTAGATATGCGTTAAAGCAACTCACTTGACTAGATTCCCTCGCATGCGTAACCTCCTTTCCACTTTCTATGTTTTCCATAATGAGGCATCCTCCTATTCTGTTGGAGTTGACTACTAGGTAGTTAGTTTTGTAGTTTTCCTTCTATAACTAAGACTCTAATGCTCCTTCTGGGGGGTTGTTGATTATTCAAAGATTGTACTTGCATTATCTAATTTTTGGTAATATAGTTATAATGTTCAGTTGTACTCATCTTTTCGAATGAATAAAATGAAGTTGTAACTTTGCATTTCTGAGTTTACATTTGTCTTAGGGAATACTCATCCAAGGGGGCCCACTTGGTGAGAATTCCACCCTCTAGTTTAGTTACATTTTCTATTAAGAATTTAGTTAAATCTGGCATTGAATGTTCCTGCAACCACTAGAATTCTATTATGTGTCTGTTCCTACAGCTAAAGTAGACAGAGTAGTTTCTTGTTTGTTTGCCCACACTTTTACTTTCCGTCATGTACTTGATCCTAGAATAGATGTTGGTTGATGTTCAACATTCCTGTTATTTCCTTTCTAGCAGTTTATCTTCAGCATTATGTCTTTCTTAGCTATAGAATGAACGTGACTACTTAGGAAGTTCTTAGTGCACATACTGTGCTGACCCATTTCAAGTTCACGTCCCTGGGTTGACAAGTGAAATGCATCTCCATAGTGATTAAGATAGCTACTTAGGTTAGATGTCCAATCTCTGAGTTATAGTTTTAAGAGCTCAGATGTTAAATCATTGTAAGAGACCAATAGTTACTTTGGAACAAAGGCCTCTAAAATTGACTGCTACAGTTCTACTAGGCTTAATTAGCCCTATTTTGCAAAGAAAGTCTATGAAGTTCAAAACCCACAATACAAAACTCTACTTCAAGACACTCTACACATTGCATAGGGTCTAAACCTATCAATTATGTCAATTGGGACAATACCTAGATCACCCTTCTTCAAAACCCTATCTCAACCTATTCAAACAAGCCTAATACAAGGAGATATTAGGCTAGGGCTACTTGAAAACTTGCCCTATCACCATCCCCTGCTCCTGTAAACACTAGAAACATAAAAAATAGCTTAAATCCTTCCATTCCACTGATTTTCATAATTTTCCACTAGTGGAATGCTTCAAAATTCTACTTTTTCTCTCAAAACCCTAGCTAATGGGTTTAACATGTAGATTTTACAAAATTGGCTCTAACTCACTCAAAAATGAATGTTAAGAGACCAAACTAGGTTTAAATGAAAGATAAGTCATAGCTCTACCACATGCAGTTGGTTTGGAGTTGTGGTTGTACTATACTGGATTGTACCAATCACTGGAACAATAGAAAATAATGAAATTACAAAAAAATAGGGATTTTTATTGATTCTTCCTCAAGATATCACCTCTACGCCTTGATTTGAACATCCTTTGCCATATTTACATACACTCTATCAAAAAACAATTGATTCCAATGCCTTTTGTAATACTTGACCTTTCACCTTCTTTGAAACACACCAAAAATGCCACTTTTTTACCTTTTTAACTTTTCTAAATCGACCCCATGAGATTAAAACATATGACATGGTCTTATTCGACCTTATTACACCAAAATTAGACTTAATACATAAAACTCAACATTTGACCCTATTTACAATATATACCTAGATGCCCTTGCACCATACGTCCAAGGAGAAAAGAATCTGAAGTTTTACTTGAGATCAGCTCTTGAAATATTTTGCCATGCTTTTTGATATCATCTTCTGTCATCCAGGTGGCATCCTCTATTGGTAGACCTTGTGGCTTGTCATCTTGGATTCCCTTGTGTCCACAATGGATTCAAGCTTTAATTGCTCAGTAGGTGGTAAATCCTTGATCCAATCTTCATCAACAACATTTGTATTAGTCCTTGTACCTACAATCACATATCCCTTGAAAGGATATAGATCAGTAACATTAAATATTGGAGAGATAGCCACTCCAGGAGAGAGTTCTATCTCATAGGCATTGTTTCCAAATTTTTGGACCACCCTACATGGTCCAATTTTTTTCATCTGCAACTTTGTATACTTCCCCTTTGGTAGCCTTTCTTTCTTCAAATGAGCCAATACCAAGTCTCCCACTTTGAATTGAACATCTCTTTTCTTCAAATCTGCATGGTGTTTGTATTTTTCAACACTTTTTTGAACATTTTCTCTAACTTGCTGATGTATGTCCTTAATTGCAACTACAAATTCCTCTCCTTCAACACTCCTTTTTTCCATTCCACTCAGATCCCTAAGCTCAAACTCACCTCTAGGTTTTAGTCCATAAACCACTTCAAATGGGCTTTTCCCAATGCTTCTATTGACAGAGTCATTATAGGCATATTCAGCCTGTGGAAGGATTAAATGCCATTGTTGTCCATGCTCCTTTGTGAGGCATCTCAAAAGGTTTCTAAGTGATCTATTAACCACTTCAGTCTGCTCATCTGTTTGTGGGAGATAGGTAGAGCTAAATGTCAAATTGATTCCCAATTTCTTCCAAAGAGTCCTCCAAAAGTGACCTACAAACTTGCTATCTCTATTAGAAACAATTGTCAATGGCAATCCATGAATTCTCACTACTTCCTTGAAAAATAACCCAGCAATTTATGAAGCATCATTTGTAGATTTGCATGGTATGAAATGAGCCATTTTGCTAAATCTATCAACAAAAACAAACACATTATCAAATCCCCTTTGATTTTTAGGCAAACCCAAGACAAAATCCATGCTGATGGATTCCCATGGCCTATTAGGAATTGGCAAAGGCTGATAAAGACCTGCATTAGTGCTTGAACCCTTGGCTCTTTGGCAAATTACATAATTTTCAACAAATTTTCTGACATCCACTTGCATCTTTGGCCAAAAATAAAACCTTCTTACCTGTTCCAATGTTTTATCCACATCAAAATGACCTCCTAAGCTGCCACAATGTTTCTCTTTTATTAAATAGTTCTCATAGAGCACTTTGGAATACACAACTAAGCACCTTTAAATAACAATCCATCTTGTAATAGAAAATTAGAATATTCATCATGAAAAGTACCCTTAAACTGATCACAAATAGCATATACCTCTTTGAAGTCATTATCTTTCTCATACATACCTTTTAAGACACCTATTCCCACACTTTGGAGTTGAAATTTCTTGCACCAATATTGACCTTCTGCTTAAGGCATCTGCTACCTTGTTTGACTGCCTTTTTTTGTGTTTGATTGTGAAGGTATAAATTTGTAGGTACTCCACCCACTTCATATGTCTTTGGCTTAGTTTGTCTTGACTATTAAGGAACTACAAAGCATGGTTGTTAGTGAAAATAATGAACTCCTTGGGTAAAAGATAGTATCTCCACTTCTTTAGGGACTGCACCATTGCATATAGCTTCAAGTCATAAGAAGAGTATTTTCTTTTTGCTTCATTAAGCTTCTCACTAAAGAAAGCCACAGGTCTGCCTTCTTAGCTCAAAATAGCCCCAATTGCATACTTGCTTGCATCACATTATATAGTGAAGATATTGTTGAAATCAGGCAATGCTAGGATGGGTTGTTGTGCCACTATGTTTGTCAGATATTGGAAGCTTCTCTCTACCTCATCAGTCCATTGAAACCTCTTCCTTTTATCCCCTTTGATGGTGTCAATAATTGGAGAGTAGATATAACTAAAATTCTTTATAAATTTTCTATAAAAATTAGCTAAGCCATGAAAACTTTTTTCCTCACTTGCTGATGTAGGAGTTGGCCAATTGAGAATTGCTTCTAATTTGGTGGGATCCATCTTCAATGAAGCTTTAGAAATCACAAAACCAAGGTAAACTAACTCCATCATGAATTCACATTTCTTTAGATTTATCATCAACTTCTCTTCATTCAGCCTCTTCAACACCATGTCCAAATGTTGCAAGTGCTCCTCTTTGGTCTTGCTGAAAACATGTCATCCAAGTAAACAACTACAAATTTGCCTATGAAGGGTTTCAAGACTTCATTCATTAGTCTCATAAAGGTACTTGGTGCATTTGAAAGCCCAAATGGAATGACAAGCCACTCATATAACCCCTCATTGGTTTTAAAGGCAGTTTTCCACTCATCTCCTTCTCTTATCCTAATATGATGATAGCCACTTTTAAGGTCAATCTTTGAAAAATAACAAGCCCCTCCTAAACAGTCCATCAAATCCTCCATTTTAGGTATTGGAAACGTATACCTTATAGTTATTTTGTTGATTTCCCTTGAATCGGTGCACATTCTCCAATCTCCACCTTTCTTAGGTGCCAAAATAGTAGGGATAACACATGGACTTAAACTTTCCCTTATGAGACCCTTATCAAGCAATTCTTGTATTTGTTTCCTTATCTCATAATTTTGTTGAGTCATCTTGTATGCAGCCTTATTGGGTAAGTTTGCACTTGGTATAAAGTCTATGTGGTGGCTCACATCCCTTATAGGTGGAAAAGAACTTGGAAGCTCATCAACAGCCATGTCTTGATACTTGTTCAATAAAGTTTGCACTTCCTTAGGCACATCCTTAAATTTTGTTGTTGCTGCTGTCATGACAGGTTTAGGTTTGATTACAATTACATATCCTTCACCTCCCTCTTCTTTCATGGTTTTCAAAAACTCTTTTCACTCAACCAACACTACACTAGACCAAGCTTGTTCATCTACCCCTTCATCTTGCAATGGAATAAGGGTGAATGATATCCCATCCTTGTCAATCATATAAATGTTTTTTTGCCCATCATATTGAACTTTTTTGTCATGCTGCCACGGTCTTCCTAATAGCAAGTGACAAACATCCATTGGGATGATGTCACACAAGATGTTGTCTTTGTACCCCCCAATGTTAAACTCAACCCAGGTTTATTCATTGACCAAGACTTGTTGACCCTTATTCAGCCATGATACTTCCTACAGAGTGGGGTGTGGGATTCTTTTCATGTTCAACTTTTCTACCATCTCCAAAGAAACTAAATTATCAGTTGAACCAGAATCAACAATAACCTTACATACCTTGCCTTGAGATTTGCAATTGGTTCTAAACAAATATTTCCTTTGTGGAGGCTCTTTGACTATTGGCACCTTAATGAGTGTCCTTCTCATCATTAGAGTTTCCCCTATCTCTGGAACAATAGGTTGAGATGGAGGTTTGACAGTCTTACTATCTTCTTCTTGCACTAACTGTGTTCTCCTTTCACCTCCATGTGATGTTGAGGGTTGTTTCTCCATGCATTTCCAAGCTTGATGGCCAAACTGATTGCATTGATAGCATCTACCTGAAAAGGTGTTTGAACCTCTACCTTGTCCTTCAAATCTGCCTCTACCATTAGGTCTTCTACCTCTAAAATTGCCTCTGAAATCTGAGCTCTTTTCTTGCTGCCCACTTAACTCTCCTTGTGCCCTTTGGGACTATCCTCTCCCTCCAAAGTTGCCTCTACCTATGAAATTCTTTCCTCTGCTTGTACTTTGTTTTTCTTGCCTTCTATTCAATCTTTCTTCTACCCTGATTGCCATTTGGAAAGACTCTCCCACTGTCCTTGGAGGATTAAGGCTTAACTCATCTTGTATGGAGAACCTCAGCCCATTTATGTACCTTGCTACTTTTTCCACCTCATCCTCAATATGCCCTGTCCTTATACTTAACTTGTGAAACTCCTTAGTGTAAGCCATGACATCCATTTCTTTTTGCTTGAGGTTTTGTAGCTTCCTAAATGTTTGTATTGCATAATCACCCGACATAAATTGGCTCTTGATTTTAGCCACCATTTTGTCCCATGAATAGATTTTTGTCTTTCCCTTCTTCAACCTCTCTTCCTACACACAATTCCACCAGGTTAAGGCAGGACCTTTCAATTTAGTTTTAGCAAATTTTACCTTTTGATCATTTGCTACCTCCTCATACTCAAAATAGTTGTCAAGTGCATCAATCCAACCTAGCACTTCTTCACCATCCAACTTCCCACCATACATGGGAAATTATATCTTCACCTTAGGAGTATCTCCCTTCATAGCCTTCAGCATCTTCATCATTCTCACTTCATTAGGGTCCTCTACCTCTTGGACTCCTTCTTGAGGGTTCTCATTCTCACCCTCTTCCTCTTCCTCTATGTCACTTTGGTCTCCAGTGATCACACCTCTCCTTTGGTTTGATTCCAATGGTGAAATTCTAGTTAGAACAGCTTCCTAAAACTCCTTTACTTGTCTCAACTCCTTGGCATGCATTTCCTTCAGTTCTCTCACTTTTTTAGCCGTTGCATTGCTTTTTGGAGGCATTTTGCTTATTCAAAACTTTAACCTTTCTTCCACTTCTCAATCAGAACCTTTGCTCTAATACCACTATGATGTAGAGAAGGTTAGAACACTTAAATAAACTCAACCTATTCACCTTTCAAGTCTGGAACCATCAAACAATAGCCCTTCATTCATAACTGTCTCCTTGTCCTAGTAGCCCTCAAAACTTGGTTTTTTCATCATATCATTTGGAAAAGGCCTCAAATCCACAAACCATTCACCATTTTAGATACCCATTTGGCTCCTTTTTAACATATCCAATTTTGGGCTAGGGTTACTTTGGAACAAAGGCCTCTAAAATTGATTGCTACAACTCTGCTAGGCCTAATTAGCTTTGTTTTGTAAAGCAAGTCTATGAAGTTCAAAACCCACAATACAAAACTCTACTTCAAGACACTCTACACATTGCATGGGGTCTAAACCTACAAATTTTGTCAATTGGGACAATACCCAGATCACCCTTCTTCAAAACCCTATGTCAACCTATTCAAACAAGCCTAATACAAGGAGATATTAGGCTAGGGTTGCTTGAAAACCTGCCCTATCACCATCCCCTGCTCCTGCAAACACTAGAAACAAAAAAAACAACTTGAATCCTTCCATTCCACTAGTTTTCATAATTTTCCACTGGTGGAATGTCTCAAAATTCCTTTTTTTCTCTCAAAACCCTAGCTAACGGGTTTTAATAGGCAGATTTTACAAAATAGGTTCTAACTCGCTCAAAAATGAATGTCAAGAGACCAAACTAGGTTTAAATGAAAGATAACTCATAGCTCTACCACATGCTATTAGTTTGGAGTTATGGTTGTACTGTACTAGATTGTACTAGTCGCTAGAACAACAGAAAACAATGAAAATTATAGAAAAATAGGGGATTTTTTTGATTATTCTTCAAGATATCACCTCTGCACGTTGATTCAAATATCCTCTGCCATATTTACATATATTCTATCAAAAAACAAATGATTTCAATGCCCTTTGGAATACTTGACCTTTCACTTTCTTTGAAACACACCAAAAATGCCACTTTTTTAGCTTTTTAACTTTCCTAAACTGACCCCATGAGATTAAGACATATGACATGGTCTTATTCGACCTTATTACACCAAAATTGGACTTAATACATAAAAATCAATATTTGACCCTATTTACAATTTATACCTAGGTTCCTCTGCACCACGAAGTTTATGAATTAGGTTTGAGCACTTTGCCAAAGGAACTGAAGCCTCAAAATCTTGATCAGATATTTGCTTGGATTGGGATTGTGGAAAGAGCCAAAGATGATTATGTAGGAAGAGTGGTGCAGGAGCACCTAACACAAGGTGGCCTCCATGAGGCATTTAAATTCATGTTTTGTTTAGAAAATTGTGTTTTGTGTTGTAATAAGGTCTATTTGACCAATGCATGTCATTTCAGTGTGTATCTAGGTTCATTTTGTAAGTCCAAAGGGACTTAGGCCACGGTTGTCAAATTGTAAATGATAAGACGGTTAGTTTTCTCCTAACCACTTGGAATCGATCTCCCAGCTGCTTGGAATAGGGTTGGTGTTCCTCGGGGCAAGCTTATAAACCCCAGCGAGATGAATCAAATACACATATAGATTAGAGATTATAATCTGATCAAAGCAAAAGTTTGCATAGCTGTAGATTTCCTTTCTGTTTTGTGATTTCCATTGCAATATGTTGATATGAAGCATTCCACTGATCAGATTTTTGTCAAAATCAGTGGAATGGCTTCATTGTACAGATATTTGTTTTTGTTTCCTATTATGTTTCATGATTTAGTGATGCAGATGTTCTAGATCGCAGGTTGTGTATAGTAGGTGGCCTAGCATCTCCATGTGCTAGGGTTTGACTGGAGGAGTTGGAGCTGTTGTCGGTGAGACAGAGGCCATCGATAAATTGTTTCTCACTCAGGGCAATGAGGATGGTCTAGCCGAAGGAAGGTTCAAGCTGTTGAATGGAAGTCACGGCTTAAGGTTCAGATCGGAGTGACCGGTTTATTGGTGGTTCCGGAGAAAGTCCGACTGATAGGGAAAGTTACTCCAAGAATAATGCCATCAGCGCATCGGTCAGGGTCTACAAGTGTTCACTGATGGTATTGTTCATGCTGATAATTAGGAATGTCAGACCTCATGTCGGAGTGACTATAATGGTTGGTGCTACAGGTTGCAAGGTGGTCAATGGTAGTTGTCTTACTGACTGAGGCTCCCCATCATATTGGTATCAGAGCTAGAGAAAGCTCTGGGCAGAGGTGTTGTGTATTTGATTTCTGTCACTGAGAAGGCAGATGAAGAGTTGCCCATGCCATCTAGTTGCGAGAAGGAATAGGATTCCTATAGTGTGTGGGCAGACGATGATGAGGTCTGTCAAGACCATTCACCCATAGAGATTTGGCTAGAAGCGGGTGTAGAGTGAGGCGACTATGAGAGAGAGTGGTAGTGCATCTCCAGGATCTGCTGTTGGATGAGAGGAATGGGTCTATGAAGCAGCGTGTAGGATGGACATCTGATTGAGCATTGTGTTGTAGTCAAATTAAGGATTTGTAGGAGTGTTGGCGTTTGGATTTTGTTTGTGAATGTTTATGTCAGACAGAGAAAGTGAAGGAGAGGCTAGAGACATGCCTCCAAAGGGGATGACCATTGAAGTGGTCAAGAAATTCAAGGAGATGGAAGAGATGATTAAAATTGGAGTCAATGAAGCACTCCAAGCTGAGTTGAAGGCAATGAAGATAGGAAAAAGGATAGAGGAAGATTCAGATGAAGAAGAAGAGAAAGAGGAAGAAGAAGAGGAACAAGATACCAGCTGAACAAAATCAATTCCTAGAAGCCATTAAGGCTATTGGCAAGGATTCTTCGGAGGCTCAGATAGATATCCCCATGTTCAGTGGAAAGATGAATGCTGATGAAGTCATGGAGTGGATTGAGGCTCTGAATAATTACTTTGAATACAAAGAACTTCCTGAAAGTAAGAAAGTTAAGTTTGCAAAAACTAAACTCAAAGGTGCTGCACTTACATGGTGGAATTACACCCAAGGAGAAAGGGTAAAGAATGGGAAAAGTATGATCTCTTCGTGGAGTAGAATGCTGGAGAAGATCAAGTCCCAATTCCTTCCATCTGACTATGAGGTGCAGATTTATAGGAAAATGCAGAACCTTAAGCAAAAAGATATGGATGTAGCTACTTACACCAAGGAGTTTCACAAGTACACTCTTCATTATGGGTACATGAAGGATGAAAAATCCAAGGTAGCAAGGTATTTAAATGGTCTGAGGATCAATATTCAAGATGAGACAAGTTTGTTTACCCATGAAACTATGGAAAAATGCTTTCAAGTAGCATTAAGAGATGAAGAGAAGTTGAAGAGGAAAGGTGAGCAACAGAGTAGAGGAAGAGTGACAAAAATGTTAGAGGTAGTTTTGGAGGAAGAAGTCCTAACCAGAGGCCTAGTAGTGAGTCTAGCCAAGAAGAGCAAGTTGGAGACTCAAGTAGCAGAGGAGGCTACCGAGGAAGGAGGCCAAATGAAAGAGGTGGGACAAATGAATCAGGTAGAGAATCCAAGTTCTCCATCATGAGATGCTATAACTGCAATTAGATAGGGCACCCAGCTTATAAGTGTCCAGAGAAGACCTCAACTTCTCATGGTAATGAGAGAAGAACCACATTGAATCAAGAGGATGAAGGGAGTGTGACATGTCCTGAAGTGAATTTGACATCAGAAGTGGGAGAAAATCTTATGATCAAGAGGACGTTACTCAAAGCACCAGTGAAGACTGAACCATCATAGAGGAGAGCTCTTTTTAGGATCAATTGCAAAAGCAAAGGTAAAATATGCAAGGTAGTCATAGATTCTAGTCCAACAGATAATATGGTGTCCAGGGAAATGGTGGATAAATTGAACATAGAAAGGATTCCTCATCAAACTCCTTATAGAGCATCTTGGGTAAGTAATAGCCAATCACTTTTGGTAGATGAGCAGGCATATGTTGATTTTCAAATTGGAGAATATAAGGAGAGAATTTTATGTGACATTTTGCCCACGGAGTGTTGTCACCTACTTTTAGGTAGACCATGGCAATTTGATAGGCATGATGGATATGCTAACACATACACCATCAAGAAGGATGGAAAGACTTTTGTGATGACACCTTTGCAGGAGGATACTGAAGCAAAGAAGGCAGCCAAGATCATTTTGGTGGGTAAGAAAGAGTTTATGAAGATGCCTGAAGAAGAGACAAGGACGGTTGAGGATACCTCAAGGAGTGGGGTTGCCAAAGATCACAATTTGAAGGTGATTTCAGTTTTGACTGATGGAGATTAGATGGTAATGTCTGAAATGGATCAACAAAAGGTGAAAGAGTAGGTCTGCAAGTAGCCACAAGTTGATTGGAAAGAGGAGGATGCTATCCTCGTAGGGACCATTGTTTGTCCTCTAGAGCCAACAAGAGTTGCTAGGCAAACATATTCTCCCATAGCAGCAGTACAAGTAGCATCAAACAAGGTTTTGAATGCAGGTGTTCAGGCAGAGATGACAGTAAGGAAGACTGGTGAGCAAAGTATGGGTTTGGTTGCCAGCACTCACTCATGGCAAGGTGTGAGTAGAACCTACAATGCTAGGCATTAATTTTTGATTCCATGGAAGCAAGTTGCAGTCCAGAGATCGTGGCAAAGGCCTGATGCAGCAAAAGATGATGGTGGTGCAAGACACAGACTAAACTCATGGGACATGAGTTCTTTTCTAGGTGGGGTGTATGGTGCAAGAGCACGTAACACAAGGTGGCCTCCATGAGACATTTAAGTTCATGTTTTGTTTAGAAAATCATGTTTTATTAATTAGTTAGTTTCTCCCAGCCACTTGTAATCGATTTGCCAGCTGCTTGGAATAGGGTTGGTGTTCCTCGGGGCAAGCTTATAAACCCCAGAGAGATGAATCAAATACACATATAGATTAGAGATTGTAATATGATCAAAGCAGAAGTGCGATTGAATGTAATCAAGCATTGTTAAGGAGAAATCAAACTATTTATCTATTGTCAATTTGTTTTCCATTCTATGTAACTACCAATTGCATAGCTATAGATTTCCTTTCCGTTATGTGCTTTCCGTTGTTGTAATATGTCGATATGAAGCATTCCACTGATCAGATTTCTGTTGAAATTAGTGGATTGGCTTCATTGTATAGATATCTATTTTTGTTTCCTGTTATGTTTCATGATTTGGCGATGCAGATGTTCTAGATCACAGGTTGTGCACAGTAGGTGGCCTAGCATCTCCATGTGCTAGGGTTTGACTGGAGGAGTTGGAGCTATTGTCAATGAGATAGAGGCCATTGATAAACTGTTTCTCACTCAGGGCGATGACGATGGTCTGGCCGAAGGAATGTTCAAGATGCTGAATGGAAGTCGCGGCTTAAGGTTTAGATTAGAGTGACCAGTTTATCGATGGTTCCGGAGAAAGTCTGATCGATAGGGAAAGTTACGCTAAGGATAATGCCATCGGCGCATCGGCTGGGGTCTACAAGTGTTCACTGATGGTATTGTTCATGCTGATAATCAGGAATGTCAAACCTCACGTCGGAGTGACTATAATGGTCGATGCGACATGTTGCAAGGTGGCCGATGGTAGTTGTCTTACTGACTGAGGCTCCCTATCAAAGAGTTATGTCTCAAAATACTAATAGGGGTAATGAGAAAAGTCATGGCATAATGCATAAAGATGAAGAAATTGTGGTAGGAAATGAAGGTGCATCTTATAATGATAAAGATAAAGGTTGTGATCAGCCAATAGGAAAGAAATATGCAGATATAGATTGCATATACCATGAGATAAAGGAAATATATGAAGTTGTATCTTGTAGCAGTGTTGTTGAAGAATTAAAGGAATACACAGATACCAGGTATGATGGATTAGCTTCTGATAATAATATTGAGAATGATGCATTCATAAGAGAGTATGTCCTAGATGTTCATGATAATGTATATGAAGAAGAGATGGAGGTTTTTATTTTACATGAACAAGATATTCATATGAATATAACAAAGATAGCAGCTACTTCATACGAGGAGAATGAGGTGGAAGATGTTAAGAAGACACAAAATATATGTGATGGAGGATTACAAAAAGCTAGGGAAGCAAAGTTGTTGGCTTCCCAAGCAAGACAAGACTTACAACAGGTCAAGAAATGTGTCAAATAGCTAGACAATGCAAGGAAACAAAGGGATTTATACCTTAGATCTATATTTATTCCAAGGGAGGAATCCATAGAGGATGAGCAAGCAAAGGAAGAACCCTTTGATAATCAAATCATAGATGAGGATGGAATAGCTAAGCATGCACTTAGTGAATCAACCACCACTGTTATATCTACACATGAGGAGGGAGACCTAAGCGATTTAGATTTAGGTGAGCCTTTGATCATTCATGGAGAGGTTGAGGAGTTGATTCGTGATAAGGTGTAGAATCATTTGGAGGCTGTCCTTCTTTAGGAATTTGTGCTAGATACACCTTTTGGGTTAGTATAAAAGAGTAAGCATCAAGATATGGAAGAATTTGAACATAAAGCCTATGTTGATAACATATCCTTGAATAGTTGTTCATTATCTAATGATTCCAATGGTTTACTTTGGGACAAAATGTTTTCATCGATACACAATTATAATCCATGTATGCAAAGGGATAGTATCTATGTGGATTTTTAATTTTTGTCAAAATGGATCAACAAAAGCATGATGAAGGTGGCACAAGGATGATATGCTCCCATGATAGTTTTAGTGAACATGGTGCTTCTAAATTGGATCTGAAATAGTTTGCTGAAAACATGATATTTGATAGAGGTAAATACTGGTTTTTCATTTTTGGTGGCCCAAGGCCACCAAATGAAAATTAAAGCTATGAATTTTGATGCAGGATGGAGTAGTTACATAGTAGCCCAATGGATTAGGCACATGGTCTGCACCCCGGAGACTTTTGGATCCTTGTTGCAATTCTACAAATTGCACATCCCCAACCAGAGCCAATGGTGGTACCTGCCTAGGTTTTAGGGTTTCAAGTTAGTTCTATAAGCATTTATCCTTATTCCCCTTAAATCCTAAGTCCCATGGTCGCATTTTACTTTATGTTATAATTTGTTTCTGACCATTTAGCCTAGGTCACTAGTTACTTAAGGTATAATCTTAAGCCTTATAAGTCGTGAAGTGACCAGCCCCTTTTACCTAATGTTACCGTTTACAGCCTGTCATGTCATAAAGTATAAGTCTTAAGTCTTTGCAAGGTTTGGAGGATGCCACATGGCAAAATATCATGAGCCTACACAACATCTAAGGTGACATCATATTCCTACCACAGGGCTATGAAATGCAGACAGCTGGCGAGCACGCTTGAGTTTATAGCCATAGGATCAAGGACTCTGAATCAATGAAGGAGGCATTGCCAGGTGTTTGGTAGAAAAGTAAGTTGTAGGGAATGGGGAATCTAACGGTAGCACAAAGGTGCAGAAGAATCTTGTCAGAAGGGAAGATGCACCATGCAGCCACGAGATTGTGACATGTGGCTAGCTTTGAAAGGAAGAATAAAGGCTTGCATAAGGTAGTATACCTGGAGGCTTTAGTGCACCCATGCAAAGCTAAAAGGTGGTGGCCCATTTCGCACTGCACTACTGTGAAATGAAGCCACATGTCCATGTTGGACGAATGTAGAGGAATCAATAGGAGAAGCGTATCCAACATGGAGCGATTTCATTGGCGATGGCCTTTTCAATGGTGTTGAGTAGATTTTCAAAGCATTCTAAGGCATTGGTCTTGTCTAATCAATGGTCTGCATTCAAAATTGAAATTTTTTCAGTTACAGATGTTTCTTTCGAGCATTGGGAAGGAAAATGGTGAGCATTTTTTCAAAATCAGATCTTGGGTTGTTCAAGGCAAGTAAATTGAAGGAGCTGGCTTAAGTATGATGAACTCCCAAGTGGTTACAACAATAGAATGTTATCTTTACAAAGAATTTTTATTGTAATGGGTGCTAGTGGCCCCTAATCTTTAATGTAAAATGAAAATGTAACCAACTAAGATGTAATATGACATAACTCTTCTATTCTATAAAAGGGTTAGTCTTTTTCATAGGAAGAGAGATTTTTGGTAAGGAATTTTTCTCTAGGGCTTTGGATACAAGTTATCCACATGCTTGGGAAATAGATTTCTATAGAAGGCTATGGAGTTTGGATTTTAGAGGAGAATGCTCTTGTAGGTGAATAAATTTCTATATGAAAATCCTCTATTCAGATTGTAGTATATGAAAAACACTTTTGTGTGTGTTATCTGTCATCGTCTCCTTGAGTATGAATGCTTTTCATTCAAGTAAAGTTACTAATTGTTTCTAAACTTGTTTGCATACATTTGCTATGTTGTATATTTGATTTGTTGTATTTGTTCAAGGAATGGATTAAAAATTGCTTTAAATCATATATAGGGGAAAATATTTTGTATTAAAGGATTATTGAAGAAGAGTCACAGGTGATACTCTTTCTTAGGCTATTACTGTAAGGTAGTATTGATGATTCCAACCCTCTGAATATGGAGTTTCAGATGTTAGATAGAAAGCATTTGCATGGTAACATTTGACTCTGTTGCCCATATAAAGCACTGGTCTAGGGTTTATTTGTCCAAAGGTCCAAAAGAAAATAGAATTTAATGATAAATCATTCAAATCAATTTATGTTTTGTTTTGTTTTAGTTTAGGTTTTGCATGTTCTTCAATTTCAACTGTGAAGATAAATCAGGAGTATTGCCAGTATGATTTTAATCCTACACATCTTGATTTGCATACATGAGAACATTCTGCCTAGTATTGAAAAGCTATATTTTTTGATTGTGAATAAGGGAATACCCCCTAGGTGCTACAGAACCTTAAGTGCATCAGAGATTGGGGATAATCTGCCACTTTGTTGGCCAAGTCTCTCATTGAATTTGAGTATAAGAAGTGGCAAGTCTTTAGGATTTGATGCATGCAGGTTTGGGAACCAACATAACAAAGGCAACAAAATAGGTCCAACTAGGAGCTAAACTAAGTGTAAAATGCTAGTGTGCATATTTTACGAAGCTACACAATTATAGAATGCATTTCCAATATCGAGCAAAGCCAATATTTGTTACTCTGTAACTCAAAGCTCTTGGAAGATCTAGGTGATCTCTCTTCGTATGACCTCACATAGTCTCAATGACAAGTGCACATATTCCACTAAAGTTCTTGATGAACTTATGGTAAAAGCTATTTAATGATGAAGCATCCAAGCTATAAGATCAATCTTGCACAAAGAAAAAATATTTTCTTTTAATGTTTGTTTGTTTTAGAGGTATTTTCTAGTATTTCTAGATGTTTTGTAGTAGTGCATGTTAATTTTACAACAATGCAACTTAGAGCACTTATGTCTTTTAAGTACAAAGATTTACGTTTATAATAGCAGGCATAATCAACCTTCAATGAGTTGTGCAATAGATAATTTTGAAGATCTTTGAATTTTAGTTTGGAACATAGTTTCTATGAAACATCTATAGCATTCCATCTAAATTTCATGTGATTCTAATTTCCACATTTATGCTTTTTATCTCAAGGAGCTTAACTAGACTAACACATGATTATTCAATATATAATGGTAATTTGTTTGAATGATGTGCCAAGTTTTTTGAACTTACACCATTTTCCTAATGTTACCTACTTCATTATGGGTTCTAAGAGGGGTAGAGGATGAAACCACATTGAATTCTAAGACCCTTTGCTTGAGGTACATTGAAGATGGTGATTTTGGACATTATTAGTGGACCTACACATTATCAAGGGTGACATTCCAACTTCCAAGGCTAACTAATGAAAATCATTTAATTTTTGGGCCACTAATACTTATCACATTTTATTATGATGGTGTACTATGCTTCCAACCAAAGCATATTATTTCTACATCTTATATATAATGAGAAGTCTTATATCATTTGAGGGGTGGAAGTAGGGGTAAGTGAAGGAGGATGTCATCTAGTAGAGACTTAGGGATATAATGTATATTAGGATAGTGAAATCCTTAAGATCTATTTTGTATAAAACAACTAATGGCTAACATGTATCAAGCTCATGAAGTTGTTATGTTAAAAATGAATAAATTTTAATTCTTTCTCATTTTTGTTGTTCCATTGTATGTATTAGTTGAATGTTCTATTTTAGCTACTTGGTTCTAGATACTTCTTAACTAGACCCTCCAAACTTAACTATGTTACTATCCAATACATGGAAGCTTCAAACTTCAAACAAGCTTAGCAGTGTCATCTATTACATAATTGGATCAATACCTTTCCTAGATCCATTTTTAACCCATCCTTGGAGATCACAAATTCCAAGTAAATCAACTCTTCCTGTATGAAACTAAATTTATTTAGATTTATTTGTAGCTTTCTTCCTTTAATATGTACACAACTTGGTGGACATGCCTTTCATGCTCTTCTTTAGCCTTGTTGAAAATGGGCATATCATATGTTGGGATAAGTTGCCATTAACTTTGCAATCATAACTAATTTCATGTGTCTCCAAAGCTCTTGGAATGTGTTCCCCAACACATAAGGACTTTGAGAGATAAATTAATATTTAATTATATCACTTGGCATGTTGTAATTAACTCCTAAATGGTAGGGTCAAACTTGGGTGTCCACTTTTGGAGTGGGGTCCATGAAGACTTGTTGACAACTTCTTGAAGCCTATTTTGGGTTTTTGACAACTCCTAGTAAATGGGAGTTAACTTGGGCACCT
This sequence comes from Cunninghamia lanceolata, assembly GCA_027924645.1. Lineage (NCBI taxonomy): Eukaryota > Viridiplantae > Streptophyta > Pinopsida > Cupressales > Cupressaceae > Cunninghamia > Cunninghamia lanceolata. The sequence continues at coordinate 3,774,869 of BSBN01001019.1, forward strand.
ACTTTGGAGGTGTCTTATATTTAGACTGGTAGTTTAATTTTTTGTGTGCATGAGTGGATATTCTTGACACACTTTGCATGAACATGATATAGCAGATAACAGTGAGGTTAGAGATGCATGATATTTGCATATTTCTTACATGAACTCATAAAATCTTGCATGTTGTTGCATGTTGTTGCATGTCACTTATATGAGTTTGCATGTGCTTGCATGTGTTACATGTTACTTGCAGCATGGACTTGCATGTTGTTGCATGTTGCTTACATGTGCTTGCATGTTGTTGCATGTTCTTGCATGTCAGTTATATGGACTTGCATGTTGTTGCATGTCAATTATATACACTTGCATGCTGTTGCATGTCAGTTATATGGACTTGCATGTTGTTGTTGTTATGTCATAAAATATCCCCCTAGGACTTTTACCTCTTAAGTTTAGCTCCTAGGTCCCTTAGATTTAATCATGCATGTTAAAAATGAATCCCAGAGCAAAATTGCCTGAAACCCATGACAAATGGGACTTAGGGACAATTATTAAGCTTAATCAAGTCCCAAAATAGGCCCCTGGACTTGGGTGTCCCGCCCTAGTCCAGACCTACTTTTTTAGGGCCCAAATTATAAATGTTGGCAAATTGACCATTAAAAGGTTTCCCTTTGTCAACCTATTCAATTTGAATTATGAATTTTTAGCGGGAATGCATTTATAAACATGTTTAAGGATTCATTTTAATCCTAGTTGATAAGGCAAACTTACGATCATCAAGAAAAGAGCATTCAAGACATTCATTGTGTTGCAGAGCAGAATTGTGTTGTGTTTGTATGTGTTTGTTGTAGATTTGGCTCCATCAACTCAGTTCCTCATGATGTGAAGGCATTTCATCTCCTTGAGGGTTTACACCTACTAAGGTGATATCTAATTTGTATTTCAATCAATTTATCATATCATTTGTTTTTTCCTCTATCCACTAATTACACGCACTCTCTCTAACAACAATGTTGGAAGGCTTGAATGCCTTTCTAGGGCTTGACCTAGGCAAGCTCCTCAATGCCACAACCCCCAAACCCTCTTTTGTGATTGTAGGTTACAGGTGTTAGATCTTGTAGAGATGAGTTGCAGGAGATTAGAGCAGAGCATAAAGACTCTAGATATGAAGAAAACAACAACAAACATCCCTAATTAGACATAACCACCTACTCTAGTGTCCTCCAGTTTAGCATTGTCAGAAATCTCTAGGCAGGTTACAAACTAAAGCATATTTTGGTTCCAAGCCCTTAGAAAAAGTACCACATTGGACACAAGTGCCCACTCTTTTGTCCCCAAAGTTTCTACTTCTCAAAATTCAAATCCTAGTATGTTTCTAATATGCATTTAGTGCTTTCTTGTGTAAGCATTTGTCAGGTTTCATCCATTTGTTTACAATTTTACATAATTAGGGTTTTAGGTCTAATCGAACTAGGGTTGAACAAATTAATCAACAAACTCCAAATTTCCTTATCATTCCAAGTGATACCAAACCTATAGCTAAGTCCTCTTGCAAAAGTTGTGATTCAACTCAGTTTAATATCCTTGAATGTATGTAGTGAAAGGAGGATCTAATTAAAATATCAACCTCATCAACTTCCTCTTTTCTTACATAACAGTTGCTTGTCAGTTATATGGAGTTGTATGTCATTTTTATGAGGTTTCTTGTAGAACACTCCAACTCAAAAAACTTGCAGAACACTTCATTTACTAGATTTAGTTAATGGGTATCTCTTGTGTTATGCTACAGGTGTTTTCATGTCACTTGCATGTATAGAATAGGTTAATTCAGGACAATATTGGGCACATCAATCATGCAGGTTGTTTGCATGAGATTGATGTGTTGTGATGCACTTTAGTTGACTGAAATTGATTAGGACAACTTGGGCATCCAATCTAGAGACTTTCAGTTGTTTCTTTTATTTAGAAATGTTATTCCTATTGACTAAGTTTAAGTGGGACAACTTGGGCACCCATAATCAGGATTGATAGTTAATAGGGTAATTGGTACAGTTTGACTTTAGTCTTCTCTATTTGGAGCACTTGGGTTTTTCATGAGGACTTGTCTTATGTTATCAATTACAATTTATTGTAATTTGAGTTTCAAACTTTTGAACTAAGAAGCTTTGAAGTTGTAATTAAAAAAAAGCACAATGTATTTTCCAGAGAGCAAGTTTTGAAGCTTTGAAGTTGTAGGAAAAAGCATTACAAGAATTACAACATTACAGGTTTAACAGTTTTTGAAGATTGAAGAAGCAAAGGAGTGCATCATAATTCAAAGAAGATTTCAATATTATTGTAAAGTCAATTGTAGGAATTAATACAAGAATAAATCTCTTTGGGTGTGGAGTTTTTTCCCGCAAGGGTTTCTCCACGTAAAATCTATGTCTACTTCTATTATGTTTTTTCCTTCTACTACATTGATCTTAAATTGGAGAAATACTATTACATCTAAATTGAAAGTAATTTTCAGATTAACACATGCTATTAATTTCATATTTGAAAACATTTAAAAGCCACATAGCTGCAACTTTACCTTGTTCTCTCTCCCCTTTTCCAACATGTGGTATCAGAGCTATTATTTGTAGTGAGAGAGGGATGCTTTTTTATAAAGTATTGAAGGAATTTTGGTTGTAGGGGAATTTCTATGTGTTAACATTGTTTTGCATATCTATGAGTTTGGAATCCATGGTATATTACTCGCAGATGGATATTGTCAAAAGAATCTTTGTTGGGCACTTGAGGCTCAAGGTTATGGATCTTATGGATTTGATCCTGTGATATTGATTTGGAGCTCCATTTTGACAATATGTGTGTATTCTCTTGTTTGGTGGTTATATTCCTTTACCTTGTGGTCATGTGTAGCGAAAGGGTGTTAATGTTGGATGGTTACTTTTGGTTCCTTAATCACATGGAAAAACACTCACTTCTTGGACTACAATTTGGAGTGCTTATGTTGGGTTCATGGTTTTAGTCCATGGTTACATGAAAGCACTAGATAATTTATCACTGGTTGTATGTAGGTTGTGGAGTTGGTATTTCTATGATATGGACAATCCTAAACAACCTGGTTACTCCTTTCTCATAGTCATGTTTTTTTAAATATGTAGGTTTTTCATAGTTTTCCTATTTCAAAAGATTGTGGGTTTGTAGATCTGTGGTATTCCATTATTTTTAGATGACATATTTGATGGTGTTCATTGGTGTGAATGTTTGGATGTTTAATTGGTTTCAAGATTTACAGAGATATGGTTTTGCAAGTTTTACATGTTAACCAAAATCTATAGTTTGTAGATCTGTGGAAAAATGTGTTCAGACACTTTATGGATGGAAACAACTTCAGATTTGCAAGGCTACTTGTTTGGCTCTTATGATCTATGGTTTCTCCTATGTGGATTTATTTGGCAAATCAGATCTAGCATTGATTTTGGTGTTTGAGTCTTGGAAATCTACATGTTATACCCAGTTACACTTGTTCTACATGTTACTAATGTGGGGTTGAATCTATTTTTTCAGTTATTAAAGGTTGAAGCAGTGATCATGTTTTTTCTCCTATGAGATGTTGCATGTGTGAAGATCTTGTGAATAAGCTGATGTGGGTCCTATTTGGTAGTCCTCTTCTTGGTCATCTTGATTACATTGATATTTTTTGTATTGAGGCAAAAGGGTAGTTTGGAGTACCTAATTTAGTTATTCACTAGAATCTATAGCAGTGAAGTTATGTTGCATGGGAAGCTTTTTTTACTTTTAGTGAAGTTTTGGTAATAATTTTGATCATGATATCATGCATAACTTGGTATCACTTTCAGTGGGACTTTTTTGTAATTACATAATGTATTCTATATCTTCTTTGTTTCAAGATATTGGTTCTAAATTGTTATTATTGCAGTATTGTGAGCCATGCATAATATTTTATTATTAGATGGATGATCTTTTACAATGGTTGTTGGTGTCATAAGGAGCTCGTGGATTATGCCTTCAGTTTACAGTAAGGGTTCATTGACATCTTTGGTTCTATTGACAGAGGATGCTAGATCTTCATGTTGTTTGAAGAGGTGTTGACATCTTGGTTTTCCATGGAGGACTCTTGGAGTTTTTGGTGAGGTGTTGAGTTTATAACTTATCAATTTTTTATATATGATCCTTGGTTTAGAGGATGTATAGTATTATGTCATGATGCACTCTTGATCACGAGTTAGTGTTTTTGGCATGATACAGGTGCTCTTGGGAGTAGGATATGTTCATTAGAGCACATGATCTTCTTTTAAGAAGATTTTAGATCATGATGTCATGATATGTTCATGATTCTATAGGTGGAACTTTGACAATGGTTTGGTTAGTTCTCTTTGGTTTTGAAGTATTAATCATTTTCTTGGAGCTTCATGATTGTGCAGATTGCATTTGAAGTTAGCATGATTTGATTGATGAATACTCATGTATACTAGAGAGACTTGGGTGCAACAATTTTTTTAGTGGCTAATATTCGCCAATTGGCTAATAGTTGAATTTGGGGATTCAAAATTTGGCTAATAGTACAAGATGTGAGATAACCCAAATTGCCACATTTTTACAAAATTTTATGTTATTCATGGTTAAATCACTAGAACATTTATTTTATTAAACTTTTAAACTCAAAAATTTGCCACAATATTTGATACCTAATTAGATTAGATTCGCCTAAATTTTATTAGTAAAAAATGAAATTAATTCACCAATAATATTATATAATTATTGGTTACTTTAAGGCCATATCACCAATTATTAATCACCACCATTGATTTAATTTATAATCTAATGGTTGGGGTTGTATTCCATGGGTTAAAATGTATCCACGAAGTTCCAATGCCCATCAAGCCTAAAATTGTATTTGCGCCATTGATCTCAATTTATAATCTAATGGTTGGGGTTAAATTCCATGGATCAAAATGTACCTGTAGAGCTCCAATGCCCATGGGGCCTGAAATTGCATTCGGGTCACTAAATTCAATGGAGATCAACAATCCAAATGCAATTTCGGGTCCCATGGGCATTGCAACTTTGCGGGGACATTTTGGCCCATGGAATAGAATCCAAGCCATTAGATTATAAAATAAAATCAATGGTGGTGAAAAAGAATTTAGGGTCTATTTAAACTATTCAATGTTTGATTTAAAATATTTAGGAATTAAGGAATTATAGACACAAGCACTACACCTTAAACTAGTTAATCACTACCACTCTCAAGCCCTTATTTTTCCATAGGAATTTAAATTTTTAAAAGGAAGGATTTGCCATGGTAATTAATGCATTTGCCTATTTTTTGTCAATATTCACCAAGATTTTTTGTAAATTTCTAGTTATTTAAAAAAAATTGCCAATAAAATTAATAGTTTTTTCAAAAAAAGGAAAGATTCGCGAATAGAAATTAATATTTTTTTTTCCAAAAAAATGAAATATTCACCAGGATTTTATATCTTTTTTTAGGGGAGGTTTCTTAAAGTTATCACTGCTTCGGTGAGGTTGGATATCTCTTGAACTTAGAGATATGTGTTGGAAAAATTTCTCATTATGAGATGTCAAACAAAAGGATTGAGGAGCCTACACTTAGAAGTGGATGTGAGTCCATTACAGACCTCATGAGAAGGTTTTCTTTATTATAAGATTTTATTGCTTGGTCTTATATGCAAGGACAATCTTGTATCCCACTCTTGGTCTACTCGGTAGGTAAATGATCTAATAGGTGTTGCTCACCTGATTACTAGATGCATTCTTTATATGCATCTTGTCTTCTCTTTTACACTAGTCTTGAAAAGGATTGTTGAGAAGTAGATGCATGGGTTTATGGATTTCTATTGTTCTCATTATTATTTGATCTTGAGCTATGGAACTAGTTCTGAGGACTTGTTTTGGAGAGGTACATAAATAGTTTGTGGTTTTTGGGCTTATTCCCTTTGTTGTGGGAATATTTGGCTAGTTTGATATACTTTCAGTGAGAGGTAAACATCCATTGCTTCCATGTTTTCATCATAATTTGGATGTTATATGTTGATACCCTTTTAGTTTGGGAGTGTTGAAAGAGATCTTACTTTACACAATTTGGCACAGGTTAGTGTGGTATAAAGACATGGTATAATTTTGTAGTTTCTCTCTTTCCTAGTATATTGTCTTCTTCTTAAGAAGTTCTCATGTTTATGGAGTTGAGATTTTTGTATTGGAGTCAAGTGTTATTGTTGTTAACAATAATTTGGTAGCTCCTTGATCTCTTTTTTCATTGGTTAAAAGGACTTGGGAGAGTTATTTAGAGATTGGTAATGAGAGATGTTTTATGCATATCATTATATGTTTTGACATTATATGGTAGAGGAGTTAGCCACGTCCTCTAAGATAAGTGCTATAGGAGGATTTGTTAATACCTTGATCTTATTTTAAGATTTGACATTACCCATGCAGTGGGAGTTCTTGGATATGTATGCTCTTTATTGTCACGATATCTTCTTGGTTGTCTCAGTTTGCATGTTAGTGATGTGAAGATAATTTTGCATGTTTTACTATTGGGATCTAGAGTTGTGCAGTTTAGTGGGATTTCTTTATCCATTAGTTACATTGAAGACTTGGATGTGGACTGTCAATATCCACAAATCTATTTAGTGTTATTACAGATTTTGTTTGTTGGCCTTGTCTTTGGTCATTTGTACATTGGTATGTTGCATTGAGATGGGAGGATGGACGATTAGAAGGATTGTTTTACAGGGACTTGATTTTATTTTTGGGTTGGTATGTTGATGGCATGGAGTTCTACCTATGATGGTTTGTTTACCCTAGTTTTGAGGTATGCATATTTTTGGATGATCTAGCAACTTGTTGTGGTTGCTTTTCCATTTGGTATGAGTGTGGCAGACACTCAGAGTCTCATGTTATCATGTTATTTGATGTTTGTGTTCATGTTGAGATTGGTACAGGTTTCAGCGATAGTTGATATGTTTCATCTTGGCATGCTTCTTGTTTATCATGGGTGACATGATGTGAGGAATTCTTGTTTGAGATGATGGTTATCATGGTTGCTTTTGCAGGTATCTTGTTGAAGCACAAAAGCATGTTGAAGAATCAATGGTACATTGATGGCTAGGGAAGTTTTTCCTTGTGATTAAATAATTTGATTACCTTATAAGAGTAATTGCAATGCATAATGTCAAGTGGGAGAATGTTGGGATAAGTTGCCATTAACTTTGCAATCCTGACCAACTTCATGTGTCTCCAAAGTTCTTGGAATGTGTTCCCCAACACATAAGGACTTTGACATATAAATTAATATTTAATTATATCACTTGACATGTTGTAATTAACTCATAATTGGTAGGGTCAAACTTGGGCATCCACTTTTGGAGTGGGGTCCATGAAGACTTGTTGACAACTCCTTGAAGTCTATTTTGGGTTTTTAACAATTCCTAGTAAGTGGGAGTTAACATGGGTACCCACTTTGGAGGTGTCTTATATTTAGACTGGGAGTTTGCTTATTTGTGTGCTTGAGTGGATATTGTTGATACACTTTTCATGAACATGATGTAGCAGTTAACCGTGAAGTTAGAGATGCATGATATTTGCATATTGCTTGCATGAACTCATTAAAACTTGCATGGACTTGCATGTGTTGCATGTCACTTGTATGAGTTTGCATGTGCTTGCATGTATTGCATGTTACTTGCATGGACTTGCATGTTGTTGCATGTTACTTACATGTTCTTGCATGTTGTTGGATGTTTCTTCTATGAACTTGCATGTTCTTGCATGTCAGTTATATGGACTTGCATGTTGTTGCATGTCAATTATATGGACTTGCATATTGTTACATGTCAGTTATATGATTTGCATGTTGTTGCATGTCAGTTATATGGAGTTGCATGTTGTTGCATGTCATTTTTATGAGGTTGCTTGCAGAACACTCCAACTTTAAAAACTTGCAGAACACTCCATCTACCAGATTCAGTTAATGGGTATCTCTTGCATTGTGCTACAGGTGTTTGCATGTCACTTGCATGTATACAACATGTTAATTCAGAATAATATTGGGGACATCAATCATGTAGGTTGTTTGCATGAGATTGATGTGTGGCAGTGCACTTTAGTTGGCTGAAATAGATTGGGACAACTTAGGCGTCCAATCTAGAGACTTTCAGTTGTTGCTTTGATTTGGAAATGTTATTTCTATTGACTAAGTTTAAGTGGGACAACTTGGGCACCCATAATCAAGACAAATAGTTAACAGGGTGCTTGGTACAGTTTAACTTTAGTCTTCTCTATTTGTAGCGCTTGGGTTTTGCATGAGGACTTGTCTTATGTTCTCAATTACAATTTATTGTAATTTGAGTTTCAAGCTTTTGAATTAAGAATCTTTGAAGTTGTAGGAAAAAGCATTACAGGAATTACAACATTACATGTTTAATAGGTTTTGAAGATTGACGAAGCAAAGGAGTGCATTAGAATTCAAAGAAGATTTTAGTATTATTGTAAATTCAATTGTAGGAATTAATACAAGAATAAATCTCTTTGGGTGTGGAGGTTTTTCCCACAAGGGTTTCTCCACATAAAATCTATGTCTACTTCTATTATGTTTTTTTCTTCTACCACATTGATTAAATTGGAGAAATAATATTACATATAAATTGAAAGTAATTTTTAGATTTACACATGCTATTAATTTCAGATTTGAAAACATTTAAAAGCCACATAGCCGCAACATTACCTTGTTCTCTCTCCCTTTTTCCAGCATCATCTAGGTACAATATCACAAATTTGTGAATGAATAACTTTAATACTTCTTCCATGAGCCACATGAACGTACTAAATGTGTTTGTTAGTCTAAATGGCATGACCAACCACTCATAGAAACCTTCCATTATTTTGAAAGACATATTCTAGATTCATATCTCTCTCTAATGTGGATTAAATGATATTCACTCTTCAAATCTATCTTAGTGAAGTATCATTCTCTAGTCCATCAATCCATCCATTCTAGGTAATGGCAATCAATACTTGATGGTAATTTTATTGATGGCCCTAAAATTTGTGCACATCCTCCATTCACCATCCTTCTTTAGCACTAGTACTACTAGTACAACACATGGGCTCAAACTTTCCTTTATTACCCTCTTTATAGTAGCTCCTAAAATTTTTGGTCCATGTCCTCATTCTCTTTAGACATTAGTCAGTAAGGATCCTTGTTTCAAAACATTTCTTTTTGGATCAAATCCATGTGGAGACTAATTCTCCCATGTTGTGATTTCCCTTCAAGAATTTGACTAGGTACAATACACTCATACTCCTTTCGTATGTTGTTAATTTCACTAAAAAAATTTTCAGAACTAATGTAGCTTCCCCTATTACTTTCATGATCAAAGAAAATCCAAATTCTATCTTTAGAGTGTTAAAAAACCAAGGTAAACTTTAAGAATTGGCCCCTAAAAAATTCAATAGAAATCTTGGTGAATCTCCTATGTAGAGATATAATCATTTTGGTGATTTTTTCTAAAAAATGAACTAAAGTTATCAAGTGGGTGGCTATTTTATGTTAAAACATAATTTTTAAAAAAATTGTGGGCAATTCGAAAACCAAAATTCATTCTTGTTTTTAATCAATTTGGTGAATGAGGACCTAAATTTTCCATAAAATATTAATTGAGGTGGCAAAAGAAGGCTAAATTTTTTTGACTATTTTAATTGAGGTGGCAAATAAAGGTAAAATTTATGATAATTTTAATTGAGGTGGCAAATTAACCTTGAATTGCTCATAAATTTTTTAATTGAGGTGGCAAAGTTAGTCTAAATTTTATTAAATTTGTAATTGAAGGGGTGAATTAAAACTTAATGTAATATAAATTTTTAATTGTGGTGGTGAATTAAAAAATTGAAATTAATACGAATTTGTAATTTAAGTGATGAATTATTAAAAGTAAAAATATTTGTACATATCTTGCATAACATTGATGTCTTGGGTTGTGTGCATCATTAAAAATGTGATTTAATTCACCTATGAGAAGACAACCTTAATCATTATTTATTGATACTTGTGTCATATAGTTCACATTGCATTTGTGATTTCATGAGGTTGGTTGTACAAATTCTCATTTTAGCTTTTTAGTGGCATTACAGTGTCAAGTGATAGTTCTCTCATCTATAATTGTCTCTTGAAAAAATCAAGGAAGGTGGTGAATGAGGTCTTCTTCTTGTGCAAAGTAGCTTCAACTAGGGTGAGTATTTAAAAAAATCCTTTTTGTTTTTAAGTTTCTGCATTGAAATAGTTGTAATTTTACTAGAGCTTTATGACAAGGAAGATTTTGGTTTTTGTACTTTTTTGTTCCAAATTAATATGTATTTCCAAGTTGTGTGCCAAATTAGTGTAAATGAAAATATTTGTGCATATCTTGCATCACATTCATGCGATACTTTTTGTGAAAAGATAGCATAAGACATCATCGAGATTTCTATTTAATTTAGGCAAACTTTAAAGAAAAGTTGTACCATATGAGTGATCATCATCAATAACATTTGTGTTTAGTTCCACACACCAAAACTATCTATCTAAATGGTTTTTTTGATTGGTAGTACCTAGGTTTTTAGCTTGGTCCGGGCCCAGAGAGACCCTTAATGGGGATCTCTTCCTAATGGCTTTATCGCCTAAGACCACAACTGGGGGGTCTCCGTCCCCAATGGGCATTATCACCCTTTAGTTCAAATCTGCAAGCTCATTGGCCCAGCGAACGCCCATAGCCTACGAGCATGCCAGCCTAGCGAAGGCACAAGGCATACGAGCTCATTGGCCTAGTAGGGATTTAAACCTGGGTGGTGATCATCGCAACCAAGTGAACTCACCACCATGTTGTGCCCCGAAAGGCTTACATAAAACTCCAAGGAGGTTTGGACTAGGTTGTTGGCACTACAAGTTGAAGCCCCACCATTTCACCACAGGGCCTCCCCTCATTAGAGGAATACAACATCAATTTTTGACATGGTAGAGGTTGACCTTATGAGGTTTGAACCTTGGTTGTTGGCACTACAGGCAAGAAGCCTCACCATTTCACCAAAGGGTCGCCCCCAATATCTGAATGGTTTTTGAGATATGCATAAATATTATCTTTAAATCTATAATATTATGTCAAAGGCCATCCCTTTCACTCAAAGTATTAGACATATGTTATTTTTTTATGTTAAGGATCGTATACTATTCATTACCAAAAAATATGATCAGGTACAATAAGAGGTAAACTCCAACAACCATATTGTCAAGTAAAATTTCAACCTTCTACTTCACCAACCAAGTAGAATATACCAAAACATATAAAAAAGACAATCTCAGACTACTATGGACTATCAACAAGGTTTAATACACCACAATATTATATCATATAAAACTTTGGAGTATCACACAAAAGAAAGAATCCCAATCTCTATTCCCAACAGTATTTTTTATTACTATCATTCTCATAGTAGGTCAACTCATGAAATGTCTCGATCATAGGATCAGCCTAGTCCTCTAAAGCCAAATCTTTGACTACATGAACATATTCAGTCTCAGTCCGCTGACCATATCTTCTTTTCCCCCTTGTCTTCTCTTTGACCTCTAGTTTTTCTATCTTCTTCTCTTTCAAATAATTCTCTAAAATCTTTAGCTACTCCTCGTCCAACTCATCCTTGACCTAAGGCCAACAATGCACTTACACCACTTCATTTTTGCAGACAAGAGTCAATCATTCTTTAAGTAGAATGAAGAACCTACTCTTTAGGATCTCCATAATGATAGAAACCTGATGCACAATGTTGAAACATGTGAGCACAATACAAGAGTCAGTAAGAATCCTTTTCTTGTCAAGAAAAATCTCATTATTTTTATTTCTAGATTTGCCATAGTATCTCATTTGTAAGAGTAAACCAAAAAAATTAGCTCTTTTGGAAAAGGATCCACATAACCAAATAAGATTTTAGGCCAAGAAAAACCTTGAGTATTGTCCCAACTCAGATTGTAACCCAAGAACACAGACCAGATTTTAATAACATACGAACAATTCAAAAAAAAGTATTAAAAGATTTTAATAAAATTACACTTTACACACATTGACCTGACTAAAACCATCATGGACTCCATTGAAAACAATGAGTTTCTTAAGGACTAAAAGCCACCTAAAACATAATTTGTTTGGATCAACATTGGCAGACCACAAGTTATTAAAGATAAAAGACAAATTTTTATCTTCCTAACCTAGACCCCAACTAGTATTGAACTTATCTAAAAATTTTGGGTTAAATTTCATTACAACTAGAAATTTCACACCGAACATAGCCTTGTTCAAAATAGATAGAGTTCTTCTATGTGATTCAGAGAGCCCATACCACTCTTTCAATTCTTGCCAAGTCTTAACAAAATCCTCATCAAATATATCCCCAAAATCCTTGATACCTTTGAAAGCCCACAATTTAGTAGAACACCCCTGAGTTAATGCAAGAGGTTCATTATTCAAATACAATTTCAACCAAATTGATCTAAATGCCATGAAAATATTATTTGTTCTATAGAAGGCCTTATTATTTAAAATCAGGTGTTTAACACTTTCCCAAGCCCTCCAAATGCTACCAAACACCTTAGAACCAAAGGGAATAATATAAAATCTCCCAAACATCAAATCCTAGGGGTGAAGGGAAGACCAACTTTTACATTTCTTAGGATTTGACATTGCAATATTGTTATAATTAGGACTTTCCATGGTTTAGGCCCATTCAAAGCCTTCAAAATTGATTTCACATCCAAAGATATTCCCTGATGTTTAAGGTCTTTGAGTCCAAGACCATCCAAATTCTTTGAAACACAAAACCACTTCCAACATACAGCATGCATCATTTTGTTCCCTTTGCCATCCGACCAAAAGAAATATCTGATTATCTTTTGAATTTTGTCAATTTGATAACTTCCTAAAACCCATGTTGAAGTATAGTAAATGATATAAGAGGTGAACACCTTCTGGAAAACTTAAACTCTACCTGTAAGGGATAAAAGGTGAGTTTTCCATTTTTCATGTTTTTTTTCAATCTTTGTCATTATCCATTCCCATATTTCCTTCAATAAAGGATCTATAGAAAATGGGATCCCAAGAGACCTAAAATTTTTATCGGGCCTTCCACTTCCACTTCGATCCACCCAACCACTTTGGAGAAGAATTCTTCCAACTCAGAATGGACTTATAATCATCAATCTTAGACTTTGAAGCTTCACAAAAAATGGGTAATCTATCAAACACATTCTTAAAATTATCCTTCTTTAATTCTAAGAAAAGAGAAGTGTCATCTACAAATTGTGCACTAATTACTTCCTCTTTATTAGGTAGGATAATTCCTTGAACTGGTGGAGAAAGGAGATCAATCCTTAATAGATATTGCAAAGCATATGTTGCTATAACAAATAGAGCAAGGGCAAGGGGGCAACCCTACCTTATAGATCTTAGAAGTACAATGGTTTTATACAAAACCCCATTAACATCTATTTGAGTAGAAGCATCTTTCAAAATAATTGAAACCCACTTGTAGAAACATGAGGGAATCCAAGGACTTCCATGACAGTCAAAACAAACCCCCACTCTATCCTATCATATGCTTTTTCAAAGTCCAGCAAAATCATGCAAGCATCCTGCCCTATGAATTTTGTCCAATTGAGGCTTTCCCAATTGGTGATTAAGTTCTTAAGTATATTTCTCCCCTTAATAAAACTAGTCTGATTCATAGAAATAATTTTCTTCAAAATATTTGTAAGCCTACTAGCCAATATTTTGACCAAAATCTTGTATGAAGAATTCAAAAATGTGATTGGCCTCCAATTCTTTATCAATGTTCTATCACCATCTTTGGAAGTAGTTTAATCAAGCCTCTATTGATGTTTGTACCTAAAGATCCTTTATCAAAGGCCACATCATAAACTTCTTTCAAATCCTTAGCAATCCATTCACAATTAGATTTATAAAACTCTATAGGCAAGCCATCAATCCTAGGAGATTTACCAGAGTTGAAAGAATGAATAACAATCACAATTTCTTCTTTTGAAATACTCTTACTAAGCTCCTCCATAGCATCTTCCTCTATCTTCTTAGGGGTGATCCTCTTACAAAACATCCTAGCTTTTTCACTTTTCCCATTGTCCTCAAAAGCAAACAACTCCTTATAGAATTGAAATAAGGCATTCCCAATTATTTTGGGATCCTGACTCAGATTATCTCCCACCTTCATAGGCCCAATTTTTTCCCTTCTGTGTTTAGCTTTTAATATATTGAAAAAATATTTAGTCCCTCTGTCTCCAACATTAAGTCATTGGAGCTTGGCCCTTACTTTTGCACCTTTAATTTTATAAAATTTGTAAAGATCTTAGACAATATTTGGTTTTATCCAACTCATCCATGATCTCCTTATCAGACATATTGTTCTGAAGACCCATTTCTAGATCAAGCAGGTTCACTTCTAATATATCTTCTTCCTTCCTTCCATCTAGGGATCTCTTCTTACCAACAATTTTCAGGACATCTCTACATACATGAGTCAATATGTCCCACCTATCAATAATAGAGGATCTAAATAGACTTCTAATAATCCTTCTGACTTTTACTATGCTAGCAGAATAATCCCTATCCTTTAGAAGTGTAGTATTGAGCTTAAATACTTGATTTTTAATGTTTGCCCCTTTCTGCACAGAACCCTTGATAGTAACATAGGTTCCAATAGGTGATTGATCTAACATTGTGTTACGAGTAACTTGAATAGGTAGCTCTTCACTGTTAAACACAAAATGAAACATTTCTTTATCCACATAAAAGCTATCCAACCTCAAGTATACTCTCTTGCCAATCCCCTGATTATTGCACCACAAAAACCAAAATTCTTTTTAGTCGCTTTTAGATTTTCCAAAGGATTAAAAACATAAAGAATTATTTTCATTTTGGACCAGAAGAACATTTCATTTCCTTTCCATAAAAGCTCCTTACCCTCTTGTTTGTCAATTTTATTTTCTATCATATTAAAGTCTCCTTCCATTATCTAGTGAATCTTAGGAAAGGACATCACCATGCTATTCCACATACCGTATCTTTCCTTATAGTCATTTGAAGCATATATAGAACATATCCCAATTTTTTGAAAAATGGTGCAGGTCCAGGTTTCGATGGCAGATCTATTTCAAGGATTGATGGCAGGTACTTCTCTTGGAAACAGAAGTGTGGGTCCACTTGGATGTAAGAAATTTGTTGATGTGGTTAAAACCTTGAGGTTTATCTCACCTCTTCACTCCCAAGAAAATCTTTTTTGAGAAGTGACTAGTGGTTTTACTTTTAACAATGTTTCAAGAGATCATTTTGGATTTCATGGCAAAAATGTGTGGTCAAATCATAGACCAAATAAGAAAAAGTTGAAAAGAAAATGGTTTGGGAGAAAATCACACTTTAATGACTCAGGGCCAGAGAAAAATTGGGGTTATGATAAAACAACTTCAGACAAATTTTGGGTCCCTAAATATGATATTCGTCATACTCCAATTCCTACTCCATCCGTAGATGCAAAGGTGAAGATTGTTATCCCAGATAATCTTGTTTCCCCACACATTGAAGATCTAAAAGATAATGCTCTTTGTGGTAAGATTTCTAGCCCCTCTTTTGATAAAGCTAATTTTTTCTCTTAGGCAAAAGAAAATTGGTGTGATCTTCAACATATCTCCTTTCTAAATCTTAATAAAGGGATTTTTATGGCTATCTTCCCTTCTAAAGAATTAAGGGTCTCTACCTTATATCTTGGTGTCTAAACATTGATGCCTCTTCTGATTGCCTTCAACTTCCAAGCCTTCCAATGGAATATAGAGATTTGAAAATCATTGAGCTCTTGACCAAGAAATTAGGATCTTTTATAAAACATCATTTGGTTTCCTTTTTAGATCCTGAGAAACCAGTTAGGGTTTGTATTCATTTGGACTCCTCTTGTCCCATTCCTCATAAAATTGTTTGTGTTTCTCTTTCGGGTGAGTGGGACCAAGAAATCTGTATTGAAATGTTGGAGCCATTCTGTTCTATTTGTTCTCTTTTTGGGCACTTTGATGACCTTTGTATGCCCCTGAAGAAAGATAATGTAGATGATTTTTGGAGGTTTAGATGCACATGCTTATGTTGTCTCTCCTTCTCTTAGTCCTGTGGTTGGCCCTATTAACCTAGAAGATGGTCTTGGAGATACCAATGCCCCACCCAATGAGGATTCTCTGGTATGTGAAGATCGGGCAAAATTAGAAGAAGAAGCTTCTCTGGTAGCTCTGCTACTTGGTATTGAAGATGCAAAGACCTTTTCCAAACTAATAATCTTAAGCTTGAGAAAGAGCTTGTTGATGGCTCTTTAAATGTAGAGGAAGTTATACCTATCTTAGTTTCTCCATCTAGAATTGTAGAGATTGTGCCATCAGATGTTCCTTTCTCTAGTAATAATGTTATTTCTCCTTATGTGGAGGATTTTTTTTCCTTTTGTAAGTGATATTCCAGATATGGTTCCTGATTCTCTTGTTGAAAATAAACACCTATATGTTCCTTCTACAGAAGCTCTCGAAGTTATCCCAGTTGATCATGGTTTGGACATACATGAGAAAGACATTAAAGGTATGGTTAATGATATCATGTCTAAGATTGGGAATGAACTTATGAAAAATAATGTAGATGAGGTCTTGCATGAGGATAATCTTTTTGATTTCTCAGAACACAAAGTCATTTCTCAATCTGACTTAAAGGTAGAGGAATGCACTCCTCAAACTAAAAGAGGTAGAAAATCAAGGGCTAAAAAGACCAGGAAGAAGTGAAATTGGGTGTTCAATGTACTTTGGATAGACATTTGAGATTGAGGAGGGCTTGTCACTCTCCTCGAGAACAATGAAGATCCTTTCCTAGAATGTTAGGGGTATTAATGCTCCTAACAAAAGATGCTTAATCAAGTGTCAACTAGATTCTTGCATTGCTAATATTATTCTTTTGCAAGAGATGAAACTTTCTACCTCTCTAGGAGACCAAGTTTTCTTTAAATGGTCGAAATTGAATTTTAATTTGGTTGAATCTTTTGGAGGTTCTAGGGGTTTGGCATTTTTGTGGAATGAGAATAAAGTGCTCATTAATCAGGTGGCTTCTTAGGCTAATTGGATGCTCCTTCAGGTTCATTACATTCATTCAAAATTCTCCTTTTGGATGTGTAATGTTTATGGCCCAAACTCTACTATTGACAAACAACTCTTATGGAAAAGCCTTTCTTTATCTTTAGCCCTATTAAAAATGATTTTCTTATTGTTATAGGTGATTTCAATGCAATTTTGTCGCTTGAGGAAAAAACTAGAGCCATTATTCCTCCTTTAAAAACTATGAATGATTTTAGTAATTTTTTATCAAATAATCAACTTGTTGATTGTGTGCTAAAAAAGGATCTTTTACTTGGTCTAATAGAAGCAAAGACTTTTTCCTAATAGCAAAAAGACTTGATAGATTCTTGGTTTCTCCTATTTAGTTCCTCAATTCTAAATCTCTGGTTTCTTCTATCCTACCTCTTTTGGGTTCGAATCATTATTCGATTGATCTTTGCTTTGATAAAAATTATGTGTCCTCTTTCAAAGCACCTTTTAAATTTGAATCTGTGTGGTTTAGAGGTTAGAATTTTCTTCCTTTTCTAGAGTAGTCCTAGAAAAATGATCTTTTTATTATGGGTTCTAGAATGTATCAATTCACTTAAAAGCTACAATATTTGAAAAGTCAAATTAGAATTTGGAATTCTAATCATTTTAAGAACATCTTTGTGGAAAAATCTAGAATCCAAGAGGAGTTAAATATTTTAAATGAGCAGATTATTACTGCTAGTATGGATAAGAAGAGTTTTGATGAGGAATCTTCTTTGAAATCACAGTTGTAAGAGATTCTCTCTAGAGAAGAATTATATTGGAGGCAGCGTTCTAGGGAATTATGGCTCAAAGATGGGGATAGAAATATTAAGTTCTTTCATGCTTCTGCTAAGATAAGAAGTGATAAGAACTCTATTCATAGCATTACTAATTCTAATGGTAGATTGCTAACAAATCAGAAGGATTTTCAAGATGAAGCAGTCTTCTTTTATAAAACATTATTCTCTTCTTCTTTCTCTCCTAATGGCTTTGAGGAAGCCATCCTCAACAATAATCCTTCTTTGGTATCTTTAAAAGATAATAGTTTTCTCCTCAAGCCCTTCTCTTTGAAAGAGATCAAGTATGTTGTGTTCCCTATGGCTCCAGATAAAGCCCCAGGTCTTGATGGGTTTTTAGCTTTGTTCTTTTAGAAATCATGTGATTTCATTGGTAGGGAAGTGTGGCAAGTGGAAGAAGCTAGAAAAACTAGGAATATTCTTAAAGAGTTAAATAACACCTTTTTAGCTCTGATTCCCAAAAAGAGGAATCCCCTTTCTTTTCTTGATTTCAGACCAATAGCTTTTTGTAATACTTCATACAAAATTATTAAAAAATCTCACTTTGAGACTAGTTTCTATCATTCCTAATATTATTTCTAAGGACAAGGGGATTTTGTGCCAAGAAAAGAAACTTTGGAGGGTTCTATTTTTGCTCATGAGATTATTCATTCCATTTATGATCAAAAAATTAAATTTATGATGATGAAGTTGGATATGTTAAAAGCTTATGATATGGTTAATTGGACTTTCCTCCTAAAAGTTCTAGAAAGATTTAGTTTTTAAGATGCTTTCTGTAAATGGATTCATGCTTGCATTTTAGGACCAAGCTTTTCAGTTATTCTCAATGGTAAAATTTGTGAGTTCTTCAAGACTTCAGAGGGTATTTGCCAAGGTGACCCTATCTCCCCCTTTCTTTTCATTATTATGGCTGAGGCTTTGAGTAGAAGTATTCACTCTGTAGTGGGTAATAACAATTAGATTGGTTTGAGAAGTCCTCATTTTCTTGTCCAGCTACACACTCCCTTTTTACAGATGATACCCTTCTTTTTGGCAGAACTTCTTTGCTAGAAGCCAAAGTTATCAAATCAGTCCTTAACTCTTATTGTGTGATTTTAGGGTAGCAAGATAATCCTCAGAAATCTCAGATTTTTTTCTTCTTCACAAATGACAAATCCCAACAAAGAATATGTCATCTTTTGGGTTATAAGTTGGGAACTCTCCCTTCTCAACATTTGGGAGTTCCGCTTTTCTCTGGTGTTAATGGAAAAGAATTCTGGTTGAGAGTTTTGGATTCCATTAGAAATAAGATCTGTAGTTGGAAAAATAGATGGCTTACTTTCTCAGGGAAACTAACTATGATTTGATTTATTTTAACAACCATTCCAATTTACCTAATGTTTGTGTCAAACATGCCTAAAGGGGTTATTGTGGATTTTCAGAAAATTATTAGGAACTTTTTTGTGGAAAGAAAATCTAGATACTTTAGGGAAGAAAGCTTTACCCCTCATTTCGTTAGATAAATGTTGCATCCCAAAAGATTATGATAATAGCACAAGGTAGTATGAAGATGAACATAAAGATCACAATTCAGTTTTTTGGATTCTTCCATCTCCCAATTGGTATAAAGTGAACTTTGATGGAGCATCCAAGGGTAATCCTAAAAATCTCAGGCATAGGTTGTGTGATCAGAGATAACTTTGGTAGGCTTATTTGTGCTAAAGTAGAAAGAGTAACACATGGGACCAATATTGAAGTGGAAGCCCAAGCCCTTCTGCTTGGGATCAAGACAACAACTCTCTTGGGAATTAAAAACTTAATTCTGGAAGAAGATTCACAAGTTATCATTTAGGATTTTCAAAGGAAAATGGAAATAATTGGTAAATTAGTTATATTCTAAATCAAGCCTAGAGGTTGATGGAAAAATTTGATGATTTTCAATGTCTTCATACCTATAGAGAAGGAAACAAAGTTGTCGACTGCCTAGCTAACTTGGCTTGTTCACTTCCAAAGGGTTCTATATAGTTTGATCAAGACTCCTATTCCAATTATCCTTTATTATTGCAACTTTTGAAAGCTGATAATAAGTCTTAATCTTTCTCTCCTTGTGAGAGAAATGCTTTTGCCTAACATTTTAGTGTTTTTCTTTGGTAGGTTTTTCGACACATGTCTTTATTCACTATGTGATGCAAAGGATCATCTGCATCTCACACTTGTGAGTATTATCTCTTCACAGGTGGTTGATGTCATTCTCCCTCATGGAAAATCTAATGGGAGCTATTTTTGTTTTCATCAATGTGGCTGCTTCACACATGACAACCTAGCTTTATTTATGACCTTAATTGATATAAAGCATGTGTAGTGAAAGGTTTTGGCAAGTGAAATGTTTCTAGTCACTATTGTGTGCAATGATAATTATTTTACTCTTCTCGCAAGGACTTTGATTTTAATGATGGCTTGTGTGAGATGGCTTTTTATCTCAACTGGATTGGATTTTATTTGCATCTATCTTTGCTATCTTTGCTCTCTGGTTCTAGCGATGGCGATGATTCCTAGGAATTCCCAGCTTCTCCTTCCCGTTCAAAATTGGGAACAACCTATTCATGGTTGCATAGATTCTGGGGGGTTATCAAGGGCTTTCAAGCTTCATGATGGGGTTGTTGAAGAAACTTTGATGGAGGTCTACGTTAAAGATTTCCTTTTGTAGTCTAAAGTTTGTTATGCTTCTCACTTGGTTTCACATTTTTTGTCAAATGCTATGGACGTGCTCTAGAATGTTGACATGGTGAAGGGTTTGGTAGTGAATTTTGTTCATGATTTTCTGATTCTAGTAGACAATTTTCATCTTGCATTTAAAAATTATGATTTGTACCTGGGAGCGATAGATATTGGAGGTTTGTTTGTTTGGTCTAAAATTCTAGAAAAGCCCTCTATTAATTGTGTCTATCAGGCTTTGATTTTGTCTTTAGAATAATAATATAGTGAGAATCTTAACTGCTCTTTGTGTGCACATAAGAAGCAATTTGGTAGTGGCAAAAAGGAGAAAGTTGAAGATGTTTACAATGCTTGGACCTTTTTGGTTCATATCCAACCTCCTGCTCCCATTGTTCTTGAAGGTGACTCTTTGAATGGTAAAGAGGATAAACCAGTAGGGTTCCATGGTTTTAAGGTGGCAGACCTTAATTTTATGAATCCATAATGTTTATGTTTAAACTGGTCTTTTTTGGTTTAGTTTTGGCTCTGCTTTATCTTTGAATATATGTGAGCAAGTTATGTAAAATCTGGTCTTTGGACCCTCTTATTGTAAAAATGTTAAATATTTTAATATAATATATTATGATGCCTATCATCCTTACTGATAAAAAAAACATATCCCAATTTTGAAGTTCTCAATTTCCAGACCGATCCACACAATCCTATTACAAGGAAAAACCCCATTACCTATCACAAAAGGATACCAAGTATCCTTTGACAAAATTGCAGCTCCTCCTTTACCTTTTTCATGTTGTGTATGGAAAGAACAAGATTGCTTGCATACAAATTTAAGAACATTGTCAAGTTGAAAGCCCACAACTTTTACCTCTTGCAAGCAGAGCACATCCATATTTTTATGGCCACTGAAAAAAGCTCTCAGCATATATT
Organism: Cunninghamia lanceolata; assembly: GCA_027924645.1. Taxonomy (NCBI): domain Eukaryota; kingdom Viridiplantae; phylum Streptophyta; class Pinopsida; order Cupressales; family Cupressaceae; genus Cunninghamia; species Cunninghamia lanceolata. The sequence continues at coordinate 3,796,475 of BSBN01001019.1, forward strand.
TCCTATTAGGTAATTCCAATCCACTGACATTCCAACTATTATGTTGAAGAATCATTTGGGGGGATTTAGAAGTACCTTGCTTTTGGTTCTTACATAACTTATCAAAATACTTTGGGAGTTGGTCATCTTTTCCTTTCTTAGGGCCTTTCTTAATTCCCACCTCCTGATCAAGAGGTTTTCTTTTTTTGTTATCACTTCCTATAGGCAAACCATCCACTTTCATAATATCACTATGTGGTGGGGTATAACCTAGCCATTCTTCCACCACCATAGAATTTGATGTTTGAGGACCCTCTACTTTCTCCACATCCAAGGTGCTAATGTAGGCTAATTGCATAAGAGGGGATGACCAAATCTTGGTTAGTTTTGCCCCAATATTTTCTATGGCTAATTGATGGGAATTTTTCCTTTTCTTAACAAGCTCACCTAGAGGGTAATAACCATCCCCAACCTTAGAGCCAAAATATTTCTTTGTAGGGATAAAAGCACACTCCTCCTCACAAACAAGAGAAGAAGACTAATTAACAACAACCCCATCAAGGTTCATCCTATATTCCATAGTATTATCCATAGTATACACTTATGTCCATCGCTTCAAGTATTCATCTTGCTTTGTGGGAAAGTTACAACCACATAAGTGTTTTTTTCTTTACCACAATCCTCTTCATAATTATTTGGCCCCCTATTGTTATTACAGCCCTCACCAAGCCTACCTTTTTTGGGGGCAATCTTTTCTCAAGTCCCCATCCTTTTTACACAAGAAGCAAGAATCCAAATTGCCCATAAGTTCAAAACAATATACCAATTTTTGTTTCCAATTCTAATCTCCATAGTGTCTAGAAATTCTATATTTGGTTTGAGGGAGATGAGGACCTAGGAATTCAAATGAGGAAGGGCAACCCTTGTTTCCTCAATTTTCAGCACTTCTCCCAAGGGCTTCAAAAAATGGGGGATAAATTTTCAAAGGTGCAAATCAAGATTTTTTATTTTAATCCACCTAGGAGTCAAAAACTCCAAAAAAAATTTGGTTGAGTTTCGAATGACAAAGGAATATAGCTAAACATCAATTTTCTCACATTCAAGAACTCTTTCTTAGGAATCCTAGACTGCATATTATGATTCTTAAGAAAAATAACAAATAGGCCCTTGTGAATCATCCTACAAAAATTTACATACAATCCCCTTTTTTCCCCTAAACTTTCCCTAACCGGTTGTCATAGAATCTCCTTAATGGAAAAATGTTAGTGTCTAAACAAACAAAGAATATAGTAATGTTGTTGAGTCTATTTTCCTCTTCCATTAAAGACTATAACATATCTGTAGAGGGTGAAATAGAGATAATTTTTACAGGAGAAGGAGACTTACCTTGTCCTCCTTCTTTGAACAACTTAACTTTGACCTTGTTGACACCTCCCACCCCTCGCCATCCACTATCGACATCCTAAAGCATCTTGAAATTCATTGAATCGAGAATCACCTTAGAGTCACCACCAAGAACCTCTTTGTATGAAATTTTTCCAAATCTCTCCTCTTGATCTGAAACTACATTACCCACCTCCCCAACTTCCACTTTAGAGCTTTCTTGAACTTTCCTGACTTCTTCACCCTTCTCCTTTTTAGAATTTCTAGAGGGTTCAATACCTCTTTCAAACACCTCCAGGTCCATATGTCTGGTTGGCACGAGAGAAATTAATGAAGATCCTTAACATACAAGCCACCAACTCACACCATGCTGCCAAACTGAAAACCTGATCCATGTAGCAAAAACCTTTGGGTAAGGACTAGTTGACCCCAACGCACCAACTGGACACACAAAAATGGTGGGAAACATAATTCAAATTCAAAAAATAGAAACAAATAATCATCAAGGCAACAAAACAAAGAAAAACACCATAAAAATATCAAAATAAACCAAGAAGACTAATACCAGACCATGAAAAGGAGCAACCAAGAGCAATTTAGGTAGATGATTATTTATCTCCCACCCCCTCTCAGTACTCCCTCCCCATTGGAAACCTTTCAACAAACATTATTTTAGATAGGCCCATTCAAAAATATTATCTATGCATATATAATTTGATTACTGTGTTTTTATTCAATTTAAATAATACATTTATTTAATTTAGATTTAAATTACACAAATGACGAGGTATATAATCACACACTTGGAAAATTGTTATAATCTTACTTGGTTCTCTTCATTTTGTGGAAATCTTATTGAGCTATTCAAATCTTGGCCTACGAGATCATGGAGCCTCTCTTCTTCTTAGATATTCTTCATAGAGAGACAAATTTTCATGGATTGCTCCTACAAAGTTGGGTAAGCATTATCTTTAATCTGCTCTTAGATGAGATAAATGTGGTCATTAAGGAAGTCATTAGCATTGACTACTTAGAACTTGATATCAGGAGTTGTGTAATTTTGAGGTAGCATCTTATTTCCCATATAATTTCTTGTTGCTTACTTGTTTCATGACATTAATGCTACTAGTGTGAAAATTTTTGTGTGACCACAATTCAGAGTTGGGTTGGATGCAATGGAAGTAATGAACTAGAAATTCCCATAGGAGACTAAATACTAGTTGTTGGGGATGAGTTTAGAGGTGTGGCTTCGATGGGAGCACAATGGGAGCTAGAGAATAGAATGATGAGGCTCGCACATAATCTTCAAATGCTCTAGGAAGTCATCCTCACTAGTAATTTGGGAATTGTATCTTTGAGTGTTATGGGTATTTTGGATGAAATGTGCACTCCTTCCATTAATTTTCATCCCTTTGTTGATAGAGTTCAATTCAAGTGCCCCTATCAAGTGTCACTATTTCTTTTAGGTTTAGCTCAAAATGCCAATGCCACTAAAGGAAGGTTACTAAGATACTTTTACTAAAGAGTGCAAAATTTGGTAAATAGTATAGTAAATATTGTAGATTTTTATAAAGCAATAGTTTTAATAGTGGAGTAGTTTTAAGATCTTTCCTTTAGAAAATAGAGAAATTCAAGTCTTCAACTCATCTAATCTTTATGAAGATCGTATATAATACAATTTATGGGAAATATATTTTAGATAGAATAAGTATTATTAATAGTATTAGATTTATCTTCAATTGATTTTATCATATTAAAATGCATAGAAAATTAATTTATATTCTAGAAAATTTAAATAATCTTCACTTGATTTTACCTAGAGAGATTAAAATGCATTTGGAACTATTTTTATATTAATCTCATTTAAATCCTTATGTGGGGTGAATAGTAAATATTATAATTGTTTAGATTAAAATAAAACTACTATAGGCCCCATGAATTGACATGTCACCTTTTCTATCCAATGACATTGCCTCTAACTCTGACGATCTTCATTTTCTCCTTGGACATCCATGAGTTGATGTAGTGGGCCCAATAATGCTAACTTAGCATTTGATTTACCTTAAATAGATGTATGGTACTGTAAGCATGAAAATCACACACATCTTCCATGAGGACCCTAATGATGATTCACAATCCTTGTCATGTACATGTAAGCATGAAATAATGCCCTCTCAGTAGTGATTCTCTTGGTAGAATTTGGGTTTTCCTCCTCTTGTTCTTTACCCTTTGTCATGCTAACCTTCTCCTCACTTTCGACACTTGTTGATTCTCATTTCCTATGCTTGTGACTTTGTCCCTAAGCCTTGTATTCACCTTGTTGTTGTGATTTGACCTTTCCCTAGTGTTTTTCATCTATTCCCACCTTTAGGAGCCCTCTAGAAGACCTCTCAAGCCATCTCCAACTTTTATTTTTCAGTTTTGGTCAACCAATACAAATCTCCCCCTATTATTTTAGGATCTCCCTTGGGAGATTTGACTTTTGCAAGTGGAGATTTGGATTTTGACCCCTTTTGACTAGTTTTCAGAGGTAGTTCCCCTCCTTTTCACCTAACTAACAATCTCCAACCCTATTTGTTAGCCCAAGACTTCCCCTCTATGGGTTGCCCCTGAGTAACTAGGACTGGTGAAAGGGGCGACCCATGGGCGACCCTGTCATTTTTCCAGCCATGAAAGAACTTGAGTTTTTGACTCAAAAAAGCTTTGTTTTGACCCAATTTTCTTTTTGTTTGCAGGATTTTTTGGTCTAAACATAGAGTTATCTATTCCAATCCTCCAAGCATGCATAATTAGCTCCTTTTATCTCAACTTGTCAACTCATGCATTCTTGTTAACTCCATTTGTTTCTTAGTGACAAGCTATAATGGCTTGATCACTCCCTAATTAGCCCCAATCACTCATTGGTCTTCTAAGTTAACTCTCCAAGAAAATGAGTTAACTCTCCATTCTCTACCACCTCTCATAGCCTCTTTCAACCTATAAATACCCCTCCCTTCTTCATTATTTTCCAAGTTGGATAATGCTCTTCCCTTCTTCACAAGCTTTTTCAAGCTTTTTCATAGGACTTTGAGCCTCTTTCTTCATTTCTTTCTTTATTTTTCTAAAGCTTCAAAGCTCCCCCTTTTGGGTGGCAATTTCATTTGTGCATCTAGCCTTTTGTAGGTTTTTTCTCTCCAACTAGTATACATATGCGCATACAAGACATTTGAGCCTTTTTCTTTATTGTTATTTCATCTAAGCTTTACGAAAAACTTCATATTGCATCAATTCGTTGTCCAAATCATAAGCCACGGTGCTGACAAGCTCACATTGAGCTCACGTTCAAGCTTTTAGAATCTCTTTTTGCATTCCCTTTCCTATTGTTGCCAAGAGGATATCCCCATTGTTGCAAGAGGATAAAGAGGTTACTGACACAAGGATTTCTAAGGGTAGTGGAGGCTCACACATCTATTATTCTAGGTTCCTTAGTGCTTTTTTATATAGTAATTAGAAAATCTAAATTTGCTCTTTGGAATAGTAATTTAATATTGCAGTTTCCTTGATAGGCTAAATAGGATTTACATTGTTATATTAGTTTTCTTTCAAAGTTCATTATCTTAGTTTATTTCAAAGAAATTTCATTTTCCTAGAGTAATTGTTCCAAAAAACTAGAAAATCAAACAAAAAATATATTAGATTACATTAGTTAACTACATATTAGATTGCATACATATTTCAATTCCTAGATTAGAAAAAGCACTTCATTTCTATAAAGATCTAAAAAAGCACAAAAATATTGTTGTGCACTCATATAGGCTTGCATGCATCCAAAAAGTACAAAAACATTAGCATCACAGAATGATCACAAACCCTTGATTCCAACACAAGGTCAATATTAGCCAACCATAGTCAAACCATTGATTCCAACACAAGGTCAATCACAAAGTCAAACCTTAGGTCAAACAAACCCTAATTCAAATCGAGGTTAACTTCAACTATCTCTCTCTCTTGGTTTGGACTCATGAATGTGCCCTAGGCTTAGAGGTGAGTGGGTGAGAGTAATCCTCAAAGAGATTGAGGAAATTCACCCTAGACCACAACATGATAAACAAAAAATTTAGGAACAACAACACAGGTTGATGATATTCCAAACACAATTCATCATCCAACAATTTGAAGAACAACTCCAACTCAGCAAAAGCATCAATGAGAACAATCATCAACCTACACAACGTTGGAATCTTTAGAATCCAAACATAAGAATAGTGACTAGTAACCCTTTAGGTTATATAGTTATTTCAACCACAATGGTCACAAAACATTAGATCAGAATCAATTCACAAGAAAGGCCCTAGGACTGATTGACCACTCTCTACGAAGTCTAGCTCTCAAGCGAGCTAGACTACCCCATGTCTCACCTCCTCTTGACTAGCTACTCCCACGAGAGTGAGAGTGATGTGGAGGTTCACCCCATGGAAAAGAGAGGGGTCTATGTGCTTGCCAAAGATGACTCGATCGCCCTAGGCCATCGAGTCATGTTTTTGAGTGTATAGGTACAGGGAGAATTTATTATATTTTAAGACTATTAAAAATTCAATTATAATTTTCCCTCACAAAATGAATAGGTCCAAAATAGACTAAAAAATAAAGAGGGACATTCACACTCAAATAAATGTCTAGTGAAGCTACAACATGATCATTTGTTAATTTCTAAGCAATTAGATAAGAGAATTTAACATAGTGATAAAATATCATTAACACAATCATCATCCCATTCCTTTTAGCCTCTCTTGGGAATAAACATCTGATCAATTTCCATTCCTAAAAGTTTATGGGATGATATACTAGTTGTACAACCCATGATCTAGGACTATTGTACCCATATGTAACTACTATCCACTAACCAAGGAAATGGTGCAATAAATTCCCACATCTAGAGTATGTAGATACCTTTCGTAACTATCAATGATTCACTATTCAGTTACCATCTAATTCAGTGGTGAATCATCAAATGGTATACATTAGTCACACACATAAATGTAATCACAATCACAAAATGTGGGGCTAGAGGCCCCTCAAACTACCCAATGACACATCATCTTTTTCATCAATTGACCAATAGTGTTGCCACCTACCTAGCCAATGTCCATTTTTACTTTGAGCACCATATGTCATTAATGTGATTAAATGTTTTAATTAGATAAAGTGGGATAAATAGAAGATGTGAATGAGATGACATGTAGGATATTCTTGGATTAATATCTTTTTAGAATAATTACCAAAAAGATAATGCAATCACCTACATAAATGCTTATACACTTAGAAAATAACATTGGGGCTCCACTAACTAAGTAATAATACATAAGCTTTTCAACTAACCAACCAATGGCATTGCTACCTACCCTGACCAATGAATGTTGTTACTTTTATAATTGCTTGCCATTGATGAGGTTAAATAGTTTGATCCAATGAAGTGGGATCAAATATGTGAGTTAAATGACATGTAAGATCTTCTCAAAACAATTTAAGATTTTCTTAGAATAATTACCCAAAAAGAATGTAATTCTATACATAACTATATATTACTACACAAAATGATGATGAGCCTATAGGCCCAACCAACTAGGTAGTGAAATTTCATCTTTTTAACTAATCAGCCAATGGCATTGTCACCTACCCTTACCTTGATGTATGTTTTTTTCTTCTAGCATTGCTTGCCATTGATGAGCTTAAATAGTTTGATCCAATAGAGTGAGATTAGTTAAAGATGTGAATTAAATGACATCTAAGATCTTCTCAAAATAGTCACAAAACGATAGCACTAACCAGTGACACGACAACTTTTTGGCCACTAGTGATGTTGATGTCCTAACCATCATCTGCTTTTACTTCGAGTATTGCATGCTATTGATGTGGTTAAATGACATCTAAGATGTTAATTAAAGGACATCTAAGATCTTCTTGGAATGTAATCACATGTGATTAATAAATGCATACAATATTTTATATTGCATATAAGAATCATGGATTTACTTTTAAGTAGTATAGTAATTAAAATTGCTTGTGAACCATTAATTGAGTACCATTACAAGTAGACAAGTGACAATTTTTAAGAGTCTCATAAGTACTTTCCTACTTTGACACTTGAATGAGCCTTGGTGGACAATAAACAAATATAAATGGATAAGTGCATTTACATTTACCTCACAATAGCCCACAAGACACCATAATTTTATCATTTTAGTCTATATTCCTATAAGAAGAGAGTTTAAAAATAAGTTTGAACAACCTCAAAATTTTAAAACCTGAAGTATTCAAGTAGCATTTAGATAAAGAAACAATTTTAAGGAGTAATAGAATGTATCATTGAAGCTAAGTGGACAAGGTAATTTAATTTTTGTTTGAATTTTCATAAAAATTCAAGTTTGACAATTATTTTTAATGATAATCCAAAAAATCTTATTATTTATAATAGTCTAATTATACTACCTTTTAGGGCTACACACAATGTTATCTATTACTAATGATAGGAATGAAGATTTACAATCCTTTCTTGACTATGATATATTATGTTGAGAGAGCAGTTTTTGGCTTTTCCAAAGAGTCATACTACTACAATTGTTTAGTTAGTTCAATGTATTAGACTTATAATTGAAATCAATGTGTGGATTTGGTGGTGTAATGTGAGTGACAATGATAGTCAAAAAGAGTTGATAAATGTAATCCTCCTTTTTTAGCCTCATTGTTACCCTCACTTGGTATTGTGTTGTACATATACTTCAAAATTCAATGAGATACTAATTATTGACATTGTGGGTGATAATATTCTTAAATATGTCATGAAAAGGTTCCCCATCAACTAACTCATTTTGGATTATAGCAAATAATTTTTTAGAAATAACAGAATTCACAAATGAGAAAGATTTTGGAGGACAGGGGCAAAGATAAACTATTCTTGAATTTCACATTAGAAACCTTTGCATGGTTTAAAATTTTCTTGTAGCCTATTTCAGTTATTTTTCCTATACCGTGTTTTGAAGGGCAAGGATAAATTGTTCTAGGTTTCAAAGCTACCTATAGCTTGTTTTTGATATTTTGTGACAACTGTAAATAACATGTTGAGGGTTATTGCTAGCATTTCTACAATACCTTATTTATGATAGTTTGAGGAGGTTGTATGAGAATATAGGAATGCAATGCTTTATAAGCATTTACATAATAGTAATACATTGTAATACCTTGAATGCATAATAATATATACATATTTTATTGTTATTCTTGAAAGCAATATGGTTTAGTTTATAATATTTGTGGCTTCAAAATATTCAACAATTTTATGACAAATCTAAATGTCCATTTAGTGTTCTTTTATTGTTTTGTTTAAAATTACAAATACATTTCGATCTTTCTAATACTAACTTTATTCCAAATTTTTAAGAATATTTTATATATATGTCCAATATATATGTGGTATATAGAGACTACAATCCAAAGATAATTGCTACAAATTTGACTTTGTAACCTTCTCAAAATTTTATGTCCACAACAACAACTCAACTTCAAAAGTTGGGCCAAATGGAAAACTTAGTTAACTAGTGAGGTAATGAATGAGACTTTCCTTAATTTAGGCTAGTGATAACCCCTATCTTCTATGTATCCTTCCATGCTATAGATAATCTTCACTATATCTATTTGGTTTGGTTTCTTGCTAGCTTGGCACAAGTGTCCAAATGATAGAAGGGTACCACTTCAGGCCAATCCACTACATACCCTTCTCCTTCATACCCCTTATATATTGTCTTTCCCTTAAATAAGAGATAGCTAAAAATTTAGATAACCTAAGGTCACTTTTATTTTCAATCTGGATGTGAGCTTATCCCATCAATCCTTACAATGATCTCTATTATTTGTAGTATGTAATAACATTCATTTAGCTACCTCAACCACTTTATCCTTAGTGGCCTGCATCATCTCCATGGTTTTTATATTAGACATAAATTTATATAGGTTATGCAACACTTCCCTCATTAGAATATATTCCTCTCTTATCATAATTTTAATATCTATCTCCATGTTGTCATACCTCTTCTTCTCCAACCCTCTTTCTATTTGTCCTTGGATAAAAGAGCAAAATGCTTTCAGCTAAACATATCCTACATATGGATAGGATTCCATTCTTTATCATCAGATAAAATACAATTATGCAAATACAACTTGCATAATAGATTTTTTTTCTATTTTAGCTTCACATCCTAAATAAGATTCATAGTTCATGCTATAGATGTACCTCGGTTTTTTGATGATCCTTCAATCATCCTTTTTATATGTACCTTGTGAAACTATTCCTATAGCCATAATGCATGCACTCTTGTAGGGATCTTACACTATCACAATTTAGAGATAAGAATTAAAATTAATTGAATTAGGTCTCTCAAAACCCCATTTTTCTCATTCATCTTTTCATGATAAAATTTCTCCTTTCTTAATTACTATATCTTTTCATTTGATTGGCCTATGTAATGAACTAATCATGTTTTAATTTCTTCAATTTACTCTCATGTTCCTTTTCAAGACAAGTGTTTATGTATCCTTTACATGCATTATAGTAACTTATAGTTCTATAACTATGTTTTTAAGTTCCCTTATCTCATGTTCTTGTTTATTGATCAACTCACAAGCCTGCTTTAACTCCATCAAATCTATAGAAAACTCATTAACCCCTACTATAGGCCCACTCTCTTTAATATCTTCAACAATAATATCAAAAATTTCTTCACCATAAATTCCTTTGCTATAGGCATCACTAATTTAGGTTATCCTAGAACATAATCTTCTACTATAGGAATTTCTATTAAAGGGTTCGGCATCAAATAATTTTTAGCTACAGGTGTTCTTCTCTTTTGTTTGGCACTCCATAACACCTTTTCCTTCAAAATCTCCACTTTAGAATTAGATTACGCTTCTTTCTCTAATCTTGTAGCTTGTTTACCAACCATGGCTACTAAATTCTTAAGTCTTGTAGATGACCTTACATTCAGTTTTGGAGTAGGGGGTTTTTCCTATGTTTCATCCTCATACTTAGATTCTTCTATCCAAATATGTCAACTCCTTCGCTTTCTACTATCTCTAGTTGCAACTATAGACGAGCCTTCTTTATCTCCTGAGCAATACTTGTAGGAGGTATATTACTTGTTTTAATACCCACATCATGGACAAGGTTCTGGTCATCTTCCTCTACAACATCTTCTCCTTATGTGGTAGGTGTTTCAATGAATGCTTCCCAAGTTAATTGGGGTTGCCTTTGTTTCAAGGCCTCTGTTACCACCACTTAATTAACCCATGATGAGCTAGGTATTTAAATTTTCTATTTTGCACTTCTCTAGACATCTTTCTCAAGGATTTGAATAAAAAATATGGAACATTCATGATTCTTTAATGTCTCAAATGCACCATTAAATGAATATGATAACTATAGATAAATGAGTACCTTCCCTTGTAAGTCACATACTAAATGAGAGCATACACCACTTCCAACCATCTCTAGTAGTGAGTTTTACAAGATGCCTTGACTAGGTGTTACTTCCCAAAATAACTGTCCTAAAACCCTAAAGCATTTCCCAAATTTATCAAGGCCAAGGATGCCATCAAAGAGATAGGAATTGGGCTTATCTATAGGTTATAATTGATTAAGGGGTAACTTATAGGAGTGGGTAAACTCCTTTGTACTTCAATCTCAACTAGACTTAGGAGGGTAATCCTAGAGGTATCCTTAAATGAGGATTAATATCATAAAAAAAATTCAAATTTGTATTATTGTAGCAACACCCAAGTTGATGTTTCAATCCCTAATTTTGTCACTAAACTGAAACAAGCTTGCTACACTTTATAACCTCTAATTTTAAGCTGATAAAGCACTATTGGATAAATACAAGGTGTTGGTATGCATTTGGGATTAATAGGATATCACTTTGAAAGGCTCACAAATTATTTCCCTTGACACAAAATCACACAAGGCATACAGATCTAACTATTTCTACTTCACAATGGATTGATTTTTTTAATTTTTAAATGGTTTGGGTGATCAAACACCTCGTAGACTGGTGCCTATTCAATGGGTAATAGTGTCTATAGATTATCAAAGGGAAAACAATAACTAAAAAGTATGAGGTCGCCTATTTGAAATGCCAAATACGTAGAACTTGAATCAGAAGATAAACATTCTTATTTATCCATTCCCATTATGAATTCATTCATATGTAAAACTAAAATGATCATTATAGTTGTTGCAATGTATTATCAACATGTCAAAGCCTTCAAATCAGTGATTACATTCACACCAAAAAATGTTATAAGAGAAACCATACTATGATTCAAAATTTTATTGAATAAACAAATGTAATAATGGAGACATTCAACTCTAATAAAAAATTGTGAATTAATACATTCATGCAATTTCATTCACTATTCCTGAATATTTGCAATTATCAATGTTTGAAAACCTAACCGCCCTACACACAAGTCATCTGAAAAATGCTAAAAAGATCAACCCTAAATCCATTCATAGAAACAACACATATATTTTGGCCTTCGATGCCCTTATTGGGCACAAACCACCTACCTAGATGTTTCAAAATTATTGTGTTTAACCTCATCTGGTGCCTAAAAAACACATTTGACTTTGTCCAAATCCATCTACCATGCATTAATCTCATCCATTTTCAAATCTGCAGCTTCAAAATATTAATGGTGCGACTAGGGGACAGGGATGCATCCTTCTTCTACCAAAACTTGATGAGTTCTATTAACACATGGTAACATGACACATCTGCTAAATTTTATTAGTCATGAAACATTAAGAGTGTGTGTAGTTGCACCATGTGTCTCACTATCGCATAGTTATTCATTTCAAATATATCAGGCACACAACTACCCCACAACCTAACACTTGGCTCCTTGGCGATTCTTCAAAGGAAGTCAGGCTTGCTGAGGTCTCAGGCTTGCACCGTAATGACAAGTGGCAACGTCCACTGCATCCTTTGACTCAGTTATACTATCTTGGGCCGACCATTAGTGAAACTATATACATGAAATAAGTTGACATTTACATATGGACATTTACTTCCTTATACTTTAAATTATATTTCATGTATATGGTTTTAGGATGTTTGAGAGTGGTTTTGAACCTCTAGGAGTTAAAATACAAATTAATTTGGAGAATCTAAAAAATACTAGACTTAGTCAAATTTTAGGGAAGTTAGCACCAAACACACAAGATGAGGCAAATACATGGGGAGCTTTTGGTAAATTTTTGATGAGTTAGAGGATATTTTACAATTATGAGGCTTAAAAATAGGAGTCCTAACATTAGGCACAATTTATGTTTTCTCTCTCGACCTCAAAATCTCCTTTTGAATGCTTTCTAAATATGGTTCACCAATGGAAAAATATTGCTCCTAGTGTTAGGCAACCTTGTAGTAGCTGCGAGAAACTCTGCATCAAAAGGAAAATTAATGCCCCTCATTACAATTTTATCCTCCTCACATCCCATGCTAAAATATAGGGCAACTTGATAATCAAATCTCTATAATCATTTGAAAAATGCTATCTAACCTACCACCTTAAAATGTGATAAATGTCTAGGTTTTCCTTTAACTAGTCAACACCTTTTATCTCTCTTTGATTATGTCCACCACCCATTATGTTCAAACTTCAAGTCCTTTCTCTCTACAACACTACCTACACAATGTGTTTCCACACCTTTCCACTATTATTATTTATTATCACACGTGTCATAAATTAAAATAAAAAAAGTGACACGTGTAAGGTGTCTACATTTGGATTGGACAACTGACAACTATTAGGGGAACTTAATAACTTGATACGGTAGGTCATAAGTACATGATATTTTCCCCACAAGTTAAAGAGTTGAACAAGCTTAAATTATTAAGTCTAATACAAGTTTACTAGAGTTATTTTAGTGATTGTCTTCCAGACTTCCTCTTAGGTTTTATCAAGTGTTCTCCAATCAAGGACAAGATTTTATAAATTTTTGTTGTAAGCTCAATTATCATAAGAACTATTTGAAAGTAAATACAGGGAAGCAAACAATGTTGTAGGCTACTTGGCAAATATAGCTATTGATCAAGAAGGGCAATTAATAGAATTTAATTCTATGTCTTTTTTGGAATTCCATTCATTAAGGGAATCAATTATAAAAGACTATAATCAAAATGATGCTCAACCAAACTCCTTATGAAGGGGTTATTTTTGTTGAACCCTTTTTTAATTTATGTGCAGGTTGAATGAAAATTTAAACATTATATCTTGGCATCTGTTTCATAATCATGAAGAATTTTACCACATTATTGCATCATATATACATGTTGAGGATTGAGTGCACCACCTCATTTAATATTGCATTACGCGTGATCTATTATTTCATAATTCTCCACCACCTTCTTCCCAAATTTTTAGAGGAGTTATTATTGATGCATCATCAAATGGTATTTCATTCACTTTGTGTTGTAAGCCTCATTTATTGTGTTCATTCATTGTGATCATCTCAAGGTTTTAAAGCCTCCTAAATAGACCTTTAGCACTTCATTATACACAACTTAGTGGGCAAGATGGAATCTTATAAAAACAAGTGAGTGCTCTTTGAAGTATAAAAATGGAAGCCACAAGAACTAGGCAAGTATGATACCATGAAATTGTCTCATGTTTTTTCTTTTGATTGTGATGCTGTGGAGAATGGTATACATGTTATAGTTGGACCAGAGTTCCTGTTAGCATTTCCAAGGGTGCTACAATATTCAGATGTGGTCTCAATTTTCCTTAATAATGTGATGGACCTCCTTCAAGATCCTAATTTCCATAAAATTCTTTCTTTTGGGTATATACAAGATTATCTAATTTTTGAAGAAATGTTCTATAATGTTGTCACTAGATATTATTTGTTTTAGGGAGCACTCTTGTTGGGGGATTGTTTTCTTTGAAGTAGATTATGAATTACCATGTCATTGTTGTTGCAAGTATGGGCCTAACCGGTGTTGTCATTGATGTTAACATACTCCTGTTGCATTAATGATAAGGATTGGATGAGCTATGTGCTGAGGATATTGAGAAAATTAGTCTCAATCAGAAACAAAGAAGAATAGGAAAGATAGTAAGGTAAAAGTCTAAGATAGGATGAGGATCAGAGGATGCAGTTTAAAGGGTTTGTAGATATGTGTCTTAAGGTGGTCTAGTAGAGATTTCAGAGGTCCGCATGAAGATCTGAAGAAGACGTGACTGTTCAAGTAAAACTAGTTCCGACAGGTGTTCAGTGGTGACAGAGTAAGACAGATAGGTCCGGTGAGATCCGAAATTGCATTATAAAGTCCTGTGGATTTGAGGGAGTTTTGAGGACGTCTTTGTGGAATGTCAACTAGATTAGTTCGTGGTATGAAGGTCCACAAGCATCTATTCCTTTGTGACAGTGATGACAGACTGTGCTCTTAAGGCTTTGGATGAAGGAGAGAAGGATTTAAGTAAGCAGATGAAGTATGGATGTTCTTGGTGATTAAGGCAAGCTTGTGGTGGTCTTCAAATCATGTTCAGTTCATGTTGGTGGTCTGCATTGAAGTTGGAGTTTGTTTTTGAAGAACAACTTCCGGATAATGGTGTTCTTCCTAAAACGGGCCAACTGGATGAGTTATACATCTTGCGGATGTTATTGTGGATGTTTGCTGACTTAGATGATCATTCCTAAGTTGATGTCTTGTATAAATAAGGGATTGTGAAGTCATTTGAAAGGTGTCCTTGAAGAGATGAGTGTGTGTTAGCAAGGAGGATAGTGAAAGGTAGAGCAGAAGTATTGGGCTTAATGGAACTAATTCAAGCATGGTGAAGATGCTATTTTCTAGTTCAAGTAGGTGATACTTATTTCTTTGTAGACAGTGTGTCTCTTGTAGGCAATGAGCCTCTTGTGAGCAGTGTGCTCGGGCAGTGAGCCCTAATTGGCAAGTGCCATTTTTGTTCCTTCTATTCTTCTAACAGAGAATACTTTCTTGGGTTAATCACCCCGTGGTTTTTCCCTTAACCGGGTTTTCCATGTCAAAATCTTGGTGTCTTATGTGTTGATGTGTTTCTACTTTTGATTTGAATGAATTATGTTTCATGATTAATACACTGCTATTCACTACGAGCATTTAAATTTGTAATCAGAGAAAGTTTTGCACAACTAATTCATTGCCCCCACTCTCAGTTGTGTGCCCTAAGTCTAACAATTGGTATCAGAGCTAAGTTCCTCTAAAAGGAACTTAACTGCTTGAGGAGATCCAGGATGTCATCATACAAGAAAGATAGTCTGAAGTTTGATAGAACCAACTTTGCTCTCTGGAAAGGTCGCATGAAATGTCACTTGTAGTGTATGGGAATAGCGTATTGGTCCATGGTTACAAAATAGTATGTACCTCCACAGGGTGGTCCGACAACCCTAAATGAAATCACAGATACTAAAAACAATCTGCGGACCATAGAGGCTCTTCTAAGCACATTATCTGATTCAGAGCTCTCAAATGTTATTGACCTACCAACTGCTTTTGAGATTTGGAAAAAACTGAAACTTTTGCATGAAGGAGACCAGTATGTTAAATGTGCAAGGTTACAGAGTCTAAAAGGGAAATTTGAAAAACTAAAGATGAGAGATGATGAAAATATTACTACTTTTATGCCAAGAGTGAATGAGTTGGTTTGTGGAATTAGAAATGCTGGTGGAGTCTTGGATACAAATGAGATTGTTGGCAAAATTCTCAGATCTCTACCTAAATCTTACAAAATCAAGGCTGCTGCCATTGAAGAATTCAGAGCCCATACAACTGTCACAAGAGATCAATTGGCTTAGAAACTAGCTGCATTTGAAATGACAGAGTTTGGAGATGACCCCCCCAAGACTAAATTTGCATTCAAAGTCAGTGCCTCTATAAAAGGTAAACAAAGGTTTGATCTGGGAGAGAACTCTTCAAAGAAACTTTCATGGTATGAAAAAGAAAGAAAAGACCTAGAAGAAGAACAAGTTGAAACTGCTCACCTTGAAGCTCTTATTGCAAAAAGACTGCCAAGAGGATCCAGTAAGTATGAAGGGAAACTAGCTTTTAAGTGTTTTAACTGCAATAAGATTGGTCATTTTGCCTCAAAGTGTTCGGAAAGATTTTCAAGGCCAAACCCTAATAGATCAAGATTCCAAAAGAATTGTTACTATGTTTATGAAGAAGATGACAATGAAGGCGTAACAGATGATGAATCAGAGATAGGAAACAAATCCGGAAGTGAATGGGTGTTTATTGCTATCAAGGAAGAAGAACCAATATCCTCTGAATCTGTCAATCATAAGGTTGTAGAAAGAGCTCTAGCTACCCAAGTTAAAGAAAAGGACAATTGGTCATTGATAGTGGATGCTCTCACCATATGATAGGTGATAAAAATAAGTTTGTAGATTTGGAAAGGTATGAAGGAGGAGTGGTAAAGTTTGGTGACAATTCTGCTGGTAGAATTAGAGGTAGAGGAACTATTTCTTTTGATGGAAAGAACAAAACCAAAAATGTACTGTATGTTGAAGGATTGAAGCACAATCTTCTTAGTGTTGGACAGTTGGTGGACAAAGTCTATGATCTTAGATTCAAGAATGGAAAATACAAGATCTTTGGGAGTTCTGGAACAGAGATTGCATCCAATACCCAAACAAAAGGTAATATCTTCCATTTAGTTGGTACTGGTAAAAGTTGTCTATTTGTGCAAGTTGATCAGAGTTGGTTATGGCATAGGAGAATGTGTCATGTGAATTTTGATAATATTATTAAGATAAGTAATACCCAAGCTGTAAGAGATCTTCCAAAATTAGTGAAACCCACAAATAGTTTATGCAAAGAATGTTAGTTGGGTAAACAAAGCAAAGTCTCATTTAAAAGCAAGGAACAATCTTCTACCAGTTTATTGGACCTAGTTCATACTGATCTTTGTGGTCTGACAAGAATCAGAAGTGTGCAAGGTGATAGATACTTCATGTTGCTAATTGATGACTATTCCTGGATGGTGTGGGTAACCTTTCTGAAAGAGAAATCAGAAGCTCTTGAGAAATTCAAAATATTCAAGGCTATGGTAGAAAATGAAACTGGATTAAAATTGAAATGTCTCAGGTCTAACAGAGTTTGAGAATTCGCATCCGGAGAGTTCATAGAGTTCTGTGAGAAACATGGAATAAAAAGGCAGTTGTCTACTCCTAAGACTCCTCAGCAGAATGGAGTAGTTGAGAGAATGAACCAGACCATCCAGGAAGCATCTAGGACCATGATGATGGAAGCAAATGTTCCTCAGATCTATTGGAGAGAATTTGTCAGTACTGCAGTCTATACCCTCAATCGAGTTCAAATTAGAAGCAATACCGGTAAGACTCCTTATGAACTTTGGTTTGGCATCACTCCTACTATGAGGTATTTTAGAGTTTTTCGTAGCAAATGTTACATGAAAAGAGATGAAGATCTAGGAAAGTTTGATGCTAGAAGTGATGAAGGAATATTCTTGGGCTACTCTACTCAAAGCAAAGCATATCGATGTTATAACAAGAGACTAGGAAAGATTATAGAAAGTACAAATGTGAAGGTTGATGAAGGAATTGAAAAACCCTCAAGGTTTTATGAATATGATGAAGATGATTAGGATGGTGTTATGTTTCAAAGAGCCCAAGCCCCTTCTGAAATTTAGATTCAAACTGATTCAGCAAATCAGGAAGAAGAGTTGAGCTTCAATGAGTCCAGTCAAGAATAAGAAGTGTAAGAAACTCCCAAAATTCCCAGGTATGTAAGATTGAACCACTCTGAAGATTAGATCAAAGGTGATAAAAGCAAAGGAGTACAAACAAGAAGAAGAATTTCTCAAGATTCATAAGAGTGTTGTCTGATTTCAAAGATTGAACCTAAGACAGTGAATGAAGCTTGCAATGATGAAAATTGGTCAAAAGCCATGGAGGAAGAACTAATGCAAATTAAGAAAAATCACACTTGGGATCTTGTTCCCAGACCTAGAAACAAGAATGTGATTGGAACCAAATGGGTCTTCCAGAACAAACTGAATGAAGTTGGTGAAGTAATCAGAAACAAAGCTAGATTGGTCTGCAAAGGCTATTCTCAAATAGAAGGAGTTGATTTTGAAGAAACTTTTGCTCCAGTGGCAAGAATTGAAGTAGTCAGATTATTTCTTGCATTTGCTGCCTTCAAAGATTTCAAAGTGTATCTGATGGATGTCAAGTCTGCCTTCCTAAATGGTGACTTGGAAGAAGAAGTGTACATTGAACAACCGGATGGTTTTCAATTGTCTGATCATGGTGATATGGTCTGCAAATTGAAGAAAGCTCTATATGGACTGAAGCAAGCCCCGAGAGCCTGGTATGAAAGATTGGATAAGCATCTTTTGAAGATTGGTTTCAAGAAAGGTACTGCTGATAGTAACTTGTATTTCAAAATTGATCATGAAAGCATCTTGATTGTTGAAGTGTTTGTTGATGATATCATTTTTGGAGGAAGAGATAGTTTGTGTAAAACTTTTACAAATCAAATGAAAAGTGAGTTTGAGATGTCCATGCTTGGTGAAATGAATTTCTTCTTGGGTCTACAAATCACTCAAACAAAGAAAGGAATCTTCATTTCTCAGACCAAATATGTGAAAGAATTATTGAAGAAATTTGGGATGGAAGACTCAAAGCCAATGAACACTCCCATGGCAACCGGATGTAAGTTGAGTAAAGATGATGACTCTCCCAAGGTTGATCAGATAAAGTACAGGTCAATGATTGGAGGATTATTGTATCTCACTCAAACTAGACCAGACATTATGCAAGTTGTTGGTCTTGTTACTAGATTCCAAGTTGATCCTAGAGAATCTCATGTCATGGAAATCAAGAGGATTTTTAGATATCTAAAAGGGATAGTTGAGTATGGTTTGTGGTATCCTAGAGATCATGATTTCTCTCTTCATGCCTATACAAATCCAGATTGGGCAGGAGATGTGGATGACCGAAAGAGTACTAGTGGTGGAGCATTCTTTTTGGGGAAGAGATTGGTTTCTTGGCTAACCAAGAAACAAGAGGCAATATCTCTATCTACAACTGAAGCAGAATATATTGCAGTAGTAGGGAGTTGCACTCAAGTCTTGTGGATGAAGCAGATGCTAAGAGATATCAAAGTAGAGTATGAGGAACCTATCACAATCTTCTGTGATAATTCAAGTGCAATAAATATATCTAAGAATCTGGTGTTGCATTCAAAGACTAAGCATCTATCCATCAAGTTTCACTTGTTGAGAGAGCAAGTGAATAAGAATGAAGTCAGATTAGAATTTGTGCCTTCCAAGGATCAGATTGCAGACATGTTTACTAAACCTCTACCTAAGGATTCTTTTGAGTATCTCAGGGAGAAGTTAGGGGTCATTGCCCCTCCAGTGATGAACTAAGGTACACTGAGGTGCATCAATCCGGTGGTTGCCACAATCATATCTTGTGATCCAGATTGATGATGGGGAGCTGCTACTCAGGGGGAGCAACATGTATGATTCTGAAGTGTTAAAATTGCAAGTATGTGCCCTTTTCCATTGATGTCAAAGGGGGAGAGAAGACATGTGAAAAACAAGTGATTGCTAATCAAAGGGGGAGCATTTAAGGGAGAGAAGACATGTGAATGGTTGTTGCTGATAGGGGGAGTTGTGACAGTGAGGAGAAGTTCTTGTCCTGATGGTTAAAATAGTTTTTCACATCATATGTTGCCATCAATGACAAAGGGGGAGATTGTTGCAAGTATGGGCCTAACCGGTGTTGTCATTGACATCTACATAGTCCTGTTGCATTAATGATAAGGATTAGATGAGCTGTGTGCTGACGATATTGAGAAAATTAGTCTCAATCAGAAACTGAGAAGAACAGGGAAGACAGTAAGGTAAAAGTCCAAGATAGGATGAGGATCAGAGGATGCGGTTTAAAGGGTTTGTAGATATGTGTCTTAAGGTGGTCCAGTAGATATTTCAGAGGTCTGTATGAAGATCTAAAGAAGTTGTGACTGTTCAAGTAAAACTAGTTCCGACAGGTGTTTAGTGGTGACAGAGTAAGACAGATAGATCCGGTGAGATCCAGAATTACATTATAAAGTTTTTAGGTTTTGAGGGAGTTCTGAGGATGTCTTTGTGGAATGTCAACTACATTGGTTCGTGGTTTGAAGGTCCGCAAGCATCTATTCCTTTGTGACAGTGATGACAGATTGTGCTCTTGAGGCTCTGGATGAAGGAGAAGGATTTAAGTAAGTAGATGAAGTATGGATGTTCTTGGTGATTAAGGCAAGCTTGTGGTGGTCTTTGGATCATGTTCAGTTCATGTTGGTGGTCCGCATTGAAGCTGGAGTTTGTTTTTGAAGAAGAACTTCTGAATAATGGTGTTCTTCCTAAAACAGGCCGACTAGATGAGTTATACATCTTGCGGATGTTATTGTGGATGTTTGCCGACTTAGATGATCATTCCTAAGTTGATGTCTTGTATAAATAAGAGATTGCGAAGTCATTTGAAAGGTGTCCTTGAAGAGATGAGTGTGTGGTAGCAAGGAGGAGAGTGAAAGGCAAAGCAGAAGTATTGGGCTTAATGGAACTAATTCAAGCATGGTGAAGATGCTATTTTCCAGTTCAAGTAGGTGATACTTATTTCTTTGTAGATAGTGTGTCTCTTGTAGGAAGTGAGCCTCTTGTGAGCAGTGTGCTCGGGCAATGAGCCCTAATTGGCAAGTGCCATTTTTGTTCCTTCTATTCTTCTAATAGAGAATACTTTCTTGGGTTAATCACCCTGTGGTTTTTCCCTTAACTAGGTTTTCCACGTCAAAATCTTGGTGTCTTATGTGTTGATGTGTTTCTGCTTTTAATTTTAATGCATTATGTTTCATGATTAATATACTGCTAATCACTAAGAGGATTTAATTTTGTAATCAGAGAAAGTTTTGCACAACTGATTCACCCCACCTCTTAGTTGTGTGCCCTAAGTCTAACAATTGCTTGTATTTACAATGCAATTAAAACAAGCCTTCAAAATGATTGTGCTCATCTTTCAAACTGTCATGAATTTACAAAAGTGAAATTCAAAATGATTTTACAAGAAAAGTGTCAAGGGTCTTCAATGCAGTTCATTTCCTTCTTAGCCATGCTCCACATTCTTCCCCTCAGCTACTTCTTATAATGTAACATGTGCCTCCTTAGCCTTTGGATGTTGTTGGTGCAAGTTCCTTTGCTAGTGCTTAAAATAGTTAATATTGTTATTTTTTGGGGTTTATAGATATTTGGGTTGTTCAATGTAATATCTTTATATGTTTTTGATACTTTGGTTATACTCTAACTAGGAGCTATTTCATTGTAATCTATTGATACTATGTATTTTTGGTATTTCTCAAACTTTTTAATATAATTATGGGTGTTTACTATGTATTTTTGGTATTTCTTAGAACTTTTAATATAATTATGGGTTTCTACTAGAGCTGAACAAGTATCATTTTCTACATTTTTGAGTATTTTGCAATGTGCATTATTCTGTCTTCTTCCTTGATTGACAAAATATTCATTTCTTCCAACAAGGGAATAATCTCAGATAGAGTCAATAGTGTCTTGGCATAAATGAATAGTGCCAACATATTTACCTAATCTAAGCAATTTTCATAAAACATACCTAGCAATGACTGGTACTCTTGGAACAATCTATTTGTCATTTTGTGTAATGATATCCACTTGGTATCCACATCCTTAAGTAGCTTGTTACCAAGAGTAAGTCCTTCGACAAATATTTGATAGTCTAAAAACCTCTTTTGATTTCTACAAAAACATATATACACTTTGCACACAAGATCTTCAACTTTCAAATTAGATTGAAGTTAGCTCACAATTTTAAAAGGCAAACTCATTTTGGGCAATGTAGTGAATTCCAATCATGTATGGTGAACATGATGTCTGTAAATTAATAATACTCCAATTTCTGTGACCTTGTATGACTGATTCCCCATCCACAACAACACATAACAGCTTCCTTATAATCATCAAATCATCTAGGCCTTGAATATCCATCAGACTAATTTTGACAATTTTCATAAGGTTAGCAGAGCTAGAATTTTCTTTCATTTTACAAATGGTAAGTAGATGAGGTTGGGGAATATGATTGTCTACAATATAAATGTGCATGCACACCCAAGAAGTATTGTCAATAACCATCACCTCATCTAAAGACAATGTAAAGAAAGTTGTCTGATTTAATTTTTCTTGTATATATTAATTCTCCACCATAGCCAAACAATGAACCCATTCCACTATTGATAGACTAATGAGAGTGGAAAGTTTGACACTCCAATAAACTTTATTAAATTCCCATATTATAGAAAATTTGTCAACAACTAACCTCTATTTAATATATGGAATATAATTATGAGTTTTATAGATTTGGACAAATAACATGATTCCATCACCTTTCCAAATAGAGTAGATATGGAACCTCAAACAATGGCTAAGCATGTCTGCAATTGCATGTGTTCTTCATATTTGACTACATTCTAAGCATGATTGCATTCCTCTTTCATTTTCTAGTGCATCACTGACTTTAAATTTCCACTTACATTTACTTTTTCATAAACTTTACCTACATTCTTCTCAATAGTGTCTAATTTTAGTTGTAATATCTTGTATTTCTTTGATTTCTAGTTACAAATCTTATAGCAACATAGTTTTGGCATGCCCTCTTCATCTTTATTCTCTTTTGGTTTTGTGAATGAATACTTAGAAAGCCAGTTGAGATAAAATTTCTTGGCATGTCCCACAAATGTGCTTTAGTTTTCTTCAATAATCTTTTAGACTTATAATGCAGGAGCATCCAGTGGTGTAAGGGCAATCTTGCATCACCTAAAAAAATGATGATTTGTTTCCTATTTTTTTCAATTTTTGTGTTTTCAGGTACCCATTTTCTTGAATAATGATTCAAAACCTTCAAAGTTTCTAAAAGAGCTAAGAATACCATAACTTACTAAGAAATCATGATTCATAATACCTTCAAAGTTCCAAAATCAAATTTGAAGCACTTAGACATCACTAAATGGCCCAATAGTTATAACTAGAGAATCTAGGTATATCTCGATAGATCTCTTCACGATTTTTCCAACACATCAAATGGTTTGTCAATTGGACACCCGGTTCAAAAGTTATGTTCCTCAAAAGTTACACTACCTAGTTTTTTAATTTTAAAATTTGAAAATTAGTTCTTGCGTGGGAAGGGACAATTGGGTTCATTTTGGTGCTCAAATGGGAGTTACATATTTCAAAGAAAGCCAACATTGGTAAAATTATATGAAGTGGTGCTGATGTATATTTATAGCCCATTTTTGATAGCTCTGGAGGAGGTGGTCAGAGGGAGCAATTGGCAAGTCCTGATCATGCAAATAAGGAGGTCACTTGAGATATCAGAAGGCTCTGTAAGTCAGATATTTCTATTGTAAGTCAGCCCATGTTGTAATAAGTGGGCATATGACCCTGGAAATTATATTTCACATTTGTAGCCTTTACAAACAAGTTTAATGAAGAAATTCCGAATCATTTTGTAGATTACTTAACTAAACTTTCTTGAGATCTTGTTCTTGTCTATTTAAAATCTATAAATTGTTGTTGTATATGTTTTGGGTGGAGTCCACCCTCATCAAGTGGTATCAGAGCAAGGATTCCTGAGTGTGTAGATAGATTGCCGATTGTGAGACAGTTTGCACTAGGACCTGAGGTTGTGGGTTTGTTGTAGAGATCAAAATGCCTCCATGAAGAAACCATGGTGTGAGAAATACTTTGACAGAAGAGGGTTTTAGAGCCCTACAGAGGAAAATTGATGCATTGCAAGAGGAACTACTAAGAGGGTTTGAGCCAAGAATAAGAGAAGAAAGTGATGATGAAGTTGAAGAAGAGTTATTTGAGGAACACCAAGATGATGTAGGAGATCCTACAAAAGTTAGGTTGTTGAGGGCCATTTCAAAGATCAGAAAGAGGCCTAGGATCAAAGTTTCTACCTATTCTAGAGATCTGAATCTGAAAGATCTTATTTATTGGATAAATGATATGGACTCAGAATAAATTGAATATGAAGATGTGGAGGATCCAAGACATGTCAAGTTCACAAAAATGAAGTTGAAGGGCCATGCTAATACTTGGTGGAAGGAGGTCCAGTTGGAGAGAAATAGAAGAGGAAAGGGAAATATTGCTAGATGGGATCAAATGGTGGACAAACTAAAGAAGCAGTTCATTCCTATGGACTGTGAGTTGGAGTTTTTGAAAAAGATATAAGGATTGAAGCAAGGTAACAAGTCTATTAAGGAGTATATAGAAGAGTTTTATAATATTATAATCAGAACAAGCCATGAGTAGGCCAACAAGGAGAAGGGAGCCCATTACATTAATGGGTTGAGGCCAAGTATTCAAGAAGAGTTGAGCCTGATTAGAATAACCACCATAGAAGATGCATACCAATTTTCTTTGAAGGTGGAAGAGAAGATGAATAAAAGATTTGGAAGAAAGAAAAGAGGAAGAGGTCATAGAGGAAGTACTGGTGGAAGGCCCTATGGAGCCTAAAAAGAAGATCAAAAGAAAAGTGAAGAAGTAGACACCAGTCGAAATCAGAAGGGAGATAATGCCTACCACCCTCGTGACCAAAATAATGGTGAGAAAAGAGGGAGAGGAAGAGGAAGACCTAGGCAAGGACCTAGAAGGGGAGGTTTCAAAGGAACCTGTTTCTAGTGTGGTGAAGAAGGACATCGAGCATACGAGTGTTTGAAATAGATTCAAGGAAGGACAAATAGAATACTTGAAGGTAATGCATGAGTTGCACATGTAGATGAAGATGTGTAATCTAAACATTCTAATGATGTTAAAAGGGGAGAAACCCTAGTTTTTAGAAGAACCTTGTTAAATGAGGAGAAAGAACCAAATTAGAGGAAGAGTTTATTCCACACAAGGTGCAAGTGTGAAGGTAAGTGTTGTGATATTATTATTGATAGTTGAAGCATTAATAATCTTGTCTCAGAGGAGATGGTTAACAAGTTGAAGTTGACAAGGAGAAGGCATCCACATCCATATCTTATTACATGGTTGTAGAAGGACCATAGAGATTTGGTCAATGAGTAGTGTTTAGTCAAGTCCAAGATTGGAGACTATCATGATGAGGTGTTGTGTGACATCATACCAATGGATGAATGTTATATGCTATTGGGAAAGTCATGGCAATATGATAGGTGTGTTGTCCATTATGGCCATGCAAACACCTATTCCCTGACAAAGGATGGAGTTTGTCATAAGTTGAAACCCTTGAAGGAAGTGGAAGAAAAGGTATGTAGTGCTGCCAGAATTTTCTTGGTAGATGGTAGGAAATTTTTGGATGGTATGAAGCATGAGCATTATTGTTTTGTATTGATTCCTAAGATCAGCTAGGAGAAATGTGAAGATGTACTAGTAGAAGTCTCAGATCTATTGGAAGAATTTCAAGACATTGTCTCTGATAATGTACCAGAAGGTTTGGCACCAGTGAGAAAGATAAGTCACCAAATGGATTTGATACTAGGAGCTAGTTTGTTGAATAAGGCAACCCATAGAATTACTCCTTCAAAGAATGAAGAGCTGAATAGACAAGTTCATGAGTTGTTAAGGAAAGGACTGATAAGGGAGAGCCTAAGTCCATGTGTGATACCTGCAGTACTAGCACCAAAGAAAGATGGAGAGTGGAGAATGTGTACAAATTGCCCAGCCATCAACAAAATTACAATCAAGTATAGATTTCCATTGCCAAGGATGGATGATATTATGGATTACTTGAGTGGAGTGAAGTACTTTATGAAGATTGATCTGAAGAGTAGATATTACCAAATCTAAATCTGAGAAGGAGATGAATGGAAGACAGCCTTCAAGAGTAAGGAGGGTTTGGATGAATGGTTAGTCATGCTATTTGGACTAATTAATGCATTGAGCACATTTATGTGGCTCATCAATGAGGTACTAAAAGACTTTTTGGATAAATTTGTCCTTGTTTATTTAGATGATATTTTGATTTTTTAGTAAGACTTTGGAGGAGCACCTGATGCATTTTCGAAAGGTTTTTGAGAAGATGAGGGAAGAAAAGTTGATTAATATGAAGAAATGTAGTTTTGTGAAGGAGTTGGTGTACCTATGATTTGTTATCTTGGATGAGGGTCTTAAAATGGATCCAAAGAAGGTGAGGGCTATCATTGAATGGCCTACTCCAAGGAGTGCTATAGAGGTACAATATTTTCATGGTTTGGCAAGTTTCTATAGAGAATTTATCAAGCATTTTAGTAGCATTTGTGCACCCCTAATGGAGACAATGAGAGGGGATAGAAAAGAGTTTAAATGGACTATAGGAGCAGCCAAGAGTTTTTATACATTGAAGCAGAAAGTCACAGAGAGACCTATTTTGGCACTTCCAGATTTCAACAAGGTATTTTAAGTAGATTGTGATGCTAGTGGTAGTGCTATAGGAGCTGTTTTTAGTCAAGAAGGTAAGTCCATTGCCTATTTCAGTGAGAAGCTTAATGGTGCCAAGAAAAAGTATTCTATTTATGATCAGGAGTTTTATGCTATAGTTCAGGCTTTGACAAAATGGAGAAGTTATTTGTTGCTGAAAGAGTTTGTTTTATATATTGATCATCAAGCTTTGTAGTTTCTTAATAGTCAAGGAAAGTAATTAGAGGTACTTAAAATGGGTTGAGTTTTTGTAGAGTTATACTTTTGTTTTGAAACATGGGAGTGGGAAGTCCAACAGAGTTGTAGATGCCTTAAGTAGAAGGCAAATTTTGTTGACAGAGATGAAGATAGAGGTTGTTGGGTTCAATGAACTCAAGAATTTGTACCCTGAAGATCTAGAATTTGTAGAGGCTTGGAAGGGTTGTTTGGAGCCTGTTACCCTAGATGGGACAAGATGGTTGGATTATATAATCCAAGATGGTATGTTGTTCAGAGGAAGCTAGTTGTGCATTCTGAGGAGTTCCATGAGAGAGAACCTGATTAAGGAAAAGCATAGTGGAGGGTTGGTAGGACACTTTGGTCAAGATAAGACCATTGCTCTTGTTAGTGAGAATTATTATTGGCCACAATTGCATTAGGATGTGAAGAAATTTTAGTAAGGTCCTTTCCTTGAATTGTCTCACAACTTCCTTGGTAAGGCATAAATTCTCAACCAACTGCTCAACTTCTTTCCTCACAGTCCTTTTGATTTCAGGAGCCTTGAATTCAAGATGCAATTTGAGTGAAATCTCTTCATATGTTCTAAATCTCTCCTCAGCTGGATCCCTAGGCTGGCTCAACAAATGTTGTGCATACAACTCCAATACACGTCCATCCACTTCATAACCCATGGGCATGATACACACAACTCTAGGCTCCAATGCTTCCATTTTGTACTGATCAACAGTAACCATAAAACAAATAGTGTCTTTGTATTTTTCAACCACAACCCTAGGTATTCTATCCCTGGCCTGCATTATACTCTTGAAGTTTTTGAAGAATCCCCAAAGTGTAGTTTTTTGTGCATCATAATTACCCAAATAACTCAAATAATTTCTAATCTAAATTGCTACCGGTTTGTCATTAGACCAATATATATTCTTATTCCCAGGGAGCTCACTCAAGAAATAAAAGAAGAGACACATAATTAGCATACCAAATTTGAATGAGTACTTCTTGTCCTTCTTTATCTTGCTTAAATTCTCCATAAGCTGGTTCAGTAATAGTTCACAGAGATCATAGTCTATATCTTCTTTTACAATCTGATATGTAGTATAGATGCCTGTTCCAGACACTAAATTTTCTATGCTGGAGAAGTATATCTTGTATCCTATCACCATTAATGCGAATCTGACCCCATGATCCTCTATATCATTTATAGTCACATCTTTCTTGTCAAATTTTGATCTAGTTGCCTCTGTGACTTCCTGGTTCTACAGAGCCTTCAACTGAGGTAGAGTACCGGTTGAATTCAACCCTATAACTACCCTTATTACATCTTTTGTGATCTTAAATAGATGATTCAGCCATAAAAAATCATCATGGATATGGCTCAAGACATACCAAACCCACTCGTCCTATGCGAAACTCAGAATCTCAACAAATTATATGAACTTCTTGTCTTTTAGAGTTTGTACTTTGGTTTGAGCTCAAAATCTTCATCTTTTAAGCGATTCATGAATAGATTAGCAAACCTTGAGTCTCTATGCTCCTCCAGAGGTGCGTGAATGTAAGCCCTAATATCCTCTGTGTGAAGAACTCCATATGGAACACTAGAAAATGCTCCCATCAAATTGACTTTAGTGGACTTCAAAGGGTGCTTCTTAAACTTTGGCCTAGGTTACTCAGTGATATTCACAACCAAAGGTGTAACCATTTCAAAAAGATCACAGGTTCAAAACATTAAAGAAAAATACCTTTTTCTCCATGGGATTAGGGTTAGCTGACTAATTCACTTGTCGCACTTCAAATCTTTGAAATCTCAACTCAGGCACTCTTCTGCTTGCTCTCTTTGAATGCAAAGTGATTAAGATGTTGAGTAAATGACCTTTTATGCTCCACAAAGCCTAGTTTTCCATTGTAATAAATGGTTTGCCCTAATTCCTTCGGTTACACTATTTTTGAATATAGTCAATCTTCAATTGCTCTGTAATCCATTGCATTATCTACTTTTCTTCCAAAATTTTCTTCAACAAATCTACAATAGGCTTCTTTATCTTCATTCATTGTGCCAGATTCAAGCACCCACTTACTGGCAGGGGGAATTAGATTTTCAATGCAGCTCCCCCTGAGCCAAAGCTCCTGTTTCAATTCCCAGAGGAATTATCAGCACCAGATTCTGGTGCAGACCCATCACCATCATTCACTACACTTTTCTTCACCCATGTTTTGCTCATTTCATTCTGGATCTCATTCACATCTACTTTGCCCTTGCCTTTGTCCATCTTCTACTTTGTTCTTCCTTTACCTACTTGTGAGTTCTCCTTTTTGCTTTTGCAGAATTTAGCAATATGTCCAAATTTGTTGCAGTTGAAACACAATCTTATTTTTCTGACAGTTACATGTTGGAGCAGGTTTAGATCTACATTTCATTGCAATATGCCCAAACTTGTTGCAAGTAAAACATCTTCCATTGAAATCTTGTTTATCCTTAGGAGGATTCCTTGATCCACTTCTGCAATCCTCAGCCTTATGACCTATCTTTTTGCAATTAAAACATTGACTGGAGAAAGATAATGCATTTTAATTCACTTTACTTCTACATTGATTAGCTCTATGACCATACTTATTGCATTTGAAACAATTACCATTGAAAGATGGATACCTTTGTGCATTAGGTTGTCTTATTGGAGGCCTTCTAGGATTCATTCTTTCATTTCTTGCTTCAAGATTTCTTTAACCAGATCCAGAGCTTTCGCCTTTCTCAAATCCCAGACCATGCTTATCATCTACCTTCTTCTGGCTATCAAGCAACACCTCAAGTTTAGCTGAGTTATCTTGAACTTCTCTTTATATTCATTTGCAACTTCTAGGTCATGTTTGAGAATGACAATTTATTTTTCAAGTTGTTCCTCATTATCCCTGGTTTCTTGTAGATCAAACTCTAGATGGCCAATTATTATGTCCAATTTGTAGCACTCTTCTGTTCTTTCTTTCAAAGACTGACTTAGGTTTTCTTCAGTCTTCTTCCTTTTCTTCTATTTCCTTGGTTAGCCTCATCACTCCAGATTCCATCTCATGTTTTAATACAATGTTATGCCCTTAATATTAGTGTACATAGGGTTATGAATAGTCAGCTTGTGGCTATCTTAACTCCTAATTAAGTCATGTTATCATTATTATATTATTATTTAGTTAGATAGGTCAGACTAGGTGTTATATAGGGGTGTGTCTATTCATCCTAAGCATAATTAGGTATATATAGGAGGATATGAGTCTTATTTCATCATATTGTGAAGTGTGTTCTCATTGGAGATATCTGGAGGTTGCCCCCTTGAAGTGGCCTATTATTCTCAGTTATTATCAAGTATTTACAGAATATTTCATATTATCTTCTTCCATTGTGCAAGTTATTTCATTACAAGTGGTATTAGAGCATGATCTTGGCATTGTAGAGACAAGAATTTTTCTCAACATTGGAGGCAATTTTGGGAAGAACATAACTTTTAGATTTTAGCAAATTTTTTAAATATTTTTAAAGGATTTTTTAAGACCATATTAAAGAAGCTACAGTCCATATTTCAGAGGAATTGGAGCAGATTTGAGCGAATTATTACAGAACTACAATTTCTACACAATTTATTTGAGATCTACATATCTCTCACATCCTGCCAAATTGGAGTATAATTTGTATTGGGTTTTTGAATACATAATAGAGGAACCTAGAGTCAAAATGTTGGAGAAATTTAGGCAAAAATAAGTGAGTTATTGCAAAATTAGGGTTTCCAACAAATTCTCTCTCAAGGTAGTAAATTTGCTAATTTTTTGGAGTTTTTTTTTTTTGGTAAGTGGTATCTTGGCCCTAGTAAGTTACAGTAAAAATTTTAGAGAATTTACATTTCATTTGTGTGATTTATTTCAAAAATATTGGTTTCCATCATGACAGGGCCTACAACAAGAGGCAAAAAGAATGTTGCCACACCAGGGAAATCCTCTGATAAGGATGGGGAAACAATAGAGCATAGTAATCCCAATGAGGAAATAAGTAAGGTCAAGGAAGAGGTTTCCTCAATTAAGAGGGATATGTGTGACCTAAGAGGAGATATATCAAATATATGAAGCATGTTAAGCGCTTATATGAATGAACCAAGAAAGGAGTTCTCAAGAAACCAAGGTGAAACCTTCAAGTCAGCTAATAATGACACAAATTTTAATACTCCTATGGGATCTAGGAAATTTTTTCCAAAGGTGGATATGCGCAAGTTCGATGGTAAGGATCCTCTAACATGGATAAACCAAATGGAGAATTTTTTTTGAAGTACATCAAATCTCATATGGACAAAAGGTCATGATGGCTTCCCTATATCTAGAACTAGATCAATTCATTTGGTATCATTAGCTTTGTACTCATTGAAAGAAGAAGGGTCTCACTGTCTCATGGTCAGTTTTTATGGAGGAACTCCAAGCACAATATAGCAACAGTTTGATAGACAACTTCTTTAGCCAATTAGCTAAACTTCAACAAACATGATTAGTTAAGGATTATGTTCAGCAATTCCAAAATCTATCCTTAAGAGTGGATACAATTACAGAGGAGAAATCGAATGATTTTTTCTTGGGTGGTCTCAAGGATCACATTCAACATGAGGTACGCATGTTTTGTCCAAATTCTATCTCTGAAGCAATGATTATAGTGAGACAAGTGGAGGAAAAAATTTTGGCTAATAGAAGGGAGGAATTACCTAGTAACAAAGTTGACAAGGCTCTTGCATCATCATATACTCATCCTATTATGTTGACACCTCAACAATTGGAAGAGAAAAAGGCCAAAGGGTTATGTTTCAACTGTGATGGAAAATATCATAAAGGACATAAATGTGATGAGAAGAAGTTGTTCTATATTGAGGCTACCTATGATGAAGATAAGGATGAAGAAGATCCAGTGGTGGTGGTAGAGGACTCTAAAGATGTCCAACCAACTATCTCTTGTCATGCAATATCAGGTATTAATAACCCACAAACACTCAAGGTAAGGGGTTTCCTTAAAAAACAAATAGTCATAGTATTGATTGACTTGGGGAGTACACATAACTTCATCAACAAACAACTAGCAGCAAAGTTAAATTGTTTTGTCTACCCTACCCTCAAATTCTAGGTTATGATTGCAGATAGTGGTACAATCAATTGTTTAGGGAAATGCCATAGTATTAAACTCACTATGGGAGACTACATGATAGATAGCCCTATGTTTGCTATACCCATGGCTGGAGCATACATCATTTTAGGAGTTCAATGGATTACTACCTTGGGCACAATTGAGATGAATTTCCACGAACTATTCATGTGCTTCTACTCCAGGGATAAAAAATATGAGCTAAGGGGTTTACATGCAAAGAATCCACAATTGGTAAGTGCACACCAAATGTCACTAAAAAAAGATGTGGATAAATGTGTGGCTCAATTATTGTCAATGGAAGTGCAACAGCCAAAGATTCCTGCTTCACCTTTCAAAAAAGTAGTTATAGTTTTGGATCACAAGGGAGAACTTGATTTGTATGGGCCTCATAAGGTTCAACAAGGACTGACAGCATCGACTTCAAATTCAGGTTACCTAAATCAAACATCATACAACCTTTCTACAATATCTCTATCTTGGAAAATGCTAGTAGACTCAAAAATCCATCCACGACAATGTTATCGAAGCTTGATGAAGAAGGAAGAATCATATTGGAAACATAGTGCATTCTTCAAACACGCACGAAGAAGCTGAGGAATAGAACCCTCACTGAGTATCTCATCCAATGGAAGAATTTACCAATTGAAGAGGCCACATGGGAGGACAAGGAGTTCATTTAGAAGAATACACACTTGATTAGCATTCAGGACAATGCTTCTTTGAAGAGGGAGGGCATGCTACGCCCTTAATATTGGTGTACATAGGGTTATGAATAGTCAGCTTGTGGCTATCTTAACTCCTAATTAAGTCATGTTATCATTATTATATTATTATTTCGTTAGATAGGCCAGACTAGGTGCTATATAGGGGTGTGTCTATTCATCCTAAGCATAATTAGGTATATATAGGAGGATATGCGTCTTATTTCATCATATTGTGAAGTGTGTTCTCATTGGAGATATTTGGAGGTTGCCCCCTCGAAGTGGCTTGTTATTCTCAGTTATTATCAAGTATTTGCAAAATATTTCATATTATCTTCTTCCATTGTGCAAGTTATTTCATTACATACAACATCTTCTTTTGCTAGCTTCTCACATTCCTTTAATTTTTCCTTCAGAGCCTCATCCATGCCATTGTCTTCATTCTTATTTGCTAACTGCTGAAGTAGCTCCCTTCTCTTTTCCATGGATTTACTCAGTTACCCTTTTAAAGTCTAAGTGAAATCCTCAGCATCTTTAAGATTCTCTTTCAGTTCTTTGACTTCTGCTCTAGAATGATCAAGATCTTCTAAAGAAACTTGAAGTTGTTCATTGATGCCATCAGAATACTTGGATGAACCCATTGAAATACCTTCCTAGATCTTCTTCAAGCTGTTAAACTTCTTGCAAGGAACCAAGCTCTGATACCAATTGTTGAAATTAGGACAGACAACTGAGAGGGGGGTGAATCAGTTGTTTCAAAACTTTATCTTTTTCTGTATTTAATCTTCTTTACAACTTATTAGATTAATGATATAACCATGAAAGCATGAATAAACAACACATGAGCAGAAACATAATCAACACACATAACACCAGGATTTTTACGTGGAAACCCGGTTAAGGGAAAAACCATGGTGGGGTTCAACCCACAAGATTTTATACTGTGTTAAAAGTATTACAAAATGTGAAGGCACAGGCCTTTGGGTGTACTGCCTAGAGCTCATTGCTCAAAGGAGGCTAACTACCTACAAGATCAATTATAAGATTTCATTGAAATGTTTGAACTGATAAAAGCATCTAACTATGCAAAATTATAGTTCTGGTTAAGCTCAGTAAACTGACTTCACACACTTCATCTCTTTCTTCCCTGGTTTACTATTCTACCATGATATGGAGCTTAGATCTCCTTGCTTCGCAATTGATACTACTATACTTCACACCTATCCCTTCATATTTTCATACTCACTACTCAAAATGCTTGAATCCATGGATCATATATATACATTACATGAAATTACATCAACTGCAGTCGGCCTTAAGAAAACTTGAAGACTATTTCAAGAACACTGTTCTGTCAGCTGAATCCATGCACAAACATCAATGCAGACAAAAAATTATGTATCCAAGTCACCTCACATGTCATCCAATACCACTGCATCTCATAAATTACTCAACCAACCACTTCTCTTCATCTGCACAAGGATCAAACACCTAGTCGTCCTATTCTTCACCGGACTAAACTGTCTAACCAAAACCTGATACTCAGATGCTTGTAACTTACAACCCCTTCATCACCGTAGGCTAAAATATTAGATTTAGGTATCCCTGACATCTATTAACATTCCCTCATATCTGCAACACAATATGATTACCTATGGAGAAATGCAAACTAAGATGTTGAACCCTATCAAATGCTCTGTTCCTATCTATCTAGACTTAGATAAATCTGTACTCTGACTTCTGGTATGATCAAATGATGTAATGCAGATGTGTAAGATAGATTAAGTTACCATCAAAGACAACACCTAACATGCCTAGCAGTGTCTCTTGCCAACAATCTCCCCCTTTGGCATTGATGGCAACACTTAGTGAAAAATGACTAAGTGTTAGAACAGCTTCCCCTTACTATGTACACTTGTGATTTCTAATGCTCCCCCTTAGATGAATTCCTCATTTTTCACTGCTTTTTCTCTCCCCCTTTGACATCAATGGCAAAGGCTAGGATCCGCTTACCAAAAATCATGCAAAAACTTTATTTACATACTTCTACATATGAACACACAATCCTTAAGCCTTGTTCATCAGCAAAAAGATATCACCAAAAATGTTTTTCAACTATTTCAATTCAATGTCCTAGTTCTTCTTTATGCTGCCCAAAATTGATATAGGTCCACTAAACAAAAATGCCTATGATTCTGCCTTTTGAAGGTTAGTAGGATCACAAGTAGCAGCAACAGCTTGGGATTCTGCCAATAGGTCATACATAGTTTCTAACTTAGGGGAAATCAGTCCTTAGAGCTCATCCAATCTACCAAAAACTTTAACCTTTTCCTTCTCTAAATCACTCAATTCATTTCGCAAACCCACTACTTGACATTCTTTAGTAGTTACAGACTTAGTTAAAGGACTATAGGATTGAGAAATATTAGAAAATTTGAGCTCTAAGTCCTTAATCTTCTTCTCAATATCTTCAACAACTTTAGACTAAGGAAAAACTTATAAATCTCTGCACCTTCAGAGAGAGAATTTTGAATACTCTTACACTAGTGTCAAGCACCGATCTAGCATAACTAATTATTTTCCTTATTTCAGTAAATCTCTTCTCATTGTATTCATTTTTGACTTTAACTTTTGTTGACTTCTCAAAAGTTTCAAAATGAGTACTTATAGAGTTTATCAGACTCTTTAACTGACTGAAGGGGGATGCTGATGAGTCCTTCTGAAATGTAGGCATGATTTTTTCAAAAATCCCAGATGCAAGACGAAGCAATTCACTATCTTCTAAATGGGATTTCAAGATTTCCTCTGTGGCCTTAGGTTGTGCAATAGAGGCCAACTTCATCTTTTGTATCAATGACAGAGTATCAAAATTGATTGGTCCTTGTATTATATCCTGATCTTCTGCAACTTGTTTATCCCTCTCCAAAATTTCTTTCACTGCTTCTACAGTGTCTCTTGCCCAAAATGATGTTTCAGATTTATACTCTTCAAGGCCTCCATCTTCTCCATTTTCGGAGTCAACCACATTGTCTTGCTCATCATTTTCATTCTTTTTCTCTGTTCTGCCTTCTCTTCATCATCATTAGAGGCATCTTTGCTTTTATTGATCTTAGAAATGCCTTCTGCATTATTCTCTGGAGGATTTTGTGTATCCTCAGTAGCAGTATTATCAAATTCCTCAACATTCAAAATAGAAGAATCAATTCCATCATCAGTTTCCTTTTCTTGATCTTCCTTCATCATCTCTTCATCTTCTTTATTCAATATTTCTTCTTCCAGAGTGGAGACATCATCTACTTTAGTTTGTTGCTCATTTTTCTGCAACTCTTCATCATTCAAAATTGATGTGTCATCAGTATCAATAATTTCTTCTGTAACCACATAAAACTTGTTCTTGTCTAGTGCATTCTTTAGAATTTGTTTTGTTTCTTTAACAACTTCATCAATGTCTGCAATCATCATCTTATTCATCCTTTTCTTGCTTCTAAATTCATTCTTGACTTCTTTGAAAATTTTATCAGTTTCCTTTCTGGAGATTACTGGACACGGACTGGATAATACATGTTCCCTTAGCTCTAAATCTTTTTCTTTGGCAACTTCTTTTCTTATTTCTAGAATGTCTCTTAAACTCTTAGGAACTTCTGACAGAATTCCACTAGTGCTCTGTTGAACACATTCAAGTATTTTACAGTAGCATCCTCCAAAATTCTCTTGTTAGCATCACTGAAATGATCATAAAATTTAGTTATTGGCTTTAGGTTTCCATCTACAGTGATTGACTTAAGGATGTCTTCCACAAAGGGAGTAGGCTTCTCAACATTAGCCTCTATCTTTTGCCTTTTCCTAGACTTTTTGCTTTCGGAGGGCTTCTCCTTAGACACTTTAGCCATTTTAGTGCTTGAGGCCTTCAATTCTTTAACCTCATCATCTGAATCAGTTTCTTCTTCATCCTCTTTCTCCACATTGACATTAGTTCTTTTGCTCTTTACCTTTGTCCTTTTTCCTTTCTTATCGGTAGGTTTTTCTATAGCAGGAGAAGGTGATGCACCAGAGGTTGAACTAGAACTCCTAGTAGTCCTTGACTTTGAGGGGGATTTTTTTGGAACACTTCCCTGTTCCCTGTCCTACTTCTCCTTCTTAGCTTTCTCTGTCCTTTCCCTGAATTGTCTCACAGCTTCCTTGGTAAGGCATAAATTCTCAGCCAACTGCTCAACTTATTTCCTCACAGTCCTTTTGATTTTAGGAGCCTTGAATTCAAGATGTAATTTTAGTCAAATCTCTTCATATGTTCCAAATCTCTCCTCAGCTGGATCCCTAAGCTAGCTTAGCAGATGTTGTGCATACAGCTCTAATACACGTCCATCCACTTCATACCCCATGGGCATGATCCACACAACTCTAGGCTCCACTGCTTCCATTTTGCACTGATCAACAATAACCATAAAACAAATAGTGTCTTTGTATTTTTCAACCACAGCTCTAGGTTTTCTATCCCTAGACTGCATTATACTCTAGAAGTTTTTGAAGAATCCCCAAAGTGCAGTTTTTTGTGCATCATAATTACCCAAATAACTCAAATGATTTCTAATCTAAATTGCTACGAATTTGTCATTAGACCAATATATATTCTTATTCCCAGGGAGCTCACTCAAGAAATAAAAGAAGAGACACATAATTAGCGTACCAAATTTGAATGAGTACTTCTTGTCCTTCTTTATCTTGCTTAAATTCTCCATATGCTGGTTCAGTAACAGTTCATAGAGATCATAGTTTGTATCTTCTTTTACAATCTAATATGCAGTATAGATGGCTGTTCTAGACACTAAATTTTCTATGCTGGAGAAGTATATCTTGTATCCTATCACCATTAATGTGAATCTGGCCCCATGATCCTCTATATCATTTATAGTCACATCTTTCTTGTTAAATTTTGATCTAGTTGCCTCTATGACTTCCTGGTTCTTCAAAGCCTTCAACTAAGGTAGAGTACCAGTTGAATTCAGCCCTATAACTACCCTTATTACATCTTTTGTGATCTTAAATGGATGATTCAACCATAAAAAATCATCATGGATATGGCTCAAGACATACCAGACCCACTCGTCCTCTACAAAACTTGGAAACTCAACAAATTGTATGAACTTCTTGTATTTCAAGGCTTTGTACTCTGATTTGAACTCAAAATCTTCATCTTTTAATTGATTCATGAATAGATCAGTAAACCTTGAGTCGCTAAGCTCCTCCAGAGGTGCATGAATGTAAGCCCTAATATCCTCTGTGTGAAGAACTCCATATGGAACACCAGAAAATGCTCCCATCAGATTGACTTCAGTGGACTTGAAAGGGTGCTTCTTAAACTTTGGCCTAGGTCGCTTAGTGATATTCACAACTAGAGTTGTAGCCATTTCAAAAATATCACATGTTCAAAGCTTCGCAGAAAAATGCCTTTTTCTCCACGGGATTAAGGTTAGCCGACTAATTTGCTTGTCGCACTTCAAATCTTCAAAATCTCAACTCAGGCACTCTTCTGCTTGCTCTGTTCAAATGCAAAGTGATTCAGATGTTGAGTAAATGATCTTTTATGCTCCACAAAGCCTAGTTTTCCATTGTAATAAATGCTTTGCCCTAATTCCTCTGGTTACACAGTTTTTGAATACAGTCAATCTTCAATTGCTCTGTAATCCATCGCATTAGCTTCTTTCTTTCAGAATTTTCTTCAATAGATCTACAATAGGCTTCTTTATCTTCATTCATCATGCTAGATTTAGGCACCCACTTACTGGCAGAGGGAATTAGATTTTCAATGCAGCTCCCCCTAAGCTAGAGCTCATGTTTCAATTCCCAGAGGAATTATCAGCATTGGATCCCAGTGTGGACCCATCACCATCATTCACTACACTTTTCTTCACCCATGTTTTGTTCATTTCATTCTGGATCTCATTCACATCTACTTTTCCCTTACCTTTGTCCATCTGCTGCTCTATTCTTCCTTTAGCTGCTTGTGAGTTCTCCTTTTTGCTTCTAAAGAATTTAGCAATATGTCCAGATTTGTTGCAGTTGAAACACATAATCTTGTTTTTCTGACAATTACATGTTGGAGCAGGTTTAGATCTACATTGCATTGCAATATGCCCAAACTTGTTGCAAGTAAGACATCTTCCATTGGAAGCTTGTTTGTCCTTAGGAGGATTCCTTGATCCACTTCTGCAATCCTCAGCCTTATCACCTATCTTTTTGTAATTAAAGCATTGACCAGAGAAAGATAATACATTTTGATTCACTTTACTTCTACATTGATTAGCTTTATGACCATACTGATTGCATTTGAAACAACTACCATTGAAATATGTATACCTTTGAGCATTAGGCTATCTTACCAGAGGCCTTCTAGGATTCCTTCTTTTATTTCTTGCTTTAGGATTTCTTTGACTGGATCCAGAGCTTTCACCTTTCTCAAATCCCAGACCATGCTTATCATCTGCCTTCTTCTAGCTATCAAGTAGCACCTCAAGTTTAGCTGAGCTTATCTTGAACTTCTTTTTATATTGATTTACAACTTCTAGGTCATGTTTGAGAATGGCAATTTGTTTTTCAAGTTGCTCCTCATTATCCCTGGTTTCTTGTAGATCAGACTGTAATGCCCTACTAGGAAACCCCAGAGAACAGCTCAACTAAGCCATACAAAAAGGGAATTTTTTTTTTGAAGAAAAGAATAACAAAGAAAAGTAAATCATATTATTCATACATTAAGTTAAGCTTATCCTCTAGGGTTCCATGACTACATTACTTAACAAACTATTAACAAGATCTAAACAACAGTATGAGTTAACTTACAACCATGGTGCAATCTAAATCTAATTGCATCAAATAGCTGAACACATACATTTCCATATTATAATATCTGATAAGTGAACATCAAGATCCTATATAAGGGATTACAAGTACACAATTACATTGTTACAATATTGCTTTCCTGTTTACAATGGAGTACATACATCAAGATAAAAGTACATGATTCAACTGATATATAGAACTAGAATATGAACATAAGTATCTATCTCCTTAAGCTAGAACATGATTTGAAATCTGCTACATGCGATACGTCCTTCTTGCACACGAAAAACAACAAGGAAACCAATGGAGATAAAGCACAACCACCTGATCATGTGGAACCCTAAGGTCCACCCACTGTTCTAGGAGATAAAAATAAGGTCCCACTAAGAAAATAGTCAAGTAGACAATAGGCTTGTTGATGGTAGTTTTAGCACACAACAATACAGGTATGATTGCTGGTATCACAACTCTCTTGAAAAAGGTATCCTATCCAAGATAGGACTACCCCAAGGATAATACAGCTAGGTCTTAGCTTGCATGGAATAACTTTAGTGGAATGTCTAGTTGTGCCAACAAGGGGTCTTACACGAAATGCAGGGTTTATGGAAGATGGCAGCAATGTATATGCAGAAACCCTAGTGGTTCAGACTATAAAGTCTAAAATTTTCAAATGGATGGGCAATGAAATGCTGCTTATAACCTAACCTAACAAACTTGATATAAATAAAATGCAGAATGAAAAGGAGAGAGAGAAGGGTTAAGAGATCCTAAGTGAGAGTCACAACGGGGTAAAATGCTATAGATAGACAAATACTTTCAATAAACCATTCCCTATTTCACTAGGATGGAAAACCCACAATGTTGCAAGAAATGATGCAATCTTCAAAGGATCCTTATGATTTTCAAATTGCATTCACTCATTAAACACCTGGACAATGGTGCAGCTTAACTAGTGGAATGCAACTAAACTATATTCAATGACAGGGCCCAGGCTAACTATACACAACAACTTACCATCGACAAGCACTAATAGTATGGACCAAAGCATTTATCAGATATCTTAATATTTACCCATCATTTCAAAAGCACAACTAATTAAATTTAGATTGATATGAACCATGAAAATCGAAATGAGACAACACATAAACACAAATTCTTAGCAACCTACAAAACTTGCTTTGTATTGACTAAATTTTAGCAGTCTCAGCAATTCATTATCAAATCTTACTTGCAAATGAGAGAGAAGGATGGTCGTTTTATATGCAAGGCACCATACTGAGTTTTTCAATGGACGATCCAGATTACATGACATTTAATGAGATACATCAATTAGTTACATTTTTGGATTTGCATTTGTCCTCTAGGAAAAAGACAAAATACAGCTTGCAAATAAATTGAATCTAGACAAAATGGATACCCATTTGGTTATACATGATGAAATGTCAATTTTCAAGGCCTAATAAAGCCAAAATAGAGTCACATGACACTTGAAAACTTGAGCTGATGTGAATTAATAAGATTCCAAGTGCTGAGTGGACCAAGGGGAGTATGTGGCACATTCTTTGATGAAGACATATCTAATTAGATGCTTGTTGGATCATCATTGCATGACTGGATTGTTGGGACAACTATGAACAAGTATGAACATGTCTTGGACATTGGATTGTATCTGTAGGAACAACAATGAAAGGAGCATGATATTTAATGTCTTCTAGCTCCTAAGGCCTATCTCCATCATCTTGGACATCATATTGACTTCCTTTTGCAGGTGCAACAGCAATTTGGTTGATAAAATGAAGTCTCTGCATTTCTAGGTCAACACTGCATATCTGTGTGTGCATTCTTCCAAAACAGCTCCAACAAGCTCCTATGCTCTCCAAGACCTACAATTCATAATGCAAAGTATCAATTTCATCTTAACAAGTTATTTTCTATCATTTTGAATCAAAATATACCCATTTGCAATCATGGATTAGTAAAAAATAGCTCATTGTCAATGCCACCTTCTTATAAACAACCTCTTAAATCTAGTGATTTTCACATGATTTTCTACATTTTTCATCATTTTTGAGTACCCATTTGGCTAATATATTGATTTGGGAAGTTTTTGTAGTCATTAGGATCCATTTGGGAACTTTTATTTCATGTTTTTCTAGCCTTTTCTATAAAAAGCAAGATTTTTGGGGGTCACCAACCTTTCATGTGCAGTGGCATTAACTATCATAAAACATGTCAAAAATCCACACAAACTTGGTAAAATGTTCATCATGATATGACAAATAGATATGCAATTCAAATCCATCAAAAAAATCCAATTTGTCCCTTGAAAAACGCAAAATTTTGGCTCAAAATACCAAAAGCGTTGATTTTGGGTGTCACTGACTTAGCACTGATTTTGTTTCCAACTGACCTAGTAGGGATTTTGACTTCATCCAACCTTAGTGTGGATTTTGGGTTCATCTAACCTTAGCGCAGATTTTGGGTTCATCTCACCTTAGCGCGGATTTTGGGTTCATTCGACTAAAATGATGCTTCATGAGGTCAGTTGGTTCCATTTTTAGCGCAGGTCCATTGGGTTTGTTTTTAGCACAAAGTTTGTTGGTGGGGTTTTTCAAAGTGACTGACCTGCATGAGTTTTAGCACCCACCGACCTATGCAACTTAAGTCGGTGGAAGGCCATTTCAGTGCAAGTTTGTAGAAGGCAATTTTAGCGCAGAGGTTGGTAGGAGACAGTTTTAGTGCTTCTCTTCGAGACTATCTTGGCAGGATTTTTTGGTCTGACTAAATTAGTGATAGCTTGGAGAGAGGTTGGTCAGAGGTGAATTTAGTGCAAAGGTCGGTAAGGGGTGTTTTTAACACTTTTTACAATTGGGGTCATTTTTGGTACCAGATTTGGAAATGTCCAGGGTGAAAGTATATTTCATACTTTAAATATTTTTAAATTTACTTTCAGGATGTTTGAGATGGGTTCCAAATTCATAGGATTTCATACGCAGATTCTAGAATTTTGTGGTTCCACCAGATTTCAGACTTAGCCATTTTTTAGGATTTTCAGGGTTTCAAACTTAGCCCAATCAGGGTTTCAAGAACATGAATCAGGGCGAAAGCTTATGGACCCCTTAGTGAAATCTAATGGAATTTGACATGATTTTACAACTCTGAGACCTAGAAACTAGGAATTTCAACATGACACATCCTGCAAAAGCAATCTCAAGGGCAATATCCAGTGACATGGGATTCTGGAGCAAAATGTCGTAGCACCCAATTTTAGTGCAAAAGGAAACAAATGGCTATCTTTCAAGCACTATACCACTCAAGACACTTCCAAATCAATCATGCATGACATCAAATCACTGCAATCATGCCAAAAACTCAAATTTGAAGCAAATCCTACATTCTAAGCACAATTTCACCTTCTCATCATTATAAGGTAGAAAGGTTGAGACTTCAAGCCAAAGTAAAAGAGGGGGTCTCCATTTGGCAAAATGGGGCATGTGTGCAAGGCACAACAAGGCTAACAAGTGCAAGGACTACACATGACTCCAATACAACATTGGTTAGCATGAACATCACAAGCAACTCAAACAACACTTCTAGAGGCAATCACACAATAAAAGGGGAAATCACAATAAGGGAATGCTAGGCTGTAGTAGGGAAGAGTGTCATCACATGGTCCTAACATGGGTTATCCTGACAGTCTCTCTAGACATCGGCCCCCATCTATGGTTATCCTGGCAGTCTCTCACTAGACGCTGGCCCCATAGGGTGACACATGCAGAACCAATATTCCTTTTGTGAGGACAAGGAAGTTGATTTTCCAACCACGGCCTTCTCATCCCATCCTTAGCCTAAATGAGCACTATAGGCATGGGTGAGGCATCCAATTATCTTATTTAGTGTGGAAACTACCCAAGCCTCTAATTTTTATTATTAAGTTATCAATTGATTAACAACTTCCAATGGGTTATCCTGACAAGCCACTTTGGGTGCCAGCCCCACATTGAAAGCCACTCCCCCTTCACTGCATCTAGATTCACAAAGCCCAAAACATAAACCAAGCATGAACCATCACATTTCTCAAAATATACATCATTTCACATTACACAGAGCAAGGCATTCCCATCTTGCATAATCATCATAATCACATGAATAAGTACACTGAGCAAGGCACAAACCATCTTGCACATGTATCATACCAACAAGAAAAGGAGACAATATTTCAAGAATGCATTTCATTCAACTCACATGATGCACACATAGTCAACCCCCACACATTCACACCCTTCTAGACCTCTGGAAACCACTTCCCCAAATGACACAAACACTTGGCACAATTAAAACACAATGGTCTCACATATATGTATATATATATAGAGAGAGAGAGAGCTGTTAACCCCAAACAATCATCAAATACAAACAAAAATCAAAGTATTAAAAAGGATCAAAGTATAATTATACATTAAACAAATTATCATTTAACACGGTCAAATGTCAAAATCTCTTAAACATATAATTCAAATCAATTAATTAATATGAGCTTCAATTTTAAGATTTCAAAACATATTCAAATTTGGCACTATTTCAAACTATGGATTTACAACACTATAAGTC
The DNA here is from genome assembly GCA_027924645.1 of Cunninghamia lanceolata. Lineage (NCBI taxonomy): Eukaryota > Viridiplantae > Streptophyta > Pinopsida > Cupressales > Cupressaceae > Cunninghamia > Cunninghamia lanceolata. The sequence continues at coordinate 3,840,881 of BSBN01001019.1, forward strand.
CTTAAAATAGATAAAACTACTAGTGATAGTTGTTGGGTATAAGGATAACTACTAACTTAAGATTAGAAACTTGGTTGATCAAAATATTTACTCTGACTATCCATCACTAATTAAAAAGAAGAAGAATTAAGGACAAAACATGAATGATCTCAAATCTAAACACTAATCTATACACAGATAAGTTTAGCTTTAAGGTGTTAGTTTAACCAAAATCCAAGTAAAAGCTAGTTATAAGAATTCTATTTTTCAATCAAGACAAACATTAAATCCTTTCTTGGGAAATAATAATATAATCTCCAAAACAATATAAATTCTATATATCTTATTTAGAAGAGAAAATATTCTATAAAGGCTCTATTTCTTTCTAATTATTCATTCAATTCTTAATAGAATGAGATATAACAACATTACCTTCATCATGACATCATACATGACATGCAAAAAGGAACCACTAGGTGATAATAGTATGACAAGCCATGCTTCTAAATATATCTAATTTCTTTAAGAAGAGGTGATGAAATTAACCTTTTAAAAGAAAAATAAGAAAGATTACTACAAAGAAAGATTATAATTAAAGACCGACTTAATCTTTATAACACATATGATTCTAGGCTCAAGATAAGGTGAATATGTTTTGTATTAAAGCAAAGATCATGGGTCACGCCCATCATGAAGATACACACACCAAGCATGTCGAAAGGCAGATTATTTTTAGATGCCGAAGTTGCAGATCTTTGGTAGTCACATATGCACTCAACTATTTCATTAAAGATCTTAGGAATGCCACAAAAATGAATTAATTAAAAGTCTTTAGAAATTTAAATAAAATAAAATAAATGTGAAGACTCAGACAAGGCACATAATCCTCTTATCAAATGCCTCTAACTATGGTCTTTAAATGAAATACACTCATAGCAAAAAGAGGACAAATTATTATTTTTTTATAACAAGAAACTTTAAAATCTCTGAGCAAATGAGGAAGCGCAAAGTGCTTGATAGAATGCCTCAAACAAATGTCATCTCATGGAATGCAATGATTGCAGGATTGCACAAATAAGGTTTGTTGAACGTGCTCTAAAAATTTCAAGCAAATGTGATTGCCAGGTACAAAGTGTATAGAAGAGAAAAAGCATTCAAGGTTGGAAATGTTGTGGTAGACAACAAAGTGAATGTATGGGCACAAACAAGGCATGTGAACTGCTTGACAACACCCCTGTATAAATTGTCTTCTTGAAGGCTGTAATGATTGTTGAATATGAGTTGGTTGAGGCATAGAAAAGATGCATGAACTAAGGGGTATTATGCCACAAGAAAAGTTATTTCAATTAGTGTAACCTTCGCAGGATTGGTGCCTACAAGATCATTGAAAAGCATAAGAACATTTCAAGAAAGTGCAATGACTATGGATCAAATTGAAATATGGTTCAATGCAAAAGAAGGTGGCTTTAGAAACTTTCATGCAATGCAATTGGTAGGTGTAAAGAAAGAGATTCTACATCACATCTTATATGTAAAATGGGGCAACATAGGCAGGCCGTGCGAACTATTCGACAAACTACCTCAAAAAGATGTCATTATCTGACTAGAGCACGTCTATTAGCCGAGCCATGTGACTATCCATGGCTGTTTAGATCCATGAGATTTCAATGATCACTGACAACTGTGAGTTTGTCCCTTCAATATTGTTTCTTTAATAAAGGGTTTCAAGATTTAATGAATCGATGATGGGGTGATCACAAGACAGCACAAACGGGTATACAATGGGTAGAGTATCTATATCAGCATACCAATAGCTTTTGTTCAATATAGATTAGAGATGGAATGGTTCTCAGCCAGAAGGAGACTAGTGACTTCTCAAACTTGGGATAAGATTACAGTGGAAATAATATCAGCAATATCAATTGAGATTTGGAAGAGAATTAATGATGGAACAATAAATGTAAAGCTAGTTTACCTTCTCAGTTTCCATAGAGTGGATTATAATGACAACTATCACTAGGAACATTAACTATTTTGACAAAAGAGCAACTGCAGTCCCGGGACAAGCACATAATGGAAATGCATATTATACTTAGAAACTTGCTAAAACAATAAGAGTTTAAATATGATCCTTAATTTTTGCCAATGTATGAGCTCGACTAAAGGCATAACAAAGGATTGAATTTTTCAGGAGTATAAAAAGAAATAAATAGAAAAAAACTTTGGTTGACATGCATGAAAAGATTTGGTTTAGTTATAATCATAAAGATAGGATGCTATAGTTAAAACTAGAATTCACATCCTCCAGTAACAAAAGAAAAACAATATTTATAAGCCTTTATAGAAGACATGCAGAGACGTCTAAGATTAATAGTCTAAAGTTAGGAAATCTTTGCTTTCATGAGCTTAGACACCTTGGAAGGATATCAATTTAGAATAGGTCTGGTGATGGGGTATCAACATGCTTATATGTCGATGAATAAGTCATTTAAAGTATGATAAAAGGAGAAGCAACACCATAATTTTAGTTTTCAAGAAGGATTCAATTAACAGATTCTAACATCTTTTAAAAGGGAGAGAATGAGTAATGGATTGTGATCATACATGTGAAAAGGATCAGAGCATTATTATAATCAGAATGCTTCATTCCCAGATTCCATTCATGGTAAATCAAATGATCCCATATAGATATTGTATACACAGATATAAGTGAAGATGGTATGCAGGCTGAATTGATTACAGAGTGGTTTGAATTCCATGGACAAAGAATCAAAGATAAGGCTAACAAAAGATTTCTTGTCAGTCGAAAGGAGGTATATCTCAATAATACAGGCAGATTGAAACAGGATTAACACAAGGCAAATATGTCCAGAAGAGAACTCAAGAATGAATGAAAGCATACAGGTTTGACAAATTTTGACAGAAGAAAAATAAAACATTTTCACTGTGTGCATATTGAGAGAAAGGATTAATACTAGATTCAAGATAAATGATCTACATGAATGGGATCTCAACACAATCCCTTTGCAAATATTCATGCATATTCAACACAGAAATAAAATATGCTTCCAAAGAATGTTTAAGAGCCAGAGTATGGACATGAATTATTGACAAAATGCACAAGCCAAGCATACATACCTTGATTTATGAACCAAATATGATAATCATTTTGCCATTAGATAACAATCACTTCTATAAGAACTATTGCGATCCTCCTCAGGTGGAATCAAATCCTTATAAACCCCCCCAGAATCTTCTTCTCTCCCCCTCCTCTTGGAGAGAGAGATCCCCCAAAACCTATATCCTATTCTACTATTTGAATTGCATGTAACCATCCCCATGATTGCTTCTAGAAGATTCTCCTTATTAAAGGCAATAAATTGATTTTTCCCGTTACTACCCCCAACTCACTTCCCTTCAATAATTTCTCACAACATGCCATTTATTTCATTTACAACAAGGCAAGATAATTTTAATTTTTATTCTTATTTATTTAGTATTTACTATATATGAGTTTTATGACAACTCATAAATGTTACCTATTTTTATTGCCACTCAACACAACATTTAAATACAATAATATATTTATTTATCCCTAGTTTGTAGTTAACATTAAGGCATTTATATTTATTTAATTATCGCAAATGCCTTCATAACTAATAACATTATTTCAATGCAACGATTAACCAAAGCATCAATCAAACAATGCCAAACTAAATAACCCAAATGCCAAACAATATCTGACCACTAAGCATGATTGGAAAGCAAGACCACCACAACAATGACTGACTATCATGCCCATACCAACAACATTGACTGGGTACAAAACTGGATACTCATCCTTTTTAAGGATGATGGCTAACTAGGGAACCACATGTTATCTCCATTCAATAGTTTCCATTGGGTTTAAGGCACGCTCAGACCTGTCAATCCAAGTGGAGTCAATGCCTAGTACTTGCAACCTGCAGCACACAACACGGTCTATGCATGAGTATCATAAACATAAAATAGTCACAGAGTGAAATAGAATCGCAATGTCACTGAATGCTCATGAATGAGTGGTACGACATTGTCTCTTTGCACCCCACGCCATAATCAGATCATCCTATAATATAGAATTAGTCACATAAAAATCAATTTTAATATATGACAATCATAGTAAGATCAACATCATAATCACCTAAATGTAACGTAATGTCAGAGCATGTGAATTATCAGTGTCGCAACAAAGATTATCAATAAAACATACTAACTGTTATATGAAACCACACATGGAGATAATTAGAAATGTCATCAACATAAATGTAGCATCTACCAACATCATATAATGTACCACATCAACTGTCAAACAAACCCTAATTAATTCTATTATTTTACCTTTATTTTCATGCTCCTTCACCTATCCACCTACACATTCCCAGTCATAATGGAGGGGCACTACACAGACTCTAGATGGCCAATTATTCTATCCAATCTACAGCACTCTTCTATTCTTTCTTTCAGAGACTAACTTAGGTTTTCTTCAGTCTTCTTCCTTTCTTTTATTTCCTTGGTGAGCCTCATCACTCCAGATTCCATCTCATGTTTTAATACAATAGCTTCTTTTGCCAGCTTCTCACATTCCTTTGATTTTTCCTTCAGAGCCTCATCCATGCCATTGTCTTCATTTTGATTTGCTAACTGTTGAAGTAGCTCCCTTCTCTTTTCCATGGATTTACTCAGTTGCCCTTTAAAAGTCTAAATGAAATCCTCAACATCTTTAAGATTCTCTTTCAGTTCTTTGACTTCTGCTCTGGAATGATCAAGATCTTCTAAAGCAACTTGAAGTTGTTCATTGATGCCATCAGAATACCTAGATGAACCCATTGAAATACCTTCCCAGATCTTCCTCAAGCTATTAAACTTCTTCCAAGGAACCAAGATCTGATACCAATTGTTGAAATTACGACAGACAACTGAGAGGGGGGGTGAATCAGTTGTCTCAAAACTTTATCTTTTTTTGTATTTAATCTTCTTTACAACTTATTAACAGATTAATGATATAACTATGAAAGTATGAATCAACAACACATGAGTAGAAACATAATCAACACACATAACACCAAGATTTTTACATGGAAACCCAGTTAAGGGAAAAACCATGGTGGGGGTTAACCCACAAGATTTTATACTCTGTTAAAAGTATTACAAAATGGGAAGGCCCATGTCTTTGGGCACACTACCCAGAGCTCACTGCCTACAAGATTAGTTATAAGAGTTCACTAAAATGTTTGAACTGAAGAAAAGCATCTAACTATGCAAAATTACAGTTCTAGTTAAGCTCAATAAACTGACTTCACACACTTCATCTCTTTCTGCCCTGCTTTACTGTTTTGCCATGATCTGGAGCTTAGAACTCCTTTCTTTACACTTGATACTGCTATACTTCGCACCTATCCCTTCATATTCACATACTCACTACTCAAAATGCTTGAATCCATCGATCATATATATACATTACATGAAATTACATCAACTGCAGTCAACCTTAAGAAAATGTGAAGACTATTTCAAAAACACTATTCTATTGGCTAAATCCATGCACAAACATCAATGTGAACCAAAACTTATGTATCCAAGTCACCTCACATGTCGGCCAATACCACTGGATCTCATAAATTAATTGACCAACCAATTCTCTTCATCTGCACAAGGATCAAACACCTAGTCATCCTGTTCTTCACCAAACTGAACTATCTAACCAAAACCCGATACTCAGATGCTTGTAACTTACAATCCCTTCATCACCGAAGGCTAAAATCTTAGATTTAGGTAGCCCTGGCATCTTTTAACATTCCCTCAGATCCGCAACACAATATGATTACCTATGGAGAAATACAAACTAAGATGTTGAACCCTATCAAATGCTCTGTTTGTGTCTATCTGGACTTAGATAAATATGCACTCTGACTTCTGGTATGATCAAATGATGTAATACGGATATGTAAGATAGATTCAATTGCCATCAATGACAACACCTGGCATGCCTAGTAGTGTCTCTTGCCAACAATTATACTACATGGTCTACCAAGGAGTATAGTTTCAGACAAAGATACCAAGTTTGTTGGGTATTTCTGGAGAACCTTATGGAAGAAGTTGAAGACCGAGTTGAAGTTCATTTATGCACATCATCCACAAATTAATGGATAGACAGAGGTAGTGAATTGAAGTTTGGGCAACTTGCTGAGATTCTTAGTAGGAGATAAGACCAAGGGATCATATTTGATATTACCATAGGCAGACTTTGCTTATAACAATGTAACATCACATTCCATAATGCTCATAATTTAACATAAGTATTCATCTTAATTTAGAATTAGAATACATCATGATTATCCAAATCATAGTTAAACAAGAATGAATAATTATCGTTACAGTAATTAAGCATGTTATTCTTTACAAGAATATAACAAAACTTAGAATTACAATATCTAATTACATCTCATTAGTGAATAACCTTCACTATACATGTACAAAGCTATGCTCAAGGCATCAAATATCAAATTATACATAATAACTTACTATCAAGTCATATAATGAAAAAGCATTGCATCTGGAACTTTTGACATCTGTCTTCATAAGCCTCAACTTGTCTCATGCTTGGAAAGCAGAGCATCATCTGAGTGCTTTTCCTCCAACCATAGACCGGTGGTCCCCCACACAACTTCCTACCTAGAAGTGGCCCTACCCTTCATAGAAGGTATAGATATAAGGAACCATTAGGTTTTCCATCTGAGTATCTAGTGTTGTGTCCTTCATAATGTTTCACGGTCACACAACTATAGATCCACTTTAAATATGTATGACACTAATGGAAATATTATTCTATTTGGATCACTGTGGACTGATAATGCATGCAGAGATGGATGCATAAATTTGGCCAAAGATTTATATACATAAATGTTTTGCAATGAACATTGTCGTATGTCTACCACCTCGACCTCTTTAGGTCTACAAAAGGTAGGTTCAATTCATTCTTAGTCCAATTCTAGGACAATCAACTCCTATCTTAAGAGTACATTCAATTATGTTACGATACTTTCGCAACAAGGAACCTATGACTCCATGTCACCCTATTCCCATCTTTTCAAAATGACAACCAAATCAAGTGTTCCCAACAAATGACTCCTATCTTGGGAGTAAATTCAATTATGTTACGTTACTTTTGCAATAGGGAACCTGTGACTCCATATCACCCTATTCCCATCCTTTCAAAATAAAAATAGCCAAAACAAGTTTTCCAACTTATGACCTTCCTAGGTTCATAGTTTCATGTTGACATATCACAAGTTTTACATTCAAATTCATGACATTTAAGACTTATATCATAATAGTCTAATAACATGGTCTTACTAAAAAGACTCTATCTCAAGTATTCTCATGGGTTTTAATATCTTATACCTCATTCATGAAGTATGGCCATTCGAAAAGAGATGGCTTTTAGCTACGTTGCAATACAAGAGTTTCATACTAACCATAGTATTCATTCTCATACATATATAATTATCTAGGAGAAGTAGTTCCTCCAATAAACCCAGCATGCACTTAATGCCGCCTACAAGGCAATACAACTTACCTCTTATCCAGTTTCTCCTTCTTCAACAAGGAGTCAACATATATTTTAAATATATAAGATGCATCATAGTTATCATAATAACTATCATTAATAGTCAAGCACTTTTATAGGGAATCTGTGACTCCACGTCACCCTATTCCCATACTTTCATAATGACAAAAGTTTAATCATGTTTTCAACTCGTGACCTTAGCCAATTGATGAACACATTGTATCCTTATCCCAAGGTTTTCTTTTAGTTCAAGTCATCTAGAAGGGTATCAGAGGTCCAAAAGGTTGATTCTATTAAAAAGATTCTATCTCAAGGACTCTATGTGAGTTCATAGCATTATAGACTCCCTTCATGGAGTTTGGCTACTGGAAAGAAAATAACTTTTGTTTACAATACAATAAAAGAGATTTAGACTAAACTTAGTTCTCAATCTCGTAATGTTATAAGAATCAATAGGAGAATCCTCACTATTAATCTGGCATGCATGCAAACCTACCTTTGAGTAATACTACTAACTTTCATATTTCTAACCTCCTTTATCGAGAGGTCGATATATACTGCATTATGGTTATCCTAATAACCCTTCAATAGCAGTCAAGTTCTATGCATGAAGTTCTCATGAATGTATTCAAGTGCTCTTAGCATGTTCAAAGGTTAAAGTTGTCAAATAGATTATCATTATAGTTCAAGGATGGCATAACGACCACATGCAGGCTGAATCCTCCAAACATATATCTAAACAAAACAATTTTAAACACTATATTTCATGAGCACAATCGACTCAAATACATCATGGAAGTTTTTGTGTTGTCATTAACTATTTCTTCGACACTCAAACATGGTGATAGCTACAGTGAGTATTGGGTCAGCCTCGAAGGCCTCGAGAGATAGTTAAACTACAATCAAAACAAATTTGAAATATATTTTATTGACGACCTCAAGGGCCTGGATCTTATCTTCAAGAATATGCATTATCAGAATTAAACAACCAAAGCATCAACCTCAAGTATCTATTAATAAGATTATCATATCAATTGCTACGGGCCGAGGGCCTAAAAAATGATAACCACAGAAAAAAATACACTTGAATGTCGACACAGTCGAGCCTATTCAACAGATATTATTATTGTTTAACATTCAAAGCAATGTGAGTCTTTACAGACTTCAAATCTTACCTGAGAAAGTTTGTTTTAGTGTTTATAATGCAGCCTATCATTGGCTCTTAGCTGAGCACTCGTCGTGCCAACTTCCTATGGCCTTCCACAAAGACTTCTAGCTATCAGAAAATTATCCTATTCTTGCTCTTACTCTCGAGTGTCGAGAACAACAATGAATGAATGCAAAAAACTTACAAACTATGTTTTTGATCTTCTTTGCATGCCAAGCATACGGTGAAACCGCCACACGAGCCCACAAGGTGGAGGGTGGTTACTCTACTTTGCCATCACATGGCTTCCTTGGATTCACTCTTTCCATTACTTGCTATATGCAAATGGACAACAAGGATAAAGCTCCTAGTGGTTTGATAAGGTATCACATGACTCCACTAACTATGGATGATGTCAGCAAACACACAAAACACATATACGTATTAATAATAACATGGGGCTTGATACAAATTTTTAAATAGTTATATCTTAATAAACTTTCCATACATCTTCATGATGTATGAAGGTACTCATAACAACCAAGATGTCATCATACGACATCATCACAAACATGGTGGCATAATCAAAATGTGATTTAGTGGTCGAGCACTGCTCCTTCTTTGCTATAAACCCAAAGCATAGTATACAAAGAATAATATATTCAAAATCCCAGTTTGGGAATAAATAGAGAAACAAGAAAATACTCTGCCACTTGGCGAGACTATCTCTCAACTTACTTTGACATGCTAAGAACGTCGTTTGGTCGAGTCGACGCAAACATTGTCAACATAACTCAATCGACATGATGACACATAAAGGAAATCGACTAGCAAAGAAAAGATGTGACTCACACTAACTTACAAGGGTTCATAAGGATGTAAAATCTGATACTCAGATGGTAATTGGACCCATTTCTTGACATTTATCTCTTCCTCCCAGATGATACTCTCCTTCCGCTTCAAAAGAAGATTCATTTCCTGTTCACACTCATCATCACAAAACCATAATCAGTGCATCATCATTTGATTCTCAATTCATAATAATTAAATATTTATATGAATATGTAATTTCATATCTAACTATCATTAGTCAGTATTCTCATAATCAATGATTAAATCAGGTATTTCCACAAAATCTAATCATTAAACTATGGTTAATCATCCAGATTACCACAAAAAAAATAGAATTAAGCTAATTCATAAGTTGGGGATGTAACATATCTCCCCCTATAAGAATCATCGTCTTCGATCATTAAATGTCTTTAGAGTCTAGTTTGGATGTCTTCCAAAATTTAATGGAACTCTTCTGAGGTTTTACCCTTAAAAGGACTTTATCTCCCACTAAGAAATGTCTTTCGATGCATTTAGCATCTGCATAACTCTTTTTCCTATCATTGGCCTCTGCTAGCCTTTTCTTAATCAGATGGACTTGCTCTTCCATTTTTGACAGCATTTATGGACCAAGGCTAACCTATCTTCTAGCTTGTCCCAGCTTATAGGGGTTTGGCTCTTCCTTCCATATAATGCTTCAAATGGAGCCATCTTAATAGCAGAATGATATGATTATTATAGGAAAATCCCACCAGAGGGAGATAATCTTCCCATTTATATTACTAATCCATGCACTACATTCTCAATAAATCCTCCAACCCTTGGTTTACCCTCTTAGTTTGGCCATCCATTTCATAATGATAAGCAGATCTTATATTCAACTAGATTCCAAGTGAAGAGAACAAGGTTTGCCAAAACCTCAATGTCATTCGTGCATCCCTATCTGAGATAATCATGTCAGGAATGCCATGCAATTTGAAAATCTCTTGAACAAATTTTTAGGTTATGATGGGTGCCCCATCCATCAAGTTCCTAGGTATAAAATGAGCATTTTTGGTGAGTCTATCCACCACAACCAAAATAGCATTGTGCCTATTCCTTGACATAAGAATCCCTTGCACAAAGTCTATGCTTATAATTTGCCATTTCCACTCAGGAATTTCATGAAGGTTTAAGAGTCTTGTCGGGTGATGGTGTTCTCCCTTCACCCTCTGGTATTCTATACATGTAGCTACAAAATTTACAGCATCCCTCTTCATTTGTTTCCAGAAATATAGGGATTTTACATCGGCAAGTAACTTTGTTACTCCAGGATGTCCAAAATATGGTGCAGAATGAACCTCCTTCCACACCATATTCCTTAATCTACAGAGTTAGGTACATACATCCTTCCTTTAAACCTTAGTAACCCATCTAGTTCAAGGTTAAATCTTTCATATCTTGAATTCTGGAGATTTTCCACAAGGGCCTATTTTACCTGCTTGTAAAACTCATCTCCCTTAGTTTTCTATAGTACCTAATTCCTAAAATTAGAATGTATGGAGATCATTGAGGAGATGTGTCTTCTCCTACTCAAGGCATCTACCACCCAATTTTCTTTTCCTTAGATATATTTAATCTCAAAATCATAATCTGAGATGAATCCCAACCATCTTCTTTGACGAGCATTTAGATATGGTTGAGTGAACAGATATTTGATCCCTTGATGATTTGTTTTCAGCTCAAAAGGTTTTCCAAGCAAGTAGTGTCTCCACATTTGTAGTGCATGAATAACTGTTGCTAGTTCCAAATCATGTGGGGCATAGTTTTGTTCATAAGTTTTCAGTTTTAGGATTCATACGCAATGACTTGTCCATACTAGACTAGTACACCACCTAAGCCTTCCCCTGAGGCATCAGTAATGACTACAATTTGACCTTTTGGGTCAAGTATTTTCAAAATTGGTGCTGAAGTCAATTTTTTTCTTTAGTAGGTCAAAGGCCTGGCACTTTTTTGACCACTCAAATCTATTGCCTTTTCTCTACAAGGAAGTTATATGGTATGCAATTTTTGAAAAGTTTTTCACAAAAAAGGACTGATGCTCCCCAGGGTGACACACTAGGTCTAATTAGCCCTTTATCCAATAATTCCTATAATTGAGCCTTTAGCTCCATTAACTCTGTAGTGGTCATTCTATAGGAAGCTTTAGATATAGGTTCCAACCCTGAAAATATATTGATTGAGAAGTCAAAGGCTCTTTTAGGAGGTAGTCCTGGTAGCTCATTCGGAAATACGTCCTCAAAATCTCTAAGAAAAGGATACCTGTCCATATCTGATCTCTTATGATCTATGGACTCCCTCTTCCCAACTCAAAAAAATGTTGGTATACCTAACAGTACACCATGGGTTCTATCATTTTTCCTGATTTGCAGCCAACTATGATGACAAATAAGCATCCCATACTACTTGTTGTCAACACTGGCTAAGGACTAGGATAACAATGTACACTTTCACAACCAACTATGATGACAAGAAAGCATCCCATACTACTTCTTGTCATCATAGTTGGTTGTGAAAGTGTACATTGTTATCCTAGTCCTTAGCCAGTGTTGACAACAAGTAGTATGGGATGCTTATTTGTCATCATAGTTGGCTGCAAATCAGGAAAAATGATAGAACCCATGGTGTACTGTTAGGTATACCAACATTTTTTTGAGTTGGGAAGAGGGAGTCCATAGATCATAAGAGATCAGATATGGACAGGTATCCTTTTCTTAGAGATTTTGAGGACGTATTTCCGAATGAGCTACCAGGACTACCTCCTAAAAGAGCCTTTGACTTCTCAATCAATATATTTTCAGGGTTGGAACCTATATCTAAAGCTTCCTATAGAATGACCACTACAGAGTTAATGGAGCTATGTCATCATTACTTAAGGAGTAGGTATAACAACATACATCACTTGTGGCTATTTAGAAGATTTCCATAGCCTGCTAAACCATTGAGTCAGTGGATCCTGGCATCTATCACCTCCATGCCACTGGCGAAATTCAGTCCAACCTGGTATGGGGTAGCTCCTAACATCTATCACCTATATAGTACTAGTGAAAACTAGCTAAGCCCTATCATACCAAAGGGTATCTCCAGGCATCTGTCACATCCATGATATTGATGATAGTCGACTAACCCTAAGATGCAATAGATAGCACCTGGTATTTATCACCTCCTCGGTACGGGTGAAAACCATCTAAACTGCACCTGTATCATAACATGTCCCAAGTTAGACTTGTAGATCTCAAGCCTAACTCCATTTTCTTATTCATCCACCATGTGGATGCTTCACCTGCCACCTGGTATGCTCCCCATATCACTTTGGTGATCTCATTATAGTTTATTATTTCAAAATATTTTTCCATTTTCTTAAGCCATGCCTCCACAACATCTCTACTTATAAAACCATTAAACTTGAGGGGTACAACCTTTTCATGTCCTAGGATAATTCCAAATCCATATGGCTCCTTCTATCCTCTTCCTATTTATCCTTGGAGTTATTCTCTTTGTGCTCACTTTAGGTGGTGTCATTATGACGTTCCTTGTCATCACCCTCATCATAGGCATCCTGCCTGGGTCCTTGCCGACCCCTGACCTCCTATTCAAGAGTTCCTACTCTCGTTCATGTCTCTCTTAGTAAAGCCAGGATTCAGTCAAGTTTAGATTCAAAGTGCCCTAAAGGTTGCCCTTCATCTTGGCTATCTACCATCTTGGATTTTAGTTGAACCTTGTTGCAACCTACTTCTTCCTAAAGTTTACAAATTAATCATGGATTAGTTTCTATATCATTGAATGCATTCTTAACATAAATCTATTCTCATTCATGTAATCTTTAACAAGAAAGGAAAGATTTGTCAAAATTTTGTTCTCAAATGCATTATAATTTTCCATGGATTACATATAATCCATCTGAAAATTACAAAATTTTGTATACATCTTGCTATTGCAAGTCATTATCGGTTTGGGATAACTTCCCATTCTATTTCTCAACCTAGAGGCTTATCACCTTAGTTTTAGGAGGTGGATGTACACTTAGGTACTCATACACAACCTCCTTATTTACTTCAAAATCCTCAGGATTGCTTTCCATAGATGGTGCTTTAGGTGCAGAGGGTTCTGCTAATGCATCATTAAAGTTAGGAGCAGCAATCCTAACTACTTTTCTCAACTCTTGCTTGATGTGTTTAATGGCATCAGTGAAGGTCTCCTCATCAGTCAACCATGCTCCTACTAAGCAACCAGTCTATTCAAGTCATTTCATTCTTGAGGTGTGCTCCCTAAAGACCTTATAATAACATAGGTAATGTCGATTTTCCATTACCATCTTTCTAGATGTTGTTATTCTTACCATCCTGGCATAGAAGATCCAAGCATTAACAATTGTTAATGTTCGATAAAGAAAATCATTATGCAGTGAGCTCATAGGTCCATGTATTGAACCCAGTAGCTCTGATACCATATGTAACATCACATTCCATAATTCTCATAATTTAACATAAGTGTTCATCTTAACTAAGAATTAAAATACATCATGATTATCCAAATCATAGTTAAACAAGAATAAATCATTATCATTACAATAATTAAGCATGTTATTCTTTACTAGAATATAACAAAACTTAGAATTACAATATCCAATTATATCTCATTAGTGAATAACCTTCACTATGCATCTACAAAGCTATGTTCAAGGCATCAAATATCAAATTATACATAATAACTAACTATCAAGTCATATAATGAAAAAGCACTGCATCTGGAACTTTTGACATCTATCTTCATAAGCCTCAGCTTGTCTCATGCTTGGGAAGGAGAGCATCATCCAAGTGCTATTCCTCCAACCACAAACTGGTGGTTTCCCACACAACTTCCTACCTAGAAGCGGCCCTACCCTTCATAGAAGGTATAGATATAAGGAACCATTAGGTTTCCCATCTGAGTATCTAGTGTTGTGTCCTTCATAATGTTTCATGGTCACACAACTATAGATCCACTCTAACTATATATGACACTACTGGAAACATTATGCCATCTTGATCACTATGGACTGAGAATGCATGTAGAGATGGATACCTTACTTTGGCCAAAGATTTATATACATAAACATTTCACAATGAACGTTGTTGTATGTCCACCACTTCAACTCGAATTAGAAGCTGTCTCATCCTACAGTAATCATAGATCGACCTCTTTAGGTCTAGAAAAGGTAGGTTCAATTCATTCTTAGTCCAATTCTAGGACAATCAACTCTTAGCTTAGGAGTACATTCAATTATGTTACGATACTTTTGCAACAGGGAACCTATGACTCCACGTCACCCTATTCCCATCTTTTCAAAATGAAAATAGCCAAATCAAGTTTTCCTAACAAACAACTCCTATCTTGGGAGTACATTCAATTATGTTATGTTGCTTTCGCAACAGGGAACTTGTGACTCCACATCACCCTATTCCCATCCTTTCAAAATGACAATAGCCAAAACAAGTTTACCAACTTATGATCTTCCTAGGTTCACAATTTCATGTTGACCTATCACAAGGTTTACATTTAAATTCATGACATTTAAGAATTATATCATAATAGTCTAATAACACGGTCTTCCTAAAAAGACTATATCTCAAGTATTCTCATGGGTTTTAATATCTTGCACCTCATTCGTGATATATGGCCATTCGAAAAGAGATGGCTTTCATCTACATTATAATACAAGAGTTTCATACTAACCATAGTATTCATTCTCATAAGTATATAATTATCTAGGAGAAATAGTTCCTCCAATAAACCTAGTGTGCACTTAATGCCGCCTACAAGGCAATACAACTTACCTCTTAATTAGTTTCTCCTTCTTTAACAAGGAGTCGATATATCTTTTAAATACATAATATGCATCATAGTTATTATAATAACTATCGTGAACAATCAAGCACTTTGTAGGGAATCTGTGACTCCACATCACCCTATTCCCATACTTTCATAATGATAAAAGTTTAATCATGTTTTCAAATCATGACCTTACCTGGTTGATGAACACGTTGTAGCCTTATCCCAAGGTTGGCTTTCAGTTCAAGTCATATAGAAGGGTATTTTCAAAGGTCCAAAAGGTTGATTCTATTAAAAAGATTCTATCTCAAGGACTCTACCTGAGTTCATGGAATTATAGATTCCCTTCATGGAGTTTGGCTACTAGAAAGAAAATGGCTTTCATTTATAATACAATGTAAGAGATTTAGACTAAACTTAGTTCTCAATCTCGTAATGTTATAAGCATCAAGAGGAGAATCCTCACTATTAATCTGGCATGCACGCAAAGCTACCTTTGAGTAATACTACTAACTTAAATCATATTTCTAACCTCCTTCTTTATTGAGAGGTTGATATATACTACATTATGGTTATCCTAATAACCCTTCAATAGCAATCAAGTACTATGTATGAAGTTCTCATGAATGTATTCAAGTGCTCTTAGCATGTTCAAAGGTTAAAGTTATCAAAAAGATTATCATTATAGTTTAAGGATGGTGTATCAACCACATGTAGGCCAAATCCTCCAAATATATATCTAAACAAAATAGTTTTAAACACTATTATTCATGAGCACAATCATCTTGAATACATCATGGGAGATTTTGTGTTGTCATTAACTGTTTCTCATACTATGCCATATCAGCACTCAAATGTGGTGATCGCTACAGTGAGTATTGGTTCAGCCTCAAGTAGCAGTTAAACAAATTTGAAAAATATTTCATTGATGACCTCGAGGGCCTAGAGCTTATCTCCAAGATTATGCATTATCAAGATTAAACAACCAAAGCATCGACCTCGAGGTTCTGTTAATAAGATTATCATATCAATTGCTATGGCCTGAGGCCCTCAAAAATGATAACCACAGCAAACAATACACTTGACTTTCAACACAGTCGACCCTATTCAACAGTGTATTATTATTGTTTAACATTCAAAGCAATGTGAGTCTTTACAGACTTCGAATCATACTTGAGAAAATTTGTTTTAGTGTTTATAATGTGGTCTATCATTGGCTCTTAGTTGAGCACTCATCGTGCCAACTTCTTGTTGCCTTCCACAAAGACTTCCAACTATCTGAAAATTATCCTATTCTTTCTCTCGAGCATCAAGAACAAGAATGAATGAATGCAAAAGACTTCCAAACTAAGTTTTTGATCTTCTTTGCATGCCAAGCATGTAGTGAAACTGCCACATGAGCCCATGAAGTGGAGGGTGGTTACTCCACTCTACCACCCTGCGGCTTCCTTGGAGTCACTCTATCCATTACTTGCTATTAGATATGCAAGTGGAGAACAAGGATAAAGCTCCTAGTGGTCCGATAAGGTATCTGATCACTCCACTAATCATGGATGATGTTATCCAACACACAAAACACATACATATTAATAATACATGGGGCTCGATACAAAGTTTTAAATAGTTATATCTTAATAAACTTTCCATACATCTTCATGATGTATGAAGGTACTCATAACAACCAAGATGTCATCATACGACATCATCACCAACGTGGTGACACAATCAAAATGTGATTTAGGGGTCGAGCACCGCTCTCCTTTCTTCTCTATAAACCCAAAGCATATTATACAAAGAATAATAGATTCAAAATCCTGGTTTGGGAATAAATAGAGAAACAAGAAAATACTCCACCACTTGGTGAGACTATGTCTCAACTTACTTTGACATGCTAAGAATGTCATTTGGTTGATTTGACACAAACATTGTCGAGATAACTCAATCGACATGACGACACATAAAGGAAATTGACTAGTAAAGAAAAGACGTGACGCTAACTTACAAGGATTCATAAGGATGTAAAATCCAATATTCATATGGAAATTGGACCCATTTCCTGACATCTATCTCTTCCTCCTAGATGATACCCTCCTTCCGTCTTCGAAGGAAGATTCATTTCCTGTTGACACTCATCATCATAAAACCATGATCATTGCATCATCATCTGATTCTCAATTCATAATAATTAAATATGAATATGAATATGTAATTTCATATCTATCATTAGTAAGTATTCTCATTTAATCAATGATTAAATCAAATATTTCCACAACATCTAATAGTTAAACTATGGTTAATCATGCTGATTACCACACAAAAATAGAATTAAGCTAATTCATAAGTTGGGGATGTAACAAACAATTTTATCAATAGGAGTACTAGTAAATATCCATTTTAACTTGTATATGGAAGTAGTCCAAGAAATGCTTCTGAGTTGAGAAAGATAGACAGAGGACATAAGAGTAGTGCTGAGGCCGAAGACTTTGTAGAGCACCTGAAGAGCTTGCATGAAGAGGTATGGCAGCATATTAATGAAATGAATTCTCAGTACAAGGCTAAGATAGATTAGAAGTGAAAGTTTAAGGAATTCAAGGTTGGCGATGAAGTCATTATTCATCTAATGAAAGAAAGGTTCCCAATGGGAACATATAATAAGTTGAAAAAGAAGAAAGTTGGACCATGCAAGATCTTAAAGAAACATGACTCAGGAAATGCATATGAGGTAGAGTTGTTGGTGGAATCAATATTTACCCTATGTTCAACATTGTTGATTTAACAAAGTATCATGAAGGTGGCATAGAGGATGGACCAACAAAGGAACAATGGAGTATCCCAGAAATCTTGGATAGCCGTGTGGCAAGAAGTACTCAGAACAAGTAATATGAAGAATATCCGGTGAAGTGGTAAGGAAGGCTTGTCAAAGATTCTTCTTGGTTATCTAAGGTAGAGGTTGACCTTTTAGGTTTTCCTCGAACACTTGAGATGTGACAAGGTCACTTCACAAATTATCTTGGGGTGTCTAATGCAAGAGCATCTAGTGGTGTAAGGAAAATCTTCCATCACCCAAAAAAATTATGATTTGTTTTATGTTCTTTTCATTTTTTGTATTTTCAGGTACCCATTTTCTTGAATAATGATTCAAAACCTTCAATGTTTCCAAAAGGGCTAAGAATACTAGAAATTACTAAGAAATAATGATTCAGAATACCTTCATGTTCTGAAATCAAATTTGAAGCAATTAGACATCCCTAAACAGCTTGAAAGTTGTCGTAACTGGTGAAGATGGTTATAGCTTGATATATCTCTTCATGATCTTTCCAACGCATCAAATGGTTTGTCAATCAGACACCCAGTTTGAAAGTTATGGCTCCTAGAAGTTGTGCTACCTAGTTTTTCAATTTTCAATTTTAAAAATTATTTCCTGGGTGGGAAAAAGAGACAGTTGGGTTCATTTTGGCGCCCAAATGGGAGTTACATATTTCAAAGCAAGCTTACATTGGGAAAATTACATGAAGTGGTACTAATGTGTATTTATAACCTATTTTTGATAGCTTCGAAGATGATGGTCGGAGGGAGTGTTTGGCAAGTCCTACTCATACGAATAAGGAGGTCACCTAAGATATTAGAAGGCTCTATAAGTCCAATATTTATATTGTAAGTTAGCCCATGTTGTTGCAATAAGTGATCATATGACCCTAGAATTTGTATTTCAGATTTGTAGCCTTTATAGGCAAGTTTAATGAAGAAATTCTGAATTTGTTTGTAGATTGCTTAACTAATCTTTCTTGAGATCTTGTTCTTATCTATTTGAAATCTATAAATTTTTTTTGTATGCATTTTGGGTGGATTCCACCCTCATCAACTTAGGTTCATGGTGCAGTCATGGTAGGAGGGTTCACAGAATGAACTATCCAAACCGTGCAGCAAGAGTAAACACAACAGAAACAATTCAAAGATATGGAACAAATGTAGATTCAGTCATTCAATATATCATAAAATTCAAATACATATCAGTCGGCAACATGCGGGCTTACAAGTAGGGCTCACAGGCCTGGCTACAGAATATCAAAACATGCACAAGATATAGCTTTGAATCTCCTTCGTGCAAAATTCAAACTATCAACTTATGAATCAATCGCTAACTATCAAAATCTACTTTTCTAAGGAACTATTACATCAATATATATCATCTCCATATCACAAGATTCCTCCACGTCAGCCAAGGAAGATCACCAACTCCGATGAAGAGCCGTAACATGTGTACATGGGTAGGTCGGACCTAATCATGTAGAACACCTTCGCAAATGCATGGAATGACGTGCAGATCTTGGGGAAGATCGGCCACAAACCAAACAATATTGAATGATGTGTAATTAGGCTCCATAAGTTGAGGAATGTTCCACAAGTCTTCTCCTTTCTAGCTGATTGTCCAAGACTATTAGGATGCTCTATTCTGAGAAAACAATTGATCTTCTGATAGCGATATTGGTGTAGGAGCACCTACCTGACAGCTGGCCTCCATGAGGCAGTTAGTTAGTTTGAGTCTTGTTAATGTTTTCAAGAAGGTCTGATAAGACCAATGCATGTAATAAGGTCATGTTGACCATGCTTTACTATTTTTAGCTAGTTTGTTAAGACAACTGTTATGCTGTAGGTCCGGTTGGATCTCCCAGTCGCCTGGAGAGATTTCCCAGCCGCTTGGAGTCGGGTCAGTAGTACTCGCAGGAGATCCTATTTATACATGAGGATCGGTTGGTTTTAGATATAGTATAGTATTGCATTGAGCAGAGGAGTTAGATTGCAGAGAGAGATTGAGTACTGTATTTGCATCTTTTGAAAATCAATAAAGAGATCCTGTTGTGTCAATTCTCTGTTTGGATTCCATTGTGTGATCGATTTGCTATTTTGGTGGTTACATGGATTCACTGATCCATTCCACCGGTTGATTCGTCGAATCGGTGGAATGGCCATGTACAGTAGGGTAGGATTTAGTTTGCATTTTCTGTGTGTTTGCATGTTTGTTTGCAGGATCGTCGTCGAAAGGTGTTGAGGACCCTAGCATGGGTATGTGCTAGGTCGTGTTAGTTGTTAGAGTCTGGAAGATCACCCTGAAAGTAGATCGGGTCATCCCAGGAGGTTCGGCGGATCGAAATTCGCTAAGGTTCAAAAATCCATCGCAACGGCATCATCAGGATATTTCTGTGTATATCCTGCAGGTACTTCGGGCGTCATCCGAGTAAGTGGAGATGAGCATGATGCAGTCGAATGCATAAGGTGAATGTGTTTTGGGGTGATCATCATCAGGTGTTGCCGAGGAGGAGCGTATCGGCATAAGGTAGAAGATCGGGTTGATAAAACCATCGCGGGCCGATAATGTTAAGTTTGGCCAACAGCAGGATATTGAAGGAACTGCATGTGACGTCATCGTCATCAGGATAATCGTCATCAGGATATCGGGGTGACGTAAGCATCGAAGGAAAGGTGCATGAGGTTGTCATCATCAGGATATATGGGAGGAACCGGATGTTCTATATCCTGCTGATGAACATGATGTTGAACATCATGATGATTAAGATAGAGTTTTGCAGTAAGATGAATAGTGAACATCAGGAGGATGTTTGCGCTTGCCAAATGTGATGATGCTGCTGACATGCAAAAGGGCGAAGGCTTGTCTGCAGGAGGATATCGGTTGGCAGAGAAAATATGATGATGCTGACAGTGTTAGCAAGAAATATGATGATGATGATGGGTTGTAGACATCCATGCTGTATGTCAAGGTTTTAGTGTGGATGCCTCTGCATCATAGTGGTATCAGAGCTCAGCAAAAGGTCTGGGCTGTTGTGTGTTGATTCTGTCACCGAAAGGGCAGAAGTAGCGTTGATTCTGTCACTGAAAGGACAGAGGTAGAGAAGTGAGAGGTTGACAAAATGCCTCCGAAGCGTAGTGGTACTGCAAGGGAATTGCAGGAGATGAAGGAAAAACATGCTAGAGAGATGAGGAAGATGAAGGAGCTTGCTGAAGCACTTCAAGCCAGGCTTGTAGCCTTGGAGAAGAACAAAAAGAGGGAAGTGGAAGACAGTGAGTCTGAAGAAGATGAAGATACTGTTGAAGAGTATGAAGAGGTAGCTGAAGATCTGGATGTTGAAGACCAGAAATTTGCAAAACTGTTAAAGGCAGTGTAGAGTGATAAACCTAAGGTAAAGGTTGATGTTTCCAAGTATAATGGAAGTTTGAATGAAGATGAGTTGCTGGATTGGATTGCTGCACTTGATAATCACTTTGAATGTGAAGATGTTGCTGAGGATCAGAAGGTAAAGATTGCAAAGACCAAGTTAGGAGGTCATGCTTTGGTATGGTGGGATTATGTACAATCCGAGAGAAGGAAACAAGGGAAGTCAAAGATCACTTCATGGGATAAGATGGTGGCAAGGATCAAAGGTAAATTCTTGCCAAAGGATTATGAAATTCAGATGTTTAAGAAGCTGCAATTTTTAAGGCAGAAGGAAATGGATGTGAAGGCATATACTGAGGAGTTTTATAAGTTGAGTATGAGATCTGGTCATCATGAGAATGAGGTAGAAAAGGTGGCTAGGTAGTTGGCTGGTTTGAGATTGAACATACAGGATGAGTTAGTTTTAGCTAACCCTAAGAGTGTGGAGGATTGTTACCAAATGGCAATCAGGATTGAAGAAAAGATAAATAGGGGACAAGATAAGTCCATGAGAGGAAGAGGCAACAATATGAGGGGAAGAGGATTAGCCCCTACAACAAGGCAAACCAATGAGGGTCAAGAAGACACTGGTAAAGGACAGGGACAGTCTGATTTCAGAGGTGGATGGAAAGGTAATAGCGGTAGATTTGGAGGTGGTAGAGGTTCTACTACATTTTCAGGAAAGTGTTACACCTGTGGTGAGTTTGGTCATCCATTTTTCAAATGTCCAGAAAGCAAAGGTTCATCATTCAGAAATGATAGAACAAATGACAAGAGAGTACAACTTGTGTAAGAAGAGAAAGTAGAGCAAAGTGTGCAAAGTTCAAACACTTATCAAGGAGATAGAGTTCCTGACAATTATGCATATCCTGAGGATGGAGAAGCATTGATGCTTAGGAGAATTAGTTTGCAGGCATCAAAGGATATGATGCAAAGAAGAGCTCTTTTCAAGACCACATGCAAGAGCAAAGGTAAAGTATGTAAGGTTGTCATTGATACTGGTTCAACAGACAACATGGTATCTCAGGAAATGGTGGATAAACTGAATTTGGAAAGGATTCCACATCAACACCCTTACAAGGCATCTTGGGTGAGTGATAGTCAATCACTTTTTGTCTATGAATAGGCATATGTGGATTTTCAGATTGGAGCATATCATGATAGGGTTTTGTGTGACATTTTGCCCATGGAATGTTGTCACCTACTGTTGGGTAGACCATGGCAATTTGATAGGAGGGTACTGTATGATGGGTATGCTAATACTTGCACCATCAAGAAAGATGGGAAGACTATTATGTTGATGCCATTGCAGGAAAATGCTGCAGCACAGGGGGCAGCCAAAATCATTTTAGTGGGAAAGAAGGAATTTGTGCAGAAGCCTATAGGAGCAGGCATAAAGGCAGTTGAGGACACTGCAGGGAAAGGGGTTGTTAAGGACAACAGGTTGAAGAAAGTTACAGTTTTGACTGACAGAGGTCAGCAGCAGGTGCAGAAACAGGTTTGCAAACAGCAACCAGTTCAGAAGAATGACAAGGATGTTGTCATAGTTGGGACTATTGTTTGTCCTATAAAGGTTGAAAGAAAGACAGAGTTGAACATTACAGACGTTCAAGAGGCAGTTCAGACAGAGGTTCTGGTCAGACAACCTGACAAACACAAGGTCTGTGAGAGAAAGGCCTACATTGACAGGCATGAGGATTTACTTGCCAGAAAGCAAGTTACAGTTCAGAAGTCTTGGAGCAGCCAAGAGCCACCAGAGGACAAAGCTGGAACAGGTCAGAACACTGACATGACAAAGTGTAAAGGTGGAGGACTTCCACATCCTAACTCATGGGACATGAGTTCTTTTCTGTTGGGGAGTATGGTGCAGGAGCACCTACCTGACAGCTGGCCTCCATGAGGTAGTTAGTTAGTTTGAGTCTTGTTAATGTTTTTAAGAAGGTCTGATAAGACCAATGCATGTAATAAGGTCATGTTGACCATGCTTTACTATTTTTAGCTAGTTTGTTAAGACAGTTGTTATGCTGTAGGTCCGGTTGGATCTCCCAGCCGCCTAGAGAGATTTCCCAGCCGCTTGGAGTTGGGTTAGTAGTACTCGCAGGAGATCCTATTTATACATGAGGATCGGTTGGTTTTAGATATAGTATAGTATTGCATTGAGCAGAGGAGTTAGATTGCAGAGAGAGATTGAGTACTGTATTTGCATCTTTTGAAAATCAATAAAGAGATCCTGTTGTGTCAATTCTCTGTTTGGATTCCATTGTGTGATCGATTTGCTGTTTTGGTGGTTACATGGATTCATTGATCCATTCCACCAGTTGATTCGTCGAATCGGTGGAATGGCCATGTACAGTAGGGTAGGATTTAGTTTGCATTTTCTGTGTGTTTGCATGTCTGTTTGCAGGATCGTCGTCAAAAGGTGTTGAGGACCCTAGCATGGGTATGTGCTAGGTCGTGTTAGTTGTTAGAGTCTGGAAGATCACCCTGAAAGCAGATCGGGTCATCCCAGGAGGTTCGGCGGATCGAAATTCGCTAAGGTTCAAAAATCCATCGCAACGGCATCATCAGGATATTTCTGTGTATATCCTGCAGGTACTTCGGGCGTCATCCGAGTAAGTGGAGATGAGCATGATGCAGTCGAATGCATAAGGTGAATGTGTTTTGGGGTGATCATCATCAGGTGTTGCCAAGGAGGAGCGTATCGGCATTAGGTAGAAGATCGGGTTGATAAAACCATCGCGGGCCGATAATGTTAAGTTTGGCCAACAGCAGGATATTGAAGGAACTGCATGTGACGTCATCGTCATCAGGATAATCGTCATCAGGATATCGGGGTGACGTAAGCATCGAAGGAAAGGTGCATGAGGTTGTCATCATTAGGATATATGGGAGGAACCGGATGTTCTATATCCTGCTGATGAACATGATGTTGAACATCATGATGATTAAGATAGAGTTTTGCGGTAAGATGAACAGTGAACATCAGGAGGATGTTTGCGCTTGCCGAATGTGATGATGCTGCCGATAGTCGGATATGATGATGTTGCTGACATGCGAAAGGGCGAAGGCTTGTCTGCAGGAGGATATCGGTCGGCAGAGAAAATATGATGATGCTGACAGTGTTAGCAAGAAATATGATGATGATGATGGGTTGCGGACATCCATGCTGTATGTCAAGGTTTTAGTGTGGATGCCTCTGCATCAGATATCTTTCTGGTAACTTAACCAAATGCTCTGAGATTTAGATATGATGTGTATGAATGAATCTAGATGCTAAGTCCAGCTCCACAAGATGTGAAATGCAACTACGGCAGAATGTGGACCAAAATACAGAAACTGCAACTAACTAAATTGCCTGAACTGAACTAGAAAAGGAAAAGAAACAAACTGAAATGCAAATGTTTTTGGTTGATGTAAGATTGCTCTTGAACCAGGGATGCTCCTGCATCAGACATCTAGGGTTATTGAAAAAGTGAGTTCCTCAATTTGCTGGGGCTAGAGGAAAACCAAGATGGTCCACCTTAGCTTTAGAAATCCAAGATGAATCTTCTTTCGGTCTGCCTTTCTACTTCACAAGGTATTCTTTGTATTGTCTTCCTCTGGTTCTGCATCCAACTTTGTTGTCCAAAATGTCTTCAATCTACTTTAGTGCTTGTTGTGGTCACTGCTTCTTCAAGTCCTCTGCCATTTTGTCACTAAACTCTACTTCATGATACTAGTATAGGTCTGCAATATTAAAAATAGGTGATATGCCCAATGGCTTCAGTAACTCTACTTCATATGCATTGCCTGAATCAAATTTTTTGAGTATCCTACAAGGTCCAAACTTATTCATCTTCAACTTGTTATGTGTTCCAACTAGAAATCTTTCTTTTCTCAAGTATACCATCACCTCATCTCCCATAGCAAATTCTTTGTGTCTTCTCTTCTCATCTGCTTGTTCCTTATATTTGTTATTCATCTCTTCCAAATGCTTCTTTACCTGATTATGCATTGTCTTCATGTGATCTACAAATTCTTCTGCTTCTGCACTTCTCTTTTCTTTTGTACCCATGTCTCTCAGTTCTGTCACTCCTCTAGGATTCACTCTGGTAACAATCTCAAAAGGTGTTCTTCCGGTACTCCTATTCACTGAATTATTGTATGTAAACTCTGCTTGTTAAAGAATCAAATCCCAACTTCCTGTCTTCTCTCCAACCAAACATCTCAACAAGTTTCCCAAACTCCTATTCACTACCTCTGTCTGTCTATCAGTCTATGGATAAAATGTTGAACTGAACTTCAAATTTGTCTTCATCTTCTTCCAAAGTGTCTTCCAAAAATTTCCAAGAAATTTGGTGTCTCTGTCTGAAATTATGCTCTTAGGTAATCCATGTAATCTCACAATCTCCTTGAAAAATAGGTTTGCTACATGCACTACATCAGTTGTCTTCTTACAAGGTATGAAATGAGCCATCTTTGAAAATTTGTCTACCACATGTCCTCTCTGTCTCTTTGGCAATCCCATCACAAAATCCATGCTTATGTCTTCCCAAGGTCTCTCCGGTACTATCAAAAGTTTATATAATCCAGTATTCTGACTACTCCGTTTAGCAACTTGACAAACTCTACAACTCTGCACAAACTTCCTAACATCCTTATATATCTAAGGCCAAAAATAGTTTTCACTTACCAATACTATTATCTTATCACTGCCAAAATGTCCCACCAATCCACCACTATGCTTCTCCTTGATCAAATTATCCCTCATTAAACTTCTAGGTATGCATAACTGACTTCCTTTGAACAACATATCTTCTTGAATGAAATAGTCCAACCACTTACTCCTATCTATCACAATAGGTTCCTTACATGCTTTCCAAGGTTCTGCAAAATCAGTGTCTCCCTCATACATGTTCTTAAATTCATCAAAACCTAACGCTTCAACTCTCATCTCTATCAACAAGTTTCTTCTCCTACTCAATGCATCTGCAACTCTATTTGATTTACCACTCCTATGCTTCAATACAAATGCATAACTCTGCATGAACTCTACCCATCTCATATGTCTCTGATTCAACTTACCTTGATTGTTCAAATATTGCAAAGCTTGATGATCTGTATACAGAAAAAACTCATTAGGCAACAAGTAATGTCTCCACTTCTTCAAGGCTTGAATTATAGCATAGAACTCCTAATCATAAACAGAATATCTTCTCCTTGCATCATTCAACTTCTCACTGAAATATTTTACAAGTCTACCTTCTTGACTCAACACTTCTCCAATTTCACTCCCAATTGCATCACAATCTACTTGAAATACCTTATTGAAATTTGGTAATGCTAAAATAGGCTGCTCTATCACCTTCTGCTTCAACAGTTCAAAACTTTTATCTGCTCCTAATGTCCACTTGAAACCTTTTCTATCACCTCTCATTGTCTCTGTCATAGGGTTGCATACTAAACTAAAATTTCTGATGAACTTCTAGTAGAAACTACCCAATCCATGAAATGATCTGACTTCTCAAATGCTCTCCAGTGTAGGCCATTCAATAATTGCTCTTACTTTTTCAGGGTCCATCTTCAATCTTTCCATAGAAATCACAAATCCCAAATACACTAGTTCTTCCATAATGAAACTATACTTCTTGATATTTATCAGCAATTTCTCTTCTCTCAGTCTCTGCAAAACTTGTCTAATATGCCACAAATGTTCTTCTTTTGTTTTACTAAAAATCAGAATGTCATCCAAATATACAATAACAAACTTACCCAAGAATTTCTTCAAGACTTCATTCATCAATCTCATGAAAGTACTCAATGCATTTGTCAGTCCAAAAGGTATCACTAACCACTCATACAATCCTTCATTTGTCTTTAAAGCGGTCTTCCATTCATCTCCTTCTCTGATTCCGATCTGATGGTATCCACTCTTCAAATCTATCTTTGTGAAATATTTTTCTCCACTCAAACAATCCATGATATCGTCTGTCCTAGGTAAAGGAAATCTATACTTAAAGGTGATCTTGTTTATTGCTCTAGAGTTAGTATACATTCTCCATTCTCCATCTTTCTTAGGTGCTAACACTGTAGGTACTGTACAAGGACTCAAACTTTCTCTAATCAAACCTTTCCTCAACACTCATGTATCTGTCTATTCAATTCTTCATTCTCTGTCGGTGTCATTCTATGTGTTGCTTTATTAGGCAAACTAGCTCCCAGTATAAGATCCATGTGATGACTGATACTCCTTATAGGTGGAAATCTTTTAGGTACATTATCTGATATGATGTCTTCATATTCTGTTAGCAACTATTTTATCTCCTCTAGTTGTTATTCTTCAGTCCCCTTCTTCAATGTTTTAGGCTTCTTAGGAATCAAAGAATAACACATATTCTCATGTCTCAAATCATCTAGAAATTTCCTTCCATCTACCAAACAGATTCTAGTATTCCCACATACTTCATTCTTAGGGTCACCTTCCAAAGGAATCAAAGTAATTCTCTTCCCATTTGATGTTATAGTGTATGTATTCTTTCTCCCATCATGTATAGCTTTTCTATCATACTGCCAAGGTCTACCCAAAAAAAATGACATACATCCATAGGCATAATATGACAGAAGACTTCATCATGATAAGATCCAATATGAAGTTTTACCAAACATTGTTCACTCACTAGTACCTTATGATCATCCTAAATCCATGCTATCTGATAGGGCTTAGGGTGTTTCAATCTTTCCAACTTTAGCTTAGTCACCATCTCTTCTGAAACTAGGTTATCAGAACTACCACTATCAATAACAACTTTACAACATTTACCTCTCGATTTGCATCTTGTTCTAAACAAACTCTTCCTCTACGGTGGTTCTTCAGTTGTCTCTACTTGAAATAGTGCTCTCCTCATCACAAGTGCTTCTCCTTTCTTAGGTTTGCCAACTGAACTAGGTGATCCAATAGTTTCTTCTTCAACATAAGCTGCTCTTCCATTGTTCTCTATTCTCTTGCTTATACTCCCTTGATTACATTCTAATGCCCTATGTATTTCACCACCACACTTGAAACAAGTGCCTCTAAATGTTCTCTTATCAAATACTCTTCCTTCTCTTTTGTATCCTTCATTCTGGTATGCATTAGGGTTTCCTCTCTAGTAAAAATTTTTGTCATCTCTCCGGTATGCATTATTATCTCTGTCCTCCTTCTTGAATGTGCTCTGCTGTCTATTTTGCTTCGCAAATGATCTCTCACCTCTAGAAAATGTTCTACCTCTCTAAAATTTACCTCCTCTACTTCTCTGTCTCTGATCATGCCTCTTGTTCAACTTATCTTCAACTTTTAGGGCAAACCAATATGCTTCCTCCAAAGATGTCATCCTCACCAAACTTAGTTCTTCTTGAATGTTCAATCTTAGTCCATTGATGTATCTAGCCACTTTCTCCTTGCTTGCTTCACTATGTCTTGTCTTTATGATCATCTTATGAAATTCCTTAGTATACTCCTTCATAGATTTCTCCTTTTGTCTCAGGTTCTGCAATCTTTTCAACAGCTCCAGCTCGTAGTCAACAGGTATGAATTGATTCTTGAATTTTATTACCATTCTATCCCACTTTGTAATCTTTTCTTTTCCTCTTTTGTTTCTATCCAACTGAACTTCTTTCCACCATATAGCAGCATGTCCTTTCAACTTTATCTTTACAAATTTCACCTTCTCCAGATCTTCAACTTCTTCATACTCAAAGTATTCTTCCATGTCATTTATCTAGTCAACCAATTCTTTAGGGTTCAAATTACTAGTATAATTCGATACATCAACTCTAGGTCTCTTTCCAATCTTTGAAATAGCTTGCAACATCTTGACTTGATCTGATTCTTCTTCTTCATCACCTCCTAGGGTTTCACCAATTTGTTCAACATATTGAAATTCTTCTTCATCATCACTTTCAACATTAGGTCTAGGTGTCAATCCTCTTCACCTATCTTCTTCAATAGCATCCAATTGAATTCTCATTGTTTTCATCATTTCCATCATCTCGTCCATTCTACCATCCATTGTTCCAACAACAGGGATTCTCCTCAGCGGCATTCTTCCTAGGATCAAGTACAAATTGCCTCAAGTTTGGTGATCGGGCTACAAGGTGACAACTACCTCACAATTGACGATCAGTTGCGACACAAGTAGCCTGCCTCAATTCGACGATCTGTCCACAACAAGATCTTACAAAATTTCCTTCGCCAACTTCTTTCAATTCGCTCCCAAAGATTTAAACTTTCACTCTGATACCACTTGGTACAATCATGGTAGGAGGGTTCACAGAATGAACTGTCCAGACCATGCAACAAGAGTAAACACAACAAAAACAACTCAAAGATATGGAACAAATGCAAATTTAGTCATTTAGTATATCATAAAATTCCAATATAGATTGGTCGGCAACATGCAGGCTTACAATTAGGGCTCACAGGCCTGGGTACAAAATATCAGAACATGCACAAGATATAGCTTTGAAGCTCCTACATGCAAAATTCAAACCATCAACTTATGAATCAATTACTAACTATCAACATCTACTTTTCTAAGGATCTATTACATCAATATATATCATCTCTGGATCACAAGATTCCTCTGCATTGGCCAAGGAAGATCACCAACTCTGATGAAGAGCTATAACATGTGTACACAAGTAGGTCAAACCTAATCATGTAGAACACCTATGCAAATGCATGGAATGATGTACGGATCTCAAGGAAGGTCAGCCATGAACCAAACAATATTGAATGGTGTGCAATTAGGCTCCACAAGTCGAGGAATGCTCTGCAAGTCTTCTCCTTTAGCTAATTGTCCAAGACTATCAGGATGCTCTATTCTAAGAAAATAGTTGAACTTCTGATAGTGATATCTTTCCGGTAACTTAACTAAATGCTCTGAGATTTGGATATGATGTGCATGAATGAATCTAGATGCTAAGTATAGCTCTACAAGATGTGAAATGTAACTGCGGCTGAATACGAACCAAAATATATAAATTGCTACTGATTGAACTGCCTGAACTGAAATGGAAAATGAAAATAATCAAACTAAACTGCAAACAAATTGAAATGCAAATGTTTTTGGTTGATGCAAGATTGCTCTTGAACTAGGGATGCTCCTACATCAGTTCACCACCACTAGTAGCATGGACATTTTCTCCTTGTATGAACTCATTGTTTGTGTTTTCACTACTAGATTGAACCACGTGACACCTAGCTCTTTCAAGATTTTCATTTGACGCCTTATCATTCTCAAGAACATTCCAATAGAATTCTTCAATGTTAGGTGCATTTTCCTAGTTATTTATTCTTGATGGATAGTCACCTTCTACATAACCACATTATTGTTGATTAAAATAGGACTTTATGAAGGGCTTCCTTTTATTTGATCTAGGGCTCCTTATAATCTTTAATTTTGCACATTTGATGATGAAATCCTCCTCTAATAGTGTTTTAAAGTGTTAAAGTAGTTTTCACGAAGTTACAAATTTAAAATATTCAAGTTAAGCATATGTGAATCACTACTCATATAAATAAAGAAAATTGAACTAGTTAGAGTGAAAGAGAAGAAGATGGCACATGCATGAGATAATACAGAAAATCTGGGAGGTCATGAAATATGAACAATATTTTAATATTCTAATCATTATGTGGGGATTCAAATTAATAATTTAATCATTTATATTAAAATAAAACTACTACAGACACTACCAATTGCCACGTCAACATTTCTAGCCAATGGCGCAACCTCCTCTGACCATCTTTGTTTTATCTTTGGAGCCCTGTGAGTTATTGATGCAACTGGATTATGCAATGCAAAATAAATGAAACATGTGGCTTTGTTTTAATACTATGGGTTCCTAATAAAATTATGAATGGTTTGGATTTAAATAAATTATTTCAAGTGGTCCCTAGCAATGCATTCAATTTTGAGAATTTTTGAAAAAAAATTAAGGGAATAGTAATAAAAAATAATATAATAAAGAATATATGCTTACAAAATACTAATAATATGCAAAACGCATGTTGAGTATGTTGGCAAGAGACACTGTGTGGCTTCATGAGTGTTGTCATTGATGGCAACAAAGTCCACCCCCGACATCCACAGCACATAGTATGCCCTACCGGAAGTTAGATTGAAGAGTGTTTTAGTCCGGTGAACAAGAATAGAGCATGCAGCAAGGTCCGACAATCAGGTCCAGATCTCTCAGATGGTGTAACTTAGAAAGTTGTGGACTTGGACAAGTGAAGAGGAGTACCATGACTGCTACATTCTAGAGATTGAGCCTCCGGTGATGAAAGAGTGAAAAGATATGAGCATCTAAGTGTTGGGTTCCTGACAGGCAGAGTAGACTAAGGAAGAACTGACCGACAGAACATCAGACTTTAATCCGGATGAGAAATTGATGATGGTCAAGCTATTTAAGAGATCATACATGGTTGCCCAACATGAATGATGACTTCTATGTCTATGTCCTTGATACACATCACATATTAAGCATGGATTCAGCTAACAAATCAATGTCTTGGAAATATCTTTAGTATTCCGGTTGCCGACTGGGAAGATGTTGAAATCCTTGATGCAGATATATATACCAAATGGATTTCGGTATGAAGTGTTGAGGTGTGTGTGTAAGTGTGTGAGGAAAGGCAAAGAGAAGTGTGGTAGCAGTAATACAAGTCCGATATGTGATAGAACAACAACATTAGAGCAAAGGAAGAATGAAGTGCATTAGATCAGTATATTGAGCCTAACCAGAACTGAACCTCAATATATGTGGATGCCTCTAATCAGTTCAAACACCTGGTTACTTTCTATATACCTTGTAGACAATGAGTCTCTTATAGGCAGTGTGCTCGGGCAGTGAGCCCTAATTGGCAAGTACCATTTTGTACTTCCTATTCTTTTAACAGAGAATACAATCTTGGGTTAGTCACCCCGTGGTTTTTCCCTTATCAAGGTTTTCCACGTAAAAATCCTTGTGTTATGTGTGATGATTTTATTTCTGCTCTCATGATTATGTATGCTCTTATGTTTTGATGTTGCATTAATATTAAAGAAGAAAAGAAAGTTAAGATATTTAAGATAACTGATTCACCTCCCCCTCTCAGTTATCTACCTTGTTTCCAACAAACTATACCTTTATCTATGACCTATACACATGTACTAGATTCTGAAGTATATCTTCACTTGATTTTAACTATGTAGATATTAAAATGTATCAGGAACTAATTTACATTCGTGGATCATTAAACTACTAATTATTAATTAAGTTTAATCATTTCATTAAATATCAAATTATTGCAAGGCCCAACAACTAATGCACCACTTTTTATGGTCAATGGCACTACCTCTCCCTCTGATCATCTTTATTTTATCCTTGGAGCCTCATGAGTCATTGATATAGTTTGATCTCATGGTGTGGAATAAATAAAACATGTGGCTTTTTGGTTTAATACCATGGGTCCCTAATAAAATTATGCACAACCAAGATAAATAAATCATTTCAAGTGGGCCCCATTAGTGCATTCAATTGTAGGAGTACATGGTCTTTGCTCCCAAATAATTTATAGCATAATAGTAATTAAAATATACATGTAGCTATGACTTATACACTTGTAGCTGTTGTGATGTTCACAACACGCCCCATTTTACTCCTTAGCAAAATGAGGACCCCTGCTATGGCTGTTACTTTTGCTTTTGTGTGTTTTGTTTTGCTTGGTGGTAAAGGGAAAAAGAGGGGTTAAAATTGCAAACTTTTTTAAAAATAGAGAAAAAAATGCATTTTCAGTACCAGGGCATGATA
This sequence comes from Cunninghamia lanceolata, assembly GCA_027924645.1. Classification (NCBI taxonomy): domain Eukaryota; kingdom Viridiplantae; phylum Streptophyta; class Pinopsida; order Cupressales; family Cupressaceae; genus Cunninghamia; species Cunninghamia lanceolata. The sequence goes on from BSBN01001019.1 coordinate 3,874,316, forward strand.
TGGTTGGATTCCTTGTGAAAAATGAGCTAGGGTGGCTTTTTGAACCATCTTAAAATTCGCCATATTTTGCAAGTTATGATCATTTTGGTAAAATGTACATTTAGGTTTGTATGTCACTGTGCATATACAAAGTCCTTTGTATGTACAAAGTCATTTTATACTTAGTCACATTTGCAGTTGGGTTAATATACAAGGTTAAATGCATAATGGGTCGCTTGCATGTTACATATACAATCCCTTTTGTATATCGCTTTTATATACAAAGATGTTTGTATGTCTTTTTGCCTTGTATGAATTTGATAGAGTTTATATACATACAAGATGGACCCGAATTAACTCAGAGTTGGAATGAATGATTGTTTGAATTCCGTTGCATGTATCTCACGTTGTATGTTTTGGCAGGTCAAAATACACAAGGTAAAATATACATTGGCAACATACATCGCACGGAATTCAAATCTTCTGAAGCATGGTTAATTCGTTGTATATCCATAGACTTGTATGTTAGAATTATATACAAGGGATATATACATGGTGGACCCGAAAAGATCATGAAAAAGAGCTAAATCGATGTACATTCGACGCTTGTATTTTTTTACATACAAGCAAAATATACAAGGACATATGCATATCACAGATTTGAAATGGCTATTAAACAGTATGCATATCGCAGATTTAAAATGGCTATTAAACAGTTTTAAATTGTTGTATCTTTGCAACTTGTATATTTTAGTGATATGCATTGCAAATATACATCGTACGGACTTGAAGTTTATTAAAAGTGGTTAATTCATTGCATGTATCCGCAATGTATATATCTTACATACATTGCCAAGATACAAACATTTTATACATCGGCCGGACCCGAGGCATTTATAAATTTGAGTTAAGTGTTTGTATGTTTTGACTTGTATGTATGTTTCGATGTACATACATTTTGAAACATACAAAGTAGAGATACATTGCCCGGAACTAAAATTTCATGAAGCAGAGTTAATTCAATGTATATCGGGCTTTGTATATTCTTATATACAAGTTGATATACATTGCGCTTATACAAAGCGGAATCAAAGAGAAAATCAAAACTGATTTAATGCTTGTATCAAACCCAAATGTATATCGGAAGATACAAGGGGTTTTGTACATCGGGCAGACCCAAAAAATTATTGGGCATAGTTAAATCCTTGCATATTTTGGTGCTTTGTATATTGAGGATATACAAAGACATTATACAACGCGGACCCAAAGTGATTGTTAAACAATATTAAATCATTGTATAGTTCTAGCTCATATATTTCGACATACAAAGCTGATATGCAACAGTTTATACAAGCCAGAATCCAAATAAAATAAAATCTAATTAATGCAGTGTATAAAACCCGAATGTATATCCTAAGAGACAAAGCACAATATGCATTAGAATATATAGTCGCGGAATTGAAAGGTTATAAAAAGGAGTTAAGTGCTTGCATTTTTGTGTTTGTATGTTGTGACATACAAACGAAATATACAAAGGTGATATGCAGGCCGCGGAACTGAAAAAGATTGGAATCTGATTAGATGGATGTATCACGTCTAGCTTGTATAGCGGATGTGCATGGATTTAAATGAAGAAATGGGCAGGAAAACTAAGTGATTGGAATTTTGAGGTCAATTTTGAGGCCCGAATGCATATTTCTGGTCAACGATGGTTGACCCGACCAGTTTAACGTTGAATATGCATTTTGACCTGCATTTTTCATAGATTTAAGGCTCGATTTTCACGTTCACACAGTCACACCTTGATTTAATAGGTGTTTCAGTTCCTGCTATTTATTGAGTGAATGATACTTATTGCTGGTCTATTTTTTTCAGGTTTGCAGGTGAAGAGGGAGATGAAACTTGATGACGATGACATCACGGAGGAGGAAATCTAATCTTAGGAGTAGAGGAAGATAAGGATGAAGGGTGAGGAAGTCAAGGGTCTTCATTGATGAGGACAAAATGCAGCTAAAGACATTATTGCAACAGATCACATAAGCTATTATTGAGCTGCTAGGGTTTCCAGAATGGCATATTTCACCCAGATTGGATGTATGCTCAGAGATATTTTGGGAGACTTGTTCTCCAACATTTATTGTTGTAACCAGAGGTTTGAACTATTGTTTAACTAGGGTTTTGATCTGTATTAAGGACAATCAAATTCTATATATTGTGCCTCTCTACATTGTAAAAATTTACACAGGGGCTACATAGAGATTTGTACTGGCAGGAATTTGTAAAAATAGCATTTAGTATAGTTTAGGAGTAGAAGAAGGAGGTCACCTGTGTCTACAATAAGGAATGCATGGAACATCTAGCTTCCTTACTGTATCTGTAAAGCTTGTAAGTTTATTGTAGTTTGATCATTGAAGCTAAGAATCATTCAGACATTGTAAATCTTATATGACTGTCTGTTTCTAATAAAATTGAATCTAGAATTCTGCATCTATCTTCTGAGTGTTTTCTTGCTCTTCATTATGTTTGAAACATTTTCTCTTAGAGCTTGCAATCTTAGGTGTATGTTTGTGAAAATGCTCAGAACTTACACTTAGGGTTTTGTCTGTGGATTTGATCAATTTGTTGCAATACTTATAAAGTGCATAACAGAACAATTAGATCCTTTGGTAGAATGAATGAAGTTTAGATTAGATCTTTCTAACTTTTCCCAACCCATCTGAAAATTCTTAGCTAAAAACATAGAAATTTAAAGGAAATTGTCTCATATTTGAAAGAAACATGCATAAGTTGAAAGTAGATAGTTTTCATAATATTTAAGAAGAGAACGCTGTAATAATTTAATAAAACCATTTAAGGCTTTGCAGCACAGTAACATTTTTATGCAAAAGGAATGAACAAATTGCTGATATTTATGATCTTTTTGCATAGCTTGAGTCCAGTAAACCAACAAGAAACCCTAAACTACATAAGGCCCCTTGAACATTACAGCTTCACATCGACCAACTAAATTTTCCCAACAAGTCAAGACCTGACCATATTAAACTTGGGATTAAGCAAATCTTAATCGATTCCTTCATATCTTTCAAGTCAGTTTTGGTTCATTTTATGTGAATTTTAACTAATTGTTATGATTGCATCAAAACAATCATCAACAGTAGCTATGACCTATAGAACTATTACTGTGTCGACAAATAACACATCATCTTTTTTATCTAATGGCACTATCTCCTACTCAGATTTTTTTTATTTCTACCTTTAAGCCTCGTCATGTGTTGATATATTTTGATTCGATGGTTTGGGATAAATAAAACATGTGCCTTTAGTTTTAGGCTCTTAATAAATTTATACAAGTGGACCCCAATAATGCATTCTAGTATGTGGATCTATACCATAGACATATTAAAATAAAATGATTGTGGGCCCCCAACTAACATATAAGATTTTTTTTACCAATGGCACTACCTCCTTATGTCCACATCTTCATTTTCTCCTTAGAGCCTCATGAGCCAATGATTTGGTTTGATTTGACATTGTGATTTAACTAAAATATGCATCTTTCATGATCTGCAGAAAGGAGGTAGTGGACACGGAGGCAAAACCATTGACATAAGCAAATACATAGAGGACATTATTCAACCAATAACCCACAACCATTGATTTAGTCTACATAAAAGGAAATATAGAACTAGTAGTATAGAGATTAATCATACAATATACAATGTAGAAATACTGTAAAATATAAATATTTAAATCAATATTGGCACATCACAAATATGTAGGTCCACATGAGAACTACTATTATAGAGATTAATCATATAGTATACGATACAAACTATTGATGCAAATTGATAATTATGTCTCTATAACTCACTAGAAATGGAAGACTGAAATGGAGTTGCAACCTCTTTCGAGTCCCCAACTTTTGAGATTGTACCCTCCCATCTCACAATTGGTAGCTCACATCAGATTGATCAAATACCAATCTAGAGGACTAGAAATCATAAATTCATAATGTAGGACACATGTGAATTTGAAATCGATGCCTAAAGAGTGAATGGAGTTTTTTTTTCTTAAATAGGAATCCGCAATGATACTACATTTTGCATGGGTGATTAAACACATTACCCCTAAAAGACCTATAATTTTGTGGTGATGGACCACACTTTCTCTAAATTTCCTATAATTCAATAGCTATAATAAACATTTTACCAAATACACCTATAATTGTATGGCGATATTACATAATTTCCATAAATTCACTACAATTTCATTGGCAATTGCACAATCATTTGCACTTAATTGATTATAGTTTCATTGGTGATCATGCCCCTTTTGTCCCTAATTGCCTATAATTTCATTAGTGATCACACCCCTTTGCCCCTAATTGCATATAATTTCATTGGAAATCATGCCACAATTTGCCCGTAATTAATGTAAATAGGTGGGTGATTGAAACCTAAATTTAAAAAATAACAATTCACATGATAGGTGATTGGACCCAATTTAAAAATTGCCTATAATATCTCAGTGATCAAAACAAAACTACAATAAATAGTATGGTGACCTAATGCTATTCTAAGATATTAAAATATCTATTTGTGGGTGATCTAAATTTATGTGCATCAAAATACAATCAAACTTGGGTGAAAGCATATGCTCCCAAAACTGGTAATATTGCCATTTTCAACCCCCAAAAGTAAAAAAAACAAATTAGCGTCAAATCACCACTAAAAATTTCCCTGTAAAGAACTCCTTTCTATAAACCAACATGATCTTAGATTATATTTAAGTGTATTCTCCCTTCATATTCCTTAAGGAATTTAATACATCTCATTCCATCATTCTCAATCATGTATGTATTTATGTGTCCAACATTCATGAGCAAATGTCAAATTACCCAGGCTTTCCCAAAAACACATGTCATGTTCATTAGCATGACATTGCACAATACTGAACATCCTTATACCTTACAATCTAGAAACTTATTAGACAGTATTCCTATACAAGTTAGGATGAGGAATCCTCCTTATCCCCAACTTCCCTACCATTTCTTCATGAAAATCAATCTTGGTGGAACAAACCATGGCTTTCTAAAAGATCATGACTCTATAATCGATGGATCTTTGTCCTCATACATCTATCTCAATTGCTTTATGAAATTGTAGAGGTTTTCCTTTCTTCTCTATTATTTAAGTGATGTTATCTAAGGTAATATTTGATCTTCTTCATAGAGACACATGAAACCAAAGATGATGTAATGACCACTCTAATAAATAATGATAAAATATTATAATTTGATAAATACTATATATATAATTCAACAAAACATCTCACATCAAATATATTCAATCAATTAATATTATAATTGGGCTAGGTAAAATACCCTACATCTTACTCTACTTGAGTAATTAATTTGATGCATTATCTTCACCAAGGGTTTTAAGAATTCATAAAAAAACACAAAGATAGACCCATCCTAAGGGCCTGACCCATGCCTTAAGGGCTCATCCTAGATGGCTTTGCCTATGTAACACGATTAGAGGCTTCGTAATTCGTCACTAGGTCTTCCAACAAATCTTGGTTATCTTAGACACATTTACTCAAACTGAAACACTAATCAGTTCAAAACTAGATTTCATATCAAGTATCTAGGCTTTCTCCCCAAGTGATAAGAAATATACAATGACAATCAAAGCCTATAGCTTATGATTGTCCTATCATCTCACCATGATAGCTTGACATTCAAGTTGATGGATAAAATATCCAAAGACAATGTCCATTACTATCTTTTAGTCTTATAAAAGTAAATTTAATCAAATATTTCAAAGTTCAAGGGTAATCCCACAATAATGAGTCCCACTTTTTGGCTAAGATGGAGATTGATATTAGCATTTTAAACTAAATCTTCACTTTCTGAGACCTATAGTAGCTAAACCATTAAGAATTTGAAGATGCTGTGAACTAGTGATTTGTGGCGATTTGTGTGTAGATTCTATATATATATATTTGAAATAAATTGTGAATCTTTCAACATCTCCTTTAATAACTAGTTTTTAATAGTAAACAACATTTTCAAAAAGTATCATTTATGTCATCAAGCATAACTTTTTTCTATAAAGGATAAAATTCTAATTTTTAAATATAGGTTTTTAACATCAATATCTAGTGCATAGATATTTTTTCATAATTTTTTGTTACATATTTTTTAATTAATTTTTGAAGTCAGGGTAACTTTAATTTAGACATAGGTGCATGTCGTCAAGCATAACTTCTTGTGTATATATCAATTTTTTTTTGGGTGAAACAAGGACATCAATACCTAGTGCAAAGGTATTTTTTTAGAATTGTTTTTCAATGTTTCAGTATTTTTCCACCTGTGTGTAATGAAGAACTTGATGTTCAATGAAAAACCTATGTTCAGTAAAAATTAAAAATTAAATACATAATAAAATGAAAATATATCAAAATTATACTTGTTGGATAGCTCATTTCGAGGACTATGATCTTGCAAATTATCTTGTCAAGTTAATTACATTTGAAGGTCCAACCCAAGGTTTGAAACTAGATTTTTTGAGTAAGTTTTGAAGCAGACACAAAAAGTGTCTAGGTAAGCACCTTCATTCAAAGGTCCTTCAAACAAAGATTTTACCTCCATTCATAGGTACCTTTGAACGAAGGATAATTTAGCCAACATTTAACAAAATGTATGTATTTGAATTACATGTATATATACAAAGTTATTTTGTGATTTTAATATCAAAAAATAAAAGAAAATTCACTAAGTCTATTTGAAAGGTCAAATCTTTTCTAGTGCTTTACAAATTTGGAATGTAGAATTGGCAAAAAAATTATCAAGATCATATTTTGCAAATCCTTGAAGAAGATGGGAAATAAAAGGACAAGGTAAAATAAGATTCCACAATATCATTCAATGGAAAGGGAACAAAATTTGTGTGAAGAAAGAATGCAAAGATATTATGCTCAAAGAGAAGGTATGTATATTTTATATAAATTATGATTTTTTTTCAATTAAATCATCTTCTAGATAAGATTAGAATCAATAAGATCAAATTTTTTTCAATTGAAGTAATTTTTTCAATTCAAGTATGTTTTAAATAATATTCATTTATTTAAATTTTATGGATTCTATTACCATTCTTAAGTCCTCTACTAAAACCACTATGTTCCCTAAGTCTACTTAACTAAACCCTAAACCCTATTTACCCTAGAAACCCTAACTCCTAAACCCCAAATATATGATTAGATGTTTTGGATAAATTTTATTCCACTAAATTAACTAATCAAATTCCTTTCTACTATATTTTTGTACCTTACTTGCCAAGTGAATCTATGATAAACCCTAGGTCCTATCTAGGACCCTACCCCAATAGAGGCATGTGTAATTTGACTATCCTCAAAACATCCCTAGTACTAACTTGCCTAAGTCTTAAACCCTAAACCCTAACCCCTAAGTTCCTTAAATATTATAATTACAAATAAATTATAGTTACAAATTAAAGACTTGTGAGAGTTTCTTATATACCCTAGACTCCTAAACCCTAAACCTTACTTGTCACTTAAGTATTATTGAGTTTTAAATCTACATGTATATATAATAATATTAAACTAATATTTTATAGGTACATGCATGCATATAAATAATATATTGAACTAATATTTTATATACATGTGCATATGATTATTGTAGCCCTCTAGGAATTTTGCACCACATTCATGAACCATGGTTCTAAGATTGATTATTTATTCATAGGACATGTAGTTAACAATATTCAGCACAACATGTAATATTATCTCCTCCTCTACTACTATATTATATATTGATCTATAATTTTGTACGTACACACTTAAATCTTTATTACATTGAATCTCTTTTTAGGTTAAATGATCTAGTAATTGAATATGTACCTATAAGTTTACTTGACCTAGACATATAAATTATAATTTGACAAATTAGCAAGTAGTTGTTAATGAGCTAATTTAATATTTTGATTAGATGATACTACTAGAATTTTTTGATTGTAACATAAATCTAGAACATGAAAAGTTAACTTTAGATGGAACTTGTACTCATGAACATCTATACATGGACATATCATTCTAGATGTTATTTATATTTATATTTTCATTTTCTCTTCTTGTACAAATACTTTGACATGCATGGACTTGATCGATAGTTTAATTGTAATTCAAAGTTGGAGAAAATTGTAACGATGAACACTACATCCCTAACACTTTCTCATTATGTACTCATAATCACCTTCATGCTTTATCCATGTAGTTCAATAATCTAACTTAATATATATATTCTAAAATCTTCTCTTTATATGATATGTGTAGGGGCTCAACATACAGAAACTGGAGTAGAGGAGACTAAAGCACACATAGTTGATGTCAAGGAGGAGACCCAAGCACAAACAACTGATGTCAGAGAGGAGGCCCATACACACTTTGATGTTGGATAGGGGTCAGGATCGCTTCCTTCTACTGATATTCATACTATGAATCTAATTAAAGAAGTGAAGAGAAACATTTCTTACAAAAATATAGATCATTTGCTTGAAGTGGATATGGAGAAATTGAAATTTTATGTTGAACAACCTAGTCAAACTACTAAGAGGGAATTGACAAGAACTTCAAAGGAAATAATTGAGGTTTATTTCAAAAATCATGATACACTTGGTTAAGCCCAACTATTATCAGCATTGCTTCTTTGTGATGACTTAAAAGAACCACTACAATTGATGGGTGTAGATTTCACAAAAAAAGAGGAAAAGATGCCTAGAAAAAGATATTGTTGAAAATGTTAAGAAAGGTTTGGGTTCCATTGAGAAACAATCTTGATTAGAAGATAAGAGAATTTCAAGAAGAGTGATGTTGACATCTATTGTAAGTCCATAAATTTCAAGAAAGAATCAACTCTCTTCACTTTCAAGTGAAATTGGCTTAAGTAGAAAGACACTAACAAGATATGTGAAAAGGAGAAAGGTTTTGGATGATTCTACTGTAGAAGGCAATTGGATATTGATGTGTAGGGTTCCTTGTTCTGACAAGATTGAAGATGGTATTAGGAAATTGATCTCAAGTTTTTGACATGAACATACTCATCCCTCATAAAAAAAAGAGATGTTCTAAAACACTGGATCAAGCCTGGAGATAATTTTGAACTGCATACAAAACATTGGTTAGACATAACACAAAATGAGATATATGTGATGGTTTTTGATGCAAATCCTCATGTAAAGATTGGACAAATAATGTTCCAAATGTTAAGGCCACATTATGTGAAGGCAAACAAGGCTTTTGAAACTTGTTGTTGTCGTTATCATATTGAATTTGATCTTTACTATCAAGTGTTTTGAAAGATCAGAGAAGAAAGTGATGGTTCTCAAAACGCACCTCCTAAATAGGTAAGTCAATTCATAGCATCTGTCTTATGTGATAAATCTAATGCTGATGATGAAGATTGTCCAATGAAATGCATAAAAGGACTTTGTGAAACATGTGGAAATCTAGCTAAAATTCCTTTGGGAAATGAAGACAGTGACATGATGAAGATGGTAAATTGCAAGAGTTACAAGTACATAAAGTTTGAAACAAAGATTGGGAAAGAATCCACAAGGTTAGATTGTGTAGAAGAGGAGGTACCTATTGGAACATTTATGGATTTTTTTGTAAATTGATACAACCATACATACATTATGCATTTTATGCTAAGTGGTAAGCAAAAAAATTTCAGTTGTTAAAAAATACTTTCCCACTTGGAACTATTTTATCAGTAGTTAACTATGCAGAAAAGTACTCTTTTACCCATCAAAAAGAGATTCAAACACAATATTACTATTCAGTGTAGGTCACTATTATGGTGCATGTGTGTTATCGACATACACAATTGAATTTGGATGGTGTTGACAGTACATATGAAAAACGAGCCACTAATAAAGAATATCACTTTTATGTTAGTGATGATAAAGAGAATGACACACTTTTTGTCCAACATTGTTTTAAGATGTTTTTTGATGATTTGGTAAGAAGATGTGTGAAGATTGAAAAAAAAAATTGTATGGTCTGATGGGTGTGCGTCATAATTTAAATCATCAAGGCCATTTTATGCACTATGTAGATATCATCGACAAGATAATATACCCCATGTTTGGAGTTTCTTTAAGAGTGGGCATGGAAAGGGTGAACATGATGATGCAGGAGCTTGCATCAAATGTGCTCTAAGAAAATATTAAATGAATTATGAGGGAGATTGTATAAATGATGCACATGATGTTGTTTGATGGTGTAAGAAACACTTTGCATGTGAGGTTGGCACATCTTCAGGGAGGAACCCATGTCCTAATAGAGTTTTTTAGGAGATATTAGGTATGTAATTTACTATTTGAAAAAAGTTTCACTTGTTTTTAAAAAATTAAGCTTAAGAACTCTATATTTATTTTATTTTGAAAATTATATTTAATTTGTAGGTGTTGATAGAAGAACAATGCATGGATGCAAGAGGGTAGAGAAAAACAAGATCTTTACATTGTGTCATGAGTACAGATAGGTACTCAAGGATATTGTGGACTAGGGATTACTCTTGTTTTGGTTACGACTGCATTCTGGGAAATTATGATAATTGCAACAACCAAGAATGTGGATATGTTAGTGAATGGAATTAGGTACCACTAGTTGTTATTGACACATACAATGAAGATGAAGAGGAAAGATTTGAAGACATTCCTTTGATTTCAATTGATTCTGACCACATTTTAGGATTAATTAAAAAAGGTAGTGTGCATATATATAAATTCTTACAAAGTTTGTTTAATATTAATTTTTTTCTACAATTAAAGATTGGTTCTAATTTTTTTAAATTGAACATTGTATATATGTGTGTACATGAGATGGTTTTGCAGTCATAGTAAAGGCTAGAAACATAGGTGTTAGTTATTATTTATTATGTTGCACAAAGGAGAGGATGAAGTTAATAAAACTAGAAACAAGCGATGGAATGTTATTTCCCACAAGTTTAGTTGTAGTGCAAGGGACATATCTCAAAGAAGTCAAAATTGTTCAAAATAGGATTCATTTTACTAATTACCATCTTGAAAATAAGGTGTATCAGTATAGCCACCTAGTAATTGCTACTGGCCTATCTATTCATCAAGTTCCACATGCACATGGATGTCATAAGTGGAGACTAGATAGAGATGATCATCAAAGAATACTAGAAGTTATTGAAGAGTGAGCTGAACCAATGGATGTGGTACATGAATGAGCGAGACCTGTATTCGGGAATGAATTTATTTGGTTGGATGCATACAAATGACAAGTGATAAATTATATGACAAGTGTTATGTTATTGATTCTAGTTCAATTTTATATTAGAACTTGTGGTAGAGCTTTACAACATGTTTGGATGCATCTCAAATAAAATCTTTATATTTGAATTTAATGAGTTTAATTTAAGTTGTAGTGATAAATTATATGACAAGTGTTATGTTAAATTGATTCTAGTTTAATTTTATATTATCTAAACTTGTGGTAGAGCTTTAAAACATGTTTGGATGCATCTCAATTAAAATCTTTATATTTGAATTTAATGAGTTTAGTTTAAATTATATATTAAATCTATGATGTTATATGTTATAATTTGATTAGTGATTTTATATTAGAATGATCAAGTGGTAGAGCAAGTTACAATTTGGTTGGATGCATACAAATGACAAGCACAATAAATTATATGGCAAGTGTTATGTTATTTATTCTAGTTCAATTTTATATTAGAACTTGTGGCAGAGCTTTACAACATGTTTAGATGCATCTCAAGTAAAATCTTTATATTTGAATTTACTCAATGATCTAATGAACCAAGATCAATGATGGTGTAGGAAAGGATGCAATATGCTTGTGATGATCAATGTACATATTCTCTTATAATTCATTTATAGAAATTTGATTAACGATTCTATTTATATTATGATATGCCAATTTTTATATTCTCTTATATATATATATATATATATATATATATATATATATATATATATATATATATATATATATATATATATATATATATATATATATATATAACATCTCTAAAACATAAGACTTGTCCTAAACACTGTAAATGTCATCTATGATATATTTATCTTAAACATGTATAAGCATGTACACATGTGCTCATACATCATTAGATCTAAAACATAAACATAAACTCAAATGTCTAGAATCGATATATTATCATGTGTCTAGAGTAGATCTATGAAATATAAGTGAACAGAAACATAAAATGTCCATGTAATAAACATAAAACATGTCCATGATGTAAGAAACATAAAATGCCCATGTAAGAAACATAAAATGTCGATGTAATAATCCTAAAATGTAATAAATGTGCATGTGTGTATAAACTAGTGTAGTTCATTTGGTCTCTAGGTCAGCATGTTAGCTCTTAATCGAGCGACCATTTGAGCATGAATCACGAGCATCCGATAAATGCACTAAGCCCTACATATACATACATATAAAAAGTTGTGTAATTAATTAAAAATTATATTAAATTTATATATATAACACAAAAATGAACAAGCAAACATGTGTACATATATACGTTTTAAGTTACATGAAAATTAAAGTTCACCTGTCCACTGACATGGTCAGGCAAATTTGAACATGTGCATACGCACTCTCCCCTCAAACTAGGAGTCATGTGTGCTACCTCCACCTACACACATATGCATGAATACATAAAAAAGAAAATTAATTTTGAGTTATATTTAATTTATAAAACTATGTTGTATGTGGTTCCAATGAAGTTACATACTACATGTATTTAAATTTAAAACTTAATAAACTTAAAAATTATATGTACATATATATACCTGAGTAGCCAGAGTTGCATCCTCAATGTCGCCTTCTACAATAATATAATCTACCAGCTTCTCTACGGTCCTACCCTAGACTAGGTCTATCAATGATGTGTGTAATAGACTATGCAAGTGAGAAGGCATTGACCCTGAAGAGAGCATCTCCATAAAACTTAGACCTCTCACACCTTGATCAAGTGTATCAGTAGATGTCTAGACAACTGGAGCAACTACAAATGACTAGGCACCTAGAGCAGCTGTAGATGACTGGGCCCCTGGAGTAGTATAATCATCATCCTGTGGATGCAACTATGATGAATCGGTAGAATGGTGGCGGGTAGGTGGCTCATGTGCCCCTCTAGATGATCTAATTGTAGGATCCATATTAGAATGCCGATACTGGGCCACAAATGAAGTAACATCTGCTAACGGGATCCCCAACCATGATAAGATCACACAATACACCATCATCAAGTCATCAAAAAATTTATAACTGGTATCCCTCAAAATATGGGCATCCCATGCAATGTGATCTATATTGTCCAGAGATGGGATAGCTACCACATCATATGCATCTAAATCAATAGTTGACATATGTGGTTTTCGCATCAGGTATCAACCCACACAATCTGTACATATGTGCTGAGCCTCCACTACAATATCAGCAATACTATCAATTGCATCCTATTGGGAAACAATGACAACCTCATCAGCAATAGGGGTAATGGTTGGAGAGATGGCAGGCATCCTCTATCCAACCAAGATCCTATAATCTATGAGCTACCTATCTACACAATGATAAGCATCCCTATCACAAACCCTACCACAACCTTACCTTAAATGACCTGGTAAATCCAAATAGTTAACATTGAGGCCTAAATGGACCTCAACATATAACTGATGTACAAAATATAATGGAATCTAGTCATTGTTTGGATAACGATTGTGAGCAACAAGAAATTGTGGATATATCAAAGGTGCCATCCTAGGGCATATGCACCTAGTCACTTGACATGTTCTAACCTGAGATCTAGTGGAGTACTAGGGAAAACATTGATTTTTGATTATTTCCTTTGGCAATCTACTCTGGACTGTGCTCAAAGGAACATCACTTGATACCTGATCCCTCATCTGAGCAAGGGCAGTTGCTAATGTCTCCCCAAAATAAGCATGGAGACCTCCTAATAACTGTCTAATAGTGACCAAAGTCTATAAAATCATACTATGATTACTTCTATACACCCCAGTGGTAGAAGGGTCATCTAGAATATGCCTCAATCTCTGAATCTCAGAATTAGTACGTGTTCAAAGCATATCCATATCAGTGCACACACTATGCACAAAAACCAATTAAGTCCTTTAATTTTAATGAACAAGTGTACATGTACATAGGTCTAAAATAATATTGCATGTCCAAGTTTCCTAAATCTAAAAAATAATTTGATGATGCACAATTTTAGAACTTGCATAAATCTTCTTTAAGCTTAAACTAATATGAAGATAAAAAATCAAACCCTGAAGTGAAATTGGAGGTATGATGTTAAATCAAATAAATTTTCATAATTAAAACACATGACTCAAGAAAAATGAACTTTACCTAATGGTGATTTAGAATAATTAAAAAATTTACATATACAAATTGAAACATGTAAATCAACATTTAAACTAGTAAATGAATTAGCTCTAGAACATGATGATTGAACATAAATGAACATGATACTTTTTAGGATTTCAATTAATCATGAATAGATTAAATGTGCACTTAACTAGATTGATCCAAAAAGCTTGACTATGAATGTTAATACATTACATTGAATCAAACACATATAACCACATATAGAGAATTTTAGCTAAGGACATCCAAGTGCAAAAATTTTCCCATGTGAGAAAGGATTGAGTTTTGTATCTAACCAATGAATGACTTCATTTTCTACTTTGAAAGAAGCACTAAAGAGAGTTTGATCATGGGGAACTTTATATAATTTACTATGTATTTGAAATATTGGTCTAGAACCTTAAATATATCTAATTGGTAGGATCAATTTACCATCAAATTTGGGAAATTCTAGTTTGAGGGGTGTTAGGGGAAATTATGCGTGAATATCAAAAGACATCAATAATACCCATAACTCAATGGAATATAGAAATAAAGAAGATCTAAAACAATGAACAATACCTCAACAAACCTCTTTACCTCATGGCTTCCATTGGTGGCCTATCGCAAATGATCTTGTGTATGCATATGCCCTCAGAAGGTGCACCTCCTTGCTATTCCAAGATGTCAAGTGAGAATGGCCATGATAGTTGATTGTAATGAAGAGGAGCTTCACAACAATAGTGATGGTGATATGGTAACAAGTTGATCGCAAGCGAATGGAATTTATGCAAAGTAACAATACTGAAAGCTTGGATGAATGAAATGAGAGAAGAGGTTCAGTTTATAAATTCATGGGAGAGGAGATCAATCATTGAGAAAGAATGAGAAGATCAATGGTGGAGAAAGAATAAAAGAATGTGTGCAAGTAGTGAGAAGACAAGTGTCACACAAAAGCTATTTTGAGTTAACTGTTTTTCTATTTTTTTAAGATAAGATATGTTGTCATAAAACAGAAAGCTCTTTGCTATTTAGGAGTTTTTGGAATCAATTAGTTGACTCATGGTTTGCTTTTGCATGTTTCAAGAATAATTAAATAATAAATTATTTAATTATGTGTGCATGAGGAAGAAGAGTTATTTTAGAAGATTCTGGAAGATATTAGAAGAATTAGAAGAAAGAAAATTAAATAAATAAATTTATTTAATTGCTTGTGCAAAATTTGGAAGAATAAATAAAATATTTGATTATATTTTATTTTTAGAGAATGAGAGGATTTAAATAAATTTGATTTATTTATTTAAATTTGGAAGAAGAAATGATCTTATTAATTAATTAAGAATTATTTAATTGTTTGGAAGAATTTGGAAGAATTCAATTAAATAAAAGATTTTATTTAATTTTTGACTTTAGAAGAGGTAATTAAATATTTTGATATTTAATTACTTAGAGGAATATGAATCAAATAAATAAATTGATTTATTTATTTATTGATAGAGGAAATAGAATGAAATAAATATTAAGAATATTTATTTAGATAGAGTCACGTATTTTTAGGTGTATACATTTTGACCCTCTTTGATGCAATGCAGTTTACAGCGTTGCCTCAAAGAATAAATTTCTGATAACGATACATGTCCCAGTTTTCCCTTGGTATGAGTTACAACAACAAGATGCCCCCTCGGGAGATTGGACAAGAAGAAGGGAGAAGGGACGTGAGATGGACAATCTCACGATGAAGAGGGTGAAAAATAGGGTAGGGTGAAGAAGAACATGTCACGGTTCAGAGAAATAGGTAGAAATGGGTTTGGGAAGTAGCCATAGTCATCACACAGCCAGTTAGGGTTTGTTTGATATATATAGGAGCTGGGTCCACAATCCTAGTCATTTGCACACTTGGCTTTTATTGATTTGTCTTTGAGAGCTTAGCAGAGCATAGGAGCATAGAGTAGTCAACATTGAGATGGATATTCTGCGCAAGGAGCACCGCTTTGTGTGAGTTCGACCATTCGATCGGCCAGCTGAGGTAGGATCACCAGTATGTAGCTCAAAAAACTTCACCTAGAGTCATTTATTAGTGCAATAAATGCTAGAGAAAGTTAGGCAAGATAGATGCGCAGTTTAGTAGTTTGGCGCATATGCTATGCGGAACTATGTATATGATGTTTTGCAGCACATTTACGATATGAAACAACACATACAAAAGTTCTACGCATATACTATATAGGTTGGCGCATGCATCAAGAAGCAACACATTTGACATGGGAATCGGCGCATGCATAAATGCTGCACATATACGGTATGGGTCGGTGCATGCATTAAGAAGCAGAGCATTTGATATGATATTTTGCATTTATGGTATGGGTCGGCGCATTTACCAGGAGTGGCGCATGTACCTTCTGGTTCGGCACATATGCTTGAGATAGTCAGTTTACTTAACAAAATTGACTCGATTGGCATCTTGTTCAATGTGTCAATCGATAAGTGATCTTCAAGATTGCAGGAATCTAGTCAAGAGATGTTGTACGCTGGTTTAATCAATTTGTTTAGGTTAAGTAAATGATATGATTTTGTAGATAGCTTTGAGTAGTTATGCAGATTTGGCTGATGCATTGCTTTGCTTGTTTGCAAGAGGACATTCAAGATGTTCTTATGTCGAGGGAGCAGTTTCCATTATCGATGCTGTAGTGCTATATGCTGACTGAGATGGATCAGGAGGCTCTTGGTGCGATGGTTTTAGATTATGTTTGTTTCATGCCTGAGGTTCATGTGAACCCCAATTTGTTGACTGCTGCATTGGAGAGATTCCATAGTGAGGATGGGACTTTTCACTTGCCGACTGGCGAGATGGTGATCACTTTGGAGGATGTCTATAGGATTCTGCATTTGCCGATTCACGGTGAGCTGGTGGAGTATGATCCTCAGTGAGATGTAGGACTTGTGGAGTACAAGCGAGTATTCGATGACTCGGAGCTAGATTGTCAGGTTATCTCATGGAAGGATATTCATGACTACTATGCCTACTTCCCAAGGATAGTGGCTAGGTTGATCGGAGGCGTTGTATGCCCTGATAGGAGATTGCATGGGTTCCTGATTGGTTAGGGACAGATCATGGAGCAAATGATGGTAGAGGGCACCCGCTATGCATGGGGTGTCTGCGTCTTGGCATACTTGTACAGGGACATGCATCAGGTAGTATACCATAGGGGAGCCAGCTTGTCACCAGGGGTCTCTCTTTTATAGTTTTAGCTCTGGGAGTATATTGCTATCACTCAACTGATAAGTGTCTTTTCTAGGCAAAAGGGCGAGCCCTATAGTTATGGATATGCAGGAGTTATTTCCCAGCACAAGCTGGGAAAGCTTGAGTACTAGAGGCATGCACTAGATAATGTGGATAGTGTTATTTGGTGCCCTTACCTAGAGTGCAAGCACTGGGATGATGAGGATGATGAGCTACCGTACTACTTTCAGACATGGTGGCTTATTGGTAGAACTCAATTTATTTTGGAGAGACAGATTGTTAGCAGGGTGGGGAGATAGTTTGGCAAGAGACAAGGCATGCCCTAGGGACAGGCCCATTTTGCACGCACTCATGCAGAGAGTTTCAAATGGGGTCCAGTTGCTTCATATGAGGAGCCATTGGCAGATTTTTGGCAGATGCCTTATGTTGCTTGGCCTATGAGGAGGGAGGTGGCAGATGCAGGGATGACTCCGGATTATGAGGAGTGGTTCGTAGCGCATCCTTTTCTGAGATACTCAGGGCATGGAGAGTTGGTTCCTCATATAGACAAGGAGGATTTAGATGACAAGGATGGGGTCAAGGGGGAGGAGGAGACGGAGGAGGCGTAGAGGAGGATAAGGAGACGGAGGTGATGGAGGAGAGGGGGGAGGTGGGGGAGGTGGAAGATAGAGGTAGAGAAGGAGAGTTGGGGAGAGACCCTCAAAGCAGTAGCAGATAGTGCAGCCACAGGCTACACCACAGGGACAAGTTGGTTAGTAGAGTGGTCAGATTCGACAGCTGAGGGCACATCTCTGAGCAACAGAGTCTCAAAGGGAGTCAGATGCACTAGTCTTATCTGGGGTTGTTACTGAGTGGGATGTAGTAGAGACAAGGGTGCAAGCCCTGAGATAGGAGAGAGATGTAGCTGTGATAGCCTTGGGCACAGATGTGGCCACAGTATTTTTGGTGAAACAGGTACATCAGGCACAAGCGCAAGCACAACTTGTGTAGGTACAGGCAGAGCTATCAAAGGTGCAGGCCCAGACTCAGTATTATAGGGGTCTTTACCACGGTACAGTACCAGCAGATCAGAGGGCACCTAGCTTCAGGAGCCATTCAATGGTAGGTACCTCTCAGAGACTAGGGGTGTCATGGTCTGCAGCTTCGGTGAGGGGTCCACAGTAGTCTAGGGCCAGCAGAGGGGAGGATAGTGCAGGGAGCAATGGCTCATGGCAGTAGGGGTAGCCCACAGTGGCACTTGTATAGATTTTTTTCAGCTTGTGCAAATACTTTTTTGATGGCTTAGATAGCCTGATATGTATATGTACCATTTTTGTACCGAGACATGTATCACTATTATGTGGTATATACACTACATATGACATTGACTTAGAGATGGACCTTGATCTTGTACACTTGGACATGTTTTACTTGATATTTATATGATGATGTAGCTATTGACAATCTATATGCAGTTGTTTATGTTATATACAATGGATACATTCTGTCTTCATGATGTTTCATATGCAATGCACATGTTTTATATGATTCTATGTGATGATTATGACACTATGATGCTTTATAAGATATGATTCTAGGACTTTTTTTTATATGACTATGGTCTAATGCAAACTTGGATGATTTCTGATATGCACCTAATATGTAAATGCAAATGGTAGCTATATGATTATGCAGTTTATGTGATGCACTTATCTATGTTTCTGATTTTTTCTGTTGACACTATGTGATGATTGCCAAACATATATGGATGACCTAATGCACAAATGATTTAATCTTGTTAATCACCATCACATGCGATATGATATGCAAACTATACACTATGTTTTTTTATGTCCAAATGTACTCAATCAACACAGAAATGATACAACGATAGATAGAAGACTGACTTATGGAAGAATGACTTGATGGAAGGACTGACAAGCTTTTATTTGTATTGATACTTTGCATATGGGATATGGATGCACAATGTAATTGGATATGTTATTGGTATGGATATGGAACGGTTTACCATCTTGATTTTTTCAAGTATTTTGAAGTGCTTATTTCATCACTGGGCATCTAAAATGTTGTAAGAAAATACAAGCATCTAGGTATAATTGAACCAAGATGACCTAAGTATTGCTTACATGGATTTTGATTTTGCAAGTTAATACAAGCATCTAGTCAAAATTGAATCTAGATGACTTGAGTATTTCTTGCATAACAACAGACAAGGATTGCCCCCATTCAAGTTAGACCTTTGATGTCCTTGATGATCTTTTGTTGATCATGTTGTTAGATAGGGCTTCACATTACCAAAGATTAATCCACAAACAACAAACAAAGAAAAAGATTATGTCCCCATCATAGCATCTCTAGCTTTTAGCATCCTTGAGTAGCATAGGAAGACATAATAATAGAAATCAAGACTCTGTAAGTTAACTTGATCATAAACACAAAATATTCTTGCATTTAGATGTGTTATTCTTTCCATAATTTGGATAGAATCAGTTTGAGTGCACTAGGTTCATGTTTTCTTTGCATTGGATAGGTTGATGTCTTGCGCCAAGATTTCCATTTGGAAAGTGGGGTTTTTCTTATGTTTGCATGCATGCCTAGATAAACAGACCCTAAGGGACTGACCTAATGCCTTGGGGGCACATTGCTAAATGGCCTTGCCTACGTGACAATGCAGAGGCAACGTAGTTCAGGGTTGACCCTATGGATGGACTAGAGGATAGACGATAAGGTATGGGATGGAAGGAAAGGTGGAGCCTCGGGGGCACATTCAAAATGACCTTGCCTACTTGACGACGTAGAGGCAATGTAGTTCGAGGTTGACCCTATGGTGCTGACGACATACACTATGCTAGGCTAACACTGTGGATATGGTACTGGATAAGACCTTAGTTGGATGGGATGACAAAAGTGACAGAGTATCAAGCCATGATAGGTTATCGTTAGGTTGCACAAAGTGCTTTATTATGGAGCAGATATGGATCAGAAGAGAAATGATGGCAGGAAGAATGGACACATGGTGATTGGTTTCCCAAAGATGGAGAAGGTGGTTTATCACAAGTAGCGCCTGTTTACCAGGTTTTCACTAGAGGACAATTTTTTTGTTGTTTTTCCATTTTTCTAATTTTTTTGTATTTTTTGAATTTTTTTTTTTGTATTTTATGCTTCCCTTACATTGGGGTTCCCTTAGGTATAGAATCGGCAAAGATGCATATTGTTGATTGGATCATCGAATAGCTCACCCTCTGATGTTGCTAACTAATATGCCCCCGATCCGTATGCAGCTATGATGACATAAGGACCAAGCCAGTTGGGCTCAAACTTACCTTTCTTTTCCTGATCCTGTTGATTGTGGGGATTTTCCTTGAGCACTAGATTACCAACATTGAAGACCCTTGGATGGACCTTGTGATTGTAGGTTCATGGCATTCTCTGTTGATATGCCTTGAGATGGTTAAAGGCATGTTGCCGTCTCTCTTCTAACAGCTCTAATTCTTGCAATCTAGAAACTCTTTGGTCTTCATCAGTAATGAGACCTTTTAACAACACCCTTAGGGATGGTAACTCGACCTCAATGGGCTAAATGGCTTCTGATCCATAGACAAGGGCATAAGGGGTAGCACTTGTGGGAGTGCATATTCTGGTTCAATAGGCCCACAGAGCGGGATTCAGTTATATGTGCCAATCACGGATAGCACCATTGACTGTCTTCTTAAGGATTTTCAAAAATTTTTTGTTAGATGCATCAGCTTGGCCATTGCTTTGTGGATAGTAGGGGGTGGAGAAGTGGTGTTGGATTTTGAATTTGTCACAAAGCTCTTGGACATCCTAGTTATTTAAAGGTCTTCAGTTATCCGTGACAATGGATGAGGGAATTTCGTAGCTATAGATGAGGTGATTGAGGATGAATGAGGCAATATGTTTGCCTGTGACATTAGTGAGGGGAATGACTTTAATCCACTTGGTAAAATATTCCGTGGTGGTTATTATGAACTTGTGGCCGTTGGATGATGGCAGGTGAATTTTTCCCACAAGGTCAAGTCCCCATTGATAGAAAGGCCAAGGTGTCGTCAAAGGTCGTAACTCTTGAGCTGGTGCATGTATTAGGTTCCCGTGTTTATAGCACTGCTTGCACATCTTCACAAACTGATATGAATCTATTTCCATGTTTGGCCAATAGTATCCCAAACGCATGAGTTTCTTAGCTAAAGAAGGACCGCTAGAGTGTGTTCTGCAAATTCCTTCATATACGTCTCATAAGGCAGTTTGAGATTCTTCTCATTCTAAACACCAAAGTAGAGTACCATCCAGACCTCGACGGTATAAGGTGTCAGTGATAATGGTATAACGAGAAGTTTGGTGAATGAAGGTTCGGCATTGATTGGAAGACAAGTCAGGTGGTAGGGTGTTATCCTTGAGGTAAGTGTAGATTTTACCATACCAAGGTGAATCAAATCTAACTAAGAGGCATACAGAATGGGTTTGAGGAAGATCATAAGCTAGTTGCATGAGTATTTCAACCAAGAACTCATATCGTGACTCATTCTTTGGAATCTTGAGGAGTGAGGCAATGGTTGCCATAGCATCTACTACTTTGTTTTCAATGCGAGGTATATGTTCAAAGGAGATGATAAAAAAGTACTCCTTAAAGTCATCGACCATGCGTTTGTATGGGATTAACTTGTCATCTTTGGTATGATAGTCATCGTTGACTTGATTGATTACTAGTTGGGAGTCACCATAGACATGTAGCTCTTTGATTTTCCATTATGTTGCCAGTTTGAGACCAATGACCAAGGCCTCGTACTCTACCATATTGTTTGTGCATGGCAATAGCAGACGATAATACTTAGGGATGGTGTCGCCATGAGGAGTGACCAACAAGATTCCTACCCCCGATCGGTGGTTCGTATAGGATCCATCAAAATAGAGTTTCCATGAGTGTGTTGTGATACTAAATATGGCTTCATCAGGAAATTCCAATGTCATTGGTATGGCATCTTGCAATGGAGCTTCTGCTAATTTATCGTCAATGATTTGACCTTTGATATCTTGTCATTCTACATACTCAATGTCATATTCACTTAGGAGCATTACCCACTTAGCTAGGTGACCTATTAGAGCTGCTTTGCTTAATGGGTATTTCAGTGGATCTATTTTTGCAATAAGCTTGATTGAATGTGCTAGCATGTAATGTCATAGTTTTTGGGAAGAAAAAACCACAAAAAGACAAGATCTTTCTATCTGAGAATATTGCAGTCCGTATCCCACCAACGTGCGACTGATGTAGTAGATAGCCCCTCCTTTGTTGTCATAATCCCGTTGTGCTAGTAGGACACCCAAAGCTGTCTGTGTAGCAGATATGTAAAGTAATAGTGGTTTTCCTTGGATAGGAGGCATCAAGATAGGTGGGTTCATGAGGTATTCTTTCAATTTGTCAAATGCTTCTTTACACTTCTCATCCCATTTAAATAGAATGTTCTTATGTAAGAGATGACTGAAAGGTTGGCACTTGTCTGCTAGTTGTGATATGAACTGGCAAATTGCTTGTAACTTGCCTTGTAGAGACCACAATTGAGTGATTTTTTTAGGCGGTGGCATTTCCATGATAGCCTTGAATTTGGCAGGATCAACTTATATCCCTTTTGCTGATACAATGTAGCCTAAAAGCTTGCTTGAGGTAACTCCAAACACACATTTCTTCAGGATCAACCTGAATTTAAATTGTTCCAATCTCTGAAAAACCTTCTCTAGTACATCCAGGTGTGATTCTCTTACTAGTGACTTTGCAAGGATATCATCTACATAGTCCTCCATTGTGACGTGCATCATGTCATGAAAGATAGTGGTCATAGCACATTGATATGTTGCTCCTGCGTTCTTCAATCCAAATGGCATGACATTCTAGCAGAAGGTTCCCCATGGACAAGTGAAAGCTATTTTGTGTTGGTCTTCTGGTACTATTTTGATTTGATTATACCCAGAGAAGCCATCCATTAGAGAAAGCATGGTGTGTCTAGCTGTTAAGTCGACTATGATATTAATATTAGGCAACGGAAAGTCATCTTTGCAACAAGCTTTGTTTAGATCTCAGAAATCATTGCATAATTTGACTCTACCATCAAGTTTGGAGATTGGCACTGTGTTGGATACCCACTCTGGCTAGTCTATTGCTCTGATGAACCCTGCATCCAGCAATTTCTTGAGTTCCTGTTTCACGAGTAGTGCAATGTGTGGATGCATCTTTCTAAGCTTTTGCTTAACTAGTTTTACCCTTGGATCCAGTGGAAGATGGTGTAGAATCAAATATGGATTCAAACCGGGCATATTTGTGTATGACCAAGCAAAGTTGACTTACTTTCTCCTGAAGAATGGCATGAACTTGGTTTTCTCTTGTGGAGATAAAGATTTTGCAAAATGAATGATCTTGGGATCATCCTTTGTTCCGATGTTGATAGGTTCTGTAGGTTCCACAACAATCTAAGACTTCTCCTAATGCATGTCGGTGGGGAGAGTGTCAAGCATTCCATCGTCAGGTGCCACAGTTGGGTTTTCACCATCAGATGCATCCTTTCTTTTTACTATTTTGGGATCTGATACTGCAGTAGAGCGATTTTCACCATCAGATCCATTTTTTATTTTTATGTTTTTTTGACTGGAAGGCTTGGCACCCTCTCCAAAATAAGCCACAGTGTTGAGTTCAATTGTGAAACCAGCTTTATGATCTCCTACGGGTAGGTGGTCCCTAAGTTCCATGTAGTCAATATAGGCATCATCATTTTGGAACATGTTTAGTTGTGGGGTTCCTTGTAAATCCCAGTCGATGAGTTCAGGATGTATAATGGGGAGGGAATCAGAAGATAGATCTAATTCATTAATAGTTTGAATGGATATAGAATTGGGATTGATAGGGATAGGATCCGAGCTGGTACTTTCCTCCAAATTGTTTATTGCGATGGAACTTCGACCTTCCTCGAAAGTTATACTCTCTAGAGTTGGAAAACCACACTCTAATGGTCTATGCGTTAGCATTTGCCCCTCACGATAGGGGCTATAGGTTTGAATGGTGTCAACTTCTTTATCCTCATAGGAGTGCTCTGTGAGTTCATCCCATTCATATTCGTTGGAGTCTGTGTCACTGTCTTCTTGTAGGGCATGAATCTGTTCCACAAAACAAGCATTTGCTTTAGCTTTGCCCTTGTCCTTGTATCCTAACCCTTTTATATTTCTTTCCAATGAGGATGAAGAAGGTTGAATGGGTTCTATTATTCCTTCCATTCTTAGGCCAATGGGACCTTGTCCATCATAACCCATTCTGTGTAGGATAGACTCACCACGCCCATATATTTCCATTGAGAGCTTAGGTGGTTCTTGTTGGGTGTTGTCTTCTTCCATGTAGATCCATGATAAGACATCTCTTTCCTTAATTTCATCTGCTAGGTTCCCCCATTTTACAAAGGGAGTTGTAGGAGCTTTAGGAGAAGCAGAACGTTTTGGAATGTATTTAGGTGGGGGTCTACCAAAGGATCTTGGAGATAGAGGTAATTTGGCTAGGTTGAGGCTATGCTGGATGGAATATTCCCCTACTTCCTTTTCTGGGATGGTGATTTTCTACTCTTTAGGTCTAGATGAGGAAGCTTCAGAGGTAGAACCATGCTACGAGATGGTGGATATAGAGGCTCTATTAGTGGGAATGATGCAATCGGGCTTCAAAAGGATGGTGTTGTAATGCTAGAAAGGATCAAGATCACCTTGGATAGTGATCTGTTTGTTGTCATGAGGAAATCTGATGCACTGGTGATAAGTAGAAGGCACAGCTTGCATGGCATGAATCCAAGGTCTACCTAGGAGGATATTATAGGCTAGCTCTTTGTCTAGGACTTGGCAAACAACATCCTTTATCACTAGTCCCACTTGTATTGGCAATATCACTATTCCTTTGGCGGTTCTTTCTTCTTCATCATAAGCCTTAATGGTGATCTTTTTTCTAGGATCTACTGCAGCTTCAGAGAACCCCAATGTAAGGACTAGCTTGATTGTGCAAATATTTAAACCGGCTCCTCCATCAATAATAACTCTTTTGATATAGTGTCTATTAATGAATGTGACGATATGCAAGGGTGTGTTATGAGGTTGAGACATTGAGAGATCATCTTGTTCAGTAAATGAGATGGTGCTTGAGGAGGTTAGATTTCCTACCATGGCTTGAAACTTCTCTTGGGCTAGGTTTGTGGGCACAGTTGTTTCCACTAGGGCTTTATCAAGAATCTATTTGTGAGAAGGAGACAGACACAACAATTCTAAGATGGATATGTGGGCAGGAGTTTTCTAAAGTTGGTCTATGACACTATATGTATGAGGATTAGACAGAGAAGGTGAAGACCTTGGGGGAAGCGTGTTCATCGTGACCTTACTGCTACAGGTGATGATGCTACAATTGGTTTTGTTGGGTCCTGATTGTTGGTTGGATGTGACCATATTGACTTGTGGGATGTGTTCTGATATGCAGTTGATGGTATAATTGAATGGCACGCTTGTATAGTTTGCATTGTTGTTTCCATTGTTTTGATTATGTCGATTACAGTTGTTATTGTTGTTGTTGTTGTTCTTGTTGTATGGTCGATCATGATTGAGAAGAGGATCCTTGTATGCCACATGTGTTTTGTTAGAGGTATGTTGTTGAGTGCCTTCTTGATTTCAGTCAAGTATGTCTTGAATGATGTGTTTGAGATGGATATAGTTGTTGGTCGTGTGACCTCTTCCTCTATGGTATTTGCAGAAATCTTTATCTTTCCAATAGTGAGGTTTTATTTGAGGTTCATAGTCACTAATTGGTGGAAGAGTAATCTCATTGTTGGCCAATAGTTTTCTTAACGCAGATTCTTAGAAGTCCCCTAGTGGTGTGACCTTTTGCCTAGGGTTGGAGTTGAACATGTTGGCAAGAGACACTGTGTGGCTTCATGATTGTTGTCACTGATGGCAAAAAGATCATTCCACACATCTGCAGGACATGATGTGTCCTCACCGGAAGTTAGATTGAAGAAGTGTTAAGGTCCAGTAAGCAAGAACAGAGTAGTCACTAAGGTCCGACAGACAGGTCCAGATCTCTCAGTAGGAGTATCTTAGTGAAGTACAGATTTGGGGAAGTCAAGAGGAGTATCTTGACTGATAGATTCCAGGGTTTGAGCATCCAGTGTGGAAAGGATAAAGAGATATGAATACTTGAGTGTCGGGTTCCCAAGTGATAGTGTGAACACAAGAAGAACTAACTGGCAGAGCATCAGACATTATTCTGGATGTGTTACTGATGATGGAAAAGGTTCTTAAGGCATAATTTATGTTTGGCCGACATGATTGATGACTTCTACATGTATATGCTTGATTCGCATTACTTTGTATGCAAGGATTCAGCTGACAAATCAGAGTTTGAGGAAATTATTGATTGCTTTGGATGCCAACTAAAAAGATGATGAAATCACTTATGCAGATATATATACATGATTGATTTAGATGTGAAGATGTGTGTGTTGTGTTGTGTAGTGCGAAGAAAAGCAGAAGAGTGGAGTGAAGATAGTAGAAGAGATCCGGACTGTGAAAGTATAGCTACATCAAGAGAGAGTAAGAATGAAGTGCAGCAGATCAGTCTATTGAGCTAAACTGGAATTGAACCTCAACATGTGTGGATGCTTCTCATCAGTTCAAGCATTGAGTTACTTTCCTTTCTTGTAGATAGTGAGTCTCTTGTGAGCAGTGTGCTTGGGTAGTGAGCCCTAATTGGCAAGTGCCATTTTGTATCTTCTATTCTTCTAACAGAGAATATTATCTTAGGTTAATCACCCCGTGGTTTTTTCCCTTAACAAGGTTTCCATGTCAAAATCATTGTGTCATGTGTATTTGTGTTATTTCCCTTTATGATTATGATTGCTTATTTGATCTGGTGTTGCATTAACTATTAAGGAAGCACTGAAAGTTGAAATAGTAGGATAACTGATTCACCCCCCCTCTCAGTTATCAACAATTGGTATCAGAGCCTAGTTCCTCCCAACAAAGCCTAATAGCTTGAGGAAGATCTGGGAATTCAGATGGATGTGTATGGTATGAGGGAGCAACTTAAGTCTGCCCTTGATGATCTTGAGTAGTCAAATTATGAAGTTAATGAATTAAAGGAAAGACTTAAACAAGTTGATGATTTCATAAAAGAACTAAAAGAGAAACTGAGTCTCTCTATGAAAAAGAGAAAGGAACTACTCCAGCAATTGGCAAGTCAAAATGAAACAAATGATACAAGTGAAGATTTGAAAGAGAAAACCAAGTTATGTGAAAAGTTATCAAAAGAAATCATCATGATAAGACATGAAATGGAATCAAGAGTTATGAAGTTTACTCAAGAAATTAAAGAGAGAAGAAAATATGAAGATGACCTAAGACAATCTCTCAAAGAAAAATCAGAAGACTACCACAAGATGGATAGAATAATCAGACATCTTGAATCTGATCTTGAAGATGCTAAAGATAATGAAGAAAAACTTGAGAATCAAATTGTCTCTCTCAAAAGGGATCTTCAAATAGTAAATGAATACAAAGAGAAATTCAAAATAAGCTCTGCTCAACTCGAAGTTCTCCTTGAAAGCCAAAAGAGGGTAGATGACAAGTGTGGCTTGGGGTATGAAAAAGGTGAAAGCTCCAGATCTGGTCAGAAGAACTTTAGATCAGAAAATCCAAGGAACAGGTCTAGAAGACCTCCGGTAAGGCAGCCTAATGCTCAAAGATATCCATCCTTCAATGGATACTGCCACAACTGCAATAACTTTGGTCATAAAGCTAATCAGTACAGAAAGAGAATGAATCAAACTAATACATCCTTCTCTAGACAGTGCTTCAACTGCAAAAGGTATGCTCACAAATCTCATGAATGCAGAAATATGCAAATGAACAATTCATTCTAGTAGATGCTTTGCATGCAATAGAATGGGTCATATGGCGAATCAATGCAGATCAAGAGGATATCAATCAAATATGAAAAGAAATGTTGTTTGCCAAATTTGCAATAGATCCGGTCATATTGCAAAATTCTGTAGAAGCAAAAATCAAGATAAAAGAGGTGCGGTACATCATAATCAGAATCAAGATAAGGGAAAACAAAAAGTAAATGTGGATGAAGTTCAAAGTGAGATGAACAAGATTTGGGTGAAGAAAAGTATAGAGAATGTAAGGGATGGATCCGCACCAAACTCTGGTGCTGATATTCCTTCCAAAAATTAAAAGGTGAGCTCTGGCTCAGGGGGAGACACAAAGAAAACCATTTTTCCCCAGCCAGTCAATTGGTGCCAGAACTGGCACGAGGAGAGTTGTGGATTAAAGGGTTCATAAGAGAAACATCTAAATAAACTATGGTTAAGATTTGGAAGATCCGCAAGATATTCAGATCCAGATTGATCCGGTTCTTCAAGTCATCCGAATAAGGCAAACTGGAATGACTTAGGTCGAGCATTTATTACAACTTGGTTTTAGGGTTTGCGGAACAATATAAGAGTTCTTCTTATTAAACATTTGCTCATTCTGCATTCAAGAAGAAGAAAAGAGGTGCTCTACAACAAATTTCCTCAAGCCCATCAAAGATCATTGCAGAAGTCAATTCATCCAGAAATTGATCTGATTCACTTCGTGAAAACCTAAAGGCGCATAAGGTATTTTTCCATTTTTAAATATCTCTCTACAAATCTCTTTAAAAGATGTCTACTCTGAATATAGTGAAGATCACTGATAGTCCTCACGCCAAATTCAAGAAACATCCCTATAAATCTTTAGAAATAGATCCCCTAGGAGCTTTTTCCAGTGTACCGCATGGTGTCCTGCACACAGAAGATATTAGGGTTTACATTCACGCTAATATTGAAGATTTCAGAGAGTTCAAATTGAGGGATATCTACCACAAACAACTGATAGATGATTCATTTGAGCTCAAACCCCAATACAAGGGCCTCTGGAACAAGCACTTTGCACAATGCATACATTTCCCCTATTTTACTGAGGATGAATGGGTCGGGTATATTTTGAGTAGAATACATGACAACTTCATGTGGTTGAATGGACCATTCAAAATCACAAAAGATGCCATCAGGGCAGTTACCAGATTACACTCATCTGGTGGGATTCCTATTCTTAAATCTGTCAAGAATCAAACTATGAGTGAGGCTACTGGATCCAAGTTTGACAAAAGAGCAATGACAGTAGATGACAACTCTGATCCAGATGTCAAGTTTGCCTCCATGATCATTGGATACAAAATATATCATTCTAGCAAGGAGAATTCAGTACCTGGAATGGCCATCTACATCGCTTATGAAATGCTAAGAAAGGATACAGACTATGATCTTTGTCAGCTCCTTTTAAACCAACTCTTGGAGAATCTACAGAAAATAAAGAAAGATAAAAAGAATTCATTCAAGTATGGTGGATTGATATTGTGCTTATTCTTCTACTTTATGAATGAGCTTCCCGGATCTAGTGGTTGGGTGTGGGAGAATGATAGACTAGTAGCTATCCAAATCAGAGATTATTTGCACGAACTTGGTGATGACAAAGTACAAAATACAGCTCTCTGGGGTTTCTTCAAAAACTTCCAGAACTTGATGCAAGCTAGAGAGAGAATTCCTCAATCTCTAGTTGAAAAGTATAAAGACACTGTATGTTTTATGGTAGAGACCGATCAATGCCTAATAGAGGCAGTGGAACCAAGGATAGTCTGGATCATGCCTATGGGGTATGAAGTTGATAAACAAATTGTGGAGCTACATGTGCAACACATGCTAAGTCAGCCAAAGGATCCAAAGGAAGAAAGGTTTGGAACCTTTGAAGAGCTAAGTATAAAGATTCATGTGGAACTCAGACAACTAGAGATCAAGAGGAAGGTGAGAAAAGAAGTTGAAGATGTTGCCAAAGGATTTGGCATCTCAAAGGAGGCACTTGATGCCAACAGGGAAAAGATGGAAAGGGTTGAGGAAGAAAAGAAAAAGGTAGAAAATAAAAGTGAGGAAAGTGTTCTGGCAAAGTCTTCCACTCGGACCAGATCATCAAAGAGA
The DNA here is from genome assembly GCA_027924645.1 of Cunninghamia lanceolata. NCBI lineage: Eukaryota > Viridiplantae > Streptophyta > Pinopsida > Cupressales > Cupressaceae > Cunninghamia > Cunninghamia lanceolata. Next base: position 3,905,087 of record BSBN01001019.1, read on the forward strand.
TCTACACCTACCACTACCAAAAGCTCAAGGCCATCAAAACCGGAAGCACAATCATCTGGCAAAGGAGAGAAAAGAACAAAGACAAAAGCCACAAGGGCTTATGCTAGTCAAAGGGATGAAGAGGAGAATGAATCTGATGAAGAAATCAGGAAAATGAAGAAAAAGAAGAAAACATCTGGTGAACACTCTCTCGGATAGGAGGAAGAAGAAAAGATAGAGGAATATGTTGAAAAACCCACTCTTCACATCAATGACATAATCAAATCAGTCACAGTGGATGGAAATCTTTAGCCAATGGTTGAATTCTATGATGATTATGGTGAAGCAGATCAGAAGAAATTGCAAGATGCCACAGTCAGGTACCTAAATATCTACAACAAAGCATTTATTGAAATTATATCTCTGATCCCCAAAAGCTTGGAGAAGGAACTTGAAATAAGAAAGAACAATGCCCAAGCCAAAGATCTAGAAATCTAGGAATAGATAGCAATTCAGCTATATCCTTCAATCGATCCCAAGAAAATGAATATGATCTTCAAAGATTGTATGGATGAGTTCAGGAGCAAAGAAAGGATGAATCAACTTATACTCAGAGAGACTGACAAAGTTGCAAAGGAGATAGAAGAGATCCTCTAGAATGCATTCAAAAGATTCAACATTCCAATTATAGAGCACTTGGGTACTGATCCCTTGACTACAAGTGTTGCAGAAGAGTCTACTGAGAAAATGATAGAAGAGGTAATGAATACCGGTGCAGAAACAGCTAAGGACTTGGAATCGTCTGCTTCGGAAGAGGTGGCCCATGAATAGACTAACATTTCTCCTCCGGTTTCCCCTGTTGACTCTAGATCTAAAGAAGAAGAAATAATAAAGGAGAAAGAAAAAGAGGTGAAAAGTAAAGAAGGAAGTCAAGCTAAAAAGAACATAAGTGACACTACAAAAGAGAAGAAGAATCTATCTCCAGCAAGAGACACTACAGAATCTATCAAGGACTTCTTGACAAAAGAAACTAATGAGATGGATGAACCAGAATTACTAAAAGGGCCATTAGACTTTGACTCTCTATCTCTGATACAAACAATGAAGATAGCTTCATTTGCAAATGCGAAGGCCAAAGAGAAACTACTGAAATCTCACATGGAAGATTGTGAGCTTATAGAGGTAGCATCCAGACTGTTGGAAAAGATCATGCCATCTTTTTAGAAGGATCCCACAGCCTCCTCTTCCGGTAATCTCAAAACTCTAGTCAACAGTGTTAGCACACATTTTGATTCTCTAGAGAAGTCAGCTGAAGAAAAGGTCCGGAAGGAGTTTTTGGATAAGAGATTCTCTGAAGTACAGGGTCTGATAACAAATGATAGGAGAGTTATGGATATTGGGATAAAGAGCTTGGAAAATGCTCTTAAAGATGGTGGAAATATGTACAAATTTTGCTTATCTTGGCCCATGGTGACCAAAGATATTGAGAAGAAAGTAAAAGAGCAAGAGGATAAACTACTAAGTTTGTCTCAAAGTTTTGATCCTCTCTCATCCTCCATAGTAAATCAAGAGTGTCAGACTATTGCAATCACAAATGCAATAAAGAATTTTGAGAAGGAAAGGAAGAACATAATTAGCCGGATGGGTGAACTTAGAGGGATCATTATCCCTAAGTTAGAGGCCATGCATGAGGCCATAAGTGATGCTTAGACTACCGCTCGAACCAATGATCCAACAGATCTTAAGAGGGCAGAAGCTTTTACGTTCCTGTTTAGTGGTCACATCTCAATTTTGGACATGATGAAGGTGAGTTGGGCGACAGAAGTTGTACACTTGACAAATACTTTTGCAGATATACTAAAGTTTATGTAAAGTATAACCGGAAAATATACTTATGTGACTAAGTATACTTGAATTTTTGAGAATTTTGGTGTGCAGACCCCACCCTTTGCCATTGATGTCAAAGGGGTAGTGAGAAGCAGTGAAAAATGTGGACTTCAGCCAAGGGGGAGCTCTGGTAAAATGTACAATAGAACAGAGCATCAACCAAGGGGGAGTGTAGTATCACACTTAGTCATTTTTCACTAAGTGTTGCCATCAATGCCAAAGGGGGAGATTGTTGGCAAGAGACACTGTGTGGCTTCCTGATTGTTGTCATTGATGGCAACAAAGATCATTCCACACATCTGCAGGACATGATGTGTCCTCACCGGAAGTCAGATTGAAGAAGTGTTAAGGTCCAGTAAGCAAGAACAGAGTAGTCAGTAAGGTCCGACAGACAAGTCCAGATCTCTCAGTAGAAGTTTCTCAGTGAAGTGCAGATTTGGGGAAGTCAAGAGGAGTATCTTGACTGATAGATTCCAGGTTTGAGCATCCGGTGTGGAAAGGATAAAGAGATATGAATACTTGAGTGTTGGGTTCCCAAGTGACAGTGTGAACAGAGGAAGAACTGACTGGCAAAGCATGAGACATTATTTTGGATGTGTTACTGATGATGGAAAAGGTTCTTAAGGCATAATTTATGTTTGGCCGACATGATTGATGACTTCTACAAGTATATGCTTGATCCGCATTACTTTGTATGCAAGGATTCAGCTGACAAATTAGAGTTTGAGGAAATTATTGACTACTACGGATGCCGACTAGAAAGATGAAACCACTTATGCGGATATATATACATGATTGATTTAGATGTGAAGATGTGTGTGTTGTGTTGTGTGGTGTGAAGAAAATCAGAACAATGGAGTGAAGATAGTAGAAGAGGTCCAGAATGTGAAAGTATAGCTACATCAAGAGAGAGTAAGAATGAAGTGCAACAGATCAGTCTATTGAGCTAAACTAGAACTGAACCTCAGCATGTGTGGATGCTTCTCATCAGTTCAAGCATTGAGTTACTTTCCTTTCTTGTAGACAGTGAGTCTCTTGTGAGCAGTGTGCTCGAGTAGTGAGCCCTAATTGGCAAGTGTCATTTTGTATCTTCTATTCTTCTAACAGAGAATATTATCTTGGGTTAAGCACCCCGTGGTTTTTTCCCTTAATAGGGTTTCCACATCAAAATCATTGTGTCATGTGTATTTGTGTTATTTCCCTTTATGATTATGATTGCTTATTTGATCTGGTGTTGCATTAACTATTAAGGAAGAACTGAAAGTTGAAATAGTAGGATAACTGATTCACCCCCTCCCTCTCAGTTATCAACAGAACCATGGCTTTGGCTCGCGAGAGAAGGTTTTGTTTTGTGTTGCATTGTTTGCTTCTCCTTTGAAGTGAATATTGGTTATTATTTGGGAGTCGCCACTTTGGCATCAACTACTCCATCATTGACGATGTTTTTGTTCTTTGTCCAAAACCTCGACTTGTCCATAGTGCTATTAGAGTTAGGAATGTCTTTGTACAACTTTATTTGCCCCTTGGCGATCATAGCTTTCTCAATAAATAGCCCCATCTCAATGACTTTTGAAAATGAGGTAGGGCATTGAATTTGTATTTGGTAGCTTAGATTAGAGTTAAGGTTGTGGACAAACATCTCTGTCCTTTGCTTCTCAGGCATGTGATATGGGCATTTGCTTGCGATTTGTCTCCACCTTTGTAAGAAGGAGGTGAATGATTCACCACCTTTTTGCTTTGTATTGCATAGGTCAAGTATGGAAACTTCATGTTCAATGTTGTAGGAGAAGTGCATGACGAATTTGTTTACTAACTCATCAAAAGTTTTGATTCCCGGTGACATTCATGAGAACCATTCCATGGCTTGACCACCTAGAGATCTAGGGAATAGTCTCATTAAGAAAGTTTCATTGTGAGCCATTTCCAAGCACGCGGTGTTAAATTTCCTAATATGATCACTTGGGTCTCCTTTTCCTTTGTATTTTTCAAATTTAGGTACTTCAAACTAATAGGTGAAGGGTACCATGTTCAAGCTTTTGTCAAAGGGATATGGTGCAATCTCTTCCAAGGAATAGGTTTTAGTGGGCGGACTTGCTTTTAGATTTGTCATTTGTTGCGTTAGGGTCTCAATTTGTTTCCTCATTTCCTCCATAGGTATGTTTGGGTCTGTGACTTTCTTTCCTTTGTCCTTGATAGTGTGTTTTTCAGGTGTTTCCTCTATCGTCTCTTTCAGTGTGTTGAGATCAAAGTTTGAGGAAAGTTTAAGTCCTAGATTTGCAAGATATAGGAAGTACTTGTTAGGGTCCTCGTGGAGCACTTTTTCTAGCAGGCATTGAAATTTCTTATTTTGGAGGGTTTCTTGGAATTCTTTAAGAGAGAATTCCTCATCACTATTGTGGGGAGTGACCATGGGGTTTGATGATTTGGGCATTTCAGTTTGCTTTTGGTATTGAGATCTAGTTAAAACCATGCAAGGCAACATGGGATGAGGTGGGGTGAAACTAGAGATTTTGTCAAGGTGTTGTTGGAGATTGTTGAGAAGAGGATATTTGTGACAAGATTTGAGGGTAAAAGTACAGTGCTGTGTCACACTTTTATAAAGGAAATGGCCAACGCTGATCCAACTTTTAAATTTGAATCACTAAAAAGTGACATATATGTTTTAAATTTTGAAATGATGTAAATTAATAAAATATTTATTTTTTATTATATTTTATGTTTTTATTTTTTTGAAAAAATTAAAAAATTATTTGAATATAGTTTTTAATAAATTGACACTATAATTTAGTTGTTGATAAAATGCTGAAAAATGAAGTTACATGAGACGTCAATATTTATACGTAAATTTTATTTATTTTTCTTTAGTTTTTTTGTCTGTATTTATAACTTGGAACTTTAGGGCATGGATATTTTTTTTCAATTTTGATAAATATATATTTTTAAACAAATATTAAAATGTGTGTATTAAAACATAATTGTTTTCAGTCGACGTCAAGTTTCATATTAACTATTTATCTAAAATAGAAAAAAAATTATACCATCTTGATATAGATTCTTTTATCTAAGGCATCATATTTTTTTCAATTTTTTAAAATAAGTTTTACTATTTTTCCTTGACGTGGTAATTGACTCAATGTTTTGTGCTGATAACCTACTTTTAGTAAAAATAAAAATATATATATTTTAAAACTAAACTTACAGATCTACAAAAGGGTATTTTTATATTTTTAAAAAAATGTTATTTACACGAGTAGAAGTTGTTGAAATATCAAGTTTTTCAAATAATTTTTTTTTTGGTAAATTGGCCTCATCATGGTGCTACATATGCATTTAGCCAACAATTTTAGTTCTAAAAGTTGTGCACATATCTAACTTAGCTAGAATGAATCTTACAAGATCATATGTTTGACCAAAATTAATTTTTAGTTAGAAATACTTAAATTTGTTTGTGCTGATAAGTCAGCTGAAAGTGTGACACAGCTTTGTGCTTTTACCCTTGAACAAGGGACTCTTTTGATCAATGATTCCAAGTTGGTCAATACAAGACGATAGCCAAGAGTAAGGGTATTTGGTACCTATTTACTGTGTAGGGACTAGTCTAGCACCAGGACCACTAGCGAAGTTCTGTGACCTACTAGGTTTACTTGAATCTGGAATGATCTGAAAAAGGTCTTGCACTAATCTAATATGGAACTCTGACTTTGTTTTGGAAAGACTGGTAGAAGGTGGGTGAGATGACTGGCGAAAGAGAGGGTAAGTTATGGAAACAAATGGAAAAGGTGACTGCACAGGTAGATTTGATCTCAGAAACTGGTGTAAGGCTGAAATGGGTATCTGGAAAAGTTAAAAATTTTTCTTTGAAAATGCCTGGAAATGCTCACTATCACGGATGCACAGAGACAGAAGCATAGAAACAGGTGATAAATGTGTAGAAAGTCAGATCAAAAACATAGTTTTGGTGAAATTTAAAGGTGCAATAATAGGTGACAGATGTGCAGCAAGTTAGAATATGTGTAGCAGGTTGAGGTATATGCGCAGCTCTAGTTTTCTTGACTATTTTTGTAATTTTTTGCACATTTTTCAATGTTTTTGTTTTCTCGGTTACAAGTTGGTGTTTTTGATCTAATTTTCTCAATTATGGCGAGTAAAACACAACAAACACAAAGAAGTTTTCATGATTTTTTTTATCTTTGTTTTTTTTAATTTTTTTGTAATTTTGGACTCTTTTTGACACAAAAATAAGTACAATCCTATGCTGGCAAAAATACTATTTGTTGAGTCCCTTAGCTGTGCCTATTCAAAGTGGATAGCTTCAGGATCTTGGTAGCACCAGCTCCCCTCCATGGCACACACTTCTCACGCATACCAAGATCCAAGTTTCCTAAGGCTCATACCCCCACTGAACCTTAGGATTATCTCTGCTATCTCTACTAAGAACCACATGAATCAGGACGGCTTCAAAGGTCCCACCTTTTATGTCAACAAATAGAAGGATTTTGGTATACTAAAACAAAGGGTGATTAGTAAGGGCAACCGTTCGAGTGGTTATACGTGCGACAATGCTACTCTCCGTTATGGAGTCTCCCAGCCTTCAAGGGTTGCGCCATGAAGGGTTTTGGGGGAGGCTGGCTGTTGGTATAACACAGCAACACTGGTTGCTTGAAGCTTTCCTCCAAACACAATTTATTTATAGTGGCTCAACAGGGCTTGGCTTTAGCCTATTACCACTTAAGTTCATTCCCACAGATGGGTATCCAAGGGCAAGCCTCTCTAAAGGTTCAACACATGCAAAAATGATATGTCTAGCATTTTAGTCACCCAAGATAAGGGAGAGCATAGGCTTGATATCATTCCCAAAAACATGAAAGACAGTTGTTCTTTTCCCCCTAGTTAAAATGAAAAAGACTATATGAGCTATCTACTTGGGCACACACGCAAGTTGTTAACTTTGAAAAGCAAGATAGCAATGGTTCATTTTATCCTCCTAGTATTGTGACTAGATTCAATTTCTAGATGTAACAAGATCCAAGTTACTTCCTTCCTAATTAGAACTATGTGAGATTTGCATTAACATCCGTTTACTCTCCTTTAAAAAAAAAGACAATGTTTGCTAACAATACAACTAGAATGACTAAACCAGCTCCTAATCTTGCACGTAGATGAGAGAATACCCCTGTGAAAAAGTGTCAGTCATTAGCAAAAGCTATAGAAAAGACTCTAAAACCATTGCTCAAAACAGATGCGCAGAAATAGAACATAAATGTGTAGAAACAAAGATTAGAAGTGTAAGAAAATTAGAAGCACAGAAACAAAAAATAAAAGCACTGAAATAGAGGATATATGCGCGCTGGAATGTCAGATGTGCCATAACATCAAGTATATGCACAGTTTTAAAGGTTATATGCGCCGAAGAACACATGCATCAGAATAGAGGTTAAATGTGCATCAGGATGAGTCATATACACCGAATCTCCCTATGTACAGAACCTCTGCACAAAAAACTCAACTTTTTGGGTTAAATCGAGGCAGGACCCCATGGTGGGCACCAAAAAATGTTAGTGGAAATTATGTGTGAATATCAAAAGACATTAATAATACCCATAACTCAATGGAATATAGAAATAAAGAAGATCTAAAATAATGAACAATACCTCAACAAACCTCTTTACCTCATGGATTCCATTGGTGGCCTATCGCAAATGATCTTGTGTATGAATATGCCCTTAGAAAGTGCACCTCCTTGCTATTCCAAGATGTCAAGTGAGAATGGCCATGATAGGTGATTGTAATGAAGAGGAGCTTCACAATAATAGTGATGGTGATATGGTAACAAGTTGATCGCAAGCGAATGGAATTTCTGTAGAGTAGCAATACTGAAAGCTTGGATGAATGAAATGAGAGAAGAGGTTCAATTTATAGATTCATGAGAGAGGAGATCAATGGTTGAGAAAGAATGAGAGAATGTGCGCAAGTAGTGAGAAGACAAGTGTCACACAAAATCTATTTTGAGTTAACTGTTTTTCTATTTTTTGAAGATAAGATATGTTGTCATAAAACAAAAAGCTCTTTGCTATTTCAAGAGTTTTTGGAATCAATTAGTTGACTCATGGTTTGCTTTTGCATGTTTCGAGAATAATTAAATAATAAATTATTTAATTATGTGTGCATGAGGAAGAAGAGTTGTTTTAGAAGATTCTGGAAGATATTAGAAGAAAGAAAATTAAATAAATAAATTTATTTAATTGCTTGTGCAAGATTTGAAAGAATAAATAAAATATTTGATTATATTTTATTTTTAGAGAATGAGAGGATTTAAATAAATTTGATTTATTTATTTAAATTTGGAAGAAGAAATGATCTAATTAAATAATTAAGAATTATTTAATTGTTTGGAAGAATTTGGAAGAATTAAATTAAATAAAGGATTTTATTTAATTTTTGACTTTAGAAGAGGTAATTAAATATTTTGATATTTAATTACTTAGAGGAATATGAATCAAATAAATAAATTGATTTATTTATTTATTGATAGAGGAAATAGAATGAAATAAGTATTAAGAATATTTATTTAGACAGAGTCACGTCATTTTTAGGCGTATACAAGGGGTATGGGAAATTACCTTAATTTTGAGACATGAATCCATCTATGTATTGATAGAGGACTAACTCTTGTTTGAAACTTATGTGCATGTTCCAAAAATCTCCCAACTAGAGTCTAGCATTTCTTTGAATTAAATTAGAAAAATAATCTAAGGCTCTCTATTATGTCATTTTAGATTTATCATTTCTACTCTCGGGTAGAGATCATGGATTCACACTATGGTTGTAGTCCCATCCAACTTCCATTAGTCTATTAGGTATTTTCCTAACAATAAAGAGTTTGATCTACGGAGGTCCTCTTATATCATGTTATATTATCTTTCCCATAATTCATGGAGTTAAATAGTGTAAACCCAATATAATCAAAGATGATAACGAGTTCATTTTCTCATGTATTTCATGTGTAATTATAATCTTAGGGTCCTCAACCATCTTAAGACCTTCCATTTTATATAAGTAGTTAACCAAATTAAAATGTACATACTTATAAACAAATTGCTAGAGGATAAAAGACTACATCTAATCATCTGATTTTGCCTTATAATACTCCTAATATTCATCCTACACCTACACTTACAACCAATGCATTTAAAGAGTATGATATTATTGATCAACTTAAGAATATCTAGGCAAAAATTCTTTTCAGGAATTAATGCATACATTTAAGGTATATAGAGATATTAAGAGGAAGGAATTATAAAACTTAAGTACTAGATTCAAAAATTAATCCTATAGAGGTGCATATAATTGATAGATCATATTTAAAAGGATGCTTCTAAGATTTCATTTGAGTCTCATGATTTACTTAGCACTATGGTTATTAATGTGCATTTATCTCTACATAGTGCACATGTAGAGAGGATATGTCAAAATAGGGCACATTATATGTTACTATTAGAGGATTAAATGGCAATATTGGGCACAGAGTTTTCCTCAAATAGATTGAATCAAGGCTTGTTCTTGTTATAGGTCCATTCAAGGTGAATTGTGTACCTACCAGATGAGTTAATCAGGTTTATAAATCAAAGTTGATCCACATCCTCTCTAATATTTTTAATAGATCTAGATCTTGCTATGAATTAGGATATTCCTTCTACATTTTCTACTAATTTTGTAGCTTCATATCCACTTCTTAAGCTAAATAATTTGTAATTTTTTCTTGTCACATGGTCCACTAAGATCTAGTTAATGTTGATGTCAAATTTTGAATGTTGTACGCCAAAGGGTGTATGGGCAACCATATCCCAATTTTTGTATGATATTGAACTGAAATTTGTGGATTCAAAGTACTTTTAAGTTTCAAGTAGAAAACGTGGCTATGTGCATAACCTTCCTATTGATAACCATTTTCAAATTTTACCTTTACCAAGTCCATGACAATTGAAGAGGCATTTCCTGAAACACAAAAGTATTAGCCATCATGGGATAACAGAACTAAGCTTAACTGCATAAACACAGTGGTAACAAGTGTTCCATTATGTGATAGACTTAGGGCTATGGTCAAGCACTCTAATGGAAACCTCCCCAAGGAAGATCAAGATATCTAGGAATTTTACAATGTAAAAAGTGGAACTTGGTATGGGTTGGTCCAGATTAGCTGGCTCTGTTGGAGCCTCATGAAATGGAGCTTGTGTTAGGATTTAATGTGGGCCACACACATGGCACTTCTACTAGGACAGAGCACATTCAATCCCTTGGAAATGCTTTTCAAGTAGAAATAATAGGATACCATCTTTTTATTTTGAAGCCTATTTATCCAAAGGGGATCAATGTCCTTTCTCTATTCTCTGGAATTGGGGGTGCAGAAGTTGATTTGCATTAAACTAGGGTATACCACTCAATTATGTTATATCTGCAAGTTTTTTTGCAAATTTCTACAAATACAACATAATTGAGTGGACTAGTATACCCAAGTTTGATGTAAAGCAACTTCTGTACCCCCAATTGGACAAAGAATTTACAGAAAAGACATTGATCCCCTTTGGATAAATAGACTTCAAAATAGAAAGATGGTACCCTACCGTTTCGACTTGAAAAACATTTCCAAGGGATCGTATGCGCTCTGTCCTGGTAGAAGTGCCATGTGTGTGGTCCACATCAAATCCTAACACAAGCTCCATTTCATGAGGCTCCAGTGAAGATAGCTGAGCTAGACCAACCCATACCAAGTTCCACTTTTTACATTGTAAAATTACTAGATATCTTGATCTTCCTTGGGGAGGTTTCCATTAGAATGCTTGACCATAACCCTAAGTCTATCACATAATGCAACACTTGTCACCACTGTATTTATGCAGTTAAGCTTAGTTCTATTATCCCATGATGGCCAATACTTTTGTGTTTCAGGAAATGCCTCTTCAATTGTCATGGACCTAGTAAAGGTAAAATTTGAAAATGGTTAAATCAATAAGAATGTTATGCACATAGCCACATTTTCTACTTGAAATTGAAAAGGACTTTGAATCCACAAATCCCAGTTCAATATCATACAAAAATCAAGATATGGTTGCCCATGTACACCCTTTGGCATACAACATTCAAAATTTGACATCAACATCAAAATTTGAATATGAGTTTGACATAAAAATTAATGTACCCATTATTTTTAAATAACTATAGTGCTTCTATATATATACACATGATGATATATATATCATTGAATAAGTTCCTTTTGTACCCCCAGTTAGACAAAGAATTTAAAGAAAAGACATTGATCCCCTTTGGATAAATAGACTTCAAAAGAGAAAGATGGTACCCTACCGTTTCTACTTGAAAAATATTTCCATGTGATCATATGCACTCTGTCTTGGTAGAAGCACCATGTGTGTGGACCACATCAAATCCTAACACAAGCTCCATTTCATGAGGCTCTAGTGAAGCCAGTTGATCTGGACCAACCCATACCAAGTTCCACTTTTTACATTGTAAAATTACTAGATATCTTGATCTTCCTTGGGGAGTTTTCCATTAGAATGCTTGACCATAACCCTAAGTCTATCACATAATGGAACACTTGTTGCCATTGTATTTATGCAGTTAAGCTTAGTTCCGTCATCCCATGATGGCTAATACTTTTGTGTTTCAGGAAATGCCTCTTCAATTGTCATGGACCTGGTAAAGATAAAATTTGAAAATGATTAAATCGATAGGAATGTTATGCACATAGCCACATTTTCTACTTGAAATTGAAAAGTACTTTGAATCCACAAATCCCAGTTCAATATCATACAAAAATCAGGATATGGTTACCCATGTACACCCTGTTGCTTCCCGAATCGGCAGAGGGTTTGCCAGCTCCAATGCACAGGCAAATTCGGCCAATAGATATGGGAGGTTGCGTGAGCTACCTCCCCTTCACTTCTAGTTCTGCCACACCAAGGGGGGGATCCCTATAGCTCAAGATGTAACATTGACTAGACCAATGACAGAAAGATTTAGCTTGACAACAATAGGTAGAATACTCTCATGTGTGGACCAAGATGTGTATGATACATCACAAGTTTGTCAACATTCTTGGACATATGTGTTTGGTTGGGTATGAGAGTATGCAGGTGTCCTAATCCTACTCCTACAAACTAATAGGATGGAAGTTATGAAATGGGTGGATATTATATGGATGCAAGACAAGGGGGTTTGGATCATAACTACTAACCCAGGTGCAGACCGGTGCCTATCTTAGGGAAGGAATCAACTAGAGGTATACAAGAGGATGGATTGTAGTTTGGATTCAAGTTTCAAGGGGTCAGACTGATGCTTGCCTTACAAACGTCACCCAAGGATAAGTATTTAGCTGCCTCTGCTTACTGACATCCCAGCTGACATACAACCTTCTCCATGCTCAACCTAAAATAGTTTAATCCACTCCTTGAATGGAAGTTAGAGATCCAACATGTGATACAGAGATCTATACCTAGAACCTAAGAAACCCTTAGCAACCAGATTCAAAAGGAGATGCATACAACACATGGAGACAAGTAGATAAACACATGCATAAGAGCATTTTTCATATAAAATGACATGAAACTAAAAATATTTGCAATACACATTCAGATGCAACTCATAAACTCCAAAAAATGAGATACAACAGTAAGGTGGTGCCCTATTTTTTGTTATTCACACAAAAAATTGCCCAAGTCTTCAACAATCTTACAAATGAGCAACACATCCTGCTATATATAGCAGGAAGGTACTCAGTATTAATCACTGGGTGATTCAAAATTTGCCAGATATAGTTCATCATGAGAAAAATGGCGCTCAACATTGAATGCAACAGGTAGATGAGGAGACAAGGAGTGGTTGGACTTGAGCCACGCGCCGCCGCCTGGGGATTCACATCTTCAATCAGGTGGTTGATCCGCCCATGCTTGTAACATCCACCATTAATGGCGTACCAACCCGCGGCCTTGGGAATGTAGTGGACTGTGCATTTTGCAACTTTTCCCACCAAGAAATATGACCTTGATTTTTCAAATCATGTGGGAACTAATTATCCCACATTCACCCCCCAGCAACCTCCTCAACACTTTATAAGCATGACCACATCGGAAGATAATCGTCAACAATTTTTCTCCCGACGACGCTGGTATAAACTTCATCATGATCCTCCTGCATGATATCCTGATGTGAAATATCACCCTGATATTTCACATCGTCCTGATGACCACACCACCCACTAAGAAACATCACCCTGATATTTCACATCACCCTGATGTGAAATATCACCCTTATCAGAAATATCACCCCGATAAGAAAATATCACCCTTATCGGCACAACCTGATGCATCAGAGGAAGATCCTCCTGCTTTGCTAATACCAAATGTCTTACCGATGATCTGCCTGTACATACTCATGTCATCATAACATTCGTATCCTCAACGATTGGGTGAATCCATAGCAAAGCTACCAATAGTAACTGTCATGCCGAAGACTGCATGATGCACCCCATTGATCCTGATGATGCCATCATCATATTGCAAAGGGTGATATTTGGCGGCAAGGGTGATATTCATAGGATCACCTGATATTTAGAATATCACCCCCTAGAAAGAATATCGAGTCACCAGACAGGCAGATATCACCCCCTTGTAAAATTGACGTCTGTAACATCAAGGTGATAAAACAACACAGGGCTGATCTTAACTAAGATCACCCGATATTTCATATGATGACCCCCTCCGTAGAATATTGGGTCATGTTGAAACCTTGTAGCAGCATCGGGGTGATCTTGACTAAGATGACTGATGTTCAAAATATCACCCCCCGAGCGGAAGATCAGGTCATATATGAAATATGACCCCCCGCAAGAATATCAGGGTGATCTTCCCTGACTTAGAATTTTTTGGATTTTTAGGGAAGGTGCCTGCAAAATTAATTGCTTGAAACCTGTATGTTTATGCAAGCACCAACACACCCTTTGGCGTACAACATTCAAAATTTGACATCAACATCAAAATTTGAATATGAGTTTGACATAAAAATTAATGTACCCATTATTTTTAAATAACTATAGTGCTTCTATATATATACATACACATGATGAATATTGATCCCCTTTGGATAAATAGACTTCAAACAAAAAGATGGTACCCTACCGTTTCTACTTGAAAAACATTTCCAAGGGATCGTATGTGCTCTGTCCTAGTAGAAGCATCATGTGTGTAGCCCACATCAAATCCTAACACAAGCTCCATTTCATGAGGCTCTAGTGAAGCCAGTTGATCTGGACCAACCCATACCAAGTTCCACTTTTTACATTGTAAAATTACTAGATATCTTGATCTTCCTTGGGGAGGTTTCCATTAAAATGCTTGACCATAACCCTAAGTCTATCACATAATGGAACACTTGTCACCACTGTATTTATGCAGTTAAGCTTAGTTCTGTTATCCCATCATGGCCAATACTTTTGTGTTTTAGGAAATGCCTCTTCAATTGTCATGGACCTGGTAAAGGTAAAATTTGAAAATGGTTAAATCAATAGGAATGTTATGCACATAGCCACATTTTCTACTTGAAACTAAAAATTACTTTGAATACACAAATCCTAGTTCAATATCATACAAAAATTAGGATATGGTTGCCCATGTACACCCTTTGGTGTACAACATTCAAAATTTGACATCAACATCAAAATTTGAATGAGTTTGACATAAAAATTAATGTACCCATTATTTTTAAATAACTATAGTGCTTCTATATATATACATGATGATATGTATATATATCATTGAATAAGTTTAGGTATATAAATTTTGATAGTATATTAAGAGTGAGTCATTTGAAGTCTGTATAAATTGATATACACAGTGATTTTATAATCAAATACATAGCAAATTAGGGTACATATCAATTTACATGATATATTATCTAATTGTCTCCAAAACACTGCCACGTCACTGTATTACTAAATTTTGGAAAAGATACCAACAATGACAGTATGTATATATATCATGATATATATATATATATCAGATTTCATAATTGGATACACAACAAATTAGGGTATATCAATTTACATAATATATTATCTTCGAATTGTCTCCAAAACACTACTACAATGATGTATTACTCAATTCTGGAAAAGATACCAACAACATAACTTAGAAAATTCTATAGAATGATAGGTTCCCCCTTGTCAAGCTACAACTAATATGAAAAATTAATTAGAATATCATATTTTTTGCCAAAAACTTAAGCAGATACTGTAAGCACAAAAAATCACGCACAGCCTCCACAAGGACCCCTATGATGATTTTGATCCTTGTCACATACATGTAAGCATGAAAATAATGTCCTCTAAGTAGCAGACCTCTTGATGACGTGTCTTTTTTCTTGTCTTGTGTTGTTTCTTCTATCGTTTTCCCTCTCTTCGTTGTCAACGCTTTTCGATACTTTTACGACACTTCTCGACTTGCATTTTCTAAGCTTTCAACCCTATTCCTAAGCCTTGTATGCATCTTATAGGTGAGTTTTCATCTTTCCCTTATGTTTTTCATCCTCTTCACCCCCTAGAACCCTCTTAGAGGTCCCTCGGATCCAACTCCCACTTTCAGTTTTTAGTTTAACTCAACCAATCCAAATCTCCCCCTATTATTTCCATATCCCCCCCAGGAGATCCTGCGGTGCAAGTGGAGATTTGGATTCTTGCATATGAATGGCCTATTTCTGGAGGTAGATCACCTCCTCTTCATCTTCTATACCATCTCCCATCATGCATTTCCTCTCAGACCCCTATTTTTCTAGATCTTCTGCCAGGCGACCCTCTTTTTGCAAGATCTCCCACCAAGAGACCCTACTGGCAAAAGGGGTGACCCTGTTGCGTTTCCAGCCATGGAAAAACTTGAGTTTCTCACTCAAAATAGCTCCATTTTCACCCATTTTTTCTTCTAGTACGTATGATTTTTGATGCCTAATATGGAGTTGACTATTTCATGCACCCACACATGCATAATTAACTCCATTTGATCTAAAATTAACAACCCATTCTTCCTCATGCATTCTTCTAACTCCAATTCCTCTTCAGTGATAAGCTATTATTGATTTATCACTCCCTAATTAACTAATTTTACTGGGTAATCAAACTAGTTCACTCCCTAATCAATCCATGTTAACTCATCAATCAATTAAGTTAACTTCTCAATCAATCCCACAAAGGGAGGAAAATTCCTTGTGCACACAACTCTTGCTAAGTTTTTGCTCTCTAATTAGTATTCTCATGCTCACACAGGATGAAGGTGCCTTTTATTGTTTATTGTTCATCAAGATTTCGCATAAACCTCTTCAAGCATTGTTATGCTGCTTCAACCAACACCATTGTGCTCATCAAAAGCTCTCATTGAGCTTTCTCAAGCTTCTGTAGGCTTCTTTTGCTTCTTTGTGTTGTCTTGTCGTCAAGAGGTCTTCCCGTTGCTTCAAGAGGATACGCGGTTTCCATCAAGGATCATTGAGGGTAGTGGAGTCACATAAATCTTTTTTATTTTCAGATTCCTGTATGCTTTTTTCCATTCATAGTAATTAAATAATTGAAAATTTCTCTTGGGAATAGTAAATATTTTCTTTTTCCTTGATAGATTAGATCTTGCATGTTAGAATAATTGTTTTCAAATTCCTAGATCTAGACTATTTGTAGAAGCAATTTCCCTTTCTAGATTAGATTACTTCAAAACAATCAAAAACCCCAAAAACATAGATTAAAATTGCATTAAGAAAAGTCATATTATCTTGCATTTCATGTTTCAATTATTAGAATAGAAAAATCATCTTTATTTCTATAAAATATCCAAAAAAGCACAAAAACAAGTTTGTACTTCATATAGTTTTGCATGCACAAAAATATAGAAAAGAACAAAAAAATTAGGTATTTAGATACATTGCAAACCCTTGGTATCATCACAAGGTCAAACACAGTTAACAAAAGTCAAATGCACAACTAAACCCTAGGTCAAACCCAAAAGTCTAGTCAAGGTTAGTTTACACACATTTATCTCTTATCTTGGCTCACAAATGTGCCTGGGGTTAAGAGGTGAGTGGGTAAGGACAGTCTTGGATGAGATTGAGGAGATCCACCTGTGACCATAATAGGGGACATTTACCTTGCCACAACAAGATCCATTTGTCTTTCTATTGATAGAAGAACATAGACAAACTCAAATACAACGTGCAATCATTCAGCAGATCAAAAGACAAGAAGCCATCAATGAAAGTAACAATCTACCCACATAGAGGCGGAACAATAGAAACCCTAATAGACAAAGAGTAACCAGTGACCCTTTGGGTCATAGGGTTATCTCAACAACAACAGTCATTGAACAAAACATTCAAATTAACACACAACAACAAAGGCCACAGAACGTGTCATCCCCTCTCTGTGAAGTCCAACTATCCAATGAGCCAGACCCCAGCTGTGTCTCGCCTCCTCTCGACTGGCTACTTCCATGATAGTGAGAGTGACATGGCGAATCACCCCATGTCAAGGAGGGAAGGGTCTGTGTGCATGCCAAAATCTGACCCAACAACACCAAGCAACCGAGGTCACGATTTTGAGCATACATATTTTGGTGAACCTGACGTGAAGAGCAAAAACTTTTATTTATGCTTTTCACGTTTCAAACGCGCAAATCACATCAAAACTTAAACATTCAATGCAATATGATAGAACTTGATTTAAAACAAGGGAATATTCCCTCAAGAGAACCAGAAACACCTTCCTTTGATAGGTATGTGCCACCACATCTAGATGCACCAATCACCAACTGCTATGACTACGAAGATTCTGATTATGAACAAGATCAAAGAGAATCTAGGCATTCTCTGTCTTTCAACAGCCCAGCTTGGGAAAACAATCTGGCCATACCAAATGTGCCACACAAAGCCAGAAGGGTAAGATCAGAAATACATCGACCAAATCAACCTTCCACAAGCACATCAAGTACTCATCTTGATGAGGAAGTCAAATGATTAGAAAAACATATCCAAGAAGTAAAAGACACTCAAGAGGCATTGAGAATTGCCTTGCGAGAAGAACAAAGAGAAAATGTGCACAAGAAGAAGCATACCACAATGAAAATACTCAAAGAGAAAATCCTAGAAATGAGGAAACACCTAGAGCTGCTACTCCTATAGACTTAATCGTAACTCTAGTGCAAAGGATTAGAATCTTGGAAGCAGAACAAGCTGCTCCTGAAAGAAGGCAAAAATCTCATGAACAAGACCAAGGGGCATCTCAAAATCCCCCCTACCTCAATTACTATTTGCGAAATGCCAGTAACGATACATGTCTTAATGGGAACCCTCCTATTCAGAACAATCCAACAAATCCAACAATGGGTTATCAAAACCCATCCACAGGGTTATTGCTATCAACTCCGCAATCAGAAAGTGCCTTTCTTGAAACATACCTCAAGTATTTGAAAGAACCTCTTGACCAAAACATAAGGAATGTATAGTTGCCTCGACCATTGCCAAATCTCCTAAAATTCAAAGGAGAGGGAGATCTAAATTCACATATTAAAGCCTACATCACTATGATAAGAGAACGCCTCCCTTAGGATGGGGTTGTTGCCAAAATCTTTCTAAAAACTCTCAAAGGAATAGCTATGGATTGGTACTATCATTTGCTAGAGGCCTTAATTCACTCGTTCAAACAACTAATCAGAGAGTTTATCATGGCATTCGACATGAATAAACTCGTCAAAAAAGGGATCAGAGAATTCCTCACCATGAAGCAAGAACCAAATGAATCCATAGCCCATTTTGTGACCAGATGGAGGCAAGTCCTCTATTCCTCAACCAGTGCCCTGAATATGGACCATCATGAACTATACGATCTTTTCTTACATGCCTTGAACAAAGACATGAGAGAAGATGTTCAAAAATTGCCATACAAATCCTACGAAGAAGCATTAGAAAGTGATTGAGGATCGATCAAGCTACCATCAACAATGGCTGGAAGATTTACGATACTAATGGAAGGCTCAAAGTGTCCAAGGGAACTGAAAAGAATACATCTTATATCTCCTCAGACAAAGATGTTAACATTGTGAAAAGCAATCCCAGCAATGACAAGTGGTGACAAAAAGGAAATCAAGGGTCAAACCGACCCTCATACGAGCCCAATGCTTATTGTTGGTTCCATGGAACAAAGGGTCATGAAACAAAAACTTGCTATGGATACAATAAAGCTATCTCCAAATTACACTGGACCAACAGTAAAGCTTCCTCAAACTCCTCCAGTCATGTAGAACTAAACCAAGAAGTGTTTGTAATCCACAAAGAAGAACAAACAAATCAAACTGAAAATGTTTTCTCGCAAGTGATAAATTTTTTGAGAGCTTCTCCCTCACATCGTAAAACATTCTTGGAAGTATTAGAAGTGTGATGTTCAACACAAGAGGAACCACCTCTTCTCAAGTTTGATGTTTCCAAACTACCTTAGAGTGAAATAAGAAAAAGGATTCATGTTTATACATACAAATTCAAGTCAAAGAGGTCACTATAAAAAGAGTAGTGGTGGATGAAGGATCGGTAGTCAACCTTTTACCAATGTCATTTCTACAGAGAATGGGGCATAGAAAAATAGGAATCAAGCAACAAACTACCACATTAACGATATATGACAGTCATGATATTTAAATAGTCAGGAACATCAACCTACTGCTTACTCTAATGGATAAAACCATTTCCACAGATTTCTATGTCATCAACAAAGAAACCAATTATAATATGATCCTCAAATTACCTTGGATTCATGCCATGAAAGCCATCACCTCCACTTTGTTTCAAGAAATCCACTTCCATCATTTGGGAAAAGTCAACATCGTCAAAGAAGACCCTGATCCTTTCAGTATTTATAGAAAGGAACAGGAGGAAAAAGACAAAAAGTTAAAGGCACAAGAGAAACCAAAAGAAGAAGCTCAAGATATCCAAACAAACACAAGTACTCATAATATATCTTAGTAAAGAATGGACGATCTTAGAGAATTCCCCTTTGATCCTCACACCACCAAATCCCATGCACCATTCAGCTTAGTAGCCATTCCATGTAACAACAAATGGGATATCAAGAATCTCTCGATTAGAATAGTAGAAATCATCGAAGAAGGAGAGGAGAAAGAGGAAAAATAGAATTCCACATACGAGTTTGGAGAAACATCTCAACCACAAAGCCATCAAAACTTATGGACCCTGTATTTTGATGGAGCTAGTTGCAAAACCAAGGCAAGGACAGGAATAATTTTGATGTCCCCAGAAGGAAAAGCCCTCCCATTTGCCTTCAGACTTGATTTCTTTTGCATGAACAATATTGCAGAGTACGAAGCCTTATCCCTAGGAATCATGTTAGCCATGAGAATGGGGATAAAGAAGATCTCTACCTTTGGAGACTCTCAATTAGTGATTAACCAAGTTGCAAAAAACTACCAAATGAAATCAGAATGATTATGACCTTACAAAGAAACCATCAGGAAATTGGTCCAATTCTTTGACTTTTTCTCCATAAAATCCATACCCAAAGAAGAGAATCAAGTGGCAAATTCGATGGCTACATCGGCCACGTTATTTTCACCACATGCTCAACTTCAAAATTTAAAATACATTGTGTCAGTGTGTGGAGAGCCATTGTTAGAAACTGAAGAATTGCAAGGCATCCTAAACTACACCATAGGTCAAACAGAGAAGCCAACCTAAGATTATGCTAAAAATGACAAAGCCATCGTTGAATACTTACATACCTATGATGGACTTCCAAGAGTATACCACAAAAAAGGATTCATGCTCCTTCCTCACCTAGAGAACTATTTTAGAAGTGAGAAATAAATCCTTTAGATCAAAATAAATTCAGATTTACCACCTTCTCCTCAAAATTTTGAGGAAGGACACCCGTCCCTAACCAAAGATACGATTGACATCAATGTTGGGACACCCAAAAAGTCTAAGATGTTAAAACTAGGAGGAGAACTAAGTGATGAAGAACTAGGGGAATACACAGAGTTTCTCATTGAATACACCGATGTATTCACTTGGACATATTTAGACATGCTAGGATTAGATCCAAAAATCGTAGTGCACAACTTAGTGACAAAACTAGATGTGAAACTAGTGAAGCAAAAACTAAGGCCCATAAAGCCATAGGTAGTTGAAATGGTAAAAGAAGAGCTAAAGAAATTGTTGAATGTAGGTTTCATTAAACTAGTGGATTATTCAAGTTGGGTGTCAAACACTGTCCTAGTTCTCAACAAAAATAGAAAGATTCAAATATGCTTCAATTTTAGAGACATCAACAAGCTTGCCCAAAGGACAATTTCCCCTTGCTATCCAATGGCCAAATTATTGATTCAACTGCAGGATACGAGATTCTCTCTCATGGATGGATTTTTAGGATATAATTAGATCAAGATTTTAGAAGTTGATCAAAACAAAATAACATTCACCACCTTGTGGGGAACCTTCTATTATGTAGTCATGTCATTTAGGATGAAGAACGCAAGAGCAACATACCAAAGGGCGATGACACATATCTTCCACGATTACATTTACAAAATAGTGGAAACTTACGTTGATGATCTTCTAGCTAAATCAAAACAAAGATCAACACATGTGGAAGACCTTCACAAAATCTTCAATAGGCTTCGAGAATACAAAGTAAGGCTAAATCCTAAAAAAATGTGTTTTCAGGGTTGTGGCGGGTAAGTTGTTGGGTTTCATCATTTTGCGAAGAGGAATCGATGTTGATCCGGTGAAAGTTAAAGCAGTCCTAAATGCAACTCCACCAACAAGTGAGACAAAAGTAAAAACTTTCTTGGGACAATTAGGCGTGATCATGCATTTCATACGAGATATGACTTTCAAGATTCATCTGATCAATCAATTACTAAAGAAACAAGTTGGCATAACATGGACGGTAGACTTTCAAAACACATTTGAACAAGTGGAGAAATTATTGCTAAATCCACCCATGCTAATTCCACCAAAACATGACAAGCCCCTAATCTTATACTTCAGAGCAATCGATATCTCCATGGCATGCATGCTAGCTCAAGAAGATGAAAGTGGGAGAGAAAGAGCAATATATTTCATAAGTCAAACCTTGTTGGAATATGAGAAGAACTACACCCAAGCCAAAAAGGAATGTCTAGCCATAGTCTTTGCGACTCGAAGACTACGACAGTACATGAATTAAGAAACTAGAGTTATGATACGATTTGAGCAATTAAGAACTTTCTTAAATCAACCCATGCTTTCAAGAAGGGTTGGTCAATTCATAACCTTATTGAGTGAGTTTGATCTAACTTGTGTCAATCAAAAATCATTCAAAGGACAAGTGATAGTAGATTGGTTAGCAAACAATCTGATTCCCCAAGAGGAACCCGTAAATGAAGATTTCCCTGATGAAGAAATTTGTGTAGTTAACCTTGAAAAATATGCCGCTTCATATTGGTATACAGACATTGTGAACTATCTTGCGAACAAGACTTACCCTGAAAACATGACCCCTTTGGGAAAAAATGGATTATGCATCCTCACTGTGAGATATGTTTTAATAGACGATGTGCTCTATTGAAGGGCCTTAGACAAAATGTTGCTTCGCTGTGTTGACAAGGAACAGGCACGTAAGATCCTAGAAGAATGTCATAGTGGGATTTGTTGGGGACATTTTGGTGGTTCTGCCATGGCAAGAAAAATACACAAAATGAGATACTTCTAGCCATGTTTGCAAGGAGATGCGATTAAGTTCATAAAAAGGTGTCTAAAATGTCAATCCTATGCTCATGTCCACCACACACTGACAAGAGATCTACAACCGATCATTACCCCTTGGCCCTTTTCCATTTGGGGCTTGGATTTAGTGGGGAAGATATCTCCCCCATCAAGGGATGGACATTTGTTCATCATCACCGTGATAGAATCTGTTACCAAATGGGTGGAGCCCATGCCTCTTGCCACAGTGTCAAGAACTGTAATTGTCAAATTCATACTGAATCAAATTATATGTCAGTTCAGGATTCCCCAAGGGATAGTAACAAATAATGCGTCATCATTCAAAAATCCACAAGTAAGAGAGTTATGTGAGAGGTTCCACATCAATCATAACTCCCCATCAATCTACTATCCTCAAGGAAATAGATAGAACAAAGCCACAAATAAAACTTTAAAGTCAATACTGGTCAAAATCATAAAAGATTCCAAAAGAGACTGGCACTTACAACTATATCCAGCTCTATGGGCCTATAGAACAAGCATAAGGACTCCAATTGGAACCACCCCATATGCCCTCACTTTTGGGTCAGAGGTGGTGTTACCACTGGAGTAGAGTTGCCTAGTTTGAGAGTGTTGCTACAAGGATTATTGGATAATGAGGAATATCAAGTAGTGAGATTAGCTGAATTAGAAATGATGGATGAGACACGTTTAAGACCTATCCAAATACATGATTCTTATCTCAAAAGAATGAAGAAATAGTATAACAAAAAGGTCATCCCAAGACCTTTTCAAGTGGGAGACCTAGTGCTCAGGATAGACAACTTGATTGATAAAAGAGCTGGTAAAGGATGCAAATTTAGACCCAACTGGATGGGACCTTATATGGTAAAAGAAGATGTTGGAAATGGTGCCTACCTCTTGTGCACAATTGAGGGAGAGGAATTTGGTGAAATGTTCAATGCCTTTCACCTCAAGAAGTACTATGTCTAAAAACCAAAAAAATCACAAAACATAAAAATTATAATTTTTTTTTATAAAAATCAAAATGTCAAAAACAATTTGTTTCTTGCATTTCAGCATCATTCTGTTCATCTTGCATTAATGTTAGTGACTTGCTCTTGTATTATTTTCTTTTTAGTACGGAGTCTAATGTTTCCTGGATATACATCATCCTTTTAGGACCTAGAGATTCTCCCTTTTTCACAATCAACATTATCCCCTTTCATTCCTAGTGATTCAAATCAAAGCCTAGTTCTTAGCTTTACACTGATCCCAGTCTTAATGAGTCAAGATGTTAGGTCTAAACAAAGTCAATATTCAAACTTGCAATGTTCAAAGGAAGCTTGCAAGAAGACCTTTGCAATTCTTCCCTAGTAGTAGAGAAGTCCGACCATATTACAAAAACTTTAGGTGGCGCTCAGCCCCTTATCTTTCCTAGCCAAAAATGTCAAGAAGATCAAAACTCTGAAGGAAGCAATCTAAAATCCAAGTGAATAAAAATTTATGGGTGATCAAAATAAGAGTGTCAAGAAAAGTGAGAATTGAGATATTAAAATTGCATATCAAAAGTTCCAAAAAGCATTCATTTTCATAAAAAGTCAAAATCCAAAAAAAATGAGAAAATCAAGTGAGGCATTCTAGAAAATACAAAAAAAAGTGAAAAAGCAAAAAAAAGAGAGAGATACAAAAAAAGAGTGAAAGAGAGAAGATTGTTGAATGTTCATACTCTTGGGTGGAGATTAGTCTAAGCTCAAAGCCTCAAGGGTGACATTCTAACAGGGAAAGAAAGGTACAAAGCACACACACACACTAGCTGAGAAAAGCTGAGAGTCTAGTAATCAGTAGGATCATCTTCTATCTAGGGACCCTTGTTCTTTCCCATTTATCCTTTACCCTGGGTCTATATTTCTTGCCATCTATGATCTAAGTCTAGTGAACATCAAAATTTGTTACATGTCTAAGTTGAAAGTTTGTCAAATTGTCTTATCTAGATAAGGATCAATGTTTAGCCTTTAGCAAAGCCTAAATTCAGAAGCACTCCATTTCACTCCCGCTCCACACTTGAGTTCTGAATCCTATCTCATAGCCTTGAATAGGTCTCTTATATCAGGACAACTCTCAATCCCCTCGATTGAAACTCGTATTAAAGAGTAGTCAAAATGTTTGTTCCACGTTGTATTCATACCAAAGTCAGAAAAGAGTCTCAAATCAATAAAGTCAATGTCATATCTCGTGACATTCAATAGAAGTAAATGTTTCATTTCAGCATTTCTTGTGTTCTTGCATTATCATAACCTAAACTACATCTCATACATATACCATAAAAAAATATACAAAAAATGTCATCATCATCATATTTGCATTGTTAACAGAGTTGAAAGGTCAAAAACATAATAAAAAAGTTCTGAAACTTCCAAACATATACAAGAGATGAGTACAAATCTGATAAATGAAAACCATAGAAGGATAAACTTTCATAGATATATCTAAAATTTACATACACAAGAGTATCAAAGAGCTAGGACAAAATGCTCTCAAGGGAAATAGAGGCTCCCCATGCAAGGGGGCATGATTTCAAGAAAAGAAGAAAGTAATATCAAGGTTAGTTCCCTCCAACATAACCATTAGGACTTTTGCTCCTCTACCTATGAGTGTCGCTTGTCGCTCCATGAGACCTATGGGAGCGAGGCATCCTACTGTGAGTGTTTGATTGTGAAGGCCCCACCATACTAGCATCTCATCGTCTGAAACTAAGACGAGCCATCTCCTAGAGCACCTAATTCTCACCCTTAAGGGTGTGAATCTCAGCCTTCAAGTCTGCACTCATCTAACATACATGATAGACAGGAGCAAAAATGTTGGTATGTTGCCCGATAGCAGAGGGCATACCAGGAACAGCCAAGAGACTCTCTCGAGTCATCCTAGTGAAGGGGGTAATCAAGCCAACATTAATCTCATAAACAAAAGCCCTCCACTCTTGACATTATTTGCAAAGTGAACTAAAAGAGAAAGACATGTTAGTTCCTCGCGAAAAGGAATAAAAGAGAGAAAGGACAAAAGTATGAAAATGATAAACAAAAGTAAACTCACAAGGATCACTAGGCTATTAGGTAGGGTCAAACTATCACATCACCTCATCAAAATGAGGAGGTCTAGGAACCATGAATGGACCTTCAGAGATGTTAGGTGCATCATCTCCATAATTTGTGTCATCAAGACCCTCATCCTGCACATCCTTGGGAAGGCCCTCATCTGATGAATCATCACCATCAGGAACATAGTCCTCGTCAGTAGACTTTGAGTCCCCAATCACAATAAGACCTCAAGAAGAAGTCCCTCTCCCTCCCCTTTGTCCTCCTCATGAAGATCTAGGAAATCTGTTAATAAACACTCTAGGAGTCAAGGGAGACCAAAAAACTATCCTCTAACCTGCCTCACCTGTCTCCTGAATAGACCTGTAACAAGTAGGCACTAGGGGCAACTCCTCAAGGAAGTCCTCACCAAACTGTTGTGAGATGCACTCAATGTGGTAAGCCTCGACCTAACCATTATGATATGAAACCTCGAACACCCCACGACAATACTCTTGAATCTCGCCATCCCAAGTCCAAGCTTCCTCCATATCAAGATAGGGATCAAAGATCATGTCCTCATCTATAAGAGTAGCCATAGTATGCAAAGAAGCGTCAAAATGACCCACCTGCATCCATCTAGCTGCTCTCGGTAGTCATCTATTAGGAATAGGAACAAGCTTCTGGTAGGGCCTAATGTGCTAAAAAATCCAAGTCATGATGAAGGAAGAGTGGCTAAAGGCTAGAGCCCCTCATCATGAAATGCAATAGAAGTCTCTATATACAATGGCCAAAATGTATGGCCCCCAAGCATAGACCTTTCCTTGCTCAAGACCATGTATGATGGGTGCCCAACACCATCTCAAGTGAGCCGATCAGGCCTTGTCTCTAGACAACCTCGATGCAATAAAACCAATCAAAAACTACCTCAAGAGAGGAATACAAATTCATGGCACTAAAGTAAGTTGGACCCCTATCTAGTCCTCAGAGCAGCTAACCCCCATGAACTCTTACCAAGATGTCTTGTCCTCAAGGGACTCGCTAGTAGGAAGGACTAGGGGATGTCCTCTCACATGAACTCCAAGAATGTGATAAACATCAAATAGAGTGATAGTCCACTCTCCTGAAACCTATGGCACCCTAAAAGTATTCATGTCTTCATCCCATTAAGTCAAAATGTTGCAACATATGTGTGATACAGGGTGAACAACTGGCACATGACAGACTCTAGCCAAGCCTGCTCTCCTCAGAACAATAAGGTCATCATCACTCAATGAAGAAAACATCTCTTAGAGCCACACCTGCTCTCTACAAGCATTCCATCGAATGTGCATGTCCTGCAAATTAGAAAGAATTTTAGACTAGATCTCATAAACTCGCAAAAATATTAAAAATTGTGAAACTTGCAAAAAACCTTACAGAAAAAAGTGCATAACCATAAAAAAATGTAATAAACAGGCGAATACAGTAGTCAAATCAAGTCAGATCAAAGTGAAATGAATGATAGAAAACATCAAATTTCAAGTAGAATTTATCCAATAGGGTTGCCCCCCGGGTGAACCAGATGTCAACAAGATCTCCACCCGAGCGACCCTATTGTCTACAGGATCTCCCCGTGGGCAACCTTGTTGCCAAATAGATCTCCCCCCGAGTGACCTACCTGACAAAAGGGGTGACCCTAAATGGAGATCCCTCAAACTAAAAATGCCCTAAAATCTTTGTTTCTTAGCCGATTTCATAAAACAAAAGACCTATCCTACTCTAAATGATGAAACAGAAACAATGCAAACAAGAAGAATTGCCAAAAATAGACAAATTCAAGATATTTTTCACAAACTTTAACATAGGATTTAGAAAAGGGTTTTTCACTATTCGCATACCCAATTCTCCACAGCTGAAGAAGAGGTAGCCATCTTCGCAATCTCCTCGATGATACCTTCCCAATGATTGCTCACACAATTGATTTCATTGTTGATTTGTTCTGATCTGATGAATTTGCTTGCTTTTATTTCCCTTAGCTTAGTTTCTTTTATGTTTTCTTAGATTAGTTTTTTGCTTTTATGCATCTTTGGTGCATCATTTTGCATGCATTCATTCCTACAGGTCTCACTGACAAAGGCAAGCAACTAGTTGAACTCGAATGATCTATGGTAAGTTCGTCATTTCAGTTTTCATTATTCATTTTGATATATTTAAATGCCAGACTGATACTAAGGCCTAGTTCAGGAATGATACCTGCCTTTCATGTAAACTACCGTCTCTGAGTGGCAAATATGTAAGCACAAAAATCATGCACAACCTCCACAAGGACCCCTATGATGATTTTAATCCTTGTCATGTACATGTAAGTGTGAAAATAATGTCCTCTAAGCAGCAGACCTCTTGATGACATGTCTTCTTTCTTGTCTTATGTTGTTTCTTCTTTGTCATTTTCCCTCCCTCTTCATCGTCGACACTTTTCGACACTTTTGTGACACTTGTCAATTTGCATTTTCTAAGCTTTTGACCCTATTCCTAAGCCTTGTATGTGTCTTGTAGGTGAGTTTTCACATTTCCCTTATGTTTTTCATCCTCTCTGCCCCCTAGAAGCCTTCTAGAGGTCCCCAAATCCATCTCCCACTTTCAATTTTCAGTTTCACTGAACCAATCCAAATCTCCCCCTATTATTTCTAGATCTCCCCCTGGGAGATCCTATGGTGCAAGTGGAGATTTGGATTCTTGCACATGACTAACTTGTTTCTAGAGGCAGATCACCTCCTTTTCATCTTCTCTACCATCTCCCATCATGAATTTCCTCTCAGACCCCTATTTTCTGGATCTCTCGCCGGACGACCCTCTTTTTGTAGGGTCGCCCCCCAGGTGACCCTACTAGAAAAAGGGGCAACCCTGTCGCATTTCTAGCCACATAAAAACTCAAGTTTCTCACTCAAAATAGCTTCATTTTTGCCCATTTTTCTTCCAATTCGCATGATTTTTGATGCCTAACATGGATTTGACTATTTCATGCATCCAAACATGCATAATTAACTCCATTTGATCTAAAATTAACAACCCATTCTTCCTCATGTATTCTTTCAACTCTAATTCCTCTTCACTGATAAGCTATTATTGATTTATCACTCCCTAATTAACTTAGTTTACTGGGTAATCAATCTAGTTCACTCCCTAATTAATCCCTGTTAACTCATCAATCAATTGAGTTAACTTATCAATCAATCCCATTCTTCCAACCTATAAATACCCCTTCCCTCAAGCACAAAGGGAGGCAAATTCATTATGCACATAGCGCTTGCTAAGTTTTTTATCTCCAATTAGCATTCTCATGCTCACACATGACAAAGGTGCCTTTTATTGTTTATTGTTCATCAAGATTTCACATAAATCTCTTCAAGCATCGTTACGCTACTTCAATCAATGCCATTGTGCTCATGAAAAGTTCTCATTGAGCTTTCTCAAGCTTCTACAAGCTTCTTTTGCTTCTTTGTGTTGTCTTGTCATCAAGAGGTATTCTCGATGCTTCAAGAGGATACAAGGTTGCCATCAAGGATCATTGAGGGTAGTGGAGTCACACAAATCTTCTCTATTTTCTGGTTCCTCTATGCTTTGTTCCATTCATAGTAATTAGATAATTGAAAATTGCTCTTAGGAATAGTAAATCTTTACTTTTTCCTTGATAGATTAGATCTTGCATGTTAGAATAACTGTTTTCAAATTCCTAGATCTAGACTATTTGTAGAAGCAATTTCCCTTTCTAGATTAGATTACTTCAAAACAATCAAAAACCCCAAAAACATAGATTAAAATTGCATTAGGAAAAGTCATATTATCTTGCATTTCATGTTTCAATTATAAGAATAGAAAAAGCATATTTATTTCTATAAAATATCCAAAAAAGCACAAAAACAAGTTTGCACTTCATATAGTTTTGCATGCATTAAAATATAGAAAAGAACAAAAATATTAGGTATTTAGATACATTGCAAACCCTTGGTATCATCACAAGGTCAAACATGGTCAACAAAAAGTCAAACGCACAACTAAACCCTAGGTCGACTAAAACCCTAGGTCAAACCCAAAAGTCTAGTCAAGGTTAGTTTACACACATTTATCTCTTATCTTGGCTCACGAATGTGCCTAGGGCTAAGAGGTGAGTGAGTAAGGACAATCTTAGACAAGATTGAGGAGATCCACCCGTGACCACAACATGAGACATTTACCTTGCCATAGCAAGATCCATTTGTCCTCCTATTGATAGAAGAACATAGACAAACTCAAATACAACGTGCAATCATTCAACAGATCAAAAGATAAGAATCCATCAATGAAAGCAATAGTTTACCCACACAGAGGTGGAATAGTAGAAACCCTAATAGACGAAGAGTAACTAGTGACCCTTCGAGTCATAGGGTTATCTCGACAACAATAGTCATCGAATGAAACATTCAAATTAGCACATAATAACAAAGGCCATAGAACATGCCGACCCCTCTCCGCAAAGTCCAGCTCTCCAATGAGCCAAACTCCCACTATGTCTCGCCTCCTCTTGACTCGCTACTTCCACGAGAGTGAGAGTGACGTGGCGAATCACCCCATGGCAAGGAGGGAAGGATTCGTGTGCATGCCGAAATCTGACCTGAAAGTACCAGGCAACTGAAGTCACGATTTTGAGCATACAGACACTTCTACATAGACTTCAAATGACTCAATCTAAAATCCATGAGAAAATTAAGAAAATTAGGAGTGAATTAGGGTTCCGTATCTACCATTTTATTAGGGAAATAAATAGAGAATAATAGTCTGCCACCATTTTCATGGTGGCAGACTACAAGCTTACCTTAGAACTATTGAAACCTTCATTCGAATACCAATCTCCTCCAACGCCGTCCGTTGGGTCCTCCCTAGGTGTCGTTCGTCCTGTCTACTTCTCCATAGCTCATCTCAAGTTTTTGCTTTCACTAAAAATGAGCCGACAACTTTGTTTTGTCAGCTCATATAGCGATTTAAAAGAATATTAAAATAATACCTTCAAACGAAGATTTTCTTCATTCGAAGGTATCATTTTAATATTTTTTAATAAACGAGAATCTTCATCTAAAGACAGCCTTTGTTTGAAGATAAATCTTTGAATGAAGATTTCTATGCAGCGATCTTCATTCACAGGTACCTTCGTTTGAAGAAAAACCTATGTTAAATTTTGTCCCCCTCCCTCCCAATTTTTTTGGTCCCAAGTTTGGAACCCATTATTATGGGATTACCCAGAATAATGTTTATTGGATAGACCTCTAAGGATGTTATTCCACATCATAAACATAGAGTATTCATATCCTAATCATCTCACCAATGATGTCTTGACATATTAGCATATAACTCATTAAAATTTAATGCTATACACAACTACAACTCCAATAATGGGTTACAACCGACCACCCTTTATTGATAAGTTAAACTTTTAGAAAAAACTTAGAGAAGGGACTATTAAAGTATTCAACCCTATGACAAATACATTATAATATAATAACACCAGTCTCACTGCCTTTAAACTAAATAAAATCCTGAAAATGGACAACTATAATTTCTAGAGTATAACTTTTCAATGAAAATCATTGATAATGATCGACCAATATTCACTCCCAATATACATTTTGAATTCAAAAAAGAAAATAACAGATACAACTTGACATACTCAACCCAATATGGATGACAGTCACATAAGAATAACATTTGATGATGATTTAACATCATTAGACCTCTGTCACAACTTAGTGACTAAACCAAATATTCCATCCATATTCCTTTGTATAAATAGAATAGCTAAACATAATATAAATTCACATGCTCTCTGATGCACATATACCATGACCAATCAAATATATATCAATACTAGCTCTTTGTCACATATGTCAAGCCCTCCCAAAGTAACCAACAAGTGACTTCTCAACAAAATATAATAGAGTAGATGACTAAAGATACAACCGTGTACATGTGATGTCGTTTTACAAAACAACCCAACAATATACTCTAAATCAACTAAGCATAGTTTGTAGTTTAGCTAAGAATGTTGACTTACTAGAGCAATTACAAATATATACTTATGAAGACTAATATATTGTCAAAACAAATACAAACACATAATAGAGCAATTACAAATATATACTTATGTAGACTAATATGTGGTTAAAACAAATACAAACACATGAATTATACATAGACCATTATATGTTCCAAAAACAATTACAATCATAATGTATGTGCAGACAATTATATGGTCAGATATAAATACAGATGTATGCATTGTGCGCATACCATTGTAAGGCCAAAATAGTTGCAATTATACTTTATGTTCAAACCATTATATGGTCAAATAACAATTATAGTTTTACTTTTTCTCAGATCATTATATGGGCGAATCCTTTTTAAAATCTATAAACTCTGTGCAGACCATGAGAGATTCTTAATTTATGTTGAACTTATTTCTTAAATGAATGTTCACTAACATATGTATGGTCTTCTTATGAAAATAAAAGATTTCATAATATATCTCAAGACATAAGTACCCAAGTATTAAACCAAGCACAACATGGTTTGAAGGAAAATTTTCAAACAAAACCCCAGCATAAATAGATACACATGCCTAGTCTTCACTATCAAACCTTACTAAGCTTAAAGATTACAACACTCATTTTTCTCATTTAAATACATAGTTGAAACAAAAGAAATTGATAATGCAAAATAAACATACACTAATCAATAAATATCATTCATTCTTTGGTCAATTTTTAACTAGGCAAACAAACGGGATGTGAAAGACAAGCCTCTATCAAACTTCCTTGGATTCACATGGTTCTCCAAGTATGTGATAAAGATCTGTCATGATTATAGAGGTTCAGGTGGTATTACTTTCCTTGTGTGAGACCCTCTAACCTCCATAATTTGAGTGGAGGATTTTAATTGTTGTGCTAGATATATGTTGTTATCAATTGATGGAGGAAATCTACATTCCAAACTATTTTTAGTTGTTTGTTACTTCCTTCTAGTTTACTCACCATATGCTCTGTAAGGGATGGTGAACCATCATTTGTTGATCTTTAACCTAATATATTGAAGTTCTTGACAATGAGAAATGTTATCCTTTTGGGAGACTTCAATGCTTGCAAATGCAACCTACAATGCTCATAGTTTGATTCTAGTATATATCCATTGAGACCACATGAGATAGGTGAAGAGTTAGGCATTTACAGGTAGTTGGTTGGTTATATCATCACATATTATGGGAGACATTTGATTAAAATTGGTTAATATCATGATCTATTAGTGTTGAGTGGACTCTCTCTCTTTCTTGGTTCTGGTAACTTCACATGTTATACTTATGACAGTGGAGCTAGTGTGGTAGACTTTGTCTTAACCAATGAATCCTTGTGGCCATTAATCCCTCATTTTTAAATATACTTTCTTCCTCCCCTTATAGACCATGCACCTTGATTTACTTTAAGATCATTCTCCCTAGCATCCATGATGCAAATATTTCCCCTTATACCTACCATTCTCCTATCCATGTTTACTTTGACCATAATTTTTATGATGCATATGCTAAAAAATTGGAAGTGATCTTACAAATATAAATTCTATTTATAATCCAATTGAAAAAGTTAAATTTCTATCTAGAAAAATTGTAATATAAACATTCAAACCTTGCCTCATGATTATATTCATAATCATTCCACTAGACTCCCACCTAGTCATTACCCTCTTAATGCTTGGTTTGATAGTAGTTGTAGATCTCTTCATAGGCCTACAACTCACATTATTTGCCAACATCTTTATAGGAAAAATTCTATTAAAAAAACTACACAAAAAGAAGAGGCTATATCTAAATAAGAATTTAGGAGACATACTCAACATGCTTAAGTTCAATATAAATCCTTTTAGAAAACCTTCATTCCATGAAATACCTCTTGTGTCATTTTTGACAAAGATATTTGGTTCAATTATATATCTTCTCCTTATGGCATTCCAAACCAAATCTCAATTTTAGTGGACAATAAGTTGTAGGATAATTGTTTCTTCATAGATCATATAGTATTGCAATCTATATTCAAACTCAAGGTAGTTAAATCAATTGACATAGAGAATCTAAGACTAGAATTACATCATAATCCAACTCTCCTAACAACACATATTTTCAATCTCTTTAACATGGTTGACTGTCATGAATTCCCACCTACATGGAAATCTCATATATTTTGTTTCATATTTAAATTAAAAACCAACAAGAGTCAAATAATTATAAATCCATCATGGTTGGACACACCTTGAGTAAAGTATTTGCTATAGTTTTGGATGATTTGATTTCTTGATTTGCATATTCCAAGAAAC
Organism: Cunninghamia lanceolata; assembly: GCA_027924645.1. Classification (NCBI taxonomy): domain Eukaryota; kingdom Viridiplantae; phylum Streptophyta; class Pinopsida; order Cupressales; family Cupressaceae; genus Cunninghamia; species Cunninghamia lanceolata. The sequence continues at coordinate 3,939,193 of BSBN01001019.1, forward strand.
TTTGAGCAAAAGGACATGTAAGTTTTAGAGAGAATTATTGAACAATATATCACATACTGATGCTTAAATATATAATTGACAAAGCAATAGTTCATAAGCATAAGGTTTACTATTGTTTTGTTGATTTTCAAAAGACATTTGACATTATTCCTAGATAGCTTCTTCTCCAACAGCTTCAAGACATAGATTCCATAACTTTTGCTTGTTCTTGTTGAACACAACACTTTATGAGAAGGTGGTTGGAGAAGTTCAAACTCCTACTAGGTTTACAAAAGATACTAATAGTACCACTGGTGTTAAATAGGGTTGTCCAGTTTCACCTAGACTTTGTTTGGTCTCTACATAGATGAATCAAAGGGGATCATTACAAATTTAGGGAAAATAGATGATGGCTACAGTTTTCTTTATGATATAATCATCACTATTTTTTTGTAAATGCAAATGACATTATTCTCATGTCACATAGTGCTACATGTTTAAAACAACATCTTGATGATATATTGATTTCATTTTGTGATACTCATGGTTTACAAGTGAACTTGAGTAAAAAAAGTTATGTTTTTTAACACAACTAAGAAAAAACACGTACAACTAATCTCATTTACATAATAAATTTTCTTGAAATGGTTTCCTATTATACTTACCTTTGTGTGCCTTTCATACGACTTTCTTTCAAGATGCTTCCTTATATAGAAGAGAGATTATGAAAGAGTTATGTTGCACTTAATATGCTTGAGAGAGTGTTTCCAACTCCAACTTCAAGATGCCAAAACAAAATTGTATAAGTTCCAAACTTTAGTGTCACCAACAATATTGTATGGTTGTGAATTTTGGGGACCTAGACTTCACAATACTAGTTTGGCTCAAGTTAATATAGATCTTAGCTCCATGATATCCAAAAACTTGTTGGAATAATGGACAATGCCACATGCAATTATTTTGGTTGAATTTGGCTCTCATTCTCTTCATATTTTAGTTGTTTTTCATGTAGTGATGTTGCTTCATAGATTATGATGTATGACAGATGAACCAATTGGGCATAACAAATATCCATCAAAGGCTCTTCAATCATCTATGAAGTTGTGTGAACAAGGGATCAAGAACACCTGGTATGCCCACTGCATGGATTTCTCACAAGGAATTGGTATTGATATCAATCGTCTTCTTCTTAACAAATTTTCCATTAATTCTTATACATATTAAAAAGAGATATTCATAGGAGCACAAGGGATGAGATCTACAACTCCTAGATAAAGCCAATATGGATAGAACTATTGTCAACAAAAATGTAGCACTACTTGAAGCACTATATCTATATAGAAGATGGATGCATTATTCCTCCCAAGTACACTAGGCTTTCTTTTGTTTTGATAAATTTTTTTGCCAACTGTGGGTATGCTCTCATTAGCTTCACATAGAGTCAAAGCACTTTATCCAAGAGATCAATACATTTTTAGAATCTGTAATAATGAACAAGAATCAAAAGGCTATTTTATATTTAGATGTCCACTGTATTATGAGATCTATGGCAAGTTTTACTACCTCTTCAAATAAAAGTACAACTCTCTATGTAATCTTATTTATTATAAGGCTCAAAGATGTGTAGCTCTATTCATCACAAAGGTAACTCAATAGTGACTCTAAGTTCTTAAAAATTATCAACACAACTACATCTTAATGTTTACCTTTAATTTTTTCTTCAACCCCAATTTTAAAGACATAATAAACTTATTATATTTTTCTAACAAACATTTAAATAAAATCCTTTTCTTTCAATCCTATTAACCAAGTTAGGTGTGAACATTAGTATATAAATTTGAAATAAGGACCTCTGAGGAATGATATAATTGACCAATCCAAGGCTCTTCAATCATCTATGAATTTGTGTGAAGAAGGGATCAAGAACACTTGGTATGCCCAATGCATGGATTTGTTGCAAGGAATTGGTATTGATATCAATCGTCTTCCTTTTAACAAAAAAACCCATTAATTCCTCTACATGTTAAAAATAGATATTCATAAGGACATGAGGGATGAGATCTACAAAGCCTACATAAAGTTAATTTGGACAAAACTATTGTCAACAAAAATGTTGCACTACTTGAGGCACTGTATCTATATAGAAGATGGACACATTATTACTCCCAAGTACACTAGGCTTTCTTTTGATTTGACATTTTTTTTCTTCCAATTGTGGGTATGTTCTCATTAGCTTCACATAAAGTTAGAACAATTTATCCCAAAAGATCAATATATTTGTAGACTCTGCAATAATGAACAAGAATCATAAGACTATTTTATATTTAATTGTCCACATGTTATGAGATCTATGGCAAGTTTTATTACCTCTTCAAAGAAAATTACAACTCTCTATGTAATCTTATTTATTGCAAGGCTCAAAGATGTGTATCTCTATTCATCACAAAGATAACCCAATAACCCAACAAAGAGTCTACTCTCTTAAAAATCATCAACACAACTCCTTAATATTTATCTTTAATTTTTTTTCTTAGTAAACTTATTATAATTTATTTATTTATTTACAAACTTTTAAATAAAATCCTTTTCTTCCCATCCTATTAACTTGGTTAGGTGTGAGCATTAACATATAAATTTCAAATAAGGACCTCCAAGGAATGATAGAATTGAACATTTATCATATACTTTAATACCTAGTGGCCAAAGCTTAAGTTAAAAAGTACAGCTTTGTAGAGAACGTGGGAGGAAACCTAGGAGCCACTCACTTTGTAAAATTTGAGTGAGTGGCTTGAGATGAGTCCAACATCCATACTACATTTAGTCCAATAACCCCGCTAATGCTATGTTGGGCATGGGGGAACATGAGCACAAGGGATTTTGTATCCAATGAATTTCAGCCTATCTCTAGTTTAGTTATCAAAATGTTATAAGCAATTAAGGACAAATCGTACAAGAATCTCCTAGCCTATGCATTCATGAGCTAATGATGGAAAGATTCAATAAAAATCTGCCAGTCCAAAATCTCTACGAGCATACACCTACAATGTTGTTATTACACCAACCCAAAACAAAGCTAAAAAAAACCAATCCCTCCTCTTCCATTAACCACAAACACCCCAATTGCCTACTCCAGATTATTATTAAATAGTAAACACGAGGTTTTCAATGGTTATGATAAAAAGTGAGATATCTTTGAAAAAAGATTGTGTGAGTTTAGTTTTGTAATGGTAGAAATTGTTTATTTTATATATTATTTCATTTTGGATTCATTTTGACTTTTTTTGTCTCTAATGCAATAACTAGTGTGTAAAATGATGTGTCTTACATCAAAGTTGGTAAATAATTTGATATTGACATTATTTCCATCTGCACCTGATTCCTATTTTAACCATTAATCACAAGTCAAATCCATGATCTCAGAAGTGATCTAGATTACTTTTGCATTCACAGAAATGACCCCTTGTTTCAAAGATCATTTTAAAAAATGAGCTTGGTTGTTTTCCCTTCAAATGATCATTATTAGCTAACTTGAAAAACATAATTGTTGAATTACATGCTAGGGCATTGCATTTAAGGAAACAACCTAACTCATTTAGAAGAACCTAGTGTTCACACATGGAATAAACACCTTCTAGTACACATCACAAGGCCTAAAAAAAATCATCTAGTGATATTGATATTACATGACTGCTTGTTCTCCTCAATCTTATTTAAATTCATTGACTTGACATCCTTGTTGAGGTTTGACACAAAGGAGGAACTATCCTTGTCATGTGCAAACTCTTAAGCACACAAACCAAGTTTTCATGGGGAGATCAAATTCAAAGCTTCAAATTGAGTTGAAGGTGGACTTTTAGAATATAGCAAAGATCGGATTTATGAGCCTAGTTTAGATACATTAGTCACAAGTCATTTATGCAAGTGTGGATTTGATCTAGGAAAATCTAAGAATGACACGATTAAGATTTTTGCTTCTAATACATCTAAAGTTATGGTTCAAAAGTTGCGATCAAAATAATAGACAATTATTTATCAACCTCCAAAATTAGTTATGTTTTCATTTCCATTTTTTCTAGATTTCCAAATTCTATTACATGAGATCTATCATGACTCTTAACCCTAGGATATTTGTGTATTGATTCTTATGAAATTAATTTATCTTATGGTTTTATGCAAAGAGTGTAATTATTTCTTTATGTCTGCTCTTGAACCACTCTAGGGTTTTGCCCTTAGGGTTTATTTCTTCTATAGTAGGTTTTCATATCTAAGCTTTATAATTACATACCATTTATTAAGGCCTGATTAGGGGTTGGATCCACCCTTTTGTGTTTATTATTGGTTAACCTATCTCCTAGGGTTTGGCTTTATTATGATCTCTTTGATCCCCACTTTGACCAACCCCTAAGGTTTCTTCCTTTCCTTTCAAATTTAATCATTTCTAATATTTCTTATTTTTTATCAAATCTAAAACACATGATGGATTCCTTTATACTTTATAGTGATGATCATTCGTCTTCTTTCTATAATGACACCATAGGAAATGATTGCATCCCTATGTTATTTACCTTTCTCATTTGTTTCCTAAGATTCCTTACTAAGTTTATGATTTGCATGATGCCTATATGATTTGCATGATTCCATACCATAATTAAGATGTGTATAATGGTGTCTACACATTTATATAGCTTGAGGCCTACCTTTAAAATACATGCATACATGATAATAGTCATATTCTCTCATTTGTTGTATTATGCTATGATATGTTCCTACAATGTTTTCACCCATGGCAAGTAGCCTTACCTATTGTGATTCCTTTATCTCCTCCTAGTGTGCATATGGTTGATATAATTTACACTCCTATGATGTCTAGAGTGGTATTCCAAGGATTCTCTAGCTCTCTTCCAACCATGGCTACATTACATGAGGTCCCTACTTCACAAAACTATTAAACAATTGAACATACGTATTAGATTGTCAGAGGTCAAAAGATTACACCCAATCCTCTAATGTTTGTATCTTGTACTTTGGTATTGCCTCCTGCACCTAAATTGACTAAAAAAGAGCCCAAAACATATGATTTAAATGATTTTTGGGTGAGTGATTAAGGGGTTAGATACTTTGTATATTTTTGAAGATGATTTTGGGATCACGGATTTTTTTAATGGTGAATCTTCACCAATTGGCAAATAGTTAAAATTGGGGCCTCCAAAAATGGCAAATATTTCAAGCTATAAAGGTGACTGAATCGCCTACTTTTTACAAAAAAATTATTTAGTCATAGTTAATTCGCCAAAGTTTTTTTTTTTTAACTAATAAGTTTAATTATTTTGCCAAGTAAATTATACATGATTTGAGTTGACTCACAGTAGTTTATAATATTATTAAAAATATTAACCATATTCACCATTAGTATTATATTTCTAGCATTAATTTAGGGGCAATATCGCCATTATTGATAAATTATCACATACTTTTAGGGCTATTCTTGTGTTCAATATGACTTGTATTCACTACCATTGATTACAGTGTTCATCTGATGGTTGTTATTCAATTCCATGGTACTATGAGCACATGCCTTTTAAAAGGCTTACTAAGCCCCGGAATTACTTTTGGGCCACATGATTAGATTTAATCTATGGCTGAAAAGTAGTTCCAAGGCTCAGTAAGCCTTTTAAAAGGCATGTGCTCATAGTCCCATAGAATTCAATAATTGTCATTTATTTTTAATGTGATATTTTTAAAATTTAAAATTTTTATGTTCTCAAATGCATTCTTAGTAATGTAATTGTGCCTAGCGGCAAGGGGCACTACCCCTTGACCCTCCTATATCGCGACAGGAATGTGCTGGGGCCGCTGTCCCTAGACTTTGTGAGGGGGCGCTGCCCCCTCAACCCCTGCAAGGGGCACTACCCCTTGACCACGCCAATGGCTGCTACACCCGGACCCCTGCAAAAAACATTACAAATAATAAAAAAATATGAGGGGATTGCGCCGACAAAATATGCAAATTTTTAAAAGAAAGATTCACCATTATAATTAATTTTTTTAGTGATCATCTTCTAGGATTCACCATTTTTTTACCAATTATTCATTAGGATTCGCCAGGATTTTATAAAAATTCTAATAATGGGCATAAATTCGGCAAGAAAATTAATATTTTTTCAAAAAAAGGAAAGATTCGCCAAGAAAATTATAGCACTTAGCTAGGATTCACTAGGATTTTATAAGTTTTTTTAAGGGGGGGTTCCTTAAAGTTATCCCTATTTGGGATGGATGATAAAGGGGTATTTTGGATACATTGGACAATGATTTTGGATACTTTGGATAATGATTTTAGATACTTTGGATAATGATTTTGGATGAGTGATGTGAGGAATACTCTGGAGAGGTTTGGATGATTGTTTGATAAAGGTAATCAAATCAAAGGAGGGCTAAAAATAAATATAGATCTTATGAATTTCGAGGATATTCCTCTCTTTACTTAAGGTAGACTAAGACACTTAAGCAAAAAGGTAATGGGGATTACTTTACTTGGGGTAGACAAGACCTCTAAGCAAAATGGGGAAACTTAGAATTCACTAACTTAGGAGTAGTCTAGGCTCCTAAGCTAATTTATCCTAAGGTTGATAAGGCTAATTCATAAAATAACTTAAGGTAGACAAATGCTTAAGCTAGATCTATAAATTAGAGGATGAAGGATGAGATCTAGATTTAGACTTGCACAAATTTGATTTGGGAGATGATTTTTGGATATTGATGTTGGTTTGATTTGGATAGGATAATGTTGATTTGGATAAGTTTGATTGATGTTGGATGAGGATGACTTGGTAAGGTTTGGATGATTGGATTAAGGTTGGGATGATTTGGATTAGGGTTGGTCTAAGGTTATGATTTGATGGATATTTGGGATTTGATTTGGGGAAATGATGATGACAGGTTTAGGATGATGTTGATTGGAATTGAGATGGATGAAATGAGATTAAAGGTCCAAAGTGAAAATCAAAATGTTTTCCTAAGGTCAAATGGATAAACTTGGACTTAGATGAGGTGAAAGATTTTTTGATTTGGATGGAATTAAAGTGAAATGTTAGGATAATGGTTGATTTGGAATTGGAATGGATGGACTAAAGTCAAAGGTTCAAAGTCAAAATCAAAATGTATTTCACTAAGGTACAATGGGATGGTGAAATTTTGAAAAGGATGGACTTAGGTGGATGATAAGTGATTTTGGGGTGATTTTGAAGGATTGCCATGTCATAAGGATGATAAAAAATTTTCTAGGAAGATCAACTAAGTGTCAATCATTTTTGGACACGGGGACAAATGGTGTTAAAAGGTGGCCCAATGGCGCCAACAGAGTAACTGAAAGTGTTGAAGGGTGGACTAAAGGTGCTAACAGAGGGTATAATGGAGCTAACAGTCTGAAAGAAGGCACTAATAAGGCTTCAGATAGCGCTAAATAGAGGACTGATAGCATTGTTTGTCTACTCGAAGGTTGAATTTGATTGATTTTGATGAAAATTTTGGGATCTTTTAGATTCAAAGGTCCCTGGCAAGCATTAAATCAAGCAAGAAAACACAATAGTTTGAATCCAAAGGTGGACTTGGATAGTTGGCTTGTACTGGTTTCAACAAAGAAGACACGCCATTCACATGAACATCCTAGAAATTAGTCAAGTGGGAGTGTCATATTGTGGATCTCACAAAATGGTTGTGGGTCGATCTTAACTCAAAATAGAACCAAGATCCCCAACCACATTAATATCATAGTGCCATAGCTTGAATAGATAGGGAAAATAAGGTCATGGACAACCTTACCCCCTTACCTTGGAGACTTTTGTCTTGCCCAAAGTAGACCCTATCTCAAGTATAGCAGTACAGTGAACAATATTCCCCTCCTACTGTAGTGGTGCACCACAAGATAAGACAACTGAAAGGTCTTAAGCTAGGATAGAACAAGCTTCTAGGGAGTCCTCTATATACACAAGGTACGTGAGGCCCAAACCATGAACACTAGTAAATTGAAGGGATGTGGTACCAAGCGATTAAGCAAGCACCACTTCATCTTGTGTCTAGAATCACCCGGGGCCCCAAGGTTGTCCCAATGACAATGCAACTAGATTGGGATACAAGTTTCCCTCTCCCCCCTTTGATATACCCTTCCGGTATACATGGTTGAGGTCATCCCTTGAGATGATGAAATCCTCAAGCAGGCCTTCTCAGAAGAAATTATCTGTTGCTTTTGATCACCCAAGATCACACTAGGTGCGAGGGGAGAGCATATGCAATTAAGATAATCCCTTCAGGATACACTTAAAAGCAATAAAAGGTTTGCAAGTAGACTTTTGATCCCCAAGACCACCCTAAGGTATGAGGGGAGAGCATATGTCTACTTGCAAACAAGACACAACAAACAAAAGTTAATTCTTAACTAAGCTAACTTTAGTGCAACTAAGATCTAGTGATAGAGAAGACAACTTGGACAAGCAAATCTAAACCAGAAAAGCTAGTAGTTTGAGAAATTATCCTTGGACAAACATTCTTAACACCTGCACAAACAAGTTAGATCCCTGCACAGACCTGCAAACCTTGTTAGAAAAATGGTGCTAAAACATAAGCAAATAGCGTTGACAAATAGACTAATAGCACTACACAGACAATGGATAGTGCTAAAACAGAGAATAATAGCACTAAAATAGAGCCTAATAGTGCTAATAGAGACATCAATTGCGCTAAAATAGTAAAAAAGATTTATACCTCTTTGTCACCTATCGCAAAAACTGATGGCATCATTATGGGTTCATATGACGCTAATGTGGCAAAAAATGGGTAATCTACACAAAAATAGAGACTTCTTTGCACAAAGAGATCAAATAGGAGGTTAAATAGCCTACAAAGTTAGTCCAAGGGGTTAAACAACAGGTTGTCACTCAAAAAATAGAGACAATAGTGTTAGATGTGCAAGATAAAACCACACTTTGGTGTTCTTTCCAAAATGTGTTAAACAAAGTGATAATAAACACCTTAAGGCCTAGAAACCCTACTAAATAGAAATCATCTACCCTGTAGACAATGGTCAGTGTTAAAAACCAAAGACAAAGATGCTTTTGAAACAAAATTTTTTAGACTATCGTGAAAGTAGTGCTAAAATACTTGCCAGTAGAACTAAAACAGGCATAGATAGCGCCAACAGAGCCACAGATAGCACTAAAGTAGACACGGATGGCATTAAAATAGTCCCCGAAGGTGCTAATCCACAAACCAAAGGTGCAATTGCGAGAACAAACTGCACTAAACCAGACCGGCATGTAAAAAATCTTCACAAACACTCACAAAAATGATTAGTTTAGGACCAGGGGGTCCCACTAGGCGTGCCAAATGAAGATGAAAAAGAGCTCAAAGGACATAAAACATGAAAATGAAACCAAACACAAAATATTATACCTTTGCAAGCCCTTGAATTCTACCTCACTTCTTGATAAAGTTGAAGAAGTGCACCCAAGCTTCCTAGCTTTAGCCAATTGTGATTGAATGTATGTGGAATACTCTTAAACTAACACAATTTTGGCATAACCTAGCTACGGAGATATGAAATGAGGAATGATTTTGGAATAATAGATTTACTTCAAACTTGGATGTGAAAATGGCTTGTGGAGGCTTGTATTTGCAGGCAATTTTGAGAGGGAAATGGGATCAATGGCTAGGATTGAAAGTTTAAGATCAATGGTGAAGATGAGAGGATAAGATGGAGGGTTGATAATTCATCAACAAGATTGGAGGGCGGAGATTAAAAGTGAATTTTAAATTCACCTTGGGAAGGGCTTAGCATTAATTAGGATTAAGACAAGTGATAGAAAGAAAAATATTTTGTGTGGGAGGAGGTGGAATTAAAAATTCCATTTTATTTGTGAATGTGTGAGTCATGTGACACGTGTTTATTTGGCAAACACATGTGTGAGCTCTTCGCATGATAAAGAGCTCAAATATGAAAGAGGAAAGATGAGTTGGAAAGGTCATGTGACCCATTTGAATAAAAAAAAATATTTTTATTCAAATGGTGTGAGAATGGGTGTTAAGCATTCTTTGACCAAGTTAATCAAGTGATTAACTTAATAATGTGGCTGGACAAAATTAATGAATGGGCTAATTAGGGGTTAAAATAAATTAAATAATTAATTATTTAATTAATTTTGGTCTAGGGGTTATGTAGGCTAGGGTAGCTAATTAAATAATTAGTATTTATTCAATTAGGCTAGGTTTAGGTTGTAGTGTAGGGTAGATTAATTAAATAAGCATGGTTTATTTAATTAATCAGGATTAAGAAGGTGGAGAAATTAACTAAATAAATACTAAAAATATTTATTTAATTGATTTTGGATGAAGTTATAAGGTCTAGTGATGAATTGATTAAGTTAATTCATTACTAACGGTAAATTAGGGGTAAATGGCTAAGGGTAAATGGTTAGGGATGACTTTGGGTTAATTAATTAAATAGTTATAAATTTTATTTAATTAATTGGTGAAGGGGTTAAGTTGGTAATGAGGTTGATGCAGGAAAATGGTTAACAGGGTCAAGACATTTTCAGGTGTCTACAATAACATCATTAGACCTTTGTCACAACTTAGTGACTAAACCAAATATTCCATCCATATTCCTTTGTATAAACACAATAGCTAAATAGAATATAAATTCACATGCTCTTTGACGCACATATACTGTGACCAATCAAATATATATCAATAGTAGCTCTTTGTCACATATGTCATGCCCTCCCAAAGTAACCAACAAGTGACTTCCCAACAAAATATAATAGAGTAGATGACTAAAGATACAACTGTGCACATAAGAGGTCGTTTTACAAAACAACCCAACAATATACCCTAAATTGACTAAGCATAGTTTTTAGTTTAGCTAAGAGGGTCGACTTAATAGAGAAATTACAAATATATACTTATGCAGACTAATATATGGTCAAAACAAATATAAACACATGAATTGTACGTAGACCATTATATGGTTAGATATAAATACAGATGTATGCATTGTGTGCACACCATTGTAAGGTCAAAATAGTTGCAATTATACTTTATGTTCAGGCCATTATATGGTCAAATAACAATTATAGGTTTGCTTTTGCTTAGATCATTATATGGTCAATCCTTTTTAGCATCTATAAACTTTGTGCAAACCATGAGAGATTCTTAATTTATTTTGAACTTATTTCTTAAACAAATATTCACTAACATATGTTTTCTTATGAAAATAAAAGATTTTCATAATATATCTCAAGACATAAGTACCCAAGTATTAAACAGAGCACAACATGGTTTGAAGGAAAATTTTCAAACAAAACCCCAACATAAACAAATACACATGCCTAGTTTTCACTATCAAACCTTACTGAGATAAAAGATTACAAAACCCATTTTACTCATTAAAATCCATAGTCGAAACAAAAGAAATTGATAATGCAAAATAAACATACACTAATCAATAAATATCATTCATTCTTTGGTCAATTTTTAACTAGGCAAAAAAATAGGATGTGACAAACAAGCCTCTATCAAACTTCCTTGGATTCACATGGTTCTCTGAGTATGTGATAGAGCTATGTCATGATTATAGAGGTTTAGGTGGTAGTAATTTCCTTGTGTGAGACCCTCTAACCTCTAGAATTTAAGTGGAGGATTTTGATTGTTGTGCTAGATATATGTTGTTATCAATTGATGGAGAAAATTCATATTCCAAACTATTTTTAGTTGTTTATTTCTTCCTTCTAGTTTACTCACCATATGCTATGTAAGGGATGACAAACCATCATTTCTTTATCTTTAACCTAAGATATTGAAGTTCTTGACAATGAGAAATGTTATCCTTTTGGGAGAATTCAATGCTTGCACATGCAACCTACAATGCACGTAGTTTGACTCTAGTATAGAACCATTTAGACCACATGAGGTAGGTGAAGAGTTAGGAATGTACAAGTAGTTAGTTGATTATATCATCACATATTATGGGATACATTTAATTAAAATTGGTTAATATCATGAGGTATTAGCATTGATTGAACTCTCTCTCTTTCTTGGTTCTGGTGACTTCACATGTTATCCTTATGACAGTGGAGCTAGTGTGGTAGACTTTGGCTTGACCAACAAATGCTTGTGGCCATTAATCCCTCATTTTTAAATATACATTCTTCCTCCCCTGATAGACCATGCACCTTGATTCCTTTAAGTAGCATCCATAATGAAAATATTTCCCCTTATACCTACCTTTCCCCTATCCATATTTACTTTGACCATAATTTTTATGATGCATATGCTAAAAACTTGGAAGTGATCTTACAAATATAAATTCTATTTATAATCCAATTGAAAAAGTTAAATTTCTATCTAGAAAAAAATTGTAATATAAACCTTCAAACCTTGCCTCATGATTGTATTCATAATCATCCCACTGGCCTCCCACCTAGTCATTACCCTCTTAATTATTGGTTTGATAGTAGTTATAGATCTCTTCATAGGCCTACAACTCACATTATTTGCCAACATCTTTATAGGAAATAGTCTATTAAAAAAACTACACAAAAAGAAGAGGCTATATCTAAATAAGAATGTAAGAGACATACTCAACATGCTTAAGTTCAATATAAATCCTTTTAGAAAACCATCATTCCATGAAAATCCTCTTGTGCCATTTTTGACAAAGATATTTGGTTCAATTATGCATCTTCTCTTTATGACATTCCAAACCAAATCTCAATTTTAGTGGACAATAGGTTGTAAGATAATTGTTTCTTCATAGATCATATATTATTGCAATCTATATTCAAACTCAAATTAGTTAAAGCAATTGACATAGAGAATCTATGACTAGAATTACATCATAATCTAACTCTCCTAACAACACATATTTTCAATCTCTTTAACATGGCTGACTGTCATGAATTCCCACCTACATGGAAATCTCATATCTTTTGTCTCATATTTAAATAAAAAAACCAACAAGAGCTAAATAATTATAAAGCCATCATGGTTGGGCACACCTTGAGTAAAATATTTTCTATAGTTTTTGATGATTTGATTTGTTTATTTGCATATTCCAAGAAACTTTGAGCAAAAGGACATGTAAGGTTTAGAGAGAATTATTGGACAATATATCACATACTGATGCTTAAACATATAATTGACAAAGCAATAGGTCATAAGCATAAGTTTTACTATTATTTTGTTGATTTTCAAAAGACTTTTGACATTGTTCCTAGATAGCTTCTTCTCTAACAGCTTCAAGACTTATAGATTCCATAACTTTTGGTTGTTCTTGTTGAGTGACACTTTATGAGAAGGTGGTTGGCCAAGTTAAAACTCGTACTAGGTTTACAAAGGATATTAATGGTACCATTGGTGTTAAATAGGGTTGTCCACTTTCACCTACACTTTGTTTGGTCTCTACATAGATGAATTGGAGGGGATTGTTACAAATTTAGGGAAAATAGATGATGGCTATAGTTTTCTTTATGATAAAATTTCATCACTATTTTTTTGTAAATACAAATGACATTCTTCTCGTGTCACATAGTGCTACATGTTTACAATGACATCTTGATGATATATTGATTTCATTTTGTGATACTCATGGTTTACAAGTGAACTTGAGTAAAAAAAAAGTCATGTTTTTTAACACAATTAAGAAAAAACACGTGCAACTAATCTCATTTACATAAGAAATTTTCTTGAAATGGTTTCCTATTATACTTACCTTAGTGTGCCTTTCATGCGACTTTCTTCCAAGATGCTTCCTTGTATAGAAGAGAGATTATGAAAGGGTTATGTTGCACTTAATATGCTTGAGAGAGTGTTTCCAACTCTAGCTTCAAGAAATTGTATAAGTTCTATTTGGGGGAAATGGGGTTTTAATGGTTTATGCAAAATCCTCCTTTCACTACTAAGATTCCAAGGGCTTATCAACTGAGTTGAATCTCCACTTTAAGTGAGAGCAATCACTTATCAGGTTGGGCTGCCACTTGGGAAGCTGTGGATTCTTGGATGCGTCAAACAATGTCTCTATCTAATGCTCAATTGTACTTAGAAACCCTAATTATGCAAATTAGTAAGCAAATCATCAAAGTACAGCAAATCCTTTCAGACTGAGGTAAAGGATAGAGATATTTAACTCACTATTTTTTGAAGTTTAGAAGGCGAAAAAGTTGGGGACACGGGGACTAGCACCCAAGTCCAAGGTACTTGTTTCTTTGTGGAATCCTAATCTCCTTCTGATACTGATATGCACTACAACTTTTGTTTCTAGGAATTCAACTATGGAGGATATGGGGACTAGCACCCTAGTCTAGGAAAAGCTCCAGTGTCCTTTTCAGATCCTGAATCCTCAATTTCTACTACTCCTTCCTACAACTCCACTCCACAGAATTTGATACATGTAACCTGCAATCAGAAGGAGTGTGGGAGGGGGTTGTGGTGTTTAGAGGCTTGCCTTAGTCAAGCCCCGAAGAGACATTCAAGTCTTCCAAGCATCGTTATCAGATAAGAGTGCATATCCCAGTAGGATAGGGGCAAAAATCCAAATGATAAATGATTGAAAACACAATACATATCATCTTGTAGTGAAGATCTCATGGAAGAAAGATACTATTCATGCCATGAGGAGATGGATGCCAAATCTGCAAATACAAACACAATAACAACAAAGTACTGCTCTACAACACAATGAATGCCTTGAATCACTTTCACATAAGCTTATCAATCAAAATGTCCATCTAATTTCCATCTAGTTTGCAAAAGAAACCTAATCATGCTTATATATGCAACTACAAATATTCCCACTAAGAATTTCGTAATTCAAACTTTAGATGTCGGTATAGGGCCCAAATATCAGTCACTAAACTGACATTTGAAATTAGGGTAGACCCAAAATAGGGTTGGACTAGGGTGCTAGCGCCCAAGTCCACCCTACCATTTTTGCTCAAGATTCATTAAAGTGCAGCCGCCTAGGTCCTATTTGTCACAAGACCCAAGGGTTTTCTCATCGGGAGTCAAAAATAACATGCAAGATGCTCTAAATGCAATTACAGGTCCCGGGAGCTAAACATTAAGAGGGAAAAGCCCCTAAGGGGACATTTTCTAACATAACAAGTTCCAAACTTTAGTGTCACCAACAATATTGTATGGTTTTGAATTTTGGGGACCTAGACTTCATAATACCAGTTTGGCTTAAGTTAATAAAGGTCTTAGTTCCATGATATCCAAAAACTTGTTGGAAGAATGGTCAATGCCACATGCAATTACTTTGGTTGAATTTGGCACTCATTCTCTTTATATTTTAGTTGTTTTTCATGTAGTAATGTTGCTTCATAGATTATGATGTATGACAAATGAACCTATTGGGCATAATAGATATCCATCTAAGGCTCTTCAATCATCTATGAAGTTGTGTGAACAAGGGAGTAAGAACACTTGGTATGCCAAAAGCATGGATTTATTGCAAGGAATTGATATTGATATTGTTAGGGTTAGACGACAAAAGATATTAATTAAATGCAAATAAAGATTAAACAAAGGAATGAAAATACACAGAAATAATAACAGCGAGAGACAATTTTAACATGGTTCACCTAAACTCGGGCTACACCCACCAACAGAGAGTCCAATATTATTATCCAGTAAATCAAACAGATTACAACGAGCAATCCCTACAACTCAATACTGTTGCAAAATGCTACAATACAATCAACAGAAACCCTAAACCTTAGCCACTTTTTATCAAGCTTTTTGTCAGTTACAAAAATAGGGTTTTTTATGTCAGCCAATGAAAAAATAACTCCCGATGCCTTAATAAAATAATTAAAAACCGTGTGAGGTTTTGGGAGCGCTACCCCCAAGCCCCCGCGAGGGTGCTGCCCCTCAACACCGCCCTGTATCGCGGCAGGGAGTGCGCCAGGGGCATTGCCCCTAAACCCCCACAAGGGGTGGCGGAGCCCCTGAAGGAATTTGGGGGGAAAACTACGTTGACAAAATGGGGTAAATTTAACCTCTGAGTCTGATTAAGCTCCATATAACAACATATATCAATTGTCTTCCTCTTAACAAATTTTCCATTAATTCTTATACATATCAAAAAGATATATTCATAGGGGCACAAGGGATGAGATCTACAAATCCCAAATAAAGTCAATTTGGGTAGAACTATTGTCAACAAAAATGTAGCACTAATTGAAGTACTATATCTATATAGATGGATGCATTATTCCTCCCAAGTACACTAGGCTTTCTTTTGATTTGATAAAAAAAAAATTGCCAATCGTGGGTATGCTCTCATTAGCTTCACACGGAGTCAAACCACTTTATCCAAGAGATCAATACATTTGTAAAATATGTAATAATGAACAAGAATCAAAAGACTATTTTATATTTAGGTGTCCACTGTATTATGAGATCTATGGCAAGTTTTACTATCTCTTCAAATAAAAGTACAACTCTCTGTGTAATCTTATTTATTATAAGGCTCAAAGATGTGTAGCTCTATTCATCACAAAGGTAACCCAATAGTCAGTCTAAGTTCTTAAAAATCATCAACACAACTCTTTGTCTTAATATTTACCTTTAATTTTTTCTTCAACCCCAATTTCAAAGACACAAATAAACTTAGTATATTTTTAACAAACATTAAATAAAATCCTTTCCTTTCAATCCTATTAACAAAGTTAGGTGTGATCATTAATATATAAATTTTAAATAAGGACCTCTAAGGAATGATAAAATTGACCAATCCAAGGCTCTTCAATCATCTATGAATTTGTGTGAAGAAGGGATCAAGAACACTTGGTATGCCCAATGCATGGATTTCTCGCAATGAATTGGTATTGATATCAATCATCTTCCTTTTAACAAAACTTCCATTAATTCCTCTACATGTTAAAAATAGATATTCATAGGGGCATGAGGGATGAGATCTACAAAGCCTACATAAAGTCAATTTGGACAAAACTATTGTTAATAAAAATGTAGCACTACTTGAGGCACTATATCTATATAGAAAATGGACGCATTATTACTCCCAAGTACAGTAGGCTTTCTTTTGATTTGACAATTTTTTTCTTCGAATTGTGGGTATGTTCTCATTAGCTTCACATGAAGTTAGAACACTTTATCCCAAGAGATCAATATATTTGTAGACTTTGCAATAATGAACAAGAATCATAAGACTATTTTGTATTTAGGCATCCACTATATTATGAGATCTATGGCAAGTTTTATTACCACTTCAAAGAAAATCACAACTCTCTATGTAATCTTATTTATTGTAAGGCTCAAAGATGTGTAGCTCTATTCATCACAAAGATAACCCAATAACCCAATAGAGAGTCTTTTTTAAAAATCATCAACACAACTCCTTCTCTTAATATTTACCTTTAAAGTTTTTTTCTTCAACCCCAATTTCAAAGACACAAATAAACATTATAATTTATTTATTTATTTACAAACTTTTAAATAAAATTCTTTTCTTTCAATCCTATTAACTTGGTTCGGTGTGAGCATTAACATATAAATTTCAAATAAGGACCTCCAAGGAATGATAGAATTGAACATTTACCATATACTTTAATACCTAGTGGCCAGAGCTTAAGTTAAAAAGTACAGCTTTGTCGAGAACGTGGGAGGAAACCTAGGAGCCACTCACTTCGTAAAATTCGAGCGAGTGGCTTGAGATGAGTCCAACACCCATATTACATTTAGTCCAATAACCCTGCTAATGCTATGTTGGGCGTGGGGGAACATGAGCACAAGGGACTTTGTATACAATGAATTTCAGCCTAGCTCTAGTTTAGATATCAAAATGCTATAAGCAATTAAGGACAAATCGTACAAGCGTCTTCTGGCTTATGTATTCATGAGCTAATGACGGAAAGATTCAATAAAAATCTGCCAGTCCAAAATCTCTACGAGCATACACCTACAATGTTGTTATTACACCAACCCAAAACAAAGCTAAAAACAACCAATCCCTCCTCTCCCATTAACCAAAACACCCCAATTGCCTACTCCAGATTATTATGAAATAGTAAACACGAGGTTTTCAATGGTTATGATAAAAAGTGAGATATTGGTGAGTTTAGTTTTGTAATGGTGGAAATTGTTTATTTTATATATTTATTCATTTTGGATATATTTTGACTTTTTTTTTGGTCTCTAATGCAATAACTAGTGTGTAAAAGGATGTGTCTTACATAGAAGTTGGTAAATAATTTGTTATTGGCATTATTTCCATCTGCACCTGATTCTTAGTTTAACCATTAATCCCAAATCAAATCCACGATCTTAGAAGTGATCTAGATCACTTTCACACTCACATAAATGACCCCTTTGTTTCAAACATCATTTTAAAGAATGGGTCTAGTTGTTTTCCCTTCAAATGATCATTATTACCTAACTTGAAGAATGAAATTGTTGAATTGCATGCTAGGGCATTGTATTAAGGAAAGAACATAACTCATCTAGAACCTAGTGAACCCATGGAACAAACACCCTCTAGCACACATCACAAGACCTAAAAGGAATCATCTAGTGATATCAATATTGCATGACAATTTGTTCTCCTCAATCTTATTTTAATTCATTGACTTGCCATCCTTGTTGAGGTTTGACACAAAGGAGGAACTATCATTGTCATGTGCAAACTCCTAAGCACACAAACCAAGTTTTCATGCGGAGGTCAAATTCAAAGCTTCAAGGTGAGTTGAAAGGGGACTTTAGAATATAATAAAGATCAGATCCATGATCCTAGTTTAGATAAATGAGTCACAAGTAATTTCTACAAGTGTGGATTTGATCTAGAAAATTCTAAGAATGACAGTTAATATTTCATCATTTTGCTTCCAATCCAAAGTTATGGTTCAAAAGATATGATCAAAACAATAGACAATTATTTGTCAACCTCCAAAATTAGTTCTGTTTTCATTTCCATTTTTTCTAGATTTCCAAAATCTATTACATGATCTATCATGACTCTTAACCATAGGATGTTTTTGTATCGATGCTTATGAAATTAATTTATCTTAGGGTTTTATGCAAAGAGTGTAATTATTTCTTTATGTTTTCTCTTGCACCACTCTATGGTTTTTCCCTTAAGATGTAACAAGCCATCTCTCATTACCCAAAATTAACCATCTTAATTAACATTAAGAATAAGGTCATGATTAATATAATCATAGTTAAGCAAGGAAAGAATCAATAACATAATCAAATTAAACATGCATATCTTTTTTGGATATTTCAAAATTGAAATTTACAACAAATCCAAAATTAACATATCAGTGAATACCTTTCACTATACAATTTCAAAGTTATGCACATGGCATCATTGATAAGTTTATACATAATAATTGATTGTCAAGTCATATAAAAGAATGTACTGTATCTGGAGTTTTGACATTTGTCTTCGTAAGTCTCAGCTTGTCTTATGCTTGGGAAGGAGAGCAACACCTGAGTGCTTTTCCTCCATCCACAGACTGGTGGTTCCCCGCACAACTTCCTTCTTAGAAGCAGCCCTACCCTTCACGAAGGGAATAGATATAAGGAACCAATTGGTTTTCCATCTGAGTATCTGGTGTTGTGTCCTTCATAATACTTCATGGTCATACAACTATAGATCCACTCTAACTATGTATGACACTACTGGAAGCATTATGTCATTTGGAGCACAATGAACCGACTAATGTATGCAGAGACAAATACATTACTTTGGCCAAAGTTTTATATACATAAACATTTCACAATGAACGTAGTTAAATGTTCACACACCTCGACTCAACTTTGAAGTTGTCTCATCCTATCTTGGACTTTTGACTCTGATTCTAGGAGTGCATCATTATTTATCTTATGGTGTTAAGCAAAAGGGAATCTATGACTCCATGTCACCCCTTTTCCCATGTTTTCTTTTGCAAGTTCATGGTTTCAGTTTTTATGACCATCCACGGTCTAAGTTTCTATGGTTACATTGTTTCAAGGTTTTCATCAATTCACATTGACTAGAATGTATATACCATTATAGGCTATTAAGTAGTCAATAGAAAATAGTCTTTTAATCAAACAGTTCAAAAGGGTTTTCTTGCCACCCTACACTTCATCCATGAAGCATTGCCATTTAATAAAGGGATAAGGGTATGTGCAGGATCATCATGGGCCAAACAGTGGCAATAGTAAAAAAATCACATCTTTACTTAGCCAAATTCACGAATGGCCAACTTTGACTTTCATAGGCATGTTAAGAATATCCGTTTCGAATGGATATCCATTTCTAAAACTATACAAATAGTATTTTTTGTTATTGTTTTCATTGGTTTATGCTTAGAACTTATAGAACTTACAATTCAACTTGCAAATTTCTATTGTTACATGGTTAACATCTTTTCAACCAATCGACAAAGTTGCATCTCTTTAAAATTTGAACCTCTCCCTCTCTTTCTCTCTCACTCCCTCTCTCTCTCTCTCTCCCTCTCTCTCTCTAGTAATCCCTAGTGAGTCTTGTTTGCAATGTGTGAGATGCACTAAGAAAACCTTAGGCTTGATGTTGAATTGGTAGTGGTTGGTAAAGCTATGCATGAGATCTAAATTAAATTCATAGAACCAAGTTGTAATGTGTCAAACCATACAAGGGCATATTATATCAATGTGGAGGGAAAATTCTTAGGAAGGACATAATCATCAATGGTGACAATTGTGGCTTGGACAAAGAAGTGTCTCATGTGTGCAATGAGATCGCCTTGGATATTATATTATCAAATTTAAGCAAGACCATTTTAGGAGGAGATAGTTGTAAGATGATGTCAATTGATAGTAGTGATTTAATCCATCCTATTGATGAGGAAGGAGGAGGAGGAGGGTTAAGGTCTTCTAATTGCACTTACAACACCTTGAGTTTTGTGTAGATATAATTATAATTGGGAATATGTGTTAGATAAATGTCACATGGTAGAGCGATGGTGTCGGGATGAGTGATGATTCTTGTGGCAATGTTATGGTCAAATGTGTTATGAAAAGGAGATGGCATGGGTAGTGGACTATCAATGTTGGGAAAGGGTTGGGGAGGATGTGATGGAGGAAGGGATGTGTGTCATGGTATGATGTCTCAAGGAATGGGAAGAAAGGATGGTGATTCATAAGATAATATGAAGAATGATGGTAGAGTGAATTGACATTGTGGTAACTATAGCATGTCATGGGGTGAATCATGCATTAATACAGGTTGTGGAGTGAGAAAGGGGTGGTATGTGAATGGTTGAATGGAGTAATGAAGTTATTTAATTGGTGATGACCTAGGTGAAGTGATGGGTAAGGTGTCTTATGTGGGATTGTGAGAAAGTGTGACTAGTAATGGTGGGGATAGCTAAATGTCATCTTCTAAGGTTCAAAGGTGAGGAAAGTGTAAGTTGGGGATATGGGATAATCCATGGTTTAATGATTATTCAAGGGAAACTCCTTAAAATGATTATTAATGATGGTGTCAATAGGGGGAATGGAATCTATGAATGTAAGTGTGGGAATGTGAGCTATGACATTGAGATTGTATTGGATGAATAATGGAAAGTAGGGACACTTGTCTAGTGATGGAAGGAGCCACATGATCAAATGATGTTTGGGGAAGGGATTTTATTAGGAAAGTAAGGATTTGGGTGAGGGTCTAGGGTTTGGTGGAGAAGAATTTATGGAAATTTTGGATGTCATTAAAATTGACATGAATAGAAGAAGTACAAGACATGGCTAAGGATAAATGGTAAGCTCAAAAATAGGATAACTAGGACTATGATGATGAAGATGCAAAGAAAAGTCAACAACAATAGTATGATATAGGGATAGGATTAGAAAAAGAGTACAACAACTAGCAAGAGGAAAGTGAGGACATAATGCAAAGTTAACATGGCATGACCTCTCTTGGAAGGCTAAGCATGGACTATAAGAAGATTGAACTAGTTGGATCTGTTAGGCTCACCAAATGAAAGAACCTTAATTAGGTAAGGTTATTTTTGAGTGTGGTTGTTTGTGCAACAATGTGTAAATTAATGTTACCTAATGATAAATCTAACTATACTAACATTTTAATAACCATGAGATCTAGGACTAACAATTAGACTAAAAACTTGACAAAAAATACAAATTTGACACATGTAGGACTTAGAAAATGGAAAAGAATAAGTATTAAATGTGGAAATCAATGAAAAAGTGGTATTAGTTGCACCTATGTAAATAAGTGGTCTTTATGAAAGATGCTTAGAATTATGCTCTATATCTATTTGTGAAGTTTGGAGGTGATTGGACCTAAAGGATATGACCACCATATGCAAAATAGGCTACCTAATGGGTATGTGCATGGAAATGGGGAGAGAGAGATAGAGTCCTAGTTTTCTTGTTTTCATTTCCTTCATCAATAAGGGAGAGGGAGAGATAGAGGGGAGAGATAGAGAGATATAGGAATGATAGGGGAGAGAGGCAAGAGATAGAGAGATAGGGAGAGATAGCTAGGTAGAGAGAGTTATAGAAGAGACAGATATGGAGAGATAGAGGAGACAAAGGGGAGAGATAGGGAGATAGAGAGTAAGAGAGATGTCTAGAGAGATAGGGAGATAGAGGAATGATAGGGGAGAGAGACAAGAGATAGGGAGAGATAGATAGGTAGAGAGAGAAGAGATAGATTGGGAGAGATAGAGGAGACAAAGGGAGAGATAGGGAGATAGAGAGTGAGTGAGATGTCTAGAGAGATAGGGAGAGATATTGAGAGGTAGAGGGATGCTAGAGAGAGGGAGATAAGGGAGAGATAGGGAGATAGAGGTTTGGGTTTTCTTAGGTTTAGGGTTTAGGGGTTATGGGTTAGGGATTAGGGGCATTATTTAGGGTTGAGGGATTTAGAGAGAGAGAGAGACTTCTTTTGACATGCAACTGTAAACCCTGAATAATGCCCCTAAACCCTTACCCCTAAACCATAAACCCTAAATAATGCCCCTAAGCCCTAATCCATAACCCATAAACCCTAAACCCCTAAATCCTAAACCCCAAACCCCTAAACCCTAAACACTAAACCCAAGCAACCCTAAACCTATATCTCCATATCTCCCTATCTCTATCATTCCTCTACCTCTCAATCTCTCTCCCTATGTCTCTAGCCATGTCCCTCACTCTCCTTATCCCTATTTCTCCATGTCTCTGGCGATGTCCCTCACTCTCTATATCTCCCTATTGGTCTTCTCTCTAAACACTAAACCCTAAACCTCTAAACCTTAACCCCTAACCCCTAAACCCTAAACTTGAGAAACCCTAAACCCCTATATCCCTATCTCTCCCTTATCTCCCTATCTCTATTGTCCCTCTACCTCTCAATCCTTCTCCCTATCTCTCTAGACATCTTGCTCAATTTCTATCTCCCCATCTCTCCCCTCTGTCTCCTCTATCTCTCCATATCTATCTCCTCTCTCTATCTAGCTATCTCCAAACTTGAGAAACCCTAAATAGGCCTAAACCCCAAACCCCTAAACCCTAAATCCAAGAAACTCTAAACCTCTATCTCCCTATCTCTCTCCTATCTCCCCATCTCTATCATCCCTCTACCTCTCAATCTATCTCCCTATGTCCCTGGCCATGTGCCTCACTCTTTATCTCCCTATCTCTCTCCTTAGTCTCCTCTATATCTCCCTATCATTCCTCTCTTTCTATAAACCCTAACCTCTAAACCTAAACCCTAAATAATGCCCCTAAACCCTAACCCCTAACCCTATACTGAGAAACCCTAAACCCCTAAACCCTAAACCCCAAACCCCTAAACCATAAACCCTAAACCTAAGTGTAATCTATGAAATCAAAATGAAGTCAAAATACAAATCAAATGCAAACATAAATGATATACCTTCACAATAACCCACAAATCCAAGATAGGGTGGAAGGAGTTGCACCCAAGCTCCTTAGATTTTACCCAAGATGATGAAATATAGATTGCTCAAATGCATTCAACACAATGTATATAAGGGATTGGATGATAGATTGATAGATTAGATGGAATGACTAGAGTGATTTTGGCATTATGATGGTATGATGAGGAGACTAGAGAGAAATTTGGACAGAGTTTGGATGCAAGAAGAAGTTCCTCCCAATGGCTTGGGTGAGGGTTTCATTTATAGATTTTTGAAAAGAGGATAGAGGGTGAGGATCAAAAGATGAGATCAAGGGCAGAAATGGTTGAGAGTTAGTGTTTGGATTGGATTCATAGCCTTGTGACAAGTGTCACAAGGGGAGTGGATGAGAGAGATCAAGGGTTAAGATTTGGTCAATGGATTGGAGGGCTCTCATTATTTGTGAATTTTAAATTCACATGGGGAAAGGTGTTGAGGATAAAAATGAATTACAAATTCATTTTTGGGAAGAGTGGATATCACAAGTGAATTAAAAATTCACCTCATGGGGGAGTGTGAATTAAAAATTCACTTTTATGTGTAGATGTGAAGATGTACACTTACATGTGTAAGAGGGTGATAAATGAGGGGTAAGGAGGATTTGACCCTTTGAATAAAAGATTGATTTTTATTCAAAGGTGTGTTGGAGGATGGGCTAAGCAAGGTTAATTAAGTTTTTATCTTAATTAACTTAGGTCTAGGGGATAGGTAGGCTAGGGTAGATTGATTAGTAGGGTAGATTAATTAGATAAGAATGATTTATCTAATTAACAAGGATTAGGGAAATGGATAAAATTAACTAAATATTGAGAATATTTATTTAATCAATGAGGATATAGTTGTAAGGTATAGTGATAAATTAAGTGAATTAATTGATCACAAGGGATAGACAGATGGTTAGGGATAAATTAATTAAATAAAATAAATTTATTTAAATAATAGGAGGGATAAATTGGTCTAGAGGTACGAGAAATTGGTTTGCAGAGCAAGTCAATTTTAGGTGTCTACACTAAGTAACCCTAAACCTCTATCTCCCTATCTCTCCCCTATCTCCCCATTGCCTTTGTCCCTCTACCTCTCAATCTCTATCCCTATGTCTCTGGCCATGTCCCTCACTCTCTATCTCCCTATCTCTCCCCTCGATCTCCTCTATATCTCCCTATCAGTCCTCTATCTCTCTAAAGTTCCCTAAACCCTAAACCTCTAAACCTTAACGCCTAACCCCAAAACCCTAAACCCTAAACCCTAAATAATGTCCCTAAACCCAAGAAACTCTAAACCTCTATCCCCCTATCTCTCCCTATCTCCCTACCTCTATCATCCCTCTACCTCTAAATCTCTCTCTCTCTCTATGTCTCTAGACATGTCTCTCACTCTCTATCTCCCTATCTCTCCCCTTTGTCTCCTCTATCTCTCCCAATCTATTTCAGTCCCCTCTCTCTATCTCTCTTTAAACCCTAAACCCTAAATAATTCCGCTAAACCCTAAACTTGAGCAATGCTAAACTCATAAACCCTAAATAATGCCCCTAAACCCTGACCCCTAACCCCCCTCTCTCTCTCTCAACCCTAAATAATGCCCCTAAACCCTAAACCTCTATCTCCCTATCTCTCCCTATTTCTATCATCCTCTACCTCTCAATCCTTCTCCCTATCTCTCTGGACATGTCGCTCACTCTCTATCTCCCTATCTCTCCGCTCTATCTCCTCTATCTCTCCATATCTATCTCCTCTCTCTCTATCTCTCTATCTAGCTATCTCTCCCTGTCTGTCTATCTCTTGCCTCTCTCTCCCCTATCATTCCTCTATCTCCCTATCTCTCCCCTCTATCTCTCCCTCTCCCTTATTGACAAAGGAAATGAAAACAAGAAAACTAGGACTCTCTCTCTCTCTCTCCCCTATCACCCTATCTCTCCCCTCTCTCTCCCCTCTCTCTCCCCTCCATCTCCACTCTCTCTTCCTCTTCATCCCTATCTGTCTCCCTTATCAACAAAGAAAATGGAAACAAGAAAACTAAGACATGCAAAGAGGGATGAGGATATAAATTGGGAGGATGAAATGGTAACAAGATAAAACTAAAGTTCATTGGATGGGAAGAATGATGAGAGGAGAGGTGGAAAATAGTAAAATAGGGAAAAATTGGTGGGATCTAAAGGAAAATTCGAAAGGAAAAGGAAAACTAGGAAAGCTAGGAAAATGATTTAACTAGGAGAGAGAGAGAGAGAGAGAGAGAGAGAGAGAGAGAGAGAGAGAGAGAGAGTTTATATGGAAACTATTAAACAATGATAAAATGTAATGTGGTAGGATGTGGTGAGTTTTAGATGTTGTGATATAGCATGGAGATATGTCTACATGTGGTGATGCTATAGAAATTTAACCATGAGTCATTTGAAGTACTCACAACTACATATTCAATTGTGCTAGTAGAAGCATAAATAATAATGCATGTGCACTTGTAGTAGAGTTGAAGTTCATGTGGAACAATCTAGAGGCTTGGTTATGTTAAGAGAACCTTCTACAATACGACAAGTTGAAAGAATTGGTTAGATGGTTGTATGTGTTACCACAACCTTATGGTTGGTAGTGGTGGTTATATAAGAAGACACGAATACATTGACTATAGTTAGTAATAAACTATTGATATTTAATGTGTAACAACATATAGTCATCTATAATGATTAGATCCACATGGAGGCATCATGTTTGGTGATATATGTGATATATTGATTTTATGATATGGTCAACATATAGCTTTGTGACTCTTGGTATTCCATGGGTTGGTTGGATAGTTAGACAATTGGTATTTTGTGATGATGCATATACCTATCTATTCATGTGACTGGAGAATGGTTGGATTGTGATTAGTTAGGTGTTGGATGTGAGAAACATTGAAGAAAAGTATGCTATAAGCATTTAGATATCAACCCCTATCAAAAGAATTCTTCTATTAAATCAATGGATTCTAAATAATATAATGGTAACAATCTTTTAGTACTAGGTTTTCTCGCATAAGGGTTTCTAACATAAAATCTAGTGTCCCATATTGTTTTTTTTGGCTTTATATACTATCATTTGCTTTCTTAAATGTTACTAGATATATAATACATTTGTATCATTGTCTTTGATCATATTATTTAAGTTACTCCTCTATCATAGTATGTTGGCCAATTGCAACATGGTTCTTTAGTCCCAACATTTGGTATGAAAGAATACAATTATTTAAAATCTTAACTTAAAGAACAATAATGAACTATAACTTAATCTAAGACAACATACTAAAAAATAATGAAAAGAATTGGGTAAAGCAAAATAGATATCCGTTTTGGGCAACCTAAAACGGATATCTGTTTTACAAAACATAAGAAAGGGAAAAAGATATTTTATCGAAGCAAAATGGATATTTGTTAATAACGGATATCCATTTTGCTTCAATTTTTCCTTGTATGTAGGCTTGGGACTGTCATAGTTGACTTTCCCTTAATTCTAACGTTTTTGCAGGTTTCACTCTCTTCTTCAAACTTCACCCTTCGTGCTGATGACTTTTTTTATGCAAATTTGATAAAACAAAAAGGGTGTATAGAAGAAATTGTGAACTTTCTAAAAATATAAGATTTTTTTGGTTATCATTTTATTAAATAATTATTAACAATTTTCTATGTAGTGTGTATCTGAAATCCTGATGGACACAATGATTGAAAAATATCCATAGATTTCAAATCATTTCACCTTTTTGAGATCTGAAAGCTGCATCACACTCTATGCTTTTTTGGCTATAGGTTAAAAAAAATGAATTCTAATTTTTTTTATCGAGTTTGGTTAGCTGGAAAATTACTTTTTAGTTTTTAAAAAAGTCACAGTAAAAAAATCATAACTAATTATTTTATTAGAAAAAATTTTCAAAAAAATATGTGTCACATCCGGACATGAGTCCTCTACTTATTTTGAAATTTTCAATTTTTTTTTATCAAAGTTAGGTTGGCTGGATTGACACCCACTTTTTTTTTGAAAAAATTAATATCTATTCATTGAAATATTCATTTTTCACTACGTAAATTTAGTTTTTTTTTTAAACAGTAGTCCATAAACTATATTCAATTCTCTACAAATTTCGTTCTTACATCTTTTTCAAATTGTCTAGATAATCCATTCAAATTTTCACATGAACTTGATTAAGTCTAATTTTTGTATTTTCATTGCCACTTAGAGGTATAGTTTGGCCCATCATGATCCTACACATACCCATAAAACCATAATATGTTTTCAATGATGAGTTTTCATGCTTGATTATATATTCTTTCCTACATGGAAATAAAATGATAGTCAA
This sequence comes from Cunninghamia lanceolata, assembly GCA_027924645.1. Classification (NCBI taxonomy): domain Eukaryota; kingdom Viridiplantae; phylum Streptophyta; class Pinopsida; order Cupressales; family Cupressaceae; genus Cunninghamia; species Cunninghamia lanceolata. Next base: position 3,967,446 of record BSBN01001019.1, read on the forward strand.
AGGTTACTCACTTGACCCATAAAATTTGACATGCACTTAATTCGGTCCCTACATTGTTACTAATAACAACTGATTTTTCCTTCATGGTTACTAAGAGTTTTATTACTCTTATCCTATATCAATATTACACCCGAAGGTATAAAAATATAGTCTTATATAAGCAAACAAGTGTTTCACTTCTAATTTTCATGTGCCTCGATAGCCATCTTGGCATGGCACTGTTGATAACATCAACTTTCAAGATTGTCGCCGCTTTGTATTGAGTGTGGCCATCGACCTTACTACTATCTTATCTTGCAAAGTAAATCAATGGATCATGACCTACTAACATAGCTTGTCATTATAATCTACATGGTTTTTGGCCAACTTGTATAGTTTATCAATTTTCAACATGTCTCTCGGCCAGCTCAATAATCTTTATCAGACATACAATGACATTAAACATAGTATTACCAATACTTTGTACATATAGGCCATAACTCAAGCCATTGCTTATGATAAGATGGAATTACTCCTATAGTCAGCCATGAAGGCCTCAATCATATAAATGATATTGTGTATGACAGAATTACATAGTATGTTTGCTCAGCCATGAAGGCCGTATCAAAACATAAACTACACAGATACTATCTTTGATAATAACACAGTCATCAATAATCATCATGTGACCAAAGTCATAGTGGCATTAGCATGTAATACGATACGCAACTGTAAACATAGTCTTACCTATAATAACATGCTCGCAGCTGAATATGGCTTGCTATAGAAATAAAGTTGTTGAGGTGAGCTTGGCTCCCTCTTGTGAACTCCCAGTTCTAAGTCTCTTATCTATGACTTCAACAAAAAATAGTGCTATTCCTCAAACACAGTCCTCAACCAAAAGATTGCCAAATTCTTTTTTTTGCATGCCTTTGTTCACTGCCTTCCTACCTGCCACCCTTCTCATTGAGAAGGTGGTAAGTTAGTTGGAACCTAACGTACCATCCTCGTAGGAATCTCGGCCCTCAAGGCCCATTTCTCCCATTTGGGAGTATTTGTAGGGATAATCTTTGGCTAAGCTCACAAGAACCCCACTCACTCCACATTTTGTGGGTAGTGAGGTGGTGGACTACAAGAGCACTCAAGATTTATATATATAAGTGGGTTGATAAATAATTATGCTTAACATAATATTAATTACATCTAAATGATGTATTAGGATTATCACAATAACTTAGGATATCACTTAAATCATATTATCATCATTAACATGGTATCACCAATATGCGAATATGTAGTCGAGTCCTCTCCCCCTCTTCACCATATTAAACTATAATCAAAATAATTATATAATCATCACAAAATTAAATAAAGAAATAGATACATGAATAAAGGAAAACTTTGATGTCCAACTAGGTTTACTATCGACTACTTAAATGTTCTAAGAACATTATCTAGTCGAATCAATGTAGATGACGTCAAGAGACTATAAATTGTCTTGCTGACATTGGTTGAATCGAAATTTACTAAACAAGGAAAAGACTTATACCCACCCTATCTTGCATGGGTTCATGAATTTTAACTTCGATACTCAAATGACATTTTGATCTTTTCCCAACATCTATTTCCTTCTCCTCTGGTGATACTCTCCTTCCATCTTTGAGGAAAGATTCTTTTCCCAGTTACACTCACAATCATATAACCATGATCAGTGTATCATCATTAATTCATAATCATCATGATAAAGTAATCTTAACAATAAATAATCTCATGCTTAATATAAACATAATTCAATATCTATGTAATCAATGATTCTACTTGATATTTTCCACAAACATCAAATCATTAATCTAAGATTAATTATCATGTTTACCACATAAAAGTAAGATTAGGCTAAAACAAAAGTTGGGGATGTTACATGATCTATCATGACTCTTAACCCTAGGATATTTTTGTATTGATGCTTATGAAATTAATTTATCTTAGGGTTTTATGCAAAGAGTGTAATTATTTCTTTATGTTTTCTCTTGCACCACTATATGGTTTTTCCCTTAAGGTTTATTTCTTTTATTGTAGGCTTTCAGATCTAAGATTTATAATTACATACCATTTATTAATGCTTGGTTAGGGTTTGGATCCACCCTTTTGTGTTTATTATTGTTTAAACTATCTCGTAAGGTTTGGCTTTATTTGACATCTCTTTGATCTCCACATTAACCACCCTCCCTAGGGTTTTTTATATTTAGGTTTTCTTCTTGTCTTTCAAATTTAATCATTTCTAATATTTCTTATTTTTTTATCAAATTTGAAACTCATGATGGATTCCTTTATACTTTGTTGTGATGATATGAATTGTACCATACCTGTTTGTATATTTTAATGATCATTTTATGTGTTATTTTATTTTTTTATTTTGTGTGATCTTTTAGACTAGACAAAAGAATGCAGAAGGGGTTTTAAGTTTTCCTACAGATGTGTTGCCGAAGCATACAATATAGAGCATAGAGAGAAAACCTAGAAAAAGTACAACAGATATAAAGAAAATAAGAAAGACCTAGATAGCAGAATAGCCAAATATAAATTATTGTGACATACCCATATCCATAAATGCAACTTGGTACATGTGCTGAGAGTGCACCAGCAACTGGGTATAGCCGGAAACCACTCTAAACTCTAGAAAATATGAGATTGAGCTTACAAATGATATCATCAATATAAATGGGCTCTAAACACCTCACACAATGTAAAATATGTGACACCCACAAGAGGAAATGATACTCTAAGACTCCCACATCACTCCTCGAGCAGTATGGCCATGGCTAAAAATGCAAACAATAGCTATGAACAATGCCCGCACAATAAACTACCTTCAAACCCTCTGAAATCTATGCTCAATAATAAGGGAGAAATGCTATATATCAAATTAGCTCAAAACTTCTCTGAATGACTCCATTGCAAGCACAATGTAATGTTGAATACATCCACCGTCAATGGCACCGTTGGGTGGTCTCTCACACCTGTAGAATGCCGTTACCTATGGAGGTTTCCGTCTCCACAAGCCTCTGGTTCGAATCCTCAAACCCTCACAATAGCAAACTCTAGCAGAGCTCACAAGAAGAAAATAGCATTAAGCAAGCATAATGCAAAATGAGCCCTCCAGCACCTTTTATAACTTCCTCCAAGCCCAACACCCCTTTTTGGAGGGAATTTGCATTTGTTTTATTATTTAATTTTCATCCCCTTCTGACTCCCATGGATGCCCACCTCCTAGAGGGTCACTTTTAAGTTATAACTTATTTTTATAAAGTGACCATATAATATTTATTTGTAAAGTCCCAATAAATAATTATTTTAAACTTTGGACTTTAAAATAAATATAAAGATGGTGTCGGAATGCCATGTTCTTTAGCTCATCGGAAAGGTCTTAATGAGATGCTTCTAACCCCACTCTAAAAATCTTGAACCAACATTGAACCCGAACTTACTAAAAATAGTAATTAATGCTCAAGATCAATTGGGCCAGCTCTGAAGGTGCCAACTGGATCCTTTGAACTCGAACCATCTTTTCCTCCACTGACACAACCTCCAATGCCAACTAACCCCAGTTCCCTAACCAAACTACTAGTCTACGGGAACTCTATGATGGACTAACCATTAGTCTAGAAGGGGATATTACATGATCATTCCTCTTCTTTATATTATGACACCATAGGAAATGATTGCATCTCTATGTTATTTACCTTTCTTATTTGTTTCCTAGGATTCCTTGCTAAGGTTGTGCTTTGCATGATGCCTATATGTTTCCACACCATAATCAAGATGTGCATAATGGTGTCTACACATTTATATAGTTTGAGGCCTACCTTTAAAATACATGCATACATGATAATAGTCATATTATCTCATTTGTTGTATTATGCTATGATATTTTCCTACACTGTTTTCACCTATGGTGAGTAGCCTTACCTATTGTGATTCCTTTATCTTCTCCTAGTGTGCATATGGTTGATATCATTTACACTCCTATGGTGCCTAGAGTGGTATTCTAAGGATCCTCTAGCTCCCTTCCAACCATGCTTACATTACAGAAGGTCCTTCACAAAATTATTAAGCAATTGAGCATACGTATTAGAAGATGGTTAAAGGTCAAAATATTACACCTAATCCTCTCATTTTTCCATCTAGTACTTCAATATTGCCTCCTCCACCTAAATCAACTAACAAAGAGCCCAAAGAATATGATTTGAATGATCAACTCAAAATACCCCCTTATAGATTTATCTTTGGGATCTCATTAATACTTCTAAGCTATATCATGTGATGTTTTGTAAAATATTTTATAAAAGATTATTGTGCAACCTAATGTTAGTCATACAAAAGTATCATTTATCCTTGATCCTATTTATAAAAAATATTTTAAGGGTTTCATTTGAAACTCATGAGTAACCTGGATCCCTAATTTGTTGAAGAACACGTACCATTATATATCATTGTTAGCAATGGGGATGTAAAAAGCAAAAGGGATTTGGTGGACAAAGATCTATTGTTAATATTTGTAGCAAGTCATTTTTGGATAAACTTCATGTTGATTCATTTGATTTAAAAAAATGAGGTCATTCTAAATGGATTTGAAAATATGAGGTGAGATGCACATAGTTTCATTACTTTGCCCCTTACTTTGGGACATCTCATAATTGATACACTATAAATCATGTGATGTCAACACGTATTGTATAATTTATTTTTTGAATGCCCATGGATTCATGCTATGGGTGTGGATCCTTCCACTCTATACAAGAGAGTTGTGGTGTATGCATATAACAATCCTTATCAATTCTACTAGTTGGTTGAACAACAAAAACATTTGATACCTTTTAGTTGATTGGTTACATTAGCATTGTTTTCGAAATGACTTCTTTTTCACTAATTATTGATCTTGAAGATTACTAGGGGGTAAGTGCAAGAAGATGGGGGGCCAAAAAGGGGTCTTAAGTGACCACTTTTTTTCTGAAATCAGGAAATACTGGCCTTGGATGAGAAATTGAGCATAGTTACACTCAAAATTTGGAGATGCAACCAAAACAATGTTCGTAGTGCTCCGAGTCTACTTTCTAAACTACTATTTTGTTTTGAAAATGGCATAGATTAAGGGGTTCAAAAGAGGGAGCCACAGAAATTGGTGTTGTTTCTGTCAAAAAAACATAACATAGCATGTTTTGTGGCTCCCTAAAAAGGTCAACTTTTTTTTGGTATTTTTAAAATCGCTTTGGTCAGAAATTAGCAAAAAGCATATAGTTTATGCCCAATTTTTCTGATAATTTTTTGATGAATATTTGATTTTTTACTAATTTTTAAAGTGGACACATCCTAAAAAATAGAATTTTGGCCGTGCTACCCCTATAAATTTTGAAAACTAATTGAAAATCATTTTTTTATTTTTTTAATATTTGTAGAATGGAGTCTAGTTTCTAAATATGTAATTTTTTTGAAATTTGAATGAATAGTTATTTTACAATGAAAAAAAGACCAAATAGTGGTTTTTGCCTAAAAACAGACACACAAACAAAAGAAATTAAAGATGAAAGGCTTAACATTGTTAAAATGTGAAAAAAATCACATCGTCAAATAGCTAAGAGAAAGCCTAACATTACCCATGTGTTCAATTTGTTCAACCTTGAAACACGTGCAAATCTGAGGGTTAGCACAAATGAAATTATGTGAAATTTTGAAGAATATAGAAAAACACGTCTGTGACTGTTCATAAGGCACTCCAAGCCTTTGGGTTAGAAATCTAAAGCAAATCCCAAGCCCAAGGCTTGGGATTCCCAAAGCAAGAAATAACGCGAGCGCGTTATAACGCGCTCGCGTTATGTTTGGCCTTGCATTTTTCTTTCATGCAAGTCTGTCTTTTGTCATGTTTGACATAACGCGAGCGCGTTATAACGCGCTCGCGTTATGTCCCACTCAATTTTTTTTAAGTTCAAGGCTATTAATCATGAGGGTTAAGGCATAAGGGATAGAGTTGGAGGGTTTACGGATAAGGGATTAGCGTTTAAGGTATAGTATCAAGCTCGTTGAGGGTCTAGGAATAGGGATAGCATTTAAGGTTTAGGGATGAGGGATGACAGATTACGGTTGAGGGTTGAGGGATCAAAGTTAAGGGTTGAGGGATTAGGGTTTGACATTAAGGGTTGAGGGTTGAGGTTCAAGGGTCAAGGGTTTAGGGATAGGGTTTAGGGTCGAGGGATTAGGGTTAAAGTAGAGTGTGGAGGGTGTAAGGATTAGGGATAGGGTTGAAGGGTTTAGGGATAAGGGATTAGGGTTTAAGGTATAGTATCGAGTCTGTTGAGAGTTTAGGAATAGAGATAGCATTTAGGGATTAGGGATGAGGGATTATAGTTGAGGGATGATGGATTAGGGTTGAGGGTTAAGGGATTAGGGTTTAGGGATAAGGTTTAGGGTTGAGGGTTGAGGGATTAGGGTTTAAGGTATAGTGTTGAGGGTTGAGGATTGAGGGTTTAGGATTAGGGTTTAGGGTTGACGGATTAGCATTTAATGTCGAGGTTAGGGTTAGAGTGTCGAGGGTAGAGGGATTAGGGATAGGGTTTAGGGTTGAAGGTTTAAGGATTGAGGGTTGAGGCTTTAGGGATGAGGGTTTAAGGCTTAAGATATAGTGTCAAGTGTTGAGGGTGTAGGGATAGGGTTTAAGTTTTAAGGGTTAAGGGTTGAGGGATATGGATTAGGGTTTAAGGTATAGTGTTGAGGGTCAAGGGATTAGAGTTAAGGGTTGAGTGATTAGGGTTTGACGTTAAGGGTTGAGGCTTGAGGTTCGAGGGTCAAGGGTTTAGGGATAGGGTTGAGGGTCAAGGAATTAGGGTTAAAGTAGAGTGTGGAGGGTATAAGGATTAGGGATAGGGTTGGAGGGTTTAGGGATAAGGGATTAGGGTTTAAGGTATAGTATCGATTTTGTTGAGGGTGTAGGAATAGGAATAGCATTTAGGGTTTAGGGATGAAGGATTAGAGTTGAGGGATGACAGATTAGGGTTGAGGGTTGAGGGATTAGGGTTTAGGGATAAGGTTTAGGGTTGAGGGCTGAGGGATTAGGGTTTAAGGTATAGTGTTGAGGGTTTAGGGATAGGGTTTAGGGTTGAGGGATTAGGATTTGACGTTGAGGTTTGAGGGTTTAGGGTTTAGGGTCAGGGTTGAGAGATGAGGGATCAGAGTTAAGGGTTGAGGGAATAGGGTTTGACGTCGAGGGTTGAGGGTTGAGGTTCGAGGGTCAAGGGTTTAGGGATAGGGTTGAGGTTGAAGGGATTAGGGTTAAAGTAGAGTGTGGAGGGTGTAAGGATTAGGGATAGGGTTGGAGGGTTTAGGGATAAGGGATTAGAGTTTAAGGTATAGTATCGAGTCTGTTGAGGGTTTAGGAATAGGGATAGCATTTAGGGTTTAGGGATGAGGGATTAGAGTTGAGGGATGAGGGATTAGGGTTGAGGGTTGAGGGATTAGGGTTTAGGGATAAGGTTTAGGGTTGAGGGATTAGGGTTTAAGGTATAGTGTTGAGGGTTGATGGTTTAGGGATAGGGTTTAGGTTTGAGGGATTAGGGTTTAGGGTTGATGAATTAGGGTTTAATGTTGAGAGTTGAGGGTTGAGGGTTGAGGGTTGAGGGATAGGGTTAATGGTCAAGGGATTAGGGTTAAATAAGAGTGTCGATGGTAGAGGGATTAGGGTTTAAGGTATAGTATCAAGCCTGTTGAGGGTCTAGGAATAGGGATAGCGTTTAGGGTTTAGGAATGAGGGATTAGAGTTGAGGGATGATGGATGACAGATTAGGGTTGAGGGTTGAGGGATTAGGGTTTAGGGACAAGGTTTAGGGTTAGGGTTTAGGGTTGAGGGATTAGAGTGAAGGGTTGAGGGATTAGAATTTGGCGTTGAGGGTTTAGGGTTTAGGATCAGGGTTGAAGGTCGAGGGATCAGAGTTAAGGGTTGAGGGATTAGGGTTTGATGTTGAGGGTTGAGGGTTGAGGTTCGAGGGTCAAGGGTTTAGGGATAGGGTTGAGGGTCAAAGAATTAGGGTTAAAGTAGAGTGTGGAGGGTATAAGGATTAGGGATAGGGTTGGAGGGTTTAGGGATAAGGGATTAGAGTTTAAGGTATAGTATCGAGTCTGTTGAGGGTTTAGGAATAGGGATAGCATTTAGGGTTTAGGGATGAGGGATTAGAGTTGAGGGATGAGGGATTAGGGTTGAGGGTTGAGGGATTAGGGTTTAGGGATAAGGTTTAGGGTTGAGGGTTGAGGGATTAGGGTTTAAGGTATAGTGTTGAGGGTTGATGGTTTAGGGATAGGGTTTAGGTTTGAGGGATTAGGGTTTAGGGTTGATGAATTAGGGTTTAATGTTGAGAGTTGAGGGTTGAGGTTGAGGGATAGGGTTAATGGTCAAGGGATTAGCGTTAAATAAGAGTGTCGATGGTAGAGGGATTAGGGTTTAAGGTATAGTATCGAGCCTGTTGAGGGTCTAGGAATAGGGATAGCGTTTAGGGTTTAGGAATGAGGGATTAGAGTTGAGGGATGACGGATGACAGATTAGGGTTGAGGGTTGAGGGATTAGGGTTTAGGGACAAGGTTTAGGGTTAGGGTTGAGGGATTAGGGTTTAAGATATAGTGTTGAGGGTTTAGGGATAGGGTTTAGGGTTGAGAGATTAGAGTGAAGGGTTGAGGGATTAGAATTTGGCGTTGAGGGTTTAGGGTTTAGGATCAGGGTTGAAGGTCGAGGGATCAGAGTTAAGGGTTGAGGGATTAGGGTTTGATGTTGAGGGTTGAGGGTTGAAGTTCGAGGGTCAAGGGTTTAGGGATAGGGTTGAGGGTCAAGGAATTAGGGTTAAAGTAGAGTGTGGAGGGTATAAGGATTAGGGATAGGGTTGGAGGGTTTAGGGATAAGGGATTAGAGTTTAAGGTAAAGTATTGAGTCTGTTGAGGGTTTAGGAATAGGGATAGCATTTAGGGTTTAGGGATGAGGGATTAGAGTTGAGGGATGAGGGATTAGGGTTGAGGGTTGAGGGATTAGGGTTTAGGGATAAGGTTTAGGGTTGAGGGTTGAGGGATTAGGGTTTAAGGTATAGTGTTGAGGGTTGATGGTTTAGGGATAGGGTTTAGGTCTGAGGGATTAGGGTTTAGGGTTGATGAATTAGGGTTTTATGTTGAGAGTTGAGGGTTGAGGTTGAGGGATAGGGTTAATGGTCAAGGGATTAGGGTTAAATAAGAGTGTCGATGGTAGAGGGATTAGGGTTTAAGGTATAGTATCGAGCCTGTTGAGGGTCTAGGAATAGGGATAGCGTTTAGGGTTTAGGAATGAGGGATTAGAGTTGAGGGATGATGGATGACAGATTAGGGTTGAGGGTTGAGGGATTAGGGTTTAGGGACAAGGTTTAGGGTTAAGGTTGAGGGATTAGGGTTTAAGGTATAGTGTTGAGGGTTTAGGGATAGGGTTTAGGGTTGAGGGATTAGAATTTGGCGTTGAGGGTTTAGGGTTTAGGATGAGGGTTGAAGGTCGAGGGATTAGAGTTAAGGGTTGAGGGATTAGGGTTTGATGTTGAGGGTTGAGGGTTGAGGTTTGAGGGTCAAGGGTTTAGGGATAGGGTTGAGGGTCGAGGAATTAGGGTTAAAGTAGAGTGTGGAGGGTATAAGGATTAGGGATAGGGTTGAAGGGTTTAGGGATAAGGGATTAGAGTTTAAGGTATAGTATCGAGTCTGTTGAGGGTTTAGGAATAGGGATAGCATTTAGGGTTTAGGGATGAGGGATTAGAGTTGAGGGGTGAGGGATTAGGGTTGAGGGTTGAGGGATTAGGGTTTAGAGATAAGGTTTAGGGTTGAGGGTTGAGGTATTAGGGTTTAAGGTATAGTGTTGAGGGTTGATGGTTTAGGGATAGGGTTTAGGTTTGACGGATTAGGGTTTAGGGTTGATGAATTAGGGTTTAATGTTGAGAGTTGAGGGTTGAGGGTTAAGGGTTGAGGTTGAGGGATAGGGTTAATGGTCAAGGGATTAGGGTTAAATAAGAGTGTCGATGGTAGAGGGATTAGGGTTTAAGGTATAGTATCGAGCCTGTTGAGGGTCTTGGAATAGGGATAGCATTTAGGGTTTAGGAATGAGGGATTAGAGTTGAGGGATGATGGATGACAGATTAGGGTTGAGGGTTGAGGTATTAGGGTTTGATGTTGAGGGTTGAGGGTTTAGGGTTAGGGTTGAGAGATGAGGGATCAGAGTTAAGGGTTGAGGGATTAGGGTTTGACGTCGAGGGCTGAGGTTCAAGGGTCAAGGGTTTAGGGATAGGGTTGAGGTTGAAGGGATTAGGGTTTAAGGTATAGTGTTGAGGGTTGATGGATCAGAGTTAAGGGTTGAGGGATTAGGGTTGAGGGTTGTAAGGATTAGGGATAGGGTTGGAGGGTTGACAGATTAGGGTTGAGGGATTAGGATTTGATGTTGAGGGTTGAGGGTTTAGAGATAGGGTTGAGGGATTAGGATTTGATGTTGAGGGTTGAGGGTTTAGGGATAGGGTTGAGGGATTAGGATTTGACGTTGAGGGTTGAGGGTTTAGGGATAGGGTTGAGGGTTGAGGGATTAGGATTTGATATTGAGGGTTGAGGGTCAAGGGATTAGAGTTGAGGGTTTAGGGATTAGGGATCTATAGCAGGACAAAACGCGAGCACGTTATAACACGCTCGTGTTTTGTATTTCTACTGAAACGGTAAAAAAGTGGTTACCCCCGTGATCCAGGCCCACATGCTCTGTTTTCTTACTAATTCTGCGCGTGCTCCAACAAAAAAGAAGTGCTTTCATGCTATTGGGAAGTTCACATGCACATTTGACACATTGTACCACCTTTGCACGATCTTTCCACCAACTTTTCTGCTTTGCCAACTTGAGAAGGAGGAAATAACATAGTTTTCAAACCAATTTTGATATATATCTATTCAAATTTCAATTTTTGTAGTATTGCAATGTTAATTGTGATTCAATTTTAAGAATTTAACATTGAAAAGGAAGCAAGTGGTGAAAAACTCAAATTGTTGAGGAGTCTGATGCAAGAAGATAAAAACACTACATAATTGGGTACTCCCTCCATTCAAATCTTCATTTTTTAGGTATGTCAAGTCTCTACATGCATGTTCTTTACATTTTCCTTATTTCAGATTGAATTACTTTATCATGCTTTATCATACATGTTTAAAATAGACACATTCCCAATCAAGAAAGCAACCTACAATCTCACATGATGCCATGTATATTTTCTACACTTGGGCTCTTTAATAATTATGTGTAATAAACAAACCTTAGTTCATACCATGATGTCAAACTATACAAGAATAAATCCTTACAACATAAAAAAATACAATCCCACTATTATCATGTATTCATTTCTTAGGAACTAATATTGGTCTCTTTATCATGCTACAGACAAATTCTCCATCATGATGAGGAAACGATCAAGAATTAAACCAACACAAGAAGAGATAGAAGCTAAGAATGCAAAGAAAGCAATGGCTATGAGGGAACTTCGTGAGAAGAGGAAATTGGACACGATAAATGAAGACATACCAATTGAAGAGGAACCACAACCATCACAAAGAGATATGGTATTGGCAGCACAAAGAGAATGAATGCAAAAACTTCATGGTACGAGAGATTTGAATACCATAGTTGGAGACACATCCTTTACCGCAAGTCAACATGTAGGGACACCATCTACCACATCTCAAGTTGAGAGTACATCATCACTCACATGTGATGAAGGAGGTACGCCATCGTTCCCACCTCAACCTCAAGGTATGTCATCTATTCCATCTTCGATCGAAGGTATGCCATCTAACCCATCTCATTGAAATATTGATGAAATTCCTAATGTTGAGATGAATTTACCTAACTTGACACCACCTAGAATTTTGCATAGAAAGCCAAAGTATTTGATTGATATTGATGAGAATATTTTGCAGCCAATGGAAGGTAAGATTCCAAAATGCACTTGTAGAAGATATGCTAATAAGATTTGGAGATTGTTCTTTGAAAAGTTAAATGAGATTGCAAGATGTCAACTATTCGTTGAAATGATGCGAAGTATAAAGTATAGGTCTATCATGAAGATTCTTGGGTTGAGAACATCAGAGGCTTCAAGTGAAAAATCTATTGTCAAGAATCTAATGAGTGTGTATGAGAGTGTGGGTAACACCTCACGCACAAAAGATAGTAATGCAACACAGCGTGTGATTACATCAACTATAGTAAGTAGTCAAACGAGGAAAGCTCGTCTCATTAGAAAGACAAGTCAAGAATTGAGAATTAATAGGAAAACTTTATCAAGAGCCGTTGGAAGACGCCAAAGAATTGAGGACACTAATGCCAATGAATTATGGGCGTTCTCGGGGAGACTACCACGAAAAGGTAAACCAATTGTTGAAGCATTGAGATTGCTAATTGAAGACTTTTGGAAGAATTACACAAGGGTATCTCTGAATCAAAGGGATGTGGTAAGAAGGAGAATTGGTAGTCAGAATTGCGAGCCACATCCAAAGCATTTTTTTGATGAGACTCAAACACAATTTTATGGTAAATTTCTAGAGAAGTATCCTCAAATTAAAATTTGTCAAAGATATTTTGAAATGCTAAAACCTTTCTATGTTAAGATAAATCACACACGCACTACTTGTTGTTGTAGATTACATATTGAATTTTCTAACCATTTTTATGCTTATAGGTCTATATGTTTAGATATGCATACTAACAATGATTTGCAGGGTTGTGCCATATGTGCCCCACCAACATCTTCAAGAGACTTCATATCAAGAATTTTATGTGAAAGAGAGGAAGGTCAAATATTCTACAAGAAATTATGCTTGGATGGCACATGTCATCGTTGTGGTGGCTTGTAACATTTGCCAATATGTGAACATATGGAAATAACACATGCGGTTGGAAATGAACTAGTAGAGTTTGGCAAGTATAAAACAGTGGCATACAATACAAAAGATGGTAAAGAAGCAAAGAGGTGTGAATTAGTTATTGAAAAGATTCCAGTGTATCAGTTTATGCCTATATTTTGTGACAGCATAGTGTATGAGTATGCAAGACATGCCCATAGAGCTCGATGGTTGGACTTGCAATTCAAGTTATGCAAGGACACATTTTCGGTTGGTAGCATTGTTTCAGTCGTCGACTTTGCAGAGAACTACAGTCTACAGCCACAGCGTGAGGTGCAATCACAATATTACAACTCCACACAGGTTTCTATATTTGTGCACATCGCATTCATTCATGCAAATGATAGTACAGAGGATGACAGAAAGATCATAAGGGAGTATAATTTCTATATTAGTGATGATCGCATGCATTCTATGGAGTTTGTGCAAGGTTGCTTTCAGGTGTTCTACAATGATTTGGCTAGAAGGGGCATATCGTTCAGTCAGCATATCATATGGTCGGATAATTGTGCATCACAATTCAAGAACTCGCGAAATTTCTATTGGCTAAGTAGGAGGCATAATTTTACAGGTATTCAACATATGTGGAACTTTTGTGAGGCCGGGCATGGAAAGGGGGAGCATGATGGTGCAGGAGCATGTATCAAAAGAGCCATAGCACGAGAAGAGTTAAAGTATAAAGACAATGCAAAATTGACAGATGCAAAATCGATTGTCGAGTGGTGTAATGCTTCCATGGGTCCAGGTAATGAAGGTAAGTCTTTAGTTCGTAGATTTTTTTGGTTGATAGATGATACTAACATTGCACCATATGAGGATTGTTGTACACTGACAGGATCAAATGAGATGCACTCTTTCAGAAGCTCAATTGTAGGTTCATGGAGTATCCATACACGAAAGATGTCATGCTTTTGTTCTTCCTATAAAATTCAAGTCTGGGATGAGTGTGAGTCAAAGGAGTGGGTTGACGAATGGCAGTTAAGTTATCTTAGCCCACTTGACACGTATCGACCCCCGACGGCACTGGAACTAAAACAGATGGAATCGTCAGTTGACTTTGACCACATATCAGATTTAGTTCAACCAGGTAATATAGGGCACGTATATGCATCTAATTTCATCTAGTTCAACCAGGTAATGTCATCTTACTTTGTAGTGTTTTTGTAATGTTGACTAATTTCATCTAATTTGCTACACATATGTGGAACTTTTGTGAGGCCGGGCATGGAAAGGGGGAGCATGATGGTGGAGGAGCATGTATCACAAGAGCCATAGCACGAGAAGAGTTAAAGTATAAAGACAATGCAAAATTGACAGATGCAAAATCGATTGTCGAGTGGTGTAATGCTTCCATGGGTCCAGGTAATGAAGGTAAGTCTTTAGTTCGTAGATTTTTTTAGTTGATAGATGATACTAACATTGCACCATATGAGGATTGTTGTACACTGACAGGATCAAATGAGATGCACTCTTTCAGAAGCTCAATTGCAGGTTCATGGAGTATCCATACACGAAAGATGTCATGCTTTTGTTCTTCCTGTACAATTCAAATCTGGGATGAGTGTGAGTCAAAGGAGTGGGTTGACGAATGGCAGTTAAGTTATCTTAGCCCACTTGACACGTATCGACCCCCGACGGCACTGGAACTAAAACAAATGGAATCATCAGTTGACTTTGACCACATATCAGATTTAGTTCAACCAGGTAATATAGGGCATGTATATGCATCTAATTTCATCTAGTTCAACCAGGTAATGTCATCTTACTTTGTAGTGTTTTTGTAATGTTGACTAATTTCATCTAATTTGCTACACATATCAATGCAGTTATTGCAGATGAAGATAATGAAGAGGGAATAGATTATTACTTATGTCATTGTGTTGAGGCCAAAAAGAAATTGGAGGCCCCTGTTACAGATGGAGAAAACATCGAATACCCTACGAGATCAGTGGTTATTACTGGAACATGGCTTAGAAGGTACCCACATAAGAGTGTTAATATTTGGCTATTTCAGGACTTTGACATGCATCGGAAGATTCTTCATTACTCGAACCTTGTTGTGGCATCCAATGTTCATTTGATAAATTATCGGGGTAGACCTTTGAAGAAAATATTGTGGAAGGTGCGTGAGTCTGACCATGAAGCAATACTTGACACAATAAATAGTAGAGTAGATCCGGATGGTTCATTGGATTAATTTGTAAGTATTCACATTGATTTTGTAAAGTTATGTTACATTGAGTTGTAAGTATGCACATTAATTTGTAAGGTTTGTCTTTTTTTATTTCCTCCTGCATTTTTACACATATGTACACATTTTTACATCATCATGTTATGCATTTGTGGTGTCCTGCTCCTGATGCGACCAAACTCATAACTCACCCTACTAGACACCATTTGATGATCTCTCCAACACTCTAGATCTAGAGCGCTCAATCATGATGATGACCTATATACCATTCTCCCAAGGCGCTCATAATGAATGAAAAGAAGACCAAGGGCACCCAAGCTTAATAGACTTATTTCTTTCAATTTTGATGATCCAAACTCTTGCAATATGACATCCACTTTCATGCCTTTAGATCTTCCTTCACATATAGGGCGCCAAATTAATGCATTAAAGTCTCTTGATATTAGGCGCTCATGATGATGAAACTTAGAGCTTTTTCCTTTCATATGCGCTCATCTAAGATGTTTGAATGATAAGGAGCACCTCGGCCTCTATAATGTACATTGGGCACCAAATCAAGGTGATTTTAAGTCACTTTGAGTCATTTGGGGTCAATTTGAGTCTTTGAGTCATGTTGCAAAAAAATGTCAATGTTGTCAAGTTGCACAAAGCAACTTTTGCATTTTTGGTGTCCTGCTCGTGATGTGACCAAACTGACTATTCCAACGCATCCGGATGGGTACATTTACGCTAGGCATGGTCCTGTTTTTCACCCAAACATGTCGAAATAGTCTGAGCTACATTGTACCAACGATATCCCTGAAGAGTCCAAAGTGCAAAAAGGCTACAATCTTTGACGAGATGTTACTTGAAAACCATGTCACTTAGAAACATTCCATCTAAGGCAACGCTATCATGTAGAGTGCCTCTACAATAACCTCTCTCAGTTTTTTATAGCTCTGAGGCATTTACCCGTGGTGATAGGTTTTCTGCTGCCCCAAAAATCGTCAGAAGGAGGCAGTGTAAAGTTGCAAAGGGGTGTAACTTTTGTCCTGCTCCTGATGCGACCAAACTGACTGTTCCAACGTGTCTGAATGGGTACATTTATGCTAGGCATGGTCCTATTTTTCACCCAAACATGTCGAAACAGTTAGAGCTACATTGTACCGACGATATCCCTGAAGAGTCCAAAGTGCAAAAAGGCAGCAATCTTTGACGAGATGTTACTTGAAAACTATGTTACTTAGAAACATTCCGTCTGAGGCAACGTGATCATGTAGAGTGCCTCTACAATAACCTCTCTCTGTTTTTTATAGATTTGAGGCATTTTCCCGTGGTGAAAGGTTTTCTGCTGCCCCAAAAATCGTCAGAAGGAGGCAGTGTAAAGTTGCAAAGGTGTGTAACTTTCGTCCTACTCTTGATGCGACCAAACTGACTGTTCCAACACGTCTGAATGGGTACATTTACGCTAGGCATGGTCCTATTTTTCACCCAAACATGTTGAAATAGTCAGAGCTACATTGTACTGACGATATCCCTGAAGAGTCCAAAGTGCAAAAAGACAGCAATCTTTGACGAGATGTTACTTGAAAACCGTGTCACTTAGAAACATGCTGTCTGAGGCAACGTGATCATGTAGAGTGCCTCTACAATAACCTCTCAGTTTTTTATAGCTCTGAGGCATTTGCCCGTGGTGAAAGGTTTTCTGCTGCCCCAAAAATCGTCAGAAGGAGGTAGTGTAAAGTTGCAAAGGGGTGTAACTTTCATCCTGCTCCTAATGCGACCAAACTGAATATTTCCAATGCATCCAAATGGGTACATTTATGTTAGGCATGGTCCTATTTCTCACCCAAACATGTCGAAACAGTCGGAGCTACATTGTACCGACGATATCCCTGAAGAGTCCAAAGTGCAAAAAGGCAGCAATCTTTGACGAGATGTTACTCAAAAACTTTGTCACTTAGAAACATTTCGTCTAAGGCAACAGGATCATGTAGAGTGCCTCTACAATAACCTCTCTCAATTTTTATAGCTCTGAGGCATTTGCCCGTGGTGAAAGGTTTTCTGCTGCCCCAAAAATTGTCAGAAGGAGGCAGTGTAAAGTTGCAAAGGGGTCTAACTT
The DNA here is from genome assembly GCA_027924645.1 of Cunninghamia lanceolata. Taxonomy (NCBI): domain Eukaryota; kingdom Viridiplantae; phylum Streptophyta; class Pinopsida; order Cupressales; family Cupressaceae; genus Cunninghamia; species Cunninghamia lanceolata. The sequence goes on from BSBN01001019.1 coordinate 3,984,683, forward strand.
TCATCATGCTCTTGATGCGACCAAACTAACTATTCCAACGCGTCTGAATGGGTACATTTATGCTAGGCATGGTCCTATTTTTCACCCAAACATGTCAAAACAGTCGGAGCTACATTGTACCGACTATATCCCTGAAGAGTCCAAAGTGCAAAAAGGCAGCAATCTTTGACGAGATGTTACTCAAAAATCGTGTCACTTAGAAACATTATGTCTGAGGCAACGGGATCATGTAGAGTGCCTCTACAATAACCTCTCTCAATTTTTTATAGTTCTGAGGCATTTGCCCGTGGTGAAAGGTTTTCTGCTGCCCCAAAAATCGTCAGAAGGAGGCAGTGTATTAAGTCAGGATGAAAGCCTATTCACTCTAGGCGCCTGTTTTTGACCAAATCACACATGCGCCTTGAACAACTCTATCTTCAAGGCACTTTTCTCTAATCTCTATAACTCTCCAAATCCACTAAGGTGCAAATTTTACCTCTTGGGCTCAAGATATAGGTTCTTCATCCAAGGCGCCAGAATGGTCCAAAGGCGCATTTCACCTCTAACCTCACCTCTAACCTTACTTTGAGGCGCTAAACCTTTTGACATTTCAAGTAACTTCAAGAGAACTATTTTTCCTTAAGGTGGTTCACTCCTTGCAATTGGATGTATGGTACTTGTAACTCATTTGATTGACTTTGTAATGTTTCTTCTTCTCGCAGAGTAGATAAGGATGATATAAGCTTACTTCATGAATCGAAGTAGAAATCTCTCTTAGACTTGCTAGGTGAAAGGACTTGAACTTGAAGGACTTGAAGTTGATGAAGTGATCCTTCATGATGGCCTTTGACATTACCTTCTCGGAGTGTAGATGATAACACCTTCCTTGGATAAAGTGGATAACCTCTGACCTAAACTTTGAAGCTTGATGAATCTTGAAGATTGGGTTTCCTCCTACTCCCCTTCTGGGCTCCACTCCATCAAAGGCGTATTTAGTTGTCCAAGGCACCAACATTCATTCAGGGGTGCCTAAAGAGAAAGTTTACAACTCTAAGGCACTAAACTCTTATGCAAAAATGGTCATCATCAAAGGTGCAAAAATGGGTCTCTGGGCGCCAATCTCTACAAGACATTCCATCTCATTGCTCTCCTCCATTACAAGCGCTCACTTACCTCAATCTTGGGTGCATACCAACATCCCAACATCCAAATCACCTAGGCGCTCAAAACCTTCAAGACTCAAGGTGCATTTTATGATCAAACAAGGTATCTCCTGAACAAGGCGCTCATAGTCTCATCAGGGCGTTAATCATCATCATGAGCACTCATATTGTTCTAGGCGCATAGTTATCTCTGGAATGCTCAAGGTGCTCAAGGCGCACATACCCTTGTCTAGGCTAGTTTACACTTATTCAAGGTGCTCATTCCAAACTTACATGAACTCCTCATTACAAGACGCACAAACTAGATGATCCTAGGGCATAAGGGCGCTCAAACTAGACAACTAGGGCATAAGTTAACAAAGGGAACTTCGTTGAGGGAGGCGCACTTGTGCATCTAGACAACTCCAGTTTAGCGCTTGAGAAAAACATGTTTAGAGACACCCCTCGAATGAACCCTCTAGAACCAATAAGAATCTTCTCTAGGTCCATAAATAACTCACGCCCATATCCAAGTGAAAGTCTTCTTGGTCTTCCTGCTAAAACCTCTAAAGGGTAACTGTTGTGACCAAATCACACATCACCCCATCAGATTGGGGACCCCCTCTTTTCTTGCTCAGGTGCTTTGCACAGGAGTTGTTATGTGTCATTTTGGCCAAGGTTTTCTGGAGCAGTGAAGACATTAGGAAGGGGATGATCATTTGGATAGTTTTGAATGCTTTATTTCTCCTTGTTTAAACTAGGCGCTCACTGAGGATTGGAGTAGCCTTTGCACCCTCACATCACGTTAATCGGCGTTTCAGAGGCAATCATAGTATAGGAAGATTTGTGCCTTGAAGAAGAGAGTTATCTAGTGAGCGCTTAGGAGTTCTGGTGCCTAGGGGAAAGGTCTAGGTAGAGTGCCTTCAGACTTTGACAGTGAAGTGCCTTAAGGAGTTGGATGATGTTTTTAGCGCCTTAAGGATGATGATGGAGCGCCTTGGAGTCAGGTTAGTCTGGAGCACCTTAAGAAGGTAAAGCACTTCAAATATAAATACAAGTGTTTTGAGCACCCTAATGAGAAGTTGTCTTGGCACCATAAGTTGTTCAAACCAAGATATGCACCTTGGATAGTTGCAAATACCTAATTTAGCGCCCAAGGTTGGAAGACTCTTTGTGAGCGCCCAGTGTTTGAAAGTTCTTTGTGTTTGGTGCATTAAAATGAATTTGGCACCTAAGTAGTATTGAAGCACTCACCTGAGTGCCTAAAGCCCATGAGAGAAGTGATATGCGCCTTGATAGGAATATCATGGAAGATGAGTTTACTGAATGGCACCTTGAATGACTTGGTTGATTAAGTGTTTTAGCACCTAGATATGGGATGAATCATTGAGCGCCTTTGGTTGAGATGATGTCAGCACCTTTGAGATTATAACACCTTGGAGTCAAGTTCAAAGGAGCACCTTGAGAAGGTAAAACACTTCAAATGTTTTCAAGGAATTGGAGAAGTCACTTAGTGCCTAGAAGGAATTCCAGAGAAAGAGGGTTGGAGCACCTTGAGCTTCAAGTCAGATATGCGCCTAGACCTCTACCCTTTAGCAAGTTGAAGCCCTCTGAGCCTTGACAAAGTGAGAATGCCTTATAGTGAATATGCACCTTGGGCAAGGTTGAATACAAAGTTGAGGAGTATATCATAATGAGTAAGTGCACTGTAGGGTTAGATGATAAAGACTAGCGCCTTGAGTGTCTTGGTCAAAATTTTGACGTGAGAAGTCTTGCAAGATCAAACCCTAGAGTGCGCCTTGGAGAGAACCTATTGATCCTTTGCTTTGACAAGATTTGGGCGCCAGAATGATCCTTAATAAATGGAATGTATCTACACCAATTTTGCACCTTTAAGGAAGTGATGGTGTCCAGATGAGTTTTGAGTCCCTTTGAGTGTTGAGATTGTTAGAGATAGGTGCCTTGATGAATGAAATGCACCTTGAAGACCATGTGCGCCTAGAGAAGATAAGTGCCTAGTTGAGATAAAGAGGTGTTTCTGGTGCTTAGGGAAGAAGAGAGGTAAGTTCAGGGAGATAAGTGCGCCTAAGAGTTTTAGCACCCTCAATCAAATTGCACCTTTTTGCCTTGGAGAATATAAGGTGAGGATTTGAGTTGAAAGTTTGAGAAAGTAGATTGAGCACCCTGTGTTGGAGGAATCAAGTTGGATAAGCACTTGAAGAAATTGCATTAAGTGTTTTAGTGCCTTGGTATGGTTTGGAGCGCCTTGTTGAGGAGATACCCTGATTTAATCCAAGATAGAGCACCCTAGAATTGAATATGCACCTTGTTGGAGGAATATATGCACCTTGTTGGAGAAAGATATGCGCCTTGAATGAGAGTTTGTGTGCCTTAACCAAGAATGATGATTGAAGTCACAATCTCATGTTTGTGCGCCTAGGTCTAGAAGCAAGATTTGAGCGCCTTAGGATAGGGTTTCTTGCACCTTGTCTTGGAGAGTGAATTTGTGCCTTGGATGATGTTGAAGTGCCTTGGGATGAAATGCACCCAAACTTACAGAGGGCCTTCAGTGAGGGAGTTGAAGAGAGTGCTTAGAGGAAGGATAGCCTTAAGATCAAACTAAGTACTTAGAAACCTAAGATTAGCGCCTTATTTGAAGTTATACACTTATTCTAGCGCCAGAGAGTGAGTTTGAGTGTGAAGAAGTGAATGTCTGCGCCTTGAAGGGGATACAAAGGGAAGATGATGCACCTTGATGGGTTGATGATGGAAATTTGTGCTTTGGAGCTAAATGTGCGCCTTGAATCTAAATGATATTTGAGTGCTTAGAGGTAAATAGGGGCGCCTTTGAGAATTCTTTATGCTTTAAGGAATGGATTGTGGCGCTTTGGACTAAGGTAAGTCCTGAGCACTTCCAATGATTTTAAGGAGTGCCTTGAAGGAGATAGTACCTAGAGAAGAAAAGATGTCAAGTTTTAACACCTTGGAAGAAATTCCAGATAGTGGCGCCTTCACAGGGTTTTCCAAGTTGGCGCCTTGGTTTGGGATGATCATGCTAAGAAAGAAAATGTGTCTTCAGCAAGGTCACATCAAGTCCAACATGTCAATACTCTTCATCACTAACGTCATGTTGAAATTTCAAGGCATCTATCCATTCAAGTTCTCCGAGGAATATCTTGCAAGTGTACTTCATCAATGATAGACATTCATCCATCTGAGTTTCAAGATCTCTCAATCTTCAAAGTTTCAAAGTCTACAACTCCAAGAGGGTCACTTCAAGGGTCGTCATGAAGGATCACTTCATCTTCATCTTATCATCAAGCAAGGCTTCATCTAGTCCTAGAGAGATCTCTACTTCATGTCATCATCATCTACTCTTACATGAAGATAACAACATCACATCTCTCTTATTATTCAAAGTAGATTAGAAGGCAGAACATCATGGAGTTAGGCGCTTATAGGTATCCAAACTTCTCTTTTGGGTACCCTTAATATGAAGGACAATCTATTTTGGTGCCCTCTTTGGAGAAGTCCATACACTTTGGCGTGGAAATAATTTCAAATCTGGCATCCAATTCTGGCATCTAGAAATCAAATCTAAGTAAGGCGCTCTTTCCATTTGCAACTATGATGTTCATCCATGCAACAAGCAAGGTGATGCTCCCTTGTGATATTGTGAGGTGTTGACATTCAGTTGACATCATTAAGTTTGATTGAGTTGATCAAGTGTAGACGCCATTGTAAACATCAAGGCTTCAAGGCCTTTCTTTTGTATCTCCATTGAATAAGTTGTAACTTCATGCTATTGAAAGCATTATCCATGTAATAAGACATTGCAAGTTGATTGAGTCAAATAACTAGACAAGTACCCAACTCTAAGGTTGATTCATTCAAATAGTTATCTTTGATGTATATCTTTGTGTTGTTGAAGTAGTTGATGAATTGATAGCAAGTAAAATTGTTTAAGGAAAATTTTTTGTAGAACTAGTTGGGTATCTTACACCATGCCTATCCATCAAACATCACAATGCAATCAAAATCCTAACAACATGCCCATGATCCAAGATCAAGTGCAATCATGCAAAGATATTATCAATCACAAGCCTATTAAGAATGAACTAGAGTCTTCTAGTACCATACTTTTCCATCAAACACCATCATGTAATCCATGGCCTATCAAGCCTATCAAAGAAAATACAAACATCCTATGTAATACAATTGGACTTTAAATATTTGAAGTAGCCATCTACAAATATCCATTCAAAAGTGGATTTATAATGCAAGTATGGACGCCATCAATAAAAAAGATTTGTATTAACCAAATATCCATATAGGCATACATCAATATCTGTCGATATAAGTATAACATATATACAAAATAGCCATATAGGCTTACAAGAATGCCATATAGGCATACAATGTCAACTATGTACAATACAAAATATATGTCTACAAATGCCATACAGGCATACAATAGAGGAACACAATAAAAAGTCATTCCCCTCTGGCTGGTGAAGAGAATAAATCACGAGCGGCCTTTAATCTTCTAGGGGATGGAGACATGCATGTGGGTGGTCTACTACGAACCTAAGGGCTACTCCTCCTATTTAGTTCTTCCTACACCTTTACCTGTTACAAAAAAAAGTATAGACATTAATATATAGAAATTACATGTTATAAAAAAATGAAACATTTAACAAAATAATCACTTACCGCTAACATATAATCTATCTCCTCGCTTGCCTCAGTAGCAGGAATAGGCCCTGGTGATGTCATGTCCTATAGAAACCATCCAGATAGAAATTAAACTTCAAATCAATAATCTTTGATTTTTCAAAAATAGACAACTATAACAATGAATGTAAATTGAAATTTACTAATCTACCTTATACCCCTGTCAATGCCATAGAGCTATGAATCGCAGAGGCCACACCCTGCTCCATTGCCCTATGAACATGGGGAGGTGTATCCGTAGCCTGCATCATCTGGAAATAAAACAACATTATTCAATTACGAAAACTATAATAGTGATGCAAATCATGGCTCCTAACATACACACACGTTAATCTAAACATGGAAGTACACACAATAAAACACACAAATCACATACAAAAATTTAGTAAGTACAATTCATTCATTAAACTATTTATTTTATTACCTCCGTAAAGCTTTGAAGTCCACCACCGCTGGCAGGTGTTGCCATGAAATCTACAGTGTTAACCTATTCAACATCCAAAATCAGAAATTAGAATGCCATTCATATAACGATGCTATTCACATGTAATATTTATAATTGTTTACTAGTTACATACCTCAACAGTAGATGATCTAGTGAAAAATGTAGGTGGAGAACCACTGAAAACTGCATCGATGCTATGACCCTGAAATTTCATTAAAATCATCAATTTAAATTAGTTAATCTTGTATTTCAAAAATGAAATTTAATAAATTAAATTCAATAAACTTGCTAATATTTACCTGAGTATCAAGGCCGAAAGTCTCACTCAGGAGGGTATCTGTCATCACCATCTGCTCAGCTGCAGATGTAGCCTGTGCACCTGCATCCTGACTGTCCATGGGGTCATAACCACAGGCTGACCCGCAAGCCTGGCAAGTATGCGTTGGGACCCTACTCCTCGCACTATCTCCCAACCCACTCTGTGTTGCAGGATCGGCATGCTCTATGGTGCTCTGGGTCAAGGCACTAATCGACCTCAGTGTATTGACCTCAACACTCTTCTTCACAATGGAAGGGATAGAAACATGCTCATGGGCTGGTCTGCTGATTACTCATCTCACTACTTGTTGTGGGTCAAGACGTGCCCCTGGTCTATCCTGTGCTGAGCCCCCACCTCTACCCTGGAAGTCCCGCATATCAAAATAGTTTGGCACTTTATTGAGGACAAACTCACAGTAGAGTTTCCTCAAAAAGTATTGCGGGACCTCATTATTATTGCATGGAGGATGGTCAAAAACCATCCACCACCTCTGCCCAAAATTGTCCCTTATCACTTGGTTGTTGCACCAATGGATAGGGAACCTCTTGTATGTAAGGGGTGGAGGTTGATTTGTTTGTGGGTTTGTAAAAATTGAACACAAGTCTAATTTTGTAATTTGTAATTTTTTGACATCTTGGTATGACAATTTATCTATATAGTAATCTCTAAACTCTCTCTTTTTATCGGTCCAACTAGTTATTTGCTTGCTAATTGAATTTATATTTGATAACATAGACTCAAGAGATTCGGCAAGCGTGGACCTATGCAAGGTTGAAGTGGAAGGATCTTTCAACCTTGCAATTATATCTTCAATTTGTTTTTTGTTGTTTTCAATTTCCCCCATTATATTATCTTGTGTTCCAGGGGCATGTCGAGGAATGAATGGAGGAGGTTGTTGTTCTGCAGGTATTTCCTCCTCAGGATTTTGTGGATTTTGAGGAGGAGGAGGAGGAGGTGCATTAACATTTCCTACAATTAATGAAATATACATCAAAAATCAAGAAAAACCTACCTATTTAGGAAGAAATTCAAACAAAAAAACAAAAATAACTCACCCCTTTGGTGTGCTCGACGTTGCGGCAGCATTTTGGTGATGAATCGACAAGCTTTTTGTGTTGATTGGTGTTTTGTAGAATGCGAGCGCGTTTTTGAGGTTTTTGAAGCCGTGGGTAAAGGAGAAAATAAGAAAGAAATGAAATGAAATGACGTTTTTTTTTAATTTATAGTAGGTTATAATGTGCTCACGTTATGGCTCAGTAATGACAAGCCTGAGGCTTGTCATTACCAAGCCATAACGCGAGCGCGTTATGACTTAAATTTTTTTGAAAATTTTTTGGCCACTTTTTGGCCCCCCATCTTCTTGCACTTACCCTAGGTTTACCTTGATTTTACATCTACATGTGTTGGAGCATACATAGTACATGACACCAATTATGAGAATCCTCTTGTAATGTAAATTATATTATTTGTGATCATCTACAAAATAACTTTACATATTTTGCATTTAATGATAATACTTCTCTTGGTAGTCTTCCACTGTCTAAGGATTTGGCATTCTTCATAAGTTGGGTTATAAGAATAATGGCTTGGTCTTTAAAGAGCAAGGGTTTGTACAACCTCTTTCTCCACAACCACAACATACCACTCATGATCTGGGTTATAAAATTCTAAGCCAAAGCTCTAAGTCTCAATCAACTTGTGTGATCCTTTAATTCTTTAGAGTTTGTAGATCTTGAATTAGCTTATTGGGATTTACTAGAGTCTATGCCTCTTTTAGATACATTTTATAATTTGTGGAAGCACTTGCCATATTTTAGGTATTTATAAGGATGTGCCTAAGTATCATCATGATAGAGGTTTCTCATATGCTCTTGAAGTTTGTTCTTATTTTAGGTAAAGTGCTCACTTGCTAGGTAATCCTTTTGAGTTATCATATTATTTACCTAATAAACCATTTATTAAGGATAGGAACACCCTTACCATTGGAGGAACTCTAGAAGTATAAATGGATGATTTTGATAAACAAAAAATATTAAAAATTAGTGAATGCCTAGATGATTTTGAATGAAATAATATTTTCCTTGCCCTCCATGATTACCATTATTTTTTTGCGTGGTCTTATGAGGACATGTTTGGCATCTCTAGTGACATTTCCATGCATAACATTTTTCTTGATCCTAATACTAAACTTGTTATGAAAAAATTAGAAAAATGCATCTAATGTTGTTTTAATGATTAAAGATATAATTAAAAAGGTACTTGAAGCAATCTTGATTATGGGAATTGATTATAGTGCATCCTTCCTTGTGGGAATTGATTATGGAACCCACCTTTTTACTTTACTAATCCAAAATTTATTGTGAATTTAGAGGACAATACACTAGTGAGGGATTAGATGTATTGAAACTACTTATTAACAAAACAAACAAATATGACACAACAATTACTAAAGATTAATAAGATAGTTTTAATGAAAAGTTGAGAGCTCATACAAAATTTGGGAAACTCTATGGAAGAGATGCATGCCTATTACTTTGCTACATAGCTTTAAATTCAAACTATTTATACATTTTCAAATGAAACTAGAAAACTTACCAAAAATAGTAAATTATGGCTCCCATAATAAAACAAAGAGTCACCATAATCATGTCCTCCTTAGATATTGAAATGGACAACTAGATGAAGAAACATTAGTGCTACAAAATTAAAAACATACTAAGAAATTATTTAATTTTGGTACCCCAACTTGGTGGGGTCATAAATCCTAGATTGTTAAGAAACAATTGCACTAATTAGATGTGTTGGAAAGATGTCCAAGAGCCCCAGTTTGAATTTCTTGGAGGGAATCCTATGAAACCCTTCCCAAGAAACTAGAGAAAGTCTCAAGGGCCAATTCTACTATGAAGGCCTCCAAAAATGTAGATTACAGAGACAAAAATACCAAAATTTTGATTTTTGATATTTCCCAGATTCAGCCATGTAGTTGTCACCCAAATGACTCTGTATGTCTATCAAATTAGTTTTCTCCACTTGAGAATAAATGGGCCCCATTGTGCCAATATTTTATAAAATGAGGGAAGTTTTTATCATTTTGGTCCCTAGTGAACCACATGTCCTAGAATGAAGAAATTATCCTACCCATACCACTTGATAAAGAGATTTTTGTTGATTATTTAATGTATTACCAAAAACAATAGTGAGTTGATATATTTTCAGTGGATTAAAGTGTCTAGATTCAATTTTTCACCATGAATATGTTCAACAACATCTGAGGTGTCCAATAATGGTGGAAAATTTGGACATGACAACTCTACATTAGAAACTAGATGCAATCTAAGAAAAGGTGAAAAGTTGAGCTCATGAGAATTATCACCAATCTAATTGAGGATGGTGTAGGATTCCTTATCAAAGGGGTTGAAGTTTCATGTGTGGCCCTTGAAGCCACTCTTTTTAGAGATAAATCTAAACTTTGTCATTGACCTAAAATTGGTGAGATGTACAAGGTTGATCATGCCTTTCCTTATACTTTTGGTTGGTATGCTATAGGATCTCATAAACCTATTGTTGGATTTGGTGGATCTTCTCAATAAACTTGGATTCTTCATCCACCTCCTTTTGGGAATGTGGTGATGTCTCATTCAACATGCTAGGCAAGGCTACATCAATCGATGCCAATGGTTGGTACCCAAGGCAAACTTCAAGTGGAATATGCCATATGTAGCTCTGTAGTGCATAATTGTAGCTATGTTGGACATAGTATACACTCTCATCCCATGTTCAAAGATGATTTGAATGATACACCCATAGAATGTTAATGATCATTCAATTCACCGCCTCTGTTTGTTCATCTATTTGGGGGTAAAATGCAATGAATTTCATCAACTTCGTGTCTATCATAACCCATAGTGCTAAAAAAAAATTTAGACAATCCTACCATCCATTTAACAAATTATATTCTAGGGAAGTTCAAATGTACCCAAACATTTTGAAACAAAATCTTGGCAGTGTCTTCCCTAGAAAACCCCTTCTTTCAAGATATCATGATGGCCATCTTTGGATACCTATCAACCACCAAGTACACATAGTCATGACCATGTTCATTTGTAGGAAGACCTAACATGAAATATATGGAGATAGAGTGCCAAGGTTTGTCAAGAACTAGAAGAGGTGTGTACAATCCTTATTTTTTATTTGTGAGTTTCACAATAACATAGCCTATGCAATATCAAATGTATAGGATGACATCATGACATAGTTTTGTCCAACAGAACTACTTATGGAGTACATCAACTATCTTCTCTATCTCAAATTATCCTTAATGACACTATAGTGTGCTTACCAAATCATCTTCTATAATTCTCTTGTCTATGTAGAAATATGGAATGAGATAAGGAAACAATACAATCAAATACCCATTTCATACTTACGACACATCAAGAGCATGTAACTATAAAATATAAATGAAACAATATTACCAAATGAGTCCTTGTTGCCCTTGATATTTGATAGTGATTGTAATATCTTTTTTTCTCAACATAACATTATCATATGGAGACTTAATATATGGATTTTGACAACATGATATTACTTTCAAAATGTGGATATTGATGGCTTAATTGAGGCTTGAATTATAGATGCTTGATTGATAGGATGAAGGGGTAGGATTAAAAGGTTTAATATGTGGATAGGATTAATAGATGAAGGATTAAAGTAAGGATAAGGCATCCTTATGTGAATGGTTGAGATTAAGAGGTGGTTTCACTTTTGGGACACTCAATTATTATTTGTGTCAAGTGGATGAGGATGAGGACGAGTGGGAGATAATTGATTTAAATAATAAAATTATTTAATCAATTATGAGAGACATGTGACATGGGAGGATAAATTAATTAATTAAATATTTAATTTATTTAATTAATTTGGATAAAAGGGAAAATAGATAAAATTAATTAAATAAATATGATTTATTTAATTAATTTGGGATAAAGGGGAACCTAGGATAAATGTGTCGCAAGGTGATGTCGATAAGGTGTTGAAAGTGGGTTAGGAGGTGTTGAAAGTGATGTGGGATATGTCACTAGGGCATGGTCACTTTTAGGTGTCTACATTTTTCTCCTCTTTGTGATGGTGTTGCGACCAATGGAAGTAACATCATTTCAAAGAAAGATAAAACATAGTGTTGGTTTGAAAAGGAATGCCCTAGCCACTTAGATGAGTGATGAGGAGGAATGATGGAGGGATGGTATTCCCCCTTGAGAGGATAGGTAGGTTAGAAGAACATGGGTATACTCTTAATATATGAGACTAATTGGTTTAGGAGATGAAGGAAAGATAAGGGATAGTTGGGATTGATGAATAATACATTATGTTGCATCAGGTAAGAAATCATATAGTTTGATATAGCACTAGACATTATGCACCAAGGTATAAAGGCTAGGGTAATGATGTGTCTCATGCATAAAGGACTAACTCAAAAACGATGAAGGTCACAAGCAAACATATACCATTGGGCACCATGATATGGAAGAGCATGATGCCATGGTGATAATATGCTGCAAGGATTGATACAAATGCAGGATAAAAATAATAACACACACAAGTTAGCAAGCATGAACAAATGATAAAAAGATAAACATGGTTGTTGCCCCTATCAAGCTAAAAACTGATGATTGATTGATTGATGATAAGGATAGTGTTGTTGGTCATGTGAAGCAACACTAGAATTGATAATGAGGATAGATCTATATAATTAATATAGGCTTACATTCTTAAGAAAGAGGGTTGATTGGATTGATGATGATGATGATGATGATGATGATAGTGAAAGGAAGCTAGGTGTGCGGAAAACGCTTCCTACACTAATCTAATGAGGAGAGGGCTATGCAAATTCAACTTTATCCTAACTATTACAGAAATGTTAAACCATTAACATGAGATATAGAAGAAAAACACAAGAGCTAGAAAGAAGACAGAAGAAAGAGATAAAGATTTACGGTGGGAAAAACCCTTGTCAGGTGAAAAACCCCACACTTAGAAACCTGTACAATGTATTAACAAATCTGAAAGAATGTTTACAACACACTTGCAATGCAAGCTTCCATGGTCTTTGAAACTCACTTCTGGAGTCAATCTGGTAGCACAATAGTACCTATAAACCTGTGATACAAACTCCATCTCCAAACACCTTTTTAAATAGAACATACAAGGCAATTTTGGACCTTTCTTGGAATGGGCGTCCAATATGGAATCTTGGACCAAAACCCACACCTAGGGACACTTGGTCAACATTGTAGAATGTGTCTGACACTTGTCCATAGCTCCCATCACAAAGAGGTCACCTATTTCCAAAATGGGCTATTACAGATGCTCTTACGACACTTACGACCGTCATAGAATCTGTAATAGCGGTTACAACTTACAGCTATAAGAGAATCTATCATACACATGCTATAAATAGCATATTCTCTTAGAACACATCATATTCCACCTTGGGGCACCCAAATATGCCTCATTCAAATATGCTTCATGACACATGTCATTACCTATCTTACAACCTTCTATTCTCGACTCTTACATGTCATAGATTTGTCATAGGAATCCATCATAACCGTTTCGGTCAAACATTCCTTACACAACATAAAAGATGCTGACACATGCCAGAATATTCCTACCACTAAGTGGGATGCCTATCTCCTCATGTGAGGACAAAATAACAAGTTGTCATAATCCATGTAGGATTGACACATCACCGTGCCACATCCCACAATATGACAAAGTGGAATTTCCAATTATTTACAACATAGGCAATTGAATAATAAATACAAACATTACAAATGCAGAGAATTACCAAGGTTGAGACACCTTAATTCGCAACATTCTCCCACTTGTCGAACATCTTGTAAGAGCCAATAGAAAAACAAGATTTCACTGCTATAGGCCGAGAGGCCCATACACTCTGAACACCATCTGAATTTCTCTGTGCCCACTGGTTTCATCAATGCATTTGCAACATTCTTGAAAGTATCTACCTTCTCCAAGTTTACCTTTCCATCCTCAACCATGTCCCTCATGAAGTGAAACTGAACATCAATGTGCTTGGTTCTAGCATGGAAAGTTGGATTCTTTGCAAGGAAAATTGCCCTTTGACTATCACAACTGATCATGATCTAACCTGCATCAACACCAATATCGAAACACAATCTCTTAAGCCAAATGGCTTCCTTAAAAGCATGAGTTTTTGCCATATACTCAGCTTTTGTCGTGGACAAAGCAACAATAGGTTGTCGCTTGCTCATCCAACTAATAGCACCACCAAACAGTGTAAAAACATAAGCACTGGTGGATCTCCTGCTGTCAATGTCACCTGCCCATTATGAATCCACAAATCCATGAATATCAACAGAATGCAGAGGTCCTGAAACATTACCATGATAGAAAATGGAATACTCAAAGTACCCCTCAAATATCTGAACACTCGCTTAACTACATCCCAATGAACCTGTCCAGGATTAGCCGTAAATCGACTAAGGACTCCCACTGCTTGGGCAATGTCTGGTCTTGTGTAGACCATAGCATACATCAAACTACCAACAACACTAGCATAAGGTACTCTGCTCATGTCCTCCACCTCACTAGGAGATTTTGGACAATCCTCAACAAACAACTTTATTCCCAAGGAAACGAGAACACAATGGTCTACAATCTCCCATGCTGAATCTATCCAACACGGTCTTAACATACTTACTCTGACTTAACCAAAGTTTTATGTTGGTTATGTCTCTTTTGATTTCCATTCCTAGAATGTACCTAGCTACCCCTAAATCTTTCATTTCAAACTAAGCTGACAACTGAGATTTAAAATCAGAAATCATATTCTTACCCTTCCCAATGAACAACATATCATCAACATACAGTGCAACAATGAGAATACGATCACCATCAAACTTATAATAAACATAGTGATCCGATTTTGATCTCACAAATCTAATTGACAACACAAATACATCAAACTTCAAGTACCATCTCCTAGGGGATTGCTTCAAACCATACAAAGACTTCTTAAGTTTGCAAACCAAATTTTCTTTACCTTTTACCATGTAATGCTCTAGATATGACATGTAGATTTCTTCGTCCAAGTCACCGTGAAGGAAAGTTGTCTTCACATCCATCTATTCTACCTCCAAGTCATAAGCTGTTGCGAGAGACAATAGGAATCGAATGGATGTCAGCTTTGCAATGGGAGAGAAGATCTCACCATAATCTATACCCTCCACTTGTGAATACCCCTTCGCAACCAATCTGGCCTTATACTTCTCAATACTACCATCTGCACCAATCTTCTTCTTGAACACCCATTTGCATCCAACAAGTTTCTGTCCAAGAGGCAAATGCACCAAGTCCCAAGTTTGATTCTTTTCTAAAGAAGCCATTTCTTCCTCCATGGCCTCCTTCCAGGAACCTGCATCCTTCATATCCAAAGCCTCTGATACAGTTCTAGGTTCATCACTATTAGTGAGAAAAGCATAAGCACAACTAGAATCTAGCAATGTAAAACCAAATCTTTCAGGTTGCTTCCTTATCCGTGTAGACCTCATCAAGAGTTGAGGTTGAGGTTCAACTTCTTCCTTTGAGCTTTTAGAGCTGCTAGAGCTCTCCTCATCATTAGGTCCAACATTGTCTTTCTGTTCAGTATTCTCAGGGGTGAGAGGAAAATGAACATCCTCTTTCTTTTCTTTTTCTTCTGGCTGCAAAACAGTGGAAGAAGATGTAAGCTCTCTAAAGATGATACTTCTGCTATACAACACTTTTTCAGCCATGAGGTCCCAAAGCTTGTATCCTTTCACACTAACACCATAGCTGATGAAGATACACTTAACAGCTTTGTTCTCCAACTTTGACTGCTTCTCCCTAGGCACATGTGCATATGCCTCACAGCTAAAAACATGAAGATGCCTTATTGAAGACTTTCTACCAGACCACACCTCCATGGGTGTCTTTCCAAAAAGAGTTGATGTAGGAGATCTATTCACTAGATAGCAAGCAGTGGCAATAGCTTCAGCCCAAAACTTTTGTTCTAGACCAACTCCACTAAGCATACTCCTAGCCTTCTCCATCAGTGTCCTGTTCATCCTATCTACAACTCCATTTTTCTACGGTGTGTATGGAGTTGTCTTGTGCCTTTCAATCCCAAGTTCCTTGCAATACTTATCAAATTTTGTAGAACAGAACTCACCACCATTGTCATTTCTCAAACATTTAATCTTTTCACCAGTCTGATTTTCAGCAAGGGCTTTAAACTCCTTAAACTTGCTATAGACTTAAGATTTGCTTCTGAGAAAATAAATCCATGTCCTTCTACTGTAATCATCTATAAAAGATACAAAGTATATAGATTTTGATAATGAAGGAACATTAACAGGACCAAACACATCAGAATGAATAAGGTCCAACACACCAGAAGACTTATGAGAACTCAAGTAAAACTAAACATGATTTTGTTTTCCATAAGTGCAATGTTGGCAAAAGTCAAACTCAAGATTACAATCATCTAACCCCTCAACGAGGTTTTTTTTTAAGGGTACACAAACCCTTCTCACCAATATGGCCAAATCTCTTATGCCATAACATTGTCTTTTCTGCAGGAAGTTTAACTTCCAATGCACGATTACAACCATCAAGACTAGAAACAACAGATTTCTTCACTACTCGTTTAGATGGTGGGGATGAAGTAACTACTGCCCTCTTCCTTGAGTAAGAAGAACTATTACATTGTGCAATACATGCTTCCAGCTGAAATAGAGTACCTCTCTGAGTACCCTTAGCAAGCACCATAGATCTAGTCATCTTGCATCCTTCTTTTGAAAAAACAACCTGCACACCTGCATCATTCAAACTACTTACAGAAAACAGGTTCCATGCTAAGCCTGGGATGTGCATAATCCTAGAGATCCCCTTCACTCGACCATCAGGGACTCGAATGGAGACTTTTCCATGACCAATGATCTTCAGATGAGAGTTGTCACCCAAATACACCTTTCCACCATCGAACTCCTCATACTTAGTGAACCAGTCTTGATGTGAGGTCATGTGGAATGATGCACCAGAGTCAATTAGCCACACATCATCAGATGCATGGGTTGCCAGGGCTGCGATGAAAGCATCACCGTCATCTTGTGATTTGTCAGAATTTAAGTCAAGAGCTTTCTTCTTTTTCTTCTTCTCCTCTTTTCATTCCTTTTGGAAATGCCCAGTCTTGCCATAGTTCCAATAAAGAGCCTTGGACTTTCCAGGAGATTTGGATCTCTCACGAGATTTGGATCTACCCTTCTCGGCTTTCTTGTCCTTCCTCTTCCCTTTCTCCTTGGGTCTTCCATGAACTGCAAGGGCTTCTTTAGATGCCTTAAAAGACTTTCTCTGCATCTCTTCAGACAACAGCGAAGAAACCACTTCTTCCATTTTGAATGTAGATCTGGTGCTTCTGATTGCCATGACAAGATGATCCCATGAGTCTGGCAGAGAACAAAGCAAGGTCATACATCGATCCTCCTCCTCCATTTTTACACCAATAGATGTTAATTGTGCAACCAACATATTAAAGGCATTCATATGCTCAGCCACGGATCCTCCGTCCTCCATTCGAAGAGAATACAACTTCTTTCTCAAGAAAAGTTTATTAACTAGGGATTTGGCTTGATACACATCCCCCAACTTCTTCCAAAGGAGTTTTGTAATAGTCTCCTCATGGACATTTAACATCACAGAATCGACAAGAATAAGTCTTATGAGACCCTTAGCCTTCCGATCCTTGAGATCCCACTCATCTTGAGTCATTGTATCTGGTTTAGTTCCATTCACACTTTTCCAAAGGTCTCGGTCAACTAACATGTCTTCCATTTTGAGCTTCCACAGCTCGAAATTACTGCCATTGAACTTCTCTACTTCAAACCTTCCTGATGTGCTTGCCATCTCCTTTCTGCAATAAGATATAGAATGCTCTACACAAATTCCCACTCAACCTAAGATTAGCTCAAAAAACCCCTACCCAACAACTAGGACCAAAGGTGATCAAGCTCTAATACCAACTGAAAGGAAGCTAGGTGTGCAGAAAACGCTTCCTACACTAATCTATTGAGGAGAGGGATATGCAAATTCAACTTTATCCTAACTATTACAGAAATGTTAAACCATTAACATGAGATATAGCAGCAAAACACAAGAGCCAGAAAGAAGACAGGAGAAGAGAGACAAAGATTTATGGTGGGGAAAACCATTATCGGGTGAAAACCCCACACTCAGAAACCTGCACAATGTATTAACAAATCTGAAAGAATGTTTACAACACACTTGCAATGCAAGCTTCAATGGTCTTCGACACTCATGTCTGGATTCAATCTGATAGCATAACAGTACCTGTAAACCTGTGATACAAACTCCATCTCCAAACACCTTTTTAAATAGAACATACAAGGCAATTTTAGACCTTTCTTGGAATGGGCATCCAATATGGCATCTTGGACCAAAACCCACACCTAGGAACACTTGGTCAACATTTTAGAATGTATCTGACACTTGTCCACAACTCTCATCCCAAAGAGGTCACCTATTTCCAAAATGGGCTGTGACAAATGTTGTTACGACACTTACGACCATCATAGAATCTGTCATAGCAGTTACAACTTACAGATGTAAGAGAATCTATCATACACATGCTATAAATAGTATATTCTCTTACAAAACATCATATTCCACCTTGGGGTACCCAAATATGCCTCATTCAAAGATGCTTCATGACACATGTCATTACCTATCTTACAACCTTCTATTCTCGACTCTTACATGTCATAGATTCATCATAGGAATCCGTCATAACCATTTTGGTCAAACATTCCTTACACAACATAGAAGATGCCGACACATGGTAGAATATTCCTATGACTAAGTAGGATGCCTATCTCCTCATGTGAGGACAAATTAACAAGTTGTCATAATCCATGTAGGATTGACACATCACCGTGCCACATCCCACAATATGACAAAGTGGAATTTCCAATTATTTACAACATAGGCAATTGAATAATAAATACAAACATTACAAATGCAGAGAATTACCAAGGTTAAGACACCTTAATTCCCAACAGATAGGTTTGCAAAAAGGATGGGAATAAAACCATTGGATATTTTTGGATGATTGGCTAGATTGACATGGATTAAGGATGGCTCATTTGGATTTATTGCTTAGATTTTTTGGATGGTATGATTTTTTTGGATTGTTTTTGGTATTTTATGGGATGGTTGCATTGGATTATGTGGAGATAGCTTGTTTGTTGGATACCAATGACAAGGGAAAACCATGTATAAAGGTAAGGATGAAATGAGGATTGGATGGGATTGATAAAAGAATTAGCAATAATGGATGGAATGGATGGAAGATTTATGATGGATGGATGGAGAGGTTTAGGATGTGATCTCCAAGGACTATGTTGCATAGGAATAACATGCCCCACTCTAGGTAGTATGCTTAGGATTTTGCGTGATAATGCTTGGGATGATAGGGTGATGGGATTGGTTGGAAAAGATTAGCTATATCAAGAGATGTCCAAAGTATTCTTCAACATTTTCCCCCTTATATTTATCAAGATCAAAGTAGGAGGGGAGAATAGGTATGTAAATATGATGGATGAGGATGATAGAAGGGGATGTAAATGATAGGATGTGATAGATGAGACAACTTTTCCCCAAGTGTAAGGTACATAGATAATTGATCTACACATGATGTCTATTTTCTAGGTTTTCATCGTGGTATTTATCTAAGGCACCACCAAAGTGGTTTTTGCCATTATACAAAGGATTTCTCTTTACTATTTTGGTTTTTTCATTTTTTTCTATTTTTCTTGATTTTGTGATATTTGGATGGGATGGGTGGATGGGGGAAAGAGATATTTGTATGGAGGATGGGGAATCAAGCATCTGTTTCTATAGCAAGGTGATAGTGTCCCATTATAGATGGATGTTGCATATGGAGTCGAGTGTCATTATGCGCATGGATGTTGGTGGATGCAGGAAGATGGAATGAGTGGAGTAGAGAGTATGCAGTGTAGATGGATAAATGGATGGTGATGGAAGGTTTATGCAAAAGCATGAACCATAGGGATTTGATGGGGAATATAGGCAAGATAGTGGATATAAGATGGGGAGATGGAGGTATGTGGGAATGTCATGGAATAGAAAGGAACCAAGACCAATGGTTACACACACTGCGAAGGATGTTAAAGCTTTTGATTTGGAGGAGGTGAAGGAAGCAATGAAGATTTGAAATTCATTATGGATTTAGGAACCCAAATGGACTTAGAATTTTTATGATTTTTGAATGAAGTGCAAGATTTTTGTGAGTTGGGGGTGGAGTGGGATTGGGATGCTCCACTTGGATTAATTTATTTTTGCTTGGAGACCCACACCATTTTTGTTTTTCTTGCGCTTTTTGAGGTGTGGGTTTTTGTTGGCCTTTTGGATGGATTTTGTTTTGACATTAAGGATTGATGCCTTGTGGCATGATCATTTTTAGGCTTTGATGGAGTTTTTTCTTTATGTGGGGAGGCATACAAAGTTTTACTTTTGAATCCCAAGGTTTTTGTGATAGATTCATGTTTAGATGATGTGTGCATGCATTGATCATGATTAGGAATGTTAGGAGATTTAAGGGAACGAGATTTATGGATGGAAGAATTAGCAAACTTGTGGACAAAAAGATGAGGGGATGTGAGGATGTGGATATTAGGTGTTGGGAGAAATGTAGGTAGAGTGGATGGAGGAAGATGTATGGCACATGCTTTTGAAAATGGTATGATGATGGAGGATGGATAGCGACATATGATTTGGAGGTGCGATGGGATGTATAGGGTTTGGGGTTAAAAGAAGTGGATTTAGAAGGCATGCGGGTGATACCAACATCTTTCAATTATTTTCCTTGGGATATATTGCCAAGGCCATGTGATCATGGAGGGAATTTGACATGGATGGGCTCCAATATACCTTGTTCATGGAGGCCTAAGCCTTTTCCTTGATAGTTCATGGTTTGGAGTATGAGATGTGCAATGGTATGTTTTTTATTTAGGACATAAGATTTGAGTCCATTATTAGGTGAGGGAGGATGAGTGATAGATAGAGTTTGTTCCTCTTGTACAAGAGAGCCACCACAAATGAAGGTGTTGGGTCCAAGAGGATAGGATGATAGATTTGGAATGGGATCAATAGAGGATGGTGAAGGATAACATGGATTTTGATCAACATTATGCTCATTAAGAAGTTGAGTGTCTATGTTTTCTTGGGGACCATCATGGGATGTGGATGTTTCTTCATTTCAAAGAAAGGCCATGAAGCGAGGTGAGTGTTCAAGTTGATCAACAAGGCATTCATGCTCACTCTAATTGCTAGGATAACCATGAGGATGAGTGGATTGAGTATTTGGTTCTTGGGTAGCTTGAGTAATGTGGTCTTGAGGAGCTTGGATAATTTGATCTTGACTTGGTGAGGTGCAAGGTTTAGCATGATTTATATTGGATTCTTGACATATCTCTTGAGTTTGGATGGAAATGGAAATTTTTTGGATGCATTTGATAGGCTTTGGATCACTCACCACATGATTGCATGACAGATTTTGATTTTCATTTATGGTAAGAGGTTTTTCAAGAGGCATTATAAGCATTAGACTAAGGGATGGTAATGGAGGAATAGGCATGACATGTGGAAGCTCTTTGATAGGCACAAGGATAGATATTTGAATACATGATGGTTTTTATTGCTTGCAAATAGCCATTGGATCACATCCTTCATAAATGTATGGGTTGATGGACAATATAATGGATGAAGAATAAGGTTGGATGTTGTAGGATTAGGATTTGGATTAGGATTAGGTGGATGAATAATAGAAGTGGGTGTAGTAGGATTAGGATTAATGCTTGGCTTATGAGTTTGAAGGTGATGTTGTAATGAACACTTGACTTCTACATCAATAAGAAACTCGATTATGGCCTCCTCACTATGGAATCTAGATTGGAAAAGGTATATAAGGAGGGCATCTTGATCTTGAAATGAGGTTTCATGGTCTAGCGGATGGATACTAGGGGTGGATATAGCAAGATTGGGATTACATGGTGGTGTTTGGATAGGACTAGGAGGTTATTAGATAATCATTTGATTGGATGATGATGGAGGATACACATGAGATGCAAAGGTGGAAGTGGTGCTTCCCTTGTCAAAGGTAGCATGAGGAGGAATAATAGATGTTAGATTATGGCTAAAGGGGTAGCTAATGCTATCATGGGATAGATTAATGTAGGATTGTCTTGATATGGATGTTGAGGGAGCTTGATATGGATGTTGAGGAATGTTCATGGGATAGATTAATGTAGGATTGGCTTGATATGGGGTATATTATGTAGATGTAGTGGATTGAGATGAAGTATATATAAGGAATATTTGGAGAACATTGGGTATTGATGGAGTATTTGATAGGATGGATAGAGTGGTTATGATAGCATGTCCCTATAAGAGGATGAAGGTTGGTAAGAGGTTGATGGGGATGTGGGTTGGATTAGAGATCTATACATATATTTAAGTTCTTCTATTTTTGCTTGTTCTTGGTATGATAGGGATATTGGTTGGATTGGGGTTACTTGTGGGGATGATAGAATGATGTTTGTCATTGGTGAAATATAGGAATATGTTGATGGGGTGAGGTATATAGATAGGGGACATGTGGAGAAGATTGAGGTATTTATAGATTATATTGGGATGAAGGTTGGTATGAAATTGATAGGGGTGACATGGGGGATGGTGAAGCTAATGTGATAGGATCATTTGGGTAAGCTTGAGAGGCTCCTATGAGGGAGTATGCTAGAGGATGATGATCCTTAAATTCTTGAGAAAGAGGATCTAATTCCTCATACATACGTTTGGCTTCTTATATTTGTGCATAAAAATCCATGGTCAAAAATATAGGATGAAGGATGTGGATTAGGCAGATAAAATGGGTTAGGATGAATTAGACTAGATTTGGGATTAAGATCAAGATATAAGACCCTATTGGATTTCATTTGATTGATCAAGGATGGTCTTTTGGGAACAATATATCCCAAGAACAACATAAAAATTGATTAGGATTAGAGGATTGGATGATGGATTAAAAGATGAGGGCCTTGATCAAGGGCTAAATCCCAATTTAAAGTCTAATACAAGCTTGATGTGGATGGAAGATAAGGTAGATGAAAATTATGGAATCAATGTGGACTATGGATGTGGATCTCAAAGAAATCAACCTTAAGCTAAAGTGTGACAAGGATTCTCTCAAAATGTTGAACTATGGACCCTAGGATGGTTGGAAATGTTTGGAATGGTTTTGAAAGCTTGACTTTAGGAAATGTAGCAAACAAGATCACACAACATACATAATATTTGCAAATGATTTGGATTTGGATTGGGCTAATGCAAATGAATCACACACGCAAAATACAATAACACCCTAGATTAATCAAGTAGGTGTGTCTTCCTAGTGTAGGAACACATAATAGAATACCTATCCATATTCCTACCTAACTAGGAATACTTCACCAAGCGCAGAAAGCTAGTGATAAAGGCATTGCACCTACTATCCCTTTCGTTGGAGGATTTTATGCCTTTCCCAAAGAAGACTTCTATCTCTACTGAAGGAGGTACCTGGTGAATATCTCTAGGCTTGTTGTTGAACCTTGCACCACACTAGAAGACAATCAAAAGGTCTTAAGTTGGGATGTACAAGTTTGCTAAGGGTACCCCCTATATACACAAGGTATGTGGGGTCCAAGTCCTTGAACACTAGTCCGTTAAAGGCATGTGACAAGTCACTTCACCTTGTTTCTGGAATTACTTGAGGCCCCAAGGCTATGCCAATGACTACGTGAGTAGATTGAGGTACAACTTTCATTCTCCCCCATTTGATATACCCCACCAGAATGTGTGGTGGAGGTCATCCCTTGGGGTGACGAAATCCCCAAGCAAGCCTCCTAATGGAAAATAATTCCAAGTGCTTTTGATTCCCAAGATCACACTAAGTGCAAGGAGAGAGCATACACAACTTGGGTCCTTGGATGACAAAAGTGAATACAAGAGGTGTTTTTGATCCCCAAGATTGCACTAGGTACAAGGGGAGAGCATACACACACTCTTGACCCATAGAAGAAAGAATAATTCCATTAAATAAAAAATATGTGTGTATGTGTAAAAATGAATGTGGCTAGAAGGTGTTTTTTATTCCCAAGATCGCACTAGGTGCAAGGGAATAACATACACACCCTAAGTCACAATCAATTCCACCAAGCAAAGAAGACAAAAGATTTTGACAATATATGTCTTTGACAAGTGAAATCCTACAACAAACATGTTAGTAGTTTGAGATCTGATCTTTGACAAGAGTAAAAAAGTTGCACAGCTAGGTTAGTTCTAGAAAAAACCTAAGTTAGCTATAAAATAATGATAAAACAAAGGTGTGTAGTTACAACCAAGGGCATGGAATTAGACAAAAGCATGAAAACAAAACACAGGCACTGAGAAACAAAGAAAGTTATACCTACTGACAAATGTATATCAACAGCAAACAAAGGTGAGCCAACAACAGACAAAGGTGAGCCAACAACAAACAAAGGTGAGCTTCTAGAATACAAAGGCAAGCTAATTTTAGACAAAGGTGCCTTGCTAGTAGATAAAGGCACCCTTTCACCTGGAAGCTCAGATCTATAAAACAAGCAGTCAAATTTGACAAAAAGCTAGAAACAGGAGATAAAATGTAGATGTCATAAGGATCTAGCTTCTAGAAAGATAAACAAGACTGATGAAAACCCTGTACAAACAAAGGTGCCTCGTTAGATGACAAAAGTGAGGATCTATAACTAAATGTCAAAACTTGCAAGAAAAAAGGTGTTAAAACCCTGTAAAATAGACTGTTAGACCAACAAACTTTAAGATCTAAGGGTTAGCAATTAAAATGCATCAAATCATGCAGAAAAACCAAAATATCTCTACCACAAACAAAGGAAAGCTTTTGGGTGACAAAGGCACCCCAATTTGTGACAAAGGTGCCTAGGCAGCAAACAAGGGCACCCAGGTAGCTAATAATGGTGTCTAGGCAACAAATAAGGGCACACAGGCAACTAACAAAGGTGTGGATCTAGAACACAGGTGCAGATTGATATTCATAGGTAGGGACATGTAAATTTCAAGCAATAAAGACAATTTCTTCCCAAAAAAATTAGTTCAAGGATGTGGGTCCCACTGAGCATGCTAAAATATGTATGCAAAAATATGGAATGAAATAAGGAAACAATACAAGAAGATACATATTCCATACTTAAGATACATCAAGAACAAGTAACTATAAAATAGAAATGAAACAATATTGCCAAATGAGTCCTTGTTGCCCTTGATATTTGATAGTGATTGCAATATGTTGGTTGCTCAGCATAACATTATCATATGGAGACTTGATATATGGATTTTGACAACATGATGTTTCTTTCAAAATGTGGACATTAATTGCTTAGTTGAGGTTTGATTTATATATTCTTGATTGATAGGATGAAGGGCTAGGATTAAGAGGTTTAATGGATGATAGGATTAAGAGGTGGAGGATTAGGGCAAGGATAGGGCATCCTTAT
This sequence comes from Cunninghamia lanceolata, assembly GCA_027924645.1. NCBI lineage: Eukaryota > Viridiplantae > Streptophyta > Pinopsida > Cupressales > Cupressaceae > Cunninghamia > Cunninghamia lanceolata. Next base: position 4,009,985 of record BSBN01001019.1, read on the forward strand.
GTGAACGGTTGAGATTAAGAGGTGGTTTGGCTTTTGGGACACTCATTTATTATTTGTGTCAAGTGGATGAGGATGAGGACAAGTGGGAGATAATTGATTTAAATAATAAAATTAATTGATTTATTATTTAATCAATTATGAGAGATGTGTGACATGGAAGAATAAATTAATTAATTAAATATTTAATTTATTTAATTCATTTGGATAAAAGGAAAAATAGATAAAATTAATTAAATAAATTTGATTTATTTAATTAATTTAGGAAATGCATAAAATAGATTAAATAAATAAATAAATATGATTTATTTATTTAATTTGGGATAAAGGGGAATCTAGGGCAAATGTGTTGCAAGGTGATGTCGAAAAGGTATTAAAAGTGGGTTAGGAGCTGTCGAAAGCAATGTGGGATATGCCACTAGGACATGGTCACTTTCAGGTTTCTACATCCTGAATAGGAGTACAAATGTGCCCCATGTGATAGAGGATTCAAGTAGTAATCAGGGACCTACCTACCTTCTATGAGTCTTGGTAGATGTTACCAAAATCATAATTGTGTTGTATAATTCGGACCAATCTATTGTCTAGTGCCTATAGGAGTCCAACACTATTGTCAAAGCTTTTATTAGAGGTTGAATAAAATAATCTACAACTTTATTAGTGCTACCCTTGTTGTAACTAATGTTGAGGTGGAATTGTTGGAGGTAGGTTGACCACCTTTGATATTGATCATTCTATAACATTTCTTAGGTATGCATGAATTGGAGAAGCTTGTGGTCTATATGTGAATACCAATCTCTCCCCAAGATATAGTGCTTCCACTTTTTACAAACTTGAAAAATAGCATACAATTCCTTGTCATATGTAGGGTACCTGTGTACTATATCAAAGAATCCCTCACTATCATAGGCAAGTGCATGCCCATATTAAGTGAGAACCCCCCAAGTGCGTACTTATGGGCATTAGTGTTGATTTCAGAAGAATGTTGTAGATCATGAAGATCCAAAATCGGTGCCAAATAGAGTCTCTACATCAACTCTATGAATGCTCATTATTGTGTCTCTATCCAAATGAATTTTTCTTTAACTCCCCTCTAATTGCTTGATTCATAGGCCATACCAGATGTAAGAATCTAGGCCCAAATATTTGATAAAAGTTAGTTAGTCCCAAAAATCTACAAAGTTTGGTGAGATTTTTGGGAGGTGGCTAATCTTTGATGACCTATAGTTGTATCTCAAGTACTGAATCCTATCTATACCAAAATCACTTTTGTTTGTTAGCATAGATCTTATGTTGTTGTAGGGCTAAGAGTGCCCATTGAATATGTTGAAAATGCTCCTCCCATGTTGTGTTGAACAAGTATATGTTTTCTAAATAGACAATAATAAAGGAAGCAATGAAAGTCCTAAGTACATTATTCATCAATCACAGGAAGGTGGTGGGTGCATTGGTCAAGTTGAAGGTAGGACTAACCACTCACACAAGCCCGTCTTCCACACATCTAATGATTCAATTAGAACTTGGTGGTACTTGTACATGAAATCAATTTTGGTGAAAAATATGGCCTCCCAAGTTGATCCAAGTTGATCAGCAATGTGAGAAATTGGATATGTGTTCTTTACAATTATCTTGTTCAAATCCAATAGTTGATGCAATGATGCCATGCTCCATCCTTCTTCTTGGCAAGAATAATTGGGTAACTTTCATATGGTGAGGAACTTGGTTGAATGTGCCCCTTTTGAATCAATTCCTAATTTTTTTGCTTGATTTCATCATTCTCTAAGGCTAGTCTCCTATATAGTGGCCCATTTGGTAATGGTGTCCCTAAAATGAGATTAATTGTGTGATATACTTGATAGTACAAAGGTACCCTTGTTGGTGAAATAAATAAATCTTTCTACCCTAATAATTTATGATCCATCTACTTCTACTAGATAGTCATAGTGGCTATTTTGGTATGAGTGGCTGCTACAACTAACTTTACTTCCTCAAGTTAAATTATTAGTAGTACAAATTTTCAAGTTTGAGTAAATACACATCAACATTTTTAGTATTAATCAAGGATATGGGATTTGTAGGACTTACCTCTAATATTCAATACTTTCATTATCCCAACTTGATATTAACATTATGATTCCAAGATTCATAGATTTCATGATGCTTGTACATGTATGGTTTCCCCAAAAAGACATCACACACATATAGAGGTGTTGCATCATATATTACTTCATCTCTAAAAGGTTAAATAGAATAAGGTAATCAAAGCTATCTACTTACCTAAGTATCTAGCCCTTGGCTCACCCATCCCATGGATTATGGTTGTGGATGAGGTATTGTTTGTAGGTTTGGTCTCTTAACAATTTTGCAGAGATCAAATTGAGATCAAATTCTTTAACTTACACTATTAAAAATGAAGTGCAATCCCTTCCCATTCACCCACATTTGGGATTCGAATAGGTGTTCTTTATCCTCATAGGGTAGCACTTTGGTAGTACCAATCATTGTATATTGATCTATTTCAACTATTTGATGACCATCCTTCTATTCAAAAGGATATATAGGCAATGAATATGAATTTTTTTCCACTTCTTATGTTCATGTCATCAAGGCCTTGGTGGCTCAATAATCCTTGGTATTACACTAGACTCTTATGGACCTCACACCACATACTAGTATCTTTTTGTATCTAGTTGGTGCCTTTCTCTGGTCTTGGTGCTTGTGATGGAAATTCCTTGGTGGGTTTATTTCTTGTGAACTTGCTACCACCTTCTCCCTTTGACTTGGAATTTATGTTAGAAATGAAGGCAACAACTACCCAAATGGAAATATGATTAGAATATGTTTATGATCTTAAAGCAGTGTAATATGAACAGAGATTGCATATGGAAATGCAATTACAACACATGAATAAAAATCATAGAAGAATAAACCATATCAACACTAGATATAATGTGGAGAAAACCCTTTTAGGTAAAAAAAACTCCACCAAGAAAAGAGGCTCAAGTTGTATTATCTTCAAAATCTGAAATATATAATACATGCACTTCCTCTATCTATCCAACCTTCAATCCGGTAGAACCTGTGTACAAGAAAACTATGATAAACAACACATACAAGACATTCTATTTATAGAGGTATTTCACTCCCCAAACTAGGTGTCCACTTTCTCTCACCTTGGATACTCTAATATGCAACATTAAATGACCTCTTACAAGCTCATGGCACTTGTCAATAGTCAACCATGCAAAATTGGGCACCCATGGAAAAGAATAGGCACTTATGGGGTAATAAATGATGTCATAATGATCATAGATTCTGTCATAACACCCCTTGAATAGTATCTTCCCAATATGGGAGCCTAGAACCAAGAATAGAAACTTACAACTCATAAATATCCATCATAAGTTGTCATATTGTCATAGAATCTTATGACAACTTACAGCTATCACAGATTCTCTTACAACCACTTACCAACTTTATGATGTATGTCATACAAGGCAAATATAGATGATTCCTCCAAGGTGGCACCTACCCTCAATTACTCATGATATTTATAATTACCATCAATAAATGTTACTCCATAACTACCGCCAGTAACTCTGAAACTTATCGATGTAGTAACTTCATAATTACTGTCTCCGATAATTAATTTTTACCACTACCAATGAAACTTGTACATCCCTTATGGGTAATTTACAAATAATATCAGGAAAAATAATTACAAGGGTTTACAAGGTTAATGACACCTAAATCCTAACATTCTCCCATTTGACATTATACATTGTAAATACCTATAGGGAAACATAAAACAACTAAGTACAAGAAACAAGGCCCATGGCCTCCATGCACCAAGTAAACTTCTCTATGCTCATAGGTTTGGTCAAAGCATCTGTAAAATTCTCTTGAGTGTCTACCTTCTTTATCTCAATCTGTCAACTTGCAACCATTTCTCAAACAAAGTGATACTATACATCAACATGCTTAGTTCGAGCATGATACATAGGATTCTTGGCTAAACAAATAGCACTATGTCTATCACAACCAATCTGAATGACCCTGCAATCAAAACCAATACCTGTACATAATCTCCTCAACCAAAATGCCTCCTTAGAGACATGGGTAGAAGCCATATACTCTGCTTTGGTGGTGGACAAAGCAACTGTGGGCTGCTTTTTTTCATCCAACTCATTTCTCCTCCAAACAAAGTAAACACATAGCCACTAGTGGACCTCCAACTATCCAAGTCACTTGCCCAATCTGTATCAACAAAACCATGTATGTCCAATGTCTTTTCCACATTTTCAGTACTAGAATAAATTAAATAGTAATTATAAGTACCATCTAAATGTCTAAATACCCTCTTTGCATAATTCCAATGTTGTCTGCCAGGGTGAGACATAAACCTACTCAAAACTCCCACTGCTTGAGCAATATATGGCCTAGTACAAATCGTTGCATACATTAAACTTCCTACAACACTAGCATATGGCACATTAGTCATATCCTCAAAATCATCCTCATTCTTTGGACACATGTCTAATGAAAGCTTAGTTCCAATGGGCAAAGGAATTCTAACTAAGTTACAATCGTGCATACTAAATATCTGCAAAATGATATTCTAATACTTACTCTAAGATAACCAAAGTTTTTTGTTACCTCTGTCCCTCCTAATCTCCATACCCAGAATATACCTAGCTGCTCCAATATCCTTCATGTCAAATGCACCTAAAAGTTGGGCTTTCAATTCACTGATCATACCCTTAGTATTGTAGAAAAATAACATGTCATCAACATATAATGTAATGATCAGTATGGAATCATCAATACAATAAATGTACACACAATGATCCTCCTTACTTCTAACAAAACCCAATTTTAAAATAAATGAATCAAATTTCTGGTACCACATTCTGGGGGACTATTTCAAACCATAAAGAGACCTCTTTAATCTACAAAGCCAATGTTCTTTCCCTTTTACCTCAAACCCTATAGGTTGTTGCATGTAAATTTCTTCCTCAATATCTCCATGCAAGAATGCAATCTTAAAATCTATTTTCTCTATTTCCTAATCAAAAACTACAGCAATGGATAAGAGAAATCTAATAGAAGTTAATTTAGCAAGAAGAGAGAATAGCTCACCGAAATCAACTCCCTCTCTCTAGGAGTAGCCCTTGGCTACCAATCTAGCCATGCACTTCTCCAATGAATTGTCTACTCCAAACTTCTTCTTGAAGACCCACTTACAACTTATGACTTTTCTTTCTTTGGGAAAACAAACAAGATCCCAGGTGTCGCAAGAGTCTAAAGCCATCATCTCCTCCTGCATGGCTAACTGCCAAGACTCATTATCATATGCATGAATAGCTTCCATGTAGGATCTAGGCTTATCATTAGTACTCAATAAAGAAAACACACAACAGAAACCTGGTGGGCTATACATGTCAACTAGATTCTGTTGTCTTGTGGAACTCCTCAAGGGTGGAGTAAGAGACTCTTCTGGTTCTTTTTGATGCTCAACTTCTTCTGTAATAGTAGATTCTTCCTCATCAGAACTACTTCCGATCAAATCTTCTTCTTCTTCTTCACCCCCAATCCATCATTATGTTCTTTTTGTTGTGCATCTTCCTATTGTAAATCAAAATGCACTACCTTTGACCTTTCTTTCTCTTTTGGTTGTTCAGGTTCAAGAATAGCTTCAAGTTCCTTGAAAATAACATCTCTAGAGAAAATAATTTTTCTGGTTAGAGGATCCCAAAGCTTATAACCTTTAAAATTCTTACCATATCCAATGAAGATGCATTTTCTGCACTTTTAGATCCAACTTAAATCACTTTTCTTTAGGCACATGAACAAAAGCCTCATAGCCAAAAACCCTTAAATGTGAAACAAAAGGTTTCTTACCTATCCACACTTCATAAGTTGTTGAATAAAGAGCCTTCCAAGGAGTTTTGTTGAATAAGTAACAAGTAGTACACATAGCCTATGCCCAAAAGCATTTCTCCAACTGTGAATCACTCAACATACTTCTGGCTCTTTCCATGATTGTTCAATTCATCCTTTCTACAACACCATTCTACTATGGTGTATACGGAGTTATCTTTTGTTTGATTATACCTGCATGCTTACAAAACTCATCAAATTCCTTAGAGCAATATTCCCCTCCATTGTCAAATCTTAATTTTTTTATCTTTAATCCCAATTGGTTTTCAACTAAGACTTTAAAATCCTTAAACTTAGCGAAAACTTCAGATTTGTATTTAATAAAATAAATCCATGTAAATCTAGATAATCTAGATACATCATCAATGAAGGTGACAAAATAACGATATTTTCTGATAGAATCATTATCCACAGGTCCAAACACATCTAAATGAATAATCTCTAACTTTTTTTCTCTCTATTACTTCCTAAAGGAATGATGTTCTATTTTGTTTACCAAATAGACAATGCTCATAGAAATCAAAGTGCTCATCATAATAAGAGAAACTATCCAACAAATCTTTATTCTTAATTGTTTTTAAAACATTATTACTTGTGTGACCCAATTTACGGTGCCACAACATACAAGTGTTTTTAGAAGCCTCAAAAATATAAGAGGAATTACAAATTGTTGTGGCATCTAGCCTAAACAAGGTTCCTAATCTTTTCTCCCTCGCTACCACCAAGTTTCCTCTCACTAACATGCATTCCCAAATCATTCAACTTCAAAACTTAAATCAGATTTCTAGCCAATCTAGGAACATACAAAACACTAGGGAGAGTTTTAATTCTCCCATCACTGAAAAAAATTACCTTTCCTTTTCCAACTATCAGATATGTAGAGTTGTCCCCAAGGTACAGTTTACCTCCATCATACTCTTCGTATGTGGAAAATCATTCTTTATATGAGGTCATATGATACGAGCATCCTAATTCAACCAGCTAATGATCATTAGAAACAACATTGCATGTAGAAAGTAAAACATCTTCACCTGCACTTGAGGACTTATCAGTAGTGGAATCCCACTATTTCTTTGAGTTTCTATATTCCTTTTTCACATGCCCTCTTTTTCTGTAATTCCTACACTTAACTCTATTCTTCTTTCCAGGAGTTTTAGAAAGGCCCTTCAACTTGTCTTTAGACCTCTTTTGATCTCCTTTCAATCCTCTTTCCTTGGACCTTCCCCTCACATTGAGAGCCTTAGTGTTACCCTCAGAAGTCTTCTTCCTCATCTCCTATGGCAACAAAGTTGCAACAAGGTGATCCAACTTTGGATCTTCAAGGTTAGCAGTACTAGCAAGGATAACATTCTCCCAAAATTTAGGTAAAGAACAAAGTAGAAGTATACATTTATCTTCCTCTTCAACTGTAGCATCTACAGAATCAAGTTGACTCAAAAGCAAATTAAATTACTCAAATTCTCTGAAATGGAATCACCCTCTTTCATTTTAACAGAAAATAATTTCCTCTTTAAATAAAGCTTGTTTACCATTCTCTTGGCTTGATAGATCTCACACAATCTCTTCCATAGTTTGAATGCAGTCTCTTCCTTTGAGACATTCAACAAGATGAAATTTGTAAGACACATTCAGAAAGTTCATCGTGCCTTCTTATCTAACCTTTCCCATTCTTCCGCACTCACATCATCGGGATTCTTCTCTTTTGTAACAGCCAACCACTAGTTTATTTCCTCAAGCAAATTCTCTATCTTCAAATTCCATAATTCATACCTTGTACCATTGAACTTCTCAATGTCTAAATGAGAGGTTGAAGTAGTAGATTGAGCCATGAATACTACACAAGATTTGCAAAACAAAACAACTAGATCTCCCACTGTAGCTAAACAACCTTCACACTACCACCCAAGAATCAAAACTGGCCAGGCTCTTATACCAAATGTTACAAATGAAGGCAACAACTACCTAAATGGAAATTTGATTACAATATTTTTATGATCTTAAAGTAGTGTAATATGAATAGAGATTGCATATGGAAATGAAATTACAACACAGGAACAAACATGATATCTAAGAATAAACTATATCAATAATAGATATAACATGGAGAAAACCTTTTCAGGTAAAAAACTCCACCAAGAAAAGAGGCTCAAGTTGTATTATCTTCAAAATCTGAAAAACATAATACACACACTTCATTTGTATCTCTGGAACCTTCAATTGGGTAGAACATGTGTACAAGAAAACTATGATGAACAACACATACAAGGCACTATATTTATAGAGGTATTTTACTCCCCAAACTAGGCGTCCACTTTCTCTCACCTTGGATACTCCAACATCTAACACTAAATGACCTCTTACAAGATCGTGACACTTGTCAATAGTCAACCATGCAAACTTGGGTGCCCATGGACAAGAATAGGCACTTACGGGGTAATAAATGTTGTCATAACCATCATAGATTCCATCATAACACCTTTGAATAACATCTTCCCAATATGGGTACCTAGAACCAAGAATAACAACTTACAACTCATAAGTATCTATCATAAGTTATCATATTGTCATAGAATCTTATGACAACTTACAACTGTCATAGGTTCTCTTATAATCACTTACCAAATTGATGACATGTGTCATACAAGCCAAATACAGATGATTCCTCCAAGGTGGTGCCTACCCTCAATAACTCTTGGTATTTAGAATTACCATTAGTAAATTTTACTCCATAAATACCATCGGTAACTCTAGATCTTACTGATGTAGTAACTCCGTAATTATTGTCCCCGGTAATTAATTTTTACCACTACTGGTGAAACTTGTACATCTCTTATGGGAATTTACAAATAATATTAGGAAAAATAATTACAAGGATTTACAAGGTTAATGGCACCTAAATCCTAACAATTTCTAAAACATTTCTTTCTTTTGTAAGGAAGCAAAGGTAGTGGAAACAACTTCCTATACTAATCTTTCAAGTAGTATTGTACAAAAAAAATTAAAATTTGATATAAAACTAGTACAAAAATTATGCAGATACACATATGAAAGCATAAACAATACAACACATAACTCTAGTATTACCTGGGGAAAACCCTTTTGGGAGAAAAACCCCACACTCCAAAGTAGCTCAATGTGTTATTTAATAAAACAAGATATTACAACACACTTACAAAGAAAACTTTTATAGGAGTTTCACTAGCATATAAACTTAGAGTGGTTTCAATAGCATTTTGGTAGTACCTACATATTCTTAATGTAATACTATAACTCCAACACTCAATTTATATGAAATAGGCAATAGGAAAACCATAAATGGTATAAAAAACAATGTTTAAAATCCACTTGGTGGTGAGGCACCAAAACATGACCCCATTTCCAATGCTACATATAATGAAGATTCTACATTCTAGGTATATTTAGTAAGTCTTTTATCTATCTATAACTACTATTTTGACCACCCAACTTGGGCATCTGTATGGTAACTTCCATTGTCTAAAAATAATGTTGTATGACAAGTGTAAATATCTATCATATTGCTAGTCAACATTCCAGAGTAACTCCCTCTATTTCAGGCTCTTACATGTCATAAGCATCTATCATAGGATCTCACAAAAGTAGGGCATCTCATTTGTTCTCTAAATAGGTAAATTAAATATCTCTTACAACACTACACAAAGTCTGACACTTGTAAAAAAAGCCACCTCAAAATCCCACTCCCCATTTCTAAGTGAGCCTAATTTAAATAATATAAAATATAATAAAATGTAGGAAAATGCTAAATAATTAAAATAATAAATCCAAGAATTTTGCAAGGTTGAGACACCTTAATTTCCAACATTCTCCCATGTGTCAAATAACTTTCAAGAGCCAAAGGGAGAAATCCATCATGGAATCCAACTACTAGGGGCCGGAAGGCCCGTAGACTCTAAACACTATCTAAATTTCTTTGTTCTCATGGGATTGGTTAAAGCATCTACAACATTCATCAAAGTTTGTACTTTCTCTAATTTCACCCTTCCATCTTTGACCATATCTCTTAAAAAATGATACTAGACATCTATGTGCTTGGTCCTCACTTGAAATGTCAAGTTCTTTGTTAAACAAATTACACTTTGATTGTCATAATAATGAGTAACTACACCCTGATTTGGCCCAACATCTAAATAAACTCTTTTCAAGAAAATGGCTTGTTTACAGGCATGAGTAGCTACCATATACTCAGTCTAGGTAGTGGAAAATGAAACAACCTATATTCAAGAAATTTGAACAATGAAGATAAACACATTAAATACAAATTTACCTTTATACCCAACTTTCCAAATACTTGAAATGATCCATGCAAGATTGATTTGATGTAGATGCTCAGATGTTGATTGCACACAATTACTACATAACAATGAGAAGATGATTCGACAGAGTAAGGATGCTCAAAAACTTAAATGATCATCCTTTAAATGGCTTGAAAGTGGGGGTATTTATAGATTTTTAGGGATGAGGAGAAGAAGATAAGGATAAGATTTGATAGGATTTGATTTTTCAGATAAGATAGGGAAAAAGATAAAAAGATTTGTTTTTTTGTTTTAAATCCTCATAAATCTTTGAAAAGAATGGGATAAAAGAAAGCAGAGTCTTTTTAGGATTTTATTAATTAAATAAATATTTAATTATAGGAAAAGGATAAATGACTAATTAAATAATTAGAAATAATTATTTAACTAGAGAGGATTAATGGTCACGGATAATTAAATAAATAATTAAGATTTATTTAATTATAGAAGATACGATAAATGGATAGAAAGGGAATAAATAAAAATTAGCTAAATAAATAAGATTTATTTAACTAATTAGGTGAATGATATGGGTACCTAGGGCAAAACATGTTAATGACAAGGTGTTGAAAATTTTTAGGTGTCTACATTTTGCCCCTTTTTGAGATGATGTTCGAGACGATGAAATTTGTGTCGAGTAACATTATTTCAAAGAAGCTAAGGTATGGATAGAAGAAAAAGATGGTAATGGAAAGATAGGATGAGGATGCCCCCTCGAGAGGATAGGTGGGTTGGACAAACACGGGTAGGCTCTTGACATGAAAGGGATTGGTCAAGGAAGAAAGATAAGGAAATGGATAGAAGAAAGGATGATGCATTATGCGACAATGAAAGTGAGCAATCATGATGTTTAATATAGCACTAGATGTTATTCACCAGGGTATGAGGACCAAGGTGATGATGTATCTTGTGCCCTAGAGTAATACAACCTTGTCTAGACATATGATGAAGAAAACTTAAGAGCATTAAAGTCCTAATGCACAAAAGGTATGATGTGACCTTAGATGCAAAGGATAATCCAAAAAGCTATTCCAACATAAAGAAGATATGAATATTAGCTGGAATGATACAGATGTAATACAAATGTAAGATAAAAGATAACACACACAAGCAAACAAGCAAGCATGCACAAATGATACAAAAATAAACAAGGTATTGCCCCTATCAAGATATAAACCAATGATTGATTGTTGATTGATTGATTGATGATGAAAGTGTTGTCATGGTGGGGAATGATATATCCCTAGAGCAACATGATATGATAGTGTCTAGTTTTAGTAAATGAGACATGTCGTGTAAGATGCATGTGTTGGTTTGATTTCGACAATGCCACATCTTGTATAAGACAATTGATTGGGGTGGTTTATGACCAGACAAGGATCAAGACCATTGATTGTGATTGGATCACTTGACAAGATTGACTTGACTCGATTGGTATGGATTAAGGATGGACTTGCATTCGGATCACTGCTTGGACTGACAGCTAGAACTGGATAAGAGATACAAAGAAAGAGGCCCTACGGGATTGACCTAGTGCCTCGGAGGCTCATTGCTAAATGGCCTTGCCTACGTGACAACGCAGAGGCAACATAGTTCAAGGTGAACTTGGTGGACCTAAGACCTAGGAGATGGGGAATAGTATGGAATAGATATGGATCAAATATGGATCAGATAACACTGATGACAGAGGCTATGCTAGGCTGACACTATGGATAGGATACTAGATAAGAAATTTGGATATCCTTAATGCTAGATACTGATGACAAGAGAAACACCATGGATAGGTGATAGGGGATCAATGGAAGGGTAGGTAGAAGGAAACAAGGATGAGATCTCCAAGGACTATGTCACATAGGAAAAATGTGCCCCATTGTAGGTAGAATACTTAGGATTTTTCATGACAATGCTTATGATGATAAGAGGATGAGAGGATAATGAAGGATTTGCATGGTTTGGAGGGATAAGGTATGTCAAGAGACATCTAAAACATTGTCAACATTGTGCCCCCAATCTTTATCAAGATCAAAAATAGAGGAAAGGAAGATTTAGGATGGACGGACACGACAAGATAGGTATGTAATGGATAGAAGGATATGATAGGAAATCGTATGGAAGGAAACTAATAGACGAAGAGTGATATGCCAATGAGACAAGGTGCCCCCAAGTGTAGGTGATGTAGGAGATCAAATTACACATGATGCATGTTTGTCAAGTTTTCATCATGGTACTTATCCAAGGTGCCTGTTTGCCAAGTTTTCACCATTGGACGAAAGGATTTTTCTTTACTTTTTTTTTTTTGACTTTTTGATAAGATATGACAAGTGGAAATGGATAAGAGGGGTTCAAGTGTCTAGTTCCATGGAAGATGATAGTCCCGCTAGAAGGATGTCATCGTATGGACCATGTCAAGTGTGCTCATAGATGTTGGTAGGGATCGCATGAAAGTGAGATGGAGAATGGTAGATAGCAGATTATGGAAGGTGCGATAGTGGATTATGATGTGAATTACGAATGGAAGGCTTATGCAAAAGCATGGGCCATGGGAGTAGGATGGGGAAGATATGTAGGATAATAGTTGAAGGAAGGGGAGATGGAGGTATGTGGAAATGTTGTGGAATGGAAGGGGATCATGACCAATGGTTGTACGTACCATGATAAACATTGACGCTGATGATAGGAAGGTGGTATAGGAAGAAATGGAGATTTTTGCTTGGTGGATGAGTGATTTAGGCATTTAGGGACCCACATAGACTTAGTATTTTCCTGATTTTTGCTCGTCATGTGGGATGGAAGGATGTGATACTTTGGGATGGAAGACGAGAAAATGGGTGATTTGGATGCTTGAGAGGTGGATGCCTCATTTAATTTGATAGCTCTTTACTTAGGTACCCAAACCATTTTGCTTGTAGACTTTGCTTGTGTAGGTATGGGCTTGGGTATATGCAACTTTTGTGCAACTTCAGAAGTAATTACTTGTTGCTTGGGGACCCACACCTTTTTTAGTTTTGCTTGGAGAGGTGTGGGTGTAGACAACTTTTGAGATGGGTTTTTCTTTGATTCTTGGCTTTTGTATCCTAGGTAATGAGGACCCTTAGGATTTTTGACTTTATAGGTAGAGGCATCCAGATTTTTGCTGTGGAATTTCCTTGGGATGGTGGAAGTGAGGTTGGTGGAAGCTCTTTGTTTAGACAACATGTGCATCTACTAGCCATGATTGGGATTGTTAGAGGATTTATAGATGGATGGATAAGGTGTTGCAAGAAGTGGTGGTAAAATGCACAGAGGAGTGTTAGGAGTTAGAAGTAGTGGAGGTAGATTAGATGGTGGAAGGTGTACGGTCACATGCTTTTGATAATTGTAGGATGATGGAGGTGAATGGCAACATATGTTTTGGGGATATGATAGGGTTTGTGATAGAAAGTGGTGGACTTAGGAGAAGTGAAGTATCAACATCTTGAGATTGTTCACCTTGGGGTATGTATCCAAGGCCGTATGAGTGAGGAGGAATATTGACAGGACAGGCTCCAAAATACCTTGTTCATGAAGGCCTAAGCCTTTACCCTGATAGTTCATATGTTGGAGTATGCGATGGACAGTGGGATTACGTATAGGTGGAACACTAGACACGAGTTCCTTATTGGATGGAGAAGGTGAAGAGGTAGATAAGAGTTGCTGTTCTCCTAAGGAAGAACATTCATGCATGAAGGTAGTGAGACCAAGGATATACAGTGGGGGATTTGTAGCATGGCCCATAATGGATGGTGTAGGATCATTAGGATTTGGATTATCATTATGTTCACTAGGATGCAATTTATCGATTTGATCATATTTGTGCACTTGGGAGGCAAGTGTCTTATCAAGGGAAGTGGAATTTGTTGGATCATAGATAGGACTAGGTGGAATATGGATAGGACTAATGGAGGTTTCTTGCTCATGGATGGGTATGTGATCAAGTTGTTCATGGACATCTTCTTCATAGGGAATATCTTGATCATGGAAAAGATATAGGTTATGGATGGGTTGGAATTAGATCTCTTTCTCTTGTATAGGATCAAGTTGCTCATGGAGAGGTTCTTCATTATGGGTATCATCTTGATCATGGAAGAGATAAAGATTATGAATGGGTTGGAATTGGATCTCTTGCCCATGTATAGTTGTTGGGAGATGGATAGATAAAGTGGCTTATGGAGAGGTTCATCATTATGGGTATCATCTTGATCATGGAAAAGATACATGTTATGAATAGGTTGCATAAAAGTGATTTGACCTTGACTTGGACTAGGGCTTAATGTTTCCACATGCTCTAAGTTGTGCTCTTGGCATAACTCTTGGGTTGTTTGAATGGAAGTGGATAGCTCTTGGATAGGCTTGACATGTTCTCGAGGGTTATTGACATGAAGGTACAATAGCTCTTGACTTGAGTTTATGGTAGGAGGTTCTTTGATAAGCTCAAGGGGTTGTAGGATTTGACATGTTATTGGAAGCATCTTTTGTAAGGTCAAGGATCGGATTTGGGGACATGGTTGACTCTCTTCTAGTAGTCCTTGGATCACATCTTTCATAGGCGTAGAGGAGTGAGGTAATGAATGGATGGATTTGGAGTTCTCCATAGCTTTTCTTTCTCTTTTAGGCTTGTAGAATAGTCTTTGGAGCCAATCATCATGGGATTATTTGGGCAGTTTTGAGCTAGGACTAGGATTAGTATTCTCTAGGCTATGTGCTCTAGGAGATGGTGAAGGAGGTCTAGTAGACGGGGTGGTATATGATTTTTGACCTGAGGTGATGCTTGCCTTGTCAATAGTATCATTAAGAAGGGAAAAGAAGGTATGATTGTGGTGCGAGGTGTAGTTACTACTGGCATGTTCAGCTTGTAAGATTGCCATTTGTTATTGTACGACTTGGAGTTCTTGAGCAATTGCTATACAATCTTGGGGCGAGGGGCCTAAGTTTATTTGCAATTGCAGGTATTGGAGTTTTTGAGCAATATATTCTGATTGGTTTGTCATCTCCACAAAGTAACACAAGATTGGAATGGGTAACCAGGAAGGTTGAAAACGTTCTCTCAATAGACTAGGAAATGCTCATTGTCTTTGATGTGCAACTACAGATGCACTAAAACAAAAGTTATATGTGCAGTAAGTCCAAGTAAATGAGCAGTTCTGGCAAAGGATAAATGCGCAGGAATAGTTCTCAAATGTGCAAGAAGTTAGTACAAATGTGCAGTGGGTCAAGATGGATGCGTAGCTTCAAAGTGTATATGTACAACTCTTGTTTCTTTGAATGATTTTTATAATTTTTTTGGCACATTTTTCAGTTGTTTTTTTGGTTTTTTGGTTGCAGGTTGGTCTTTTGGATATGATTTTATCAATTTTAGGAAGAAGACATAGCAAACACATAGAATGATTTCGTCGTTTTTGATTTTTTTTTAATTTTTTGAAAAATTACGGACTCTTTTTGACACTAAAACAAGTACAATCCTAGGCTAGTAAAGACAATATTTGTCAGATCCCCTAGCTATGCATATTCAAAGTAGATAACTTTAGGAACTTGGTAGCACCGGCTCCCCTCCACGGCACTCACTTCTCATGGATACCAAGTTCTAGGTTTCCTAAGGCTCATATCCCCACTGAACCTTAAGATTGTCCTTGCTATCTCTACTAAGAACCATAAGAATCAGGGCGGCTTCAAAGGTCCCACCTTTTGCACCAACAAATAGAAGGATTTTGGGCTACTAAAAAAAATGATATGTAACGAGGGCAGCCGTTTGAGTGGTTATACATACGGCAACACTACTCTCCATTGTGGAGTCTCCTAACCTGCAAGGGTTACACCTTGGAGGGTTTTGGGGGAGGTTGGCTCTCAGTATAACACAACTTCACTCGTTGTTTGAAGTTGTCACTCCAAACACAATTTATTTAGAGTGGCTTGGTAGGGCTTGGCTTTAACCTGTTACCACTTAGTGTCATTCCTACTTGGACAGATAGGTATCCAAGAGTAGCCCCCTCTATAGGTTCAACACATGTGAAATGACATGTCTGGCATTCTGATCACCCAAGATAGGGGAGAGCATATGCCTAATGTCATTCCAAAGACACAGAAGACAGTGGTTCTTTCAATCCTAATTAAAATGGAAAAAACTAGATGTGCTACACTACTCAGACACATAATTTGTTAACTTTGAAGTGATTACAAGATAGCAATGGTTCATTTTTAGCAAGATAGCAATGTAGCAAAGATCCAATGATATGCAAGATAGCAATGATTTAGTTATACACCTCCTAGTTAAAACTATGTGATATTTGTATGAACATCATTTTTACTTTCTCTACTAATTAAATCTATGATGAGCTAATAGGTGCAGCTATATGTCTAAATCAACTCTTATCCCTTCAAGTAGATGAGAAAAGAATCCTGCAAACAAGCATTAGCATTAGCAAAAACCACTAGCAAAACTCTAAAATCTCTATTTTAAGACAGATGCGTAGCTTCAGAGCCTAAAAGCGCATAAAGTGTTGTTTGTCATGTTATCCATACCGATTCTGCATCTTTGCCATCACCTAGGTCCTAGGTCCATTAGGTTCACCCTGAACTATGTTACCTCTATGTCATCACGTAGGCAAGGCCATTTAGAAATGAGCCCCCAAGGCACTAGGTCAGTCCCTTAGGGTCCGTCTCTCCATGTTTGTTTGTCAAGTCACCCATAATAAATTGATCCTTTGTCTAAACTAGGGGCAACTCCTTGACCTGGTTGCAAATTTAGATTCTTGAATGCCACATGCTCTAAGAGGATACCAATAAGGATTGTGATACTTTTCACTAGACAAGCGTGCATAGCAAAAGAAAGCTTCCCAAAACAAAAATCTTGGCATAGAACATCAACCTTTCCAAAGCAAAGTAAAACATATACCAAAACACCCAAACTGATTCTATATAAATTATGGCAAGAAGACACATCTAATGCAAGAATGTTTTGTGCTTTATGAACTGGTTAACTTACAAGGTCTTGAATTTTTGTCATTATGTCTTTCTATGCTACTCAAGGATGCCAAAAGCTAGAGATGCTATGATGGGGGCATATTCATTTTCTTTGTCTATTGTTTGTGGATCAAACTTTAGTAATGTGATGACTTTTGTCTAAAGACATGATCAACAAAAAATCATCGAGGACTTCAGAGGTCTGCACATGAAAAGGGGCAATCCTTGTCTGTTGATATGCAAGAGGTACTCAGGTCATCTAGATTCAAGTTTGACTATATGCTTGTATCAACTTGCTATATCAAAATCCATGTAAGGAATACTCAGGTCATCTTGGTTTAATTATACCTAGATGCTTATATTTTCTTACAACATTTCAAAAAGAGAAAAGAAACAAAAAGTGCCTAATGATGAAAGAAAAGTACTTACGCTCTAATGATGACAACATATACACATCTATTTCATAGACAGAAATTCATATCATCCATGCAATAAGCAAATAATGTAGAGTATCAGTGTTTACAAATGAAATCTTGTGATCCTTTCATTCATCTTCTTCCACCCATCGCTATGTCATCTCTGTGTCAATTGAGTACATTTGGACATACCAAAAACATAGCATAAAATTGCATATCATATCACATGAGATAGTCATTCACATTATTAAATCATTTGCATACATAATAAGTGCATCAGGTCATCCATATACATTTGCATCAGTACATCATATCAACAACAAAAAAATAAAAAACATAGACAAATACATATAGATAATCTCGCAAGCCGCATAATCATATTGACAACATTCACATTTGCATTTGCATATCAGATCATCACAATCCATCTAAGACTGCATCAACATCATATTAAACATAATCAAAATATGCATAACATGTGAAAACATCATAAGATAGATTGGATCCATGGCATATAAACATAGAACAAGTGCATGTAGAACATCAATAGCCACATCATCATATAAGCATAAAACATGTCCAAATGTACAATATATCTAAATATCTGTCCATCTCTCGGAGTCATGTCATGAAATATAGACAAAGTACAAAAAGATAATAATACATGTCTCGGGGCAAAGTAATACAAATATATATATATCAGGCTATCTGAGCCATCAAAAGGTGTATACATAAAAGCCAAAAATTGGTACAAAAGTCAATAACTGGCTAGCCCTACTGCTATGGAGCACTACTCCCTACACTACCCTCTCCTCTATTGCCCCCTGACTGTAGGGGGCCTCTCACTGATGCTCCAAATTGAGATCCACCTACCCTCTGTGAAGCTTCAAACTGGCTCTTATAGCTAGATGTACGCTGGTCTACCAGCACAACCCCATGATATAATCCTCTATAGTACTATGTCTGAGCCTGCGCTCTGGCAAGCTCACCCTATACCTGTGCCAGTTGCCCCTGTACCTATGCCAGTTGTGCCTGTGCCTACTGCACCTATGTAACTAAAAAGCTCATGGTACCATCTGTACCTAAGGCTGCCACTGCCGTGTCTCTCTCTATTCTAATGGCCCGCACCCTTGCCAAGGCTAAGTCTCACTCTCTAGAGATCTTTGATATGCATCTTGCATCTCTCTCTCTCTGAGACTCTGCTGCTCTTAGGTGTGTCCTCAGCTGCCTCACTTGACCCTGTAGCACAGTCATGGCCTACTACTGTAAGTCAGGCTATGGAACCTATTGTCCCTACCCCTGCACCTACTACTAGGCCACTTATTGTGGTGGTGGCATCTGTCTCTGCTATACCCCCTGCTACATCTGCACCTACACCTGCCATGCAGCCTGCGGCTGTGCAACATGTTGTTGTCCCGAAGGTCCCTCCCTAGACCTCCTCCTCTTCCTCCTCTGCCATCCCCACCATCACCTCCCTCTCCCTGACCCCCTCTACCCCTCCTCGTCATCTAAATCCTCTTCGTCTATGCGAGGAACCAACTATCTAGGTCCTGAATATCTAAGAAATGGATGGGCCACAAAGCACTCCTCATAGTCTGGAGTCATCCTCACGTCCACTATCTCTCTCCTCATCGGCCAAGCTGCATATGGGATCGACTGAAAGTCTGCTAGCACCTCCTCATAAGATGCCACTAGACCCCATCTTAGCCTCTCTACATGGGTCCTCGCAAATAGAGCCTGCCCCTATGGCCTGCCCTATACTCTACCAAACTACCTCTGTACTCTACTGACAATCTGATGCTCTAGTATGTACCGTGTCCTACCAATGAGCCACCGAGTCTAGAAACAATACGGTAGCTCGTCGTCCTTATCATCCCATACCACACAGTCTAAGAATGGGCACCAAATAACTACATCTACATTATCTAGCACGTGTCTCCAATACTCAAGCTTTCCCAGCTTGTGTTGGGAAATAACTCGTGTAACCATAACTGTATGGCTCTCTCTGCTATCTCGCAAAAACACAGATCGACCGTGTGATCGTTATGTGCTCCCACAACCAAAACTACAAAAGAGACACACTTGTTGACAAGCTGGCCCCTCTGTGGTACACAACCTAGTGCATATCCCTATATAGGTGTGCAAGCACACACACACCCCATGCATATCAGGTCTCATCAGTGACCATCCTCTCCATCACCCTCCCCCAGCTAATCGGGAACCCATGTGATCTCCTATCGGGGCACACTACACCATCGATCAATCCTGCCACTATCCCCGAGAAGTAATCATAATAGTCATGTATATCTTGCCATGAAATCACCTACTCAACAAGCTCCAGGTCATCAAAAACACGTCTACACTCTACTAATCCTGCATCGTGCTATGGATCATACTCTACCAACTCTCCCTAAATAGGAAGGTGCAGAATCCTGTAAATGTCCTCCAAAGTGATCTCCATCTCCCTATCGGTACATGGAAAGTCTTGTTCTCACTATGGAATCACTCCACCACCGCAGTCAATAGACTGAGGTTTGCGTGAACTTTGGGCATGAAACAAAAATAGTCCAAACCCATAGTACCAAGAGCCTCGCGGTCCATCTCCATAAGCATATACCGCTGCAACAATAGCAAAGGGAACTACTCCCGTGACATCAAAGTATCACCAATATCCTCCTGCAACCAAGCAAAGCATAACGTCAGGCAAAAACCCATATCCAAACAAACTTACTCAAAGCAATCAAACTATCCTATCACTAACTTAACATATCAAAATTAATCAAAATAGCATATCATCTCTTGACTAGATTCCTGGCAATCTCAGAGATCGCTTATCAATTGACGCATCAATCAAGGTGCCAATTGGGTTAATTTTGTTAAGTCAATTGACTATCCTAGTGCAAAAGCATCAAACTAGGTATCCAATGTGCTGAATCATATCAGATGTGTCACTTCACCGTGAATGCACTATTCCTTAACGTGTATGTGTCGTTCTAACATATGCACCGCTTCTTGTGTCACATGCATGGTTCCGCAATTGATGCGCTGCTTCCTGGCTTATATGCTCATATCTTTCATTTGCATCGAAAGATCACTCACATGCACGGTTTCCTGGCATATGCGCCATTTCAGAGTGCATATGCGCTGAACTGCAGTTCAACGCATCTGTCCTAACTGCAGTTCAGCGCATCTGTCCTAACTAATTTTTCCTTAGCATTTATTGCCCTAATAAATGACTTTAAGCAAGTTTTGTTGAACTACACACTGGTGGTCCTGCCTCGGGTGGCTGCCTGAACCATCAAACTCGCTCAAAGCGGTGCTTCTCGTGCGGAATATCCATATCTCTATTGACTGCTCTAGCTTCTCTGCTCTCTTAAGCTCTCAAGGACAAATCAACTAGAGACAAGTGTGCAAATGAATAGGACTTGTGGACCCAGCTCCTATATATAGCAAGTGAACCATAGCTGACTGTGTGACAACTGTGACTACTTCCCATGCCTGTTTCTCCTTGTTTCTCCAAACCATGACCTATTTTCTTCAATCTAACCTATTTTTCACCTTCTTCTTTGTGAGATTGTCTGTCTCATGCCTTCTGCCTTCTTCCCGTCCAATCTCCCGAGCGGGCATCCTATCCTTAGACTTGTACCAGGGGTAAACTAGGGCATGTATCATTGTCAAAAATTCTTATTATTTGAAACAACATGATAAAACACATTGCATCAAAGAGGGGCAAAATGTATACAGCTAAAAATGACATGACTCTATCTAAATAAATATTTTAAATATTTATTTCATCTTAATATTCCTCTATCAATAAATAAATTTATTTATTTATTTGATTCATTTTCCTTCCATTAATTGAATAAATTACATTTATTTAATTAATTTCATCAATATCAACTTTATTCTTCTAAACAATTAAATAATTTTAATTATTTAATTAAATCGTTCATTCTTCCAAATTTAAATAAAATGCCAATTTATTTAAATTAAATCTCAGTCTCCAAAAATAATATATAATCAAATATTTTATTTATTCCTCTAAATCTTGCACAATCAATTAAATATTTATTTAATTCACTTTCTTATCTTCTAAAAAATATTCAAAATCTTCTAAAAATAAATCTTCTTTGTCATGCAAAAGCAAAAGCCGAGTTAACTGATTTAAAGCAACCTTGTTTTTATCAACAAATTCTTAAATTAGAAAAATATATTCTAGTTTATAAAACCAAAGCTCATCCTCATCAAGAAAGAAGTTAACTCAACAAAGCAACTTTTTGAATGACACATGTCTTCTTTCTATTTGCGCACATTCTCTCAAACATCCTCTACCATTGATTTTCTTACTTCTACACCATTGATCTTCTCTCACAAGTCTATAAATACCCCTCTATTCTTCCATTTTCAAATCAAGAAGCTTTCAAGTAAGATTACTCTGTTGAATCCATAGCACGCCATTGGCACCCCCACTCTCGCATTATTCATTATCCATCTCACATTGTATTGAAGCTCATCTTCAATACAATAAGTATCCTAGCCATTTCTCCATTGTCATCTTGAGGAAACAAAGCAAGGAAGCAAGCTTCCTGAGGGCTACATTCATTACCAAAGATCGATCGAGACTAGGCAAACAATGGAAGCCGTGAGGTAACAAAGCGTTGTAAGTTTGTTTATTTGTTTTAAATATTTGTTATTTGCATATTCCATTGATTTATTGGGTTTATAATTCATTTTAATATTATCCAATTTTACCCATAACACAACCTATCACTTATCATCGAAATAATTACACCATCAAATAAAGTAAACACATAAACACTAACTTGGATCTTCTACTATCAATATCTCTAGCCCAATATGAGTCCACATAGCCACAAATATATAGGGAATGTCTATCTCTTATCAAACTACCATGATAAAACAAGGAATGCTTTGAGGTACCTCACAAATATCTAAAGATTCTTGTAAGTACATCCTAATGAATCCATCTAGGACTAGACGTAAACCTACTAAGAACTCCCACTACTTGGGCAATGTTTTGTCTAGTATAGACCATAGCATACATCAAACTCTTGACTACACTTTGGTAAGGCACTCTGATGATGTCTTCCATCTCAAAAGGAGATGTAGGACATTGTAAAACAGATAATTTCATCTCCAAAGTCAATGGAACACATAATGGTCTAGAATCCTACATATTAAACCTCTACAAAATTGAATTCACATAATCTAACCAAGCCATAGATTTTTGTTTTCTCTATCTATCTTCATCTCCATACCAAGAATGTGTTTTTCCACACCTAAATCCTTCATTTCAAATGTAATGCCCACTCAGGAAATTAACAATTAATATTGAATTAGTAAAAAATAATAGAAATATAATAATATATAGGAGAGAATTTTTCCAAAAAAATAACTTATAAACTTCAAAATTTAAAAGTAGTTTTATACAATTGAATTTAACTATAAATATACGGTATCACATCTTTTATACAATTCTTCACATTCACAAAGATAGTCATATGAACACCTTTTCACAAGGTGGAAAGTTCTTCTTTATCTCAACTTTCCTGCTTGGACTACAGATCTATAACTGCACACTAAATGCAAATATTAGTTCCAAAAGATCATATCAGATAATAATATACTAGCCTAAGGCCTTAAGGGTCAACCTAATGTCTCAGGGGCTCATGATGGCCTGGCCTACATACACGTAGCACAGAGACTTTGTAATTTGGGGACTTGAACTAGCAAACACAAAATATACAGTATCCAAAGCAATATGATAATCAACTAACTTTTCAATTTATCAAAAAAAAAAAACATATTCTCATTATAAAACATATAAATTGGAATTCTATACATAACCTAATATTTGAGAATGAACAAATCATCATTTGTCAAATCAATCATACTTTAATCAATTTCATTCTTGAAGCCATCAGTAATGATTACTCAAAAAACAACAAACTTATTTTACACATACATTTTTCATTGCATACTTGATGATAGAAGATAACTTCACAATATGCTAATGATTCCATTCAAACCGGATATAACAAATTACTATTAGGCTAAGCTAATCGTGCAAGTAAATGCTAGCATTAGATAATGCAAATATTAGTTCCAAAAGATCATATCAGATAATAATATACTAGCCTAAGGCCTTAAGGATCAACCTAATGTCTCAGGGGCTCATGATGGCCTGGCCTACATACACGTAGCGCAGAGACTTTGTAGTTTGGGGACTTGAACTAGCAAACACAAAATATACAGTATCCAAAGCAATATGATAATCAACTAACTTTTCAATTTATCAAAAAAAAAACATATTCTCATTATAAAACATATAACTTGGAATTCTATACATAACCTAATATCTGAGAATGAACAAATCATCATTTGTCAAATTAATCATACTTTAATCAATTTCATTCTTGAAGCCATTAGTAATGATTACTCAAAAAACAACAAACTTATTTTACACATACATATTTCATTGCATACTTGATGATAGAAGATAACTTCACAATATGCTAATGATTCCATTCAAACCGGATATAACAAATTACTATTAGGCTAAGCTAATTGTGCAAGTAAATGCTAGCATTAGATAATGAAAGCAATTACCTATTTTTATCATTATAGTACAACCATTACAAATTCACTCTTTTGGAAGACAAATCAATAATAAATAGATAGATAATCTTAAATCCATAATTCTACATCCTAAACTGATGTCATTGACAATGAACAAACACTTTAAAGACAACATTTCAAGTGAAAAGTTTCTATTAAACAATACAAATAGCTAATCCTTGATCCAATTTAATAATTAAATTCATGATAATACCCCATGTTATAAAGAGACATAAAATAAATCTAATTACTTTCCATTCTACTTTTAAACTCAAATAGTGCACCAACTCATAATTATCCAAGACATCACTTATTATTCCAGATTATATTTACATAGTGAACTTCACAAAATCAAGATTTCTCAATTAGTCTAAGAAGATTTCCTATTCATATCTAATAGATGAGACACACCTATTTAACTTAACTAATTAGAAAGTAAATAGGGAGACTGGAATCTTTCATTAAAGGTCTAACCACTTTGTTTAACCTATCCCACTATTAACTATATGCATATAATAATAAGATTTTAACTCGAATCAAACTTAAGACAATACCCATTAGATACTAGAAGCCTACAAAATGTACCAAAATAAATTGATTATCAAGATCAAGTAGGATATACAATAATAGTTTTCAAATTTAATAGGTTATAACAATAATACAATGGCAAAGCTTGATGCATTAGTCCATAAAATTCTAAATGCATACCACAAAAATCATAACCAAACCAATATTTATAATCCCACATGAATTAAAATTTTAGATCACTTCGAGTGAACAAATTTATGATAGCAAAGACACAAAACAAATACAACAAATAAGGATCAGACAGGATACTACAAGGAAATACAACTCACTTAATTGACATCTGAGAGTTTGTGTAGAGTTGATTTTGACTCCTTTTGTAATGAGCCAAACTAAAATTATATTAATAAAATCAGATCTGAAAATAAATTTGAACAACTCCACCAAAATTGCATTAAATTTGAGAAGACTAGCTAGCTAGTCTTACACAGAAATAACACCCAAAAGCATGAAACTTCTCCAAAATATTTTTGCATTTAATTTCTGATGTGATAACATGTAATCATGTCTGAGACACTGATTTACAACAGCAACAAGCAATATGAGTTCATACAACAATTTTTGCAAAACCCACAAAACTAAGAACACCGAATAACACCCAAAATCATTGTAAACTCCATAAACTGAATTTATTTAAAATTTCTGTTGTAAACACCTGATAATAGGTCTGATACATCTGATAAACATAATAGAAAACTTCTGCAACAACTGAAATAAAACCCACAACAAACTACTCAAACTATGCTAAAATATACACTGGGAAAATCACTGAA
The DNA here is from genome assembly GCA_027924645.1 of Cunninghamia lanceolata. NCBI lineage: Eukaryota > Viridiplantae > Streptophyta > Pinopsida > Cupressales > Cupressaceae > Cunninghamia > Cunninghamia lanceolata. The sequence goes on from BSBN01001019.1 coordinate 4,035,641, forward strand.
CACTGCCAAAATCACCACAACACCTCCCAAATGTCCAAGGGCTGATCTATGGCACCTGGAATAGATGTAAAATAGAAAAATTACATCAATACACATGAAACACAACATCAGCACCAAACAACACCTTTGGAAGCACCAAAACTACAACAAAACAACCTGCAAATACAATATTGCAAAATTGCCGAAACTGCACAATCCTTTGAAGCCCAATGCAATCCATGTATGGAATTACTCTCTGTAACCAAAGGGTTTTCATCCTCTGATCACTTGAGACTGATGGGTTTTCATCCACAAGCCTCCAACTCCAATGGGTTTTAGTCCACTGAAGAAAATCCAAGCACAAGTGCTCAAACAAGAGAATTATGTACAAATGATCAAGAAGCCCCCGCGAAAGAAGATACTTGCATAATTATAATGGATCCAAATCCAAACATCCCTCTCTTATAAATTAAATTAAAATAACTGAATTTCCAACAAATTCCCTCCAAAGATGCTCACCAAAATAGCCCATGCAAGATTCTTGTCTAAAAATGGAAAATAATGCCCACTATGACAACCTGTCATAGATGCTGTCATAGAATATTGTCATAACTATCATAAAATCTTCTAAATTCTATCTTGGGAGTTATAATTACACCTCATTAAACCCCATTCCCCCACTTGTGCAATTAAATATAAATATTTAATATTTAATTGCTCCTGAAAATAATAAATCCTTAATTTGCGGGATTACAATTAAAATATTAAATAAAATTATTTCCCTTTTGATTTACATTAGCCCATGGGAAAATAGGAATGGACTAATAATTTCACAAATTTATTTTTACTATAAAGGGGACATGACAAATCTCCCCTCCTTGAAATTGCTTGTCCTGAAGCAATTAAAACCATGATGCTTCCAAATTATGTTATACTGCATAGAAAGCCTTGATCCTATACCTGTGAGATGTTGCAATTCTTGCCATAGAACATTGTGAAAAATTGAAAACTCAGATTCATTTCTACCAATACCATGAATCAAATAATAATATCTATGCAATCTGAGCTCTTGGATATGTAAGTATTTGATGCATTCTTTCTCATACTCCAACTGATCCACATATTCCCACAGACTTAGTAAACTTGTCAAATGCACTAGCATGAGATAAGACAAAATTGAAACTCCTGCAACTTCTCCCAATGATATAAATATGTTTTTTGCTACTTCTAGGACTAATATAACTGTCAATGCACTCTCCATTACAGCAAATATCAAACTAAGAAATAGTTACTTCTCTTACCTCCAAAGTACTGAAATATACATTGCAGGAATGCACAACAATTGGCCCATACTTTACCTCAACCTGAGAGGTGTTTCTTTCATATTCATGGACTGATTTATAACAACAAGTGTTCAATAGAGGAGCAATAAGTAGCATCATATAACAGCAACATATACACCACAAATCATCAAAAAATGAATCTCCAAACAACAACTCATTGAAATAGAAGATGATGTCCATGTAAACACTTTTCCAATCTTGATAAGAGGTAAGCAATGGCTGCAACAAACTTACTAGAACAACATGATTTACCATATCATTATGGAAGATGCTATACTCCTTGGCATTTTTGGGATCTCCCTCCTCAAGATTCCTCCACAAAATATTCTGGTTCATTTTAGTGTAAAAAATTGGAAAGATTCTATCCTTGTGCCAAATGAGGCCATCTACAAGCACCAACTTGTCAGCCTATTTCTATGATTCATCACTCTTATTCCAAGGATTACCATACATTTTCATATACACCAATGCAAGAATCATGTTATAATGTCCATAATGTAAAAATCCCATGACTGTCAAATAAAAACTTCAAATCACACAATATTGCCAACATTGTTTTGCTCCAAATTGAAAGACAAAAACTGCAACTTTTGAAGCTGATATGAGTGGGGAAAATAAAAATATGAAATGGTCTACAGTAGCATGAAATTGATCTACAATAGCAACACATTCCCCAATACACAAAACCCCCAAATCTTCACACAACTTCATTGCAAACCTGCAAGCAACACTCACATACTGCACTACTTGAACAACTTCCCTGAATCTTCTCCAAATTAGTGTTATGATGGATTGATTAGTGCTCACTAATATTGTAGACCTTCTTGTCACATCATCATGCAAGGATACTTCCTCCAAACACATCAATCTACAGTTGTTCATAACTGAATTTATCAAAATCAACAACATGCAAATGATGTAACAACTACCAAAATGGCAAACCTGTGTAATAATCATCAATGTGACTGATGTAGGATTGGTGGACAACCATGAAAGGACTGAAAATCTCTCCACAAATATTTGTATACTTCTGAAATTCCATTTTTGTTGCTGATCATACAAGACAAGTGGATTTGAAAAGAACTTGAGACTATCTCCTGAATCTTTGTGCTTCATGCTTTCAAATTTTATGGAGTTTCTCCTTTGCATTATAACCAAAATAACTCCTTTTCCTAAATCATCACATCCTATAAACAATGCTTGTAAGAAATCTAAAATTATAAGTACATAACATGAGTTGTTTACCTTTTCAATCCCTTCCAATTCATCTTGTCTTGCATCCTCATGTATGCCCTGAGCACTAGTGACATAGCCCAAGTATGTGACATCATTCTTCCTCAAATTTTTCTGATGAAAATTAATTTCCAACTCTATGACATGTTGGAATCTTCTATCTAATGGTGATCTTGGGAACATATTACTAAACACCATTCTTTGTGGATATGGAAGCAATCGAATAACATAAAGTAGATTGTGTTTCTTACCAGAACTCAAGATTGCTCCATTACCATAGTCATATCAGAAGTGACATCCTATGGCTCCTTGCATTTGACTCTTAGGCTGCAACCATAGAACCATGTGATCCTTCACATTATTTTCCTCATGCTCATGTATGATCAAATTGATATTTCCTACATAGGTTGCTGATTTGAAAATTTTGGCAAGCTGAAATTTGACATCTATAGCTAGCAAGATGTCCATTTCATGTGCATATTCTTCAATAGGGTCATCTTTGAACTCCTCATCATAAACACATAGTGCAGCAAGTGTTAAGCACAAGTACTCAATGCAACCCATAGAAAAATCTAAAACATACTGGAATCTTCTAACATAAATAGAAAACCCATTTCCTACAACTGTCAACTTCATGTTCTTAATTTGAATGAAGCCACACCTTTGCATTAATGAAGCCCAATCACCTTCCCATAAAACATCATATCCTTCCACAAATGGATATGAGAAATTTGAAATGAAAAAAATAAGATATGAACTGGTTACCTTTATTGGCTCATCAAATACTTCTTGCATTCCATTGTCCTTCATGTTTGAATTTCTGTTGATATGATCCAAGCATGATAAATTTGCAACCTTCTTGATGCTAGTAACAATGAGGCCATCTTTTTGAATCTTATCCTTCTTGTAAACTCCTCCATACACCCAATGGTAGAAAACGTGTATGAATCTTGGTCCTGGTTTCCATATGAAAACACAAATTTGGACTTGTCTCAAAGAGTCCTCTTGCCCTATACTGCAAGTTGTATCTCTCACTCTATCACCTTTTTTAGCATGCTTTCCATGATGACAAGAATTTTGTAGTGACATAGAAGGAGACAAATCTGAAATATTTTCATACCTTGGGCTACAAATAAGATGTTCATCCTTATTTGCTGAAAGAGAGTTCATTGAGATAACCTCAACAACTCCATTTTTGTGATTCAAAACCCTTGAATTAGGGATGACCAAAACATTTTTCTGAAATGCATACCCATCCACAATGCTATTTTGCAAATCAAACCATGGCTTACCATTTGGAAGCTCAGAAGGTAGTGCATGAATTGGTGCATGACCCTCCATCTTGGGATCTTCACAAATAAAAAGAGGTGTCTTTTCCTTCTCAACTTCATCAATATTTTCCTGACATGTACAATCATTAGAAGTCAAATAAACATCTTCTTTTTCTAAACAATTTTTACCTTCAAAATCTATGGTGGATTTCTCCAAGTTTTGCTTCATTTCAATTTCTTGCAAATCTGATTTTTCTTTATGCTCCACCTTCACCATTTCTTCCTTGACCCTTTGTGGTTCTGATGTATCGATCACCTCTTCTGGTTCTATGGACTTCTTTTCTGGCTCTTCTAGTTTTTTCTTCAAAAATATTTTCTTTATTTCTGGATCCTTCATCAATGCTAATAGATTCTTCTGAGATTTTTGAAATTCTTGCATCATTTCTGCCATGGATTCTTGAAATGTCTTCATTTTTCTGTATAAAATATAGATTTATACCCTAAAGGCTGGAAAGATCATGCTTTGATACCACTGTAATGAGCCAAACTAATATTATATTAATAAAATCAGATCTGAAAATAAATTTGAACAACTCCACCACAATTGCATTAAATTTGAGAAGACTAGCTAGCTAGTCTTACACAGAAATAACACCCAAAAGCATGAAACTTCTCCAAAATATTTTTGCATTGAATTTCTGATGTGATAACATGTAATCAGGTCTGAGACACTAATTTACAACAGCAACAAGCAATATGAGTTCATACAACAATTTTTTTGCAAAACCCACAAAACTAAGAACACCGAATAACACCCAAAATCACTGCAAACTCCATAAACTAAATTTATTTGAAATTTTTGTTGTAAAGACCTAATAATAGGTCTGATACATCTGATAAACATAACATAAAACTTCTGCAACAACTAAAATAAAACCCACAACAAACTACTCAAACTATGCTGAAATATACACTGGGAAAATCACCACAACACCTCCCAAATGTCTAAGGGCTAATCTATGGCACCTAGAATAGATGTAAAAATATAAAAATTACATCAACACACATGAAACACAACAGCAGCACCAAACAACACCTTTGGAAGCACCAAAACTGCAACAAAACAACCTGCAAATACAATATTGCAAAATTGCCAAAACTGCACAATCCTTTGAAGCCCAATGCAATCCTTATATGGAATTACTCTCTGTAACCAAAGGGTTTTCATCCTTTGATCACTTGAGACTGATGGGCTTTTGTCCGCAAGCCTCCAACTCCAATGGGTTTTTGTCCACTGAAGAAAATCCAAGCACAAGTGCTCAAACAAGAAAATTATGTTGTAAAAATGATCAAGAAGCCCTCGCGAAAGAAGATACTTGCATATTTATAATGGATCCAAATCCAAACATCCCTCTCTTGTAAATTAAATTAAAATAATTTAATTTCCAACAAATTCCCTCCAAAGATGCTCACCAAAATAGCCCATGCAAGATTCTTGTCTAAAAATAGAAAATAACTCCCACTATGACAACCTGTCATAGATGCTGTCATAAAATATTTTAAATTCTATCTTGGGAGTTATAATTACACCTCATTAAACCCCATTCCCCCACTTGTGCAATTAAATAAAAATATTTAATATTTAATTGCTCCCGAAAATAATAAATCCTTAATTTGCCGGATTACAATTAAAATATTAAATAAAATATTTTCCCTTTTGATTTACATTAGCCCATGGGAAAATAGGAATGGACTAATAATTTCACAAATTTATTTTTACTATAAAGGGGACATGACACCTTTGCAGTTTTAAAAGCTTACTATTTTCCAGTTAGAAATTTTACTACCGACAAATTGGTTTCCTAAATCAGCTTCTAGCAATTCACATCAATATCTTTAAGTTATCCGTTGGCTCCTTAATTAGAGAATACTGCAGAAAAGCTAAAGCATTGAAGATTCTGGGATTCATTCACGAAACCTTATTGAATGATTTTGTGTGTTGCAGCAATCTGACAGCATCTTTACACACTAACTAAATCTAGACAATGACATTGATTTATTCTGAAATACAATCAAGAACTGGCACACATAGCAACAAGCATGAAAACAACTAGATCTACTTGAGTAAGTCAAACAAACCAATTTAACCTAAGATGTAAGGAGCTATCTCAATTTGTAACCAAATAATTACAATGCTTATTTACTCTATGAAGCAATCCACAGAAAATGAACATATACAGTCTAATACAAGAATGGACAAGTAGATCTGTGTAAACACAATTACTAAGAATGCATACTCTACTTATTGACTAAGAATTATGACAAAACAACAACTTGAGAATTCTGCTTATGAAATTCAAGTCTAGCGGCCAGCTAGATAGCGCACAACATAATATTAGAAACTTTATAAAATATACAAGAATCTGGCACCTTAAAAATAGATGACAACGACACGCTAGTCATTATAATCACAAAAGAAACTTTCTTCTAGGGCATGATGCCAAAAAGAAAATCAGGATTAGAGATTAAGTTTAATTATGTAAGGAAAAGAACATAATGCATCAGATATGTCAAAAGACTCTAGACAGCTGAAATCCATTAGCAATTAATGGAAAAGGAGGTGCATCATAATTAAAGTGAGCAAGCTTTTAATATACGTTGGCTGAGAATTTTTAGTATCAGGATTCTACAAAAATGGAAGGAACGTGCTAGACTACACTCCAATAAGATTTATACAGAAGGTTCAAGATCCATATGAAATCGATAGGGTAAATGTTTAATACATAAATTAAAGGTGCCCAATAAAAGAGAAAATCAATTCCTAAATCACAGTATTCACCATGACAAGTATAGTTATCACTGGAATGATCAAAGAGAGTGTTTTGATCTATTCAAGGAAAGAAATACGTTTCAAGACACAACCAGTAGATTCAAGATAATATGATATTAAAAGTAATTAAATGATTAAGAGTCCCTATTTCAGTAAGATAAAGATCTATCCTTTGACCTACATGCAAAACCACCAGTTCTAAAAATAATATGCATTAAAGAGAAACAACTTTTGCCCAAACATTAACCTTGATTTCTGCATGTATGTATGTATGTATGAAATGCAATACTATATAACCAATCATGCAAATAAACACCACTACTGCCTTGACAAAAACAAATCGTACTCCACACAAATAATGGAAATTTGATCCATAATTTCTAAAAACAACTATTGATCATAGGCCAACAAGAAACCCAAATAGAATTTTGACTATTATAAACAAAATATTAGATTTCTATGTTACATACCAAGAAGCCCAACTAACCAGAGTTTGTGACAATGCAATAGAAGCTCCATAATAGCTCTCCTTTCTCCCTTGATACTCCCCACTTCAAATCTTTTAAAATTGAACCACATGACTCTTCATCTTCGACCAAAATAATGACACCAAGGAATACTCTTCACCTTCAACTCCCCACACCCATTTTCTCATTTTCTTTCTAAAATTAGTTGTACAAACTTAAAACTACAATTAAATATTAATCTCCTTTCTTCCAAGTGATTATAAAATAAAATAATCTTTATAAAGTATGTATTTATATGGAATGTTAAATTTTCTGAAGAAATATTACTAATTAATTATTATTTTTTTAATATCATAATTATTAATTAAAAATTTCATATACACCTTACATTCTTCCCCCTAGGAATGGACTTCCTCCTGGAAGTCATCAAAAGAAATGAATATTTCCTAACTTCACACTTCCAACAAAAGTTAGTTTTCATCAAAATATTTACTCTTCAATACTAATCTTCTTAACACAAGTACAAATTTAGTCTATAAATTTTCATATACAAAATCATTTCAACCTAGATTAGCTAACATGATCTGCAACCACAAAATTAGTAACAATCCAAATTTGCTCACTTGATCTGTAACTACAGAATTAGTAACAGTCGAGATTTGCTCATATGCATCAATTAAAAAAAATATGTTCTTGCATCAACAGGAAAACACAGATTTGCTCTTCACCCAATCATAGGATCGACTTGGTCGAATCCACCCCTGAGTAATTACAGAGACACATTTTAATAGATTTCAAATCTTTTCTCAAGAATTTAATCTCACTTAATAATTACACTTACTTTCATCATAAAATCAAAATTTTCCATAATCATCAACTCCTTTAATCAATCAACTAAAATAGAAATCTCCCTTATTCAATCAACTCCCACAATCTCCCTTAATTAATCACTCCTAGAAAACATTATCATTCCTCATAACAACTCCCAACAATACTCCCACCTCAACACCAATTTTCAATCAATGAAAGATTTCATCATTCTATATTAAATATGCAACATAGCCACATTCATTTTAGGAAAGAAACACTAAAAATAAATTATTTCTTTCTTACCTTAGCTGCATAACTCGGTTCGACCTTTAGAAGGTCAATAGCAATCTCCCTTCTTGGTTATCCAAGTTAGACTCAGCCCATAAAATTTTGTCAAGAAACTCATAACAATTAGAAAATACCATTCTTTCCATTAGAATTTTGTAATTCATCATTACTTATCCTAGAAGCATCAATATATTTCTATCATTTGAAAATCAAATTCATATTAAACATCATAAATGCTAGTTCAAAACATCATGTATACTATTAATAAGATCAAAATAATTAGTGCCAATTATAACCATAATGACATAGATTAGACATTACACAATTTCACAATATACATTCCCCAAGCCATCTCTCCCCTATATAACCTACTAGGAAAATCTACACAATTCACATTACTTCACTCAAGCCAACAACAATAAAGCCTCAAAATTCAAAAAATTTCAATGAGTAAAGATTTCAAATAAAAATCAATAAATAAAACTTCATATAAAAATAAATTAATTAATAGAAAAACAATAGTTCAAATCAAAACCAAAATCCTTAATAGAATAGTCCTTGAGGCAAAAGCACAATAAACAACCAAATATCTTAAGTAATCTTCAAACTGCTCACTCACTAAAACAAATAAGAAAAATAAAATTTTCAAATATTCTCACAAAATTGAATATCTCTATTATGTCAGAAAAATGCACCCTTGGGGGCTTTTTCCTAAAGATTTAACTCCTAAGTCTTTAGATTTGCATTTAGAGCATTTTGCATGATAAATCAAACTCTTGATGAGAAAACCCTTGGGTTTTGTGACAAATAGGACCTAGGGGCTGCATTTTATTGAATTTTGAGCAAAGATAGGGGGTGGACAAGGCGCTAGCACCCTAGTCCAGCCCTATTTTGGGTTTGCCCTAAATTCAAATGTCGGGTTTGTGACCGTTATTTGGGTCCCAGGCTGACATCATAAGTTTTAATTATGAAATTCTTGGTGGGAATCTTAGTAGTTGCATTTATAAGCATCTTTAGGTTATCATTTGCAAACTAGAAGATTATTGTGAACTTGATGCATACTTGAGATTTTTATGATATCATTGTGTTGCAGAGCATAGCATTGTTATTGTGTTTATTTTTACAGGTTGGATTATATCCTCTCCTCATGGCATTGAAGAGCTTCTTCCTTCCATGAGAGATTCATCATCAAGGTGAAATTTATTGTGCTTTTATCATCATTATCATTTGGATTTTTGCCCTCTCTAACAACAGTGTTTAGAAGACTTGAATGCCTCTCTGGGGCTTGACTAAGACAAGCCTCTAAACACCACAACTGCCTCCCACACTCCTTGTGATTGTAGGTTACATGCATTGGATCTAGAAAAAGTGGAGTTGCATGAAAGATTGGAGGATAGTGTGGATTCAGGATCTGAAAAGAAACAGACACTATGCGACATTTCAAGACAAGGGCACTCTCAACATTGTCCTCTGCATTTGAATCATGAAAAGCTAAAGATACAGTGGAGATCAGTGCTGGAAGGAGATTGGGAATCCACAGGAAAAGTTGTACCTTGGACTAGGGCACCATCACCATTGTCCCCAACTTTTCTATTCTCTGACTATGAAAAATAGTGAGTTAAGGTTCTCTGCCCTTTACTTATTTCCTGTAGCATTTGTCGTAATTCATAGATTTGATTACTATTTTTCTTAAATTATGGTTTTAAGGGCATAAAAGCATTAATTAGCAATCTTATGTGATCACATCTGAATTTCCTAGCAGAAAACCAAGTGGCAACTCAAATCTGATAGTTGACTCTCCTCTTGATAGGAGATCAAGCACTCGGTTGAAAAGCCCTTGGAATGTTTAGTGGAAAGGAGGATTTAAACTAAACCAAACATCAACCCTCTATCAATTATTACCACTAAACATTTTGGTGAACCTGTGTTTTAATGAATTTTGCACCTTGCTGAGTATTGTACTTTAGATTTGCATTTCTTTCATTCATCAATTTCATATTACACTTGAAAATTTTGAAAAATATTGATATATTTGAAAATTTTGAAAAAATTGCATTCTAGGGTTTGAATTTTGACATAGTTTAATTGCATCTAATTAAATTTTTTATTTTTGCATTAGATCTAAAATTTATTTTCATTTAATTGATAATTTTCACATTGCATTTGAAAATTTGCAAAAAAAAAATAGAAAATTTTAAAAATTTTGAAAAAATTGGCACTTTTAGCTTGAATTTTGATTTGATTTAAATTGTTTTTGCATTAGATTCGAAATTCATTCATTCATTTAATTTTCATCTTATTGCATTTGAAAATTTACAAAAAAATTGGCATTTTAGCTTGCATTTTGATTTAATTTGAATTAATTTTCATTTAATTTCAATTTTTTGCATTAGATTTTAAATTCATTCATTTACTTAATTTTCATCTTATTGCATTTGATAATTTACAAAAAAAAAATTGAAAATTTTGGAAAAATTAAAAAAATTGGCATTTTTGGCTTGATTTTCAAATAATTTGAATTAATTTTATTTTAATTTAGTTTAATCTCTAATTTTTAAATTGGATATGACCTAAATTACATCATTTTCATATCACATTTGAAAATTTACAAAAAAATTGAAAAATTTGGAAAATTAAACAAAAATTGGCATTTTTGGCTTGATTTTCAAATAAGTTGAATTAATTTTTATTTAATTTAATTTCTAATATTTTCATTAGATCTGATTCAACTTACATAAATTCATCATTAATTAATTTTTTGCATTGCATTTTTCAAATTAAAATTGCTAGGGTTTGCTTGAAATTTTAAATTTTTCTTATAACCTAGTAATTTCAAAAGCTAGGTTTTGTAGCTAAAATCTTGTTTCAGATTTTACTACTCATCTTAGGCACTCATTCAAATCTGATTTTGTATGTAGTATTGCATTTTAGTGTGGTTTTGCATTCATTTTGCATTTACGCATATTCAATTTCAACAAAAACTAGCAATCTTCAATAAATTTTGGCTTATTTTGCATATAGGATTGCATTATAGGTGTGTTGTGAAGGATCTTGTGGCTTTATTGGACTGATATCAGACTTATTATTCGCTGCCCCCCATCAATTTCCTTACAACACACTTTCTTTGATATATTTGCATTGAAAATTGATAAAAAAAATTTGCATATTTTGGCATATTTTCATTAGATTTTGACTTATCAACTATCTAGGGTTGCATCAAATGCATGTTGTGAAAGATATTTTTGCATCACTAAACTGTTATTAGGTATATTATTTCCTGTCCTCTTGAAAATCTTTGCAACACCTTTTCCTTCATTCATTTGCATTAGAAAAAGTTGAACAATCAAGCATTTAGCTCATTTTCACATTTTACATCTCATTATGGCATCTGCATGTTATTCATCTTTGAAATCTTTGCATGAGTATATCCTAGATTTTGAAAATTTCTCTAATTTCACTAATGAGAATCCTCATGTTCTAGAGCACATAGCTTCTATAAGTAGTATTGATTCTTCTATATGTTCTACATATGAGCTATAATTACTTTGTTATACACATGATTTTACTAGCTTCACTTTACTCATAGAACATATCCTTTGATATTAGAAGATTTAACTAAATTCATCTCTAGGGATACTCATGTGAAAGATGAGAGTGAAAATTCTTTTTCAGCTAACACTTTGAAAGCAATAGCTAAAGAATATGACGATGATGATTCCATAAGTTATACTACTTCTCCTATAGTTGAACATCCAAAAACCTTAGATGAGAAGACTATGGATAGCTCTATTACTGATACAACACCTAACCTCTGAAATGATTTTGGGATAGATGTTGGTTATACTCAAGAGGAAAATAATATTAATTCAATCTTCACTAATAGACTTTGTAACAATACTCCTAAGATGATTGTGTGGGGGGAACCTAGTGCACCTTCTTGTTTGTAACTAGCGATTATGGTTCATGATGCTCAACAACCACCTAGACAACCTGATTAAATTTACAACTATGCAACACAAATGTCCCAACCGAGTCAAGGTGTTCAAAATGTGTTTCAACAACCACACCACCAGATGATTGCTCACACATATAACACCCGCAATAACAAGCAAAGTAAGTAAGCACCGAATGTGCCAGTCTCTCTTCCATGTTCTCAACCTATGCTCCCCCTACCACCTTGTCTTACTCATAAAAGTAGTCAAGAATATGACCTTGTCGAGTAGCTCCGTGCTACTCCGGCTAAGATCTCTCTTTGGGATTTAATACAAACATCGCCTACATACCATGGAATGCTCCAAGAAGCTTTACAAAAGATGATTGTTCCATCTACTGCTAAACCGACTGATGTAGCAGCTATGTTAGACAGTATAAATATGACAAAAAACATATATTCTCTTTCAACAACATGAATTATCATCAATTGAAGTTCAAAACCAATATGATCCTCTTATAATATTTGTCCAAATAGAAACCAAATTGATCAAGCATGTTATGATTGATAATGGATCGACTCTGAATGTTTGTGGTATAGATTTGTTACATAAGATTAAGATTGATACCTCTTTGATTAAACTAGACATAATTAGCATCCATGGCTTTGATAATGTTGGAAGAAAATCTGTGGGTACTATAAATCTACCTATAAAGGTAGGTCCTATGACTTTATCCACCTTTTTTCATGTCATGCCTGGCTTGCTTTCATACAATATGATTCTAGGTAGATCGTAGATTCATGCCATGGGGGTAGTCCTGTCTTTCCTTCATGATCACTTAAGTTCATTTGTCAAGATAAGCTCTACACTTGGAAAGTCGATCCTAAACTAAATACTTGTTCACATATCGAAATACACAAACAAGTTAGAAATTAGTAGACTAAACAACTTACAAGTTCATTCAACAATACCTCTTACCACTGATAATGTTGTGCGAGACCCTCAACCATTGAATGCACTTTTTGGTGATGATTGGGGTTCATTAGATTTTAATCCTTGTAGTATAGGAGAATATAAACTTAATTCATCAAAATTTGCATCAATCTCATCCAAGCAATCTTTTGAAACTCCTAAGAAAACCAAAGCCTCCTTGATAGAAAATAAAGACAATACTCTCACTTATACTACAAATTATGAGACATATGAGGCTTCACCATCTTCTAAAGAAATGGACTCTCTATATGGTCATGGATTTCAAATTTTGTACAAAAACTATGACTATGTAGGTAATGGATGTGGTGTAAATGAACAAGGGATTTGAGTAACTATCGAATTTGCTACAAGACATTACTCAAGTGGCATTGGATATAATCCTTTAAAAGAAAAGAAAGCCTCTCGTCATCCTACACTTAATGTTAATGCAATATCAACAAGATCAAATCCATATGTGAGATATCCTAAGCCAATAAGCCACAATTGTTGTAGTGAATATTATAGTAGTGCTCAAGGGTGGCCTCTCCCTAGCTATGTATGTTCTTAATATTGGGTTCTAGTAGGTAAGTATTTCTAATCCTTTATCTCTCATGATGTGCTTCCCCTGTGATGTGTTATATGTTGTTAGGCCTCCTAGGATGACCCTTGATTCTCTTGTAAGGTCAAGGATAATAGGAGGTTGCCTTTGTTGTGACCTTCTATATTGCTTCTCCTCTAATTTCATAGTTGTGTGTTGTGTCTTATGGACATAGCGTTGCGGTTGGTGAATTGGGGGTACCGTCCTATGTGACTTTCCCTAAGACACTTGTTCTCCTCTCTGATTTATTTTTTACCTTCCTCTAGTGTTTCCATCTAGCTGGTAGATGAGGAAAAACATTTATACTGATGTGGACCTAGTGTCCCTTTTGAGAGCAATCAAAAAAATGGACTTAGTTCCTATATGACGACAGGGTTGTAACATTTTATGCGACGCTTGGCTAGTGGAATCACTCTGTGATTTCTCTATCTTGATCCTGATGTCGATGTTGTCTTATCTTGCTAACAACACTTTAACAATACTGCTCCTCTGTGCACTTTGTTTATCATGAATATCGCCTTGCTTGGATTTTTCATGTAGTTGATCATATGCATTCTTGTTTATCATGATTATGTGAGCACTAATACTTTTCTTGCAAGGATGTCTTTGTGGGAACATTCAATGATCGTAAAGTACATGTCACCTCTGGGGGACATGGGATTTGTGAGAGCTCGTGTTCCCTTGTGTGTTTTCTTCCTACCTTAACGTGCTTGATATTGTTATGCGATATCAACCACCTTAAGGTGGGGGCATATATAAGGTAAGTTGTTTGCTTTAGATCATAGTAAAGCATGTTTGAATAATTTGAAAATCAAATCAATCATTTAAGCCTTCTGCGGAGGTGGTATATCGAGCATATCCTTTTATCTTAAGCTCTCATCGTGAGGTAGGGATGGTGTATTTCTTAGAGCAATTGCATTATCCTGTCATTTTCAAAAGTCCTCATCATGAGGCGGGGAGCGGTTCTGTGACTGACTCAACCTTTAAGCATGTTTTCAGTGATTGTTGTGGTGAAGCCCAATCATCAGCATGTGCCTATAATGTGCCTGAGATGATGCGGGCTTAGCAATAAGTTCCTCCCATCGTCTTGTTTGCCGTGTTTTCTTTGTGTTTTCCCCCTTGTGTGGCTAACCCCCACTTGAGCTTTGTATGGCATGCTTTCCCCTCTCATGTATGTGTAGTGACATGCTGTACTTACACTTGAGGTTTTGTATGGCATGTTTTCCCTTTGGGGTTGTATGTTGCATTGTTACTTTCCTTGTACTTGCATTCACATTCATATGGGAAAAATGAAAAAAAAAAAGAAAAGAAATAATCATTGCATTCATTCTATTCTCTGTTTTACATGTCTTCAATACTGTCTTCTCCATGTTTTGCATGCCTGTAACTGTCTTCCCCGTGTTTTGCATGTCTGTGGCATGTCTTCACCATGCTTAACATGTTTGTTGTGTTTATTGACCATCCTTTAATGTATGCATTGGCCTTGCATTTAATACATACATTAAAGTGGGGGCTAAATATTATGTCAGAAAAATGTACCCTTGGGGGATTTTTCTTAAAGGTTTAGCTCCCAGGTCTTTAGATTTGCATTTAGAGCATTTTGCATGATAAATCAAATTCTCGATGAGAAAAACCTTTGGTTTTTGTGACAAATAGGACCTAGGGGGCTGTATTTTATTGAATTTTGAGCAAAGACAGGGGGTGAACAAGGGTACTAGTGCCCTAGTCTAGCCCTATTTTGGGTTTGCCCTAAATTCAAATGTTGGGTTTGTGACCGTTATTTGGGTCCCAGGCCAACATCATAAGTTTTAATTATGAAATTCTTGGTGGGAATCTTAGTAGTTGCATATATAAGAATGTTTAGGTTATCATTTGCAAACTAGAAGATTATTGTAAACTTGATGCATACTTGAGATTTTTATGATATCATTGTGTTGCAGAGCATGGCATTGTTATTGTGTTTATTTTTGCATGTTGGATTACATCCTCTCCTCATGGCATTGAAGAGCTTCTTCCTTCCATGAGAGCTTCATCATCAAGGTGACATTTATTGTGCTTTTATCATCATTATCATTTGGATTTTTGCCCTATCTCTAACAATGGTGTTTGGAAGACTTGAATGTTTCTCTGGGCCTTGATTGAGGCAAGCCACTAAACACCACAACCCCCTCCCACACTCCTTCTGATTGTAGGTTACAGGCATTGGATCTGGGAAAAGTAGAGTTGCAAGGAAGATTGGAGGACAGTGTGGATTTAGGATCTAAAAAGAAGTGGACATTGTGCGACATTTTGGGACAAGGGCACTCTCAACATTGTTCTATGCATTTGAATCACGAAAAGCTAAAGATACAGTGGAGATCAGTGTCAGAAGGAGATCAAGAATCCACAAGAAAACATGTACCTTGGACTAGGGTACCATCACCATTGTCCCCAACTTTTCTGTTCTTTGACTATAAAAAATAGCAAGTTAAGGTTCTTTGCCCTCTACTTATTTCTTGTAGCATTTGTCGTAATTTGCAGATTTGATTACGATTTTTCTTAAATTAGGCTTTTAAGGGCATAAAAGCATTAATTAGCAATCTTGTGTGATCCAATCTAAATTTTCCAGTAGAAAACTAAGTGCCAACTCAAATCTGATAGTTGACTCTCCTCTTGATAGGAGAAGCACTCAGTTGAAAAGCCCTTGGAATGTTTAGTGGAAAGGAGGATTCAAACTAAACCAAACATCAACCCTTTGTCAATTTTTACCACTAAACAATCTCAATCACTAAGTGACTACAAACAAGCCACCTAAGGGGAGGAGGGGAATGTGGTGGTCTCAAACCACATGAAGCTCCAACATATATGACAAAAGAAATAGACCATGAAATTTATGCAGTTGTGAACATTCAACAGTTATGAATAATCAAAATTTCGAAAACTCCCTTTTTCACAATGTAGCTCCCAATCATAACAATAGCTCCCATACACCAGTCAATAGATCACATAGAGCATCAACAACAACTCCCATAAATCAATAGCTCGCACAGAGCATCAACAACTCCCATTAGCTCACACAGAGAACAATAACTCCCAATAACTCACACAAAGCATAACAACTCCCAATAGCTCACACAGAGCACAACTCCCAATAGCTCACACAGAGAACAATATCTCCCAATAGCTCACATAGAGCACCATAACTCCCAATAGCTCACACAGAGCACAATATCTCCCAATAGCTCACATAGAGCACCATAACTCCCAATAGCTCACACAGAGCACAACTACTCCCAATAGCTCACACAAAGCAACAACAACTCCCAATGGCTCACACAGAGCATCATTAACAATTCCCACACACCAATAGCTCCCATAGAGCACATGTAGCTTCCACAACACACATCTCCCAAAACACCACATAACTCCCTTTATATCATTGCAACTTACATAATTTCTTTCATAAACAATTATCTAAACAAGATTCATTTCAGAAGCATTAGCAATATCTAATAGTACAAATCTATTTAGAATTTTTTTCTACAACATATAATATCCTTGTAAAATATTCAAATAAAATATTTTCTTTCTCAATAATATTAAACAATTTACAATCATTAAACAAACATTTTATTTCACAATCTTCCAGTAAGAAAATAAGAGAAAGAGATTCTCTCATGGGGTTTAAGATTTATGTAACTCCCTTGCATATACTCCAATATCATATCAACAACTTCCTTGAAAGAAAAACTCCATTAATTCCCAAAATTCATAATATCAATCCCCTATTTCTCCCACAACCATTCATCTATATGACCTTCATCATCATTCATAATATTATCACTAAAATATATTCAAGTAACCAAAGAGACAAACACAATTCATTTCCTCAATCAAATTATTACCCATTTGTATAGCAAATCTTTCATAAATGATCATGTTATAACAAAAATATTATCATACCTTGATTGTTCATGCCTAGTCAGCTCATTAACCATTTAGCTTTCCACTCTTGAAAGAATCCAGTAAACTCAAAGCAACCTCAACTCCAAAAGATTCAGTTAGAGAAAATGACAACTCTTTCTTTTATGAAAAATAACTCACTTTTCCCTTTTTATTAAAACTCTTCTTGCATTTCTTTTCATAAAACAAATAATTGAGCCACTCTTCTTGCAATACATCTTAATAAAACTTTAGTGCTTTTAAAATATCTTATAGACAAAGCCATCTTAACTGTTTCATTAATCTACAATCAGATTCATTTATGAAGTTCAAACTTAAATCATCCATGTTTCACACTAGTACTTTTACCCCAAAGCTCCCAAGTGTTGCAACCTAGTGCTCTGATACCTATGTAATGCCCACTTAGGGAATTAACAATTAATATTAGTCAAAAATAATGGAAATATAATAATAAACATGAGAGAATTTTTCCAAAAAAAATAACTTATAAACTTCAAAATTTAAAAGTAGTTTTATACAATTCAATGTAACTGTAGATATATGATATAACATCTTTTATACAATTCCTCACATTCACAAAGATAGTCATATGAACATCTTTTCACAAGGTGGAAAGTTCTTCCTTAGCTCCACTTTCTTGCTCGGACTACAAATCTGTAACTGCACACTAAATGCAAATATTAGTTCCACAAGATTATATCAAATAATAATATACTAGCCTAAGACCCTAAGGGCCGACCTAATGTCTCAGGGGCTCATGATGGCATTGCCTACGTATGTGTAGTGCAGAGACTTCATAGTTCAGGGACTTGAACTAGCAAACACAAAATATATAGTATCCAAAGCAATATGATAATCAACTAACTTCATTAATAGTCTAATTAACTTCTAATAAAATCATCTTTTCAATTTATCCAAAAAAAAAACATATTCTCATTATAAAACATACAACTTGGACTTCTATACATAACTTAATATTTGAGAATGAACAATTCATCATTTGTCAAATCAATCATACTTCAATCAATTTCATTTTTAAAGCCATCATTAATGATTACTCAAACAACAACAAACTTGCTTTACACATACATATTTAATTGCATACTTGATGACAAAAGATAACTTCATAATACGCTAATGATTCCATTCAAATCAGACATAACAAATTACTATTAGGATAAGCTAATCGTGCAAGTAAATTCTAGAATTAGATAATGAAAGAAATTACCTATTTTTATCATTATAGTACAACCATTATGAATACACTCTTTTGGAAGATAAATCAATAATAAACAAATAGATAATCCTAAATGCACAATTCTACATCCTAAATTAATGTCATTGACAATGAACAAACACTTTAAACACGACATTTCAGGTGAATTTTTTTGTATTAAACAATACAAATAGCTAATCCTTGATCCAATTTAATAATTAAATTCATGATAATACCCCATGTTATAAAGAGACATAAAATAAATCTAATTACTTTCCATTCTAGTTTTAAACTCAAATAGTGTGCTAACTCATAATTATCCAAGACATCACTTATTATTCCACATTGACCTAACCATCACTATTATAATTAAGATTACCAGCCATATCAACATTCACAAGCTAAGTTAACATTAAAGATTATATTTACATAATGAACTTCACAAAAATCAAGATTTCCTGATTACTCTAAGAAGATTTTCTATTCATATCTAATAGATGAGACACACCTATTTAACTTGACTAATTAGAAGGTAAATAGGGAGAGCAATCTTTCATTAAAGGTCTAACCACTTTGTTTAACCTATCCCACTATTAACTATATGCATATAATAATAAGATTTTAACTCGAATAAGACTTAAGACAATACCCATTAGATACTAGAAGCCTACAAAATGTACCAAAATAAATTGATTATCAAGATCAAGTAGGAAATACAAGAATAGTTTTCAAATTTAATAGGTTATAACAATAATACAATGGCAAATCTTGATGCATTGGTCCATAAAATTCTAAATGCATACCACAAAACTCGTAACCAAACCAATATTTATAATCCCGCATGAATTAAAATTTCAGATCACTTCGAGTGAACAAATTTATATGATAGAAAAGACACCAAACAAATACAACAAATAAGGATCAGACAGGGTACTACATAGAAATACAACTCACTTAATTGGTATTTGAGAGTTTGTGTAGAGTTGATTTTGACTCCTTTGCAGTTTTAAAAGCCTACTATTTTCTAGTTAGAAATTTTTCTGCCGACAAATTGGTTTCCTAGATCAGCTTCTACCAATTCACATCAATATCTTTAAGTTATCCATTGGCTCCTTAATCAGAGAATACTGCAGAAAAGTTAAAGCATTGAAGCTTTCAGGATTCGTTCACCAAACCTTATCGAATGATTTTGCGTGTTGTGACAATTTGACGGTAGCTTTACACACTAACTAAAATCTAGATAACAACATTGATTTATTCTGAGATGCAATTGAGAATTGAAACACATAGCAACAAGCATGAAAATAGCTAGTTATACTTGAGTAGGTCCAGTAGACCAATTTACCCTAAGATGTAAAGAGATGTCTCAATTTGTAATGAAATACCAACACTTATTTACTCTATGAAGCAATCCACAGAAAATGAACGTATACAGTGCAATACAAGAATGGACAAGCAGATCTATGTAAACATGATTACTAAGAATGCGTACTCTACTCATCGACAAAGAATTATGACAAAACAACAACTTGAGAATTCTACTTTTGAACTTCAAGTCTAGCGGCCAGCTAGATAACGCACAACATAATCTTAGAAACTTTATAAAATTTACAAGAATCTGGGACCTTAAAAATAGATGACAATGACTTGCTAATCATTATAATCACAAAAAAAAACTTTCTTTTAAGGCATGATGCCAAAAAGAAAATCAAGATTAGAGATTTAGTTTAATTATGTAAGGAAAAGAACGTAATGCATCAGAGATGCCAAAAGACTTAAGACAATTGAAATCCATTAGCAATTAACGGAAAAGGAGGTGCATTAGAATTAAAGTGAGCAAGCTTTTAATATAAGTTGGCTAAGAAGTTTTAATATCAGGCTTCTTCAAAAATGGAAGGAATGTGCTAGACATGCATTAAACAACAAGTGCTTTAATTGCCATGCATGTGTTTCTCTTGTGCCCTCGAAAATAGACTGCACGATGAGTGCCAACCGTTTCTGGGAAAATTCAAAAGAAACAAAAGACTCATCAAATAGTTAAAGAAAATGATAGTGGTAATATGAATACCAATGTTACAGACTACACTCTATTAAGATTTATACAAAAGGCTCAAGATCTATATGAAATCGGTAGGGTAAATATTTAACACATAAATTAAAGACAGCCAATAAAAGAGAAAATTATGACAAGTATAGTTATCAGCGGAATGATCAGAGAGAGTGTTTTGATCTATTCAAGGAAAGAAATACATTTCAAGACACAAACCGACAGAGAAGATAATAAGATATTGAAAGTAATTAAATGATTAAGAGTCCCTATTTTAGTGAGATAAAGATCTATCCTTTGACCTGCATGCAAAACCACCATTTTTAAAAATAACATGCATTAAAGAGAAATAACTTTTGCCCAAACATTAACCTTGATTCTTGTATGTATGTATGAAATGCAATACTATATAACCAATCATGCAAATGAACACCACTGCTACCTTGACAAAAACAAATTGTACTTTGCACACAAAGAATGGAAATTTGATCCACAGTTTGTAAAAACAACTATTGATCATAGGCCAACAAGAAACCCAAATAGAATTTTGACTATAATAAACAAAATATTAGATTTCTATGATACATACCAGTAAGCCCAACAAACCAGAGTTTGTGACAATACAATAGAAGCTCCATAATAGCTCTCCTTTCTCCCTTAATACTCCCCACTTCATATCTTTTAAAATTGAACCACATGACTCTTCATCTTCCACCAAAAGAATGACACCAAGGAAGACTCTTCACCTTCAACTCCCCACACCTCTTTTCTCATTTTCTTTCTAAAATTAGCTCCACAAATTTAAAACTACAAATAAATATTAATCTCCTTTCTTCCAAGTGATTATAAAATAAAAGAATCTTTATAAAGTATGTAAATATGGAATATTAAATTATTTGAAGAAATATTACTAATTAATTATTATTATTTTTTAATATCATAATTATTAATTAAAATTTTCAGATATGCCTTACATCGAATCTATTAGCAAGCTAAGATTTTAGTTCACAAATCAATTCTTTTCTTTTTCCAATGAACAACATATCATCAACATATAATGCAATAATCAAGAAACAATCATCATCAATTTTATAATAAACATAATGATCTATTAGACTGCTCAAATCCTAATCTCAACATAAATGTAACATATTTTTGGTATCACATCCTAGGAGACTGCTTGAGGTCATACAAATATTTCCTTACCTTTTACCATGAAGTGCTCTATCTATGTCATGTAAATCTCATCCTCCAAAAGAGAATGAAGGAAAATAGTTTGTTCAACTTCTAAATCATTAGCTATGACAATAGAAAGAAAGACTCTAATAGATAACACTTTTTTAATAGGAGAAAATATCTCATTGTAATCCACTCCCTCAACCTGGGAGTAGCCTTTTACAAGTGACTGTGCCTTATACTTCTCAACATTTCCATCTAAACCCATCTTCTTCTTGAATACCCACTTATAACCAATTGTTTTGCATCCTTCATGAAAACCTACTAAGTCCCATGTATCATTCTTCTCCAAGTTTGCCATCTCTTCATCCATGGCTATTTTCTAGGACTTTGTATCATGCACACCTAAAGCCTCAAATTGCACAAATCTAGGTTCATCAATGTTGTATTCAAAGAAAATATGCATATCCAATCGCTAGGAGAATGTACCTTTTTGGTAGTTCTCTATGCCTAGTTGACCTTCGAACAAGATGAGTAGGAGGTTCTTCCTCCTCTTCTAAAGATTTTGAGCTTGAAGAGCTCTCCTCAACTTCTAGTCTCAATATGGCTTTCGATTCAAATTTCTATAGCATAAGTGGAAGTTAAAACACTTCTTTATTTTTTGTTTGTTATGGATGAAATACAATATAAGAAGGCTTTGTTTCTCTAAAAAGAACACCTCTACCATATAATATTTTTGTGCAATAAGATCTGAAAGCTCATATCATTTTACACCATAATTGTAACTGATGAAAATATATTTACAACCTTGTTCTCCGATTTTGTACACTTCTCCCTCAACACATGTGCATATGCCTCACAACTAAAAACATGAAGATGGTTCAATGAAAGATTTCTACTTGACCATGTCTCCATAGATAGTTTATCAAAAAGAGCTAATGTAGGAGACATGTTAATTAGGTAACAAGTTGTGGCTATAGCCTTGGCCCAAAATCTTTGTTCCAAGATAGATCCACTAAGCATACTCCTATCCTTCTCCATTAGTGTCCTATTCATCCTCTCTGCAACTCCATTTTGTTGTGGAGAATATAGAGTTTTATTTTTGCTCTAAATTTCACAATCCTTACAAAATATATATCAAAACTATAGAACAATATTCACTGCCATTAAGTCCTCAAACATTTAATTTTCTTTCTATTCTAAGTTTCTACCATAGATTTGAACTCTTTAAAATGACCAAAAACTATTGATTTGCTTTTAAGAAAATAAACCCATGTCCTACTATAATCTTTAATAAATGTAACATAGTAAATAAATTTTGTAATTGAAGGAACATCAATAGGACCAAACACATTTGAATGAATAAGATCCAAAATTCCAGAAGACTTATGAGAGCTCAAATAAAATTAAACCTAGTTTTATTTTCCATATATACAATGTTCAGAGAAATTAAATTCAAGATTAGAATTAAATAAACCTTCAACAAGGTTTTTATTATTTAAGGTCCATAGACCCTTCTCTCCTATGTGGCCTATTCTCTAGTGCCATAACATTGTTTTTCATCTAGTAACTTAGTCTCTATAGAAAGATCACCTTTAGGTAGATAGAAAGCATGACCATCCACTAAGGAAGATACCACTCCTTTATCCAATGAATTAGATAAACATTTGGTCTTAACAAAAGTACTATTGCACTCAACCATGCATGCATCAAGATAAAATAATGTGCCGAATCTAACACCTCTAGAAATAACCATAGAACCTTTAACCATCTTGCATCTTGCATCAAAAAAGAAAACTTGCAAACCCACATCAATCAATTTGCTTATAGATAATAGGTTTCATGCTAACCTTGGAATATGTAACACACCACTAATTCCCTTAACTCTACTATCAAGAAATTCAATTTATACTCTACCATGACCAATAATATTTAAATAAAAATCATCATCCAAGTACACCTTACCTCTATCAAACTCCTAATAATGTGTAAACCAATCTCTATTAGAGGTCATATGAAAGATGCACGTAAGTCAATCAACCATTCATTATCACTTGCACACATTGTAAAGTTGCAATGAAGACATCACCATCTTCTTTTCTAGATTTAGAATCAGAGTCAAATTCTTTTCTTTTTATTCTTATCCTCTTTACAATCTTTTTGGAAGTGACCAAGTTTATTGCAATTCTAGCATATCATTTTGGACTTTTCAGAAGACTTTGATCTCCTCTTAGGCTTGGATCTTGACTTCCCTCATTATTTCTCATTCTTCTTTCCTCTTTCCTTCAATCTACCATGAACACTCAAGGCCTCTTTGGTACTTATGGAGACCTTCATTCTCATCTCTTCAAAAATTAAAGTACCAACATCTTCAACCTTCAATATAGTAGAAGTACTCCCAATTGCCATTACAAGACTATCTCATGAATCATGCAAAGAACAAAGAAAATTCTAACATCTTTCTTCCTCACCCATCTTCACACCCACTAAATTTAAATGTGACACCAATGTATTGAATGCATTTAGGTGGTCTACAATTTGTTCACCTTCCTCTATTCTTAAGGAATATAGTCTCTTCTACATAAATAACTTGTTAACCATGGATTTAGCTTGGTAGATTTCACCCAATTTCTACAACAATTTCTTTACATTAGGTTCTTTGTGGACATTAATCAAAATAGAATCTACAAAGCATAATCTTATGTGACCCTTTTCTTTTTAGTCCATAATGTCTTATTGAGTAGCTGCAATTGCATTTGTAAGTTTAGTAACTTTTTCATCAATGGCACCCAACATATCATGATCTACCAATAGATCCTCCATTTTCATCTTCCATAGCTCAAAATTCATACCAAAAAATTTTAACTTCAATCCTCCCTGATGTGCTTTCCATCTATAATTCTTTCAATAAGATCACAAAGTATACTTCTGCACAAGCTCCCACTCAAACATAATTAGCTCAAAAAACCCAACAATTGAAACCAAAGGTGATCATGCTCCGATACCACTTGTAAGGAAGAAAAGGTAGCAAAAGCAACTTCCTACACTAATCTTGAGAGGAGTATTGTACAAAAAAATTAAACTTTAATATAAAACTATTACAAAAATTATGTAGATACACTTTTGAAAGCATAAACAATACAACACATTTAATATTACATGGGAAAACCCTTTCAGGAGAAAAATCCCACACTCCAAAGAAGCTCAATGCATTCAATCAAACAAGAGATTACAACACACTTGAAAGTATTTATAGGAGTTTCACCACCATATAAAATTGGAGTGATTTTGGAAGCATTCTGACAATACCTACAAATTCTTAATGCAATACTACAACTCCAACACTCAATTTATAGGCAATGGGCAACCTAGAACCATAAATGATTTACCAAAAATGTGTAAAATCAACTTGGTATAATGGAACCCAAATAGGACCCCATTTCCAATGCCACACATGAAGATTCCACATTATGGCTATTTTTAGTAAGTCATTTATCCATATGTAACTGCCAGTTTGACCACCCAACTTGGGCACCTAGATTATAACTTCCACTATCTAAAAATAATGTTGTATGCCAAGTGTAAATATATATCATAATGCTAGTCAGGATTCTAAAGTAACTCCCTCTATTCCAAGCTCTTATGTGTTACAAACATTTGTCATAAGATCCCACAAAAATAGGGTATCCCATTTGTGGTCTAAATAGGAAAATTAAATATCTCTTACAACTCTCCACAAAGTGTTGACACATGGCAAAAAATGGTACCTCAAAATTCCATGCCCTATTTCCAAGTGAGGATAATTTAAATAATATAAAATATAATAAAATGCAAGAAAATGTTAAATAATTAAAACAATAAATCCAAGAATTTTGCAAGGTTGAGGCACCTTAATTCCCAACACCTTTTTGTTTGATTTTTTCTTATATCTTTATTACATATAAAAAAGTAGTCCCTAATGTCTCGATATTTCAAAAAGTCAATCTCTATTTGAATATATCAATGAAGCTCTGATCTATGGTACTTCAAGACCTAATGGTTCTTTATATCTTGGATGTTGAACTTTACTAACAATACATGGAAGGTGTTGGTGTAACCTAAACTAACTAGTCTTTTTTCTATTGAAGTAACTACCATTGTATATATTTTTCTTCATATGTGTCTTTGGGTAAGTGCAGGAAGATGGGGGGCCAAAAAGGGGTCTTAAGTGGCCACTTTTTTTCTGAAATCAGGAAATACTGGCCTTGGATGAGAAATTGAGCATAGTTACACTCAAAATTTGGAGATACAACCAAAACAATGTTCGTAGTGCTCCGAGTCTACTTTCTAAACTACTATTTTGTTTTGAAAATGGCATAGATTAAGGGGTTCAAAAGAGGGAGCCACAGAAATTGGTGTTGTTTCTGTCAAAAAAACATAACATAGCATGTTTTGTGGCTCCCTCAAAAGGTCAACTTTTTTTTGGTATTTTTAAAATCGCTTCAGTGAGAAATTAGCTAATAGCATGTAGTTTATGCCTGATTTTTCTAATAATTTTTTGATGAATATTTGATTTTTTACTAATTTTTAAAGTGGACACATCCTAAAAAATAGAATTTTGGCCGTGCTACCCCTATAAATTTTGAAAACTAATTGAAAATCATTTTTTTATTTTTTTAATATTTGTAGAATGGAGTCTAGTTTCTAAATATGTAATTTTTTTGAAATTTGAATGAATAGTTATTTTACAATTAAAAAAAGACCAAACAGTGGTTTTTGCCTAAAAACGGACACACAAACAAAAGAAATTAAAGATGAAAGGCTTAACATTGTTAAAATGTGAAAAAAATCACATCGTCAAATAGCTAAGAGAAAGCCTAACATTACCCATGTGTTTGATTTGTTCAACCTTGAAACATGTGCAAATCTGAGGGTTAGCACGAACGAAATTATGTGAAATTTTGAAGAATATAGAAAAACACGTCTGTGACTGTTCATAAGGCACTCCAAGCCTTTGGGTTGGAAATCCAAAGCAAATCCCAAGCCCAAGGCTTGGGATTCCCAAAGCAAGAAATAACACGAGCGCGTTATAATGCACTCGCGTTATGTTTTGCCTTGCATTTTTCTTTCTCGCATGTCTGTCTTTTGTCATGTTTGACATAATGCGAGTGCGTTATAACGCGCTCGCGTTATGTCCCACTCAAATTTTTTTACGTTCAAGGCTATTAATCATGAGGGTTAAGGGATGAGGGATAGAGTTGGAGGGTTTAGGGATAAGGGACTAGCGTTTAAGGTATACTATCGAGCTCGTTGAGGGTCTAGGAATAGGGATAGCATTTAAGGTTTAGGGTTTAGGGATAGGGTTGAGGGTCGAGGGATCAAAGTTAAGGGTTGAGGGATTAGGGTTTGACATTGAGGGTTGAGGGATGAGGTTCAAGGGTCAAGGGTTTAGGGATAGGGTTTAGGGTTGAGGGATTAGGGTTAAAGTAGAGTGTGGAGGGTGTAAGGATTAGGGATAGGGTTGGAGGGTTTAGGGATAAGGGATTAGTGTTTAAGGTATAGTATCGAGTCTGTTGAGGGTTTAGGAATAGGGATAGCATTTAGGGATTAGGGATGAGGGATTATAGTTGAGGGATGATGGATTAGGGTTGAGGGTTGAGGGATTAGGGTTTAGGGATAAGGTTTAGGGTTGAGGGTTGAGGGATTAGGGTTTAAGGTATAGTGTTGAGGGTTGAGGGTTGAGGGTTTAGGATTAGGGTTTAGGGTTGATGGATTAGCATTTAATGTCGAGGTTAGGGTTAGAGTGTCGAGGGTAGAGGGATTAGGGATAGGGTTTAGGGTTGAAGGTTTAAGGATTGAGGGTTGAGGCTTTAGGGATGAGGGTTTAAGGCTTAAGATATAGTGTCAAGTGTTGAGGGTGTAGGGATAGGGTTTAAGTTTTAAGGGTTAAGGGTTGAGGGATAGGGATTAGGGTTTAAGGTATAGTGTTGAGGGTCGAGGGATCAGAGTTAAGGGTTGAGGGATTAGGGTTTGACGTTGAGGGTTGAGGGTTGAGGTTCAAGGGTCAAGGGTTTAGGGATAGGGTTGAGGGTCGAGGAATTAGGGTTAAAGTAGAGTGTGGAGGGTATAAGGATTAGGGATAGGGTTTTAGGGTTTAGGGATAAGGGATTAGGGTTTAAGGTATAGTATCGATTCTGTTGAGGGTGTAGGAATAGGGATAGCATTTAGGGTTTAGGGATGAGGGATTAGAGTTGAGGGATGACAGATTAGGGTTGAGGGATTAGGGTTTAGGGATAAGGTTTAGGGTTGAGGGCTGAGGGATTAGGGTTTAAGGTATAGTGTTGAGGGTTTAGGGTTGAGGGATTAGGATTTGACGTTGAGGGTTGAGGGTTTAGGGTTTACGGATTAGGGTTAGGGTTGAGAGATGAGGGATCAGAGTTAAGGGTTGAGGGAATAGGGTTTGACGTCGAGGGTTGAGGGTTGAGGTTCGAGGGTCAAGGGTTTAGGGACAGGGTTGAGGTTGAAGGGATTAGGGTTAAAGTAGAGTGTGGAGGGTGTAAGGATTAGGGATAGGGTTGGAGGGTTTCGGGATAAGGGATTAGAGTTTAGGTATAGTATCGAGTTTGTTGAGGGTTTAGGAATAGGGATAGCATTTAGGGTTAAGGGATAAGGGATTAGAGTTGAGGGATGATGGATTAGGGTTGAGGGTTGAGGGATTAGGGTTTAGGGATAAGGTTTAGGGTTGAGGGTTGAGGGATTAGGGTTTAAGGTATAGTGTTGAGGGTTGATGGTTTAGGGATAGGGTTTAAGTTTGAGGGATTAGGGTTTAGGGTTTATGAATTAGGGTTTAATGTTGAGAGTTGAGGGTTGAGGGTTGAGGGTTGAGGTTGAGCGATAGGGTTAATGGTCAAGGGATTAGGGTTAAATAAGAGTGTCAAGGGTAGAGGGATTAGGGTTTAAGGTATAGTATCGAGCCTATTGAGGGTCTAGGAATAGGGATAGCGTTTAGGATTTAGGAATGAGGGATTAGAGTTGAGGGATGACGGATGATAGATTAGGGTTGAGGGTTGAGGCATTAGGGTTTAGGGACAAGGTTTAGGGTTAGGGTTGAGGGATTAGGGTTTAAGGTATAGTGTTGAGGGTTTAGGGATAGGGTTTAGGGTTGAGGGATTAGAGTGAAGGGTTGAGGGATTAGAATTTGACGTTGAGAGTTTAGGGTTTAGGGTTAGGGTTGAAGGTCGAGGGATCAGAGTTAAGGGTTGAGGGATTAGGGTTTGATGTTGAGGGTTGAGGGTTGAGGTTCGAGGGTCAAGGGTTTAGGGATAGGGTTGAGGGTCGAGGAATTAGGGTTAAAGTAGAGTGTGGAGGGTATAAGGATTAGGGATAGGGTTGGAGGGTTTAGGGATAAGGGATTAGAGTTTAAGGTATAGTATCAAGTCTGTTGAGGGTTTAGGAATAGGGATAGCATTTAGGGTTTAGGGATAAGGGATTAGAGTTGAGGGATGATGGATTAGGGTTGAGGGTTGAGGGATTAGGGTTTAGGGATAAGGTTTAGGGTTGAGGGTTGAGGGATTAGGGTTTAAGGTATAGTGTTGAGGGTTGATGGTTTAGGGATAGGGTTTAGGTTTGAGGGATTAGGGTTTAGGATTGATGAATTAGGGTTTAATGTTGAGAGTTGAGGGTTGAGGGTTGAGGTTGAGGTTGAGGGATAGGGTTAATGGTCAAGGGATTAGGGTTAAATAAGAGTGTCGAGGGTAGAGGGATTAGGGTTTAAGGTATAGTATCGAGCCTGTTGAGGGTCTAGGAATAGGGATAGCGTTTAGGATTTAGGAATGAGGGATTAGAGTTGAGGGATGACGGATGACAGATTAGGGTTGAGGGTTGAGGCATTAGGATTTAGGGACAAGGTTTAGGGTTAGGGTTGAGGGATTAGGGTT
Source organism: Cunninghamia lanceolata (assembly GCA_027924645.1). NCBI lineage: Eukaryota > Viridiplantae > Streptophyta > Pinopsida > Cupressales > Cupressaceae > Cunninghamia > Cunninghamia lanceolata. Next base: position 4,065,661 of record BSBN01001019.1, read on the forward strand.
TAAGGTATAGTGTTGAGGGTTTAGGGATAGGGTTTAGGGTTGAGGGATTAGAGTGAAGGGTTGAGGGATTAGAATTTGACATTGAGGGTTTAGGGTTTAGGGTTAGGGTTGAAGGACGAGGGATCAGAGTTAAGGGTTGAGGGATTAGGGTTTGATGTTGAGGGTTGAGGGTTGAGGTTCGAGGGTCAAGGGTTTAGGGATAGGGTTGAGGGTCGAGGAATTAGGGTTAAAGTTGAGTGTGGAGGGCATAAGGATTAGGGATAGGGTTGGAGGGTTTAGGGGTAAGGGATTAGAGTTTAAGGTATAGTATCGAGTCTGTTGAGGGTTTAGGAATAGGGATAGCATTTAGGGTTTAGGGATGAGGGATTAGAGTTGAGGGATGATGGATTAGGGTTGAGGGTTGAGGGATTAGGGTTTAGGGATAAGGTTTAGGGTTGAGGGTTGAGGGATTAGGGTTTAAGGTATAGTGTTGAGTGTTGATGGTTTAGGGATAGGGTTTAGGTTTGAGGGATTAGGATTTAGGGTTGATGAATTAGGGTTTAATATTGAGAGTTGAGGGTTGAGGGTTGAGAGTTGAGGTTGAGGGATAGGGTTAATGGTCAAGGGATTAGGGTTAAATAAGAGTGTCGAGGGTAGAGGGATTAGGGTTTAAGGTATAGTATCGAGCCTGTTGAGGGTCTAGGAATAGGGATAGCGTTTAGGATTTAGGAATGAGGGATTAGAGTTGAGGGATGACGGATGACAGATTAGGGTTGAGGGTTGAGGCATTAGGGTTTAGGGACAAGGTTTAGGGTTAGGGTTAAGGGATTAGGGTTTAAGGTATAGTGTTGAGGGTTTAGGGATAGGGTTTAGGATTGAGGGATTAGAGTGAAGGGTTGAGGGATTAGAATTTGATGTTGAGGGTTTAGGGTTTAGGGTTAGGGTTGAAGGTCGAGGGATCAGAGTTAAGGGTTGAGGGATTAGGGTTTGATGTTGAGGGTTGAGGGTTGAGGTTCGAGGGTCAAGGGTTTAGGGATAGGGTTGACGGTGGAGGAATTAGGGTTAAAGTTGAGTGTGGAGGGTATAAGGATTAGGGATAGGGTTGGAGGGTTTAGGGATAAGGGATTAGAGTTTAAGGTATAGTATCAAGTCTGTTGAGGGTTTAGGAATAGGGATAGCATTTAGGGTTTAGGGATGAGGGATTAGAGTTGAGGGATGATGGATTAGGGTTGAGGGTTGAGGGATTAGGGTTTAGGGATAAGGTTTAGGGTTGAGGGTTAAGGGATTAGGGTTTAAGGTATAGTGTTGAGGGTTGATGGTTTAGGGATAGGGTTTAGGTTTGAGGGATTAGGGTTTAGGGTTGATGAATTAGGGTTTAATGTTGAGAGTTGAGGGTTGAGGGTAGAGGGATTAGGGTTTAAGGTATAGTATCGAGCCTGTTGAGGGTCTAGGAATAGGGATAGCATTTAGGGTTTAGGAATGAGGGATTAGAGTTGAGGGATGACGGATGACAGATTAGGGTTGAGGGTTGAGGGATTAGGGTTTAGGGACAAGGTTTAGGGTTAGGGTTGAGGGATTAGGGTTTAAGGTATAGTGTTGAGGGTTTTGGGATAGGGTTTAGGGTTGAGGGATTATAGTGAAGGGTTGAGGGATTAGAATTTGACGTTGAGGGTTTAGGGTTGAAGTTCAAGGGATCAGAGTTAAGGGTTGAGGGATTAGCATTTAAGGTATAGTATCGATTCTGTTGAGGGTGTAGGAATAGGGATAGCATTTAGGGTTTAGTGATGAGGGATTAGAGTTGAGGGATGACGGATTAGGGTTGAGGGTTGAGGGATTAGGGTTTAGGGATAAGGTTTAGGGTTGAGGGCTGAGGGATTAGGGTTTAAGGTATAGTGTTGAGGGTTTAGGGATAGGGTTTAGGGTTGAGGGATTAGAGTGAAGGGTTGAGGGATTAGGATTTGATGTTGAGGGTTGAGGGTTTAGGGTTAGGGTTGAGAGATGAGGGATCAGAGTTAAGGGTTGAGGGATTAGGGTTTGACGTCGAGGGTTGAGGGTTGAGGTTCGAGGGTCAAGGGTTTAGGGATAGGGTTGAGGTTGAAGGGATTAGGTTTAAGGTATAGTGTTGAGGGTTGATGGATCAGAGTTAAGGGTTGAGGGATTAGGGTTGAGGGTTGTAAGGATTAGGGATAGGGTTGGAGGGTTTAGGGATAAGGGATTATAGTTTAAGGTATAGTATCGAGTCTGTTGAGGGTGTAGGATTAGGGATAGTATTTAGGGTTTAGGGATGAGGGATTAGAGTTGAGGGATGATGGATTAGGGTTGAGGGATTAGGATTTGACATTGAGGGATGACGGATTAGGGTTGAGGGATTAGGATTTGACATTGAGGGTTGAGGGATTAGGATTTGACATTGAGGGTTGAGGGTCGAGGGATCAGAGTTGAGGGTTTAGGGATTAGGGTTTGACGTTGAGGGTTGAGGGCATTTTCTATCACGAACTTGATTATGAGGGCTTGCCCCTTCATTATTATGCCTATCATATGGTGGAGCATCTAGCAAGCCCTTGCAAGAAAAAGATGTGATCAATGCAAAGGATGTGATGAATCTATAGAAGGATAAAACCTGAGCATGTTATAGCGCGAGCGCATTTTGTATTTCTATTGAAATGGTAAAAAAGTGGTTACCCCCATGATCCAGGCCCACATGCTCTATTTTCTTACTAATTCTGTGTGTGCTCCGACAAAAAAAGAAGTGCTTTCATGCTATTGGGAAGTTCACATGCACATTTGACACATTGTACCACCTTTGCATGATCTTTCCACCACCTTTTCTGCTTTGCCAACTTGAGAAGGAGGAAATAACATAGTTTTCACACCAAGTTTGATATATATCTATTCAAGTTTCAATTTTTCTAGTGTTGCAATGTTAATTGTGATTCAATTTTAAGAATTTAACATTGAAAAGGAAGCAAGTGGTGAAAAACTCAAATTGTTGAGGAGTTTGATGCAAGAAGATAAAAACACTACATAATTGGGTATTCTCTCCATTCAAATCTTCGTTATTTAGGTATGTCAAGTCTTTACATGCATGTTCTTCACATTTTCCTTATTTCGGATTGAATTACTTTATCATGCTTTATCATACATGTTTAAAATAGACACATTCCCAATCAAGAAAGCAACCTACAATCTCACATGATGCCATGTATATTTTCTACACTTGGGCTCTTTAATAATTATGTGTAATAAACAAACCTTAGTTCATACCATGATGTCAAACTATACAAGAATAAATCCTTACAACATAAAAAAAATACAATCCCACTATTATCATGTATTCATTTCTTAGGAACTAATATTGGTCTCTTTATCATGCTACAGACAAATTCTCCGTCATGCTGAGGAAATGATCAAGAATTAAACTAACACAGGAAGAGATAGAAGCTAAGAATGCAAAGAAAGCAATGGCTATGAGGGAACTTCGTGAGAAGAGGAAATTGGACACGATAAATGAAGACATACCAATTGAAGAGGATCCACAACCATCACAAAGAGATATGGTATTGGTGGCACAAAGAGAATGAATGCAAAAACTTCGTGGTACGAGAGATTTGAATACCATAGTTGGAGACACGTCCTTTACTGCAAGTCAACATGTAGGGACACCATCTACCACATCTCAAGTTGAGAGTACATCATCACTCACATGTGATGAAGGAGGTATGCCATCATTCCCACCTCAACCTCAAGGTATGTCATCTATTCCATCTTCGATCGAAGGTATGCCATCTAACCCATCTCATTTAAATATTGATGAAATTCCTAATGTTGAGATGAATTTACCTAACTTGACACCACCTAGAATTTTGCATAGAAAGCCAAAGTATTTGATTGATATTGATGAGAATATTTTGCAGCCAATGGAAGGTAAGATTCCAAAATGTACTTGTAGAAGATATGCTAATAAGATTTAGAGATTGTTCTTTGAAAAGTTAAATGAGACTGCAAGATGTCAACTATTCGTTGAAATGATGCGAAGTATAAAGTATAGGTCTATCATGAAGATTCTTGGGATGAGAACATTAGAGGCTTCAAGTGAAAAATCTATTGTCAAGAATCTAATGAGTGCATATGAGAGTGTGGGTAACACCTCACGCACAAAAGATAGTAATGCAACACGACATGTGATTACATCGACTATAGTAAGTAGTCAAATGAGGAAAGCTCATCTCATTAGAAAGACAAGTCAAGAATTGAGAATTAATAGGAAAACTTTATCAAGAGCCGTTGGAAGACACCAAAGAATTGAGGACACTAATGCCAATGAATTATGGGCATTCTCGGGGAGACTACCACGAAAAGATAAACCAATTGTTGAAGCATTGAGATCACTAATTGAAGACTTTTGGAAGAATTACACAAGGGTATCTCCAAATCAAAGGGATGTGGTAAGAAGGAGAATTGGTAGTCAGAACCGCGAGCCACATCCAAAGCATTTTTTGGATGAGACTCAAACACAGTTTTATGGTAAATTTCTAGAGAAGTATCCTCAAATTAAAATTTGTCAAAGATATTTTGAAATGCTAAAACCTTTCTATGTTAATATAAATCACACGCGCACTACTTGTTGTTGTAGATTACATATTGAATTTTCTAACCATTTTGATGCTTATAGGTCTATATGTTTAGATATGCATACTAACAATGATTTGCAGGGTTGTGCCATATGTGCCCCACCAACATCTTCAAGAGACTTCATATCAAGAATTTTATGTGAAAGAGAGGAAGGTCAAATATTCTACAAGAAATTATGCTTGGATGGCACATGTCATCGTTGCGGTGGCTTGCAACATTTGCCAATATGTGAACATATGGAAATAACACATGCGGTTGGAAACGAACTAGTAGAGTTTGGCAAGTATAAAACAGTGGCATATAATACAAAAGATTGTAAAGAAGCAAAGAGGTATAAATTAGTTATTGAAAAGATTCCAGTGTATCAGTTTATGCCTATATTTCGTGACAGCATAGTGTATGAGTATGCAAGACATGCCCATAGAGCTCGATGGTTGGACTTGCAATTCAAGTTATGCAAGGACACATTTCCAGTTGGTAGCATTGTTTCAGTCATCAACTTTGCAGAGAACTACAGTCTACAGCCACAGCGTGAGGTGCAATCACAATATTACAACTCCACACAGGTTTCTATATTTGTGCACATCACATTTATTCATGCGAATGATAGTACAGAGGATGACAGAAAGATCATAAGGGAGTATAATTTCTATATTAGTGATGATCGCACGCATTCTACGGAGTTCGTGCAAGGTTGCTTTCAGGTGTTCTACAATGATTTGGCTAGAAGGGGTATATCGTTCAGTCAGCATATCATATGGTCAGATAATTGTGCGTCACAATTCAAGAACTCACGAAATTTCTATTGGCTGAGTAGGAGGCATAATTTTATAGGTATTCAACATATGTGGAACTTTTGTGAGGCCGGGCATGGAAAGGGGGAGCATGATGGTGCAGGAGCATGTATCAAAAGAGCCATAGCACGAGAAGAGTTAAAGTATAAAGACAATGCAAAGTTGACAGATGCAAAATCGATTGTCGAGTGGTGTAATGCTTCCATGGGTCCAGGTAATGAAGGTAAGTCTTTAGTTCATAGATTTTTTTAGTTATAGATGATACTAACATTGCACCATATGAGGATTGTTGTACATTCACCCAAACATGTCGAAACAGTCAGAGCTACATTGTACCGACGATATCCCTGAAGAGTCCAAAGTGCAAAAAGGTAGCAATCTTTGATGAGATGTTACTCAAAAATCATGTCACTTAGAAACATTCTGTCTAAGGCAACGCGATCACATAGAGTGCCTCTACAATAACCTCTCTCAGTTTTTTATAGCTCTGAGGCATTTGCCCGTGGTGAAAGGTTTTTTGCTGCCCCAAAAATCGTCAGAAGGAGGCAGTGTAAAGTTGCAAAGGGGTGTAACTTTTGTCCTGCTCCTGATGCGACCAAAGTGACTATTCCAACATGTCTGAATGGGTACATTTACGCTAGGCATGGTCCTATTTTTCACCCAAACATGTCAAAACAGTCGGAGCTACATTATACCGACGATATCCTTGAAGAGTCCAAAGTGCAAAAATGCAGCAATCTTTGACGAGATGTTACTCGAAAACCGTGTCACTTAGAAACATTCCGTCTAAGGAAACACGATCATGTAGAGTGCCTCTACAATAACCTCTCTCAGTTTTTTATAGCTCTAAGGCATTTGCCCGTGGTGAAAGGTTTTCTATTGCCCCAAAAATCATCAGAAGGAGGCAGTGTAAAGTTGCAAAGGGGTGTAACTTTCGTCTTGCTCCTAATGCGACCAAACTAATTGTTCCAACGCGTCTGAATGGATACATTTACACTAGGCATGGTCCTATTTTTCACCCAAACATGTCAAAACAGTCGGAGCTACATTGTACCGACAATATCCCTGAGAGAAGTGATATGCACCTTGATAGGAATATCATGGAAGATGAGTTTACTGAATGGTGCCTTGAATGACTTGGTTGATTAAGTGTTTTAGTGCCTAGATATGGGATGAATCATTGAGCGCCTTTGGTTGAGATGATGTCAGCACCTTTGAGATTATAACACCTTGGAGTCAAGTTCAAAGGAGCACCTTGAGAAGGTAAAACACTTCAAATGTTTTCAAGGAATTGGAGAAGTCACTTAGTGCCTAGAAGGAATTCTAGAGCAAGAGGGTTGGAGCGCCTTGAGCTTCAAGTCAGATATGCGCCTAGACCTCTACCCTTTAGCAAGTTGAAGCCCTCTGAGCCTTGACAAAGTGAGAATGCCTTATAGTGAATATGCACCTTGGGCAAGGTTGAATACAAAGTTGAGGAGTATATCATAATGAGTAAGTGCACTGTAGGGTTAGATGATAAAGACTAGTGCCTTGAGTGTCTTGGTCAAAATTTTGATGTGAGAAGTCTTGCAAGATCAAACCCTGGAGTGCGCCTTAGAGAGAACCTATTGATCCTTTGCTTTGACAAGATTTGGGCGCCAGAATGATCCTTAATAAATGGAATGTATCTACACCAATTTTGTGCCTTTAGGGAAGTGATGGTGTCCAGATGAGTTTTGAGTCCCTTTGAGTGTTAAGATTGTTAGAGATAGGTGCCTTGATGAATGAAATGCGCCTTGAAGACCATGTGCGCCTAGAGAAGATAAGTGCCTAGTTGAGATAAAGAGGTGTTTTTGGCGCCTAGGGAAGAAGAGAGGTAAGTTTAGGGAGATAAGTACACCTAAGAGTTTTAGTGCCCTCAATCAAATTGCACCTTTTTGCCTTGGAGAATATAAGGTGAGGATTTGAGTTGAAAGTTTGAGAAAGTAGATTGAGCACCCTATGTTGGAGGAATCAAGTTGGATAAGCACTTGAAGAACTTGCATTAAGTGTTTTAGCGCCTTGGTATGGTTTGGAGCACCTTGTTGAGGAGATACCTTGATTTAATCCAAGATAGAGCACCCTAGAATTGAATATGCGCCTTGTTGGAGGAATATATGTGCCTTATTGGAGAAAGATATGCGCCTTGAATGAGAGTTTGTGTGCCTTAACCAAGAATGATGATTGAAGTCATAATCTCATGTTTGTGCGCCTAGATCTAGAAGCAAGATTTGAGCGCCTTAGGATAGGGTTTTTTGCACCTTGTCTTGGAGAGTGAATTTGCGCCTTGGGATGAAATGCACCTAAACTTACAAAGGGCCTTCAGTGAGGGAGTTGAAGAGAGTGCTTAGAGGAAGGATAGCCTTAAGATCAAACTAAGTACTTAAAAACCTAAGATTAGCGCCTTATTTGAAGTTATACACCTATTCTGGTGCCAGAGAGTGAGTTTGAGTGTGAAGAAGTGAATGTCTACGCCTTGAAGGGGATACAAAGGGAAGATGATGCACCTTGATGGGTTGATGATGGAAATTTACGCTTTGGAGCTAAATGTGCGCCTTGAATCTAAATGATATTTGAGTGCTTAGAGGTAAATAGGGGCACCTTTAAGAATTCTTTGTGCTTTAAGGAATGGATTGTGGCGCTTTGGACTAAGGTAAGTCCTGAGCACTTCCAATGATTTTAAGGAGTGCCTTGAAGGAGATAGTACCTAGAGAAGAAAAGATGTCAAGTTTTAACACCTTGGAAGAAATTCCAGATAGTGGCGCCTTCATAGGGTTTTCCAAGTTGGCGCCTTGGTTTGGGATGATCATGCTAAGAAAGAAAATGCATCTTCAGCAAGGTCACATCAAGTCCAACATGTCAATACTCTTCATCACTAACGTCATGTTGAAATTTTAAGGCATCTATCCATTCAAGTTCTTCGAGGAATATCTTGCAAGTGTACTTCATCAATGATAGACATTCATCCATCCGAGTTTCAAGATCTCTCAATCTTCAAAGTTTCAAAGTCCACAACTCCAAGAGGGTCACTCCAAGGGTCATCATGAAGGATCACTTCATCTTCATCTTATCATCAAGGCAGGCTTCATCCAGTCCTAGAGAGATCTCTACTTCATGTCATCATCATCTACTCTTAAGATGATAATCCTTGGAAGTCAAGTGTTTCAAAGATTCTTTGAGAAATTGACAAGTTGTAACCTAGGCGCCAAAACCCCTGAGAATCCTCCTATCTAGCGCCTAGTTAGAAGAACACTAATATTGCACCTAAGTGAATTTGAGTGTCAATATAGAGTCATCAAACCCCACCAGACATTCATCCATGTCTCTACCACCTCAAGGAAGCACCCAGCTTAGGATGGCGCCTAGTCTGGTCTCTACTACCTTCAGTTGGCGCCTAACCCTAAGAGTCTTGCAACTATGACGTTCATCCATGCAACAAGCAAGGTGATGCTCCCTTGTGATATTGTGAGGTGTTGACATTCAGTTGACATCATTGAGTTTGATTGAGTTGATCAAGTGTAGACGCCATTGTAAACATCAAGGCTTCAAGGCCTTTCTTTTGTATCTCCATTGAATAAGTTGTAACTTCATGCTATTGAAAGCATTATCCATGTAATAAGACATTGCAAGTTGATTGAGTCAAATAACTAGACAAGTACCCAACTCTAAGGTTGATTCATTCAAGTAGTTATCTTTGATGTATATCTTTGTGTTGTTGAAGTAGTTGATGAATTGATAGCAAGTAAAATTGTTTAAGTAAAGAAAATTTTTTGTAGAACTAGTTGGGTATCTTACTGTCATGTCCCCGTTTCCGGCCTGATCATCAAATGAAGAATGAGTTAGCCTATTCCTCATTCCCGGAGGCTAATTCGAAATAATGAGGGAATGAATTGGTTTTTGACTAACTTAACTTTTGTTTTTTCCAGGAACAAAGTCAGAAACTTGAAATTAGTTAAGTCTGGATGCTAAACTTGACTAAGGCAGGACTCCTAGAGTCAGGGCACACTTTCTTGCTTGCTCAATGTCAAATGTGCACCTAACCAAGAATCATCAAGCTTTGAAGCACTTTAATCACATCAACTAGGGCACCTAAGTGCATAGAGGTACAATGAATCTTCCGGAGAACATGGATAGACAACTAAGTCTCCAACTTGAGTCTTCTAAGTGAATTGGATGATGAATCATCCAAAATAGGTGCCTAGAACTAGAAGGCGCCAATGCATGAGTTCAAGGATCCTCCATTGGAGCGCCTAGCCCAGATGGCTATAGATTGAAAGTTTTAAAGCTAAGTGATGTCTCTTAGGTGAATTCCTAGCCCAGGTGCATGTGTTGGGAAAAACTCTTTGGCTCTAGAATTGGGAGCTTTGTAAGATGCACCAATTGATGAAACATTTCCATTTTGTGCCTAGAATAGAACTCTCTCACATAGTTGAAATTGACTTGATAGAAGGAGATAAGTCTTAAGGACTAGTTTGGTGCCTCACTTGCCTATCTCACCTTTGAAATGCACCTTGGTTGATGATCATCATTGATGGCACCTAGTGAAATGAAAAGCTATTTGCATCTCCAGAGGATCAAAATTGGATTAGGAGATCATCCTTGCAGTTGAGATTGACAGAGAAGTGTTAAAGGAATCACTTCAAATGGGTGCCTAAGCTAGTTGAGGCACATATCAATTCCACTGTAACTCCAGACTGATGCTTAGGATCCAGTCATCTCCTAAGGCGCAGTTCCATTCACCCATGACCTTGCTTGGTGTCTAAAACTTGGAAACTCCTTTGGAAAGCTCCTGTTGTGCCTAGAAGCATGAGTTTGGGATATCAACTTGCAAAAGGCTTAGAAACTTTTCAAAGATGTTAGGCACAATCCCATGGCACTGGAGCTCAGTTTTGGTGCCTTCAAGGAATAGCACATGAAGGAACTTGGGAGGTCAGGTGCTTGTAAAAGGGAACACCTTACAACATCTTCCAGGGGTTGAAGTAGTAAGAAAACATCAAGTGAGTCTAGGCGCACTCCCTTGTGTGAATAGTTTAGCTCTGGCACCTAGCCACAGAGTGAGCCATTAGAAGTAGTTTAAACATTAGAAGATAGGCGCTTATTCTACAATGAAGCATTCCACCTTCCTAATCAACAAAGACTTGAAAGAATTGACAAAGGAAGCCAAGGCGCACCTTCTACTTGTTTCCACCTCGAGAATGCACCTAACCTTGAAAGGGGGTTCAAAGATGTTTGTTAGACCTTTTCACTCAAGGCACTCACCTTAGGCACACTTTCTAAGTCCTTGTCACCTCAAGGAAACACCTAGTTTGGAAGGCGCTTGCCCTATTCTCCACTCCTTTCAATTGGCGCCTAGAACACAGAATGCATGAAAGGAGCGCCTAGACTCCAGAGGGCTCATTTGGGTGCCTAGCATTTAAAACACTTTCTTAATGATGATGTTTTGGCGCCTACTCTTGGAAACAATCCAGAGCATCCATAAACTCTAATTGGCGCCTAATGTTGACAAGGCGCAACTTCAGGAGGAGGTCACCCCAACTTGGCACCCAAGTCAAAAAAACCTGTAAATCCTTCAAATATGCGCCTACCTTGTGAGGTGATGAGTTGAACATTCCAAATCTTCAAATGTTGCTCAAGTAAGGAAGACATTGTAACATCAAGGCTTCAAGGCCTGTCCTTGTATTTCCATTGAATGAGTTGTACTTCATGCTATTGAAAGCATTTTCCATGTAATAAGACATTGCAAGTTGATTGAATCAAGTAACAAGACAAGTACCCAACTCTAATGTTGTTTCATTCAAATAGTTATCTTGATGTATATCTTTATGTTAATGAAGTAGTTGATGAATTGTTGGCAAGTAAAAGTGTTTAAGTAAGGAAAAATTTTCGTAGAACTAGTTCGGTATCTTACACTTACACCATGCCTATCCATCAAACATCACAATGCAATCAAAATCCTAACAACATGCCCATGATCCAAGATCAAGTGCAATCATGCAAAGATATTATCAATCACAAGCCTATTAAGAATGAACTAGAGTCTTCTAGTACCATACTTTTCCATCAAACACCATCATGTAATCCATGGCCTATCAAGCCTATCAAAGAAAATGCAAACATCCTATGTAATACAATCGGACTTTAAATATTTGAAGTAGCCATCTACAAATATCCATTCAAAAGTGGATTTATAATGCAAGTATGGACGCCATCAATAAAAAAGATTTGTATTAACCAAATATCCATATACGCATACATCAATATCTATCGATATAAGTATAACATATATACAAAATAGCCATATAGGCTTACAAGAATGCCATATAGGCATACAATGTCAACTATGTACAATACAAAAATATGTCCACAAATGCCATATAGGCATACAACAGAGGAACACAATAAAAAGTCATTCCCCTCTGGCTGGTGAAGAGAATAAATCACGAGCAGCCTTTGATCTTCTAGGGGATGGAGACATGCATGTGGGTGGTCTACTACGAACCCGAGGGCTACTCCTCCTATTTAGTTCTTCCTGCACCTTTACCTGTTACAAAAAAAAGTATAGACATTAATATATAGAAATTACATGTTATAAAAAAATGAAACATTTAACAAAATAATCACTTACCGCTAACATATAATCTGTCTCCTCGCTTGCCTCAATAGCAGGAATAGGCCCTGGTGATGTCATGTCCTATAGAAACCATCCAGATAGAAATTAAACTTCAAATCAATAATCTCTTGATTTTTCAAAAATAGACAACTATAACAATGAATGTAAATTGAAATTTACTAATCTACCTCATACCCCTATCAATGCCATAGAGCTATGAATCGCAGAGGCCACACCCTGCTCCATTGCCCTATGAACGTGAGGAGGTGTATCCGCAGCCTGCATCATCTGGAAATAAAACAACATTATTCAATTACGAAAACTATAATAGTGATGCAAATCATGGCTCCTAACATACACACACGTTCATCTAAACATGGAAGTACACACAATAAAACACACAAATCACATACAAAAATTTAGTAAGTACAATTCATTCATTAAACTATTTATTTTATTACCTCCGTAAAGCTTTGAAGTCCACCACCGCTGGCAGGTGTTGCCATGAAATCTACAGTGTTAACTTATTCAACATCTAAAATCAAAAATTAGAATACCATTCATATAACGATGCTATTCACATGTAATATTTATAATTGTTTACTAGTTACATACCTCGACAGTAGATGATCTAGTGAAAAATGTAGGTGGAGAACCACTGAAAACTGCATCGACGCTATGACCCTGAAATTTCATTAAAATCATCAATTTAAATTAGTTAATCTTGTATTTCAAAAATAAAATTTAATAAATTAAATTCAATAAACTTGCTAATATTTATCTGAGTATCAAGGTCGAAAGTCTCACTCAGGAGGGTATCTGTCATCACCATCTGCTCAGCTGCAGATGTAGCCTATGCACCTGCATCCTGACTGTCCATGGGGTCATAACCACAGGCTAACCCGCAAGCCTGGCAAGTATGCGGTGGGACCCTACTCCTCGCACTATCTCCCAACCCACTCTATGTTGCAGGATCGGCATGCTCTATGATGCTCTAGGTCAAGGCACTAATCGACCTCAGTGTATCAACCTCAACACTCTCCTTCACAATGGAAGGGATAGAAACATGCTCATGGGCTGGTCTGCTGATTACTCGTCTCACTACCCACTGTGGGTCAAGACGTGCCCCTGGTCTATCCTGTGCTGAGCCCCCACCTCTACCCTAGAAGTCCCGCATATCAAAATAGTTTGGCACTTTATTGAGGACAAACTCGTAGTAGAGTTTCCTCAAAAAGTATTGCGGGACCTCATTATTATTGCATGGAGGATGGTCAAAAACCATCCACCACCTCTGCCCGAAATTGTCCCTTATCGCTTGGTTGTTGCCCAATGGATAGGGAACCTCTTGCATGTAATGGGTGGAGGTTGATTTGTTTGTGGGTTTGTGAAAATTGAACACAAGTTTACTTTTGTAATTTGTAATTTTTTGACATCTTGGTATGACAATTTATCTGCATAGTAATCTCTAAACTCTCTCTTTTTATCGGTCCAACTAGTTATTTTCTTGCTAATTGAATTTACATTTGATAACATAGACTCAAGAGATTTGGCAAGCGTGGACCTATGCAAGGTTGAAGTGGAAGGATCTTTCAACCTTGCAATTATATCTTCAATTTGTTTTTTGTTGTTTTTAATTTCCCCTATTATATTATCTTGTGTTCCAGGGGCATGTCAAGGAATGAATGGAGGAGGTTGTTGTTCTGCAGGTATTTCCTCCTCAGGATTTTGTGGATTTTGAGGAGGAGGAGGAGGAGGAGGAGGTGCATTAACATTTCCTACAATTAATGAAATATACATCAAAAATCAACAAAAACCTACCTATTTAGGAAGAAATTCAAACAAAAAAATAAAGATAACTCACCCCTTTGGCATGCTCGATGTCGCGGTGGCATTTTGGCAATGAATCGACAAGCCTTTTGTGTTGATTGGCATTTTGTAGAACGCGAGCGCGTTTTTGAGGGTTTTGAAGCCGCGGGCAGAGGAGAAATTCAGAATGAAATGAAATGACAATGCTTTTTTTTTATTTATAAAAGGATATAACGCAAGCGCATTATGGATCGGTAATGATGAGCCTAAGGCTTGTCATTACCAAGCCATAACGCGCTCGCGTTATGACTTAAATTTTTTTGAAAATTTTTTGGCCACTTTTTTGCCCCCCATCTTCTTGCACTTACCCCTTTAAGGAAATACTCCTTGATGCATTCCACAAATTATTTTTATGTGGGATTCTCATTCATCACTTCATCAAAACTTTAACCATCAAGGTTTGATCTATGATTCTCCCTTGATAACAACTTCACCTCTTGTGATTGTTGCACATGAGGCTCATCTTTAAGAAGGGTAAATGTTATTTTCATATAATTTGAGAAGCAGATTACAAAAAAATACTTTTCCAACTTGGATATATAGTCATTGACATCATCTATGTCAATTTTTCCTTGAAATTTTGGAATGTCAAAACTTACCCAAAATTTGAAAGTAGTGTGACGACCAAATGACCTCTTTATTGATTTTGTATTGGTTGCACATTATCTCAATTTTTTCGGAGGAGCCTAGAGAATTGGTTCATCATCTTTGTGTGTTGTCTTTCTAGAACCACATCAATCAACACTTTAAAGGGGTCTAAGGAGTTAGCCCATTCCTCAACCATTTATAGTTGTGTGCACCTTAAAGGTGTTAGAATCTGAAAAGATGAATAACATAGAAAACTAGTGCAAATGAATAGATATAAAACTGTGAAAACAAATGATACAAGATCAAAATAACAACATAGAGTTAGTCTCCATGAGAGTAATGCAGATGCTCCAAAAGTAAAATATCAATATGAGGATGAAAAAGAAAAAGATACAAAATACAAGCTAGGTAGCATGTTTATCTAGAAAAGGGGGATGGTGGAGGTGGAAACACCAACAAATAGGAAGCAACCATCTATCGGTCTAAAGTGTAACACCCACCATGAACACATTGGAGAACAACACATCTATGCTATGCAAAGAAAGATATTTTTTTTAAATGATAATAATAACAAAGTAATGTTTAACACATCATTAAACTATCAACTTGTTACTCTAAGGTTCCATGGTTGCATTACTTGACATTCATTTAACATAATCTAATATACATCATTAACTAACATCAGTAGATCATTCTAATTCTAATGCATTAGATCATTAAACATTTACATTTCCATATCATAACATCAGATAAATAATCAACATGATCAAGTACACAATTACAATTTTTCCTTACACATGAGTACATCATTACATTGTTACATTGTCATCTCCTGACTACATCAGATTACATACATTCTGATTGGACTGATACACAAGATACATCCTTCTCGCACACGAACATCGGCAAGGGAAAAACCAATGGAGATAAAATCTCTTCCACCTGACCCTGTGGAACCCTAAGGTCCACCTCCCAAGCTAAGAGTTAACATAAGGTCCCACTACAACAAATAGTTAGGTAGACAATGGACTAATAGGACAAAACCACTCATGACTTCAATTCAACACATGACAATATCATAAGTAACTCAACACCAATTCCAGAGGTAACCACACAATAAATGGGAATAGTACAACTAGGGAATGCTAGACTGTAGTAGGGAGAAGTGTCATCACATAGCTTGTCATGGGTTGTCTTGGTAGGCCTTCCTAGGCCCCGGCCCCCATCTTGGGTTGTCCTGGAAGCCTCTCCCGACCCCCGGCCCCCATACAAACTCATGCGAAATCAACATACCTTTCATGAGGATAGGGTAGTTGATCTTGCCATTCCAGGCCTTCTCATCTCATCTTAAGCCTAAACGAGCACTTGAGCCATGAGTGAGGCATTCACTTATCTTTTTTAGTGTGAATAACTACCCAACCCCCTAATTCATTATTTAGGTTATCACTGAGTTAAGAAACTCCCACATGGGTTGTCCTAGATGCCACTTTGGGCTCTAGCCCCCATTGAGAGCCACTTCCCTACCTGCAACTAGAAGACCCTACTTAACAAGCAAAGCAAACATCATCATGACAACGAGGATACATGAACCATGCAAGGCATTAACCATCTTGCATATCAACTTAATCACAAGGACATACTCTTAATACAATGTCCATGGCTTCTGTTGGTACCTAAATATGTATATGCAGGCACCTTCCCATAAAATCAAAAAAAAAATTCTAAGTACATGGACCTCCTCAGCATGTTTCAGCATCAGCATCATATTTTCTTCGGAGAGGAGGTCATCATCATCACATTTCCATCACCCTGATTATTCTTGCGAGGGTCATTTTTCATACCATCCTGATCTTCTGCTCGGCGGGTGATATTTTAATATCGGGTGATCTTAGTTAAAATCATCCTGATGTTGTTATTACAAAGTTCCAAGTATGACCCGATCTTCTGTAGGGTCATCATATTTGAACATCGGGTGATCTTGGTTAAGATCATCCTGATGTTACTTTATCACTTTATGTTCTTTCATCACCCGATGCTGCTCACGTCATATTCTTGTCAGGGTGATATCCACTTGTCTAATCAGCTTCATCACATTCCAAGGAAGGGGGTGATATTTTCAAGTATCATATTCATACATCACCCCGATCTTACAATGGAGCTACAGTGCACCCTGATATTTCTATGGGGGGTGATATTCTGAAATATCAGGTGATCTTACGAATATTACCCTGGTGCCAATATGATGGTGACATCATCTGGATATGAGGGGATGCACGGTATGTAGATATGATGGTGACATCATCAAGATTTTCATTGGCTAGACATATGGTATCAGCAAAGCAGGAGGATCTTCCTTTGATGCATCAGGTTTTGCTGATGAGGGTGAATATCAGGGCAATATTTCACATGAAGGCAAGGTTGGTCATCAGGCTAATATTCATACATCAGGGTGATATCTTTTATCAGGTGATGCGGACAGATATACTTTCCCGCAGAATGATATTTGCCGTGGGGTGATATTACACATCGAGGTGATGTGAAATATCAGTGTGATATTTTGCATACTGAAGGATGTATGCAAGGAAGGCCATCAGCATGACTTTGGTCATTGGCATATTCAAAATGTATTCTTCCAATGTGTTGGGTCTTCCCGACGAAGGTTTGGATGATGGGGGTGATATTTCTCCATTGGCGTGATATGTGATGTCGGGAGGACAAAGATGAGGTTTGCCGATGAAGCGGTCTGGCCGATGGAGGATGATGACAAGGTTTATACTGGTGTCGTCAAGAGCAAAAGCATCGACATCATATATGCTCGTGGCCCAGTATATAAAGTATTAGAGAGGTCACTGTGGGGTGCATGTGGGATAATTAGTTCCCACATAGATTTGAAATATCAGGATGATATATTTTGGCAGGAAAGTTTCAGGAGCGCACAATTAACTATTTTTCCCAAGGCCGCGAGTAGGTGGACATTAACGGCGGATGTTACAGAGTATGGGCAAAGACGTGGACGGATCAGGTACCTAATTGAAGTTGTACATCCACGAGCGGTGGCACAAGGCTCGAGACCTTTCCCTGTCTCCTCTTCCACCTGCTGCATTGAATGTTTGAGCACCATTTCCTCAGAATGAACTGTATCTGGCAAATTTTGAGTTTGCCTGTGGTTAAGGCTGAGCACCTCCTTGCTGTATAAGTAGGGCTGTGTTGCTCATTTGTTGGTTGTTGAAGCCCTGGGGCATTTTTGTGTAAATAACAAAGAACAGGGCATGATCCTGGTTGTTTTATCCTATTTTGGAGTTTATGTGTTGCAGCATGAATGTATTTTGCACATATGTTCAGTTTCATGTTGATTTATATGAAAAATGCTTATTGCATGTGTCTATTTGCTTGTCTCCATTTGCTGCATGTCATCCTTCTTTTGAATCTGGTTGCTAAGGGTTTCATAGATTCTAGGGTATAGATATCTATACTGCATGCTTGATCTGTAACTTCCATTCAAGGAGTGGATTAAATTGTTTAAGGTCAATGCATGGAGAAGGTTGCATGTCAGCAGGGATATCTGTAAGTAGAGACAGTTAGATACCCATTCTTGGGTGATGTTTGTAAGGCAAGCATCAGTCCAACCCCTTGAAACTTGAGTGAAAGTTGCAAACCATCTGTTGTATACATCTAGTTGACTCCTTGCCCTGAGATAGGCACCGGTCTGCTTCTGGATTAGTAGTTATGATATACATCCCCCTTGTCTTGCATCCAAACATCACTTCAAACCATTCCATTATCCCAACCTGTTAGTTGTAGGAGTAGGATTAGGACCCCTGCATACTCTCATACCCAACCAGACACATATGTCCAAGAAAGTTGCCAAACTTGTGATGTATCATACACATCTTGGTCCATACATGAGAGTATTCTGCCTGTTGCTGTCAAGCTAAATCATCCTGTCATTGGACTAGTCAAGGTCACATCTTTAGTTATAGGGATACCCCCCTTGGTGCGGTAGAACCAGAAGTGAAGGGGAGGAGCTCATGCAACCTCCTGTATTAGTTGGTTGAATCTGCACGTGCATAGGAACTGGCAAACCCTGATGTTGATCCAGAAGAAAAACCAATAGCTTCCAAATGAAGCAACTCATAAGCAAAATTCTCCTTTACAGATACCAATGTCTCCCCATTGTCTATTCTAACACAACATCTTATAACATACTCAAAACAAATAAATAAATCACAACACCCATGAAGGACTTAATAAACACATCGTGATACATTACAACATAGCATATATAAAAATCAAGACTAGTTATCCTATGCCTCTAGAACAACTAAGACTTGACAGCTTGCAAAAGGGACCTCATTACAACCAACGATCCCATTAAACAATTCCACTCGCAACAAACCAATTTTCCAAATGTTTTACTCATAACTCCTATCTCAATACAATGTTAATGACCCAATAACGAACCTATTCCATCAAATTTCAATCAACAAAACCTTCATAAGAATATTGAAATAAAATCGATACCAATATTAATTTAATCAACAATAATAATAACAATTCAAATTAAACTATTGTATTTAATATCATCCACATTTCTTTATTATATCTAACAACTTAACTAAAATATTAAATCAATATTAAATATATATCTGACTTTTCTTTTTATTATTGATAATCCAATACAATATATATATATATATAACTCATTTTCCTAATAAATTAACTTCCTAATTATTTCACCGATAAGATTATTATAGGTTTTCTAAATGATTTAAGGATTTATTAAATCAACTACTCTGGTTGAGATTATAATGATATTAATAATATTAATAATAATAATATTAATATTAATATTAATATTAATAATAATAAATCTAAACACCATGGATCATTGGATAGTAAATATTTTTTTATCAAAAGATAAATAAATATTTACACATACCATTATTTCACAAATCAGAAATTTACTTTTACTACATGAATTCCCATCAATATAATAACTCTCCAAAGTAATATTTTATTGCTTGACAAATCTATTTTTTAAACATTTTATATGAGGCAACTCATTTGAAAGCGGAAAATAACCCATAGAAATAAATTTTACATTTATCCTACTGCAAATAAATTCTTTTTATGATGGTTATCTATTCAATAGTGCTTTCAAAATACTATAACCTACTTGGCCTAAATAAATTATTTAAAACCTAATTTACATATCATCTTAAACCTGTATATAAATTTTGGTAATTTAATCAAAATCTCTTTCTTTTATATGTTAAGGTCTTTTCTAAAGTTCCAGTTGTATTTTTCAGCTAAAACGTCTATGTGTACCAATTTTTTTTTTTAACATTTTATATAAGGTTATTTATTGAAAGTGAAAAGATAGCCACAGAAATATACTTTACACTCATTTCCTACGGCAAAAATAATGAAGATTATCTCTTGATGGGTGCATCTAAACTCACAGAGGCAATTTAATTTAATTTAACATGACTAAAAATTTAGATTTTAATGTCCACTAAGCACAGGAAATATAATTTGTTTAAGGCATTAATGTACTTTAGCTTATCCTGAAATAAAATGAATAAATGGAATGCGTTCCTTATTACAGCCATAAGATGCCTTGAGAATATTGAATATGATAGACACATGGCATGTAACAGAGGAATTCTATTTAAATTTTTCTTTTTAAAATTATTTTCACAACATTGCCCAACAAATGATAAGGGAGGCAGTTTGATAAGTTCTCAAACAAAATTATTAAAACAAATTATAATATTTTAATTATACGCATTTCTACTACAACTATAATTATTGATTTCAGAACAAGAACTACAACGAATGCAATTTTGACATTTTTTTATAAAAGGAAAAGAAAAATGGTTGAAAGCAAATAACTCAGGCCAGCATTTTGTTACCTTGAAGTGAGCTGACAGGGAGTGCAAATAGAAAATAAAGAATCATCTTTCGAGAATTAATTCCAAGCTATACATTTAAAGGACATAAACGATTACACTATTCAGTTCCTTTGCTCATCCAAACTACAAAAAGTTGAACATGCCTTTTCCGTAAGTTGGCAAAGTTTATTTGATCACCAGTTTTGAACGCATAGACAAGGCGCATAAACTAATTAGCAGGGTGTCTTAAAGAGATGAAATCTCATGGTATGCAATGTCTGAGGAAAACGCACAAAATGAATTTGTTGAAAAGGCTTTAGAAACTTTCAAGCAAAGGCGATTGGCAAGCTAAACAGCACGTGGCCCTATTGAGGATGCCCTAAACTTTATCATTGAGATACCTAATATATCTGTACTAGTTGTATGGATGCAATTTCTTGGTGACTGTAGATCACAAATGAATATAGGCTTAGGAGTAGTTTCTGCAATACTACTTGGATTGGATCCTAAAAATGTTCTAGATACCTATTAAATCTATGCCGGCTGTGTTTATCTAGAAATTTAATAGTATTCCATCAAAAGTACTCATATGCACATCTAATTTAGCGAAGAGTTTGAGTTGATAAATGGGCTGCAAGATTTCATTATTACTAAATTTATACCTTTTCAATATACCCGATTAAAGATTATAGCATATGTTATATCTAGATATGTGTTGTCATGAATCTCTATTACAGACATTAAACAATCTGGATTGAATCGCTGATTTTGAAATATAACAAATTATTTAAGTAAATTTGCTATATTGAAGTATAAATTTTTATTAAAGTTACTCTTAATATGCTGGATATACACCGTATGGAATGATTTGAAAGAGACTTTAGCAATCAAATGCAATTGGTAGGTGTAATTAAATCCTAACAGATTTCATATGGGGTAATATGATTAGAGGATCACTCAAAGATGGATTTTTTGAAAAGAATTGATTAATTTCAAGAGAGAGAGAAATCAAAAAATAAAGGAACCTAGATACCCAGGCTTGTTTGACTGAAGATGGAAATTGCTCCTCAAACCAACCAGTCCACCTCCCCTCTGCTCCAAAACCTACAATTTTCTCCTTTACCCAATCTCCCCAATGCAGAGTGATTTCCCTCCTATTTCTTCCAAAGCCTTCCTTCACCTTCGTAGGGCTTGACACACAATCCAATGCCTCTCTTTCTGTGAACCAAATCAATTTGCAATTTTTATTATATTTATACAACTATGATGTTCTTTTCAACCATTAAATTCTATTTAATTAAATTTATACAATTTATAATACTTATTTGTTTTAATTTATCAAAATATGTTCACTTGTCTTAATAGTTCTATTTCAATACATTAAACCAGATCATTACTCAAATGACTATGACCTATTTAATCTAATATGGAACAATACCCGACTGCTTAACAAAACCACAAAACATGACCACGACGCAGGAACAAACAGTTCAATAGACGATAATGACTAGATGCGATACCAGATACTCATCCTCTTCAAGGATGTTGACTGAGTAGGGGACCTTATACTAACTCCAGATCAACAATATCCATTGGTTAAGGCATGCTCGGACATGCTAATTCAGGTGGAGTTGATACCTGGTACCTGCAACCTACAACAAACAACAAGGTTGAATATATATATATATAAACATGCAATCATATACACAGTGAACGAAAGTCACAGCATGGTAGGGTACTCGAGCATGAGTAATGCGACACTATTCAGTTCACATAAATATATCTACAAGTAGCTACATTACACATATTCTTCGAGTGCTTTTCAACATAATAGAATAATCAACTACGTAATGATCTAATACATCCATTACTGGTAATGCATCATAATCATAATCAAATAACACAGAACTAAAATTAAAGTAATCTATAACATCTAATATGTCCATCAAATTGTGAAAACATAAAATATCAGTAATCAAACATCATCAAACGTCATCATAGCAATAGGTCCATAATCAACTAGCATAATAATAGAGAGTCCATCATCCAACAGAATGTCATAGTATCCAGTCCTACTAGGATAACCATCAGTCTGAAAGAAGGCAAGGTGAGGGGCACTACATAAAGATAGAAAAGTATCTTCCCAAGATAGCTAATGGGTGCTCCTTTGTAAGATGGTAACACCTCATAACCCACTCACTTAACTAAACATGCTTTATGAACCTAAATAAGATTAATAAAAGATATAGGAAAAACCTAGGAATATAAGAAAATAAATATCCCAACTAGGAAATAAAAACCTACATTAACACCCCCCTTAAGCATAGTTTAGGTGGGTAAAAAGATGGGTCCCGACAAATGAAGCCTAATGAGGTGCCCATGTACATAAAAATATCCCCTCAAAGAGAAGGAGCCCCCTAGAAAAGAGAGAATAGCCCTCCCCCCCCAAATAGAGAGAGAATAGACCCCTAGAGTAGAGAGAGCCAGGACTCCGAGTGAGAGGATGAAGCCCCCAAGAAGATGAGGCATCTCACACCACAGAAAATCTCACAAATGAACTTGCTCTTAGTGAACAGTTTGGTGAAGATATTAGCAACTTGCTCAGAATTTAGATAGTAGCAAAGGTTGAAGACGTGGCCATGGATGAGCTCCCAGATGTAGTGTATATGGACATCAATGTGTTTGGTCCGCTGATGATGGACCAGATTTATGGAGATCTAAATAGCACTCTAGTTGTCACAAAATATGATGAATGACCATATGATCTGGATACCAAACTCAGTGAGAAGATTCTGAAGCTAGATGGCCTCAGTGGTGGCATTCACAGCCCCCAATACTTAACCTCAATAGAAGATATAGCAATAGGAAACTGCTTCTTGCTCAACCAACAAACAAGACCTGAACCAAGTGAGAAGTTGTAACCTAAAGTAGACTTATGATCCTAAGAATTGCCTACCTAATCTAAATCTATGTATCCCACCAAGTCAAGATCAATGCCTATTGCGTGGTGAATCTCAAAACTATGAGTACCCTAAATGTAGTGAAGTATCTACTTGGCTACTTTCTAGTGTGGCTCACGGGGCTTCTTCATGAATTGAGAAACCGTGCCTACAACATATGAAATTTTGGGTCTTGTATGAGTCAGATAAATGAGACTTCCAACAAGTTGTCGGTACAAAGTGCCATCAACAAATGTAGAAGAAAACTGAGCCTCAAGTTTGATTCTAGAAAGGAAGAGAGTCGAAGAAGGCTTACAGTCAGCCATATGAAACCATGAGAAACAATCTAAAGCATACTTGGACTTTGTGATGGTGATACTGGAAGTAGACTGGTAGATTTCAATCCTGAGAAAGTTATGCAACAAGTACAAGTCAGTCATCAAAAACCTGCCATGAAGGGAAGTTTTGACTACCCCAATGGCAGATGAGGAACTCCCTATGATCAACAAGTCATCAACATACAGAACTAGAAATATGAGTGAATCATCCCATTACAAAATGTAGACATTAGGATTAGAATGGCACCAAGTGAACCCAACTATCAGAAGGAAGGAGTCCATCTTGGCATACCAGGATCAAGGAGCTTGTTTGAAGCCATAGAGAGACTTTTGAAGGCAGCACACAAGTGAAAAATCTTGAATGAATCCCTATGGATGCTCCATGTAGATCTCCCCTGAAGGTCACCATGAAGAAAAGGACTCTTCACATCCATATGGTGTACTTCCCAATGATTGGTTGTAGCAATGCCAAGAACAAGTCAAATGGAATTCATTTGGGTGATTAGAACAAAAGTCTCAAAGTAGTCAATCCCAAAAAACCTAAGAGAATCCTTTTGCCACTAGGCAAGCCTTGTGCTTATCAACCAACCCATCTACTTCAAACTTTGTTCAATATGTCCACTTACATAGAACAAGTTTTCTTCCCTTAAGAAGAGGGACACAATCCCAAGTATGGTTCCTCATCAAGGAACTATATCCCACTCAAGAATACTAGAAGCCTCTTGAAAGGATAGTGGATCAAAGGTAGTAACAATGAAGACATGTGGAACTTCTTGGAACTGTGAATGAGTCTTCCTGGTGTCTAATGGATCCCCAACCCAATCGCCTACAGAATGCAAGGTCTATCTCACCCAAAGTGGACCAGAAGAGGAGAATCATCACCCTTTGAATCATGACTAGGAGAGGAAGGAGGTGAATCCTCTGAATCACTCTCAACATCAGAAGTGGAGGTAGAAGACTCCTCATCATCACGAATCTGCTCAGGTGAATCTAACTCATCAGAAGATCTGTCATGTAGCCCAAGTAACTCCAATGTCAAAGTAGAAGGAGGTGGAGAACTGATACAAATTGAGCTTGAAGAGCCCTCCTCAAACTAAACACTCCTCTAAATAAACAAATCATGTGTACTAGGGTGGAGCAACTGATAACCCTTCACACCATTATGATAACCTACAAATATACAAGGCCTCTTCTGAGGATCCAAGGCCTTACGTTTCTCTATAGGAATGTGGGCCCATGTAGGAGAACCAAAAAATTAAAAGTGCTTAACTAATGGTTTCTAACTGCTCCAGGCTTCAAAAGGAGTGACTCCCTTCAAGGCTCAGTGAGGAACAAAGTTCTAGATATAACAAGCATAGTTAATGGCCTCTGCCTAAAACTATGGTGCAAGAGATCTGGAGTGAATCATGCAATTCACCATTTCCTTCAAGGACCCATTCTTTTGTTTTGCAACATCATTATGCTAGGGAGTGTACGGAACAAAATGCTGAAAATCAATCCTCTCTTAAGTGCAAAACCACTCAAAACAATGGTTGACATATTCACCACCATTGTCAATGCGCAAACAAAAGTCTTGAAGTCTTGAAAGTGATCAAATACCTTAGACTTTTGTTTGAGGAAGTACACCCAAGTATAGTGAGAATAGTCATCAATGAAGGTTAGAACATATATGGCTTCGCTGAAGGATGGACGAGGAAATGGACTAACCAAATCACTGTGAACTAACTCTAGTATCTATGAAGCTCTCCATGCCTTACCTTTGTCAAAAAATTTCTTAGGATGCTTACTCAGAATGCAACCTTGGCAAACACCCCATAAACTGAACTAAAGGCAACCCTGTGACTATGCTCTACTGGTTAAGCTGTTGCAAGTAGTGGAAGTTAAGATGGCCAAACCGTTCATGCCATAATTTACTCACATCATTAGAATGAGTGAGAAAAATAGACAAAGGAGGATTAGGAACAAAGTGAGAAAAAAAATATAGCCAAGACTGATGATCTACTCTCCCAACTGCAACTGTAGAATCACTGTACAACTCACAAATCTCCACTGAATCAGGAGTGAACTCAACTCACTTGCTTGAACCTATGTGATTTTTTTGATATACTGACAGGAGATTAGTTGATAATGAGGGCACACAAAGAACATCATGGAATGTGCCATCCCCCACATCAATAGACCCTCTCCCACACACCTCAATAGGAGTGTCATCACCCATCAAGATAGAAGGCATAGTACATGGCTCCAAAGATGCAAGTTCTTCCTTAGATGAATCCATGTGGTGTGAAGCACCCAAATCAAGAACCCAGGTGGATTGTTGTGAAGCAACTGCTACAAGGGCCTTGCCCTTTCCTTTCCCCTTGTTATTTTCTTTTGCCTTGTTAGACCCTTTATTTGAATTATGTTTGATAGTCTCAAGAACACTGATATTATTCTTCTCAAGAATGTGTGTCAAGTGATCAATTTGTTTCTTCAAACACTTATGTTCATCATGACCAGGTATTTTACAATAGGCACATTGGACCTTCTCTTTCTTAAGCTTGTCGCTCTTAGAAGAATGGGTCTCATTAGATGTTTTTGAAGCAACAAGTTTCTAATCATTCTTCTCCTTGCTATTCTTTTGTTTCTTATCTTTATTGTTACTACTTTTTCCTTTCTATTCTTTTGTGCCTTGGTTAGCAGCTAAGGCATGTGACTTAGAGTATTTAAGAGTGCCCATCTGGTTAAGCTTATCCTACTCCCATGTGAGAGAGATAGCAAAATCATCCAATGATGGCATAGTGAACTATGTCCCAAGTGCGCCCTTAGTAGCATAAAAGGTAGAAACAAATACAAAATATTATGAACTTAGCTTAGAGAGAATACTAAGAATCAGTTGTTCATCTTTCTTTTCAATTCCACATTGTTTTAACTATAGCCTTAGCGATTTCAATTTTGTGAAAAAATCTTGAATTGTGTTGAAGTTTCCTGGACTTAAACTAATTAGTTCATTTTCCAACATATGACCCCTTATTGAATCTTGTGTTCCAAAGAGGGTTTCTAGTTTTGTCCAAATGTCATTTGGTGAATTCAAAAACTTAATGTGGAAGAGCAAATCAAGAGAAACAAACACAATGTTCCATAGGCCTCATCACATTTGTTAAACGACTTAGGCTTATCTTCATCTATAGCCAGTTTAGTTTCTAGTCCCATTGTTATCCTATGCAACCCAACTTTTCTTAAGTAGATTGTCATGTGTGATTTCCACTCAAAATAGTTGTGAGGAGTTAATATGGGTATTGTTGTTTGATCCATGATGAAGAAATGCATAAATGAAGTGCTGAAAAGAAGAGAACTCACACAAGACAACCCCCCTTTTCACTCAATCAAAGAACCACCCAAGAAAATATGATCTGACACTTTATAATTTAGTGCATTTACAACTACCACTAGTAAGAATTGCTTAGTGGTCTTGATCTCAATGTTTGTAAAATCCTCAACAATAGGTGTATGCTAAAAGTACAATAATGGAATGAAACCAAGTGAAACTAATAACACCAAGTACTGTATAGTACATGAAAAAATATGTGCACTTTTAAAAAAAGAATCACCTCAATCTAAGGTCATATGCAAAAGTTATGCTTCTTTGAAGTTCCCAAAATGAGAACTATACAGTGTCATGAGTGAGAATTTGTAATTTCTGAAAAACATCTACTTCAAAATCAAAAAAATGTCTACACTAGTGCAAAGATCACGAAAAAATAGCCCAAATAAAAAAAAATCTTGAGAATTGGAGCCAGTATGAGCTAGAACAGAGCCTTTGAAAACTACCTTCAAATCTACAACTATCAACAGAGAGGGGATCTACTGAAACTTTCTAATTAAGTTTACTCATGATCTGTTTGTTGCATACAAAAAATAATAGATACCCAAATAGTTTTTTTTTACATGCCTAAGATGTGGATCTAATGAAAAAAAACATCTCCCACAACAAAAAATGACATGTAATATGTCAAAATTTATTTGTGAGGCCTCTTGGACACAATGGCAAGGTCTTTTTGGCCTGAAAATGCTTCGAACAGAATCTTTCTTCTAGATCCAAGCTTAAAAATCCTCATTTCACAACTGTGTCAAACAATCTCTGATTTCAGTGAAATGAAAGATAGATCTAACTTTCTTGAGCCTCCTAGATGCATTGAAATAGCTAGTAATGCCACCAGTATAACCAAAAATGTTGCAATCACCTAGATCTCGTAAAACACATGCAAAACCTAGAGGTTAAAATGTTTCTGTTAAACTTTTTTGATTCTCCAGATCATCTAAAGATGCAAGAGAAGAGCATACTGGATTTTACCCCCCCCCCCAAATCTCTCCAATATGGAAACTAAAATCTATTCTTGCACTAGAATAGCTCTAATACCATGTTAGAATCTGAAAAGATGAATAACTTAGAAAACTAGTGCAAATGAATAGATATAAAACTATGAAAGTAAATGATACAGAATCAAAATAACAACACAGTTAGTATCCATGAGAGTAATGCAAATACTCTAAAAGAAAAATAGCATTATGAGGATGCAAAAGCAAAAGATAGAAATACAAGCTAAGTATCATGTTAATATAAAAAAGGGAGAGGATGGAAGTGGTAACACCAATGAATAGGAAGAAACCATCTATCGGTCTAAAGATAGCAAAGTATGTTCCCAAGATAGCTAATGGGTGCTCCCTTATAGGATGGTGACACTTCATAACCCACTCACTTAATTAAACATGCTTTATGAACCTAAGCAAGATTAATAAAAGGTGTAGGAAAAACCTATGAATATAGGTTCAAATAAATATCCCAACTAGGAAATAAAAACCTACACTAACAAAAGGGAGATAGTTTGATGGATCTCATGTCTTTAATCCAAGTTTCAACATATATTTATTTTCTTTGCACAATATATTTAATTCCCTAAGGCAAGTAAATTCAACATATATTTTATTTCTTTTTAAGTGATAATGAAATGATAGAATTTATTTCTAGCAAGTATATTTAAACATCTTTTCCACAAACACATCACACATGCATTTCAGGATAATGCATAGTGCCAAAATAGAAATAAATACACATAAATAACTTCCACACACTTATGAGTTTACACAACATGTGGATTTTGGAATCACATTTGATTTGGATTCAACTTAACACATGGATACATAGGATCCATCTCATACAAGTGAATTGAGTGAGATAAAGGTTAACACACATATAACCCACTATGAACAGCTCATTTATAACCACCATTTGGGAATGGTAATGTACCTACACATTTACATCAAACATCAGGTGTATCTTCTCATATACATATAGTCAAAGCAAAGCATAAACACCCAACATGGCATGATATCATAAACTAAATAAACATCACATCTAACATGAATCATCAACTATAATTATAAAGATGCAGTAATTGACATTAATCCACATACTAATCCATGTACAATAAACATACCTATACAACATATATATATATACCAAAATAGAGGAATGGTAACACTGAAAGATTCAACATAAAAGTCACAACATAACATCCATAGTCAAACATCTAAATGATAATACAAAGACCCATCGAAAATACCTTGATGGCATAAGAAAACATTATTGCTAATAATAGTAACAAAATCAAAGAAAAAGTCAACAAATGACAAGGCACAAGTTCCAAAGGCATTACATCTCCCCTAAAACTAGGCTTACTCATGGAAGCCTTCAAAAGGGTAAGGGTAAAGCACTCTCAGTTGTGTGGCATCCTCCCAAGTGGTTGTGGAATCATCTAGAGGGTCCTATTGGACCCTTACCTGATTCAGGCTTCAATCCCAAAGTGTCAGCATTTGATGATGCAATATATGAATCAACTCTAAAGAGAGCCTCCTTCCCACCTTGACCTGCAAGAAAGCACAATAAAGCACATGTGTCACATTTGAAATATATTATCTAAGAATAGAAACATGAAATACATCATGGATGCGTGAGAGATTGGGTGGCAAGGTAAGCTGATAAGCAACTGGACCAATCCTCTTAATGATCTCAAAAGGCCCCATAAAATACGTTGCAAGATTAGAACCTTTTCCATAACAAATTGGGTTCTTATGCAATTGAACTATTAGAAACACATGGTTGCCAACTAAAAAATTTCGATCCAACCTTTTGGCATCAAGATACTTCTTTTATCTGCCCTAGGCAATTAATATTTACTATTTGATTCAAACTACTTAATGCTCATATCTTGAAGCATCTCAGGACCAAGGACAACTCTATCTTCAAGTTTATCCCAACTCAAGGGAGTACGACATGAATGCCCATACAAGGCTTGAAATGTTGACATACAAAGAGAACTATGGTAACTATTATTATAAGCAAAGTCAACCAAATACAAATAGTCCTCCCAATGGGATTGTTGTTCCATTACATACATGTGAAGCTTATCTTCTAACACCTGATTCACTCTTTCATTCAGCCATTAGTTTCTAGGTGATAGGCAAAGATAAAATTAATTTGGGTACCTAAAGCATGATGTAAGGACATCCACAACAATGATGTAAGAATAGGATCATAGTCTAAAATGATCCTATGAGGTACTTTGTGCAAGCATACAATATCCTCCATAAATGTATGTGCCATTGATGCAGCATTAAATGATGCCTTCATGGGTGAAAAATTGGAAGTTTTGGTTAACTTGTCTACTATCACCATGATAGCATCATGATGACAAGAAGAAATAGGTAAACCAATAATAAAGTCTATAGAAATGATCTCATTTCCACTCAAGAACATCATGTGGTTGCAAGAGACTTGTTGAATGCTGATGCTCAACTTTTACTCTCTAACACTCAAGACACCTAGCAACAAAATTAGTGATGTCATGCCCCATTCCTACCCAATGGAACAAATGACAAAGATCAATATGCATTTTATTTACACCAAAGTGTGTTGCATAAGGAGAATGATGTACCTCAGTTGTCACATCAAGACAAAGACCACCAAAACCCAAAACATAAATATGATCAAGATGTCATAATAGTCCATTGGACTCTAAGGAATAACCATAAAACCTATCTACAAGGGCCCTATGTGACTCTAACTCCACTCTAACATCTTAATACTATGAATCTTTTGTGATATTTTCTAGAATATGCTCCCACATATCCATACTTAGGGATAAGATTGATACCTCATCCAACCTCTTGCTCAAAGCATGAGTGACCACATTCTCCTTTCCCATGATGTGCGAAACACCAAAATCATATTCGCACAAAAATTTCATCCATCAATGTTGTTGAGCATTTAAGTTAGGTTGCGTGAAGATGTATTGTAAGTTGTGATGGTCAATATGAAGCTAAAATCGATGGCCCAACAAGAAATGTCTCTGTTGCACAAGTACATGAATGACTGTTGCCAAATCTAAATCATAGGTAGGATAATTTAGCTCATGATCCTTGTGATTACATGACTCATAAGAGATCACTTGGACCTCTTGCATAAGGACCAATCCCAAGCCTTCTAATGATGCATCTATGCAAACCACAAAATTTGCTGTAGGATCAAGCATTGTAAGGAGTGATGCACTAGTTAGTTATTCCTTAAGACATTAGAAGGCTTTGTTGCATTGTTATAACCAAAAAGACTTCTTCCCTTTCTCTGAAAAGAAGTAATTGGATGAGCCAATCTAGAAAAGTCCAAGACATACTAGTGATAATAACTTGCTAGTCCCATGAAACTATGTGCCTCTACGATATTGATTGGAATTGGCCAATCTATAATGGCCTAAATCTTTTATGGATCAACATAAATACCCTCCCAGGAGATAAAATGGTCCAAGTACCTCACCTCAGCTTGGAAGAATTCACACTTGGCCAAGTTATTGAATAGTTGGTTATCACGCAAACATTGAAGGAGTTGGCACAAGTGGACCTCATGCTCTTCTATTATCCTTGAATAAATTAGAATATCATCAAGAAACACAAGGACAAACCAATTAAGATAGGTTTGCAACACTCCATTCATCAAACTCAAACAAAAAGGGAGCATTCGTCAACCCAAACTCGTAGTGCCCATAACGAGTACGAAATGTGGTACAATGAATATCTATCTCATGGATACAAAGATGATGGTATCTATATTTTAGATGAATTTTAGAAAATACCTTAGCTACCTTCATTTGATCAAACAAATCATTGATCCTTGGCAAGGGATATTGGTTCTTCACTATCACCTTATTCAATTATAATCAATACATAGCCAAAGAGACTTGTCATTCTTCTTCACAAAGATAATTGATGCTCCTCAAGGGAATACACTATGAAGAATATGTCCTTTCTCCAATAACTCCTCTAACTGCAAAAAAGTTGTCTTAGTTCCTGAGTGGTCATACGATATGGTGCACATGAGATGGATTCTACTCCCAGAATAATGTCTATGCAAAATTCCACATCTTGCTTAAGTGGCATACTTAGAATCACACTAGGAAACACATAAAAAACTCCATTGAAAGAGGATGATCATGAAGAGATACCCCATGGAACTCATTCTTAGAGAGATCACTTACCAAGATAGAAAAAAATTAACATCCCTTCCGCATACTTTATTTCAATTGCATAGTGAAAATCATGCAAAGGGATATGGGTCTAAGCACACCCGCTACCTCAACTAGAAGGCCAAAATCATCTACACATTTAACAATATTATGATGACAATTGATACTTTCCTAATGAGCTTCAAGTAAATCCATGCCAAGGACTATCTTGTAGGATCCCACGGGTAAGATTCACAAATCGACGATGGTGGTGAAGGCTCCAAGATCCAACACTCGACCACTCATCAGGGAGTCTACAACCACCTTAAGACTGGTAGCTAACTCAACCTACCATTTATCATCTTGCCTTGTAGCCTTGAGCCTATTATTCTTAACCAAGGATGGGAAAATAAAAGAGTTTGAAGAACCAAAATTAAATAAAATAGAAGTACAAACACCATCCAACAAACCTAGTATCTTGACTACTATTCCTTGATGCTCTACCTGATAGTTGTCTATCACAACAAATACTCTATGTGATCTTCCCACATCCACCATTGTCATCTCTAACACTATCACATTCCAACCCCTAACTATCATTGTTCCTTGAGGATGTGATCTTGCATAGTGACCCTCCTGACCACAAGTGTAATATGGTCCCATAGGTTGAGTAGGAGTTGACTAAGATGCACTCAACTACTGGAATCTTGAGTGACTAAAAGTGGATTGGTCACCCTAGGGCTATTGTCAGTCCATGAAACCACAATCACACAACCCCTGTCGCTTGGCACTAGAAAGTTTACCAAAGCCTTTCCCACTTTGAGGGGCCTACTAAGGCTTTTGTCTCTACTATCATTGTTGATTATTCTTATAAATGCTATTAGTGGCCTATATGATCCCTTAGGCTAGGGTTGAGATCCCTACACCCCTAAACCTGACTGAAAAGGGACCATAGTTTGAACTCCCACCTGCCCACCATAACCTCTAGCCAAGTTTTCCTCTATCAACCTAGCCTTCTCAACAACCTCTAAGGTCTTTGGTTCTAGCACCCAAACACCTCCACTAATACAAACATTCAACCCTCTCACAAAAATTTGCACTAGCATCGCTTCATCCTTAATTGCATCCACATATCGTTTTAGCTCAAAGAAACAATTCTTATATTGATCCGCAATCATGCCAAGTTGTCTAAGCTCATGGAACTCATCTACATGACATTGTCTGAAATGCTCAAAAAGATATTGGGAATGAAACCACTCCAAAAGGGTCTCCTAGAAGACTATAGCTATATCTAGGTGATGCTTCTACACCACCTAGTGCCACCAAGTAGAAGAAAACCTACGTAAGTGCATGATGACATATCAAGCCTTGGTATTACTACTATAGGGATGCATCACAAAACATCTATCAAGGGCCAAGAGACAATTCTTGGCCTCCAATCCTTCTAAAGAACCTTCAAAAGTGGGTGGGTTAGCTCACAAAGGTCTCTAATGTGAGCTACTATCCCACTATCCTCATCCACTAACTATCTATTTCCTTGATGGGGCACATATTGCATGAGTACTTCCTCCCCTCTAGATCATCATGGGCTCCTATAGCATTCCCTTTCATCATGCCTAAGAGGAATCTCTCCCCTATCCTGAGATGGGTGTGAACTTCCCAATTTTCTTCCCTCATAACGAGTGGTCAATCTAGCCAAGATCTCCTAAAGAAGGACCACCACCTGTGGTGTACCTAAAGGGTCTTTAGGTTGATATCACCCTATTATAGGGGAACAATCACTCTATATTTCCAGTGACTCTTGATCAAAGCTAGTGTTTCTTCCTTATCAAGGGTAGTATGATCTAGGAGGCATCTTTCCTAACCACATAAGTCTACCACACCATGCTAAGGTAACCACATAGGAAACACAGAACCAAAATACTTTAAACAAACACTTAATATAACACATAAGAAAGAACATAAACTAGAGCTCCCAATGTTGCAACTTAGGCTTTAATACCAAATGTAATGTTACAAGCTTTCACTCAAGACATTAATTGACAAAAGATGACCAAACAATTTTTTCACATAACAAAAGTGGTAATAATTAACCACACCATACTAACATGCCCAAGGTATCATATGCAACCCATGATGACACACTTGGCATGAACACCAATGGATAAGCATGGTGACACAAGTAGAAGACTTACTCTATGATGGGACAAGACACCACAGTTGACTTGAAAAATAAGGCATGGAAGAGATATAATTCTCAAAGCTACTAAATCGCCCTCATAACATCTCTACTAAACCACCTTTCAAATTCCACTGGGTTATGACAGAGAAAAGATAAAACTACCATTTTCAAATTTCTAAAGGAAATTAGAAGTAGGTTAGACTTTAGACCTAAATTGCAACTTGCAATGTTGCACACATATCAAACTCAAACTTGAGGATGTAGATGCAACTCACAACCCTAAAAAATTTGGGTTTCAATCAACATTGGCAAAGTGAAAATGAACCTTGAATCCTTGACAAGGACATTCAAAATTTAGAATTGTCTTGTAGTTTGCATGTCTATAGAATGCAATTAGGTTCTAGACTCTGAACCAACATCATGTCAAACTTCATAATCTGCTCGCAATCTACACATATATAAAAGTGCAAGTGAACACCAAATTCCCAAACTCTACGATACTTTAGACCTTAGGAGATAATCAACAATCAACACTTCTACAAGTGCAGTCAACATCCTAACTCCCAAACATTCAACACCCTAGACTCTAAAACTTTGATGTAACTTACACTATACACTGTGCATTGGGTTTCTAAACTCTAGCCCTACTCCATTTTGGGGTTCAAACTCTGAAGTTACAAATTGCAACTTCATACTAGCAACCCTAATTTATAGTGTAATTCATACAATATTTTTGACCTACAAAATAGAATGTAGAAAATCTCTAAGGTAGGGGGACAACAACATATTTTCCCCTCACTTTTGAGGCAGAATTTCCTCATTTTTAGAGCTATTTACAAATGTTCTTGTGGATATGTTCATGAGGATGTGGGCTTTGACTTGACCACACAAAAACCTCTCAAAGTACATGGATCCCAAGATATGAGAGGATTAGTAAATTTCACTATAAAATCCAAATGAATGAAAGGTAAAACTGAATTACAACAAAGGTAAATATAGTAATACTACATACCAAGCCATCGAGATGGGAAAATTCTTAGCACACAATCCAAGAATCTCAGAGATCTCTAAATCTCCAATGGTGGTAAAACACCACCCAACCATGTGGCATCCTCAGGACCACCCCCCCACTATACTAAGAGATGAACGAAAGGATACAAACACACTCAAGTAATACAAAATATGGATACACTCACACCAAGAAACATGCATATCATAATGGCACAACACTTGAATATATTGAATGCAATAATCACAAGGCAATAGTATAAAAACTCATGTTGAATACAAATTTGACTGTGAGGAAGGACGAGAATCCTAGACTTGGAGAATGAGTGTCATCATAGTGGCTCGATAACCATGCAGATTTTGAGAGTGAACTTCCTCCATGAAGTCACCCAATGACATTCACCAACTACCATGAGTTGTGACATATTCTGCATGACCGAACCAAATCCATCCAGGGTATTCAGTATGGCATGGGTACCTTATTTACCCAATGAAATTAAGTTATCACTTGATTAAACTCTACCCTACTCTATCCTCATGTATCACTCTAGATCATGGTGAGTGGTGAGAGCCACTCCTCTCCTAATCTAGACCTCAATCCTAAGGTCCCATCACTCCAATTCTACTAATTGGGTGTGGCACAAAAAATAATGCAACAATTTCTACAACATAATACTAAAACATGTAGATTTTCAATTCATAATGAATGCCATTCTTTTCACAATTTAATTCAATCAAACAAGTTAGAAATTGCAATTTTGTTATTTTCACATAAACTTGCAAAACCATAAAATTCTCCATGTCTCTATTAATGGAGTGACATGCTACCTTCAATTTTTCCCTATTTTGATTTTGAAGGAGAATACCCTTTGATGCACAACTCACCCAATATCAATAATCTCACTTCAAATTGAAAGAATGCAATTTTGAAATTTTGTTGCCTTTAATAACGGCTCTAATTTGGACATTTTCTAATTTTTACAAACATACAATTAAAACATGGAAATATAAAAAAACTTGCAATTCAATGAATCTCCTACTATGAGGAACTCAAATGCAACTATCCATTATGGCATAACTATGTTGCAATTTCTATTTCAAAACAAATTTAATAAAGGACGCAAAGGGGGAAAATACCTCCAACAAGCACTCAAATAATGGAAGAATTCCTCCTGTTACAATCACACTCCAAGCAATCATTTCTCCAAGCACATAAAAATCCAATCCAAACAACTCCACTTCACCAAGCAATTCTAATCTTTTCCCAATTTTCTTTTTCAAAAATGGTAAGAAGAAGGTTTGAGAGAGAATATTTTTGGAAGAGGAAAAATGAATAAGGCATTTCAAATCCATCTTTCCCTGTATACTTTTCTTTTTCCTTTTTCCCTATTTTCTAATTATTTACAAGTAAATATTTTTAAAACACGACCTTTAGAAATAAACTAATTTCCCAACCTCATTTAAACTTGAGACTAATATAGTAAAATCATTGCTTCATAATATTTCCCAAGGGAAATAAAATTAATATATTTCATACTATTAAAATAAATTCTATTTTCCGGTCATATCTATCGTGAAGCTAACTCTTCCGCTGAGCTTTTGGCCAATGTTGGTGCGTCTTGGTCTAATCCCCATTCAGAGGTCATCTACGACGAACATTCTCTCCCATGCGGTCTTTGCGAGTTAATGGCGAAGGATTTGATGGAGGCTCAAGGAACCCACAGATGGGCAAGCTCTTGACATCTGGAAGTTGTATAAGAAGGGGTGGAGAAAACGCAAAACATTGAAGAATACATGAATATCTGAAGGACAATCCTGGTCTGCTCGATTAGAATACTGTTACAAGGCTTGTTGTCATAGCTGAAGGCGTGGATTTCTAAACCACTGACTGCCTCAGCCCTTGATGTAATCTGTTCATTTTCAATCAATACAGCGTTTACCCAAAAAAAAAAATCATTTTCTTTGAACAATATATTTAATTCCCCAAGACAATTAAATTCAACATATATTTTCTTTATTTTCAAGGGATAATAAAATGATAGAATTTCTTTCTAGCAAGTATATTTAGATATCTTTTCCACAAACAAGTCACATACATATTTCGAGATAATTTTAAATGCAGTGTCAAAATAGAAACAAACACACTTAAATGACTTCCACACACTTTATGGGTTTTCACAACATACATATTTTGGAATCGCCTCTGATTCATACTTGGGTTAACATAGGGATACATAGGATCCATCTCATTCGCGAATTGAGCGAGATAAAAGTTAACACACATATAACCCAATACAAATGTCTCATTTATAACCACCATTGAGGAATAACCATGTCCCTGCACACCTAGGTCAAACATTAGATGTACCTGCTCATATACATATAGCCGAAACCAAGCATAAACACTCAAAG
Source organism: Cunninghamia lanceolata (assembly GCA_027924645.1). Taxonomy (NCBI): domain Eukaryota; kingdom Viridiplantae; phylum Streptophyta; class Pinopsida; order Cupressales; family Cupressaceae; genus Cunninghamia; species Cunninghamia lanceolata. The sequence continues at coordinate 4,103,455 of BSBN01001019.1, forward strand.
TGGCATCATACTCAATAAACTGAATGAACATCACATCTAACATCAATCATCAACTATAATCATAAAGATGCAATAACTGATATTAATCCACATACTAAGCCATGCACAATAAATACCCCTGTACAACATATATATACATATACAAAAATGGAGGAATGGTAACATTTAAAGGTCACAACGTAACATCCATAGACAAACGTCTAAATGACAATACAAACCCTATCAGAAATACCTCGATGGCATAACAAAACATCATCACTAATAACAATAGTGAAATTAAAACAAAAGTCAACAAATGATAAAACACAAGCACCAAAAACATTACACATCTTTCATATATTTCATATATTGTGATTTATTTTACTTCATTTTCTATATTCTGAGAGCAGCTTGAAGAGTATTACTTGTGATACCATCCTCTCAAAGCTTGGTTTATTATTATTGTTTTCCATGGTGAGCAAGGTGAACGATAAAATTAAATAGGCTAACTTATTAGTATTATAGGCTAATTGTGCACAATTAAAAATTGCAAAGACACTTTCAAAGCACAAATTTAAATCTTAAGAAAGGTTTACATGGGCATAGCGTAGACAAAGATCATTTCCAAACCACATTTGTTGATGCACATCTTTTGAACGTTGTTACCAACAAGGCTCACTTATATGCAATTCCAACTAAGTTGTCTCTCTATTTATGATCCAACAAATTAATTTAATAGAATACTATCAAAAAGCATCAAAACATGCTTAGCTCAATAACATGACTCATTTAATTAATATGGCTTGATATAGAGCTTGGCTAATAATAGAACTAATTTAGTTAATATGAACTAATACAAAGATTTTCCCAATAATAGGACTACATAATGATGTAGAGCTCAGCACAATAACATATTGATTATTCTTGATGCAAATTTTTTCCTTGTAACAGGATTGATTATGCCTTGATACAAAGTTTATCCCAATAACAGGACTAATTATGGCTAAACACAGTGTTCAACTCAGAAACGCATAAGAACAATTAATGACAGAAGATTTTAGTATTTAATAGCGATTATGACAGTCAACTAACCTTGAAAATATAGTTAACATTAACCACACTCAGAGCATTATATTCTGTCAAAACTCTGTCCATAATATCAAAGTACCAGTTTACATAGACTTCATTGATTTAGTATTTATTCATGAAGAGATGTGCACAATGGAATGGCGATTTTCATATGATTTGAAACGAATTGGTATAGTTATTCATGAGGCCAGGATGTCGTTCCACTTAGATTGGAGGATGAGGTGACAAGAAACAGTAGTTAATAGCTAGTTGGCTGCTAGAGGCTAGAGAACACTCATCGAGGAACCTGATAAAAACAAAATAAAACCACCAATGCCCAACACGCATTAAAAATAAAAACCAATCGAAGACACACGAAGGAGAAACACCCATTAAACTTACATTTGCACCAACTTGCAAGAGCCTTTTAATGCAGGGCACACTCAAATGTTCCAGCCATTATTTGAGCAGCCTACAATTGACTAATTAAGGAATACACAACACATAAGTTGTAACAAACAAAGAGCAGGGGAATGCCATGGGAAATGATTTCAAACAATTCATGTGCCTAGTCTATGTTTTCACATTTTTACCTACATTTTTTTGAGGCATTTGTCAAACAGATCGTGTTCCATGTCTATGCTTCTTCATTTTGCATACATGATTACCAGAAGTCGTAGCTACAACATCTCACAAGATTGATTCATTCTTTATGCTGGAATGAATGTCCATACCCCCTTCCAAAAATCCCATTTTGGTTGAGGATGGAGGGATGCTGCTAAAGGTTGTAGAGAATGGTTTTATACCTGTCAAATGCATTTGCTTGAAGGTTTTATTGATATATATATGTATGAGAATAGAGTTTGGCAGGGAAATGAATTTTTTAAATTAAAAAAAAAAAGTCAAGGCACAGCACCAGCTAAGGGCATGGCCTTGCACAAGGCATGCCCTGTAGCAGGTGTAACCACTCTCAAAAGGGAGCGCATCGCCAAGAAAGTGGGATACAACCCTATAATAATTTAACAAAGAAAAAGGAGGAGAGTTTGGTGTTTGTGTTACTACCAGATCTCCCTCTCCCTACCACCATTAAAATGCTATGCCTTCCTGTATGTGCTGCTACCATTTTTACTCTTTCTTGCTCTGCAACAAACAAACTAAAATTTTCGGAGCTCTCTTGCAGTCTGTTCACCCTCTCCATTTGAAATCTACCCTAAAAAACCTCTCCAGCCACGTGTGTGTAAGCCTATGGTTAAAAAGGAAACCAAAAAAGAGGGCAAATCACGTAGTTATGGCCAAGGCAAACAATTCATTCATTGGAGTGGTTGACCTTCATTGAAAATTTCAACAAAAATGAAATATTTGATTAAAACTTCCAATCTAAGGAGCCATCTTTCCACTCTCTCCTTGCATTTAAAAAAAAATTGCACTTTACCTGCAATGTGTTTGAGGATAATACTGGCAGAGTTTGGCTGCCATTCAAAGGTTGCCCAACGTCTAAGAATCTCTAACTGCATATCATTCAAAAATATACCCCAAAATTATGCCTCCCCCTAATCCTTATGATTTATATGGCATTATATTATTTAAACTCTAACACTCCAAGCTTTTACTTAAATTTGTTAGAGATACAGTTAAAATGGAATTCATATTCTTCACAAAATAAGTACTACAGAGATCAAACCTATATAACCTCATCTAGAATCGTTGACATCCAAACATGAGGGACAAGTCCAGCACCAATTCCTTAAATTTCTGAGGGGTCTGTGACAACAACAAAAAGAACTTAAATTTCTATGTATATTAGCACATGGAACCAATGTAACAAACCCAGTTTCAAAATAGCCTTCGTTTAAACATCCTAACAACTTAAGAAATAGACATTTATATTTATATTGTGCTGCTGAACTACTTAAGCAACTAAACAATAAGACTAGTGGTTTCATTACACTCCTAAATTAAAAATTGAATTGCCATGCCAAAGCTAAAATGATTTAACTAGCTATTGAAACATTTACATAAGTGGATTGTTATAATTTTGTTGTGTAGACCAGCCCATCTGTCTCTATCAATATACTTCGCCATGGCAGAATACCTCTAGGCATCCCCAGATTGTATATACAAATATTTTAAATTTGTAGGGTGACTTCAAATAGCCCCCTTATTCTGTGGAAGTATGTCACTTGACTTATTTCCTACCTTCAATTATTATTATAAAACTGTGTACTAAATTTACAACAATATAGAACATAAGTTTAATTATTTAAATTTTGAAATTAAAAAATTACAAAACATCAAATAAGTGAATAAATAAAAGGTTGGGAAAACTGCTTATGCTAGCAAATTGGGAAGAAACTTTACAAAAAATCATTGAGGAATTTGGACATAAAAAAGGTGACTAATAGAAAGGTGCACAAAATATACCGCACCTTTGTGCAAGAGATTCAACAAAAGTAATTATCTGTTACTGTAAAATCACTGCATGTCACCAAGTAGACAGCCTTGTTGATCTTCAATTACACTTTATAAACATTTTTCTGAAGTTGTAAGAAATTTATAAAGAAGAAAATTGTATCATTCCAAAGAATCCCTCTGTAAACCAAGATTTGTAGCAAGAAAGCAAGGAATGAAAAGAGTTAATATGGCTTCAAGGGAACGAGTCACTCACACACAAAAATTAGCATGGAGACCAGTGAAAGAATCCAAATTTTTTCTTAGACTTACATAAACATATACCGACATAAAATATCTGCAGAGAAAAATGGTAAGCGCTCTGATCTAAGCCTTAACCCTAACATTTTAGATCTTTGGTTGCCCTTATTGAAATTTAGGTATTTATTGAACCCTCGAGTTGTGCCTCCAGGACTCTGCTCAGCAAAAGAACTTGCAATTCAATCCTATGTTGTATTGGGAGAAAAATATGGTATGTTTGAACATTCTATTAATTGTTTTACTTTTTTAATCTATAAATAAGCCAATACAGAGTTTGACGGTTCCTTCAGAGAATTGGTTGTGCTTGGAAGGCCTGTCCAAACCCTAGGGGGAAGTAACAAAGTCTTCCCTCTACTAACATCCATGACCAATAGCTCAAGAGACATCTAAAATTGGGAATGCACATAGTAAACAAAACTCTATCTTTTACTGCTCATCTTCTCTATCGGTTGTGGTTTTCTTATGCTATTGCATTGAGATTAAATAAGATGATGTTCTGCACTAAAAAGCAAATCTTGGTAAATCTTAAGATCAAACATACAAAAGTAAAACTCAATGTAGGAGACTCTTGGTGATACCCATGACAGGGAAAAGGGATAACAAACATCATCGAACCTCCCATGGGACTACAAGCCATACGGCCAGTGCCACTTGGAATTCATTTTTGTTTACCCAGAGTTAGGCGTAACAGTTTTGTCTCCATGCAGTCATAAAACACCAAATCCTTAGTCATCATCTTAGAATAAGTCTGTAAGGCTCATGGGAAAAAACAGAAAACTTAAGAGACATTGTACATCATTTAGCTATGACGAGCATGTACGTCTCATGTATGCATAATGCCATGAACTTTACCAAGACAAACATCACGGTAGAACATACTTACTGATCTCTAGCATGACAAAGCGTTAGGATGTGAAGAGGCAATTGTATATACAACCCTTCTTCCTCTCCATTACCCATGTCCATCATAAAAGGCAATAAATCAACATAATGGATGCTAATAGTAGTTTAACAGTTTCTGATCTGAACTGATCTACCTGCAGAAAACAGAAACAATGACAAGTTACATGAGTAGCTATGAAAGCTTAGGAGAATCATCTAGAGTATTTATAAATGTTTAACATGAGTGGTTGATTAGTTGTCTAATGTGTCTGTCTAGCCTCCAATTCAGAGCCTAACATTAGCAACTGCAAGTTTCCCTATACAGTATCTGTTTAGCCTCAAACGCTTCTTCTTCAAGTCATCCTGTTATGGTTAAATTCAATTACCTAAGTGCATTTAATTGTCCGTTATTTAGAATCTAAGGCAGGCTACAATTGGCTCACTATTTAGGTACATAATATCCATCATGGATATCTACGCAGAACTTCAAAATATATTCTTTTGAAAATCCTGTTTCAAAAGCAATTGCTATTGTGTTTCAATGGGATCAGCTATTAAAAGTTGCTTCTCTGAGCTCACGTGTCTTGTCTATAATTCCACATTTTGCATACATGTCTACAAGGGCAGTTGCAGCTATAACATGTGACAAAAATTCCCTTTCTTTTATCCTTTAATAGATGTCCATATCCTGTTCCAAAGTTCCCATGTTGCCCGACGCAGGCAGGATGCTGGAAAAAGTTGTGGCATTTGGCTTTACAGCTGCCAATTGCCTTTCCATGAAAGTTCGTAAAACCTTTTAAAAAATCCATTTTATGCATTTCCTGCAATCATGGGATTCCACAAGACCTTATTTTATTGCGGCATTCTGTCAAACAATTCACTGCCTTGTCTATGCCTCCACATTTTGCTTACATGCCTACCAGAGCATTTCCAACTATGTGGTATACAGAAATTATTAATCTATTTTAGTTCTATTTTGGTTTTGTTTACGGAAATGCAAACAAATATAGATTAAGCCAAAGTAGAAAAGGTAATCTGCTATGAAAAATTAAGGTAAATATCTTCCAAGCAAATGCCAGTGGCAGGTTTGAAACTAAAACCCTTAAAACTATTTTTTGCCTAGTCATTGCACTTAACAAATGCTTTAAAGCTAAAATCCACGAAATTCATTAGCATCCTCTGTTTGCGCCTAAAAGGAGCCTTGGAACAATATGGACATCAATCAAAACATAATGCAAGCGGTTTTTCGCCAGGTACCAGCCATGACTCTGATACCCACACAGTGTAAAATGACTGATTATTTTGCTGACAACCACCCTCTCAACAAGGAAGAAACTTCATACCCAGAAACTTGTAGCTGCCATAAAACTGCTCTTGCTCTGTGAAATTATGAATGACTATATAGCTGAAACAGAGAATTATGTTATAATAGAATGAATCTGTTAACCGCTTAGAGAGAGCTCATGTGATTGAGAAGGTGGCATGAGATTTTCATGGTATGTCCCTGTTGTGACCTTTTACAACATCAACCCCAATTGCAAATTGGGTTCCCCTCTTTTTTTGACTTAGCCCGGATTCTTGCTCTGATCCCGGACTTTCTGGCCTGTCCTCATGACAGCAGATGATGTTACTAGTCAAGATGGATCATGGATGCTCAAAGATGTGAACACGGAGAATCCCTCCTACATGGATGTAAAACCCTAACTGGACAATCCTCAAGAAGGAGTTTATCCTTCCATCTTAAGAAGTGAGCCCACTCCACTCCCGGCATGGAACTCAAGTCTAATCTTGTTCCAGACCCCAGTCCCAATCTAGAAGTCCAATCCGGAGTCCTGTCCAAAAGTGCCTATCCCAAAGTCTTGTTTCGAGGAATTCCTGCCCGAAATCCCATTCCAAGGAATGTCCTTCGGATCCTGGTCGAGGACTTACTCAATCTCAAATCATAACTCGGAGGATTATCAAATCAATGGAGTTTTCAAAGACTTAGAGCAAATTCCAAAAACAATGAATGTTCAAAGCACCCCTCCTGAATGGCTTTTTGACTGTGGCACAGGAATGTTCCTGGTCGCATATTCTAGTAGGTACTAGAATATGCGCCCAGAGAAGAATTTTCCTCCTCGTCGCCCCAGGATCAAGGTTGTCCTGCTCCACATTCCTGTCCAGTCTGAACTTTGCAAATTGTCAGGAAATCATTCCCGAACTTGTCCATGGGTGCCTGCATGAAGAATTCACTGTCTGTTAGGAAGATTTCACCATGAAGATTGAAATTCCCTGAGGGGATGGAGGAAAACTCCTTGTTCTAGATCCCATGTCGATGATTGAACCTCCATGAAGCAACTAAAGTTCACCTTTTGCAAAACTAAAAACTCACTCAAGCAATAAAACTGAAAGGAAGGATAAGTCCTTAGCCAAAATCCTGAAAATTGAACATACAAGGACTAGGGCGCAAAATCCACTACCTCAGGGAATTTGCGCTCTTGGAGAGTTTTTGACCAGGGCACAAAATCCATTTCCTCAGGGAATTTGCGCTCTTGGACAGAAGGAGTCCATTTCCCTCTGCAAATGATTTTTGTCAAAAATGAAATGATAACCTTCATGAGATCTTGCAGGAGAAGATTTCCAAAACTTCGCAAAATTCTGACAAAAGAACTTGAAAGTAAGTCTGAGAGAGAGGAAAACCTGGAAGGAATTTATCCCTGGTCGCACTATCCATGACCAGGTGGATTGTGCGCTCCAGGAGGATTTTTTGTCCTAAGCACAAAATCTAATTCCTCAGGGAATTTGCACTCCTGGATAACCTGACTACAATGCACTCCTAGCCTAGCCTAAAGAATTCTAGTCCCGCCAGAATGGGCAACCCAAGAGGATTCTTGTTCAAACACGAGATCACAAACTTCCTTCTGGAGGTTCTTCATAGAGGCAACATTCCAAGACTTAGCCAAATTTCAACAAATAAGTTTCAGAATCACTCCAAGGGAAGAAATTCCTAACTCAAGAAGAAGTTATCAATGGTCACATAATCCCCGACCTCATGGATTCCCCGACCGACTAAAATCCTCGACCTCATGGAATCCCCGACCACTGACACAAGGAGAAAAAGATTAAAAATCTAAGTCGGCTGAGTAATAAAGTATGGTGGCTAGGTTTTTTAGACCAACCTAGGTTGGCAAAGTGGCATGAGGAGGTCATTTTGCCTATATATAGGGGGGCGCTCACCTCATGCTTATCATTCCAAACACAATTCAAAGGCAGCAAGAGTAGAAATAAACCTTCTAAAGGCATAATTTTCATTCCTTATCACTCCAAGGGAGGGATTTCATCACTTGAGGGACAAATTCATCCAAGGAGGTTGCAAATTTCACCATTTCCAAAGCAAAATCCTTCAAAGGAGCAGATTTTCTGTAGGTTAAAATCAAATTTCTGAAGTTTTCAAAGGCAGAAATCCATCTTCCTAGGGTAGACTTCATCATCCAAGTCCAAGACACCTTCCTCCCAAGGCGAATCCTTCTCCAAGACTCATATTTCTGAATATTCCTAAGGCAAATTTCTTGGCGGAAAATCCATTAAAACTCAAAAATTGCTGCATAAAAATAAAAAATCCATCAAAAAAATTAGAAATTCCATTAAAGATCAAAAGTTCCTTGTGCAAGGAGAGGCATGAGAATACATAGGATGATTCTTCTTACTTAGAATATTATTGTTTTATCCTTCCTATGTACTTAGCATCTATCATTTTTAGTCCCACATGCATAAATTCGTTGTATTAACTTCTCATGTGTGGGAATAAGAACCCCCATCTTGCCTCCATCCTTACCCCTTTAAAAAATTATACTTTGTTGTTTCTTTCCTTGATTCCATAGGTGAATGGCAAGTACCAAGGAAAGCTATTCAAGACAAACTCAAATGAAGGCTGCCCTCAAAGGGACACTCCCGGAGTCCAGAATCATCTCAAAATGGACGAACGTGGGAGACACCAACGTCCATCCCTCAAGCATGGAAGAAATTAGGAAGCGAATGTACGGAGTAGATGGACGTCCTCCATCCCAGCTTGCAGCCAAGATCATTCGGAATGGAGTTGCCTCCGCCGCATGTTTCCCGTCCGCCATTCCTTGTCCTGAGCTGATCATGGAATGTTTCATGCACTATGATCTGGAATGACGGATGGTTGTCGATCGCAACAACACAGTGGTGGCCTATTTCTCCAAGGAAAAGATTGTAGAGGCATTCAACATTTCTGTCTATAGTCCCATCGAGTACACAAGCAAGGAGGAGTCAGCCGACATGTTCCACGCTGATCCGACAAACTGTTTTAGGATCATCAACAAGTCCTGGATGTAAAAGAAAAGGCCTCACTGTTCCAAGTTGCCAAGGACACTCCTTAAATCTGACTTCAAGCAAGAGCATGGAGACCTAGTTGTCATGTTGAACATGATCATGGGAATTCCTCAATCCTCTACCTTCCAGCCATGGATGTTCTACAATATCGAGGAAATCACCACCGGGATGAAGACGATCGATTGGGCTCAACTCCTCAGTGATAGTATTGATGCACAATTTTGAAATATGGAGGAATCAAAGGCCTTTTACATGAGTTCCTATGTGATCTATATGTTGGCAAGGAATAACAAATATCGAGGACTATCATGGAAGGGACGTATCGGCAATCAAGAAGGGCAAGTCAAAGTCTATGATTGCTACACCCAATTTCATCTCCAGAACATAAACCATTTCAGGAGGTTTAATGACGCATTCACCATGCACATCACCAGGACCCTCCAAGGAGGCACTCACCAAAGGTTATCAACCGAGTCCAAGTAGTTGATCAGGACTTATGGCTCCTGCTTCATCCAATTCCTGAAGTTCACATACATCCAAGTGCAAGGATTCTCTGCCTACCCATATAGACTTCTGAGGTATCCGTCGAACAAGATGGTCATGTTGGAATTGACAAGGCAACTCTTGGCATATGACAAAGTTCAGAAGAAGAAGAAGAAGGCTGGAGTATCCTACCCAGTCCAGACAGAGGATGCAGTCGAAGCATGCCCATCTCTCCAAGCCGCAGAAAGATCCGAAGAAGAGTTGCAGTTCTACAACCTGGTGACTCATTCCTTACGGGAAAACTTTGACCCGTTCAATACCACCCGGGTAGCATGTGGAAGGAGGCATAAACATAAGGTATTCCTAGAGGATCACTGGGCAAATGTTGAGGATGACTTTGAAGTGCAGAAGAGAACATGTTCCCGGCTTTCAGTTGACATGATCAGGGCCATTGAGATCTTTTCAATCCCGGATCAAGTTAAGGAGGATGGAAGGCAAGTCCAACCATTCTTTGAACAGGAGAAGGATAAGCCTCTTCCACCCTTGGTTTGGTCTGATCTAGAGGTCACCCACTTAGACAATCTAATGGCACCCGTACTAGCGATAACACAAAAATGGATAAACCAGCAGATGGAGAAATTGCACAAGAGGGGCATCCGCTCGACTTATGACCTGATGGGAGACTTGGATTCTCAGTCTTCCGAGGAGGACATGACCGAAGAAACTCCTGTGAAGGAACAAGGAACAAGAAGACAAGAAGTAAGGAACATGACTGTGGAAGATCCACCAGCGAAGAGAGTAAAGGCTCAGAAGGAACCTGTCAGTAGGCCTGACCAAGAGGAGCAGAATGCATCCAAGCCTCACTCTGCTAGCACTTCTTCCATTCGAGAGGTTGATCTTTTTTCCAATGAGAATGTGCAAACAGTTAAAGGTAAAGGACCCTTGGAGGAGGAAATGGTCCCGAATGAGCAAGTTGATCAAGAAGATAATGAGTCCATGGATTCCACCTGGGAACAGACTCCCAGCTTGATGGTGGGAAATCAGCCTAACCTTTCATCACGGAATCCAGGGGAAGTTTGACCTGAGGACATGCTCCATCACCCTGATTTGGAATTCCTCGATGAGGAGTCCAATTCCGACGAAATGCTGACATCCACACCACAAGTTGGTCAAGGTCCTCAGAAACCACTGAAAGAAGTCAATCCATCCGCAAAACCCAATTGGTTACAGGACAGGTTGCAGAAGAAGACAATCAGGAAGAATGATCCTTCCACTGAACTTAGTGATTTTCTAGCCAAGATAGGGAAATCCGCAGATCCAAAGAAGGCGAAGAAGTTTTCTCGAATCACAAGGGATGAATCAGGATCCCACCGAGTAGAGGTGGCAATTCCCAGGGTAACCAAAGCAAAGGATGACATCAGTCCAGATGATTTTGACATCTTGGAGGTCGACCTTGGACCAACCACGAAGGATCAAGAAATGGAGGAGCTAGAGGATTCCCTTGCCACCATCCAAGAAAGGTTGAGGAAGGAAGAAGAAAAGAAGAACCAGTTGAAGTAAGAGAATGAGGAACTGCGGTAGCACATCCAACAACTCATGGGCCCATTGCAGTCCACACAAGGAGCAACAGCCCAACCTCTAAGCATAACTAAGGATTCATTAGCTGAGGTTGAAGTTTTGAGGACAGCCGGCCATATAGCAAAAGGTTGGATAGAGAGGGTCTCGGACAGAGCCCATAAGTTCATAGAAGACCTCGTCCAAGTGAACAGGAGAGTTACAACAATCATGGATAGAATTCAAGCAATTCTTGATGCATGTCAGCAATTCATAGTCATCTGGGAGGAAACCATCCCTAGACTGAAGGCACTGATGAACACTCCAAAGCCGGACTTGGTGAAGAACAAAGTAATACATGCAAATTCAGTATATGATTTCCTCAACTGGTATTCCACCTTGGTCATGAAGACAGATAACCTTGAGAAGATTGAAGGTGACACTTCCCAGGCCCACACCATGTTGAAGGAAATCCAGGACAAAATCCTTGTATCCTTGGAGGCCTGGTTTGATTTGGAGGTAGCACCAGAAGGAGTCATTGACTTAGAGGAGTTGAAAGGCAAGATGTGGAGCATATACTTCAATGCTGCTTATCCTACCCAAGAATCCCATCTTGAGGATGCGTCCTCATTCCTGATCTTCATTAACAATATCCAGGAGCTGAGGGTGGATTGGGAAAATATCCTTGTCGCCTGCACCACCACCGCATCCGTCATGGATTTTTGAATTGAAAACATTCCTAGTATTCCTATGTAGGAGTTGGAAGTCGTCTTGACTAGGTTCCTAGAGGCAGAGACTAAGGAGCAGGAGGAAGTTCCAGACAGGTAGGACAGTCCTGTCCAGGAGTCCTAGTCAGCTGGGACACCCAGGACAGATGGCGGTCATCCTTCCACCTTTTGATGTCCAGGATAGGCAGCAGTCACCTACATGAGGAATCTGATGACCCCACCTATTTTTCCTAGGGTTTCTGACTCATGGCACACATTTCAAGGAAATTTGATTACCTTTTGCCTTAGTGTATTTTTGGTTGCCTATATAAAGGCTGGGGGGCACCTCATTTTGGCTCTCTTTTCCATCATTTTGATGCTCCTAGAGCACCCTAGTAGCTAGTTTTCATTTCTGCACCTTTTTTTGAGCTAAAACTCCAAGGATTAGTTGGATTGTTGTAATACAAACTTCTGAAGCAAGAATATAAGCATTGAATATTGGTGTTCATATGATTCTTTAGATGTTTGACATGGTCTTATTGATTCTTTGAAGAAAATCTAAAAGTTATTCAAGTTATTTCCTTTATTTCAAGCTTTGTTAGTTAATATGATGGAAAATGTTATTGTTGAATGATTGAATGCTGATTTGTTCATACCATTTGTGATCTATGGCTTGCAAATCACTTTGTATGGCTAGTCGTAACTGATTCCAAGCTTAACTTCGACTGTTCCTGAGTGATCAAGTCCCACGTTCCATGTCAGGATAGTGTGAAAATCCCTACCGCTATCCCAGAAGATTGCACCATCTTTGCCTAGCTGTTGTCGCATGACGAAGCTGAAGTGTGGTTCTAGCATCAATCTTCAGTAGTAGTTTTTCCCGTCATTTAGATCCCTAAACTCTCTTCCACTATCCCTATCTTTTTCATTTTCTTTGAATTTTCCTTAGGAGTAGATTATAGAAGAGCCTATCGCAAAATCATTCATTACCCGTATAAATTAGTCTGGTTGAACTTAGATCTTTTCTGCCAGAAGTTGAGAATCCAGTCCAGGAAAAGAGGAATCCACGTCCAAGACTCTAGAATCCACCAAAACCCTTGACTTTCTTCCTTGAGCACTGAACACTAAGTCTGATACGTAAGTCCCCCTTGTGATTACTAGCAAATCACATCATTTCACTGAGTCTATCCCTATGCACATCAAGACCTGACACAAAGGAACCTTGGAGCAGTCTCATTTGATCACATAGTTCAGCATCTGAGAAGCTTTTATCAAGAGAGGATAGAATACTCTGTGTTTTATTCTAATGTTTGTTGCAGTCACAAAAATCGCATCAACATAAACTGGCGCTAGAAGGAGAGTGAATTGCTTCCAACAGAGTGTTTCATTTCCAAGGAAGGTGAGCAAAAGAGCACGCTGGATCGAATCATCTCTTTCTCACCGGAGAGGCACCAGAGAATCCTAAGGTCTACCCCAGGAGCCTCTCAGAGTCACGTGGAATTAGACTTCCTCTCTAGAACCAGGCGAGGAAAGAAGACAACATCACCCAGTCATGGATCTCCTAGTGGAGGAGACCTCTCAGGTATGTTCCAGACCCATCACCTGGAAATCCTATTCCAGGAGTTGCTCAGCCTAGCAATCTGCAAGGATCGGCTCCAATAGTCCTGCTCAAATGAGCAAATGTCCCAATGTCTTGGCCTCTGGTGAATGTTTCCCCTCTTATGACCTTCACCAACTACAATGATATGCAAAAGAATCCTACACTTTTGCTCCAAATTCCACATCAATGATGTAAACCGGATAGTGGAGGAGCATATCAAGATTTTTGAGGATGTGCTGCAAAATAGACAAGTTGTGCATGAGGATGTGGCCCGCAGACTATTCCTGTACTCTTCTGAAGGAGACACATTTTATTGGTATATCAACCTGCCTACTAATTCAATCACCAGTTGGGGGAATTTGAAGGATGCCTTCCTGGCCAAGTTTAGATTTCCCATTAGTCGGACGGAATTGTACAAGCAGTTTGTCGAAGTACGAAGACAAGAGCACAAATCCATCAGTGCCTTCAACAATAGGTTCCACAAGGCCTACTCAAGGTTGCAGGCCCCGTATACCATAAATGATGATGTGGCCCAAACAATGTACTATGCGGCATTGGATCATCTCACTTCTATGTTCATGCAGAGGAAGACAAATCCTCTCACCACCCTACTAGAAGCATATACTGAGGCTGTCAAAGTGAATGAGGAGTTAGGAATGAATAGCCACGGTCCACTTAATCATTTGGGAGATGCTGTTATGCCAAATCAGATCCAAGGGATTAATCAAGCGTTGGCACATCACACCCCAGTGATGAATCCCATTCCAGCTCCTAGCAACCAGTTGGTACTTCACCTTAGAGTGCCCATCTCTCAAGCATTGCCGTCACAACCAGTGTACCTTCAAGGTGCATCTTCCACAAGAACTCAGGAGGAGAAAGACGAGATGAAAGAGTTGATTGACCAAGTGAGAAAGCTATCTACAGAAGTCACTCACCTCAAGAACTAGAACAATCACTTGCAAAATATGTAGAGGAATCCCCAAGGAAGTCAAGGATATCAAGGGAATCACCAAGGGAATAGTCAAGGAAATAATCCAGGATTCTGAGGGAATCCCCAAGGATACCCAAAGTAGAACAAGACGTGGAATACAACTCCAAACAATGGAAACATTCCTTCTCCTTTGGATAACCCTCCTAGTCCCACGGACAAGCCAACATATAAAGTTTTCCTAGCAGAAGCAGCACTGTCCAGTTGGCGTAGATTGCATAACACCAACGAACATTCAGAATTGCAATGCACTGAGTTCAAGATTGCTGCGGACATATTTCACAAGGAAATGCAGAGCTCATAGGCTTAGGACATCCCTCCACCTGCCATGGGATATGAAATTGTTCCCTCAATGAGGTATGATCAAGCCCTTATCCTAGAGGATTTCACATTCCCTCCTATGCTAGAGTATGACTCAATGGGGTATGATGGAAGATTCCCTCCTGCATCAACAAATGGTCCTATAGAAGACCCATACTACTACCCTCCATACAATAATGATTTCCAGATTGAGGAGGTGGACGAAGTGCAAGCGTTCTAGCAATCAACCAGGAATGTAGGTCCAAGGGTCTACCAAAGGAATTATCGTCCTCAAGAGCCATTGACCACCTCAACCCCTCCGAACAGTTACCAGACTCCACCAGATCCAAATGCCAATAACAATCGAAGCTACCCAAGGGATTCACCGGAGTACCAACAGAGGAATGCTTCTCAAAGGGTTGATTCATCTGGAGGTGCCGCTCCCAAAGCCCTGTTCCCAGGGATAGCAATCCCAAAGATAAACTAAAGAGATTGAGCCAGTGTGTGATAGAGGAATTCAAGAAGATAAGAGTGAGCCTGCCCATGACCGAGTTAATAAGAGTGCCTAAAATCAGGGAGACCTTTTTGGAAAGTTTAAATGACACCAATACAAGGAATGGTGCCTCCAACTAGCAAGGCATCCCTAGTCCATCCAACCCATCCGGTGCACCTAATACATTTCGAGCAAATGGGGCCCCGAACACCAACATGGCTCAATCAGTCCCTTACAATCCCCAAGTTCAGCTAGATTCCATGTACATAGCCCAAAACACCACTAATACCACTGGAGGAGCACCGAAAGGGAACTTACGGAAGCATAAGGAATTGGCAAGAAGTAACAACACAACAGAAGGCCAAAATCCTGAGCCAGGAAAGAATGCCAATTTTAGTGCTCCCAAGAAGAAGTCTATGGTTTTCTACCAAGGAAAAGATGAGTCTCCGCCGTTTCTCCTTTTAGTGAGAATGTTCGGCAAGCTCCTGCACAACTGTTTGATGGATTCCGGAGCATCCAGCAATGTCATGCCCTTAGGCATATACAGAAAATTGGGTCTGATTCCAAAGCTGACCTCTAGGAAAGTCACTCAGCTCGACAAGACAAAGGTCTAGTTGTAGGAGAGCTTCATAGCATCCACATGCAATTGGCAACCGATCCAAGAATCCAACATTATATCGACATTTCTGTGGTAGACATTTTGGAAGGATATGGCATGCTGCTGAGTCGAGACTGGTTGAGGAAGTTAAACGGGTATGTGTCCATTGACTTCTCCCACATGTGGTTGTCATGGAAGGGACTCCCGAACCAGATTATGATAGATAGTACTCCTCGTCTGAAGCTAATGATCACTGAATATGGTGAAGAGAATGAGATATTCTTCGTAGAAACTAATCTCAACCTTTACAGGCCAAAGGTTGATGAAGTTCTCATGATGCAAGGCTCCTCAGAAGTACTGGTAGGGAGTGATTACGACTCCAACTCTAAAGAAGAAAATCCCAGTATGTTTGAAAATTTTAGAAATTTTGTTCTTAGGAATATCAAGCAAGGAATGGAATTGGGAAATCACACCAAGATGGAGGATCTACTGCTACCTAAGTGGTGCCGGATCCACAATGCTTTCCATTCTGAGTTTACCTGCGCAATGTGTAAAGCTGCTCTGGAGCAAGTCCACAAGCGGATTCCAAAAGCCTTCAGCTTGGAAATTCTGGTAATACCCAAGCCTGAAGAGATAGCTCTAGAAGAAATATTAGCAAGTGACGATGTCTCACCTAAGGAGGGAGTCCTCCAGAAGGAACAAAGAAAAGATGGAAATAAGAATCCAAGTCTAGCACCTGCAACTAATCAAGCATGGACGTTGAGATTTAATGGGTCCAAATCCAAAAGGGGAGCTAGGGTTGGCTTCAAATTGATAAGCCCAATCGAAGCCTACCTAGATGCCCATAGATTACAGTTTCCCTGCACTAATAATATTGCAAAATATGAAGCACTTGTCCACGGATTACTGCTCGCCATCAAGAAGAATGCCAGAGTCCTGCATGTGTTCAGAGACTCTGAAGTGATCATAAGATAGATAAGGAAGCAGTATGTCTGTCATGAAGAGACTGACCAGATACCGCAATAGAGTATGGGATCTCATCGAAAGCTTCGAAGCTTTCAGTATTCAGTCTGTCTATAGGTCCAAAAATCAGGTTACAAATGCTCTAGCCCAGGCAGCAAGTTCATTAGAGCCACTCGCAATGGAAGGATTGAAGAAGTTTACTATGGAACTCACTTCTGTCCCCTCAGTTCTGAATAATATCACCAACTTCCAAGTGTTTGATGATGATAAGCATATATTGGACTTATTGACCAACTACGAGATATTCACTGCCTAGATCATTGATGAAGAAGGGGAGAAAGCAGAGTTTGATTTGGAAGGAATAATGAATTTGAGAAATAATACTATCCCCAGAGGACTAATCAAGTTGGAAAGACTCTTCGATTTTGACAGATTAAGTGTACTTCCACATCCCAGTGAGGAAGGAAACAAGTGTGACCTAGTGAACCTGGGAATCGTTGGAGAAGTGAAGAATGTTTTCATTAGGAAGGCCTCCACGCTGAAGGAAAGGGAAGGTATCCTCAAGAATTTGAAAGAATATATGGACGTGATAGCATGGGGATACGAGGACCTGAAGACCTATGATACTTCCATCATCACGCATACTATTCCTCTCAAGCCCGGAAGTAGACCATTCTAACAGTGTTAAAGGCCAGTCAATCCCTTGCTAGAACCTTTGATTTATCAAGCAGTCAAGAAGTTTCTAGAAGCCAAAATCATATTCCTAGTAAGACACTCGACGTGGGTCGCTAACCTTGTCCTAGTTAGAAAGAAGAATGGAGAGATAAGATTGTGTGTAGACTTCCACAATCTCAACCAAGCTTCAGAGAAGGACAATTACCCCCTCCCCTCATTAGATGAAGTTCCGCAAATCGTGAACAGATCTCAAATGATGTCCTTCTTGGATGGGTACTCAGGGTACAACCAAGTAATGGTTGAGGAGCTAGACCGACTGAAGATAGCATTCACCACTAAGTGGGGAATTTACACATACAGAAGAATGCCTTTCAGCTTGATCAATGCTAGAGCTACCTTCCAACGGGCCATGGACATCGCCTTCAGAGATCTAGTCGGCAAATGCATTGTCATATACATGGACGATCTCACTATGTTTTCAAAGAAAAGAGAGGATCATGTCGAAGATTTAATAAAGGTACTTGAAAGATGCAGAAGGTACGGGATTTCCCTCAATCCAAAGAAGTGCATTTTCAGCGTAACTGAAGGAAAACTCCTAGGCCATGTAATTTTAGAACAAGGGATATTCATTGATCCTGACCAAGTGAAAGCTATATCTCAAGTGAGCATGCCAGTCAGCAAGAAAGAACTAAAATCTTTCTTTGGAAAGATTAATGTCGTAAGGAAGTTCATTATGGGGTTTGTTGAGATAGTAAAACCCCTGAATGAGATGTTAAAGAAAGATGCTAAGCTGGAGTGGACTCCACTAGCCAGAAGAGCATTTGAAGAGATCAAGCAAGCCATCGCTAGCGCTCCTGTCCTAATTAGTCCCAACTATACAAGGCCGTTCTACCTATACTCTTTCGCATCAGAGCACACTTGTACGGGTATCCTCACTCAAAGTACGGAAGAAAAAGATGAACACCCATTGCATTCATGAGTACTCCTTTCAAGGATGCAGAATTAAGATATCCCTATGTGGAGAAGCATGCATATGCCCTGGTGAAAGCCATCAAGAAGTTCAAGCATTATGTCCCAAGGAGTAAAGTCTATGCCATAGTCCCGGATGTTGCTGTCAAAACCCTGTTAATGCAGAATAAACTCAGGGAGAGAAGAGGCAAGTGGGTCACCACTATCTAAGAATACGATATTGAGATCCAACCCACAAAGATAGTGCGAGGTCAGGCACTCTCTCAGATAATTGCAATTGAAGGACCTGGGCTGGTACAACAGACCTATGTGCTGGAAGATGTATCTCTGGATGCATGGTATGATAACATCGTACATTACTTGCTACACCAAAGATGTCTTGCCCACTTGAATGCCACTCAGAAGAGGGCTTTGAGATTCAAAAGTTGACATTTCATGCTCCAAGGAGCAGTCTTATTCCGGTAGAACCATGAAGGAATTTACTTGAGGTGCGTAGGAAAGAATGAAGCAGACCAGATCATGGAACAATTCCACGACAAGTTTGGAACCTATCATAGAGGAGGTTTAGCCATGGTTCACCAAATCCTAAGGTTAGGATATTATTGGTTGATGTTGTTCCACGATGCCTATTAGCGTGTCAAAACCTACCACACTTGCCAAGTAGCCGCTGCAAAAGAAAGGAATGCTGCCATGCCTCTTCAGCCTGTGTTCAAAGTAAGACCTTTCGCCAAATGGGGACTTGACTTTATCAGTATGATCAATCCACCTTCCTCTGCGCAACACAGGTATATTCTGACCGCTATTGATTATTGCACTAGATGGTCTGAAGCTCATGCTTTAAAACATTGCACCACTGACGTTGTAATCAAGTTCTTAGAAGAAAATATCATTACCAGGTTTGGATGTCCTCATGCTTTAGTCTATGATAATGGTTCTGCATTTTCATCCTTAAAGTTTTCAAATTGGGCTTTTGATCATGAAATAACATTAAAATTCTCATCAAATTACTACCCACAGGGTAATGGGTTAGCCGAGTCCATGAACAAAAACCTACTCAATGGAATCAAGAAACTGTTGGATAAGAATCCAGAAGACTGGCACACATAGTTGAAATTTGCTCTTTGGGTAGACCAAACTCGTGTCAAGGCCTCCCTAGGAATGTCTCCTTACCATCTAGTTTATGGCCAGGATCCCATTTTCCCTATCCAACTGAGAATCCCACTTACCAGTTTATGCAGGAATACTTGGCAGAAGATGAGAGGATCCAAACTAGGCTCTCACAACTATTGCACTTGGAAGATAAGCGAGACACAAACTTAGATAAATTCATGAAACACTAAGGGGTTGTGAAACGTTGGTTCGATAGACAAGCGAAGATCAAATCATTCAGGATTTCTGATCTGGTCCTATATTGGGACAAGGCACATGCAAGAAAAGGTGAACACGACAAATTTAACCACCTCTGGAAGGGTCCTTACCAAATCGCTGAGATATTGGAGGAAAATGCCTTCAAGCTAAAGACCCTCACCGGAGAAGACATTCCACTGCCTATCAACAAGCAATTCCTGAAACATTATTTCCTACCATGAGTTCCTTCGTGAACTCACCTTGTATATAGTTAGAGTAGTTCTTTCCATTCCTGCTTTAGTTTAGTTTTGCTTTCCATAGAGTAGCTATCCTTTAGAATTAGGTTAGCTATTGGCTTGTTTTGCGTCGGTTTTCCCTTCTTTGGTGGGACCTTGAATTCTAAAGAGATGTTAGAGCTTAAGGCAGCATAGGGTACATCTACTAGGAAGCTCATTCCTTGGATGAACGGATCATGAAACTATTTGAATCTGTCGAATAATTCTTCTTTGACTTATCTATTAGTTAAGACTTGTACTTGACTCGAGAGGTGAATCATACATTACATTTTGACAAGGATCTTTGGTTATATGTTTAATGCTTAAATATTTAAATGAACACTTCTAAGTTTCCCTTTGAGAAATTTGTGACCAATGGATAGATCCATTGTGAACTCCATTGTTATTGTCCTGATGGCATGCTGCTTGCTCTTAGAGAACAAATTGACTGTTTAGAACAACTTGAAGTATGTTGAGATCTTATACTTTACACGCTAAAAATCTGGAAGTAGCTGAAGAAGTCTTAACGATCTTACATTAAGTGAAAAATCCATTGTCCACCTTTGTCACCATCATAATTCCACACCCAGTGGGCTGAGTTATCAACATAACCTATGCCGCCAAAAGCATCCATTGCAGGGGTAGTAGTACTGCATTGTACTTTGCCAAAATTCTAGTCAAATGAAAATCAAAAGAAAGAAAAGAAAAGAAAAGCACTTGATCACACACCATAACTCAGTTAGATGGACGATTGAGTAATTCCTACCGGGGCTATGGACACTCGCTGGCAGTGGGGCTCTTCTCGAGTGGAATTACGAAAACAAACCTGTCGGGGCTATAGACACTCGCTGGCAGTGGGGCAATGTCCAGGTAGTTCATGAGGTGCGTACTAATCATGTAGCTTAATGTAAAGGAAGTTTGATGACTTCAGTGGATGGAAATGAATACAATCGCACACACTTGGATCTTCAGTAATATGGATAATTGTCCTAAGCCTTCGATTTTGAAACTTTGATCAGGTATTCATTGTTCATCTACCTTAACACGTGGGTGTGCACAGGAGTTTTAAGTTGTGACTCAAATTTATCATGGGAACACTTGAAGACCTTTTAACAAAAGCTTATGATTATATCACAACAAAGATGAGATGTCTGGATGTAATTTAGGATTCTGCTCTCCTTTTGAGTATGTTCCTTAACCAGTAGATAACCCTTAAGGATTTATTTTGGTTGGTTTCATATTTTGTCATGGACCCTTATCCAAGGAACGTCTAAATGAACATTCCTTCTAGTGGAGTCGCTAGATGTTGTGACTTTTTACAACATCAAACCCAATTGCAAATTGGGTCCCCCTCTTTTTTTGACATAGCCCAGATTCTTGCTCTGATCCCAGACTTTCTGGCCTGTCCTCATGATAGCAGATGATGTTACTAGTCAAGATGGATCATGGATGCTCAAAGATGTGAACGCAGAGAATCCCTCCTGCATGGATGTAAAACCCTAACTGCCTGTTCTGGACAATCCTCGAGGAGGAGTTTATCTCTCCATCTTAAGAAGTGAGCCCACTCCACTCCCGGCATGGAACTCAAGTCTAATCTTGTTCTAGGCCCCAGTCCCAATCTGGAAGTCCAATCTAGACTCCAATTCAGAGTCATGCCCGGAAGTGCCTATCCTAGAGTCTTGTTTCGAGGAATTCCTACCCGGAATCTCGTTCCAAGGAATGTCCTTCAGATCCTAATCCAGGACTCACTCAATCTCAGATCATAACTGGGAGGATTATCAAATCAATGGAGTTTTCAAGGACTTAGAGCAAATTCAAAAAATAATGAATGTTCAAAGCACCCCTCCTGAATGGCTTTTTGACTGCGGCACAAGAATGTTCCTAGTCGCATATTCCAGTAGGTACTAGAATATGCACCCAAGGAAGAATTTTCCTCCTAGTCGCATAATCCAATAGGTACTAGATTATGCACCCAAGGATGTCTTTTGTCCTAGTCGCATAATCCAGTACCTATTGGATTATGTGCCCCAGGATCAGGGTTGTCCTGCTCCACATTCTTGTCCAGTCTAAACTTTGCAAATTGTCAGGAAATCATTCCCGGACTTGTGCATGGGTGCCTGCACAAAGCCTTCATCATCTGTTAGGAAGATTTAGCCATGAAGATTGAAATTCCCTAAGGGGATGGAACAAAACTCCTTGTTCCGGATCTCATGTTGATGATTGAACCTCTGTGAAGAAACTAAAGTTCACCTTTTGTAAAACTAAAAACTCACTCAAGCAATAAAACTGAAAGGAAGGATAAGTCGTTAGCCAAAATCTTGAAAATTGAACATACAAGGACTAGGGCGCAAAATCCACTACCTCAGGGAATTTGCGCTCTTGGAGAGTTTTTGACCAGGGTGCAAAATCCACTTCCTCAGGGAATTTGTGCTCCTGGACAGAAGGAGTCTAGTTCCCTCTGCAAATGATTCCTGTCCAAAATTAAATGATAACCTTCATGAGATCCTGCAGGAGAAGATTTCCAAAACTTGGCAAAATTTTGACAAAAGAACTTGAAAGTAAGTTTGAGAGAGGAAAACCTGGAAGGAATTTGTCCCTGGTCACACTATCCATGACCAGTTGGATTGTGCGCTCTAGGAGGATTTTTTTTCCTAAGCACAAAATCCACTTCCTCGGGGAATTTGCGCTCCTGGATAACTTGACTGCAGTGCACTCCTGATCTAGCTTGAAGGATTCCAGTCTCGCTGCAATGGGCAACCCAAGAGGATTCCTGTTCAAACATGAGATCACAAACTTCCTTCTGGAGGTTCTTCACAAAGGCAACATTCCAAGACTTAGCCAAATTTCAATAAATAAGTTTCAGAAGCACTCCAAGGGAAGAAATTCCTAACTCAAGAAGAAGTTATCCATGGTTGCATAATCCCCGACCTCATGGAATCCCTTACCTCACGAATTCCCTGACCGACTGAAATCCCTGACCTCATGGAATCCCCGATCACTGACACAAGGAGAAAAAGACAAAAAATCTAAGTTGACTGAGTAATAAAGTATGGCAACTAGGTTTTTTAGACCAACTTGGGTCGGCCAAGTGGCATGAGGAGGTCGTTTTGCCTATATATAGGGGGGCACTCACCTCATTCTTATCATTCCAAACATAATTCAAAGGCAGCAAGAGCAGAAATAAACCTTCTAAAGGCAAAATTGTCATTCCTTATCACCCAAAGGAAGGGATTTCATCACTTGAGGGACAAATTCATCCAAGGAGGTTGTAGATTTCACTATTTCCAAAGCAAAATCCTTCAAAGGAGTAGATTTTCTATAGGTTAAAGGTAGATTTCTAAAGTTTTCAAAGGCAAAAATCCATCTTCCTAGGGCAGACTTCATCATCCAAGTCGAAGCCACCTTCCTCCTAAGGTGAATCCTTCTCCAAGACTCATATTTCTAAATATTCCTAAGGTAGATTTCTTGGCGGAAAATCCATTAAAACTCAGAAATTCCTGCATAAAAATCAGAAATTCCATTAAAGGTCAAAAGCTCCTTGTGCAAGGAGAGGTATGAGAATACATAGGATGATTCTTCTTACTTAGAATATTATTGGTTTCTCCTTCCTATGTACTTAGCATCTATCATTTTTAGTCCCACATGCATAAATTCATTGTACTAACTTCTCATGTGTGGGAATAAGAACTCCCATCCTGCCTCCATCCTTACCCCTTTAAAAACTTATACTTTGGTATTTCTTTCCCTGATTCCACAGGTGAATGGCAAGTGCCAAGGTGAGCTCTTCAAAACAAACTCAAATGAAGGCTACCCTTAAAGGGACAATCCCAAAGTCCAGAATCATCTCAAAATGGGCGAACGTGGGAGACAACAACATCCATCCCTCAAGCATGGAAGAAATTAGGAAGTGAATGTACAGAGTAGATGGACGTCCTCCATCCCAGCTTGCATCCAAGATCATTCGCAATGGAGTTGCCTCTGCCGCATGTTTCCCGCCCGCCATTCCTTGTCCAGAGTTGATCGTGGACTATTTCATGCACTATGATCCAGAATGAAGGATGGTTGTTGATCGCAACAACACAGTGGTGGCCTATTTCTCTAAGGAAAAGATTGCGGAGGCATTCAACATTCCTATCTATAGTCCCATCGAGTACACAAGCAAGGAGGAGTTAGCTGACATGTTCTAGGCCGATCCAGTAACGTGTTTAAGGATCATCAACAAGTCTTGGATGCAAAAGAAAAGGCCTCACCGTACCAAGTTGCCAAGGACACTCCTTAAATCTGACTTCAAGCAAGAGCATCGAGACCTGGTTGTCATGCTGAACAAGATCATGGGAAGTCCTCAATCCTCTACCTTCGAGCCATGGATGTTCTACAATATTGAGGAAGTCACCACCGGGATGAAGATGATTGATTGGGCTTGACTTCTCAGTGACAGTATTGATGCACAATTCTGAAATCTAGAGGAATCAAATGCCTTTTACATGAGTTCCTATGTGATCTATATGCTAGCAAGGAATAACAAATATCAAGGACTATCATGGAAGGGACGTATCGGCAATCAAGAAGGGCAAGTCAAAGTCTATGATTGCTATACCCAGCTTCATCTCCAGAACATAAACTATTTCAGGAGGTTTAATGACGCATTCACCATGCACATCACCAGGACCCTCCAAGGAGGCACTCACCAACATTTATCACCTGAGTCCAAGCAGTTGATTAGGACTTATGGCTCCTGGTTCATCCAATTCCTGAAGTTCACATACATCCGAGTGCAAGGATTCTTAGCCTACCCATATAGACTGCTGAGTTATCCGTTGGACAAGATGGTCCTGTTGGAATTGACAAGGTAACTCTCAGCATATGACAAAGTTTAGAAGAAGAAGAAGAAGGCTAGAGTAGCCTACCCAGTCCAGACGGAGGATGCAGTCGAAGCATGCCCATCTCTCCAAGCCGTAGAAAGATCGGAAGAAGAGTTGCAGTTTTACAACCTGGTGACTCATTCGTTATGGGAAAACTTTGATCTGTTCAATACCACCCGGGTTGCGTGTGGAAGGAGGCATAAACATAAGGTACACCTGGAGGACCATGGGACAAATTATGAGGATGACTTCAAAGTGCAGAAGAGAACATGTTCCGGTCTTTCAGTTGACATGATCAGGGCCACCGAGATCTTTTCAATCCCGGATCAAGTTAAGGAGGATGGAAGGCAAGTCCAACCATTCTTCGAACAGGAGAAAGATAAGCCTCTTCCACCCTTGGTTTGGTCCGATCCGGAGGTCACCCACTTAGACGATGTAATGGCACCCGTGCTAGTGATAACACATAAATGGATAAACTAGCAGACGGAGAAATTGCACAAGAGGGGCATCCGCTCGACTTATGACCTGATGGGAGACTTGGATTCTCAGTCTTCCGAGGAGGACATGACCGAAGAAAGTCTTGTGAAGGAACATTGAATAGGAAGACAGGAAGTAAGGAACTGGACTCTGGAAGATCCACTAGTGAAGAGAGTAAAGGCTCGGAAGGAACCTATCATTAGGCCTGACTAGGAGGAGCAGAATGCATCCAGGCCTCACTCTGCCAGCACTTCTTCCATCCGGGAGGTTGATCTTTTTTTCAATGAGAATGTGCAAACAGTTAAAGGTAAAGGACCCTTGGAGGAGGAAATGGTCTCGAATGAGCAAGCTGATCAGGAAGATAATGAGTCCATGGATTCCCCCCGGGAACGGACTCCCGGCTTGATGGTGGGAAATCAGCCTAACCTTTCTATTGACCTATTTTTGCCTTTGCCTAGAGCCAAACAATTTACCTTGCATTTTCTTTGAAAATACTTTAAGGAGTGTCCATACAAAGCTTAAATCTTCCAAGTACTCATGCATGCCTTGTTAAGAAATCCGAAGATCTTGCCTAAAGATTCCTTGAGAAAAACCCAGAAAAACTCATAAATCTTTTGTTTTCAAGTGCTTTCTATCGTTGGGATTTTCTCATTTTTATAGCTTGTATTTGCATGTATCTTGAATGTACATTTGCATATATATTCACCTTTGTACATACAAAAGAATATGCAAAGAAATATACAAGGCAAAATATATATTGGCGGGCTTGCAGAAATTTCCATCGGCCTTCAAAAGAAAGGAACAATTCAGTTGTATGCATTTCTGAATGCATATTGGGCTTAGAAGATGCATATACATTGGGGGAATCTATCGTAGATCCCAGGAATATTCCTTGAATGTATATTAGGTTTCAAATGCATATTGTGCTGTATGTTTGAACATGCAACGAAAACATACAAAGAAAAATATACATATCGGGTTATACATCGCAAGAATATTCCATCAAGATTCCCGCTTTGTATGTTTGGCCTTTGTATGTTCTTGTTGTATATTCGGATATACAAGTCGATATACAAAGGCCAAACATACAAAGCCGTTTGTATGTCACTGAGATACAAGAGGTGGCACCTCGGCATATACAAAGAAGATTGTATGTTTTCTACATACAAGTGAGCATGTACAGTGGAATGTGTATCGGGTTGTATAGGCAAATATACAAGGCTGATATACAAAGCTATATGCATCAGCTACAGTAAGAGGTACATTGGCGCAATGAACAAAGGAGAATGTATATTTCGCAATGTATATTCCAATATACATTCGTGATAGACAAGACAAATATGCATTGGCTGATATACAAATTCAAGGATGCATCTGCTACAGTGGCTTGTATATTTTCGCTTTGTATGTTTTCACATGCAAAGCCGATATATAAGGGAAAAGGCATATAATTGGTGGGGCTCGTGAAGATGCAAGGGTGAATGTACATGTTGCAATGTACATTGGTGGCGAACATGTAAAAGGTAAAGGTACAAAGGGCCAAACATGCAAGTCGGACCCGATGGTGGTTTCAATATGCTTAATGATAATTTCAGGTTTGCAGCTTGCATGTATAAGATGTTTGTATATGCCGAATGTACAAGGAGTAAAATATGCAAAGGCCAGATATACAAGCCGGATCTGACAGGGACATCAAATATAGCTAATGGTC
This sequence comes from Cunninghamia lanceolata, assembly GCA_027924645.1. Lineage (NCBI taxonomy): Eukaryota > Viridiplantae > Streptophyta > Pinopsida > Cupressales > Cupressaceae > Cunninghamia > Cunninghamia lanceolata. The sequence goes on from BSBN01001019.1 coordinate 4,130,427, forward strand.
ATTTTAGGTCCATGGCCTGTATGTTCATATATGCAAAAAGACATACAAGTGGTGGGGCCCGAGCAGATACAGGGGCGATTGTATGTATATACAAAGCCCGATATACAAGGCGTCTGACGAATCCAACGACAGACTTAGAAGCAGTTTCAAATGTCGATTTAGGTGACAAATTCAAACGATATGTACCTAGATGCAGAGCGATATATACAGGCGGTTGACCAAATCTTTGACTGCCTGTATCTCTTCCATTTTGGCAAATTTCGACATGCTCTAAGAGGCAAAGATGCATGTTTTTGTCTCCTCTTTCATTTGGCGGGTTTTTTCAGGAGGATTTCTTTGTTTTCAGTTTTCAGATCTAGATTTGCATATCTGGGCGAGTAGACGTTTTAGCGACCCCCTGGTGAGCAGATGCAGATATTTCTTGCATTCATTATTGCACAAGGATGGAGCAGCTTGCATTAATGATCAGAGATATCTTTCCACTGCCCTGTTTCCAGATATTTTCTTTTTTTCATTGCTGAGGATCGATGAGTAAGCTGCTTGCATTAAAGACTCCAAAATATCTCTATCTACCTAGTCCCAGTTATTGACGCCATAACTGATACAGGAGGACAGTCATGCTTGGAGATATTTTCTAGACAGCTCATAGAGTCTTTTTGTAACCGATTTAGGATTTTATTTTTGGAATGCTATAAATATGCATTCGTATGTTGTAAATAAGGTTGGAAATTTTTTGGCATTTTGGATTTTCTGTTTCCAAACAGAATTTTCATATACTGTAACTTTGCCTTCTTACTAAATATATGCAAGTTATCATACCTCTTTTATTGACTTTTCTGGTTCTGTGTAAATCTGCATATGGTTGTTTATGAATTTCTTTTGTTCCTCTCAATCATATTGCTTCTTGCCTCTGCTAGAATCATCTAATCTATGTATACATACTTTCTATGTCTGGTTGTGTTGTGCATTCTTCAGTTCTATGAAAGTTTCTTTAAATTTGTCTGGTGTATCACCCCTTTGTTTTCAAGTTTTTTTTTGTTATTTTATCTCACTTTAAAGCATTCCTTCTCCCTTTTCCCCTCAAGCTTCAGTAGTTTTAGGTGATAATCAGTCAAGGAAGCCGGCCTTCTCTAGAGGTCTGATCTCATTTAGCAAAGTCCCACACTTAGAGATCATTCCCATGTTACTCCAGATTGCAGAGGTTTCACAACTGTATGCAAGGGTGCAAATCTGGGTGATAACAACTTTGGCATGCCCAGTGGGACACAGAGTCAGAACAATCACCCTATACAATTTTATTACTAGTTTTGATGTGTAGCCAGTGATTTTCAGACCTGTAAGAGGTTAAACTTGCATATCTGGCGACTCACACTGAGGAAGAACAAGCAAACCAGTCCTGCTGATACATGTTTTATGAAAAAGATTCAAACCAGGAGTTTGAGTTCATTTGAATATTTACAGTTGTCTCCACTTAGAAGGTAAAGTAGAGCTGTAGCAAGAACTCTAGCGTCTAAAAGGATACAATCAACTCCACCAAATTTTAGACCAGTTGCTTCTATAGTTCCTGTAGCAACTCAAGTAAATCTACCTCAAGTTGCTCAGATGGCAAGAAATTAGCCATTTGTAACTTTTGATGGGGGCAGCCCTTTAAACCTAATAGTACATGATGTTATTCCCATGGCAGCTTTGAAGAATCTACCCTATTTCATAGGGGAAAATTAGACTACTCCTATTGAGCACATTAGAGACATAACATCTCTATGTGGTGTACATCATGTCACTCAAGAAAATGTAGCCATCAAGCTGCTAGCTGCCTCGTTCAAGGCGAAGGCATTGCAATGGTTCAGGAGCCTACTAGTGCAAACTATAACAACCTGGGATGATCTAGGAGAGAAATTGAACAAACAGTTCTAAGATAAATTAGATAATCTATCATTGGTTGAACAGATGACCACCATAAAGAGAGCTCCTCAAGAGCAAATGACAGATTTCAACTTCAGATTTCAGAAAACATGGGACAGAATCCCTGCCATGGTAAGACCTCCAGCTGAATATGCATTCTTGTATTTTTTGAAAGCTCTAAATAGTGATATTTCAGTGATGATACAATCATTAGGAGGTACTAGTTTACCAGATGCATATGAATTAGCCATTAGGGCAGAGAATAATCTAATTTAGACCAGAAAAATAGCACCCAAACCACCTGTGCCCATCTTTCCTGAGATTTAGGCTTCAATGCCTTTACCAATTCCATATTTTGCCCCTTTACCTACTGTGGCAGCACTACCAAGTACTGCCAATTCTGAACCTGCGGCCACTAGTTCATCTCAAGAGTTGAAAGAGATCAAAAATAGCCAACAAAAAATAGAGAATATTTTGCTGACTTTTGGGAATGAGCTGGTAAACATTAAAAATCAGCAATCCCAGAGCAGGTAGCCTTATCAGCCACAACCTCAAGGGCAAAATCAATAGCCATATCAAGGCCCAAATAAGCCTTATCAGGCTAATAGGCCACCGTATCAGAGTAACTACCAAGGTGCCAGGAAAAATGTGAATCAAAGGCCTTTTTAGCCTTATAATCTAGCACCTGTTAATGTGATAAGGGACCTTGTCCCTACTCAGAACAACCTCGCAACTGAGTATGAATGGTGCTATCCATGCAATCAGCCACATAGTCAAGCAGCCTGTTCAAATGGAGTCATAAATCAGGCTTTAATGGTACAAAATGTGGCAGTCTCACAGCCAAATACACCAAATGATGAAGCTGCACAGCAACAAAAACAACCTCAGAATGATTCTGCCTTCATAAATTGGGAAGAAGGTGAGTTTTGTGGCATAAACAGTGATAACACCTCAGTTGCAGTAAATACAAGAGCCAAGAAGAGGGGTTACAAGATAGACCAAGCAACAAATAAAAAGAAAGGACATGTTGGTGCTTCTACATCACATATTCCCCATATTCTACAAAGAATTAACCTAGCAGCAGCAAGGGAGATGCCCCATTTGCAAGCAGAGGTTGCTGCTACAAAATCAAATCAGAAGGTAAGTGCCATTCCACCTTTCAATATAATTGAAAATATGAAGAAGATGAACGTGACAATGTCCATGTGGGATTCCCTAGCCATCCCAGGCCAAAAAGACATATTGCAGTCTACCTTATCTGATTTGAAAGTATCCAAAGATATAACTATTGACCCAAATAGGGCTGTCCTTACCAATTCATCTTAGGATAACAGCAAACAGCCTAATAAAAGTGCCAAGCCACTCCCATTTTATATATCATTGATAATTGGGGACAAATTAGTATATAATTGTATGGTGGACAGTGGTGCAAGTAGCTCTGTGATGCCTAAGCAAATTGTTGACCAATTGGGATTGAAATACCAACCATTGGAGAAAGGTGTACTCCAATTAGATGGCACGACAGTTAATACTGTCGATGTAATAAAGGACCTAGGTCTCACCCTACATACCTGTCCTAATGTTTCCATTTCTCAGGAGGTATTCATCATAGATTTACCTCCTTATTTTTCTATGTGCTTATCAAGAGAGTTCACAGCTAAAATAAGAGGATATTTGTCCTTGGACTGGTCCCACATATTTTTCAGGACCAAATATGGCACCAAAGTAACTTTAAAATCTGAGTTACTTTCAAATTATCACATAGAGCCTTACACACCAAGTGTTGTTAATGCAAATTGCATTATTTCTGATGATCCTGAATTAGTTGCTGCTCAAGAACTACGAGCTGAAAGCATACCAAAGGTACTCTTAAGGGAGTGGGCCTTAGAAAACAGTGTGGATGATTCTGAAGGACACATCCAAGAAAATGGTATGGGGGTTTATATACTGCATGAGCATGAAACAACAATACCAAATCTTGTAAAAAATACTGAACAACAGACATAACAGCTAAATGAAGTGTGGAAAATGTATTTTGATGGCTCAAGGAATAGGAATGGATCTGGTGGTGGTGCAATGCTGGTGTCACCACAAGGTGAAAAATATTATTCTTCTTTCCATTTTGCCTTTGCATGTACAAACAACACTACTGAATATGAAGGATTAATTCAAGGTTTGCAGTGGGCAAGGAAGAGGAAAATAGGATGTTTGCAGGTGTACGGTGACAGTGAACTCATTGTGAATCAAGTGAGAGGACTGCATCTTACAAAAAGTGATGTTCTGAGATGCTACAAACATAGGGTCTGGAACATGATTGAAGAGTTTGATGCTTTCAATCTGATCTCCATTCCCAGAAATCAGAATTTCCATGCTGATAGGTTAGCTACAATTGGGGCTCAGTTTGACATCCCCAGTGATATTCAAAGGGAGAAGGTATAGCCTCATGTAAAAATAGTTGATAGACCGTCTATCCCTAATAATAACATTCATTGGCAAGTTTTTGAAAGCGATGAGCAGATCTTGCGTTTCTTATTAGAGGAAGATGAGTTTTCCATGATGAATCAAGATAAACTCAAACAACAGTATGGCAATGATCAAATTGTTCAGTTGAGAACAAACAAGCTGCCCAAGGGATTGGTAACCTTGGAGTCTATTTTTAGCACAGATGATTAGTTTAAGAAAAACAAGACTAGCATGCAGGTTAAAGAAGAGTATTATGAGGAGCTAGAAATTTTCAAAGGTAAGCTTCTTAAAATTGGTAAAATCTACTTAGCTGAGGACATAAGAGCTTTTATCGCTCTCTGTCAAGAGTTTGAAGATGTGTTTTCTTGGGATTATTCAGACCTGAAGGGGTTTGATCCTCATATTGCCCAGCACACCATAGAGTTAGAATCAAGTACTAAACCCGTGAGGCAAAAGCAAAGACCTTTAAATCCAAAGGTTGAGCCTCTAATGATTAAAGAGCTGACCAAGCTGATTGAGGGGAAAATTATTTTTCCAATCAAACATACTTCTTGAGTCTCTAACCTTGTCCTTGTGAGAAAAAAGAATGGGGAGATTAGACTGTGTGTCAACTTTAGGGACCTCAACAGAGCCTCCCTTAAAGATCATTACCCGTTGCCTTCAATGGAGCAAATTCTGCAGGTAGTGGCTGGCTCAGAAAGATTTTCTTTTCTTGATGGATTTTCTGGTTACAATCAGGTGTTAGTCAAGGAGGAGGATTAGTTCAAGACTGCTTTCACCACCAAATGGGGTACCATGGCCTACAAAAGGATGCCTTTCAGCCTCTTGAATGCTGGCTCTACTTTTCAGAGAGCCATGGATATGGCCTTTAAGGGTTTGATGTATAAATTAGTGTTGGTATACCTTGATGACATCATGGTTTTCTCTAAAAATGCATCTGAGCATTTATCCCATCTGAGGTTAGTATTTGAAAGATGCAAGGAATTTGGGATATCTCTCAATCCCAGGAAGTGCATATTCACTATACACGAAGGCAAGCTGCTAGGGCACATGGTGTCAAAGGAAGGCATTATCATTGATCCTGAAAGGGTAAAAGCTATTCTGGAGCTACCTTTACCCAGCCACAAAAGGGGACTACAAAGTTTTATTGGTAGAATTAATTTTCTACGAAGATTTATCCCCAACATTGCAAATCTTTTGAAGCCTTTGGCGTCTATGTTGAAGAAGGATACAATTTTTAGCTGGATGAGAGAGGCCAAACTCAGGTTTGAGTCCATCAAGGAGGCATTAGTGGCTGCACCAACTCTGGTAAACCCTGACTTCTCCAAGGACTTTATCTTATATGCTTATGGCGGCCTGGATACAATCTCTGCGATTCTGGTACAACAGTAGAGTGAGGGTTTTGAGCAACCAATCACTTTCTTTAGCCAAGGGCTGGAAGAGTATGAGCAAAGGTATAGCTTTGTTGAGAAACACGTCCTGGCAGTGGTGAGAAGTCTAAAAAAGTTTAGGCATCTTGTTTCTAATAACAAGATACATTTGATGGTCGCTCATCCCAGTGTGAAGGAGTTCCTGTTGAATAAAGATGTTAGTGAGAAAAGGGCTGGTTGGATCACCAAAGTCATGGAATATGACATGGAGATCAAGATAACCAAGCTTGTCAGAGGTAGAGGACTCAGTGAACAACTCGCTACTGGTTCAGAGAATGAAATAGAAAAAGAAGAGGAGGTGCTTCTGACTATTGAAGAGGAGCATCAGAACGATACAACAACAGTAGGCACCAATTGGGTAAATGACATGACTCAATTTTTGCAAACTGGTAAATGTCCAGTAGGTCTAAATAAAACCAGAAGAAGGTATTTTAGACTGCAATCCATTCCATATGTTTAATAAATGGCATCCTTTTCAGAAAGGATTTTAATAGTGTATTGCTAAGATGCATTGATTATGATCAGATTGATAAAGTGCTTCATGAGTTTCATGATGGAATAGCAGGGGGCCATTTTGCCCCAAGGATGACTGCTTGGAAAATAATGAGAGCTGGCTATTACTAGCCCATGCATGGGCTAGAAAATGTATAAAGTGTGCTGTTTTTGTAGGGAAAGAAAGGCTACCAGCCTTACCTCTACGGCCAATTCAAGCAGAGCAGCCCTTTATGAGATGGGGCATTGATTTTATAGGTCCTATTAACCCACCATCAAGTGTAGGCCACAGATGGATATTTACAGCTATAGATTATTTCACAAGGTGGACTGAAGCAGTGGCTTTGAAGGAATCCAATGAGAATGTTGTTTTAAATTTCTATTGTGATTTAATTTCCAGATTTGGAGTGCCTGAGTCTATCATCTCAGACAATGCTTTGGCCTTTGTAGGATTGAAAATAACTAACTAGGCATCAAGAATGGGATCTATCTGAATACTTCATCAAATTAGTACTCGCAGCGTAATGGTTTGGCAGAATCTACAAACAAAAATCTCATAAGGATTATTAAAAGATCAATGGAGGATAACCAGAGGACTTGGCACACTGATATGAAATTTGCTCTATGGGCAGACAAAATAACCCCTGAGAGGTCTATTGGGAACTACCGATATCTACTAGTGTATGGAAAAGAGGCAAGATTGCCTATATCTATGGAACTGCCAACACTAGACATCATGAATCAACTAGAAATGTTTGAATCAGAGGACCCCATGGCTGTAAGATATGCTCAGCTGATGGAGCTTGAAGAAATCAGAGACAAAGCTATGAAGGCTATGGAGTATCATTAGCTTCAGACCAAAAGAAATTTTGATCAGAGGGCCACCCCCAGGAATTTTAGAATGGGTGATATGGTGCTCAAATGGGATGAATTAAAAAGTAGACCAGGAAAGCACTCCAAGTTCGACAACATGTGGAGTGGCCCATTTCTCATTACTGAATGCAAGGAGCACAATGCATTTCAGTTATCAAGTATGGATGGACAAAATTTGCCTATCTTAGTAAATGGGATACACCTAAAGAGGTGTTTTGAGGTATGACTGCTTTATAAATAATTAGTTTAGAGCCTTTTTTGCTTTCCCTAAGTGCTATCTGGCACAGTTGGAGGGGTTGCCTTCAACATTTTGTCTTGTTTTGGTCTTTCATGTTCTTCACTGCCAATATGCTGAGTTGCTAAGGTCAGAAGATATCTATATATTTTAGTCTATGTATGACTCCATGCCCAATGGGTATAATAAGACCACTGATCTAATTGTTTAGCAGACAAACATTCCATAGAGGTCACCAAATTGTTGACCTATTTTTGCCTCTGCCTAGAGCCAAACAGTTTACCTTGCATTTTCTTTGAAAATCATTTAAGGAGTGTCCATACAAAGCTTAAATCTTCCAAGTACTCATGCATGCCTTGTCAAGAAATCCCAAGATCTTGTCTAAAGATTCCTTGCAAAAAACCCAGAAAAACCCAGAAATCTTTTGTTTTCAAGTGCTTTCTATTGTTGGGATTTTCTCATTTTTATAGCTTGTATTTGCATGTATTTTGAATGTACATTTGCATATACATTCGCCTTTGTACATACAAAGGAATATGCAAAGAAATATACAAGGCAAAATATATATTGGCGGGCTTGCAAAAATTTCCATCGGCCTTCAAAAGAATGGAACAATTCAGTTGTATACATTTCTGAATGCATATTGGGCTTAGAAGATGCATATACATTGGGGGAATCTATCACAGATCACAGGAATATTTCTGAAATGTATATTGGGTTTCAAATGCATATTGTGTTGTATGTTTGAACATGCAACGGAAACATACAAAGAAAAATATACATATCGGGTTATACATCGCAGGAATATTCCATCAAAGATTCCCGCTTTGTATGTTTGGCCTTTATATGTTCTTGTTGTATATTCGGATATACAAGTCGATATACAAAGGCCAAATATACAAAGCCGTTTGTATGTCGCCAAGATACAAGAGGTGGCACCCCTGCATATAAAAAGAAGATTGTATGTTTTCTACATACAAGTGAGCATGTACAGTGGAATGTATATCGGGTTGTATAGGCAAATATACAAGGCCGATATACAAAGCTATATGCATCGGCTACAGTAAGAGATACATCGGCGTAATGAACAAAGGAGAATGTATATTTCACAATGTATATTCCAATATACATTCGCGATAGACAAGACAAATATGCATTGGCTGATATACAAATTCAAGGATGCATCTGCTACAGTGGCTTGTATATTTTCGCTTTGTATGTTTTCACATGCAAAGCTGATATACAAGGGAAAAGGCATACAATTGGTGGGGCCCGCAAAGATGCAAGGGTGAATATACATGTTGCAATGTACATTGGTGGCAAACATGTAAAAGGTAAAGGTACAAAGGGCCAAACATGCAAGTCGGACCTGATGGCGGTTTCAATATGCTTAATGATAATTTCAGGTCTGTAGCTTGCATGTATAAGATGTTTGTATATGCCGAATGTACAAGGAGTAAAATATGCAAAGGCCAGATATACAAGCCAGATCTAATAGGGACATCAAATATAAATAATGGTCATTTTAGGTCCACAGCTTGTATGTTCATATATGCAAAAAGACATACAAGTGGTGGGGCCCGCACAGATATAGGGGCAATTGTATGTATATACAAAGCCCAATATACAAGGCGTCTGGCAAATCCAAGGGTAGACTCAGAAGCAGTTTCAGATGTTGATTTAGGCGGCAAATTCAAACAATATGTACCTAGATGCAGAGTGATATATACAGGTGGTTGACTAAATCTTTGACCGCCTGTATCTCTTCTATTTTGGCAAATTTTGACATGCTGTAAGAGGCAAAGATGCATGTTTTTGTCTCCTCTTTCATTTGGCGGGGTTTTTAGGAGGATTTCTTTGCTTTCAATTTTCAGATCTGGATTTGCATATCTGAGCGAGTAGACATTTCAGCGACCCCCTGGTGAGCAGATGCAGATATTTCTTGCATTCATTGCTGCACAAGGATGGAGTAGCTTACATTAATGATCAGAGATATCTTTCCACCACCCTGTTTCTAGATATTTTCTTGTTTTCATTGTTGAGGATCGATGAGTAAGCTGCTTGCATTAAAGACTCCAAAATATCTCTATCTACCCAGTTCCAGATATTTGACGCCATAACTAATACAGGAGGATAGTCATGCTTGGAGATATTTTCTAGACAGCTCATAGAGCATTTTTGTAACCGATTTAGGATTTTATTTTTGGAATGCTATAAATATGCATTCATATGTTGTAAATAAGGTTGGAAATTTTTTGGCATTCTGACTTTTTTGTTTCCAAACAGAATTTTCATATGCTGTAACTTTGCCTTCTTACTGAATATATGCAAGTTATCATACCTCTTTTATTGACTTTTCTGGTTCTGTGTAAATCTGCATATGGTTGTTTGTGAATTTCTTTTGTTCCTCTCAATCATATTGCTTCTTGCCTCTGCTAGAATCATCTAATCTATGTATACATACTTGCTATGTCTAGTTGTGTTGTGCATTCTTCAGTTCTATGAAAGTTTCTTTAAATTTGTCTGGTGTATCACCCCTTTGTTTTCAAGTTTTTTTTTGTTATTTTATCTCACTTTAAAGCATTCCTTCTCCCTTTTCCCCTCAAGCTTCAGTAGTTTTAGGTGATAATCAGTCAAGGAAGCCGGCCTTCTCCGGAGGTCTGATCTCATTTAGCAAAGTCCCACACTTAGAGATCATTCCCATGTTACTCCCTATTGCAGAGGTTTCACAACTGTATGTAAGGGTGCAAATCTGGGTGCTAACACTTTCATCACAGAATCCAGGGGAAGTCCAAATTGAGGACATGCTCCATCACCCTGATTTGGAATTCCTCGATGAGAAGTTCAATTCCGGTAAAATGCCGACATCCACACCACAAGTTGTTCAAGATCCTCAGGAACCACAAAAGGAAGTCAATCCATCTACAAAACCCAATTGGTTACAGGATAGGTTGCGAAAGAAGACAATCAGGAAGAATGATCCTTCCATCGAACTTGGTGATTTTCTGGCCAGGATAGGGAAATCCAGAGATCCAAAGAAGGCGAAGAAGTTTTCCTGGATCACAAGGGATGAATCAGGATCCTGCCGAGTAGAAGTGGTAATTCCCAGGGTGACTAAAGCAAAGGAGGACATCGGTTTAGATCATTTTGACATCTTGAAGGTCAACCTTAGACCAACCATGAAGGATCAAGAAATGGAGGAGCTAGAGGACTCCGTTGTCGCCATTCGAGAAAGGTTGAGGAAGGAAGAAGAAAAGAAGAACCAGTTGAAGCAAGAGAATGAGGAACTGCAACAGCACATCCAGTAGCTCATGGGCCCATTGCAGTCTGCCCAAGGAGCAATGGCCTAACATCTAAGCATAACTAAGGTTTCATTAGCTGAGGTTGAATTTTTGAGGACAGCCAGCTATAAATCAAAAGGTTGGATAGAGAGGGTCTTGGATAGAGCCCATAAGTTCATAGAAGACCTCGTCCAGGTGAACAGGAGAGTTACAACACTCATGGATAGAATTCAAGCAATTCTGGATGCATGTCAGCAATTCATAGTCATCTGAGAGGAAACCATCCCTGGACTGAAGGCACTGATGAACACTCTGAAGCCAGACTTGGTGAAGAACAAAGAAATACATGCAAATTCAGTATATGATTTCCTCAGCTGGTATTCCACCTTGGTCATGAAGAGAGATAACCTTGAGAAGATTGAAGGTGACACTTCCCAAGTCCACACCATGTTGAAGGAAATCCAGGACAAAATCCTTGTATCCTTGGAGGCTTGGTTTGATTTGGAGATAGCACTAGATGGAGTCATTGACTTAGAGTAGTTGAAAGGCAAGATGAGGAGCATTTACTTCAAAGCTGCTTATACTACCCAGGAATCCCATCTTGAGGATGCGTCCTCATTCTTGATCTTCATTAACAATATCCAGGAGCTGAGGGCAAATTGGGAAAACATCCTTGTTGCCTGTACCACCACTGCATCCATCATGGAGTTCTAGATTGAAAACATGCCCAGTATTCCTATGGAGGATTTGGAAGTCGTCCTGACCAAGTTCTTGGAGGTAGAGACTAAGGAGTAGGAGGAAGTTCCAGACAGGCAGGACAGTCCTGTCCAGGAGCCATAGTCAGCTGGGACACCCAGGACAGATGGCGGTCATCCTTCCACCTTCTGACGTCTAGGATAGGTGGCAATCTCCTACATGAGGAATCTGATGACCCCACCTACTTTTCCTAGAGTTTCTGACTCATGGTACACATTTCAAGGAAATCTGATTGCCTTTTTCCCTAATGTAGTTTTGGTTGCCTATATAAAGGCTGGGGGGTGCCTCATTTTGGCTCTCTCTCTTTTCCATCATTTTGATGCTCCTAGAGCACCCTAGTAGCTAGTTTTCATTTATACACCTTTTTTTGAGCTGAAACTCCAAGGATCAATTGGATTGTTGTAATACAGACTTCTGAAGCAAGAATATAAACATTGAATATTGGTGTTCATATGATTCTTTATATGTTTGACATGGTCTTATTGATTCCTTGAAGTAAATCTGAAAGTTATTCAAGTTATTTCCTTTATTTCAAGCTTTGTTAGTTAATATGATGGAAAATGTTACTGTTGAATGATTGAATGCTGATTTGCTCACACCATTTGTGATATGTGGCTTGCAAATCACTTTGTATGGTTAGTCTTAATTGATTCCAAGCTTAACTTAGACTATTCCTAAGTGATCAAGTCCCATGTTCCATGTCAGGACAGTATGAAAATTACTGCCGCTATCCCAGAAGATCACACCATCTCTACCTAGCTGTTGTCGCATGACAAAGCAAAAGCGTGGTTCTAGGATCAATCTTCAGTAGTAGTCTTTCCCGTCATCTAGATCCCTAAACTCTCTTCCACTATTGCTATCTTTTTCATTTTCTTTGAATTTTCCTTAGGAGTAGATTATAGAAGAGCCTATCGCAAAATCATTTGTTACCCGTATAAATTAGTTTGGTTGAACTTAGATCTTTTCCGCTAGAAGTTGAGAATCCAGTCCAGGAAAAGAGGAATCCATGTCCAAGACTCTAGAATCCACTGAAACCCCTAACTTTCTTCCTTGAGCACTGAACACTGAGTCTGATACATAAGTCCCCCTTGTGATTACTAGCAAATCACAACATTTCACTGAGTATATCCCTATGCACGTCAAGACCTAACATAAAGGAACCTTGGAGCAGTCTCATTCGATTACATAGTTCAGTGTCTGAGAAGCTTTATTCAAGAGAGGATAGAAAACTCTGTGTTTTATTCTAATGTTTGTTGCAGTCACAAAAATTGCATCAACAGTACCATTATTTGAATGGTAGGGTGTTCATACCATTAGCCTCCTAATTGACTACAATATAAAGGAGGAAAGAAGAATGCAGCCATGCAGGATGGACTTGCTTAGAAATTGACGAATGTCCACACCCTATTTAACTAGCAGTTGCACGAATTTTGCCATAGTTGAAATATTTTGAAGGAAAAATGCGAATACATTCAGAGAAAATACAAATTAACCAAGCATTTTTTTTTTGCATGAAAATTGAATAAGTTTGCAAATTCTATTCACACAAACTGTAGCTGCTCACTTCAAGAAAACATTGTGCTTGACAAATTCTTCCTAAATGTACATCATCTTTCTTAAAGATCAAAAACCCTTGATGCTTGAAAATGCTTACTGTTTCAAAGTTAACCCAACCCAACATTACTAGACATATAGCCTCTATTACAACAAATCCTTTTGCATTTTATAATTATGAAATTTGCACACCCATGCCAAATCCCATTTAGTATAGAAATATCAGAACAAATCATAAGTTGAATCCCCTTAGCACTGCATATACATACCAAAGTAAACCAAATAAGCCGTCTTCTCTTTACACTAGTTTATCTTATGACAAGAAAATGGGAACCAAAAGAAAAACTTTTTAGAATCATGCTTGTAACAATAAAATAACCCAAAGATTGTCCTAAAATTAGCACTCAAACAGTTATGAACAATAGAAAAGTGCAAATGAACCAAAAGACAAGGGACATCCTGCTTGAAAAGGCACCTACATCCTGTTAGCAGGGGCTCTGTTCAGACTCTATATCAAACCTATTTTAGTGAGACAAACCATCACTTCTCATAGTTGTATAGTGCAAGTTAATTTGTATTCCCTAACAACTTTAAACTCAATAAAGGAAAATAGGGTTTACAGTTACACAGAAACACTCCCATATTTTCTTAAGCAACGAACACAGTTGGAAAGAAGATAGGAAACAACAGATAAATCGTAGGGTTTTTTAAAATTTGTTAGGATCAATGTATTTTTTAAAATCTATTTGGATACATTTTAGTCGAGAAGGGTGTTGTATCAGCACATACCCAGCATGGCTAATGTTTTTAGTAGTTTAGGTACAGGTAGGTATAGTACCCAACCCGTATCCAGGTCAATATTGTATTTTGCATTTTGGATCACTTCTTGTAGATAATGAATGTTAGCATGATAATGTTAAATAATTAAATTTAAAAACTTGGAACCAAAAGTAGAATCTACTATAGGGAAGTCTACATAAACTTCCCAAGATTCAAGAAGCTTCGAAAATTACAAATAATTATGCTCATCCTTCCTACATTGCATGCTAAACCTCATCTTAATCTTGACAAACATTATGTTTTATAAGACATTGTTATTTTCAACTTACCAATGTTGTAGTGACTTTTTAGAGCTTGCTGAGAAACTGAATCTAGTTTAATTATGACACAAGACCCTTGCAAAATGGGCATGTGTCTAAAAGTGTCAATCCATAAATCTTTTATATGCACACAATTGATCTGGGAAAATAATTATACACTTTTTCATTTTCTTTGTACTTTCATAAAACTTTGTATCAACCAGAAACCAACTCCACCAAATTATAATGCTTTTACTTTTCAATAATCTCTACACCATACCCTGACTTCACACAAGCTGCAATAAAGCATGTCATCATCACAACTTGCTCCTCCACAGATTGTTTTCTTGAACAAGAATTGTTGCATGCAGAAAGCAAAGGAAACCTGGCACATAAAACAATGCACAAAGCTGCAAGATCATTGCAACCACTCTTCTTTCCAATTAAATTCCTTGATTTGTTTACAGGAAACACAGTCACCAAAGGCCCCTCTAACTGAACTTTTTCTCCAATGAAATCAGTATTGGTGCCATCAACTGAAGGAGCAAATCCCGTCAATGGGTTTTTGGTAGATGATGCCAACCTGGAATCAGAAACATTTCCATACTTTTTAGATTTGAATACACCAGGATCTCCTCGATTAGTTGTTGCAAACCATATATAAAGGCAAAAAAAAGGCCCGATGCTAAGAAAGGCCTCTACAGTCTACTCCTTTTTAGTCAAAATCGTAGCACTGATTTCCTCAGGGATAAAGACCTGTTCTCCATCATGGATCTTTATCTGGACATTTATTTTAGTTTCATATATACCTCTGCAACTCTTTGTCCTCAACTCTGAGTTCAAATCCAAAATAAAAATAGTATTAGGATTAAATGAATAAAAATGATACACCTCCATTGATAAGATGGAAATTTGAGATTATATCAATAACATTATCGGCCAAATATGTAAATTGATCAAATAGTGAAAGTAAAGGCCAAAACATACTTTCTACCAATCAATCTCAAAACATACTCTCTACCAATAAATTGGAGAATATGTGGAGATGATTCCTGTGGGTCTCTCACCTCATTGGACAATCATGTGTTGTTTTGAGTGTTTTAAGTATTGGAGAGGCCACGGGCAAGAAGAGGAGGAGATCACACTCAAAACAACACATGATTCTCCAATGAGATAATAGACACAAGAATCATGTCCACATATTTCTACATATTTAAAAACAACCGATTGACATCAGCCTGGTTTTTGATAGACTCTCCTATCAGTGTCTCAGGAAGCGGTCCCATGGAGCTACTAGAGAATCTATTTTTGTGGAGCAAAGGGTCTCATGAAACTCAAAAAAATTGCTAATGCTTAAATCATAATCTTTTCCTCCAAAATAGAAGCAGCTAATGTTTAGGAGGTTATTTTTTAGCACAGATGGGATGGGGCTGATAATATAATTTCCACACGACCATGATCTATACCAATCACTGTCCCCAAGTCGCTTCCTCCAGAGATCTGCTGACACTAAACGGAAATCAGAAAACTGCAGACAAAATCCTTAAAACGAATGTGTAGACTGTATGATCTCAGAACTGGTAACTCATAATTTTAAATGCAGATTTAATTTAAGTCCGTTGGCCTAATTTCAAATCTGTTGGAGGTGGAGGGGCTGCCTCTGATTGAGAAGAGTGTGGCGGAATTCCTGGGAGAGTCGTTGCATGGCCACCGCGTGCACTCCAGCGTGTCATCTAAACTGTCTACGGGTCATCTGACTTCCCGCATTTTATTTCCGGCAAAAACAACGATCTTAATTCCAGCAATCTGACTGCCGGATTATTTTATTAATCCTGCGGTCTTAATTCCGGCATATAGCATTCCCGTACAAATGCCTATCAGCTAATAAAAATATCCCATCAGATTTTACCCATTTTTCCTGCACAAAGAATGAAGCAACCTAATACTGCACGCCGAAAAGATAAGAACCCCTACGGAAGTTAGGGACTAATAATAATTTCTTTGATGTTATCACGCACAGACTTAAACATTCAAAGAAATTATTACTTTTATTTTATCTACAAATTTGTTTATAGAAAATTTGTCTATGCAACATTACTCTTTCTATACACATAATTTGCTTTACAGGCGGTTCAATTACACATCCTTCACATGTTCTATATAGGACCTATTTCATGGCAATTTATTATTCAATTTTACTAATACGGTGGAAAAAAAAGGGTGCTCTACCATTTTGTAATGAGTATGAGTCTTGCAATTAGATTGTTATAGTGCAGATATTTTTTTAATTTTTTATTGAATATTTTTATTAATTATTAATTTTTTAATTGATACTAATATAAATTTACACCTTCATTTTATTATAATGTATTTCTCTATAGTTATTTATTGAAATTTCTCTTTTTTTTTAAACAAGGACATTGATGTGGAGTGCAATGTAATTTTTTGAAATTTTTTTGACCTATTTTACTATTTTTCTTAGTGTTTTGAAGTCTTTTTACACATTTAAATTTTTATCTCTAGCTTATTTCATTTGTCCCCGTGTGCATGACGTGAAGTTGATTGTTTTGAATTAGAAAATGCAACATGTGGATAGAACAAAACAAGGTTAGCACATAAGCAGGTTTGATTCAAGGATGTTCGAATGAACATGTTTCAATTAGACCACTTCTAGATTGAAAGGGTATTGGATCAAACCACTAATGTCATCAATGAAAGAACATTGGAACAAATTAGGAATTTCCCCCATTTGGTTGACATGTTCCAATCAAATCACCCCTATATTGAAAGGAGGTTGGATCAAACCATTAATGTCATCAACATGTGAATAGGACAAAACAAGGTTAGCACATAAGCAGGATTGATTCAAGGATGTTCAAATGAACATGTTTCAATCAGACCACCCCTAGATTGAAAGGGTATTGGATCAAACCACTAATGTCATCACTGGAGTTGATTTTTTTGAATTAGAAAATGCAACATGTGGATAAGACAAAACAAGGTTAGCACATAAGCAGGTTTGATTCAAGGATGTTCGAATGAACATGTTTCAATCAGACCACCCCTAGATTGAAAGGGTATTGGATCAAACCACTAATGTCATCACTGAAAGAACATTTGAACAAATTAGGAATTTCCCCCGTTTGGTTGACATGTTCCAATCAAATCACCTCTATATTGAAAGGAGGTTGGATCAAACCATTAATGTCATCAACATGTGGATAGGACAAAACAAGGTTAGCACATAGGCAGGTTTGATTCAAGGATGTTCGAATGAACATGTTTTAATCAGACCACCCTTAGATTGAAAGGGTATTGGATCAAACCACTAATGTCATCACTGAAGTTGATTGTTTTGAATTAGAAAATGCAACATGTGGATAGGACAAAACAAGGCTAGCACATAAGCAGGTTTGATTCAAGGATGTTCGAATGAACATGTTTCAATCAAACCACCCCTAGATTGAAAGGGTATTGGATCAAACCACTAATGTCATCACTGAAAGAACATTTGAATAAATTAGGAATTTCCCCCATTTGGTTGACATGTTCCAATCAAATCACCCCTATATTGAAAGAAGGTTGGATCAAACCATTGATGTTATCAACATGTGGATAGGAAAAAACAAGGTTAGCACATAAGCGGGTTTGATTCAAGGATGTTTGAATGAACATGTTTTAATCAGACCACCCCTAGATTGAAATGGTATTGGATCAAACCACTAATGCCATCACTGAAGTTGATTGTTTTGAATTAGAAAATGCAACATGTGGATAGGACAAAACAAGGTTAGCACAAAAGCAGGTTTGATTCAAGGATGTTCGAATGAACATGTTTCAATCAGACCACCCCTAGATTGAAAGGGTATTGGATCAAACCACTAATGTCATCACTGAAAGAACATTTGAACAAATTAGGAATTTCCCCCATTTGGTTGACATGTTCCAATCTAATCACCCCTATATTGAAAGGAGGTTGGATCAAACCATTAATGTCATCAATAAAAGCATAATGAAACAGATCAAGATTTTCCCAAGTTAGTTGGTTGGACCAACTAGATGGGGGGAAAATCTAATTTGTTCCACTTTTGTCTCCATGAGCACAACCTCTATCATGTCTCCACATCATATTCTCTCAATGTGCAAGGTCTTCCATTTGGTTTGTTGGTAGAAGTGCAAAAATAATAGGCCAACTACTTTTATAGCAAAAATTACCAAGGGGATTCAATCAAAGGTAGTTCAATTGAAGCACCTTCAATTGAACCTTGTCCTATCATATCTGTCATGTGGGGCCATGGGTGTGTTGGCTAAGTTGGATCAAAGATACCTTCAATGGAACCACAATGACTTCAAGCATATTTTTGGGCCTCATATTTCATTTTGAAATAAAAGCAAGACTCACTTATATATTTTTACTCAAAAATATATGTACTCATACCAAATAAATGCACTTTCCCCAAATATTCAATTCCAAAAAAATATTTTGAAATCTTAGTTGTGTGAATGTAAATATTTTCTATTATGCAAATGTATATGATTGGTAATCCATTTGCACACCAAAAACCTTTTTGAAACAATACTAATGTAGAAGAAACTGCATGTAGAATTACCTTCTTACATTGACTTTGAAAAATACCACTTATTTGAGTAGAAATCAAGATGACAATAAAAATTTCCATGTTAAGGATA
Organism: Cunninghamia lanceolata; assembly: GCA_027924645.1. Taxonomy (NCBI): domain Eukaryota; kingdom Viridiplantae; phylum Streptophyta; class Pinopsida; order Cupressales; family Cupressaceae; genus Cunninghamia; species Cunninghamia lanceolata. The sequence continues at coordinate 4,149,181 of BSBN01001019.1, forward strand.
CTCATTTCTTTCACAGAATGTTTTTCACAAAAATCTATTCAAACCTAACCATGGGAAAAGCATTGAGCAAAGTGCAGGCTCCATGCCTAGTGGAGTCCCTAATCTTCACTTCAAATTTTTCTCAGACTATGATGCACTCCTCTCTGTAGTAAGTGATGAACTATTGTGCTATCACTCTATCTGTTGCCAACTTTCAATCTCATAATTTACTTGTTCATAGTCAAATGCTCTCAGTAAATTGATGCCAATGCAATATCGCTAAACCTTTGGTTTACTCCAACAAAGGGAGTGGTGGTTGTGGAAGGGGCACTGAGCAAATGTGATGTGATCTATTGTAGAGTTGTGTAATATTCTCCACTCACCATCCTCAAAGCCACTTCCTTTTGTTGGGTATATGAATTCCAACGAACTTCTTGTTCAGACTCCTGTGCCTCTTCATGTTCCTTCTTGAAGGAATGTTATTATTTGAACTTGGAAATGTAAAGTTCTTCCATATAAAAGAGATGTTGTAGCATATGCATAAATGTAAAAATAGAGATCAATAAAAGATTTTCCCCTGCTTTCAATAGTGGACATAGCCATCTTGGTGAAGCACTTTAAAATTTTTGTGTTCTTTGTCTCTATGGTTGTGTCTTTTAATCTGTCTTTATTTTTCTACAATCTACTTTTTATTTGCTCTACATTATTTTGATCAATAATTGGTATCAGAGCTTGGTAAAGAAGCTTGGTGCTGAAATGGTGTTTTGGAAATTGTTGAAGAATTTCCAAAAATATGGATGACATAGATAAGTGGAAGATTGAGAAGTTCGCAGGGTAGAACTTCAGATTGTGGAAGGTACAAAAGGAATCATTGTTGATTAAGCAGGATCTCTCACTCGTATTGCTTGGAAAAACCAAGGGAAAAGGTTCAATATTGGACCAAGATTGGGAGAAAATGGATATGAAAGCCAGGGCAATTATTTTCTTTCGCTATCCAGCAACGTGTTATTCAATGTTTCATCTGAGAAGACAAAGAAAGAGCTTTGGGATAAACTCTCCAACATGTATGAGATGGCATCTGCATCTAACAAGGTATTCATCATGAAAAAGTTATACAATTTGAAAATGAGAGAAGGTGGGCTTATGTCAAATCACCTCAATGAGTTCAATACCTTGGTCACACAATTGATTTCGGTGGGTATAAATTTGGATGATGAAATTAAGGCAATTTTGTTATTATGTTCTTTAGCGAACAATTGGGAAGGAGTGGTGATGGTAGTTAGCACTTCGGTGGCTGCCAAAAGCAAATTAAAATTTGATGATGTTACAGCTACCCTTCTCAATGAAGATATGAGGAGGAAGAATCAAGAGCCCTCTTCCGGTGATGCCTTAACTGCTGTAAGCACTGGCAATAGGGGAAGGAATCAAGAAAGAGGAATAAATAATACTCGAAGATGATCAAAATCTGCAAGACGATCAAAATCTAGGGGCAGAAATGGTGATGTAACATCCACCTTCTAAAAACATAGAAAAACTAGAAATTTACCATAAAGTAATTCAACAAGGTAAAATGAGATAGAGAAAATTTTTCTTTTATTTAACATATATAATCAAGTAACAACAAATTGCAATATTTCTATCCTGAATTAAGCAACATAATATAATATATAAAGATGACATTTTGTCTTTACAATTACAAATATTTGTATTAGATAATGTTTTACAAAGTCTCAATAAACACAAGTCTCAAAGATATACTGCATCTGGAAATCTAACATCTTTATCACAAGCCTTGGCATGTCTTCTACTAGAGAGAGAGAGACAACATCTTCCCAGTGCTTTACCTCCATCCACAGATCGGTGGTCTCCCACACATCTTCCACATAGGAAGTCGCCCTTCCCTTCACGAGGAATATAGACCATAGGTGACCAGTGGTAATTTGCCTTCCGAGTATTTAGTGTTGTATCCTACACAACTCTATCAAGCATACAACCCTAGATACCCTCTAGCTAAGTATGATTTTCGATAGGTTATGCAATCTAGATACGGTGAACTAACAATGCATGCAGAGACATATGCATTACTATGGCCATAGTTTCAATATAATTTGACGTTCGCAATGAACATTGTCGTAATGTTCACCCACCCCAACTCGACTTGGATACTATCATATTCCTACAGTTTGACTTGGTCAATTATGTATATCTATATAGTCTTGACAACTTCAATATTTTAGTCTTCCTGACCTAGACAAATTTACATTCACTATCTATATTCCATAGACCTTATCGATTTCCTTTCTTTACAAGGATTCTCATTGCATCATTGCAATACCCGAGATCCAAGACTTATCAACTCATAAGAATTTTAAATCAATTTATAACGACTAAGATGGTTACCTTACCCAGGTTAAGCATCATAGTCTAGGAAATTATTTCCTTTCTTACAAGTAAGAATAAATATACATAGTTAGGGTACTTGTCCCTTCAATCACGATCTATATAATGATCACAACGATTTAATATAAAAAATTGCCTTATTTGGTTGAGTTAAGGTTTAACTAAAGAGTTTTATCTAACTCAAATCTAGTCTTTCTAACTTAGGTGGATTCACAAGGTAGTCATTTCCCCTATATCTTATGGAATGACGTTTTATTCGTATATACCTCTTTGCATGCTTACAACAGTCGAGGTTTATGACATGCCAATATTTATTACTTAAGTCATTCAGTAAATAAAATTCCAATAGGTATTTATATCAAGGATAATCATTATCATTTTAGACACATCTTCTCTAGATACGTAAAAATAACATTGATAATTAGGGATACTCGACCCTTCATTATTGATCCCTAATTGAATAGTTAAGACAAAACATAACCATAATGGTACAATTAAATATCCCTACCCTTTAGGTTTATCTAGGAGTTTGTTTCCCTTATTCCAACATAGTAGAATAACACATTAACATGGCCATATGGATAGAATAAAATAATATTAGAAGAGAGAGATTGACCTTGAGTATTCATCCAAATACAGGATCGTATAAATCTCTTAGACCAAGACTACAAGCAAGTATATCTCTATTACGATAAGTCAAAGGTTCAAATGTAAATATAAAATTTTTCTAAGTTTAGTTTAGTTTAGCTCCATAAGATGGTGGACTCATTTCATTGATATCCATTAGAATCCTACATCTAGATTTCTCTCATGTAGACATATTTGAGCTAAGATGAAACTAAACATTCAAGTGTTATTGCCTAATTAGATACAAAAAGATCATCACACTCATTGTGCCTTTAAAAGAATAGAAAACTAAATAAGACAATGCTTATTGTCAAGAACCCAACTGTTCTTCACAATGACATGAATACTAATATCCTAGTTTACTCATTACAATCTAAGTCTACCTTACCTCAACATATGAGCATTGTATAATACTATATCATGTGGTGAGGAAGTGGCTTAAAGACATAAAGATACAAGTTCTCTTAGCAAACTCACAGACTATTTCGCTATGGAAACTAAGACAAATTTGGGCATGGAGATAAAAGCATTCGGTCTAACAGTGACCAATGTTAAATATATAATCTATGAGAGAAAAAGTTTAATCGACAAACAATCTTCTAAATGTCTCAGTCTATATTGACTTACAACCAAGAATAGATCTAAAATTTAGTTATCTCCTCGAAAGTTTAGAGACTATCAACTCAAACAATCTTCAAGAAAAGAGTAGACTTTGCTTAAAACAAAAAAAATGACTTCGAAAAGCAAAAGAACCTGTTCAGACTATCGTGAGCAAAACTGAGGAGAACATCATTGTAATCCGTCGACTCTCTACTACCTTGGTATTTCTTCCTTCGATATTCTCTATCTTTCATCTAACTAGAACCGAGCTCTCTATTCTTACTATCCACACCTTCTAATCACAGTGATCCCCTTTCTTTTCTATCCTGAATCCTATTATCCTTGACTCTTAATGAGTCGTGCATTATAAGGACTTCTAATCGTCTCATAATGAGTCACCTATCCTTTTCCACTCACACCGTTGGAAACAAAATAGGAGTCATTGTAGACCACTACCCATTCGATTTCAACCGAAACCATTTTATTGGCAGAGATTAACACATGTTTCAAGAAGGCACAAAATGTGGGGAAATCATCAAGTGAAGTATTAATACCACGTTTACTCTTTGAAATAGGTCAACACATGCATTTAAGCTGTCATTGATCATTAATGATCACTTTAAGTGATCCAATGCCATCACTTAAATTAATGAAGGCATTTCAATTTACATGCCCATAGCTGCTCATAAGAGTAAGCATTATTAACTATCATGATGTATTATCCTTATTCAATGCATAAATATATATATTTGTTTATATCAAATATGACTTACATAACATCAATCCTATTCGATAGTGATGATTTGATCAATAAGAATAATAGTAACAAAACAAAGGTTTACGGATAATGTGAATGGGTTGAGCTTGTCTCCCCTTCACAATCCTTTGTTAAAATCACGTTGACTTGTCTTGATGAAAACGTCTTGATGTTAAAAGTCAACAACAAAACCTTAATGACTTAATAATAATAACACAAGCATTTTACAACAATGACGTTGTAACTTTTACGTTAAACATAAATGGTCATAATTCTTACTCAGATGAGGTTGTTTACTTCACAAACGACTATGTTGACACACTACGACTTGAAAAGATTCAAAAGCTATCAACTACTTATTGTTAGGGTTCAAAAGTAAACTGACAAAACAAGACTTACCTCTTATGACACTGGTTCATGTTTTCCTTAAACACTGATACTCATTTGGCAAATCATCACTTGTAACCCGAGGTCTGTATCTCTCTCCTCGAAAGATGCTCTCTCTCTCTTTTCTCCAAGAGTCATCTGAAAACTTGTAATCCTATATCAAACTTGTAATCAACAAATTATGATCAGTGCATCATTATTCAAATAATAAACAAAATCTTATAATGCAAAATATTAAATCGACAATAACATATTTATTTCCATAACTCCATATATGACATTCAATATAATCTATGTTTTTCCTTGACATTAATCTAAACATCAAAATAGATTTACTTATATCCAAGTAAAAGTAAAAAGTGTTAGCAAGACAAGATCAGGGATGTAACATGTGATGGCTAGTTTTGTGGAAAACTTGGTTACATTCCTTGATGATTGCACTTGCAAAGTATGGATTTATATGATGCACAGAAAATCAAAGGTGTTTTCAAAATTTAAAACTTTCAAGGCCATTGTTGAAAATCAGATTGAGCATAAAATCAAATGTCTTAAAATTGATAATGGGGGAGAGTTTTGTTCCTTAGAATTTGACACTTTTTGTGCATATCATGGTATTCGTCAGATTAAGGTAGTTCATTTCATCCCTCAGGAAAATGGTGCAACTGAGTGGTTGAATCGAATGATTCTTGAGAGAGCTCGGTGCATGCTTTCAAATGCTGGATTGGGAAAAGAGTTTTGGGCAGAGGCTTGTAATACAACAGTGTACTTGATCAATCGAGCTCCTTCGTCTCAATTGGATTTCATCATTTTGGAGGAGAGATGTCTTGGGAAACACATTTCTTACAATCATTTACATGTGTTTCGATCTGAGGCATTTGTGCATATTCCTAAGGAGCAATGGATGAAACTTGATCCCAAATCACATGGGTTAATATTCATTGGTTATGGTGAGGATTAGTTTGGTTTCGGGCTTTAGGATCCAATTACCAAGAAATTTATTCACAATTGTGATGTTTTTAATGAAAAGGTTTTTCCTTGTTTTAAAAAATAGAGTGTCTCTTCAAATGATTGTATATAGGTTGACATATTTGATAATGGCACTAATATACCTACAACCCAAAAAATTGTTCCTACTGTTACTTTTTAGCCTTCACATGTATGTGTCTAGCCTTAGACTTCTGACACCCCTCTTCAGTCTTCTATAGTCCCGACAAATTTTCAATCCCAGTCTATATTGGGCGCTCCTCTTTATTCTTCCATGTTGCCTTCACATGTTGCTATGCAGATTGTCAGTCATGCGTTGTCTTTCATTGGTCCATAGACCTCTGAAAATCCCACGCAACTCTTTGTACGGTTCATGAGAGGTTCCAAATCATAGTTCAGTGGGAGATTTGTATGGTTACATAATCAATGGTGTCTTCTTGGTTGGAGATTGTCATTTTACTTTGTCTTTTGGGATCTCTCGGTGTTGTAATTGAGTTCTTTGATTGTGTGAGGGTCATGTGTGATCTTTAGTTAGGAGATGTTTATTACAATGTCATGTGTAGCTTTGGATCAATTTTAGTGAGAGTTTTGGCAATGAGGTGGATTTGTCACTTTGTGGTGGATGTTCTTCTATGATGGGTATTAGTGTCATGAGAAGCTCTTAGATTCTACCTAGAATGCAAGTAGTGTGAGTTCTTTGATAGTTCCTTATTCTATTAGTAGAGGATGCATATCTTTATTTTTGAGGATGTAGATAGTCTATTACCATGTAAAGCTCTTGGAGATTTTGGTTGAGCTGTCATTATGATGTAAATATTAACATCATGGTAAGTTCCTATATTATGTGTTAATTACATACTAGGAGCTCTAGAAATGATTTGTGGTAATCTTCTAGATGAGTGCTATGGTCATTTTGCCTTGTGAGGTTTTGGTTATTATGGAGTTGTATTTGGACTTCAGTTGACATGAGAAGGTTGGTTGTGCACCTATAAGAGAATTGGGTGAGGATAGATCTTTAGGTTTTGAGATCAAGTGTTGGAATGGTGAGTCTCTTGACTTGTTTTCAATTTAGCAAGATTGAGGATCTTATACCTAGAGTTGGACGTGAGTTCAACATGGACCTATTAAGGAAATCATGCTTCTTTGGCAGAACAATCTCATACCCACTCTCGCTCCACTTGATGGTGAATGATCTAATAGGTATTGCCCACCTAGTTTTTAGGTGCATTCTTTCTTTGTGTCTTGTCTTCTATTATGCATGAGCCTTGAGTTGTGGATGCCAAATTCAAGGATTTGTTTGAGGAGTAGATGCATGGTTATACTTTTTGTTGTCTCCTTATGTGCGGGTCTTGAACTATCCAGAGTTAGTTCTGAGTAGTTTGAGGGGTAGACGAGATGTTTATTAGTTTTGAGCATATTCCCCTTGTTGGGGGAATTGTTGTTAGTAAATCCTTGTTGAATATGATGACTCTAGTAAATCCTATTGATTGTATAATTCTAAGGTGAGAAAACTTCACATCTCTAGAGATGTCATTTTTGAGGAAGAGTGTCAACTTCCAAGTGTTAACCATGTTGATTTGCTAGAAGAGAAATATGATAATGATACAACATCATACTCACCCAAAAATGTTGATCCGGAAGTGAAAAGCACTAGATTAAATTAGTAGAATAAAGAGAAGGTATTGATGAGCCAAATTTGAGCTCATTTTCCACTCCACAATCTAATGTTCCTCTAAGGACATTACATTGAGCAAGGAGAATGCCCATCAGTTTGGAGGACTATGAGTTCAATTATGCATTGATGACAATTGTTCTAAATGCTCATGACCCAAACACTTTTGAGGAAGTAGTAAAAGAAGAAAAATATTAAAGTGTTATGAATCAAGAGATGGATTCACTTCATTGAAACTAGACATGGGAGTTGGTACCTTTACTTGCTAGTAAAGAAGCCTTTGATTGTAAATGGGTGTTTAAAATTAAGTTAAAATCTTATGGATCAATTAGAAAGCACAAAGCAAGAATGGTAACTAAAGTCTACAAACAAATTGAAGGTGTTGATTATGAGTAAAACTTTGCCCTAGTCATAAAGATAAGCATAGTCAAAACATTAATAGTACTTTCTTCCCAACACAGTTGGAAAATCCACCAAATGGATATGAAAAATGTATTCTTGAATTATGGGGATTTGATAGATGAGGTATATGTGACACATCCTCCTAGTTTTGTTGAAAAAGGAAAATAACATATGGTATGTCACCTAAAAATGGCAATATATGGTTTGAAACAAACTCCATGAGTCTAGTATTCAAAAATTGATATGTACTTTCTCTAGGGGATTTTAGGAATCCAATGTTGTTCTCAATTTGTAAGTTAAGATTTATAATCACAAGTTACTCTTCATTGTGTTGTATGTTAACAATTTGCTCATAATTGGGATTGATTGGTCCCTTATACATGAAGTAAAAGAAGATATGAAGACCAATTTTGAAATGTTCAATCTTGGATTACTTCATTACTTTCTTGGAATTGAAGTGTGGCAAACACCTAGAAAAATATTCCTCTCTCAAATGAAGTAAACCAAAGAAATTCTCACATGATTCAAAATGCAAGACTACAATGGTTCGCAAACAACAATGGAGACATGGACTAAGTTGATTGAAACCCAAATGATAAAGCAATTAATGAAACACTACATAGGAGTTTGGAGGAAATTTGATTTGCATGAGTACTATTTGTTGAGACATATCTTATCTAGTTAGAATCTTGTCTTGTTTCATGACTCATCCAAAATAGAGTAATTGGCTAGCTACAAAGTGATTTCTGATATATCTTGAAGGAACATAGGACTTTAGATTGGAGTGGTTAGCTACAAAGTGCTTCAATCTTGGATCCACCATTGTTCATGGAGTTGTAGGAAGCAAGATAATGTTGCATTAACATCCACTAAAGTAGAGTACAAGGTAATTGTTGCAGCAGCATGTGAAGTAATATGACTCAAATAACTTCTTAAGGATCGTTAACACCCACAACCTAATCCCATGATTATGTATTGTGATAATCAAAGTGTATTGAAGATTTTTAAGAATTGGCTATTCCATTCTCACACAAAGCATATTGAAGTATATCATCACTTCAGTTGTGAGTATGTTCTCAATAAAAAAATTGAGCTAATTTATACACCAACAAATGAGCAACTTACATGTATCTTTACCAAGCCTTTGAGCAAAAATAAATTTGCATACTTTTAAAAAGGTATTAATATTGAATTTTCTTCATATAAGCACCCCCACCATCTAATTACTTTGTGTGATGAAATAAAGTTCAGAATTTTAGAAATATAACTCTGTTTCATCATAATATAGAGACATTGTCACAAAGAAATACATCTTTCTATATATTTTAGATATTTAAAATATCTTTCGAATCTCCACATAATATATAGAAGATCAATTCAGAACTCTTCAATTTCAAGCAAATTTTCTTTATCATTTCGATTGGTGCTACCATGGCACTTTATAACGTATCACTAATACAAATAAAATTTCAAAGAAAGAAATTGTACAACTGCTGAATATAGGCTGAGTATTCGGTCCTGTTCTCCCAAATTTCAATTATTTCTTATACAAAGATATAGGCTCCGATATTACAGTAGATACTCGAGAGTCCTACTCGGTAATTAGCTTCTTGATAATCTCCTGTAATTGGGTGGAAGGAGACATAAAAGTCACCTGTAATATTTCTGGGTTCGAGTGTACTGATGGAGCATTCATTGGTGGAAGGAATAACAGGGGCACGGCTAATATTTGGGCTCTCACTAGTCATACTCACAAACGCTGGCCTTGATGGAGTCGGCAAAAACAGAGAGGCGGTGGATATCATGGTTATAACATTAGAGATAAGAGGGCGTGTCTCTGCATCCGCCTGCGTGCACAGAAGCGCAATATGAATGCATCTCAACACTTGTTCAGCAGGGCAATCGTCTACTAGTGTATAATCAACCATACTCAGAACATCTCCTCTTTTGTGTAGCCTCCATGCCTGCATCATAAATCCATTTGTTTTGTTTAGTTAGTTTGGGAAATTAATGATGAAAGCTGAATATATTTGGTGGGAAAGTGAATTTGTTACCCATTCTAATAGACTTAGGCTTTGGTTTTCTCTGGGAAGATTGGTATCGTTATTTTTCCTTCCACTCACAATCTCAAGCAGTAAAACTCCAAAGCTATAAACATCTACTTTTACAGACAGCTGCCCTTTCATCGCATACTCTGGAGCCATGTAACCGCTGCACCACATCAATGATTTTAGCAGCATCAAACTACTCTGCTATCTTTCTTTAATGTTTTGAACATATGAAAAGTTGAGAAGGAAATTTAGAGCATATCCTTACTATGTGCCTGCAACTCTTGATTGGACTTGCATTTCACTTTCAGGGAAAAGTCTAGCTAACCCAAAGTCGGCTATTTTAGGATTCATTTGCTCATCAAGCAAAATGTTGTTCGTTTTAATGTCTCGGTGAATTATTTGCAGCTGGGAATCTTCGTGAAGATAAACGAGGCCACGAGCAATTCCAATTATGATGTTATACCGATTTTGCCAATCTAGCTCTCTGCGTGTTTCAGTGTCTATTCCTCATTTCTAAAGCAGTTAGAGTCACCTTTCAATTTCTTTTCCATAAATTTCAGACTATATTCATTATAATTTTTGAGAAAGGTTCAAGAGAGATCTACATAATGATTTCTTGTAATTTAAAATAAAATAAGGGGCTTATAAATTAATAGATCTTAGAACCCAGAATTAATTATTCGTCACACAAATTCCTTAACAAAAGAATGAGTATCCTTGACCTAGCACCTCAATAAAAATGTAAACTTATCAACAAGCCCTTCCTTTAAGGGGAACGACTTACCAAAGAGAAAGGTGTCGAGGCTCCTATTTGGCAAATACTCATACACAAGCAACTTTTGCTTGTTCTGAACACAAAATCCGAGTAGATTGACAAGGTTTCTATGTTGAATGTTTGCGACAGGCTTCACTTCATTCATAAATTCCCTTTTGCCCTGTGCAGAGCCCTCAGACAGTTTTTTCACTGCTATCACTTTTCCTTCTCTGGTCGTTCCCTACATATGTACACACTGTCAAATGTTTCTGGAAACGTGCTTTTTGCTGTATCCTTATTTTTAGAAGATTATTTGGATTCTACTTATACCTTGTAAACTGGACCAAAGCCTCCCTCTCCAAGCTTGTTATTATCATGGAAATCCCCTGTTGCTTCTGCCAACGTTTCTAATGTGAAGACAATTTGCTCCTTTTTAAATAGGCCCGTTTCTTCATCTACATATACATAAAAGAGAAAAATGGGTCAATGTCGGATACAACTGCACACTGTGAGTACAGATTTAAGACCACAAAAACCCAAATATAAATGAAATTATCACCTTCACTCTGCGTCATTAGGGTTGTTGCTCTCCTCGAAATCACAGATTTTATTGAGCTTCGCGTTGTAAACAAATAGACAACTATCCCGAATGGCACGCCTCCAGTTATTCCCAGTATTATGGGAAATTTTCTGGAGGATTTCTCTGCAGAGTAAATAAGTATGGTTATTGATTGGAACCAGGGTACTCAGATTTCTTATCAGCATTTGTCCGCTGAAATTTTGTTAAAGATATTAAGAAAATAATTAAGGAAAAACAATGATTAAAAACAAGTTGCTGTGCTTACTCTTTGATATGGGCTGATGGATTTCAGCAGGAGATTCTGCGGCAGAGTTGAAAAAAGAGTAAATCTCGTATCGGAGCAAGCAAGTGGCTAACATAGCCTGAGCTCCTTCACTGGTAGGAGCGGTATCCTCTAAAGATTGCATTGCAGTAGATAAGCAAGTTCTGCAATCATGGTTGGAAATATCTCCCCAACACTGAACTAGACCGTATACCCTTCCGGAAGTGGAGAAGTTATCCGAGCCTACAGCGTATCTCATTTTGGCAGGATCGTATACTTTAACAGACAGATTCGATATAAGACTGTTTTTTGTGGACTGGAAATCCCTCAGGTTGCTTGTAATGGCTCTACTGTTAAACACCAAAAATCCATCTGTATCTAGTTGTGAAATGAAATTGTAGTTATCATAGCGCAAGAAACAGTTACGGATCCATATTCGCGCACCTGTGGCATTCCAGCAATATCTGGAATAACTAATTTGTGCATCCTTTATACAATCTATACACTCTTGAGAGGATACGCTACCCACGCAAAAGAGTAGGCCGTAAACCTTGTCAGGATTTCCCCCAAAGGAAGAATTTGTATACCCTGTCTCACCTACATTGTAGGTTAGTTCATCGATAAGAGTGTTCAAATTGTGCGAATAGTTACTGTCATGGGCATAGGTAGTGGAATGGTTGCATTGATTATACGAGAACTCCCCTATAACTGAGGGAGAATTCGTTAGAAAGAATAAACCAGAGTGAAGAAGAGAAGGATGAGAAAGAAAGGAGTTGCGTCTCATTTTCTTCTTCTAGCTCTGCAATACTATCTCACACTGCAATGTGTTGGAAGAATTAGTGTTACATCATCTACCATATCCATCGATTACATCTACACTATACCCATGTCAAACAAATTCTAACGACAAACTCATCTTATCAAAAGTTTAACCCCTACTCAATCAACTGTTCCCTAGCGTTATTAGCCAATAGGCTATTTAGCGTGAGAACAGGTGCAAAAAAGGTCTAAAAATTTGTCTCACGCCGGGCCCGCCAATAGTCTTTTGCAGCTGTTAAATTTGCATTTCCATGTCTCAACTGGCTGTTTACTGAGCGCCTTCACTGCCTGCTTTCTTTTTGATAGGCATAAAGTTGAAAAGACATTAACGCGTGGTCCCCGTCGGAAAAACCCAAAAAAATAAAAAATAAAAAATACATAGAAACAAATAATCTTCACGCGGGCGACGAAAACGCTGTAATAAATAGACAAACAATGGTCTTTCTGTACTCGAAATCCCTTCCATTTGAAACAAAATCCTCATTATTATAATCAATCTGTGGTGCGATTACGTGAGACACATGATGATCCCAACGGAAGTCTCCTTTTCCAGTCTCCCCAATGTACAGCTGATGCACAGCAAAGAAATTTCCTGCGATTTGCAGAGGTAGAAGATGTCCGTTGACTCTGTAACCCCTTCAAAGAATGACTTTGCAAGGTCCCTTGAACCAGCGGTCTGAGTGTGTTTTAATGATAGAAGGTTGTCTTAAGTCAAGAAAAGGGGCTGGGCGCACTATCTCTCTCTGTAAATACCTAACATTTATCCGCTCTATTAGGTAGTGCGAATGATGTGACGATTTTTAAAATAAGCTCCTAGCACATGTTTGTCTTTTTCCTATCCTCCGTGGCAGTGATCTCCACATCAGGGCCTATATTTCACGGTCGACCCTGCCTGGCAAACATTTTTTTTGTGACGGTTATATATTTGAAGTTGCCTTTCAAATATTAAAGTCTACCTATTTTAAGAAAAATATATATAGATTAAAAATATATATTTAAGAATAATTACATAGAAATTTTGACGTGAAATCTTCCCTTTCAAGTGATACAGTCTTCCTAAAATTTTAATTGTATTTAGTCGATAGGATTTTAGTTGTGAGCATGATAGTACTCGGAATTGTCTCACGCCGGAAAATTAGAGCCCGGAAATTTTCAAAGTTCAAAGTCTGTTAAAAATTTATTAAATTGTATTGTTTTATGCGTGTAACTTTATAACATGGTGATAAGGGACAAGATTTTTTTAATTTTTAACTCGAAGGGGTAGACATCAGTTGGTTTTTTACGGTGAAAATTACTTTGCGGCATATTTTTTTCCACCCCGTATCAGATTGTAGTACAAATATTTTGGATCTAAGATTGGAAGTTTTGCCCTCTGGGAATCTCATTCATTCAGTATAATAATTAGTCAATGCAGGAATTGTTTCATGCCGTAAAAAAATGACATGGACACGAAAATCTTCTAAACTCGTCGGTTGTTCTCACGCCGGGAAAAAGTCTTGTCACTTACAATGTCTTGTATGCTTCCAGAACAGTCATCTGATCAAATATAGATTGTAGAAGTAAATGCAGAGATCTTTCATAGATTTCAGAGTAAATGCAAAGTTCCTGATGGATGGATACATTTTATACATTAATTCGCTTCCCTTTGATCATTGCCTTAACAATCTATAAATAAAAGGAATTTATGGACACAGGACACAAAAGCAATAGAAGCCACTGGCGACACAGACAAAAGCAGCTACACACAGATACAACTACAGACGTGAGTATGCTTTCCATTGGAATTTAATTTTTATAAGTGGTTTGATATGTCCTATTTTAAATGAATTGTTAAGTTTTAATTTCTCAATTGTGGTAACTGAAATTGATATAGAGGAATGATTTTGAATTTATGGCTAGGCAGCCAAGGTTTATGTTTAGAGAACAGGGAAAAACAATATTGTGCTGTAGTATATGAAATTTAACCGCAGATAAAGATAGCCGCTATTATCTAGTATTTACTCACGCATGTAGGCAATGAAATAGGTTTAGTTTTAATATAACTAGTGTTGATTTATTGTTGTGTTGTGCCTGCATTGGCCATGAAACGCAATAGCAGTCGGTCTCATGTGACCCTAGTTTTGGTTTATTTAAAAGATGGCATATTGGTCTTAAACCCCTGGCAGAGGTGGACTATTGAGTCACTGACACCCGCCCTTCTGCGCGGTAATTTTCTATAATTAGAAGCTTCCTGACTGTACTCCCAGAGCATAATACTCCTACTCTGCAGAGGGGCATTCGTTGTGATTACATTGTAAATATCTTCAACTATTCAGTGTTCATATATGTGTGTGTGCTTGTTGAACTTTTGGGTGATTCTTGATCTCTGATCATGCTAATGACTTAGGGCAGCTTATATTAACTGTGGTAGGGCTCTTATCTTTTGTCACTACCATTGTCCACTGAGAGGGCTTTTAAATTTCAACATGTAACATCCATCAACCTAAACACCCCCCATGCCCTTTGCATAATGCTACTATACTAGCCTTCAAAACCTTTTATATGTTCCATAAGGCTATGATTTCATATAGGATTTTAGGGTTTAGGACATCTTATGAAAAATGACTATCTTAGGTGATTTTGTGACTTTCCTTACATTTTTGGATTGTGTTCTTTTGCAGTTCAATGTTCCTACACAGGTGTCTACTTATGATCGTCACTTGCTCAGATGGCTATGTACAGTGGTGAGGATATCAATATACCACTGATATCAACCATACCTAGATTGGAATGTCTCCATGATCCCTTCTCATGACAAGAGTTGTGTAGAAGAGCCAATAACCAAGACTATCTTGTAGTTGTGACAGTTCTCATGATAGTCTTCAAGCTATTGACATAAATGTCCCTCCTCTTGTGTTGACAATAATAAACATTTAAAGTGTTCATATCCTGAATGGTTGAGCATGGTGTTCTCTTCACTCATGGGATACCTTTTCATGATTGTAACAGTCATAAGAGGATTATTTTTAGCATTGATATTTGAACATTTGTTTTCAAGCTTGTATTGGTACCATCCCCTAGGGTACTACAAATAGTAAGCTCTTTTGATACTACCATCTGCTCAATCCAAAACACTTAACAATAAATTGTCCCATTGATTGAACTGGACTATGCTCATTTGGTGACAGTGTCTACTTAGGGTTTCTAAATGAAATAGTTTTATCCCTGGCCTCAAAGTAGATTCAAAATAGGTCATCTAGAGAATTTGAACAAATAGAGGTTTGGTTAAAGTTTTTTGTCAATATTCCAGTAGATTAATCATTTTATCTCTACATTTTCTTTATAATCCAAATATTATGCTTGTGTTTCCTTCTATTTTTGCTATGTAGGATCATTAGGAAACCTCACAGGTTAAACAAAAGATCCCTAAGAAAATGTAGACTGATATTTCTAGACCCTACAGACTATATAATGTTGTATAGATGACAACACGTGATGCAGATGTCCAGGTGACACACTAGCATCCTTAGCCAAGGCTCCCAGGTTGATTCATGAGGAGAGGGCAACCCTTTAATGATGATTTCTCCTAATGGTTGTCACCATTTTGCCCTTTATGATAGTCCCTCCTTGAACAAAGATTGTTGTCTTACAAGATTCCCAATGGCACCCTTATGATATAACACAAACCTTAATGTCTTAGCACTTCCTAATTGCCTTCCTTAATAGGATGAAACAATCAAGGATCATTGTTATATGTCATTAGGCTGAATAGATCATATGGCAATATCTAATAGAGGTTGACTATTCATGGCTATGGTGTAAGGCACAAGGAAATGTTGTCTAATGGCTTGTTATCATGTGTAGATCTGTAGTATGATCTCATGAAACCTCACAAAGGAAAAAGAGACAGACCTGCACCCATCAATGCAAAAGTTAGTCAAAGATATCAATACAAACACAAAGAACTTCTTCAAGATTATACCTCAAGGTTTTGTGGATTGCCATAGGCAACCAAACCCTGAGCTCTTCCCAACAACAAACAATACACGGTCTATATGGAAATTTAAGATGCATATTAAATCCTGATATCAAACAAAAAATGAAAGACTATGGAGACCAAGCGCAATGAGTGTTATGCTTTGATTAGAGCCTTTGACCTACAACATCTCTACACAATATCCATGCAAAAATGGATCTCCAAGGGTACATACTATAATGGCATGCAGTTGCTCAAGATGCAAAGGCGTTAAATTGAGAAAACTTGCTTTTGACAATGAAATGAGCAAGTAAAATCATGTTTTGGCATGAGCAAAACAGTTGTTTCTAACAATAGATGTTCTTTAGGTAGTGCATGACATGTAGATAAGAGTTTAAACTACCAAAAACATAAAAAATTAAACCAGTTAAGAGTTTAAACTCATTAGTTGTTCCTATTGGCATATTCCTTGAACCTCCTATAGGTGCAAGTGCTAGTTTATAGCTAAATAACTAAATACGGCCATACAACCATCAAATTTAGGTCATACATCCCCTCTTCCCTATTTCATTCTTTTGGTAAATTCTTTTGTTTTACTTTTACTTTTTAAATATACAATATTTATATGTAATTTTTTTATAATTTTATGTAGAGATTAATTTATATTTTAGAATGTTGATATTTTTATATTTAAAATAGATTTTATGATTTACTAGTTGTTCACAAAGCATTTTATGTCTGGACATTAATTTATATTTTAGAATGCTAATATTTTTATATTTAAAATAGATTTCATGATTTACTAGTTGTTCACAAATTATTTAACTGAAAGTTGAAAAAATCTAATGTTTTTGATGTGCAAACTGTTGGCCATATGTGTTGTCATTGATGTCAACATAACAAAAGGAAATGTATAGACAAACTTGTACAAAGGAAGAGTCAGTATGGTCAAGGAAAACTAGTCCAGGAGAAGAGTAAACAACCTAAGTATGGATCAGTTTTGGGTTTGAACATGATGCTGAGGTAAACACTTATATCCTTGCACGATTCTTGTATACACACATACATATCTCATCAGTTGGGAGTACCGCACTCAAGGGTAAGAAGTAGAAAAGTGTCTAAGGCATTCATAGTGCACATTCTGAGGTAGAGTCAACTTGAGTTGGTTCGTACTTCTCTACAAAGAAAGATCTTGCCTTGCGGTTATAAAGTTAGCCTCTTGCATGTGTTGACATGATATATCCAAGGTTTTAGTCTCTCACTTATTCAGTATCAAAAGTTACAAGGGATAGTCCATCGGCCATCACTCAGACAGAGCAAAGAAATAATGGGGAGACAATGGAATACTCTGCATTCCTCCGAAATAGATTTGTTTGTCATGCGGTTCTGAGGAGTGACTAAGATTGGTATGATATATGCTATGATAGAGTTTCAAGTGGTCTGGTGGTCCACAAAGACAATGCTCAAGTGACAGAGGCATCACAATGTATTCTGAAGTCTAAATGCACAAGTTAAGTTCTACAGAAGTTGAAACATATATAGTTCTATCATCAGAGCTTGTGTGGAGGTAGTATATGGTCCAAGATACATCAGGTATGAACTGCATGTAGATAATTCTTCATTCTCTGGTACCGTATCAAGCACTCAAACAAAGTTCAAGTATAACTATCCTCTGGAACTGTGAATACTTAAGCCATTTTTGAATTCCTCTGAAAACTCCAGAAAAAGGTGTGTGGATCTGATAAGTTGTATACATTGATGTCTTTTTCCATCCTCAAAAGGTTTCAGGCCCTGCACTTCACTACAACATCATATTTTGGGTTGTGAAGCATTGCATAAGGTTCGAAAGACTTTATTCTCTACAGATTGACATATTTCTTGTCTTGCGGATGCATAGCTTGGGATGATACTTCTCTGGTAAGGTATATGGATGTTATTGAGCCCTTGCATGATTGAATTTTTGGTTTGCATTGATTTTTTGGCTTCTCCCCGACAGTTGAAAGATGAACGGTCAACAATGCTAAGTAGTATGAGCCGATTGGTTAAGTACCTATTGCATGCAGAGGCTCCTAACTAGTTTCTCCAAGTTTGAAAGGTATGGAAAGGTGTGTCCTAATGTTTTTCATAAAGCCCTAAGGTCTGCAACAAGGTTGTTATCACTTTGCATGTGTTGTGGCTGACCAGTGACTAGCTACACATTACATTCAATATTGTTCTAGATGTTGACCTAATCAATGTTTTAAGATCTTGCGGAGGATATATATAGAAGATATAATTCATTTGAAATGTAATTTTAAGGAGAATGTGAATATAGCATAGCAGAGAAAGATATGAAATGCACAAAATCAGTTTGAAGATATGTATTGAGAAAGAATAGCATACTACACCATCAACATGTATACAACAGATGTGTTCTTCATAGTATTCCTTATATCTATATTATTATTGTAATAGCAGTGGGCTACGCATTCAAGGAGTAGTAGCTTCCTTGGGTTGTATCCCTAAATCAAAGTTGTAAATCAGGGAGTAGTAACTTCCTTGGGTTGAAGCCCTAAAACAATGTTGTAATATTTTTTTAAGTGAGCATATTATATTGTGAGCTAATCCTCACCGTGGTTTTTCCCTATTTTGGGTTTTCCACATAAAAAATCTAGTATTATGACCCTTGAATTGCATGCTTTCCTTTATGTTTTCAAGGTTATTCAGTTTTATCAGGAAATGTTTGGTTAAAGTTTTTAAATGTGCTAATTCACCCCCCTCTCAGCACCCTATTGTGTTCAAAAATTGGTATCAGAGCCAAGTACCTTTGAGAAGCTTAACAACTAAAGTAGATCCTCCACTTGAACACATGGAATCTGAAGTGATGATCAATGATACATTTGCACCAGAACCAGATCTAGAAGCAATGGAACCTGGAGCTTGGGACTTTGAGTCTAATGAGTGTGAAATAGATTTTGAAGAAGAAATCAAGTTTGCCCTTAATGATCTTGAGGATGCAAAATATCTAAACTTAGAATATGAAGAAATGTTTGAAAAGGCAAAGGAGACAATTGACAAATTGAAAACAAAAGCCAAAGAATCAAAAGAAGAAATTGACAAACTAAAAGCCTTGATAGAAGGAGATAAAGGAGGTGACAAGCTCAAGGAGGCTAAAGACATGATCTCAAAGTTAAAAGTCATGGTTGAAGAAGAAAAAATGATTGAAGATTTCTTAAATATCAAGCTTAATGAGGAATTAGCTAAATGTTCAAAACTTGAGGAAGAAGTTGTCACTTTAAGGAAAAAACTTGAAAAGGAAAAAGAACAGATTGACAAGGGAACTAAAACTAAAAGAAGGAATTGATATTCTTGATGAAATAATAATCTCTCAAAAGCCAATAAAAGAAAAAATAGGTCTTGGTTTTGAAAAGGGAAAAAGTCCTATGATCCATACCTCTGCAAACTTATATGATAACTTTCATTCAGGAGGAAAGTCTGGAACTAAGAAGGAAGAAGCCTACACTAAAGATCCTAAGAAATAAACCTATAGAGTTATAAGAGAAGATGAATTCACTCATGTCCAAAGACAAAGGAAGAATGTGAAGAAGAATTTTAAAAATCCTCAGGATATGCGTAGGATCATGATGGGCCAAACTATACCTCTAAGTGGTAATGAAAATATTAAAAATCAGACTTAATCAAGTTCATGTGCAAAATTTGAATGGATTATCTACACAATTTGAAAAAGATGTTAGAAAAAAAATTGTAGAGAATTGAATCTAGTTTATGGGCTACTATTTCAAAATAAATAAATAAATAAATTTAATTAGTGAAAAATTAATATTTCAATGAACAACTATTAAATTTTTCAGAAAAAATAAAAAGTGGGTGTCATTCTAGCCAACCTAACTATGAGCAATTTTTTTTTTGAATCTTTCAAAATAAGTAGACTCATGCTCGGATGTGAGACATATTTTTTTGAAATTTTTTTCCAATAAAATAATTAGTTATGATTTTTTACTAACTTTTTTTAAAAACTAAAAAGCAATTTTCTAGCCAACCTAACTCGATAAAAAAAATTGGAATTCATTTTTTTTAACCTATAGCTAGAAAAGCATAGAGCGTAACACAACTTTCGGATCTCAAAAAGGTGAAACGGTTTGAAGGTTATGGATGTTTTTCAATTAGTGTGTCCATCAGGATTTCAAACAGACACTATATAGAAAATTATTAATAATTATTTAATAAAATGATAATCAAGCAAATCTTATATTTTTAGAAAGCTGACAATTTATTCAGTAAACCCTTTCGTCTTATCAATTTTGCATAAAAAAAAGTTGTCAGCACGAAGGGTGAAGTTCGAAGAAGAGAGTGAAACATGCAAAAATGTTAGAATTCAAGGAAAGTCAAGTATGACAATCACAAGCCTAAATACAAGTCAAAATCGAAGCAAAACGGATATCTGTCACTAACGAATATCCATTACTATCGGATATCCATTTTGCTTCGGTTAATAATGGATATCTGTTTTCCAAAAAATGGATATCCGTTTTGGGCAACTAGAAACGAATATTTGTTTCTAGCTCCATTTCTAGCTGCCCAAAACCTTGTGGTATGTGTGTTTATGCTTCATGCCTTACGTACATTCATGTATATGTTTCATGTCTTACGTGTATTCAAGTTTATACCTCATGACTTATAGTGTATTCATGTGCATACTTCATGACTGACATGTATTCAAGTTGATACTTCATGACTTACGTGTATTCATGTGTATACTTCATGACTTACATATATTCATGTGTATGTTTTGTGACTTACGTGTATCCATATGCATACTTCTTGTATATTACATGTATTTACGTGTATATGCTTCATGCCTTACGTACATTCATGTATATGCTTCATGTCTTACGTGTATTCAAGTGTATACCTCATGACTTGTAGTGTATTCATGCGAATACTTCATGATTGACGTATATTCAACTGTATACTTCATGACTTATGTGTATTCATGTGTATAATTCGTGACTTACGTATATTCATGTGTATGCTTCGTGACTTATGTGTATCCATGTGCATACTTCATGTATATTACATGTATTTACATGTATGGTTCATGCCTTATGTACATTCATGTATATGCTTCATGTCTTACATGTATTGAACTCTATCATGCTACTTACATCCTCCCTATCATGAATCCCATGCACTTCTTATCTCTCTCTTTCCATGATAAGTTCTTTGACGTAGTGATGCTAGATTTAGATCTTCAAGCCATCCACATTCTAGTATGTCATTATTACATTTACTATTAGTTTATCTACACTTAAGTTATGCTATCTAGCCTTTCCATAATTAGGTTCATGTATTAGATTGTTTCCCCCTTCTACCTTCCCAATATATGACCTCACTAGTTATTCCTCGAGGCACATAGCTGGATCACCCTTCTTCTAGCTCATCAATTTTGGAGTTCTCAAATAAATCAATCTTTTATTTGCATGCACAATAAAATGATATCTATACTCATTGGGTCTAGCCTTTGGTGATGAACACATCCTCCTAGTTTCATGGGGTTAGGCTATGGGGGTGACATCCCTTCTAAAGAAGATAGAAAAATAAATTAAAATAAAAAGAAAAAGAACATGTGCTAATCAAAGCAATTCAAATCCATATCTCAAAAATTAAAGCAAGTCAAAGAATACCAAGTCAAAGAAAAATACTCCACTTGATCAAGTAGTCCCACTTCTCTAATTCTTTTTATATTGAATCAACCTATAGTCTATCCTTCAATTTAAGTCTAGGATTGAAATCTTGAGTTGCAGATGTTTTCTTTTCCCTTTCTTATGGTCTACATGACCTAAAATTGGATCCCTACTTTATCATATCACTTCACTTCCTTCATCCACAATCCCCTTATACACTTGCCTTTCCTCATTCTCCTGAAACCCAAGATTACACATTGACTAGTCCCTTGAATGATTCATGCAAAGCTCTATGCTACTCCCTTGTCTTTTCACATTATCTCCTATATCCTACATTTCACATACTTACACTATACACTTCTCCTATACACTTCCACTTTTCCATATGTACATGGTGTACTTCTATTTTATAGTTGAAAGAAATTTTCTTACCATCTTAGTGTATAAGATTAGGATGGCATTATGCACTTGAACATGTTGTGACTCCTTGTGCCTCTATACCTTATTTTCCTACAACCTATTCTCCATATTATCCTTCTACATCATTTTTCTTATCACTTATAATCACATTATCTCTTGTTACTTTTTGATCTTTGATCTTCTATCAACTTTATTTGAAACTTCACCTTCTTCTCTTTCATCCCATTTACCACTCTATCATCACACCGACCATTACACTTTTTGGGGCATAGTCTTACTTGTTCGGATCCTATTTTTATATTAGTTTATTTTCGTTATCTTTTTCACTCTATCATCTCTTTGGGATATTTCTCTCTTTTTCCCCTTGGTGAATCTACATTGACATTACAACCATCTTATTACTCCACACATACTTGCTTCCTTCTCCTTGATTGTTTTCCTCTATCATCCACACTTCCTATTGTAATAGGGGGAAATTGATTTTATTTATTTCAACCTTCTAATTTCTTGTAGATAGAGATCTTAAAACATAAAACTATAGTTTTTGATATACAATCTAACATAGTGATTTAAATGTAACTAAATGTATTTCACCTAATCAAAACTATGCTCATTCCCTAGACAAAGTACTATGGTTTTTTTCTTTTCAACTAAGAGAAAATACAAAAACTAATAATATAGTAATAAAATCTAGAAAGTGGATATAGAAATAGAAACCTAGAGTAAGACATTGGAATCTAGAGAAGGTCTTAGAAAACATATGCAATAGAAATTGTAGTGCACTTCATAGATGCAACACAAGTAGGCTCACATCTAAATGTTTTGTAATCCTTTGTACCAAAAATCATAAAACTTCATAGGAAATGAAGGACCTGGGTGGCAAGGACACAATGCAAGTACCTAGTAATATAAAATAATAACTAGAATATAGGAATTTAATGAAAGTGTAAACCTCATGACTTGTAATGTATTCATGTGTATACTTCATGATTGACGTGTATTCAAGTGTATACTTCATGACCTATGTGTATTTATGTGTATACTTCATGACTTATGTATATTCATGTGTATGCTTTGTGACTTATGTGTATCCATGTGTATACTTCATGTATATTACATGTATTTACGTGTATGCTTCATGCCTTACGTACATTCATGTATATGCTTCATGTCTTATGTGTATTTAAGTGTATACCTCATGACTTGTAGTGTATTTATGTGTATACTTCATGACTGATGTTTATTAGAGTGTATACTTCATGACAAGCACATGTATTCATGTGTATACTTCGTGACTTACGTATATTCATGTGTAAGCTTTGTGGCTTACGTGTATCCATATGCATACTTTGTGTATATTACATGTATTTATGTGTATGCTTCATGCCTTACATGTATTTATGCGTATACTTCGTATATTATGTGTATGCTTCATGCTTCATGTATTACATGTATTTATGTGAATACTTTGTTTATTACATGTATGCTTCATGCTTCTTATATTACATCTACTTATGCGTATACTTGGTGTATTATGTGTATGCTTCATGCTCCGTGAATTATGTGTATTTACACATATACTTCATGTATTACGTGTATGCTTAATGTTCCATGTATTATGTGTATCTATTAGTATTCTTCATACTTCATGTATCATGTGTACTTATATGCTTCATGCCTCACATGTATTTATGTGTATACTTCATAGATTACATATGCTTCATGCTTTGAGAGGAAAACATAATAGATATCCATTTTACAGAACTGATATATCTTTTACAAAACATATATCCATTTTGTAAAAGGGATATCCATTGCCCAAAGAATTAGGCTTTAGGTAATGGATATCCATTTTTAGAAATGGATATCTATTTTGAAAATGGATATCTATTATGTAAAAGCCAAAAAAAGACAAAAGGAGTGTTGTTGGGCCCGACAACCATGCCCATAGACCCTCTTCTGTCGAAAAAACTGTGATCTCTACCTGTTATAGTAAAAAAAACACTTTTATGCACTTTTAGACACATAATTTGCTTGTTACAATCATAAGGGTGATATTTTTGTTCCCCTAATGGGGAGCAACAGTCGTCGTAAAGAAAAAAGGAGGAAAGTTACATTGGAGGAAATTGAAGCAGTTAGGGAAAAGGATAGAGCAAGGAAGAGGATTGAAAGATCATGTTTGGTGGATGCTCATCAAGGTGAAGCTTCTTCTTTACCATCTAATGACTTGTAAATTGAAGGTGTTAATGTTGATTATAATGAAATGTTAGATAAGAATGAAATTGACCATGATATTGCAAATAAAAATGTTGCAAAATGTTATGAAACGCCTATTGATAAGAACAATACAATGGACAAAGAATAAGAAGAAAAACAAAGACGTGCACTTGAAGAAACTGGATACGAACCTTATGATGTTGAATTTGCACTCCATAATCCATTTGTTGACAAAATTGATGAGGTTGATAACATGGATGAAACAATGAAAATCAATATATCTCCAATTACATAAGAAGAGAGGACGTTTGTCAAGAAGAGAATAAGCATGATGAAATTAGAAAACATCCAAGAACCCCGAAATGGTTACTTGAAATTGATGAGAACATAATGGAAAAACTTGAAGGCAAGAGGTCGTCACGAACGGTTCAGTTGTGGGCTTCAAAAATCTTCATGGAATACTTTGAGAATAAAATATTAACCGAACAATGCCAACTTTTTGTGCAATTACTAAAGATGTACAAAATGAGACCTTTACTAAATGAATTAAAGATTCAGTTAAACAAAGTGTCCAATCAGAATAAAATTATTGTTAGAAGCCTTTTCAATGCACTCAATTCTATTAGAAAGACTAGCAAGGAGAAAGATAAAAGAGCTGCTCGTAGAGTTATAACAACCTCAATAGTAAGCAAACATTTAAGAAAGACTCGATTATTGAGGCAAACTTGTGTTGACTTAAGATTGAATCATAAAACATTGTCAAAAACACTAGCATTAAGATCAAGACTAGATAGTCTCTTGAAATGATACTTGGTCTTTCAGTGGTAGGCTTCCATGAGTTGATAAGAAGCTAATCAATAGCACAAAGGAAGAAATTGAACGATTTTGGCACACTAACTCTAGGGTATCACCAAATGCAAAAGATGTTTTAAAGTTAAGAATTGGTGATAAAGACCACACACCACATCCTAAGCATTACTTGGATTGTAGCCAAACAATATTGTGAAACACACCCAGGTATGACAATCTCACAAAGAGCATTTGAATCTCTTAATCCATTTTATTGTGTTCCTCTTAAAATTCGTAATACATATTGTTGCAAATACCATGTAGAGTTTTCTATGTATCATGAATTATTATGCAATATTCATTCTACTTTGCACACTAACAAAATGTTACAAGAATGTGGTGCAATTTAACTACCAAAGTCATCTAGGGACTTATTGGATTTATTTCTATGTATTAGAGATGATGGTTGCATTTTCTACAAGAATGATTGTTTAAATGAAAAGTGTTTACAATGTGGTGGGTTATCAAAGTTTGTATCATGTTTTCATGAGGGCAACGAGAATGATTTTGGAAAGAGAATGGCTGAGAAAAAGAGATATGAGACAGTGAAATATAATTTGAAAAGTGGAGGTGAAGGTTCTAGATGTGAGTTGATTGTAAGAGAGGTAAGTATTGCTGATTTATTGATGATTTTAAGAAAAATATTTTCTACAAGTATGCCAGACAGCCACAGGTCTCGATGGTTAGATCAATAGTTCAGGATGTGTAAAGACTTTAACCCGATTGGAACTATTGTCTCTGTAGTTGATTTTGTAAAAAACTACACGTTGCAAACCAAAAATAAGTGCAATCCCAGTGCT
This sequence comes from Cunninghamia lanceolata, assembly GCA_027924645.1. NCBI lineage: Eukaryota > Viridiplantae > Streptophyta > Pinopsida > Cupressales > Cupressaceae > Cunninghamia > Cunninghamia lanceolata. Next base: position 4,175,380 of record BSBN01001019.1, read on the forward strand.
ACAATTCTATTCAGATTGCTATTTTTGTTCACATCACATACAGACATGCCCCCGAGAGTACAGAAGAGAATAGGAAGCTTGTTAGAGAATACCATTTTTACATGAGTGATGATCGATCTCATTCATCAGAGTATGTGAAATATTGTTTTCAACAATTTTATGGGTTCTCACAAGAAAAAGATATTAGAATGGATCAACATCTCATTTGGTCAGATAATTGCACTGGTCAATTCAAGAATGCTCGTATGTTCTATTGGATGAGCAGAATGTATGTAGAGAAGGGTATACCTCATATTTAGAATTTTTTTGAAGCTCGGCATGGAAAAGGTCAACATTATGGAGCGAGTGCATGCATGAAGAGAGCTCTTTTTAAAGAATAACTAAAGATTAGAGGTGGTGCTACATTTAGTGATGCAGATTTTATTGTTAAGTGGTGTAACTATGCATTGTCACAAGGAGTGGCTCTTGATTCAGAAGTGCACAAGTTCTTTTGGTTGGTTGATGAGGGGATAGTGAGAGATAAATTGGATTGTGAGAGAATCAATGAATCGTCAAAGATGCATTCATTTTGAAGCTCATATGCAAGTGCATGGAATATTTGGACATGAGAATTAGCTTATTTTTGTCAGAGTTGTATTAAATATGATTGGGATAATTGTGAGTCAAGTGAGTGGGTAGATGCATAGATTCCATGATATTTAATCCCTTTATCTCAAAGTCAATCATCTTTAGTCAATGACATGGAGAGATCATTTGATTATGAACATTTTTAAGACCTTGTATAGCCAGGTCATGTTTATGCAGTTATTGCACCGCATGGAAATGAAGAGAGATTAGATTATTGGTTGGCATGATGTGTATAGGGAAAACAAAAGCTAACACGACCTACGACAGATGATGATGGGTTCACATATCCTACAGGGTTAGTTGTTATTGCTGGGACTTGGTTGTGAACATTTATGATTAGAAAGAATGGCATCCCTGCCTTTGAAGACTTTGAGAAGCATAAAACCATATTGATGTATTCACACCTAGTTATAGCAACAAATGTTAAGTTACTATGGACAATTAATAATTCTGATCATGAAGCAATATTGGATATTCTGAAGGTAAGAGATGACCCCTTAGGTATGCTTGACTAGCATTTAAACTTCTAGATGGACATGTATGATAATTTTTATCTTAACTTGTTCTTATTTTTTCTATTTTTTAGAATTGTTTTATTAAAAATCTTGTTTCTTTAACTATAATGCATGCTTTTGACTATATAGGACTTCGAATGAGTTTATTTTGCATGGCATCATAGGTTATTTTGACTATACCAGAGGAACAATTTTTAGTGTTCATTTGTATTTCTTAATATTTTTCTTTCTAGCTTTTTCTACATACTAATTTCAAAATTCATTTTGTGCATATCTTGTAATCAAGGTATTCCATGAGATGACATATATTTGATGTGTTCTACCAAACAATTCATGTGCCTTGTCTATGCTTCCACATTTTGCATACATGTGTCACAGGGTAATTCCAACTACAAAATTTGACAAAATTTTCATATCCTTCATGCTTTGATGGATGTCCATACCATGTTCCAAAGATCCCATTTTGGCACATGCTAGGAGGATGCTAGCAAAGGTTTTGGAATTTGGCTTTACACCCACCAATTGCATTTTCTTGAAAGTGTCTAAAGCATTTTTCAACAAATCCATTTTGTTCATATCCTACAATCATGGCATTCCATTAGACCACATTTCTTTGAAGTATTCCACCAAACAGTTTATGTGCCTTGCCTATGCTTCCTCACTTTGCATTCATGTCTCCTAGGGCAGTTGCAACTACAACATCTGACAGATTTCCTATATCCTTCATGCTTTGATTGATGTCCATATCCCATTCCAAAGATCCCATTTTGGCACATGTAGGGAGGATGTTGGAAAAGGTTGTAGAATTTGGCTTTACACCCACCAATTGTATAAAAAAATAGATACTTAGAAAGGCTGCACTTAGCTATAGAATCATGCAATAGTCTCTTGGCAGCCCCGTTTTCCTTTATGACAATACTCATGATAGTCTTGAAGGAACAAAATTATTTATGTACATCAGTCTACTATGACTATCATAGTATTAGAGTCTTTTGGAAACCTTCCTTCAAACTTTCTCCTTCATAATCCTTAGTGTTTTGACCTCATCATTGCCCCTTGGATGGTCTTCACACTTCCTAATACAACACCTAGCTTTTGCTTTCCATGGTCATCCTTCATAATATAATGGCAATCATATATTTTATGATTGTCCTAAGGCATGACAATGCTCCATAATAAGCAACAATTGTTTTTATTTGAAAGCCTCCTTGAAACCTTATGTTTCCTTCTTCTAGATGGTTGTTCACTTCATTGCTAGGGCATTCTCTTGATGAACCTTGGAGGTGACATCATTGATAGTAATCCTTTTGTCACATGGACTACCTTCCACAACACTGCCCTTATACCCTCATGACTATCATAGGGTAGAGTATGACTATTTTTTAAAAATCAGGGCATCACTAGTCCTCTGCCTCCATTTTGTGTTCTTGTCCATGCAACAATACTTCATACAGATGATAACTTTTAGGTTATGAAGCCCCCTTTTAAATGATTCTAATTACCTCTATGTTGCCACTAGGTGTTAGGGTATATACACTATTCCAAGATACAACATCATACTCTCAAATCTAAACTACTCCCATATTTCATGAACACTATTGTCCCAAATGTATGATAACCATCCTAGGACTATGACAATGAGTTAGAACAATCTCTTCCATAATAATTGTAACATTCAAGAAAGGAGGTTGAGATTGTGCATAAAGTCTTAGAAAATAGTATAACAGTCATATGGACTAGTATAACAGTCATATTCACCACCATGACCATGTTCAAATGGACTAGTATAATAGTCATATAACAATCCTATAACTGATCATTAATTTACAACAAGAGTTACACATGTGATTGAAGTATGTACAACCCTCATCCACTAAACTTGCATGGCTACACGCAAATAGAACATAAGAAAAGATTACAATGTTAGGATATGTTCCAAAGTGCTTGATTAATTCAAAGATTTTGAGAGCATCCTTGAAAAATACATTTTGTGTATATCTTGTAATCATGGCATTCCATGAGACCACATTTCTTTGAGGCATCATGTCAACTAGTTCACTGCCCTTGTCTATGCTTCCACATTTTGCATACATTTCTCCCAGGGTAGTTGTAACTACAATATCTGATAAAATTACCATATCCTTTATGCTTTTATGGATGTCCATACACTATTCCAAATATCACATTTTAGCATAGGATGGGATGATGTTGGAAAAGGTTGTGGAATTTGGCTTTACACCCACCAATTGCATTTTCTTGAAAGTTTGTACAGCCTTATCAAGAAATCAATTTTTTGCATATCTTGCAATCATTGCATTCCATGAGATGACATCTATTTGAGGTGTTCTATCAAACAGTTCACATGCCTTGTCTATTCTTCCACACTTTGTATACAGGTCTACTAGGGTAGTTGTAACTACATAGTCTAACAAAATCCCACTTTATGTTTTGATGGATGTCCATGTACCCTGCTCCAAAGATCCCATTTTGGAATAAGAACAGAGGATGCTAGAAAAGGTTGTGGAATTTGGCTTTACACCCACCAATTGCATTTGCTTGAAAGTTTATAAAGCCTTATCAACAAATCCATTTTGTGCATATCTTGCAATCATTGCATTCCATTAAACAACATCTCTTACAATCATTGCATTCCATCAAACAACAACTATGTTTAGATGGACTAGTATAGAAGTCCTATTCACCACCATGACCATGTTCATATGGACTAGTATAACAGTCCTAGTATAATAGTCCTATAACAGTCCTATAACTAATTTTCTTAAAATTTTCTAAAGCAACAAATCTATTTTGTGCATATCTTGCAATCATTGCATTCCATCAAACATCTCTTTGAGTTGTTTTGTCAAATAGTTCACGTGGCTTGTCAAATTGTTTTATGTTATAAATTTAGGTTGTGGTCTTAGTAGGGTATTAAATTAGCATCATTCATGACTACCATCTTCTAAGGGGACATTGTCAACATTCACAATTTAAAGGAGAAGTAGACAATCCATGCAAAGGAGGAGGGTATATACAAGATGGTACAAAGGGACTTATAAATGTAGGTGTTTTAAGTTTTTTTTGCTTGATAGATTTTAATATACAAATGCAAGTGTTTTGGAGAATAGAGCAATTATACATTCAAGGGACTAAGATTCTGGTTAAAGCATTTAGCTTTTATTTTGGAAACATTCGACATAATTCCTAAGGTGACATATAAGACATCTTTCATCAAACTTCTTATAAAAAATATTAAGTTAGTTGTACTTGATGGTGTTTACTTTGTTTAACAAATTTCTAACTTATAAATGCAGATGTTTTTGACTATAAAGATATTGTATTCAAGGGATTGAGATTAGTGGTTAAAGCATTTAGCTTCCATCATGGAGACATTTTTTATATTTTATATTTGTATATTTGTATATTTTGTATATCCTATGAGGAAATTATGACCATAATATAATAATATTTCCATCTTACATATCCTCCTAGTGTTTCTTCACATCTAGTGTTAATAATTGATAACCATTTCATGTGATTTTAGTAATACACTCTTAAAGGTGTGTTTTTTCATTATGTTTAATGCTAAATTTGATGGTTATATATGTAGTGATTTGATGTCATGAATATTTTAACAATAAACTAGTATATCTCTTCAAACCAGTCCCAAAAACCTCTTTTAAAAAGTCCCAAAAAACTCTGAAGAATAGTCCCAAAAACCTCTTAAAAACAGTACCAAAACCTCTTAAAATCACATGTCTCCCTTGTGCAGGAGCACCCCTTCAACAAGATACATATGCATAAGAGGGAGAAGAATAAGTTTTTAATATGTTTGATACATTTTATTTTATCATGTAGCATTTTGTGTTATCATTTCATGTTTTAATATCTCTTCTCCCGAGGAATATTTAACATCATGGACAACATTAGATAGTTGGGTATGTGGAGGATTAAACCAATGTGTCATATTATTAGGTATTTTGTTGTCTTATGCTAAACAGGTGTTGTGTGATTAGTTAGGGTTTTGATTATAATCTTGGTTTACGTAAAACGAGAAGAAGAGAGTTGAAGATAGGAAAAACAAATGGATGTGGTGTAAAAAAAAATAGTTCACCTTCCACCTTCTGAAATTATCAAATGTATGAAGCTGGAATGTAGAAATAGTAATTCTGTCAGTTGTGTTTTACAAATTTTGGATTCTGTGTAAATACTTTGTATATCAAATTATTTTGTGTATATTATCTGTATAGAATTGTTTTGTATTTAATTTAGTTTTCTGTTGTCGAGATGCATGATTAAAACCATTCCACTGGTGGATTTCTATGAAATCAGTGGAATGGACTATGTACATTAGTTTTCTGTTGGTTTTCCTTTTGTTCGTGGTCATGGCAGAATAGAAATTGCAGAATCTGTTGCAGAGGAAGTTATCAGTGGGAAATTTGAATATACATTTTATGTATATCCATCCATTGTATGTCGGGGACAGTCTGTGAGTATATCACATTTGCATGCGAGCATCATCCTGTGTATATGCTGTGAAGAAGGGTATGTATAAAAGTCTTTTGGGTTAAGTTTGTGTTGTTCGCCAAATATATAATTCCTGTATATATCACAAATGTATGAAGGTACATTTCCTATGTATATCGCTATCGCATCTGAGTATCACCCTGTGCATATCTTGTGATGAAATGTATATGTAGAGTCCATTCAGGTTGAGTTTATGATTGTTCGCTGAATATACAAGCAATGTATATATCGCTAATGTACCTGAGCACATTCCGTGTGTATCCTGCAACTATATGTGAAGGTCTGTTACCTGTGTATATCGTCAAAGGATATCGGGTAGACAACTCCTGTGTATGTCAAAATTGTCTGAGGAGATACATTTCCTATGTATACGTCGATTGTATATCACAGCTAGTGCATGTGTATATCGCTATTGTATGCGAGTGTCAGTTTGTATGTATACTGCTATTGCATGTCGGGATTGTATGTTGCAAAAGCATGTCTTGAATGTACATTCAGATGATGCAAAGGGATTGGATGCAAGGAGTGACTGGTTGAACTGGGAGAGAGAACTGGCGATAGGAAGTTGTCGATTATATGTCTCGATTGTATATTACAATTGTATGTTGAAACATACATTATTGTGCAATACAAATGTAGACCGGTGGAAAGGGTAGCCAGAACCAACATAGGAGGTCAAGTAATGTATGTTCGAAGTGGACGAAGACATCAGCATAAGAAGAGCGTCAGGTGAATGAAATATTATGGAGCTGATAGTATGTGTTCTTGCCACTCGGGGTGACAACTGAAAGTGTCACCGATGGAGAGTTTATCGGTATGATAAGTCATTGGAGTGATTGGTGCATCTACGGGAGAATTCTTGAGTGAATCGATAGTGTAATGTGCTACCGATAGAAGGAAGCATCGTGACTGTGGAGTTCTAGGAATTTGTGTTAATCTCTTGGAGCTCTGCATCAAGTGGTATCAGAGCAAAGGAGTATCCTTTGGGTAGAAGAAGAAGACAATATGTCAGACAAAGAGGGGTCACAAGAGTACCCAACAAAGATGACCAACGCTGAGTTGGTGACCTTAGTGAGAAAGCAAATGGCAGAGAGCAGAGCAACTCAGGCTCAGAATCAGGCCTTGAAAGAGGAGGTAGAGAAGTTAAGGGACAAAGTAGAGAATGGGGAAGAAGATTCTGGTAAGCTAGAAGATAGGGATGAAGAGGAGATCCCTAAGCAGGAAGAGATAGAGGTTCTTGCAGACCAAAGACCCTTACTTAATGCCCTCAAGTCCATGGAGAGAAGGACCATGGATATGAAAATAGACCTGCCAGTGTTTGCAGGCAAAATGGAACCTGATTCAGTGATGGAGTGGATAGACTCCTTGAATAACTTCTTTGAGACCGAGGAAATACTAGACCACCAAAGGGTGAAGATGGCTCAATCCAAAATGAAAGGGGCTTCCCTAACTTGGTGGAATTTCATCCAAGATGACAGGGTGAAAGAGGGAAAGAGCAGAGTTGCAACTTGGAAGAAGATGATGGCTTTAGTGAAGGAGGCCTATGTTCCATTGGATTACAACATCCAATTACATAAGAGGAAACAAAACTTGAAGCAGAAAGAGTTAGATGTCAGCTCATACAAAGAAGAGTTCATGAAACTCTGTGTCAAGACAAAGGTAAAGGAGAATGAAGAAGAGAAGGTGGCAAGGTACCTCAATGGATTGAGGTTTTCCATCCAAGAAGACATAAATCTGCATAACCCAGAGACAATCCAAAAGTGCTACCAATTGGCACTCAAGGTGGAAGAGAAATTCAAGAGAAGACAAGAACAGAACAGTAGAGGAAGAGGGAGACAATAAAGGGGAGGAAGAAGTCCTTTCAGAGGCAGAGGAAATGGATTTGGATCCCAAGGTGAATCAAACCAAGAGAGCAACAAAGGAGACAACAGTCAAAATCAAGGGGGAAGTTACAATCAAAGAGGAAATTTTAGGGGCAAAAGACCACCATTTAGAGGGAGATCTTAGGGCAGATGACCTATCAGATGTTACAATTGCATTCAAGAAGGCAATATAACAAGCAGATGTCCAGGAAAGGCAACAAGTTCAATAGGAGAAAGAAGGATCAATCTGATCCAAGAATTTGATTGTCAAAGTGTGACAAGCTCAAACACTTCTCAAAGTGTGAATGCTCCTAACAGTTAAGGATATCCTGAGAAAGGAGAATCTTTGATGATTAGGAGAGCAATGACCACCATGAAGGTGCCTGACAAAGAACCCCCACAAAGGAAGTCTCTCTTCAGAACTACTTGCAAGGCCAGAGGAAAGGTATGTAAAGTTCTGATTGACTCCAGATCCACTGAAAATTTTGTGTCATTTGAAATGGTAGAAAAGCTTAAGCTTAGAAGACTGCCACATCCTTGCCCATACAAGATCTCATGGCTCACCCAAGGTTAGCAAACAGTTGTGGAAGAACAAGCTTGGGTGGAGTTTCAAATTGGACCATATAAGGATAGGTTATTGTTTGACATTGCCAAGATGGATGCTTGCCATCTCCTATTTGGAAGACCATGGTAATATGACTTGAAAGCACACCATGATGGAGTTAGAAACACATAATCAATCACCAAGGATGGTAAGGTGATAGAGTTACTACCATTGATGGAGAATGAGGTGGAATCAAAAGGGAAAGAAGTCAAGGTAATGATGGTAGAAGGCAAACATTTCATGAAAGAGATAGTAGAAGAAGGAACAGTTGCATATGCTCTAATTCCATGCCTAAAGGTGAACAAGGAGCAGCAGCAAGAAGTCAAGGGAGAGAAGAGGCAAAGGTTCATAGATCTGGCTATCCAAGAGTTATTGGACAAATACAAGGGCATCATCTCTGATGGAATGCCAAGGTCCCTACCACCTATGAGGGACATCAGCCATTACATAGATCTGATCCCAGGATCTACACTTCCAAACAAAGCAGCATACAAGATTACCCCAGAGCAGAATACAGATGTAGCAAGACAGATTAAGGAGTTGTTGGAGACAGGCCTAATTGGCAAGAGTTTAAGCCCATGTGTGGTACCAGCCGTACTAGCACCAAAGAAGGAAGGCACTTGGAGACTTTGTACTGATTCAAGAGCTATCAACAAGATAACAATCAGGTATAGGTTCCCAATCCCTAGGATAGAAGATTTGCTTGATTGTTTGGGGGGTGCTAAATATTTCACAAAAATAGATTTAAAGAGTGGCTATAATCAGATTAGGATTAGGCCAGGAGATGAATGGAAAACTGAATTCAAGACCAATGAGTGGTTATATGAGTGGAAGGTCATGCCTTTTGGTTTGTCCAACGCCCCTAGTACCTTTATGAGGTTGATGAATGAGGTCTTGAGGGAATTCATTGGAAAATTTGTCATAGTATATCTATATGACATCCTGATTTTCAGTAATGTAAGGGGAGAGCACCTCAACCATATAGACTTGGTCCTCAAAAGGTTACATGAAGAGCAGTTAATGATCAACTTAGGAAAGTGTTTGTTCATGCAGGAAGAGATCATCTACTTGGGATTTGTCATCTCACATAACAAACTGAAAATGGATCAAGAGAAAGTAAGTGCCATATTGTCTTGGCCAACTCCTAGAACCATGAATGATGTTAGAAGTTTCCATGGGTTAGCAACCTTCTATAGGAAGTTTATAAAAGGGTTTAGTCATGTTTGTGCACCCATGCTTGACACCATAAAAGGAGGACAGAAGTGTAGATTTACTTGGACAAAGGAGGCAGATGACTCATTTGAAACATTGAAGAAGAAGGTGGTAGAGCAGCCAGTCCTTGCACTTCCTGACTTCAACAAGATTTTTCAGGTAGAATGTGATGCAAGCCACATGGAAATTGGGGTAGTACTCAGTCAAGAAGGTAGGCCTATTGTATTTTTCAGTGAGAAACTAAATGATGCTAAGAAGAGATACTCATCCTATGATTTGGAGATGTACACTCTAGTACAGTCACTCAAAAAGTGGAGGCATTACTTATTGCCAAAAGAATTCATAGTGTTCATAGATAATCAGGCCCTTATTTTCATAAACAGTCAAGAAAAGATGAACCATAGGCATATGAAGTGGGTGGAGACTTTGCAAGCTTTCACCTTCACACTCAAGCACAAGAAAGGGGTCAAGAATAAGGTAGCAGATGCTTTGAGAAGGAGGGCTCTAACCATCAATCAGATCCAATTGGAGAGTGTTGGCATTGACTCTTTGAAGGCCATGCATGATGTTGATGAAGATTTTGGAGAGATATACCAGGTATGTACTTCCTTTGGTGATAAATATCATGCTGAGTTCTCTAAATTTCTGGTCCAAGATGGATTACTTTTCAAGGGTGGACAGTTGTGTATTCCAAGATGTTCTATGAGACTGAATATCATTAGGGAGAAACATTGTGGGGCCATGGCAGGACATTTTGGTCTGGATAAGACTCTTGATCTTGTGAAGAGACATTACTATTGGCCCAAGTTATAGTTAGATGTGAGAAAATTTGTGGAGGCATGTGTGATATGTCAGAAAGCAAAAGGGAGATCCACTAATGCAGGTTTGTATCAACCACTACCCATTCCTTCTAGGCCGTGGGAGAGCATAAGCATGGACTTTGTATTGGGTTTGCCTAGGACAAGGAAGGGATATGATAGTGTTTTTGTTGTAGTAGATAGATTTAGTAAAATGGCACACTTCTTGCCATGCAAAACCACTTGTGATGCTTCATATGTTGTTGATCTATTTTTCAAAGAGATAGTGAGGATACATGGATTGCCATTGAGCATAGTATCAGATAGAGATGTGAGATTTATTGGCCACTTTTGGAGGACTCTTTGGAAGAAGCTTGGAACAAATTTATCCTTCTCATCAGCCTACCATCCTTAGACAGATGGTCAGACTGAAGTAGTTAACTGTTCATTGGGAAATCTGTTAAGGTGTTTGACAAGGTAGCATGGAGAGAAGTGGGATAACATTCTATCACAAGCAAAATTTTCCTATAATGACACTATCAATAGGAGTACAGGGAAGTCACCTTTTCAGGTGGTATATGGTATTCATCCCAGGGGTATTTTGGAATTGAAAGATCTACCTACATGAGAGTCTATTAGTGTAGATGGAGAAGCTTTTGCATCAGCCATCAAAGAGGTGCATGATCATGTCAAGACACAACTCCAACAAACTACATTGAAGTACAAAGCATATGTTGATAAGAAGAAGATAGATGTGCAATTTGATGTTGGAGATTTGGTATGGGTTAATCTGAAGAAGGAGAGGCTCCCGAAAGGTAAATATACCAAGCTAATGCAGAGGAAGATTGGACCATGTCAGATTTTGAAGAAGTGTGGGCAGAATGCTTATGAAATCCAACTTCCTCCTGATCTTGGATTGTCACCCATTTTCAATGTATGTGATTTAACTCCATACAAGAAGAATGCAGATGTAGACCAGGAACCATTGCAGGGTGTAGTAGATGATGATATTCCTAAGCATGATCCACCAAAATTGAAGAAGATATTCGACTCAAGAGTGACAAAGAAGACAAGGAACAAAGAGTACATGGAGTATTTGGTGGCTTGATAGGGGAAACCTGATTCAGAGGCAGTTTGGATGACTGAAGATCAAATCACAAACAATGGTGCAAACCTTCAAACTCTGATCTCAAAAGGGCTTGAGATCTCTTCTCCCGGGGAGTATGGTGCAGGAGCACCCCTTTAACAAGATACATATGCATAAGAGGGAGAAGAATAAGTTTTTAATATGTTTGATACATTTCATGTTGTCATGTAGCATTTTGTGTTATCATTTCATGTTTTAATATCTCTTCTCTCGGGGAGTATTTAACATCATGGACAACATTAGACAGTTGGGTATGTGGAGGATTAAACCAATGTGTCGTATTATTAGGTATTTTGTTGTCTTATGCTAAACAGGTGTCGTGTGATTAGTTAGGGTTTTGATTATAATCTTGGTTTAAGCAAAATGAGAAGAAGAGAGTTGAAGATAGGAAAAACAGATGGAGGTGGTGGTAAAAAAAAAAGTTCGCCTTCCACCTTATGAAATTAACAAATGTATGAAGCTGGAATGTAGAAATAGTAATTCTGTCAGTTGTGTTTTACAAATTCTAGATTCTGTGTAAATACTCTATATATCAAAGTATTTTGTGTATATTATCTGTATAGAATTGTTTTGTATTTAATTTAGTTTTCTGTCATCAGGATGCACGATTAAAACCATTCCATTGGTGGATTTCTGTGAAATCAGTGGAATGGACTGTGTACATTAGTTTTCTGTTGGTTTTCCTTTTGTTCGTGGTCATGGAAGAATAGAAACTGTGAAATCTATTGCAGAGGAAGTTATCGGTGGGAAATTTCAATATACATTTTATGTATATCCATCCATTGTATGCCGGGGACAATCTGTGAGTATATTGTATTTGCATGCCAGCATCATCTTGTGTATGTGCTGTGAAGAAGGGTATGTATAAAAGTCTTTTGGGTTAAGTTTATGTTGTTCACCGAATATAGAATTCCTGTATATATCACAAATGTATGAAGGTACATTTCCTGTGTATATCGCTATCACATTTGAGTATCACCCTATGCATATCCTGTGATGAAATGTATGTGTACAGTCCATTCGAGTTGAGTTTATGATTGTTCGCTGAATATACAAGTAGTGTATATATCACTAATGTACCTAAGCACATTCCGTGTGTATCCTACAACCATATGTGAAGGTCTGTTACCTATGTATATCGTCAAAGGATATTGGGCAGACAACTCCTGTGTATGTTGAAATTGTCTGAGGAGATACATTTCCTGTGTATACGTCAATTGTATATCACAGGTAGTGCATGTGTATATCGCTATTGTATGCAAGTGTCAGTTTGTGTGTATACTGCTATTGCATGTTAGGATTGTATGTTGCAAAAGCATGTCTTGAATGTACATTTGGATGATGCAAAGGGATTGGATGCAAGGAGTGATCGGTTGAACTAGGAGAGAGAATTGGCGATAGGAAGTTGTCAATTGTATGTCCCGATTGTATATTACAATTGTATGTTGAAACATACATTGTTGTACGATACAAATGTTGACCGGCGGAAAGGGTAGCCAGAACCGACATAGCAGGTCAAGTAATGTATGTTCGAAGTGGACAAAGACATTTGCATAAGAAGAGCATCAGGTGAATGAAATATTATGGAGCCGATAGTATGTGTTCTTGCCGCTCGAGGTGACAACTGAAAGTGTCATCGATGGAGAGTTTATTGGTATGATAAGTCATCGGAGTGACTGGTGCATCTGCGGGAGAATTCTTGAGTGAGTCGATAGTGTAATGTGCTGCTGATAGAAGGAAGCATTGTGACTGTGGAGTTTTAGGAATTTGTGTTAATCTCTTGGAGCTCTGCATCACTCCCCTTATGAAAACTAGGGTCTTTGCCGGTACATTGTTCCCTAAGAGCAAAGTCACTTAAGATCCTAAGAGCAAAAACCTTGCCATGTGCTATATTTTTTGTTCAGCTCATCGTGGGGCCAAAACCGATTGCGCCAACATGTCAGGATGGGTGGGTAAATGCTAGTGGAGGTCTTGTTTCATGTGCCAAGTGTCCTAGTCATTCGAGGTAGCAGGATATCGACAAAGTCACTTAAGATCTCTAAGAGAAAAAAACTACCAAACTTTGACGGAGCAGTTATCTGAATTCAACATAGCTGGGAATGTTCTGTCTGGACCTATAGGTGCATGTGGGGTCCGTCCATAATAAACTCTCTCATTTTTGGTCAACTCCAGTCCATTTGATCATGTCAAAATTAAATGCATTCTTGCAAAATCCTTCAGTTTCATGCAGTGGAAATGTGCTAGGAGTGACATTTGACATTCCATAGCTTGTGAGACTGAACAAATTACACCAATGCATCAGGGTGGGTGGGTAAATGTTAGGGGAGGTCTTGTTTCATGTGCCAAGCATCCCAATCATTCGAGGCAATAGGCTACCGACAAAGTCCCTTAAGATCCCTAAGACCAAAAAACTGTCAAACAAAGACAGAGCAGTTATCAGGATTCGTGGCAGCTGGGAATGTTTTGTTTTGACATTGGGTCCATCCATAATAACCTCTCTCAGTTTTGGTCAAATCCAGTTCATTTGACCATGCTGAAATCAAATGCATTCTTGCAAAATGCTTCAGTTTCATGCAGTGGAAGGTGCTAGGAGTGACATTTTGCATTCCATAGCTCATGGGGCTAAACTAACTACACCAGTGCATCAAAGTGGGTGGGTAAATTCTAGGGGAGGTCTCATTTCATGTGCCAAGGGTCCCAATCATTCAAGGTAGTAGACTACCGGTAAAGTCACTTAAGATCCTAAGAGCAAAAACAGCCAAACTTTGATGGAATAGTTCTTGGAATTCATGGTAGCTCAGAACATTTTGTTTGGACCTACAGGTGCATGTGGGGTCCATCCACAATAACATCTCTCATTTTTGGTCAACTCAAATCTATTTGACCATGCCAAAATCAAATGCATTCTTGCAAAATGCTTCAGTTTCATGTAGCACAACCTTACCAGGTGCCATATTTTTTGTTCTACTCATTGTGGGGCCGAACTGACTACACCAACACATTGAGGTGGGTGGGTAAATACTAGGGGAGGTCTTATTTTGTGGACCAAGCATCCCAGTCGTTCCGGGTAGCAGGCTACCGACAAAGTCCCTTAAGATCCCTAAGACCAAAAAATTGCCAAACTTTGATGGAGTAGTTCTCCTAATTCATGGCAATTGGGAACGTTCCATTTGGACCTACAAGTGCATGTGGGGTCTATCCACAATATTCTTTCTCAATTTTGGTCAACTCCAGTCCATTTGAACATGCCGAAATCAAATGCATTCTTGTAAAATGCTTCAGTTTCATATAGTGGAAAGGTGCTAGGAGTGACATTTTGCATTTCATAGCTCGTAGGACCGAAAAGACTATGCCAATGCATTGAGGTGGGTAGGTAAATTCTAGGGGAGGTCTCATTTTGTGTGCGAAGGGTCCCAATCGTTTGAGGCAGTAGGCTACCGACAAAGTCACTTAAGATCCTAAGACCAAAAAACTACCAAACTTTGACGGAATAATTCTCAGAATTCATGGTAGCTGGGAACATTCCATTTGGACCTACAGGTGCATGTGGAGTCCATCCACAATAACCTCTCTTAGTTTTGGTCAACTCCAGTCCATTTGACCGTGCTGAAATCTAATGCATTCTTGCAAAATGCTTCAGTTTCATGTAGTGGAAAGGTGCTAGGAGTGACATTTTGCATTTGATAGATCGTGGGGCCGAATGGACTACACCAACGCATCAGGGTGGGTAGGTAAATGCTAGGGGAGGTCTCGTTTCATGTGCCAATGGTCCCAATCGTTCGAGGCAGTAGGCTACCGACAAAGTCACTTAAGATCCTAAGAGCAAAAACTACCAAACTTTGATAGAACAATTCCCAGAATTCATAGCAGCTAGAAACATTCTGTTTGGACCTACAAGTGCACGTGGGGTCTGTCAACAATAATCTCTCTCAGTTTTGGTCAACTCAAATCTATTTGACCATGCCAAAATCAAATGCATTCTTGCAAAATGCTTTAGTTTCATGCAACATAACCTTGCTAGGTGCCATATTTTTTGTTATGCTCATCATAGGGCTGAACTGACTATGCCAACATGTCAGGGTGGGCTGATAAATGTCAGGGGAGGTCTTGTTTTGTGTGCCAAGCATCCCAGTCGTTCTACGTTGTAAGCTATTCACAAGTCAAAAGTTGCTAGAACTAAATTTTTGTATTCCATAGGTCGTGGGGTCAAACTGACTATGCCAACACATCTAAGTGGGTGGGTAAATGGTAGGGGAGGTCTTATTTCATGTGCCAAGTGTCCCAGTTATTCTGGGTTGCAAGCTACTGGTAAAGTTGAAAGGTGCTAGGAGTGAGATTTTGCATTCCACAGCTCGTGGGGCTGAACCAACTGCACAAATGCATCGGCGTGGGTGGCTAAATGCCATGGAAGGTCTCATTTTGTGTGCCAAGGGTCCCAGTCAGTTTCGGTTGTAAGCTACGGGAAAAGTGACTTTGTCGGTAGCTTATAACCTAGAATGACTAGGATGCTTGGCACACGAAAGGAGACCTCCACTAGCATTTACCTGCCCACCCCGACACATTTGCACAGTCAGTTTAGTTTCACGAGCTATGGAATGCAAAATATCATTTCTAGCATCTTTCAACTTTACCGGTAGCTTGCAGCCTGAAACAACTAAGACACTTGGTGCATGAAACGAGACCTCCCCTAGCATTTACCTACCCACCCTAATGTGTTGGCACAATCTATTCAGCCCCACAACTAGTAGAATGAAAAATATGGCTCCTGACAAGGTTGTACTGTATGAAACTTAAGCATTTTGCAAGAATGTGTTTGATTTCAGCACGGTCAAACGGATTAGAGTTGACCAAAACTAAGAGAGGTTATTGTGGATAGACCCCACATGCACTTATAGGTCAAAACCTAATATTCCCAGCTACCATGAATTCCAAGAACTGCTTTGTCAAAGTTTGGCAATTTTTGTTCTTAGGGTCTTAAGTGACTTTATTGGTAGCCTGCTGCCCCAAATGACTGGGACACTTGGCACATGAAATGAGACCTCCCCTAGCATTTACCCACCCACCTCGATGCATTGGCATAGTCGGTTCAGCCCCATGAGTTTTGGAATGCAAAATGTCAATCCTAGCACCTTTCCACTACATGAAACTGAAGCATTTTGTAAGAATGCATTTGGTTTTGGCACGGTCAAATGTATTGGAGTTGACCAAAACCAAGAGAGATTATTGTGAATGGACTCCATGTGCACCTGTAGGTCTAAATGGAACACTCCCAGCTATCATGAATTTTGAGAACTTCTCTATCAAAGTTTGGCAATTTTTTGCATAGTTGGTTCCACCCCACGAACTATGGAATGCAAAATGTCACTCCTAGCACCTTTCCACTGCATGAAACTAAAGCATTTTGCAAGAATACATTTCATTTCGGCACGATCAAATAGTTTGGAGTTGACCAAAATCAAGAGAGGTTATTGTGGATAGACCCCACTTGCACTTGTAGGTCCAAATGGAACATTCCCAACTCCCACGAGTTTGGATAACTACTCCATCAAAGTTAGGCAGTTTTTTGCTCTTAGGGATCTTAAGTGACTTTGCTGGTAGTCTGTTGCCCCAAATGATTGGGACACTTGGTGCATGAAATGAGACATCCCCTAGCATTTACCCACCCACCCCGATGTGTTGACACAATTGGGTTGGCCCCATGATGAGCAGAACAAAAAATATGGCACATGTTAAGGTTCTACTGCATGATGCATTTTGCAAGAATGCATTTGATTTTGGCACAGTTAAACGGATTGGAGTTGACTAGAACTGAGAGAGGTTATTATGGATGGATCCCACATGTACCTATAGGTCTAAATGAAACATTCTCAGCTGCCACGAATTCCAAGAACTGCTCCGTCAAAGTTTGGTAGTTTTTGCTCTTAGGATCTTAAGAGACTTTGTCGATACATTGTAGCCTGATTTGATTTGGACACATGGGGAATGAAATAGGGCCTCCTCTAGTATAAACCCACCCACCCTGACCTATTGGCACCATTGGTTAGGTCCCATGAGGTGAAGAACACAAAATATGGCTCCTGACACCTTTACACTACATGCAACTGAGTCATTTTTGAAGAATGCATCTGCCATTGGCACGGTCAAATGATGTTGAGTTGGTCAAGACCGAGAGAGGTTATTATGGAGGAGCCTGACATCTAGCTGTAGGTCCAAATAGATCATTCTTGGGTGCCACAAAGTGTGAGAACAACTCCGTCAAAGTCTGGCAATTTTTTGCTCTTAGGTCTCTTAAGAGACTTTACTAGTACACTGTAGCCCGATTCAATTGGGGCACCTGGGGAATGAAACAAGGCATCCACTAGCATAAACCCACCCACCCCAACCTATCTGTACTATCAGTTAGGTCCAAATATGATTCATGCCAAATGTATCTATCTCCCTATGTAGTCATCTTCGTCGTTTGCAAGGGCAAAATGTTCACTCCCCCACAAACATTGGAAGGCACTGAGGGCACAACTCATTCTGGTATTTCCATAACTTATGTAGATGCAAGGAAAATGAGGATATGCAAAGTATGTAGACCATATAGAAGATCAAATGAGGATTTCAAATCATGCTAAATGTACATCTCTCTCTCTCTCTCTCTCTCTCTCTCTCTCTCTCTCTCTCTCTCTCTCTCTTCCTCTCTACCTCATTCTACTTTTACCATAACCCATATGCAAGGTGAAATGAGGGTATACTAGACCTATAGATGATAAAATGATGATATGAAAATCATGTTAAACATATAGAAGGTGAAATGAGCTTAAGAAAATAATGTCAAACATATAGAAGGTGAAATAAGGATACATTATAAATGGGTAAACACACAAACATGTCTTTTCTCATTAATACAAGAATAACTATCTTGGATTGAATGAAAAACATCACAAGTTTTATCATTTTTAACATGTATGTTGCATGTTTAACATGTAAGATGAGAAATTAACAATGATTATCATATCAAATCTAGTAGTTTATATATCAAATGTAGTGTTCTAAGAAAATCTAACATGTCAAAGCTAGTGTTATTGAATGAAAAGAACTCACATGTTAAATTTTCTTAGAAAATCCTATATCTAACTAAAACTACAATCATGTGGCAATTAAGATCAACTTATGTATTGAGGTATGAAACTACATATAACATATTTCTACCAAGAAAAACAATCATACCAAAAGAGCCCTAAAATTACCACAAAACTATTAACTACCATTATATAACTGTGAGCAAATTTGGAAGTTGTCTTGGTTAGTTTTGAATAGTCACGATTTGATCCATGACCATATCATCTTTCCCTAAACCCAAGAATAGTCATGGATCTCCTTGAATCAATATTTACATAATTAGACATTATGTAAGTTAAAAATCTATCCATGTCATTATGTTGTCAATGATTATATAATTGCCATCTCAAATACTACAGCCATGGAGACATGAGGTTGTCATGACATTAATCTTTAGTTAAGATCATTGGGGGTATAATATACATCATAAGTTTCTGCATTGGGATGAATATACTAAATATGTAAGGAGATTTCCATTATGTGCTTTAGAAACCATGTAAACATTGTTTGAAAAAGATTGTTATAGTCAAAACGGATTGTAGAGTCATGATGAGGTAGGTTTAAAGCATTGGAACTTGTGTCATAAACCTTAGGTATTGGTGGAGTGAGGAGAGTGGGTGGAGTGAGGAGACTATTGTAATATCCCAAATGGGATATATGCAACAATTTTGTTTTTTCTACTCAAACCCTAATTTTATGAAGTTCTAATTTTTATATCAGACCTAAACATACACTTATCTTAGCTAAAAAAAACATGTTCAATACATCGCAAAAGCATCACCCATACACTTCCCAACAATATATTTGTAATCCAAAATGAACTATACAAGGAAAACCATTTCAATTTGCAACTATAATGGACTAAAAGCAAATCAAATATCTGCTGCTATAAGTCTGAATATATAATGTCAATTACAAAGTAGTTAGACCTTACAAAATGATAGGAGAAAGGTTCTAATGTTGTTGTTTGAAGTTAGGGTATAAACCCCAGGTCTTCTATGTTGAATGCACAAGACAACTAAGAGGAGGGGGTGAATCAGTTGTATAAAAAAAATTAAACCTTCACAAGCATAATCACATTCACTTTAATTCATTTAAGCCCTAATTTTGTTATGAAGATTAAACATGAAAACAATTAACAAAAATTTAATCACATCAACACCATGCACAAGAGAACACCATATTTTTACGTGGAAAACCCTAAAAGGGAAAAACCACGGTGAGAATTAGCTCATAATATATAGTAGTATTAATACTGAATTATAAAGAGGCTCACTGCCCAAGGACTGACTATCCAAAGAAATGCTCACTGCAAATAGGCTCACTACCAATAGGGTTCACTACCAATAGGGCTCACTGCCAATAGGGATCACTACCAAAATGTCTCACTGCCACGAACTGATATAATAGTATCTACCACATGCCTAAGTTTAGTTCCATTGAAGCACAATATATCTCCTTTCACAGCCTCACAACACACACATCCTCATCTTTGCATCCTCGCACCCCACACACAAACACATGATTTCTTTTCACTTATTTATATCAATCATCAACCTTGGAACATACATCAAGGTCGGTAATACATTCTACATCCTTTGGAACAGTCTTCAAGGTCGACAAACATACACAATTCAAATTAGGTCTAGACCTAAACAATCTTGCGAATCAAATGAATGAAGGTAGAAAACTTCATGGCTTAGATCAAACCCAAATACATCTTTGTTGGAAAAAAGGTAGATAACTGAGAGGGGGGTGGATCAGTTATCTTAAATATTTTAACTTTCTTTCCTCGTTAAGAATTAGTGCAGCATCAAAACATATAAGGATATATAACCATGAGAGCAAAAATAAAACCAACACACATAACACAGTGATTTTTACATGGAAAACCCTGTTGGGAAAAACCACGGGGTGACTAACCCAAGATTGTATTCTCTGTTAAAAGAATAAGAAGTACAAAATGTCACTTGCCAATTAGGGTTCACTGCCCGAGCACATTGCTCACAAGAGGCACACTACCTACAAGAGACTCACTGTCTACAATGTTTATAGAAGGTAACCAGGTGTTTGAACTGAAGAGAGGCATCCACACATGTTGGGGTTCAATTCTGGTTAGGCTCAATATACTAATCTAATGCACTTTATTCTTCCTCTGCTTTAGTGCTACTGTTCTATCACATACCGGACTTGTATTACTGCTTCCACACTTCTCTCTGCCTTTCCTCGCATACTATATCATCATCCACACACCTTCATATCAAAATCCATTTGGTATATATATCGGTATCAAGGATTTCAACATCTATCTTAATCGACAATCGGAATACTCAAGATATTTCCAAGACACTGATCTGTCGGCTGAATCCATGCTTAATATGTGATGTGTATCAAAGACATAGACATAGAAGTCATCAATCATGTTCGCCAACCATGTATGATCCCTCAAATAGCTTGATCACCATCAATTTCTCATCCGGATTAAAGTTTGATGCTCTGCTGGTCAGTTCTTCCTCAGTCTACTTTGCCTGTCAGGAACCCAACACTTAGATGCTCATATATTTTCACTCATTCATCACCGAAGGCTCAATCTATGGAATATAGTAGTCATGATACTCCTCTTGACTTTCCCAAGTCTGTACTTTGCTGAGTTACACCCTCTGAGAGATCCGGACCTGATTGTCAGACCTTGCTGCATACGCTGTTCTTACTCACTGAACCAAACACTCTACAATCTGTCTTCCGGTAGAGACATACTATGTGCTGTGGATGTGTGGGAAAGACTTTGTTGCCATCAATGACAACATTCATGAAGCCACATAGTGTCTCTTGCCAACAATTTCCCCCTTTGGCATTGATGGCAACACTACTGAAAAATGACTAAGTGTCGAAGCAAACTCCCCCTTGGCTGATGCTCTGTCTTATGTACACTTTTACCAGAGGTCCCCCTTGGCTAGATTCCACATTTTTAACTACTCCTCACTCCCCCTTTGACATCAATGGAAAAGGGTGGAATCCACAAACCAAAATTTGTAAAAATCAACATATACATAGCCGCATAAGTATATAAACATGTTATATTTACATATACTTATGTATATCTACAAAGGTGGTCTTCAACTGTACAAATTTTGTTGTCCAACTTTGCTTCATCCTATCCAAAATTGAAATGTGACCACTCAACAAGAATGCATAAGATTCTGCCCTTCTTAAGTCTGCCAGATCACTAGTCCAAGTTGTGGTCTAAGCATCAGTTAAGGCCTCATGCATGGCCTCTAACTTAGGGATAATTATCCCTCTAAGTTCACTCATCCTACTTATTATATTCTTCCTCTCCTTTTCAAGCCTCTTTATTTCATTTATAATGATGATGGCCAGGCACTCTTGATTCATTATAGAAGTGGTGAGGGGATCAAAATTCTGAGATAAACTTGACAGTTTATCTTCTTGTTCTTTCACCTTCTTTTCAATATCCTCTGTCACTTTAGACTAGGATAGACAAAATTTATACATTTCTCCACCATCTTTAAGGTCATTTTCGAGGCTCTTTATCCCAATATCCAGGGTCCTCCTATCATTGGTTATGAGTCCCTGTATTTTAGTGAATCTCTTTCCCAAAAATTCTTTCCAGACTTTCTCTTTTGCTGATTTCTCCAAAGAATCAAAATGGGTACTAACAGAGTTAACCAAAGATTTTAAGTTACTGGATGGAGAGGCCGAAGGATTCTTTTGGAAGGATGGCATGATCTTCTCTAGCATCCCAAATGCAATCTCTATAAGATCACAGTCTTCTATGTGAGACTTGAGAAGATTCTCTTTTGCTTTAGCTTGAGCAAAAGATGTTATCTTCATTGTCTGGACCAAAGAAAGGGAATCAAAATTTAGTGGTACTTGAATTAATTCTGGTTCATCTATCTCTATCATTTCTTTGTTCAAGAAGCTCTTCACTGCTTCTGCAATGTCTCTTGCCGGAGACTGAGTCTTCTTTCCTTTTACTGCCTCAAAATTGTCATCAAAGATCTTTTCTGTTTGTTCTTCTTCTCTTCCCTTTACCTCCTCTTCTTGACTCAATTTCTCCTCTTCTCTTCTTTCTCCTTTAGCACCTGAGTCTATAGGGGGATTTGGAGGATTGGTGTTGACTTCTTCATGGACTTCCTCTTCCAGAAGAGAGGAATCCAAGTCCTTAGACTTCTCCTCATCTACCTCTTTTGACTCTTCTATATTTTTCTCAGTAGATTCTTCTTTTGATGCACTTAATTCTTCGACATCCATGGTAGAAGGTTCTTCATCTATTTCCTCTATAACAGGAAGATTGAATCTTTGAAAGGCATTCTGAAGGATGTCTTTTGTTTCTTTTGCTACGATCAGTCTCTCCAAGCATAAGTTTGTTCATTCTTGCTTTGCTCCGGAACTCATCCTTGCAGTCCTTAAAGATCATGTTCATTTGTTTTGGGGTAATGGAAGGATAGAGCTGAATAGTAATCTGCTCTCGGATCTCTAGATCCTTAGCTTTAGCATTCTCCTTTTTTAGTTCAAGTTCCTTCACTAGACTTTTGGGAATTAGAGAGATGATTTCAATGAATGCTTTATTATAAATGTTTAGGTACTTGACTGTAGCATCTTCCAAGATCTTCTTGTCAGCATCACTATATTCATCATAAAATTCAGTCATTGGTTGTAGATTCCCATCCATAGTGACTGCCTTGATGACATCATGAATAGAGAGAGTAGGCCTTTCAAAAAATTCTTCTGCCTCTTCTTCTTTGTTTTTACCAGCATAGGATTCCCCAGATGTTTTCTTCTTCTTCTTCATTTTCTTTATTTCCTCATCAAACTTTGTTTCTTCATCATCCTTTTGGCTTATGTATGACCTTGTGGCCTTTGTTTTTGTTCTCTTTTCTCCCTTTCCAGATGTCTTGGCTTTCAGTTTTGAGGCTCTTGAGCTCTTAGAGGTGGCAGATACAGAGCTCTTTGAGGATCTAGTCTGGGAGGAGGCTTACACTGTTAGTGTAGGTTTTTATTTCCTAGCGGGTTATTTATTTTTTCCCTATATTCCTAGGTTTTTCCTACACTTCTATTAATCTTGCTTAGGTTAATAAAGCATGTCTTATTAGGTGAGTGGTTGCGAGGTGTCACCTTCCTACATGTGAGCATCCATTAGCTATCTTGGGAAGATACTTTGCTATCTTTAGTCCAATAGATGGTTGCGCCTCATTGGTCGGTGTTGCCACCTCCTCTCTCCCTGGTCTATATAAGCATGCTACCTGGCTTGTATTTGGTATCTTTTACTTTTGCATCCTCTCAATGCTATTTTGCTTCTAGCATTTGCATTACTCTCTTGGAGACTAACTCTGTGTTGCTATTTTGATTTCGTATCATTTACATTCATAGTTTAGATATCTATTCTTTGCACTAGTTTTCTGGGTTATTAATCTTTTCAGATTCTAACATGGCATTAGAGCTATTCTATTGCAAGAGTAGATTTTAGTTTCCATATTTGAGAGATTCGGGGGGGCGGGGGGGGGGGGGTAATTAAGCTTATTGTAGGTTTTCAAAAAACCCAGTATGCTCTTCTCTTGCATCTTTAGATGATCTTGAGAATCAGAAAAGTTTGACAGAAACTTTTTTAATCTCTAGGGTTTGCACATGTGTTTTATGAAATTTGGGTGATTGCAGTAATTCTGGTTATACTAGCAGTATTTCCGGCTATTCCAACGTGTCCAGGAGGCTTGAGAAAGTCAAATTTGGCTTTCACCGAAATCAGAGATCGTCATACACAGTTGCGGAACCGGGGTTTCGAGCTCAAATCTAACAAACAACTTGCATATTTGGTCTTTTGAATCAATATTGCAGGTTCCAGCATTTGATTCAGCCTTTGCATGTCATTTTTTGGTTACTGGGGTCATTTTTTTGTAGCTAAAGGCATTCTGTTTACACTGGAGCAACATCGTTTGTGCATTTGCAAGAAAAATGCCTTCTAGGTTTTGTTTGAAGCATAGAAAAACCATCTAGGTATCTTTTTGTTTTTGCATGTAGTCTGTATATTTTGCAAAAACGTGCTCAGAAAGATACAGCAGGACCCCTCTCCGTTAGCAGTTGCAGTCTTGAAGGCAGTTTTCAAATGCTCCGTTCTTGCTCATACGGACTACTTTTCCCACGATTTTTTTTATTTTGGCTATTTTTTCATGCTCTATGCACTAGTGCAGACATTTTTTTGATTTTGATGCCAAGATTTTTCAGAGATTGCAAATTCTCAGTCATGACATTGCACAGTTCTTGTTTTGGGAACTTCGAAGGATCATAACTTTTACATACAACCTCATATCAAGGTGATTCATTTTTTGAAAGTGCATGATTTTTCGAGTAGATCGTAGTGGTGTTGTTTATTTCTCTGGATATTGTGCCGAAGTTGTATTTTCAACATATGCTCTTCATGAGGGTTTAGTAATGCATTGAAATCAAGACCACTTAGTATTTCTTGCTAGTGCTAGTTGTAAACGCACTAATATAAAGTGCCAAATCATATTTTCTTGGGGGGGTTCTTTGATTGAGTGAAAAGGGGGGGTTGTCTTGGTTGGGTTCTCTTCTTTTCAGGATTTCTTCTCTACATTTCTTCATCATGGATCAAACAAATCTACCCATCCTAACTCCATACAATTACTTTGAGTGGAAATCACACATGACAATTTACTTAAGGAAAGCTGGATTAAATAGGATAACTATGGGACTTGAAACTGAACCTACTAAAGATGAAGATAAGCCTAAGTGGTTTAACGAATATGATGAGGCATATGGAACATTGTGTTTGTTTGTTTCTCCTAATTTGCTCTTTCACATTGAGTCTTTGAATACACCAAATGAAATCTGGACAAAGCTAGAAACACTATTTGGCACACAAGATTCAATGAGGGGTCATATGTTAGAAAATGAACTAATTAGTTTAAGTCCAGGCAATTTCAACACAATCCAGGATTTCTTCACCAAATTGAAATCACTAAGGCTGTAGTTAAAACAATGTGGAATTGAAAAGAAAGATGAATAATTGATTCTTAGTATTCTTTCTAAGCTAAGTTCAGAATATTCTGTGTTTGTTTCTACTTTCTATGCTACTAAGGGTGCACTTGGTACTCAATTCACCATGCCATCTTTAGATGATTTTGCTGTCAATCTCACTCGGGAAGAGGACAAGCTAATCCAGATGGGCACTCTTAAGTCCTCTAAGTCACATGCCTTGGCTACCAACCAAGGCACAAAAGAACAGAAAGGACAAAGTAGTAACAACAATAGTAAGGATAAAAAACAAAAGAATAGCAAGGAGAAGAAGGATCAGATAACGGTTGCTTCAAAAGCAACTAATGAGACCCAATATTCCAAGGGCGACAAGCCTAAGAAAGAGAGGGTCCAATGTGCCTATTGTAAAAGACCCGGTCATGATGAACATAAATGTCTGAAGAAATAAATTGATCACTTGACACACATTCTTGAGAAGAATAATATCAGTGTTCCTAAGTCTGTCAAACAGAGTTCTAATGAGGGGTCTAATAAGGCAAAAGAAAATAGCAAGGGGAAAGGAAAGGGCAAGGCCCTTGTTGTAGTTGCTTCTTCACCATCCACTTAGGTTCTTGATTCGGGTGCTTCGCACCACATGGCTTCATCTAAGGAAGAACTTGCATCCTTGGAGCCGTATACTATGCCTTCTATTTTGATGGGTGATAACACTCCTATTGAGTTGTGTGGGAGAGGGTCTGTTGATGTGGGGGATGGCACATTCCATGATGTTCTTTGTGTGCCCTCATTATCAACTAATCTCCTATCGGTATACCAGATCACTCACACAGGTTTAGGCAAGTGGGTTGAGTTCACTCCTGATTCGGTGGAGATTTGTGAGTTGCACAGTGGTTCTACAGTTGTAGTTGGGAGAGCAAATCATCAGTCACGTCTCTATCTATTTCCTCACTTTGTTCCTTATCCTCCTTTGACTGTTTTGCTCACCCATTCTAATGATGTGAGTAGATTATGGCATGAGCGGTTTGGCCATCTTAACTTCCACTACTTGCAGCAGCTCAACCAGTAGAGCATGGTCACAGGGTTGCCTTCAGTTCAGTTTTCAGGTGGTGTTTGCCAAGGTTGCATTCTTGGTAAGCATCCTAAGGAAAAGTTTGATAAAGGTAAGGCATGGAGAGCTTCACAGATACTGGAGTTAGTTCACAGTGATTTGGCTGGTCCATTTCAGCATCCTTCTTTCAGCAGGGCTAGATATGTCCTCACATTCATTGATGACTTTTCTTGAAATACTTGGGTGTACTTTCTCAAACAGAAGTCAGAGGTATTTAATCATTTTCAGGACTTCAAGACTTTTGTAGAGAAGCAATCCGGGAAAGCCATCAAAGTTTTGCGCACTGACAATGGTGGTGAGTATGTCAACCATCAGTTTGAGAGGTTTTGCACTTTAGAGGGGATTGATTTGTAGCATTTAGTTCCATACAATCCTCAGTAGAACGGTGTTGCAGAACGGAAGAATAGGTCCTTGAAGGAAATGGCGAACTGCATGATTCACTCTAGATCTCTTGCACCACAATATTGGGCAGAGGCCATTAACTGTGCTTGTTATATCTAGAACTGTGTTCCTCACCAAGCCTTGAAGGGAGTCACTCCTTTTGAAGCTTGGAGCGGTCAAAAACCATCAGTTAAGCACTTTCAAGTTTTTGGTTCTCCTGCATGGGCCCACATTCCTACAGAGAAATGCAAGGCCTTGGATCCGCAGAGCAGACCTTGCATATTTGTAGGTTATTCTGATGGTGTGAAGGGTTATCGGTAGCTCCACCCTACTACACATGAGTTGTTCATTGAGAGGAGTGTTCAGTTTCAGGAGGGCTCTTTGAGCTCACTTTCTATCACTTCTCCAACTCCTACTTTGACATTGGAGTCACTTGGGATACATGACAGATCTTCTGATGAGTCAGATTCACCTGAGCAGTCTTCTACCTCCACTTCCGATGCAGAGAATGATTCAGAGGACTCACCTCCTTCCTCTCCTAGTCATCATTCAGAGGTTGATTATTCTCTTCCAGATTCTCCATCTTCTGGTCCACTCTGGGCTAGACAGACCTTGCAGTCTGTAGGTGATTGGGTTGGGGATCCATCAAACACCAGATGGACTCATTCACAGTTTCAGGATGCTCCACATGTCTTCATTGCTACTGCCTCAGATCCACAGTCTTTTCATGAGGCTTCTGGTATTACTGAGTGGGCTATAGCTATGCAGGAGGAGTATAGTTCCTTGATGAGGAACCACACTTGGGATCTTGTCCCTCTTCCTAAGGGAAGAAAACTTGTTCGATGTAAGTGGATCTATCAGACAAAATTTGCAGCAGATGGGTCAGTTGACAAGCATAAGGCTCGCTTGGTCACCAAAGGATTCTCCCAGGTTCCTGGGATTGACTACTCTGAGACTTTTGTACCAGTTGCCCAAATGAATTCCATCCGGCTTGTTCTTGCCATTGCTGCAGTTAATCGTTGGGAAGTACACCAGATGGATGTGAAGAGTGCTTTTCTTCATGGTGACCTTCAGGTGGAGATCTACATGGAGCAGCCATAGGGGTTCCTTCAGGATTCTTCACTTGTGTGTCATCTTCGGAAGTCTCTCTATGGCCTCAAACAGGCTCCTTAGGCCTGGTATGCCAAGATGGACTCCTTCCTTCTATCAGTTGGGTTCACTCGGTGCCATTCTGATCCTAATGTCTACATTCTGCAGCAGGATGATTCACTCATATTTCTTGTTTTGTATGTTGATGACTTGCTGATCACAGGGAGTTCTTCATCCACCATTAGGGCTGTCAAAACTACCCTTCATGATAGGTTTTTGATGACTAACTTGGGATTGTTGTATTACTTTCTCAGGATTGAGATCTACTAGTCTACTTCTGGGATCACCATCAACCAGTCCAAGTATGCTCTAGATTTGCACTCGAGGTTTCATATGGCTGACTGTAAGCCTGCTCTGACTCCCTTTCTTTCTGGAGTCAAACTTGAGGCTCAGTGTTCTTCTCCACTTGTTGATGGCACTTTGTACCGACAGCTTGTTGGGAGTCTCATTTATCTGACTCATACAAGACCCGACATTTCATATGCTATAGGCATGGTCTCTCGATTCATGCAGGAGCCTCATGAGCTACACTGGAAAGCAGCCAAGCTGATCCTTCACTACATCTAGGGTACTCACAGTTTTGGGATTCACTACACAGCAGGCATTGAGCTTGACTTGGTGGGCTACACAGATTTATATTGGGCGGGCGATTCTCAGGATTGCAAGTCTACTTCAGGTTATAGCTTCTCACTTGATTCATGTCCTGTTTGTTGGTCGAGCAAGAAGCAGTCTACTATTGCTCTATCTTCTACTGAGGCTGAGTATCGGGGGGTTGTGAATGCTGCTACTGAGGCCATTTGGCTTCAAAATCTTCTCATTGAGTTTGGTATCCAGATCAGACGGCCATCAGTCATATTTTGTGACAACCAGAGTGCCATTCAGATCTCACAGAATCCAGTCCATCATCAGCAAACCAAACACATAGAGGTCCACATGCACTACATCAGGGAGCTCATCCATGGCCACGTCATCGACCTTCGCTACTGTCTGATTTCTAAGCAGGTTGCTGATATCTTCACCAAACCCTTCACTGAGAGCAAGTTCCTTCATTTGCGAGCTTTGCTGGAGGTGTGGGATGCTTCATCTTCTGGGGGGGCTTCTACCTCTCACTCAGAGTCCTGACTCTCTCTACTTTGGGGGGGTCTCTTCTCTCTCTAATTTGGGGGGGCTTTTCTCTCTCTTTGGGGGGAATTTTATGTACATGGGTACCTCATCAGGCTTGATTTGCCAAGACCCATTTCTACATCCACCTAAGCTTCGCTTATGGGGGGGTGTTAGTGTAGGTTTTTATTTCCTAGTGGGTTATTTATTTTTTCCCTATATTGCTAGGTTTTTCCTACACTTCTATTAATATCGCGTAGGTTAATAAAGCATGTCTTATTAGGTGAGTGGTTACGAGGTGTCACCTTCCTACATGTGAGCATCCATTAGCTATCTTGGGAAGATACTTTGCTATCTTTAGTCTGATAGATGGTTGCTCCTCATTGGTCGGTGTTGCCACCTCCTCTCTCTCCCTGGTCTATATAAGCATGCTACCTGGCTTGTATTTGGTATCTTTTGCTTTTGTATCCTCTTAATGCTATTTTGCTTCTAGCATTTGCATTACTCTCTTGGAGACTAACTCTGTGTTGCTATTTTGATTTCATATCATTTGCATTCATAGTTTAGATATCTATTCTTTGCACTAGTTTTTTGGGTTATTAATCTTTTTAGATTCTAACATGCACTGGAACACTTTCTTTTTCTATCTTGTTTCTCTTTCTCAGCTCTTTCTATTTTCTCTCTATTTGTATCAACTACCTCTTTTGATATGCCATATCTCTTAGCGATTTCCTCTACTTCCTTTCTAACTTTTCTTTTTATTTTTGGTTGCCTTAGTTCAACATGGATCTTCACACTCAATTCTTCAAAGGTTCCAAACCTTTCTACCTCAGGGTCCTTAGGTTGACTCAACAAGTGTTGGATATGTAGCTCCAAGATTTTCTCATCAACCTTATATCCCATTGGCATAATCCAAATTGTTCTGGGCTCAACTGCCTCCATTAGGCATTGATCATTATCTACCATGAAGCATACTGTATCCTTATATTTTTCAACTATTGTTTGAGGAAATCTTTCTCTGGCCTGCATCATACCTTGGAAGTTCTTAAAATATCCCCAGAGAGCTATGCTTTGAGCCTTGGCATCACCAAGCCCATACATGTAGTCTTTGATTTGTATGGCAATCGATCTGTCATTTTGCCATACCAAACCACTCGATTTGGGTAGCTCATTCATTTAGTAAAAGAACAGACACAATAATAGCCCACCATACTTGAATGAGTTCTTCTTATCCTTCTTAATTTTTTGTAAGTTTTCTAATAGTTGATTCAGAAGAAGATCACATAGGTCATAATCAACATTTTCCCTTAACATCTGATATGTTGTATAAATTGTAGTTTCAGACACAAAATTTTCCCTGCTGGAATGATAGATTTTACAACCAATTATCATAGAGGCAAATTTTATATCTAGATCTGTGATATCCTCTATTGTCATTGCTTGTTTGTTAAACTTAGATCCGGTAGCCTCACTTACTGTCTGGTTCTTGATAGATTTGAGTGCAGGCAACCCACCAGATGAGTGCAATCCGGTTACTACCCTAATGGCATCTTTTGTTATCTTTAAGGGCTTCATCAACCACATGAAGTTGTCATGTATTCTGCTAAGAACATACCGGACCCATTCATCTTCTGCAAAACAGGGGAAGTGGATGCAATGTCCAAAATGCTTATCCCGGAGGGCCTTGTATTGAGGTTTAAGTTCAAACATTTCATCTATTAATTATTTATGATAGATATCCATCAGCTTGGATTTCCCAAATTCCTCAATATTGGCATGTATGTACACCCTAACATCTTCTACGTGTAGAACCCCATGTAGAATGCTAGAGAAGGCGCCTAAGGGATCAACTTCTAGGGATTTGTAGGGGTGTTTCTTGAACTTTGGGTGCAACCTATCAGTGATCTTAACAACATCTAGAGTCTTTGCAAAAGATTTAGAGAGAGATATTCAAAAGTGGAAATACCTTTTATGCTTCTAGGGTTCACAATATGAGCCAGAAATGATCGCTAATTGAGTCAGATTCTGTGGTTGATTTTTGAGAGGGTTGAAACAATCTTGATGCAGAGCTCTTCCTTTCTTCTTCTCGAACACAAATGTGCAAATGATGAATAAAAGAACCCTTATATCTTTGTGCAAACCCTAATTTCCTTTTGCAATAAATGCACAACTTAGGTCATTCCGGTTGCCTTGTTCTGACCTTGTTCTAAGAGAGATCTTTCCAAATCACTGAGATGCACTTAGAATAATTTTTAATGAAAATTGACAATGTATCTCCTTTCCCCCAAACATGCCATTTATCTGTAGATCAAGTTATTTCAGTTTTGAATCATACCCGATCTAACTGTGAAAATCTTGCTTTTACCGGATGGTTGTCAAATCGGATCAATCTTGGATGATTAAACTTTTCAAAACTCCTTGCGAATCTTTCATATTTTTACCGAGGGTTGTTTGGATATTTCTCTAAGAACCCTTTAATCCGCAACATTCCATGTGCCAAATTTAGGCACCAATTGACTGGTGGGGGGAATTTATTTTCCTTTGTGACTCCTCTTGAGCCAGAGCTCATCCATTTAGTTTCCAGAAGGAATATCAGCACTAGATTCTAGTGCGGATCCATCCCCAACATTTTTTGTACTTCTCTTCACCCAAATTTTGTTCATCTCCCTTTGAACTCCATCTGCATTCACTTTTCCTTTTCCTTTGTCTTGATTTTGATTATGATGCATCGAACCCTTTTTATCCTGATTCTTACTTCTGCAGAATTTGGCAATATGACCGGATCTATTGCAATTGTAGAAAACAACATTTCTTTGCATATTTGATTGATATCCTCTTGATCTGCATTGATTAGCCATATGTCCCATTCTATTGCATGCAAAGCATCTACCATTGAATGAGTTATTTATATTTCTGTATTCATGAGATTTGTGACCATACCTTTTGCAATTGAAACACTGTCCGAAGAAGGATGAATTAGTCTGATTCATTTTTCTTCTGCACTAAGTAGCTTTATGGCCGAAGTTGTTACAATTGTAGTAGTATCCATTGAAGGATGGATATCTTTGAGCATTTGGTTACCTTACCGGAGGTCTTCTAGGTCTATTTCTTTGATTTCTTGATCTAGAGCTCTTTTGACCAGATCTGGAGCTTTCACCTTTCTCATCACCTTAACCACGCTTGTCATCTACCCTCTTTTGGCTTTCAAGAAGAACTTCAAGTTGAGCTGAGCTTATCTTGAATTTTTCTTTGCATTCATTTGTTGTTTGATGATCTTGTTTAAGAGTGTTTATCTGATTCTCAAGTTGTTCTTCATTATCTCTAGCTTCCTTAAGATCAGATTCCAGATGCCTGATTATTCTATCCATTTTGTGGCAGTCCTCTGACTTCTCCTTGAGAGATTGTTTAAGATTGTCTTCAATTTTTCTTTTCTCTTCAATTTCTTGGGTGAATCTCATAACCCTTGATTCCATTTCATGTCTTACAATAATGACCTCTTTTGATAGCTTCTCACAGATCTTATTTTTCTCATTCAGATCTTCATTAGTATCATTGGCTTCACTTTGACTTGCTAATTGTTGAAGAAGTTCCTTTCTCTTTTTCACAGAGATACTCAGTTTTTCGTTTAGCTCATTTATGAAATCATCAGCTTGTTTGAGTCTTTCTCTCAAGTTATTGACTTCAGAGTGAGATTGCTCAAGATCATCTAGGGTAGACTGAAGTTCTTCCTTCATACCATACATATCCATTGAGATTCCCAGATCTTCCTCAAGCTGTTAGGCTCTATTTGGAGGAACTTAGCTCTGATAACAATTGTTGGAAACAAGGTAGATAAATGAGAGGGGGGGTGAATCAGTTATCTTAAATATTTTAACTTTCTTTCCTCGTTAACAATTAGTGTAACATCAAAACATATAAGCATAAATAACCATATATAACCATGAGAGTAGAAATAAAATCAACACACATAACATAGTGATTTTTACGTGGAAAACCCTATTAAGGGAAAAACCACGGGGTGACTAACCCAAGATTGTATTCTCTATTAAAAGAATAAGAAGTACAAAATGGCACTTTCCAATTAGGGCTCACTACCCGAGCACACTGCTCACAAGAGGCACACTGCCTACAAGAGAGTCACTATCTACAATGTTTATAGAAGGTAACCAGGTGTTTGAACTGAAGAGAGGCATCTACACATGCTGAGGTTTAGTTCTAGTTAGGCTCAATATACTGATCTAATGCACTTCATTCTTCCTCTACTTTAGTGCTGCTATTTTATCACATACCGGACTTGTATTACTGCTTCCACACTTCTCTATGCCTTTCCTCGCACACTATATCATCACCCACACACCTTCATATGGAAATCCATTTGGTATATATATCCGTATCAAGGATTTTAAAATCTATCTTAGTCAGCAACTAGAATACTCAAGATATTTCCAAGACACTGATCTGTCAGCTAAATCCATGCTTAATATGTGATATGTATCAAAGACATAGACATAGAAGTCATCAATCATGTCGGCCAACCATGTATGATCCCTCAAATAGCTTGATCACCATCAATTTCTCATCTGGATTAATGTCTGATGCTCTACTGGTCAGTTCTTCCTCAGTCTACTCTGCTTGTCAGGAACCCAACGCTTAGATGCTCATATCTTTTCACTCATTCATCACTGGAGGCTCAATCTCTGGAATATAGTAGTCATGATACTCCTCTTGACATGACCAAGTCTACACTTTTTTGAGTTACACCATCTGAGAGATCTAGACCTGATTGTCGGACCTTGCTGCATGCTATGTTCTTACTCACTAGACCAAACACTCTACAAACTGTCTTCCGATAGAGACATACTATGTGCTGCGGATGTGTGGGAAAGACTTTGTTGCCATCAATGAAAACATTCATGAAGCCACATAGTGTCTCTTACCAACAATCTTCACATGCTTCAACACGCTTCTACAATCCACGAAACACGTCTGCAAAGAGTGTTAGCACCCAAGTCGGCCAAACTTTTGTAAACACCAAGAATACTTAGGCACACGCTTCTAAGAACTCAATCATAGCTTGTGGACCAAGAACACACCTTTAACATGATTTGGAGACATCCATTAACAACATAAAATTATCTCGGAACCAACAAATCTAGCTACAACAAGTTTCACTTGAAGACAACAAATCTCACTTGAAGACAACTTACAATCAACACTACTAAGCTCTACTACTCAATAACTTTCTTTCTGGAGTAGAAAATCACAAATCCTTTGGAATGAATATTTCTAAGGACTTCATAAACATATTTCTAGAACCACATCACTTGAAACCACTCTGTAGTGAAATGTAGAGCAAAATACTTTCTCCCAGACACCTCTGCACAACCCAAAAACTCTGTCAATTTTT
Organism: Cunninghamia lanceolata; assembly: GCA_027924645.1. Lineage (NCBI taxonomy): Eukaryota > Viridiplantae > Streptophyta > Pinopsida > Cupressales > Cupressaceae > Cunninghamia > Cunninghamia lanceolata. Next base: position 4,209,932 of record BSBN01001019.1, read on the forward strand.
GTCTTCAAATTAGTGAACATAACTTCTACTATACAACAATTCGGTCCACCAAATTCTATATTTAGCATCTTCAAACACTTCTCTAAAACATATCCAAATATCACACTTCAGTCTTCAACACAAAAGAAATGCAGAGCAAAAACTTAGATAGTATCCTGCAAGCCAGAATACTCTGCAACACACTGCTTCCTCTAGAGAGTAAATTTTCTCAAAAGCACTTGGAAACTTAGAAATAAGAGCACTAAACCAAAATCATTAGCACTTCTATAAGGCATTCAAATCACTTTTACATGACAATTCAATTAGGCAATAATCAACAATATCAGAAGACACAATTGACATCAATGACAACCTAAGCATGTTGACATCAATGACAACACCAGTTAGCACATACTTGAAAGAATCTCCCCCTTTATCATTTATGGAAACATATGATGTCAAAAACCATCATGACACAAATCTTCACTAATCTCATTCTCCCCCTTTATTTTATACATCTTACTCCCCCTTTTTTTTCACATGAACTCTCTCACGCTTTGACATCAATGGCAAAGGGTAACAAACCTTTATCAATCTTTCTCCCCCTGAGTGTGATACTGCACATACTTGCACTGATCTTCAACTTCTTTGAATACTTCCTTCTAACTACAACACTCTTAAATGCCCCCACCTACTCCCCCTGAGAGGTAGCCTTCAACTCAGCTCCTGGAGGAAACATCTATACCAGAGGTTGACACAAGCTCATTCTTGACTTCATTGACATCCTTGTTGATGCATGTCTTGTTCATCTCCTTCTTGGTTTCTACCAAATCATCCTTTTGCCCTATTTTCTTCTTTTCTACCGGGTTATCCTTCTTCATGTTCTTGCTTCTACAGAACTTTGCAATATGTCTAGGCCTATTGCAATCATAGCACACAACATTTCTTTGACAATTGTTCCTTCCATTCATTTTGGACTTGCATTAGTTAGCCTTGTGTCCAAATCTATTACATGTAAAACAACTATCACTAAAGGATTTGGTATTTCTTCCATCACTATAGCCCTTCCTTATCTGACTTCTACATTCACTAGCTCTATGACCAACTCTCTTGCAAGTAAAGCACTAACTAGAGAAAGATGGAACATTTTGATTCATTCTGCTCCTACATTGAGTAGCCTTAAGACCAAATTTATTGCATGAATGACAATAACCATTGAAAGATGGATACCTTTGAGCATTTGGTTGCCTGACTGGTGGCCTTCTTGGTCCATTCCTTTGATTTTGGATCTACTTGCCTTTGTCCTTCTTGTTCTCAGCATTCACTATTTGACCTAATTTGGAGCATTCACCTTTCTCAAATCCCACACCTTCTTTGTCATCAGAGCTCTTTTGACTATCAATCATCTCAAGTTTTGCAGAACTTATCTTGAACTTTTCTTCATAGTTCTTAGCCTTCTCCAAGTCTGACTTCAGGTTCACAACTTCTTGCTCAAGCTTTGTACATCCTTCAGTTTTGTCTTTCAAACATTCCTCAATTCTTGATTTTTCTTTAACTTTAACTTTTAGATCAATCATGGATTCATTTGCTAACCTCAATTTTTCAACGTCCTCTATATGTCTTTGTTTAAGCTTCTTGATTTTCTTTCTTAACTTTCTAATCATTCATTTGCTTCTTTGATATTCTCCTTTAAGTCCTTGTTTTCTTCTTCATATTTTTCTAGGTCTTCAAGAGCAATTTTGATTTCTTCAATGTTATTGGATATGTATTCATCTTCTAAAGATTTGATATCATTGCAAGCCTCAGTCACTATTTTAGGTTCAACTTTAGAAATCAAACACATATTTTTTTGTTCTTCAGTAGCTTTGCATCCTATCAATATGCCTTTGTTTTTACCACTAATGGCCTAGTCTTTAGTGTGATGCCTTTGCATGTAATTGGGCATTTCAGAGCTTCTTGTTCTTCATCCTGCATTTCTTTTTCTTCAGTTTCTTCTTCTTCTCTAGTCTATACTTCCCTTTTTGTAGCATTTTCTTTTTCTCTGCAAGGGAACCCATCTGAATCTAATACATATTCATTAACTTCTAAATACTTATGCTTGTCTTCATCAACCTTGACATTGGTACTTTCAACAATCTTCCCTAGTGTCTTGTTATAGCATTGGTAAGCTTTGCTCCAAGTTGAATACCCAAGAAAAATACCTTCATCATACTTTACATCACCTTTCCTATTTCTTCCTTTCTGCTGATAAAACATTTGCTTCCAAAAATTTTGAAATATTTAGCAATGGGAGTCCTTCCATATCATAGCTCATAGGGAGTCCTTGCATCATTTGCTTTCACATGTACTCTATTTTGTATGTAGATAACAGTGTGAATGGCTTCTCTCCAAAATGCTTCTGGTAGATTTGCTTCCTTTATCATTGTCCTTACATCTTCTTGAATAGTCCCATTCTTTATTTCCATCACTCCATTCTGCTGTGGAATTGTAGGATCATATAGTTGCCTCTTTATCCCATGATTCTCATAGAACACATTTAAATCATTAGAAGTAAACTCTTTTCCTCTGCCAGACTTCAAACATTTGATCTTCATATCCCACTAATTTCAACCATTGCTTTAAATGCTTTAAACCCATCTAGGGCTTCTAATTTTTCTTTAAGTAAAGTAACCCAAGTCATTCTAGAGTAATCATCAATAAATAACATAAAATACCTGTCATCATGGAAACTTCTTACTCTTGTAGGACCACAAAGGTTTGTATGAACCAACTCCAGCAGTCTGGTAGAGGATTTTTCTTCATCTTGTAAACATCCTCTTGCTCACTTTCCATCTATGAACTTCCTCTTGCTTGCTTTCCATCTTGACACTCCTTGCAGATGATATTGTTAGGTTTTGTAATCTCTAGCAAATCTTTCACAACTTGAGCTGAACTTATTCTTACCAGATCATCAAGATTGATATGACACAATCTCCTATGCCAGAGCCAACTCTCACTGATCTGAGTCATAGAGCAATAATTATCACCTTCTCTAAGATGATAAAGGTTTCCTTTTGTCCTCTTTCCAGTAGCTATCACAATTTTGGATTTCTCTCTTATCTCAAAGACATCATCCTAAAATACAAGACTGTATCCTTTTCTACACAACTGTCCAACACTTAAGAGATTTTGCCTTAAACTTTTAACATAAAGAACAACATTAGCATGATGTTTTCCATTGATATGGATTGACCCTCTTCCACATATCTCAGTAGTACAGTTATCTCCAAATATAACTGATCCTTCATCACTTTTCTGAAAATTAATTTACTTACTTCTATCACCAGTCATATGATTTGAGCAACTACTGTCAATAACCTAATAATTATTTTCTTGAAAAGTATCTTCACTTTTAGGACTTAGCTATGGATCATTTTCTTTCATACATCCTTCAAGGTCAGCACTACAAATGACATCCTTTGAATTAGTGAACAAGCAGTCATTATCTTCATTGTTTTCAACATCATAGTAGATTTTCTCAGGTGCTCTACTTTCATTTTCCTTTTTCTTACTTTTCAGGAATCCCTTTGGACATCTTGATGCATAATGACCAATCTTGCCACACCTAAAACACTTGAGTGACAACTTATCCTTGTGCATATCAATATCTAATTTTATTCTTCTCCCAAAGTTAGCCTCCATATTATCAGCAATCTTCTGATCTATTTCCACAATCTTCTTAGATTTGTTAGTCCTAAGTGTAGTTACAACTAAATTCTAGACAACATATACAAGAAAGATCAGATAGCTTACTATTCTCATTTTTTTAGAAAACAAGTAGAGAAACATCCTTCCTGTGAATCATCCCAAATCTACCTTAAGCTCTTAGGCTTTCTTCCAAGGAACCCTCGCTTTGATACCAATTGTTGAATGCATAAGACAACTGAGAGGGGGGGGTGAATCAGTTGTATCAAAAATTTTAAACCTTCACAAGCATAATTACATTCACTTCAATTCATTTAAGCCTTAATTCTGTTATGAAGATTAAACATGAAAATATATAATAGAAACTTAATCACATCAACACCATGCATAAGAGAACACCAAATTGTTATGTGGAAAACTGTAAAAGGGAAAATCCAAGGTGAGGATTAGCTCACAATATATAGTATTATCAATACCAAATTACAAAGAGGTTCATTGCCAAAGGGCTCACTATCCAAGGACTCACTGTCAAAAGAAATGCTCACTACAAATAGGATCACTGCCAATAGGGCTCACTGCCAATAGGGATCACTTCCAAAATGGCTTACTGCCATGAACTGATATAATAGAATCTACCACATGCCTAAGTTTAGTTCCATTGAAGCACAGTATATCTTCTTTCGTAGCCTCACAACACACACATCCTCATCTTCGCATCCTTGCACCCCACACACAAACACACAAATCCTTTTCACTTATTTATATCAATCACCAACCTTAGAACATACATCAAGGTCGGCAATACATTCTACATCCTTTGGAACAACCTTCAAAGTCAGCAAACATACATAATTCAAATTAGGTCTGGACCTAAATAATCTTGTGAATCAAATGAATGAAGTTAGAACACTTCATAGTTTAGCTCAGACCCAAATACATCTTCACATGCTTCAACATGCTTCTACAATCCATGAAACACATCCGCAAAGAGTGTTAGCACCCAAGTCAGCCAAACTTGTGCAAACACCAAGAATAGTTAGGCACACGCTTCCAAGAACTCAATCATAGCTTGTGGACCAAGCACAAGAATTTAACATGATTTATCCACAAACAATATAAAATCACTTGGGAGCCAACAAATCTAGCTACAACAAGTTTCACTTGAAGACAACAAATCTCAGTTGAAGACAACTTACAATCAACACTGTTAAGCTCTGCTACTCAACAACTTGCTTTCCAGAGCACCAAATCACAAATCCTTTGGAATGAAGATTGCTAAGGACCTTATGAACATATCTCCAGAACTGTATCACTTGAAACCACTCTGCTGAGAAATACGAAGCAAAATACTTTCTCCCAGACACCTATGCACAACCTAGAAAATCTGTCAATTTTACTCTTCAAACTGGTGAACATAACTTCTACTATACAATAATCCAAACCACCAAATTCTAGATTTAGCATCTTTAAACACTTCTCTAAAACATATCCAAATCTCACACTCTGGTCTTCAATACAGAAGAAATGCGGAGCAAAAACTCAAATAGTATCCCGTAAGCCAAAATACTCTGCAACACATTGTTTCCTCTGGAGAGAAAATTTTCTCAAAAGTACTCGGAAACTCAGCAATAAGAGCACTCAACCAACATCATCAGCACTTCTATAAGGAATTCAAATCACTTTAACATGACAATTCAATTAGGAAATAATCAGCAATATCAGAAGACACAGTTGACATCAATGACAACCTAAGAATGTTGACATCAATGACAACACCAGTTAGCACATACTTGCAACATTCTAGGCTCAAAGTAATTAAGAATACCTTCTCAAATGATTGCACTTAGGTCTGCTCTACCACTACAATGTAATCTGCTCTGTTGACCATTCCCAGAATGGGGACATTAAACTACCATTATATCTTATCATCAAGGATCAACTGAAGAGTCTAATACACTACTATTCTATGCAAGAACACTATCGAAAATGAGATAAAGTGGACTATCACCATGTTTCTCTACTATTATCACACCTAGTTATGGAATTTGGCAATCAATAAGGTCTTGGGATATTTTTTAGAAGAATTAATCATTTTGTCAAGGTATTGAGAGAGAAAGAATTCATTTAAAAATAAAACTCTTATAATCATATGATCTGTAAATGGTGTTTGACTATCCTAATATCTCATCACAATGAACTCACGAAACATAGTTTTTTATTGTCTCATATCATAGAACAATAAATCCTTATACTGTATGCAACACTTTGAAAGGGTTTGGATCTTGTGAATGCTTTTGTGTCCTTATAAGATAGTCATATAGAGTTTTATCCTACTACCACAATCCATAAAGCTACTTGCAATCCTTTGAGAAAGTCACCTACACCCTTGGATTTCCATCTTATGCCTCATAAAGTTGGCCATAATAACAAGACATTATCATAAGGTTTGAAGGTGAATGTATGAGGTCCTAACATAGTCAAAATATTGAAGGAATGATTGTCATATCAATGAAGAGTTGTCATAAATGATGGACATCCATGATTGTGGAGGTCTGTTGCACTATGGTAGGGGTAGGCTATACAAGTTAAGATTGTCATAGCTCAAGAGAAATCATTTATAGTCAAGGGTAGGATATACAAGTTAAGATTGGTCATGCATAAATGGTGAAGATCTAGGAGGCCAAAGAAAAATGATAAATTTGTGAAGTTTCCCACAACAACAAATTTGACAACATGGTTTGTGAGGCTGGAAACATTATGGAAACATCTAGAAACAAGGTAGAAACATGATTGAAACTTCATGAAATGGAAAGATCTTCTTTTCTACCTACAAAATGAAAGCTAGAAGATGTCGATGAGTTTGAAGACAAACTCTAGGAGATGAAATGAAACAAGATTTTCCCATTTACCTAATTTTGAAAACCTTTTTGCAAAGTGTTGTTGTGACAACATTTCAAACTCCTAATTTTCTATACTAGCCATGAACCAACTTGATTTTTAGACCTATATCACTATTGTACCCACACAATCATAGCTAGAAATGGTTAAAGATGAAGGAATCAAGGTCTTGAAGTTGAATGGAAATGAACTTTATAATCATGTACTAGAATTGTAGCCTTAGATATGAATGTTGCAGCCTTCTATGAGGTACAAAATTGTTCTTCTAGATTGCAGATGTCCTAATTAAGACTGAAAATGGAGAAAACATGAAGAAAGATAGCTAGAAATGAAGTTTTGATGGTGAAATTAGTTATCTAAAACTTCTTTTTGATGTTTGTACTTGAAAAATGAAGAGCTGCAACTAAATATGGAGGAGATAAAAGTTTTCTATAGCTCAGCACATGTGTGAACAATTCAAATTTGTCATTTCATGAAAATCCTATATCTAAGTAAAACTACAATCACGTGGCAATTAAGATCAAGTTATGTCTTGAGGTATGAAACTACATATATCATCTTTCTACCAAGAAAAATAATTATATATAACAAGAAATCAATCTATAACATGTTATTGATCATAACTCAACCATTGTAAACTGATTATACATCAAACTTTTAAGTTTCAAAGTAGGAATACATGCACATAAGGAATTTAAGTTATATTGTATATCAAGGTGTATATATATTAAAATCTAGTCCATAATGGTAGACATATACAAAAATTTGGCAAATATGTCAACTGAAAACATTTTTTACAAAATGTGGCATATGCCATGTCTCAAAATCTATATACAATCTACATGCCAAATAGCTACATCAAATACTAAAGGTCCACTTGGTCCTATGACTTTGATGAATCCTCAATCTATGATGGATCCTCAAAAAGTTTCCTCTTCGTACCATGATGTATAATAGTTAATGAAGGCAAAGTTGATTGCATTAACAAGTCAAACCACAAATTTGATCAATCTCTTCAATGGTATTTAATTTAGTAAGAGTTAGTAAATAGAATCTTATCTACTACAATTTAGAAATTTCATTTATTAACATACATCTAAATCACTACAATCAACTATAAGACCTCTATAAACTACCAATTATTTAGAAAAAATTAATTCAATAACCTTGACTCTTTCTTGTCATTTGAACAATCATTCTGCAAATGATTTTCTCTTAAGATGATTAGGTGTCCTACTAAAGCATGATGGAAAAGGTGGCACATCACTCACATTCTCAAGAAACTGTAAAAGTAAAGTAACATTGAAATATTTATTAATATATAATTATTAAACAAAAAAGGAAATGTATACATTAAAAAAGGTTAGTTGTGTTACACATAAACAATCTAGAGTTCACTACACAAAAAATTATCTACTAAAAAACAAGCACATACCACCATCAAGGCCTCCTGCATCGATTGAGAAGGACTCATCATGGATGACCCAACTAATATCTCATGTATGAAAAATGACAAGAATGTAAGACTCTATGTATACAAATAATCATAATAATTTTTAAATTAATAGATCAATTTATCTATTCTCTATTTTATTATTTATCTGAATGACTATAATCAAATATTTAAGATTTCTAAATTATCAATTAAAGTACATTTCAATCGAATTATAACCACCCTTTGTTGGTGTACAGAAAGTCATTCCACGAATGATAGTCCCTTGGGTCGATCAGGAGTTCGAGTAAAGACCATTGGCAAAGATGCCACATCATTCACATTTGGATTGATTATAAAATTAAATTAACATCAAGATATAAATTAATATATAATTACTCACAAAGAAATAAATGCATACAATAAAAAAAGTTCATGTGTAGAAAAAATTATATTGGCAAGTCAAAGCCAAATTAGATTGCAAACAAAGTTCCATGTGGTGGTACCTGCCTAGGGTTTAGGGTTTTAAGTTAGTCTATGAATGTTTTTCCTTATCTCCCCTTAAAGCCCTAAGTCTTATAGTCATGGTTTTACTTTATGTTAAAATCCATTGTTGACTATCTAGCCTAGGTTACCGGTCATCTAATTTATAACCTTGAGTCTATTATGTCATGAAATGACCGACCCCAAGTCCTAGTGTTTACCTTTTGTCACCCATTGAAGTCATGTTTTTATAAAGTTCTTAAGTCCTAAGTCTTTGTAGGGGGGCGAAGGTGCCACATGGAAGGATATCGCAAGCCTGCAGACCATTGAAGATGATGTCATGTTCCTACAGCGCGGCTGCGAAATGGAGACAGGTGTAAAGTGTATCATGGCCTACGGCTATAAGATTGATGATGCATGAGATTCTGCCAAGTGTCAAAGAATAAAGTAAAGAAGTGGGGCCAATAAGGATTAGATGATAGTGCAATGGTTTAGAAGGATCTTGTCACTAGGAAAGATTTTGTACGTGACCATGAGATGATGATGTTGGCCCACGATTGCCATTAAACCAAAAGGTCGACCTATCAATTTTTTATACAAGCGCCAGAGTTAATGAATCCATGGGAGGTGGTTAGTCCATGTCACGAATCCCACGGGGAGCGCTGACCATTTGCCAACAAACTCCCCCCTGCATTACCTGGGGGGATTCGAACCCGTGACCTTTTGCTCTGATGCCAATTATTGGCCCACGATTTCTGTTAAACAAAAAGGTTGACCTATCAATTTTTTATACAAGTGCCAAAGTTAATGAATCCATGGGAGGTAGTTAGTCCATATCACAAATCCCATGAGAAGCACTGACCATTTGCCAACAGATGACATGTGACCTATTCTCGAGAAGAATGAAAAGGCTTATGAAGAGGATACACATGGAAGGCTTAGTGCGCTCCCATGGAGCCAAAAGGAGGTGGCTCACTTGCTATTGCATGGCTGTGAAATGAAGCCACATGGCTATGTAGGACAAGAAAGGTGGAAAGGTCAGTAAAAGGGACATCTGACATGGAATAATGTGATTGGTTGCAATTTTTTCACATAAAAGTTCATATTTTCAAATCTGGCATGTCATTTATAGCCGTTGATCACACAATTTGAAGACTTCATTGACGGTTCAAATTTAAACTTCCTGCCTAGACATTGGAGATTTCTCCTGCATCATGAAATCATAGTAATGGCAGAAAAGACTTGCATTAATGTACTTGACCCTAATCTGTAAGCTTGATTAAGGTAGAAAGAAAGGGTTTTTCTCATCATTCTTACAAGCACGAAGAAGAAGTCTTGTGCGCAGCGAGTATCTGGTTGAAAAATATTAAAATCCTAAGCTTCTACAAGTAAAACAAGTAAGTTTAATCTCTACCAGCTCTGTATATGTCAATTGAAGTTGTTGTCTTGTTTAAGAAACTTGAGCATTACTAGAAGAGAAAAACTCTAGTTTGGTAGGAAATTGCTTTCAAAATGAGTCACACAAGCTAGCCTTCGACTTCAAAGAGGGGTTTAGATGAAGACTTAATGATTCAGTTGCCTGGGTCTTCAAGGAGGCCCGCAAACGTGCATGGTCCCGGTGGGCCAAATGACAGATTGTTGGACTTGTGCTCTGCGTGTCAAGACACTCAACTACCTATGCCTGGATGGATCTTGTTCAAACATTGGTATGATAGGAAGGAGTTTAAGGCCCCTATTTATAACACTTGGAACCTTGACTTGGCAAAGTTAATGTGCCCTAATGTGTTCGTAATTCTAGATTTTGTGAGGGCGATTGCATAGAGGTATGATCCTGGGTCTAGGACAGTCTTGGTAGGAAATAACTCAGTCATGATCAGAACCACAAAGGCCTACATCACAAAAGTATTTGGCTTAAACCTTGTTTCTAGAAAAAGAATTGATAATAATGCTCTCAAGGAAGAATATAAGATTGTTCAGTGTGCATACAGAGCTTTTAAGTTGCCCAAGCACAGACCAAAGGGAATTGATGGAAAACTGGTGAAAATATCAGACAAGGAGGAAGAACCTTTTGATGTGTCATAGTTCATGCATTATTTTGTGAAGACATATCATCCTTTGTGCCAGGTATTGGGAAGAGATGCTTTGGATAAAACGCCAGTCTCCATGATGATGCTAGTAGTAAATATACAGGATTTTTCAACCATGGAGCCCTTTGATTATGCAAAGTTTATATAGCTGACAAAATGCATAAGTGATTGGTTGAAATTAAGAATAAGATGTATACTATGGATGCAAAGGTGGAGTTTAGCTGGTATTCAATGATGTGCCATATGTTTTTACATACTGGATCAGGAATGTGGCACAAAGATTTGCATGTTAAAGAAGTTGATCCAAGTGGCACTTTGCTTCCTATCCATATGTGGACTTGTATGATGGATATGCACTGTACAGATGCTGATTATGTAATCTTTGGGGAGAATTTTGTCAGAAAGTTATTAGGTTACCTAGAACCTAAAGGTGAGAGAATTCACAAGGATGTACTTGACTTTCTGAGTCCACTGGACAGGACCCCTAAGTTAGGAATTCAACACAATTGGGGAGACTAGTTTTTGCATACTCATACCACATGTATCAGAATTTATGGGAGCAAGGTTGCCACATACATATTGCCAAAGTATGTACCAAAGACAATTGTATTTTTAGAGATCATAAGGTAATTGAATGAGTTTGATAAGGAACATCTGAGGTTGCAGAAGAAGGGGTCTTTCTTCCCTACTTCTATCAAGTTTTGTGACTTTTGGGAGACTAATAAGGATGGTATGGATCAAATTGATTCAGTGTTGACAATTTTTAGGGTGGGGATGGAATAAACAAGGGTGTTTGACCCTGAAGGATTCATTAACAAAGTGAGGCTTGGCATTAGAAGGCCCCATTTTACCCATCAGGTTTGGTTTGATGAATATGTAGTAAGAAATTGTGCTAAAATGGAAGAAGTTCATTTTTTGAGGAAAAGGTGGGAAACAGTAATGGAGGGGGAAAGAATGAGAAAAAAATTGAATCCTGCATATCCTAGGGCATTTGCAGAAGAAAATGATCCAATAGTAAGGATCCAGAATTTTTTTGCCAATGCAGATAATTTAATTGAGAGTTCTGCCACAGGTGAAGAAAGGCCTGCATATGATCCAAGTAGTTTAGAGAGAGCATACAGAAGAAGAAGTGAATCACCTGTTGCACCTCTAGCCAAGAAAGTCAAAATCATTGACTTGGAGCATGAAGAAGAAGTAGAACTAATAGACTTGGAGGAGGAAATAAATGAACAAGAATAAGAAATCTCCCAATAGGTGAATTCACCTGTGAGAATAAGGCCTTATGCCTCTCCTAATAACAGATTGGCAAGGTCAATTCTTGGTCATCAAATAGATACAACTTAGGACATCAAAATACTTGTTTGCTCCCAATTTTTAGAGGATGATGCCTTTGTGAACACTCCTGCATTCAAGGGATATGTATTGAAGGTGAGGAATGAAGAATTTCATAAGAAGGTAGAGGAAGCTAAGAGAGAAGCTGATCTAGAAAAATATGAAGAAATAACTCAGAGGGTACTGAATGAAGTAATCCAAGATATCAGCAGGATGACCCCTGATGAGGGAAGAGCTTTGGTGGAGAAGAGTGGTCTACTATTGTTTCCACATTAGACCTTAGCAGATGTAATTACTTTTGACACTATCACAAGGAGTGACACAGATGTGTCTGATGATCAAATGGATAAGGCACTCTCTGGTGTAGGATTTAATCCCAGATTTGAGACCCTGGCAATATGGGCATTGGCCCCAAACAATGATAAGCCAAGGGTTGGTTTAGGAGAATTAACAGAGGATGTAATAATAAAGAGAGTGTCAGACACTCTAGCCCCTCAAGCTACAAGCTTGAGTGTTCATACAACCTAATTTGTTGAGGCTGTTACAAATAAATTGCAAAGAGATTATGATGAGCTCCTTTTGAAGTATGGGCAAGCCACGTTTGTTGTCATGAAGGATTGCACCCTGAATGCTAAGCCTTTACAAGCTTGGCAAGTCTTTACAAGAATGAACCTCCGGAAGAGCCAGCTCCCTTTAATGCCCCTTTGGATCTATATAATTTTGTAGAAAAGAGGTAGAAGAATGCTTACATAAACTGAACTGAACTGAAATCTATCTTAAAGGGGGTGATGTACCAATGTTTTAACTCTAATTTGCAATCTAATTCATAATTACTTCCCAATACATTTGTTCTTACAACTCAAATGGATCAAATTTATCACAAAAATGTTTCACAAAAAGTCATGAAACGACTTGTACAATCTATAACCTGTAATAAACTTGCACTTTGTGTACTTGCATTCAATAAATGAGACAAAAAATTTAAATGTTTTAAAGTAAAACACAATAAATTCCTATCAAATCACTCAAAATGAGACAAGACACCTGAATTTGAATAGAGGAACACTTGATTGTATTGCTAATAGAAGGAATACTCTACAAAATAACAATGAACTGCTGAAATAAACTACTACTACTACTTAAAACTATAAAAAATGACTGAGTTACAAGTCTGAATCTCTCTTTGCAATATGCAAAGGCAAGGGAAAAAGCAAGAACTAAGAAAAAAAGCATGAGCTTTTTTCCCTATAATGCAAAATTTTGTCCCAAAATGGTAAAGGAAAGTCAACTCCAGCTCAACTCAACTCCAAATGATGCATGAATGAGTCTAAAAAAGCAACTCCAAGTTGCTGGGTGAGAACAAGAGAAAAGCCTCAAAATTAGGCCCCAAAACTGCTCCAAGATGAGAAAAAATAGCTCAGAACTCCACCTCCCAAGATGCTTGACCAAAAAACTGCCAAAAATAGGCTAGTTTGACTCCAAAACAAGAATAGAAAAGAATCTTCCTCTGCATGAGTTCACAAGTTTAGTTCAACTCCTCTTGTTTTTGCATGACTAGAGGGCAAAAAATAACCCATTTTAACAAATATTAAATGCAATCAATGTGATTTGCTTTAATAAGTATTGTATGATGCTTATTCCTCTCTCTAGGTCATTATTTAACAAGTATTAAGGCAATTTATATGAACATTGCACTTAATAGGTGTTAAGATACATTATTTTGGTCTTCTATTTATACAAAAATAAAAGGGGTACATAATTTCATACAATAGCCCTTAAGGCAAAAATAATCCCCTTACAACTCTCCATGCAAAAATAATAGCAAACTTTGCCCTTGGCTTATAAAAGCATATACCCCATACTCATATTTGCCCAAGTCAAATAACCAAGTCAAAAAGAAACATCATAACTCCTTTCTTCACACCTTAGCTATAATTTGTCTTTGATTTGTTTTAATGTTTTTAAAAGGCATGGGAATAATTAAAGAACACCAAACACCATCAAACCCTTATCACTCCCATGGCCCCCTTTGCCCTAGACATCATAACTCTAAGGTTTTGACCACGACCTCCTTATATGATTTCAAATGATTTTCTTTAAAAATAAAGTCAAAAAGACCCTCCTTCGGCTAGGGCAATGTCAACAAAAGACAAAAAAAAACCCTAAAGGTCTCCATTCTTTTCACTACTCATTTGCTTCATTTTGCTGAGGGTTTGCACTACCACCATGCTGCTACCAAGGGTTTGGATGATTGTTGTAGGCTTTTGGAGGGTTTTTCTCTATAGACATAGAGCAAACTTGCCATCTACTGCTTATTGTAAGTTATCCTTTGCTTTTCACTGTGTTTTTATAAGAAAATGGTGTAAGAACACCGTCTGTCTGCACTTTACTTTGAGAAACTATCAAGTGACCCTCCTTTTTCTGTATATTCCTTCTTTTCTTGCTCTAGTAGGCTATAGAAATTGTGAAAAATACTGTCATTACCTCTTATTCTTCAAAGGAGTAGCTCAGTTTCTCCTTTCTTGCTTTCATTATTCTTACTTCAGACAAAGAAAAAGGATATTGCTCTTTGAAAATATAGTATATTGGCTTCTTTTATTAGCTGTCCTTGCTATTGAAAATTGACTCTCTATGCATCAGAGCTTAGGCTATTCTACTTTATGTTTACTTTCACATAGTGATTTGTATGCTCATTGTTGACAGCTCATTACTTTCATCTTCTGCAAAAAGAATGTAAGGGTTTTATTCCTTTGGTGTACACTATCATGCTATTTACCCTTTGTTATCATCTAAGGGGACTGTAAAGTCAAAGGCTAATGTTCCATGTCCCTGTGCCTAGGGATAGAAATCCATGGATTCTATACTTACTGAAACTTTGATGGGTTGTTGTTGTTCATTCATTTTTCTGTGTATATTCTCATCTTCTACATTTGCTTCTTGTTACCTTTACTCAACCCCCCCTTACTGCAAAGCAACCCATCCTTAGGGTTTACAAGCTTATACTAGGGTTTTTCAAAGCATTATAACTTCTGTCATTCATCTACAATGACTGCTTGCACTTATTAGAACTCTGTATTCTTCATGCTCTATACTGTTTCAGAAAATAAATACCTGAGTGTAGGATCTTATGAGAGTTCATGGAGCTCAGGGAGGCCAACTGTAGTGCCTTATTAAGACTATTGTCTTGCATTGTGCAGATCCAGTGTAGGGTTTGTACCACCTCTTTCAATTATGTGTTGCCTTATCAATCATCATCAACAACTATAGATCTCTGTGTTGTTATCTTATGTGCCTGATGTCATACTTATCTGTTACAACCTTTATAGCTATATTTTCATTGTTCCAGGTCGCTTCATGCAACCTCCAAACTATGAAGGCAGACTTTTCTAATACAGAGCATTGAAGTGAACTAGACCCTCACACATTTTAACATGTTTAGAGATGATAATGAAGATTTACCTTATCTAGCTAATGTAGCAGCTCTAATTGAGTTGCTACATGATCTTGGTAACATGATCATTGAAATAGTCCTCCATCAGGATAGTAGGCCTTCTAGGCTAGCCTGTAAACCTGAATCTTCTTCTCCCTTCCTCTTTAACTTTTCTGCTTCTCCAAAGCAGTGAAGAAATTTCTATTATAGCCCAACCTAATTGGGATGCAAAACACAATTTGGTAACAATGTCAGAATTGAATAAATGTAAGGAGAAAATGTTGTTGGCTACAGGTACTTTAGCTTAGAGTGTTCCTGCTCTTGTAGAGACTACAAAAGCATTTCCAGTAGACAGGGAGGCACTGCTCTCAGAAATCAAGGAGTTGAAAGAAGAGGTAAAGAAGCTAAAGGATGAGAAAAAGAGCACTATCAGAGAAATGGTTACTAATCTGATCAATCATAGGTTATCCAAGATCATAGCCAGAGTTGATGAAACATGGATGTCTTATTCAAATTCTAAGATAGCTCTAGATAAACATGAAAGGGATAAGGAAAGCCTGAAGGAGATGCATAGGTTTTGGCTACCAAGAACTGGAGACATAAGGGAAGTCTATAGATGTTCAAGGTTTACCTTTGATGCCCCACCAAAAATAAAGTTGACTCTGGATATGTTAATTTTGTTAGAAGAGGTGGTTGCCTTTCAACTAAAATTGGATAAAGTTTTGAATGAGAAAAGGCAATCAATAGAGAATATAGATAAAAAGCTTATGACAAGCATATTGGAGGATGATGGACAAAAACAAAGTTTAGACAAATGGAAGGATGACTTTGAAAGCATAGCTAGTGAACTTATATCATCAAGTTGTGTAGATGGTGACCCAAGCATGAAGATTTTAAGTTCACTTTATAAGTTGCATGTGTTAGAATTGAATTTTCAGATATTTGCAAGGAATCAAAGATTTTATTGGATGCAAGGTATACAACGCATAATGAAAAAATAGCAAAATTGATTCCTTTTCAATGGCCATCAGAGAATTCATGTGTAGCTTGGGTGGAGAAATATGGATAAATGTGTCCAATCACATGATAAGTTTTCTTCATCATTGGAATAAAGCATCTCCAATAGTTTTTTGTCATCTCCAAGATAAATTATATTTTTGTCTTTTCTCTTTCATATGTAATGTGAATTAGTTTCCCAATGCCTATGGGCAATGGCTTGTAATGTAAGATTATGTAACTGACATATGGTAACAAGTTTTTGGACAAATTCTCTTGTGTCTATAAAAGAGCAGGTTGTATTGCTTTGTAATGGTTGTTGAAAGATTTGGGAAACTTTGATAATGAAATACAGAGCAATTCTAGGAGGTTGTCCATATTTTTGAGTTGTAAGTTCAGTTTCTTGCATGTTGAATGTATGTTCTCTATAAGCATTTTATTAGTTTCAAATTGCAATATATGAAAAATACCTTTGAGCATGTGTTTCCAATAATTGTCTCCTATGTTGTTTGCATTTCTCTTTTAAATAAGGATACTAAGGGTTTCTGAATTCATGAATATACATTTGCTTGTCTGGTTTGTTGCTTCTATTCAAGGAATAGATTAAAATGCTTTAAGTCAAATATGAAGAGATTTATTTTGCAACAAGGATATTTGTAAGAAAAGTTGTTGGGAATACCCATTCTTGGATTGTTTTATGTAATATAGGAACATAGTAAATCCTCTGAATCTACATGTTTTTGATGCTTATGAGAAGTAATATGCATTTGTAAGGAATTGACTCTAAACCCTATGATTGGCACCGATCAGAGTTGGGCTTATTTTCACAAAATACTCACAATCAAACAATTACATACATTAAAAGAGAAACAAATCAACTTGTTAGTTTTTAGGAGTAGGGTTTAGTTTCATGTTCTCTAATCCATCTAATGAACTAATTTCCAAAGCTAGCCACTTTGAAGCAATTATATAGTTTTGGTCTGCATATAGGAGAACATATCTGCTTTAGGTGTCAATATCTAGTGAAATAAGGATTTGTCATATAGATATTGAAGAAAGGGAATACCCCCTAGGTCTAGTAGAGATTGAAGTGTAGAGGAGAACAAATAATTGTGTCCTGTTCATTGGCCACTGACCTGAGAATCCTGAGCATATAAGATGGCAACTTTTTAGGGAAACTTAGACCATCAGTTGGGAACACCAATAGATTGGTGACTCTGCTAGGTAGTTGATTAGAAAGAACTCATAATTCAACTTGAAATCCCATTTTTCGGTGGTGACTCTGAATTTATCTCCCAACCAGTAACATTACAATTTGTATGCAAGGAGGAAGATCCATGCAAAACCCCTTGTTCCAAGAACAACCAAAAATGATGTACAAAAAAAAAGGGGGTAGTCAGTCCAACCAGGAAGGGTCTCCAAATCCTTAAAATATTGATAATATGCAGAATGAATTTAGGTCCTCTGAACAACAAAATTTTCTAGCTACAGAAGCTAGTATCCAGAAGATCTATGAGAAACAACAAGGTGATGGGCTGGGGTTATGATATGATATCTTTCAAGAACGTCCTTTTTTGGATCCACCTGACAGGTTTGAAGATGTAGAATAACCAATGGATATAGATAACCCCAATATGATTAGACCATCCTCCTCAATGCCAAAAGAGGATTTATCAAAAGAAATTAGGAACCTCTGGACTGAGATTGAGCACTTGCAAGCTGTGAAAATAAGGGATGAGATGAGACTTAGGGTTGAGGCTCTAAGGATTACTTATGAGAATGCAATTCCAACTATCAATAATGCAAACATAGTGGGTAATCAATAGGTCAATAATGTTCCAAACCAATAGAATAATTAGAATATACTAGGTAATAAGCAAGGGCTTGGTCAATATGCAAATCATAATCTACAAAACAATCAAAGGCAGAATGCCAATAATAACAGGGCACCTCAGAACAATGTAAGAAATCAAAATGCACATGTCCATGGTAATGTGAATCAGAATGCTAATGTAAACCAAAACTAGAATGCAAATCAAAATTAGCATACATTTCATAGGAGGCCCATGCAGGTGGAAAGATATAGACAGCTAGATTTTACTAGTATACCTAGGTATCCTAACCCTATTGACAATGACATCAAGACTAAATTGCCCAAATTTTTAGGTAATAATGCAGTGTCTGGTGAGGATCATTTGAAATCTTTTCTGAATTTAATGGATAATTTTGAAGTCGAACATGAAGTTGTTCATGCAATCTCTGGTAGAAGAGGCCAGGGAATGGTATACGAGTTTGCCTGATCAGAGTATCTCATCATGGGATGATTTCATGTGGATCTTCAAAGAACAGCATGGAGATAAGACTGACCCCTGTTTCATTATAAATGAATTCACTAGTATAACTAAAGGGCCAAATGAGCCTGTTTCTGATTTTAATGCAAGGTTTACAAGGGTACTGAATAAACTTCCACCTCATATGAGACCAAATGAACCTATGTGCATGGTTTTGTACACAAATGCCTTTGATGCCAAAACAACATATGAACTGAGAGACAAAATTCCAGCTAGTCTAAGAGATGTTTTTAGAATTGCAAACAATATTGAGAATAATAGGAAAGCATCTGATAAAGGGAATAGGAGGGATGATGTAAAAATATTACAAAATCCAAACAATAGAGCTCAGAATGCTCAGAGTAATGCAGCTGACAAATCCTTTTAAGGACCTAAGTTATAAACTTGCAAGAATAGAGAAAGGACTAGGCCTTGAAAAAGCCAAGTTATCAGAGGCAATAAAAAAGACCACAATTGCATGATATGCCTGTTGTCTCTCAGATTTGCACCCTTGCTGCAGTTGTAAAACTTCAGCAATCTAGAGAAACATGGGAATGATCTCAAAGTGTGGGACCTTGCGAAATGAGATTAGACCTCCAGAGGAGGCCAGCTTCCTTAACTAGTTATCACCTAAAAACTACTAAATTTTTAGAGGAAAAGGGAGAAGGAATGGTTTTAAATTAAAGATAAAACATGAAAACTTGAAAATAAAGGGGTGATTCACCGAGTTGAATAAAAGAAACTTCACAGAACTAAGAAAATGTACAACACAACCAGATACTGCAAGTAAATATACACAGATTCAGATGATTCCAATAGAGGTAAGAAGCAAAATGATTGAGAGGAACAAAGATGTTCACAGACAATCACATACAGATTTACACTAAACTAAAATTTAGTAAAAGAGGTAAGATAACTTGCATATATTCAATAGGAAGCATAGTTATAGTAGCATAAAGCTCTGTTTGGAAACAAAAAGACTGAATACTAAAAAATTTCCAACCCTATTTACATCTTGCTCTTATGCATATATAGCATTTCAATCTGACCTAAGTCAGTTACAAAAATTCACTCCATGAGTTGTAACAGGAAAATATCTATGTCTAAAGGGACGTCCAACTGTAAGAAGTTATGGCATAAAATATCTAGAACAAGGCCAGATGGAAGATATTTTGAATCTTCAATGCAAGTTGTTGCATCATTGATCTGCACCCATAAGTGCAAAAAATATCTGCATCTTGCCCAAAAATGGTCACTGAAATGTCCAATCGCCAAAGCATTCAAATCCAAATCCAAAATTGAAAGTGAGAATATTCCCCTCAAAAGCCTGCCAAATGAAAGAGGAGGCAAAAACAAGCATTTTTGCCTTTTATAGCATGTAGAAATTTGCCAGGATGCACAAGATATTTGCGGTCAAAGCTATGGTCAACTGCTTGTGTATATCGCTTTGCATCTGTGTGCTTGTATATGCTTTTGTATGTTCCATTGTATATACAATGCAACTGCACCTTTAAGTTCACTTGGTGCAACCGCGCTTTCTTTCTCTTTGCATATTCAAATCACTTTGCATATGCCTTTATACAATCGCGGGCTTTACCTTTTGAATCGGCCTTTGAATTGCCCCTGACATGTGGCACCACCTGATTGGTCATTGAATTGAAGCTGGGACCCATCGCTAAAAACTGCAACCCCTATCAGCTATCGGAAAGATCAAAAAATGAGTTGCCGATGCATACTATCTCACTGAAATCCCCTATATGTTGACCTTGTATATTGCAATTGTATATCGCATATACAATCGCATGTATACATACAAAGTGGACTCCAACATTTTATCTACCATACTCAATTCCATAGCCAGGTCTAGCTTGTATGCATCCCCTTGCATCTTTTCATATGCATCTTTTGACCTTGCATATGCAAATATACAATGCGAACCCCAAAACAATTATCTGTTGCATTTGATTCCTCAGGACAAGTCTGGCTTATATCTTTCCCTTTGTACATTTCCTTTGTATATCATATATACAATGTGAATATACAAGCAAAACATACATACAATTGCACTTCACATATAACTGTTGTATTTGACCTTTGTTTATGACCTTTGTATGTATGACTTGTATATCGCTAACATACAAAGTGGACATACAAACAAGGATGCATACAAGGTATCTGCCTTTATAGACTAGATTGCATATTTTATCAGGTCCGAGCCTTGTATCTTAGGAATGCATATCGGATATACAAGGACTTCTACATACAACTCGCAGACCCCAAAATGACTATCCGCTGCATTTGATTCCCCAGTCAGGTCCAGACTTTGTTTCTCTTTGTATCTATCTTTTGTATATCGCATATACAAACAAAACTATATACAAACCTTGCATACATTGCAAAACTTCATTTCAGCATATACATGTAACCTTTGTATATTGCATTGTATATGACCCTTTGTATGTCCAAACATACAATGCGAAACATACAAAGGAAAACTGCATACAAACATGCATATGAACTTGTACCTGCCCCTTGCATGTGCCCTTGCATATTTCTTTTGTATGTGCGCTTGGTGGGCCCCAGGCTCTATATCTCTTCCCCTTGTATATAGACTTTGTATGCTTCGATGTGTATTCAAACATACAAACTCGTCAGCCTATTGGAAAGACCCTTGCATGACCCACTGATACATATCCTCCTGCCGAAAGAACCTTTGTACATTGACCTTTGTATGTGCCATTGGCTCATCGGAAAGAACTTGGAATTGGCTGTCGATGAGGCTTGTCTCAGCGATGACACCCTTGTATGTTCCCTTGTATGTGTGAACATACAATGGCGAATGTATATTAGCGATGTACATTTTCTTTGCATCTTCCTCTTGTATCTTTTACTTGCATCTTTTCCTTTATATGTTTCAATTGTACATATGAACATACAATGCGAACATACATACAAAGAAACATACAATTGCATATGCATGTAAAAATGAGTAAGTACAAAACTGGGAAATCTATGTGATGGAAAATACTTGAAGCTAAAAGATTTCTGGGTTTTTCTAGGTTTTTGGCAACGATTCTCAAGGTGAGATTTTTGGGATTTTCTGCAAGGCACAACATGAATAATTTGAAGGATTTAAGCCTTGTAGGGTCATTTCTAAAGGATTTTCAACGAAAATACAAGGTGAATTATTTAACTCTAGGCAGAGGAAAATAGGTCAACATTTTGGTGACTTCTATGGGATGTTTGCCTGCTAAACAATTAGACCAGTGGCCTTAAGCATCCATTGGGCATGGAGTCATACAAAGACTAAAGATATAGCTTGACAAACAATACTAACTTTAGCAACTCAGCATATAAGCAATGAAGAACATTGGAAAGGCCAAAATAGAACAAAAGCCTGAAAGCAACCCTCTAACTATGCTAGACAACACTTAGGGAAAACAAAAAGGGATCTAAACTATTGTGTAGCAGCACTTATTGAAAGAAAGAAACCTAATCTATTGTTTTACAAGGTAAGTCATACCTCAAAACACCTCTTCAAGTGTATCCCATTGACTGGGATAGGCAAATTTTCTCCATCCATGCTTGATAACTGAAATGCATTGTGCTCCTTGCATTCAGTAATGATAAATGGGCCACTCCACATGTTGTCAAACTTGAAGTGCTTTCCTGGCCTACTTTTCAACTCATCCCATTTGAGTACCACATGACCCTCCCTAAACATTCTGGGAGTGGCTCTCTTATCAAAAACTCTTTTTGTCTGAAGTTGATGATACTCCATAGCTTTCATAGCACTCTCTTCAAGCTCCATAAGTTGAGCATATCTGATAGCCATGGGGTCTTCTTCTTCAAACATCTCCAGCTGATTCATGATATCTAGTGTTGGCAGCTCCATAGACATAGGCAACCTTGCCTCTTTTTCATAAACTAACATATATGGGGAGTTTCCAATAGACCTCTTGGGAGTTATTCTATTTGCCCATAAAACAAATTTCAGATTGGTGTGCCAAGTCCTCTGGTTGTCCTCCATTGATCTTCTAATAATCCTTATGAGATTCTTATTTGTAGATTCAGCCAAACCATTACCCTATGAGTAATAATTTGATGAAGTGTTCAAATAGATTCCATTTTTCAAAGCCCAGTCAGTTATTTTCAATCCAACAAAGGCTAAAGCATTGTCTGAGATAATTGACTCAGACACTCCAAATTTGGATACCAAATCATGGTAAAAATTTAAAACAACATTCTCATTGGATTCCTTCAGAGCCGCTGCTTCAATCCACCTTGTGAAATAGTATGTAGCTATAAGTATCCACCTGTGTCCTGCACTTGATGGTGGGTTAATGGGACCTATAAAATCAATGCCCCAACTCATAAAGGGCTGCTCTACTTGAATTGGCTACAGAGGTAAAGCTGGCAACCTTTCTTTGCCTGCAAAAATGGCACATTTTACACATTTTCTAGCCCATGCATGGGCATCCTTAAATAAGCTAGGCCAGTAGTATCCAGCTCTCATTATTTTCCAAGCAATAGTCCTTGGGGCAAAATGACCCCCTGTTGTTCCATCATGAAACTCATGCAGCACCTTGTCAGTTTGGTTATTGTCAATGCACCTTAACAACACACCATTAAAGTATTTTATGAAAAGGATGCCATTTATTAAAACATATGGAATGGACTGCAGTCTGAAATACCTTCTCTTGGTTCTATCTAAACCTGTTGGACATTCACCAGTTTGCAAAAATTGAGTCATGTTATTAACCCAACTTGTGCCCACTACTGTTGTATCATCCTGATGTGCATATTCAATGATCAGAAGCACCTCCTCTTTTTTTTCTATTTTATTTTTAGAATTGGTAGCAAGTTGTTCACTGAGTCCTCTGCCTCTGTCGAGCTTGGTTATCTTGATATCTACGTCGTATTCCATGACTTTGGTGATCCAACCAACCCTTTTCTCATTAACATCTTTACCTAACAAGAACTCCTTCACTCTAGGGTGAGAAACCATCAAATGTATCTTATTGTTAGAAATAAGATGCCTAAATTTCTTGAGGCTCCTTACCACCGCAAGGACATGTTTTTCAACGAAACTATACCTCTGCTCATACTCCTCTAGTCCTTGACTAAAGAAAGCGATTGGCTATTCAAAGTCATCACTCTGATGTTGTACCAGCATTGCAGAGATTGTATCTAGACCTCCATAAGCATATAAAATAAAATCTTTTGAGAAATTAGGATTTACCAGAGTTGGTGCAGCTAATAATGCTTCTTTTATGGACTCAAAGCTGAGTTTGGCCTCTTTTGTCCAACTGAAAACTATATTTTTCTTTAACATAGAGGTCAATGGCTTCAATAGATTTACAATATCAGGTATAAATCTTCATAGAAAGTTAATTCTACCAATAAAGCTTTGTAGTCCCTTCTTGTGACTGGGTAAAGGCAACTCCAAAATAGCCCTTACTCTTTTTGCATCAATGGTAACTCCCTCTTTTGACACAATGTGTCCTAAAAGCTTTTCTTCATGCACAACAAAAATGCACTTCTTGGGATTGAGAGATATCCCAAACTCTTTACATCTCTCAAATACTTGCCTCAAGTGGGATAAATGTTTGGCTGCATCCTTAGAGAAAACTGTAATATCATCAAGGTACACAAGTACCAATTTATAAAGCAAACCCTTAAAAGCCATATCCATAGCTCTTTGAAAAGTAGAGCTGACATTTGACATACCAAAAGGCATCCTTTTGTAGGCCATGTTGCCCCATTTGGTGGTAAAAGCAGTTTTAAACTAATCTTCCTCCTTAACCAATACTTGATTATAACTAGAATATCTGTCAAGCAAGGAGAATCTTTCTGAACCAGCCACTACTTGCAGAATTTGCTCCATTGAGGGCAGTGGGTAGTGGTCCTTCAGGGAGGC
The DNA here is from genome assembly GCA_027924645.1 of Cunninghamia lanceolata. Taxonomy (NCBI): domain Eukaryota; kingdom Viridiplantae; phylum Streptophyta; class Pinopsida; order Cupressales; family Cupressaceae; genus Cunninghamia; species Cunninghamia lanceolata. The sequence continues at coordinate 4,234,503 of BSBN01001019.1, forward strand.
TCTATTAAGGTCTCTGAAGTCGACACATAGCCTAATCTATCCATTCTTTTTTCTCACAGGGACAAGGTTGGAGATCTAAGGAGTATGCTTGATCAGGAAAATGATATTTCCCTCGATCAGTTTGGTTAATTCTTTAATCATTAGAGGCTCAAGCTTTGGATTTAAAGGTCTTTGCTTCTGCCTCACAGGTTTTGTACCTGGTTCTAACCTAGCAATATGAGGGTCAAACTTCTTCAAGTCTAAGTAATCCCAAGCAAACACATCTTCAAATTCTGGACAAAGAGCAATGAAAGCTTTCCTATCTTCAGGCGAACAGATTTTACCAATTTTGAGAAGCTTACCCTTGAAAATTTCTAGCTCCTCATAATGTTCCACTTTGACCTAGATGCTGATTTTGCTCTTTTTTAGCTAATCATCAGTACTAAAAATAGATTCCAAGGTTACCAATCCTCTGGGCAACTTATTTGTCTTTAACTAAACAATTTGATCATTGTTCTATTTCTATTTGAATTTGTCCTAATTCATCACAGAAAACTCATCTTCTTCTAACAGGAAATGTAGGATCTACTTAGCACTCTCAAAAACCTGCCAATGAATGTTATTGTCAGGGATAGAAGGCCTATCAACTATTTTCACATGAGATTGCACCTTTTCTCTTTGAATATCACTGGGGATATCAAACTGAGCCCCAATCGTAGCTAACCTATCTGCATGATAAATCTAATTTCTCAGAATAGAGATCAAATTGAAAGCATCAAACTCTTGAATCATATCCCATACCCTATGTTTGTAGCATTTCAAAGTATCATTCTTCATAACATGCAGTCCTCTTACCTGATTTATAATAAGTTCACTATCCCCAAACACCTGCAAACAACCAATTTTCCTCTTTCTTGCCCACTGCAAACCTTAGATCAATCCCTCATACTTAGTAGTGTTATTTGTACATGAAAAAACAAAATGGAAAGTAGAATAATATCTTTCACCTTATGGAGACACAAGCATTGCACCACCACCAGATCCATTCCTGTTCCTAGAGCCATCAAAGTACATTTTACATACTTCCTCTTGCTGCTCTATTTGTTGTTTAGCACTCTTTACAAGGTTTGGAATTTCTATTTCAGGTTCGTGCAGTATGTAAACACCCATACCAGTTTCTTGGATGTGCCCTTCAGGATTATCTACAACATTTTCCAAGGCCCACTCCTTTAACAGCACCTCTAGTATACTTTCAGTTTGCAGCTCTTGAGTAGCAACAAGCTCAGGATCATTAGAAATAATGCAATTTGTATTAACAACACTTGGTGTATAAGGCTCTATGTGATACTGGGTAAGCAATTCGGACTTTAGGGTCACCTTTGTGCCATATCTGGTCCTGAAAAACATGTGGGACCAGTCCGAGGATAAATATCCTCCTATCTTGGCTGTGAACTCTCTTGACAAACTCATGGCAAAATAAGGAGGTAAGTCTATGATGAATACCTCCTGGGAAATGAAAACATTTGGGCAAGTGTGCAAGGTGAGAGTTAGATCTTTTATCACACCTACAATGTTAACAGTTGTGCCATCTAATTGAAGCACATCTTTCTCCAGGGGTTGGTACTTTAATCCTAATTGGTCTACAATCTGTTTTGGCATCACAGAACTACTTGCACCACTATCCACCATACAGTTATGTACTATCTTGTCTCCAATTATTAAAGATACATGAAATGGAAGTGGTTTAGCACTTTTGTTTGGCTATTAGCTGTTGTCCTGGGATGAATTGGTAAGGACTGCCCTAGTTGGGTCAACAATTGCATCATTTGACATTTTTAAATCAGACAAGACATATTGTAACATGTCCTTTTAACCTGGGATTGCTAAGGAATCCCACATAGATATTGTCACATTCATCTTCTTCATATTTTTAGTGATATTGAAAGGTGGAGTGACGTTTACCTTTTGGTGTGACCTTGTAGCAGCAATATTAGCCTGTAAATGAGGTTGTTCCCTTGTTGTTGCTTGAGTATTTCTTTGCAAAATATGGGGAATCTGGGATGTAGAAGCATCAGCAGGTCCTTTTCCTTTATTTGTTGCTTGATCTATCTCATAACCCCTCTTTTTGGCTCTTGTATTTGCTGCAACTGAGGCATCATCTCTATTCACGCCACAAAATTCACCTTCCTGCCAATTTATGAAGGCAGAATCACTCTGAGGTTGCTTCAACTATTGCATAGCCCCATCATTAGGTGTGTTTGGCTGTGAGACTGCAACATTTTGCACCATCAGAGCCTAATTTATCACCCTATTTGAGCAGGCTGCCTGACTGTGTGGCTGATTTCATGGAAAACACCATTCATACTCAGCTGCAAGATTATTCTTAATAGGGACAAGGTCCCTAACTACATTAATGGGTGCTGAAAAGCCCTCTGGTTGACATTTTGCATGGTACCCTGGTAATTACCTTGATATGGAGGCTTGTTGACCTGGTATGGTTGATTCTACCCTTGATAAGGCTGATTCTGCCCTTGGCTGGGTTGCTGATAAGGCTGTCTATTCTGGGACTGTTGCTTTTTGATGTTTACCAGCTGAATCCCAAAAGTTTGCAAGATGTTCTCTATTTTCTGTTGGCTATTTTTAATCTCTCTTAACTCTTGTGATGAGCTAGGAGCAGCAGTTTCAGAATTGACAGTACTTGGCAATGCTACAGTAGCAGGTAAAGGGGCAAAATATGGGATTGGCAAGGGCATTGAAGCTTGAACCTCAGGAAAAAAGGGCACTGGTGGTCTAGGTGCTATTTTCTCAGTTTGAATCAAGTTGTTTTCTGCTCTAATAGCTATTTCATATGCATCAGGTAAACTTGTACTTCCCAATGATTGTATCATTACTAAAATATCACTATTTAGAGCTTTCAAAAAATACAGAAAAGCATACTTTGATAGAGGCCTTACCATGGCAGGAATTCTGTCCCATGTCTTCTGGAATAGGAAGTTGAAGTCCCTCATTTGCTCCTAGAGAGCTCTTTTTATTGTAGTCAGTTGTTCAACCAATGACAAGTTGTCTGACTTATCTTGAAATTGCTTGTTTAATTTATCACCCAGATCATCCCAGGTTCCTATGGTCTGCACTGGTAAATTCTTGAACCACTGTAATGCTTTTCCTTTAAATGAGGCAGCCAACAGCCTAATGGCTACATTCTTTTGGGTTACATGATGAACACCACATAGAGAAGCTACGTCTCTAATGTGCTCAATTAGGGTAGTTTGATCCTCCCCTATAAAATAGGGTAGACTCTTCAAAGCTACCATGGGTATGTTGTCATGCACTGTCAAATTCAATGGGCCACCCCTATCAAAAGCCACAAATGGCTGATTTCTTGCCATTGGAACTATAGGTGCAACTGGCCTGAAACTTGGTGGAGTTGACTGTATTCTTTTGGAAACTGGAGTCCTTACCATAGATCTACTCTATCTTCTACATGGAGACAGTTGCAAGTAATCAAATGAACTTGAACTCCAAGTTTGAATTTTTCTCATAAAATGTAACAACACTGATTTGCTTGTCCTTTCTTAGTGTGAGTCACCCGATATGCATGTTTTAACCTCTTACAGGTCTAAAAATCACTGGCTGCACATCAAAACTAGCAATAAAAGGTAGTATTTGATTGTTTTTCTAATTCCATTGTCCCATCGGGCGTGTTAGAAACTTTTGTCTCTCAGATTTGCACCCTTGTTGTACTTGTAAAACTTCAACAATTTGGAGAAACATGGAATGATCTTGAAGTGTGGGACCTTGCGAAATGAGATTAGACCTCTAGAGAAGGTTGTCTTCCTTAACTGGTTATCACCTAAAAACTACTAAATTTTCAGAGGAAAAGGGAGAAGGAATGCTTTTAAATGAAACATAAAACAGGAAAACTTGAAAATAAAGGGGTGATTCACCGAGTTGAATAAAAGAAACTTCACAGAACTGAGAAAATGCACAACACAACTAGATACTGCAAGTAAATATACACAGATTCAGATGATTCCAGCAGAGGTAAGAAGTAGAATGATTGAGAGGAACAAAGATGTTCACAGACAGTCACATGCAGATTTACACTAAACTAAAATTTAGTAAAAGAGGTAAGATAACTTGCATATATTCAACAGGACGGCATAGTTATAGTAGCATAAAGCTCTGTTTGGAAATAGAAAGACTGAATACTAAAAAATTTCCAACCCTATTTACATCTCACTCTTATGCATATATAGCATTCCAATCTGACCTAAGTCAGTTACAAAAATTCGTTCCATGAGCTGTAACAGGAAAATATCTATGTCTAAAGGGACGTCCAACTGTAAGAAGTTATGGCATAAAATATCTGGAATAGGGGCAGATGGAAGATATTTTGAATCTTCAATGCAAGCTGCTACATCATCGATCTGCACCCATAAATGCAAAAAATATCTGCATCTTGCCCAAAAATGGTCGCTGAAACGTCCAATCGCCAAAGCATGCAAATCTAGATCTAAAATTGAAAGTGAGAATATTCCCCTCAAAAGCCCACCAAATGAAAGAGGAGGCAAAAACAAGCATTTTTGCCTTTTGCAACATGTAGAAATTTGCCAGGATGGGCAAGATATTCGCAGTCAAAGCTATGGTCAATTGCCTATGTATATCACTTTGCATCTGTGTGCTTGTATATGCTTTTGTATGTTCCATTGTATATATAATGCAATTGCGCCTTTAAGTTCACTTGGTGCAACCACACTTTCTTTCTCTTTGCATATTCAAATCACTTTGCATATGCCTTTCTACAATCGTGGGCTTTACCTTTTGAATCGGCCTTTGAATCGCCCCTGACATGTGGCTCCACCTGATTGGTCATTGAATTGAAGCTAGGACCCATTGCTAAAAATTGCAACCCCTATCGGCTATCGGAAAGATCAAAAAATGAGTCACCGATGCATACTATCTCACTGAAATCCCCTGTATGTTGGCGTTGTATATTGCAATTGTATATCACACATACAATCACATGTATACATATAAAGTGGACTCTAACATTTTATCTACCATACTCAATTCCGCAGTCAGGTCTAGCTTGTATGTATCCCTTTGCATCTTTTCATATGCATCTCTTGACCTTGCATATGCAAATATACAATGCGGACCCCAAAACAATTATCTGCTGCATTTGATTCCTTAGGACAAGTTCGGCTTGTATCTTTCCCTTTGTACATTTCCTTTGTATATCGCATTTACAATGCGAATATACAAGAAAAACATACATACAATTGCACTTCACATACAACTGTTGCATTTGACCTTTGTTTATGACCTTTGTATGTATGACTTGTATATCGCTAACATACAACGTGGACATACAAATAAGGATGCATACAAGGTATCTGCCTTTATAGACCAGATTGCATATTTTATCGGGTCCGGGCCTTGTATCTTATCGTGTTGGCAAGAGACACTATATGGCTTCATGAATGTTGTCATTGATGGCAACAAAGTTCATCCCACCCAACCGCAGGACATGGTGTGCCTATACCAGAAGTCAGATTGAAGAGTGTTGTGGTCCAGTAAGCAAGAACAGAGCATGTGGCAAGGTCTGACAGTCAGGTCTGGATCTCTCAGAGAAAGTATCTTAGTAAAGTACGGACTTGGGGAAGTCAAGAGGTGTACCTTGACTGATACATTCTAGGGATTGAGCCTCTAGTGATAGAAGAGTGAAGAGATATGAGCACCTAAGTGTTGGGTTCCTGTCTGGCAGAGTTGACAGAGGAAGAATTGACCGGCAGAGCATCAGACCTTAATCCAGATCAATTATTGATGGTGATCAAGCTTCTTGAGGTATCACTCATGATTGGCCGACATGATTGATGACTTCTATAAGCATCTCCTTGATACGCATCACTTGGTAAGCAAGGATTTAGCCGACAGATCAGAGTTTAGAAAAATATTGACTATTCCGGATGCCGACTAGAAAGGTGTTGAAATCATTGGTGCGGATATATATACCAGATGGATTTGGATGTGAAGGTGGGTGTTGTGTGTTGGGAAGTGTGAAAAAAAGTAGAAGAGTAGTGTGAGGGCAGTAAGATAGGTCCAGAATGTGAAAGGACATTAGTAGCAAAGAAGAAGAAGAATGAAGTGCAGCAGATCAGTGTATTGAGCCTAACTAGAATTGAACCTCAGCATGTGTGGATGCTTCTCATCAGTTCAAGTATCTTATCACCTTATACCTTGTAGGTAGTGAGCCTCTTGTGAGCAAGGTGCTCGGGCAGTGAGCCCTAATTGGCAAGTGTCATTTTGTACTATCCTATTCTTTTACCAGAGAATACAATCTTGGGTTAATCACCCTGTGGTTTTTTCCTTAACAGGGTTTTTCACGTCAAAATCATTGTGTCATGTGTACTGATGTTATTTCTATTTCATGGTTATGATTGCTTATATGATTTGATGTTGCATTAATAGTTAATGAAGTTGAAGTAATTAAGATAACTGATTCACCCCCTCTTAGTTATCAACAATTGGTATCAGAGCCAAGTTCCTCCAAACAGAGCCTAACAGCTTGAAGAAGATCTGGGAATTCAAATGGATATGTATGGTATGAGGGAACAACTTCAATCTACCCTAGATAATCTTGAGCAATCTAACTCTGAAGTCAATGAATTGAAGGAAAGACTCAAATAGGCTGATGACTTCATAAATGAACTAAAAGGGAAACTGAGTATCTCTATGAAAAAGAGAAAGGATCTACTTCAACAATTGGGAAGTCAAGGTGAAGCAAATGATACAAATGAAGACCTGAAGGAGAAGACCAAGATATGTGAAAAGTTGTCAAAAGAGATCATTATGGTAAGACATGAAATGGAATCAGGAGTTATGAAATTCACCCAAGAAATTGAAGAGAAAAGAAAAACTGAAGATGATCTAAGACAATCTCTCAAGGAGAAATGAGAAGACTACCATAAAATGGATAGAATAATCAGACATCTAGAATTTGACCTTGAAGAAGCAAGAGATAATGAAGATTAAATTGAGAATTAGATTGACACTCTTAAAAGGGATCTTCAATCAGCAAATGAATATAAAGAGAAATTCAAGATAAGCTCTGCTCAACTTGAAGTTCTTCTTCAAAGCTAGAAGAGGGTAGATGACAAACAAGGCTTGGGGTATGAGAAAGGTGAAAGCTCTGGATCCGGTCAGAAGAAATCTGGATCAACAAATCCAAGGAACAGACCTAGAAGATCTCCGGTAAGACAACCAAATGCTCAAAGATATCCATCCTTCAATGGATATTGCCACAATTGCAATAACTTTGGTCATAAAGCAAATTAGTGCAAAAGAAGAATGAATCAGACTAATTCATCCTTCTCCGAATAGTGTTTCAATTGCAAAAGGTATGGTCACAAATCTCATGAGTGCAGAAATATGCAAATGAACAATTCATTCAATGGTAGATGTTTAACATGCAATAGAATGGGACATATGGATAATCAGTGTAGATCAAGAGGATATTAGTCAAACATGCAAAGAAATGTTGTTTGCTACAATTGCAATAGATTCAGTCATATTGCCAAATTCTGCAGAAGTAAGAATCAAAACAATAAGGGTCTGGTACATCATAATCAAAACCAAGACAAAGGAAAAGGAAAAGTGAATGCGGATGAAATTCAAAGGGAGATGAACAAGATATGGGTAAAGAGAAGTATAGAAAATGATGGGGATGGATTTGCACCAAAATCTAGTGCTGATATTCCTTTTGGAAACTAAATAGATGAGCTCTAGCTCAAGGGGAGTTACAAAAGAAAATATTTTCCCCCAGCCAGTCAAGTGGTGCCTAAAATTGGCACATGGAAGGTTGCGGACTAAAAGGGCTCTCAGAGAAACATCTAAATAACCCTTGGGAAAGATATGAAAGATCCGCAATGAATTCAAAGAGGTTAAATCATCTGAGATCAATCCGGTTTAATAGTCATCCAGTAAGAATAGGATTTTCACAGTTAGATCTGGTATGATTCAAATTTGAGGTATCTTGATCCGCGGATAGATCAAATGTTTGGGAAAAGGAAGATATATTGTCATCAATCACTGAGAATAACTCTAAGTATATCTCAGTGATCCAGAAAAGATCTTTCTCAGAACAAAAGAGAACAAGGCAACCAGAACAACTTGAGTTGCGCATTTATTGTAATGTGGAATTAGGGTTTTTATCAGAAATAAAAGGGTTCATTCACTCGTCATTTGTACATTTGCATTCGAGAAGAAAAGAAAAGGAGCTCTGGAACAAAGTGTTTCAAATTTCTCAAAGATCAACCACTAAAGTTGATTCAACCAGCAAATCAATTCGGCTCACTTCGTGAACCCTAGAAGCATAAGAGAGTGCATGAAAACTTCTTGTGGCTAAATAGACCATTCAAGATCACAAAAGATGCTATTAAAGTGGTAACCGGTTTGCACTCATTCGGAGGGTTACCTGTACTCAAATCTGTCAAGAATCAAACTGTGAGTGAGGCTACCGGATCAAGGTTTGACAAGAGAGCAATGACAATAGAAGATATCACTGATCTGGATGTCAAGTTTGCCTCCATGATCATCGATTATAAGATATATCACTTGAGCAGGGAAAATTCAGTACCCAGAACTGCAATTTACACTGCCTATGAAATGTTGAGAAAGAATGCAGATTATGATCTTTGTGAACTCCTTCTGAGCCAACTAATGGAAAACCTACAAAAGATCAAGAAGGACAAGAAGAACTCTTTCAAGTATGGTGGGCTGATACTGTGTTTGTTCTTCTACTTTATGAATGAGCTGCCTGGATCTAGTGGTTGGGTGTGGCAGAATGACAGACCTGTTGCAATTCAAATCAGAGATTACTTGCATGGGCTTGGTGATGCCAAGACACAAAACACAACACTATGGGGTTACTTTAAGAACTTTTAGAATATGATGCAAGCAAGAGAGAGAATCCCCCAAACTCTAGTGGAAAAATACAAAGATACAGTATGCTTCATGGTGGATACTGATCAGTGCCTAATGGAGGCAGTGGAACCAAGGATAGTTTGGATCATGCCAATGGGGTATGAAGTAGATGAGAAAATTATTGAGCTACATGTTCAACACATGCTGATCCAGCCCAAAGATTCTAAGGTAGAAAGGTTTGGAACTTACCAAGAACTAAGTGTAAAAGTGCATGTTGAACTGAGACAGCCTGAGATCAAGAGAAAGGTAAGGAGGGAAGTAGAAGATTTTTCCAAGAGGCATGGAATTTCAAAAGAGGCACTTGATGCAAATAGAGAGAAGACAGAAAGGGTAGAGAAAGAAAAAGAAAAAGCAGAGAAAGAAGGTGCTCCGGTGGAAGTCCCCTCCCAGACCAGATCCTCTAAGACCTTTGCACCTACCACTGCAAAGAGCTCAAAGGCATCAAGACCAGAAGCAAAATCATCCGATAAAGGAGAGAAGAGAACTAAGACAAAGGCCACAAGATCTTATGCCAGTCAAAAGGATGAAGAAGAGACTAAATCTGATGAAGAGGTCAAGAAAATGAAGAAGAAGAAGCAAACATCCGATGAACCCTCTACCGGTCTAGACAAGGAAGAAGAAAAGACAGATAAAAGTGTTGAGAAGCCTACTCTTGACGATATCATCAAGGCAATTACTATGGATGGAAACCTAAAAACATTAATAGAATTCTATGATGAATATAATGAAGCTAACCAGAAGATCCTGCAAGATGCCACAGTCAGGTATCTGAATATCTACAACAAAGCTTTCATCGAAATCATATCCCTAATTCCTAAAAGGCTTGAGAATGAACTTGAAATTAAAAAGAACAATGCTAAAGCAAAGGATATGGAGATCCGGGAATAGATAGCCATTCAACTCTATCCTTCCATCACTCCTAAGCAAAAGAATATGATCTTCAAAGATTGCAAGGATGAGTTTCGGAGCAAAGCTAGAATGAATTAACTTATGCTTGGGGAGATTGACAAGGTGGCTAAAGAAATAGAAGACATCCTCTGGAATGCATAAAAAAGATTCAATATTCCTATTATAGAGGACTTAGGAGATGATCCCTCAGACATGGATGATAAAGAAGAATCTATTGAGATAATGGCAGAAGAGGCAAAGGAGACAGGTGAAGAAAAAGCTAAGGATTTAGATTCCTCTGTTCTAGAAGAGGAAGTCTAAGAAGAAGTAAATATCTCTCATCCAGTTTCCCCTATAGACTTCGGATCCAAAGGAGAAGAAAGAGTAGAAGAGAAGATCAGTCAAGAAGCAGAGGAGAAGGAAAAAGAAGATGATAGTAGCAAGGCTGCAGAAGGAGAGAAAACTCCAACAGAGAAGGCCACAGATGATAGTGGTAAGGCTGCAGAAGGGGAGAAAATTTTGTCTTCGACAAGAGACACAACAGAGTAGTCAAAGATTTCTTGACCAAAGAGATAATGGAATTTGATGAACTGGAACTACTTCAAGGTCCATTCAATTTTGATTCCCTCTCCCCAGTTCAAACCATGAAACTAGCATCCTTCACTCAAGCAAAGGCAAAACAAAAACTTCTGAAGTTTCACATGGAAGACTGTGAGCTCATAGAAACTACATCCGGTGTATTGGAGAAAATCATGCCATCCTTCCAAAAGGATCCTTCAGCCTCCACATCCAGTAATCTAAAGTCCCTTGTAAATTCTGTTCATACACATTTTGATTCCCTAGAGAAGTCAGCTGAAAAAAAGGTCCAGAAGGAGTTTTTGGAAAAGAGATTCTCTGAAGTACAGGGTCTAATAACAAATGATAGGAGAGTTATGGATATTGGGATAAAGAGCTTGGAAAATGCTCTTAAAGATGGCGGTGATATGTATAAATTTTGCTTATCCTGGCCCACAGTGACCAAAGATATTGAGAAGAAAGTAAAAGAGCAAGAAGATAAACTGCTAAGTTTGTCTCAAAGTTTTGATCCTCTCTCATCTTCCATAGTAAATCAAAAGTGTTAGACTATTGTAGTCATAAATGCAATGAAGAAACTTGAGAAGGAAAGGAAGAACATAATAAACTGGATTGGTGAACTTAGAGGGATCATTATCCCTAAGTTAGAGGCCATGCATGAGGCCATAAGTGATGCTCAGACTACAGCCCGGACTAGTGATATGACAGATCTAAAAAGGGCAGAAGCTTTTGCATTCCTGTTGAGTGGTCACATCTCAATTTTGGACAGGATGAAGAAGAGTTGGGTGGCAGAAGTTGTACAATTGAAGAATACCTTTGCAGATATACTAAAGTATATGTAAAGTATAACCGGATAATATACTTATACGATTAAGTATAGATTGAGTTTTGCAAATTTTGGTGTGCGGACCCCACCCTTTGCCATTGATGTCAAAGGGGGAGTGAGGAGTAGTGAAAAATAAGGAATCCAGCTAAGGGGGAGCTCTGGAAAATGTACATAAGAATAGAACATTAGCCAAGGGGGAGTATAGTGTGACACTTAGTAATTTTTCACTAAGTATTGCCATCAATGCCAAAGGGGGAGATTGTTGGCAAGAGACACTATATGGCTTCATGAATGTTTTCATTGATGGAAACAAAGTTCATCCCATCCATCCGCAGGACCTAGTGTGCCTATACCGGAAGTCAGATTGAAGAATGTTGTGGTTCAGTAAGAAAGAACAGAGCATGTGGCAAGGTCTGACAGTCAGGTTTGGATCTCTCAAAGAAAGTATCTTAGTAAAGTACAAACTTGGGGAAGTCAAGAGGTATACCTTGACTGATACATTCCAGGGATTGAACCTCTAGTTATGGAAGAGTGAAGAGATATGAGCACCTAAGTGTTGGGTTCCTATTTGGCAGAGTTAACAGAGGAAGAACTGTCCAGCAGAGCATCATACCTTAATCCGGATCAGTTATTGATGGTGATCAAGCTTCCTGAGGTATCACTCATGATTGGCCAACATGATTGATGACTTATATAAGCATCTCCTTGATACGCATCACTTGGTAAGCAAGGATTCAGTTGATAGATCAGAGTTTAGGAAAATATTGACTATTCCGGATGCTGACTAGAAAGGTGTTGAAATCATTGGTGTGGATATATATACCAGATGGATTTGGATGTGAAGGTGTGTGTTGTGTGTTGGAAAGTGTGAAGAAAAGTAGAAGAGTAGTGTGAGGGCAGTAAGATAGGTCTAGAATGTGAAAGGATAGCAGCAACAAAGAAGAAGAAGAATGAAGTGCAGCAGATCAGTGTATTGAGCCTAATCAAAACTGAACCTCAACATGTGTGGATGCTTCTCATCAGTTCAAGTATCTTGTCACCTTATACCTTGTAGGCAGTGAGCCCTAATTGACAAGTGCCATTTTGTAAAATCCTATTCTTTTAACAGAGAATACAATCTTGGGTTAATCACCTCGTGGTTTTTCCCTTAACAGGGTTTTCCATGTCAAAATTATTGTGTCATGTGTATTGATGTTATTTCTATTTCATGGTTATGATTGCTTATATGATTTGATGCTGCATTAATAGTTAATGAAGTTGAAGTAATTAAGATAACTGATTCACCCCCCCTCTCAGTTATCAACATATCGCATATACAAGGACTTCTACATACAACTCGCGGACCCCAAAATGACTATCCACTGCATTTGATTCCCGAGTCGGGTCCGAACTTTGTATGTTTCTCTTTGTATCTATCTTTTGTATATCGCATATACAATGTGAAATATACAAACAAAATTGTATACGAATCTTGCATACATTGCAAAACTTCATTTCGGCATATACATGTAACCTTTGTATATCGCATTGTATATGACCCTTTGTATGTCCAAACATACAATGCGAAACATACAAAGGAAAACTACATACAAACATGCATATGAACTTGTACCTACCCCTTGTATGTGCCCTTGCATATTTCTTTTGTATGTGCGCTTGGTGGGCCCCAGGCTTTATATCTCTTCCCCTTGTATATAGACTTTGTATGCTTCGATGTGTATTCAAACATACAAACTCGTTGGCCTATCGGAAAGACCCTGGCATGAGCCGCCATTACATATCCTCTTGCCGAAAGAACCTTTGTACATTGACCCTTATATGTGCCATTGGCCCATTGGAAAGAACTTGGAATTGGCTGCCGATGAGGCTTGTTTCAGCGATGACACCTTTGTATGTTCCCTTATATGTGCGAACATACAATGGCAAATGTATATCGGCGATGTACATTTTCTTTGCATCTTCCTCTTGTATCTTTTACTTGCATCTTTTCCTTTGTATGTTTTGATTGTACATATGAACATACAATGCAAACATACATACAAAGAAACATACAATTGCATATGCATGTAAAAATGACTAAGTACAAAATTGGGAAATCTCTGTGATGGAAATACTTGAAGCTAAAAGATTTCTGGGTTTTTCTGCGTTTTTGGCAAAGATTCTCAAGGTGAGATTTTTGGGATTTTTTGCAAGGCACAGTATGAATAATTTGAAGGATTTAAGCCTTGTAGGGTCATTTCTAAAGGATTTTCAATGAAAATACAAGGTGAATTATTTAACTCTAGGCAGAGGAAAATAGGTCAACAATGCCATACAATACAAACTGGCACAATGGTAAGCCCATCTTGAATAATAATAATAACCAGAAGTCTCAGGATGGTAAGGAAACTCTTGATCAATTAAAGAAGAATGTCAATGTTGTTGAGGATACTCCATGGTGTATGGTGTGTCAAATGCCTCATTCATCATCACAGTGTATAATTGCTTAGTATTTTCATAATGATTGCAATGAATGTAATGAGTCCCAATATGTTGAAGATGACAGTGTTAATATGCTTTTTACTAGTAGACTAGATTATTCTTATTCTAATGAGGTTGATGTAGATAGAGATGTGGTTCAAAAGAGGTATCATAAGGAGCAAGTTTGTCAGCAGATTTTCTTAGATGAAGAGGATGGAAATCAACATGTTTATGCCCATGATTCACATATTCCAAATGTAAATTTAAGGATACCTTCTGATGAGTAGATCAGAGCCCTAACAGCTACTGCAGTTGCTCAAGTCAAGAGTAATTATAATTTTAGGAGTCAGGCTCAAACTGGTGATTCTGGTCAACTAGGAAGCATATTTGTGAAGCAGCCTCAGAATAATTCAAAAGGGTTTGAGTCACAGAAGAAATAGAATACTGATGGTAAGAAAGATTCTAAGGAAAAGTCAACCCATAATGCCCAAAGTTTAGAAAGTAAGGCAACTTAGAATGAGGATAAAAGTAAAAATTCTAGTGGGGTAAGTAACAGTCAAAATGCCATAGGTACTAAAGTTGCACATACTCATGAAAGAAATAGAAATATGGGTCAAAGTACAACTGTTATACAAAATTATGTCCCATTTGACATTACTCAAGCATTATCCCAAATGAAGGTTTTCGTTCCACTACTTGAGATGTTGAAAATTGAAGAATACATGAATAAAGCATTGTCTTTAGTTTTAGGGATATCTAATCAGGTAGACCAAGTTGACAAGGATTATGGAAAAAGTCAAGAAAAGGATGCTGATGAAAAAAGAGATTGCTGAAGTGTATTTAGGAACAACCTTGACAAAATGTCCATCACAGGTAGAGACATTCTACGTATCTCTTATTATCAATGAAAAAGTAATAAGGAATTGTATGCTTGGTTCAAGTGCATCCACAAATGTCATGCCTTTGGCTATCATGGAACAAGTTGGACTAAAAATAGATAATGCATGTGGTAAGTGCTTTTCTATGGATGCTAGGGAGGTGCCAGTTATTGGAATCATAAAGAATGCAGATTTCATGCTTGCTACTTATCTTGAGAAAACCTATACTATGAATGTGACTGTGGTTGACATCAAGCCACAATATGGGATGTTACTATCAAGGAGGTGGGCAACATTGATTGGGGGAAGTATGCAATTGGGTTTGTCTTATGCTATGATTCCTATGAATGGTAGGGATGTCAAACTGGATAGAGAAGAAAAGGCACCTGACATAGTTGAAGAACTTGAGTAGGTTTGTTATGTTGATACTAATTGTGATAACTTTCAAGTGCTATCCTGTGACCAAAATATAAACAAGAAGAAACCCATTGATGATGAACTGAAAAGATTGAAAGATCAAGATGGGCTTTGGTCCATGTATTTTGATGGTGCATGCTCTAAGGAGGGCTCTAGTACTGGAGTAGTGTTTGTCTCCCCTACTGGTAAGATATTTAAATTTTCTTTCCTTCTGAAGTTTCGGTGCACAAATAATATTGTAGAGTATGAGGCTCTTCTGCTAGGTTTGAATATTGCAATTAAGCATGGGATTAAGCTTCTCAAGGTGTTAAGAGATTTAGAATTAATTGTCTCTCAGGTAAGATGGAAATATGCTTCTAAAAATAAAAGGCTAAAGCAATATAAGCATGCAATATGGGATAGTGTGGAACTATTTGATGCATTCTCTATAAATTGGGTAGAAAGGTCTAGGAATGTTTTGGCATACTTCCTAGCTAATGTTGCAATCAAGTCAGATAATATCACATTGGCATATAGTGCACATGTTGAGGTCAAAGTTAGACCTATAGTCCCGGACACCATATGTAGCTGGCAAGTTTTTGAGGATGACAAGGATCTATTAAGATTTCTACATTGCATTGATGAGTATGAAAATCAAGAGATAGACTTTCAAAATTTTGTGGAAGTTGTAGATGGAAAAGAAACCTTTTTTGGAAAAGAGGTAATATAGCTCAAGAGTAACAAGATTCCTAAAGAGCTGGTGGCTTTGGAAAGAGCATTTGATAACAGAGATCAGTTTATTGCTAAGATTTCTTCCACAAACAAGAAGGATTTAGAAGAAATAAACTTGGGTACAAACAATGCTCTAAAAAGAGTCTATATTGGGAAGCAACTCGAGCCACACATAAGGGCAATGTTGATTGCATTATTGAGAAAATATAAGCATGTCTTTGCATGGTCGTATGATGATCTGAAGGCCTACAAAGAGGATCTTTTTCAACATGAAATCTCTTTGAAGCCTGGGGCTAAGCCATTTAGACAGAAGCAGATGCCTATCAATCCTACTCCAGCCCCAAAGATGTAGGAAGAACTTATAAAGCTCAGAGATGGAGGAATTATAAAGCCTATAAGGCACTCTACTTGGGTGTCTAACTTGGTCCCTATCAAGAAGAAAAATGGAGACATCAGGCTGTGTGTGGATTTTAGAAATTTGAATGTATCATCCTTGAAAGATAATTATCCACTACCCATCATGGAGACTATGCTCCAAAAAGTGATAGGGTGTGAACTATTGTCCATGATGGATGGGTTTTCTGGCTACAACTTGGTGAAAGTGAAAGAATCAGAACAGTATAAAACTGCCTTCATAACTCCATGGGGGATGTATGTATATGTGAGGATGCCATTTGGACTGACAAATGCTGGAGCAACATTCCAGAGAGCCATGGATGTAGCATTTGCATGATTAATTGATTCAATATTGGTGGTGTACCAAGATGATTTGACTGCTTATTCTAAGAAAGAGGATCAGCATTGTATGCACATGGAGAATATTTTTATCAGAGCATTAGAGTATGGCATTTCATTGAATCCTAAGAAGTGTGCCTTTGGAGTGACTAAGGGAAAACTTTTGGGACATATAGTTTCCAAGGATGAAGTCAAGATTGATCCAGAAAGGGTTACTGTAATTAACATAATCTAAATGCCCAAAACTGTGAAGGGTATTCAGTCATTTTTTGGATAGATCAACTTTGTCAGAAGGTTTGTTACCAACTTTACAGAAATCACCAAAGCAATATCTAAGATGATGAAGAAAGGTGAGACTGTAACATGGGGGGATGAAGCAATTTAGTTATTTCAAAACATAAAAGAAGTCATTAAAACTACCCCTATTTTGAATTCTTCTGACTTCACTAAGCCTTTTCAACTATTTTCTTTTGCTTCTTTTCATACAATTGTTGCATGCTTGATACAGAAGAATGATGATGGATATGAATAGCCTACTATTTTCTTTAGTAAGTCTTTACAGGCTGTAGTGTTAAAATATGATATAATGGAAAAGCAAGCTTATGCTTTGGTCAGGGCGGTAAAAATTTTCAGACCCTATTTAGTTGGAGCTCAAATTGTATCTTATGTTCCCCACTTTGTAGTAAAGGATATATTGACACAATAGGAGGTAACAGGGAGATGGTGTAGGTGGATAAATAAAATTTAGGAGCTTAACATTGACATCCAAATCACCAAGATGGTAAGGGGACAAGGTTTGGCAAAGTTGATCTAGAGGCCTGTCAAGTAAATGTAGTTGAAGACTGGATGCAAGACAGAGTGTGTAGTGTACAACAATATGAGTGGTACAAAGACATTGTCCAGTACTTGTAAAGCATGAGTTGCCCTCCTCACTTCAATGATAATCAGAAAAGGACATTGAAGCTACAAGCCATTAAGTACGTCATTGTTCAAGGTGAGTTGTACTAGAGAAACCCTAATGGTGTGCTACTTAGATGTGTAGATCAGGACCAAGCTACAAAGATATTGATTGGCATGCATAAAGGGGTGTGTGGAGGACATTACATGGCTAAAACTACTGCACACAAGATTCTTAGGTCAGGATACTGGTGGCAAACACTCTTCTTTGATTTATATAAAATGGTGAGAACTTGTGATTCATGTTAGAGATTCTTAGGGAAGTTGAAGTATGTTGGTGCATTGCCACTCAAAAATGTGATAGTAGATGCTCCATTTCAATAGTGGGGAATAGATTTTATTGGAGAAATAGTAGAGAAGTCAAGTGGTGGACATAGTTGGATACTTGTTGCTACTAACTATTTTACCAAATGGATTGAAGACATCCCAACTAAAAGGGGCACAAGAAAATTTGTACTAGATTTTGTATTGGAGCACATAATTATTAGATTTGGGGTACCAGCTAAATTGGTGATAGATAATGCAATGTGTTTTAGATCAGGAGAATTTGTTGACTTCTGCAATGAGTATGGTATTAATCTGTCATATACAACACCATATCATCCTCAAGGAAATGGTCAGGCTGAGTCCAACAACAAAAGTCTGATGAAGATAATCAAGAGGTTAATTGATAAAAATAAGAGGGCATGGGACTCTAAGTTGAAGTTAGCACTATGGGTTGATAGAGTGACTGTTAAGAAAGTCACTAGTAAGTCTCCTTTTGCACTAGTATATGGCCTGGAGGTGAACTTGCCAATAAATAATCTCCTACTAGTTTTTAGGTTCATACAGGAAAATGATGATGATATAGAAGATCCAATGGAAAAAAAGGTGAACTAATTGGTTGCATTGGATGAGGCAAGGAGAGAAGCACAAAGAACCAATATGAAAAGGTAGTAGAAAGTGAAATATTTGTTTGATAAAAGGGCCTCAGAAAGGAAGTTTTAGGTGAATGACATGGTTCTTGTGTGGAATGCCAAGAGCCAACATAAAGGCAAGCATGGGGAATTTGAGCCTTTATGGATTGGCCCATACCTGATAAGCAACACTCATGGAGAAGACTCATATTTTCTCTAGGTTCTTGATGGTGAATTTCAGGAATTGCATGTGCATGGATAGTTCCTGAAACCCTACTTTTCATAAGTAGGTTATTTTCTATGCACATTGTAAATAGGTTGTATATAGTGTAAATACTTGTACAGTTGTCTTTTGTGTTTTGTGTTTGTCTTGGTTTTGGTCTGCTCTCGAAGTTTTTCTGGTCCTTGTTGTAATCTTGTGAATTCCATGTCCCCAACTGGAGCCAATGGTGGTACCTACCTAGGGTTTAGGGTTTTAAGTTAGTCTATGAATGTTTTTCCTTATCACCCTTAAAGCCCTAAGTCTTACAGTCATGGTTTTACTTTATGTTATAATCTGCTATTGACCATCTAGCCTAGGTTACCGGTCATCTAAGTTATAACCTTGAGTCTATTATGTCATGGAATGACCAGCCCCAAGTCCTAGTGTTTACCTTTTGTCACCCATTGAAGTCATGTTTTTATAAAGTTCTTAAGTCCTAAGTCTTTGTAGAGGGCTAGAGGTGCCACATGGTAGGATATTGCAAGCCTGCAGACCATTGAAGATGTCATCATGTTCCAACCATGTGGCTGCGGAATGGAGATAGGTGTAAAATGTATCATGGCCTATGGCCATAAGATTGATGATGCATGAGATTCCTCCATGTGTCAAAGAATGAAGTGAAGAAGTGGGGTCGATAAGGATCAGACGGTAGCGCAGTGGCATAGAAGGATCTTGTCGGCGGGAAAGATTCTGTGCACGGCCATGAGATGATGACACGTGGCCTATTCTTGGGAAGAATGAAAAGGCTTATGAAGAGGATACATGTGGAAGGCTTAGCACACTCCCGTGAAGCCAAAAGGAGGTGGCCCACTTGCTACTGTACGGTTGTAAAACACTAGTAGAAATATGGTAAATAAATGACCAGGTGACTAAACTTTTAGTCACGTGACCAAACCGTTAGTCACGTGATCAAAATGTTTTGCAACATAGCTATAAATGACTAAATAAATGACTAATTTGGTCATCGGGCAAAAAAAACAACTAAATAATTGGTTAGACAAATAAAAATGACTAAATAAATGACTATTACTTCTCTATTCTTTTTTCTTTCCAATTTGATCATAATCCATGAATTCAAAGACAATACAATGCAAGGCAATAAATGTCCTCTTAGACCAAAGGAATAAAGGGAGAGAAAGGATTGAACAAAGGGTTAAGAATGACTAAATAATTAGTCACACATATAAAAATTAGACATTATGATATTAAAGTGGATAATTAAAAAAAATATTTTGAATTGAAGGAGTGGGTTGTATTATAATATAATATAATAATAATAATATGATATTATTATATAATATATATTATTATTATATATATAATATATATTATATTATATTTTATATTATATAATATAATAGAAGATGCAAAGTATACTTTCACACCCAAGTATAGTAGGTTATTAAAAGCATTCATAAACATTGCCTTGACAACCAATGTAGATTCATAAACATTATTAGGGAGGCTATTGACATTGTTCCAAGCCTTTATATTGGTATGGTATATAGTCTAAATGCCTTTAGAATGATTAAAAAATATGGTTAAAGACTTTGGAAGTTTTAAAAAAGCCTTAGTGGCATGCAAAGTTCATATTTGAATTTGGCAAGAAAGTCCTAGACATGTGGCACTCTATGGTTGGCCAATGCATAGTGGCCAAACCATGAGTGATCACCTTTGGGATTGGCTACTAAGCACAATCCATTAGATATTGATTCTAACATCACAACAATTAGACACGACTTCAATTACATGGAACTTATGTTCTAATTTGACATTACCCTTCATCTTAACTTTGACAACCTAAATCATTAATAAGTGACGTCCTCTACCCCACCTAAGTTGTGTGGTCATTAATGAATATATAGTGGTGAACCAAAAGAGGTGGTAGCTAAACTTACATCATTTAGTTTTTGATTAGTCGTCATGTGTTGGTCAACTAATCCATCAACCTCCTCACACAAATTATAGATCTAATACTACATGTTCGATCATTAGTCTCTTCATTGGCACATGTCAAAGCTTCTCCACATGGACTTGCGATTGGTACATGGCATCATTCTATAGTGCATACATGGACTTTCCTCTCGACAATAAAATTGACATTCATAGTTCTTCACCAATGACACTCCATTACATATTTTGGGCATTGTCGTAGGCAAATTTTCCCATCTTAAGGGTTTTGGTTGTGCATCTTACCTAAGAACCATATAAGTTCCCAAAACAATTAAGAAGTCTATAAGTTCTTAGTAAGATTAAAATATGAAAAACAACATGAGGTACCTTACAGAATATACATTCAAATTGATTTGTCACTTAAAACCCATTGAGATGACTTTAAATCAAATCCAATTTTGGGTAAGTTTATCAATCATGCTTGTGTATAATTTGACATAAAATAATTAAATTTCAATTCACAAGCGTAGGCAAAATAGCAAACTGTATTCAAATTTCCAAAGAAGTTTAGCCCACTCCAGATTGATCAAATTGACAAAATAAGATGGTAGGGGGTCGGTCAGTTGGTTTTCACAAAGGGTTTGGTACAACCATGGCTCCGACTGCTGATCCAGAAGACATTATCAATGACAATAGCAACCCTCACCCTCTAGATGATGATGACATCGCCCTCCTCAAAAGCTATGTAATCTCTCTTTTCATAAATACTTTTTTTCTCTATTATCACTTTTTCCCCTCATCTTTGCTCTTCTGAAATGCTATTTTTTGCTCTACGGTTTGGGGCCTTATTCGATTCCTATAAAGAAAGCTGAGAAGGAAATCAAAGAAATGGAAAAGAAGGTCAATGATCTATGTGGTGAGTGGAATATCTTAAAAAACCCTAATTTAAATAAACCTTAATAGTTATATTTGTTTGGCTCTATTACTGTTAAAATAGAAGGATTCTGGAACCCCATGCTTTGATAATTTACTCTTATGCCACATTCATATATACTAGGACCTGTAAGATGTAAATGGTAAAGGGTACTAAGTAAAGAAATTATTGCCAACAACTTCATTTTACATTCACCTAGGAGCTTGTGTCTTCTTAACATAATATTTTAATAATTATTTTTATAAGGAAAGCCACAGAAGCTGGGGAATACTCAAACAATGGTGTCTGAGATATATTTTGATAAAACAACAAAAAAAAAAGAGATATACAATCTTTTGCCATTCATAGATTAGATCACATAGCACAAAAATCAATTGAGTGCCTTTGCATGGAACAAGAGTTATAGCACCAAGGTGGAGCTCTAGGGTACAAAGAACATCTATAAAAAGGATTCAGAGATTTTGCAATTGTAGGTGTTTGGTTTTAAAGTGTATATCCAAAAGAGGAAACTTTTTAATACACAACCATATATTGTGCAACTCAAGGCATCAAGATGTCAGTATAAACAATTCAAAATCCAAATGTTGTTGCAACCCCCTAATGCGGGCTGGCCTTCCTCACCTATAAGGTTGTATCCCATACTACCCACAAAATTGTATTTTATGGCTGATTTTCATGCATATAATGTCATGATATATAATACAATAGCTACCATCATTGGTTTTCATGTCCTGGTAGCTAATCGACCTTCCACAAGTAGTTCCTCTTTTTTCTAGAAAATGATCTAGCATTCATGGGTCAAGGATGCTCTGAATTCTAATGGAGCAAGCAAGTCTAAATGCCCAATCAACCCCCTAGCTCCATTGAATCTCAAGGAATGTCAAGTCAAAAAGATAGTCAAGAAATGGCTAGGATGTATATTGCCTTGATAAAAGCCATTGATTACCTAGAGGGAAGTGTCTAGTTTTAGGAAAGCACATTAGAAAGCTTGGTATTTAACCTCAGTGGTTGGAGGGCTATTTTTTACACTTGGTAAATTGTATGCAGATGTCAGACTAATTGACAATCTACTTGATGCAATGTAATTAGTCTCAGGCTCTCAACATCATCAGATTGAAACTACCTGAAACCTAATCATATGTCATCCTATTGAGAAAATGGTGGCAGAAATTTGGAAATTATATCAGAAGTTGTGCACCTTCCACCATCTCCTAAGAAGCAAGTCACACAAGTTGAGAGCTCTTAACACAGCCAATCCTTACAAGTTCAATTCCTGACATGCAACCTTGAATTGATCCAATCAAGTTCTTGCATGGAAGAGGGAGGCACTTCACCTCAACCTCCTAAGAAATTTGATGGAAGTCCATATTAAAATAAAGTTTCCATAGGTGAGGTCATTACAAGAGACCAAGAAAAAAAGTGAGGACAATTCAGCCAAGATTATGGTTTTTAAAAGCAGAAGCTCTTATCTATAATGAGCATGATAAATCTCACTAAAGCAAGTATTTGGTGGTCTTTTGTGTTCCTTGTTTCACATATGTGGGATGGTAGGTTTGTCTATAGTTTCTTTGGTTGCAGTTTGCTTAATGGTTTTTTTCTTATGTAATTAGGTGTCTTGGCTTTGGCAATGGATTTAAGAAGAAAATGATTGAAAAATATGTATATACAAAAATATGCTAGTTCAAAGACCATGGACTAGCCTGATGAAAGTAGATTGTCATTGGTGTCAAAAAGGTGTTGGTATTGATGTCATTTGATCAGGATGGATACTAATGTTCTTGATGGGACCTCATTATGTTGCAAAGAATGTTGATCATAGGGGTATCATGATGATCATGATGTTATGGTATTGAGTTGATCATCAATCCAGATAAGCATGATGTAATGCATATATGATATAGATATGATGTAGTGCATATGTCTTGTGTTTACACTTTAGCTGCAAGCATGAAAGTCTTATACAGTGTTATAATATTCAGATACATCATCATCAAGAAAGGCAGGTGTATTTCATTATAGTTTTCAAGAATAATGTGCTCTTAATGTGGTTTGGTATCTCTATTAAATTACTAATTTTGCCCTTAAGACTGTCATTGAGGATGTGCACTTTATATTATGACTGATCAATGACTTGCCATTGCAAGTCATAATATTTTAAGTCACAACTTAAAGGGGGCTACCACTGTTGGGAAACTGACCCCTCCTTTTACCGCCTGTCTCGGTTTATACATTAGTGGGAGCCATTGAATATCATGTATATTCTTTTTAATTTGAGAAGCTCGGTTTGAAAAACCATATTCCAAGGTCTTAACTTTAGAAGGGAGCACGAATAATACTCAAAAGGCATCGAATATTATAAGACCCTCATTTGTTTATGGAAACCATCGAATATATTCTATTAAAGTGAGAGCTATTTTGTTTTTAGAAATGTTTTTTTGGCTTTTTAAGTGCCATTGTTTATGGGAACGATGTAAGTAAAGATTTTATGCCTTTTTATAAGGAGTTTTTTATTTTTTAAAAAAGGCATAAAATGTGTAAGTTTTTTTAGCAATTTTTTTTTAAGTAAAGTTTTTTTGATAATCTTTTTGTGAGAAGAGAATGAGGGCAAAGAATATGAAGAGAACATTTTTTAAAGAAAATGATTTATTTTTCTTTCAGGGGATGATGAATTGAAATTTATTGATAGAGGAATATGAAAGATTTTTTCATTGCATATGCAGAGGTAGATGAATCAAAACATTATTGAAATTTTTTATGATCTAATTTTTTTTTGTGAAGATGGTTTGTGCAGAGAAGGTAAAAAGATTGGAGAAAGTTTTTTAAGAATGTGAAGAGTTTTTTTTTCTTGCAAGAGAAAAGGCTTCATGAAGATTTGTTTTTGTGAGAAGAAGTTGAAGGGTTTTAAGATGAAGAAAATGGAACACAAAAATAAAGGAGATATTAGATGGAAGAGGAATGTGAAGGGTTTTGAAGAAAAATTATATGTTTTATTTTTGTAGGTTCCAGATTTATGAGAGTTGATCTGATATTTTGATGTGTTCCAAAGGTTTATGAAGAGTAATTTTTAGACTGATTGAAGGATTGTATTGATTGGGAGAAGTATGTATTATATTGGCTGAAGAGTTAATTATTTATCTTGCAGAGATGTTGTTTGATTGAAATGAGATTAATGTAATGGAGTTGTTTGTAGAGGTTGCTTCAAGGATAATGCGGAGTCAATTTATTTTGCAGGAATAAATCATTTTTGTAGAGATAGTTTATGCTTATGATGAGTGTGAGATTTTGAGTTGAGATGAATTCAATACAGGAGATAATTGAAAATTAATTGGTGGCAGAGCATGTATGCAGATGTAGTTTGAAGACATACACACAGAGATATCAATTTTGATTTTTGAAGGGAAGGTAAAAGATGAAATTACATATGAAGAAGTTTGTATTGAATGATGTAGAGATATGGAAACAGAGTAACCCTCTAATTTTGTTTATATCTTCTAATGGTGATTGTATTTTCTAGTGAGGCATATTATGGCTAGTGAGGCTTCTTTGTAGCCAGTGAGGCTTTCCTGGTCAGTGAGACCTATATGTAGCCAGTGAGGCATGTTTTTCAGTTAAGCTAGTGAGGCAGTTTTGAGTGGTTTTTCTACCCCAAGAGGGTTTTCCACTCATGAAAAACTTGTGTCAAGATTCATGTTGATTGCTTCTATGTGTGTGTATATTAATGCTTTGCTCATGAGATTTTGTTCACTCCTTTATTTTCAGTTATGTGCATATGTGTAAAAAATCAATGATATCTTTCTCACTTTGTGTCTTGAAAGTTAAAGTTTGCAAAAAGGTTTCAAAATTTATACAACACTGATTCACCCCCCCTCTTAGTGTTGTCTTGGACTCCCACAAGTGGTATCAGAGCCACGTTCCCTATAGAAGCCTAATCAAATTGGGTAGGTCCTATGTGTGTGGAGTACCATGGGTAAGTGCAAAAGAAATAGAGAAAAGAAAAGTGTCAAGTCTCCTATTGATCAAAAGGCTTCATCTTTATCAAATTCAAATGATGATATATAGTTTTTTGATATACAATCAGTTGATAGAAATGTCTCACAAGTTGAGACATGTATTAAAATAGAGAAAGAGTTTTCTAGAGTCCCTCTCTTTGATGGTTCAGATTTTTCTATTTGGTATGTTAGAATGCAAATATATTTATCCTCTTTAGGATATGGTGTTTTGATGTTAGTTGAGAATGGGTATTGTGCTATTAAAAATGACAAAGAAACTCTTGAATGTAATCATATTGCAAAGAAAACCATATTATCTACTCTATCTAATGATATTTCTTGTAAAGTTATGTACTGTGAAACAACTCAGGATGTGTGGAAAGAATTGATAAAAAATTATCAAGGTGATGCACCTGAAGAAGAAGACAACTTGTTATCAGAGAAGAGTGATAATGATAAAAGTCATTCACATGAAGGAGATGAAGTACAAGAAGAAGAAGATCATATTATGGATGATTGTGATCAAGAATATGATGAACATGATTGTGAAATTGATATAGAAGGAGAACTTATATGTGCTCTAAATGAGATCAAGAAATATAAAAAGGAGAATCATAGATTAGAGTTGCAGTTACAACAAGAAAGAGATTTCAAAAACAAAGCTCTTACAGACCTTGAAGATGCTAGAACCCTGATTATAGATTTGAGGAATCAAGCAGGTGAATTAGATAAATTAATCATCAATTTGAAGACAGAGGTTGAGAAAGCTAAGAAGATAGTTGATGAAACAAAATCTGTTTTCGAGGCTAAAAAGGTTGAATGTCAAAATATTGAAGGAGAAATAATTTCTTTAAGTAGAGAACTTGAGGATGTTAGAAAGTAGTTGGAAAAGAATTTCAAATTTGATGAGAGCACGAGCAAGTTACAAGAGATGCTTAGTGTTTAGGTGGAAAATTGGATTTATTAATGTTTTAGTGTTTTGATGTTTAAATCCACCTTTCCACTTAACATTCAAGGATCTAGGGTTGAGTGGCGAGCACTATCATACCCTAGGTCACTGTGAGATGTAGGGAAACTTGGATTAGGGAATTTAATTATCAATTTTCCTTCTCCTATGCTTAATTAACCATTAAAACCCTAATTATGCAAATATGACAACAAATTGATGAATAATGGAAAAAGCTCTTGTAGACAGGAGTAAAATACCAAATCACAGAGTACCTATTTTTGGGGTTCCAAAGTGGAATAGTCAGGGACACTGGAGTGGGCGCCCTAGTCCAAGGTACTAGTTTCTTTATGGGATTTGGACCTCCTTCTGACACTGATCAGCCCTGTAACTTCTATTTCCTGAAACTCAATTGTGGAGGACACTAGAGCGAGCACCTAAGTCCTACTTTTCTTTAGATCCCAAATCCTAGATGTCTGCCAATCCTTCCTACAACTCCACTTTTTCCAAATACGACACTTGTAACCTACAATCACAAGACTTGGTTTAGGGGTTGTGGTGTTTAGAGGCTTGCCTCAGTCAATCCTCGGAGGACACTTAAGTCTCTGAACACCATTGTTAGATAGAGAGTGTGTGCCCTTGTGAGGGAAAGGCAAAAACCAAAGGAACCAATGACGAAAACACAATATTATGTCACCTTGTAGTGAAAGATATCATGGGAGGAAGATGCTCTTCATTCCATGATGAAATGGATGCTCAAATATGCAAACAAACACATAAACCACACAAGTCTACTCTTGCAACACAATGAAAGCCTTGAATCACCTTAAGGATGCCTAAAGTTCACAATGATCATCTAGCTTACAAATGAATGCCTAAACATGTTTTTATATGCAACTACAAACACTCCTACCAAGATTTTCACAATTCAAACTTACCGTGTCGGCAAAGGGACCAAATAACGGTCACAAACTGACACCCAAAAATTAGGGCTGCCCCAAAATAGGGCAGGACTAGGGCACAGGTGCCTAAGTCCTCCCCCCTATTTTGGGTAGGGTGCAACTCAAGAGGTCCTCCTAGGTCCCATTTACTATGAAACCCAAGTCTCATTCCATCGAGATGCCAAAATTTGAACTAAGATGTCCTAAATGTATGCTAAAGACTTGGGAACTAAACCTTATGAGGGAAAAGCCCCCAAGGGGACATTTTCTGACGTTACATTTAGCCCCCACTTTAATGTATGTATAAACATGAGGCCAATACATGCATTTAAGTAAGGTCACAAACACAACAAACACACCAAGCATGGAGAAGACACACCAATCACATAGAAGACAGTAACATGCATGCAAAAGATGGAGAAGACAGTTACAGTCACACAAAAAATGGACAAGGCAGTCAATGCATAAAAGACACATTAATGCATGGAATACAGAAATGATATCTTTTCTTTTCTTTTTCTCATATATATGAAATGGAAAAGCAAGTACTGAAAAGTAAACAAACCTCCCATAATACAGGATGCACTACCCTAGGGCGTAGGTCTCCGTATATATGGGGCAACACACACGTAAGACACACAAAACCTCCCAAAATGCAAGAAGCACTACCCAAAGGCACTGGTCTCTGCATATGGGGCAACAAACATGCCACACAAAACAAGCACGCCAAAACACACACACTTGAAGACACAGAGAAAATACGGTAGACAAGTGATGGAGTGTACCTATTTCTAGGTCCAACACCATCTCAGGCACATTACAGGCACACACCAACGATTGTGCTTCGCCACAACAATCATCAAAAACATGCTTAAGGGTTAAGTTACTCATAGAACCACTCCTTGCTTCTGCAAAGGACTTTTAAAAATGACAGGATGTGCAATCTGCTCCGAGAAATATACCATCCCTGCCTCCGCAGAGGGCTTAAGATAAAAAGGATATACATGATATCCTGCCTCCATAGAGGGCTTACATGATTGATTGATTGATTGCAAACAAACTTAGGATGCATGCTATACTACCCTGGGGCACAAGTCTTGTTGTGTGGTTACACAACATGCCCCATTTTCCTTAGCAAAACAGGGACCCAACTTTTTGCTTCTGCTTGCTTGTTTTCTTGCTTTGGGCAGTTTGGTAAAATTCAATCATGTATGTCACCTTTGCTAAGGTATGTGCATCATAAGGAGAGGTTAGTTGTCTAAGTCAGCATTTGCTATCATAAACCTCATACTTAGAAAGAGTAAAAAATTCTACGTAGGTTTGCCTTTTGGATCACCCTGATATTTCATATAACGGGGGTCATATTTCTGAATATCAGTCATATTGGTTTAGATGACCCTGACTTAGAAAAATCACCCGATGTTCATTCCATCCCCAATATGCGAACATCAAACTTAAATAGGGATGAGTATTTTCTGTCATAAACTTCATGTATTTGTGAGGGGGTCATATTTCCTAATACTCGTCATCTTAAAAATATCATCCTTTCACGAATATCACCCTGCACAAATATGACCATGACGTCACTCAATTCTAATGAATGAAAGAGATCACTATGATAATGACGTAATCATTTCACCCAACCCATGGGGGGTCATATTTCATAATATGTCATATTTTTCAATATGACGATGACGTCATCATAACCCGATAACAAGAACGATAGGATGGCACGATGATGTCATCATGATCTACACTCGAGGGGATAATGTTTCGTAATATCCCTGACCTTAGTAAACATGATGATGACGTAGTGAGGGGGATATTTGTGATTTTCAAAAGACCCAGATATTTTCAAATATCCCTTATCTTTAACTTTATGACATGATCTTGCTTCGTAGTCAAAGGTTGACCATATCACCCCGATCTTTAGTAAACGATTATCCTGCGCACAAGAGAGGGGTCATATTTCAAATATCCCTGATCTTCTAAAGATCACCCTCTGGTATTAAATGAAAACCCCAACGGTAGGTGGTTCCCTTACGATTTCAAATATAAATCAGACACTTGGCAGCATCTACCAACTCCATGCAAATTATCGACGGATTTAATTAAAATAATACATATGCACTAATTTGTCATATCGATCAGTTTAAAAGTAAAATTTAGGGATTATTTACATTTACCCTTAGGATAATTGAAATTTATAGAGCTCTGAAAGTCAATACCTCCTAGTCACCCACCAGTGGAATGTGACGCTCAGTGTAATGGAATGGAACAGTTGATACTGCATATCTGCATTTTTTCTCCGTTATCAGTCATATAACAAGAGGGGAAAAGCGAATATCAGGTAAGTAAATTAGAACCCTCTTTATTGTCGTTTACTCCAAATCACTAGGTAAACTGTGTTTTATTAGGATAATCTGCATGATGAAGATGCATGAAGTAAATTGCAATGTTGAATAGTAATTATGAAATGCATAATATTCTTGAGCTTCCCCATACAAAGACCCTAGGGTAAGAAATGCACATTTTTATCACAAGATCCAATGGTGGAGGTCAGGAAGAACATATCTGACCCAGAGTTCTTGAAGCCCATGTTTGTATAGCCTGAGGGAGTAGGATTCAGATATGGTCTGATACATGATACACATCAAGGGAAAATAGAGTTGGATGCATGGACAATAAAATTAGATGATGATACTAATAACCCTATACTGGATAGGATATTCACAACTAGTATGTGGCACGCAACCAGATTCCCATATACAACGGAGGCCACTGAGTTGGTAGTGGAGTGTGCTAGAAATCATAACCCTGAGAATAGAAGAGTGGAAAAACATGGTAGAGTATATGCTGATTTCTCAATCAAGGGCATTGCTGCCACTTTTAGTTTGCCTATGGGGAATACAGTGGTCAGTGTAAACTTGGGTAAGTTGGAGAAAGAATACAATAATAATAAGAAAGAGGCTAGGAAGGTCATGTACCAATGGAGGGCCAAGAACAATACATACATAGCTTCTGCCAAGTTGCATGTTTACTTATACAAATTTGATTTTGATGAGGAGTATCAATACATGATTGCCTTATTAAGTAGGAAGACCAGCAAGCACCATGCTAGCAGCTTTGAAAATTGGATGTATGGAATCATCTAGATGGTGCTATATTCAGACAACAAGCCTCTGTGGGCTAAGATCATCAGCAACAACTTGGATGAGGGCATGAGAAAGCTAGGTGGTAAGGCTTGTATATTCCATATGACCTCCTATGTCATATATGCATGTGCTTTTCATGGCACATTCAACACCCTACAAATAGTGGGTAAGGTTGGAAACAACACTGGTGATGTAAACATTTGGGACCATTATCCCCAATTATAGAGGAGAGCATATCTCTAAGATTACAAACTGGTAAATGACTCCTTTTCAATGCATTTAGTAAGAACCATGGAGGAGGACAGAACTAAGAGACTGAGCATGGAGGCTTAAGCTATTATCTACAAGCACGGGGCTTGGTTTATCCAATTCCCCACCTTCTCATATATAAGACTAGACGGATTTGAGGGGCATCCCCTCATGTTGTTAAGGTACCTCACTTATAGGATCATCTTAATGGAATTTGTTAGACAAGTGTCTACTTCAGTTAAGGCTCACCTGGAGCGAAAAAAGATTCCTCTTGTATTGTTCCCTGTATACATAGGTTGGTATATATACCCAGATAGACAGAGCATTAAGCATGCTATTAGAGGGTTATAGCTCATGCACTTGCAACCATTTTCTATAGCAAGGTCATATGACCCATATGGCAGAATGCAAAAGTTATTAGGGAAACCAATACACCAAAAACATATTTAAGATTATTGGACTGATTGTGATGATGAGACAGAGGTTAGGAGAAGAAATTATCAAAGGCTCACCCTCAATCAGATCCAGACTTTTGATTGCATTTCAGTTCCAGCACAATTACATGATGATGATGGAAAGATAATGTCCAGTGAATATGAGGATAAAAAGGTGTATAATGACACCATCTCCGCCCCTAATCTAACACTACCAGAAGAGACCTCATTATATCAAATAATGCAAGGGCTCATCCAGTTGACCCAGATTTGGGTAACTATTGAGGTTAATAAACTAAAGAGGAAGGGTATGACCCTCATAGAAAAGACAAGAATTATTAGAAGAAGAATATGATGTTTTCTTATTGAAAAGAGGAAATCTAATGGAGAGAGACTACCTGATGAAGAGAAAAAGCCACCACACAAAGGCAAGAAGGCTGATCCTAAGCCAAAATTGGTAGTTATCAAAAGGCTTCCATCAAAAGGTGATGGGACATCAACATGTGCACCTGCATCTACGTCACAACATCCCCCTGTTAAATAGAAAAGAAAGAAGGTAGTGAAGCCTGTTCCTGAAGATATTGAGAAAAAAGTGGAGAATAAGCCTCTACAAGAAAATCCCTTGGAGGAAGAATAGGTGGATATGGGACCTAAAGATGATGACTTGTTGATAACAAGGAAGAAGAGAAAGGAAGTGCTACAAACACCACCACCAAAGAAGAAAAGAATAACAATGAGGGGAAATGTCAGCATTGACCCTATAATGTTAAGGGGTGCACATGGTTTAGCATTTATGAAGGACTTACAACATGATGTCCCCATTCCTAAAATAATTTAGTTTAAAACTAAGAATGTCTAAGAGTGAACAAAAGAGGTGCATATGACTAGTAAAGAGCCCCCCTTCCCTATGGAAGACACTGTTGAATTGTCAGATGATGAAGTAGTTCAAGATGTGGTTGCTCAACATATGGGGACTTTGGTTTCCAATACTAAGATGACCCCTCATGGGACCCCATTGGTCTAGAAGGTGACTAGTGAAGTGGATGAAACAGAGCAGGGTAACCTTGAAGAAGTAGCCCAACAAATAGGGCTAGCTAGTTTGGTAGAGCAGGGTACTAGTCCTACAGTGATAGACTTAACCTACTGGGGTGATATCAATCCAAATAAAAGTAGTGATCCACCTCTAGAGCGTGAAAATGTTAAAAATGATATGACACCCAATCAAGGCGTGGGTCAAGATAATACACCCACCGGACAAGGACAATCAGAGGCACAGCTTCAGAATATAGGTGATAAGGATATGCCAGACAAAGGTGTTGATCAAGACCAAGGCCTTTCTTCAGCACATGATGAAAGAATTGATCAAGGTAATAATCCTGGGACAGAAGAGAAATCAGCTGATAAAGAGGGAAACTCAGGAGAAGCTGGTGCATCTAAGGCTGAAGAGTAGAGTTTGGCACAAGGAGAAAGCCAACAGAAATAAATAGAGAAGGTGACCAAGAGTGATCTGGGTGATCCCCAAGGTTAAAATACATAGTCTTCTCAAGAGACTAATGTACCATAGTCTTCTCAAGAGACTAATGTACCACGAGATGAGTGAAAGGATAAGTCTCAAGAAATTCTAGAGGAGAATGTACAAGTGGAGGTGCAAAATCAAGGTATGCATACTTTACAGAATCCTCCACCTCAGAAAGAAGTCTCTCAACAGGAGGTACCTCAAAAAGATCCCCCTCATGAGAAAGTGGATGAGAAAGAAATCAGACAAGAAAATTCACCATAGAGGGCAGGACCTGATACACAGTCCTAAGATAATCAAAATAAAGAGGGTGATCATCAAGAGCCCAAGGGTGATGTCCCTTATTGGTTGCAACAAGAGATAAGTCTGCAACATATACAGGAAGTACATGATTTCGATGTTTCTACATTATTTGCTGGGAGCATGATTAAACCAAGAAGAACATCAAGGATGACATCTGCAATAAGAAGAGACCCTGCTACAGGTAGGAGAATAGCACAAGTAGCCTTACCTACAGTTGAAAAGGAGAAAGGCAAAATAACCCTTGATGAATTTTAGATAACAAATGTTGATCTGGGTTTTGCAAATGAAGACTAGGAGGGTTAGGAAGGAAAGGATATTATTGATTCTTTGACCCAAAGGGTGAAAAAGGAAAAGGAGAAGAACAAGAAACATAAATAGCACATTACTCAATTGCATTCTTTTATAAAAGGGTTGATTAACCCTGATCATGTACCTGCTGATCCAGCTACCCCACTAACCATTATATCCCAAGAAGAAGTTACTAGATTAGATTTGATGAAGCATAAAGCACAATTGATGGACAAATGGTTCATGTCTTCTATTTTTGAAGCTGAAGAAGTGGTGAAGGCCTCCCTGGAAAGGTGGAATTCTCTTAGTGAGTTAAAAAGAAAGGTGGATAAGTTGCAAAATGAAGTGGGCAAGAGATCCTTCAAGCTAGAGAAGCACCTGGATGCTTTGGGGGAGATGAAAAGAATTGATGTACAGATACTTATAAAGAACAACATATTATATAATAACACCTCCCAGTTGCTCAGTATTTGGTATGAGGACACTAGATTTGAATGTGATATTTTGAAGAGATGCAGTGGCAAACTCAGGGATATAAGTGTCAAGTTGTATAATCTAATGGCAAAGGAAGTAGAAACAATGGAAGCCCTAAAAGGGAAGGTAGAAGGGAAAATAGAAAATTAGGATACTGATTTTGTTGTTCAAGATTTTCATGACAACTTTAAACAAGCTGCAAAGGATACCATGCATCATTTGATAGAAGAATTAATAAATAAGGTCATGAGGATGAAGGTCATGGTAGAAACATATAATGAAACATTGAATAGCAGGAAGAATAACATGGATGCCCTTCAAGCAATGTTTCTTTCCCACAGACATGCTGTAATAAAAGCAAAGGTTCAAGATGGTGGTGAAATTGATAGAATAGTACAGTTGTATGAATCCATTAGGGCAACTATGAGAGTACACATAGGAGATGATCTGCATCGAAATGACAGTGATGATGAAGAGGATGATGATGTAGAAAATGATGGAGAAGATGAAAGTGAAGAAGAAGAGAATGAAGAGTAAAGAGGGATGCATGATGATTAGGTCATATGCATTATCAGCATGGAAGATGTTTGAATCCAATAGAGGGTTGCTGGCTAGTAACTTGTGCCACGTATAAAGATGTTGACTAAGTCAATGAGAAATGTTGACCGTTGATCTAAATAGATAAATCTTGACCATTGGTCATTTGTAACTGCCTCCTCTCCTTACTCTATAAAAGGGGATGGAGTGCACTCTTTAAGGCATTAGGAACTTAATTCAAATTGGATTGTTGAAGCATTCAGGACTGATTTCAAGGCTTTTGTGAATGTACATGTCTTTTGAATACTTAATGAAAGAGAAGCTTGTGTTGATTACAAATTATTGTAAATCTTGAGTAGTCAATAAATGAGATCTAGATATATGCATTGATTGGCTACGTCCCTTGGAGTGCTTGTCAGTCTGTATGTGTTGTTTTTATTGATTGTTCCTTTGAAGTTAGCATCAACCATACCTAGCTGTGGAACAACCTGGTGAAATTATGGTTTGATTCCTTCTCTTTATGACTGTATATGGAATGTATGTGACTCATTAGCTAAAGATTCACCAAATTTATAGGTATTTCTTTTAATTTTCGCAAATTTCATTACAAATCACCTCCACAATTGCAAATAACATACAATCTAAAGCAAATAAACATGAAATATGCCTATATCTCGTAAATAATTGAACATACAGAGCATATTTTGAGTGAAAGCATGTTAAATTGATAAATATCATGCAAATGCATATCAATATCCATGATAAACATATGAATATTCACTTGTAGGCACATTATTGAATAAACATGCAGTGCAGAAGTATATACAAGTTCATGACAGTAAAATGCTTAGAAGAATTGATCAAACTTATAAATATTACTATAATCTGAGGAGCATAGTAGAAATAACCTTGTTTGTGAAGTGAATTTTCAGTACACAGGTGCATAATCAATCATACATGAAATGATTTACCATACATACGGTGTAAGACCCCTTGAAATGGAAAACAACATGTCACATCAACCTCTGAGTAATGTCAGACGATCATGACCTAATCAACGGAGACTTGGAGTCATCAATTTATTCCAAATTAATTGTACTTTTCAAGATAATAAAGGTTTGTTGTGCAAATTTTTATGCATGAACTGTTATGACTAACAATCATCATCAACATAAGTTGGTGCTAGAAGGAGGGCCAATCTTTTATGAAAGGTGAATTGGTTGTATTTGCGTATCCCTATGTTAGAAATAAGGTAATCTTCTCAAAGCTCATCATAATTGTTCATGCTTTGAGTGTTCTTGCAAAGATTTCTTTTCTCTATATCCTTTCATATCTGTTCATCATAAATATTTCAGAATTGAGAATAGATATCTCAAACTTTATAGTCAGTTCTTGCAATCTTTGAAAATTGAGTTGTTATTCAGGTTTTCCTACTGGATCTATGCTGATATTTGCTTGTATCACTGGATATCCTGGTATCAGGGTCCAGAAGTCTGGTATTTGCTCATATTTGTAAGTTTTACGCAAATATTGTATAAATATCTAGTAAGTTCTAGATTTTGGTAGTAAATATCTCCTTTATTTGGTCAGTTCAGTTGATCTTTACAGAAAATCAAGTCAAATTTTTATAAATTATAGAAACCCTAGCTCTCAGGCCAAATACCAGGGCCAGATCTAGTGGACTCTTTGAGGAACTGCCTATCTGTGGACTTAGACCTAGAACTATAGATATTCATCACACTCCTGGTTCTAGTACATAAGAATCTTTGCCAAGAAATACTCCAATAACCCTTGTTGAATTGCAGACACCTACAAGATCACCTGTTATCCCTCAAGTCCAACAACCACCACCGGTTACTATGTCATTCTTTCCTGCAGACTCACCTTTGACTTTCAATGCATATCATCCTTTAACTAAAAATCCTGACAAGATTTGTCCTAAATATCATCCATATCAGGATGTTGATGATCACATTAGAACATTCAAGGAAGCTTGTTGCAGAGCAAGGATTGAGCATCAAGATGTGGTATGTAGATTATTTCCATTTTCCTTAGGAGAAGAGGCATATAATTGGTATATCAGTCTTGGTCAAGGTTCAGTTGGTTCATAGGCTACCTTGGAGAAAGCCTTCAAAGATAGATTTAAGATACCTATAGATCCTTCAATGAATTATCAAGTGTTTGCCACAATCAAAAGATTTGAAGGAGAACCTATTGCCAATTTTAATGCTAGACTCCAAAAGATGCTTTCAAAGTTGGTAGCTCCTTATACTGTAGCAGATGAATTTGCTAGGAGTATATACTATTCAGATTTGGATCCCCTGACTTCTATGTTCATAAGGAGGACACATCCTAATGTCACAACTTTGGCAGGAGCTTTTGAAGAAGCTATAAAAGTCAATCAGCAATTGATCCCTGCTCCAACACCTAATATTGCCTTCCCTATACATCCTGCATACCCTGCATATCCTACTCAACAACAGACCAATGGAGCCATGATGCCTCCAGCTATAATGCCAGGTCCTTTACAAGTATCTCCACTTAGCATCATGCCACCTCCAAATGGAAATGGCCAGATAGTGCAATAACCATGACATGCACAAGTACCTCCAGATGTAGGATAGAATAATAACAATGGTTCTTCCTTTTTCAAACCTCAAATAGAGAATGTAGTAGCCAAAGTTTAGGAAGAAAAGGAAGAAATTAAAGAAATGTCAGCACAGTTGAGAAAATTGACAACTAAGATCACTCATTTGAGAAGTCAGAATTTCTATTCCCAATGAAATCAAAATAGAGGATATAACAATGACAGATCCAGATATCCTGATAGAGGATACAAAAATGATAGGAACTATAACAATAACAATAACAACAGTGGTAAAAATAATGCTCCTTAACAGCCAAGAGTGTGGAACACTAGGCCAAACAATGGTTCCTTGCCATCACCCTTAGATAATCATCTTCCTAGTGAATCTCAGCAGACCACTAGGGTGAACCTGGCAGAAGCAACCCTTATTAATTGGTGTAGGATCCATAACACCAATGATCATACTGAATTGGATTGTCCTAAATTTAGGATAGTAGCTAGTATCTTTCAAGATGAGGTATCAAATACTATAGGTAACCTTCCTTTTGTCGAAGGAAATGAAATTGTCCCTTGTGGATATGACTCTGCCCTTGTATTGGAAAGTTTTACCAATCATCCTCACCATCAAGCAACTTCAGCTCATGAGAATTATACTCTAGCATGTGAGGAGTCAACCATGGCTTTTGAAACAAATTATGTTTTTCCTTTTGAAAATGAAAATGAACCATCAGTGGAACATGAGGAAGTGCATGCCTATCAGCAACAATATCAAGGTAGACATAATTATAATATCAGGAATAATTCAAACAGACCTTCTAGTCCCCTAACCACATCTTTGCCTCCCAACAATTTTAACACTCCTCCTGATCCAAAGGCAAGTAATAACCCTGGATTTCCTAAGGTTAATGCTCAATACTTAGCACCACAAAATGCAGTGGCAAAAGCTAATAACCAGCCTCCTAAGTCTGATAAATTGGTTACATAATTAGCAGATGAAATGAAAAAGATCAAAATTAGCTTGTCATTTTCAGAATTACTTAAAACCCTAGCTATTAAGAAGGCATTCACAAAAATTTTAGATGACCCTACACCAAAAGAAGATAGCCATCCCCTTAATCCAAACCAGACTTTGAATAAAGATTAGGCAGCTAAGCATAATAATGTTAAACACAGAACTTTAGCCACTGTTCAAGCTGCTAAAACTTCACACATGACTCTTTACAAGGATAAGACTAAGTCACCTCCATTTCTCCTTACCATAAGGATGTTCAGTAAGAATTTGCATAATTGCATAGTAGATTCAGGTGCGTCTACCAACGTAATGCCATTTTCGATATGTAATGCCTTAGGGTTACATCCTGCCAAGTCACTAAAGAAGGTAACACAGTTAGACAAAACTAAGGTAAGTATTGTAGGAGAGTTAACTCACATTCATATGCAATTAGCATCAGACCCAAGGATTCAATATTACATTGATATCCAGGTAGTAGATATTCCTGATACATATGGAATGTTGCTTAGTAGGGATTGATCAAAAACACTTAATGGATGCATGTCCACTCATTACAATCACATGTGGCTACCTTGGAAAGGGATTCTCAATTAGATTCAAATAGATGCTAAACCCTAAATGAAGTACATGATTACTAAATATAATAAAACCAATGAGATCATGTACGTGGATGTTGAGCTTGGAGTTTACACCATCAGACCCCAAACGATCAAGATAGAGGAGATCCTCATGTATGATATTCATGTTCACAGGGATGATCTTCAGGATGATAGAGTGATTATAGATTCTGAGCACAGTTCAAATGATGGTGATGAGTTAGATCATTTTAAGAACTTTGAATTGTATCTATCCAAAGAGATGCAACTTTGTCGAATGTTAAATATATCTAATGAAGATGTTTTGATTGAGGGATGGTGCAGGTTACATGATGAAGCACATTCTGAAAAAACTTGTGATGCCCATTTAGACATGATGGAGCTAGAACAAGCATGTAGTAATAAAGGAATATCCTCACCTGAGGTAAGTCATACAGATAGTTATAGTGATACTGACTCTTGTTCATCATCTGTAGGTACAGAAGAAAACATATATCAGGATGAAAGTTATATTTATAATTCAGAGGAGATCCTAATGACTATTGGGAGCATTTCTAAGGATGAAAGTAATATCACCCCAGGGACTGAATGTTTGATTGAGTCAGATTATGAAGTATTTGATGAAGATAAAGGGAGTAATTTGACTAAATTTGAAGAGTTTTTATCGAAACAAATTTAGAGGATGTTGTTATAGCATACTTCTCCACATGATGCTCTAATTGAAGGTTGGTGTAGATTACATGAAGCACCACATTCAGAGACTACTTGCTCATTATGAAGAAGTAGATGATACGTCATTCAAAGGATTATTTTTCTGATAATAAGGAAGAAAAATAGATATCAGCTTCACATTGGTTAGAAAAAGTGAAAGTAGAGAAGAATGAGTCACCAAAGCTAAAATGGATATTAGGTGGTGCAGCCGCCAGAGCTAAAAAGAAGAGAGAAGGGCTTGATAAGCCTTTAACTAAAGATAAGCCATGGATCCTTAGGTTTGATGGATCTAAGTCAAAACAAGAAGCTGGAGTAGGAATAGATCTCATTGATCTAGCTGGAAAATCCTATTTAGCAACATATAGATTACAATTCCCATGCACAAATAATGTGACAGAGTATGAAGCTTTAATTTATGGGATATTGTTTGCACTCAAGAAAAAGGTAAAGATTCTGCATGTCTATGGAGACTCAGAATTGGTAGTAAGACAAGTAAGAGGCATATACTCTTGTAATTACAAAAGGTTCTCTAATTACAGACACAGGGTATGGGATTTGATAGAAGACTTTTATGCATTCAACATCACACATGTGCCTAGAGAACTGGATCACAAAGTAGATGCCTTGGCTCAAGCTGCAAGTACTTTGGAGCCATTTTCTTTATTCAGATTGAAGAGGTTTTAAGTTGAATTAATATTAGTACCCTCTGTACCAGACAATGTCACCAATCTCTAGGTGTTTGATGATGACCAACACATTTTGGATTTCATATCAAACATAGATGTGTTTGATGCATAGTTCATAGATGAAAGAAATGCAGAAGATCATACTTGGGAAGAAGAAGAGATTCTAGAGTTTCCAGGTAATAAGATACCCAAGGGGATGATAGTCAACATAGGCCAGAATAAAGAAAAAAGGAATGTCCTAATTCGCAAAGTCTGTAGAGAAGAAGAAATGGCAGGGATAACCTAAGCACTTAAGGACTATATCCATGTTATCACCTGGACTTATGATGAGTTGAAGACTTACGATACCTCAATCATAACCCATACTATACCGTTGAAACCAAATGTCAAACCTTTTAGACAAAAATAGAGGTATGTTAATGCCTTATTAGAACCCATCATTTTTGAAGAAGTCAAGAAACTGCTCAATGCTAGGATCATATTTCCTGTGACGCACTCCACATGGGTAGCCAATTTGGTTCCTGTGAGAAAGAAAAATGGTGATATCAGGTTATGTGTAGACTTCAGAAATTTGAACAAAGCTTCTGAAAAGGATACTTATCGTTTACCTTCACTGGATGAGGTCTTACAAATAGTTAATGGTGCACAAATGATGTCATTCTTGGATGGTTTCTTAAGTTATAACTAGGTGATGGTAGATAAAGTAGATAGATTGAAAACAACATTCACCACCAAGTGGGGTATATTTGCCTATAGGCGCATGCCTTTTGGATTGATAAATGCTAGTGCTACCTTTCAACGTGCAATGAATATAGCTTTCAGAGGGTTAATTGGTAAATGCAGTCATTTATATGGACGATTTAACAGTTTTCTCTAAGATTAGGGGTGATCACATAGAAAACCTCAGGAGTGTGCTCAAAAAGTGTGAGCATTATGGTATATCTCTGAATCCCAAGAAGTGCATATTCAGAGTAACCACAGGTAAGTTACTAGGCCATTTGATAATAGAGAATGGGATCATCATTAACCCTGCAAGAGTAGAATCAATCATGAAGTTGTAGCTTCTTGGAAGCAAGAAAGATCTTAAATCATACTTTGGTAAGATAAATTTTGTTAGGAAATCCATTACTAGCTTTGCAGAGATTGTTAGGCCATTGAATGCAATGCTCAAGAAGGATGCCAAAATTGAATGGACTTCTGAAGCCAGAGCAATGTTTGAGGACATCAAGAAAGCCATATCTAATGCCCCTGTTCTAATCAGTCCTGATTATACAAGAGATATCTACATTTATTCATTTTCTTCAGAGCATACATCAGCAACAATATTAACACAAAGAAATGAGGCTAAAGAAGAAAAGCCTATAGCTTTCATGAGCTGCCCATTCAAGGATGTAGAGCTTAGATACATGGATATTGAGAGACAGGCTCTTGCTCTAGTTCGAGCCGTTAAGAAATTTAGACATTACATTTTGAGAAGTAAGATAATTGATGTAGTACTAGATGCAATAGTAAAAATGCTCTTAATGTAGAGTGAGCCTGGTGAGAAGAGGGCTAAATGGATGACAATCCTCTAGGAATATGATATGGATATAACACCCATGAAGCTAGTAAGAGGAAAAGCCTTGAGCTAGATGATATCATAAATTGATCCTAACATAATAAGCCAACAATATGTGGTGAATACTAAAGAAACTGAAGAATGGTATTAAGATATCAGGCATGTCTTGATTATTGGGAGATGCCCATCTAAATTATAGGCTTCACAGAGGAGAGCCTTGAAGATAAAATCACAAAAGTATATGATCAAAGGAGGAATCCTTTTCAAAAGGAACTATGAAGGAATATACCTCAGATGCCTAGAAAGGCAAGAAGTAGATAAAGTGTTAGCAGAATTGCATGATAAGTTTGGAACTGCACATGGATCACATCTAGCCACTACTCATGCTATCTTGAGAGCAGGATATTACTAGCCCACTATCTTTAAGGACACTGCTAAACATATTAAATGTTGTCATACATGTCAAGTTGTAGCCAACAGAGAAAGATATGCTTCCCAACCCTTGCAACCAGTGATGGAGATGTGCCCATTTGCTCAATGAGGCATGGATTTCATAGGACCCATCAATCCTCCATCATCTTCAGGCCATAGGTATGCTTTGACTATCACTAATTATTGTACCAGGTGGATTGAAGCTGTCAATAGTAAGACATGCAATGCTGATGATGTGATCAAGTTCTTGGAAAGCAACATAGTGACCAGGTATGGAATTCCTTATGCTTTGGTGTGTGACAATGGACCTGCCTTTGCATCATTAAAACTATCTAAATGGGCTTTTGATCATGGAGTTATCTTGAAATTCTCTTCAAATTATTATCCTCAAGGGAATGGATTAGCAGAGTCTACAAATAAGAATTTATTGAATATCATAAAGAAATTAATAGAGAAGAACCCTAGGGAGTGGAATACCCTGTTAAAGTATGCCTTGTGGGTGGATAGAACTAGGATGAAGGTTGTGTTAGGAAATTCTCCTTATCAGTTAGTGTATAGGGTGGATCCTATCCTCCCTGTTAACCTAAAGATTCCTACATTGCAATTTGCACAAGAATATCTAGGCATAGATAACAAACAAGAAGTTAGACTACTTTAGCTCATGCATTTAGAAG
The DNA here is from genome assembly GCA_027924645.1 of Cunninghamia lanceolata. NCBI lineage: Eukaryota > Viridiplantae > Streptophyta > Pinopsida > Cupressales > Cupressaceae > Cunninghamia > Cunninghamia lanceolata. Next base: position 4,276,985 of record BSBN01001019.1, read on the forward strand.
GAAAAAAATAGAGCAATCGATTAGTTTGCTAAACATCAGGCTATTGTCAAATGATGGTTTGATAAGAGAGCCAGAATCAAAGTTTTTAAGATTTCAGATCTAGTCCTAGCATGGGATAAAGCACATGAAAAGAAAGGTGACCATGGTAAATTTGACAAACTTTGGATAGGTCCTTTTCAAATTTCAGAGATCCTAGGAGATAGTACCTACAGACTTAAGACTCTAACCAGTGAGGATGTCCCATTACCAGTTAATGGACAATTCCTCAAACATTACTTCCAAGCCTAAAACAGGGTCATGTAAGTCATTTGTATCATAATGTACATATTGTATAGTTGTTTGTACAGTTTTGTTTTGTTTGTGTGTTTGCTTGTTTGTTTTGTTGAGTCTTTGTTTTGGTTAGTCATGATGATGTAGCTTATCACCCTAAGAAACCAACCAAATTGTTAGGATTCAAGTGATGAGAACAAATTCTTATATAGGTTAAGACTCATTTTGAGGAGTATCTTTGATTAGGTCTGTGATATCCTTTTCATCATGGTGCCTTTTCTTAATCGAGGAGATTTTTCACAATGACTCACCTAACAGCCTTGGGTTTGTGGAACACATCAGTATAGGTGTTAAGTGAAAAATCTAAAGGGACTTCCTTGCTACCATAACAATCTCCAACCTAAATCAACAAGTGACCACACCTTGCATATTAAGCTTACATGATGATATCATATAAACAAAAAGAGATAAATATTGAAGATCCAAAAGGATAAAATTGGGCCATCTAAGTAACTCTACCAGGGCTAGAAATGCCTGCTGGCAGTGGGGCTATACTTAGGCGGATTGTATAGATAACCTTATCGGGGCTATGAACACCTGCTGGAAGCAAGGCTCTATCCCGGTTGGCTATGAGGGATGAATTCCAAAATATGTAGCTTAACACTAGTTACTCATGTTTTCAACTTACTTTCAAGATGAGGATAATTAATCATTTGCACACACTCGATCCCTTCCTAGCATTGTTGCCACAATGAACATCATATCATTCAGAAAAGGTCATAATACTTATGCCCAGAAGGAGTTAAAATACTATGTTAGAATGTGATCCCATCACTTGAATCATTTGAATTTGGTTATTTTCTTTGGTGGAAAGTTGTTGTGTGGTTATACAACACGCCCCATTTTGCCTTAGAAAAATAGGGACCCAACTTTTTGCCTCTGCTTGCTTGTTTTCTTGCATTGGGCAGTTTGGTAAAATTTAGTCATGTATGCCATCTTTGCTGAGGTATGTGCATCATAAGGAGAGGTCAATTGTCTAAGTCAGCATTTTCTATCATAAACCTAATAATTAGAAAGAATACAAATTCTAAGTAGGTTTGCCTTTCGGATCACCCTGATATTGTTTAACGGTATAAAGTTATGTTGAGTCAAAGATCAGTCAAGCCTGATATTTCATATACCAGGGATCATATTTCTGAATATCAGTCATATTGGTTTAGATGACCCTGACTTAGCAAAATCACCTAATGTTCATTCCATCCCCAATACGCGAATGTCAAACTTAAATAGGGATGAGTATTTGCCTGTCATAAACTTCATGTATTTGCTAGGGGGTCATATTTCCTAATATCTGTCATCTTGAAAATATCACCCTGCGCAAATATGACCATGACATCACTCAATTCCAATGAATGAAAGAGATCACCATGATGATGATGTAATCATTTCACCCAACCCATGGGGGGTCATATTTCATAATATCTGTTATATTTCTCAATATGACGATGACATCATCATAACCTGATAACAAGAACGATAGGATGACATGATGATGTCATCATGATCTACACCCAAGGGGATCATGTTTCATAATATACCTAACCTTAATATACATGATGATGACATAGTGAGGGGGATATTTGTGATTTTCAAAAGACCCAGATATTTTCAAATATCCCTTATCTTTAACTTTGACCTGATCTTGCTTCATAGTCAAAGGTTGACCATATCACCCTGATCTTTAGTAAACGATTATCCCGCATACAAGAGAGGGGTCATATTTTCCATTGGGGGTCCTATTTTCAAATATCCCTGATCTTCTGAAGATCACCCTCTGGTATTAAATGCAAACCCCAACGGTAGGTGGCACCCTTTTGATTTAAAATATAAATCAGACACTTGACGACATCTACCAACTCCATGCAAATTATCGACGGATTTAATTAAAAGAATACATATGCCCTAATTTGTCATATTGATCAGTTTAAAAGAAAAATTTAGGGATTATTTACATTTAACCTTGCGATAATTGAAATTTACAGAGCTCTGAAAATCAATACCTCCCAGTCACCTACCAGTGGAACGTGACACTCAACATAACAGAATGAAACAGTTGATACTGCATATTTGCATTTTTTCTCCGTTATCAGTCATATAACAAGAGAGGAAAAGTGAATATCAGGTAAGTAAATTAGAACCCTCTTTGTTGTCGTTTACTGCAAATCACCAGGTAAACCGTGTTTTATTAGGATAATCTACATGATGACGATGCATGAAGTAAATTTCAATGTTGAATAGTAATTATGAGATGCATAATATTCTTGAGCTTCCCCATACAAAGACCCTAGGGTATGAAATGAATATTTTTATCGCAAGATCTAATGACAGAGGTTAGGAAGAACAAATATGACCCAGAGTTCTTGAAGCCCATGTTTTTACAGCCTAAGGGAGTAGGATTCAGATATGGTTTGATAGATGATACACATCAAGGGAAAACAGAGTTGGATTCATGGACAAGAAAATTAGATAATGATACTGATAACCCTATACTAGATATGATATTCACAACTGGTATGTGGCACACAACCAGATTCCCATATGCAATGGAGGCCACTGAGCTGGTAGTGGAGTGTGCTAGAAATTCTAACCCTGAGAATAGAGAGTGGAAAAACAAGGTAGAGTATATGCTGACTTCTCAATCAAGGGCATTGCTGCCACTTTTGGTTTGCCTATGGGGATTAAAGTGGTCAGTGTAAATCTGGGTAAGTTGGAGAAAGAATACAATAATAATGAGAAAGAGGCCAGGAAGGTCATGTACCAATGGAGGGTGAAGAACAATACATACACAACTTCTGCCAAGTTGCATGTAACTTATACAAATTTTATTTTGATGAGGAGTATCAGTACATGATTTACTTATTAAGCAAGATGACCAGTAAGAAACATGCTGGCAACTTTGAAAATTGGATGTGTGGAATCATCTAGATGGTTCTATATTCAAACAACAAGCCTCTGTGGGCTAAGATCATCAGCGACAACTTGGATGAGGGCACGAGAAAGCTAGGTGGTAAGGCTTGTATAGTCCATATGACCTCCTATGTCGTATATGCATGTGCTTTTCATGGCACATTTAACACCCTACAAACAATGGGTATGGTTGGAAACAACGCCAGTGATGTAAACATTTGGGACCATTATCCCCAATTACAGAGGAGAGCATATCTCTAAGATTACAAACTGGTAAATGACTCCTTTTCAATGCATTTAGTTAGAACCATGGACGAGGACAGAACTAAGAGACTGAGCATAGAAGCTCAAGCTATTATCTACAAGCATGGGGCTTGGTTTATCCAATTCCCCAGCTTCTCATATATAAGAATAGAAGGATTTGAGGGGCAGCCCCTCATGTTGCCAAGGTACCCCACTGATAGGGTCATCTTAATGGAATTTGTTAGACAAGTGTCTACTTTAGTTGAGGCTCACCTGGAGCAGAAGAAAATTCCTCTTATATTGTTCCCAGTATACATAGGTTGGTATATATGTCCAGACAGACAGAGCATTAAGCATGCTATTGGAGGGTTAAATCTCATGCACTTGCAGCCATTTTCTATAGCAAGGTCATATGACCCATATGGCAGAATGCTAAAGTTATTGGGGAAACCAATACACCAAAAACATCTTGAAGATTATTGGACTAATTGTGATGATGAGGTAGAGGTTAGGAGAAGAAATTATCAAAGGCTCACCCTTAATTAGATCCAGACTTTTGATTGCATTTCAGTTCCTGCACAATTACATGATGATGATGGAAAGATAATGTCCAGTGAATATGAGGATAAAAAGGTGTATAATGACACCATCTTTGCCCCTGATCTAACACTACTAGAAGAGACCTCATTAGATCAAATAATGCAAGGGGTCATCCAGTTGACCTAGAGTTGGGTAACTATTGAGGTTAATAAGCTGAAGAGGAAGGGTATGGCCCTCACAGTTGATAGTAAGAAGAAAAGACAAGAATTATCAGAAGAAGAATATGATGATTTTCTTATTGAAAAGAGGAAATCTAATGGAGAGAGACTACCTGATGAAGAGAAATAGCTACCAAATAAAGGCAAGAAGGCTGATCCTGAGCCACAAGGGGTAGTTATCAAAAGGCTTCCATCAAAAGGTGATGGGACATCAACTTCTGTGCCTACATCTACATCACAACATCCCCCTATTAAGTAGAAAAGCAAGAAGGTTGTGAAGTCTGTTCCTGAAGATATTGAGAAACAAGTGGAGAGTGAACCTCTACAAGAAAATCCCTTGGAGGAATAATAGGTGGATATGGGACCTAAAGATGATGACTTATTGATAACAAGGAAGAAGAGAAAGGAAGTGCTACAAACACCACCGCCAAAGAGGTAAAGAACAACAATTAGGGGAAATGTCAGCATTGACCCTATAATGTTAAGGGGTGTAGGTGGTTTAGCATTTATGAAGGACTTACAACATGATGTCCCCATTCCTAAAATAATTCAGTTTAAAATTGAGAAAGCTGAAGAGCAAACAAAAGAGGGGCATATGACTAGTAAAGAGCCCCTCTTCCCTCTGGATGACACTGTTGAATTGTTAGATGATGAAGTAGTTCAAGATGTGGTTGCTCAGCATATGGAGACTTTGGTTGCCAATAGTAATATGACCCCTCATGGGACCCCATTGGTCCAGAAGGTGAATAGTGAAATGGATGAAACAGAGCATAGTAACCCTGAAGAAGTAGTCCAACAAATAGGGCTAGCTAGTTTGGTAGAGCAGGTTACTAGTCTTGCAGTGATAGACTTAACCTACCGGGGTGATATCAGCCCAAATAAAAGTAGTGATCCACCTTTGGAGCCTAAAAATATTAAAAATGATATGACACCCCATCAAGGTGTGGGTCAAGATAATGCACCCACCGGACAAGGACAATCAGAGGCACATCTTGAGAATAGAGGTGATCAGGATATGCCAAACAAAGGTGCTGATCAAGACCAAGGCCTTTCTTCACCACATGATGAAAGAGGTGATCAAGGTAGTAATCCTGGGACAGAAGAGAAATTAGCTGATAAAGAGGGAAACTTGGGAGAAGCTGGTGCATCTAAGGCTGAAGAGCAGAGTTTGGCACAAGGACAAAGCCAACAGAAATAAATAGAGAAGGTGACCAAGGGTGATCTGGGTGATCCCCAAGGTCAAAATACATAGTCTTCTCAAGAGACTAATGTACCACCATATGATTGAAAGGATAAGGCTCAAGAAACTCCAGAGGAGAATGTACAAGAGGAGGTGTAAAATCAAGGTATGCATACTTTACAGAATCCTCCACCTCAAAAAAAAAGTCTTTCAACAGGAGGTAAATCAAAAAGATCCCCCTCATGAGAAAGTGCATGAGGAAGAAATCAGATAAGAAAATTCACCACAGAGGGCAAGATCTAATACACAGTCCCAAGATAATCAAAATAAAGAGGGTGATCATCAAGAGCCCAAGGGTGATGTCCCTTATTGGTTGCAACAAGAGATAAGTCTACAACAAATAGAGGAAGTACATGATTTTGATGTTTGTACATTGTTTGCTTGGAGCATGATTAAACCAAGAAGAAAGGCAAGGCTAACATCTGCAATAAGAAGAGACCCTGCTACAGGTAGGAGAACAACACAAGTAGCCTTACCTATAGTTGAAAAGGAGAAAGGAAAAATAACCCTTAATGAATTTTAGAAAACAAATGTTGATCTGGGTTTTGCAAATGAAGACCAGGAGGGTTAGGAAGGAAAGGATATTATTGATTCTTTGACCCAAAGGGTGAAAAAGGGAAAGGAGAAGAATAAGAAACATAAAGAGAACATTTCTCAATTGCATTCTTTTATAAAAGGGTTAATTAACCTTGATCATTTACTGTTTGATCCAGCTACCCCACTAAACATTATATCCCAATAAGAATTTACTAGATTAGATTTGATGAAGCATAAAGCACAATTGATGGACAAATGGTTCATGTCTTCTAATTTTGAAGTTGAGGAAGTGGTGAAGACCTCCCTGAAAAGGTGGAATTCTCTTAGTGAGTTAAAAAGAAAGGTGGATAAGTTGCAAAATGAAGTGGGCAGGAGATCCTTCAAGATAGAGAAGCACTTGGATGCTTTAGGGGAGATGAAAAGAATTGATGTCAAATACTTATAAAGAACAACATATTAGATAATAACACCTCCCAGCTGCTCAGTATTTGGTATGAGGACACTGGATTTCAATGTGATAGTTTGAAGAGATGCAGTGGCAAACTCAGGGATATAAGTGTTAAGTTGTATAATCTAATGGCAAAGGAAGAAAAAACCCTAGAAGCCCTAGAAGGGAAGGTAGAAGGGAAAATAGAAAATCAAGATACTGATTTTGTTGTCTAGGCTTTCCATGACAACTTTAAACAAGCTGCAGAGGATCCCATGCATCATTTGACAGAAGAAATAATAAATAAGGTCATGAGGATGAAGGTCATGGTAGAAACATATAATGAAACATTGAATAGTAGGAAGAATAAGATAGATGCCCTTTAAGAAAAGTTTCATTCCCACAGACATGCCGTAATAAAAGCCAATGTTGAAGATGGTGGTGAAATTGATAGAATAGTATAGTTGTATGAATCCATTAGGGCAACTATGAGAGTACACATAGGAGATGATCTACATCGAAATGACAGTGATGATGAAGAGGATGATGATGTAGAAAATGAAGGAGAAGATGAAAGCGAAGAAGAAGAGAATGGAGAGTAAAGAGGGATGCATGATGATTAGGTCATATGCATTATCAACATGGAAGATGTTTGAATCCAACAGAGGGTTGCTAGCTAGCAACTTGTGCCACGTATAGAGATGTTGACTAAGTCAATGAGAAATGTTGACCATTGATTTGAATAGATAAATCTTGACCATTGGTCTTTTGTAACCGCCTCCTCTCCTTATTCTATAAAAGGGGATGGAGTGCACTCTTTAAGGCATTAGAAACTTAATTGAAATTGGATTGTCAAAGCATTTAGGACTGATTTCAAGGCTTTTGTGAATCTACATGTCTCTTGAATACGTAATGAAAGAGAATCTTGTGTTGATTACAAATTACTGTAAATCTTGAGTAGTTAGTAAATGAGATTTGGATATATGCATTGATTAGCTGCGTCCCTCGGAGTGCTTGTCAGTCTGCATGTGTTGTTTTCATTCCTTGTTCCTTTGAAGTTAGCATCAACCATACTTAGCTATGGAACAACCTGGTGAAATTATGGTTTGATTCCTTCTCTTCATGATTGATCTGGAATGTATGTGACTCATTAGATAAAGGTTCACCAAATTTAGAAGTATTTCTTTTAATTTTCTTGAATTTCATTACAAATCACCTCCACAATTGCAAATAACATACAATTTAATGCAAATAAACATGAAATATGCATATATCTCATAAATCATTGAGCATACAGAGCATATTTTGAGTGAAAGCATGTTATATTGATAAATATCATGCAAATGCATATCAATATCCATGAAACATATGAATATTCACTTGTAGGCACATTATTTGAATAAACATGTAGTGCAGAAGTATATACAAGTTCATGACAATAAAATGCTCAGAAGAATTGATCAAACTTATAAATATTACTATAATCTGAGGAGCATAGTAAAAATAACCTTGTTTGTGAAGTGAATTTTCAGTACACAGGTGGATAATCGATCATACAGGCAACTATTTACCATACATACAGTGTAAGACCCCTTGAAATGGAAAACATGTCACATCAACCTCTGAGTAATGTCAGATGATCTTGACCTGATCAATGAAGACTTGGAGTCATCAATTTATTCCAAATTGATCATACTTTTTAAGATAATAAAGGTTTGTTGTGCAAATTCTTATGCATGTTATTATGACTAACAATCATCATCAACAAGTCTCTACATTTGAGGTCAAACACATTGCTAACATCTATAACAGACAACTTACCTTATATATGCCCCCACCTTAAGGTGGTTGATATCAGTTATCGATATCAAGCACATTAAGATAGGAAGAAAACACACAAGGGAACACTGACTTTTGTAAAGCCCATGCCCCCAGAGGTGACATGTACTTTATGATCGCCAAATGTTCCCACAAACAGATCCCTGCAAGAAACATGTTAGTGTCTACAAGATTATGATAAACAACAACATCAATGCATATGATTAACCACACAAAGAGCCAAGGTTATACAATGAATCCAGAGTTCAAGGATAACCGTGTGGCTATATCACGAAGCTCTCTGAATCGAGTACCACCAAGGCTAGATTCAAAGGAAAACAAAGGTGCATAGAGCAACAATATTGTTAAGGTTTGTAAATGCGATAGAAACATCATGAAATTCACTATGCAGAAAGCATGAGTGCTTCCACTAGCCAAGCGTCAGATAAAATATACAACCCCATCATCATATTAGGAACTAAGTCCATTTTTTGATTGCTCTTGAAAGGGACACTAGGTCCGCATCAGTGTAAATGTTTGTCGTCATCCACCCGCTAGGTGGAAACACTAGAGGAAGGGAAATAATAAATAAGAGAGGAGAAACAAGTGTCTTAGGGAAATTCACATAGGAGTGTGCCCCCAGGTCACCAACCGCGACGCTATGTCCATAAGACACCACACACAACAATGAAATGAGAGAGAGAGAGGCAATTTGGAAGAATGATGATACAAATAGTTGAAGGTCACAACAAAGGCGGTCTCTTGGTATCCCAGACCTTACGGGAGAATTAGGGGTCATCCCAAGAGGCCTAAACAACATATAACACATCATGGGGGAAGCACATCATGAGAGAGATAAAGGGTTAGAGATACTTACCTGTAGGGCCCCTACCAGGCTAGGGATTGTCTATAAGCAAATCATCGTAGTCATCTTCCCACTCCCTAATGTTGGAGGATAGTGGGACATATGGTACCATAGCCAAATTCATATCTTGTTCATCATGTTGTTCGTTGTTAGGATCATTGTTGTTTGCTTGAATGTTGCGATCAATGTTTTCTTGTTGAGAGGTAAGGTTTATAGCATATTCTTGTCTTCTTCTTCTTTCTCTTGCTTTTCTATTTCTCTTTCTTCAATCAATTATCTCTTGTAAGATAAGGCCTTGCTCTTTCATAGGTTTTTGCAAATTGGAAGATGAAGCACCGAGATCAAACCTCATTTGTCACGGTGGAACATTTTGTTGTTGACAATGACCTCCCGATCCTTGTAACGATTTTGGGAGAGGAACCTCAGCATAGGGACCTTGTCCTTTCGGTCTAAAGTTTTCTTCACATGCAGGTTGTTTATCTTTTGTCATTTCATGTATAGAAGGACTGGGTATTTCATTTTTATCCCAAAAGTAATTCAACCTATAATGTGTTTTCTGAACCAATGTTTATACTTGTTGCGAGGGATGGTGATTAAACAGCCATCCAGAGGGAATTTCAGACAATGGTGTATTCTTGAGGGCATAGCTTGCATTTCTTTTAGCCAAGGATGTCCCAATTTAATGCAAAAGAGGTCAAAAATAGGGACAACATCAAACCATTATTTGATATTTTTTCCGGATAATGTTACTAACAATGATATCTTACCCTAGGGCTTGATAAAGGTTCCCTTATGTGTCTTAATCATCATGCTCGAGAGATCATAAGAACCTTGCATTAATTGATGTGAAAAGAGGAACTCTTCAATGGAAACATTAGTCATGCAATTAGGGTCAATAAGAGTTCCATTCACAGGGTTTACCATTATTTTCACAGAGATGTAAAGAGGTCATTTAGAATCACCAATTATTCTATCATGAGGTGTAAATACAATTTCAGGTTCAGGTGCTTTTCTTTTCATGTAGGATCTAGGAGGGAACCTATTGTTTTTGTTGTGATTAGGGGCCATGTTTATATTCTCAAACCAATGCAAAATCAGATTTTGAAAGCTTTTCAAAATTGGTGAAAGATAAGAGCAAAAATAGCCCAGAATGCTTGTTTTTTCGATACTTTTCAATGTAAATGAATGAACCAAAGGGTGTTGTAGGGATTTCAGTCAAGGGCAGAAAGTTATATGTCTGATATCAGTCCAAAACAACAAAAGTATCATTTTCAACACACTCTTGATGTGATTTTAAGTTAATGCCAAGACAAAATATAGTGAAAATATGTCAAAATAGGCACTTTTTTCACCAAAATTCAATGCAAGAGAGCATAACAAAGGGTGTTGTGAGGAAAGTGATGATGTAAAGAAAATAATATCAGTAATAACATCCACTTGGTACCAAAATACCCAACACAACATGCTTTTAGCGCCACTTAAGGTCAAATCCTAGTGAAAATATAGCAAAATAGGCTATTTTTCACAGTTTTTCAATTCCAAGACCTAGCAAAGGAGGTGTTGTAATGAATATCAAGAGGTAAATAAAATAATATCAATGATATCGGTAATATCAATCCATAAAATTGATCACAACATGCTTGGAGTATGAACTAAGTCAAACCCTAGGGCAAAAAAAAAGGTCAAAATGTGTAGTTTTTCACCAAATTCTCACTACAAGAGCCCATTAAAAGGATGTTGTGAAGCTTTTTAGGAGCAGAAGAAAATGATTACCTTGATAACATAAAATTAATGCAAAAATAATTTTCACAACACGCCTATGGTGCAAGTATATAGAGTCAAATAAAGCCAAATTTAGTGAAAATCGTTGTTTTTGAAGCCCTAGGTTTGGGATCTTGGGACAAAATGCTATGCAAATGTTTTGAAGTCTGATTTATGATTAAAATTAAATACTCTCAGATCTGAAAATGATTTTCAATCTTGAATATGCAAAATGCCAATGCAAATTTAATGAAAATGCATCAAAATTGTTAGTTTTTGTTGAAATTTTCTATGCAAAATTGCAAATATTTTAAATCTAAATGCAAATTTACACTAAAATGAAATACTACAGCTAAATGTTAATTTGAATGAGCCTCTAAAATTAGTAAAAAAATTTGAGAAAAGATTTCGCTTACTAACCCTAAATTTAGGAATTACTAGGTTATATAAAATTGTCAAAATTTCTACAAAACCCTAGCAAATAGATAATGAAAATGCAATACAAATTTTTGAATTTTTGGATTTTTATGTAGTTTATATCAGATCTGATGCAAAAATCATGAATTAGGAAAATTTAGGAAGAATTGATGCAATTTAGTAAGCCAAACAATGCAATTTTTTTGAATTTTTCCAATTTTTCAATTTTTTTGAATTTTTCTCAATGCAATAAAATGAATGACTATATGAATGAATGAAATCAATCCAAATATGAAGACACACACTCAAAAAGTTACAATTTAAGTCCCAAAAACATGGGTTCACCAAAATGTTTAGGTGGAAAATTGGATTTGTTAATGTTTTAGTGTTTTGATGTTTAAATCTGCCTTTCCACTTAACATTCAAGGATCTACGGTCGAGTGGTGAGCACTATCATACCCTAGGTCACTGTGAGATGTATGGAAACTTGGATTAGGGAATTTAATTATCAATTTTCCTTCTCCTATGCTCAATTAACCATTAAAACCCTAATTATGCAAATACGGCAACAAATTGACGAATAACAGAAAAAGGTCTTGTAGACAGGAGTAAAATACCAAATCACAGAGTACCTATTTTTAGGTTCCAAAGCAGAATAGTCAGGGACACTGGAGCGGGTGCCCTAATCCAAGGTACTAGTTTCTTTGCGGGATCTGGACCTCCTTCTGACACTGATCAACCCTGTAACTTATGTTTCCTGAAATTTACCTACGGAGGACACTAGAGTGAGTGCCCAAGTCCTAGAAATGCTCTGATGTCCTACTTTTCTTCAGATCCTGAATCCTTGATGCTTGCCAATCCTTCTTGCAACTCCACTTTTTTCAAATATGACACCTATAACCTACAATCACAACACTTGGTTTGGGGGTTGTGGTGTTTAGAGGCTTTCCTCAGTCAAGCCCCAGAGGACACTTAAGTCTCTGAACACCATTGTCAGATAGAGAGTGCATGCCCTTATGAGCTAGAGGCAAAAACCAAAGGAACCAATGATGAAAACACAATATATGTCACCTTGTAGTGAAAGATATCATGGGAGGAAGATGCTCTTCATTCCATGATGAAATGGATGCTCAAATCTGCAAACAAACACATAAACCACACAAGTCTTCTCTTGCAACACAATGAAAGCCTTGAATCACCTTGAGGATGCCTAAAGTTCACAATGATCATCTAGCTTACAAATGAATGCCTAAACATGCTTTTATATGCAACTACAAACACTCCCGCCAAGATTTTCGTAATTCAAACTTACCGTGTTGGCAAAGGGACCAAATAACGGTCACAAACTGACACCCAAAAATTAGGGCTACCCTAAAATAATGTAGGACTAGGGCATGGACGCCCAAGTCCTCCCCCCTATTTTGGCTAGGGTACAGCTCAAGGGGTCCTCCTAGGTCTCATTTGCCATGAAACCTATGTCTCATTTGCCGTGAAACCTAGGTCTCGTTCCATCGGGATGCCAAAATATGAACTAAGATGTCCTAAATGCATGCTAAAGACCCGAGAGCTAAACCTTATGAGGGAAAAGCCCCCAAGGGGACATTTTCTAATGTTACACTTAGTAAACAAAAGCTATATGGAGACACTACTAGACTTGGTTATGAAGAAGAAGAATGTTCCAAAGTCAGGGAGACTCCTAGAAGCAAAATTGATCTGAGTTATCATGCTACTGATCCTGAAGGAAAAAAGAAGATTGAAGCTAAAATGAAGACTAAAGATGAGTTTGTAAAAATGAACCATCAAAAGAGAAATTCAAGAAGGGCTGCTCCAGCAAGACAAGCTTATATGTAGAGGTATAATTATTTATTTAATGGCTATTGTTACACATGTAATCATTTTGGACACAAAGCAATTAATTAGAAAAGAAATCAATCTAGTATTAATCCAATGTGTTACAAGTGCAACTCTCTTGGTCATATACAAAGAAATTGTCAAATGCATAGAAGATATGATCTTGCATGGAATCATAACACAAGTGCTCAAGGGATGTCAAAAAGGTATTATCAGTCATTTGATTATGATAACAACATAATTTGTTATAATTGCAACTCTCTTGGTCATAAAGCACATAGTTGTAGGAAAGCATCACCTGATTTGAAAAAGTGGAAAAGAAAAGAAGGTGAAAAGGTTTGGAGAAAGCAAGAACCCACGAAAGCTTGGAAGCAGAAACAAAGTCAAGAGAAGAAAAATCCTAAACTTGTACATCTTGTACAAGTCACTTCATCAGTTGCATAACAGATGGCATGAAGTTAAGGGGAGTTATTCATGTTTTATCAGTTATCCCCAAGACATTTCAGGAGGCGATGGTGATTTTGTTTTGATTATCATGCTATTGGATTCTTGTCTGATAATGTTTGAAATGAAGTTCATAATGGATTTGATAACTATGTTGCTCTTCAGTGTATGTCAGTGATGCAGGTGATCAGTGGTTCATGTTGCTTACAAGATGTCGTTAAGATGTTCAGGGATTCAATGCATAGAGAGTTTGATGATGTTGAGTGAATTGGTTTATAAATGATTGTATATTTGTCATATCATGTTGGTACTTACAAAGATTGAGTTGTCATGTTATTGTAGTTCAAAGTGATCTTGATATTGAGAAGTATTGGTTGTCATGGAAAAGAGCTTAAGATGTTTCCAATAAGCTCTTATCAAATATTAGCATGTGTTGGCTAAGGTGGCTGAAAATGGAAGAAGTCATTTCATAGTACTTGATGGTGAAGATTGTGCATATTTGATGGGTTGATTTGAATGATACAATTAAGAGTCATCAATTCTTGTTTATTGTAGTATGTTTTAGATATGGTTTTGTATATATCGGAATTGATATTGTGTTGCAAAAAGGTGTCATGTGCAGGAACAAGAGGATAGTCTTCATCTTCATTCCTTACAAGATGATCTTCATTCTTTATAATGTCAAGTTGTGTGTGTAGAAGTAAATTGGTTGCAGGTTGATTGTCCATCTTGGAAGTCTTGGCAAGATCATCTCTAGAGTGGTCATCATGAGTCGTTTATATTATGATGAATTGTCTTCATCATCAGAATGTTGCTTGTTGAGCCTATATTATTGTGCATCATGGGTGTTGAAGTGGTTATAATATCTTTGCATGGAGTTCTTGGAGATTTGTCATTTGGGTTAAAAAGTATTGATGATTGTGAAAGGATTGTTTGTCATGAAAAGTTTGCTTTGCAATCACATGTGATGTCATCAAGAATGTGTAATTGTTAACAGATATATGTCAGTCTTCATCTTCATTGTGGTATTGTAACAAGAAGTGGTATTGTGCTTCAGGATGTAAGTTTTTAGATGTGTGTTTCATGTTGTCTTGTTTCTCTCAAGTTTGAAATGTTGTTCAAGATGTAGATGTGCAAGGACAGAGCTTTCAGGATAAGTTTAGGACAGTAAATTGCATAAGTGTTCAACGCCTTCAATCTTTTGAAAGACAAGTGGTATCAAAGATTTTTGGGGAGACAATAGCCTTTGTCATCAGATGTCAAAAAGGGGAAGAAAGAAAAATTGCATCATGCAGTTTTGCCATCAATGACAAAGGGGGAGATTGATGAAAGTAGATTGTCATTGATGTCAAAAAGGTGTTGATATTGATGTCATTTGATCAGGATGGATACTAATGTTCATGACAAGACCTCATTATGTTGCAAAGAATATTCATCATAGGGGTATCATGATGATCATGATGTTATGGTATTGAGTTGATCATCAATCCAGATAAGTATGATGTAATGCATATATGATGTAGTGCATATGTCTTGTGTTTGCACTTTAGCTGTAGGTATGATAGTCTTATATAGTGTTATAATATTCAGATACATCATCATCAAGAAAGGTAGGTGTATTTCATTATAGTTTTCAGGAATAATGTGCTCTTAATGTGGTTTGGTATCTCTATTAAATTGCTAATTTTGCCCTTAAGACTGTCATTGGGGATGTGCACTTTATGTTATGACTGATTAGTGACTTATTTTCTCAAGTCATAATATTTTAAGTCACAACTTAAAGGGGGTTGCCACCGTTGGGCAACCGACCCCTCCTTCTTTTACCACTTGTCTCGGTTTATACATTAGTGGGAACCATCGAATATCATGTATACTATTTTTAATTTGAGGAGCTTGGTTTGAAAATGCATATTCGAAGGTCTTGACTTTAGAAGGGAGCACGAATAATACTCAAAAGGCATCAAATATTATAAGACCCTCATTTGTTTATGGAAGCCATCGAATATATTCTATTAAAGTGGGAGCTATTTTGTTTTTAGAAATGTTTTTTTGGCTTTTTAAATGCCATTGTTTATGGGAACGATGTAAGTAAAGATTTTATGCCTTTTTATAAGAAGTTTTTGATTGTTTTAAAAAAGGCATAAAATGTGGAAGTTTTTATAGAATTTTTTTTTAAGGAAAGTTTTTTTGATAATATTTTTGTGAGAAGAGAATGAGGGTAGAGAATATGAAGAGAACATTTTTTTAAGAAAATGATTTATTTTTCTTTCAGGGGATGATGAATTGAAATTTATTGATAGAGGAATATGAAAGATTTTTTCATTGCATATGTAGAGGTAGATGAATCAAAACATTATTGAAATTTTTTATGATCTAATTTTTTTTGTGAAGATGGTTTGTGCAGAGAAGGTAAAAATATTGGAGAAAGTTTTTTAAGAATGTGAAGAGTTTTTTTTGCTTGCAGAAGAAAAGTCTTCATGAAGATTTGTTTTTGTGAGAAGAAGTTGAAGGGTTTTATGATGAAGAAAATGGAACACAAAAATAAAGGAGATATCAAATGGAAGAGGAATGTGAAGGGTTTTGAAGAAACATTATATGTTTTATTTTTGCAGGTTCCAGATTTATGAGAGTTGATATGATATTTTGATGTGCTCCAAAGGTTTATGGAGAGTAATTTTTAGACTGATTGAAGGATTGTATTGATTGGGAGAAGTATATATTGTATTGGGTGAAGAGTTAATTGTTTATCTTGTAGAGATGTTGTTTGATTGAAATGAGATTAATGTAATGGAGCTGTTTGTAGAGGTTGCTTCAAGGATAATGTAGAGTTAATTTATTTTGCAGGAATAAATCAGTTTTGCAGAGATAGTTTGTGCTTATGATGAGTGTGATATTTTGAGTTGAAATGAATTCAATACAGGAGATAATTGAAAATTAATTGATGGTAGAGCATGTACGTAGATGTAGTTTGAAGACATACACACAAGGATATCAATTTTGATTTTTGAAGGCAAGGTAAAAGGTGAAATTACATATGGAGAAGTTTGTATTGAATGATGCAGAGATATAGAAACAGAGTAACCCTCTGATTTTGTTTATATCTTCTAATGGTGATTGTATTTTCCAGTGAGGCTTGCCTGGTTAGTGAGACCTATATGTAGCCAGTGAGACATGTTTTTCAATTAAGTCAGTGAGGTAGTTTTGAGTGGTTTTTCTATCCCAAGAGGGTTTTCCACTCATGAAAAACTTGTGTCATGATTCATGTTGATTGCTTCTGTGTGTGTGTATATTAATGCTTTGCTCATGAGATTTTGTTCACTCCTTTCATTCTCAGTTATGTGCATATGTGTAACAAATCAATTATATCTTTCTCACTTTGTGTCTTGAAAGTTAAAGTTTGCAAAAAGGTTTCAAAATTTATACAACACTGATTCACCCCCCCTCTCAGTGTTGTCCTAGACTCCAACATAGCCATGGTGCATGCACTCTCCTTACTTTAATGTAAGCTTCAACTTTTATCAGAAAAGAAAAACCACATAGCCCATTTAGTGATCAAAATTAAGAATGTTGTAACCATTTTCAAACTCTACTTCTAGCATTATATTTCTATTTGCACTTATTAGTTGTGTAAATTGATAAAAATACAATATTTTGAAGTGTATTACTAACCAAACATATAATATCTAAAACCAGGTGCCACATGATCAATCACAAGGCTGTGTGATTTATTTGTGATGATTTTGTATTTGGTAAATTGTAATATGCACACTATGAATTGTTATATAGTCTTGCATGAATGGTGGCTACTGATTTCATTTAGCATTTGATCTTTTTGATTTAAAATAGAACTGCATATGGTATTCTATGAATTTGTACTAAATTACATTGTAATATTTTTTAGATAAGGTTTGTGCATTAGAGAATGCTGATGTTTTAGAAGAAGACGAAGAATTGTATTTGAAGGGTCATAATGGGTGTAAATTTGTCAACCTAATTCAGCAAGGGCATTAAGAGAAAATAGATGATTCATTGGAAGATATTAGTCATGGTAATATGCAAGGTGTCTGTACTTCCCCTCTAGATGAGGTTGATTGGTAGGGGACAAAGCATTCTTGTGTCTGGGTCCAACCAATTGAGGAAGGGGCAAATCATAAAACACAACTAAAATTACACATAGAAAATAGAACTTTCTTTATTGATTTGGACAACTTATTACATTACAGAAGCTCAAAAACAATAAGAGGAATCAATCCTCCACATGCTACAACACATTACAGCTTCCTATTCCTAGACTCTAGAATCATCTACCTTCTGTAACCCTAAATCAACTAGGGTTTCTATTTTCCTGCCTATTCTTGACTCTACACTTCCCCCCTTAACTCTACTACTACCCAAGGTTCCCAAAAATGGTTATTAATAGCGTTTTTGGCGGCCAACAACCTAATTTCAAAATTTACTTCTCCCTCCAAAAATATGTCAACTTTCAGAAGCCATAACTTTTGATCCGGGTGTCTAATTGATGAACCGTTTTATGCGTCAGAAAGCTTGTAGAGTGCTCTATGCGCTAAGAATAGGCTCTACTGGTTCTGACCATTTTTGGGCCCATACGGGGCCATTTAGTGCCTCAAACCTGAGTTTGAATAATTTTCAGGCATTTTTTAGGAAACAGAAACTTTAATATCTTTTATCTCGCAAATGATCTTTGTGTGATTCCTTCGCCAAATGTCTTATTTTTCAATTATGAAACTTCCTGTAAAATTTCACTTCACTCCATGCCCAAATGCAAACTTTTTAAAAATAGCAGGTTGCTATTTTTAGCAGTTTGGAAAAACTTAAAGTTCTACATCAGTATTCAAGCGATTATGAAACTAGAACCACAAATTTTGAAAAGAAATGGAAAGAACATCAACAATTTTGAAACACATCTTTTTTTGGGTGATGAAAGATTGCCCTTACACCACTGGATGCTCCTGCATTAGACACGAAGGGTAATTTGAGGAGTGACCCTATCACGTCTCAGGTGTTTGTGTGAGGCAAACCCAAATGGTCAACCTCTGCCTTAGACAACCAAGAAGAATCTTCAACAAGCCTTCCTTTCTATTTCACCAGATATTCTTCATATTGCCTGTTCCGAGAACTTCTTCCCACATGATTATCCAAGATCTCTTCTATCTCCTTTGTTGAAGTAGATGTCAGAATACTCCACTGTTCTTCTGTTGGTCCATCCTCTGTTCCACTTTCATGATATTATGGTAAATCAGCAATATTGAAAACATGGGAAATGTTGATCTCACTTGGCAGCTCCACCTCATATGCATTTCCTGAATCATGTTTCTTCAAAATTTTGCATGGTCTAAATTTCTTCATTTTCAGCTTATTGTATGTTCCAATCAGGAACCTTTCTTTTCTCAAGTGAACCATGACTTCATCTCCTACCTAGAATTCCTTATATCTCCTCTTCTAATCTGCTTTAGCCTTGTACTAAATATTCATCTTATTAATGTGTTTTTTCACCTCTTCATGCAAATTCTTCAGCCTCGACACTTGTATTTTCTCCTTTGTCCAGATTCCTTAACTCTGAAGCATTTCCTGGACTATTGCCATACACAATCTTGAAAGGTGATTTACTAGTACTCCTATCAACAAAATTGTTGTAAGCAAATTCTGCTTGTGGTAAAATCAAATCCCATCCCTTGGGCTTATCTCCTACTAAGCTTCGTAGCGGGTTACCCAAACTCCTATTCACCACTTCCGTCTGTCCATTAGTTTGTGGATGGTGTGCAAAATTGAACTTCAAATCTGTCTTCAACTTCTTCCACAATGTCCTCGAGAAATAATCAATAAACTTGGTATCTTGATCTGAAACTATGCTCTTTGGTAGACCATGTAATCTCACCACCTCCCTAAAAAATAACTTTGCAATATGAACCGCATTATTAGTCTTCTTACAAGGAATAAAATGTACCATCTTCAAGAATCTGTCCACCACCACGAAAATGGAATCACGTCCTCTCTGTGTCCTTCGTAAACCAAGAACAAAATCTATATTGATATCATCCCATGGCTTCTCTGGTATAGGTAATGGCTGATATAGACCTGTATTTTGACTTGCTCCTTTTGCCATTTGACATACTCTACAACTCTACACAAATTTCCTCACATCCTGCTGCAACTATGGCTAATAATAATTTTCACCAACAATAGCAATGATCTTATCTCAACCAAGGTGTCCAGCCAATCCTCCACTATGCTTCTCCTTAATCAGGTTCTCTCTCATGGAACTCCTTGGAATGCACAACTGGCTTCCTCTAAACAACATACCATCTTGGATTATGAAATCCAACAATTTTGTCCTGTCCAAAGTAACAGGTTCCAAGCAAGCCTTCCAAGCCTCCTCAAAATTTGGATCTTCAGGATACAAACTTTTGAGCTCATTAATCCCAACAACCTCTTATCTTCATTTCCATCAAATTTTGCCTTCTACTCAAGGCATCTGTAACTCTGTTGGACTTCCCACTCCTGTGCTTCAAAACAAAAGTCTAGCTTTGCAAAAACTCAACCCATTTTAAGTGCCTCTGGTTCAACTTTCCTTGACTATTAAGATACTACAAAGCCTAATGATCAGTATATAAAACAAACTCTTTTGGCAACAAATAATGTCTCTATTTCTTCAAAGGCTAAACTATTGCATAAAATTACTGATCATAAATAGAATACTTTTTCTTGGCATCATTAAGCTTCTCACTAAAATAGGCAATGGGCCTACCTTCTTGGCTCGAAATAACTCCTATACCATTACCACTAGCATCACAATCTACTTGAAATACCTTATCAAAATCTAGAAGTGCCAAAATAGGTTGTTCTACAACTTTCTGCTTCAATGTATCAAAGCTCTTATCTTCTCCTTTAGTCCATCTAAACTCTTTTCTATCCCCTCTGATTATCTCAGTTAGGGGTGCACAAATGCTACTAAAATTCCTGATAAACTTTCTGTAAAAACTTGCCAAACCATGAAAATAACGTACCTCTGTTGCACTCCTTGGTGTAGGCCATTCAATGATAGCCCTCACTTTTTCTGGGCCCATCTTAAGACCTTCCTCTAAGACAACAAATCCCAGGTATACCAACTCCTTCTTTGCAAAATTGCATTTCTTCAAATTAATCAACAACTTCTCTTCTCTTAGCTTCTCTAAAACTCTTCTGATATGCATCAAATTCTCATCCCAAGTCTTACTAAAAATCAAAATATCATCCAAATAAACAATAACAAAACTTCCCAAAAATTCTTTCAATACCTCGTTCATGAGCTGCATGAATGTGCTCGGTGCATTGGTTAGCCCAAATGGCATGACTAACCACTCACACAAACCTTCCTTTGTCTTGAAGGCTGTCTTCCACTCATCTCCTTCTCTAGTATGGATCTGGTGATACCCACTCTTTAGCTCAATCTTCATGAAGTACTTGGCTCCATTCAAATAGTCCATTATGTCATCCATTCTAGGAAATGAAAATCTATACTTGATTGTGATCTTATTGATGGCTCGAGAGTCTGTACACATTCTCCAATCTCCATCTTTCTTTGGTGCTAGTACTGCAGGTACCGTACATGGACTTAGGCTCTCTCTTATCAATACATTCCTCAACAACTCCTGAACTTGTCTATTCAACTCTTCACTCTCTGTTGGAGTCATTCTATGGGTGGCCTTATTCGGCAAACTGGCTCCTAGTATCAAATCCATTTGATGACTTATCTTCCTTACTGGTGGTAAACCTTCTGGTACATTATCAGAGATAATATCCTAAAATTCTTCCAACATATTTGAGACTTCTGCTGGTACATCTTCACATTTCTCTTGACTAATCTTAGGAATCAATGCAAAGCAATGACGCTCATGCTTCATACCCTCCAAAAATTTTCTACCATCTACCAAGCAAATTCTGGCAGTACTACATACCTTTTCTTCCACCTCCTTCAAGGGCTTCAACTTATGATGAACTCCATCCTTTGTTAGGGAGTATGTGTTTGCACGACCATCATGGACAGCTCTCCTATCATACTACCATAGCCTCCCCAATAACATATGACATGCATCCATCAGTATGATGTCACACAGCACCTCATCATGGTAGTCACCAATCTTGAACTTCACTAAACACTACTCATTGACCAAAGCTCTATGGTCCTTCTCCAACCATGCAATCCGATATGGATGCGGATGCTTTCTTCTTGTCAACTTCAACTTGTCAACCATCTCCTCTGAAACAAGATTATTAGTGCTCCCACTGTCAATAATAATATCATAACACTTACCTTCACATTTGCACCTTGTGCGGAATAAACTCTTCCTCTGATTGGGTTCTTTCTCCTCATTCAACAAAGTTCTTCTGACCACTAGGGTTTCTCCCCTTTCAGCATCTTCAAAATTCTCAGACTGTGCATCTTCATCTACATGTGCAACTCGTGCATTACCTTCAGGTCTTCTATTCGTCCTTCCTTGATTTTGCAGACACTTGTATGCTCGATGCCCTTCTTCTCCACATTGGAAACAGGTTACTCTGAAACCTCCTCTTCCAGGTCCTTGCCCAGGTCTGCCTCTTCCTCTTCCTCTTTGCTAACCATTGTTCTAGTCACGAGGGCGATAGGCATTATCTCCTCTCTGAATTCGACTGGTGCCAGCTTCTTCTCTTTTCTTTGAATCTTCATTTCCCCCCCATAGTGTCTTCCACCAGTCCTTCCACCTTGACCTCTTCCCCTTTGCTTGCTATTAAATCTTTTATTCAGCTTCTCTTTGACCTTTAAGGAAAACTAGTATGCATCTTCTATGGTGGTCATTCTGACTAGGCTCAACTCCTCTTGAATACTCAGCCTTAACCCATTAATGTAAATGGCTACCTTCTCCTTGTTGGGCTCTGCATGACCTATCCTGATAGTAATTTTATAAAACTCCTCTGTATACTCCTTAACAAACTTGTTTCCTTGCTTCAATCCTTGTAGCTTCTTCAACAACTCCATCTCATAGTCCACATGAATGAACTGCTTCTTTAGTTTCTCCACCATTCAATCCCATCTGGTGATCTTTTATTTTCCTTTTCTATTCCTCTCTAACTGGACCTCCTTCCACCAAATACTGGCATGGCCCTTCAATTTTATTTTTGCAAACTTGACTCGATCTGGGTCTTCCACATCTTCATACTCAAAATACTCCTCCATGTCATTGATCCAATCAATAAGTTATTCTGGATTCAAATCTCCAGAAAATGTAGAAAATTTGATCTTGGGACTCTTTCCAATCTTAGAAATGACCCTCAACAACATAACTTCTACAAGATCTCCTACAGCGTCTTGTTCTTCCTCAGATAGCTCTTCTTTAGCTTCATCTTCACTTTCTTCTCTTGTTCTCGGATCAAACCCTCTTCGTAGCTCCTCTTACAATGCATTGATTTGCCTTTGTAGGGCTCTAAAACTGTCTTCCATCAAAGCATTCCCCCCAATACAATTTATTTGTGGAAGCATCTTGATCTCCGCAGCAAACCCACAACCTTAGGTCCTGGTGCAAACTGCCTCACGGTCAGCGATCTGTCTACACACTCAGGAACCCTTACTCTGATACCACTTGATGAAGGGGTAAATCATAAAACACACAACAACATAAATTGTACACAGAAAATAGAACTTTCTTTATTGATTTGGACACATTACATTACAGAAGCTCAAATACAATAAGAGGAATCAACCCTCCACAGGCTGCAACACATTACAGCTTCCTATTCCTAGACTCTAGAATCATCTGCCTTCTGTAACCTCAAATTAGCTAGGATTTCTATTTTCCCACCTATTCTTGACTCTACACTTCCCCCCTTAACTCTACTATTGCCCAGGGTTCCCAAAAATGGTTATTAATAGCCTTTTTGGTGGCCAACAACCTAATTTCAAAATTTTCTTCTCCCTCCAAAAATAGGTCAACTTTCGGGAGCCATAACTTTTGATCCGGGTGTCTGATTGACGAACTGTTTTATGCGTCAAAAATCTCACGTAGTGCTCTACGTGCTAAGAATGGGCTTGGCTGGTTCTAGCCATTTTCAGGCCCGTACGGGGCCATTTAGTGCCTCAAATCTAAGTTTGAATAATTTTCAGGCATTTTTCAGGAAACGAAAACTTTAATATCTTTCAGCTCACAAATGATCTTTGCATGATTCCTTTGCCAAATGTCTTATTTTTAAGTTATGAAACTTCCTGTAAAATTTCACTTCATTCCGTGCCCAAATGCAAACTTTCTAAAAATAGCAGGTTGCTATTTTTAGTAGTTTGGAAAAATTGAAAGTTCTACATCATTATTCAACTGATTATGGAACTAGAACCACAAATTTTGAAAAGAAATCGAAAGAACATCAACAATTTTAAAAAACATCTTTTTTTGAGTGATGCAAGATTGCCCTACACCACTGGATGCTCCTGCATTACCAATGAAAGACAATGGGACTGCAGATTTTCTTGGGGACCACATTGAGCCGTTTTTATCACCTAAGTTCTATTCCCTTGATCAATAATAGTGGGAAGCTAGTATTCTTTGGGACATCACTTCTGCTCATGAAAGCTCTAAGTTGCTTGAAGCAGATGAAGCTCTTGTGGAACAACATGATGAAGAGGACATGGACATTAGCATGGAGAAAGGTAAAAATGAATTTGAATGTTTAGAAAGATAGGTGCAAACTACTATTGAGAGAAGCCATTCAAACTACTTGTTTGGTTACCCCATTTATGTGGATTCATTTGATCAGAAATCATCTATAGAAGATAAAAAGTCACCAACCTCAAGAAGGGTTTGGCATCTCCAAATGCTTAGATTGGAGTTGCTTTCAAAGATGGATAAAGAATGGGATCTTGGGGCTGAGGATCCAAAAGTTGGAGAAGCAACATTTGGAGATATAATTAAGAAATTGAAAAAGCTTTCTTTGCAAAATAGTGATTTGTTGGATGGTTCTTGGGTAGATAGGATTGTTTGGGAAGGCGGTGAAGATGCTCCAATAGAAAAATTAATTTTCAATCTTCAAGATGACCAAATGTTGTTTTAGATAGTGGATGCTAAAGAAGGTAGACATCTACAGACTCATGCAACAACTATGTTGATTTCTCCCTCATCTAAAATAGGAGAACCGGGAGAGCTTGCCAATCGAGCTACTTCCATTGCTAGATTCAATATTTCCAAAGACAAGTATTATTCAATTTAGAAAACATCTCAGGAACAACAGAAATCGCATACAAAGAAGTGGGCATTTCATGGAATCAAAATTGTGCATTCTCTGCCATCCATGGGATTACAGACAATGAAGCCAAAACTGAGCAAGCAAGAGTAGTTTGTATTTGATTTACCTTTGTTGTAGAAATGGTGATTTAGGATTGCTCCGGGCATAGTCTACAAGGGTTAATGCTTATCTGTTTGGGTGTTATTTTGCCATGTTTTACTAATGCTATGACATATGTTTTTAACAGAAAAAAATGTTTTTATGATCTTAAAGATAGTTGTCTTAGCTATACCTAATAAATGATTTGTGTTTAAAACCAAACAAAACCAGAGTTTAAGATTGTTTTCATTCCATAATTGCGTACATTTAATGCAGCATTGAGGCAACATAAAACTATCTTTTCTAAATGTTAAACTGAAGAATGATAATTTTTATGTTTACATTTATGGCATAAATGTTGTAATGAAAATGACTATCTTTCTTTACCAATTATTAACCAAACCATCAGAGGTGGTGATACATTGCCATCATCAACACATAAGCATGTTGTTGTTGTAGTAGTTCAACTTAAAATGTGATGCCAATTCAATATAATTGCTCTGTAAAAAGAGTAGAATTTCCTTGTAATTTTTTAATGGTTTATTTTTCTATCCAATTTACCCCTTCCATCTGCATTGTCGTCCTTGTCAAACTTGTAAGACATTTTTACTTGCATTAACTTGTGATTGAGAAAATGCAGATATTTGCCTTGTCCTATAGCTTGGAAATGTATCATAACTCTTTAATATAGCACACTCCATCATAAATCTTTAATGTGGCCCATCTAGTTAGCTCCACACATTGTCTTCCAAGACCAAATGTTTTGTATTGTATGCTTAATCTCAAATCACTCCCCAAGGTCATTAACATGTGTATCCCTGACTCAATCTTTTAGCTTCAGTTTGTTGACTATCCAAAGATTGGCTTCACCATTATTGGGGTAGGAAGGATTAATACTTTTGGAGGTGTTTTAATTCCCTGAGGTTGTTACTACAGTCTGTGCTGAAGGCTTCCTGGAAATTATATTAATCAACAAATGCATAGTAGGTACTTGAAGAAAATGCATCATATTAACTTTAGCTGTAATCATATTAAGAAAATGCATCGTATTAACTTTAGCTGTAATCATATTAAGAAAATGCATCATATTAACTTTAGCTAAAATTTAGGTGTGCTTCAGTTTGGCTTGTAATCTCTTAATTATGTTTTTTCTCTATTCGATAAACTAGCTTCCAAGAGTATTTTTTAGAGTCTTGAGTGGTATGTTTTGATAAATGTTTGACATCTCTTTTGGGATCTGGTTGGTCCTTCATATTCCCAACTGCATTTATTAATCACATTTGTTTGTTTTCTTCTCCACCACCTTGCTAACCAAAATAAAATACTACAGTTGGTTTGATTTTAGATATTGCCTCTTGTCCAAGTCTAGGTAGACCTTATAAGGGAAATTCAAGAGTATGATAGTTTTGATGGAAAATATGATTTCTTTCATTCTGTCCTAAGGCTTTAAATGTCTGATCTGTTTTGTTCTGTCCACAACTACCAGTTTTGACATTTTGTGATTTTTGGTTCTTTGAACTATTGAATTGTTAACTTGGGATATCATTTTTTTATATCTAATGGATTGAAACTTATAGCTTACATTTGTACATTTTTAACAGTCTGATACTGGTTTTTTAATTCGTTATGATCTAGAAAGACTTTGAATTCCTATCATTATTGATTAAAAATGCTTTGAATACCATTGATCTAACAAGATCAGGAACTACTTGATTTACTTTTAAGGTTTTGCTGTGTGTTTTTCATTTCAAAGAATTTAAACCTCTCTTGACTTGTAATACGGTTTGATTTTGAATTGTTAATTTACAGAGGCTGGTTGTTGATTTTCTCTCTAATTCAGGGAAGTCAAACTTAGGATCCATATAAAACACCCACAAAGTTGACTCTTCCCATGCGATCACAAACAGAAGAAGGGTAGGCCATTGCCATTTTCATGAATGGTAAGCACCAACATTTTTTCAATTTCACCATTATAGAAGAAAGTGTGGTAATAAAATTTAAATCTTTCGAGGATTTAGGGATTTAAGAATTGTGTGGAGTGATCCATGGCAGAACAATCAACTTCCATCACGCAGCCCCTTCTCAAGCCTTACCCTTTTTCTCGTAATTTCCTTATCTTTTAATGCTTCCAATTTCACTTTATTTAAATCTTTTGGCGGATAGGCCATTCTAATGTACACACATCTTGTAACTACCAAAAATTTGGTAGTCCCAATTTTTTGGTCATCTAAAAATTAGTTTCAATTTCTTTTTATTTTTCTCACGCCTTTCTTCTCAGGCATCGGTTTTCTAAAAAAAAATCCATTTAAAAAAAAGTCTTATGTCGTTTAAATGTACCCCACCAGATACTCTGAAATTTTTATTTTATTTTATTTTTCAAAGGAAAGGAAGAATGGTTGAAAGAAAATAGGCAACCACATCAAATTGCAAGATTTGAGGTGAGCAGTGCAAACAAAAAACAAAAGAATCGCCTTCTGAGGAATTGATCGAAGGCCATCGAGGAAATCTTTTTTTTTTTTTTTTCTGAGGTATTTGCATCAATGAAATACAAACAAGGGAGAAGAACAATAATTTGGTACAAAAAAGATTTGAAGACTCGGATCTAGTTGCAAATGAGTAGCAGTGGTTTGTTTATGTGTATATTTAGTCTAGGTTTGACGGTACTCTTTTTTTAGGTTGTTAGTTTCGAGCCCAAGATGATGAGAAGCCATGGAGAATCCTATCCAAACCAAGGCTTTGGCATTTTATGCACCATTGTCTAAAGGGCTAGCAAATTTTCTTCTTATTTTTCCCTGTGGCCATGCTTTTGAAGGCCATTTACTTGTCTGATCTAGATGTGAGGGATATTAGCATTTCATTTGCTTAAGTGTCTTTGCAAGTGGAAGCAGGAGGAGGAGGAGGCACCATGACACGGATCTAGAATGATCCTGATCCATGTTTGTATCCCACCACTGTTGTTGAAACCCCAAGAATAGTAGTGGTAAGTAGCTGGAACTAATGTCATTGCTACTTTGTTTTCAGGTTATGCCTAATTAAACATTGGGGTTACAATTAGGGCCAATTTGAGACAAGCAAAAGACCTTCCGTCATTGTTGCTTGTTTTTAGGTAACAATTGGAATTGGGGCTAGAATGAGTTTGTCATTGTTGCATTGCTTTTTCTTTCACCTAACATCAGGGCTAATTGGGGCTAACATAAGGGAAGAAGTTCTTTGTTTTTGCTTTAAATATTGGGGAAGATAGGGACACTTGGGGCTAACTTCAAGGATTAAGGTCTTCATTGTTGCTTTACTTTCAGGTAGCTACCTCCAAATTCAGCTGGGAATTTGGAACTTTCCATGGACACTGTTGGGCACGAAATTTGTGCTTGTTCGATATGGCCAGGCCCAAGTGACTAGAAAAGGAAGAAGATCAGAAGCATACCCTTTGATACTTTCCATCATTTCAGGTGGGCATTCCCTCCTAGCCCGATTGACAAAAATTCCATATAAGTGCTCTGCCGGCCCATTCGTACAATACTAAGAGGCATTTTTTTTTTTTACTAGTAAATTTTCCCTAAGGGATGTCCTTTGGCTTGAATACCATGAAATGGGTATATCTTCTATCAAATTCATGTAGGACTAGCACCTAGCCTAATCCAACAGGGTGTGCCACATCTAGAATAGGATGTGATAGTTTCCCCAATTGAATAATTAACATTTGTGCATGTATGAGCTTGTAGTATGTCTCATGGGGATTTGAAGGCTCCACCATTATAGCCTCAATGATTTTACCACTTCAGGTCATTCCATTTGACTGACACTAACATAGTTATTAAAAATGGGTAACCAAACAAGAGGCTCGGGTTGCATAGGTTGTTGAGACCAGTTTTATGCATGTGATAATTAAATTTAGCGGACTTGGAAATCCAAACATGGTGAGACTCAGCATACTTGATTCATCAAGATTTAGGTAATACGATTTGAACTTAAACTGATGGAAAAAGGAAAATATGTAGATTTTCCCCATTCATTATATCCCAATAGGTCAAAACTGCCTATATTTTGTCAAAACTCAGTTTTCATCAGTACTACATTTTGTGATTTTCAATTTGTTGTGTCTTATGTTGAGCCTTGCCTAGCCTGCATTAAAACATAGTCTCACTACTAGGACCTCAAGTGTTTTGAAGTGTGTTATTTTCTTGTGAATTATGTTTTGTTATCTGATAAAAAAATTCAATTACCTTTATTATCATTAAAAACATGTTGAACTTCATGAATTTTATTCTTGAACCATGATCTATTTCCATGCAAACTTAGCAAAAAAAAAAAGCTAAGTGACTACTTACTTGCCTCAGGCAACTACCTCCACTAAAAATGAAAAAAATCAAAGCCATTCCACAAAAACAATTTATTGATGATAGAAATTTATAGACAACATGGCACAACATTCTATTAGTTTTTTTCTATTAAAGATATCTTTTCACAAAGATTAGTTTAGGATTTATTTATGCACCCATGGATTCATTACCAAGTTATAGAACTTTATGATAATTATCATTGAATCTCAACAATTTCCATGAAGTTTTATGCAATTATGAAACTTTTTTATCAAAATTAATTCCTTGCTTTGAAGAATAACTTCTTCTTAGAACTCAATAATTTACAGTAGTTTCATAAGGTAGTTAAGATTTAAATTATAATGACATGGCACTGCAATCTATGACAATTACCATTAAAGTTAATGTTTCTAACAATTTTTCTTAAACATGTTATGAACAACTCAAATTAATTAATTCTACATATTCTTCCACTTACATTTAAATGTTAATTTCATAAAAATCATGTTTTACAAGCTCCTACAATTTCTTTAAGCACCTTCAAAAAATAAAAAGGAACTTTGTAAATTTTATCCTTTATCATTTCTATGCAACGTTTTAATACTATGAAATAGCTTATGTCCAATTTAATTATTGGCCTTAGGGAGCTGCCTCTACTAAAACCATAAAATGCACAAACATTCTTTGATACAGATAGTTTGGTTAAGACAGATTTATCACTGGGGTTATGCTCCAGTTCAGGACAAGGTGGCTCAAGAAACATTTGAGACAAAAGAAGAGACCCCAGTGATTGAAAAGAGACCGCCTTTTCGAAAATGTACAACATTCGCCTCATTCACAAAGGCATTGATAGTGGGATTGCTTTTGGGATCTTTGAAGAATATGATTGGAAATAGACATGTAGATGTTAGTGGATTGGAAATAGAAGTAGATGCTAGCAGATTGAAGAATCCATTATAGTTGAAACAATCTCAAGGCACAAAGGATTCACACAAACTTGGCACTTGTACACATGGAATCACCATCATGGGAGGGGAAAGCCCATTAAGCACAATTATACAATCTGGTACTTTCATTGTTCTATACGAGTCCCATTGGTAAAACATCATGGCATGTAAGGTCTTTTACACTGTTGTCATCCTATGTAACTTTTGTGTAGATTGATATCATTGTTTCATTTTATTGGGATGTATTTTGTAAGGTCTTGTACAACAGAAAGGCAAATCACTTTTTTCATGCACTATCTATCTTATTGATAAAACTTTATGGCAAGGTTTTATAGGTTGGTGCAATGACATGAAACTTCTACGTGGATTGATATCTCTATTTTGTTTTCTTTGTGATGTACCACTTTACACCATAAAGTTTTTTGTTTAAATTTAACAAATATAAGTTCTATTTGGATTGATGGTTATCAGTTTTTGTTATGCTTGTGAGATGCACTACAAACTACTCTAGCAACACCGTTTTCCATGATTAGTTATTACTGGTAAATAATGAGAGCTAGAGGATAAAATGTTAAATGAACTGCTAATAAATTTTGGATCAAGGTACTCAAGTTGTAGAATACTCAATTGATCAATTTCCTCCTTTTAAAATTTCACTTGTTCAAAGCTTGCTGCATCTCTTTTTCCTCATCTACAGATCTTATTGTGTTGTACTAGTCAAACTAACTTTTATGACTCTATCTATTTGAGTCAAAAATAGAATGGGTAAGTCAGGTGAAGGTTCTATAATTTCTTATTTGGGTAGCCCCAATATGGACCCCTTCTTATGATGTTATCTTAAACTTATAAAACATGGTAAAGTACAAACACACACACCAGACAAAGTGAATGCCAAAATTAAATTTCACTAAGTAAACACTTGAGTTCAAATATGCCAAAGTACAAAGACACACAAAGTGAATGCCACAGTACAAACACACACAAAGTGAATGCAAAAGTTAAAGAACATTCACACAAATTTAGTTCAATCACATCACACATAGTTTATTCAAACACACACTTTATACATATATGTTTTTTAAAAGTTATTTTGTGCAATGCTTTGGTGATAGGGTAATTTAACAATATGGCTATAAATATAATAACTTTGACAAAAAATAAAAACACACTACTTAACAATATGGCTATAAATGTGTGTCTACCAAGAGGGAAATTAGTAACATGGATTTTCTATTATCCTACATTATTTAGGTACTTACAGTTCACCTAATGTCTTGATTGCTTATAATTTATTTAGTGGATAACTTTGGGGCACTAGTAAATATGCCACTTCTTTTTCACTAAATGGGAGACCATAATTCTCTGATGGTTTGTTTATGATTTAGTTCTCTAATGATTTGTTCATGATTTATTCAATACTATTCCATTATTTTTATTTGTAAAAAAAATTATTGAATTTCTTATAGTATTATATCCTTGTCCATCAACTACTACATGTAATGACTTTTTAGTAATAAATATATACTATTTAGAGATAGGCTTATAAATATTATTTCCTATCGGTCATTTGATAGCACCTTTGGTGCTTTTACTAGTTATATTACAATTAGCACACTGATCAGTCATGGTTACGTTGGCCTTCACATTCCATACTAAATGCTGAAAATCTTTTCTCGATAGAATTGTAATACAAATATAAGACCCAGTTGAATCACACTTTGATAAACAAAGTCCTAGGGCAAGAAGCAATTCATGTTAATTTTATTATAAATGCTTTTGAAATCGTAGAGAAAAAAGGAGTCTAGAGAACTGTGATGAGCATCAGAATCTCTGAACTAGGTTAAATTAGGAGACTAATGTCGTGAAAATAAAATAAAAATAATGTCTCAAAGTTCGCCATTACAATGGCATATAAAAAATCAAGAAAGTAGACTTTGATTGACGACCCTTGCATAGGGAGCACAGTTCCTCCCAAATTTTTTGTCATCATAGAGGCTGCTTGCACAAGGCTGGTCATCATAGAGGCTGCTTGCACAAGGCTTGTTTCCTGGGCTAGAATTTTGTTTGACCTTTTATTGAATTCATTGTATGCACTATTTTCCATTCATGAATTGAAATTTCAGTACTTTAAGACTGATCTCGCAGTATAGCCAACTCACAAGGCCGCCTTAAGAGGCTAGAATTTAGTTTTAAAACTCTTAGTGAATGCACCCTAAACACTATCATCTGGAAATTTAATTTTCAGTACTTTAAGGCTGATCTAGTAAAGCCAACCCGTCAAGGCTGATCTTCGTGGCTGGAATTTTGTTTATCCTTTTATAATTTATTTAATACACTGCAACGTTCCTTGCAATCCAGAAACTTAATTGTCATTTTTCAAGGATGGGTTTAAAAAATGTTTATCTTTGGGGCCTTATCCTGTGGTGACTTCCTTCTGATATTATTGGGGTTTTTATACATATTTGTATGACATTTTATTTTGGCTTTTGGCACCTCTCATTTTTGGTTTCTCTTCAACTACTATTTTTATATAGTATTTAATTATTGTTTTTTATACCATTTTATTTTGTCCATATTGTATCCAATTTTATTAGTGCTACGATTTTAATGGCAGCACAAGGGATTTTTTCAATTTTTGTTTTGCAAGATATAACTAAATGCTAAGGAAGAGATGAATTGGTGATGTGATGTCTTATTAATAAATGTCATATATCATTGTTTCAAGAAAATTTTCTTCTTATTAATAGGATACAGTTGCTAAAATTGACCTTAGTAATAGTCCTAAGGTATTTTTTGTGTGAGCTCATACATTTTCATACACGCTTTGCCTGATGTTCACCACTTTTTACACTCAGATCTATGAGCCTTCATTATTTGAATCTGTGATGGACTATGTTGTGAACATGCTAAGAGCTATATGCTTTTGCATATGATGTTTAGTTATGAGAAATTATGCTTCTTGCAGAATGTAAGTGCACATCACAAAGGTTTTACATCTGAAGTGATAATATTTAATTTTAGGTGAAGCACCATCAAAAGTAGATGGAAAAAGAAATGATCAGAGAGCCAACACTCCCAGGTCCAAGCACTCTGCAACTGAGCAGCACAGACGGAGCAAGATCAATGATAGGTGAGTCATACCTTTGGTGTTCTTCAGTCTTGCATCTCAAACGAATTTACATCTATTCTCTCTGCAGTCATGCATCTCAAATGAATTTGCTTCTATTCTTTGTGCAGTCCTGCATCTCAAATGAATTTACTCATATAGTTTTTGCACATTCATTTCAAGAAGGTCTTCCCTTTCATGCACAACATTATCATAAAAAATTTGTAGTCCAATTCAACATGTATTCTACTTCAATATAATATGGGAACTTGTGAAGACGTCATCTTGGCCCTTTGCAATTATAGCTATTGGATACTACAAATTCCATTTTTTGGTGTTCTCCAATTGATTTAATGTTCTAGCCTTTATGATTTATTGTGGCTTTGAACCTTAAATCACACGAGTCAAATTGCATGCCTAATGTACCCAATCTATTTTCTAATAATTGGAGAATAAAGTTGTGTTCCATCTCTAGCTTGATTATCCTTTTTTGGCTTTAGGTCAGTCTTATGACAAGTGAAGTCTGACTTTTACAACTCTTGTGGATGTTCTATTATGGCCTCATTTATGGGATGTAATTTACTTTTCTATTCAGAGGATAATGTTCTTGAATTATGGTTACTTTAGCTTTCATTAACAATACATAGTACAACAGAATAGAAGTTCACTAAATCTTTCATAAATGTTTTGTCTTTCTACTCTCAACTGATGTCGCCTTGTATTTTCGTTTGCTATGATTTCTGTTATTACCTTGTGGATTTCTGCTATTACTCATCTCAATCTCACAAGATTATGTTGAAGGAGGCACTGCACATTTTGCTTACCACACACAACCCTCCTTAAGACTATTCTACATATCTTCACTTATTGCAGACCTGCATTCTCAAGAACAAGCTTTCACAAGGGAAAATAGTGCACTCTTTCATCAGTTAAAGGCAATTTGCATTTGCTACACGCACAATTTTTCATAATAAGCTTATTTACATGTATGTAAAGTGCAAAAATTTGGAGGATGCTTGAAAAGTCTTTAATCACATTTGCTAGCGTACTCCCAGCCTGTGCCAAAATGGGAGCTTTGGAACAGGGAATGGGCATCCATCAAAGCATAATGGAAGGGGGATTTTTTTCAGATATTATAGTTCAAAATGCTCTAGTAAACATGTATGGAAAATGTGGTAGCATACCCAAGGCATGCAAATTGTTTGACAGAATGCCTCAAAGAGATGTCATATCATGGAATGCAATGATTGCAGGACATGCACAAAATGGATTTGTTAACAAAGATTTAGAAACATTCAAACAAATGCAATTGGCAGGTGTAAATCCAAATTGCACAACCTTTGCTAGCATCCTCCCTACATGTCCCAAAATGGGAGCTTTGGAACTGGGTATGGACATCCATCAAAGCATAAAGGATAGAGGAATTTTGATAGATGTTGTAGTTGCAACTGCTCTAGTAGACATGTATGCAAAATGTGGAAGCATAGACAGGGTGCATGAACTGTTTGACAGAATGCCTCAAAGAATGTGTTCTCATGGAATGCCATGATTGGAGGATATGCACAAAATGGGTTTGTTGAAAGGCTTTGAAATATTACAAGAAAATGCAATTGGCAGGTGTAAATCCAAATTCCACAATCTTTGCTAGCATCCTCCCTACCTGTGCCAAAATGGGAGCTTTGGAACAGGGTGTTGACATCCATCAAAGCATAAAAGATATAGGAATTCTATCAGATGTTGTAGTTGCAACTGCCATGGTAGACATGTATGAAAAATGTGGAAGCATAGACAAGGCACGTGAAGTGTTTGACAGAATGTCTCAAAGAGATGTGGTCTCATGGACTACAATGATTGCAGGATATAGACAAAATGGATTTATTGAAAAGGCTTTAGAAACTTTAAAGCAAATGCAATTGGTAGGTGTTAATCCAAATTCCACAACCTTTGCCAGCATCCTCCCTGCCTGTGCCAAAATGGGAGCTATGGAACAGGGTATAGACATCCATCAAAGCATAATGGAATGGGGCATTTTATTAGATATTATAGTTGGAAATGCTTTGATAGACATGTATGCAAAATGTGGAAGCATAGACAAGGCATGTGAACTGTTTGACAGAATGCCTAAAAGAGATGTCATCTCATGGAATGCAATGATTGTAGGATATGCACAAAATGGATTTGTTTAAAAGGCTTTAGAAACTTTCAAGTAGATGCAATTGGCAGAAGTAAAGCCAGATTGCACAACCTTTGCTAGCATTCTTCCTACCTATGCCAAAACGTGTGCTTTTGAATAGGGTATGGACATCCATCAAAGCATAAAGGATAGATAAATTATGTCAGATGTTGTAGTTGCAACTGCCCTGGTAGACATGTATACAAAATATGGAAGCATAGACAAAGCACGTGAACTGTTTGACATAATGCCTCAAAGAAATGTGGTCTCATGGAGTGCCATGATTGCAGGGTATGCACAAAATGGATTTTGCAAGGATGCTCTTAAAATCTTTAAAATCTTTGAATCAATGGATTTTGTATTCTAGGGTTTTTCCTGAAGCTACTTTTTTCAAATCCTTCTCTATAGTTATGTTTGTCAATTCAGGGCATTCTTCCTCTTCAAACTGCCTAGTGACTTTATCTTGCATTGAGCCACTTTTTAATTTACAAAGAGTTCCAGTGAGATTCATAGAATATACTGAGTCAGTAGATGTCTGCATGGTAATAGGCAAAGTTCAAAGGATCTGATGAATCTATCCATAATGTTAAGTTGAAAACTAAAAGTTGTCATCATCCATTTTCCAAAATAAAGATCTGTTGTGAACTCTTCTTGAGCCTATCAAGAGTTGGAGAGGTGACCATGATAAGAGAGAGCACATCTTTGTTGTGTCTGACAATGGGGGTTATTGTGCTAGTCAAAAACTCATTTTTCTGTTATGCTTATCAGTTACAACTTACAATACTGAAATACTTAACAAATAACTTGTATGTATCATTACTATGCTTGGATTTTAATCCATCTTTCAAAAACTTGTTTATATTCGAATATTGCACCCAAAATTAAGAATAAGAGAATCTTTTTTTAAGTTAAGTGAATATCTTGTTTATTAGTTTTTGGGAGTGCCTGCATAATGATTCTAGAATTCTAATGTAACAAGTTGCCTGTGTTGTTAATGATTTAGGTTTCAGACATTGAGAAATTTTTTGCCACATAGTGATTAAAAGAGAGACAAAGCATCCTTTCTTCTTTAGGTAATCCTATATAGATTTGTTGAGTTTTCCTTCTAATATATGAAATTAATTATAGAGGCACATGAACAATGTAGTATTGCAGAACACAGTATTGTCCTTGAGTCCACATCTTGGTT
This sequence comes from Cunninghamia lanceolata, assembly GCA_027924645.1. Classification (NCBI taxonomy): domain Eukaryota; kingdom Viridiplantae; phylum Streptophyta; class Pinopsida; order Cupressales; family Cupressaceae; genus Cunninghamia; species Cunninghamia lanceolata. Next base: position 4,313,657 of record BSBN01001019.1, read on the forward strand.
TGCATGTCTTGGCCAGGGTATTGAATACATCCAATCTTTACAAGAAAAGGTCTGAAAGTATGAGGCAACAGAGCAAAGCTGGAACCAGGAAAGAATGAAAACTATGGTCTGGGATTTATGCAAGGTGAATATTTTTGTTGCTTACTATGATTGGAATAGGGATTTGTGATTTTTAGCTCTTTATTTTGGGTCCTAGCTTACAATTTTCTCTGTATTCATTTTTAGGTTTCCTTTCTTATAGTCCTCATGTTTATTACTAAGTCCTGTATAATTCATGCTATGAAGCTTATTCCACTCTTCAAATGCTAAATTGTCTAGTTGTAGGAACAACTTAACTCATTTTGTGTATTTTGGAATAATATACGTACTAAAGATGTTGATGTCAAAATATATTTGAAATGTAAAGTCTATAAATTTATGCTGAAAATATTTTGTTTATTTGAGACAAAAAAGCCCAGTCCATGGAGAATTATCTATAGATGGTTGTCTAACTATTGCTAGCACTGTTTTAGAGTCAACAAAACAGTGAAACTACTGAACCAAACAAATTCAGAGCTTCAAATGCAACAATACATTATGAAATTAGCACTGTTGCTTCAGCTATGCACCCAAATTCGTAGAATCTAATGCAAACTAACAAGTCAACTCTACTTATTCCTAGCTATCAACCATACAAAGAAAAGGAAAATACTTGGGTTTTCAACAAGTCAGTTCCCCTTACTCTTTCCGTGCAGCAATCTATGTACACTCCATTTGCAAGGAATTTGACACATTTTGTTCATCCTAAGACACAGGCAGCATCTGAAATCCATTCTTTACTGACTATTCTAGGTATAACATTTGGCTGTATGGCAGCTAATGCATACTAGATAGAATTGTTTTTCAGATTTTTGGTTGTTCAGTTGTACTTAACATTTATTGATTATGGGTTTTAGTGGAGAAGGTGTGCCAAATCTCCTTATGTTATTTGTGCAGTTAACAAAAAAAATGGAGGAAAATCTTATGTACATCAGTGAAGTTCAGGTAAGGTTCATTCTAATTATAACCTCTTGAGACTTTGCTAAGATGACTGCATTAGTTTATTCATTGTCAACAGTACCGTTGGAAGTATAGATGATGTATTGCTAGCATTTGATTGTTTATGGCCTTAGATGTTTACAGTAGTTTCTCTGCATGACTTTATGTTGGATGGATGTGGGTTTATTTCTTCCTTGTATAATTTCACATGTAAATGTTTATGTAATGTCACTTTAGCCAAGAAATCTTCTTGGGCATATGAGAGGTGTAGATTGAGTTGAGTTGCAGATCTAATGTTCTAGCTTCCTCCAAGATTCTATTTGGTGTCCTTTTAGGGGTTTAGCTTTCATTCATGCCAATAATCACCATAGAACCTTGAGTAGCAGGCTTTGCACACTTTGCAAGATTTTTAGGATTAGCACTAGCACTGGGACATCCTTATCATTATTGTTTCTTTCCAGAATATATAGAGGAAAGGCTGCCAACAAGATCTTCTTGGTGATAATTGGTGATTATAGGGTTAGCTCTTTGCTATTATCACATTTTAGAATAATGATATAATGAAGCAACTTATGTTACTGGGTCATCATCACTCATTATGCTATAAAATATATGTACCTCCACTGCTTACTTAGGAGGCCACATGTAAGATATGCATTGCTCATAGATGCTTACACTAATTTCTGTGTGATCCTTTTTGTTAGATTATTCATACAAAATGAAGAGTAGTACCCATTTGGTAACTAAATTGCTCTCTTCTGAGGATTATACCTAGTAGCCAACACCTTAACCAGCTCCACATTGACAAATATATTTGGTACAACTAGTCTGCCTAGGTTCAATCTCCACGGGTTGCATATGGGTTGGAATCTATATTGTTTTCTGTAGTTGTAGATGAACAAATCATATCCCCTTTGTGGTGTCCAGACATCCCCTAGGTCTTTGTGTTTATCCCACAATTTGTCAGCAACAGAATTCGATTGTGCACTTCTTTTAGGCCTTGGCCCCGACCCAGGACATTGATCAATTAAGTCTTGGTTCAAATGTCTAGTTTCTACTTTCTTCTTTTTGGCTTTTGGTGTTTCTGGTGTTTCTTAATTCTGGGTTTGATATACTTACTTGGACCAGGTTTAATTGTTTTCAAGCTCCTGACTCTGCAGTAATGTTGAATCCCAGCTCCTACTTTCTGTGTGCTTCTTCATTCTCAGCAAACCAAAATGAGATCAATATTCTTTACATATCATTCAGTTCTAGTTCAAAAATGGCATACTTACTAGCTTTCATGTCATTGGGGTGGACATTAAATTTTGAATCTCTCCAATATCTTTGGTTGTCACATCAGTCTAGCAGCAATCACCATCGATGTATCGATGGGACATTATCCTTACTCCCACCGATAACTATCTTTATCACCGATGTCTTTATGTCATTGCTTTCTTTTGGGGCATCGCTAGGACTTATATTTATATCCCACCGATATTCATCACTTCCACTGATGTCTTTTGTCTTTGGTAGTTTCATCATTGTATCAGCCTATCGGTGGAACACCATGTCTTCTCTCGCCGATATGCTCAAGTTTCAGTGACACACTATTGTCGGGCTATTGGTAGGGGGATGTAATATGTCTAGACGATGTATGATGCTTCCCCCGATATGTACATAACTGCTTTACTTCATTAGTTTGTCAATCTATTGAAAATGGCTGTCATTACATAATATTGCTGCCCCTAGCTTTTACTTACCATTTTTCTTGAGTATTCACTTCATTATTGTTTTCCTTGTCATGTTTATGACATGCTCCTATGCTTCATTATGACATTTAACTCTATCATTCTAGATAGTCACTTTGAGTATATCTTAGTAAAGCTCTTAATCACTGATCCTAAATTCAAGGCTATCATATCTGCTTTGTTGCTATCATTCCAAGGGTTCTTGGTCACTGTCTAATGGTTTTGATAGTGCCTTTATCTCTTCTCTTTGTTTGGTGAAACCCTACTAGTTGTTTCATCTCTTTATCTTCTCCTATATCTTCCATGCTATGGACTGTCCTAAGACAGAGATATAGACTGCCATCTTACAACTTTTATTGTCTTCCTTATCATATGAAGGACTGGGACTATCCCTTCTTGTTGAAAATTTTATGCTCATGACTATAAGAATCCTCCTATAAACTCGAATCTATTGCTTACAATAAAGGAAGAATCTCACAACATACCTTGACTTAGTCATTTAAGAGTGAAAGAAAAATGTTATTTTGAACAAAAATTTATAGTTTTTGCATTCTTTACTTGATTTATATTAATTTTTGCATGATGATTAAACTGCATGCAGAGAAATTATATGAAAGCAGAATGAAAAGAAAAAGGCCCTGTCAATAGAGCTCTCTACAAAGTTGCACAACTTGAGGACAATGATGATAGTGATTATGTTGAACATCTTGATGAGAATCTGCATGATATTCAAAGTAGTATTGGTGTTGGAATTGAGGTGAGTGCTATTTATTGTTTTTATGTCTTTCATGGTAGTCATTGTTGTTTTAACACACATATGTAAGTACTATTCAAGTAAGTAATGGTTGTTTTATTATGTAAATAAGGGTAATCATTACCTATGTAATAATTATTATGTATTTCAATATAATGTGTATTTTTTTTTGTTTTTATAGAAATGTATTGATAAACTCTAAGAAGGGGATAAAGTTAGGGTGTTGGATCCATTTTATGGTGTTGCTGTGGGCATTGGGAGGATTCAATCACTATCTATTGTACATGGATTCAACTTGAAAGGAATAGGAGATGCAAATGTAAATACTTTAAAGGTCACAAGTAACATACCCCTTGCTTCTGAAGACAAAATAGATGGAGCTGTCCATCTGAAAGAGAAAGAAGGAACCTTCACATGGTGGCCACTAGAATATTTCCAAAAAATGGCTTAGTTGATGTTTATCATGTACTAGTTGTTAGACATCTTGACCCACTGCTTTATGCAGTATTTTGAATGTGTTGTTTAGGGATCTTAATTTTTATGGTGTATTTGAAAGAGTTGGAAACTCTTAGACAACTTTGACATTTTTTATTATATTTATATATATACTCTTAGACAATTTTGATAGCTTATAACTTGATATATATATTTGCATTATATTTTTTTATTGTAGATTACCTTTCTTTATCATGATGTTGAATCAATCTTTTAATTCTAGCATGTTGTAGCTTGTTTCTATATGTAATTTTTTTATTTTCTTTTATGTTTTAATTCAAATTTAATAATATGTTTTTTCTGCATTATAAATTTTATGGTATTTAATAAATTATTCATATCATGACTAAATTTACTACCAATTAATGGAAACTAGTAAATAAAAATGACTACCATTACTAAATAAATGACTAGTTAACAACAATCAATGACTAAATTAATTACTAATTATATTACCAAATTGATGACTAAATATACTACCAAATTAATGACTAAATATACTACCAAATTAATGATTACAATGACTAAATAAATGACCAGTTAACAACAATCAATGACTAAATTAATGACTAAATATACTACCAAATTGATGACTAAATATACTACCAAATTAATGACTAAATATACTACCAAATTAATGACTAAAATTTCTTTAGTCATAAATTTGGTTGTGAGATAAATGACGGGAAATAAACTACCAATGGTCACGTGACCAAACTACTGGTCACATGACCAATTTTTGGTAGTTATTTTAGTCATTTATTTTTATTTTTCTGCTAGTGAAATGAAGCCACATGGCCGCCTAGGACAAGAAAGGTGGAGAGGTCAAAAAAAGGGACATCCGACTGGAATAATATTTTTCTACTAGTAGGTCATTTACAACAGTTGATTGCACAGTTTCAAGACTTCATCAACGGTTCAAATTTAAACTTCTTGCCTAGATGTTGGAGATTACTCCTACATCAAGGAATCATAGTAATGGTAGAAAAGACTTGCATTAATGCACTTGGCCCTAATTTTTAAGATTGATTAAGGTAGAAAGAAAGGGTTTTTTTCATCATTCTCACAAGCACGAAGAAGAAGTCATGCGCGCAACGAGTATCTGGTCAAAGAAATATTAAAATCATGAGCTTCTGCAAGTAAAACCAGTAAGGTTATTCTCTATCAGTAGTGTATATTTCAATTGAATTTGTTGTCTTGTTTAGGAAACTTGAGCATTACTAGAAGAGAAAAACCCTACTTTGATAGGAAATTGCTTTCAAAATGAGTCACACAGGCCAACCTTGGACTTCAAAGAGGGGTTTAGATGAAGACTTGTTGATTCAGTTGCTTGGGTCTTCAAGGAGGCCCACAAATGTGCATGGTCCTGATGGGCCAAATGATAGAACGTTGGACTTGTACTCTACGTGTCGAGATGCTCAACTACCTGTGCCTAGTTGGATCCTGTTCAAACATTGGTATGATAGGAGGGAGTTCAAGGCCCCTGTTTGTAATGCTTGGAACCTTGATTTGGCAAAGTTAATGTGCCCTAATGTGTTCGTAAATCTAGATTTTGTGAGGGTGGATACATAGAGGTATGATCCTGGGTATAGGGCAATCTTGGTAGGAAATAATGCAATCATGATCAAAACCACAAAGGCCTGCATCACAAAAGTATTTGGCTTAAACCCTGTTGCCAGCAAAAGAATTGATCTTAATGCTTTGAAGGAAGAATATAAGATTGTTCGGCATGCATACAAAGCTTTTAAGTTGGCCAAGAACAGACTCAGACAAGGAGGAAGAACCTTTTGATGTGTCATAGTTCGTGCATTATTTTGTGAAGACATATCATACTTTGTGCTAGGTATTGGGAAGAGATGCATTGGATAAAATGCTAGTCTCCATGATGATGCTAGCAGAAAATATACATGATTTTTCAACCATGGAACCCTTTGATTATGCAACTTATATAGCTAACAAAATGCATAAGCAGGTGATTGAAATTAAGAATAAGCTGTATACTGTGGATGCAAAGGTGGAGTTTAGTTGGTATACAATGATGTGCCATATGTTTTTACATGTTGGATCAAAAATGTGGCACAAAGATTTGCATGTTAAAGAAGTTGATCCAAGTGGTACTTTTCTCCCTGTCCAGATGTGGACTTGTATGATGGATATGCATTGTACAAATGCTGATTATGTAATCTTTGAGGAGCATTTTGTCAGAAAGTTATTACGTTACCTAGAACTTGAAGGTGAGAGAATTCACAAGGATGTAAGTATTGACTTTCTAAGACCACTGGATAGGACCCCTGAGATGGGAATTTAGCACAACTAGGGAGACTTATTTTTGCATACTCATACCACATGTATCATAATCTAGGGGAGCAAGGTTTCCCCATACATATTGCCAAAGTATGTACCAAAGATAATTGCATTTTTAGAGATCATAAGGCAATTGAATGAGTTTGATAGGGAACATCTGAGGTTGCAGAAGAAGGGGTCTTTCTTCCCTACTTCTATCAAGTTTTGTGACTTTTGGGCCACTAATAAGGATGGTTTGGATCAAATTGATTCAGTGTTGATAGTTGTTAGGATGGAACAACCAAGGTTGTTTGACCCTGAAGGATTCATTAACAAAGTGAGGCTTGGCATCAGAAGGCCCCAATTTATCCACCAGGTTTGGTTTGATGAAGATGTAGTAAGAAATTGTGCTACAATGGAAGAAGTTAATTTTTTGAGGAAAAATTGGGAAGCAATAATGGAGGAGGAGAGAATGAGAAAAAATTAAATCCTGCATATATCCTATGGCATTTGCAGAAGAAAATGATCCAATAGTAAGGATCCAATTTTTTTTGCCAATGTAGATAATTTAGTTGAGAGTGCTCCCCCAGGTGAAGAAAGGCATGCATATGATCCAAGTAGTTCAAGGAGAGCATACAGAAGAAGAAGTGAATCGCCTAATGCACCTCCAGCCAAGAAAGTCAAAATCATTGACTTGGAGCATGAAGAAGAAGTAGAACTGATAGACTTGGAGGAGGAAATAAATGAACAAGAACAAGAAATCTCCCAACAGGTGAATTCACATGTGAGAATAAGGCCTTATGCCTCTCCTAATAATAGATTGGCAAGGTCAATTCCTGGTCATCAAATAGATACAAAGGACATCAAAATACTTTCTTGCTCCCAATTTTTGGAGGATGATGCCTTTGTAAACACCCCTGAATTCAAGGGATATGCATTGAAGGCAAGGAATGAAGCATTTTAGAAGAAGGTAGAGGAAGCCAAGAGAAGAGCTAATCTAGAAAAATATGAAGAAATAACTTAGAGGGTGCTGAATGAAGTAAGCCAAGATATCAGCAGGATGACCCCTGATGAGGGAAGAGCTTTGGTGGAGAAGAGTGGTCTACTATTGCTTCCACAATGGACCTTAGCAGATGCACTTGCTTTTGACACTATCACAAGGAGTGACACATGTGTCTGATGATAAAATGGATAAAGCACTCTCTAGTGCAGGATTTAATCCCAGATTTGAGATCCTGGCAATATGGGCATTGGCCCCAAACAATGATAAGCCAATGGTTGGTTTAGGAGAATTAATAGGTGATGTAATAATAAAGAGAGTGTCAGACACTCCAGCCCCTCAAGCTACAAGCTTGAGTGTTCATACAACCCAATTTCTTGAGGTTGTTACAAATAAATTGCAAAGAGATTATGATGAGCTCCTTTTGAAGTATGGACAAGCCACATCAGAATTAAATAAATGTAAGGAGCAGATGTTGTTTGCTCCAGGTACTTCAGCTCAGAGTGTTCCTGCTCTTGTAGAGACTACAAAAGCATTTCCAACAGACAGGGAGGCACTGCTCTCAGAAATCAAAGAGTTGAAAGAAGAGGTAAAGAAGCTGAAGGATGAGAAAAAGAGCACTGTCAAAGAAATGGTTACCAATCTGATCAATCACAGGTTATCCAAGATCACAGCCAAAGTTGATGACACATGGATGTCTTATTCAAATTTGAAGATAGCTCTAGATAAACATTAAAGGGATAAGGAAAGCCTGAAGGAGATGCATAGGGTGTGGCTACCAAGAATTGGAGACATAAGGGAAGTCCATAGATGTTCAAGGTTTGCCTCTGATGCCCCACCAAAAATGAAGCTGACTCTAGATATGTTAATTTTGATAGAAGAGGTGGTGGCCTTTCAGCTAAAATTGGATAAATTTTTGAATGAGAAAAGGCAATCAATAGAGAATATAGATAAAAAGCTTATGCCAAGCATATTGGAGGATGATGGACAAATCAAAAGTTAGACAAATGGAAGGTTGACTTTGAAAGCATAGTTGGTGAATTAATATCATCGAGTTGTATAGATAGTGACCCAAGCATGAAGATATTAAATTCTACACATGATGAGTTGCATGTGTTGGAATTGAATTTTGAGATATTTTGCAAGGAATTAAAGATTTTATTGGATGCAAGGTATACAACACATAATGAAAAAATAGCAAAATTGATTACTTTTTAATGGCCATCAGAGAAGTCATGTGCAGCCTGGGTGGAGAAATATGGATAAATGTGTCCAATCATGTGATAAGTTTTCTTCATCATTGGAATAAAGCATCTCCAATGGTTTTTTGCCATCTCCAAGATAAATTGTATTTTTGTCTTTTCTCTTTCAAATGTAATGTGAATTAGTTTCCCAATGCCTATGGGTGGTTGCTTGTAATGTAAGATTTTGTAACTGACATATGGTAATGTTTTGGGCAAATGCTCTTGTGTCTATAAAAGAGCAAGTTGTACTACTTTGGAATGGTTGTTGAAAGATTTGGGAAACTTTGATAATGAAATACAAAACAATTCTGGGAGGTTGTCCATATTTCTGAGTTGTAAGTTTAGTTTCTTGCATGTTGAATGTATGTTCTCTATAAGCATTTTATCACTTTCAGATTGCAATATATGAAAAATGCCTTTGAGCATGTGTTTCCAATAATTGTCTCCTGTGTTGTTTGTATTTCTCTTTTGAATAAGGATACTAAGGGTTTCTAAATTCATGAATATACATTTTCTATATTGCATGTCTGGTTTGTTGCTTCTATTCAAGGAATAGATTAAAATGCTTTAAGTCAGATATGAAGAGATTTGTTTTGCAACAAGGATATTTGTAAGAAGAGTTGTTGGGAATACCCATTCTTGATTGTTTTCTGTAAGACATCAACATAGTAGATCATCTGAATCTGCATGTTTGTGATGCTTATGAAAAGTAATATGCATTTGTAAGGAATTAACTCCAAACCCTAGGATTGGCATCGATCAGAGTTGGGCTTATTTTCACAAAATACCCACAATAAAACAATCACATACATTAAAAGAGAAACAAATAAACTTGTTATTTTTTAGGAGTAGGGTTTAGTTTCATGTTCTTTGGGTCATCTTATGAACTAATTTCCAAAGCTAGCCACTTTGAAGAAATTATACAGTTTTAGTCTACATATAGGAGAACATATCTGCTTTAGGTGTCAATATCCAATGAAATAAGGATTTGTCATATATATATTAAAGAAAGGGAATACCCTCCTAGGTCTAGCAGAGCCTGAAGTATAGAGGAGAACAAATAATTGTCTCATGTTTGTTGGCCACTGACTTGAGAATCCTGAGCATAAAAGATGGCAACTTTTTAGGGAAACTCAGACCATCAGTTGGGAACACCAACACCATGATGAATTTCTGTCAACTCTTCCTCTATCATCAAATATTATCCCCCTTAGACACATTAGTACTAATATTTGTTTATATTATTCAAATGGAATAGACCATGAAATTTAACTTTAAATTTTACCTGTATAAAAGATTGGCCATGCTCTTCTCCTTCTCTATGGTCCACTAATTCTTGTGCTTCTGCTCTTGTCCCTGACCCCTCAGCTTGAGTTCTAGACCCTGTTGCCTCATCTAGTGAAGGGACATCATACACTTAAGTGTTCAAGGGTGCCTCACTACTCTCCATAAGAGGACCTAAGCACAATTGATTGCAAAAAATGCAATGATGGGGCACACAAACATGTGTGGACAAGGAGGGTCTAGTAAAATCAGGTGATCCAATATCACCGTCAACATCATGTGGTTGTGCAAACAGAGAAGTCTGTATAATCAAGTGCTCGGTCAAAGAGTGTATGTCACTAAGGCCCTGTTGTGCTGCATTTGCAACAATGTCTGGGTGCTGAATTGGGGGTGGAGAAGGGATAGCAGGAGGTGGAATAAAAGGACCTTGTACTTGTCTCATTTCCCCAGGTCTATCTTGAGCCATTCCCTTACCTACTCCCTAAAACTCTCTAAAATCAAAATAATTCACATGGTGACCCATTACAAACTCTGCATATAGTTTATGAAGGAAATACAAATGTACATCTAAATTGTTGTTGGGTGATTTATCAAAAACCATCCACCAACGATCCCAAATATTCTAACTAATACCCTCATGTGTACACCATTTGATTGAATACTTAGGCTTACAAACATCAACATGCAATCTGGTTTTAGGATTGACAAAATATTGGGCTAACATAGCTTTGGTAATGTTTAACTCTTTCACTTGATCATATGATAAATCATCAGCATATTCTGCCTTCTTAGTTTCTTGCCATTGCCTAAATGATTCATGTTAGCTTGTGAGGGTTCGAACATGACTAATAATTCCCTTTAAATTCTATGTCATTGAAGACAATCAAGGGTGGCAATGATACATTTCTATAATCTTACTTATTTAATCAATGTTTCTTTCAATTTTCTCTTCAATTGTTGGAGGGGGAGGGTTTGGGTTTTCATGTTGTTCATCTATTTTATCTATTTAAAATATAAAACATACCCATTTACCATAAAAAACTAAAAAAATTACTTGAATATACAAAACAAACAAAAAAAATGCAAGAACTAACCTCTTCAGATTGGATATCCGTTCTAGAAGAGCTCTGATATCCATTTTGGGAGAGGTCTGCATTTTCAAAGCTGCAGGTTTACAAAATGCTACCTCTTTTTCCCTTTTTTATGTTTTGCAAAACAAATATCTATTTTGGGTTGTACAAAACATATACTCTTAACATGCCTATCAAAGTCAAAGTTGGCCAATTCACGAATTTGGCTAAGTAAAGACATGATTTTTTTTCTATTGCCATTGTTTGGCCCATGATGATCCTACACATACCCCTCAACCTACAAGGCAACTAGCTCACATTAGGTACTTTCAAGGATTCGATGACAATTGTTTTATTTACAATAAGTTTGGTCACAAAGATGTGGATTTTAGAAAAAAGATGAATCAAAAAGATTTAAGATGTTACACTTGTAATAAAGTTGGTCATAAAGTTGTTGAATGTAGAAGTAGGATAAACTAGAGCTCTATTAGATGTTATGCATGCAATAATTTGGCACATTGAGTGTAGAAGTAAAATGCCAAGGTATAATAGGGATAATGCTCAATCCTTTTATGGATACTATTATACTTGTAATAAGTTTGGTCACAAAGTAGCAAACTCCAGATCAAGAGCAAGAAGAAATGGAAATGGTCAGCAAACAAAGTACACCTATCATGAGTGCAATCAAACAAGGAATTCTAGAAAGAATGTGAAACCCATTGATGTTGCTCAATAAAGGGTGGAAATAAACAAATTTTGGAAGAAGTATTGTATATTTCTTTACCTCTACCTAGTGCAGGTGGATTCTCCAGTAATTAAAAGGCAAAATATTGGATCGAGGGAGTTTCAATAGTGAAATTTTCAAACCCTTGAAGATACAAGATGCTGAATTCTTAGCATATTGACTAGTACTGGCATGAGAATGATAAGATAAGGAATTAAAGGAGTCTAATGAAAATTCTTAAGAAAAATCTTCAACTAGAATAGATTACGAAAGAATTTTAGGGTTTATAGTGATAAGGACTTCTATCAAGGGGTTCCATGGACTCAGGGGGAGTTGTTTCTGAAAATCAGTCATCTCCTCTTCATAATAATGAAAGTATCCAACATGCAGATTAATTTAAGAAAAAATTCAGAGCAATTGAATGATCTATGGAGGATTGCCAAAGGTTTATGAGGTTTTGCATATGAAAAGGGACAAATTTGGTTAAAGCAGAGGATGCAATTAATGTAGAGGGAAATTGTTGGTGGAATGTTTATATAGGCGATCCCTAATCATTTTTTAGCACATTTGAGCAAAGGCAAAAGATTTGAAGAACTAAAGGAGAACTGAAAACACTTAGCAAGTTGACTGAGCAAGATTTATCACTACACATCTAGGTATTTTTCATCTCTTTGGTTAAAACCCTAGCTTTTGAAGATATTGCAATGGCAACTCCAGTGGCGATAGACATAGTTGAAAGGCCAAGGACAAGATTCAAGAAGCATCTTTTCAAATCCACTATAACTGATGTAGTCAGGGCATTCTCATGAGTTCCTACAAATGTGTTACATATGGAGGATGTCCGGATCTACATCCACTCTCCAATCGATGAGTTTGACCATCTTAAACTTGAACAATTCAGAAATGAGCATTTGTTGGGAGATGATTTCCAGTTAAAATCAGGATTTATAAACATTACCACCAAAAACCTAGACATCTGGATAGGGTTTTCCAAACTTCTGGTATGAAGATGCTTGGGTAAGAATTGCCCTAAGCTGGATTCATGACGATATCTTCTAATTGGGCAATGATAGGTTTATGCTCCTCCGGACTTGTGCCTATTTTGAAGTATGTAATGAATGAAGAGGTAATGAGGCTCACCAGAGTTAAATTTGAGAAGAGAACTCTAACAGTAGATGATATTGATGACTTGGGGGTCTGACATGTAACCATGTGTATTGCATACAAAATCCACTTTACAAACAGGGATAACTTTGCCTCTGTAACAGCAATCCACACAGCATATCAGATGGTTAAGGAGGGAAAATATTTTGATCTTTGTGAACTACTTTGTCAACAACTCATAGACAACTTAAAGAGGACAAAAGAAACCAAATATAGATTTTAGTATGGTTCTCTAACCATATGTCTTATGTTTTACTATTTGATGAGTTGCCTTCAATGAAGGGAGTAGTGTGGAACTCAAATATCGGTTGTCCATCAAATCAAAGATTATATGAGAAGTTTCTTTGATCATAAGCACTATAATACTTTATTTTAGGGGTTCTTCAAAACCTTTCAGACTGACATGCAATCCAGAAAAAGGATACTTGACAAGGTTGTGGAGAAATACAAAAATGATATCACCTTTATGGTTGATAAAGACAATTGTTATATGGAGGTTGTGGAACCAAGGACATTTTGGATTACAACCTTACCCTATGAGGTGTCAGAATTTGATTTGGTAGGGTATGTTGAAATACGTCTCAGCAAGACAAAGGATCCCTCTATTGAGAGGTTTGGCACATATGATGAAATCATGTACAAAAATACTAAGAAGGATGTGAAGGAAACAAAAGACACAAAATCCAAGGCTGAGGAAATGAAGAAAAAACTTAGAGGAGATATTTAAGTCTCCTAAAGGTTCCTTAGGAGGGGCACAAACACCTCCCTCTACACATCCAAGAAGAACAAGAAGACCAACTGTAGAAACCTCCTTTGTTGCCTCTAGATCTTCATTACCTATTAAAAGAACTAGTTTTGAGATCCTTGTACAAACCACTAACAAGAAGAAGCCTAGGCAAAAGAGCAAGGCAAGGAGAGAAAAGGAAGAGGAAGAATTCAAAGCTAAAGGTAAGATAAATCCACTGAATATTGAAGACGAGGAAGAAGATGAAGAGGAAATAAAGAAAGCATCTTTATTGAAGAAAAGAACAAGAAAAGAAGGTGAGACCTCAGAGGAGAAAGACAAAAGAAAAGTCAAGAAGATTAAGAAACCTGATCATGTTCCCCTACAATTAGATGTAACTATAAATGCAATGATAGAAGGTGCCTTGGAAGAGGTTGCAAGAATCTATGATGACAGGCCTATAGATGATAAATCCACTCTTGAAGAAGCAGTGGTTAGATACATGGGAGCTCACAACTTGTCTTTTATTGAAATCATACATCAACTTCCCAAAAGCCTGGTTGACATTCTAACCAAAAGGAGAAATGATGCACTAAATAAACAAGCTGAGATAAAGAAAAATGCAGTTGAAAAGGCTTGTCCCACCATCTCTAAAGAAGACAGAGTCAAAGTTTCCAAGATGCTAACAAAAGAATTTAGGATTAAAAGGAGACTAAACACTCTAATGTCAAGAAATGAGGAGGAGATAGAGAAGTTGAAAAAGGAAACATTAAAGAAAACTGTAGAAGTCCTCAAAGAGATGAAGATTGAGATGGGTGTGAACTTCTCGATTGTCTTCCCTCTTGATGAGGGGTCAATCTAGCCAAGATCTCCTAAAGAAGGACCACCACCTATGGTTTACGTAAAGGGTCTTCAGGTTGATCTTGCCTTATTACAGGGGAATGATCACTCTATATTTCTAATGACTCTTGATCGAAGCCAAGGGAATGATCACTCTATATTTGTTGAGGGTGGTACAATTTGGAAGGCATCTTTCCTAACCACATACAGAAAGATTAGCACATACATGTAAATATACCATACCATGCTAAGATAAGCACATAACAAGAAACACAGAACCAAAATACTCTAAACAAACACTTAAGAAAACACATAAGAAAGGACATAAACTAGAGCTCTCAATGTTGCAACCTAGGCTCTAATACGAAATGTAATGTCATAAGATTTCACTCAAGACATTAACAGAATAAGATGAACAAACAAATTTTTCACATTATGAAGTGCTAATAACTAACCATACAACATACTAACATGCCCAATGTGTCATATCCAACCCATGATGACACACTTGGCACCAACACCAATGCATAAGAATGGTGACACAAGCATAAGACTTACTCTACCATGGGACAAGACATCATGGATGACATAAAAAATGAGGAATAGAAGAGAGAAAATTCTCAAAGCCACTAGGTCACCTTCATAAAATCTCTACTAAACTACCCTTCAAATTCTACAAGGTTATGACATAGAGAAAAGAGAAAACTACCACTTTTAGGTTTCTAAAAGAACTTGCAAGCAGGTCAGACTTTAGACTTTTATTGTAATTTGCAATGTTGCACACATATCAAACTCAAACATTGGGATGCAAATGCAACTCATAACCCCATGGACTTTGAGCTTCAATCAACATTTGCAAAGTACAAATGAACCTCAAATCCTAGACAAGAAGGATGTCCAAACTTTGGAATTTTCTTGTAGTTTGCATGTCTACAAGAATGCAATCAGGTTCTAGACTCCAAACCAGCATCATGTCAATCTTCATAATCCACCTACAATATACACATCTATAAAAGTGCAAGTGAACAATGAATTCCTAGACTCTGCAAAACTTTGGACCTCAAGATACAATTGATAATCAACACTTGTACAAGTGCATTTGACATCCTGACTCCCAAACATTCAACACCCCATACTTTGAAACTCTGGTGCAAGTTACGCTATACACTATGTGTCAAGCTTCTCAACTCTAGCCCTGCTGCATTTTAGGGTTCAAACTCTGACTACAAACTGTAACTTCAAACTAGCAACCCCAATTTGTAATGCAATTTGTATTGTATTTCTGACCTATAAAATAGAACATAAAAAAGTTCTAAGATAGGGGAACAACAACATAGTTTCCCTTCACTCTTCAAGGTGTAATTTCCTTGATTTTAGAGCTATTTACAAATGATCTGAGGGATATGTTTGTGAGGATGTGGGCTCTAACTTGGCCACATGGAAACCTCTGAAAGTACATGGATCCCAAGATATTGGAGGATTAGTAAATTTCACTATAAAATCTAAATGAATGAAAGGTAAAACTAAATTTCAACAAAGGTAAATATAGTAATAGTACATACTCACGAAGCCATCGAGATAGGAAAACTCTCAGCACAAAATCAAAGAATCTCAGAGATTTCTAAATCCTCAATGGTAGTACAATACCACCCAACCATGTGGTACCCTCAGGCCCACCCCACTATATTGAGAGACAAATGCAAAGATACAAACACATGCACAATACAAAATGGATACACTCACACCAAGAAACATGGATATCATAGTGGCACAACACCTAAATATTGAATGCAATAATCACAAGGCAATAGTATAAACATGTCAAAAACAAATTTTGACTGCGAGGAAGGATAAGAATCCTAGACTCAGACAAGGAGTGTCATCATAGTGGCTTGAAGGCCATGTGGGTTTTGGGAGTCAACTTCCTCCATGAAGTCACCCAATGACATTCACCAACTACCATGAGTTGTGACATATCCTTCACAACATAACTGAATCCATCTAGGGCATTTAGTATGGTGCAGTTATCTTATTTAACATGTTTTAATTACCCAATGAAATTAAGTTATCACTTGATTAAACTCTACACTGCTCTTTCCTCATCTATCACTCTAAATCATCATGAGCAGTGAGAGCCACTTCTCTCCTAATCTAGACCTCAATCCCAAGGGCCCATCACTCCAATTCTACCAATTGGGTGTGGCACAAAAAACAATGCAACAATTTCTACAACATAATGCTAAAACATCAAGATTTCCAATTCATAGTGAATGTTGTCCTTTTCACAATTTAATTTAATCAAACAAGTCATAAATTTTAATTTTGTCGTTTTCACATAAACTTGCAAAACCATAAAATTCTCCAAGCCTCCATTAATGGAATAGTAGGTAGAAGATATCAATTAAATGTAGATAATCAAAGATTAAATAGAGGAATTAAAATACCTTGCAACCTGCAATCTTGCAACTCAATACCACTGCAATATGCTACAATGCAATATCAACTGTAACCCTAATCCTAAGCTTTTTTGCCTTCTCTAGCCATTTTTATACAGACTTATGGTCATTACAAAAAAGGGTTTTTATATTTTGGCCAATAGAAAAATAACTCCCAACATCTTTATTAAATAATAAGCAATTTTTGCTTTAGGGACGTTGCCCCCAGCAACCCCCATTGGGGGTGTTTCCCCTAGACCCCCACTGTGGGCTACGCCCTCAGGCCCCTACTAGGGGGATAAGCCCCCCAGCCCTGCAAGAGGGGCTTTGCCCCCCTGCACTCCCCCGTTAAATACTTTGGGGGGAAACCTCGCTAACAAAAGTGGGAAAAATTTAACCTCTGAGTCTGATTGGGCTACATATAACAATAGTGACATGCTACCTTCAATTTTGCCTTATTTTGGTTTTGAAGGAGAAAACAAAACTAAGATTACCCTTTGATGCATAATTCACCCAACATCTATAATCTCACTTCAAATTGATAGAAGGGAGTTTTGGGAAAATTTTGCCTTAATACTAGCTCTAATTTGGACATTTACCAAATTTTATAAACATACAATTAAAACATGGAAATATAAAACAAACCTGCAATGCAATGAATCTCATGAACTTACAATGCAATGAATCTCTTGTCATGAGGAACTCAAATGCAACTATCCCTTATGGCATAACTATGTTGCTATTTCCATTTCAAAACAAATTTAATAAAGAATGCAAAGGGGGAAAATACCTCCAATAAGCACTCAAACAATGGAAGAATTCCTCCTTCTGTTGCAATCACACTCCAAGCACATAAAAATTCAATCCAAACAACTCCACTTCACCAAGCAATTCTAATCTTTTTCCAATTTGTTTTGTCAAAAATGACAAGAAGAGGGTTTGAGAGTATTTTCAGAAGAGAAAAAATGAAGAATGCATTTAAAATCCATCTAATTTCCCAAAGATATCTTCCCAAAATATTTACAATTAAATATTTTTAAAACATGACCTTTGGAGATAAACTAATTTCCCAAAGATAATTTCCCAACCTCATTTATACTTAAGGCTAATATAATAAAATCATTGGTTTCATAATATTTCCCAAGGGCAATAAAATAAATATATTTCAAATTATTAAAATAAATTTATTTTCTTCACACAATATATTTAATTCCCTAAGACAGTTAAATTAAACATATATATTATTTCTTTTTGAGGGATAATAAAATGATAGAATTTCTTTCTAGCAAGTATATTTAAATATCTTTTCTATAAACAAGCCATGCACATATTTTGAGATAATTATAAATGCATAGTGCCAAAATAGAAATAAACACACATAAATGATAAGCCCCCCGAGCCTTGTAGGAGGGGCTCTGCCCCCCTGTACTCCCCCGTTAAATACTTTGGGGGGAAACACACCGACAAAAGTAGAGAAAATTTAACCTCTAAGTTTGATTGGGCTCCATATAACAACAATCTCCCACTTGGAGACTGATCAGACTCCACACCATATCATCTTCCAATTGGAGACTGATCATAACACCGCTACCTGTATAGCTCCCACTAGAAATAGGCACTCTGGACCCTATTCTAATTTTATTATTATCAATCTTGAAGGCCAACTGAAGTTGAAGAGGAGCTCAACTTCTCCCTTGTCATGACCTTCATAAACATATCCACTAGATTGTCATCTATATGTATCTTTTCCAACCTTAACTATCCATCCTCCAACACCGACCATATGAAGTGATACCTCGGCTGTATGTGTTTAGTCTTTGAATGCAAGGTAGAATTCCTTGCAAGGTGTATGGCACTCTGGCTGTCTACAAACAAATAACTTTCAGCCTAGTGTTTTCCCAATTCTTCCATGAAAAATTACAGCCATGTCATCTCCTTGCTTGCCTTTGTTTTAGCTACATACTCTGCCTCCGTGGTGGATAAAGAACCACCTTTTGCAACCTTGAGATCTAACTCACTATTGTCCCACCTATAGTAAAGATATAACCTATAGAACTTCACCTGGTATCAATACCCCCTGCTAAATCTGAGTCCACATAGCCTTTTAAATCAATATTAGAGCCCCCAAAACGTAAATGTTCATTAGATGTACCTCTCAAATACCTAAGAATCTATTTTATTGCATTCCAATGCTGCAATCCAGGATTACTCATATACCTACTTACAACTCCTACAGCATGTACAATATCCGGTCTTGTACATACCATGGCATACATTAAACTTCCTATGGTTGTAGCATATGGTACCTTGGACATTTTTTCTTCCTCCTCTTGTGTCTTTAGACACATCTCCTTAGTCAATTTGAAATGACTAGGAAAAGTTGAGTTGATAGCTTTTGCAATCTCCATATGGAATCTTTACAACACCTTTTCAAGATAATCAGCCTGAGATAGAGTCAATTTTATGTTCTTCCTATCTCTACAAATTCTTATACAAAGGATTTGTTTTGCTTCCCCCAAATCTTTCATAGCAAATGATTTTGCTAACTGATGTTTTAACTCACTTATGTGATCTATGTCAGACCCTGCTACAAGCATGTCATCAACATATAAACATAAAATAATGTAGCTATCATCATCCAACCTCTTAAAATAAACACAATGGTCAGAATTACATCGACTGTAGCCTTGCTCAACCATAGAACTATCAAATTTCAAGTACCATTATCAAGGTGCTTATTTCAAGCCATATAAACGCTTCTTCAATCTGCACACCAATTTCTCCTTACCTTTGACTTCAAATCCTTGTGGTTGTTCCATATATATCTCTTCCTTCAAATCACCATGGAGAAAGGTGGTTTTCATGTCTAGCTATTCCAAATGCAAATCTTCAACAACCACAATACTTAAAACAGTACGAATCGAAGCCATTTTAACAACCGGAGAAAAAATCTCATCAAAATTGTATACGCCTAAAAACAACACGACTCGATCTAAATAAATATTCTTAATATTTATTTCATTCTAATTTTTCTATCAATAAATAAATAAATAAATTTATTTATTTGATTCATATTCCTCTAAGTTAATTAAATATCAAAAATATTTAATTACCTCTTCTAAAGTCAAAATTAAATAAAATCTTTTATTTAATTAAATTCTTCCAAACAATTAAATAATTCTTAATTATTTAATTAAATCAAATCATTCTTCTAAATTTAAATAAATCAATTAGATTTATTTAAATCCTCTCAATCTCTAAAAATAAAATATAATCAAATATTGTATTTATTCTTCCAAATCATGCACAAACAATTAAATAAATTTATTTATTTAATTTGTTTTCTTATCTTCTAAATTAAATAATACCAATTATTTAATTACTTCTTCCAATAATATCTTCTCTAAATTTAAATAAATCAAATATTTATTTGTCTTTTTCTTCTAAATTGAGTTATCTCTAAATATAATTTAATATTTGTGCACATGCAATTAAATATTCCTAATATTTAATAAAGCAAAATATTTTCTTATCCTCATGCAAATCCCTTCTTCTTGTTTTAAATCACTTAATTGATTATTATATTCTTTTAATTGCTTTAACTCATTCTTCTATTCTTAGCAAATCCTCTCATGAACTGTTCTCAACCGTTGATCTTCTCAATCTCTCTATACCATTGATCTTTTCTTTCCAAGTCTATAAATTAAACCCTCTTCTTCCATTTCATTCATCTAGGCTTTAAGTAAACTTACTCCGTAGGAATTACAGTGCACCTTTGGCACCAATTCCTTCATTGCTTGTGATCACACTCGTTACTACACACTACTATCATCGTTGTAAAGCTCTTCTTCATGGCGAAACTATCATAGCCATTCCCATTTGACAATATTGGAATCATAGAAAAGAAGTGCACCTTCTGAGGGGCATATTCATAGACAAGATCATTTGTGATAGGCGATCAAAGGACGCTAAGAATTAAAGGAGGTTTGCTTTGTATTGTTCATTGTTTGATTGATCTCTTTTGTTCATTATTTCATTGAGTTTTGGGTATTTTGATATTGATTATATTGATTATTATTTAGAATCCAATTTTCCCTCAACATTTTTGGCACCCACCGTGGGGCCTTGCCCCAATTTAATCCAAAAACTAAGTTTTTTTGTCCTAAGGTTCCATACACATGAGGATTCAGGCATATTTGTGTAATTTTAGCTCAAAAGCTTTCTGATTTTTGTCGAAAACATCGAAATCCTATCTGGGTATCTATTACTCTTTACAGAAAGTACACAGATTTCAAGAAAAATAGATCACAAATCTGTGTCCCTATTTTTAGCTTGTGTTTTTTTTTTACTTTTTTTTGGCCTATTTTTAGTAATTTCAAGAAATCAGGCATATCAGTGTAACTTTAGCTCAAAAGATTTCTGGGTTTTATCGAGAACATCAAAATACTATTTGGTATCTCTTATTTTTTGTAGGAAGTGCACAGATGTTGAGAAAAATTGATCCCAATCTGTGTCCCTACTTTTAGCCCATGCTTACTTTTTTTTGGCCTATTTTTAGTAATTTCACGAAATCAGACATATCTTTTGCATCAGGAATCAAATTTTCACGAAACCAGTGGCATTGGAAAGATGGTTCTCCCAATTTTTCTATGGTGAAATAATTTTAAGGTAATTTTATCAGATTTGTCAGGGACACTCAGTCAAAGTCAACCCTTCTTTGCAAAACTTCAAATGGTCATAACTTGTGCAAAATTTATTTAATTTAAAAAAAAATTGAAATTGCATAGAATTTCATGTAGAATCTAATCATAATATCCAATCTAGTGTACCTAATCATTATTATCAAATTTTTTCTAGATTGTTCATTTTTTCCTAACAAGTTAAGCGCTTTTGGTTAATTGATTTTATGCTAACTATTGAGTTTTTGGTGGAACTAATCAACTTTTTGCAGCCTCTTATTACTCAAACAGAGCAAATGGGTTTTCCTAACATGTTCATGTAGGATGAGTGTTGAAGAATTAAAAACCTATCACACTAAGTCTTAGGAAAAAATTGCTTTCTTAAGGGACAAAACATCTTTTTGAAATCTAAGTCTTAGGAACATATTGCTTTCTTAAAAGACAATGGACATGAATGCTAAACACTTCAATTTCTAACAGGAAACTATATCGATGCTCATGCAAATCTCACGTAGTCTTAACTAGGAGGGTTGGTAATTGAATCATTGCTATATTTCTATCTTTCAGAGTTACGCACATTGCTATTGAGATAAAATTGGACCATTGCTATCTTGTTATCACTTCAAAGTTAACAAATCACTGCTATTTGGGTAAAAATTGAACCATTGCTATCTTGGTATCACTTCAAAGTTAACAAATCTTTGTGCTTGCCCAAGTAGATAGCTCATCTAGTTTTTCTCATTTTAAATAGGGGAAAAAAACCACTGTATTCTGTGTTTTGGGAATGATACCAGGGCTATGCTCTCCCCTATCTTGGGTGATCAAAATGCCAGACATATCATTTTTGCATGTGTTTTTCCTTTAGAGGGGCCTGCTCTTGGATACCGTTCATCCAAGTAGGGACGACCCCAAGTGGTATTAGGCTAGATGCCAAGCCCTTCCAATCCACTATAAATAAATTATGTTTGGAGCGAAAGCTTCAAACAACGAGTGCAGTTGTGTTATATCGACATCCAACCTCCCTCAAAACCCTCCAAGGTGCAACCCTTGCAGGCTGGGAGACTCCATAATAGAGAGTAGTACTTCCACATGTATAACCACTCGAACAGTTGCCTTCATTAAACACCTTTGTTCTAGTGGCCAAAAATCCCTGTAATCTATTTGAAGCCTAGGATTTGTACTTGTTTTTCCTTTTAGTCCAAAAAAGAGTCAAAAAATTACAAAAAAATAAAAAACCATAAAAATATTCTTTGTGTTTGTTGTGTCTTCTTGCCATAATTTCAAAAAATCAAATCAAAAAGACCTTCTTGCAACCAAAGTACCAAAAACATCAGAAAATTTCCAAAAAATTGCAAAAATACTGAGAAAAACCAGAGTGGTGCATCCGTCCTCTATTGCTGTGCATTTGTACCGACCTGTGATGCATCTATATCGACTTGCAGCGCTTTTACTACCTATTGCATCTCATTTGATTTTTACCAGTACGATGCTTCTGTGTCGACTTACCGTGCATTTACCAGTTTCTGTAGCGCATCTATTCCGGCGCATGCGTAATAGTGAGTACATCCACATCTTTTCAAGGAAAAATTTTAGGTTTTCTAGGTACCCATTTCAGTCTTGTGTCAGTTTCTGTTGAAATCACAAACCAATTAGAAGTAATTGTTCAAGAACTCCAATACCTAT
This sequence comes from Cunninghamia lanceolata, assembly GCA_027924645.1. Classification (NCBI taxonomy): domain Eukaryota; kingdom Viridiplantae; phylum Streptophyta; class Pinopsida; order Cupressales; family Cupressaceae; genus Cunninghamia; species Cunninghamia lanceolata. Next base: position 4,336,783 of record BSBN01001019.1, read on the forward strand.
GAGAGCAATTAGGCTTCAATATTTCACCCCAAGATCTTATAGCAATTGCTCAAGAACTCCAAGTCATACAACAATAAATGGCAATCTTACAAGCTGAACGTGTCAGTACTAGCTACGCCTTGCCCCAAACTCATACATCTGTTTCCCGTCTTAATGATATTCTTGACAAGGCAAACACCACCTCAAGTGAGAAATCGTATAGCACTCTATCTACTAGTCCTCCTTCACCATCTTCTAAGACACATATCCCAAAGCATACCAATCCTACACCAACACCACCATCGAGTTCCCCGGCTCTAAATGGACAACCAAAAAAGCCTCAGGAGATTTTTGGGAAAGATGTTTTCCAGATTTACATAGCAAAAGAAAAACTAGGGAGAACTCCAAATCCACTCATCCACTACCTCATTCATCTACCCAAATGCCTACAAAGGATGTGATCCAAGGACTACCAACAGAGAGTCAACCATATCCCCAAATTCTGGTCCTTGACCTTATCAAAGAGTCTTCAAACATGTCAAATCCTACAACCTCTTCATGTAACCTGCAACCCCTTGAGCATATCGAAGAACCTCCTACCATGCACCAAAGTCAAGGTTCGTCACACCTTCATGTTGTTGACCAAGAGCCTATCCCAGAGTCTTCTACCGCAACTTCAATTCAAACAACCCAAGAGTTATGTCAAGAGCACACTTTAGAACATGTGGAAACATCAACCCCTTGTCTAAATCAAGATCAAAGCACTCACATCTGACCCTTACATAACCTTTATCTTTTCGATGATCCTATACCTATACATGAGCAAGAAATCCAATTTCAAACCATTCATAACCTATATCTCTTTTATGATCAAGATACTACCTTTGATAAAGAAGCTATCCATGAGCAACTTGATCCTATACATGAATAAGAGATCAAATTCCTACCTCTCCATGCCCTATATCCTTTCCATGATCAAGATATTATCATTGATGAAGAACACATACAAGAGCACCTTAATTCCATCACGCTAAAGCCTATCTATGATCAAGATCCCATCTATGATAAGGAGCCTATCTATGATCAAGTAGACCATGATGATCCTCTTAGACCACTTTATACATTCCATGGTCCTGAGCTTATAACCCCATCTAATCCCATCTGAGATTCAACAACTTCCTCTTCCTTTGATGAGACACTTGCCTTCCAAGCAAGCGTAGAAGATCAAACCAAAAATACTCATCCACCACCCATTATCGACCATGCTACAAATCCCCCACCATATGTCCTCAGTCTTACCACTTTCATTCATGAGTATTCCTCCTTAGAACACTAGCCACCATTATCCTCTATCCCACCTTCTTCATCCAATAAGGAACTTGTCTCTAGTGTTCCACCTACACATAATCCCACTGTCCACCGCATACTCCAACATATGAACTATCAAGGTAAAGGCTTAGGCCTTCATGAACAAGGTATTTTGGAGCCCGTTCATGTCATTGTTCCTCCTCCTTCATATGGCCTTGGATACATACCCCAAGGTGAACAATCTCAAAATGTTGGTACTTCTTCCACTCCTTCAAAATCCCCCGCTTTTCATTGCAAACCCTATCATATCTCCAAAACATATGTCGCCATTCCACCTCTGTCATCCTATACATCCCAAGAGCATGTGACCATACACCTTCCACCATCCAATCTACCTCCGCTACTTCCAAATCCTAATATCCCTCCATACATTTTACCACCACTTCTTCCAACACCTTATCCATCCATCTATGAATCCTCTAACAATCTCAATCATGACCAACAGATGCACATGTTGTCTAAACAAACAGCTTCCATCCACTCTACTTCCACCATCTCAAGAGAAATCAACAATAAAAATCTGGATGCCTCACCTAGAAATAGGGAGAATTCAGTTTATATTGTCTCAACTAGCCTAGGATTTGTACTTGCTTTCTTTTCGTAAAAAAAGAGTCAAAAAATCACAAAAAAATAAAAAAATATGAAAACATTCTTTGTGTTTGTTGTGTCTTCTTGCCATAACTAAATAAAATCAGATCAAAAAGACCATCTTGAAACCAAGAAACCCAAAAACACCAAAAAATTTGTCAGAAATTACAAAAATAGTCTAAAAAACCAGAGTTGCACATTTACCTCGACCTGTTGCACATCTGTATCGACTTCCTATGCATGTATCACCTGTTGCTACGCATTGTCTTTTTACTAGTACTGTGCATTCATAATGACTTGCTACGACCATCTACTTTTGTGCTTCTGTTTCTATGCATCTGTAATAGTGAGCACCTCCACCTCTTTTGTGAGAAAAATTTCCACCTTTCTGAGTACCCATTTCGGCCTTGTGTCAGTTTTTGTGGAGATGACAACCAAATTAGAAGAACTTTTTCAAGAAATCCAATACCTAAAGTTGCAGTTACACTTAGACACCTCGCCCCAAGGTTGTATAGCAATTTCTCGAGAACTCCAAGCCATACAATAGCAATTTGCAATCCTATAAGCTGAACAAGCTAATACTAGCTACACCATGCTCCAGAGTCATACATTCTTGTCCCGTCTTAATGATACTCTTGACAAGGCAACCACTACTCCTAGAACCCATAGCCCAAAGCATACTAATCCTACTCCAAGCTCAAAACCACCATTGAATTTCCCAAGCTCTAATACAACAAACAAAAAATTCTCAGATGATTTTTGAGAAAGATATGCAACACAACAAATGCTATGGAGAATTCCAAATTCCACTCAACCATTACCTCATTCATCTACCCAAATGCATACAAAGGATGTGATCTAAGCACTACCAACAGAGAGTCAACCATGTCCCCAAATACCGGTCCTTGACCTTATCAAAGAGCCTTCAAACATATCCATTGTACCAACCTCGTCGTGTAATCGGTAACCCCTCGAGCCTGTTGAAAAATCTCCTACCAAGAACCAAATTCAAGGTCCATTGCACCTTCATATTGTTGACCAAAATTCTATCCAAGAGACCTCTACCTCCACTTCCATTCAAACAACCCAAGAGTTATGTCAAGAGAACACTTTAGAACATATGGAAACATTCGACCTTTGTCTAATCAAGATCAAAGTACCCCCATCCAGCTTGTGCATAACCTTTATCTTTTCAATGATCCTATACCTATGCATGAGCAAGAAATCCAATCTCAATCCATTCGTGACCTATATCTTTCCCATGATCAAGATACCACCTTTGATGAAGAAGCTATCCATGAGCAACTTGATCCTATACATGAGCCAGAAATCCAATGTCAGCCTCTCCATAATCTCTATCCTTTCTATGATCAAGATATTATCGTTGATGAAGAACATATACAAGAGCACCTTAATTCCATCACACTAAAGCCTATCTATGATCAAGATCTCATCTATGATCAAGAGCCTATCTATGATCAAGCAGACCATGATGATCCTCTTAGCCCACTTTATTCATTCAATGGTCCTGAGCTTATAACCCCATCTTCTCCTATCCAAGATCCAACAACTTCCACTTCTCGTGATGAGACACTTGCCTCCCAAGAAAGCATAGGAGATCAAACGAATAATACTCCTCCATCATCCATTATCGACCATGTTGCAAATCCCCCACCGTATATCCTTGGTCTTACCACCTTCATTCATGAGTGTTCCTCCTTAGAACACCAGCTACCATTATCCTCTATGCCACCTTCTTCATCCAATATGGAACTTGTTTGTAGTGTTCCACCTACACATTATCCCGCTGTCCACCGCATACTCCAACATATGAACTATCAAGGTAAAGGATTAGGCCTTCATGAACAAGGTATTTTGGAGTCCGTCCATGTCAATGTTCCTCCTCCTTCATATGGCATTGGATACACATCCCAAGGTGAACAATCTCAAGATGTTGGTACTTCCTCCACTCCTAAATCCCCCACTTTCCATCGCAAACCCTATCATATTCCCAAAACATATGTCACCATTCCTCCTCCACCTTCCTACAATTGTCAAAAGCATGTGACTATACACCTTCCACCATCCAATCTACCTCAACTACTTCCAACTCCTAATATCCCTCCATGCATTTTACCACCACTTCTTCCAATGCCTTATCCATCCACCAATAAATCCTCTAACAATCCCAATTATGACCAACAGATGCACATGTCTAAACAAAGAGCTTCCATCCACTCTACTTCCACCATCTCAAGAGAAATCAACAATAAAAATTTGGATGCCTCTACCTATAACGTAAAAAATCCTAAGAGTCCTCATGAACTAGGATACAAAATCCAAGAATCAAAGAAACATCCTTCTCAAGAGCTGCATACACCCACACACCTATATGCCAAACTAAAAAAGGTGTGGGTCCACATCCAACAAATGATTACTCCAAAAGCTACACAAAAGATACATACACCCAAACCCATACCTTAACAGGTACTATCTAAAAACAAAATGGCTCGGGTACCTAAGAAAAAAGCCCTCAAGTTACATGAGGTATCTACCTCTCAAGAATCTCAACCATCCACTTTCTACCTTTCCATCCAAAAATCTCCAATTCTTCCATCCCACATGACAAGCAAAGCTCAGAAAAATACTTAGTCTATGTGGATCCCTACATGCCTAAGTCATTCATCCACAAGCAAAAGTCTCCATTGCTTCCTACACTACTTTCCCATCACCAGCTTCAATGTTTATCATGGTATGTGCAACCGTTGGTTATGATTCCCTTCCATCCCACAACATTTTCATATACCTCCATCTCCTCTTCCTTCCACTATTATCTTACTTATCTTCTCCATCCTACTCCCATGGTCCATGCTTTTACATAAGCCTTCTCTCCGTACTCTACATCATAAATCCACTATCTTCCTTCTCCATCTCACTGTCATGCAATCTCCTACCAACATCTATGAGAACACTTAACATGGTCCATGCGATGACATCTTTCTAGTGGGACTATCACCTTTCATGGAGCCAGATGCTTGAGTTCCTCTCATCCATTCCACCTTCTCCCATCCAACTGTTCAAAAAAATTAAAAAAAAACAAAAATTAAAAATATTAGAAAAAGACAAAAAAAATCATCCTTTGGTGAAAACTTGGAAAACAGGGGCCTTGGATAGGTATCATGATGAAAACCTGGCAAACAGGCATCATGTTTACTTTCTAGCTTTTCGTACAAATAAAAGCAAGTTGTGAAAACCTGGAAAATAGGCGTTACTTGTGATAAACTGCTTCCTCCATCTTTGGGAAGCCAATCACATTGTGTCCATTCTTCCTCATGTCCCATTCGACCTATATCCGTTCCATAATAAAAACCTAACGGTAACCTATCAATGCTTGATACTCTATCTCTTTATTGCCTTGTCAACCAAGGTTTTATCCCATATCCTATCCATAGTGTCAGCCTAGTATAGTGTCTCTTGTTGGTCTCCATGGTCCAAGTCCAGGAACTACGTTGCCTCTGCATTGTCACATAGGCAAGGCCATATTTTTATGCTCCCCTGAGGCTCCCACGGTCCCATCCATCCCATTTCTTGTCATCTTTCTTTTAGTCCATCCATGGTCCATTAGGGTTTGCCCCAAACTACGTTACCTCTACGTCGTCATGTAGGCAAGGCCATTTAGTAATGAGCCCCTGAGGCACTAGGTCAATCCCTTAGGGTCCATCTCACCAATAAAGATTGTGGAATCTTCTCACCAGGCAAGCAAGTGCAAACAAAACCCGCTCTTTTTAAGCAGAAATCCTGATGCAAGACATTAATCTATCCAAAGCAAATCAAACAAACTCCTAAGGCCTTCTAAATGATTTTACCCAAATTATGGCAAGAAACAAACACATCTAAATGCAAAAATCTTTTGTGGATTGGAAACATGGTTAAAATACAGAGTCTTGCTTTTTGCTATCATGCCTTTCTATGCTACTAGAGGATGCCAAAAGCTAGAGATGCTATGATGGGGGCATGATTATTTTTCTTTGTTTGTTGTTTGTGGATTAAACTTTAGTAATGTGAAGCCTTGTCTAAACGACATGATCGGCAAAAGATCATCGAGGACTTCAAAGGTCTAACATGAATGGGGGCAATCCTTGACTGTTGATACACAAGAAATACTCAGGTCATCTTGGTTCAATTATACCTCAATGCTTGTATTAACTTGCTAAATCAAAATCCATGTAAGCAGTACTCAGGTCATCTCGGTCCAATTATGCCTAGATGCTTGTATTAACTTACAACATTCAGAAAAAGTACCAACAAAAAAATCACCCAATGATGAAATAGGCACTTCAAAATACTTGCATCATCAAGATGTCAAAAGCAAACACCATTCACATCTATTATACATCCATAAAAGCATCCATACCGTACCTCATGCAATAAAGATCCAACAATGCAGAGTAACAATACAAAGTCAAAGCTTGTGAATTCTTCTATCAATCAAATTTATATCTATGATCATATCTTTCATCCTCAATTCGGTCAACCCAAGGAATGATCCAAATGCAAGTCCGTCCTTAATCCATATCAATCAAGTCAAGTCAATCATGTCAAATGATCCAATCACAATCAGTGGTCTTGATCATTGTCTGGTCGTAAACCAACTCGATTAGTTAATCAATCAAATTGTCTTATACATGATGTAACATTATCAAACTCAGATCAACACACGCGTCTTACACGACATGTTTCATTTCCTGAAACCAGACACTATCTTTTGTGTTGGTCTAGGGATATATCGTTCCCCACCATGACAACATTGTTGTATATCATTATCAATATATCATTGGTTTACCGCTAGACAAGAGCAATACCTTGTTTGTTCTTGTATCATTTGTGCATACTTGCTTACTTGCTTGTGTGTGTTATCATTCTATTCTTGCACTGCGTATCATTCAGCTCTTTCTTCAACACTAACCAAGTTTTCCCTTCATTTTCGTGAGATTGTCCATCTCATGCCTTCTGCCTTCTTCTCGTCCAATCTCCTGAGGGGGCATCCTATCGTCATAACCTATACCAAGGGCAAACTAGGGCATGTATCATTATCAGACAATTTATTTTTTGAAGCAATGCCATAAATTGCATTGCATCAAAGAGGGCCAGAATGTATACGCCTAAAAATGACATCACTCGGTCTAAATAAATATTCTTAATATTTATTTCATTCTAATTCTTCTATCAATAAATAAATAAACAAATTTATTTATTTGATTCATATTCCTCTAAGTTAATTAAATATCAAAATATTTAATTACCTCTTCTAAAGTCAAAATTAAATAAAATCCTTTATTTAATTAAATTCTTCCAAATAATTAAATAATTCTTAATTATTTAATTAAATCAAATTATTCTTCCAAATTTAAATAAATCAATCAAATTTATTTAAATCCTCTCAATCTCTAAAAGTATAATATAATCAAATATTGTATTTATTCTTCCAAATTATGCACAAACAATTAAATAAATTTATTTATTTAATTTACTTTCTTATCTTCTAAATTAAATAATACCAATTATTTAATTGCTTCTTCCAATAATATCTTCTCTAAATTTAAATAAATCAAATATTTATTTAAGTTGTCTTTTTCTTCTAAATTGAGTTATCTCTAAATGTAATTCAATCTTTGTGCACATGCAATTAAATATTCCTAATATTTAATAAAGCAAAATATCTTCTTATCGTCATGCAAATCCCTTCTTCTTGTTTTAAATCACTTAACTGATTATTATATTCTTTTAATTGCTTTAACTCATTCTTCTATTCTTAGCAAATCCTCTCATGCAAAAGAAAGAAAGACACGTCTTTTTCTTATTCGTTGCACGTTCTTCAACTGTTCTCAATCGTTGATCTTCTCATTCTCTCTATACCGTTGATCTCTTCTTTCCAAGTCTATAAATTAAACCCTCTTCTTCCATTTCATTCATCCAGGCTTTAAGTAAACTTACTCCGCAGGAATTACAGCGTGTCTTTGGCACCAATTCCTTCATTGCTTGTGATCACACTCATTACTACACACTACTATCATCGTTGTGAAGCTCTTCTTCATGGCGAAACTATCATAGCAAGGAAGTGCATCTTCTGAGGGCCATATTCATAGACAAGATCATTTGTGATAGGCAATCAATGGAAGCTAAGAATTAAAGGAGGTTTGCTTTGTATTGTTCATTGTTTGATTGATCTCTTTTGTTCATTATTTCATTGAGTTTTGGGTATTTTGATATTGATTATATTGATTATTCATTTAGAATCCAATTTTCCCTCAACAAAAATCAAAATTTTTTTTGGTGCAAATTCTTTTACAACTAACCTATATTTAAATCTTTTGTTACCTCAATCTTCCTCTTTCGGCCTATAAACCCATTTGTTTGGTAAAGCCTTTTTACTTGCTGGCAACTTGCATAATTCTCAAGTCTAATTTTTTAGCAAGGACTCCATTTATTCTTCCATTGCATGCTCCAACTAAACCTTTGTATCCACCTACATAGCTTCATCATACCCTTTCGGTTCACTAGCATCTGTTAACAAAATAGAATACAAAGAGGGAGAAAATCTTATCCTTGTTGATAGTCTAACATCCACTAGAGTTTGTGATATTTGTTGTTGTTGCGGAGCATGTGGAACCACTGGAACATCATTGTTCAGAGTATCATCCAATGCCACACAATCATTTTATTTCTTCTCATGTTGTTGCAACTGATCTTTGTACAACACCTTCTCATTGAATACAACATCCCTGCTTCTCACAATTTTCAGATTTTTAAAGTCCCAAAGCCTATAACCAAATTCATCAATGCCATATCCAACAAAAATACATTTTTTTTTATTTTGCATCTAGCTTGGTTCTATTTTTAGAATCTACATGTGCAAATGCTTCACATCCAAAGATTTTGAGAAATGAATATCTCAGCGTCTTACCTGTCCATGCTTCCTCTAGAATACTACAACCCAAAGGAATTGAAGGACCTCTATTAATTAAATATATAGTGGTATTGAGAGCATCTACCCATATGTCTAAAGGCAGACCAACATGCAATCTCATGCTCCTTGTATCCTCCATTATTGTCCTATTCATACACTTAGCCACTCTATTCTCATGTGGAGTCCTTGGAACTATTTTCTGCCTACAAATTCCATTAGAGGAACAATAATCCTCAAACTCTTTGCTACAATACTCACCACCATTATCAGATCTGAGACATTTTAATCTTTTACCCATCTCATTCTCAACCAAGCTTCTCCATTTCTTAAATGTTTCAAATACATTAGATTTCTGCCTAAGGAAATAAATCAAAACCTTCTTAGTTGCATTATCTATGAATGTAACATAATACCAAGAGCCACCAAGAGAAGATACCTGAGCTGGTCCTTATACATCCATATGCATAAGCTCCAAATTTTCATCTTTCTTTTGCTTCCCATCCTTGAGAAAACTAACTCTCTTTTGTTTTCCATACACACAACTTTCACAAAAATCCATATTAATACATTTCAAACCTGGTAAAACTTTCTTTGAATGAAGTACCTTCATACCTTTTTCACTCATATGCCCAAGTCTGTTATGCCACAGTGTTGTCTCAGAACCCACAACAACTGTTTCAGTCTCTGTCTGCGAACCCATAGTAACTATTTCAGTCTCTGCCTGTGAACCTATAACAACTATTCTTGAACCTGCTATAGAACCCGCAGCAACTGTTGTAGCTATTTTTTCTAGCAACTTTCCTATTTGATTTTTCTTTGCAACAACTAAAGTAGAAGGAACAATATGACCTCTACAAAGATATAAGGTGTCTACTTTCACACCTTTTGCTACTATTAAGGAACCTTTTGTAACCTTCCAATTTTTATCACTAAAAGTAACTATGCAACCTTCATCACCTAGTTGCCCTGTTGAAATCAAATTCCTACTCATCCTTGGAACGTGCCTTATCTCTTGTAATAGTCAATGATTCCCATTATGCAACTTAATCCTAATTCTTCCCTTTCTAACAATCTGACAGGGTTCGTTATCTCCCAAATAAACTAACCCAAAATCCCCTTGGACATAATCAAGAAAATAACTTCTATGTGGCGTAGCATGAAATGAGGCCCCTAAATCTAAAACCCATGAATCATTAGCATTATCTAGGTAAAGAATCAAAGCATCATCTTTAGATTTATTACTTACCATATTTACCTCATTATTGCCTTCTTGTTTGTCTCCTTTATTCTTTTGAGACCAACAATCTTTCTTCAGATGACCTAGTTTCCCACCTTACCAGCAATCCTTCTTTCTTCTAGATTGGGACCTCTTGTCCTTTGATTTTCCTCGTGACTTCCCATGACCTTTAGAACCTTTTCCTCTCTCCTTTGATCTACCCCTGCTTTCTGCATTCAAGACACTACCTAATGTGGATGTTCCACTTGAGCTTTTCCTACGGATTTCCTCACTCAAAATAAAACCAACATCATCAAATTTTAGCATATTTGAACCAAAAATAGAGTTACTAACTACCATTATCAAAATATTCTAGCTTCCAAGCAAAGAACATAATATCAAGAGAGCTCTAACTTCATCAAAATTTACATTTATAGAAGTCAATTGACTGGTAATTGTGTTAAACTCATTTAAATGATTAGTAACTGATCCACCTTCTACCATTTTCATATTAAATAAATGCTTCATAAGAAATACCTTATTTGAAGCAAAAGGATTTTCATATAATTGTGCCAATGTCTGCATCAACTCGTCTATGGTCTTCGCTTTTGAAATATTGAATGCCACCGATGGTGCTAGGCAAAAATGAATGCTTCTCAATGCCTTTCTGTCCATAAGTTATCAATGTTCATCAGTCATTGCTGTCAGTTTCTTGGCTTTCCCTTGCAACAACCTCCATAAATCTTTCGAATAGAGATAATCCTCCATCTGCATCTTCCATAACTGATAGTTCTGCCGATTGAATTTATCTACCTTCAATTTACCCTCGTCTACCATTACTCTCACTCAACTGTGAGACCTTCCTACAGAGGATAATTGAACACAACCCACTTTGATGCCACTTGTTAGGAATAGTAGGTAGAAGATATAAATTAAATGTAGATGATTAGAGATTAAACAAAGGAATTAAAATATTACCTTGCAACCCGCAATATTGCAACTCAATACCACTGCAATATGCTACAATGCAATATCAATTGTAACCCTAACCCTAAGCTTTTTCACCTTCTCCGGCTATTTTTATCAAGACTTATGGTGGTTACAAAAAAAAGGTTTTTATATGTCAACCAATAGAAAAATAACTCCCAACGCATTTATTAAATAATAAGCATTTTTTTGCTTCCGGGGAGCTTCCCCCAGCAACCCTCGTTGGGGTGTTTTCCCCAAATCGCCACCATGGGCTTTGCCTTCGGTCGCCTGCTAGGGTGATAAGCCCCCCGGGCCCTGCAGGGAGGGTTATGCCCCCCTCCCTGCACTCCCCTGTTAAATACTTTGGGGGGAAACCACACCAACAAAAGTGGGGAAATTTAACCTCTGAGTCTGATTGGCCTCCATATAACAATAGTGACATGCTACCTTCAATTTTGCCTCATTTTGATTTTGGAGAAAAAAAAACTAAGATTACCCTTTGGTGCACAATTCACCCAACATCTATAATCTCACTTCAAATTGATAGAAGGGAGTTTTGGGAAAATTTTGCCTTAATACTGGCTCTAATTTGGACATTTACCAATTTTTATAAATATACAATTAAAACATGGAAATATAAAATAAACTTGCAATGCAATGAATCTCTTGCCATGAGGAACTCAAATGCAACTATCCCTTATGGCATAACTATGTTGCAATTTCCATTTCAAACCAAACTTAATAAAGAATGCAAAGGGGGAAAATACCTCCAACAAGCACTCAAACAATGGAAGAATTCTTCCTTCTATTGCAATCACACTCCAAGCAATCCTTTCTGCAAGCACATAAAAATCCAATCCAAACAACTCCACTTCACCAAGCAATTCTAATATTTTTCCAATTTGTTTTTTCAAAAATGACAAGAAAAGGGTTTGAGAGAGTATTTTTGGAAGAGAAAAAATGAAGAATGTATTTCAAATTCATCTTTCCCTTTTATACTTTTCTTTTTCTTTTTCCCCATTTTCTAATTATTTACAATTAAATATATTTAAAACATGACCTTTGGAAACAAACTAATTTCCCAAAGATAATTTCCCAACCTCATATAAACTTAATGCTAATATAATAAAATCATTGCCTTCATAATATTTCCCAAGGGCAATAAAATTAATATATTTCAAATTATTAGAATAAATTTATTTTCTTTGCACAATATATTTAATTCCCTAAGACAATTAAATTCAACATATATATTATTTCTCTTTGAGGGATAATAAAATGATAGAATTTCTTTTAACAAGTATATTTAAATATCTTTTCTATAAACAAGTCATGCACATATTTTGAGATAATTATAAATGCATAGTGTCAAAATAGAAATAAACACAGATAAATGACTTCCACACACTTTGTAGGATTTCAAAACATACAGGTTTTGGAATCACCTCTGATTTAGATCTAGGTTAACACATGGATACACAAGATCCATCTCATACTTGAATCAAATGAGATAAAGGTTAACACACTCATATAACCCAATATGAACATATCATTTATAACCACCATTGGGGAATCACCTTGTACCTGCATGCTTAGGTCAAACATCAGGCGGACTTGCTCATATACATATAGCTGAAGCAAAGTAGAAACACCCAATATGACATCATATCATAAACTGAATAAACATCACATCTAACATGAATCATGAACTATAATCATAAAGATGCAATAGCTAATATTAATCCACATACTAATCCATGCGTGCAATAAATACACCTATACAACATATATCTACAATACCAAAATAGAGGAATGGTAATAGTGAAAAATCCAACATAAATATCACAACGTAACATCCATAAACATCTAAACGACAATACAAAACCCAAAATAGCTTGATGATATAACAAAACATCATCGCTAATAACAATAATGGAATCAAAGCAAAAATCAAGAAATGACAAGGCACAAGCACCAAAGACATTACACATCATTCATATGTTGTGATTTATTTTACTTCATTTTCTATATTTTGAGAACAGATTGGATAGTATTACTTGTGATACCATCCTCTCAAAGCTTGGTTTATTATTTTTGTTTTCCATGGTGGACAAGGTGAATGATAAAATTAAATAGGCTAACTTATTGCTATTATAGGCTAACTATGCACAATTAAAAATTGCAAAGACATTTTCAAAGTAGAAATTTAAATCTTAAGAAAGGTATACATGGGCATAGCGTAGACAAAGATAATTTCCAAACCACATTTGTTGATGTGCATCTTTTGAATGTTGTTACCAACCAAGCTCACTTATATGCAATTCCAACTAAGTTGTCTATTTATGAACAAACAGATTAATTTTATAGATTAAATCAAAAAGCAACAAAACATGCTTAGCCCAATAACATGACTAACTTAATTAATATGGCTTGGTATAGAGCTTGGCTAATAATAGAACTAATTTAATTAATATGAACTAGTAGAGCAATTTTCCCAATAATAGGACTACATGATGATGTAGAGCTTAGCACAATAACATATTGATTATTCTTGATGCAAAATGTTGCCTTGTAACAGGACTGATTATGGCTTGATACCCCAATAACAGGACTAATTATGGCTCAATACATAGTGTTCAACTCAGAAACACTTAAGAACAATTAATGACAGATGATTTTAGTATTAATAGCAATTATGACAGTCAGCTAACATTGAAAATAGTTAACATTAACCACACTCAGAGCATTATATTCTCTCCAAACTATGTTCATAATATCAAAGTAGTAGTTTACATAGACCTCATTGATTTAGTATTTATAAAAATGAAGAGATGTGCACAATGGAATGGTGATTTTCATATGAAATTAATTGGTATGGTTATTCATGAGGCCATGATGTCATTCCACTCAAATTAGAGGATGAGGTGACAAGAAACACTAGTTAATAGCTAGTTGGCTGCTAGAGGCTAGAGAACACTCACTGAGGAACCTGATAAAAAAAAAATAAAACCACCAATGCCCAACATGCATTAAAAATAAAACCCAAACAAAGACACACGAAGGAGAAACACTCATAAAAATTACATTTTCACTAGCTTGCAAGAGCCTCTTAATGTAAGGCACTTACAAATGTTCCAACTATCATTTGAGTAGCATACAATTGACTAATTAAGGAATACACAACACATAAGTTGTAACAAACAAAGAGAGCAGGAATGCCATGGGAAATGATTTCAAATAGTTCATGTGCCTCGTCTATGTTTTCACATTTTTACCTACATTTTTTGAGGCATTTTGTACAACATATCGTGTTCCATGTCTATGCTTCTTCATTTTACATACATGATTACCAGAAGTCGTAGCTACAACATCTCACAAGATTCATTCATTCTTTATGCTCCAATGAATGTCCATACCCTACAACGTTTGAAGAGTTTAGGCCCATCTCCCTTTGTAACTTCATTTTTAAGGTAATATCCAAGGCGATGGCTTCTAGACTAGCGCCCATCCTTTCGCAAATCATCTCTGAGGAGCAGAGGGCTTTGTGCCTTGAAAAGAAATAGTTGAAGGGGCCATTCTAACACATGAAGTGCTCCACTCACCTAAGAAAGACTATCCAGCATGGTCTTTGTTGGTGCCTGCACCTAGGGTTAGGGTTTCGAGTATTTGCATCTGCAAGCCTATTCATTCAAACCCTAAAATTTTTGAGTCCATTGGCGTGAGTTGGCTTTTGTCTTAGCAATCATGTTGTTCACAGTGGTTTGTTTCTTGCATCGACAAGACAACCTATGTCGGTAGCCCTTTTCTTGTTCCCACCGATCGCTGATGAGAATCCAAGTGAACATCCAAAGTGTACATCAGTGTAACAATTACCATTGGTAGCTAGGTCTGAAGTCGAGCCGATGGGTCAATGAGATGTGCAAGGTGGGTTATCGGTGATATATGTGAGGTTGGTGTGTTATGGAAAGGTTGTCCCGACGGTTTGGGTCATACCGATGAAGGTTCGATGGTCAGCGTGACAAGGTGCATTAGGCAAATGGCGGGGCGTTGAGCCAACAGAGGGGTCTGGCCGATGAGGTGGTTCGAGGATGGTCAATGGTGAGATCAGCATATCGACGGAGGTGTTTTTGGATGCGTCGATGGTTTGGGTCATGCCGATAAGGTTTGGTATCGGTGGGAGATGGAATGATAAATAGTTAGTGGGTGGTTCATGGGTTGCAGCGAGGAAAATGCGTGACAGTATGTATACCTGCGGCCTGGTATAAAAAATATTGGAGAGGTCATTACAGGGTGAATGTGGGATAATCAGATCTCACAAATTTGAAAGATTGCAACCATCAATCTTGCTTGCATGGAGCCTGATCCTGTGGCTAAGGATAAATGTTTCAAATGACTGTCTGTTGGCACCATTTTTGTGTGCTCATTCCATAGTCAACCGACCTTGCTGCACGGTGATGAAAAAATGTCACATCTGCTTGCCTATTCGAGGTCCAAGTTGCTTGTGTCACTGGTTTTTATGGTGAATTTGACTTCTTTAGCAACTCGAATTGATTAAGGATCTGATGGTTTCATTAAAAATATTAAGGGAGTGATCTTTGCATTTATGAAGTTGGTCAGTGTGTAGGTGGCCAAAAGCTTGTGTGCTCCTTGAAAAAGGAATCCATGGCCATTCTACAGGAGTTGGATGTTTTTGGGTTTTCTGCTCTGACCTTGAACACAAGGTGATCACATTTTGAAAGGTATTTTTTGTTGCAGACTTGGTCCTTGGTCTGGTGTATTAGTCCTTCTTGTTTTGTAAATGATAAATTCTTGTATGATGACTTTCTATACAGATTGAATTTAAATGAAAAACAGCTGGTGTGTGTGTTGTTTAAGATTGTCTCCTGTATGTTACTTGTTTTCCTTTCAAACAAGGTTGTCAAGGGCTTCCAAGCTTGTCAGTATATACTTGTTGTATTGTGTGTCTGATTTCTTGTGTCTGCTCAAGGAGTGGTTAAATAGGCTTTTGATCAGATACAAAGGAAAATAAATTGCATCATCGGATCTACAAAGTATGATCATAGGTAATACTTTTTCTTGGACATATTGTTGTCAGATAGTAATATTTTATTTGAGTCCTCTGGATATGAATTTATGTTGTCATAGGGAAACATTTACATTCATAGATTCGACTCTGATGCCCAGATAAGGCACTGGTCTGGGAATCTGTCTATTCAAAGGGTCTTGAAAAATCCCATAACTCCAAACATTAATACAAATCTTTTCATTATTCCATCCTGTTAGTTTGTAGGAGTCAAAATAGGGCCCCTGCATACTCTCATCTTCAACCAGTTAGATATGTCCAAGAGTGTTGCCAAACTTGTGATCTATCATTCAAACCTTGGTCCATACGTGAAAGTATTCCGCCTGTTGTTGTAAAGCTAAATCTTTTTGTCATTAGGTGAGACAAAGATCAATCTTTATCAAATAGGGATACCCCCCTTGGTGAGGCAAAACCAGAAGTGAAAGGGAGGCAGCTCATGCAACCTCCTGTATTAGTTGGCCGAATCTATCTGTGCATTAGAACTGGCAAACCCTCTGCTGATTCAGAACGAAACCCAACAAGAAGGCGACTCTACTGGGGAGTTGAATTAAGAGATATATTTTTGGCCCATCTGAGTCACCAACAAAATGGTGACTCCCCTAGGGAACAAGAGTCAAATGGTGTGAAGTCATTGCTGCATATCTAGATCTTTCATGTGAATGATGGTGCTCTACTGGTGGTATGAACTTAGAAAAATATTTGATGAGCTTTCAGCTATTTAAAATTTTTATCCTCTTTGGAGAGGTGGTGACTCTACAAAAAAGTTTTAGTGCACATCAAAGGCTGATGTATGTTATTGTGATCTATGAACATTCTAATCAAGATTGCAGCATCTAGATGAGAAAAGGTACACGGCTTCTTCCCACTTGTATTTGTGGTTTTATTGCATAAGTTAGATACCAAGGGGAAGCCTTAGGTCTTAGGCAGATATAAAATGTCTGAAAGTAAAATTTATATAAACCCAAATATGTATTCACCCATACTCAGTCAAGAGGGGGATGAAGTGTTATGTAAAAAGATTGAAGAGATAAAGAATAGGTTGATATCCTTAGAGGCTCGACAGGCTCAGTTAAATAGTAACCCTATTGTGTCTGCCAGTCAAAATGTTGAACCTCTTGTTAGCTCTTTTGATCCTTTGTATGACCAACTAGATTTTTCATGGGTTGATTATCAAGTTGAAAGTATGCCTGCTAAAATTTACAATCAGATGCCTAGATTTAGTGGACATAGTGTGTGTGATGGGGGTGTACATATCCAAAATTTTCACAGTTTCATGGAGAAACACTCATTTAGAGATGAGGATATGTGGATGAGGTTTTATATTACATCCTTTGGTGCAAGAGCTAGGGATTGGTATTTGATCTTTCCAAAGAGATCCTTTGCCTGTTGGGACGAACTTGTTGACTGTTTTAGAAAAGAATTTGCAAGAGAACCTGCTGATCTTGTTGCAAAATTAATGGAAATTAGAAGACAAAATGAAGAGCCCAGTATTAATTTCAGTCATAGATTTGCAGTTGCCCTTTCACAAATCCCTGAAGACTTCAAACCTGATACTTCAGCCTGCATTGGCCTATATTTTGAAGCTTTTGAGGAGGGCTCTAGGGCATTGTTGAGGGAATTCAAGATAACAAGTATGCAGATGGCATACAATTTTTTAGAAAATTTAGAAAAAATGAGAAATGAGCACATGTAAAATTCCCTGTCCACAGGCTTTGGCATGAATAGCAATTGTGTGGCTGCAAATGACTAAGTGGTTATGGCATCATTTGAAGATAAAAATGAAAATAAAAAGATAGAAGTTGACACTGCTGCTATGTTTGAACATAATGCTGATTGCAATGCTCAACTGGATTGTTCACCAGTGAAGGATGCCAATGTAAGGATCAATGATGACTCCCATGTCAAGGTTGAGGTATCTAGTTATGAAAACAATGATGAGGTTATGGACAACAGTGAATACTTGTTTGAGTGGGTTTGTGGAGATAATTGTGAATATTGTGCACAAGATAGAGAAGAAATAAGCAAACAAACGAGCATTTCCATGTTTGAATCATTGCCTTTTATTCATACACATGGAGATGATGAAGAGAAATCAAAGATTGAAACAAGTAGTAGTGCTAAGCATGATTGTTCTTTATTTGATTATAGTTTTGTTAATGGCACATAGGCTGATACTCCTCCACACAAGGAATTCATTGGTAATGAAAATGCATGTTCTACTACCCACGAACCAATGGCATATCATAATGAGACTGAAACACTTGGATCGACCCTTTTTGATACATATAATGATGAGGATCTGTTTGAGTATGGTAAGGATCCAAGCACTATTACTGATAAGGATTATGTTTTTCATCTTGATGAAAGAGAGACTAACATATATCATAAAGGTTATTGCAAAAAGATGCCAGAGTTTGATCCTTTCCAGTTTGGTGCAGCTGATCGTTGTGTGCATGATGTGCACAATTGTGAATGTGAAATCTTTTTCTTTGATATGCCAGCTTATAATAGAATGATACCTGATGATCCTAGTTATATGGTGGACTATGAGTGCTTTCAATTTTCAGTCCAGCTGGGAGATCATTTTACAATGCATGTTGCTGATATAGATGATGATAAATGTTATATTTCATATGAGACTACATTGTTTGATGAATATAACATTCACATGTTGCTTGATGCTAATGATTGTTTGCATAAGGTTGACAGGAGCAAGCTCAATGAAATATTTGAATATACAAATGACAAGGTTTGTTTGTGGGTAGACAATGGCAATATCTTCGGGCTTGATGCAGTGATATCAAAAGAAAATTAAGTGTTTGACAGAGGAAAATTCTAGTTTTTCCTTTTTGGTGGCCCTGGGCCACCAAGTGAAATTCAAAAATAATGTGATCTATGATGCAGGTTGGTGTAGCGTCTGACTCTGTTGCCCAACGGACAGGGACTAGTCTGCATCCTAGAGACCTGGAGTTCTTTCTATGCCTGCAAGAGGCATGCATCCCTAGACAGAGCTAGTGTTGGTGCCTGCACCTAGGGTTAGGGTTTCAAGTATTTACATCTGCAGGCCTATTCATTCGAACCCTAAAATTTCTAAGTCCATCGGTGTGAGTTGGCTTTTGTCTCAGCGATCATGTTGTTCATAGTGGTTTGTTTCTTGCATCGACAAGACAACCTACATTGGCAGCCCTTTTCTTGTTCCCACCGATCACCGATGAGGATCCAAGAAAACATCCAAAGTGTACATCGATGTAACAATTGCCATCGGCAGCTAGGTCCGAAGTCGAGCTGACAGGTTGATGAGATGTGCAAGGTGGGTTATCAGCAAGATATGCAAGGTTGGCGTGTTATGGAAAGTTTGTCCCGATGGTTTGGGTCACATTGACAAAGGTTTGACGGTCGGCATGACAAGGTGCATCGGGCAGATGGCAGGGCGTTGAGCCGACAGAGGGGTCTAGCCAACAAGGTGGTTCGAGGATGGTCGTCGGTGAGATCGGCATATCAGCGGAGGTGTTTTCAGATGCGCCGATGGTTTGGGTCATGCCGATAAGGTTTGGTATTGGTGGGAGATGGAATGATAAACTGTTAGTGGGTGGTTCACGGGTCGCAGTGAGGAAAATGTGTGACAGTATGTATACCCGCGGCCTAGTATAAAAAATATTAGAGAGGTCATTGTAGGGTAAATGTGGGATAATCAGATCTCACAAATTTGAAAGATTGTAACTATCGATCTTGCTTACATGGAGCCCAATCCTGGGGCTAAGGATAAATGTTTCAAATGACTATCTGTTGGCGCCATTTTTGCGTGCTCATTCCACAGTCAACTGACCTTGCTACACGGTGATGAAAAAATGTCACATCTGCTTGCTTGTTTGAGGTCCAAGTTGCTTGCACTACTAGTTTTTATGGTGAATTTGACTACTTCAGCGACTCGAATTGATTAAGGATCTGATGGTTTTATTGAAAATCTTAAGGGAGTGATCTCTGCATTTATGAAGTTGGTCAATGGGTAGGTGGTCGGAAGCTTGTGTGCTCCTTGAAAAAGGAATCCATGGCCATTCTGCAAGGGTTAGATGTTTTTGGGTTTTCTGCTCTGACCTTGAACACAAGGTGTTCACATTTTGAAAGGCATTTTTTGTTGCAGACTCAGTCCTTGGTCTGGTGTATCAGTCCTTCTTGTTTTGTAAATGATAAATTCTTGTATGATGACTTTCTATGTAGATTGAATTTAAATGAAAAACACCTGGTGTGTGTGTTGTTAATGATTGTGTCCTGTATGTTACTTGTTTTCCTTTCAAACAAGGTTGTCAAGGGCTTCCAAGCTTGTCAGTATATACTTGCTCTACTATGTGTCTGATTTCTTGCGTCTACTCAAGGAGTGGTTAAATAGGCTTTTGATTAGATACAAAGGAAAATGAATTGCATCATAGGATCTGCGAAGTATGATCATAGGTAATACTTTTTCTTGGACATATTGCTGTCAGACAGTAATATTTTATCTGAGTCCTCTGGATATGAATTTATGGTGTCATAGGGAAACATTTACATTCATAGATTCAACTCTGATGCCTAGATAAGGCACTGGTCTGGGAATCTATCTGTTCAAAGGGTCTTGGAAAATCCCATAACTCCAAACATTAATACAAATCTTTTAATTATTCCATCCTGTCAGTTTGTAGGAGTCAGAATAGGGCCCCTGCATACTCTCATCTTCAACCAGTTAGATATGTCTAAGAGTGTTGCCAAACTTGTGATCTATCATTCAAACCTTGGTCCATACGTGAGAGTATTCTGCCTGTTGTTGTAAAGCTAAATCTTTTTGTCATTAGGTGAGACAAAGATCAATCTTTATCAAATAGGGATACCTCCCTTGGTGTGGTAGAACTAGAAATGAAGGGGAGACAGCTCATGCAACCTCCTGTATTAGGTGGCTGAATCTGCCTGTGCATTGGAACTAGCAAACCCTCTGCTGATTCGGAAGGAAACCCAATAGTCTTAAAGCTCAATATGTCCAAGGCATATGATAGAGTGGAGTGGGATTTTTTACAACATGTTCTAATCTCCCTAGGGTTCTCCATCCACTGGATCAAATGGATCTTATCAAGCCTCAAAGGTGTTAGATGTTTGATACTAGTAAATGGAAGTGAATCTCTCCCCTTCGAGACATCAAGGGGTTTGAGACAAGGGGACCCATCTTGCCTTACTTGTTTATCTTGATGACTGAAGCCCTCACTTGGATTATAAAACAGGCCAGATGTAACAAAATTTGGAGGGGCATAAGATTGAAGTCCTTCAAAGAGCCTCTTACTCATGCTCTCTTTGTTGATGACACAATCCTCTTCAATAGAGCTAACAAAAAAGAAGTTGCGGCCATTAAAAGGATTTTGGCAATGTACTGTGAGGTGTCTGGTTAGTTGGTTAACCCAATGAAATCTAAAATTTACCTCTTCAACACCCTGTGGGAAAGACAGTCATTAATTTCAAGTTATTTTAGCTTCAAATTAGAGTCTCTTTTGGGAAAGTACTTAGGTGTTCTTTTTAATGGCCAGCATAGAAAGTTCCTCTAGAATGGGGTTTTAGAAAATTTGTATCACAAAACCAGTGCATGGAAAGGGAGCTAGTTATCCCTGGCCGGTAGACTCACTCTTTTAAAAGCAGTCCTCTTAGCGGTCCTTGTATACATGATGTAATCCCTACAAATTCCAAAAGGTATTCTAGCTGAGGTTCGGAAGATTTGCAAAAAATTCCTATGGCAAGGAACCTTGGACACGAAGTAGGTGTTATCAATCTTGAGTTACAAAACTTGGCTCTAGGAGCAAAATTAGCCTAGAAGATGTGTAAACATCCAAAAGCAAAATAGGTTAAGATCCTACAGAAGAAGTATCTGGATAATCAAGCACTGGAGAGAATTTTCACAGTCGCCAACCCTCCCAAGGGCTCCTCAATTTGGAATTTCATTGTCAAATGCCACCAAGTAATTCTTCCTAAGCTATCATGGACTATTCATAACAGAAAAAAGGCATCCTTCTAGGATGATTCTTGGAATGGGTGGCCAAAAATCTCAGCTCAGGGAGATTTTCGTGAAGCAGCAACTTATCTTAAGAGGTTTTGGGGTGAAAAGGTATGCTGCTATTTCTCTTTGGACACAAGTGCACTTCCAATGAAAATAATTTGGAAAAGTTTTTTAATAACTGCAATTTTCCCCAAGAACAAAAAAATGTTCTTAGAAAGATATTGGATGAGAGATTTCTATTTTTCTCTGCATGAGAGGATGAATTGGTATGGATGGGAGATGGTTCAGGAAGGTACAAAGCTCAATATGGGTACAAATTCCTCTCTGCAAGGTCGAAGGTGGACTAGCCTACTAACCTATGCTTGGTAGACCAATACTACCTAAGGCTGGTACCTTCAGTTGGCTGGCACTCAATAATAGGATTCTTACAGGAGACAAAATTGAAAAGCTAGCACTAGGCTTAGGTTTTGGTTGTGTGTTTTGCCAGGAAGAGAATGAATCATTAGATCATCTACTGGTGCACTACAAATTTAGCCAAGAATGTTGGAAACACATCATGAAGCTTCTTAATTGGTGTTCCCCCCTCCCGTACTTGTTAAAGAAATGGTTGAAGAGTTGTCCTGCTTTAAACAAAGAGGCTTACTTTCACATACTTTGGGTTGTCAGCCCATTTTTAGTACTATGGATGCTTTGGAAGGAAAGAAACTTAAGAATCTTCAAGAATACTTCTAGGTGTGCTGAGGAGGTTTGGTACGAGATGGAGTCATTGATTGTTGAAATAGTAATGACAAAGATCAGAAGATCCTAGCACAAAGAGGCCAAATGGACCAGTTGGGACACTCTTATGACTAAAAAATGGAGAGGTCTTGAGAAGCAGTCCCTAGGTGGGAACCCATCGACAATTCAAGCGGGTTGGATAGATTTACAGTTAAATGGATACCGCCCAACCATCCCTTTGTGAAATTAAAATTTGATGGAGCAAGTAGAGGAAACCCCAGACCTTCGCCTTGGGCTATGTGATAAGAAGTAGTGAAGGAAAACTACTAGCAGTGAAAGAAATGAAGCTTCCAGAAGGCTCAAATAATATGGCAGAAGCCTTAGCTTTACTCCACTCCCTTCAATTGGATTGAGATAAAGGATTCAAAAATGTCTCGATTGAGGGGGACTCTTTAATCATTATCTCAGCTTTACAAAAATAGAAAGATGACAACTGGTCTATCCGCTACATTCTTGAACAAGCTTGGGCAAGTCTAAAGTTTTTTGACTCGTTTGAGATTTCGCACTACTACAGGGAAGGAAATAAAGTAGCTGATTGGTTGGTGAATTTTTCTTTAGACCAAAGGGATAATGAAGTATGTTTTGAGTACACTTCACAAAATTGGCTAGACATGCTAAATCTTTTGTTAACTAGTGACATATAGCCACATTCCTCTACAATCCAAATTACATGAATTGATTGTTGAAGTGGTTATGTTCTTGACATCCCCATAGGCCCATAGCTTGTTAGGGACGGGGTGGGAGGGTGGCTTAGGACATGCCACGAGGCATCCTATCCCAAACGGCTAGTTTAAATAGCCCATCAAGCTTGGGGCTTTTATTGCAGAACCGTAAACTCTTACGGGGCCTAACTCTTTACCTCCCCCAATGGTCGAGTGAATGGTCATGTCAAGGATAAGACACAACATTTATTTCAAGCAACTAGTGGCTCATCCCATGATCATAAACAACCCCCACTTGATTTATTTTCATGTCCTCTCACCCGTCTTCATTTCTGCTTGACAGCTCGCATCTGATCCACACACGACCTCTTTATGACTTTTATTGCTCTATTCCAATCCCTGTGCTCAGGTGTCTTTTCCCCCCTTGGCATTTTGGACATGCCACCAGACATACTATCTGGCAATCCCCTTAAGTAAGCGGATACATAACATCAGAGATCTCCTAAAGGATGACAGTCACATTTTCAAGGATTTTAAAATCCCAAAGGTGGCGGATGGCATCATGTAGCTCTTTCAACTAAAATGAAATCAATGTAGCTTGAGTCTCATTAATGTTAAAGCCCACTCCTACAATGTTTTAAGACTCCAAGAAAGCTCATTTCTACATCCTTCATCTGTTACTCTCACAGATCTGTGTTGACGTCTATCACCTTCTTCTTTTTTTGTGTTGAGCTTTGTGTTTCTTTATAGGTTTAAGGTGAATGGAAAGCAAAGTTTCCAACTTCAGGGTTTTCTTCCCCCCTTCCCAATGGGAGCCAACTATCAGAGGCAGTGTTGGCATCTTGGACTTGAATAACATCTTTATATTCGATTGCACTCTAACACAGTTCATTTTTCAAATGGTGTGCAATCAAAGGTGGCTACAGGGAACTCCCAATCGAGAGTTAAAGTGGTTGAAGGTAGTCTCTATTTTCCTCTCCAACCTTATGGATATCGTGCAAGAGCCTCACTTCATTCTTCCCAATGTAATGGGAATTATCAATCGGTGCCTATTCAGTGTGGAAAGATGGAATGAGGCTATGGCGAATTATGATATCATGGTTGGAGGTGCCTAGGTAGGAGGGCTCTTTCCTTCTTACAAGCTTCATACCAGGAGGTCCTATGAGTGTATTTATAGGAAAATGTAATATGGCTTAAGTTGTGGCTGCATCTGATTGTTCGAACGAGCACTTAGTGGACATGCACACTCAATCTCGAAGAACACAAGGATGAAATATAAGGATATGTTTACTGCTACCCGCTTTTTATGGTTTCGTGTTGTATATTTAGCTCCATGTCTCTGAAGGATTTCTGATGAGGCTGAGGATGTTTCAAACATGGAGGACGTGCCTAAACAGAACGAGGTGGAAGAGCTAGTAGCAGATGAAAGTGGGGTGGTTGGCGTGGTCATAGGTGCAGATGTCTAAGCTTTTGCCTCAAGCTGTGGTATTTCTCTAGAGGCGGGTGTACGACGGTTGTAGCTGGTGGTGGTTTCCATGTTCTTTTTTGCTTTGTTAGTTTTTTGTAACATTTAGTTTCTACACGGTTTGGTTTTTTGGCCTCTATGTGGGCTTTGAATAGTATATCCCCCCTTCTGTATTTTGACTATCTTTATTAATATATGTCTGAGGTTTTGTACCTCTTTTTTTAAAAAAAAAGTCCATACCCCATTCCAGAGATCCCAATTTGGTTGAGGATGGAGGGATACTATCAAAGGTTGCAGATAATGGTTTTATACCTATCAAATGCTATATATATATATATATAGAGAGAGAGAGAGAGAGAGAGAGATTTAGGTAGGGAAAATAATTTTTAAAAGAAATTTAAAAAAAGTCAAGCACAACACTGGCTAAGGGTTAGCCTTGCACAAGGCATGCCCTGTAGCAGGTGTGACCACCCTCAAAATGGAGTGTAGCACCAAGAAAGTGGGTTTCAGCCCTATAATAATTTAACAAAGAAAAAGGAGGAGAGTTTGGTGTTTGTGTTACTACCAAACCACCCTCTCCCTACCACCATTAAAATGCTATGCCTTCCTATATGTGCTGCTACCATTTTTACTCTTTCTTGCTTTGTAAGAAACAAATTAAACATCTTGATATCTATCTTGTAGTTTGTATACCTTCATCATTTGAAATCTACCTAAAAAAACTATCTCCAGCCATGTATGTGTAAGCCTATGGTTAAAATGGAAACAAAAAATGAGGGCAAATCTATGTAGTTTTAGCCAAGCAAATAATTTGACTCATTGGAGTAGTCAAGCTTCATTGGAAATTTAAAAAAAAATGAAATATTTGATTAAAAATTCCACCCTAAGGTGCCATATTTCCACTCCTTGTATTTTTTAAAAAAATTGCACTTTACCTACAATGTGTTTGAGGATAATACTGGCAGAGCTTGGCTAACATTGAAAGGTTACCCAATATCTAAGAATCTCTAATTGCATATCATTCAAAAATGCACCCCAAAATTATGCCTCCCCCTAATCCTTATGACTTATGTGGCATTATATTATTTTAACTCTAAGACTCCAAGCTTGCACTTAAGTTTGTTAGAGATAAAGTTAATAAAAATGGATTTCATATTCCTCAAAATAAGTACTAAAATATCAAACCTGTATAAACTCATCTAGAATCGTTGACATCCAAACATGAGGGACAAGTCCAACACCAATTCCTTGAATTTTATGAGGGCCTAACACCAAAAAGGACTTACATGTTCATTTCTAAAATATAAGGGACAAATACAACACCAATTCCTTGAATTTCTAAGGGTTTGTGACAACAACAAAAAGAACTTAAATTTCTATGTGTATGAGCACATGGAACCAACGTAACAAACCCAATTTAAAAATAGCCTTCGATTAAGCATCCTAACATAAGAAATAGACATTTATATTTATATTGTGATGCTGAACTACTTAAGCAACTAAACAATAAGACTAGTGGTCTTATTACTCTCCTAAATAAAAAATTGAATTGCCATGTTAAAGATAAAAACAATTTAACTAGTTACTATAATTTTGTTGTGTAGACCAGCCCAACTATCTCTAGCCATGGCAAAATACCTCTAGGCATTCCCAGATTGTATATACGAATATTTTAAATTTGTAAGGTGACTTCAAATAGCCCCCTTATTCTATGGAAGTACCTATCTCC
Source organism: Cunninghamia lanceolata (assembly GCA_027924645.1). Lineage (NCBI taxonomy): Eukaryota > Viridiplantae > Streptophyta > Pinopsida > Cupressales > Cupressaceae > Cunninghamia > Cunninghamia lanceolata. The sequence continues at coordinate 4,363,596 of BSBN01001019.1, forward strand.
TCACTTATTTCCTACTTTTAATTATTATTATAAAACTGGGAACTAAATTTACAACAATATACAAAATAAGTTTAATTATTTAAGATTTGAAATTAAAAAATTACAAAACATCAAATAAGTGAATAAATAAAAGGTTGGGAAAATTGCTTATGCTAGCAAATTGGGAAGAAACTCTAATAAAATCATTTGAGTTATATATAGCCAACGAATTTGGACACAGAATAGGTGAATAATAGAAAGGTACACAAAATATACCACACATTTGTGCAAGAGATTCAACAATGGTAATTATCTATTACTGTAAAATCACTGCATGTCACCAAGTAGATAGCCTTGTTGATCTTCAATTACACTTTATAAACATTTTTTCTGAAGTTGTAAGAAATTTGTAAAGAAGAAAATTGTATCATTCCAAAGAATCCCTCTGCAAATCAAGATTTGTAGAAAGAATGAAAGGAATGATAAGAGTTAATATGGCTTCAAGGGAACAAGTCACTCACACACAAAAATTAGCATGCAGACCAGTGAAAGAAGCTGAATTTTTTTTACTTATATAAACATATAATGACATAAAATCTCTGCAAAGAAAAATGGTGAGTGCTCTAATCTAAGCCTTAACCCTAACATTTTAAATCTTTGATTACCCCTATTGAAATTTATGTATTTATTGAACCCTCAAGTGTGTGCCTCCAGAACTCTGGTCAACAAATGAACTTGCAATCCAATCCTATGTTGCATTGGGAGAAAAATATGGTATGTTTGAACATTCTATTAATTATTTTATTTTATTTTTATTTTTTATTTGAAAAAGGGACAAACCCCAAACTAGATTTATATTAATAAAATGATAAGTATACAAAAAAATAGGGGGGATCAATATTTCCACGCCCCTATAAGCGGTCAAAAAAAAGGAAAAACTGCCTCCAAACGGACACCAGAAGGAACCTAGAGCATTAACATCCATACACCCACAACTAACATCTTATAAAACTAAGATTAAAAATAGTATAAACTATAAAACTATGAACATCCCACCATAAAAGAGAACAAAATATTAAATATCATCATCACTAGCCACCGCACCTAGAACCCCACTTTCAACTGCTGCCATCTTCTCATCTTCATTCTAGACTGGGGGATCCCCCATGTATGAGGGATCCTCAACATCATCAGGGACCCTTCGGTGTTAAGGGGCTAGGTCTGCAGGGTGGAATATCAAAAAATAGATGGCTATAAATAGGTCTTTGCACTTTAGCCTCACAGACTTTGGAACTGAATAGGCATGACCCCTAAGGGCTCTCTCTAATAGACATATGTACCCACAATGCAAACCATGCTGCATTTTCTTGTAAATGCACTCATAAGATCTCCTGGTTCTTAACTTGTGGGAAGGGAATAAACCATCAAATCATAATTTTCCACTGCGGTGTTCCACCTTTCCATAGAGAAGAGGCATTGGTTTATGATACCCATTTCAATGGGAAGGATGAAGTGTGGGTCTTGCACAATGTCCATTAGGTTAGAAAGGAAAATTGATGCCACTTCCAACCCTTTTAGCTCTCTATCTGGAGTTCCTTGAAGCTATTGGTGATTGCAGATGGTCTAGACTACAAATTGAGCCAGAGTACAGTCCAATTGGAATACACTATTGAGCTCTAGGATATCCACGCTGCCTCTAATAGTTGGCTCCCATGGGAGGGGAGGAAAATAGATTCTGTAATTTGTAGCCTTCCCCTCCATACTTGTAGTACCTATGAAGCAACAAGAGTAGCAACAAAAGACACACAAACAAGACATAGATGAAGAATGAAGTTGAAGGTGGTGAGAGAGGAGGTGAGAGCCATTAAATAGAAAAGGTAAATGCCCATCCATTAATGAGTTCAGTAAAATTTGTGCGGACGGAGGGAAAAATGATGTCATCCATTAGTTTTATAGAGCCACGCTCTCAACTTGGCTAAGCAATCAAGGAGTACGGATGACGGCAGTTCCAAATCCCCAAGGTGAAAAAGACAGCTAGGGACAAGTACAAGAGATATTGAGCGAGCTAGATGATGGACGGGAGTGAGGTGGCAGGCACAACAACAAATTACACAAGGTACGAAGAAGCAAGTGGAGAGTAGGAGAGATCTAAATAAGATCTACCAAGCGGTGATAATAAAAGCTTCATTAATTGCTTTCCCTAGCCGTTTGAGCGGGGAATGAAATGGGTGAGATGTAAATTGGACCCAAAACTTGTACACATGTCAAGTTGTACACATATTTAGAGGGGTTCTTCGTGTCCTATCCTAAGCCACCCGCCTACCCCATCCCTTGCTGGCCTCAACCTACAGGGATCTTAGAGACAGGTCTAAGACACCTCCTTTTTCCTAATAACTGGGAGAAGAAGAAAGGCCAGCATCAAGCAAAAGCAAAGATTTAAGAACTTCCAGACCATCCTGTAGATCAGAATCAAAGAGAACCATATTCTCATTTTGATCAAGAGAAAAATTTGCCAGCTAATCTGGCACTCTGTTACCTTCTTTGTAGCAATGGGAGATTACAAAAGAATAAAAAAATTTCAAAATTTCCTTCGCTTGATCCAAAATATAGTTAATTGACTAGTTCTATATTTTCCCTAACTGTAAGGCCAAAACAACTAGCAGTGAGTCTCCCTTGATTGAGATCTTCTTAAAGCCCTTTGCTTGGGCTAGTCGTAATGCATTGAGAAGGGTCAGAGCTTCAGCTCTATTGTTTTTCCCCTTTGGAAGCTTGGAAGCTTTCATTGCAAGGAGTTTTCCTTCATGGTCCCTAATTACACAACCCATACTTGAAGGCCCCAAATTTCCTCTGTACGCTCCAACAAAAGTTAACCTTTACCAAGGGGGGAGTAGGAGGTATCCATTTTATTGAAGCTCTATCTACTTTTGAACTGGCGGCTTGTGAAAACACATTAACTGGTTGCTTCTGGAGGCCGTTCCAATTTTTGGACATGAGAACATCCTAGCTAGACCATTTAGATTCCTTGGAATGTGAGTGTCTTAATTTGGCCAGAATTATTTTGACTACTAGAGAAACCATCTCATTGCAAACCTATCAGACCTCTTGGATCTTCTAAAAATCATGTAATTTCACTCCTTCCAAAGAATCCACACAGTGACAAAAGGACAAACAACGCATAAGTCATGAAAATAATCATCTTTATTTAGACTAGGCCAGCATCTCAACCAGTCCTTTAGTGTGCCTGGGATAGGGGACGACTAATTCAACAAATGCATTATGTGCTTCCAACAATGTTGATTGAAATTGCATTAGACAAGGAGATGAGCTATAGACTCATAATTTTCTTGGCAAAGGACACACTTAAAGTTTGATCCTAACGAAAGCTTTTCGATTCTATCTCCTATTATTCAAAGCTACCCAAGTGAAGGTACCTTCTTTTGGAAGGACTGGGTCCACCCACCATAGATTAGTGGGCCATGTTGCAAATATGTGCCTAAGTGGGTTGTCATTGATGTCAACACATCCTTGTTGCCATTGGTGTCAACTGTATTCTATTTTGTTGTCTGCATAGAGGATCGGACTATTGAGGATATTGAGAAAATTAATGATAATTAATATATACAGATCATATGATTATGTAGAGGATTGTCAAAGATTGCTCTAGTTAATATTTGAAAAATCTGAATGAAGATTCGAAGGAGTTATGGCCACTGAGTAGAACTAGTTCCTGTAATACTCAAGAAAGACAGAGTGACAGGAAAGAGGTCTGGATTATTCTGGTAATATAAAATTGTGATTTACAGATCTGAAGGCATGTTTGGGAAGTCAATGTGTATCATCAACACTAGTGGTTCGTGGTTTGGAGGTCCGCAAGCTATCCTTCTAGTTGGACAGTCATGGCAGAGAGTGTTCTTGAGGTTCCGGAGGAAGATTAAAACGCTTCTAATAATTTGGTTTAGAATGAATGTTATTGGTGAATTCAATGTGCTTGTGGAGGTCTCTGGATCATATGGCTACTATGTTAGAGGTCCACATTCAAGGTTGGCCTTGTTGAGTGAAGATTTTCTCTTTGAGGTTGATGTTCTTCCCAGCCTTGGCCGACCGGATGTTCCTAGCCTATTACGGATGCCTTAGAGTATTTTTATGAAGCATAGAGTGGTTGTAGAAGAAGATTCAAGTCTCAATTGTGTCTGGCTAATAGTACGATGATCCATGTCAAGGTTAGCTGATCTTGTTGATCATTCCAAGGTTGATGAAGTATATAAATACTTGTTGAAGAGGTATTGAAATCATCCTTGTGCAAAACAGATCAATCCAAAGAAAGGATCAGGAGCAGAGAAAAAAAGGAAAGGAGCAAGAGTAGTATAGAGTGTGAGGAAGAATTTGGGGTAGAGCATAAGTTCTTGAGCATTCATTGAAACTGAATTAGGCATGAAGTAGATGATATTTCTTAGTTAATTCTTTCTAAATAAATTTTGTAGGTAGTGAGCCTCTCTTTTGAGCAGTGAGCTCTAGGCAATGCGCCTGAAGGCATGTGCCTTCTATTTTACTAAGTACTTTTAATAGGGTACATATTTTGTGGGTTAATCCCCACCATGGTTTTTCTCTTAACTAGGTTTCCATGTCAAAATCTTGGTGTCAAATGTGTTGATTATATTTTTGCTCTTATGTTGTTGATCTATGCTTTAATGTTTACATCACTAATCTGATAGTAAGATAATAAAGAAGGTTAAAGGCAGAAAATTTTTATTGTGGGACAACTTATTCACCCCCCCTCTCAGTTGTCTAGTTCCAACAATTAGTATCAGAGCCAGATCCTCTCATAAAAGCCTAACCGCTTGAGGAAATCTAAGATGTCAACCTACAAGAAGGATAGTCCAAGATTTGATGGAACAAATTATTCTGTTTGGAAAAATCATATGGAGTGTCATTTCCAATGCATGGACGATGCTTATTGGGCAATAACCAGTGTTGAGTATAAACCTTTGGAGAAAGGTCCTTCAACTCCTGATCAAATCAAAGATGCTGAAAATAATCTTCGAGCTAAAGAAGCCTTGTTGAGTTCCCTGACTGATTCAGAGATGACAAATTTCTTTCGTCTAAAAACTGGTTATGAAAATTGGAAAAAGTTGGAGTTTCTGTATGAAGGTGCTAAATATGTCAAGTGTGCAAACCTGCAAAGTCTGAGAGGAAAATTTGAAACTATGAGGATGAGCGAAGATGAAAACATCACAATCTACATGCAAAAGATAAATGAGCTTGTGTGTGGCATCAAGTGTGCTGGTGGAACTTTGGAAGAATTAGAAATTGTATCAAAAGTACTCAGATATTTACCAAATTCATACAAACATAAGGTTGCAGTATAGAAGAGATCAAGACAGTCTCAGATGTTACAAGAGATCATCTGGTTGGCAAGATTTCAGCTTTTGAATTAAGTGAGTTTGGTGATTCTCTTCCCAAGTCTAAATATGCATTTAAGGCCACTGTGTATGGAAAACAAAGATATGATCTGGGTAAAAGTTCCTCTACAAGATCAAACAGATTTATGAAGACAAGAAAAGATCTTGAAGATGTTGAAATACAAATAGTAGATTTTGAAGCTCTTATTGCTAGAAGAATGCCAAGAGGATCTAGTAAGTATGAAGGCAAATTACCACTCAAATGTTTTGCTTGTAATAAGATAGGTCATTTTGCCTCAACATGTCTGAAAAGGTTTTGAAAACCAAACCCTAATAGGTATAAAGGTCAGAAGAAATGTTACTATGTCCAAGAAAATGGAGAAGAAGGGGTAACAGATGATGAATCTGATCATGGAGGATCATCTAAAAATGATTGGGTGTTTATTTCTATCAAAGAAGAAGATCCAGTGTCTACTGAATCTACTAGCTATGAAAATGTGGAAAGTGCCTTGGCTACTCAGGTTATTGAAAAGGATGAATGGGTGATTGATAGTGGATGTTCTTATCATATGACTGGTGATAAGAGTAAGTTTGTGAATTTTGAAAACTATGAAGGAGGACTTGTGAAATTTGGAGATAACTCAGCTGGTAGAATCCATGGCAGAGGATCCATCTCTCTTGATGGAAAGAATAGCACCAATGATGTTCTATATGTGGAAGGACTGAAACATAATCTTCTCTGTGTTGGACAACTAGTTGACAAGGGTTATGATCTTTGGTTCAAGGATGGTAAATGTAGAATCTTGGAAAGCTTCAAAATTGAAATTGCATTCAGTACTCAAATTAGAGGTAACATCTTTCACTTAAGTAGTTCTGGGAAAAGTTATTTGATTTCTCAGATAGATCAAATTTGGCTATGGCATAGGAGGATGTGTCATGTGAATTTTGACAACATTGTCAAAATAAGTTCTACTCAAGTTGTAAGAGATCTTCCAAGACTTGTGAAACCTAATAACATATGTAGAGAGTGTCAGTTGGGCAAACAGAAAAAAATTTCATTCAAGAGTAAGAAACAAGGTTCAAGTGAGAGATTGGAACTGGTACGTACTGATCTCTGTGGTCCTACTAGAATTAGGAGTGTGCAAGGAGAGATATTTTATGTTGTTAATTGATGATTACTCCCAAATGATGTGGGTAACTTTTCTAAAAGAAAAATCAGAAACCCTTGACAAGTTTAAGGTGTTCAAGATGATGGTTGAAAATGAGATTGGTGGGAAATTGAAATGTCTAAGATCTAACAGAGGTGGAGAATTTACCTCTGGCGAGTTTGATGGTTTCTATGAAAAGCATGGAATAAAAAGATAGTTATCTGCTCCTAGGACTCCTCAGCAAAATGGAGATGTGGAAAGAAAGAACTGGACCATTCAAGAAGCTGCTAGAACCATGATGATGGAAACAAATGTTCCTCAAGTTTATTAGAGAGAAGCCATGAGTACTGTTGTCTACACTCTTAACCGGGTGTAGATCAAAGGAAATTCTGGTAAGACTCCTTATGAACTTTGGTTTGGTCATCCTCCTACTGTGAGATACTTCAGAGTCTTTGGTAGTAAATGTTATATCAAAAGAGATGAGGATTTAGGTAAGTTTGAGGCAAGAAGTGTTGAAGGAATATTTCTGGGATACTCAACTCAAAGCAAGGCCTACTAGTGCTTCAATAAAAGATTGAAGAAGATTGTTGAAAGTACGAATGTTAAAGTTGATGAAAGCAAAGAAGGACATTCTAGGTACTCCAAATATGATTTAGACGATCAAGATGAAAGTCAAAATCAAGGAAGCCAAGTTCAAGTTTAGACTCAGATTCAGGTTGAACCGGTAACTCCAGAAGTTAACATAGATGATGAGGAACAAGTTCAAGAAACAAAAGCTCAAACCATCTCCAAAACTCCCAAGTATGTAAGGTTAAATCATCCTGAAGATCAGATCATAGGAGACAAGAGTAAAGGTGTTCAAACTAGGAGAAAATGTCTGAAGATCAAGAAGAGATTTGTTTGATTTCAAGGATTGAACCTAAATCAGTAAGTGAAGCTTGCAATGATGAAAATTGGGTCAAAGCAATGGAAGAGGAATTGATGCAAGTTGAAAAGAATCACACATGGGATCTACTTCCTAGACCTGAGAACAAAAATGTGATTGGGACCAAATGGGTCTTCCAGAATAAATTGAATGAAGATGGCAAGGTAGTAAGGAGTAAGGTAAGGTTGGTATGTAAAGGCTACTCTCAAGTGGAAGGAATTGATTTTGAAGAAAGTTTTGCTCTGGTGGTAAGGATAGAGGCAGTTAGATTATTTCTTGCATTTGTTGCCTTCAAAGATTTTAAAGTATATCAAATGGATGTGAAATCAATATTTCTGAATAGAGATTTGGAGGAAGAAGTCTACATTGAGAAACCGGAAGGATTTCAGTTGTCTGATCAGGGAAAAAAGCCTTGTATGGACTCAAGCAAGCTCCAAGAGCCTGGTATGCCAGATTGGATAAGCACTTGCTTAAGCTAGGATTTAGCAAAGGTACTGCTGATAGTAATCTCTACTTCAAAATTGATCATGAGTACATTCTAATTGTTGAAGTTTTTGTTGATGATATCATTTTCAGTGGAAATGAATGCATGTGTAAAGCATTTGCTGATCAAAAGTGAGTTTGAGATGTCAATGTTTGGTGGGATTAACTTCTTCTTAGGTCTGCAAATTGTTCAATCAGATAAAGGTATCTTCATATCTCAGTCCAAGTATGTAAAAGAATTGCAAATTTGGAATGGAAGACTATAAGCCTGTAGGTACACCTATGGTAACCGGATGCAAGCTAAGCAAAGATGATGACTCTCCCAAGGCAAATCAGAAAAGATATAGATTAATGATTCAAGGACTGCTTTATCTAACTCAGACCAGACCTTACATCATGCATGCAACTGGACTTATTGCTAGATTTCAAGTTGATCCAAAAGATTCCCATGTTATGGCAATAAAAATAATTTTTAGATATTTCAAGGGGACAATTGATTATGGACTATGGTATCCAAAGGACAATAACTTCACTCTTCATGCATATATAGATGTTGATTGGGTAGGAGATGTGGATGACAAAAAAAGTACTAGTGGTGGTGCATTCTTCTTGGGGAGAAGATTGGTCTCTTGGATAAGAAAAAAGCAAGAGGTAATACCTTTGTCTACTGTAGAAGCAGAGTACATAGTAGCAGCAAATAATTACACTCAGGTTTTGTGGATGAAGCAAATGTTGAAGGACATCAAAATTGTGTTTGAGGAGCCAGTAACAATTTTCTGTGATAATTCTAGTGCACTAAGCATCTCAAAGAATCCAGTATTGCATTCAAAGACAAAGCATATATCTATCAAGTTTCATTTCTTGAGAGAGAAAGTAAATGAGAATGAAATCAAGTTGGAGTTTATGCCTTCCAAAGATCAGATTGTAGACATCTTCACTAAGCCTCTTCCCAAGGATACGTTTGAGTATCTCAAAGAGAAGTTAGGGGTTATTACCCATCTTGAGCAGAACTAAGATACACTAAGGTACATTAGTCCGGTGGAATTCACATTCATATCTTGTGATCCGAATTGATGTTAAGAAGGTAATACTCAAAGGGGGAGTAGTCAATATGCAAATTTTGGGATTAGTCTAAAGCAAAAAGGGAGTAAAGATAGCAAATATGTGCCCTTTGCCATTGATGTCAAAGGGGGAGAGAAGTCATGTGAAAAATTAGTTGCTAATGTAAGGGGGAGCAATAAAGAAAATAGTTGCAGAAGTGAGAAGAGAAAGGGGGAGAAGTTCTTGTCTTGATGGTTAGATTTAGTTTTTCACACCATATGTTGCCATTAATGAAAAAGGGGGAGATTGTTGCAAATATGTGCCTAAGTGGGTTGTCATTGATGTCAACATATCCTTGTTGCCATTGGTGTCAACTGTATTCTATTTTGTTGTCTGCATAGAGGACCGGACTATTGAGGATATTGAGAAAATTAATGACAATTAATGCATGTAGATCATGTGATTGTGTAGAGGATTGTTAGAGATTTCTCTAGTTAAGATTTGAGAAATCCGCATGAAGATTTGAAGGAGTTATGGCCATCGAAGTAGAATCGGTTCCTGTAATACTCAGGAAAGACAGAGTGACAGGAAAGAGGTCCAGATTTCTTTGGTAATATAAAAATGTGATCTACAGATCTGAAGGTATGTTTGGGAAGTCAATGTGTATCATCAACACCAGTGGTTCGTGGTTTGGAGGTCTGCAAGCTATCCTTCTAGTTTGATAGTCATGGCAGAGAGTGTTCTTGAGGTTCTAGAGGAAGATTCAAATGCTTCTAATAATTTGGTTTAGAATGAATGTTATTGGTGAATTCAATGTGCTTGTGGACGTCTCTGGATCATACGGCTACTATGTTAGAGGTCCGCATTGAAGGTTGAGCTTGTTGAGTGAAGATTTTTTCTTTGAGGTTGATGTTCTTCCTAGCCTTGGCTGATTAGATGTTCCTAGCCTATTGCGGATGCCTTAGAGTATTTTTATGAAGCATAGAGTGGTTGTAGAAGAAGATTCAAGTCTCAATTGTGTCTAGTCGATAGTGCAATGATCCACGTCAAGGTTAGCTGACCTTGTTGATCATTCCAAGGTTGATGAAGTATATAAATACTTGTTGAAGAGGTATTGAAATCATCCTTGTGCAAAATAGATTAATCAAAAGAAAGGATCAGGAGCATAGCAGAAAAGGAAAGGACCAAGAACAATATAGAGTGTGAGGAAGAATTTCAGGTAGAGCGAAAGTTTTTGAGCATTCATTGAAATTGAATCAGGCATGAAGTAGATGTTATTTCTCAGTTAATTCTTTCTAAATAAATTCTGTAGGTAGTGAGCTCTAGGTAGTGTGCCTGAAGGCATGTGCCTTCTATTTTACTAAGTACTTTTAATAGGGTACACATTTTGTGGGTTAACCCCCACCGTGGTTTTTCTCTTAACCAGGTTTCCATGTCAAAATCTTGGTGTCAAATGTGTTGATTATATTTCTGCTCTTATGTTGTTGATCTATGCTTTAATGTTTATATCACTAATATGATAGTAAGATAATAAAGAAGGTTAAAGGAAGAAAAGTTTTTATTATGGGACAACTGATTCACCCCCCCTCTTAGTTGTCTAGTTCTAACAGGCCAATCTACTCTCATTCTTGTAGACAAAAAAAGATAACCTAAGTGCACTTTATAACTTCCCGAGCCATCACCCATCTAAATGAGTTCATCATCTTGAGGGGAAAAGAAAAGAATACGGTCCTCTAAAATCTTTCTGAGTGCTAATTTTTTCTCTGGAGGAAAGTTACAGTTGTCAAACCTTTTCCATTATTTTTTGAAAGGAATTGAACTTGTATCCACTGTGAAGTAAGAACAAACCTTTTCTCCCCAAAATCTTTTGAGATATGCTCTACTTCCCTAAAATTACCCAAAGAGGAGATTTTTGGCCCACCATTCCATTGGTCATACAAGAAAGATGCTTTTTTCCCATTATGTATGACCTAGGAAAGCTTGGGAAGAATTACCTGTTGGCTTTTAACAATAAAGTTCCATATTGACGAGCCTTTCAAAGGATTTGCAATCGTAAAAATTCTTTCAAGAGCTTTACTATCCAAATCCTTTTTTGGCAGGAGTTTAACCCATTTTGTTTGAGGATGTTTGTACATCTTCCATGCCAATTTTGCTCCCAAAGCCATATTTTGCAGTTCCAAGTTGATGATCCCTGCGCCTTCTTGGGGTTTTAGGGAGCATACCTCTTCCCAGGCAATTAGGTGGATTATTCTCAACTCTGAGGTGCCTTGCCACATAAATTTTTTGCATAATTTACTTATCTCTGCTAGTATTCCCTTTGGAGTTTGAAGAGAAGACATCATATAGATTGGGACTGCTATGAGGACTTCTTTGAGTAGCGTAAGTCTACCCACCAAAGATAACTAGCCACTTTTCAAGCTTGTAATTTGTTAAGAAGATTATCAATAACCCCGCTCCATAGCAGTTTTGTGTGGCGACCATTAAAAAGAGGAACCCCTAGATATTTACCTAGCAAGGATTCAAACCTAAAGTTGAAAAGGTTTGAGATACTTGGCTGTTGTTCTTGTGGAGTGTTGAACAAATAGATCTTGGACTTCGTTGGGTTGATAAGTTGCCCAGAGGCCTCACAGTACAATGACATCATCCTTTTGATGGCTAAGGCTTCTTTGGTAGCTTTCCCAAACATGATTGTGTCATCTGCAAAGAGGACGTGGGTGAAAGGATCTTTGAAAGCCTTTACTTTTATTCCTTTCCAAATTTTGTTGCTTCTTTCCTGATTAATTAGCCAAGTGAGAGCTTCAATCATCATAATAAAGAGGTAAGGAGATATAGGTTCTCCCTGTCTCAGACCCCTTGAAGTTAGTTGGGGATTCACTGCCATTAATTAGAACTGAGCAGCTAACGCCTTTGAGCCCAAGGAAAATCCATTTTAACCAGCGGACAGAAAAGCCCAAGGAAGACAAAACATAAAGCAGGAAATCCCATTCCACTCTATCATAAGCCTTGGACATATCCAGTTTTAAAATCATACTAGGCAAATTAATTTTGTTAACTGGTTCGATCACTTCATGATTAAGAATTGCACCTTCTATTGTTTCTTTACCAGGCACAAAACCTCCCTGTTTCTTTTTTTAATCTATACATAAGCCAATACAGAGTTTGATAGTTCCTTTAGAGAATGGATTGTGCTTGGAAGGCATGTCCAAGCAACCCTAGGGGAAGTAACAAAGTCTTCCCTCTACTAACATCCATGACCAATAGCTCAAGAGACCAAAATAAAATTGGGAATGCACATAGTAAACAAATCTTTTACTACTCATCTTCTCTATCGGTCGTGGTTTTCTTATGCTATTGCATTAAGATATTCTGTACTAAAAAGCAAATCTTGGTAAATCTTAAGATCAAACATACACAAGTAAAAATAAATGTAGGAGACTCTTGGTGATACGCTTGACAAGGAAAAGGAACAACATCATCAAACTTCCCATGGGACTATAACCCATATGGCCAGTGCCACTTGGAATTCATTTTTGTTTACCCAAAGTTAGGCCTAAGAGTTTTGTCTCCATGCAATCATAAAACACCAAATCCTTAGTCATCATCTTAGAATAAGTCTTTAAGGCTCATGGGAAAAATAGAAAACTTAGAGACATTGTACATCATTTAGCTATGATGAGCATGTACGTCTCATGTATGCATAATGCCATGAACTTTACCAAGACAAACATCACGGTAGAACATACTTATCGATCTCTAGCATGACAAAACATTAGGATGTGAAAAGGCATTTGCATATACAACCCTTCTTCCTCTAAGGCTCCTCCATTACCCATGTCCATCATAAAAGGAAATAAATCAACATAATGGATGCTAATAGTAGTTTAACAGTTTCTGATTTGAACTGATCTACCTGCAGAAAACATAAACAATGACAAGTTACCTAGTAAATATGCAAGTTGAAAGCTTAGGAGAATCAGCTAGAGTATTTATAAATGTTAACATTAGTGGTTGATTAGTTGTCTATTGTACTTGTCTAGCCTCCAAATCAGAGGCTAACATTAGCAACTGCAAGTTTCCCTACACAGTATCTATTTAGCCTCAAACACTTCTTCAAGTCAGCCTGTTATGGTTAAATTCAATTACCTAAGTGCATTTAATTGTCCGTTATTTAGAATCTAAGGCAAGCTACAATTGGCTCACTATTTAGGTGCATAATATCCATCATTCATAAGGCTACATAGAACTTAAAATACATTCTTTTGAAAATCTTGTTACCAAAGCAATTGCTATTGTGTTTCAATGATTTCCATATACACATTATTTAATCCTTGAAAGTTGATCAGCTATTAAAAGTTGCTTCTCTAACCACACAGTTCATGTGTCTTGTCTATAATTCCACATTTTGCATACTTGTCTACCAGGGTAGTTGCAACTATAACATGTGGAAAAAATTCCCCTTCTTTTATCCTTTAATAAATGCCCATATCCTTTTCCAAAGCTCCCATGTTGCCTGAGGCAGGCAAGATACTGGAAAAGGTTATGGAATTTGGCTTTATAGCTACCAATTGCTGAGTTCATAAAGCCTTTTAAAAAACCCATTTTATGAATTTAGGGTTCCACAAGACCTTATTTCTTTGCGGCATTCTGTCAAACAATTTGTTGCCTTGTCTATGCTTCCACATTTTGCATACATGCCTTCCAGAACATTTCCAACTATGTGGTATACAGAATTTATTAATCTATTTTAGCCCTAATTTGGTTTTGTTTACAGAAATGCAAACAAATATAGATTAAGCCAAAGTAGAAAAGATAATGTGCTATGAAAAATTAAGGTAAATATCTTCCAAGCAAATGCGATTGGCAGGTGTGAAACTAAAACCCTTAAAACTATTTTTTGCCTAGTTATTACACTTAACAAATACTTTAAAGCGAAAATCTACGAAATTCATTAGCATCCTTTGTTTGGCCCAAAAAGGAGCCTTGGAACAACATGGACATCAATCAAAACATAATGCAAAAGATTTTTCTGCCAAGTTCCAGTCATGACTCCAAACAGCCAAGAATTTAGGTGTAAAATGACTGATTATTTTGCTGACAACCACCCTCTCAAGAAGGAAAAAACTTCAGACCCAGAAACTTGTAGCTACCTATTACATCCCCAATTATTGTCTTTCTATACTTTTTACTTTTATTTGGACATAAGTAAATCTATTTTGATGTTTAGATTAATGTTGAGGAAAGATAGATTATATCGAATGTAATATATGGAATTATGGAAATGAATATTTTATTGTTGTTGATTTAATATTGCATTACGAGATTGGGTTTAAATTATTTGAATAATGATGCACTGATCATAATTTGTTGGTTACAAGTTTGATACAGGATTACAGGTTTTCAGATGACTCTCGGAGAAAAGAGATAGAGAGTATCTTTCCAGGAGAGAGATATAGACCTAAGGTTATGAGTGATGATTTGCCAAACGAGTATTAGTGTTTAACAAAAATGTGAACTAGTGTCGTAAGAGGTAAGTCTTGTCTTGTCAGTTTACTTTTGAACCCAATCGACAGGTAGTTGATATCTTTAGAATCTATTCTAGTCAAGTCGTAGTGTGTCGTCATAGTCGTTTGTAACATAAACAACGTCGTCTGAATAAGAACTGTGACCATTTACGTTTAACATAAATATTACAATGTCATGATCATAAAATGGTTGTGTTATTATTATTAAGTCACTTAAGTGTTTTATTGTCAATGTTTAATGTCAAATGACGATCTCGTCAAGTCGATGTGATTTTAACGAATGATTGTGATGGGGAGGTAAACTCGACCCATTCACATTATCCGTAAACCTTTGTTTTATTACTATTATTCTTATTGATCAATCATAACTATCGAATAGGATCGATGTTATGTAATCCATTTTTGATATAAGCAAATAAATATATTTTTTAATCAAATGAGGATAATACCTCATGATTGATATTAATACTTACTCACTCTTGAGTAGCCGATGTCATAAATAGTGGAAACTACACCAACAAAAGTAGTGGTCTTTATGACTCATGAGCTAATTTTAATTGTCTTGACTCATGGTTTTGTAAAGTGTTGATCAGTTATGAATTTTAGTGATGATGTGTACCACGTAGTTCCCTCTCTCATCATAATCTATCCTCTTTGAGTTTGCACATATGAAACCACTACGAGTTAAGAGAGAGGTAAGATATAACTATATTATTATAGCTCCAATAGGTTTGTTAGTTGATTTATGATGAGTGAGTGGTAAGACATACCACGATTATCTCCTTATTAGCTAGATTGACTCCCATACGTAATCTTTAGTGGAAGTTTTTTGCAAATTTTAGGGAAGTCGTTTCAACTCTGCATAGTGATTCTTTATTATCTGAAAGATGTGCCTAAGTTGAAAAATGTATATTTATATTTTTATATTGAAGTTACTTCAGATTGGTGGAGATACCCATGGCCTAAGGAAGTCATTTAACTGTTTCGAAATGGAGTCTTAATGACGATGGTGGTGGAAAAAGAGTAAAGATAGGCGACTCATTATGAGTCTTACAGAGTCTTTTTAGCCATGACCCTAGCTGAGTCGGGGGGATGATCTTTGGAGAGTTATGTTATTTTGCAAAAACATTTATCATTAGAGGATACGCTTTGGGTAGGGAGTTCGGGGTGAGCGAGGAGATATCGAGTGAAAGGAGTAAGATAATGTGGTTGGTTTTGGGTGACCATAGAAACATTATTATCTACAACTCTTTCTTAGCCAAGGGCGTCACTACCAGGTAATGATTCTGTGTTTTTAAGCATTGAAGAGGCAATGAAGAATCACAGGTTTATTATGTCCATTGCATTGATTGGTTAAGGGTAAACGTTTATGCCTGTATAGTATTTTCCTTAAGCTCATTGTAATTGTTCAAATCAAAGAGAGTCGACTGTGTCAAATAGGGTATGGAGTCATTATAAGACTATTTAGTTGTCTTAGTAAAAACCACAGAGCATCAATTTAGCCTGGAAAGGCTGATGAAAGTTTTTACAATGAAGTCTATTTCATTATCAAACCGGGTCGACAATATACTTATTGTCTTAAAAATAATAAATAGACCAAATCATTTGAAGGAGGGTATCATAGTTTTCTAGAGCCTAGAAAACCAGTTGCTCTATTGAATGAGCTATCATTATGAAACAAGTTGATTATTTTGTCATAAGATAATTATGTATTTAACTCTCATTGAGATTAGTGTAAATGATACTTGATAGGAAAACTTACCAGCTGTGAGTAATATGGTTCATAGTATTAAATGGAGATATTATCATTTCGAAACCATTCTTAGATTAATTTCTATACACGTGTCAAAAATGATTCCTTATCAAAAGAAATTGGATTCTTGGTAATCCACGGTAACTATGGTCTAACCAATTAAGTGGTAGAAGAACTAGGGATAGTTTGGAAAATGGAACAAATATCATAGGACCATCTTTATTGTCTATTCTATAAATCTTTATGAGTATAGCATTATAGTAAACCATTATGATGGAATAGACTAAGTCTATCTGGAGATGACCTCGTATAGAATCATATATGAGTATATAAGTAGCCATGGTTAATGACATCACGTAAAGGTAAGTTGAAAGTATTCATATTCCTTTTGTATAGGAGTTATTATCTATTACAGAACCATATTAATCTTAACCTTGGTTGAGTTAAACCAAAGGTCGTTTATAAACCTTAGTCTTTTAAGTTATGATATTTGGTTATTTTGACATATTGGACTATTCAAAGGTTATTATGAAAACCCTAAGTTTAACCTAGAAGGGTTAAAGATTATTTGATAACACCGTTATGGTTATAACCCGTTTTAGCTATTTTATGGGGTAGACATTAAAGGGTCAAGAACCCTAAATAATAAATGTTTCATTTATCTTATTGAAAAGAGATTTGTTATTAGTCGATGATATTTAATCTAAGGTAGAGAAACCTATTTGTTTGGTTACAATTCAACTTGAGATATAAGTCATAAGCCTCAGGTTTTGCAAGCATGCAAGAGGTACCATTAAATGGTTAGTCAAACATAAAGTTTATTATACCTTTTTAGTCACAACTTCTCTTAGCTATTACTTGCTGATAAGTGATGAATCTCAAATGTTGCAAAGATGCAAAGAGATAAGCACGAATAGATAGTCATTCCATAAGGTCTATGGAGCAATGACAATATCTTGTGAATCCACCTAAGTTAGAAAGACTAGGTTTGAGTTAGACAAAACTCTTTAGTTAAACCTTAACTTGACCAAATAAGGTATTTATTTATATTAAATCATTGTGATCATTTTATAGATCATGATTGAAGCGACAAGTACCCTAACTATGTATATTTATTCTTACTTGTAAGAAAGGAAATAGTTTCCTAGACTATGATGCTTAACCTGGGTAATGTAACCATCTTAGTTGTTATAAATTGATTTAAAATTCTTATGAATTGATAAGTCTTGGATCTTGGGTATTGCAATGATGCAATGAGAATCCTCGTAAAGAAAGGTAGTCGATAAGGTCTATGGAATATAGACAGTGAATGAAAACTTGTCTAGATCGGGAAGACTAAAATATTGAAATTGTCAGGACTTCATAAGTTAAATGTAGTTGACCAAGTCAAACTGTAGGAATATGATAGTATCCAAGTCGAGTTGGGGTGGGTGAACATTACCACAATGTTCATTGTGAACATCAATTTATATTGAAACTATGGCCATAGTAATGCATATGTCTCTGCATGCATTGTCGGTTCACTGTATCTAGATTGCACAACCTATCAAAAATCATACTTAGCTAGAGGGTATCTAGGGTTGTATGGTTGATAGAGTTGTGTAGGATACAACACTATGTACTTGGAAAGGCAAATTACCACTGGTCACCTTTGATCTATATTCCTCGTGAAGGGTAGGGCCACTTCCTATGTGGAAGATGTGTGGGAGACCACTGATCTGTGGATGGAGGTAAAACACTGGGAAGATACTCTCTCTCTCTAGCAGAAGACATGCTGAGACTTGTGATAAAGATGTCATATTTCCATATGCAGTATATCCTTGAGACTTGTGTTTATTGAGACTATGTAAAACATTATCTATTGCAGATATTTGTAATTGTAAAGACAAAATGTCATCTTTGTATATTATATTATGTTGCTTATTTTAGGATAGAAATCTTGCAATTTGTTGTTACTTGATTATATGTTAAATAAAAGAAAAAAATTCTCTCTCATCTTTACCTTGTTGAATTACTCTATGGTAAATTCTTGATTTTACTATGTCTTTAGAACGTGGATGTTACATATGGTATTAGAGCTACCAAGTTCGGCACTAGGGCTTATGAGTCCACTATGCTAACCTGTAGTCAACATTATGTGGTTAGCTAATGTTTAAATTTTCTTGTGCCAAAATGGTGTGGAGAAGAACCAAGAAAACTGCTAGAAAATACGTTCCCCAACATTTGCCTTAATTAGTGGTTAAGAAGGAACCTATCAAGGAAGTGAAACTTAAAGAGCATTTTATTTATTCTGAGGGTGCATGGCTGGAGGATTCAGAGACTTTTACTGATGCACTTAAGTGGATATAGCTAGAAAGAAAAATAATGTTTTAAACTGGCCAAGAATCCTACTATTTCTACTTGTGTAGTTAAACCTAGTAAACTATAGTCAGTTACGACATGTCATTTGGAAGAAACTACAATGCTTCTGTTTTAGGA
Organism: Cunninghamia lanceolata; assembly: GCA_027924645.1. Classification (NCBI taxonomy): domain Eukaryota; kingdom Viridiplantae; phylum Streptophyta; class Pinopsida; order Cupressales; family Cupressaceae; genus Cunninghamia; species Cunninghamia lanceolata. Next base: position 4,382,324 of record BSBN01001019.1, read on the forward strand.
AAAGAGGTGTTGGAGGAGTACCTATGTGTACATCCATCCTCTAAGTTTATTTAATTGGAAGATTGTCAAATTGAAAGTGGCATGTAATCTTGTCATATCAACTATATAAATAAGGATGTAGTTACTCCTAAATAAATTATAATAATGATGAGAATGTTTTGTATCAATCTATTGATTGTGTTGTTGGAAAATGTGGAAGATAATATCAGAGTAAGTGCACAAAGAGGAGGGACCAAAATGGGGTCTCAAGTTGCCACTTTTTTCCTAAAATCAGGAAACATTGATGTTGGATGAGAAATTGAAGATAGCTACACTCAAAATTTGAAGATGGAATGAAAACAAGAGTTGTAGTGCTCTGAATCTAGTTTCTAAACTACTATTTTTTTCCAAAAATGGTTGAGATTAAGGGGTTCAAAAAGGGGGAGCACACAAATTGGTCTTGTCTTTCTCAAAAAAACATAACATCGTGTTTGGTGTGCTCCCCCTAAAATGTTAACTCTTTTTTAGTATTTCAATAATCACTCTGGTGAGAAATTAGGTAACACCATGTAGTTTATCCCTTATTTTTCTGATAATTTTTAATGAATAATTGATTTTTTAGTAATTTTTAAAGTGGACACATCCTGAAAAATAGAAATTTGAGCATGCTCCCCCCTGAAATGTTTGAAAACTAATCGAAAATCAATTTTTTTTTGAATTCGTGTAGAATGGAGTCTAGTTTCTAAAAATATAACTTATTGCAATTTTCGATGAACAGTTAAAAAAAGTAAAAAATACTAGATACTGGTTTTTGACAAAAAAATTGGACACACTTACAAAAGAAATTCAAGATGAAACACTAAACATACTCAAAATGTGAAAAAAATTATATGGTTAGATAGCTAACAGAGAGCTTAAGATTATGGTGGTATTTTTTTGAGTTTTTATTGAAAAAAGTGCCATCCTGATGGGGAGCACACTCTAGATTATCTCTAGATTTGACTAAAAACTGATAAAAACATGTCAAACAAAGCTGAGCATAACGCGATCACGTTATAATGCACTCATGTTATGTGAAATTAATAACGTGATCGCGTTATAAAGCTCTCGCGTTATGATGAGCATAACTGGCAATACACATGCCAATTGCATTTGCTTGAAAGTTTCTAAAGCCTTTTCAACAAATCCATTTTTCACATATCTTGCAATCATTGCATTCCATTATAGAACATCTCTTTGAGGTGTTACGTCATACAATTGACATGCCTTGTCTATGCTTCCACACTTTACATACATCTCTACAAGGGAAGTTACAGTTCCTATCATCTCTCTCATTCTATTTCTCTCCCCTCTCTACGTCCTACCCTTTCTCTAAGTCTTTGATTCCCTCCCCTCTCTACCTCCCACCTTCTTTCTCACTCTCTTCTTCCCTCCCCTATCTACCTTCTACCCTCTCTCTCACTCTCTACTTCCCTCCCCTATCTACCTCCTACCCTCTTTCTGAGTCTTTGCTTCCCTCACCTCTCTTCTCCTCCCTCCCTCTCTACCTCTTACCCTCTCTCTCACTTTCTACTCCCCTCCCCTGTCTACTTCCTACCCTCTCTCTCAGTCTCTGCTTCCCTCCCCTATCTACCTCCTACCCTCTCTATCTTCTTCCTTCCCCTGTCTACCTCCTACGGTCCTCTCCCACTCTCTACTTCCCTCCTATCTCTACCTCCTATCCTCTCGCTCACTCTCTAGTTCCCTCCCCTCTCTACCTCTCCTCCTCATTCTTCCCATCCAATGAAATTTCATAAATTATCTTGTTTCCATTTCATCATCCCAATTTATATCCTCATCCATCTTTACATGTCCTATGTTTCTTGTTTCCATGTTCTTTGTCAACAAGGGAGAGTGAGAGAGAAAAAGGGAGAGAGGATGGAGATGGAGGGGAGAGAAAGGGGAGAGATACCTTGTGATAGGGAGAGAGAGATAAAGAGTCCTAGTTTTCTTGTTTTGGAGAGAGAGAGAGGGTGGGTCGGGTTAATGAGTTTAGGGTTCAGGGGTTTAGGGCTACTCAGGTTTATGTTTTATGGTTTAAGGGTTAGGATTTAGGGGCATTATTCAGGGTTTAGGGGTTTTGGGAGAGAGAGAGAGGTTTAGAGTTGCTCAGGTTTAGGGTCATTATTTAGGGTTTATGAGCTTAGGGATGCTTAGACCTTTAGGGGCATTATTTATGGTTTATGAGTTCAGGGTTGCTCAAGTTTAGAGTTTAGGGTTTAGGGTTAGGGTTTAGGGGAATTATTTAGGGTTTAGGGGTTTACGGTTGCTCAAGTTTATGGTTTATGGTTTAGGGGTTAGGGATTAGGGATTTAAGGTTGCTCAGGTTTAGGGTTTATAGAGAGAGAGAGGGGATCGATAGATATTGGGAGAGATAGGGAGATAGAGGTTTAGAGTTGCTTCTAGGGTTTATGGTTTAGAGGTTTGGGGTTTAGGGTTTAGGGGCATTATTTAGGGTAACTTAAGGTTTATGTTTTAGGGGTTAGGGATTAATGTTTAGAGGTTTAGGTTAGGGTTTAGAGAGAGAGGACCAATAGGGAGATATATAGGAGACCAAGGGGAGACATAGGGAGATAGAGAGTGAGGGACATGGCCAGAGACATAGGCAGAGAGATTGAGAGGTAGAGGGATGATAGAGACAAGGAGATAGGGTTTAGGATTGATTAGATTTAGGGTTGATTGGGTTTAGGGTTTAGCCCGGTTAGGAGTTTAGAGAGGGAGAGATATGGAGATAGAGGGTGAGGGACATGGCTAGAGACATAGCCAGAGAGATTGAGAGGTAGAGAGATGATAGAGACAAGGAGATAGGGTTTAGGGTTGATCATATTTAGGGTTGATCAAGTTTAGGGTTTAGCCCAATTAGGAGTTTAGACAGGGAGAGATATGGAGATAGAGGGTGAGGGACATGGCCAAAGACATAGCCAGAGAGATTGAGAGGTAGAGAGATGATAGAGACAAGGAGATAGGGGTTTAGGGTTGATCGGGTTTAGAGTTTAGGGGCTAGGAGTTTAGAGAGGGGGAGATAGGGAGATAGAGGGTGATGGACATGGCCAAAGACATAGGCAGAGAGATCAAGAGGTAAAGAGATGATAGAGACAAGGAGATAAGGGTTTAAGGTTGATCAGGTTTAGGGTTTATGGTTGGTATATATGATGTATAGAATGGTGTAAACGACTAACATATTGGTGCTTATCATGTTCTGATGGCTCCTGTGGCTAGCAGAGGGTAGAATGACACCTGTGACTGGCTAGGTGTAGAATGGTGTTTGTGATTGATAGGTAGGTGCTACTAAGGAGCATATTGGCACATATGATATACAAAATGGTGCAAATGACTCACAAATTGGCACTATAATCTTCTAATGGCTCCTAGTCAGGTATTTGTTTGATTTTGATTATTTTTGGGATCGTTTGAGATGGAGCTTAGATTGATTTGGGATGGAGTCAAGATGAAATGGATTTGTTTAGGGATGATGAGAGGTGAAAAGGACTAGATTAGGAATGATTAGAATGGTTTTAGGGATGGTTTGAAGTGGTTTAGTGCTGATTAGAATGTTTTAGGAATAGTTTAGGGATTGTATTTGAGATGAAATCCAGGTTGATTTGAAAATGATTAGGGATGAAGTTAAATTGATTTGAATGTGATTTAGGATGGTGTGAAGTGATTTAGGGCTGATTACAAGTGGTTTAGGGATGATTAGATATGAAATTGAATGGATTAGGGATGATTGGGGATTGATTAGGAATGAACTTGGTTGGAATGAAACTTAATATTTTCATGAACTTTCACGTTATAGAGATTGGGAGAGATAGGGAGATAGAGGTTTAGGGTTGCTTCTAGGTTTTATGGTTTAGGGTTTTATCCTGTTGCACAATTTTAGGGTTTAGGGGCATTATTTATGGTTTAGGGTTTATGGTTTAGTGGTTAAAGGTTAAGGTTTAGAGGTTTAGGTAAAGAGATGAATAGGGAGATACAAAGGAGACCGAGCCTGGGAGAGATATCTCTATCTCCTCTATCCCTCTCTAACTATACATACCTCTCTATCTCTCTCTCCTTGTCTCTCTATCTTGCTAGATCACTTTTGATCCCCTCTCTCTAACTCTACCTTTGTATCGCTCCCTCCCTCACTATTTGAGGTTTACATGAGTTTAGGGTTGTTCAAGTAAATAGGGTTTAAGGGTTTGGGTAAGGGTTTAGGGATGCTCAAGTTTAGGGTTTAGGGTCTAGGGGTTAGGGTTTAGGGTTTACGAGTTAGGGGTTTATGGTTTCTTGAGTTTAGGGTTTAGGGTTGCTCGATTTTAGGGTTTAGGGTTTAGGGGTTAGGGGTATTATTTAGGGTTTAGGGTTTATGGTTTAGAGGTTTAGGTTTATGGTTCAGGTAGAGGGGAGAATAGGGATCCCTATCTCTTAATCTATCCCTTGCTACCTCTCTCTCTCCTCCTCTTTATCTCTCTCCCCATCCCTCTACCTCTTGGAATATCTCTCCCTATGTCTCTAGACATCTCTTGATCTCTTTCCCTATCGAGCTATCTATCCTCATAACCCCGTCTCTTAATATACCCCTCTCTACCTCTCTCTATATTTCCCTATCTATCTCTCCCTTTCTAGATCTATCTCCCTATATCTCCCCTCTCTATATATATGTATCTCTATCTTTCTCCCTCTATAGACCCCTTTTTCTATCTCAATCCCCATCTCTCCCTATCCCTGTCTGTATCTCACCTATCCTCTCTATCTCCATGTCCCTCTCTATCTCTCCATGTCTCTTAATCCATCTCTATATATAGGATAGAGAAATGAAGAGAGAGAGAGACTCTCCCATGTAGATACAAGGTTACCTTTATGTTATCATGCTTCCCAGAATGCGCGCTCACGTTATAACGCGATCATGTTTTGGGAAACATGCAAAATGATAAAAAAGCATGTGGGATCTATGTTTCAAACCCTGCATGACTGTTATTCTTAATTTTCATGAGTATATCAGACAAAAGAATGCTTTTCATGTTGTTTGACTTATTGAGAATGATTTTTATATGAATGCACCACCTTTTTTTGTTTTTTCAACGTAGAAGAAGTGCTTTTTCATGTTTTTGGAGAAAACTTGATTATTTAAACTGAAAGTTTCATGTTTCATGTGTGATTTTGTTTCAAATCTAATTACCATTGATATATAGATTGAATTTGATGATATATGTTTGTTTTTTCCATAAATTTTACTAATCCTATTCTAGAATTATATAGAATTCATAATCAAACTTGCGAAAAACAAGAATTTGAGGATTTTGAAGCCATCTTTTGGAGAATTGGTCAACTTCAATATCTAATTCTAAGGTATGTTCAATTTAAATGTCCATTTTAATTCACATATATATGTTCTTATGTTCTTTATGTCTTTATGTCTTTATGTTTTTTATGTTTTTTATGTTCTAAGATATATGTGTCTAGGTATATCAGTTAGTTCAGTCAAAGAGACTCCAAATTCCTCATGTTTCCACCTTGTTTCGGCCCTTCATGCCTTCATTTCGCCTATTTTCAGGTATACAAGAGAAAAACATTATCAAATACTTCATAAAATAATTTTAGTGAACAATTGTTTGCCATACTCATATTTGAGTGTATAAATGGAGCCAAAATTGATTTTGGAAGACTTAATTTTTGCCCTAGGATGATATAGAAGGATTTATTCCTTAATACATGCATAATTCAATTCATTTAATAGAACCATGCATGAAATGATAGTTTTCTTACAAAAATGGAGGAAATGATTACCACAACCTATTTGACAAATTGTTACAACTCACTTTGATACCACTCAATCCATAAAAAATATGATGGAGATTATATACAACATAAAAAAAATTTAGAGAAGAGAGTTATATACAAATATGTACAGACATACAAGAATCATGACACAAGATGATACAAAGGGAGTTACAATGAGATAAAACACTAAAAAGGAGGTTTTCATGGCTGTATGACAGTCAGAAGTCTATATAAAAAAGGAGGTTTTCATGGCTATAGGGTCAAAGGTAGGCTTAGTATTAGAGATATACCTTTACATAGCACGATCTCTCAACACCTTATGGTCTCCACAAACTCTCGCAACAAAAAAGCTTCACAAACAACTTGATTTGTACAAAGTTTCACAAACTTGTGTTCTAGATTGGCTTCACAAACTTTCACAATGGCCCTTCAATGAATTAGGTCTCCAAGGTCTACAACTTGCACTCAAGGATCCAGACCTTCACATGGGCTTGATGAGGCATCTAACAAGATTAAGTTCACCAACCAAACACAACCAAACCTAATTTCCTTATATGGTTTCCAAACCAAAACTTAATCAATGTTTTGAACACCCATTATCAAGTTACATCACATATCTCAAACTCAACCTTGACTTCTTTGGACTGTGTGCCTAAAAGATGACCTTTTTTTGTTGTCTTAAAAGGGCTAATTAGGCCTATATTACAAAGGAACTAGCCTTTAAACTTTCCACAGACCCCTAAACTTCTTGGGGAAGAATTCTTCATTTGTCCAAACCCTTAAAAACCTAATTTGTTTTAGGAGAAACATTCACCTACATACCAAACCAAAAAAACCCTTAGTTTGGGCAAAAATGAGGAGGGGTTATTGAAAATAATGGTTCCTGACACTTTTTCCTCAGACCACTACTTCAGACACCTTAGAATACACCTGCACATGCTCACAAAGCCATTAAACAAACATTTTCTTTTGATATTTTGTCAAATACCCTCTTTGGCTCCTCTTTCCCACATGAAAACACTCTTTAAAACCCTAGGGCATCACACTAAAACCACACCAACTGATCTTCTCTGCCTACCAAATCATGAGAACACTTAGATTACTCTTCAAAGAGTCATTCCACTGAGATACAAGTCATGATAGTAGGTGGAGTGACTAAAACATTATTTAAACCCCAACCAGAGCCCTCACTGGCCTTATACAGGGAGTTTGAGAAATTTGGTTAAATCTCCCTCTAAACCTAATGAAAACCTCTCAAACTTGATTCAAAATAAATTTGACATAGACCCCTAACACATCAAATGAATTTTAAGTCTAGACAATACCGTACAAGGCTGTAGTATGGTCTGAAACAGAGAAAATGCAGAGAAAAATGTGGTTACAGCAGAAAAACAGAGTAAATGTTGTTCTTTCTTCATCAAAATTTGTATCTTCTTCCTTGTGTCTTGATGCAATACCAAGTGGTGGGGTCCTTAAATCAACTCAAAATGATCAAAGTTGAACAATGAATCTGTTCTCCAAACTCTATTCAAACAAATCAGTATCAACTCACCCTCAATGCCTAGTAGCCATCAAAACTTGAAAAATGGGCACAACTTCTTGGAGGCACCTCAAACCCATGAACCAAAGGAGATTTAGTCACCTATAAGATCAAGTTATTCAACATGTGTGATTTGTACATACTGTTGTTTCAGAGATTATATGAGAACTAGGATTGGCTATGCACCAAATTAGGCCAAAATAGGTCTAATTTACAAAGCAACCACCCTTAGATCACACAATAACAATCTAAAACCACCAAACAACATATTATCATGTCATAATACTCTTAAATCCACAGTCACTTGGACTATTCATGCACATTTAGACTCCAAAGTGAGAAACCCTTGTTTTGCTCACAAATAGAGAGGGTTTCATGAAAATCTTGCTTCCACACCACCCCTGGTAAAACTATCACTTCACACACCTTTCAAATGGTTTGCCTATGCTTTAGGAACTCTTATTTGTCAAGGTTCAATCCAAATTCTCAAAGAACCCATACTATGCCACCTTTTGCACATGGAAAAAAACATCAAAAGGCCCCTAGGGCATCACATAAACAATAGAAAACTTCAATCTCAAACCGTTTTCATTTGGAGACTTATTACATCATTTGTCAACCATTTTCCAACTGATCCAACCACATTTTTGGAGGATATGACCATTGGATTTGTTTTAAAATGGACAAAACATGTAATTTACATAAGCAATATTATGACACTTGACAATTTAACTTAACTACTTGACCCCCCTAAAGGACTCTAAGACATACAAATGGTCTTTATAGACCTTATTACATCAAAATAGGATTCTGCACATGGAAAGAAACATTTGAACTCAATTTAATTGCATTTGCCATAATTGGCCTTAAGGGACTAGGTGCTCCTGCACCATTTATGACTTTGTATGTTTAAGTGTATACTACGTGACTTATATGTGTGTTCAAATGAATACTCCATGACTTATGTATGTTCAAGTTATCTTGATATGAGGTGTCTTATTCATAAGTTTGTAAAACCTTGTTATTCATTCTGACTGTGCTATTCATTGTCATTATATAATTTCTAATTATCATTGTCTTATTCTTCATGCTTATAGAAATCATCATCATGCCAAGGAAATGAGCAAAGACTCTAACACCAGAAGAGCGTGAAGTTGAGAATGAGAGGAAAAGAGAAAGAATGAGGTGAATTTGGGAAAGTAGGAAAATGGCAACCATACAAGAAGACATTCCACCATTACCAATTGAAGAGGAACGTGACACCTCTAACGAAGCTAAGAGAGATGGAATTGGTGGCGAAAAGGGAACAAATGTAAAACCTCTGTGCAATGAGGCAAGTGAATCTCCAAGTTGGAGGCACTCCATCATCCACATGTCAAGTTGAAGGAACACCATCATTATCTTCTCGAATTGGAGACACGCCATCTTTCACAGGTGAAGTAGAAGGCACATCTGTATTTTCTTCTCAAGTTGGTGACATGCCATCATTCACACCTCAAGTTGAAGGTACATCATTTTCAACCTTCTCGCCTCCAATCGAAGGTACGTCATCTATCCCATCTCAAGTAAATATTGAAGAAATTCCTAATGTTCAGTCTACTTTACCAAATAAAACACCTCCTAGAATTTTGCATAGGAGGCCTAAATTTCTAATTGATATTGATGAGAATGTATTGGAGCCCATGCAGGATAAGATTCCCATGTGCACTTGCCAAAGATATGCAAATAAGATATGAAAATTATTCTTTGAGAATTTAAATGAAACCAGAAGATGTCAACTCTTTGTTGAACTAATGAGAAATCTGAAATGTAGGCCCACTATGAAGATTCTTGGCCTCAGAACATCGAATGTGTCAAGTGAAAAATCAATTGTCAAGAATCTAATGAGTGCGTATGAGAGTGTGGGTTCCACCTCATGCACCAAGGATAGTAATGTCACATGACGTGTCATTACATCGACAATTGTAAGACAACAAACAAAAAAAGCTCGCCTCATTAGAAAGACAAGTCAAGCATTGAAAATAAATAGAAAAACTCTAATGAGAGCCATTGGAAGACATTAAAGAGTTGAGGATCCAAACATTAATGAATTGCGGGCATTCTCTGGGAGACTCCCACGGAAAGACAAAGTTTTTTTCGAAGCTTTGAGATCACTAATTGAAGACGTTTGGAAGATTTACACAAGGGTATCTCCAAATCAAATGGATGTGGTAAGAAGGAGAATCGGTAGTTGAAAGTGTGAGCCACATCCAAAGCATTTTTTGGATATGACTCAAACACGATTTTTTGGTAAATTTCTAGAGAAGTATCCTCAAATTAAAATTTCTCAAAGATATTTTGAAATGCTAAAACCTTTCTTTGTCAAAATAAATCACACACACACACACACTACTTGTAGATTACATATTGAATTTTCTAACCATTTTGATGTTTATCGGTCTATATGTTTAGATTTGCATACTAACAATGTTTTGCAGGATTGTGGCATACGTGACCGACCAACTACCTCAAGAGACTTCATATCAATGATTTTATGTGATAGAGAGGAAGGTCAAATATTCTATAGGAAGTTATGCTTGGATGGCACATGTCAGCATTGCGGTGGCTTGCAATGTATGCCAATATGTGAACATATGGAAATAACACATGCAGTTGGAAACAAACTAGTAGAGTTTGGCAAGTATAAAATAGTGGCATACAATACAAGAGATGGTAAAGAAGCAAAGAGGTGTGAATATGTTATTCAAAAGATTCTAGTGTATCAGTTTATGCCTATATTTCGTGACAACATAGTGTATGAGTATGTAAGACATGCCCATAGAGCTCGATGGTTGGACTTGCAATTCAAGTTATACAAGGACACATTTCCAGTTGGTAGCATTGTTTCAGTTGTTGACTTTGTACAGAACTATAGTCTACAGCCACAGTGTGAGGTGCAATCCCAATATTATAACTTGACATAGGTTTCTATATTTGTTTACATCGCATTCATTCATGCGAATGATAGTACAGAGGATGATAGAAAGATCATAAGGGAGTATCATTTTTATATAAGTGATGATCACATGCATTCTGTGAAGTTCATGCAAGGTTATTTTCAGGTGTTCTACAATGATCTGGTTAGAAGGGGCATATCATTTAGTCAGCATATCATATAGTCAGATAATTGTGCATCACAATTCAAGAACTTGCAGAATTTTTATTGGCTAAGTAGTAGGCATAATATTACAGGTGTTCAACATATGTGGAACTTTTGTGAGGCTAGGCATGGAAAGGGGGAGCATGATGGTGTAGGAGCGTATATCAAAAGAGCCATAGCATGAGAAGAGTTAAAGTATAAAGACAATGCAAAGTTGACAGATGCAAAATCAATCGTCGAGTGTTGTAATGCTTCGATGGGTCCAGGTAATGAAGGCATGTCTTCAATTTGTAGATTTTTTTGGTTGATAGATGATACTAACATTGCACCATATGAGGACTATTGTACATTGACAGGATCAAGTGAGCTACACTCTATCAGAAGCTCAATTATAGGTTCATGGAGTATACATACGTGGAAGATGGTGTGCTTTTGTTCTCCATGTACAATTCAAGCCTGGAATGAGTGCGAGTCACATGAGTAGGTTGACGAATGGTAGTTCATTTATCTTACCCCACTTGACACGTATCGACCCCTGACGACACTGGAATTGACAGAGATGGAATCGTCAGTTGACTTTGACCACATATCAAATCTAGTTCAACTAGGTAATATATCTACTTGCATAGTTAAATTTGAAATTCCTAATCTTATCTTAAACTTTGTAGTATTTTTGTAATGTTGACTAATTTCATCTAATTTGTTGCACATATTATTATAGGGTATGTTTATGCAGTTATTGCAGATGAAGATAACGAAGAGGTAACAGATTATTACTTGTGTCATTGTGTTGAGGCCAAAAAGAAATTGGAGGCCCTAGTTACAAATGGAGAAAACATTGAATACCCTACAGGCTCAGTGGTTGTTACTGGAACATGGCTTAGAAGGTACCCACACAAGAGTGTTAATGTTTAGCTATTTGAGGACTTTGACACGCATCGGAAGATTCTTCATTACTCCAACCTTGTCGTGGCAACCAATGTTCATTTGATACAATATCGAGGTAGACCTTTGAACAAGACCTTATGGAAGGTGCGTGTCTCTGACCATGAGGCAATACTTGACACAATAAAGAGTAGAGAAGACCTAGATGGTTTGTTGGATTAATTTGTAAGTATGCATAAAACTTTCCTAGATGGTTACTTGTACTTTGTTTTGTATATAAAAAGTAGTATGAATTGCTTCCCTCCAGTATATTTATGTTTAGTCAATTTTGCTTTTTGATGCTTCTCACAAGAGGTCACAACTCCATTCTGTCCAACTACGGACAAAGAAGCTTGAGAAAAGATGATGGAGAGTGATCATCAAATGATGGTAAGTGATTGATTACATAAGTGATGTTATATATTTCATGTACATTTTGTTATAGTAAGTGCATATTATTTGATTGTATTAATAGGTGGAGCTACGTGAGCTTGAACTGTCAAAGAGGTCTACTCGACATCAGAGAGAGGATGAGTCATGGATATTTTTGTATATATGCCTGTATGGCTTTGTTAGGACATGCCTAAATGGCTTTGTATGCAAACTAGATGTTATGTTCATGACATTATGTATACGATAGTTTATATTAAATATTTAATATGATGATAAATTATCCTTGAGCAGTGGTATGAACTATGGGCAGTGAAGGCCTCATGTTTCGTTTGATTTGTTTTCTATGGTATACATTTGATGTTTGCATCATCATCATGTTATGCTTCATGGGGTTAGATCTAAGTAATGGATGAAGTTGATCCTAATTGGTATTAATCCTGTTCACTCGTGTTTCACTCATATCATATCAAGATTCATGTCACAGGGTTTGGATGTTAGTTTGTAACATTCATGTTTATCATGTTACAATAGTAGGACATAGTTGCTTATGTAATTGGTTCATGCCATTGGATCATTGGATTTGGTTATGGTTCTTCATCATAACATGTCATGCTTTTAGGAGTTAGATTGGGTTGTGGTTCTTCCTCATGACAGAAGTTCGTTCATTTCTTCATGCTTCTTTGTCCTCCATGTCTTCAGTGTTCTTAGTGTCTTCATGTGTCAAGGATTTCTTCAAACGCATTCTTGCAACATGCTTCAGTTTCATGCAGTGGAAACGTGCTAGAAGTGGCATTTACATTCCATAGCTCATGGGGCTGAACGGACTTTGTCAATGCATCAGGGTGGGCCGGTAAATTCTAGGGGAGGTCTCATTTTGTGTGCCAAGTGTCGCAGTAGTTCAGGGCAGTAGGCTACCGATAAAGTCCCTTAAGCTCCCTAATACGAAAAAATTGCCAAAATTTGACGGAACAGTTCTTGGAATTTGTGGCATTTGGAAATGTTTCATTTGTACCTATAGGTGTATGTGGGGTCCATCCATAATAACCTATCTCAGTTTCATTCAACTCCTGTATGTTTGATCGCGCCAGAATCAAACACATTCTTGCAAAATGCTTCAGTTTCATGTACTAGAAAGGTGCTAGGAGTGACATTTTACATTCCATAGCTCGTGGGGCCGAACGGACTTCACCAACACGTTGGGGTGGCTAGGTAAATGATAGGGGAGGTCTCATTTCATGTGCCAAGCGCTGCAGTCATTCGAGGCAGCAGGCTACCGACAAAGTCCCTTAAGATCCCTAAGATAAAAAAAATGCCAAACTTTGACGGAGCAGTTCTTAGAATTTGTGGCATTTGGGAATGTTTCTTTTAGATGTACAGGTGTACATGGGATCTGTCCACAATACCCTCTCTCAGTTTTGGTCAACTCTAGTATGTTTGACCGTGCCGAAATCAAACACATTCTTGCAAAATGCTTCAGTTTCCTATAGTGGAAAGGTGTTAGGAGTGACATTTTGCATTCCATAGCTCATGGGGCCAAATGAACTTTGCCAATCCATTGGGGTGGGTAGATAAATGCTAGGGGAGGTCTTGTTTCATGTGCCAAGCATCACAGTTGTTCAAGGCAACAAGCTACCGGCAAAGTCCCTTAAGCTCCTTAAGACGAAAAAACTGCCAAACTTTGATGAGACAGTTCTCAAAATTTGTGGCAGTTGGGAACATTCTGTTTGGACCTACAGGTGCATGTGGAGTCTGTCTACAATAAACTCTCTCATTTTCGTTTAACTCCTGTCTATTTGACCATGCCCGAATCAAATGCATTCTTACAAAATGCTTCAATTTCATGCAATGGAAAGGTTGCCAGGTGCCATATTTTTTGTTCTGCTCATCGTGGGGCCGAACGGACTGTGCTAATACATTGGGGTGGGTGAGTAAATGGTAGGGAAGGTCTTGTTTCATGTGCCAAGCGTCTCAGTCATTCTGGCCTGTAAGCTACCGAGACCTAGTACTTTTCAAATTTGCTAGTAGCTTGCAGCCCAGAATGACTGAGACACTTGGTGCATAAAATGAGACCTCCCCTAGCATTTACCCACCCACCCTAATGTGTTGGCATAGTCCGTTCAGCCCCACGATGAGCAGAAAAAAAATATGGCACATGGCAACCTTTCCATTGCATGAAATTGAAGCATTTTACAAGAATTCGTTCGATTCTGGCACGGTCAAATGGATAGGAGTTGAATGAAATTGAGAGTGGTTATTGTGGATGGACCCCACATGCACCTGTAGGTCCAAATGGAACATTCCCAAATGCCACAAATTCTGAGAACTGCTCCATCAAAGTTTGGCAGTTTTTTCATCTTAGGGAGCTTAAGAGACTTTGCTGATAGCCTACTACCCTGAACAACTGCAAGGGTTGGCACACGAAACGAGACCTCCCCTAGAATTTACCTACCCACCCTGATGCGTTGGCAAAGTTTGTTTGGTCCCACGAGCTATGGAATGCAAAATGTCATTCGTAGCACCTTTCCACTACATGAAACTGAAGCATTTTGTAAGAATGCGTTTGATTCTGGAACGGTCAAATGGACAGGAGTTGAATGAAACTGAGAGAGGTTATTGTGGATGGACCCTACGTACACCTGTAGGTCCAAATAGAACATTCCCAAATGCCACAAATTCTAAGAACTATCTCATCAAAATTTGGTAGTTTTTTTTGTCTCACGGAGCTTAAGGGACTTTGCCGGTAGCGTGCTACCCTGAATGACTGCGACACTTGGCACATGAAATGAGACCTCCCCTAGAATTTACCCACCCACCCCAAAGTGTTGGTGAAGTCCGTTTGGCCCCACGAGCTATGGAATGGAAAATCTCACTCCTAGCACCTTTCCACTACATGAAACTAAAGCATTTTGCAAGAATGTGTTTGATTTTGACACGGTCAAATGGACAAGAGTTAAACAAAACTGAGAGAGGTTATTGTATACGAACTCTACATGCACATGTAGGTCCAAATGAAATGTTCCCAGCTTCCACGAATTTTGAGAACTATCCCGTCAAAGTTTGGTAATTTTTTCATCTTAGGGAGCTTAAGGGACTTTGCCGGTAGCCTGCTACCTCGAACGACTGTGACTCTTGGCACATGAAACAAGACCTCCCCTAGCATTTATCCACCCACCCTGACATATTGGCAAAGTTCGTTTAGCCCCATGAGCTATGGAATGCAAAATGTCACTCCTAGCACCTTTCCACTGCATGAAACTGAAGCATTTTGCAAGAATGTGTTTGATTTCGGCACGGTCAAACAGACTGGAGTTGACCAAAACTAAGAGAGGTTATTGTGGATGGACCCCACATACACCTGTACATCCAAAAAAATGTTCCCAAGTGCCATGAATTCCAAGAACTACTTCATTAAAGTTTGGCAATTTTTTCATCGTAGGGATCTTAAGGGACTTTGCGGGTAGCCTACTGCCCTAAATGACTACAGCACTTGGCACATAAAACAAGACCTCCCCTAGAATTTACCCACCCACCTCGATGCGTTGGTGAAGTCCATTCAGTCCCATGAGCTATGGAATGCAAAATGTCACTCCTAGCACCTTTCCACTGTACACATCTTGGCAACTTTTGTAAAATGAACTCAAAATGACTCTATTGACCTTGTACATGGTCTATTGTGACCTTATTAGACCAAAACAAACTCAATTACATGTGAATCAAACAACCTTCAAAGTGCCTAGTCTCAACCTTCATACTTTTCATGTTTCAATCAGGCCTAATCTAGTACGACAACAGACCCTGTTTTTAGGGTTTTTCTCTCAAACTTTCCAAAAGACCTCCCAAAATAAATACAGATTTAGATACTCATTTCCAAGTTACATAACATATCTCAAAACCAATAGTGACTCCTTTGGACCATGTATCTCAAAAATGGCATTTTTCTCTATCTAAAATAGGTTAATTAGGCCTAGTTTGTGAAGAAACATACCTCTAAACATCCAACAACCCCCTAGACTTGATGGGGCAGCATATCCCATGTGTCCAAACTCTCAAAATCACAATTAGTTTTAGGAGAAACCCTCACTAACATACCAAACCCCAAAAATCCTCAATCTAGGCCAATTTGAGGAGGGTTTATTGAAACTCTACCTTCCACACACTCTCAAACTTTTCCAACACTTGGAACACTTAAAAAATGGTCTACATATCCTTTAGGAACCATCTCCCAGTACTTTTCAACCTTCGTTTAACAAACCCTAGCCTAAAACCACCCTTTATTGCTTGGAAACAAGACAAAACTTGCCTAGGACAACACCATAGTTTAGTCAAACTCCATCTCCTGCTTCCCTGACTTCATGGGCATCTAAAACACATCCAAACCAAACCATTCCACTGAGTTACAGGGTCATACAACAAGTGGAATGGTCTGAAACATCCCTTTACACACTCAAACCCTTGTTTTGAGGGTTACATAGGTAGTTTTAGAAAAATGAAGATATCTCACTCAAAACTCAATGGTTTCTCCTCAAACCAAGTGCATTTGAAAGTTAATACATACCATTACCACTTCCAATAGATTTTAACACATGGTTGGGCCATACAGGGTCGTGGTATAGCTTGGAACAACATTTTTGTAGAAAACATTAAAAAAAAAAATTATTCAAATTTTGTAACATAGTATCTTTGGAACACAGTATAGACATCCATCAAAGCATAAAGCATATAGGAATTTGTCAAATTTTGTAGTTGTAAGTACCCTTTCAAACATGTATGCAAAGTGTGGAAGCATATACTTGACAAACATGAATTGTTTGACATGATGCCTCAAAGAAATGTTGTCTCATGGGATGCAATGATTGCAAGATATGCACGAAATGGATTGTTTTGGACAGGAGGCTCCAAATTCATGATAATTTAGTTTGAGACTAGGCCTAATTAGGCCTCCTTTATAAGGAAACTACTATGCCAATGCAAACCCACCACACCAAACCACTTGGGAGCCCTAGCATGCATGGAAAAGGAACCAATTTCACTAGTTTTGGGCTTTGAAACACTTGTTAAGGCACTATTGTATGGACTGCACCCTCTTTTTACCTAATACATGGTCATATTAGGCCATTGCATCCTCATACTCTCCTATATTCTTGTTTCTTGACCTAGGGCTTATTGGGAATAGTGATCCTACATTATTCCATCCCATTCCACAAATATAGAGTGATTAACTTGGTGGAATAGCAAAGAAATACATTGTTTTTAGCCTCAAAACCCTACTTTAGGGTTTTATGATAGTTTCTAGAAAAATGTGATTTTCTCCCTCTAAATCCAATGAAAATGCCTCAAAGAAGATGCAAATGAAAGGTCATTCACTCCCCTTCATAATGCAGGTGGTTTTAGACCATGACAGTACTGTACGGATGAGCAGTATGTCTTGGAATAGTCAAATTTTAGGAAAAGTAGTAGAAAACTCAATTTTATTCAACTTTGCCTTTGAAAACCTTCTTCACCAACCCCTCCTAAGTGTGTGTGAAGGTTTTTATACATGTTTACAACAGTTCCAATCAATCATAACTGGCTTTCAACCTGTTTGATCTTTGGGTAACCTCCTTATTACATGATTTGTTAAGTTGACAAAGCAACTTCTTACCACTACTTGCATTATTAGACATTTTGTTTGACAACATAAAACATGACTCCAAACACAAATGGCATTGGTCATTTGACCTTATTACATGCAAAATGATGACACAAGACCATCAACTTGTCTTAAGATGTCCTAGGACCTTGTTATGACATGCTCCTCGCCAAGATTGGCTATGGCTAAGGTGCCCCTGCACCATGAAATATGTTTCCATGGTGTTGAGTCGTCCTCCTTACCTACTGCATCACCCTTGTAGACATGTATGCAAAGTGTGGAAGCATAGACAAGGCAGTGAACTATTTGGCATGATGCCCCAAAGAAATGCCACCTCATTGAATGCAATGATTGCAAGATATGAACAAAATGGATTTTTTGATAACGCATTAGAAACTTTTAAGAAAATGTGGTTGGCGGGTGTAAAGAAAAATTCCAAAACCTTAGGCAGTATCCTCCTTGCCTATGCCAGAATGGACATCCATCAAAAGGATAAAACATATGGGAGTTTTGTTAGATGTTGTAGTTGCAATTGCCCTCAGAGACATGTATGCAAAGTGTGGAAGCATAGACAAGGCACATGAACTATTTGACATGATGCCTCAAAGAAATGTCACCTCATGGAATATAATGATTACAAGATATGAACAAAATGGATTTACCGGTAAGCCTTTAGAAGGTTCCAAGAAAATGTAATTGGCAAGTGTAAAGCCAAATTCCAAAACCTTAGAAATGGTATGTCTGGAGCATGGTATAGGCATCCATCAAAGCATAGAGGATATATGAATTTTGTCAAATGTCATAGTTGTAAGTACCCTGCAAGAAATGTATGCAAATTGTGTGAAAGCATATATAACAAACATGAACTGTTTGACACGATGAGTCAAAGAAATGTTGTCTCATGGAATGCAATGATTGCAAGATATGCACGAAATGGATTTTTCATAAGGCTTTAAAAACTCTCAAGCAAATGCACAAAAATAAATTTCAACCATTTAAGCAAATTTGGCACATCTAAAACCAAATTGCACAACCTTAACCAATTTCCTCCTTGCCTATGCTATAATGGGATCTAGAGAACATGGTGAGGACAACCATCAAAGCATAAATGATATAGGAATTTTGTCACATGTATTGTATTTGCAAAGTTGCCCTTGTAGACATGTATGGAGAGTATGGAAGCATAGACAAGGCATGTGAACTATTTGAAATGATGCCTCAAAGAAATGCACAATCCCACAGAATTCAATGACTGCAAGATATGCACAAAATGGATTTTTTGAAAACGATTCATAAACTTTCAAGCAAATGCAATTGGCACTTGTAAAACCAAATTCCTATAACAATAATTGATTATCATATTAAATATTTAATATAAACTATCATATACATAATGTCATGAACATAACATCTAGTTTATATAAAAAGCCATATAGGCATGTCCAAACAAAGACATACAGGAAAATATACAAAAATATACATCGGATTAACATACAAAAGTATGTATACAAAGCCATCTAGGCATACAAAAAAATTCCCAAAAACTAGTTTCCTATGGACTTTTAGGAAATAATCAGTGGCCCTTCTTTAACTATCAAGATGGAGAGCTAGTCAGTGACACATCCTCTCTCTGCCGTCGAGTAGACCTCTTCAAATAAAGTTCATCCAGCTGCACCTATTAATACAAATAAACAATATGTGCATTAGTATAGAAAATGTATGAAATATATAACATCACATATGTAATTGATCACTTACCACCAACGGATGATCACTCTCCATCATCTTGTCTCTCTCTTCATTCATAGTTGGACGGACTGGAGTTGTGACCTCCTGTGAGAAGCATCAAGAAGCAAAATTGACTAAACATAAATATCATTTATGTACATCAAATGACATGAGATAAAAAAGAAATACAAAATTATGATATTTTCATGTTACTGGCTCATACCTCAGTCAAAGGATTTGCAGACATCATGGCTGCATCAATGCTTATCTGCATTGACTCACGAAGATGAGGAGGAGTCTCCACTATATTCAGCATCTAAAAATCAAGTTCAAGATTATTCAAACAAAATAAATACATAACATTATTTTAAAAATGCATAATGATTAGAAATGGTTAAATTTACCTCTGAAAAAGTGGTGGTTTGGCGTCTAGGGGACCAAGGAAACGTGGAGGTGCTGGTGACTGTTGAAATCATCAAGTTGTCACAAAATAATATTACCATTGACATATCTACAATAATTATGAATATTTTATAAATTACGTACCTGCTGACTTGACCTCCTCTCATAACCTACCAATGGATGGCTAACGGAGGTAGGATGAAGACTCTGACCCTGGTATTTCATTGCGCAAACAATTACATACATTATTTTTGACTTATAATATAGATAATCATATAAAATTAATTACAAATTTCAAATAACAATATACTAAATCAAGATGAAACTTGTAACAAATTACCTAAGAGTTAATACCAAATGTATGCTGTAAGAGATCATCACTGAGAACAAGATCATCCAATATGTCTTGCCCCTGTGTTGCATCATGCTGCCCCTATGTCGCAGAGTCCTGTCGTGCCTCCTGCGTCCCATAATCAAATAGGTTCTGACATGTATTGAACAAATATGGGGACACATGACTCCTACTACTCTCACCCTCATCACCATGGGTAAAATCATCTGCATGTTGTCATAGAGTTTAGGTGAGAGTAATTAGTGAAT
Source organism: Cunninghamia lanceolata (assembly GCA_027924645.1). Taxonomy (NCBI): domain Eukaryota; kingdom Viridiplantae; phylum Streptophyta; class Pinopsida; order Cupressales; family Cupressaceae; genus Cunninghamia; species Cunninghamia lanceolata. Next base: position 4,402,460 of record BSBN01001019.1, read on the forward strand.
GTAAAGTATCTACCTCAACACTCTCCTTCAAAACCAAAGGGAGTGATGTATGTTCTGGCCTCGTTCGAGGTATAGGCACATGCTTTTCATCTCGCTGAGCCCTGGGTCTATCTTGGGCAGAGCCACCACCTCAACCCTGGAACTCACGAATGTCAAAATAATTTAGAATCTTGTTGAGGACGAACTTGCAATAGAGTTTTCTCAAAAAATATTGTGGTACCTCATCATTGTTCCATGGCCCCTCATAGAAGAACATGTACCATATATCCCAAAAGTTTTGGGATATGTCTTCATTCCGACACCAATGTATAGGAAACTATTTGCAACTTTTGGTGACTTTCTCTCCGAATCGGTAAAGGGTTTGCTAGTTCCAATGCACAGGCATATTCAGCCAACAAATATAGGAGGTTGCGTGAGCTGCCTCCCCTTCACTTCTGGTTCTGCTGCACCAAGGGGGGTATCCCTATAGCTAAAGATTTAACTTTGACTCACCCAATAGAAAGATTTAGCTTTACAACAACAGGCATAATACTCTCATGTTTGGACCAAGATTTGCATGATAAATCACAAAGTTGGTAGTGTTCTTGGACATATCTAACTGGTTGGGAATGAGAGTATGCAGGGGTTGTATTTCTACTCCTACAACTAACAGGTTGAAGCTTTGAAATGATTTGTTTTAATGTTTTGGATGCAAGACAGGGGGTTTTGGATCATAACTACTACACAAGGGCAGACCAGTGCCTATCTCAGGGCAAGGAGTCAACTAGACGTATACAAGTGAATGATTTACACTGGCATTCAAGTTTCAAGGGGCTGGATAGGTATTTTCCTTACAAACACCACCCAAGAATGAGCATTTAGCTATCTCTACTTACAAATATCCCTACTACCATACAATCTTCTTCATACTTAACCTAAAATAGTTTAATCCACTCCTTGAATGGAGGTCACAGATTAAGTATGTGATACAGAAATCTATATCCTAGAATCTAAGTAACCCTTAGCAACCAGATTCAAAAGAAGGGATGCATAAAACAAATGGAGACAAACAGCTAAACACATGCAAAGAAGCATTTTTCATATAAACACAACATGAAACTAAACATGTGTGCAAGGTGCATTCAAATGCAACTCATAAACTCACAAAAGAGACAGAACAACCAAGAAATGCTCTGTTCTTCATTATTTTCTCCAAAAATTGCCCAAGTCTTCCACCCCGAGAAAAATGAGTAACATCGTTCTGATATACCCAGAACGTGTATTCAGCAAGTAATTACAAGGTCATTTCAAAATGCTGCCAGATACAATGCACCATCAGAATGGCGCCTAAAATATTCAATGCAGCAGAGAGACAAAGAGGAAAGCAGTAGGTGAGATCGGGATGTGAGCCGCCGACTGAAGATTTTCCTCTTTAATCAAGTAGTTGACATATCAATCAAGACTGTGCCTCTGCAAATTTTGCCATTAATGGCCAACCTACCCGCGGCCTCTGGAAATGCAGCAGCTGCGTGCTTTGCAATTATTTTCCCGCCTGAAATGCGACTGCGCACACACAGGAAATCCTTCGCTGAAATTTTGAAATAGGGTCGTCAATTTCCTTCTTCCTGCCAAGATCAATGGGTTCAAACTGTACTAAAAAGTTGTCGACGAATGAAATTACACCACACAGGTGCATTATCCCCTTTGACTTTTCACATCGCAAACATACCTTTTACCTTTTTCACCCATTTTTGCCTTTTCACCTTCAAATCTTTGTATATGCGGTTGCATGTACATACAACTGACTCAGACATGTCTCAGCACTTGATTGGATCACCATCGCTAAGCATTGGCCTCCTTATTGGCGAGAAAATGTATCTCCTTTTTGCAACTGTGGTTGTATATGAGATTGTAAATACAATCAATCACAAACATACAAGGGCGGACCTCAAATCTTTATAAAACAAATTGCAATCGCTATCAAGTCTAGGCCTTGTATCTTCCCTTTGTACATCTCCTTGTATATTGCATATACATACAACCGCGGATTCCATCATACTTATGAGGCAGATTGAAATAAATTTTGAATCTGGCATTGTATCTTCCTCTTTGCATCTCACATTGTATATTGCAAGTACAATGCACAATATACAATCCGCAAACCTCAGCATGAAATCCGCCAGAACACATTTTCCTTTCGCGTCTGGGTTGTATGTGTGCCTTTGTATATTGCATTGTATATCACACTTACAAACAACTAAGACATATAACTGTGCGGGCCCCACCATGCTTTAAAAATAGTTGACTTTGACTTCTCCCGCTTGTACATTTATTTGTATCTTTTCATTGTATGTCTGATTGTACATTGGGAACATACAACCCCAATATACAATGGCAGACTTCACCTAGCTCATAAATGCAGTTAACTCCCTGGCTGCGTCCACCCCTTACACATTGCCTTGTATATGCGGTTGTATATGCAATTGATATATATAACGCAACATACAAGGAAATGCCTTTGACTTTTCAACTCTCCCTTTGTATGTATGCCCGCCAGGCCCGATTTAATAAAATTTTGAAATCCGGGATTGCATGTTCTGCATTGTATGTTCAATTGTATATGTCACATACATACAACCCCCTTTGCACATACCTATGGGCCCAACCACCATTTTAACCCGATTTGAATCTTTTTGAGATCCGCCACTTGTATATACCTATTGTATATCAAATATACAAAAAACTGTACATGCAAAGCTTTACATACAAGCACAAAATATTCTAGGAATCTGTAATGGAATCTTCAATGTATATCAACATTTTCACACCCAGACATGCATCCGAATGCCAAATACAAACCCGATATGCATGCAACGATGCATACAACCATTTTTTCCACCTTTTGAAGCTGATTGAACTTCCTTTTAGGTCCGCCAATGTACATCAGCACTTGTACATAGATAAAACAGCCATATACAAAGCAATATACATATAATTGTGAAGGCCGGGGGACTTAGGAATTTTTTGGGTTTTTCATGAAAGGCCTGCAAATAAATACTTGAAACCTGTGGGCACCACCATTGGCTCTGTTTGGGGAAGCATGCCTTTTGCAGGCATGGCGAGAACTCCAAAACTCTGGGATACAGACCGGGCCTTATCCATTAGGTAATAGAGTCAAGCACTGCACCAACCTGCATCACAAATCACACTTTCAAAATTTACTTGGCAGCCCAGGGCCACCAAAAAGGAAAAAATAGAATTTCCCTTTGTCAAATATCTAATTTTATTTTGATTTCTTCAAATGAAGCTTGAAAACATTTAACCTTCTACAGTACCCTACTTTGCAATTGGTTGTGTTGCTGCCCATTTCTCTTTCTTTAACAAATCTACAACAAGCTTCATCAGCATACATTATCATCAGCTGTAGAATGTCATCATCATATGAGTCACCAATGTTGCTTGGAAAAATAACAAACTCATATGAAACAAATGAATCCAAATCAGAATTTTGCCCTTCTTCAAAAAATAAGAGCTCCTCTGTATTAAACATACAATATTCAGGCACAAGCAATATCTCATAATCATATTCATTTTTTAAACACTCAGATATTCATCATGATTGCTCTCAACAATTTTATCATTAATGTCCAACTGGAATGTCTCAAGAGAAGGCATAAATAGCTCAGGGTGCAACCCTACGCTAGAAACTTCATAGTCACCCCTGCAACCAACACTATCCCCAACTTTATCAGCATGAACATCTGCAACTCATCCATTCACATATGAATAGTGACCCTATTTTTTCTCTTCACCAATGCACTAATAATCAAAAGCAAAATTTTCAACCTCTACACTGTTAAGGTAGTCAAAATCTTTAAGGAAACACTCATATTCAGCATCCATATATATTTCATCATCTGCAAGGCTCACATATGCACCTGAATGCTGACAATCACTAACATATTCACTGTCGTCCCTTGAATATGCATCTTCTATATTCAGAGTGAAGCTCTGCATATCCACCTTGTACAAATAATCATGAATAACTGGGATATGCCTATTACTGCAAGGCACAACCTCATGTATATCTTTCATTTGATCATTTGAAGGGCATTTTGTATCTGTAGGCTTCTCTTCTAGAGGCTGATAACCATCTTTGTCTTCACCATTATAGGATGTGCCTACATTTTCTACAACATCTTCTTCATGTTTATGCATCACATCATGACTACTCATACTATTCTGAAATATATTTCCCTCTACAAAATCATCTTTCAATGAACACACTGGGAACGCTGAAATATATTCACTTTGAAAACTATTTTGAAGGCTTGCAGTCATGAAACCTACTGGCATTCCATATTTCTGATTGTTTTCAATATCCATAGCAAATTTGTAATCCTGGTGAAGTGTAGCTGGTTCTTTATCTCTCAACAAATAACTTATTTCTTCATCAAATGCAGCCAAATAAATTGCTAAGCACAATGCATCATTGGGTCATATATTCATGAATCTGCTTGAGCAACCTAATAAATCTAAGATTAAAGGATGGAACTAGTTCTTCCTCTTCCTTTTGAATATTCATGAAATGTATGATCAATGAGGCCAAACCAAATCTTTCACCAAACTGCTTTAGGAATGCAATTTCTGAATCTACCCATGAAGAAACTAAACACATAGGCAAGTCTGAAAACCAGACCCTAGCATCATCCTCTAATGACTGAACAAAAAGTCTCATTACTACATCTTCAGCCTCTACCTCATAATCTTCTATCAAATTACAAAAAATTTGTAGATGTTTGTTTGCAGACTCAAAATTTGATCCACTATATTTCGGAAAATATTTTCTAATCTTATTGGGGATAACATTTGGGTAACCATATATTCCTTTGAAATTTAGAGCTTCATATCTTTCAATAAAAAATGGCCTTCTCGGAGAGCACAACCAAGACTGTTGCTCTAGACTCATTATTTTTGAATCAAAAGATGAATACTTAGAAATATGTTGCAGCTTTGATAGGTTCAATCAACAGAGTTGCCACCTCTCACAGAGAGGACATAATATCAACAAGGTACTTTTGTTTCTTAGATTCATCATGCCAGTAGAGCACCACATGGTCATTCCTTGGTATTTCTGCAACAACTTCACTGGAAACTATATTTTCCAGCCTTTAAATTATTCGACTCTATTCCCCAGTAGAGTTGCCATTTTGTTGGTGACTCAGACGGGCCAAAAGATAACACCTTCAAATTAACTCCCCAGTAGAGTCGTCACTTTGCTGGTGACTCAGATGGGCCAAAAGATAACACCTTCAAATTACCTCCCTAGCAGAGTCACCACTTTGTTGGTGACTTTCTCTCCAAATTGGCAAAGGGTTTGCCAGTTCCAATGCACAGGCAGATTTGACCACCAAATACAGGAGGTTGTGTGAGCTACCTCCCCTTCACTTCTGGTTCTGCCGCACCAAGGGGGGTATCCCTATATCTAAAGATTTAACTTTGACTCACCCACTAGAAATATTTAGGTTTACAACAACAGGCAGAATACTCTCATGTTTGGACCAAGATTTGCATGATAAATCACAAGACTGGTAGTGTTCTTGGGCATATCTAACTGGTTGGGAATGAGAGCATACAGGGGTCCTATTTATACTCCTACAACTAATAGGTTGAAGCTTTGAAAGGATTTGTTTTAATGTTTTAGATGCAAGACAGGGGGTTTTGGATCATAACTACTACACAAGGGCAGACCAGTGCCTATCTCAGGGAAAGGAGTCAACTAGACATATACAAGTGAATGATTTACACTAGCATTGAACTTTCAAGGGGCTAGATAGGTAATTGCCTTACAAACACCACCCAAGAATGAGCATTTAGTTATCTCTACTTACAAATATCCCTGCTGCCATACAATCTTCTTCATACTTAACCTAAAACAGTTTAATCCACTCCTTGAATGGAGGTCACAGATTAAGCATGTGATACAGAAATCTATATCCTAGAATCTAAGTAACCCTTAGCAACCAGATTCAAAAGAAGGGATGCATACAACAAATGGAGACAAACAGCTAAACACATGCAAAGAAGCATTTTTCATATAAACACAACGTGAAACTGAACATGTGTGCAAGGTGCATTCAAATGCAACTCATAAACTCACAAAAGAGACAGAACAACCAAGAAATGCTCTGTTCTTCGTTATTTTCTCCAAAAATTGCCCAAGTCTTCCACCCCCAAAAAAATGAGTAACACCGTTCTGATATACCCAGAACGTGTACTCAACAATTAATTACAAAGCCATTTCAAAATGCTGCCAGATACAATGGACCATCAAAATGGTGCCCAAAATATTCAATGCAGCAGAGATTGGGATGTGAGCCACCAACTAAAGATTTTCCTCTTTAATCAGGTAGTTGACCTGTCAATCAAGACCGTACCTCTGCAAATTTTGCCATTAATGGCCAACCTACCCGTGGCCTCTAGAAACACAACAGCTGCGTGCTTTGCAATTCTTTTCCCGCCTAAAATGCGACTGCGGACACACTGGAAATCCTTCGCTGAAATTTTGAAATAGGGCCGTCGATTTCCTTCTTCCTGCCTGTTGCAAGTATGGGCCTAACCGATGTTGTTATTGATGTCAACATACTCCTGTTGCATTAATGAAAAGGATTGGATGAGCTGAGTGTTGAGGATATTGAGAAAATTAGTCCTAATCAAGAACAAAGAAGAACAATGAAGACAGTAAGGCAAAAGTACAAGATAAGATGAGAATCAGAGGATACAGTTTAAAGGGTTTGTAGATATGTGTCTTAAGGTTATCTAGTAAAGATTTCAGAGGTCTGCATGAACATCTAAAGAAGTTGTGGCCGTTCAAGTAAAACCGGTTCCGACAGGTGTTCAGGGATGACAGAGTGACACAGATAGGTCCGGTGAGATCTAGAAATGCATTATCCTATTCTGCAGATTTGAGGGAGTGTTGAGGAAGTCCTTGTGAAGTGTCAACTTGATTGGTTCATGGTTTGAAGGTCCGCAAGCATCTATTCCTTTGTGACAGTGGTGATAGACTTTGTTCTTGAGGTTCCGGATGAAGGAGAGAAGGATTTTAGTATGAAGAGGAAGTGCAGATGTTCTTAGTGATTCAGGCAATCTTGTGGAGGTCTTTGGATCATGTCCAGATCATGTTGGTGGTCCGCATTGGAGTTGGAGCTCGCAATTGAAGAAGAACCTCCGGATGATGGTGTTCTTCCTGAGACTGGCCGACTGGATGAGTTACACATCTTGCAGATGTTCTTGTAGATGTTTGCCGACTTAGATGACTATTCCTAAGTCGATGTCTTGTATATATATGGAGTTGTAAGTCATTTCAAAGTGTGCCTTGCAGAGATGTGAGTGTGATAGCGAGGAAGAGAGAGAAAGGCAGAGCAGAAGTTTTTGGCCTTAAATGGTATTGATTCAAGCATGGTGAAGATGCTATTCTCCAGTTCAAGTATGTGATACTTATTATTTTGTAGATAGTGAGTCTCTTGTAGGCAGTGAGCCTCTTGTGAGCAGTGTGCTCGGGCAGTGAGCCCTAATTGGCATGTGCCATTTTTTTCTTTCTATTCTTCTAACAAAGAATACAATCTTGGGTTAATCACCCCGTGGTTTTTCCCTTAACTGAGTTTTCCACATCAAAATCTTGGTGTCTTATGTGTTGATGTGTTTCTGCTCTTGATTTAGTGCATTATGTTTCCATGATTGATTTATTGATATGCTGCAAGGATTTAAGTGTGTGATTGGAAAGAAAGTTTTAGACAATTGATTCACCCCCCCATCTCAGTTGTCTACCCTAAGACTAACAATTGGTATCAGAGCCAAGTTCCTCTAAAAGGAACTTAACCACTTGAGGAGATCAAGGATGTCGTCCTACAAGAAGGATAGTCTAAAGTTTGATGGAACCAATTTTAATCTCTAGAAAAGTCACATGAAATGTCACTTACAATGTATGGGAATGCAGTACTGGAACATGGCTTCAATAAAGTATACTCCTCAGGGTGGTTCAAAATCCCCAAATGAAATCACAGATGCTGAAAAAATCTGCAGACTATAGAAGCTCTTCTAAGCGCACTATCTGATTCAGAGCTTTCAAATGTTGTTGACCTACCAACTACTTTTGAGATTTGGCAAAAACTAGAACTTCTGCATGAAGGAGACAAGTATGTTAAATGTGCAAGGTTACAGAGTTTGAAAGGGAAATTTGAAAATTTGAAGATGAGAGATGATGAAAATATTACTACTTTTATACCAAGAGTAAATGAGATTGTTTGTGGAATTAGAAATGTTGGTGGAGTCTTGGATGAAGATGAGATTGTTGGCAAAATTCTCAGATCCCTCCCTACTTCTTACAAAATCAAGGCTGCTGCCATTGAAGAATTTAGAGCCCATACAACTGTCACAAGAGATCAATTGGCTGGCAAATTGGCTGCATTTGAAATGACCGAGTTTGGAGATGCCCCCCAAGACTGAATCAACATTCAAAGCCAGTGCCTCTATAAAAGGTAAACAAAGGTTTGATCCAGGAGAGAACTCTTCAAGAAAACTATCATGGTATGAAAAAGCAAGAAAAGACCTAGAAGAAGAAGAAGTTGAAAATGTTCAACTTGAAGCTCTTATTGCAAAAAGACTACCAAGAGGATCCGGTAAGTATGAAGGGAAATTGCCTTTTAAGTGTTTTAACTGCAACAAGATTGGTCATTTTGCCTCAAGACATATACAAGTGAATGATTTACACTGGCATTCAAGTTTCAAGGGGTTGGATAGGTATTTTCCTTACAAACAACACCCAAGAATGAGCATTTATCTATCTCTACTTACAAATATCCCTGCTGCCATACAATCTTCTTCATACTTAACCTAAAATAGTTTAATCCACTCCTTGAATGGAGGTCACAAATTAAGCATGTGATATAGAAATCTATATCCTAGAATCTAAGTAACCCTTAGCAACCAGATTCAAAAAAAGGGATGCATACAACAAATGGAGACAAATAGCTAAACACATGCAAAGAAATATTTTTCATATAAACACAACATGAAACTGAACATGTGTGCAAGGTGCATTCAAATGCAACTCATAAACTCACAAAAGAGACAGAACAACCAAGAAATGCTCTGTTCTTCGTTATTTTCTCCAAAAATTGCCTAAGTCTTCCACCCCTAGAAAACTGAGTAACATCGTTCTGATATACCCAGAACGTGTACTCAATGATTAATTACAAGGTCATTTCAAAATGTTGCCAGATACAATGCACCATCAGAATGGCACCCAAAATATTCAATGCAGCAGAGAGACAAAGAGGAAATGAGCAGGTGAGATCAGGATGTGAGCCGCCAATTGAAGATTTTCCTCTTTAATTAGGTAGTTGACCTGTCAATCAAGACTGTGCCTCTGCAAATTTTGCCATTAATGGCCAACCTACTCGTGGCCTCTAGAAACACAGCAGCTGCGTGCTTTGCAATTCTTTTCTCACTTGAAATGCGATTGCGGACACATAGGAAATCCTTCACTAAAACTTTGAAACAGGGCCGTCCATTTCCTTCTTCCCGCCAAGATCAATGGCTTCAAACCGCGCTGAAAATTTGTTGACCAATGAAATTATGCCATGTAAGCACATTATCCCCTTTGACTTTTCACATCGTGAACATACCTTTTACCTTTTTCACCCATTTTTGCCTTTTCACCTTCAAATCTTTGTATATGCAGTTGCATGTACATACAACTGACTCGAACACGTGTCAACACCTGATTGGATCACCATCGCTAAGCATTGGCCTCCTCATCGGTGAGAAAATGTATCTCCTTTTTGCAACTACGGTTGTATATGAGATTATATATACATACAATCACAAAAATACAAGGGCGGACCCCAAATATTTATAAAACAAATTGCAATCGCTATCGGATCTGGGCCTTGTATCTTCCCTTTGTACATCTCCTTGTATATTGCATATACATACAACCGCAGATTCCATCATACTTATGAGGCAGATTGAAATAATTTTTGAATCCGGCGTTGTATCTTCCTCTTTGCATCTCACATTGTATATCGCAAGTATAATGCACAATATACAATCCGCGGACCTAAGCGTGAAATCTGCCAGAACACATTTTCCTTTCGCGTTCGAGTTGTATGTGTGCCTTTGTATATTGAATTGTATATCACACATACAAACAACTAGGACATACAACTGTGCAGGCCCCATCATGCTTTGAAAACTGTTGACTTTGACTGCTCCTACTTGTACATGTCTTTGTATCTTTTCGTTGTATGTTCGATTGTACATTGGGAACATACAACCCCAATATACAATGGCAGACTTCACCTAGCTCATAAATGTAGTTAACTCCATGGCCGCATCCGCCCCTTGCACATCACCTTGTATATGTGGTTGTATATGCAATTGATATATATAACACAACATACAAGGAAATGCCTTTGACTTTGCAACTCTCCCTTTGTATGTATGCCCGCCAGGCCCGATTTAATAAAATTTTGAAATCCGAGATTGCATGTTCTGCATTGTATGTTCAATTGTATCTGTCACATACATACAACCCCCTTTGCACATACCTATGGGCCCGACCACCATTTTAACCTGATTTGAATCTTTTTGAGATCCGCTACTTGTATATACCCATTGTATATCAAATATACAACAAAATGTACATGCAAAGCTTTACATACAAGCACGGAATATTCTAGGAATCTGCGATGGAATTTTGAATGTATATCCACATTTTCACACCCAGACATGCACCTGAATGCCAAATACAAACCTGATATGCATGCAACGATGCATACAACCATTTTTTCCACCTTTTGAAGCTGATTGAACTTCTTTTCAGGTTTGCCAATGTACATTAGCACTTGTACATAGATACAATGGCCATATACAAAGCAATATACATACAATTGTGAAGGCCGAGGGACTTAGGTATTATTTGGGTTTTTTATGAAAGGCCTGCAGATAAATACTTGAAACCCAAAAACTAGGTGGGCACCACCACCTCTAATGTTTGGCCAGTTTTGGGATTAACAAATTGTACACATAATTGAGATTTTGTAATTTTTTCCTCCTTGACTAGTTCATATGACAACTTGTTGGCATAATATTGCCGACTCCTTTCCCTATACTCTTGGAATTCAGTGATTTGTTTCGTCACCAAATCTGTGTGGGAAATAATCTCCTGTAGTGATTTTGCAAGTGCCCTCCTATGCTCAGTGGTTCCACTTGGATTGTTTAGGGTTTGAATAATAGTTTCAAGATGTTTCTTATTTTCTTCTATTATCCCTAAGTAGTATTCTTTATTATCCCTTATATGAAAAGGAGGTGAAGGTGGGTTTTGAGGGTTTGGAGGGTTGGGAGTGTTTTGGGGGTTGTTTTCACCCTCAACTAGATTTAGATTTTCTGCTTCTCTAATAACTATAAATGCAATATAAACACAAATCAAACATTGCAAAACTAAAAAATTGTTCTAAAACTAACAAAATCAGACAAACCCTACCTTCTTCCTATGCTGGAGCCTCCAAATTTGCATGACAATGTCTTTGGCGATGAGGTGGCATTGTGAATTTGTTGTTTTCTCACATGCACTTGATTGAATCTCCTCTTTTTCAACGCGATCGTGTTTTGCTTGGTTTCTTTGTTGCTGTCAAGAGAAAATCCGCGCGGTGAATGAGCAGAAAATGTTTTTATTTCTTTTATTAAAAGAAAAACTCGAGTATGTTATAACACACTCGCGTTTTGTTTTAATTTTGGAGATGGTGGTGACGTTTTGGTCCCCCATCTCCTTGCATTTACAAATAATAAGATGTGTTCTGATTCCTTTGATTGGATATTTATGCACAAAACATTAGCACTGTGATTTTTGAAATCAACTTTATCAAATGAAAAATGTATTCATACATCCCTCACTTCATCCACATGGATACCATGAAATGTAGAACCACACACCATAGCTTCCTTGGAACACTCACTTGCAACTCAGACTCCATGAGCATCCTCTAGACTAGATATATCTTTGCTCATTTATAACTATAACTTCATTGTCAAGACTTGGAGGTGTGAGACTCACAACATATATGCATGAACAATGTTTGTCCAATCAAAATCTTGGTTTAGACTTGTATGTTTAAATTCTTTGAGTAGCTAACTTGAACCAACTAAAAATCCTCACAAAATAAATCAATGCATACATTTTTTAGGCCAATCCTCCTTTGATAAAAAATTAAAACCAACTCTCCCTCTTGCCTCTTAATGTTTCTTAATTCTTAAACAAGAAGAGTAGGTTCATAATCACACAAGTATTCATTGTTAAAGATTGCACTAAGGTTGTCCCATGAAGAAAAGTGATATCTTGGAAAACTACCTAGCCATTTCTTAGAACTCCCACTGAAGGAACTAATAAAAACCTCATCTACATGTCATCTTCAAGATAAAATTCTTCCATAAAATCAGAAAATTCTTGCACATTTGCATCTCCTTGTGAATAATCCTACTCAATAAACGTATGCATTTGGTTGTAGACTTCTCTTGGTATTGATTTTAGATTGGGTTACCTATGATAAGTCTAACTTCTTGTACTCACTAGCAAGGGGGATATTGAGAGGTTTAGGTTTCTTATTCATTATGGTTACAAGTTAGGGTTTAGAAAGTGACACATTAATCTCAAGAATCCCTATATGGCATTTGAGGTCAACAAGATCTTGTATGGATGCACCTAAATCTTGACATTGATTAGCAAGGAGAACAATAGGCTTGACCATATAGATATTGAATTCAAGTAGCTCTAAATAACTTCTAGTTCATTTTGATGGCTTATAAGTTCATAAATAGTTTTCCTACATGTCTCAAGGCTTTGGTAATGACTTGGAGAGGATATATAACTATTTGAGAAGTAATATGAGATTTCATTATAACAATATTGTTCTTCATACTCTACATATTAGCTAGGCCTAGAACTATGATATAAATTATATGAAAGGGAAGACCTAGGAAAACCATTAGGCCAAGGATCCATGTTTAAAAAGATTCAAAACACATTGAAAGTAACAAAGTGCACTTCATACAAATGTGCATTCTTCTATTAAAGCAACTTTATCTCACCAAGAGAAGAAAGAACACATGTTCCCTAAACCTCATGCTTCACCTTTTGATTTACCCAATCCTTCACATGATTTGATTCATGATACATGGTTTGAGAAGGATACATATGATATACCCTTACCCTCTAGAGATAAAATTACATGAATGATACTTTATGTGGTGAAGATACACCTTCCTTAATCCTTCATGACATTGTTATGCCTTGTGACGATGATGATCCTTCATGTGATCTGTTAGGACATAATGCAAAGTTAACATGGCATGAACTCTCTTGGAAGGCCAAGCATGGACTATAAGAGGATTGAACTAGTTGGATCTGTTAGGCTCGCAATTTATGAAAGAACCTTAAAAGTTAACCTTAATTAGGTAAGGTTATTTTTGAGTGTGGTTGTTTGTGCAAGAATGTGTAAATTAATGTTACCTAAGGATAAATCTTTAACTATACTAACATATACTAACGTGAACTATTTGAAATGATGCCTCAAATAAATGCACAATCCCACAGAATTCAATGACTACAAAATATGCACACAATGGATTATTTGAAAATGATTCATAAACTTTCAAGAAAATGCAATTGGTACTTGTAAACCCAAATTCCTATAACAATAATTGATTATCATATTAAATATTTAATATAAACTGTCATATACATAATGTCATGAACATAACATCTAGTTTATATAAAAAGCCATATAGGCATGTCCAAACAAAGCCATACAGGCAAATATACAAAAATATACATCGGATTAACATATAAAAGTATGTATACAAAGCCATCTAGGCATACAAAAATGTTCCCAAAAACTAGTTTTTTCCTACATGTCTTAAGGCTTTGGTAATGACTTGGAGAGGATATATAGCTATTTGAGTAGTAATATGAGATTTCATTATAACAATCTTGTTCTTCATACACTTCATATTAGCTAGGCCTAGAACTATGATATAAATTATATGAAAGGGAAGACCTAGGAAAACCATTAGGCCAAGGATCCATGTTTAAAAAGATTCAAAACACATTGAAAGTAACAAAGTGCACTTCATACAAATGTGCATTCTTGTATGAAAGAAACTTTATCTCACCAAGAGAAGAAAGAACACATGTTCCTTAAACCTCATTCTTCACATTTTGCTTTACCCAATCCTTAATATGATTTGATTCATGATACATGGTTTGATAAGGATACACATGATATACCCTTACCCTCTAGTGATAAAATTACATGAATGATACTTTATGTGGTGAAGCTACACCTTCCTTAATCCTTCATGACATTGTTATGCCTTGTGACGATGATGATCCTTCATGTAATCTGTTAGGACATAATGCAAAGTTAACAAAGGCATGAACTCTCTTGGAAGACCAAGCATGGACTATAAGAAGATTTAACTAGTTGGATCTGTTAGGCTCGCCATTTATGAAAGAAGCTTAAAGATTAACCTTAATTAGGCAAGGTTATTTTTTAGTGTGGTTGTTTGTGCAACAATGTGTAAATTAATGTTACCTAAAGATAAATCTTTAACTATATCTTTAACTATACTAACGTGAACTATTTGAAATGATGCCTCAAAGAAATGCACAATCGCATAGAATTCAATGATTGCAAGATCTGCACAAAATGGATTATTTAAAATGATTCATAAACATTCAAGAAAATGCAATTAGCACTTGTAAAACCAAATTCCTATAACAATAATTGATTATCATATTAAATATTTAATATAAACTATCATATACATAATGTCATGAACATAACATCTAGTTTATATAAAAAGCCATATAGGCATGTCCAAACAAAGCCATACAGGCAAATATACAAAAAATACATCGGATTAACATACAAAACTATGTATACAAAGCCATCTAGGCATACAGAAAAGTTCCCAAAAACTAGTTTCCTATGGACTTTTAGGAAATAATCGGCAGCCCTTCTTTGACTGTGAAGATGGAGAGCCAGTCAGTGACACATCCTCTCT
This sequence comes from Cunninghamia lanceolata, assembly GCA_027924645.1. Taxonomy (NCBI): domain Eukaryota; kingdom Viridiplantae; phylum Streptophyta; class Pinopsida; order Cupressales; family Cupressaceae; genus Cunninghamia; species Cunninghamia lanceolata. The sequence continues at coordinate 4,417,562 of BSBN01001019.1, forward strand.
ACATGTCTTTCATTAGGTAAGGTTAACCTTAATTAGGTAAGGTTATTTTTGAGTGTGGTTGTTTGTGCAACAATGTTTAAATTAATGTTACCTAAGGATAAATCTTTAACTATATCTTTGACTATACTAACGTGAACTATTTGAAATGATGCCTCAAAGAAATGTACAATCCCAAAGAATTCAATGATTGCAAGATGTGCACAAAATGGATTATTTGAAAATGATTCATAAACTTTCAAGCAAATGCAATTGGCACTTGTAAAACCAAATTCCTATAACAATAATTGATTATCATATTAAATATTTAATATAAACTATCATATACATAATGTCATGAACATAACATCTAGTTTATATAAAAATATATATAGACATGTCCAAAGAAAACCATACAGGCAAATATACAAAAATATACATCGGATTAACATACAAAAGTACGTGTACAAAGCCATCTAGGCATACAAAAAAGTTTCCAAAAACTAGTTTCCCATGGACTTTTAGGAAATAATCAGCGACCCTTCTTTGACTGTGAAGATGGAGAACTAGACAATGACACATCCTCTCTGTCCTTGAGTAGACCTCTTTGAATAAAGTTCATCTAGCTGCACCTATTAATACAAACAAACAATATGTGCATTAGTATAGAAAATGTATGAAATATATAACATCACATATGTAATTGATCACTTACTGCCAACGGATGATCACTCTCCATCATCTTGTCTCTCTCTTCATTCGTAGTTGGATGGACTGGAGTTGTGACCTCATGTGAGAAGCATCAAGAAGCAAAATTGACTAAACATAAATATCATTTATGTACATCAAATGACATGAGATAAAAAAGAAATACAAAATTATGATATTTTCATGTTATTGGCTCATACGTCAGTCAAAGGATTTGCAGACATCATGGCTGCATCAATGCCTATCTGCACTAACTCACGAAGATGAGGAGGAGTCTCCACTGTATTCAACATCTGAAAATCAAGTTCAAGATTATTCAAACAAAATAAATACATAACATTATTTTAAAAATGCATAATGATTAGAAATGGTAAAATTTACCTCCGTAAATGTGGTGGTTTGGCGTCTAAGGGACCAAGGAAACCGTGGAGGTGCTGGTGACTATTGAAATCATCTAGTTGTCACAAAATAATATTACCATTGACATATCTACAATAATTACGAATATGTGATAAATTACATACCTGCTAACTTGACCTCCTCTCATAACCCACCAATGGACAGCTAACAGAGGCAGGATGAAGACTCTAAACCTAGAATTTCATTGCGCAAATAATTACAAACATTATTTTTTACTTATAATATAGATAATCATATAAAATTAATTACAAATTTCAAATAACAATATACTAGATCAAGATGAAACTTGTAACAAATTACCTGAGAGTCAACACCAAATGTATGATGTAAGAGATCATCATTAAGAATAAGATCATCCAATGTGTCCTACCCCTGTGCCGCATCATGCTACCCCTGTGTCAGAGCATGCTGCCCCTGTGTTGCAAAATCCTTTCGTGACTCTTGCGTCCCATAATCACATAGGTTCTGACATGTACTGTACAAATATGGGGACACATGATGCCTACTACTCTCACCCTCATCACCCTGGGTAAAATCATCTGCATGCTGTGATAGAGTTTGGGTGAGAGTAGTTAGTGAATGTAAAGTCTCTGGCTCAACACTCTCCTTCAAAGCCAAAGGGAGTGACCTACATTCTAGCCTCGCTTGGGGTATAGGCACATGCTATTCATCTTGCTGAGCCTTGGGTCTATCTTGGGCAGAGCCACTACCTCTACCCTGGAACTCACGAATGTCAAAATAATTCAGAATCTTGTTGAGGACAAACTCGCAATAGAGTTTCCTCAAAAAATATTGTGGTACCTCATCATTGTTGCATGGCCACTCATCGAAGACCATGTACCATCTATCCCAAAAGTTTTGGGATATGTCTTCATTCCTACACCAATGTATAGGAAACCATTTGCAACTTTCCTCTAATGTTGGGCCAGTTTTGGGATTAATAAATTGTGCACATAATTGAGATTTTGTAATTTTTTCCTTCTTGACTTGTTCATATGACAACTTGTCAGCATAATATTGCCAACTCCTCTCCCTATAATCTTGGAATTCGGTGATTTGTTTCATCACCAAATCTGTGTGGGAAACAATCTCCTGTAGTGATTTTGTAAGTGCCCTCCTATGCTCAGTGGTTCCACTTGGATTGTTTAGGGTTTGAATAATAGTTTCAAGATGTTTCTTATTTTCTTATGTTATCTCTAAGTAGTGTTTTTTATTATCCCTTACATGAAAAGGAGGTGAAGGTGGGGTTTGAGGGTTTGGAGGGTTTGGAGGGTTTTGGGGGTTGTTTTCACCCTCCTCAACTAGATTTAGATTTTCTGCTTCTCCAATAACTTTAAATGCAATATAAACACAAATCAAACACTACAAAACTAAAAAATTGTTCTAAAACTAACAAAATCAGACAAACCCTACCTTCCTCCTATGTTGGAGCCTCCAAATTTGCATGACGATGTCTTTGGCGGTGAGGTGGCATTATGAATTTCTTGTTTTCTCACGTGCACTTGATTGAATCTCCTCTTTTTCAACGTGATCGCGTTTTGCTTGGTTTCTTTGTTGCTGTCAAGAGAAAAGCCACACTGTGAATGAGTAGAAAATAGTTTTTTTTCTTTTATTAAAAGCAAAACTCAAGCACGTATAACACGCTCGCATTTTGTTTTAATCTTGGAGATGGTGGTGACTTTTTGGTCCCCCATCTCCTTGCATTTACCCATCAGTGTATTAATATAATCCAATAACTCAATAGAATTGAAATAAAAAAGATCAAACACAAAGAACACAATAGCTTGAGAACCTTTCTATTTCGTGGCTTCCATTGGTTGCCTATCTCGAATTGATCTCATGTATGAATAGAGCCCTCAGAAGGTGCACTTCCTTGCTTTTTTCCAAGATGACAATGGAGAACGGTTGTTGATAGGTTTTGCAATGAAGAGGATCTTCACAATGCAATGATAATGGTTTGACAATTGATCGCAAGCTATGGGATGATTTGTGCCAAAGGTGCACTGTGATTCCTGCAGAGTAAGTTTATAAAAAGCTTGGATTATTCAAATGGAGGAATAGAGGTTGTATTTATAGATTTGTGAGAGAGAAGATCAATGGTGTAGAATGAATAAGAAGATCAACAGTTGAGGAAATTTGAGAGGATGTGTGCGAATAGGGAGAGGACAAGTGTCATGTTCCTTCATCAACAGGGGAGTTAACAGAATAGATTGAGGAGTTAACTGAGATAAATGACTAGTTAACAAAATTGATTGGAGAGATAAGTGGGCCGATTAGGGAGTTGATTGAGATGATTGAACAGTGAACTCAGATGACTAATTAGTTAACTATTTTGATTGATGAGTTAACTAATATTACTGGAGGAGAAATAGGACATGTGGGTGAGAGAATATTAGCTAATTAAATATTAGAATATTTAATTACATGTGCACGTGGATTAATTGAATTATTTTTGGTATTAATTCAATTTTGGAGGAAATAGATAATTTAAATAAATATTTGGATTTATTTAAATATGGAGAATGAGAAGAATTAATTAAATAATTTGGTATTATTTAATTTAGAATGATTGTAGAAGAATTTGGATGATTTAATTAAATAAATGATTTTATTCAATTTTTTGGAGAAATATGAATCAAATAAATAAATTGATTTATTTATTTATTGATAGAGGAATTTAAAATGAAATAAATATTTAAAATATTTATTTAGGTAGAGTCGTGTCATTTTTAGGTGTATACATTTTGCCCCTTTGATGCAATGTGTTTTATCACGTTGTTTCAAAGAAAGTTAAATTTTCTGATAATGATACATGCCCCAGTTTGCCCCTGGTATAGGTTTAATGATAGTAGGATGACATAAATATACTGATTGTCACCACTCAGCAAATGCTTTAGGTGTATACAGATGGTTATGAGATAAATATGTTTGATGTTTTGAGTCACTTTAGATTCAAAAAACTATTAGATGACTTATTTATCTGGCATGAGAAAAATGACAACATGTTTCATACAAGAACCAAACAAGGGTGAGAGTCTAGAAGAGAATAAACCAGCAATTAATCTCTTGAACAAATTAGAGCAATCCTAACCATGTTTGTAAAAAAAAACAAAGAGAGACTTGGTATTTTGGAAAAGAAAGTAAGAGATCAAGGAAACCCTGAAGGGGGAAAATGAGATTTCTCATGGGATAAGGAAGGAAAATCACCAAGAATTTAGTGTGAGTAATGAAAATACTGAAACTATAGACCCTAAAAGGAAGCAAAGGATAGGCTTGCCTTAGAACTTTCCTAGATATGAAGAAATTCATTCCACCAAAGTTTGATCGAACAGGTGATTGGAGCAACTCAAAATTTTATTCCTCCTAGAGTTTTGGGATAAGTTACCTAGAAAAGTACCAAGTGCCATATAACAACTACAAAATTAATTAAATCAAAAGCCCCATAACAAGAATTATTGGCTAAAGGTTTGATTAGATCCAGTATTTCACCATGGGGTGCACTAGTTATCTTTGTCAAGAAAAAAGACATAACTCTGCAATTGTGTATTTACTATCGTATGCTCATTAAAGCAATGATAAAGAACAAATATCCTTTACCATGTATTGATGATCTCTTCGATCAGATGCATGGATTTGTAGTATTTTCAAAGATCGATTGGTAATCAATATATCATTAGTTAAGATTAAAGGATGAGGATACCCATAAAACAACTTTTTGGACAAGAAATGGGCACTATGAGTTTGCAGTGTTGCCTTTTGGAGTTACAAATACCTCTGTCGTATTCATAAATCTCATGAACTATTTGTGTAGAGATTGTTTAGACAAGTTTGTTGTAGCCTTTCTGGAAGATATACTTATTTATTCTAAGAATGAAGGAGAACATTATCAACATGTGCAAGTGGTTCTGTAATGGTTAAGGGAAGCAGTTTTTAGTGAATAGATAAATGTCAAGAGACAATTGATCTATTAAAAGAGAATAGAGAAGCTAATGCTCTGAATAGGAGGGGACGTATTTCTTCAATTGTCTTTATTCATGGGTCTATGCAGGATCATCGCGAGCTAAATAGTGGTAATAGAAAAAAATCACATTTTTACTTAGCCAAATTTGTGACTTGGTCAAGTTTGACTTTCATAGGTTTTGAAACGGATATCCATTTTGGTTTGGATACCAAACCAAAATGGATATCTGTATTGAGCAAGCCAAAACGGATATCCATTTTTCTTTACCCAATTCTTCACATTGCTTTACCACACATAGACATTGATAGTTATATTGAAGATGAAGAGGGAGTTGTAGTAGAAACAAAAAAAAGGTAGACACGAAGATGGATGCAAGGGAAAGAAGGATCATCAAGGCCATTTCAAAAATTGAAAAGGGGATAAAGATGGAATTGCCGTGTTTCCTGGGAAGTCTAGAACTTGATGAACTAATAGATTAGGTATCAAAGATAGAAGAGTATTTTGAATATGATGCGATAGAATAAAATGGAATTTCCATGCTTTATAATTAGAGATAAATCATGGAAGGACAACAAATAACAAGATGTGTTCTTATTCCTTTGATTGGATATTTATGCACAAAACATTAGCACTGTCATTTTTGAAAACAACTTTATCAAACTAAAAATGTATTTAGACATCCATCACTTCATCCACATGGATACAATGAAATATAAAACCACACACCATAGCTTCCTAGGAACACTCACTTGCAACTCAGTCTCCATGAGCATCCTCTAGACTAGATATATCTTTGCTCATTTATAACTATAACTTCATTGTCAAGACTTGGAGGTGTGAGACTCAAAACATATATGCATGAACAATTTTTGTCCAATCAAAAGCCTGGTTTAGACTTTTATGTTTAAATTCACTGAGTAGCTAACTTGAACCAATTGAAAAATCCTCATAAAATAAATCAATGCATACATTTTTTAGGCCAGTCCTCCTTTGATAAAAAATTAAAACCAACTCTCCCTCTTGCCTCTTAATGTTTCTTAATTCTTAAACAAGAAGAGTAGGTTCATAATCACACAAGTATTCATTGTTAAAGATTGCACTAAAGTTGTCCCATGAAGAAAAGTGATATCTTGGGAAACTACCTAGCCATTTCTTAGAACCCCCACTGAAGGAACTAATAAAAACCTCATCTTCAAGTTAAAATTCTTCCATAAAATTAGAAAATTCTTGCACATGTGCATCTTCTTGTGAATAATCCTGCTTAATAAACCTATACATTTGGTTGTAGACTTCTCTTGGCATTGATTTTAGACTGGGTTACCTAAGATAAGTCTAACTTCTTGTGCTCACTAGCAAGGGGGATATTGAGAGGTTTAGGTTTCTGGTTCATTATGGTTACAAGTTAGGGTTTAGAAAGTGACACATTAAGATCAAGCATCCCTATATGGCATTTGTGATCAATAAGATCTTGTATGGATGCACTTAAATCTTGACATTGATTAGCAGGGAGAACAATAGGCTTGACCCTATAGGTATTGAATTCAAGTAGCTCTAAATAACTTCTAGTTCATTTTGATGGCTTATAAGTTTATAAATATTTTTCCTACATGTCTCAAGGCTTTGGTAATGAATTGGAGAGGATATATAACTATTTGAGCAGTAATATGAGATTTCATTATAACAATCTTGTTCTTCATACACTTCATATTAGCTAGGCCTAGAACTATGATATAAATTATATGAAAGGGAAGACCTAGGAAAACCATTAGGCCAAGGATCCATGTTTAAAAAGATTCAAAACACATTGAAAGTAAGAAAGTGCACTTCATACAAATTTGCATTCTTGTATGAAAGAAACTTTATCTCACCAAGAGAAGAAAGAACACATGTTCCTTAAACCTCATGCTTCACCTTTTACTTTACCCAATCCTTCATATGATTTGATTCATGATACATGGTTTGAGAATGATACACATGATATACCCTTACCCTCTAGTGATAAAATTACATGAATGATACTTTATGTGGTAAAGCTACACCTTCCTTAATCCTTCATGACATTGTCATGCCTTGTGATGATGATGATCCTTCATGTGATTTGTTAGGACATAATGCAAAGTTAACATGGCATGAACTCTCTTGGAAGGCCAAGCATGGACTATAAGAATAATGAACTAGTTGGATCTGTTAGGCTCGCCATTTATGAAAGAACCTTACAGGTTAACCTTAATTAGGTAAGGTTATTTTTAAGTGTGGTTGTTTGTGAAACAATGTGTAAATTAATTTTACCGAAGGATAAACCTTTAACTATACTAACATTTTAATAACCATGAGAGCTAGGACTAACAATTAGACTAAAAACTTGACAAACAATACAACTTGGACACATGTAGGACTTGGAAAGTGGAAAAGAATAAACTTATTAAATGTGGAAAACAATGAAAAAGTGGTATTAGTTGCACCTATGTAGAGAAGTGGTCTTTATGAAAGATGCTTAGAATTATACTCTATATCTATTTGTGAAGTTTGGAGGTGATTGGACCTAAAGGACATGACTGAGGAGAGAGATAGGGAGATATAGAGTGAGGCATATGGCTAGGGACATAGGGAGAGAGATTGAGAGGTAGAGGGATGATAGAGATAGGGAGATAGAGGAGAGATAGGGAGATATAGGTTTAGAGTTGCTTGGATTTAGGGTTTAGGGGCTTAGGGTTTCCCATGTTTAGGGTTTAGGGGTTAAGGTCTAGGGGCATTATTTAGGGTTTAGGGTTTATGGTTTATGGGTTAAGGTTTAGAGGTTTAGGGTTTAGTGTTTAGAGAGAGAGAGGACCGATATGGAGATATAGAGAGTGAGGGACATGGCCAGAGACATGGGGAGAGAGATTGATAGGTAGAGGAATGATAGAGATATAAGTAGATAGAGGTTTAAGGTTGCTTGGGTTTAGTGTTTAGTGTTTAGGGTTTGGGGTTTAGGATTTAGGGGTTTAAGGTTTCTCAGGTTTAGGGTTTAGGGCTTAGGGGTTAGGGGAATTATTTAGGGTTTTTGGTTTAGGGGTTAAGGTTTAGGGTTTAGGGTTTAGGGGCATTATTTAGGGTTTATAGGTTTAGGGTTACTAGGGTTTAGGGTTTAGGGGCGTTATTTAGGGTTTACAGTTGCATGTCAAAAGTAGTCTCCCTCTCTCTAAATCCCTAAACCCTAAATAATGCCCCTATCCCTACCCCTAACTTGTAACCCCTAAACCCTAAACTTGAGCAACCCTAAACCTCTATCTCCCTATCTCTCCCTTATCTCCCTCTCTCTATCATCCCTCTACCTCTCAATCTCTATCCTTGTCTCTCTAGACATCTCACTCACTCTCTATCTCCCTATATCTCCCTCTGTCTTCTCTATCTCTCCCAATCTATCTCCTCTCTCTCTACCTATATCTATCTCTCCCTATCTCTTGCCTCTCTCTCCCCTATCATTCCTATCTCTCTATCTCTTCCTATCTCCTCTATCTCTTCCTATCTGTCTCCTCTCTATCTCTCTCTACCTAGCTATCTCTCCCAATCTCTCTATCTCTTGCCTCTCTCCCCTATCATTCCTATATATCCTATCTCTCCCCTCTATCTTTCCCTCTCCCTTATCAATGAAGGAAATAGAAACAAGAAAACTACCTACTCTCTTTCTATCTCTCCCTATCTATCTCTCTCCTCTATCTACCTCTCTATAGATATCTCCCTCTCTCTATCTTGCTCTCTCTATCGACATCAATCCAATGATGTTGAGGATGTGCTAAATTGATTTGCCACCTCTAGAAAAAAAATGACATCAATCCACTTATTATCTTGGAATTTGAATAGGTATAGAAAAATGATGGAGGTCGATCCTGAGTGTCACAAGTTTGATCTCAATTGTTGACACAAATATCATCTAATATGTAAGTTACATGAAATGATTTGTTAGAATTTACACCAAAACTACTTGCTTTTGCCTTCTTAATAGTTGAATTTGTCAAGGTGGTGTTTAGGGCACCATTTAGGAGTTTGTTGATTTGATAGGTGAATGGGTTAAACTAGGTCAAACCGTTTGGGGAGAAAGATTATTGATGTTGAGCTAGATATTAAAGGCAACATACACATGCATGCATATGGCCTATATGTTGATGTAGATTATATTATTTCTTTTCTTTTACAAATCAAAGAATGCTCTGATGATTTTCTCTTTGATGTCCTCTTCTTGTATCTATAATTCACCTATGGAGAGTTCTTGAGTTTATATGGAAACTATTGAACAATGATAAAACGTAATGTGGTAGGATGTGGTGACTTTTAGATGTTGCGATATAGCATGGAGATATGTCTACATGTGGTGATGCTATGGAAATTTAACCATGAGTCATTTGAAGTACTCACAACTACATATTCAATTGTGCTAGCAGAAGCATAAATAATAATGTAGGTGGACTTGTAGCAGAGTTGAAGTTCATGTGGAATAATCTAGAGGATTGGTTATGTTAAGAGAATGTTCTACAATACTACAAGTTGAAAGAATTGGTTAGATGGTTGTATGTGTTACCGCAAGCATATGGTTGGTAGTGGTGGTTGGTGGTGCTCACCTAGGGTTAGGGTTCTAAATTTGAGTTTGCAGGTTCCTGTGTTTATTCCTTCAAACCCTTAGTGCCTTAGTTTAAGTTTTCCTTGGCGCCCATGCATTGTTTTATTGCCTTTTCCCATCACATATGAGAAAAATACTAAGTTTTTGTACATCTTAGTCCAAATGTATGTTGGCATGCTTGAGAAATTTCAATCAGCCTTTGAAAAATCATGAAAAAAGGAGTTGTATGCATTTTTGAGTGCATATTGAGTTTGCATGTACAAGGGGGAATCTATCGTAGATTCCTGAAATATTCCCAGTTTGTATATCAGGTTGCATGTGGAGATACAAAGGAAAAATATTCAAGAATGGAATATACATTACAGATTCCTGAAATATTCGATGCTTGTATATCGGGTCTACATGTATATTTGGTTTGTATGTTCAGACATACAATGGTTAGATACAACAGCAACATGCGAGGAAAAGATACATTGCGGGCATATTCCAAGAAAGATTCCTTGTTTGTATATGAAAGGGCTGATGTACATTTGGTGGGGTGGGGCCCGCAGACATACAAAGGCGAATGCATGTGAAATATACATTCACAAGATGCAAGGGGGAGCATGCATTCCAAAAGTGCAAGGGCCGGACCCAAAAGGCTTTGCGGCTTAGTAAATTTAAAGTTTGAAGTCCGTAGCATGTATATTGGGCACTTGTATGTGCTGATATACATTGCGATATGCAAGGAAGGTGATATCAGCCCGGATGTGATGAAGTTTTCAAGCTGCTTCATAAATATTTGAGGTCTGTGGATTGTATAAAGCGCTTGTATATGCCAATATACAAGCCGATGTGCAATGAAAGGATACAAGCCGGACTTCAAAAGGAGGTACATTCTGATGCATAATGATTTGAAGTCCGCGGCTTGTATGTATGTGTGTGTTGTATATCGCGGATATATAAAGGAAAGAGATGCAAGCTGGACCCAAGTAGTTTTTCAATCTATTTTAAACTAGCATGGGGTCCACCTTGTATATTAAGTTGTTGCATGTATATGCATTTTGCATATACAAGGGCTTTTGAAAGGCGAACAGTGGCGATTGTATATGCATCCGTTCTTACATATACAAGGGCGAAATGGCAGAATAGGGAAGGCAAAAAGTCAGCGATAGGAACATGAAGTGCCTACGTGGCACGTAATCATTGGCTCTTGGCTTTTTTGCAGGTCTTTGGGCCATTAGATCTCAGCGATGGAGTCATGATCGACGACCGTGTTTTGAACCTTCTGTGTGAATTTTTCCTATGCGTGTGTAGCAGTTTTGAATAGGAAAACTTCAAATGTGTTCATTGCTACATCCCGCGGGTAGCTGAGTCATTAATGGTGAAATGCAGAGGCATCGACAGATGATATGACTGATGAACTACCGGGTTTGTGAAAGATCTTTAGGCGGCGGTGCAGATCCCGAACTTACCTACCATCACCTCTGTTTTCCCTAGCTGCATTCAATATTTTGGATGCCATTTCTGGTGCAGTGTATCTAGCAGGGATTTTAATTTTTGCCTTGTAAATTTTGCTGAGTACATAGTCTTGGTATAAAAAGCCAAACTGTGCTATTCATTTGTTGTTGAAAACTGGACAAATTTTGGTGTTGTGACAAGATACAACTTTGTTGGAGGCTTTGTTTTAGGTGTTTTGTAAGTTTATGAATCTCATGTTGTATGTCTTATGCATAAATTTACTGGTTTCATGTTGTTTTAAATGAGTAATGTTATATTGCATGTATTCTGTTATTTGTCTCCAAATTGAATGTGTTCTTCTGAATTTTAAACAGCTAAGGGGTGTTTAAGGTTCTAGAATATTGGATTACTATATTGAATGCTAGATCTTTTACTTTTGCTCAAGAGGTAGATTAAATGTTTGAGGTTGAGTGCTGGGAAGAACATATTGTAGTGAGGATGTTTGTAAGCAGAGATAATTGAATATGAAGTTTTGGGAAGTATCTGTAAGACAGATACCAAAGCAATCCCCTTGAAACCCAGTCATTGATATATGTTTATGATAACCATTCAGATGTGTATGTCTATTGACTCCGAGCCCTGGATAGGCACCGATCCAGTCTTGTATTCAAGTTACAACCCAAGGTCCTAGTTTTGCATCCAAATACATAATAAACTCAAAACTTTAAATACAAAACTTTAGGACATTTAGAAGTAGTTTTAGGACCAAAATCCTTTGTCTCACAACTGAATATAGGCCCAAAGCTAGCCCCTTTGCACTTATTCCATAGTTTTGGTCTACATAAGAGAAGATTTATCTATTTTGTATCAACATCCCAGTCATTTCACAGTTGTATTTCATGGATGTTGAGTAGGGAATACCCCCCTTGGTTCTGCAGAGCCTAAAGAAGAAGAGGAGATATTTATAGAGTCTATCTCCTATACTGGTGGCCCCTAGCTCAGGAATCCTGTTGATCAATGATGGCTACCTTGTAGGGATTACTGGGAATAAGCATCCAGTCTAGGAAAAACACCAACAGATTTGGCGACTCTACTGGGGACGTGAAGTGAAAGAACCCTGATTTTAAAAGAAAATATTTCCTAGTTATAGGTGGCGACTCCCAACCAATCTCCCAACTGGTAAAGTAGAATTTGTATGCAAGGGAGAAGATCCCTGCGTAACCCTTTGTTTGAAGAATTATCTATAAAAATGATGTACAGGAAAAAGGGAACTATTCAAGCCAGTCAAGAGGGTTCTCCCAGAAGTAATGATAATATTCAAGACAATCATGGATCTTCAGAGCAGACAATACCTTATTTTTCAAACACTGAGGCTGAAATCCATAATGTATATGAAAGACAACAATGTGTAAATTTGAGAGTGAGATCAGAGGTGTTTCAAGAACGCCCATTCTTGGATCCCTCTGACAAATTTGAAGAGACTGAGTCCCCAAGGGATGATGATGATGACCAGAATATAATGAAACCATCCTCTTCTATGCCTAGAGAGGAGGAATTAGTTGAAGAAATCAAAAGCTTAAGAACAGAGTTAGAATATTTACAGGCAGTAAAAATTAGAGATGACATGAGACAGAAAGTGAAAGCTCTAAGAATTGCTCAGAATGATTCAGTTCCCACCCTTGACAATACAAATGTGCTAAGAAACCAACACAGACATGAAGTTTAAAATCAGCATGATGATCAGAGATAGAATGCAAATAATGCTAGAATACCACTGAATAATGTAAGAAATCAAAATGCAAATAGAAATGCCAATATTAATCAATTTGGTAGACAGCCTATGCAGCTGGATAGATTCAGACAGTTAGTTTTTGATGGCATTCCTGGTTACCCCAATCCTATTGACAAACATGTGAGGCCACAAGTGCCAAAATTTTTAGGAAATAATACTATGTCAGGGGAAGATCATCTAAAGGCTTTTCAGAATATCATGGATAACTTTGATGTTGAACATGAGGATGTTTTCATGAAATTGTTTATGTAATCCTTAGTTGATGAGGCTAGAGAATGGTACAAAGGTTTGTCTGACAGAAGCATTTCATCATGGGATGAATTAAGGAGGATTTTCAAAGAACAATATCGTGACAAAATTGATCCAAGTTTCTTTATTAATGAATTCACTGGCATTACCAAAGGATCAAATGAATAGGTTGCTGATTTCAATGCTAGATTCACTAAGGTATTAAACAAATTGCCACATCACCTGAGGCCTAATGAACCAATGTGCATAGTATTGTACATAAATGCTTTTGATGCCAAAACTGCTTATGGATTAAGAGATAAGGGTCCTCACAGCCTCAGGGATGCTTTCAAAATTGCAACTAATATTGAAAATAACAGAAAAGCATCTGGTAAGACAAACAGAAGAGATGATGTAAAAATTTTGCAAAATCCAAATACTAAATCTCAAAGTGTCCAAGGCAATGCATCTATTTCTAAGGATAAATTAGATAAATTGACAACTATTGTCAAGGACTTGAGCTATAGAATGGCTCAAAATGAAAAGGGGATTGATCCTGACAGACAGGTTTACCAAAGGCAAGAAAGAAGACCATCATTACATGACATGCCATATAATACCAATTGGCATAATGGTAAACCCATTCTTCCAAACAGCAACGCCAATCCAAGGAATCAAAATGTTAAGGAAACACCTGACCCTTTGAAGAAGGCTGTTAATATTGTTAATGATACCCCTTGGTGCATCATATGTCAGATGCCACACTCACAGTCACAATGTATGATTGCTCAGTCTCTGTATAATAATGTTGTTGCCTGTGATGAGTGCAATGAGCCTCATTACATGGAGGATGACAATGTCAATATGTTGTCTACGAACATGGAGTATCTCTCTTGTGATGTTGATGCAGACACAAATAAGGAGATTCAGATCTGTCAGCAGCCTTCCTATGATGAGGATGATGAAGACAACTATGCTTATGCTCAGGACTCACGTATATTTCTAAATAACTTGAGGAGACCTTCTGATGAAGAAATTAGGGCCTTCACAGCTGCAGCGATTACTCAAGTCAAAAGCAATTAAAACCTAAGAGGTAAGGCTCAGGTAAGTAACTCAAAACAAACCAAAGAATACTTTTGTGGACCAGCCAGTGCATAGTCATAAAGGGACTGAATCACAAAAGAAACAATGGAGCAATAATAAGCAAAATTTTAAGCAAAAAATAGGTCATGATTCTCAAGGATCAGAAAATAGAATTCCCTAGGTTGAGGATCAAAACAAAAAATTTCAGATCAAAGATGACAATCAGAGGACCGCTAAGATTAAAACTGGATCAGCTCAGGATAAAAGTAAAACCACGACTCAGGCTACAACTGTTCTACAAAATTATACCCCATTTGACATAACTCAAGTCTTGTCCCAGGTGAAGATTTTTGTTTCGTTGATGGAAATGATGAAAGTTGAAGAAATTAGGAATAAGGCATTGTCCTTAATTTCAGGAGTAGCTTGTCAGGCTGAGCAAAATGTTGAGGGTCAAGGTAAGAAATAGGCCTTGTGTATTGAAGAGGATGAGATTCTCGAGGTTTATCTGGGGGTGACGATGACAAAATGCCCTTCACAGGTTGAGCCGTTTTATGTCTCCCTTGTTATTAATGGAAAAACAATTAGGAATTGTATGCTTGACTCAGGGGCATCAACAAACATCATGCCTTGGGCTATTATGTAGCAAGCTGGGTTAAAGATAGATAAGGCATGTGGGAAATGCTATGCCATGGATGCTAGGGAAGTACCTGTCATTGGAATTATGAAAGATGTGGATTTCAAACGGGTAGCATATCCTGAAAAGACCTACAAAATGAACATAACAGTTGTTGACATCAAGCCACAATATGGTATGTTGTTGTCAAGAAGATGGGCAGCATTGATTGGTGGGAGTATGCAATTAGACCTGTCATATGCTATGATCCCTATGAATGGTAAGGATGTCAAACTAATTAGAGAAGAAAGATCACTAGATACAGTCGAAGATCAAGAGTCAGAGGAGCATGTATGTTTTGTGGACACTGACTGTAAAAATTTTAGGGTTATCTCAGATGAAAAAGGAGATAAAGGGAGAGACATATGTATTCAAGAGCTTGACCAATAGGGTTTCTAGACCATGTATTTTGATGGAGCTTGTTCAAAGGAAGGCTCTGGTGCTGGAGTTGTATTTTTGTCTCCAACTGGTAAGCTTCTAAAATTCTCTTTCTTGCTGAAGTTTTCTTGTACAAATAATATTGCAAAGTATGAAGCTCTGTTATTAGGATTGAATGTTGCTCTAAAGCATGGGATCAAGATGCTCAAAGTATTTGGGGATTCAAAGTTAGTTGTTTCCCAAGTCAGAGATAAGTATGCATCAAAAAATAAGAGGTTAAAATAGTATAAGTATGTTGTTTGGGATACAATTGAATTGCTTGATGCTTTTTCAATAAGCTAGATTGAGAGATCAAAAAATGTCATGGCAGATTTTCTAGCCGACATAGCCATAAGGCTAGATGATATAACTCTATCAAATGTTACAAATGTTGAGGTCAAACTGAGACCTACAGTGCCAGATAATGTATGCAGCTGGCAAGTGTTTGATGATGATAAGGATTTGCTAAGATTTCTACATTGTATTGATGAATATGAGAACTAAGAAATGGATTTTCAAAACTTTGTAGAGGTTGTAGATGGGAAAGAAACTCTTTTAGGGAAGGAGGTAATTCAACTCAAGAAAAATAAAATCCCTAGAGGGCTAGTTGCTTTAGAGAGAGCTTTTGACAATAGGGACCAACTTGTTACAAACGCATCTCCAACAAACAAGAATGATTTGGAGGAGATAAACTTGGGGACATCTCATGCCCCCAAAAAGGTATATATTGGCAGACAGCTCAAACCACATATCAGAGCTATGCTGATTGTATTACTGAGAAAGTATAAGCATGTCTTTGCCTGGTCATATGAGAACCTGAAAGCTTATAGAGAGGATTTATTCCAGCATGAAATCCCTTTGAAGCCTGGAGCTAAACCATTTAGACAAAAACAAAGACCTATCAACCCAACTTTAGCTCCAAAAATGCAAGAAGAGCTTATGAAGCTTAGGGAGGCTGGAATAATTATGCCCATCAGACACTCAACTTGGGTGTCTAACCTTGTCCCAGTCAGAAATAAAAATGGTGACATAAGACTTTGTGTGGATTTTAGAAATCTGAATGTATCTTCTTTGAAGGATAATTATCCACTACCTAACATGGAGGCTATGCTGTAAAAGGTAACTGGCTATGAACTTTTATCCATGATGGATGGATTTTCAGGGTATAATCAAGTGAAAGTAAAAGAATCAAAATAATTCAAGACCGCTTTCACCACTCCATGGGGAACCTATGTATATGTGAGAATGCCATTTGGACTAACAAATGCAGGTGCTACATTTTAGAGAGCTATGGACGTTGCTTTTGCAGGATTGATTGACTCAATCTTGGTGGTGTATCAAGATGATTTGACTACCTTTTCAAAAAAAGAGGAGCACCACTGTATGCACCTGGAGAAAATATTTATTAGAGCATTGGAATATGGCATCTCACTCAACCCAAAGAAATGTGCTTTTGTGGTAGTGGAAGGAAAACTGTTGGGGTATATTGTTTCCAAGGATGGGGTCAGGATTATTCCTGAAAGGGTGGCTGCAATTGACAAAATTCAGATCCCTAGAACAGTGAAAGGTATTCAATCCTTCTTTGTACAAATTAATTTTGTTAGAAGATTTGTTCCTAATTTTGCAGAGATCACAAAGGATATCTCAAAAATGTTGAAGAAAGGTGCAACTGTCAAATGGGAAGATGAAGCAACTAATCATTCCAGAACATAAAAGAGGCTATAAAGATGGCTCCTGTGCTAAAATCTCCTAGTTTTTCTAAGCCATTTCAGCTGTTCTCATTTGCTTCTTTCCATACTATTGCAGCATGTTTGCTACAGAGAAATGCAGAAGGTTTTGAACAACCTATAGCTTTCTTTAGCAGGTCATTGGAGGCTGTTGAGTTGAAGCATGACATCATGGAGAAGCAAGCATATGCACTGGGTAGAGCAGTCAAGAGGTTTAGACCATATTTGGTGGACTCTCAAGTGATTGCATATGTGCCCCATGCAGCAATTAAAGATATTTTTACTCAGCAGGAGGTAACTGGAAGAAGATGCAGATGGATAAATAAATTACAAGAATTCAACATAGAGATACAGATCACCAAATTGGTGAGAGGACAAGGTTTGGCAAAATTGATGACACAGTAAAATCTGGAGGCATGCCAAGTGAATGTAGTGCATAATGAAATTGTAAATATGTCAAAATCTGAGTGGTATAAGGACATAGTACATTATTTGCAGAATTTGAATTGTCGATCCCATCTAAATGACAATCAGAAGAGGACCTTGAAGCTACATGTTAAATACATTATTGTTCAAGGAGAGCTATATTGGAAAAATCTTGATGGTGTATTACTCAGGTGTATAGATGAAAATTATGCTAGGAATATTCTAAGTGACACGCACAGTGGAGTGTGTGGTGGACACTATACTACCCAGACTATAGCCCACAAAATTCTTAAAGCAGGCTACTGGTGGCCAACTCTTTTCTTAGATTCACAAAGATTGGTAATTAAATGTGATCCTTGCTAAAGGTTCTTAGGGATGTTAAAATATGAAGGTACATTACCCCTTAGGACTATAACTATGGAAGCTCCATTTCAGCAATGGGGGATTGATTTCATAGGGGAAATCTCAAAAAAGTCAAGTGTTGGGCATAGTTGGATTCTAGTTGCCACTGATTACTTCACTAAATGGATTGAGGCCATTCCAACTAAAAAGGCCACAAGCAAAGTGGTGATGGATTTCATCCTAGAAAATATTATTATCAGATTTGGAGTACCAGTAAAAATGGTCACAGATAATGCTATGTGCTTCAGGTCTGGTGAATTTATTGATTTTTGCAATACTTATGGAATTAATTTGTTACATGCATCACCATATCATCCACATGGAAATGGTCAAGCAGAGTCAAGCAACAAAAGCCTCATGAAAATTGTCAAAAGGATGGTAGATGAAAACAAGAGGGCTTGGGATTCAAAGCTGAAGTTGGCATTATGGGTTGACAGGGTGACAGTGAAGAAAGCAACTAGAAGGTCACCTTTTGAATTGGTATATGGTATAGCAGCTAGATTGCCTGTGAACAACCTCCTACCAGTGTACAAATTCATACAAGAAAATGATGAAGAGGTTGAGGACTCAATGACTGAAAGAATAAATCAACTGGTCGCTCCTGATGAGATGAGGAGGGAGGCATAGAAAACAAACATCAAGAGACAGCAAAAGGTAAAATATCTGTTTAATAAAAGAACTACATAGAGAAGGTTCCAAATACATGACTTGGTCCTTGTTTAGAATGCAAGAAACCAGGATAAGGGAAAACATGGTAAATTTGAGCCCTTGTGGATGGGCCCATATCAAATCAGTGACACTCATGGAGAGGATTCTTATTTTCTCCAAGCCCTAAGTGGTGAGCTACTGGAATTGCCTATGCATGGTTAGTTCCTTAAATCTTTTTTCTCATAGATGAGTACCTTCTGTGCACACTGTAAATTAGATGTAAACATTATGTACATGCCTTGTATAGTTGGCCGTGTTTTGAGTTTTGTGTTTTGTTTGGTCTGCCCCAGAGTTTCTTGGTTCTCACTGCAGTCTTGCACCTGCACATCCCCAATCGGAGCCACTGGTGGTGCTCACCTAGGGTTAGGGTTCCGAATTTGAGTTTGCAGGTTCCTGTGTTTATTCCTTCAAACCCTTAGTGCCTTAGTTTAAGTTTTCCTTGGCCCCCATGCATTGTTTCACTGACTTTTCCCATCGCATATGAGAAAAATGCTAAGTTTTTGTATATCTTAGTCTAAATGTATGTTGCCGTGCTTGAGAAATTTCAATCAGCCTTTGAAAAATTGTGAAAAAAGGAGTTGTATGCATTTCTGAGTGCATATCGAGTTTGCATGTACAAGGGGGAATCTATCGCAGATTCCCAGAATATTCCTGGTTTGTATATCGAGTTGCATGTGGAGATACAAAGGAAAAATATTCAAGAATGGAATATACATTGCAAATTCCTGGAATATTCGCTACTTGTATATTGGGTCTACATGTATATTTGGTTTGTATGTTCAGACATACAATGGTTAGATACAACGGCAACATGCGAAGAAAAGATACATTGCGGGCATATTCCAGGAAAGATTCCTTGTTTGTACATGAAAGGGCCGATATACATTTGGCAGGGCCCATGGACATACAAAGGTGAATGCATGTGAAATATACATTCGTAAGATGCAAGGGGGAGGATGCATTCCAAAAGTGCAAGGGCCAAACCCGAAAGGCTTTGTGGCTTAGTAAATTCAAAGTTTGAAGTCCGCAACATGTATATTGGGCACTTGTATGTGCCGATATACATTGCGATATGCAAGGAAGGCGATATACAACCCGGACGCGATGGAGTTTTCAAGCTGCTTCATAAATATTTGAGGTCCGTGGATTGTATAAAGTGCTTGTATATGTTGATATACAAGCCGATGTGCAATGAAAGGATACAAGCCAGACTTCAAAAGGAGGTACATTCTGATGCATAATGATTTGAATTCGGCGGCTTGTATGTATGTCTGTGTTGTATATCACAGATATCTAAAGGAGACAGATGCAAGTTGGACCCGAGTAGTTTTTCAATCTATTCTAAACTGGCATAGGGTCCACCTTGTATATTAAGTTGTTGCATGTATATGCATTTTGCATATACAAGGGCTTTTGAAAGGTGAACAGTGGCGATTGTATATGCATCTGTTCTTGCATATACAAGGGCAAAATGGCAGAATGGGGAAGGTGAAAAGTCAGCAATAGGAACATGGAGTGCCTATGTGGCACGTAATCATTGGCTCTTGGCTTTTCTGCAGGTTTTTGGGCCGTTAGATCTCAGCGATGGAGTCATGATCGACGGCCATGTTTTGAACCTTCTGTGTGAATTTTTCCTATGCGTGTGCAGCAGTTTTGAGTGGGAAAACTTTAGATATGTTCATTGTTGTATCCCGCAAGTAGCTGAGTCATTAATGGCGAAATGCAGAGGCATCGACGGATGATATGACTGATGAACTGCCAGGTTTGTGAAAGAAGATCTTTAGGCGGCAATGCAGATCCCAAACTTACCTACCATCGCCTCTGTTTTCCCTGGCTGCATTCAATATTTTGGGTGCCATTTCTGGTGCAGTGTATTTGGCAGGGATTTTGATTTTTGCCTTGTAAATTTTGTTGAGTACATAGTCTTGGTATAAAAAGCCAAACTATGCTATTCATTTGTTGTTGAAAACTGGACAAATTTTGGTGTTGTGACAAGATACAACTTCATTGGAGGCTTTGTTTTAGGTGTTTTGTGAATTTATCAATCTCATGTTGTATGTCTTATGCATAAATTTACTGGTTTCATGCTATTTTAAATGAGTAATGCTATATTGCATGTATTCTGTTATTTGTCTCCAAATTTAATGGGTTCTTCTAAATTTTAAACAGCTAAGGGGTGTTTAAGGTTCTAGAATATGGGATTACTATATTGAATGCTAGATCTTTTACTTCTGCTCAAGGGGTAGATTAAATGCTTCAGGTTGAGTGCTAGGAAGAACATATTGCAGTGAGGATGTTTGTAAGCAGAGATAATTGAATACTAAGTTTTGGGAAGTATCTGTAAGGCAGATACCAAAGCAATCCCCTTGAAACCTAGTCCTTGATATATGTTTATGATAACCATTCACATGTGTATGTCTATTGACTCTGAGCCCTGGATAGGCACCGATTCAGTCTTGTATTCAAGTTACAGCCCAAGGTCCTAGTTTTGCATCCAAATACATAATAAACTCAAAACTTTAAATATAAAACTTTAGGACATTTAGAAGTAGTTTTAGGACCAAAATCCTTTGTCTCACAACTGAATATAGGCCCAAAGCTAGCCCCTTTGCACTTATTCCACAGTTTTGGTTTGCATAAGAGAGGATTTATCTACTTTGTATCAACATCCCAGTCATTTCATAGTTGTATTTCATGGATGTTGAGTAGGGAATACCCCCTTGGTTCTGCAGAGCCTAAAGAAGAAGAGGAGATATTTATAGAGTCTATCTCCTATACTGTTGGCCCCTAGCCTGGGAATCCTGTTGATCAATGATGGCTACCTTGTAGGGATTACTGAGAATAAGCATCCAGTCTGGGAAAAACACCAACAGTGGTTATACAAGAAGACATGAATACATTAACTATAGTTAGTAATTTAAACCATTGATATTTAATGTATAACAACATATAGTCATCTATAATGATTATCCACATGGAGGTGTCATGTTTGGTGAACAATAAAATGAACTATTTAACTTAATCTAAGACAACCAGGGCTTAAATTTGATAGTCAACCTTGCTTGTCAAGCAATTTTTTTATGACAGTTATCTATTCAAAAGTGCCTTTCAAATACTATGACATACCTTTGTATAAGTAAATCATATAAAAATCAAATATATATATCATCATAATCCTATATAAATTTTGATAGTTTGTCCAAAATCTCTCCTTTCATATGATACAGTCTTTCTATAATTTTGATTGTATTTTACAGCTAAAATGCCTAAATACAACTATACAATTGTCAAATTTAAGCCCTGAAGACAACAAACTAAAAAACAATGAAAAGAATTGGGAAAAGGAAAATGAATATCCATTTTGAAAAACCTAAAACGGATATCCATTTTCTAAAACATAAAAAGCAAAAAAAAGTCATGCTTTTTGTAAATCCGCGACTTGCAAAACATAGACTAAGCTTGATGTTGATGAGAAAGAATGGATATCCAATCCAAAGAGGTAAGATCTATTGCATTTTTTTGTTTGTTTTGTATAGTCAAGCAATTTTTTTGGTTTTTTATGCTAAATGGGTATGTTTTATATTTTAATTAGGTAAAATGGATGAACAAAATGAAAACCCAAACCCTCCACCAGCAAACCCTTCCCCTCCAACAATCGAAGAGAAAATTCAAAGAAACATTGATCAAATAAGTAGGATTGTAGCAATGTATCGCCGCCACCCTCAATTGTCTACAATGACATTGAATTTAGAGGGAATTATTAGTCATGTTCGAATCATTTAAAAATGGCAAGAAGCCAAGAAGGCCGAATATGCTAATATTTTGTCATATGATCAAGTCAAAGAATTAGAAATTACAAAAGGTATGTTATCCCAATATTTTGTCAATCCTAAAACCGGATTATATGTTGATGTCCATAAGCCCAAGTATTCAATCAAATGGTGTATTCATGAGGGCATTAGTCAGAATTTTTGGGATTGTTGGTGGATGGTTTTTAATAAACCACCCAACAACAATTTAGATGTACCTTTGTATTTCCTTTGTAAACTCTATGTAGAGTTCGTCATGGGTCACCATGTTAATTATTTTGATTTTAGAGAGTTTCAGGGAGTGGGTAAGGGAATGCCTCAAGATAGACCTGGGGTAATGAGACAAGTACAAGGTCCCTATATTCCCCCTCTTGCTATCTCTTCTCCACCCCCAATGTAGCACCCATACGTTGTCGCAAATGCAACACAACAGGGCCTTAGTGCCATACACTCTTTGACCGAGCATTTGATTATATAGACATCTCAGTTTGCACTAGCACGTGATGTTGGCGATGATATTGGATCACCTGATTTTAATAGACCATCATTGTCCACACATGTTTGTGTGCCCCATTGCATTTCTTGCAATCAGTTATGCTTAGGCCCTATTATAGAGAGTAGTGAGCCACCATTGAACACATCAGAGTACGATTTCCATTCACGAGATGAGGCAGTGGGTTCCAGAACTCAAGCTGGGGGGTCGGGGACAAGAGTAGAAGCACAAGGATTAGTGGACCATAGAGAAGGAGAAGAGCATGAGAAATCTTTTATACAAGTAAAATTTAAAGTTAAATTTTATGGTCTATTCCATTTGAATATATAAACAAATTTATTAGTACTATTGTATCTAAGTGGGATAACAGTTGATGACAGAGGAGGAGTTGATAGAAGTTCATCATGGAACTTTGTCTGCCATCCAATTTGGCTTGGACTTGCCGGTATAATTTGTTCTACACATCAACTTTTATTTTTATGCATTTATTTCTTTGTGAGTAATTATATATTAATTTAATCTTTATGTTAATTTTATTTTATAGTCAATCGAAAATGTGAATGATGTGGCATCTTTACCAATGGTCTTTTATTGAACTCTTGATCGACCCAAGGGACTATCATTTGCGGAACGACTTTCTCAACGCCAACAAAGGGTGGAGGTAATTTGATTGAACTATACTTTAATTGATAATTTAGAAAACTTAAATATTTGATTATAGTCATTTAGATAAATAATAAAATAGAGAATAGATAAATTGATATATTAATTTACAAATTATTATGATTATTTGTATACATAGAGTCTTACATTCTTGTCATTTTTCATACAAGAGATATTAGTTGGTTCATCCATCATGAGTCCTTCTCAATTGATACAAGAGGCCTCGATGGTGGTATGTTCTTATTTTCTAGTAGATAAGTTTTTGTGTAGTGCACTCAAGATTGTTTGTGTGTAACACATCTAACATTTTTTAATGTATGCATTTCCTTTCTTGTTTAATAATTATATATTAATTTATTTCAATGTTACTTTGCTTTTACAGTCTCTTGAGAATGTGAGTGATGTGCCACCTTTGCCATCACGCTTTAGTAGGACACCTGATCATCTTAAGAGAAAATTATTTGTAGAACGATTATCCGAACGACAATAAAGAGTCGAGGTAATTGAATTGAATTTTTCTAAATAATCGATAGTTTATCTAGCAGTCTTATAGTTGATTGTAGTGATTTAGATGTATGTTAATAAATGAAAGTTCTTAATTGTAGTAGATAAGATTCTATTTACTAACTTTAACTTATTTTTATTTACCATTGAAGAGATTAATCAAATTTGTGTTTTGACTTGTTAATGTAGTCAACTTTGCCTCCATCAACTACTAGACATTCTGGTATGAAAAGGACAATTTTTGAGGATCCATCACAGATTGAGGATCTATCACAGATTGAGGGTCAAGTGGACATGTTGTATTTGATGTAGCTATTTGGCATGTAGATTGTGTATAGATTTTGAGACATGACATATGCCACATTTTGTATAAAATGTTTTGAGTTGGCATATTTGCCAAATTTTTGTATATTTCTACCATTATGGACTAGATTTTAATATTTATACACCTTGATATACAATATAATTTAAATTCCTTATGTGCATGTATTCCTACTTTGAAACTTAAAAGTTTGATGTATAATATTTTTATAATTCTTGTTATATAAGATTATTTTTCTTGGTAGAAAGATGATATATGGAGTTTCATACCTCAAGACATAACTTGATCTTAATTGCCACATGATTGTAGTTTTAGGTAGATATAGTATTTTCATGAAATGACAAATTTGAATGGTTCTCACTCAAGGTTTCAATATGCCATCAAGGCATATTATTAATATATAGTCTATTCTAAATGTTATAGGGTTCCTTTGCATGCCTCACCTCCTATTGCAAGACAACAATAAACTCAAGTTGTGGTGCAGGAGCACCTAGTCAATTTTGGTCTGATTGTTTGTTAAATAGGAGTCTAATGTTGAGTGGTGTGTGTCAACTCACATCTTGGAGAGTGATTTGTAAGAGTTGGAATAGCATGTGCAAACCTAATTTGATATGTCTAAGGTGTTGACATGAAGAATGGAGGCTAGCAGTGTGTAGAATCAATAGATGCCTTATCATACAAGCCTAATTAGGCCTTTGTCCTCGCGTAGAAGCATAATTTTGAAGGGTTTGTTACAAAGAGACCATACCTACAATTTTGATATACTTTGAAACTCCAAAAAGGGTATCTAGAATAGTGATTAGATTCTGGGTTTGAGTTGTCTTTTGCAAATTATGACATAAAAGAGGTGTTTGCTACCCTACTAGAGAAATAGTGGATTTGTGAAGGAAGTCAGTGTGTTTGAGATGTTAAGGTTTTGAAAAAGGTTGGATTGGGTTAGTTTGTATTCTCCCTCCTTGATCTACATCAAGTTGTAGTTAGCACTTAGGCCTACAATTATGTTTTATATCTTATATTTGATCCAATCAAGAGGGAAGGGTTCAAGATGATCCAAACCATATGACAAAATTCCTTATATGCCCTAATCATTGATAGTAGCTTGGAATCTCCTACTCTCATATTGAAATCTCCTCCATATGTAGTTGACTTGTATGATTTAGATGCACTTGTTTGTTGCCACATATCTCATTTGAGTCAATTTGATGGTTTGCTTGTGTGTCCATTGGTTAAGGGTTGACATGCTTTTAATTGTGGAATATTGGTTGGTTCATAATGCATTTGGTTTTTCATGAGGCTCTAGGTTACATGGGTATGATAGGCTTAAGTTATTATTGCTTTAGGAGGTCTTGGTTGAGTATGGTTTGTATTCCCATTGTTATGTCTTGAGCTTTTGGACTTATGAGTTTGCATGTTATCATTGTGAGATATGCATGTGTGGAAGTTACATGATGAGATATGCTTTTGTGATATTATCCATATACATTTGTTCTAATCTTACGACAAAATTTTGACGATGAATTTGGTTTGATTTGTGATGACATTATGTGGATTTTGTAGTCATTAAGTTGTTTCAAGGTAATTTTTTTATCAAGCATGGCTAGATGAACTATATCAAGTAAATTAATTGAAAATCATGAAGATCACAACACCATACAATCCTCAAGTTGTTAGGAGATCAAAGACTAGAGTGGCCTCATGCTCAAACCTTCATTGGGCTGTTAAAATGCACAAGACAATCATACAAGACAATCATTCATGAAATTACAATGCAAAGAGGGTTTATAATTTGCATTAGGGCTTGTATAAATGATCTAATGGATTTATAAGGTTGTAAAATACCAAAATGGATGATTTATCTAAGTTTGGGGATTGTCACAGTCCATGTACAACTTGTTGTCCTCATTGACTATTATTAGAGTTTTCAATGTTTTTACTTAATAAATCCATGATCCTTTGTCATGGAACATCAAGAGGATGAATATAGACACACTTATGACAAGTGGATTTCATAAAATTCATAAGGGGCTACCAAACCAACTCTAGGACTATTCTAATAAAATAAGACAGGACTACCAAATGCATAGTGGTTGTCAAAACACTTATATGACTGTCATAACAGTCCATAAACACCACTAGTCCTCATGATCAATCAAAGATACCATTAATAGCATGAAGATAATCTAATTTATAGGTTCAAAACAAGGAGGTGGTATAAAGGTCCAAATGTAAAGGAATGATTGTTTGTTAAAAAGATACACATGGATGTCCAAAACTACCCTTTATGACTATCCTAAAACAACATCGTCTATATGCTCATAAAAGCCATCAAACTTTGAGAATAAACTCGTCATTGGATAAGGAGTGGAAGGATAAAGTCACATTCCCAAAAACCTCTTAAAATCACATGTCTCCCCTTATGAAAACTAGGGTCTTTGCCAATACATTGTTCTGTAAGAGCAAAGTCACTTAAGATCCTAAGAGCAAAAACCTTGCCAAGTGCCATATTTTTTGTTCTACTCGTCATGGAGCCGAACGGACTATGCCAACACATCAGGTTGAGAAGGTAAATGCCAGGGGAGGTCTCGTTTTGTGCGCCAAGCATCCCAGTCATTCCAGGCAATAGGCTACCGATAAAGTCCCTTAAGATCCTTAAGACAAAAAACTTTCAAACTTTGACAGAGTAGTTCTTAGAATTTGTGATAGCTCAGAATGTTTTGTTTGGACCTACAGGTGCACATGGGGTCCATCCACAATAACCTCTCTTGGTTTTGGTCAACTCCAGTCCATTTGACCATGTCGAAATCAAACACATTCTTGCAAAATGCTTCAATTTCATACAGTGGAAAGGTGCTAGGTGTGACATTTTTCATTCCATAGCTCGTGGGGCCGAACAGACTATGCCAACGCGTCGGGGTGGGTGGGTAAATGCCAAGGAAGGTCTCGTTTCATGTGCCAAGCGTCCTAGTCATTTTGGGCAATGGGCTACTGGCAAAGTCCCTTAAGATCCCTAAGACCAAAAAACTACCAAACTTTGATGTAGCAGTTCTCAGAATTCATGATAGTTGGGAACATTTTGTTTGGACTTATAGGTGCACATGGGGTCTGTCCACAATAACCTCTCTTGGTTTTGGTCAATTCCAGTCTGTTTGACCGTGACGAAATCAAACACATTCTTACAAAATGCTTCAATTTCATGCAATGGAAAGGTGCTAGGTGTGACATTTTGCATTCCATAGCTCGTGGGACTGAATGGACTGCGCCAACACATCAGGGTAGGTGGGTAAATGCCAAGGGAGGTCACGTTTCATGTGCAAAGCATCCCAGTCGTTCCGAGCTGTAAGCTACCGATAAAGTCAAAAGTTGCTAGGACTAAAATTTTGGATTCTAGAGGACCTGGGGCCAAACAGATTGTGCCAACATGCCGGGGTGGGTGGGTAAATGCTAAGGGAGGTCTTGTTTTGTGTGCCAAGGCTCCCAATCCTCTCATTTTATGGGAAGTCACTTTGTTGGTAGCTTACAACTCAGAAGGACTGGGAGCCTTGGCACATAAAATGAGACCTCCCCTAGCATTTACCAGCCCACCCCGACATGTTGGCACAATCTGTTTGGCCCCAGAACCTCTGGAATGCAAAATTTTAGTCCTAGCAACTTTTGACTTTATCGATAGCTTACAGCTCAGAATGACTGGGATGCTTGCTGCACGAAACAAGACCTCCCTTGGCATTTACCCACCCACCCCGACATGTTGGCATAGTCCATTCAGCCCCACAAGCTATGGAATGCAAAATGTCACACCTAGCACCTTTCCACTTCATGAAATTGAAGCATTTTGTAAGAATGCGTTTGATCTCGGCACGGTCAAACGGACTAGAGTTGACCAAAACTGAGAGAGGTTATTGTGGACAGTCCCCATGTGCACCTGTAGGTCCAAACATAAAGTTCCCAGTTGTCATGAATTCTGAGAACTGCTCCGTCAAAGTTTGGCAATTTTTTGGTCTTAGGGATCTTAAGGGACTTTGCTGGTAGCTTGTTGCCCGGAATGACTGGGATGCTTAGCGTATGAAATGAGACTTCCCCTGACATTTACTTGCCCACCCCGATGCATTGGTGTAGTCCTTTTGGCCCCAGGAGCTATGGAATGCAAAATGTCACACCTAGCACCTTTCCACTGAATGAAATTGAAGCATTTTGCAAGAATGCGTTTGATTTTGGCATGGTCAAACAGATTGGATTTGACCAAAATTGAGAGAGCTTATTGTGGACGGGCCCCACATGCACCTGTAGGTCCAAACAGAACATTCCCAGCTGTCAGGAATTCTAAGAACTGCTCTGTCAAAGTTTGGTAGTTTTTTGGTCTCAGGGATCTTAAGGGACTTTGCCGGTAGCCTGTTGCCTGGAATGACTGGGACACTTGGCGCATGAAACGAGACCTCCCCTAGTATTTACCTTCCCACCCTGACTCATTGGCATAGTCTGTTCAGACTCACGAGCTATGGAATGCAAAATGTCACACCTAGCACCTTTCCACTGCATGAAATTGAAGCATTTTGCAAGAATGCATTTGATTTCGGCACGGTCAAATGGACTGGAGTTGACCAAAACTAAGAGAGATTATTGTGGATGGACCCCACATACACATGAAGGTCCAAACATAATGTTCCCAATTGTCACAAATTCTGATAACTGCTCCGTCAAAGTTTGGAAGTTTTTTTGTCTCAGGGATCTTAAGGGACTTTGTCGGTAGCCTGTTGCTTGGAGTGACTAGGATGCTTGTCGCACGAAATGAGACCTCCCTTGGCATTTACCTACCCACCTCGATGCGTTGGCGCAGTCCGTTCGGCTCCACGAGCTATGGATTGAAAAATGTCACACCTAGCACCTTTACACTGCATGAAATTGAAGCATTTTGCAAGCATGCGTTTGATTTTGGCATGGTCAAATAGACTGGAGATGACCAAAACTAAGAGAGGTTATTGTTGACAGACCCCACATGTACTTGTACGTCCAAACATAACATTTCTAGCTATCATGAATTCTGAAAATTGCTTCATCAAAGTTTGGCAGTTTTTTGGTCTCAGGGATCTTAAGGGACTTTGTCGATAGCTTGATGCCCAGAATGACTGGGATTCTTGGTGCACAATGAGTAGAACAAAAAATATGGCACCTAACAAAAACCCTAGTTTTCATAGGGGGAGATATGTGATTTGAAGAGGTTTTGGGACTGTTTATAAGAGGTTTTGGGACTATTCTTAAGAGGTTTTTGGGAGTGTTTTTAAGAGTTTTTTGGGACTGTTTTGAAGAGATATACTAGTTCATTGTTAAAATATTCATGACATCAAATCACTACATATATAACCATCAAATTTAGCATTAAAAATAATGAAAAAACACACCTTTAAGAGTGTACTACTAAAATCACATGAAATGGTTATCAATTATTAGCACCAGATGTGAAGATCTAAAAATTATTATATTATGGTCATAGTCTCCTCATAGGATATACAAAATTGTTGTATTCTCAAAAACACCTGCATTTGTATATTAAAATCTATCAATCCAAAAAAACTTAAAACACCTCATGTGATGCAGAGGAAGGACTCAACTTGATTCAACTTGACACATTCTCAATCATTGACCCAATGCAATTGATGCAAACATGCAATTTGTTCATGTTGTGCCATCATGTTGATGCAAACATTCTCAATCATTGACCCAATGCAACTAGGTCCTGAACCCTAATGGAAACATGTTGTGCCATGTACACATTGCTTCAACTTCAAAAAATTCAATCTTCAACCCTTGGGTCAATAATATAGGCCTATTTATGCCTCTACAAACAATTTTCACCATTCAACCGACCGCAACTAACTTATGAAACAACTTTGCAAAAGAAATGTTGTCATTAACAACATTGACAACAAATAGCAATCTTTACATCTTTTAACTAGTTGACTCCAAACTTTCCACAATGACTCCAAATGATCATCCATGGCCCAAAATGACCTCGTTCACATGAAACAACACAAAATAAGACAAAACCCAAAGTTTGAACATGTTGACCAAGAGGGTGCTCCTACACCAAATAAGGTTTAATTATCTTTGTTGGGCTCTCCAATTCTTCCAATTACCATGATATTTTATAAACTACCTTGAAAACCCTTCAACCAACCTAAGTGGTTATTAAAAAAATCTTGATTCATTCATGTGATCCTTTATAGGTCATTAAAATGACCCTTAAATAATTAGACCACTCTCCACAATTATCCTAAACCCTTTATCAGCCCTAAAGCAATCATGCAAACCTTTATTGTGCTTTGGTTTAAATCTTCATGCAAGTGTCATCATTGGAGGACAGCAGTTATCCAAGAGTTGTAACCATTATAACAACTATTTCTCACAACAACCCACTCAATTATGAAGAGAGATAAATATCTGATGCAATGCAAGGTGTCAAACTCAATCCTTAGGAGACTTATTGCACAACAACGGGCTCAAATAAGTAACTTTTACAAGCTTCACAAGTAATCTTCTCAAGGCAATTTCCTATTTCAAGGGCACAAACTATGGGTTTCAAACTTATCAAGCCCAAAACTACTTCTAATGTCTCTCTTTCACCTCAGGAACTCAAACACAACTCAATCAATCCCTTATCAAAGTCTGCCCCTTCAATTCTTTACCATTTCCTTATTGGTTGCACCAAATGCTTGTAGCCCTCCAAATAGGACTGTTACTCATTATCTTTTGTTTCAGACCTCAATTCAAGACTATGAAAGGCTTTTTGGACACCCATTAAGGAGTTTTAAAATATATCTCAAATTTAGTATAGGGTCCTTTGGACCATAGTCCCCAAAACTAGACCGTTCCACTACCACAAAACCTCCAATTAAGTCACTTTTACAAAGAAACCCTATGTCAACCTCCTCCCAAACTTCCAAACTCTACCCCAACACTCTCAACATGTTTCAAAACCTCAAAATCAACAATTTTCACCAGGGGAAACAATCACTAATTAGCCAAAACATCCAACCCTTGTTTAAGCCATTCTAGGCTAGGTTTCATAGGGGTTTATTGGAAATTGATATCTTAGACCTCTATCCGGCCAACCAATCACTCAAACACTTCAATTACTATATGTACATGCTTAAGAGACTGAGCCTTAGATAAATTTAATAGAAAATGGATGATTTAATGCAATTAAGGCACCTCCAAACCCTCAAAAATAGAGTTAATGGATAGTTTTCAGAGAAACGTGGATAACTTGCTCAAAAATGATTGAAATTAAGTGCAACTTGATGAAAAAAAAAATTAATTCACTCCGTCATGATATCCAATCAGTTTGAGATCACCAACTTTCTATACAAGCACATGCAGAGGTCTGCAATATAGTAAAACATTTCAAATTCAAGAAAATGACACTTTATTTTAGTTATTTCTTCAACAATCAACTTCCCACGAACCAAAATGAGTTTCTTCAACCTATCATCAATCAATCAATCAACTTAGGAAGAGAGATAAATATCATGTCAAGATCCTATCTTGAGAGTATTATCAGAGTCCTTTATGACTTTATGGCCATTTGATTCGGTGGAAGGTCATTTGATTGAGGGTTAGTCTACTAGGACAACCATAATTGTGGCAGTTGTGATGTAGTACAGGGGTTTCAAACATTCAAAAAACACAATCAAATGAGTATTAAACATTTTTCAAAACACCAACCCTTTATCTTCTCAGATTTCACCTCTTCACTAGGCCTTTTCTAGTAGCCCTGCAAACCCGATTTTCTAACCTTTTATCAAAAAATTTCCAAAGGACTTCTCAAAATTATTAGTGATTTAGATACCCTTTATTGAGTTACATAGCATACCTCAAGACCAACAATGATTGTTTCGGAACACATTCCTGAAATTCCACCTTCTACATTGTCCTAGTTAGGCTAATTAGGCCTCGTTTACAAAGGAACATACCCTCAAACTTTCCACAACCCCCTGAACTTGTTGGGGCATCTTTCACCATGTATCCAAACCCTCAAAATCACAATTTGTCTTTGAAGAAACTCTCATCAACATGCCAATCCTTAAAACCCTTGTTTCTAGCAAATTTGTGGAGGGTTTATTGAAAATATAGGTTCCACTCCTTCTCTTAACAAGCCACTACCTCAGAAACCTTTAAAAATACCTACAAAAACTTAAAAATCCATCACATGGACAATTCCATCAACTTTTTGGCAAAACCCTACTTCAATACACCATTTTCGCTTGAAAAACACACAAAACAACCCTAGGGCATCATGCCCATAACCACCAAATGAACTCCCCTGCACTCCAAGACATTCAAACACCTAATTCCTAATGTATTGGACCCATTCCATGAGTTGCAGTAGCCACAGAGAGTGGAATGGGTCAGATTTCCATTTTTTTAAGACTTTCAAATCCTTACTCTGCCCTTATATAGGCTGTCTCAGAAAAATACCTCTAAAAACCACAAACCTTGATGAAATTTCACAAAACCTAGTGCAAATGAAATTTAACTCATGCCTCTAACACATTAAATGAGTTTTAGATCATAAATGTGACGTACAGAACTGTGGTACGGTCTAGAACAATAAAATTGTAGGGAAAAACATTGTAACAACAGAAAAAAAGAACTTTTATTATGGATTTATCCTTCAAACTTCCTCCAACCTCTCCCTCAAGATTCTACCAGCATATTTAAACTTTTATCAACCTATTACAACAATTCTAACTACTATTTGAACTATATGAATGCCCATAACCGTTGGGCTACTATAATTTGTCATTTTACATATGTTAACTTTGATAATATTTGCATAATTTGACACTTCTACCAAAATAAACTCAAAATGACTCAATTTACATAGCCAATTGTCTATTTAGACCTTATTTGATCAAAAAATGACTCAAAACACCTTAGACTCAACCCTAGTGATGCAGAGGCATCCACACTATAACCTTACAATACATCATGGATGTCTGCAGCCCATCATCATCATCACCATCATCATCATATTTTGCTTAACACTGTCAGCATCATCATATTTCCTGCGCCGACTGATATCCTCCTGATGACAAGCCTTCGCACTTTCGCCTGCCAACAGCATCACTTTATTCGATTATCGACAGCATCATCATGTTCGACTAGCGTGAACATCCTCCTGACGTCCACTGTTCACTTCAGCGACAACTTCCGTCTTTACTACCTTCAGCATCATGATATTCAACATCATGATAATCAACAGGATAAAGAACATCCGATTCCTCCCATTTATCCTGATGATGACCAACCTTCACTTCTCGCACCGTCCCTTTGATGCTGACGTCACCCGATATCCTGATGACGTATATCCTGATGACGATGACGTCACCCGCAGCTCCTCAATATCCTACTGCTCTGAAATATCCTGATGACGTATATCCTGATGATGATGACGTCATATCCTGCTGTTGGCCAAACTTAGCTTTTTCGGCCCGCGATCAACCCGCTCTTCAACCTGATGCCGATACGCTCCTCCTCGGCTCCTCCTAATGATGATCACCCCGACACACCTTCACTTCATGCAATCGAAAGCATCATGCTCTCCTCCACTTATCTGGATGACGATGCCCAACGCAACTGCAGGATATTTGCAGAAATATCCTGATGATGCCGTTTTCATGAACTTTTAGCCTTAGCGAAATTTCACTTCGCCGATCCTCCAGGGACGACCCGATCCACTTCCAGGGTGATCTTCCACACTTTATCAGCTCGACCTAGCACCTGCCCATGCTAGGGTCTTCAACACCTTTCAGCCGCGATCCTGCACACCTGCATGCGAACAAACAAACTAACACCTACCCTACTGTACATAACCATTCCACCGATCAGACGAATCAACCGGTGGAATGGATCAGTGAATCCATACAGTCACCAAACCAGCAAATCGATCAAATAACAGAATTCAACCGAGGATGAACACAAACAGGATCACTTTATTTGATTTCAAAAGATGCAAATACAATGATCAATCTCTCTCTCTGTCTCACTCTCGCAAAGTCTGATCGTTGATATATGCAATATCAACCGATCCTCCTGCTTAAATAGATTTTCCTACGAGTACTACTGACCCGACTCCAAGCGGCTGGGAACTCTCCAGGCGGCTGGGAGATCCAACCGATCATACATCATGACAGCTGTTCTAACAAACTGGCTAAAAATAGCAAAGCGTGGTCAGCATGATCTTATCATGATCAGCATGACCTTATTACATGCATTTGGTCTTATCAGACCTTCTTGGAAACATAAACAAGACCTAAAACAACCAACTGCCTCATGAAGGCCAGCTGTTAGGTAGGTGCTCCTGCACCATACTCCCCAACAGAAAAGAACTCATGTCCCATGAGTTTAGTATGTGGAAGTCCTCCACCTTTACACTGTGCCTTTGCAATATGCTGAACTGTTCCAGCTTTGTCCTCTGCTGTCTCTTGGCTGCTCCAAGTCTTCTGCACTGTAACTTGCTTTCTGGCAAGTAAATCCTCATGCCTGTCAATGTAGGCCTTTTTCTCACATACCCTGTGTTTGTCAGGTTGTCTGACCAGAACCTCTGTCTGAACTGCCTCTTGAACTTCTGCAATGTTCCACTCTATCTTCCTGTCAACCTTTATAGGACAAGCAATAGTCCCAACTATGACAACATCCTTGCCATTCCTCTCAACTGGTTGCTGTTTGCAAACCTGTTTCTGTACCTGCTGCTGACCTCTGTCAGTCAAAACTAAAACCTTCTTCAACCTGTTATCCTTAACAACTCCTATCCCTGCAGTATCCTTATCTGCCTTTATGCCTGCTCCTATAGGCATCTGCACATACTCCTTCTTTCCCATTAAAATGATTTTGGCTGCCCCCTGTGCTGCAGCATCTACCTGCAATGGCATCAACTTCATAGTCTTCCCATCTTTCTTGATGGTATAGGTATTAGAATACCCATCATACAGTACCCTTCTATCAAATTGCCATGGTCTACCCAACAGTAGGTGACAACATTCCATGGGCAAAATATCACACAAAATTCTATCCTGATATGCTCCAATCTGAAAATCCACATATGCCTGTTCAGAGACAAAAAGTGATTGACTATCACTCACCCAAGATGCCTTGTAAGGGTGTGGATGTGGAATCCTTTCCAAATTCAGTTTATCCACCATTTCCTGAGATACCATGTTGTCTGTTGAACCAGTATCAATGACAACCTTACATTTTTTACCTTTGCTCTTGCAGATGGTCTTGAAAAGAGCTCTTCTTTGTGGGGATTCTTTGTCAGGTACCTTCATGGTAGTCACTGTTCTTCTCATCATCAGAGACTCTCCACTCTCTGGGTATGCATAATTATCAGGCTCCTTATCTTTTTGATAAGTGTTTGAAATCTGCACACTTTGCTCTACTGTCTCTTCTTGTACAAGTTGTACTCTCTTGTCACTAGTTCTATCATTTCTGGATGATGAACCTTTGTTTTCTGGACATTTGAAAGATGGATGACCAAACTCTCCACAGGTGTAACATTTTCCTGAAAATGTAGTAGAACCTCTACCACCTCCAAATCTTCCTCTATTACCTTTCCATCCACCTCTGAAATCAGACTGTCCCTGTCCTTTACCAGTGTCTTCTTGACCCTCATTGGTTTGCTTTTGTGTAGGGGCTGCTCCTCTTCCCCTCATATTATGTCCTCTTCCTCTCATGGACTTATCATGTCCTCTATTCATCTTTTCTTCAACCCTGATTGCCATTTGATAACAATCCTCCACATTCTTAGGGTTAGCTAAAACTAACTCATCCTGTATGTTAAATCTCAAACCAGCCAAGTACCTAGCCACCTTTTCTACCTCATTCTCATGATGACCAGATCTCATACTCAACTTATAAAACTCTTCTGTATAGGCCTTCACATCCCTTTCCTTCTGCTTTAAAAATTGCAGCTTCTTAAACATCTGGATTTCATAATCCCTTGGCAAGAATTTACCTTTTATCCTTGCTACCATCTTATCCCATGAAGTGATCTTTGACTTCCCTTGTTTCCTTCTCTCAGATTGTACATAATCCCACCATACCAAAGCATGACCTCCTAACTTGGTCTTTGCAATCTTTACCTTCTGATCCTCAGCAACATCTTCACATTCAAAGTGATTATCAAGTGCAGCAATCCAATCCAACAACTCATCCTCATTCAAGCTTCCAGTATACTTGGAAACATCAACCTTTACCTTAGGTTTATCATTCTGCACTGCCTTTAACAGTTTTGCTAATCTCTGGTCTTCAGCATCCAGATCTTCAGCTACCTCTTCATACTCTTCTACAGTATCTTCATCTTCTTCAAACTCACTGTCTGCCACTTCCCTCTTTTTGTTCTTTTCCAGGGCTGTAAGCCTGGCTTGAAGTGCTTCAGCAAGCTCCGTCATCTTCCTCATCTCTCTAGCATGTTTTTCCTTCATCTCCTACAATTCCCTTGCAGTACCACTACCTTTCGGAGGCATGTTGTCAACCTCTCACTCAACACACAACACACAATCAACTCTACCTCTACCCTTTCGGTGACAGAATCAACACACAACAGCCCAGATGTTTTGCTGAGCTCTGATACCACTATGATGCAGAGGCATCCACACTATAACCTTACAATACAGCATGGATGTCTGCAGCCCATCATCATCATCATCATCATCACCATCATCATCATATTTTGCTTAACACTGTCAGCACCATCATATTTCCTGCGCCGACTGATATCCTCCTGATGACAAGCCTTCGCACTTTCGCCTGCCAACAACATCACTTTATTCGATTATCGACAGCATCATCATGTTCGACTAGCGCGAACATCCTCCTGACGTCCACTGTTCACTTCAGCGACAACTTTCGTCTTTACTACCTTCAGCATCATGATATTCAACATCATGATAATCAACAGGATAAAGAACATCCGGTTCCTCCCATTTATCCTGATGATGACCAACCTTCACTTCTCGCACCGTCCCTTTGATGCTGACGTCACCCGATATCCTGATGACGTATATCCTGATGACGATGACGTCACCCGCAGCTCCTCAATATCCTACTGCTCTGAAATATCCTGATGACGTATATCTTGATGATGATGACGTCATATCCTGCTGTTGGCCAAACTTAGCTTTTTCGGCCCGCGATCAACCCGCTCTTCAACCTGATGCCGATACGCTCCTCCTCGGCTCCTCCTGATGATGATCACCCTGACGCACCTTCACTTCATGCAATCGAAAGCATCATGCTCTCCTCCACTTATCCGGATGACGATGCCCAACGCGACTGCAGGATATTTGCAGAAATATCCTGATGATGCCGTTTTCACGAACTTTTAGCCTTAGCGAAATTTCACTTCACCGATCCTCCAGGGATGACCCGATCCACTTCCAGGGTGATCTTCCACACTTTATCAGCTCGACCTAGCACCTGCCCATGCTAGGGTCTTCAACACCTTTCAGCCGCGATCCTGCACACTTGCATGCGAACAAACAAACTAACACCTACCCTACTGTACATAACCATTCCACCGATCAGACGAATCAACCGGTGGAATGGATCAGTGAATCCATACAGTCACCAAACCAGCAAATCGATCAAATAACAGAATTCAACCGAGGATGAACACAAACAGGATCACTTTATTTGATTTCAAAAGATGCAAATACAATGATCAATCTCTCTCTCTGTCTCACTCTCGCAAAGTCTGATCGTTGATATATGCAATATCAACCGATCCTCCTTCTTAAATAGATTTTCCTACGAGTACTACTGACCCGACTCCAAGTGGCTGGGAACTCTCCAGGCGGCTGGGAGATCCAACCGATCATACATCATGACAGCTGTTCTAACAAACTGGCTAAAAATAGCAAAGCGTGGTCAGCATGATCTTATCATGATCAGCATGACCTTATTACATGCATTTGGTCTTATCAGACCTTCTTGGAAACATAAACAAGACCTAAAACAACCAACTGCCTCATGAAGGCCAGCTGTCAGGTAGGTGCTCCTGCACCACCTAGACTAACATAAGACCTAATTTGCATAAGATGGCTTTGGTGCTCCTACACCAAGTTGTCATGTCCAAGAACAAATGAGACAGTCATGAGAAGAATGTTGTCATGTCCAAGAACAAATGAGATAGCCATGAGAATAAAGGGACAGTCACAAGTAAGTGTAAGGTAGATATAAGATGGAGACAACTTCAAGGCCATGGAGTCACTTGGAATGAGTTGTTAAAATGAGGTACAGTCATCAAGTGTTGAAGAAGAATTAATGTATGAGTGAGAGGGGACGCTCTTAAGGTCT
Organism: Cunninghamia lanceolata; assembly: GCA_027924645.1. Lineage (NCBI taxonomy): Eukaryota > Viridiplantae > Streptophyta > Pinopsida > Cupressales > Cupressaceae > Cunninghamia > Cunninghamia lanceolata. The sequence continues at coordinate 4,456,260 of BSBN01001019.1, forward strand.
AATACTACCATGAAGACTAAAGTTCAATTGATAGTCTACTTGGACAATCATAAATCATAAGGCATAGTTCATTAGGCATTAAAACATTTTGAGAAAAGAAGAATATGGGATATGGGATAGCTATGTGATTGATGTGAATTCTAGACAAAACTCCTATCATATTGTCATAGTCCCATAAACAAAACTATTTGGCCCATTATTTTTGCTAATGGGGAGTGTTTCCAACTCACACATTCTTTCTTATTTCTAAACTAAACTAACATTTTTCTCACTTCTTTCCTTCTCATATCCTTTCTCAACTTATTTAGAGAGAAACATTTGGGGAAAAGATATTGCTTCAACAATCTTACATCATTCAGTAACTACATGGATCCACTAGATCAACTAGGAGAGCATTGCATAGTTCAACTTCCACAATTCAACACATAAGAAATGGATTGAATGTTGGCTCGACCTTTCCCAAGGGGTCATTGAACCCAATAAATTGGTATCAATTCACCCACCTCTGGCCAACACAAGAATTATTCACTAACCCTAACCTATAAAGTATTTTAGGGTAAAAGTAGACATCAAAAGCATGCACAAACATGGCACACCTCTAGATACCAAGATAAGAGGCAAACATATTATGACAAGGAAAGTTACATATATGTAAATGACATTAATTGACAATTCACCTTGACACATACACACTCAATAGATAGAAACATATTTATGAGATAACACAACTCTTCTTTCCACTTTCTTTGTAAAATCGGTCTTTGTCCTTCCTCTTTAACTGTAATGCCCAAATTTTACTAAGGACATTAACAAGTAAAAATAGGGCCAACAATTTTTTTGTGTAAATAATTGTAGCATAACCATGTCATAATGTCACTATTGAACTTGTTGTCACCTAGACATTGTTCCATCTTCACAACTGACATTGTTTCATTTCTTCTCTTAGATTTTCTGGCCCTAGGTCCAAAAATTCAAAAGACCTAGATTCAAGCACACCTCAATGCACATTTAGATGAATAGACACACTTCCACCTTTATTGAGCCAAGTGAAAAAAGAAAATTCATTCCTCGAAAGAAAGCTAGTCATATAATAAGAAAGTTTCAGCCTAGTCTTTTGTCTTATTGTCTTATTTCTCACAACATCCCACTCCCGTCACTTAAAACTAATTCCACTAATTATGAACTTTGAAATATGAATTTTGACATTGTATTGATGTAGAATAGGGTTGCAAACTAGACTATTGATAGAACAGTCTCATACATTCAAATATCAAACTTCTTTAGTCATAACAATCCTCTCAATATGAAAAGGTAGTAGACCTCTCAAGTTTGTGGGACAACATGGTAACACCATAGAAAGCATTAGGTAATGATATAAATGACATCACAGACCTTTCAAGGTCTTAGTAACCTCCAAATGCATGGGTAGACTTAAAGGTAGCAACATTTAATGGGACAGTCTATGTTTCATGTGTAAACAATGAATCAAATATCAATCCATGAAGTATCAGGCCAATGGTTGTTTTAGGGTGTCAACATCAATCTTAGACCTATCATAACCTTCACCAAACTCTAAGCAAACTTTCAAGCAAATGCAATTGGCACGTGTAAAACCAAATTCCTATAACGATAATTGATCATCATATTAAATACTTAATATAAGCTGTCATATATACATAATGTCATGAACATAACATCTAGTTTATATACAAAGCCATATAGGCATGTCCAAAAAAAGCCATACAGGCATATATTCAAAAATATACATCGGTAGTTCTTACAAAAGTATGTATACAAAGCCATCTAGGCAAACAAAAAATGTCCCAAAAACTAGTTTCTAATCAGTGACTCATCCTCTCTCTACCATCGAGTAGACCTCTTCGATAGAAGTTTATCCAGCTCCACATGTTAATACAATCAAACAATATATGCACATTAATATAGAAAATGTATGAAATATATAACATCACATATGTAATTGATCACTTACCGCCACCTGAGGACCAGTCTCCATCATCTTGTCATCAGCTTCTTTGTCTGTAGTTGGACAGGTTGGACTTGTGACCTCCTATGAGAAGCATCAAGAAGCAAAATTGATTAAACATAAATATCATTTATGTACATCAAATGACATGAGATAAAACAAGAAATACCATATGAGATTGCATGAAGGATATGGAAAATCTGTTAGATGTTGTAGTTACAACTGCCTTAAGAGACATGAATGCAAAGTGAGGAAGCATAGGTAGAAATTAATATGTAGAAAAAGATAGAAATCAAAATATTAAGAAATTCAAATTAACACTAAAATTCATACCTCAAGTATAGTCAAAATAACCTATGATGCCATGCAAAAAATCTACTATGCCATGCAAAATAACCTCATTCGCAATCTTGTATAGTGAAAAACATGCATTATAGTTAAAGAAACAAGATTTTTAATTTAAAACATAGAAAAGTTTGGCAATTGGTGGGTGTAAAGCAAAGTGTGGAAACATAGAAAAGTGTGCAATTTGATTTCATTTTTCATACCTACTTGCTTGAACATGGTCAAGGTGTCATTGGAACCATTTATCCAAAACCCAAGGAAAGTAGAGATTGCCATATACTATATGAAATATACCATATGAGATTGCATGAAGCATATGGGAAATCTATCAGATGTTGTAGTCAAATTAACACTAAAAAGTGTACCTCAGGTATAGTCAAAATAACCTATGATTCCATGCAAAAAAATCTACAATGCCATGCAAAATAACCTCATTCGTAATCCTGTATAGTCAAAACATGCATTATAGTTAAAGAAACAAGATTTTTAATTTAAAACATATAAAAGTTTGGCAATTGGCGGGTGTATAGCAAAGTGTGGAAACATAGAAAAGTGTGCAATTTGATTTCATTTGTCATACCTACTTGCTTGAACATGGTCAAGGTGTCATTGGAACCATTTAGCCAAAACCCAAGGAAAGTAGAGATTGCCATATACTATATGAAATATACCATATGAGATTGCATGAAGCATAGAAAGAATGGCATCCCTACCTTTGAAGACTTTGAGAAGAATAAAACCATATTGATGTATTCACACCTAGTTGTAGCAACAAATGTCAAGTTACTAAAGCATCATGGAAAACCAAAATCAAAACAACTATGGACAATTAGTAATGTTGATCATGAAGCAATATTGGATACTCTAAAGGTAAGAGATGACCCCTCGGGTATGCTTGACGAGCATTTAAACTTCCAGATGGATAGGTATGACATTTTTTATCTTAATTTGTTCTTGTTTTTTCTATTTTTTAGAATTGTTTTATTAAAAATCTTGTTTCTTTAACTATAATGCATGTTTTTGACTATACAGGATTGTGAATGAGGTTATTTTGCATAGCATTGTAGATTTTTTTGCATGGCATCATAGGTTATTTTGACTATATCCAAGGTACGATTTTTAGTGTTAATTTGACTACAACATCTGATAGATTTCCCAAAATCATATATGTTCGTAACCAAGTCCCAGCAATAACAACTGATCCTGTAGGATATGTGAACCCATCATCATCTGTCATAGGTTGTGTTAGCTTTTGTTTTCCCTGTACACATCATACCAACCAATAGTCTGACCTCTCTTCATTTCCATGCGGTGCAACAACTACATAAACATGACCTAGCTATACAAGGTCTGAAAGATGTTCATAGTCGAATGAACTCTCCATGTCATTGACGGAAGATGATTGACCTTGAGATAAAGGGGTTAAATATCATGGAATCCATGTATCTACCCACTCACTTGACTCGCAATTATCCCAGTCACATTTAATACAACTCTGACAAAAATAAGCTAATTCTCGTGTCCAAATAGTCCATGCACTTGCATCTGAGCTTCGAAATGAATGCATCTTTGATGATTCACTGATTCTCTAACAATCCCATTTCTCTTTCGCTATCCCATCATCAACCAACCAAAAGAACCTAAGCACTTATGAATCAAGAGCCACTCCTTGTGATAATGCATAGTTACACCACTTAACAATAGAATCTGCATAACTGAATGTAGCACTACCTCTAATCTTTAGTTGTTCTTTAAAAAGAGCTCTCTTCACGCATGCACCTGCTCCATCATGTTCACCTTTTCCGTTCCCAGCTTTAAAAAATTTCCAAATATGAGGTATACCCGTCTCTACATGCTTTCTGCACAACTAATAGAATATACGAGCATTCTTGAATTGACTAGTGCAATTGTCTGACCAAATGAGATGTTGATCCATTCTAATATTTTTTCTTTCAAGAACCCATAAAATTGTTCAAAACAATATTGCACATACTCTAATGAATGAGATCAATCATCACTCATGTAAAAATGGTATTCTCTGACAATCTTCCTATTCTCTTCTGTACTATCGAGGGCATGTTTGTATGTGATGTGAACAAAAAGAGCAATCTGAATAGAATTGTAGTACTGGGATTGAACTTCATTTTGGGGTTACAATGTGTAGTTTTCTGCAAAATCAACTACAGAGACAATAGTTCCAATCGGAAAAAAGTCTTTACACAGCTTGAACTATTGATCTAACCATCGAGACCTGTGCCTGTGTCTGACATACTTGTAGAAAAGATTTTTCTTAAAATCATCAATAAAATCAGCAATACTTACCTCTCTTACAATCAACTCACATCTAGAACCTTCACCTCCACTTTTCAAATTATATTTCACTGTCTCATATCTCTTTTTCTCAACCATTCTCTTTCCAAAATCATGCTTGCTACCCTCATGAAAACATGATACAAAATTTGATAACCCACCACATTGTAAACATTTTTCATTTAAACAATTATTCTTATAGAAAATGTAACCATCATCTCTAATACACAGAAATAAATCCAATAAGTCCCTAGATAACTTTGGTAGTTGAATTGCACCACACTCCTGTAACATTTCGTTAGTGTGTAAAGTAGAATGAATATTACATAATAATTCATAGTACATAGAAAAATCTACATGGTATTTGCAACATGTATTATGAACTTTAAGAGGAACACAATAAAATGGCTTAAGAGATTCAAATGATCTTTGTGAGATTGTCGTACCTGGGTGTGTTTCACAATATTGTTTGTACAATGTTGTTTGGCTACATTCCAAGTAATGTTTAGGATGTGGTGTGTGGTCTTTATCACCAATTCTTAACTTTAAAATATCTTTTACATTCGGTGATACCCTAGAGTTAGTATGCCAAAATCATTCAATTTCTTCCTTTGTGCTATTGATTAGCTTCTTGTCAACTCATGGAAGCATACCACTAAAATCCCAAGTATCATTTCCAATAGGGCTATCTAGCCTTGATCTTAATTCTAGGGCTTTTGACAATGTTTTACGATTTAATCTTAAGTCACCACAAGTTTGCCTCATTAATCGAGCATTTCTTAATTGTTTGCTTACTATTGAGGTTGTTATTACTCTAGGAGTAGCTCTTTTATCTTTCTCCTTGCTAGTCTTTCCAATAGAATTGGCATTGAAAAGGCTTCTAACAATAATTTTATTGTGATTGGACACTTTGTTTAACCGAATCTTTAATTTCTTTAGTAAAGGTCTCATTTTGTACATCTTTAGTAACTGCACAAAAAGTTGGCATTGTTCGATTAATCTTTTATTCTCAAAGTATTCATTGAAGAGTTTTAAAGCCCACAACCGAACCGCTCGTGACGACCTCTTGCCTTCAAGTTTTTCCATTATCTTCTCATCAATTTCAAGTAATCATTTTAGGGTTCTTGAGTGTTTTCTAATTTCATCATGCTTATTCTCTTCTTGACAAATGTCCTCTCTTCTTATGAAATATGGAGATACATTAATTTTCATTGTTTCATCCATGGTATAAAATCAACAAATGGATTATGGAGTGCAAATTCAATATCATGAGGTTCATATCCACTTTGTTCAAGTGCACATCTTTGTTTTTCTTCTTCTTCTTTGTCCATGGTATTGCTCTTATCAATAGGTGTTTCATAACATTTTGCAACATTTTCATTTGTAATATCATGGTGAATTTCATTCTTATCTAACATTTCATTATACTCAAAATTAACATCTTCAATTTGCATGTCATTGGATGGTAAAGACGAAGCTTCACCTTGATGAGCATCTGCCAAACCCGCTCTTTCAATCCTCTTCCTTGCCCGGCTACCTTTTTCCCTAATTGCTTCAATTTCCTCCAATGTAACTTTCCTCCTTTTTGCTTTACGATGACTGTTGATCCCCATTAGGGGAACAAAATGATCACCCTTATGATTGTAACAAGCAAATTGTGTCTCCAAAATTGCATAAGAATGTTTCTTTCGCTGTCATAGGCAGAAATCACGAGATTTTTGATAACAGGTGGTCTGTAGGCAGGGATGTCGGGCCCAACAATATTCCTTTTGTCTTTTTCTTGCATCTACATAATGGATATCCATTTCAAAAATGAATATCCATTATTGAAATGGATATCTATTGCTTAAGCCAATTCTTGTGCAACGGCCACCCAGCAACATCCATATCACTTCTACAAAATGGATATCCATTTTGTTTTCCTCAATTTAAGCATGAAACTATATACATAATCTACGAAATATACAACTATATACATAAATGAGAATAGGAGATGCATAAGAACACATAAGAAGGAAAAATTAAATGTTAAAATACATATATAAATAAGTAAAGAATATGAATGCTAAATGTGTAAGGACCATAAGTATGTTTAAGTATTAGAAACATCATGATAAACATGGAATATGGATACATAAGAGATAGAGATCACAAGCATAGATCATAGGAACATAGGGACATCATGGATATATAGCATAGGGATATATAAGTAAACAAGGAACATGGAAAAATATAGGTTCTAAACATAGAACATAGAGATGTTTAGGAACCAAAGAAGGTATAGAGGAAAGCATGGGAGGTAAGGATTGAATATATGAAAGAATAGGAGCTAAACAAGTAACATAGGATAGAATAAATGGTAATCATGGAAGATAGGAACAACAAGTCATATAGGAAGAGACATGGAAAGAATTGAAAGGAAAAATATCCCCACATGGGTCTAAACAAAGATCAACCAATAAAATTAGAGATAACCATGTAAAAGAGGTCATCCCCATCCCAACAAGTAATATATCAAGTTCATTATCCTCAAGTAAATGTATTTTTTTATAAGAAGTGGTTATCTTAGTGTTCAAAAACTAGCAACATGTGAAACTATTGAATTATTTTTCTATATCCATTGTACTTTCTTCTTTTGAGGTGGCTCCATAGAGAGATTTTGCATTTGCTTTTCCACAGTTCATTATTAAGTATCTATGACTTGAAGTAGTTCCTTTGGAATGAAATGTGGGTTTATCATACATAATGTCCTTGTTAATCTCTTGATTTCTTAGTATGTGAGGAATGTGTTCTTAATAAGATCATTGGAAGGCATGCATATATCATGACCTTAATGTTTATACATTTTAGGATGTGCAACTTGAGTCTCAGGCATTTTTCATCATAAGTTCTAGAGTGAGAAGGTGCATAAGTAGCTTCTTGATTCTTGTTCATATTTTTATTCTACTACTCTTCAATAACTATCAACTTTAACAACATGTCTTCATCAACAACTATTTGACTTTTTTATTGACTACTCAACTTCATCAGCAAGGGAAACTTTGGTAGTAAAGAGCCACTTCTAGAGAAACTATCAACTTCTACAGTAATAAAAAAATTAGGACATGATCCTGATCATCTAATTATTTCAAATAGATCCAAATTAACTGCTTAATTTTAGATCAATATGGGTTTGACATCTATCGTCACCTTGTCCACATGATCCATGCACCACACGCATGTACATATGTATAAAAGTATAGACAAGGAAGAATAAGCTAAACATTGCACATGTGTACATGCCTTCTCCATTTCAATTTAAAGTAATTTGTTCAAAGTCTTTAATGCCCTTGAATATATACATTTAGATTCTAGACTAGGGATTCATTTTATTTTTCTAGATAGACTTGTGAATTACCATCTAATTTGAATGTTTATACACTAATCCACCTAGGTAGGTCAACTTAATAAAGATCCATACAAACCATTATTTGATTTGAGTAATTTTACTTTGGACACATTTGTGAAAACTCCTAAAGAGCCTCCATATAAAATTGTAAAGATGATATAGCCTCCATATAAGCATAAAGATGATATATAATTTTAGTTTGCTGAAGGTCATGTTTCACTCATTGATGAGGACTCTGCTACACCTTTAAAGTTGAGTCCTTTGTTTGGAACTTTGAACCATGCAAAGAGGCAAGTGAATTGTAATGCTTAAGTAAACATGAGTCTCAACATGATGTAGTTCAATTTGATGACATTTTAGTTTGTGTTGCATGAGGACTTCCTTATTCATGCATATCAAATTTCTAATTAGGTATATTTTTCTGAAGTGTATGAGTTTGCGGCTTTCAATTTTTGTATCAGTCTCACTTGAAGATGCTAGCAGCCATGTGAACATGATTAATATGGGATCCAAGAGTTGTCCTTTTCCTATGCATTTGGAGTCAATTGTTGGCTCTTATGATTGTTTACATCATGTTGGCCTAGCATTTGAATAGTTGCTTCATGACATGGATGGGAATAGATCATGCTTCTACTACCTATAGCTAAATTATATTGATGACTCTAATGAGTTTGACTATTATCTTTAAGAAGTAGTGTCATGGTCATGTTTGGATGTGCAAGATACTTCATGTCAAGTAGTTAAAAGGTGGATACATAATCAAGTCAAGATTGGGAATCTCATTCATGAAGGTTATATTTTACAACTTGGAAGGAGATGTACTTTAGTTTATCTATTGTAGCATGCAAACGAATCTCCCCACAACTCTTGACTTGCAACATGTTCTTGATGTTATTTGCATGACATGCTTAATTTGTCCTCTCGTATGCCTTTAGGTCAATTAGCTGCAAGTTTTCATTTTTATGCTTTGTCCTAAGGGTTCTAAGTTGTGTTCCCTTTATCCTTGTCTATAAATATTGGTGTGTGTTTGTGTATCACCCCTATGTTTTTGGACTTCCCCCTTTCCATTTTGGTCTACACCCTAGAACTTTTTTGGATTTTCATAGTGTCAACATGTGATACTCATCCTCAACCAAAGCTTATGTTGGCATTATTTTTTGTCTAACCTTCTGATATGCATATGTGCTCTTCTAACTTGTATGAACCTTGGTGTATTTCTTTTTATGCTTCAATTCTTAGTTTAGATGTTCATTGTTATTCTCCATCATTAAGGTTTCATTTTGAGCATAAGCCTCTTATGGTTAGGGTTTAACTTGTACATTTTCTGATTGCATGCACACCCTTATTCTAAGTGTTCCTTGATGTTTATATATCTCTTTGCATGGCTCTATGTAATATACTTGGACCATTTGTATCATGGCACATGTTATCCTAGTGATGCCAACATTTATGGGCCTTGATGTTTATTTGTCATGGGTGTATGGTCTCTCATGTGGCTTATGTGGATTCATTATCGGCTCTTTACTTGCCATGTATTTTCTTTGATGGTGATGGGCCCAAGCATTTATTATGTTGGCTATACAATATGAGGTGGCATTCCAACTTGGTGGTGACTATTCTCCTACAAGATAGTCAAGTATACTTCATGGTAGAGCCTTCATCTAATAAGAACACATAAAACCAAAACTGTTTCAAATGCTGCCCAAAACACCAGAAAAGGATATTCATTTTTACCTTCTAAAACAGATATCTATTTTGCAAGAAAAATGGATATCCATTTTTCAAGCAAAATGGATATCCATTTTTCAAGCAAAATGGATATCCGTTTTGCTTTGGTAACAAAGCAAAATAGATATCCATTTTGTTTTGGTAACAAAGCAACATCGATATCCATTTTGGTTGTTTACTTTTTATGGATTCTAACATGTTTTCATGTTTCAGTCTCTTCTTCGAACTTCACCCTTTGTACTGACGACTTTTTTTAATGCAAAATTGATAAAACGAAAAGGGTTTATTGAAAAAATTGTCAGCTTTCTAAAAATATAAGATTTGTTTGGTTATCATTTTATTAAATAATTATTAATAATTTTCTATATAGTGTGTGTCTGAAATCCTGATGGATACACTGATTGAAAAACATCCATAACTTTCAAACTGTTACACCTTTTCGAGATCCGAAAGATGCATCACATTCTATGCTTTTCTAGCTATAGGTTAAAAAAAAAATTGAATTCTAATTTTTTTTATTGAGTTAGGTTCGCTGGACAATTACCTTTTAGTTTTTAAAAAAAGTCAGTAAAAAAACATAACTAATTATTTTATTGGAAAAAAATTTCAAAAAACTATGCATCACATCTGGGCATGAGTCCTCTACTTATTTTGAAAGTTTCAAAAAAAAAAAAATTTTGCTCATAGTTAGGTTGGTTGGATAGACACCCACTTTTTATTTTTTTCTGAAAAATTTAATAGCTGTTCATTGAAATATTCATTTTTCACTAAGTAAAATTAGTTTTTTTTAAAATAGTAGCTCATAAACTAGATTCAATTCTCTACAAATTTTATTCTTACATCTTTTTCAAATTGTGTAGCTAATCCATTCAAATTTTCACATGAACTTGATTAAGTCTGATTTTTTGTACTTTTGTTGCCATTTAGAGGTATAGTTTGGCCCATCATGATCATGCACATACCCTCATGCAAACTTTAAAGATTAAGTGTTGCAAAATTTATTAGGTGATGAGTATTATAAGCAAGTCAAGAAAGCTCTTAAGGTAAATCCTAAAGATTCAAGGTATGATAGGTTTCATTTTGAGTCTAACGGATTATTGAGTTTCAAAGGAAGAATATATGTATCTAATTCTACTGAATTAAGAAAACTGGTGTGGAAAGAAGTTCATACCGCACCATACCCAGGACATCCAGGGGTAACCAACTACTAATAGATGTAAAACCTCTTTAATGTTGGAAGGAATGAAGAATGATGCTACGAGATTTGCAGCAAGTTGTCTAGAATGCTTGAGGGTAAAAGCAGAACATCAACACTCCGTAGGACTGATGTATCCACATGATTTACCAAAGTGGAAATGGGAAGTTTTAGTTTGGATTTTGTTCAAGGTCTTCCTATGTCTAGGAATCAACATAATGCCATTTTAGTTGTGGTTGATAAACTCACAAAGGTAGCACATTTTATACCAGGGAATTTAACTGATGGAGCACTAGTGTTAGCTTGCAAATTTGTGCAAGAGGTGTTTAGATTGCATGGCTTCCTTGAAAAAATTATCTTGGATAGAGATGCTCATGGACTATCAAGGTTTTGGAAAACTTTGTTTTCTGTGCTAAGGACTAAACTCAATGTGAGTTGTTAGTGTAGGTTTTTATTTCCTAGATGGGTTATTTATTTTTCCTATATTCCTAGTTTTTTCCTACACTTCTATTAATCTCTCTTAGGTTAATAAAACATGTCTTATTAGGTGAGTAGTTGCGAGGTGTCACCTTCCTACATGTGAGCATTCATTAGCTATCTTGGGAAGATACTTTGCTATCTTTAGTCCAATAGATGGTTGCTCCTCATTGGTCAGTGTTGCCACCTCCTCTCTCTTCCTAGTCTATATAAGCATGCTACCTGGCTTGTATTTTGCATCTTTTGCTTTTGCATCCTCTTAATTCTATTTTGCTTCTAGCATTTGCATTACTCTCTTGGAGACTAACTCTGTGTTGCTATTTTGATTTCGTATCATTTGCATTCATAGTTTTAATATCTATTATTTGCACTAGTTTTCTGGGTTATTAATCTTTTCAGATTCTAACATGGTATCAGAGCTATTCTATGTGCAAGAGTAGATTTTAGTTTCCATATTTGAGAGATTCGGGGGGGCTAATAAATCTTATTGCAGGTTTTTGAAAAACCCAGTATGCTCCTCTCTTGCATCTTCGGATGATCTTGAGAATCAGAAAAGTTTGACGGAAACTTTTTTTTTAATCTCTGGGGTTGCACATGTGTTTTATGAAATCTGGGTGATTGTAGCATTTCTGGTTATACTGGCAGCATTTCTGGCTGTTCCAACGCATCCAGGAGGCTTGAGAAAGTCAGATTTGGCTTTCGCTTCACCGAAATCGGAGATCGTCATACACAGTTGCAGAACCGGGGTTTCGAGCTTAAATCTAACAACCAGCTTGCATATTTGATCTTTTGAATCAATATTGCAGGTTCCAGCATCTGATTCAGCATTTGCATGTCATTTTTTGGTTGTTGGGGTCATTTTTTGTAGCTAAAGGCGTTCCATTTACACTGGAGCAACATTTTCTGTGCATGTGCAAGAAAAATGCCTTCTGGGTATCTTTCTGTTTTTGCATGTAGTCTTTATATTTTGCAAAAATGCGCTTAGAAAGCTACAGCAGGACCCCTCTCCGTTGGCAGCTACAGTTCTGAAGACAGTTTTCAAATGCTCCGTTCTTGCTCATACGGACTCCTTTTCCCACGAAATTTTTTTTGATTTTGGCTATTTTTTCATGCTCTATGCACTAGTGCAGTCGTTTTTTGATTTTGATGCCAAGATTTTTCAGAAATTGCAGATTCTCAGTCGTGACATTGCACGGTTCTCATTTTGGGAACTCCGGAGGATCATAACTTTCACATACGACCTCGTATCGAGGCGATTCTTTTTTTGAAAGTGCATGATTTTTTGATTAGATTGCAGTGGTGCTGTTTATTTCTCTGGATATTAGGCCAAAGTTGTATTTTCAGCATATGCTCTTCATGAGGGTTTTGTAATGCATTGAAATCAAGACCACTTAGTATTTATTGCTAGTGGTAGTTGTAAACGCACTAATATAAAGTGCCAAATCATATTTTCTTGGGGGGGTTCTTTGATTGAGTGAAAAGGGGGGGTTGTCTTGGTTGGGTTCTCTTCTTTTCGACACTTCTTCTCTGCATTTCTTCATCATGGATCAAACAAATCTGCCTATCCTAACTCCATACAATTACTTTGAGTGGAAATCACGCATGACAATTCACTTAAGGAAAGCTGGATTAAATAGGATAACTATGGGACTTGAAACTGAACCTATTAAAGATGAAGATAAGCCTAAGTGGTTTAACAAATGTGATGAGGCATATGGAACATTGTGTTTGTCTGTTTCTCCTGATTTGCTCTTTCACATTGAGTCTTTGAATACACCAAATGAAATCTGGACAAAGCTAGAAACACTATTTGGCACACAAGATTCAATGAGGGGTCATATGTTGGAAAATGAACTAATTAGTTTAAGTCCAGGCAATTTCAACACAATACAGGATTTCTTCACTAAATTGAAATCACTAAGGCTACAGTTAAAACAATGTGGAATTGAAAAGAAAGATGAACAACTGATTCTTAGTATTCTCTCTAAGCTAAGTTTAGAATATTCTGTGTTTGTTTCTACTTTAATTGCTACTAAGGGTGCACTTGGCACTCAATTCACCATGCCATCTTTAGATGATTTTGCTGTCAATCTCACTTGGGAACAGGACAAGCTAATCTAGATGGGCACTCTTAAGTCCTCTAAGTCACATGCCTTGGCTGCCAACCAAGGTGCAAAAGAACAGAAAGGACAAAGTAGTAACAACAATAGTAAGGATAAGAAACAAAAGAATAGCAAGGAGAAGAAGGATCAGATAACGGTTGCTTCAAAAGCAACTAATGAGACCCAATATTCCAAGGGCGACAAGCCTAAGAAAGAGAGGGTCCAATGTGCCTATTGTAAAAGACTCGGTCATGATGAACATAAATGTCTGAAGAAACAAATTGATCACTTGACACACATTCTTGAGAAGAATAATATCAGTGTTCCTGAGTCTGTCAAACAGAGTTCTAATGAGGGGTCTAATAAGGCAAAAGAAAACAGCAAGGGAAAAGGAAAGGGCAAGGCCCTTGTTGCAGTTGCTTCTTCACCATCCACTTGGGTTCTTGATTCAGGTGCTTCGCATCACATGGCTTCATCTAAGGAAGAACTTGCATCCTTGGAGCAGTGTACTATGCCTTCTATTTTGATGGGTGATAACACTCCTGTTGAGGTGTGTGGGAGAGGGTCTGTTGATGTGGGGGATGGTACATTCCATGATGTTCTTTGTGTGCCCTCATTATCAACTAATCTCCTATTCATATATCAGATCACTCACACAAGTTCAGGCAAGCGGGTTGAGTTCACTCCTGATTCAGTGGAGATTCGTGAGTTGCACAGTGGTTCTACAGTTGCAGTTGGGAGAGCAGATCATCAGTCACGTCTCTATCTGTTTTCTCACTTTGTTCCTGATCCTCCTTCGACTGTTTTGCTCACTCATTCTAATGATGTGAGTAGATTATGGCATGAGCGGTTTGGCCACCTTAACTTCCGCTACTTGCAGCAGCTCAACCAGCAGAGCATGGTCACAGGGTTGCCTTCAGTTCAGTTTTTAGGTGGTGTTTGCCAAGGTTGCATTCTTGGTAAGCATCCTAAGGAAAAGTTTGACAAAGGTAAGGCATGGAGAGCTTCACAGATACTGGAGTTAGTTCACAGTGATTTGGCTGGTCCATTTCAGCATCCTTCTTTCAGCAGGGCTAGATATGTCCTCACATTCATTGATGACTTCTCTCGAAATACTTGGGTGTACTTTCTCAAATAGAAGTCAGAGGTATTTGATCATTTTCAAGACTTCAAGACTTTTGTAGAGAAGCAATCTGGGAAAACCATCAAAGTTTTGCGCACTGACAATGGTGGTGAGTATGTCAACCATCGGTTTGAGAGGTTTTGCACTTCAGAGGGGATTCATTTGCAGCATTCAGTTCCATACAATCCTCAGCAGAACGATGTTGTAGAACGGAAGAATAGGTCCTTGAAGGAAATGGCGAACTGCATGATTCACTCCAGATCTCTTGCACCACAGTATTGGGCAGAGGCCATTAACTGTGCTTGTTATATCCAGAACCGTGTTCCTCACCGAGCCTTGAAGGGAGTCACTCCTTTTGAAGCTTGGAGCGGTCGGAAACCATCAGTTAAGCACTTTCAAGTTTTTGGTTCTCCTGCATGGGCCCACATTCCTACAGAGAAACGCAAGGCATTGGATCCGCAGAGCAAACCTTGCATATTTCTAGGTTATCCTGATGGTGTGAAGGGTTATCGGTTGCTCCACCCTACTACACATGAGTTGTTCATTGAGAGGAGTGTTCAGTTTGAGGAGGGCTCTTCGAGCTCACTTTCTATCACTTCTCCAACTCCCTCTACTTTGACATTGGAGTCACTTGGGATACATGACAGATCTTCTGATGAGTCAGATTCACCTGAGCAGTCTTCTACCTCCACTTCTGATGCAGAGAGCGATTCAGAGGACTCACCTTCTCCCTCTCCTAGTCATCATTCAGAGGTTGATGATTCTCCTCCAGATTCTCCATCTTTCGGTCCACTTTGGGCTAGACAGACCTTGCAGTCTGCAGGTGATTGGGTTGGGGATCCATCAGACACCAGGAGAACTTGTTCACAGTTCCAGGATGTTCCACATGTCTTCATTGCTACTGCCTCAGATCCACAGTCTTTTCATGAGGCTTCTGGTATTCCTGAGTGGGATACAGCTATGCAGGAGGAGTATAGTTCCTTGATGAGGAACCACACTTGGGATCTTGTCCCTCTTCCTAAGGGAAGAAAACTTGTTCGATGTAAGTGGATCTATCGGACAAAATTTGCAGCAGATGGGTCGGTTGACAAGTATAAGGCTCGCTTGGTCGCCAAAGGATTCTCCCAGGTTCCTGGGATTGACTACTCTGAGACTTTTGCGCCAGTTGCCTGAATGAATTCCATCTGACTTGTTCTTGCCATTGCTGTAGCTAATCGTTGGGAAGTACACCAGATGGATGTGAAGAGTGCTTTTCTTCACGGTGACCTTCAGGAGGAGATCTACATGGAGCAGCCACAGGGGTTCCTTCAGGATTCTTCACTTGTGTGCCTTCTTCGGAAGTCTCTCTATGGCCTCAAACAGGCTCCTCGAGCCTGGTATGCCAAGATGGATTCCTTCCTTCTATCAGTTGGGTTCACTCCATGCCATTCTGATCCCAATGTCTACATTCTGCAGCAGGATGATTCACTCCTATTTCTGGTTCTGTATGTTGATGACTTACTGATCATAGGGAGTTCTTCATCCACCATTGGGGCTGTCAAAACTACCCTTCATGACAGGTTTTTGATGACTGACTTGGGCTTGTTGCATTACTTTCTCGGGATTGAGATCTACCAGTCTTCTTCCGGGATCACCATCACACAGTCCAAGTATGCTCTAGATTTGCTCTCGAGGTTTCATATGGCTGACTGTAAGCCTGCTCTGACTCCCTTTCTTTCTGGAGTCAAACTTGAGGCTCAGTGTTCTTCTCCACTTGTTGAGGGCACTTTGTACCGACAGCTTGTTGGGAGTCTCATTTATCTGACTCATACGAGACCTGACATTTCATATGCTGTAGGCATGGTCTCTCGATTCATGCAGGAGCCTCATGAGCTGCACTGGAAAGCAGCCAAGCGGATCCTTCACTACATTCAGGGTTCTCACAGTCTTGGGATTCACTACGCAGCGGGTATTGAGCTTGACTTGGTGGGCTACACAGATTCCGATTGGGCGGGCGATTCTCAGGATCGCAAGTCTACTTCAGGTTACAGCTTCTCACTTGGTTCAGGTCCTGTTTGTTGGTCGAGCAAGAAGCAATCTGCTATTGCTCTATCTTCTACTGAGGCCGAGTATCGGGGGGCTGTGAATGCCTCTACTGAGGCCATTTGGCTTCAGAATCTTCTCACTGAGTTTGGTATCCAGATCAGACGGCCATCAGTCATATTTTGTGACAACCAGAGTGCCATTCAGATCTCACGAAATCCG
This sequence comes from Cunninghamia lanceolata, assembly GCA_027924645.1. NCBI lineage: Eukaryota > Viridiplantae > Streptophyta > Pinopsida > Cupressales > Cupressaceae > Cunninghamia > Cunninghamia lanceolata. The sequence goes on from BSBN01001019.1 coordinate 4,473,156, forward strand.
GTCCATCATCAGCGGACCAAACACATAGAGGTCCACATGCACTACATCCGGGAGCTCATCCATGGCCACGTCATCGACCTTCGCTACTGTCTGACTTCTGAGCAGGTTGCTGATATCTTCACCAAACCCTTCACTGAGAGCAAGTTCCTTCATTTGCGAGCTTTGCTGGGGGTGCGGGATGCTTCATCTTCTGGGGGGGCTTCTTCCTCTCACTCAGAGTCTTGACTCTCTCTACTTTTGGGGGGGTCTCTTCTCTCTCTCTTTGGGGGGGACTTTTATGTACATGGGTACCTCATCAGGCTTGATTTGCCGGGACCCATTTCTACATCCACCTAAGCTTCACTTATGGGGGGTGTTAGTGTAGGTTTTTATTTCCTAAATGGGTTATTTATTTTTCCTATATTCCTAGTTTTTTCCTACACTTCTATTAATCTCGCTTAGGTTAATAAAGCATGTCTTATTAGGTGAGTAGTTGCGATGTGTCACCTTCCTACATGTGAGCATCCATTAGCTATCTTGGGAAGATACTTTGCTATCTTTAGTCCGATAGATGGTTGCTCCTCATTGGTCGGTGTTGCCACCTCCTCTCTCTTCCTAGTCTATATAAGCATGCTACCTGGCTTGTATTTTGCATCTTTTGCTTTTGCATCCTCTTAATGCTATTTTGCTTCTAGCATTTGCATTACTCTCTTGGAGACTAACTCTGTGTTGCTATTTTGATTTCGTATCATTTGCATTCATAGTTTTAATATCTATTCTTTGCACTAGTTTTCTGGGTTATTAATCTTTTCAGATTCTAACAAGTACAACTTATCATCATGTAACCATTGGGCAAACTAAGAGAGTTAACCAGGTTTTGGAAGACTTGTTGCAAATGTATTGCATGGATCAGCAATATAAGAGGGGAGACTACTTATCACTTGTGAAATTTTTAACAATACCTAACTTTTTGCTATTAAGATGGCTTGAATTGAAACATTGGATAGAAAATATGCCGAATTCCTATAAGATGAGTAAGCTAGAAGATAGGATTAGCATTAGTCTAGAAATGTTGTCCGAAATAGACGAACAGATTAAGCTGATCAGAAAAGATCGGTGGAAACCATTAATAAATAAAAAAGTTACATTAATGTTAAGCATACACTAAGACAATTCTCAGTTAGAGAAGAAAAGTTCTTTTGAGGGTCAAACCCTAGAAAAAGTTTCATAAAGTATGGAATGTATTCCAAACCAATTCCTAAGTATAAAGGACTCTTCTAAATTTTCAAGGTTATCAATTCTATTGATTACAAGAATCAATCTATTACCAGTTATTGCTAGGAGGCATAATGGTTTTTGTGATTCATATATGAAAAATATATTTATATAATATATGAATATTTTATTCTAAGAATGTTTTACAAGTACAAAACCTAGGAATGGTTATGATCGAGCTTCTTAAATGCTTGAAGTTTGCAAACACTGCTTGTGTAACATAGAGGTCTTGTAGTGCACTATCCAATAGGATCAATATGCTGAGGAAAATGCTAGATGGGAGGATTACCATGAATTTTACCAAAAGTTTCCTCATTTATTTAATGTTGTTACCAGTTGAAAATAATGAACTTTCTTTTTAGTTGCATTTTGATACTTTATATCATCGAGGACGATGAATCTTTAGGGGAAGGATATGTTACATCCCCAATTTTTGTCTTGCTATACTTTTCACTTTTACTTGTACATAAGTAAATCTATTATGATGTTTAGATTAATGTCAAGGAAAGACATAGATTATATCGAATGTCATATATGGAATTATGGAAATGAATATTTTATTGTTGTTGATTTAATATTGCATTATGAGATTTGGTATTATTATTTGAATAATGATGCACTAATCATAATTTGTTGGTTACAAGTTTGATACAGGATTACAGGTTTTCAGATGACTCTCGGAGAAAAGAGAGAGAGTATCTTTCGAGGAGAGAGATATAGACCTTGGGTTACGAGTGATGATTTGCCAAACAAGTATTAGTGTTTAACAAAAACATGAACCAGTGTCAAAAGAAGTAAGTCTTGTCTTGTCAGTTTACTTTTGAACCCAATCAACAGGTAGTCGATATCTTTAGAATATATTCTAGTCAAGTCACAGTGTGTCATCATAGTCGTTTGTAACATAAACGATGTCGTCTGAGTAAGAATTGTGACCATTTACGTTTAACATAAATATTACGACGTCATGGTCGTAAAATGGTTGTGTTATTGTTATTAAGTCACTTAAGTGTTTTATTGTCGATGTTTAACGTCAAATGACGATCTTGTCAAGTTGACGTGATTTTAACGAAGGATTGTGATGGGGAGGTAAACTCAACCCATTCACATTATCTGTAAACCTTTGTTTTATTACTATTATTCTTATTGATCAATCATAACTATCAAATAGGATCAATGTTATGTAAGCCATATTCGATATAAGAAAATAAATATATTTTTGAACCAAATGAGGATAATACCTCATGATTGATATTAATACTTACCCACTCTTGAGCAGCCGAAGTCATAAATAGTGGAAACTACACCAACATAAGTAGTGGTCTTTGTGACTCATGAGCTAAATTTAATTGTATTGAGTCATGGTCTTGAGTTATGAATTTTAGTGATGATGTGTACCACGTAGTTCCCTCTCTCATCATAATCTATCACCTTTGAGTTTACATGTATGAAACCACTATGAGTTAAGAGAGAGGTAAGATATAACTGTATCATTATAGCTCTAATAGGTTTGTTAGTCGATTTATGACAAGTGAGTGGTAAGACATACCACGATTATCTCCTTATCAGCCAGATTGACTCCCATATGTAATCTTTAGTGGAAGTTTTCTACAAATTTTAGGGAATTTGTTTCAACTCTACATAGTGGTTCTTTATTATCTGCAAGATGTGGCTGAGTCAAAAAATGTATATTTATATTTTTATATCGAAGTTACCTCAGAATGGTGGAGATACCTGTAGCCTGAGGAAGTTATTTAACTGTTTTGAAATGGAGTCTTAATGACAATGATGGTGGAAAGAGTAAAGATAGGTGACTCATTATGAGTCTTGTGGAGTCTTTTTAGCCATGACCCCACCTGAGTCAGGGGGATGATCTTCGGAGAGTTATGTTATTTTGAAAAAACATTTATCATTAGAGGATACACTTTGGGCAGGGAGTTCGAGGTGAGTGAGGAGATATCAAGTGAGAAGAGTAAGATAACGTGGTTGGTTTTGGGTGACCACAAAAACATTATTATCTGCAACTCTTTCTCATCCAAGGGCATCACTACCATGTAATGTTCCTGTGTTTTTAAGCATTGAAAAGGTAATGAAGAATTACAGGTTTATTATGTCCATTGCATTGATTGGTTAAGGGTAAATGTTTATGCCTGTATAGTATATTCCTTAAGCTCATTGTAATTGTTCAAATCAAAGAGAGTCGACTGTGTTGAATAGGGTATGGAGTCATTGTAAGACTATTTAGTTGTCTTAGTAAAAACCACAGAGCATCAATTTAGCCTAGAAAGGCCAATGCAAGTTTTTACAATGAAGTCTATTTCATTATCAAACCAGGTCGACAATATACTTATTGGGTATCATAGTTTTCCAGAGCCTAGAAAACCAATTGCTCTATTGAATGAGCTATCATTATGAAACAAGTCGATTATTTTGTCATAAGATAATTATGTATTTAACTCTCGTCAAGATTAGTGTAAATGATATTGATAGGAAAACTTACCAGCTGTGAGTAATATGGTTCATAGTATTAAATGGAGATATTATCATTTTGAAACCATTCTTGGATTAATTTCTATACATGTGTCAAAAATGATTCCTTATCAAAAGAACTTGGATTCTTGGTAATCCATGGTAACTATGGTATAACCAATTAAGTGGTAGAAGAACTAGGGATAGTTTGGAAAATGGAATAAATATCATAAGACCATCTTTATTGTCTATTCTATAAATCTTGATGAGTATAGCATTATAGTAAACCATTATGATGGAATAGACTAAGTCTATCTAGAGATGACCTCATATAGAATCATATATGAGTATATTAGTGATGATTAATGACATCACGTAAAGGTAAGTTGAAAGTATTCATATTCCTTTTGTATAGGAGTTATTATCTATTACAGAACCATATAAATCTTAACCTTGGTTGAGTTAAACCAAAGGTTGTTTATAAACCTTAATCTTTTAAGTTATGAGATTTGGTTATTTTGACATCTTGGATTATTCAAAGGTTATTATGAAAACCCTAAGTTTAACCTAGAAGGGTTAAAGATTCTTTGATAACACCTTTATGGTTATAACCCATTTTAGCTATTTTATGGGGGTAGACATTAAAGGGTCGAGAACCCTAAATAATAAATGTTTCATTTATCTTATTGAAAAGAGATTTGTTATTAGTCGATGATATTTAATCTAAGGTAGAGAAACCTATTTGTTTGGTTACAAGTCGACTTGAGATATAAGTCATAAGCCTCAGGTTTTGCAAGCATGCAAGAGGTACCATTAAATGGTTAGTCAAACATAAAGTTTATTATACCTTTTTAGTCACAACTTCTCTTAGCTATTACTTGCCAATAAGTGATGAATCTCAAATGTTGCAAAGATGCAAAGAGATACCCAAGAATAGATAGTCATTCCATAAGGTCTATGGTGCAATGACAGTGTCTTGTGAATCCACCTAAGTCAGAAAGACTAGGTTTGAGTTAGACAAAACTCTTTAGTTAAACCTTAACTTGACCAAATAAGGTATTTATTTATATTAAATCATTATAATCATTTTATAGATCATGATTGAAGGGACAAGTACCCTAACTATGTATACTTATTCTTACTTGTAAGAAAGGAAATAGTTTCCTAGACTATGATGCTTAACCTAGGTAAGGTAACCATCTTAGTCATTATAAATCAATTTAAAATTCTTATGAATTGCTAAGTCTTGGATCTTAGGTATTGCAATGATGCAATGAGAATCCTCGTAAAGAAAGGTAGTCGATAAGGTCTATGGAATATAGACAGTGAATGAAAACTTGTCTAGATCGGGAAGACTAAAATATTGAAATTGTCAGGACTTCATAAGTTAAATGTAGTTGACCAAGTCGAACTATAGGAATATGATAGTATCCAAGTCAAGTTGGGGTGGGTGAACATTATGACAACATTCATTGCAAACATCAATTTATATTTAAACTATGGCCATAGTAATGCATATGTCTCTACATGCATTGTCGGTTCACTATATCTGGATTGCACAACCTATTGTAAATCATACTTAGCTATAGGGTATCTAGGGTTGTATGGTTGATAGAGTTGTGTAGGATACAACACTATATACTCGGAAAGGCAAATTACGACTGGTCACCTTTGGTCTATATTCCTCGTGAAGGGTAGGGCCACTTCCTATGTGGAAGATGTGTGGGAGACTGTCGGTCTGTGGATGGAGGTAAAACACTAGGAAGATACTCTCTCTCTAGCAGAAGACATGCCGAGACTTGTGATAAAGATGTCAGATTTCTGGATGCAGTATGTCTTTGAGGCTTGTGTTTATTGAGACTATGTAAAACATTATCTATTGCAAAGATTTGTAATTGTAAAGACAAAATGTCATCTTTGTATATTATATTATGTTGCTTATTTTAGGATAGAAATCTTGCAATTTGTTGTTACTTGATTATATGTTAATAAAAGAAAAATTTTCTCATCTTTACCTTGTTGAATTACTCTATGGTAAATTCTCGATTTTACTCTGTCTTTAGAACGTGGATGTTACACTGCCATAAAACTGCTCTTGCTCTATGAAATTATGAATGACTATATAGTTGAAGTAGAAATAGAGATTCATGTTATAATAAAATGAATCTGTTAACCATGATTCATTATTAAATCTATTATAATAATGAGAGAGTTCATGTGATTGAGAAGTGGCATGGTATGTACCATGATTTGGATGGTAGGGTGTTCATACCATTAGCCTCCTAATGGACTACAATATAAAGGAGGAAAGAAGAATGGAGAACCATGTAATTAATGCAATCATGCAGGATCAGAAATTGACGAATGTCCACACCCTGTTTAAAAATGCCCGAGCATCAGATTTTATCCATTTTTCCTGCACAAAAAATGAAGCAACCTAATACTGCACGCTAAAAACATAAGAACTCCTAATAATATTACTTTCGTTAATGTTATCACACACAAACTTAACCTTCATTGATATAGAAAGAAATTATTACTTTTATTTTACTTACACAGTTGTTTATGGAAAATTTCTCTATGCAACATTACTCTTTCTATACACATAATTTGCTTTACAGGTGGTTCAATTAAAATACACATCCTTCACATATTCTATATAGGACCTATTTCATGGCAATACATTATTCAATTTTACTAATATGGTGGGAAAAAAGGGTGCTCTAACATTTTGTAATAAGTATCAGTCTTGCAAATAGATTGTTATAGTGCAGATATGTTTTTTAATTTTTTATTGAATATTTTTATTAATTATTAATTTTTTAATTGATACTAACATAAATTTAGACTTTCATTTTATTATAATGTATTTCTTTATAGTTATTTATTGAAAACTTTTTTTTTGAAACAAGGATATTGATTTGGAGTGCGATGTAATTTTTTGAAATTTTTTGACCTATTTTGTTATTTTTCTTAGTGTTTTGATGTCTTTTTATACATTTAAATTTTTTATCTCTAGCTTATTTCATTTGACCTCCATGTGCATGAGGTGAAGTTGATTGTTTTGAATTAGAAAATTCAACATGTGGATAGGACAAAACAAGGTTAGCACATAAGCAAGTTCGATTAAAGGATGTTTGAATGAATATGTTTCAATCAAACCACCCCTAGATTGAAAAGGTATTGGATGGAACCATTAATGTCATCAATAAAAGCACAACTAAACAGATCAAGATTTTCCCAAGTTGGTTTGTTGGACCAACCATATAGGGGAAAAATCTAATTTGTTCCACTTTTGCCTCCAAGAGCACAACCTCTATCATGTCTAGCACATCATATTCTCTCAATGTGCAAGGTCTTTCATTTGGTTTGTTGGTAGAAGTGCCAAAATAATAGGCCAACTACTTTTATAGCAATAATTACCAAGGGAATTCGATCAAAGGTATTTCAATTGAAACACCTTCAATTGAACCTTGTCCTGCCATATCCGTCATGTGGGACTATGGGTGTGTTGGCTAGGTTGGATCAAAAATACCTTCAATTCAACCACAATGACTTCAAACATATTTTTTGGCCTCATATTTTCATTTTAAAATAAAAGTAAGACTCACTTATATATTTTTACTCAAAAATATACATACTCATACCAAATAAATGCACCTTCCCCACATATTCAATTCCAAAAAAAATATTTAGAAAATCTTAGTTGTGTGAATGTAAACATGGCTATTATGCAAATGTGTATGACTAGTAATCCATTTTCAAACCAAAAACCTTTTTGAAACAATACTACTGTAGAAGAAACTGCATGTAGAATTACCTTCTTACATTGACTTTGAAAAATACCCCTTATTTGTGTAGAAATCAAGATGACCATGAAATTTCCATGTTAAGGATACTCATTTCTTCCACACAATGTTTTTCACAAAAATCAATTCAAACCTAACCATGGGAACAGTATCGAGCCAAGTGCAGGCTCTATGCCTAGTGGGGCCCCTAATATTCGCTTCAATTTTTTCCCAGACTACGATGCACTCCTCTCTGTAGCAAATGATGAACTATTGTGCTATCACTCTGTCTGTTGCCAACTTTCAATCTCACTTCCTTGTTCCCAGTCAAATGTTCTCAGTCAATTGATGCCAATGCAGTCTCGCTAAACCTTTGGTTTACTCCAACAGAGGGAATGGTGGGTGTGGAAGGGGCACTGAGCAAATGTGATGTGATCTATTGCAGAGCTGTGTAATATTCTCCACTTATCATCCTCAAAGCCACTTCCTTTTGACCCTTCCCACCATTGATCCAATACTACAGCAGTACTCCCTGTGAATCTAAATTTTGAAACATTTGTCCGTCGATGGTGAATGTCCAGCCATGATTATACTGATGGTCTCGCAACCTTTAAAAATAGATTGTCAACTTTTGATTCAGCACTGTAGCTATATTTTCACAAGACTTTTCTCACCTAAAGAACACCTTCGGTGTAATTTATAACCCACACTAATAAAAAATTACCAAAATTTATGCTATCATGGGAAACACAAGAGGAGCTCCAAGGTCAAAGCAATATGAACATAATAAAAAATGAATCTAAGCACATGATTTTTCCATTAATGGCTCTTATGGAACATAGAAACATTAGACTCTTATGGATCCTTGATAGCTTCGGACCACTTATTTTCCACCTTTAACAATTGTTGAACTAAGCACTTGTTTTCCTTTTCTCTTAGCTCTCCCCTTTCCACAATGGTAAAAGTGTTTCATTGAAAAAAATCAAATATTTTAAAAGGGTGAGTTTAGGGCTACCTAATGAGGAAAGGACATTTCTCCATTCTTTTCTTTTTAAGGAAGCTTGCAGATCAAGTTATCATCCAATCCCCTTTTAACATCTTAGAAGCAATGTTCCATGGCCTTGAGGGACAAGGGTGGGGACAGAGGGACCAAGGGCCTAGATTTTGAGACAATGGGACAACGGAGATAGCAGTGCAAATACATATAGTACTTAAAAAAATAGTTATAAAAAAAAATAAGGAATAACATATGAAAATCTGAAATACTCAAACATATTGCATAATTGCATTGAACAATGAAAATGCCGAGTATCAATATATTTATATTATATTCAAAATTTCAAAATGATGATTATATGTAAAATCCAAATACAAATGGCCATTGGCCTAGTGCCTCAAATCAATGAATCGTCATTCATCCCCAAAGTCTACTCAAACTCCTCATCACTTGAATTGTTGGGATCCTCAAGGTCAAGCTCCTCCAAAACAATACTAACCAACCTTGTCTATGTTGCATCTTCATCCACTTGTGCTAGCTCCTCTAGCTCTACATCCCATCAAGTTGATGGATTTTCTTTATACATAAGCATGTTATGGTCAATGAGATGCAAGGCACTATGTACAACTACAAGTTTCTCTGCCCTCTTGGAGGTAAGTTTGTTCCTCTTAATAGAGTGGATGAAACTATAAGAAGACTAGTTCCTCTTAGCAATAGAAGAAGTAGAAACTTGGGATGACAGATGAATGGCTAGTGTAGTGGTCAAAGAATTAGGCCCATGCATAGTCCATTAACAGATTAGGGTTGGAAGCACACAAATCAAAATTTATTTTTATTTTTAAAAAAAATCACTTTTGATGCTTTATTCTATGGGGGATGCGCAGAAGCCCTTGGGATGGTTGGGGGATGTATGGGCATCCCCAAAACTTGAAACATTAATGGGGATGCCCTGAAAACATCCCCAAATCTTGGGTGGTAGTGGAGGGACGATGAGGGGACATTTTCCCCAAGTCCAGGGTGCATCGGGCTAAAACGTCGCGATGTGGGGATATGTGGACCAGGGGGACACATCCCCATGGTACATTGCTTAGAATGTACCATAGGACCACATTGACTTTTAAGACCTCTAACATTATATCATATCTATGAGGAGTCTTCCTAGAGCTTAAACACATTAATTTTCCACTTAGGTAACCTCCAAAATAGGCTCAAATTATCAAATCTAAGTTTAGAATAAATATTAGACCTTATCCCACATAAATATCACCACATAGGACTAAGATACCAATACATAAGTCTAAGATAATTACACCTCCTTGGGTATATACACAAAGATGGGGAACCAAAAAGTCACCACATGGACTTTTTGGTCCCATACAGCCAATAATGTGAGCGCGTTATAACGCGCTCACATTTTGGTTGTCTAAACGTCAAAATAAAAAGGGCACAAACTCAAACCTATGGCTCATTTGGAGTATTTGGCTGCAAGTTTCACCTTTGACAGTGCAAGCGCATTATAAGAAGGGAATCAATAATTTCTAAGTGTAATCAACAATTTCACCATGCCACCTCGCCAATCCTACTCCTAAGGACATTATGAATGAAGTGTAGAGGTTGTAACAACTGAACAAGGTAGGGTTTGATTATTTTTTTGTGAATTTGAAAAGAAATTTTTAATTTTGCAATGTTTTGATTGGATTTTTATGTGGAATTTCCAGTCAATGAAGCACCACACAACCCTAATCCAACAAAGGAGGCTCAAATCAACTTCCAAAACCCTCAAAACCCTCAAAACCCCCTACCTTCACGTCCTCACCATGAAAGAGACACAAGAAAACTATTTAGGGCAAATTGAAGAAATCAAAAAACATCTTGAAACTCTAATTGAAATGTTAAATAGTCCAAATGCAAACACCGATCATAGGAGAGCCCTTGCCGAGTTATTAAAGGTCATTGTTTCTCCTATTGAATTGGTGACAAACCAAATTACCGAATAGAATGACTATAGGTAGAGGAGTCAACAATACTATGCTGATAAACTGTCTTACAAACAAGCCCAAGGATAAAAAAATTACAAAATCTCAATTATGTTCACATTTTATCAATCCTAAAATTGGCCAAACACTAGAAGAGGCTTGCAAATGGTTCCTGATTCATTGGTGTGTGAATGAAGATATATCCCAAAACTTTTGGGATAGATGGTACATGGTCTTTAATGAGCATCCTTGTAATAACAATGAGGTGCCACAATATTTCTTGAGGAAACTCTATTGTGAGTTTGTCCTCAAGGAGATTCCTAATTACTTCAACATTCGAGAGTTCCATGGTAGAGGTAGTGGCTCTGTCCAAGATAGACAGGGGGCATATCAAGACCAAAACCGTGTACCTAGACCCCTCATGAGGCTAACACATATCTCACTACCTTCGGCTTTGAAGGAGAGTGTTGAGGTGGAGACATTGCATTCATTGAGTTCCTTCACCCAGTCTTTAGCACAACATGGCAATGATCTTACTCAAGTTGATGAGGGTGAGAGCAATAGGCATCATTTGTCCCCACATATTTGCAATTCATGTGGGAACTTGTGAGATTATGGTACCCAGGACTCTCACCAAGACACTACAATGTAGGGGCAACAGCTAGTGATGGACACATCTATATTGGATAATATTGTTCTCACAGCTGACCTCTTACAACATATGTTTTGTATTTACTCCCAGGTAATTTTTTACAAAGTTCATCTTGATTTAACATATTTGTATTTGAAATTTCTAATTAATTATATCTATAATTAATGTATGTAATTTTTTGCACTATGAAATTCCAGGGTCAAATTATTCATCCTGCATCTGTTAGTTGTCTAGTGCAGGGTTATGACAGGAGGTCGAGTCAACAAATATGTAATTTATCACATGGTCATAAATATAGTACTTATATCAATGGTAATATTATTTAGTGACAATTTGATAATGAACAAGGAGCTTCACCACCACCACCACGACGATTTCCTTGGTCCCCTGGACATAGAAGCGCTTTCACTGAGGTAAATTTTACCATTTGTAATCATTATGCATTTAAATAATGTTATGTATCTATTTTGGTTAAATAACCTTGAACTCTATTTTCAAATGTTGAATATGGAGGCTCCTCATCTTCTTCAGTCAATGGAGGCAGGCATTGCCGCAACTGTTTTTTCTGCAAATCCTTTGACCAAGGTATGAGCCAGTAACATGTAAATGTTATTTTGTATTTCTTGTTTTATCTCATGTCATTTAATGTACATAAATGATATTCATTTTTACACAATTTTGCTTCTTGATGCTTCTCACAAGAGGTCACAACTCAAACTCATCCAGCTACGGATGAAGAGAGACAAAAAATGATCAAGAGGGATCATCAGCTAGCGGTAAGTGATTAATTACATATGCCATGTTATATATATTTCATGTTTTCTATATTAATGTGGATATTGTTTGATTGTATTAACAGGTGGAGCTTCAAAAATCTCTGTCAAGGAGGTCTAGTCGATGGGAGAGAGAGGATGAGTCACTAATTGACTCTCCATCTTCATGACCAAGCAAGGGCCGCTAATTATTTGATAGCAATGCATAGGAAATTAGATTTTGGGACATTGTTTTGTATGCCTAGATGGATTTGTATACATACTTTTGTATGTTACTAAAGTAAATCTTTGTATATGCCTATATGGCTTTGTTTGTACATGGCTATATGGATTTCTATATAGATGATATGTTATGTTCATGACATTATGTATATGACAGTTTACATTAAATATAATATGATGATTAATTATGGTTACAGGAACTTGGTTTTACATGTTCCAATTGCATTTGCTTGAAAGTTTATAAATCCTTTTCAAAAAATCCATTTTGTGCATATCTTGCAATCATTGCCTTCCATGAGATTGTGCATTTCTTTGAGGCATTATGTCAAACAATTCATGCACCTTGTCTATTCTTCCACACTTTGCATACATGTCTACAAGGGCAACTACAAATACAACATGTGACAAAATTCATATAGCCTTTATGCTTTGATGGTTGTCCACACCCTGTTCTGAAGATCCAATTTTGGCATAGGCAAGGAGGATGGTGGATAAGGCTGTGGAATTAGTATTTACATCCACCAATTGCATTTGCTTGAAAGTTTCTAAATCCTTTTTGAAAAACTCCATTTTGTGCATATCTTGCAATCATTACATTCCATGAGACAACATTTCTTTGAGGCATCATGTCAAATAGTTCATGTGCCTTGTCTATGCTTCCACACTTTGCATACATGTCTCCTTGGGTAGTTGCAACTACAACATCTGTCAAAATTCCCATATCCTTTATGCTTTGATGGATGTCCATACCCTATTTTGAAGATCCCATTTGGGCATAGACAAGGAGGATGTTGGCTAATGTTGTGGAATTTGGCTTTACACCCGCCAATTGCATTTGCTTGAAAGTTTCTAAAGCCTTGTCGAAAAAACCATTTTTTGCATATCTCGCAATCATTGCATTCCATGAGACAACATTTCTTTGAGGCATCATGTCAAATAGTTCACCTGCCTTGTCTATGCTTCATCACTTTGCATACATGTCTCATAGGGCAGTTGCAACTACAACATCTAACGAAATTTCCATATCCTTTATGCTTTGATGGATGTCCATACCCTGTTCCAAAGATCCCATATAGGCATAGACAAGGAGGATGATGGCTAAGGTTGTGGAATTTGGCTTTACACTCACCAATTGCATTTTCTTGAAAGTTTCTAAAGCCTTTTTCAACAAATCCATTTTGTGCATATATCTTGCAATCATTGCATTCCATGAGACACCATTTCTTTTCAAGGCATCATGTCAAATAGTTCATGTGCCTTGTCTATGCTTCCACACTTTGCATACATGTCTCCTAGGGCAGTTGCAACTACAACATCTATCAAAATTCCTATATCCTTTATGCTTTGATGGATGTCCATACCCTGTTCCGAAGATCCCATTTAGGCATAGACAAGGAGGATGTTGGCTAAGGTTGTGGGATTTGGCTTTACACCCACCAATTGCATTTCCATGAAAGTTTCTAAAGCCTTATCAAAAAAGCCATTTTGTGCATATCTCACAATCATTGCATTCCATGAGATAACATTTCTTTGAGGCATCATGTCAAACAGTTCATCTACCTTGTCTATGGTTCATCACTTTGAATACATGTCTCATAAGGCAGTTGCAACTACAACATCTAACGAAATTCCCATATACTTTATGCTTTGATGGATGTACATACCCTATTCCGAAGATCCCATATGGGCATAGACAAGGAGGATGCTGGCTAAGGTTGTGGAATTTGGCTTTACACCCACCAATTGCATTTTCTTGAAAGTTTCTAAAGCCTTTTTGAAAAAAACCATTTTGTGCATATATCTCGCAATCATTGCATTCCATGAGACAACATTTCTTTGAGGCATCATGTCAAATAGTTCATGTGCCTTGTCTATGCTTCCACACTTTACATACATGTCTCCTCTTAGGCAGTTGCAACTACAACATCTGTCAAAATTCCTTTATCCTTTATTCTTTCATGGCTATCCATACCCTGTCCCAAAGATCCTAATTTGGCACTGTATGCTTGAAACCGTGACTCTAGTTGCCTGGGGCTGTCAGATCAGATTTCGGCAGGCACATGGACCATTTCCCTCCTTGCCACGGGGCGATCTGCCACATTACTCTCACTCATGTAGAAGTAGCTAGTCAAGAGGAGGTGAGACACGACAGGGGTCTGGCTCATTGGAGAGCTGGACTTTGCAAAGGGGGGTTGGCAAGTTCTGTGGCCTTTGTTGTTGTGCATTTTGTTGTATGTTTCGCTCAATTGATGTGGTAGTTGAGATAAGCCTATGACCTGAAGGGTCACTAGTCTCTCTTCTTCTATTTGGATTCCTTGAATTCCACCTTTGTGTGGGCAAACGGTTGTTCTCGTTGATGGCTTCTACTATTTCTATGTCCCTAAGAAATTCTCTATGTAGCTGTAGTTACCTAATTTCCTCAATCAATAAGAGAACAAATGGGTCTTCTTGTGGTGGAATATGTGTCTATTGTTGAGGTTGCGGATGCAACTCCTCGATCTCATCGCGGATAGCCCTTATCCACTCTCCTCTTACTCCTAAACACATTTGTGAACCAGGATAGAGGGAATCGTATAATTGCTAACCAGATCTAGGGTTGTGACCTAAGGTTTTGTTTGACCTAGGGTTTGACTTTGTTCAACTGTGATTACCTCGTGATGGAATCGAGGGTTTGTAATGTTGTCTACTTTAATAGATCTATATGAATGCAAACTAAATGATAACATGCAAAACATCTTTTTGGTATTTTTAGAATATTTTGGAAAGGAAAATGCTTCTAATCTATGAAAGAAATATGTATGCAATCCTATATGTCTTTTCCAATGCAAAGTTTAATCTATGTTTTTGTGGGTTTTTAGTATTTTCAATGCAATCTAATTTAATGGAAAGGGAAAAAGTTTTTTCTAACAAAGTAGATCTAGGAATGCAAAAACAATTAATCTAGCATGCAAGATCTAACCTATCAAGGAAAAAGCAAAATGTTACTATTCCCAAGGGCAAAGTGATTATCTAATTACTATGAAAGCAATGAAAGAACCTAAAAGAGATGAAGATTTGTTGATTCCACTACCCTCAATATCCTTGTGTAGGCAACCTCGAATCCTTTTGTGGTAGCAGGTGATCCTCTTGACAACAAAATGACCTAAAGAAGCAAAAATAAGCTTTTGTGGAGCTTGTATGAGCTCGATGTGAGCTTTGAATTGAGCACAATGGCTAAGAATCGAGCAGCATTGTGTTGCTTGATTGAAACAAAGAAAGTAAAAGTCACTTACGTCTTGTATGAGCATATGAATTCTAGGTTGGAGAGCAAACTTGGCAAGAGCTGGTGAACAATGAATTTGCCTCCCTGGAAGAGCTTTGAAGCTATGAAACAATGAAAGCATTGAAGCTTTGAAGAAATAAAGAAAGAAATAAAGAAAGAGGCTCAAGGGCCTGTGAAGAAGCTCGAAAAAGCTTGTGAAGATGAGAAGGGTATTCTCCAACTTGATCAACTTGAAAAATAATGAAGAGGTGAGGGGTATTTATAGGTTAGAAGAAGGGATGAGAGGTGGAATTGATTGAGAAGTTAACTCATTTGATTTATGAGTTAACAAGGATTGATTGGGGAGTGAACTAGATTGATTACCTAGTGAACTCAGCTGACTAGGGAGTGATGAAGCAATGATAGCTTATCATTGAAGAAGAAATGGAGGTGAGGGAATGCATGAGATTGATTAGAGAGTTAATTTGAGATCAAATAGAGCTAATTATACATGTGTGGGTGCATGAAATAGTTAACTCTATATCAAAGATCAAAAATCATGCAAACAGAAAGAAAAACAGGCGAAAATGGAGCAAAAACTAGAGAGACTCAAGTTTTTCCCTGGGTCAAAAGATAGTAGGGTCACCACCTTCATCAGACAGGGTTGCCCAGGGAGATCATGGGTCACCCTAGGGGTGACCCTAGGTCACCCGGGGAAATTCGGGATCAAAAGTGCAGAATACAAAAATTTAGGCTGGCAGAAGGTATAGTGGAGGAAAAGGGGGATTTTTGCATCAAGAAATAGGTCAATCATGTGGAAGAATCCAAATCTCCACTTGTATCTTTAGGATCCCTAGTGGGGATCTAGAAATAATAGGGGGAGATTTGGATTGGTTGGTTGAAATCAAAAATGGAAAGTGGGAGATGGATCGGGGGACCTCTAGAAGGCTTCTATGAGGTGCACTAGATGAAAAACAAAGAGGAGAGGTGAAAACTCACCTACAAGACTCTCACAAGGCTTAGGATCAAGGTCAAAAGATAGAAAATGCAAGTCGACAAGTGTTGTAACAAGTGTCGAAAAGCGTCACAAACAGGGAGGGAGAGAAATCGACAAAGCAGAAATGACATAAAACAAGAAGAGAGGACATGTCAACAAGAGTCCTACTACCCAAAGGATTTATTTTCATGCTTACATGTATGTGACAAGGATTTGAATCATCATAGGGGTCCTCATGGAGGCAGTGTGTGATTTTTGTGTTTACAGGCACAGGCAGGGAGGATGCTTGCAAAGGTTATGGAATTTAGTTTTACACGTGCCAATTACATTTTCTTGAAAGTATACATCTCTTACTTTCTCATGCAAATAGATAAACTATGTTTTCATATTATAATTTGGATAATGGATGTGTACATGTTTTCTTTCAATGATAATGGATGTGTTCTTTGTACAATTTTTAAGAAATGTGAGGGCTGAAGTTACATTGCCTCATAAAATTTACCTTATTTTCCTTCATTACCTTCAAGTAGACTTGTTTCCTCACACTCACCAGTCAGTGAGTGAAGTTAGCTACAATTCACAATAGAAATTATGTACAAATACATGTGATAACAACTCTCTTATAGATCTTATGCAAATTTCTCATTACCTACGTTGACTATGCATTTTCCTTCCTCTTGCAAAATGAGGAAGAGAGTAAGAGAGAGACACACACACACACATTTGGCATGATTCACATATCCTCATTTCACCTTTCTACATTTGCTTTACACCTGCCACTTTGCATACATGTCTATCAGGGTAATTGCAACTACAACATTTGACAAAATTCCCATATCCTTTATGCTTTGATGGATGTATTGGATCAAGTGAGAACACCATATCAACCTAAGGAGAGTAGAGAAAGGACCTAAAAATAAAGATTACAACATAGCTTTTAGTTTAGTTTCATCTACAAGAAAAGTGCTAGGAGTGAAATTTTGCATTCCATACCTTGTGGGGATGAATTACCTATGCCAACTCATCAAGATGGGTGGGTGAATGCTAGGGGAGGTGTTTTTTCAGTGGCTAAGCCTCCTAGTAATTATCAGCTACATCGAACACAGACAATCTCTCAAGAGCACTAAGAAAAAAAAGGTGTCAAACTCTAGACCGATTGTTCTATCAAACTGTGACACCTATGAACATCTTCTTTACATGTATAGGTGGATATCAATCACTTAAGATCTGGGTTGCAAGCTACTGACAATCACTTAAGATCCCTAAGAGCAAAAAATTGCCAAACTTTAATGGAGTAGTTCTTAAAATTTGTGGTAGCTGGGAATGCTTCGTTTGGACCTATAGGTGCATGTGGGGTCCGTCCACAATAACCTATCATTGATTCAATCAACTCCAATCCATTTGATAGGGCAAAAATTAAATGCATTCTTTCAAAATGCTTCAGTTTCATACAGTGGAAAGGTGCTAGGAGTGAAATTTTGCATTCTATAGCTCGTGGTGCCAAACCGACTGTGACATGTCCGGGTGGGTGGGTAAATGCTAGGGGAGGTCTTGTTTTGTGCGCTAAGTGTCCCAATCATTCTGAGTTGCAGGCTACTGGCAAAGTCACTTAAGATCCCTAAGAGAAAAAAATTACCAAACTTTGATGGAGCAGTTATCAGAATTCATAGCATCTGGGAATGTTTCATTCATACCTATAGGTGCACGTGGAGTCCGTCCACAATAACCTCTCCTAATTTTGGTCAACTCCAATCTGTTTGACTATGCTGAAATTAAATGCATTCTTTAAAAATGCTTCAGTTTCATGCAGTGGAAAGGTACTAGGAGTGAAATTTTACATTTCACATCTCATGGGGCCAAACCAACTGTGCCAAAACATCAGGATGGGTGGGTAAATGCTAGGGATTTCTTGTTTTGTGGGCCAAGTGTCCCAGTTGTTCTGGGTTGTAGGCTACCGACAGTGTCACTTAAGATCCCTAAGAGCAAAAAAATACCAAACTTTGACATAGCAATTCTCAGAATTCATGGTAGCTGGGAATGTTCTGTTTGGACCTATAGGTGTACGTGGGGTCTGTACACAATAACCTCTCCCAGTTTTGGTCAATTCCAATCCATTTGACCATGCTAAAATAAAATGCATTCTTGTAAAATGCTTCAGTTTCATGCAGTGGAAAGGTGCTAGGAGTGAAATTTTGCATTCCAGAGCTTGTGGGGCCAAACCAACTGCACCAATGCATTAGAGTAGGTAGGTAAATGCTAGGGGAGGTCTCATTTCCTGCATCAAGTGTCCCAGTCGTTCTGGGCTATAGGCTACCGGGAAAGTCACTTAAGATCCCTAAGAGCAAAAAACTTCTAAAATTTGACGAAGTAGTTCTCAAAAATTGTGGTAGCTGGGATTGTTCCATTCAAACCTATAGATACATGTGGGGGTCCATCCACAATAACTTGTCCTAGTTTTGATCAACTCCAATCCGTTTGACCATGCCGAAATCAAATGTATTCTTCCAAAATGCTTCAATTTCATGTAGTGGAAAGGTGCTAGGAATGAAATTTTGCATTCCACATCTCATGGACCGATTTGACTCCACCAACATATCGGGGTGGGTGGGTAAATGCTAGGGGAGGTCTCTTTTCATGAGCCAAGTGTCCCAGTCGTTCTGGGCTGTAGGCTACTAGCAAAGTCACTTAAGATCCCTAAAAGAAAAAATTGCCAAACTTTGATAGTGCATTTCTCAGAATCCATGGTAGCTAGGAATGTTCTGTTTGGACCTACAAGTGCACATGGGGTCTATCCACAATAACCTCTCCTAATTTTGGTCAACTCTAATCCATTTGATCATGTTGAAATTAAATGCATTCTTACAAAATGCATCAGTTCCATGTAGCACAACCTTTTCAGGAGCCATATTTTTCATTCTGCTCATTGTGGGGCTAAGCTAACTATGCCAATAGATTGGGGTGGGCAGGTAAATGCTAGGGGAGGTCTTGTTTCATGCACCAAGTGTCTCAGTCATTTCGGGCAGCAGGCTATTGATAAAGTCACTAAAGATCCCTAAGAGCAAAAAACTACTAAACTTTGATGGAGCAGTTCTCAAAATTCTTGGTAGCTAGGAATGTTTCATTTGGACCTATAGGTGCACCTGGGGTCCATCCACAATAACCTCTCTCAGTTTTGGTTAACTCCAATCCATTTGACTATGCTGAAATTAAATGCAATCTTACAAAATGTATTAGTGGCATGCAACACAACCTTGCTAGAAGCCATATTTTTTAGTCTGCTCATTGTGGGGCCAAACTGATTATGTCAACATGTTGGAGTGGGCGGTTAAATACTAGGGGATGTCTCATTTCATGGGCCAAGAGTTCCAGTCATTCCGGGTTACAGGCTACCGACAAAGTCAGTTGAGATCCCTAAGAGCAAAAAACTGCCAAACTTTGATAGAGCAGTTCTCAGAATTCATGGAAGCTAAGAATGTTATTGTTGGACCTACAGGTGTATGTGGGGTCCATACACAATAACCTCTCTTAGTTTTGGTCAACTCCAATCCATTTGACCATGCGAAAATTAAATGTATTCTTGTAAAATGCATGAGTTTCATAAAGCACAACCTTGCCAGGAGCCATATTTTTCATGGGTAGGTAAATACTAGGGAGGTCTCACTTCATGTGCTAAGTGTCTCAGTCATTCCAGGCAGTAGGCTACTAACAAAGTCACTTAAGATCCCTAAGAGAAAAAAGCTGCCAAACTTTGACGGAGCGGTTCTCAAAATTCATGGAAGATGGGAATGTTCTGTTCAGACCTACAACTGCATGTGGGGTTTGTCCATAATAACATCTCCCATTTTTCGTCAACTCCAATCCATTTGACCGTGCCGAAATAAAATGCATTCTTACAAAATGCATCAGTGACATGCGGCACAACCTTGCCAGGTGCCATATTTTTTGTTTTACTCATTGTGGGGCAGAACAAATTATGCCAACATGTTGGGGGTGGGTGGGTAAATGCTAGGGGAGGTCCCATTTCATGCGCCAAGTGTCACAATCATTTTGGGTTGTAGGTTATTGACAAAGTCACTTAAGATCCCTAAGAGTAAAAAATTGCCAAACTTTGATGGAGCAGTTCTCAGAAGTCATGGCAATGGGAATGTTTTGTTCAGACCTATAGGTACACATGGGGTTCGTCCACAATAAAATCTCCTAGTTTTGGTCAACTCTAATCTATTTGACCATGCCAAAATTAAATGCATTCTTGCAAAATGCATCAGTGTCATGTAGCACAAACTTGCTAGGAGCCATATTTTCATTCTATTCATCATAGGGTCGAATTGACTGTACCAATGCATTGGGGTGGGTGGGTAAATGCTAGGGGAGGTCTCGTTTCATGTGCCAAGTGTCCCAGTCGTTCCAGGTTTTAGGCTACCGGTAGCCCAGAATGATTGGGACTCTTGGCGCAAGAAACAAGACCTCCCCTAGTATTTACTCACCCACTCCAACGTGTTGGCATAGTTGGTTTAGCCCCACGAGCTGTGGAATGCAAAATTTCACTCCTAGCACCTTTCCACTACATGAAACTGAAGCATTTTGCAAGAATGCATTTAATTTCGGCATGGTCAAATGGATTGGATTTGACCAAAACTAGGAGAGGTTATTGTGTATGGACCCCACATACACCTGTAGGTCCAAACAAAACATTCCTTGCTGCCACAAATTTTGAGAACTGCTCCATCAAAGTTTGGTAGTTTTTTGCTCTTAGGGATCTTAAGTGAATTTGTTGGTAGCCTATAGCTGGGAATGACAGAGACACTTGACACACAAAATGAGACCTCTCTTAGCATTTACCCACCCACCCTGATGAGTTGGCGCAATCGGTTCAGCCCCACGATGATCAAAATGAAAAATATGGCTCCTACCAAGGTTGTATTACATGCCACTGATGCATTTTGCAAAAAAATGCATTTAATTTCAGCATGGTCAAACAGATTAGAGTTGACCAAAATTGGGAGAGGTTATTGTGGAAAGACCCCATAGGCACCTATAGGCCTGAACATAACATTCACAACTGCCATGAATTATGAGAACTACTTCGTCAAAGTTTGGTAGTTTTTTGCTCAAGGGATCTTAAGTGACTTTGTCGATAGTCTGCAGCTCAGAACAACTGGGACACTTGGTGCATAAAATTAGACCTCCCTTAGGATTTACCCACCCATCCTGATGTGTTGGACTAGCCGGTTCGACCCCACGATGAGTAGAACAAAAAATATGGCTCCTAGCAAGCTTGTGTTGCATGCCACTAATGCATTTAATTTCAGCACAATCAAACAAATTGGAATTGACCAAAATTAGGAGAGGTTATTGTGGATGAACCCCACATGCACCTATAGGTCTAAACAAAACATTCCTAGCTGTCATGAATTCTGAGAACTACTATGTCAAAGTTTGGTAATTTTTTGCTCTTAGGGATCTTAAGTGACTTTGCTGGTAGCCTATAGCCCAGAACGACTGGGACACTTGGCACATGAAACAAGACCTCCCCTAGCATTTACCCACACACCCCAATGTGTTGGTATAGTTGGTTTAGCCCCACGAGCTATGGAATGCAAAATTTCACTCCTAAAACCTTTCCACTGCATGAAACTGAAGCATTTTGCAAAAATGCATTTAATTTTGACACGGTCAAGCGGATTGAAGTTGACCAAAATTGGGAGAGGTCATTATGGATGGACCCCACATACACCTATAGGTCCAAACAAAGAATTCCTAGTTGCCACAAACTCTGAGAATTACTTCATCAAAGTTTGGAAGTTTTTTTCTCTTAGGGATCTTAAGTGACTTTACCGATAGGTTGTAGCCCAGAATGACTGAGAAACTTGGTGCACAAAATGAGACATCCCCTAGCATTTACCCACCCACCCCGACATGTTGGTGTAGTCAGTTCAGACCCACAAGTGATGGAATGCAAAATTTCACTCCTAGCACCTTTCCACTACATGAAACTGAAGCATTTTGGAACAATGCATTCCTTGCAACCATAGGCAAACAAATTTGATTTAAAAAAAAGTGAGGTAGGTATTTGTAGATGGACCTAACATCCACCTATACATGCAAAGAAGATGTTCCTAGGTATCACGGTTTGACAGAACATTTGGTCCAAAGTATGACAATTTTTTGTCTTAGGGCTCTTAAGAGACTATCTCTGTCTAATGTAGTCGAGAATGACTAGGAGGCTTCGCCACCAAAAAGACATCTCCCCTAGAATTTACCCACCCAACTGGATGTGTTGGCATCGTTCATTTGGCCCCAAGAGATGTTGAATGTAAAAATTCAATCTTAGTACCTTTCTAGCAGATGAAAATTTAGTACTATAAAGGTGTTCTCACTTGATCCAATGTGTTGTAGGGAATCAATTAAGGCTTCCCTTACCATTGCTATCAATTGTTAGCACCAAATATGAAGAAACAAATGAGGGTTTTTCATTAAAACTCGTAGTAACATCATTAAAACGCATTATGAAATATCATTAAAGGACATATCATCATGAAATAATCATGAAAACCTACCTTACTTTCCTTCTAAAAGCAACTCCATAAAGATTATGCCTACCTCCATCATACTCAAATCCTGCATGCAAATGCAATTTCACTATTTACCTAAAATGAGTACACTAATGAACTCTATAATGAAATGAAGCTAATCAACCAAGACCAAGGAGCACATATAAGAAGGTAAGATAGGTGTCAAAATATAGAAGGTGAAATAAGAAAAATAACATACCTTTCTATCATTCCAATGATTTAATCTAATGAACCATCCAAGTCTACTCTACTCTTTATTGTGTCGAGTATTGCCTTGTGGTTAGACTCACGAACCTTCCACAAGGTCATGTTCAATGGTCTACCCCCATATT
The DNA here is from genome assembly GCA_027924645.1 of Cunninghamia lanceolata. Lineage (NCBI taxonomy): Eukaryota > Viridiplantae > Streptophyta > Pinopsida > Cupressales > Cupressaceae > Cunninghamia > Cunninghamia lanceolata. Next base: position 4,496,426 of record BSBN01001019.1, read on the forward strand.
TGATTAAATGAACATTTGATGCCACAATAAGGTTAGAATAATGAAGAATCTTCCTATGTGTGCTAGAGTCCTCGAACAACCACACATCAGACTTCTTCACTGGGTACCTTCTAAGCCATGTTCTAGTAACAACCACTGATCATGTAGGGTACTTGATGTTTTCTCCATCTATAACAAGGGCATCTAATTTATTTTTTGCCTCAACACAATGACACAAATAACAATATGTTCTTTCTTCATTGTCTTCAGTTGTAATAACTGCATAAACATGCCCTGCATTTATATGTGCATTCAGTTTGATGAATATAGTCAACAATACAAAAAAACTACAAAATAAGATGGAATATTGAATTTTATTAAATTTGAATGCTAATAATACCTAGTTGAACTAGATCTAAAACATGGTCAAAGTCAACTAATGATTTAATCTTTATGAGTTGTAGTGTTGTCAGGAGTCGATACGTGTCAATCAGGCTTAGGCTTCTTGTACACCATTCATTGACCCACTCCTTTAACTCAAAATCATACCAAGCTTGATCTATACATGAAGAACAAAAGTATACCATCCGCCACAGATGAATACTCCATGAACCTGCTTTAGAGCTTCTAAAAGAGTGTAGCTCACTTGATCCTGATAATGTACAACAATCCTCATATTTTGCAATGTTAGTATCATCAACCAACCCAAAGTATCTACGAACTATAGACTTACCTTCATTACCTAGACCCATTGTAGTGTTACACAATTCAATAATAGATCTCGCATCTGTCAACTTTGGATTGTCTTTGTACTTCAACTCTTCTCATGCTAATGCTCTTTTGATAGATGCTCCTGCACCATCATACTCCCCCTTTCCATGCCCAACCTCAGAGAAATTCCACATATGTTGAACACCATTCATCCTATACATCCTGCTCAACCAATAGAACATTTGCAAGTTCTTGAATTGTGATGCACGATTATCTGACCATATGACATGCTGACCAAATGATATGCTCTTGCTAGCCAAATCATGGTAGAACATCTGAAAGCAACCTTGCACAAACTCTATAGAATGTGTGCAATCATCACTAATATAAAAATGATATTCCCTCAAGATCTTCCTGTCATCCTCTGTACCTATCATCTTCATGAATGAATGCTATATACACAAATATAGAAACCTACGTAGAGTTGTAATACTGTGATTGCACCTCATTTTGTAGTTGTAGTGTGTAGTTCTATGCAAAGTCAACAACTGAAATGATGGTATCAAGTGGAAACGTGTCTTTGCATAACTTGAATTGCAAGTCCAACCATCAAGCTATATGGGTATGCCTTGCATACTCGTAAACTATATTCTCTCAGAAAATAGAGATAAACTGATACACTGAAATCTTTTCAATGACCAATTCACACCTTTTTGCTTTTTTACCATCTTTTAAACTATATTCCACTATCTTATATTTGCCAAAACTTACTAGTTCATTTCCAATTGCATGTTTGTTGGCCATATGTTCACAAATTGGCAAATGTTGTAACCCACCACAATGATCATACATGCCATCCAAGCATAAGTTCTTGTCAAATAATTGAGCATCCACTCTTTGACATAACATGCTCGATATGAAATCTCTTGAAGATCTAGGTGGACACTCTAATAGGATTAGTGAAATGTATGAAAAAACAAACATATATCATCAAATTTAATCAAAATACATGAAAATTAGCATTGAAACAATATGAAACATGAAACTATTAGTTTAAATAATCAAATTCTATCTAAAAACATCTAATTTACTTCTTCTATGTTGAAAAACCAAAAGAGGTGGTGGATTAAGTAAACGATGATTGTCAAAATGTCAACACCATGAAAAAGCATTTTTTGTCTGATAATGCATGAAAAGTAAGGAATAACAGAGCATATGGATCTTGTTGGCAAGAGACACTGTGTGGTTTCATTAGTGTTGTCATTGATGGCAACAAAGTCCATCCCACACATCCGCAGGACATGGTGTGTCTTTTCCGGAAGTCAAATTGAAGAAATGTTGTGGTCCGGTAAGCAAGAACAGAGCAGACATCAAGGTTCGACAGTCAGGTCCAGATCTCTCAGAAGAAGTATCTCAGTAAAGTATAGATTTGGGGAAGTCAAGAGGAGTACCTTAACTGATATATTCCAAGGATTTAGTCTCCGGTGATAGAAGTGTGAAGAGTTATGAGCACTTGAGTGATGGGTTCCTGATTGGCAAAATAGATAGAGGAAGACCTAACCGACAAAGCATCAAACCTTAATCCGGATGTGATATTGATGGTGATTAAGTTTCCTAAGGTTTCATTCATGATTGGTTGACATGATTAATGACTTCTACAAGCATCTCTTTGATCTGCATTACTTGGTATGCAAGGATTCAACCGACAGTTCAGAGTTGAGCAAAATATTGACTATTCCAGATGCCGACTAGAAAGGTGTTGAAATCATTGGTGCAAATATATATACCAGATGGATTTGGATGTGAAGGTGTGTTGTTGTGTGGAGAAGTGTGAAGAAAAGCAGAAGAGCAGTGTGAAGATAGTAAGACAGATCCTAAATGTGATAGGACAGCAACAACAAAGAAGAGGTAGAATGAAGTGTAGTAGATCAGTGTACTGAGCCTAACCGGAACTGAACTTCAGCATGTGTGGATGCTTCTCATCAGTTCAAGTTTCTTGTCACCTTATACCTTGTAGATAGTGAGTCTCTTGTAGGCAGTGAGCCTCTTGTGAATAGTGTGCTCAGGCAGTGAGCCCTAATTGGCAAGTGCCATTTTGTACTATCTTATTCTTCTAACAGAGAATACAATCTTGGGTTAATCACCCCATGGTTTTTCCCTTAAGAGGGTTTTCCACATCAAAATCACTATGTCATGTGTATTGATGTTATTTCTATTTCATGATTATGTTTGCTTATTTGAATTGATGCTGCATTAATTGTTAAGGAAGTTCAAAAAGTTGAAATAGTTAAGATAATTGATTCACCCCCCCTCTCAGTTATCAACAATTGGTATTAGAGCCAAGTTCCTCCAAACAGAGCCTAACAGCTTGAGGAAGATCTGGGAATTCCAATGGATGTGTATGGTATGAGGGAACAACTTCAATCTACCCTAGATGATCTTGAGCAATCTAACTCTGAAGTCAATGAATCAAAGGAAAGACTCAAACAGGCTAATGACTTCATAAATGAACTAAAAGGGAAACTAAGTATCTCTATGAAAAAGAGAAAGGACCTACTTCAGCAATTGGCAAGTCAAGGTGAAGCAAATGATACAAATGAAGACTTGAAGGAGAAGACCAAGCTATGTGAAAAGTTGTCAAAAGAGATCATTATGGTAAGACATGAAATGGAATCAGGAGTTATGAAATTCACCCAAGAAATTGAAGAGAAAAGAAAAAATAAAGATGATCTAAGACAATCTCTCAAGGAGAAATTAGAAGACTGCTATAAAATGGATTGAATTATCAGACATCTAGAATCTGACCTTGAAGAAGCAAGAGATAATGAAGATCAACTTGAGAATCAGATTGTCACTCTTAAAAGGGATCTTCAAACAACAAATGAATACAAAGAGAAATTCAAAATAAGCTCTGCTCAACTTGAAGTTCTTCTTCAAAGCCATAAGAGGGTAGATGACAAGCAAGGCTTGGGGTATGAAACAAGTGAAAGCTCTGGATCTGGTCAGAAGAACTCCAGATTAGAAAATCCAAGAAACAGGCCTAGAAGACCTCCAATAAGGCAACCAAATGCTCAAAGATATCCATCTTTCAATGGATACTGCCACAACTACAATAACTTTGGTCATAAAGCAAATCAATGCAGAAGAAGAATGAATCAGACTAATACATCCTTCTCCGGATAGTGCTTCAATTGCAAAAGGTATGGTCACAAATCCCATGAGTGTAGAAACTTGCAAATGAACAATTCATTCAATGGTAGATGCTTTGCATGCAATAGAATGGGACATTTGGCTAATCAATGTAGATCAAGAGGATATTAGTCAAATTTGCAAAGAAATGTTGTTTGCTACAATTGCAATAGATCTAGTCATATAGCCAAATTCTGTAGAAATAAGAATCAAGACAAAAGGGGTCCAGAACAACATAATCATAACCAAGACAAAGGAAAAGGAAAAGTGAATGCAGATGAAATTCAAAGGGAGATGAATAAGATTTGGGTGAAGAGAAGCATAGAGAATGTTGGGGATGGGTCCGCACCAGAATCTGGTCCTGATAATCCTTCCAAAAATTGAATAGATGAGCTCTGGCTCAGGGGGAGTCACAAAGAAAAACCAATTCCCCCAGCCAGTCATTTGGTGCCTAAAATTGGCACATGGGAAGTTGCGGATTAAAGGATTCTTAGAGAAACATCTAAAGTAGGTTTGGTAAAAGATATGAAAGGTCCGCAAGAAGGTTTGAAGAGTCTAATCTTCCAAGGTAGATCCGGTTTGACTATCATCTGGTAAAAGAAGATTTCTCTCAATTAGATCCAGCTTGATTCAAAATTGAGGAATCTTGATCTGTGAATAGATCAAATAACTATGGAAAGGAAAATAAATTGTCATTATTCACCAAGAATAACACCAAGTGTATTTCAGTGATCCATAAAAAGATCTATCTCAGATCAAGAAGAACAAGGACAAAGCAACTGGAATGACCTAAGTTGTGCATTTATTACAATGAGAAATTAGGCTTTGCTCAGTGATAAAAGGGTTCATTTACTCTTCACTTGCACATTTGCATTAATGAAATAGACAAGAAGAGCTCTGCAAACAAGCTTGCCTCATCTCTCTCAAGGATCAATCACAGAATTCAAATCAGCAGGTGATCTCTTCGGCTCATTCCATGAACACTAAAAGGCATAAGAGGTATTTTCTGCTCTCTCTGAATCATTAAGATGTCTACTCTGAATGTTGTGAAGATTACTGACAGGTCGTACCCTAAATTTAAGAAACATTCCTACAAATCTTTAGAAGTGGATCCCTTAGGCACATTTTCCAGCATTTCGCATGGGGTTTTGCATGTTGAAGATGTTAGGGCATATATTCATGCGAACATTGAAAATTTTGGGGAATCCAAGCTGATGGATATCTATCACAATCAGTTAATTGATGACTCATTTGAACTCAAACCACAATATATGACTATCTGGGACAAACATTTTGCATAATGTATTCATTTCTCTTATTTTATAGAAGATGAAATGGGTCTGGTATGTTTTGAGCAGAATGTACGACAACTTCATGTGGTTGAACAGGTCGTTTAAGATCACTAAGGATGCCATTAGGGATGTAACCAGATTACACTCAACCGGTGAGATGCCTATTCTCAAATCTATCAAAAACCAAATTGTAAGTGAGGCTACTGGATCAAATTTTGATAAAAGAGCAATGACAATTGAGGATATCACAGATCCGGATATCAAGTTTACATCAATGATAATTGGCTATAAGATATATCACTCCAGCAGGGAGAATTCAATATCTGGAACTACTATATATACTACTTATGAAATGTTAAGGAAGAATGCTGACTATGATCTCTGTGAGCTCTTTCTAAACCAACTTTTGGAAAATCTACAGAAGATAAAGAAGGACAAGAAGAACTCCTTCAAATATGGTGGCTTGATACTCTGTCTATTTTTCTACTACATGAATGAGCTACCTGGATCTAATGGGTGGATATGGCAAAATGACAGACCAGTAGCAATTCAAATTAGAGACTGTCTACATGGAATTGGTAATGCCAATGCACAGAATACAACACTCTAGGGGTACTTTAAGAACTTTCAGAACATGATGCAAGCCAAAGAGAGAATTCCCCGATCCCTAGTTGACAAATATAAGGATACAATTTGCTTTATGGTAGAAACTAATCAGTTCCTAATGGAGGCTGTAGAGCCAAGGGTAGTCTGGATCATGCCAATGGGGTATGAAGTGGATGAGAAAATTGTAGAGCTGCATGTTCAACACATGCTAGGTCAGTCCAAGGATCCCAAGGCAGAAAGGTTTGGAACCTTCGAAGAATTAAGTGTGAAGATCCATGTGTAGCTAAGATAACCGGAAATAAAAAGAAAAGTGAGGAGGGAAGTAGAAGATTTTTCCAAGAAGCATGGAATTTCAAAGCAAGCTCTTGATACAAATAGAGAGAAGATAGAAAGGGCAGAGAAAGAGAAAGAAAAAGCAGAGAAAAAGGGTGCTCCAGTGGAAGTCCCCTCCTAGACCAGATCCTCTAAGACCTCTGCACCTACCACTGCTAAGAGCTCAAAGGCATCAAAACCAAAAGAAAAATCATCTGGTAAAGGAGAGAAGAGAACTAAGACAAAGGCAACAAGGTCTTACATCAGTCAGAAGGATGAAGAAGAGATAGAATTTGATGAAGAGATCAAGAAGATGAAGAGGAAGAAGAAAGTATCTGGTGAAGACAAGAAGGCAGAGACGGAAGAGTTTGTTGAAAGGCCCACTCTGTCTTTAGATGATGTAGTTAAAGTAGTTACTGTGGATGGAACCTGCAACGAATAACAAAATTCTATGATGCATATAATGATGTAGATAAAAAGATCTTGGAGGAAGCCACAGTTAAGTACCTGAACATATACAATAAAGCATTTATTGAAATAATTTCTCTAATTCCCAAAAGTTTAGAGAAAGAACTTGAAATGAGGAAGAATAATGCCTAAGAAAAAGATCTAGAAATCTGGGAGCAGATTGCTATCTAGCTCTATCCGTCCATCACCCCAAAACAAATGAACATCATCTTCAAGGACTACAAGGATGAGTTCCGGAGCAAAGCTAGAATGAATCAGCTTATGCTCGGCAAAACTAACAAAGTAGCAAAAGAGACAAAAGAGATCCTCTGGAATGCATACAAAAGATTCAACATTCCTATTATAGAGGACTTGGGTGATGATCCCTCGGCCACAAATATTGAAGAAGAATCTATTGAGAAAGTGGCAGAAGAGGTAAAGGACATAGGTGAAGAAAAGGATAAGGACTTAGATTCCTCTGCTCCGGGAGAGGAGGTCCATGAACAAGCAAACATCACTCCTCTGGTTTCCCCTACAGACTCTGGATCCAAAGTAGAAGAAAGAGTAGAAGAAAAGATTAGTCAAGAAGTAGAGGAGAAGGGAAAAGAGGATGACAATAGTAAGGCTACAAAAGGAGAGAAAACTCCAACAGAAAAGGCACAGATGATAGTGGAAAGGCTGCAGAAGGGGAGAAAATCTCATCACCAGCAAGAGACACAACAGAAGCAGTTGAGGAATTCTTAACCAAGGAGATGATGGAATTTGATGAACTGGAACTTCTTCAAGGACCGTTCAATTTTGACTCCCTCTCCCCAGTTCAAACCATGAAGCTAGCATCCTTCACTTCAGCAAAGGCAAAAGAAAAACTTCTGAAGTCTCACATGGAGGATTGCAAGCTCATAGAAATAGCATCCGGTGTACTAGAAAAGATCATGCCATCTTTTCAGAAGGATCCCTCAGCCTCCTCATCCGGTAATCTCAAATCTCTAGTTAATAGTGTTAGCACACATTTTGATTCCTTAGAGAAGTCAGCAGAAGATAAGGTTTGCAAGGAGTTTTTGGTAAAAAGATTATCAAAGGTACAAGGGCTAATAACCAATGATAGGAGAAACATGGCTATAGGGATAAAGAGCTTAGAAAATGCTCTTAAAGATGGTGGGGAAATGTATAAATTTTGTCTATCATGGTCCAAAGTAACAATGGAGATTGAGAAGAAAGTGAAAGAACAAGAGGATGAACTAACAAGACTATCTCAGAATTTTGATCCTCTTACCACCTCCATAATAAATCAAGAATGTCAAACTATTGCAGTCTTGGATGAAATTAAGAAGCTTGAGAAGGAGAAGAAAAATAGAATAAGTAGGTTGAGTGAACTTAGAGGGATCATTATTCCCAAGTTAGAGGCCATACATGAAGCTCTAACTGATGCCCAGACCACTGCCTGGACCAATGATCTGACAGATCTCAAAAAGGTAGAAGCTTTTGCATTCCTGTTGAGTGGTCACATCTCAATTTTGGACAAGATGAAGTAGAGTTGGTTGGTAGAAGTTGTACAGTTGAAGAATACCTTTGCGGACATACTTAAGTATATGTAAGTACAACCTGTTATATACTTATGCGGCTAAGTATAGATTGACTTTTGCAAATTTTGGTGTGCGGACCCCACCCTTTGCCATTGATGTCAAAGGGGGAGTGAGGAGCAGTGAAAAATGATGAATCCAGCTAAGGGGGAGCTCTAAAAAATTTACATAAGAACAGAGCATTAGCCAAGGGGGAGTATAGTGTGACAGTCATTTTTCACTAAGTGTTGCCATCAATGCCAAAGGGGGAGATTGTTGGCAAGAGACACTGTGTGGTTTCATTAGTGTTGTCATTGATGGCAACAAAGTCTATCCCACACATCTGCAGGACATAGTGTGTCTTTTCCGGAAGTCAGATTGAAGAAATGTTGTGGTCCGGTAAGCAAGAACAGAGCAGACAGCAAGATCTGACAGTCAGGTCCAGATCTCTTAGAGGAAGTATCTCAATAAAGTGTAGATTTGGGGAAGTCAAGAGGAGTACCTTTACTGATATATTCTAAGGATTTAGCCTCCGGTGATAGAAGTGTGAAGAGTTATGAGCACTTGATTGATGGGTTCTTGATTGGTAGAATAGACAGAGGAAGACCTAACTGGCAAAGCATTGGACCTTAATCCAGATGTGATATTGATGGTGATTAAGTTTCCTAAAGTATCATTCATGATTGGCCGACATGATTGATGACTTCTACAAGCATCTCTTTGATCCGCATTACTTGTTATGCAAAGATTCAGCTAACAGTTCAGAGTTGAGGAAAATATTGACTATTCCAGATGCCGACTAGAAAGGTGTTGAAATCATTGGTGCGGATATATATACCAGATGGATTTGGATGTGAAGGTGTGTTGTTGTGTGGAGAAGTGCAAAGAAAAGTAGAAGAGCAGTGTGAAGATAGTAAGACAGATCTGAAATGTGACAGGATAGCAACAACAAAGAATGAAGTGCAGCAGATCAGTGTACTGAGCCTAACCGGAACTGAACTTCAGCATGTGTGGATGCTTCTCATCAGTTCAAGTTTCTTGTCACCTTATACCTTGTAGACAGTGAGTCTCTTGTAGGCAGTGAGTCTCTTGTAGGTAGTGAGCCTCTTGTGAGAAGTGTGCTCGGGCAGTGAACCCTAATTGGCAAGTGCCATTTTGTACTATCTTATTCTTCTAACAGAGAATACAATCTTAGGTTAATCACCCCGTGGTTTTTCCCCTAACAGGTTTTTCCATGTCAAAATCATTGTGTCATGTGTATTGATGTTATTTCCATTTCATGATTATGTTTGCTTATTTGAATTGATGCTACATTAATTGTTAATGAAGTTTAGAAAGCTGAAATAATTAAGATAACTGATTCACCCCCCCTCTCAGTTATCAACAGGTTTGACTCATGGATCCCACATGCTTTTTGTCCATTTTTTTAGGTTCACCAAAATGCACTTGCGTTATAACACAAGAATGTTTTGTCATGCATGGAAAGTTATAAGTGTTTTAAGCACATGGAAAGTGGGGAGAGAGGTAGAGAGGTGAGAGCAAGAGGGTAGCAGGTAAAGAGGGGAGGGAGAGGGTAGGAGGTAGAGAGAGAGAGGGTAGGAGGTAGCGAGGGGAGGAAGGTAGATTGGTGAAAGAGAGATGTTGGGATAATGTGTCATTAACCTTTTAAATCCCAATATTGTATTTATTCCATTTTATTATTTGTAATTTGCAGTTACCCATAAGGGAATGAGGTAGTTTCACTGGCAGTGGTAATTCTGGATTCATCGGAGGTAATTAGGGAGTGACATTTATGGTTAGCAATTGTAAAACTCATGAGTAAATGAGTGTAGGCTCCACCTTGGGAGAATATTCTATTTTTAGCATGTATGACACACGTCATAATGTTTGGTGTGTGCATGTAAAGAATCTATGACAACTGCAAGTTGTCATAAGATTCTATGACACTATGACACATATGACGGATATTTATTAGTTGTAAGTTGCCATGTTTAGCCCAAGGCATCCATCTTGGGAAGATACTCTTTGGTAGAATCTATGATAGTTATGACACATTATAAGATGTTGTAAGAGGCTAGATTTAGTTTTGGGTGCCCAACCTTGCATGGTTGACTTTAGACAAGTGGCAGGAGCTTATAAGGAGACATTTAATGCTTGCATGTTGGAGATTCTCTGGAGAGAGAAAGTGGACGTCTAAATTGGTGTGAGGACACTTCTATATGTATTTTACCATGTATTTGTTGTAGCATACAGATTTATAGGTACTTAGGTGTTGCACAAATGCTGTCAGATTGAAGACTGGGGGAGAGAGTTATGTAGTTGATGTATTGTATAATTTTTTGTAGATTAATAGAAACTTGTGCGTCTTTCCTGGTGGAGTTTTTTACTTGAAAGGGTTTTCTCCACGTAAACACTGTGTCATTGTGTTCAGTTCTTCATGCTTGATATTTTCTCTATAGTGGGTTTTCTAATACACTATTAAAGATCATTAAACTTATTTGAATCAAATTTTTGTTGAATAGTTGTTGCCTTCATTTTCTAACATTTGGTATCAGGGTCTGGCTAGCTTTGGCTCTTGGGTTCTAGTGTGAAGGCTATGTATTTGCAGTGTGAGATTTGGTTGTATTTTTTTTGCAGATCTTGAGTTGATATTATGGATGGATCTACTGTTGCCTCTACCTCTCATTTGGACATTGAGAAGTTCAACGGAATGGGGTATGAACTGTTGAAGCTAAAAATGGAGGACTTACTAGAAGAAAGAAACTAGTGGTTCGTTGTCCTAAAAAAGAAGAAACCTGACGATGTCTCTCGAGATGAGTGGGATACACTGGATAAGAAGGCATGAGGAACAATCAGATTGTGTCTTGCAAATTCTATCATGTTGAATTTCATAAGGGAAGAGACTGCACATAGCTTGTGGAAGTGTTTGGGTGAGATCTACCAAGCCAAGAGTATGGTAAACAAACTTTACTTGAAGGGTAAACTATTTTCTATGAAAATGAAAGAGGTTGAATCAGTTGTAGATCATTTAAATTCATTTAATTTGTTGTTGAGTCAGCTTGCATATGTAGATGTTGAAGTTAATGAGCAAGATAAATGTCTCTTACTTCTTTGTTCTTTACCTAAGTCTTGAGAGAATGTTATCCTTGCTATCATTGCTAACCTTGTGGATCCAAAGATGGATGCTCTTGTTGCAGTTTTACAGGTGTTATCAACGAGATTGCACCCTCTTGTTGAATGTGATTCAACAAGACCCCATGATACAATGGTAATAGCTTCTAGGTGTGGGACCTTACAAAAATTGAAGCTAGACCTCTAGATGAAGGGCTGGTTCCCTTGGTTTTCTCACCTAAACTACTCTAATCTTCTAATGTTCTTAGAGGAAAAGGGCTGGAAATGACATAAACTAAACTTACTATATAGATGGAGGTGATTCATCAAAAGACTAAGGCTTAAACATGTCGTTGTTCTAACCCACAGTTTGTCTCAATAGAGAATTTCTCTTATGCACAACTCAAGTTTTTTCGACAAGTTTATACCTCAGTATTTCATAGGAAAGTTGAAACTTATAGTTATTGAAAGAAAATTTGATTTTATCACAACTAGAGACTGTTAATATCACTAACACAACCTATGACTAGTATAAATCATGTGCATTTCTATATGAAGGTGTCTGAGAATGAGACATAATTCAAGGATATGCATAAATTATGACAAGATTTGCATCGATCATTCAAAATCAATACTCAACACACATATATGAGAAGGCAAAATGACTAATTGTATTGATAAAAAGGGATCCTTACAACTAAATAAGTCTGAAAATGACTTGTATTTCCTTGAAAGTGATTACAAAAATGCTATCATATAGCTGAATGTCTATTTTTTGAGTTACAGTCTGTTGTTTTGGCTTCTAGAGATCAAAAACATGAAAAGAACTACCAAAAATGTTGCCTGCAGGTCCTATATCTTATCCCAAGGATAGGAGAGCATATAGGGACTAAATTTGACCAAGTTATAAAGCCCTAAAAATAGCTAACTTTCTTTGGACGCCCAAGAAGAGTCCACATCTAATTTGGTCTTCAAAAAGTTGATTTGGTCTACTTCAAGCTCCTAAGAATGTGCTCCAGTTGTTCTAGAGGCTCCTATATCCTTGGAAAATGGTCAAAACTGCTCCCTAGATGCCCTCAATTGTCCACAAAATGCTCCAGCTACTTGTAGTGCTATCATGAATGCTCATACTGCTTATAACTCCCTCAAGCCCACCTTGCATGATGATAGGGCATATGGAAAGAGTTGGGCCACTTTTGGAGTCTTTTAACTGCTTGAAACTTCTCATTTATGGATTGAAAACACTTGTCACTTGATCCACTACCCCTGATGGGTCTTGTTTAGTGTAAAAACTTCCTTTTAGATCTCTTGGACTGAGTTTTACAACTTAAAAATGTTTAGAAACTTCATTTTTTCATCTCTACCCCTTTGGTTGAAATACACAACCTTCTTCCATTTGGTTTGTTTGTTATCTCCTCTTAATCTTCTTATATTGATAGGGATTGAAGATATTAGGATAGTCTTTGAACTCTGCATAGGACTACTCTTTGAATTACTGTTGTCCTCTTATGACTGTTCTATCATAGTTTGTGAAAGTTTCTTCACAGTTGGTAACTGTTAAAACCTCCTTTGATCACTATGACATATCATTGTTTCACTATCTTCAAAGGGTCTATATTTGTGTTTATAGGACTTAAAAAGATTCATAGTCTTGTAGATACCTCTATGCTTCACAAATGTGACTGTCCTCATACATTTAAGTGATTGATCCTTTAGATTGACTATGACAGTCCTTATTATGACTGTTTTATACTTGACAATTGTCCCCTAGTCCATGCAAACCCTAGACATGTTCCTTTTAGACTGTCAGACCCTTACTCATATTTCAAATCCTCAAACTACTTGCTAACTCTGTTATGACTATTACTACAGTCATCTCTTTGTGACTGTACTCTTGGTTTGATGCTAATATTCTTCAACTGTGAAATGTGGATAGTATTGTCCTTTTGCATTGTAAACTATTCCTTGGCATTACAGATTGTGATTTCTTGTCTTCTCAACCTATAGGCTTCCAAGAGACTTCACAAGTACCTTTATCAATGGCTTCATACAAGTCCTAAGAGTGGTCTCATTATGGTTGTATGAGCCTCATACCCTTGATAGTTTCACTTGTTTTGTTTTGAAGAATAGTCTCCTTTAGTGTTATAAATGTTATTGACAGACATTTATAATGTGGACTATCCCCACAGTCAATATGACTACTCATCCTTTTTTTCTAGACCCTAAAATGGTATGTCATGCCTTCCTATAGGTTGTGTCCTATTGTCACAAGAACACTTTATTAGAAACCTTTGAAATGATTTTAACTTCTTAAGAACTTTGTGTCCGACTCACACAAATCTCTGAGCTTCACACTACCCTTGCTGATTGGGTTCATCCCTGCTAAACTGTTCCAAAATGCTTACCTTCATTTTGCATACAGTCATTTGATTATTTTTTATCTATTGTTACAATGTATTGATTTTTTTATGTGTTGTTATAGTCATAATGATTTCTCTTATTTGCCATTATGACTGATTATAGTCATACTATGACTGCCTTTCATGCATATGACTATTTTTCTAGCAGTGTCTTCTAATAGTCACTTAGTTATGATTGTTTTATACTTGCTTTAGGACTGATCTAACATAGACTTTGTGTAGCAGTGTTCGATATTGTATGATAGTCATCATAATTGTTAACTTAGGATATAACTGTCAGTGTTGCCTCTATTTGCATGTTATTAGAGATTCTTAATGCCTCTCCCAACCCCTAACATAAAACCCCAAGGGTTTCATAAGTCTTTCTATGATTGACACAAAACCTTACAACATTACACAACTTTTAAAAGAAAACATTCAATCCTTAAAAAAAATCCTCAAGACTGCACCCCTTTCACTGCATTACAGTCACTTGGAGTGACTTGCATACTCAACAAGCTTTCCCATCTAGTCACTATATACAGAGACCTTATAATGCATCATACAAGTCCTTTGGATAATGTGCATACCTTAACAAATTTGTGGAATTCCTCAATGATCTATACTCACCACCATGACTGTTATCTCCTTCATACTGATTGTTCATTGTTTAATGTGCATTGGATTTGCTAAACCTTTGATGGTAATAGTCCCATGGCATTGTAGAATGTTATCTCATTGACTGTTATCACCTTAACAGTCATTTCTGACTTTTCCTTGCTCTCTTTGATTGCTATCATACAATGTTTGCTGCTGATGTATCACTATTCTCTGTACGTACAGATTCTAGGCAATTTTATCAAACCTATAGAAGCCTTCAAATACTCCACAAGGACCTCTCTTGTAAACTACCTTTCTTTTAACAAGTATACTATTGTATTGTTATATAAAACTATCATAAACACCCTAAATAAGGATCTAGACCTTTGTGTATCTGTAGTAGACCCCATTATGCTATCTATTTGTCAATTCAAAACTCTTCAAGATACCTAGATGCAACAGAAAGGAAAGTATTTATAGTAGGTTGCTTTGTATATGGTCCATAATCCTTACTCTTTGACAAGTTTGGTGCTTGTAAATATGACTGTGCTAACTTGTGTTGCAGTGTAGTATGTTGTAGGGTCTCCTTTGTCTCTGTTCATTCTTAGAGCATCCTAGAGAGGAACTTTCATAAGTTTGACAAGTCTTTTCATATGTTTCTTATCACCTTGTTTGTGATTTAGAACTGATTTGATGTTCACTGTCACAAGGCCTGAAAAGAGATCATGACCTAGAAAAGAATGAACTCTAAAACATACAATATTCTCTAAGTAGACTACTCACTGGTTTGACAATGTAGACTCGGTAGAAACCCTAACCTATTGTCCATACTTGATAAACCTTGTCATATCTTTATTCTTAACCTATCAATGGAGTCATTCTTACCTGTCACTGTCCTCTATAGGTCTTTATGTAGTCATACCTTTTGAGTAAGGTGAGTAAAAGAAGATCAAAATCCTTGTAAACAAGTCTATCTCATGACTCTGATAAAGGCTATTTCTAAATACATTCATTGTAGCAGATCTATCTGACCATTTTCTTATCTTCCTTGTGCTTACTACCTTTGCATATTGTTCTTCATCAACTATGAATAACCTGTAGGTTTTTGTTTTGATTCAATAAGCCCGATGGTTGAAAAACACAATGGGCATTTCAAACCATTGAAATCCCCCTACATTCCCGTGAAATCTCCACGTTTGTGACCTTCTATAGCACTTAACTATGTTGAACTAGAGACTTAAGAATTCATGTAGCAGATCTTTCCTTGAACACATTCCTGGAGTAGGCTTTCAATGAACAAGGAGCCTCCATTTTTCTGATCATCTGCAACAAAGGTAAGAAAAACCTAAAAGAATAACCTCAAATGAGCTTCTGACTAACCCTAATCATACCTAACTTGCCCTAAAAGACCTGAGGCTGAACTAAACACCACTCCACTCGACCCGTGACTTGATCAAAAAACATTTGAAAGGTATTCCCTCTAGAATAAGTGTATGTTCTTTTTAACAAAACAAGGCTTTGGTACATGAAAGAATATAAGTTTTACCTTTGACTCATAGGTGGTTGCATGCAATATGGGAAAAGTTTCCTTGGACATGGGAAGGTGGAGCTTGACAATATAACACGAAGGAAAACTTTTAAAAAACCTCTTTAATGCATATTTGACACATACCAAACCTTCATGAAACGTGGCTAAAGGTGTTTATGGATGAAAAGGAGTGATTTTGAGTAAGCTTTAAGCTGAATAATAAGGATAAAACCTCCCCTAACATCCCCTTTTCTTATACAAGACTGAAATGATATGCTAACTCAAAGTTTTCCCAAGATCCTATTGAACTTGAAGGACATGGTTAAACACTTTAACCTTTCATGTTGCCTATTTGGCCAGTAAAATCAAATAGGTAACATTTTTGGCAACTTTAAGGGGATTTTTTCCTACTAAAACTTGGAAGACCAGTAGCCTTGCATATCCATTGGGTGTTAGAGTCAAGAGAAGACCTGAAATAGCTTAGAACATACTTGAATACTTCAGTTAACACCTTCAACACAACAAGACACAACCACAAGACAAACACAAAACTATCTAAAAAACAACTACTACTAACTGTGCACTTGCACTTAGAGGAAAAAGACTACTAAAACAACCTATACTAACCTAAACTAATTGAGAAAAGGACTACGTAAACAAAACCATTAATTGGTTCATGAAAGTAGCTGCCCTTTCTTAGTATTTTGGGATGCTTATCATGATTTTGATTCAAACAAAAGAGATGGAGAAAGATCAAATATCCAACAAACTATTGAAACACCTCTCCAAGAAAGAAAATGAAGTCACTTGCCCACCTATCTTGATTAGAGAACTAGCTATGATCAAGTGAATAAGTGGACTGGTTGTGCTTAACTTGAAACCTTCTTTGATGCTCTAGATCAGTATTGACATGGGACTGCTCCTTCTTGGCTTCCAACCAAGCTAGATGCCTAATTGGACATCCTCTCGAAATGACAAAATCCAAACTACCCTTGCTGACCTTTGGCTATTCATGGACAACTGCTCCATCTTCATGTTGATTGAAAAGACTTGAATCCTATGATTGATTGTGAATCATACCTCACTTTCTTTTTCTTGTTTTTACTCATGAAACTCCTCTTTAAAAGGTGCTGGTTTGATGTCTGGAAGCTTGAGTAAAAATCTTCCAACTCATCCCAAAATGTGTCCTCTTTAATTTCTTCTTTGTTTTTCTGAGTAGGAAGATTGATTTTATTCTCATTGCAGCTCTCCTCATAGTTTGATAAAACATAAAAAACTTCCTCATGGAGCAAAGGTTCTAATTTGAGTACTTGCTCAATTTGATGAGAAACTTTATGCATGACAACTTCTTCATCTTCTTCTTTCAAAATGAGATTGACACTTTGTTCTCTTTAATGATGTGATACTTATTCTTCTTCTTCATCCTCATGAATCAACAACCTATCAATACATTCATCATACTCATGTTGCTTCAGATCTTCCAGTAGTGGAAGTATGGACATGTCTTCTTCATCCTTCTCAAAAAAACAAGGTAGCTGGTCAAATAAAAAGACCAACTCTTCTTCCTCATTACCATCCACTTGCTTTACACCCTGCTACTCAAACTGTTGTCCCAGTTGATCATGATTTGTTGACATATGCATTGATACATTTTCTTCATATCTAACAAAATAAGGGAGCTCATCAAATAAGTCAATCAAAAGTTCATGTTCAATACCTCTTACTTGCTTTTCACCCTACTGTCCCAGCTGATCATGATCATCATCCTTTTGCAATAAGTCTAATTTTTCTGATTTAATGTCACAAAAGGGGCTGCAAGTAGTTATTCCTTCATCATCTTCACTTGGAATATTCTCTTCACCTACATAGACTTCATTTTCTCTCCAAATAACGAGTCCTCCTTTGAAAAGGGAGATGGTGGGAGGGCAAAAGGGTTCAGTTGATGAAGTGAACATTTTCATTACTAAGATGACTAGGAGGTATTATGGACTACTCTTGGTTAGGGATCAGCTATTGGGTTGAAGGAAAACTCCTAAAACATGGAATTTTGACACAAGGAGGCTTACTTGAGGATTCAAGAGGTTTTTTTTGTTTAAAACTGGGAATTTTGGAATTGGCAACCTCTTCATTCAAAGGATGATTCATCATTATAGGAAGAGTTGAATTGAAACTAGGAAAACAAGGGGCAGATTGGGTTTCATACCATTGTATTTGAGCCATCAGTTGCTTTATCTATTCTTCTTTGGCCACAACTTGTCTAGCCAAAGATTCTTCCTCATTTCTCATTTGTACCTCTTCTTCTTGCTATTGGTGTAAATAAGCTTGATATGCAAGCTCTTCTTGCTACCAACTATACTCCTACTCATTTTTAATAGCATCTAACTGCATTCAAAAGTTTAGCATGATATCTCTTATATCTTGAATGCTCAAGTTTTCATCATCTTGAAGCTGGCTAGGAGGATACACATGCTGATTACGAGAATGATGGTCTTCTTGGGACTGATTATAAGCATGGGAAGGTTGCCAAGAAGGTTGAGCATGGGGGTGGGTGGAAAGCATGATGCACATGCTAGTATCCTACTGTGACAGAGTTATTTGGGATAAAACTAGTAGGGTTCTCAATCTAATATCGCTGGTAAGAAGGTATACAAACTACTATTTGGTAAAATGGAGGAGAAGAAACATAGTATCCATGGTAGTTGGTCATGCTAGATCATTAAAATGAGATACAAAACAATAGAATATTCTTTGAAAACAAGAAAACCAGGTTTGATTTTTGGAAAATAAGCACATACCAATAGATTGCCAAGTGATTTTGAAGCTTCCCACAAAGGAAAAGACCAGGATATCACCAAAAAACTAATATTTGATATACTTTGAGCATCTAGACTACTTGAACCAGTTGGTTCTTCACTTGTAGAGTTGCCAGGTGTGTGAATATTGCCTCCAAAGGTTGATATTGTTGACATACACACCAAATATCAATAATGACTAGAGGACTTGTGGACTATGATAGTCTAATCTATCCCATTGGGTATGCCAAAAACCGTTATCAATGAGATTGCACCCTCTTGTTGAATGTGATTCAACAAGACCCCGTGATATAATGGGAATAACTTCTAGGTGTGGGACCTTGCAAAACTTGAAGCTAGACCTCTAGATGAAGAGCTGGTTCCCTTGGTTTTCTCACCTAAACTACTCTAATCTACTGTTGTTCTCAGAGGAAAAGGGTAGGAAATGGCATAAACTAAACTAACTATAGATGGAGGTGATTCCTTAAAAGACTAAGGCTTAAACATGTTGTTATAACCCACAGTTTGTCTCAATAAAGAATTTCTCTTATGCACAACTCAAGTTTTTTTGACAAGTTTATACATCAGTATTTCATAGGAAAGTTGAAACTTATAGTTATTGAAGTAAAATCTGATTTTTTCACAACTAGAGACTATTAATATCACTAACACAACCTATGACTAGTATAAATCATGTGCATTTCTTTTTTATGGTGTCTAATAATGAGACATAATTCAAGGATATGCATAAATTATCACAAGATTTGCATCAATCATTCAAAATCAACTCTCAACACACATTTATGAGAAGGCAAAATGACTAATTTTATTGATAAAAAGGGATCCTTACTGCTGAATAAGTCTAAAAATGACTTGTATTGCCTTGAAAATGCTTACAAAAATGTTTTCATACAGTTGAATGTCTATTTTTTGTGTTATAGTCTACTATTTGTGGCTTCTAGAGCTCAAAAAAATGAAAAGAACTACCAAAACTATTGCCTAGGGGTCCTATATCTCATCCCAAGCATGGGAGAGCATATAGGGACTGAATTTGACCAAGCTACAAAGCCTTAAAAATAGATAACTTACTTTGGATGCCCAAGAAGAGCCCTCATCTGATTTGGTCTTCAAAAAGTTGATTTGGTCTACTTCAAGCTCCTAAGAATGTGCTCCAGTTGTTCTAGAGGCTCCTATATCCTTGGAAAATGGTTAAAACTATTCCCTAGATGCCCTCAACTATCCACAAAATGATCCATCTACTTGTAGTGCTATCATGAATGCTCATACTGCTTATAACTCCCTCAAGCCCACCTTGCATGATGATAAGGCATATGGAAAGAGTTGGGCCACTTTTGGAGTCTTCTAACTACTTGAAACTGCTCATTTATGGCTTGAAAACACCTGTCACTTGATCCACTACCCCTGTTGGGTCTTCTTCAGGGTTAAAATTACCTTTTAGATCCCTTGGACTGAGTTTTACAACTTCAAAATGTTTAGAAACTTCATTTTTTCATCTCTACCCCTTTGGTTGAAATACACAACCTTCTTCCATTTGGTTTGTTTGTTATCTTGTCTTAATCTTCTTATATTGATAGGGATTGAAGATATTAGGATAGTCTTTGAACTCTACATAGGACCGCTCTTTGAATGACTGTTGTCCTCTTATGATTGTTCTATCAGAGTTTGTGAAAGTTTCTTCACAATTGGTAACTATTAAAACCTCCTTTGATCACTATGATAGATCATTGTTTCATTGTCTTCAAATGGTCTATATTTGTGTTAATAGGACTTGAAAAGCTTCATAGTCTTGTAGATACCTCTATGCTTCACAAATGTGACTATCCTCATACATTTAAGTGACTAAACCTTTGGATTGACTATGACAATCCTTATTATGACTATTTTATACTTGACAATTGTCCCCTAGTCCTTGTAAACCCTAGACATTGTTGAGAATGTCTATCTCAAACTTAGTGATAAAACCCTAGTTGTTACCACAGTACTGTTGGCTGCAGATAAAAGAGGTGCGGGCTTGTGGTGTTTATCGCCATCTTGCAAAGTCAGTAAATTGACTTGCGGTAGTGTGAGACATATTGCCACCCTGCGATAGCCTGTGAATTGGCTTGCAATGGTGCGGTGTATATCCCACCATCCTACAAGGATCTGTTGGTGGTGGTTACGATAGAGTAGGAGTTACCCCGCCACATCGCGACTATGACTGGAGAGACTGGTGGGTGTGTGGGTCTTACCACCGCCCCATGACAACCCATGAGATGGCTTGTGATGGTGCCATTTACATCCCGCCACCTCACGTAGGTTGGTCTAAGGTATCTGCAATATAGTGGTTAAGGTTAGGAATAATGGACAAGGACGAGACCATGAAAAGAGGTCAATGGCGATTGACTGATGAGTTAGGTGTCGACATGTGGCACTAGGTTACTCATTGATTTCACATCATTGTTGTGAATCAACATGTTTATTGGCTTGATAATTTCAACCTAAAGGCAATAGTTGAATTCCTTGATAACCATGTAACTGCCTACAATATCTCTTTGCTTATTGATTGACGAGGTGGTACTAAGACAATGTAGGTTAAGCCGACCTGAAGTGGAAGATAAATATATAGAGAAGTCTGTAATGTAAAGTTGTAGTTGTATTGAATATGATAATGCAGTGTATTGCATTGTAACATATGAATTGACCATGGGTCGAAGGGCAGTTGGTTGAAGATCAGGGTGAATGTAATGTTGTTGTTTTAATTCTATGAATCAACACTTGAAAGAGCATACCTCTATAACTTGTATGTAATTGTCATTTTACTATAATAAAAGTGATCTCTTCTTTGGTGTGTGGGTTTTTTCCTTAAAGGGTTTTCCCACATAAATTCTGGTGTTCATGTTTTATTTATTTATGTGCATCTTAAATGAAATGTAATTGAAACGTTTTAAGTGGTTTAGTTTCTTCTCTCTCCTAAAGATTAGCATTAGGAAGGCATATTCCACACTTTGCTTTCCTTACAAGTCTTATCAGAGCTTGGTCAGCTTTGTTGTCCTTGTGGGTAAGACAAAATTTTGTACTAATCTTATTTAGTGGGAGTTTTGTAGAGAAATATGGTTGTAAACTTATTGCAGGTTTAAGATGGCGAGCACATACAGAAGAATAGAAATTGAGAAGTTCAATGGTGGCAATTTTGAGTTGTGGAAACTCAAAATGGAAGATTTACTCATGGATCATGAGTTATGAGATGTAGTATCCTCTAACAAACCATCAGCAACCTCACAAGATGACTGGGATGCAATGGATCGAAAGGCCAAGGGTCTGATCAGACTATGCTTGGTTGATTCCATTCTCCTGAATGTCCATGAAGAGAAGACTATGAAACTTCTATGGAATAAGCTTGGTGACATTTATCAGGGGAAATCTCTGGTAAATAAGTTATTCTTGAGGAATAAGCTATACTCTTTGAAAATGGAGGAAGGAGCATCTGTTGCAGATCATTTGAATGCATTTAACATGATCATTGCTCAACTTGTGTATGTGGGTGTGAAGATAGAAGATGAGGATCATTGCATGCTCCTATTGTGTTCATTGCTTGACACATAGGATCACCTAGTAATGGCTATTGGGAGTACAACAACCACTTTCAAGATGGAAGATGTGGAACTTGCTTCGCTGCTGTCAGAGGAAATGCGAAGGAAATCTTCTGAGATGGCCAAGGAGGCCCTTGCTATTCAAGGAAGACCAAAGGAGAAAGGCAAGAAGAGAGATAAGAAGTCTAGATCCAAGTTAGAGGGGAGATCAAAGTCTCCTGGTAAAAAGTCCAAGGTGAAGTGCTAGAATTGTGGGCAGACTGGACACATCCGGAAAGAATGCAAAGAGGAGAAGAAGAAGAAAAAGAAGAACAATTCTTCTGATAATGAATCTTCTCAAAGTAATGCAGATGCCTTCATTGCAGCCTTGGTAACTTAGGCATCAGATGATGTTTGGCTGATTGACTCAGGTGCATCTTTTCACATGACATCTCACAGAGATTAGTTTTTGAAGTATGAAGAATACAAAGGCAGAAAGGTGTATTTGGGTGATGATTCATACCTAGAGATTGTTGGCTGTGGAAGAGTGAAGGGAATCGATGGTGTGATGCATATACTAGGTCTGGCTTGAAATTTACTTTTTGTGAGTAAGCTTAATCATGTTGGTGTACAAGTCTCTTTCTCAAATGGTGTTTGTAGAATGACTAGAGGCTCTATGGTACTGGCTAAGGGTGCACGAATTGGCACTCTGTATAAGCTGGATGTACATGCAGTTCAATGTAACAGTGCTTCTGTAAAGTCAAATAAATCTGATTTTGAAGAGAAGGAAAATGTTGTTCCTATGGGTGCTAAATCCTTGGAGGTGAAACTCCCAGTAGAGAAAACAATGTTGTGGCATCATAGACTTGGCCACATTGGTGAAAAAGGCTTAAAAGCCTTGAAAAATAAAAACTTGGTTGAAGGGCTTGATGATTGTAATCTTGAGTTTAATTTTTGCAAACATTGCATATATGGAAAGCAACACTATGTTTCGTTTTATTCAAGTCCTCATAAATCTTCTGGAATTTTGGATTATGTTCACTCTATTGTATTTGGTCCAGTTAATGTTCATTATCGAAGTCTAAATATTTTGTCTCTTTCATAGATGATTATTCGAGAAGGACATTTGTTTATTTTCTCAGAAGTAAAACTAAAGTTTTCAGTCAGTTTAAGGAGTTTAAAACCTTGGTAAAAAATTAGACTGGTAGAAAAATTAAGTGCTTGAGGATGAACAATGGTGGTGAGTTTTGTTCTATAGATTTTGAAAAGTATTACAAAGACCATGGAATTAAAAGGCATAAAACTACTCCTTACACTCCACAACAAAATGGAGTTGCTAAAAGGATGAATAGAATGTTGATAGAAAGGGCGAGAAGTATGCTGAGTAGTGCTGGTCTGGAGTAGAAGTTCTGGGCTGAGGCAGTGGCTACATCATGTTACTTAATTAATTGATCTCCCACTTTGGCACTCATGGACAAGATACCTATGACAACATGGTCTGGTAAGAAGCCCTCTTTGAGACATGCTAAAGTCTTTGGTTGTGAGGCATATGCTTATGTGCCTAGTGAAAAGAGATCTAAATTAGAAAATAAGGTTATAAAATGTATCTTCATTGGTTATGGAATTGGTGTGAAAGGGTACAAGCTTTGGAATCTAGTTACTGAGAAGGTTCTGTATAGCAAAAGTGTGATCTTTCATGAACTAAAACCTTCTACTATTGATTTGCAGTCAGAGATGAAAGAAGTAGAAAAGAAGGAGGTAGTTGAAATTCCTCTTACTCCAGATAAGGAGGAACTATGAACTCCTAGTGTACCTATTTATGAGGAGAGCTCAAGCATCTCTAAAAATTCTGAACAAGAAGAAGAACCTCAACCTCGGCCTATGAGGAGGTCTACACGTTAGAAGCAATAACCTGAAAGGTTTGGATATTCTATGTTAGATTCTAGTTGTGCCTATGCTTTGATTACTAACACTGATGAGCCCGGGAGGATTAGAGAGGCTATGGATATGTCTGATTTAGATTCCTAGTTGGAAACCATGAATGAAGAAATGACATCATTGAAGAAGAATGAAACGTGGGATCTGGTACATTTGCCTAAAGGTTGAAAGCCTGTTGGTTGTAAATGGGTGTTTAAAAAGAAGATTGGTCTTGATGGCAATGTTGAGAAGCATAAACCAAGATTGGTTGCAAAAGGATATTCCCAAGTAGAGGGGATTGATTATGGAGAAATATTTTCTCCTATAGCTAAGATGACATCTATCAGATTTCTATTGTCACTTGCAACAATGTATGACTTAGAAATTGAGCAGATGGATGTGAAGACAACATTTCTTCATGGAGATTTGGAGGAAGAAATTTATATGTCCCAGCCAGAGCACTTTGTTGAAAAAGGTAAGGAAAACCTGGTTTACAAATTAAAGAAATCTCTATATGGTTTGAAACAGTCGCCTAGAATGTGGTACCAAAAGTTTGATGCCTATGTGTTGTCTTTGGGGTTTGTGAGATCAAAGTCTGATCATTGTGTTTATTTTAAAAGTGAAAATGGTCGTCTTCTTATTATTACTCTATATGTGGATGATATGTTATTCATTGGGAATAATAAGAGTATGATTTCTGAGTTAAAATCTCAATTGTCAGCACAATTTGAAATGAAAGTTTTAGGTGCAGCAAGGTATATTCTGGGGATGGAAATCAGAAGGGATTGAGGAAATAGAAAACTTTGGCTTAGCCAGAGAAAGTATATAAATATTGTCCTAGAGAGGTTTAATATGACAGATTGCAAGCAATTAGTTGTTCTAGTGTTGCAGGGAATGAAACTTTTTGTTGAAGATTGTCCAAAATCTCCTACTAAGATGGAGGACATGACTAGGGTACCTTATGCAAGTGTAGTTGGTAGTTTAATGTATTGAATGGTCTGTATCAGGCCAGACATTGCCCAAGCAGTGGGAGTACTCAGTTAGTTTATGGCTAATCCAGGAAGGCCGCATTGGGATGCTATGAAAAGAATTTTCAGATATTTGAAAGGTACTTCTGAGTATGCTTTATGTTATTATGGTCACTCTACTGGATCTCAGAATTTAGTAAGCATTCATGGATTTGTGGATTCTGATTGGGAAGGGGACATTAACAGCAAAAGATCCACCAGTGGATATGTATTCACATTGTTTGGTGGTGCAATTAGTTGGATAAGAAAGCGACAGGCTGTAGTTGCTTTATCTACTACTGAGGTGGAGTACATGGCAGAAACTCATGCCTGCAAGGAAGCCATTTGGCCTAGAAGGTTGTGTTCTGATATTGGTTTTGATGCAGGGTAGATTGTTATTTGCTGTGATAGTCAAAGTGCTATTTGTTTGGTGAAAAATCCAACTTTCCATGCCAGGACAAAACATATTGACGTGTAGTACCATTTTGTTTGTGATATGGTAGAGGATGGAAAGGTTATTCTAGAAAAAGTGGATACTCTGGCGAATGTTGCTGATGCATTAACAAAGCCTATGAGCATAGATAAGTTCAAGTGGTGTACCAATTCGATGGGCCTTGGGGCCTAGAATGTTCAGTGACTTCAAGCGTTGGAAGGGGTTTAGTGAGTTCTTCGTCAAGTGGGAGAATGTTGAGAATGTGTGTCTCAAACTCACTGATATAACCCTAGTTGTTACTGTAGTACCGCTGGGTACAGATAAAAGACGTGCGAGCTTGTGGTGTTTACCACCATCTCGCGGGAGTCAGCAAATTGACTTGCAGTAGTGCAGGACATACCACCACCGTGCGATATCCTATGAATTGTCTTGCGGTGGTGCAATGTATATCCCACCATGCCGCAAGGATCTATTGGTGGTGGTTGCAGTAGAGCGAGAGTTACCCCACCACCCTATGACTATGACTAGAGAGACTAGCAGGTGTGTGGGTCTTACCACCGCCTCGTAATAGCCTGTGAGATGGCTTGTGGTGGTCCGATATAGATCCCACCACACCACGCAGGTCAGTCTAAGGTATCTACAGTATAGTGGTTAAGCTTGGGAATGATGGACAAAGACGAGACTGTGAAAAGAGGTCAATGGCAATTGACTGACGAGTAAGGTGTCGACACGTGGCACTAGGTTACTCATCGATTTCACATCATTGTTGTGAATCAAAGTGTTTATTGGCTCACCGATTTCAACTTGAAGGCAATAGTTGAATTCCCTGATAACCATGTAACTGCTTGCGGTATCTCTTTTCTTATTGGTCGATGAGGCGGTACTATGACAATGTAGGTTAAGCCGACCTAAAGGGGAAGATAAATATATAGAGAAGTCTGTAATGTAAAGTTGTAGTTGTATTGAATACAATAATACAATGTATTGCATTATAACAGACAGATTGACCATGGGTCGAAGGGCGATTGGTTGAAGATCAGGGTGAATGTAATGTTGTTTTAATTTTGTGAATCGACACCTGAAAGAGCATAGCTCTGTAACTTGTATGTAATTGTCATTTTACTATAATACAAGTGATCTCTGCTTTAGTATATGGGTTTTTTTTGAAATGGTTTTCCCACGTAAATTCTGGTGTTCATGTTTTATTTATTTATGTGCATCTTAAATGAACTATAATTGCAAAGTTTTAAGTGGTTTAGTTGCTTCTCTCTCCTAAAGATTAGCATTAGGAAGGCATATTCCATACTTTGCTTTCCTTATAGACATGTTCCTTTTAGACTGTCAGACCCTTACTCATATTTCAAATCCTCAAACTCTTATAACTATTACTACAGTCATCTCTTTGTGATTGTACTCTTCATTTGATGCTGTTGTTCTTCAACTTTGAAATGTGGATAGTATTGTCCTTTTGCATTGTAAATTGTTCCTTAGCATTGCAAATTGTTATTTGTTGTCTTCTCAACCTGCATGCTTCCAAGAGACTTCACAAGTACCTTTATCAATGGCTTCATACAAGCCCTAAGAGTGGTCTCATTATGGTTGTAGGGCCTCATACCCTTGATAGTTTCACTTGTCTTGTTTTGAAGAATAGTCTCCTTTAGTGTTCTAAATGTTATTGATAGACATTTATAATGTAGACTGTCCCCACAGTCAATATGACTGCTCATCCTTTTGTTCTAGACCCAAAAAAGGTATGTCATGCCTTCCTATAGGTTGTGTCCTCTTGTCACAAGAGCACTTCATTAGAAACCTTTGAAATAATTTTAACTTCTTAGGAAGTTTGTGTCCCACTCACGCAAATCTTTGAGCTTCACACTACCCCTGTTAATTGGGTTCATCCCTACTAAATTGTTCCAAATTGCTTTTCTTCATTTTGCATATAATCATTTGACTATTTTTTATCTATTTTTACAATGTATTGATTGTTTTTATGTGTTGTTATAGTCATAATGATTGCTTTTATTTGTTGTTATGACTGATTACAGTCATTCTATGACTGTCTTTCATGCATATGACTATTTTTTCAGTAGCGTCTACTAATAGTCACTTAGTTATGATTGTTTTATACTTGCTTTAGGACTGATCTAACATAGCCTTTGTGTAGCAGTGCTTGATATTGTATGACAGTCATCATAACTATTAACTTAGGATATAACTGTCAAAGTTGCCTATGTTTGCATGTTATTAGAGATTCCTAATGCCTCTCCCAACCCCTAACATAAAACCCCAAGGGTTTCATAAGTCTTTCTATGATTGACACAAAACCTTACAACGTTACACAAAACTTTTCAAAGGAAACATTCAATCCTTAAAAAATTCCTCAAGACTGCACCCCTTTCACTGCATTAGGGTCACTTGGAGTGACTTGCATACTCAGCAAACTTTCCCATCTAGTCATTGTATATAGAGACCTTATAATGCATCATACAAGTCCTTTGGATAATGTGCATACCTTAACAAATTTGTGGAATTCCTCAATGATCTATACTCACCACCATGACTGTTATCTCCTTCATAATGTATGTTCATTGTTTATTGCGCATTAGATTTGCTAACCCTTTGATGGTAACAGTCCCATGGCATTGTAGACTATTATCTCATTGACTGTTCTCACTTTGAAAGTTATTTCTAACTTTTCCTTGCTCTCTTTGACTATTGTCATACAATGTTTGCTACTGATGTATCATTGTTCTCTATATGTGTAGATTCTAGGTAGTTTTATCAAACCTATAGAAGCCTTTAAAGACTCCACAATGACCTCTCTTGTAAACCACCTTTCTTCTAATAGGTATACTATTGTATAGCTGTATAAAATTGTCATAAAGACCCTAAATAATGATCTAGACCTTTGTGCATCCTTAGTAGACCCCATTATGCTATCTATTTGTTAGTTCAAAACTCTTCAAGATACCTAGATTGTTGTAGAGGATAGGGGAACACAAGACAACCTTCACTATGTTTGACAAGTCCTACACCAATGGTTCATATGTGATTTGGCATCAAACTTCCAATTCCTTGAAAATAAACATGTAAGGGGCTTTTTGACACTTAGAAAACTCTATACAAACCATCCCATGAGGCCTCATGCCTGCACACTTGGCAGTTCCTTCATAAACTGACCTATCTCCTTGTAGCCCTATTTCTAGGTCTGACAGAAGATTACTTACAACCAGAACACTTTCAAGGGCAAACAAGCCTAGTTTGAGACACCCTTTTCAGGCCTTAACAACATACTAAAAACTTTCTATGGGTTGTTGAAGGACATCTACCATATCCTTTATGACAGACCTACTAGAAAGAGCCCCAATTAGCCCTAATTAACAAAGCAACTAACCTTCAATGGCCTCATAGAATCTTTTAAACCACTTGGGCACTTTAATCTCATGGAAAAAATATAGATTCCAAAGATTTTAGGGTTTCATAGTCGACTGTGTGAGGTTTATGCTATGTTGTTCCCTTTAGAATACACCTAACACATGGGCTTGTTAGGTATCCTTCAAACAAACTCCACCAAATTCAATTCTCTGCCCTGAAATCCTTCACAACATACTAAAACAAACAAAAACAAATCCATTCCATTGATCTAGAGGAAGCTAGTGGAATGGAGTGAAAATGCATGATTTCTATCAAAAAACTCTAAGGTAGGGTTTAACAACCAATAAACAAAAAAGTGTTTAAATCTCTGCTACTGAGTAGTTTCAAGAAACCAAATGAGATTCAAAACAATCTAAACTCACCCTTCTATCATGCCAACATCATGAGAGTCTGCAAATATTCCATACAAGAACAGGGTACGGGCAGGAACAACGAATAAACACATAAAATGGGCAGAAAACTGAATTCTCTTCGTTTATTCTTCTCCAAAACTTTATTCACACCACAATGAACATGATCAAGGTCTTTTTGAACATGTATTCAAACTTGACAACTGAATGGGAGGTAGTTTGAGGACGGTTGGAGGCCACAAACTGCCCTGCAACCACCAAACTACCCCATTTGTCTCTATCTGCAACTGTATTGTGTTTACAAGGTTGATGAACCTTTTACAAGATGTTCAAACTCCTTTTACAAGATTTATGAACCTTTGAAAAGGTATTCAAACTCCTTAATATATTTCCTATATGCCATGATTGGCTACAAAAACTCAAGACTCCTTCTAGTTCTACACCTATGAAGGCCATTAATCAAACTTGTTTACTTACACCATTGATGCCAAGACCATGCATCATGAGATCATATGAAATGAACATGAAATGGTCCAATGGACCTTATTACATCATCAAACACATGAGACAACATAAAACCAAAACAAGAAAATTCATGAGTCTCTAGGTGCTCCTGCACCATACTCTTGGGGGGTGGAAAAAAAAACTCAAGTCCCTTGAGGAACCAGATCAGCAATAGTGGTACCATGCTTCAAAATGTCTTCTTCACTCATCCAAGTGGCATCTTTAGTAGGTAGGCCACTCCATTTGACAAGGTACTCTTTGTAGGTCTTCTTTCTAGTCTTCTTGATCACTTTGGTATCCAATATGCTCTCCAACTGCAATGGTTGGCTAGGTGGTAGGTCCTTAATCCAATCTTCCTTCCCTTCTGCTGTCAGACCTGCATCTGGACCTACAACACTGTCACCTTTGTAAGGAAACAAGTCTAAAACATTGAACATGGGGGATATAGCCAAGCCTTGAGGAAGTTTAATCTCATAGGCATTAGGACCAAACTTGTGCACAATCTGGCAAGGACCAATCTTCTTCATGAGGAGTTTTGTTGGCTACCCCTTTGGAAGTCTTTCTTTCTTCAAATGTGCCATCACCAAGTCTCCTACCTTATACTGCACATCTCTCTTCCTCCCACTGGCTTTCTCCTTCTACTTTTTTGTATTCTTTGGGAGAGTCTCTCTCACTCTATCATGGATGTCCTCCATGGCCAATGCAAAGTCTTCTCCCTGAGCACTCCTTTTCTCCAATCCATGTAGATCCCTTAGTTCAAGAATCCCTCTTGGATGAATCCCATAGATAAACTCAAAAGGACTTCTCCCTGTGCTCCTATTTGTGGAATCATTATAGACAAATTCTACTTGAGGGATGATCATATCCCATGTCTCTCCATGCTTCTTTGTGAGACATCTAAGAAGATTTCCAAATGACCTATTCACCACCTCAGTTTGGCCATCAGTTTGAGGGTGATAGGCTGAAGTAAAAGACAATTGAGTGCCCAACTTCTTCCACAAAGTATGCCAAAAGTAGCCCACAAACTTAGGATCCCTGTCAGTCACAATGTTGAGAGGCAAACCATGTATCCTAACAATTTCTTTGAAGAATAAGCTAGCAATATGTGAAGCATCATTGGTACATTTACATGGCAAAAAGTGAGCCATCTTACTAAACCTATCCACCACAACAAAGATGCTATCAAAACCTCTTTGAGTCTTAGGAAGACCCAAAACAAAATCCATGCTAATACTCTCCCCTGGCCTATTAGGAATAGGGAGTGGTTGATATAAACTTGCATTGGATGATGTTCCCTTAGCCCTTTGGCATATACTGCAACCTTCAACAAATTTTCTAACATCTGATTACAACTTTGGCCAAAAGTAGAATCTCTTCACCTGTTCAAGCCCAAAGTGGCCCCCTAGACTGCCACAATGTTTTTCTTTTATGATGTTCACCTTCATGGAACACCTAGGAATACACAATTGGCTCCCTTTGAACAACAATCCCTACTGCAACAGAAATTCAGAGAAATTAGTATGATAAGAATTAGAAAATTGAGTGCAAACCTCATATATCTCCTTGAAATCTTCATCTTCCTTGTACATTTGCTTAAGGGAATCAATTCCCACAATTTGCAACTGAATTTCTTGAACCATGTACACCCTTCTACTCAATCTGCCACTTTACTGGCTGGTCCCTTCTTGTGCTTGATGGAAAAAGTGTATGCTTGAAGTTGTTCAACCCATTTCATATGCTTGTGACTGAGTTTCTCCTATGAATTTAGAAAACTAAGAGCATGATTTCAGTGTAAACAATTAATTCTTTAGGCAAAAGATAATGCCTCCATTTCTTCAAGGCTTGTACCATTGCATACAATTCCAAATCATATGTAGAATACTTCCTCTTAGCATCATTGAGTTTCTCACTAAAGAAAGCAACCGGTCTGCCCTCTTGACTCAAGATAGCCCCTATGGCAAGGTTACTAGCATCACATTCCACCATGAACAACTTACTAAAATCAGGAAAAATGAGTATAGGTTGTTGTGCTACCTTCTTTTTCAGAATTTCAAATGATTCATTAGCTGCCTTGGTCCAAGAAGACTTACATTTTTGTCCTCCCTTGATGGTATCTAGGATGGGTGCACATATGTGGCTGAAACCTTTGATGAACTATCTATAGAATGTTGCCAATCCATGAAAACTTCTCACATTACCTGTTATCTTGGGAGTTGGCCATGATTAAATAACCTCCACCTTTGCTAGATCCATCTTCAAATTGCCTTGGGACATGACAAAACCAAGGTAGATAAGTTCTTCCTTCATGAAGACACTCTTCTCCATGTTGATCATCAACTTTTCATCATGCAACTTCTTCAAAACTAGGTCCAAGTGTTGCAAATGCTCTTCCTTTGTCATGCTAAACACAAGAATGTCATCAAGATATACCACAACAAATTTGCCAATGAAGTCTTTCAACACCTCATTCATGAGGCATATGAATGTACTTGGGGCATTGGATAGGCCAAATGGCATCACCAACCACTCATAGAGACCTTCATTTGTCTTGAAGGAAGTCTTCCATCCATCCCCTTGCCTTATTCTAATTTGATGATACCCACTCTTGAGATCAATCTTGGAGAAATAATGAGCCCCTCCCAAACAGTCCATTAGATCTTCAATCCTAGGCATAGGGAACCTATATCTTATGGTGATCTTATTAATTGCCCTAGAATCTGTACAAAGTCTCCACTTACCATCCTTTTTAGGGGCTAGGACTATTGGGATAGCACATGGACTAAGACTCTTTCTCACCAAACCCTTATCTAACAACTCTTGCACTTGCTTGGCAATCTCCTCATTTTGAGATGGAGTCATCTTGTAGGCTGGTTTGTTTGGTAATGTAGACCCTGGTATGAAGTCAATCTGATGGATTATGTCCCTAATAGGTGGCAATGTATTAGGTATCTCCTCCACCATGATACCCTTGTATTTCTCCAACAACTGCTAAACCTCCTTGGGGACTTCTTCCTTACTATGACTATGCAAATCAGGATTATTTTTAGGCTTCAAAATCAGAGCATACCCTTGGGTTGCTTCCTCCTTTAGGGTGTTAAGAAACTCTCTCCCACTTACTATCATGACACTTGACCCAATGTTTTAATCCACACTCTCATTCGGTAAAGGATCCATCTTATACTTCCTACCATTCTTGGTTATGATGAAAGAGTTTGACTTCCTATCATGTTGTGACTGCACATCATACTACCAAGGATGCCCTAACAACAAATGACAAGAATCCATGGGGATTATATCACACAATATCTTATCCCTATACTCCCCTATCTCAAACTCTACCCAAGATTGTTCATCTACTAAGACCTGTTGCCCCTTATTCAACCATGACACCTTATAGGGGTTAACATGAGGTAGTCTTTTCAATTTCAACTTGTCTACCATCTCTATAGGAACCAAATTCTCAGTAGAACCTGAATCAACAATTACCTTTCATATCTTACCATAGGCCTTGCATGTGGTTCTAAACAGTGTCTTCCTTTGAGGGGGTTCTTGTGTTTGAGGCAACTTCAACATGGTTCTCCTCGTGATCAAGCTTTCTCCATCATGGACTGGGGATGCACTTCCAATTGGGGAATTGACACTTTGGCAATCATCCTCTTGAATCGACTGGTTCCTTCTCTCTCCTCCATGAGATCTTGAGGCTTTTTTAGGACACTTGTTCATGGTGTGCCCTACTTGATTACAATTGAAACATCTAATTGCGAAGACATTAGGACCTCTACCTAATCCACCGAACCTACCCCTTCCATTGGGTCTCCTACCTCTAAAGCATCCTCTTGAACCTGAGTCTCCACTTTGCTCTTGGGAACTAGACTCACCTTGGCTTTTCTGAAACTGATTTCTTCCCCCAAAACTTCCTCTACCTCTAAAATTTCTGCCCCCTCTACCTCTGTTTTGCTGCTCACCTTTCCTCTTCAACTTCTCTTCAGCCCTCAGTGCCATTTGAAAACATTTGTCTACTGTCTCAGGGGTCAAGATGC
Organism: Cunninghamia lanceolata; assembly: GCA_027924645.1. NCBI lineage: Eukaryota > Viridiplantae > Streptophyta > Pinopsida > Cupressales > Cupressaceae > Cunninghamia > Cunninghamia lanceolata. The sequence goes on from BSBN01001019.1 coordinate 4,530,206, forward strand.
TGATCTCATCTTGGATACTAAATTTCAGGCCATTGATATACCTTGCAACTTTTCCCTTCTCATCTTCTACATGCCCACATCTGAGGGTAAGTTTGTGAAACTCTTCAGTGTAGGTGGACACATCCATGTCCCTCTATTTGAGATTTTGCATCTTCTTGTAGATCTGCACCTCATAATCTGCTAGTAGAAACTGAGATTTGATCCTTTCCAACATCCTGCTCCAAGAAGTGATCATACTTCTCCCACTCTTCACCCTTTCACCTTGGGTGTAGTTCCACCATGTGAGTGCAACACCTTTCAATTTTGTTTTGGCAAACTTCACCCTCTTATTCTCAGGTACCTCCTTGTATTCAAAGTAATTGTTTAAGGCCTCAATCCACTCCATGACTTCATCAGCATCCATCTTCCCACTAAACATTGGGATCTCCATCCAGGCCTCTGAGGAATCCTTGCCAATTGACTTGATGGCTTCTAGAAAATATTTCTGATCGGCAGGTATGTCTACCTCCTACCTTTGGGGTTCTTCCCCATCTTCCCTTGTCTCCTCTTCTTCATCAGAATCTTCATCTAACATCTTCCCTTTCCTAATTGCCTTCAATTCAGCTTGGAGTGCTTCCTTGACTCCAATCTTAATCTTCTCTTCCATCTCTTGGAATTTCTTAACCACCTCTATGGTCATCCCTTTTGGAGGCATGATGCTAGCCTCTCCTTCACTCTCTTCTACTGACATACACTAAAACTTCTCTTACAACCAAGTGGAAGAACCTTTTGTGGCTCTGATAACAATATGATGTAGAGGATAGGGGAAGACAAGACAACTTTCACTATGTTTAACAAGTCCTACACCAATGGTTCATATGTGATTTGGCATCAAACTTCCAATTCCTTGAAAATAGACATGTAAGGGGCTTTTTGACACTTAGAAAAATCTATACAAACCATCCCATGAGGCCTCATGCCTACACACATGGTAGTTCCTTCACAAACTAACCTATCTCCTTGTAGCCCTATTTCTAGGTCTGACAGAGGATTACTTGCAACTAGAACACTTTCAAGGGCAAACAAGCCTAGTTTGAGACACCCTTTTCAAGCCTTAACAACATACTAAAAACTTAATATGGGTTGTTTAAGGACATCTACCATATTCTTTATGACAGACCTACTAGAAAGAGCCCCAATTAGCACTAATTAACAAAGCAACTACCCTTCAATGGCCTCACATAATTTTTTGAACCACTTGGACACTTCAATCTCATGGAAAAAACACAAATTCCAAAGTTTTTAGGGTTTCACAGTCGACTGTGTGAGGTTTATGCTATGTTGTTCCCTTTAGAATACACCTAACACATGGACTTGTTAGGTGTCCTTCAAACAAACTCCACCAAATTCAATTCTCTACCCTGAAATCCTTCACAACATACTAAAACAAACAAAAACAAATCCATTTCACTGATCTAGAGGGAATCAAGCTAGTGTAATGGAGTGAAAATGCATGATTTCTATCAAAAAACCCTAAGGTGGGGTTTAACAACCAATAAACAAAAAAGTGTTTAAATCTCTGCTACTGAGTAGTTTCAAGAAACCAAATGAGATTCAAAACAATCTACACTCACCCTGCTATCATGTCAACATCATGAGAGCCTGCAAATACTCCGTACATGAATAGGGTATGGGCAGGAACAATGAATAAACACAAAAAATGGGTAGAAAACTGAATTCTCTTCGTTTATTCTTCTCCAAAACTTCGTTCACACCACAATGAACATGATCAAGGTCTTTTTGAACATGTGTTTGACCTTGACAACTGAATGGGGGGCAGTTTGAGGACGGTGGGAGGCCACAAACTGCCCTGTAACCACCAAACTGGCCCATTTGTCTCTATCTGCAACTTTATTGTGTTTACAAGGTTGATGAGCCTTTTACAAGATTGATGAACCTTTGACAATGTATTCAAACTCCTTAATATATTTCCTATATGCCATGATTAGCTACAAACACTCAAGATTCCTTCTAGTTCTACACCTATGAAGGCCATTAATCAAACTTGTTTACTTACACCATTGATGCCAAGACCATGCATCATGAGATCATATGAAATGAACATGAAATGGTCCAATGGACCTTATTACATCATCAAACAAATGAGATAACATAAAACCAAAACAAGAAAATTCATGAGTCTCTAGGTGCTCCTGCACCATAGATGCAATAGAAAAGAAAGTATTTATAGCAGGTTGCTTTGTATATGGTCCATAATCCTTACTCTTTGACAAATTTGGTGCTTGTAAATATGACTGTGTTGACTTGTGTTGTAGTGTAGTATGTTGTAGGGTCTCCTTTGTCTTTGTTCATTCTTAGAGCATCCTAGAGAGGAACTTTCATAAGTTTGACAAGTCTCTTCATATGTTTGTTATCACCTTGTTAGTGATTTAGAATTGATTTGATGCTCACTATCACAAGGCTTGAAAAGAGATCATGACCAAGAAAAGAATGAACTGTAAAACATACAATATTCTCTAAGCAGACTACTCACTGGTTTGACAATGTAGACTCAATAGAAACCCTAACCTACTGTTCATACTTGATAAACCTTGTCATATCTTTATTCTTAACTTATCAATGGAGTCATTCTTACCTGTCACTATCCTCTGCAGATCTTTATGCAATCATACCTTTTGAGTAAGGTGAGCAAAAGAAGATCAAAAGCCTTGTAAACAAGTCTATCTCATGACTCTGATAAAGGCTATTTCTAAATACATTCCTTGTAGTAGATCTATCTAACCATGTCCTTATCTTCCTTTTGCTTACTGCATCAGTTGTGAATCACTTGTAGGTTTTTGTTTTGCTTCAACAAGCCCGATGGTTGAAAAACACAATGGGCATTTCAAACTATTGAAATTTCTCTGCATTTCCATGAAATCTCCAGGTTTGTGACCTTCTGTAGCTCTTAACTATGTTGAACCAAAGACTTAAGAATTACTGTAGTAGAACTATCCTTGAGCACATTCCTGTAGCAAGCTTTCAATGAAAAAGGAGCCTCCATTCTTCTAATAATTTGTAATAAAGGTAAGAAAACCCTAAAATAATGACCTCAAATGAGCTTCTGACTAACCCTAATCAAATCTAACTCACCCTAAAAGACCTGAGGCTGAACTAAATGCCACTCCACTTGACCCATGACTTGGTCAAAAAACATTTGAAATGTATTCCCTGTAGAATAAGTGTACGTGCTTTTTAACAAAACAAGGCTTTGGTACATGAAAGAATATAAGTTTTACCTTTGACTCATAGGTGGTTGCATGCAATATAGGAAAAGTTTCCTTGGATGTGGGAAGGTGGAGCTTGACAATATAACATGAAGGAAAACTTTTTAAAAATGTCTTTAATGCATATTTGACACATACCAAACCTTCATGAAATGTGGCTAAAGGTGTTTATGGATGAAAAGGAGTAATTTTGAGTAAGCTTTAAGATGAATAATAAGGATAAAACCTACCCTAACATCCCCTTTTCTTATACAAGAGTGAAATGATATGCTAACTTAGAGTTTTCCCAAGATCCTATCGAACTTGAAGGACATGGTTAAATACCTTGACCTTTCATGTTGTCTATTTGGCCAGGAAAATTGAACAGTTGGCACAGGAATTGAGGAAGAAGAGTTTAGATAGTTCAGGGGATGCTCTTAGTGTTAGGGGAAGGTCTAAGGAAAGAGAATTGAAAGGAGATCAAAAGTGGTCCAAAGACAAGTCAAAGGGTCATTCTAAGACTCTTGGAAAGAAGAATAGATTTAAGTGTTGGAACTGCGGTAAAATGGGACATGTGAAAAAGAGTGTAGAAACCCAAAGAAACAGTGGTAGACCACTTTTGAGAAGTCCTCTAATGCAAGTGAAGATGTTTTACTTTTTGCATGCAATATTGTTTCTAATGATCACTAGTTAATTGATTTCAGGATGCTTGTTTCATATGACCCCGCATAAGGAATGGTTTTCCACATACAAAGAGTATGATGGAGGTAAAGTGTACCTTGGGGACAACTCTGCATATCTGATAGTTAGGAAAGGCAAGGTATTGTTGTGTTTCAGTGATGGGATGATTAAAACCCTCCCTGGTGTTTTGCATGTTCCTGGATTAGCTAAAAATATGATTTCAATTCTAAAGTTGAATGATTTGTGAATGCATGTAACATTTGATAAGCATGGTTGCAGATTAGTGAGAGGAAACTTGGTTGTAGCGAAGGGGAAGAGAATGGGAACCTTGTTTAGGCTAGAAGCCACTACAGTTTGTAATTCCTCTTATGTTTTTGAGGCTTCTAAAAACACTTGTATGTTTTGGCACTGTAGATTGGGCCATACAAGTAATAATGTCTTGAAAACTATTAAGAATAAATATTTTTTGGATGGTTTTTTTATTCTGATGAGCACTTTGATTTCTATGAGCATTGTGTGTTTGGTAAACAAAATAAAAAATCATTTTCTTTAGGAAGAAATAGAGCAAAAGAGAAGTTAGAGATTATTCATACATATGTGTTTGGACCTATAGATAATGACTCTATCGGAAAATCTTGTTATTTTGTCATCTTCATTGATGATGTATCTAGATTCACATGGATTTATTTTATGAAACACAAATATGAAGTTTTCACTAAGTTTAAGGATTTTAAAGTCTTAGTTGAAAACCAATCGGGATTAAGGATAAAAATATTAAGATCTAACAATGGAGGGGAATATTGTTCTAAGGAATTTGATGAGTTTTGCAAGCATCCAGGTATAATCAGACAAAAGACAACTTCATATACACCACAACAAAATGGTATTGCATAAAGGATGAACCAAACAATCATGGAAAGATCCAAAAGTATGTTGAGTGATTCATAGTTGGACAAATGCTTTTGGGCAGAGGCTGTGTGTACTACTTGCTACTTGATTAACAGATCTCCTTGTAAGGCTCTTGATTTGACACCTTATGAAGTTTGGACAAGTAAGAAACCTTTTGTTTCACATTTAAGGGTTTTTAGTTGTGAGTCTTTTGTTCATGTGCCTAAGGAAAAGTGATCTAAGTTGGTTCCAAAAGTGCATAAATGCATCTTCATTGGATATGGTGAGAATGTTAAGGGTTATAAGCTTTGGGATCCTTTAACCAGAAATTTTTTTTTTTCTAGAGATGTTATTTTTAGGTAACTTAGAGCTATTTCTAAACCTAAGCAACCAAAATAAAATGAAAAGGTGAGAGTGCACTTTGACTTAGTGCAGGAAGATGCACCTCAGGAAGAACACAATGATGGATTGGAGGGTGAAGAAGAAGAAGAACAATCTGTTGTTACATAAGAAGTTGGTGCAGAAGATCATGCAAAAGAACAAGTTGAGACTCTTACTCCACCCTTGAGAAGATCCACAAGATAACGGAACCCAGTTGATAGGTATAGCCCACTATATTTCCATTGTGTATTTGCTTTATTGAGTACTAGCGATGAGCCTATATCTTACAGGGGAGCTATTCATGCAGATGATAGTGAGTCTTGGTAATTAGCCATGCAGGAGGAGATGATGGCTTTAGACTCTTGTAACACCTAAGATCTTGTTCATTTGTCCAAAGGACGAAAGGCCATAGGTTGCAAGTGGGTCTTCAAGAAGAAGTTTGAAGCAGATGGTTCATTGGAGAAGTACAAGGCTAGACTAGTATCCAAGGGCTACTCCTAGAGAGAGGGAGTTTATTTTGGTGAAATTTTCTCTCCTATAGCTAAGTTAACTTGTATTAGATTTTTTTTATCCATTGCTCTAGCTTTTGATTAGGAAATATAGAAAATGGATGTTCAGATTGTGTTCTTGCATGGAGATCTTGAGGAAGAAATCTATATGCAACAGCCTATAGGTTTTGAGGTAAAAGGGAAAGAACATTGGGTTTGTAGGTTAAAGAGGTCTCTTTATGGTTTGAAATAGTCCCCCAGAATGTGGTATCAAAATTTTGACTCATTTGTGTTGAAATTGGGTTTTGTTAGAAGCGAGGAGGATCATTATGTGTACATTCATTGTATTGACGATTCTATACTAATCATTGCATTGCATGTTGATGACATGTTATTTTTCAGCAATACTAAGGGTATGATCAGTGAGCTAAAAGATCAACTATCAGGTACATTCGATATGAAGGATCTTGGAACTACTAGGTATATTTTAGGTATGGAGATCAGGACGGACAGAGGTAACAAAAAGATTTGGTTATCTCAGAGTAAGTATGTGAATACTATTTTGCAGAGATTTAGTTTGCAGGACTGTAACCCAGTTAGAGTTCCTTTACCCATTGGTACTAAGATTTCATTAGATATGTGTCCAAAGAATGAGGGTGATTTGAAGACATGTCTAATGTGCCTTATGCTAGTGTTGTAGGGAGTTTGATGTATGCAATGGTTTGCACTAGGCTAGATATTGCCTAAGCAGTGGGAGTTTTGAGAAGATTTTTGTTTAACCCTGGTAGACAACATTGAAATTATGAGAAGAGGGTGCTTAAATATCTTACAGGTACTCCTGATTGTTGTTTGGTTTATTCTGGTACTGATAGTGCTGATAAAAATTTGGACATATAGGGATTTGTTAATTCAGATTGGGTAGGTGACTTGGATAGTCGAAGGTCCACTAGTGGCTATGTGTTTACTCTATTTGGAGGAGCAATGAGTTGGATGAGTAAGAGGCAGACCACAGTTGCTTTGTCCATTACTGAAGTAGAGTATATGGCTGCTACTCATGTCTCTAAGGAGGTAGTTTGGTTGAAAAGACTATGTACAGGTATTGATTTTGATTGTAGGATCATTTAGATTGGTTGTGATAGCTAGAGTGCTATTTGTTTGGCCAAAAATCCTATGTATCATGCTCGGACTAAGAATGTTGATGTTCAGTATCACTTCATTTGAGAATTGGTTGCAAGTGGATAGATTGAGCTGATGAATATAGACACTTAGGAGAATGTTGTAGATTCATTGACCAAACTTGTGAACACAGAGAAATTTGTGTGGTGCAGAGAGGCCATGGGCCTTGTTTCTAATGCCTAATTATTTTTCATTTGATTTCCTATGGGTTGATTTACAATGTATAATGTCAAGTGGGAGAATGCTGGGATAAGGTGCCATTAGCCTTGTAATTCCCAATATTATATTTATTCCATTTTATTATTTGTGATTTGTACTTACCCATAAGGCAATGAGGTAGTTTCACCGGCAGTGGTAATTCCAAATTCACCAGAGGTAATTAGGGAGTGACATTTACGATTCAAAATTGTAAAACTTATGAGTAAATTAGTATAGGTGCCACCTTGGTAGAATATTCTATTTTTAGTATGTATGACACACATCATAATGTTTGGTGGGTGCATGTAAAGAATCTATGATAGCTGCAAGTTGTCATAAGATTCTATGACACTATGACACATATGACAGATATTTATTAGTTGTAAGTTGCTATGTTTAGCCCAAGGCACCCATCTTGGGAAGATACTCTTTGGTGGAATCTATGAAGGTTATGACGCATCATAAGATGTTGTAAGAGGTTAGATTTAGTCTTGGACACCCAACCTTGCATGGTTGACTTTGGACAAGTGGCAGGAGCTTGTAAGGAGACATTTAATGCTTGCATGTTGGAGATTCTCTGGAGGGAGAAAGTGGATGCCTAGATTGGTGTGAGGACACTTCTATATGTATTTTTCCATATATTTGTTGTAGCACATAGATTTACAAGTACTCAGGTGTTGTAGGAATGTTGTCAAATTGAAGACTGAGGGAGATAGTTGTGTAGTTGATGTATTGTACAATCTTTTGCAGATTAATACAAACTTGTGCCTCTTTCTTGGTGGATTTTTTTTACCCAAAAGGGTTTTATCCATGTAAACACTATGCCATTGTGTCTAGTTCTTCATGCTTGATATTTTCTCTATAGTGGGTTTTTTGTTTTGATGCAATATCCATTCTCTAATACACTGTTAAATATCATTAAACTTATTTGAATCAGATTTTTGTTGAGTACTTGTTGCCTTCATTTTCTAAGAGATAGAGAGACTTGGAGTTAAAGAGGGTAGGGAGCGATAGATAGATAGAGAGAGACTAGTTTTGACATGCAACTCTAATCCCCTAAATCCTAAACCTGAGCAACCCTAAACCCCTAAACCCTAAATAATGCCCCTATACCCTAACCCTGAGAAGCCCTAAACCTCTAAACCCTAAATAATACCCCTAATCCCTAAACCCTAAACCCAAGACACCCTAAACCTCTATCTCCCTATCTCTATCATCCCTCTACCTCTCAATCTCTCTCCCTATCTGTCTGGGCATGTCCCTCACTATCTATCTCCCTATCTGTCCTCTCAGTCTCCTCTATAACTCCCTATCAGTCCTCTCTCTCTAAACATTAAAACCTAAACCTCTAAACCTTAACCCCTAAACCATAAACCCTAAACCCTAAATAATGCCCCTAACCCCTAACCCCTAACCCCTAAAACCTAAGCACCAAACCCCTAAACCCTAAACCTAAGCAACCCTAAACCTCTATCTCCCTATCTCTATTGTCCCTTTACCTTTTAATCTCTCTCCCTATGTCTCTGGACATGTCCCTCACTCTCTATCTCTCCCAATCTCCATCGGTCCCCTCTCTCTATCTCTCTCTAAACCCTAAACCCATAAACCCTAACCCCTGAACCCTAAACCCTAAATAATTCTCCTAAACCCTAACCCCTAAACACTAAACCATAAACTTGAGCAACCCTAAACCCTAACACCTAAACCCTAAACCCAAGAAACCATAAACCTCTATCTTCCTATCTCTCCCTATCTCTATAATCCCTCTACCTCTCAATCTCTCTCTCTCTAAGCCCCTAAACCCTAAATAATGCCCCTAACCCCTAAGCCTAAACCCTAAACCTCTATCTCCCTATCTCTATCATCCCTCTACCTCTCAATATCACTCTATATCTCTCTGGAGATCTCGCTCACTCTCTATCTCCCTATCTCTCCCCTTTATCTCTCCCTATATGTCTCCTCTCTCTCTCTACCTATCTATCTCTCCCTATCTCCAGGTATCTCTTGCCTCTCTCCCCTTTCATTTATCTATCTCCCTATATCTCCTCTCTATCTCTCCCTCTCCCTTATCGACGAAGGAAATGGAAACAAGAAAACTAGGACTCTCTCTCTCCCCCCCCTCTCTCTCTCCCCTTCATCTCCTTCCTCTCTCCCTCTTCCTCCCTCTCTCTCTCCCTTATCGACAAATCAAATGGAAACAAGAAAACTAGGACATGTAAAGAGGGATGAGGATATAAATTGGGAGAATGAAATGGAAACAAGATAAAATGAAAGTTAATTGGATGGGAAGAATGATGAGATGAGAGGTGGAAAATAGTAAAATAGGGAAAAATTAGTGGGATCTAAAGGGAAATTGGAAAGGAAAAGGAAAACTAGGAGGTAGATAGGTGAGAGATAGAGAGAGAGAGAGGGCAGCAGGTAAAGAGGAGAGAGAGAGAGGGTAGGAAGTAGAGAGGGGAGGGAAGTAGAGAGTGAGAGAGAGTGTAGGAGGTAGAGAGGGGAGGGAAGTAGAGAGTGAGAGAGAGGGTAGGAGGTAGAGAGGAGAGGGAAGTAGAGAATGAGAGAGAGGGTAGGAGGTAGAGAGGGGAGGGAATTAAAGAGTGAGAGAGAGGGTAGGATGTAAAGAGGTGAGAGAGAGAGAGGAGGAGAGGGAGAGACTTAGAAAGGGGAGGGAAAGAGAATAATAGAGAGATGGGTAAGGAGGGAGGGAAAGACCTAGAGTGGTCACATAGAGAGGTGAGTGAGAGAGAGAAGAGAGAAAAGGATCGATAGAGAGTAAGAGGGAGAGAGAGAAGGTAAGGGTGAGATTTTATTTCACAATAATGTAAGCACGTTATAATGTGCTCACATTATTGTTTGCTTTCATAATTTCTAAGCAAGTTGACTTGGATTTTCCTTGGGCTTCCAACCCAAAGGATTGGACTACATTTTGAATGTCCAAAGACATGTTTTTGCAAATTGTAAAAAAAATTACATAATCTGGAGTGTGCTCCCCATCAAATTTGCACTTGTTTCAATGACAAGTCAAAAAAATACCATGATAATCTTAAGCTCTCTCTTAGCTTTCTAACCATATAATTTTTTTCATGTTTTGAGTATGTTAAGGTTTTCATCTTTAAATTTCTTTTGTTAGTGTGTCCATTTTTTTGTCAAAAACTAGTGTGTGGTATTTTTGAATTTTGTTAATTGTTCATCAAAATTTCAGATAAATTACATTTTTAGAAACTAGACTCCATTCTACACATATTAAAAAAAAATTGGATTTTTGATTAGTTTTCAAAATTTTTAGGGGGGAGCACGCTGAATTTTATGTTTTTCAGGATGTGTCCACTTGGGAAATTAGTAAAAAATTAATTATTCATGAAAAAATTATTAGAAAAATTTGGGATAAACTATATGGTGTTAGCTAATTTCTCACCGAAGTGATTTTTGAAATACTAAAAAAAAATTAACATTTTAGGGGGGCCACACTAGATGCTATGTTATGTTTTTTTGAAAAAAAATAGGACCAATTTGTGTGGTCCCCCTTTTTGAACCCCTTAATCTCAACCATTTTTGAAATAAATAGTAGTTTAGAAACTAGATTTGGAGCAATACAACTCTTGTTTTTGTTGCATCTTTAGATTTTGAGTGTAACTATCTTCAATTTCTCATCCAACATTAGTATTTCTTGATTTAAAAAAAAAAGTGGCATCTTAAGACCCCCTTTTGGTCCCCCATATTTGTGCACTTACCCCTATACACAAGTCATGGCATTGACTTACGAAGGTAGTAGATGGAAATCTTTGCATGTCACATTTATCCTTGGTGAGATCAACCTATAGCCTACACATTCCACAACACAACAATGTACTAAATGTCTACATGCATATATGGATCAATAAGAACCGTAAAATAATTAGATCATCTCTATCATAATGGGTGTACCAATCAACACCCCACACTGTCAAGCTCTCAAGGGTGACTGATGTACGAAAATGGATCCTTGACACAAGACCTTGAACTTGGTAACAAATCAATAACCGCACTCAATTCAAATGCCCAACATTATGTTCACTAACAAACAATCAATAGAAATGCCACAATGACCATAACACTACCATAATTTGTCATGTAATTAAAACCATAAATTACTAGTATGTCATTACTATCATTTTACTAATTACATAACATTCAATAATTACATTAATTCTACCAACACACAATTTTGTGCCACCTCATAAACATGTTTAAACACTCAACATAAATAATTATTAATGCACATTTTGTGTGTTTGTGTGGAGAGAGAGAGAGAGAGAGAGAGAGAGAGAGAGAGAGAGAGAGAGAGAGAGAGCCTTTTAATCATTAATTATATCAAAACATAAGTTGAGTACCTTCACATAATTATCTAAAAACAACCAACATAATTAACAATAAACATCAATTATAGAGAGAGAAATTGTAGGATAGAGTTAGAGAGGGAAAGTACCAACTATGACAACCTTCCTTCAAGTCTTGCCACAAAGCTAAGGAAACAAGAAACATGTGAAAAATGGGATGGGCACTACAAAAGTGAGCTATGGATTTTGTTAGGACAATTACCCCTATAACACTAAATAGTGGTACAAGATACATTATTATAGGGATTGACTATTTGATAAGGTGGGTAGGGGCAATGTTGACTAGTGATTGTAATGTAGTGATAGTTTGGCTATCTTTTGAGCTTAGCAAGTGATCGCATAGAACACTTTATAGTTGGAACAATACAGACTTTGCTAAGGAAAGTTATGGTAGCATACCACAAGAGTATATTGTATAATTTACAAACAAATAAGAAAGTGGAAGCATTCAATTCAAGATTTTGGGATAGTTATTGATGAAAATTTGCAAAGTAGGAACAACAAATTGTAAGGTAAAAAATTGCTTACTTTGCAATCTCCACCTTATGGTTTTGCACTCAATTTAGCATTCACTCCTCTAGGTATGTTCTAGAACTCATTTACCATTTTCCAAGCCTCTACCTAGCAATGGACTAATTTGCAACCATACTTGAGTATTTTCTAACCTCTAAAACCTACCCTAGAAATTTCAAACCAAAATTCAAAAATAAACTTGTGTGTGAAAACAATTGTGTCTTGGACACTCTTATAGTAAAAATGTTCATGTATGGGTAGGTTCTAGAAAATTGATATTTTAAACAAGGCCTCTATTCTAAAACAAAACCTTCCTAATACATTTTCTAATGGTCACCTACACCTTAATTGGAAATAAAAGCTATACTAAGTCATTTGGAAAGAATCATCACATACATTATACATTCATAAGCATTCTAGTACAAAGTTTTCTTCTACACATAATTTCTATAGGGTTTGGGGCCATCATACTAAATAATTTTAGAAAGAAATCATTCCTGCACCTTCTCCGAGCCTTCCATTGTTGAATCCTTCATCTCCTAGGTATATTCTTCTGTATTCCTTTGTTTTTGTATTCACAATCTCAAATCCTTTCTAAATGCCTCATAGTTTCCCCACCCCCTTGTAAATCTAAACACAAGTCTCTCAAATCCTTATGAAATTAGTTCTTTGTTCCTCATTACCCATCAATCTCTCCACCACACTTGCACACACCATAGCAGATAGATTTCTCCTCGGGTTTTCATTCTATGGTATCAAAATCTACACATGATATATTGCTTCACTACACTAGGACATCACATGCTTCAAACATTCTAAGGCTAAGTTGTGGTTGAATCATGCCATCCTAGGGGACTAACTGAGGTAGTTTTCCAAAGACCCACACCCTTTCCTTTTCCCACTTTTAACTTCAAATTTGAATAATCAAAGATCAAGAGTATTAATGAAGGAACTATCAATGAATTTAGGATCAAGAGACAAAGATGATTTAGTCCAAACATTTATAGATCTCTTCAATACACATAAATACTAGCATTCAAAAAGCACAAGTGATCAATAGGAGCATTTTTTAAGAAGTGTATGTACCTAACCAATAGGATAGTCCCTTGCAATAACTTGTGACTTGCAATTTAAGTGTCTCAAAAGGATGGAAGTACCCTTTTCCAGCACTGGTGACCTTCAACAATATATATGTAATAGATAGGAGAAACCCTTGCCAGCACTAGTGACATGTAGAAGTGTTTGTGACCATCAAGCACCCTTTGCTAAAACTTTTGACCTTTAGAAATATCTGGGGAAAAAGTTGGTGTCTCAGTTGATCTCCAACTTCTACATTTTTATAGGGTTATAGTTCAAAACTTTTCCTTTCTAGTTCTTTTGTTAGTTCCAACCTACATATATCTCAAGGATGTACTATTTTATCTATTTCCTTGTCATTTACTAGTTTATGTTCTCCACTCTAGCATTAATCTAGTTTAATTGAAAGTTTAAATTTATATATTTCTCTATTGTATTTTAACAAAATAGTTCAAATATGTTCAAACTTGATTACACCATGAAACAAGGAACCTAGGTTTCAAGTTTAATACACACATACAAACTAAACAAAAAACTTATGGATCTTTATTTTATTCTTTCATTTGGTGAACTTTATCATCCTAGACCTTCAAATTTTTAACTTTGATAAAAAACTTAAGTAACACATTTAACTTAATTGAATACACACCATCAATAATGTTTTGTTAGAATTAGGTGTGCTATTCACCTTTCATATCTTAAGGTCTAATGTAGCTTATTTTTTTTATAGGTGGTTAATTATATATGCATCTCTAAGAATCGTGGAGTGGGAAAAATATGATGCCCCTGTTATTAGAATAGGTGTGTTATTCACTTATGAAGAGTTCCTAAAGAAAGAGTTTATCTATAGATTTGTGAGTAGCTACATGACACAATGCAATATGATGTGATGAGTTTTAGATGTTTTGGTACAAGTGCGTATGTTTACAAGTGATGATGTTATGGTGGCAACTACAAGTCATTTAGAGAAGAACTAACTATGGTGTACTAAATATGGTGTTAGTGGATGCATGAATGACAATGTAGGTGCACTTGCAATAAGGCTGGAGTTCATGCAACACAATCCAAGGACATGGTGATGTTCAAGAGGATATTTTGAGGTACCACAAGCAACTAGAAATGGTTATAGAATTTTTGTATATGCTATCATAAGCTTGGAGCTAGTAGTGGTGGCAATAGAAGAGGACATGTACACATTGATAATGTTTAGTAAGAAACTATTGATTCTTAGCATGTAGAGCAATGGCTACATATACACAATGATTATCCATATGGAGACACCATGATTAGTCATATGTGTAGCATGTTGTGTCATCATGGTATGATCAAGATATAGTCATGTGATTCTTGGCATTCCACAAGTTAGTTGGATAGTTAGACAGTTGATATTCCATGATGCTGCCTATTTGTATCTTCTTGTGTGAATGTTGCCAAGGTTATCTCTTTGGGTAGAACATTGGTTGGTGGTAAAGACTAAACATTGGAAGGTTGATTGCAGAAGAAGGGTATGTTGTAATACTATATATTGAGACTCGGTAAGAGACATTTGTATTAAATCTTTGTCTTTTTGAATAATATAATGGCGACTATCTTTTGGTGGTGGGTTTTCTCTTGTAAGGGTTTCCCACATAAACATTAGTGTCTTATTTTATCTTGTGTTTGCATACTATTCCATGTACTTCCATCAATGTTTTTAGATAGATAGATTAATATTGTTTACTATTTTTTATCACATAATCTTATATTTCTTTATCTTAGTATATTGATTGTCTGTAATAGGGGTCATAATCCCCAACACATGTGAGGGCGGGGACATGTATTTATTTTATTATTTTCTAGGGACTTGAAAATATTATTGTAATGAGGCATTGATGAGGAGGTTACATACTAGACTTGTAAGAGCATCTTCCATTATTAGTGGGTGTACAATATAATTAGTGCTTTATGGGAAAGTGCTTGGGGGTCACATATGTAAAATTGAGTGGTAGAAGTAAAAAATGCTTGTGTATGAGTTATTTTCAATTTTGAGATGGCTCCACATGTGTGAGGGTCATGAGAATTTTGACCATGGTATTTTGGGACCTTGTTTGGGCCCATGGTATTGTCATTTGGTGGTATTATGGGCCTCCTTAATTTCATATATTGGAGGCATGTGATAGAGGATGCATGTAATGTATTTTGCAAGGTTATGCAACCATATTTCTACTAGAGGAGTAGGAGTGTTGATCTTATTGGCGATTGCATGGAGAAGCTCTATGAATGTATTGTAACCATGATTCATTATATTGAGTTGTGCAGTGCTTTGCAGGCTAGGTTTTCTTTAAAACATTCTCCTATGGTATGTATGTCTCTTGTTTTCTTGTGGTTGATTCTATTCTTCTTCTGTCTTTCTCATTCTTTTCTAAGTGTTATTTACATGCTAGAATGTTGCTAAAGTTTTCTGTGGATTTATTTTCTATAATACCTACATGTTTAGAAGTTTATCTTTGTTTTATGTTTATTTGCTAAGGGTTTTGTGGATAATTTTTCTAACATTTGGTATCAAAGTTGAGGTGGTACGATGGGTTGCATGTTCTGGCATGTGATGGATCCATAGTATTTGAGTTTTACATATTCCTCTGTTTTGATTTTTTAAGTTTGACAAGCTTGTGGAAATTTGTCGGGAGGAACCAACTAATTATTAATCCTTGTTTGAGTGGGATTTTGCAGTGGATCTAGTTTGATTTTTAGGAAATAATATGGAAAACATTGGTAGAATGATAGAGAGGTTTAATGGAACCAATTTTGGGCATTGAATGCTCAAGGTGGCAGATCTTGGAGTTGGTCATGTGTTTTCATGGTGCATGGTTGTGACTTGGAGCTCCTATTTGGTGGTATGGGACTACCCTCTAGCATGGTGTTTATGTTCCTTTATCTTGTGGTCATGTGCAATGGAAGAGGGTTCATGTTGGGTGCTTGCTTTTGGCTCCTTGGTCATATGGGAAAGCACTAGGTGTGTTGACTACCATATGGAGTGCTTATGTTGGGTCTATAGTTTAAGTACCTAGTTATGTGGAAGCACTAGATGATTAGCCCTTGGTTGCATGTGGGTTGTGGAGTTGGTCTTTTGATGACATGGAAAGTCCTGGACAACCTAGTTACTCTATATGGATGTGCATATTGATGGTTGTGATTCGAAGCATTGATGCAAAAACACTTATGCAGTTTATTCCAAAAGCACTCTATATCAAAATGTATGCAATCAACATAAATCAACCTAGATTAAATCAATTGTGAACTGAGAAATGATAATTAAACAAATAATCCTATTTTTGGAAATTAAATGTGAGGAATTAAAGTACTCAGCTCTAGGAATAGTGGTGTAAAAATAGCTAAGGTAGCGTTGAAATATATTACCTAGTTTACAAAAATAGGTAATTTGGGTGTGCCTTCTATCTAGGACCCTATGTAGAATTGTAATTGTCTCTAGGTTAGTCCCTTACTACATTGATTTGAACTTTGACATGTGGTCTTGATCTAGCATAGTGTACACTTCCATTTTTTATTTGGTTTGATCTTTACTCCTTGTTAGTCATTAAGGACTAGCAATATTTAAAAATACATTAGAGAGGTTGTCAAATCACTAGGGTCAAGTTCTCCTAGGTCAATCCCTTGGGATGACCAACTTTATGACCATGACAAATGTTGGCAAATAGTGGGCAAGCATGTAAGTGTCCTAGGATATGAATTTTGATTGAGATATAGGTTGTTTTGCTTTAATTGAAGTATTTCTATGACAAATCTTCTTTATGTGTCATAGGAATTTGAATAATTACTGAATGATTCTAGGGTGTGAATTAATGTCCAAATGAATGTCTTTAAATATCAAGACATAAAAAATTGTTGCACAAACATTTACTGAATCAACTCCCAACAATTGGTGTAAAAGGGTGGGATTCAATAAATTTTGAATTTTGGGTTATATCTATGTCATGTAAGATCACTCTCATGCATTGCAAAAGTGACATGTGACAACAAGAGTGGAATTTGGTGACCAAGAGTGAGTGTATGGAAATTTGGGCAAATAATTGATAGGAATGTGTGATAATAAATGTGGATAGAACATGGATGAGAATAGGTGTATAGGAATGTGTGTCGGTAGGAGTAAATGAGGATGGATAAGGATGAGGAAAGAGGTAAACTAAACAGAAAATTATATCACATATCGTTATGTTAATCATATTAAGGCATTATCAAAATAGATCCAAAACTAAATTTAGAGATTGATGGGCATGCTTCAAATTTGAGGATAACTAAAAATTTCATAATGATTTGGTCATTTAATCTTTCGATGAGCTTTAAAAATATATAAACTATGAATAAATATTCAATTAATCAAAATCAATAAAAATGAAAAATTTTAAATAAAATATTTTTATCAAATCTCGTCAGTTATATATATTAAAATATTTTATACTAAGTTTTTTCTCATTTTTTCTAAATTTCTGTACATTCAATTTTAAAATACAAAATAAAGGTAGTTCTCTTACGTAATTGAGTGTCTAATTTACTTATTTTTTAATAAATTTATTAAAAAGAAATAGTTTTCATAAATTTATTTGTATAGAGGAACATCTAATGACCATTTGCCATGAATAAGGATTCAGTCAAAAATGGAAATTTAATAGCGCTGACCTTTGTAGTATCGGGTAATTGGGACCACAGAAAAGCACAAAGGTACGGACCTTTCTTCCAAACAGTTTGGACTGAATCGCCACCATTCCTGCAGTATTTTTTAAATATATCTTTTTTCCTCGGAAGGCACTTTTGCTTTCAAAATGATCTTCATCTTCTCGTGTAGAACTGAGGAAGACGAGTCCTTTTACAAATTGAGTTGTTTGTTGGTAAAAAAATAATTTTTAAAGAGAGGTTATAAATTTAAATTTTGTAAGTGATATATAGATTCTGTATTAACGTGTAGTTAGGAGTTTCTTACAATTCTAATGGGATTATGAGGTAGTCTTATATACTATAAGATGTTCTGTATAAATTAGATCTCTCAACATCATGGGTTATGAGTCAATCCCTAAAAATTAGATCCATTGACATCATGAACTATAAAAAAATTCATTTCCATTTCCTCCACCATTATATACTATAAGCTGTCCCCTAATTCATGGAGTAAAAAAAAATCATTTTCATTTCTTCCATCATTATATACTATAAGTCGTCCCCTAATTTATGGACTAAAAAAAGTTTCATTTTCATTTCCTCCATCATTATATATTATAAGCAATCTCTTAATTCATAAACTATAAAATAGTTTCATTTCCATTTTCATTTCTTCCATCATTAAAACTGTTAAAATGAAATATGTACCTTATACCCTGTTGAAAAGTTCAAGTCCTTCATTTTCATGTTAGTTGTGTTAAGACTCTCCCTATTAAATTCTTCCATGAACTTATGACCATGAAGATTAGGAATATGAATTTATTCACAATTTTAATTGGCACTTATTTGTAATGATAAATATGAATTTATGCATCCGCCTGCGTGCACAGAAGCGCAATATGAATGCATCTCAACACTTGTTCAGCAGGGCAATCGCCTACTAGTATAGAATCAGCCATACTCGGAACATCTCCTCTTTTGTGTAGTCTCCATGCCTGCACCATAAATCCATTGGTGTTATTTGATTAGTTTGGGAAAATAATAATGAAAGCTGAATATATTTGGTGGTAAAGTGAATTTGTTACCCATTCTAATAGAGTTACGCTTTGCATTTCTCTGGGAAGATTGGTATCGGTATTTTTCTTTCCACTCACAATCTCAAGCACTAAAACTCCATAGCTATAAACATCCACTTTTACAGACAGCTGCCCAATCATGGCATACTCTGGAGCCATGTAACCGCTGCACCACATCAATTATTTTAGCAGCATCAAACTACTCTGTTATCTTTCTTTAATGGTTTGAACATATGAAAAGATGAAAAGGAAATTTAGAGCATATCCTTACTATGTGCCTGCAACTTTTGATTGGACATGCGTTTCACTTTCAGGGAAAAGTCTAGCTAACCCAAAGTCCGCTATCTTAGGATTCATTTGTTCATCAAGCAAAATGTTGTTCACTTTAATGTCTCAGTGAATTATTCACAGCTGGGAATCTTCGTGAAGGTAAACAAGGCCATGAGCAATTCCAATTATGATGTTACGTCGCTTTTGCCAATCTAGCTCTTTGCGCCTTTCTGAGTCTATTCCTCATTTCTAAAGCAGTGAGTCACCTTTCAATAGCTTTTCCATAAATTTCAGACTACATTCATTATAATTTTAGCTTTTCCATAAATTTCAAACTACATTCATTATAATTTTTGAGAAAGGTTCAAAAGAGATCTACATAGCATATACATTTATAAATTAAAATAAAATAAGGGGCTGATAAATCAATAGATCTTAGAACCCAGAATTAATTATTTGTCAAACAAAAGAATGATTATCCTTAACCTAACACCGCAATAAAAATGTGAACTTATATGATTAATAAGCCCTTCCTTTCTTTCAGGGGAATGACTTACCAAAGAGAAAGATGTCGAGACTCCTATTTGGCAAATACTCATACACAAGCAACTTTTGCGCTTTTTGAACACAAAATCCGAGTAGATTGACAAGGGTTCTGTGTTGAATGTTAGCGACAAGCTTCACTTCATTCATAAATTCCTTTTTGCCCTGTGCAGAGCCCTCAGACAATTTTTTCACTGCTATCACTTTTCCTTCTCTAGTCCTTCCCTACATATATATACACACTGTCAAATGGAAACTTACTTTTTTGGTATATCCTTACATTCAGAAGATTATTTGTATTCTACTTATACCTGTAAACTGGACCAAAGCCTCTCTCTCCAAGCTTGTTATTAACATGAAAATCCCCAGTTGCTTATGTCAATGTTTCTACAATTTGCTGCTTTTTAAATAGCCCTGTTTCTTCATCTATATGAAAGAGAAAAATGGGTCAATGCCGGCTCAAACTGCACACTGAAAGTACAGATTTGAGACCACAAAAACCCCAAAATACATGGAATTATCACCTTCACTCTGCATCATTTGGGTTGTTGCTCTCCTTGAAACCCCAGATTTTATTGGGCTTCGCATTGTAAACAAACAGGGCACTATCCCGAGTAGCACGCCTCTAGTTATTCCCAATATTATGGTAAATTTTCTATAGGATTTCTCTGCAGAGTAAATAAGTATAGTTATTGATTGGAACTAGGAATAAATAAAAATGGTTAGAAAACAAGTTGCTGTGCTTACTCTTTGATATGGGCTGATGGATTTCAGTAGGATATGGCGATTCTGCGCTAGATTTTAGAAAGGGAGGTGGCGATCCCTCAGGAGCGGGCGATTCTTTAGCAGAGTTGAAAAAAGAGTATATCTCATATCGGATGAAGCAAGTGGTTAACACAGCCTGAGCTCCTTGACTGGTAGGAACGTAATCCTCTAAATCTTGCCTTGCAGTAGATAAGCATGTTCTGCAATCCTGGATGGAAATATCTTCCCAACACTAAACTAGACCGTATACCCTTCCGGAAGTGGAGAAGTTATCTGATCCTACAGCGTATCTCATTTTTGCAGAGTCATATACTTCAACAGATAGATTTAATAGGAGATTTGTTCTTGTGGACTGAAAATCCCTCAGATTGCTTGTAATGTTAATAGTGTTAATCAACCTAAATTCATTTGTATCTTGTTGTGAAATGAAATTGTAGTTATCGTAGCGCAAGAAGCAGTTACATGTCCATATTCGCGCACCTGTGCCATTCAAGCAATATCTTAAATAACTAATTTGTGCATCCTTTATACAATCTCTACACTCTTGAGAGGATATGTTACCCACACAAAAGAGTAGGCCGTAAACCTTGTCAGGAGTTTCCCCAAAGGAAGAATTTGTATACCCAGTCTCACCTACATTGTAGGTTAGATCATCGATAACAACGTTCAAATTGCCCATGACAGTAACTATTCGCACAATTTGAACGTTGTTATCGATGATCTAACCTACAATGTAGGTGAGACTGGGTATACAAATTCTTCCTTTGGGGAAACTCCTGACAAGGTTTACGGCCTACTCTTTTGCGTGGGTAGCATATCCTCTCAAGAGTGTAGAGATTGTATAAAGGATGCACAAATTAGTTATTTAAGATATTACTGGAATGGCACAAGTGCGCAAATATGGACAGGTAACTGCTTCTTGCGCTATGATAACTACAATTTCATTTCACAACAAGATACAAATGAATTTAGGTTGATTAACACTATTAACATTACATGCAATTTGAGGGATTTTCAGTCCACAAGAACAAATCTCCTATTAAATCTGTCTGTTGCAGTATATGACTTTGCAAAAATGAGATACACTGTAGGATCAGATAACTACTCCACTTCCGGAAGGGTATACGGTCTAGTTTAGTGTTGGGAAGATATTTCCATCCAGGATTGCAGAACATGCTTATCTACTGCAAGGCAAGATTTAGAGGATTACGTTCCTACCAGTCAGGAGCTCAGGCTGTGTTAACCACTTGCTTCGTCCGATACGAGATATACTCTTTTTTCAACTCTACCACAGAATCGCCATCTCCTACTGAAATCCATCAGCCCATATCAAAGAGTAAGCACAGCAACTTGTTTTCTAGCCATTTTTATTTATTCCTAGTTCTAATCAATAACTATACTTATTTACTTTGCAGAGAAATCCTATAGAAAATTTACCATAATATTGGGAATAACTGGAGGCGTGCTACTCGGGATAGTGGCTTGTTTGTTCACAACGTGAAGCCCGATAAAATCTGGGGTTTCGAGGAGAGCAACAACCCAAATGATGCAGAGTGAAGGTGATAATTCCATGTATTTTGGGGTTTTTGTGGTCTCAAATCTGTACTTTCGGTGTGCAGTTTGAGCCGGCATTGACCCATTTTTCTCTTTCATATAGATGAAGAAACAGGGCTATTTAAAAAGCAGCAAATTGTAGAGACGTTGATAGAAGCAACTGGGGATTTTCATGTTAATAACAAGCTTGGAGAGGGAGGCTTTGGTCCAGTTTACAAGGTATAAGTAGAATACAAATAATCTTCTGAATGTAAGGATATACCAAAAAAGTAAGTTTCCATTTGACAGTGTGTATATATATGTAGGGAACGACTAGAGAAGGAAAAGTGATAGTAGTGAAAAAATTGTCTGAGGGCTCTGCACAGGGCAAAAAGGAATTTATGAATGAAGTGAAGCTTGTTGCCAACATTCAACATAGAAACCTTGTCAATCTACTTGGATTTTGTGTTCAGAAAGCGCAAAAGTTGCTTGTGTATGAGTATTTGCCAAATAGGAGTCTCGACATCTTTCTCTTTGGTAAGTCATTCCCCTGAAAGAAAGGAAGGGCTTATTAATCATATAAGTTCACATTTTTATTGCGGTGTTAGGTTAAGGATAATCATTCTTTTGTTTGACAAATAATTAATTCTGGGTTCTAAGATCTATTGATTTATCAGCCCCTTATTTTATTTTAATTTATAAACGTATATGCTATGTAGATCTCTTTTGAACCTTTCTCAAAAATTATAATGAATGTAGTCTGAAATTTATGGAAAAACTAAAATTATAATGAATGTAGTCTGAAATTTATGGAAAAGCTATTGAAAGGTGACTCACTGCTTTAGAAATGAGGAATAGACTCAAAAAGGTGTAGAGAGCTAGATTGGCAAAAGCGGCGTAACATCATAATTGGAATTGCTCATGGCCTTGTTTACCTTCACGAAGATTCCCAGCTGCGAATAATTCACCGAGACATTAAAGCGAACAACATTTTGCTTGATGAACAAATGAATCCTAAGATAGCGGACTTTGGGTTAGCTAGACTTTTCCCTGAAAGTGAAACGCATGTCCAATCAAAAGTTGCAGGCACATAGTAAGGATACGCTCTAAATTTCCTTTTCAACTTTTCATATGTTCAAACCATTAAAGAAAGATAACAGAGTAGTTTGATGCTGTTAAAATAATTGATGTGGTGCAGCGGTTACATGGCTCCAAAGTATGCCATGAATGGGCAGCTGGCTGTAAAAGTGGATGTTTATAGCTATGGAGTTTTAGTGCTTGAGATTGTGAGTGGAAAGAAAAATACCGATACCAATCTTCCCAGAGAAACGCAAAGCGTAACTCTATTAGAATGGGTAACAAATTCACTTTACCACCAAATATATTCAGCTTTCATTATTATTTTCCCAAACTAATCAAATAACACCAATGGATTTATGGTGTGGGCATGGAGACTACACAAAAGAGGAGATGTTCCGAGTATGGTTGATTCTACACTAGTAGGCGATTGCCTTGTTGAACAAGTGTTGAGATGCATTCATATTGCGCTTCTGTGCACGCAGGCGGATGCAGAGAAATGCCCTCTTATCTCTGATGTTACAACCATGATATCCACCGCCTCTCTGCCGTTGCCGACTCCATCAAGGCCAGCGTTTGTGAGTATGACCAGTGAGAGCCCAAATATTAGTCGAGCCTCTATTATTCCATCCACCAATGAATGCTCCACGAGTACACTCGAAGGCAGATAATTTTCAATATTACCCGTGACTCTTATGTCTCCTTCCACCCAATTACAGGAGATTATCAAGAAGCTAATTACCGAGGACTCTCGAGTATACTCCAGTAATATCGGAGCCCATATCTTTGTATAAGAAATATTTGAAACTTGGTAGAAAAGGGACCGAATTCTCAACCTATATTTCGGCAGTCGTATAATTTCTAAGATGTTTTTAATAGTCTGAAATATATAGACAATCGTATTTCTATGTGACAAATATCTAGGCATTATGATGAAATAGAGTTTATATTTCTAACATTCATCCATAAACTTCATTTCATCTACAAAGTAATTAGATGATGGGATTGCTTATAATAAATAATCTTATTGGCTATCCTAATACAAATGAAGAACATTTAATATCAATAACTTTTTCAAAAGTATAAAAACTTATCTTTGCTTAAATATTTGGTAAAGATATCTACAAGTTGCTCATTTGTTGGTGTATAAACGGTTGTTTTTAAATATCATCCACTTCAACAATTAAAAGTTAATTTTGGCCAATAAAAATAAGACCAATATTTACCACTTTGGATGAGGTATAATATTGATATTGACTATTTCACCATTGAAGTGGAAGATGTTTAAGTAGAACCTGTATAAACTAGCTCAATTTTCTTATTAAGGACATGCTCACAAATGAAGTGATAATGTACTTCAATATGCTTTATGCAAGTATGGAACAATAGACTCTTAGACATGTTCAACATGCTTTGATCATCACAATACATAATGGTGGGATTAGGTTGTGGGCATCAAAGACCCTCAAGAAGATATCTAAACCATATTACTTCACATGTTGCTGCAATAACTACCTATATTCTACTTCAATGGATGACAATACAACATTAAGTTGCTTCTTACAACTCCATAAAACAATGGTGGATCCAAGATTGAAGTAGTAATTTTCTAGAGTTTATGCAATCTAACCCAATTTGAATATAAAAACCAAATTCCTTGAAGATATGTCTGTGACTATATTTTGAATGAGTCATAAAATAAAATAAAACTTCAACTAGATAAGATATATTTTGACAAATAACGGTTGGGTTGTGGGATTGATGAACAACCTCTCAGCTTCCATGGATATTATAGGCCGTATGACACCTAGCAAGTTGTAAAGCCAGTTTAGACCGTTTTAAATCCGTTTGCAGATTTCTTGGAAATATGCACCCCTTCCAACGGATAACTTGTCAAGCCACTCTTTAATGAGTGAGGGGATTTTTAATACAGGTTAGTTGGCTCGTGGGGAGCAACCGGCGCGTCAGATCTCATTCCAGTTCTTGACGAATGCTTGTTGGCTATCTGTCTTGTCACCCTCCTTATTTGCTTTCAAGAGTGTTTTTTACTTATTATGATGCTCTGTCTTCTATTCTAGGGTGCCGCCTTGACATCACTTCCTGCATCGTACCCAGGTGAAATGGTTTCAAGAGCTCTGCGAGTTTATTGCTCTGTCAAATGTTTATGTGATCGAGCCTGCCAAAATCTACGGAATCGTGCCTAGGGATTGCACAAAGACGGCTCGTTGTTCTTCTATATCTGCGGGATGTCTTTTCTTTTAAATATGCCCTCTGTGTTTTATTCACTGCTTACTTCTTTCTGAGCCATAGAATCCACAGTTTTCAATGATGGAGACTAGACTCAATCAAAGGCTTTTTTCCCGCCCCTAGATGGGGAACCAGAAGTTCGGGGTAAAGTGAGTGTTACAGATCTCCTAACACTTATAGAGTGTGATGGCAAACTGGTTCAATTTGCCGTTTGTTGTGTCTTGAGCCACAAATGGATCAAGGGCTATGTAGGCAGGTTCCTTAACTTTTCTGGTTTTATCTCTCAGCGTCTATTCAATACTATGTTACCAAAAACGAGAAATGGAAACCACAACGGATTTTAAATACATATTTTTTTTCAAAATTTTAAATTTATTATAAAGTAAAACACTAAGAATAAAACTAAGAAAAACCAAAAACTACATCTTTGTAAATATATATACACATTTATCTTTTTAAAAAACATAAAACTATGTCTAAAAAACCATGCATTTATGTTTTTTTAATAAAACTAAATCTATGAAATTTGTTTAAATAAAAAATAACTTAATTTTCAAATCACGTAATACCTAATTAAACATTATAAAAGCCATGAATTTTGTTTTAAACAAACAAAACTAATTTCCTTAATAAATAAATAATATCATAATAAAAATAATATTATAAAAACAATATTATAAAGTCACTTTTATTGCATAATGAATATACATTATTATAAAACATGAAGAAGATTTTAATACAAATCAAAATTTGAATGCAAATTTAAAAAACACTAAGTTCACTGAAAAAGCCCTGTTGGCAATGCAGAAATGACCGTTTTTTAGAGCAACGACGTTTCGCTCGTCAGAAACGGAAACGCGGCGTAAACATTGCATTTCTGGTAACGTAGATCCAATATCATAGATCTTGTGCAGGATGCGAAGTACATGCACAAACTTGCCTCGGGCCTTTTCTGCAATAATCTTTATACTGTAGATAGATGGGCAGAGGTGGTGAAAGGATACGAGATGGACCTGGGGAACGCTCGGATTGGAGGCCTCTTTGAGCTCCAAACTCTCAAACATTCTGCGTTGCACCAATCCATATACCGTGCACTCCAAGTATCTCTAAGATCTCTCTCCAATGAGGCGATTGATAGGGAATTGGCAGCACTCAACTTTGTCTTCTCCAAGAGGGATGCCAAACACATAAAAGACACTTTTACCAATATCAGATTCCTGAGGATTCAAGCCTTGGACATAGCGCTTCACATCCCTAGAGATGCATTTGATGATCCTGAGGATAGCGATGAGGGTGATCAGGGGGAAGTTGGGGGATCTGCAGTGTTGCCAAACTTGGAAGAGGTCCCAGTTGCTAGTGTAGCAGCTTAAGGTGGCTCCAACAGGTGGCTATCTTCTTCTTCCTTTTTTTGGTCGTGTTGCATGATGGTATCAGGTGGCGGCGGTGTTTTCGGTACTGTGCTTCTGGTGTTTGGTCATGTTCGCTGGTTGGGTTTCGATTCTGTTGTGGTTGTTTTTTTTATTTTTTGGCTTTTCTATGTTTTTGTCATTCTCTTTCTGGCCATAGGTTTTTCTCTGATGTGGCGTTACTGCGTTTTGATGCCAAATGTCTCATTCCTAGCCTTCTCTGTAATTATGTTTTTATGGTTTTAATATAATGTCTGGGTGGCTCTGCCACCTTTCCTCTTAAAAAAATAATAAGTAAATCAAATTTCCTACCACACTCCTATACATTGTTTCATTAATTACTTAACCATATGGATCTTCAATCAACTCAGTTTCTAGTTTCTGTGTCCATTGTTGTTTGTGAAGCATTCTATCATGTGAGCATTTTTTTATGTACTTCATTTAAGAGAGGGCACTCAAAAAAATATATATCTTATACGGATAAGGAAAAAACACAAAAAAAAAATTAAAAATACTGTTGTCAATGTCAAATTTTATTTTATTGATATTGCCATGAATGAGGAATCAAAATCAAAAATTGAAATTCAATAGGGCTGTTATAGTATTTGGGAAATTGAGACCACAGAAAAATAGAAAAGTACGCATCTTTGTTCCAAACTGTTTGGACTGAATTGCCACCAATCGTGCATTATTTTTTAAATATATATTTTTTCCCCTCCGATGGTACTTTTCCTTTGAAAATTATAAACTTTATAAGTTTCAACGATTTGTTCTTAATCTTGTCATGTAGGAACATGAGAAAGACGAGTTCCTTGTTGACAAAGTAATCTGTCCAAATGTTAGATTACTCTTTATATCAGAAGCTGCCTGCATATTCCATCTAGGCCACTCTGCCCTTTTTAAAAGAGGTTACAAACTAGTATATTTATATTTAAAAAACATATCTAAAATACATTGAGGGATATCTCTTTTCCATAGTTTACTTTTTCCATCATTTTTATTTTTATTTTTTTCTTTTTTTTTGTTTGATATTTTTGGTGATTTAAAAAGAAATTGATAAGAAGAAAATCATTAAAACTATGGAACCAAAAATGAAACTGGAAAAAAAGAAAAAAAAAATTTGGAAAAAATTAAAACTAAAAACAAAAAAAGAAATTGGAAAAAAAACCAAAAAAAAAATGGAAATAAGAAAATCACAAAAACTTTGGAACCCAAAAAGAAATTGGAAAAAATAAAAAATAAAAACAAAAAAAAATTGGAAAAAATAAAAAAAAAAAACTAAAAAAGAAATTGGAAAAAATAAAAAATAAAAGCCAAAAAAGAAATTGAAAATAAGAAAATCACAAAAACTATGGAACCGAAAAAGAATTTGGACAAAATAAAAAATAAAAACCAAATTTTAATTTTTTGTTATGTTTTTAGATTGAAATCTTATTTATTTTAATTTTTAGATTGGAATCTTATAAAATTACACAGAATCTTGGAATCTTTGAGCTCTTCAACTCCACCCTTTTGTGAATGTAGGAACGCCTCTCGGCATAATTAAGTCAATTGGTTGGTAAAAGGATTTTGTTTTTATAGATGTAGTAAGTTAGAGTTTTGTAAGGGGTAGGGTATCTAAATCTAGAAGCATAGTTATTAATAGGAATATAAGTTTTGTTTTTAAAGAGGTTATAAGTTTGAGTTTTGTAAAGGGTAGGGTATGTAGGTCTTTGAGTTTAAGATCCAAGCATTGGTTGCTAAACTTTTTTGGAGATGGTGTAAGCAATAGGATCAACTTTGGGCCAAAATTCTATGCTATAAATATTTACATGGTGTTGTTGTATATGAGGTTCCAAGAATGAGAATGAGTCTAGTTAGAAAAGACTTTGTAATTTTTGGAATACTATCAAGAAGGGAGCATCGCTTGTTAAGCGGGGCCTTTTTTTGGGTTGTTAATTTTGACCATAGTGCTCTTTTTTGGACAGATTCTTGGGATCTTCATCCCTCGATTCTCTCCTCCTTTCTTTGTCTTCTCCTTTTGAGTAAGGTTTTTTGGAGGTTGACTGGTCTAAATTTTTAGACTTCAAGGCCTTTCGTTTGGTGGGGAATCTCATATATATTATTTGAAGGATTTGAATAATTGGCCATTAGGGGAAGATCTGAATGCTTGAGCTACCTTATCTTCTATTTTGGTAGATTGATGATGTTGTCCTCTAAAGGAGGTAGATGCTCTTGCTTGGGGCTATGATCCTAAGGGGGTTTATTTAGTTTTTTGTGGGTACTAGATTTTAGAATAGGAAAGCACTAGGTATGGGGATTTCCCTTGGTGGTGTTAGTGTAGATTTTTATTTCCTAGTTGGGTTATTTATTTCCCCTTTATTCCTAGGTTTTTCCTACACCTTTTATTAATCTTGCTTAGGTTAATAAAACATGTTTAATTAGGTGAATGGGTTATGAGGTGTCACCTTCCTACAAGTAAGCATCCATTACCTATCTTGGGAAGATACTTCGCTATATTTAGTCTAATAGATGGTTGCTTCTTATTGGTTGGTGTTGCCACCTCCTCCCTCTCCCTTTTCTATATAAACATGCTACCTAGCTTGTATTAGAATGTTTGCTTTTGCATCCTCATAATGCTATTATGCTTCTAGCATTTGTATTACTTTTGTGGAGACTAACTCTATGTTGTTATTTTAATCATGTATAATTTTCTTTCATAGTTTTTATATTTATTTGTTGGCACTAGTTTTCTAGGTTATTAATCTTTTCAGATTCTAACATAGTATCAGAGCCTTTCTAGTGCATAATAGATTGTAGTTTCCTTATTTGAGAGATGGCGGGGGAGGGGGGGCTAATAATCTTTGTAGCAGGTTTTCCCAAAAACCCAGTATGCTCTTCTCTTGCATCTTCAGATGATCTAGAGAATCAGAAAAGTTTAACAAAAATATTTTAACATCTGAGTTTTGCATATGTGTTTTGTGAGATTTGGGTGATTGCAGTATTTTTGGTTATATTGGCAACATTTTTGGCTATTCCAACACATCCAAGAGGCTCGAGAAAGTCAGATTTGGCTTTCGTTTCACTAAATTCAAAGATCATTTGACATAGTTGTAAAATCAGGGTTTCAGGCTCATATCTGGAAGACAACTTTCAATCTGAGCATTTTTAGGCTAAAAGGACTATTTCATTGCATCTGAGAGGCCTCACAGACAAATTTTGACATATTACACTATCAAGTTTGATGCCAGGAGTAAGAAAAGGCAAAAAAATTTTACCGGAAGGCCATTTTGGCCCCCCAACACACTGTTCAAAGGCAAATCTATAAAAAAAAATTGTCAAAATTTGTATTGTTTTTGTTTTTCTGCCAAAAAAAAATTATCAGCAAGTGTTGATTATAAATAAATAAAAATATAAATTAAAAAAAATATAAATAAAAAAATTCAAAAAAAAAGAATATTTGAAGGGGCTTCGGCCTTTTTCAGGCTTTGACCTTTTTTAGGCCTCAACCCCCATTTCTAAGGCCACACAAGCCTTGTAAAGGCTACATAGGGCTTTGGGGAGGTCGGGTGCGGCCTTTGGCTCCATTCAAATGTAATTCGACCTTTTGGCCATTTCATTTTTCTAATATCTGTGTAAAATTTACTTTTTGGCCAACAAGCCATCTTTGGCCTCTGAGTCACCACCCCTGCCTAGGTGCCATTTTTTGGCCTTTGTGCCCTATTTTGGGTTTGTCTATGTTTAGGGGCAAATTTGACTTTTATACCATATTCAGTGCTTGTTTGGAGGTTTGCTAAATATAGCTATAACTAAATTTGATTAGTAACCGACAAACTTGGCAAAGGTCTAAATTAAGCCAGCGATCTCTAGACTTGGTGGTGCCTCTATTTTGGCAAAAATTCTGCTAAATTTGGTAGAGGTTTAGTTTTGCATCTGCTCACTCTCCATTGGCAAGTTTGTTTTTGAAGACAAACTTTGAAGACTTCTAACTCAGGCTCACGGCTTTCGATTTCTGAGCTTCTTTTATTTTTGGCTATTTTTCTACACTCTTCATGGTGGTGTAGATGATTCTTGATTTTGGTGCATGGATTTCCCAAAAATTGTAGATTCTCATAGGTGACGCTACATAGTTCCCATTTTTGGAACTTTAGAGAGTTATAACTTTCTCATACGACCTTGTATCGAGGTGATTCTTTTTTTGAAAGTGCATGATTTTTTGAGTAGATAGCAGTGGTGTTGACAGTTTCACTTGGTTATATTCTAATATTGTACTTTCAAAATACACCCAATTTTATGAGGATTTTGTAATGCATTGAGATCAAGATGACTAAGTATTTCTTGCTAGTGGCAATTGTAAACACACTAATTATAAAGTGCCAAAACATATTTGCTTGGGGGTTCTTTGATTAAGTGAAAAGGGGGGTTGTCCTGTGTGTGTTATCTTCTTTTTAGCATTTATTTCCAGCATTTCTTTTCTACATTTTTTCATCATGGATCAAACAACAATACCCATCTTAACTCCCTACAACTACTTTGAGTGGAAATCATGCATGACAATCTGCTTAAGGAAAGTTGGATTACATAGGATAACAATGGGACATGAAACTGAACCAGCTAAAGATGAAGATAAGCTTAAGTGGTTTAAAACAAATGTGATGAGGCCTATGGAACATTGTGTTTGTCTGTTTCTCCTGATTTGCTCTTTCACATTATGTCTTTGAATGCACCAAATGAAATCTGGACAAAGCTAGAAACACTATTTGGCCCACAAGATTCAATGAGGGATCATATGTTGAAAAATGAACTAAAATTAGTTTAAGTCCAGGCAACTTCAACACAATTTAGGATTTTTTCACAAATTTGAAATCACTAAGGCTATAGTTAAAATAATGTGGAATTGAAAAGAAATATGAACAACTAATTCTTAGTATTCTCTCGAAGCTAAGTTCAGAATATTCTGCATTTGTTTCCGCCTTCTATGCTACTAAGGGTGCACTTGGTACTCAATTCACCATGCCATCTTTAGATGATTTTGCTATTTCTCTCACATGGGAACATGATAAGTGAATCTAGATGGGCACTCTTAAGTCCTCTAAGTTACATGCCCTGGCTGCCAACCAAGGCACAAAAGAATAGAAAAGACATAGTAGTAACAACAAGAATAAGGATAAGAAACAAAGAATAGCAAGGAGAAGAAGGATTAGATACCAGTTGCTTCAAAATCAACTAATGAGACCCAATCTTCTAAGGACGACAAGCCTAAGAAAGAGAAGGTCCAATGTGCCTATTGTAAAAGACCTGGTCATGATGAACATAAGTGTTTGAAGAAACAAATTGATCACTTGACACACATTCTTGAGAAGAATAATATAAGTATTCTTGACTCTATCAAACAAAATTCAAATGAGGAGTCTAACAAGGCAAAATAAAACAAGGGGAAAGGAAAGGGCAAGGCCCTTGTATCAGTTGCCTCACAATAATCCACTTGGGTTCTTGATTCAGGCACTTTGCACCACATGGCTTCATCTAAGGAAGAACTTGCATCTTTAGAGCCATGTACTATGCCTTCTATTTTGATGGGTGATGACACTCATGTTGAGGTGTGTGGGAGAGGGTCTATTCATGTGGGGGATGACACATTCCATAATGTTCTCTGTGTGCCCTTATCATCAACTAATCTCTTATCAGTATATCAGATCACTCACACAAGTTTAGGAAAGTGGGTTGAGTTCACTCCTAATTCAATGGAGTTTTGTGAGTTGCACAGTAGTTCTATAGTGGAAGTTGGGAGAACAGATCATTAGTCATGGCTCTATCTATTTTCTCACTTTGTTCCTAGTCCTCCGACTATTTTTCTCACTTATTATGATGATGTGAGTAAGTTATGGCATGAATAGTTTGGCCATCTTAACTTCCGCTACTTGCAGTAGCTCAACTAGCAGAGCATGGTCACAGGGTTGCCTTCAATTCATTTTTCAGGTGGTGTT
Organism: Cunninghamia lanceolata; assembly: GCA_027924645.1. Classification (NCBI taxonomy): domain Eukaryota; kingdom Viridiplantae; phylum Streptophyta; class Pinopsida; order Cupressales; family Cupressaceae; genus Cunninghamia; species Cunninghamia lanceolata. The sequence goes on from BSBN01001019.1 coordinate 4,562,765, forward strand.
ATCCAAGGTTGCATTCTTGGTAAGCATCCTAAGGAAAAGTTTGACAAAGGTAAGGCATGGAGAGCTTCACAAATACTGAAGTTAGTTCACAGTGATTTGGCTGGACCATTTCCTCGTCCATCCTTTAGCAAAGCCAGATATGTTCTAACATTCATTGATGACTTTTCTCGCTATACTTGGGTGTACTTTCTCAAACAAAAGTCTGAGTTATTTGATCACTTTCAGGACTTCAAGACTTTTGTATAGAAGAAATCCGAGAAAGCCATCAAAGTTTTGTGCATTGACAATGGTGGTGAATATGTCAACCATCATTTTGAGTGGTTTTGCACTTTAAAGGGGATTGATTTGCAACATTCAGTTCCATCCAATCCTCAATAGAATAGTGTTCCAGAATGGAAGAATAGGTCATTGAAGGAAATGGTGAACTGTATGATACACTCCAGATCTCTTGCACAACAGTATTGGGCAGAGGCCATTAACTATGCTTGTTATATCTATAACCGTGTTCCTCACCAAGCCTTGAAGGGAATCACTCCTTTTGAAGCTTGGAGCAATCAAAAACCATTAGTTAAGCACTTTCAAGTTTTTGGTTCTCCTACATGGGCCCACATTCATGCAGAGAAATGTAAGGCCTTGGATCTATAGAGTAGACCTTGCATATTTGTAGGCTATCTTGATGGTGTCAGGGGTTATCAGTTGCTCCACCCTACTACACATGAGTTGTTCATTAAGAGGAGTGTTCAATTTGAGGAGGGCTCTTTGAGCTCACTTCACATCACTTCCCCACCTCCTACTTTGACATTGGAGTCACTTGGGCTACATGACAAATCTTCTAATGAGTCAGATTCACCTGAGTAGAGTCTTGATGATGAGGAGTCTTTTATCTCCACTTTCAATACAGAGAGCGATTCAGAGGATTCACCTCCTTCCTCTCCTAGTCATCATTTAGAGGGTGATAATTCTTCATCCACATTCTCTGACTTCTGGTCCTCTTTGGGCTAGATAGACCTTGTAGTCTACAAGCGATTGGTTTGGGGATCTATCAGACACTAGGTGAACTCATTCACAATTCTAGGATGCTCCACATGTCTTCATTACTACTGCCTCTGATCCATAGTCCTTTCGAGAGGATTTTGGTATTCTTGAGTGGGATACAACTATGCAGGAGGAGTATAGTTCCTTGATGAGGAACCACACTTGGGATCTTGTCCCTCTTCCTAAGGGAAGAAAACTTGTTCGGTCCGTAAGTAGATCTATTAGACAAAATTTGTAGTAGATGGGCTAGTTGATAAGCATAAGACTCGCTTGGTCGCCAAAGGATTCTCCCAAGTTCCTGGGATTGACTACTTTGAGACTTTTGCACTAGTTGCGAGAATGAACTCCATCCGACTTGTTCTTACCATTCCTACAGCCAATCGTTGGGAAGTACACCAGATGGATGTGAAGAGTGCTTTTCTTCATGGTGACCTTCAGGAGGATATCTACATGGAGATGCCATAGGGGTTCGTTCAAGATTCTTCACTTGTGTGTCATCTTCAGAAGTCTCAATATGGCCTCAAATAGGCTCCTCGGGCCTAATATGCCAAGATTGACTCCTTCCTTCTGACGATTAGGTTCACTCAGTGCCATTCTAATCCTAATGCCTACATTTTGTAGCAGGATGATTCACTCCTATTTCTGGTTATATATGTTGATGACTTGTTGATCACAGGGAATTCATCATCTACCATTGGGGTAGTCAAAACTTCCCTTCATGACAAGTTTTTTATGACTAACTTGGGCTTGTTGCATTACTTTCTTAGGATTGAGATCTTCCAGTCTACTTCTGGGATCACCATCACACAATCCAATTATTCTCTAGATTTTCTCTTGAGGTTTCATATGGCTGACTATAAGCCTGCTCTGACTCCCTTTCTTTCTAGAGTCAAACTTGAGGCTATGTTCTTCTCCCCTTGTTGGTGGCCCACTTTATACCGACAACTTGTTGGGAGTCTCATTTATCTGACTCATATGAGACCTGACATTTCATATGCTATAGGCATGGTCTCTTGATTCATGCAGGAGCCTCATGAGCTACATTGGAAAGCAACCAAGTGGATACTTCACTACATTTAGAGTACTCACAGTTTTTGGATTCACTACATAGTAGGCATTGATCTTGACTTAGTGGGCTACACAAATTCATATTAGGTAGGTGATTCTTAGGATCACAAGTCTACTTCAAGGTACATTCTCACTTGGTCTAGGTCCTGTTTGTTGGTTGAGCAAGAAGCAATATGCTATTGCTCTATCTTCTACTAAGGCTGAGTATTGGGGGGTTGTGAGTGCCACCACTAAGGTCATCTGGCTTCAAAATCTTCTCACTAAGTTTGGTATCCAGATCAGATGACCATCAATCATATTATGTGACAACTAGAGTGCCATTCAAATCTCACAGAATCTGGTCCATCATTAGTGGATCAAACACATTGAGGTCCACATGTACTACATCTAGGAGCTCATCCATGGCCACGTCATCGAACTTCACTACTGTCTGACTTCTGAGTAGGTTGTTGATATCTTCACCAAACCCTTCACTGAGAGCAAGTTCCTTCATTTGCGAGCTTTGCTCGGGGTGCGGGAGGCTTCATCTTCTAGAGGCTTCATCCTCTCACTCAGAGTCCTAACTCTTTCTACTCTAGGGTCTCTCTCTCTCTCTATTTGGAGGGGCATTCTCTCTTCTAGGGGGGTCTTCTTCTCTTTTAGGAGGAATTTTATGTGCATGGGTACCTCATCAGGCTTGATTTGTTGCGACCCATTTTTTCATCCACCTAAGCTACGCTTAAGGGGGGTGTTAGTGTAGGTTTTTATTTCCTAGTTGGGTTATTTATTTTCCCTTTATTCCAAGGTTTTTCCTACATCTTTTATTAATATTTCTTAGGTTAATAAAACATGTTTAATTAGGTGAGTGGGTTATAAGGTGTCACCTTCCTACAAGTGAGCATCCATTAGCTATCTTGGGAAGATGCTTTGCTATCTTTAGTTCGATAGATGGTTGCTTCCTATTGGTTGGTGTTGCCATCTCCTCCTTCTCCCTTTTCTATACAAACATGCTACCTATCTTGTATTAACATCTTTGCTTTTGCATCCTCATAATGCTATTCAGCTTTTAACATTTGCATTACTCTTGTGGAAAGTAACTCTGTGCTTTTATTTTGATCCTATATCATTTGTTTTCATAGTTTTATATCTATTCATTTGCACTAGTTTTCTAGGTAATTAATCTTTCCAAATTCTAACAGGTGAAAAAAGATATGGAATAATTATTGTTGGCCTAATTATAACTTCTTTTTTAGCTTCTTTGTCAAAATAAATGTCTTACTTGGGACAACATAAGAAAGAGAGGATTCTGAAGACCATCCAAATGTGTTCTCTATGGGGTTAATGAGGAGTGTGCAGCTCATCTTTTCTTCTAGTGACCATTTTCTGAGGGTCTTTGAGGGAAGTGGTGGCACATCTAGAATCAACATTTTATTCATACTACTTCTTTTTTAGATTTTTTGGGCTAGTTTTGCACTTCCTCCTACTTTGGCTTCCTTCCTTTTGGTAGCTTGGGACATTGGTCTCATCTTTATTCTCTAGTAAATTTGGTTGGAAAGAAATCGTTAGATCTTCCAAGGATATTAGTCTTATTGGATATGTTTGGTAGAAGATTTTAGACTTGATAAAAGAAACTTTGGTGGCTAAGTGTTTTATAGATGAAGTCCTAGCTCCCTCTGATATTCTGACTTTAAAGAAATTATATTTGGGTCATTTGATTAGCTCTACTCATCCTAGTTCTAGGATCAAATCTTCTAATAAGGTGAATAGAGCAGGTAAATGGTCTTCTCCTATTGGATTTTTTTAAATCAATTCTAATGGTTCTTCTTGGGGTAATCCAAGTTCAATAGGGATTGGTGGAGTTGGGAGAGATATGTTGGTTCAGTTCATTTCTTTTTCTCTTCTTCTACGGGGTTTGAAACTAATAATCAGATGGAGGATTGGGCCATCCTTGTAGCTCTCAAGAAAGCATGTGAGCTAGGTTGGAAGAAGATCATTAATGAGATGGATTTCATGGTTTTGGTCTCCCTTCTGAATAATGGGAAGTTTCATGAGTCTTCTTGGAGGTTGGCTTCTTTTGCGGAGCATATTCTTTGTCTTTCATGAAACTTTGATTCCATCTCTTTTATTCATATTCCTAAAGAGTGGAATGTTGTTGATTATTTTACTAAATGGGCCACTAATGTTGATCACAACTGGAATGCCATGGAATGGGGGTCTCTGTCTTCTACTCACTCTTCATAATTTCTAAAGCTCCTTCATAGTGATTTGGTAAATGATAGTTCTAGTATATTTTTCCTTAGTATTATGTGCTTTAATGGTTTGTGGTTTCCTTTGGTTCTTGGAGGTGGCAGGATTGTGATAAACCTCAATGGACTTTTTTCTTATCAGATTTAGTGGCAATTGTTGTTGTTTGAAAGTTTTTTTATAATTTGTTCTAGTTTCTTAGTTAATATATTTGTTCTTTTTGCAACAAAAAAAATCCCATATGCTATAAATTTTCCCCAATAAATTAAATCACATAATCATGAAATACAAAATATTTCATTTCCATTTCCACCATCATTCTATACTATGGGTCATTCCTATAAATATTAAAATGATGAAAAGCCAAAGAAAAGAGAAAAGAAAAGAAAAGAATTTACCCCAATCTCTGTCAAGAATTTCTAGTCCTTTATTTTTCATGTTAGTTCTGTTAAGTTTGTTGAGTGTGTATGTGAAGACTGATATATGCACTTCAATATGAATATGAACTTGAAAAAGTTGATGTGTTGACTAACGTGTGAGACTTTCTTTATTATTAAATTATTTCATGAACTTATGGCCATGAAGATTAAAACATACGAATTTATACACAATTTTAATTGGCACTTATTTACAATGATAACTATGAATTTATGCTCTTTATAGAAAATTAACAGCCTTTCCTCAAAATTTGATAAGTTTTCCTCTTCTAGAATAGGAAATAATGATGTATCATCAGCAAACTAGATATTTAGAAGTGATTCATTATTTGGAAGGATTATTCCCTTTAGCTCCCTTGCTATCAAATCTATTCTTAGAATATAATACAGTGCTTCAGAGGCAATGACAAACAATGTAGGAGCTAGAGGGTAACCTTTCCTTATAGACCTTTCTAGTTTGAAAGGGTTAGAAAGAGACCCATTAATGTCAATCTGAATAGTGGCAGATCCCTGAATAGCATTATGACCATGTTACAATATTCCTTAGGAGAGCCTAGAGATTCAAGCATCATTATTACAAAGGACCACTCAATCCTATTGTAAGCTTTTTCAAAGTCCAATAACAAGATACTTGGATTTTGTCCACTTTTTTTTGCACAGTCTAGGGCTTCCCAACTTGTGATTAGATTCTCCAAGATATATCTTCCTTTTATAAAACCTGTTTGTGTAGGGTTAATAATATCTAGAAGAATATCAATAAGTCTTATAGATAGCACTTTAGCTATAATTTTATAAGAAACATTTAACAAAGCAATGGGTCCCCAATTTCTAATGTTTGTTTTATACCCTTCTTTAGGCAGAAGCTTGATCACTCCTCTATTGATTTCTTCCCCCAAGGTTCCCTTAGATATGGCTTCTTGATAAACATACCATAGGTCCTCAGCTATCCAATCTTCATTGCACTTATAAAATTCCATAGGAATTCCATCAAAGCCAAGCGACTTACCATTTCCCGTTGTTCTAATAACTTTTATTATTTCATCTTTGGATATTACTTTCCTTAACTCAATACACATTTCATTTGTGACTTTTTGGGGCATATTCTTCTACAAAAGCTTTGTGCCTCCCTGCATTCCTTGGACCCATCCTCAGTTGTAAAGCATTTTTGATAAAAGGATTTAAAAATCTCTTTCATCTCTTCATTGTTTTTAAAACACCTATTATCTTCTACAATAGGTCCAATGTCTTCTCTGGAATTTTTTTCTTTCAACAAGTTAAGAAAATATTTTGTTCCTTTATCCCCTTCTAATAACTAGTTCAATTTTGCTCTAACTCTACCCATTGGTTTTTAACAGTCTGAAACTTCCTTAATTTGTGCTTTGCCTCACCTACTTCCCTAAGAAACTCTTCATCATCTGGACTATCTTGTAGTTTACTCTCATATTTCAAAAACATTTCTTGTAGCTTACCATCCTCTCTCCTCTTATCTTTTGCATATTTTTTCCCTGCTGTTTGAAACAATACTTTATAGTTTTTTATCAATGCATTCCAATAGTGGCATCTTGATGAGTTGGTATATAAGGCTTTTGTGATGTTCCTCAAACAAATGATTCCTTCACAACAGTCACTATCTTGAAGTAGGGCACTATTTGGTTTAATTAATTTTTTTTTAGTTCTTGTCCATGTTTTCTATTCTTTCCACCTAATATGTGCTTCTATTGGGTGGTGATCTAAGAGAGTGAATGGAAGAACTTCTACAAAGTTATTTTCTTTTTTGCTAAGGAAGTATAACTTATCTTCAGTTGAATAGAACATGTCTAGCCTTGAGTATATTCTATTTTTGCCACCTTGGCTATTAGACCATGTGAACCAAATGCCACTACTTTCATTTTTCTTCCCTTCTAAAGGATCAAAAAGTTTAAAGGTATTTGGACTAAGATTTTAAAATAATAATCAAAAGAAAAAGCAAAAATACAAAAAAGAGCAGAACTCCCATGACAAAACTGCAATGACAATAGATTCAGAGCTGAAGATAGGGTGGAGCACCCTAGCAGCGATCTGCCATGGAAGGAGAAGAGGATTTATGGGGTCTGGGCTCCCCCTCCACAACCCCACATGGAACAAGGCTAGCAAGTTGTGAGGAGGAGGAAATCGTAGTGGGGAAATAGGGCAGATTATGCTTCAAGAAGGAATGACCAAGCTAGGGCATTTGGGATTTGGGCTATCCCAATTACTTCTGCAATCCCAACATTCACAACTGGAGCAAACCGAACTTCAATAGGTAGGGAAAGAAGCCATACTACTCAATTCCCTCCTGCAGTCTCTAACCCTCTCCTTCAAAGGCAACAAGTTGCGGAGGGTTCCTCAAAACTAGCCCCCAGGATCTCTCATCCGAAGCCTTCTTTAAGCAATACAATGATTCCAAGAGTACCCCCCCATCGATCAATTACCCAAAACCCTAATTTCAAAATTACCATGTCTAACATTCAGAGGAGGGGCAATAACTAGTTTGCAACTCAAGAGCAGGCAATCCCTAATCCCCCTTGGTCAAGGCTACAAATGAATTAAAGGTAGTATCAAAATTCTGAGACTGTGGGTAAGAAATCTTTGGTAAATATTAGTAGAAGCTATGTAGACAGTATGGGGAGTCATTGTAGTACCCATGGCTTCTTTATATGGTGGTGTGGAATTGGGTAGCCTGTGAAGGAAATTGCAAATTGGGTCCAGACCCTCCTCAAAGATTAGGTAAGTATCACTATCACTTCCAAAGATTTCATTTTCATTGATTGCAAAAGTGTAGAACTTAAAAAAGAAATTTTAAATAGCAGGAGATTGTTCTTCAAAGGGTATAAATTTGAATATGTAGACTGGCAACCGAATTTTGACCCCAGTAAATTGAAACTTAAAGTTGCCAGATGGGTCAAACTACCAAATCTCCCAGTTGAACTTATCCATAGTGAAATCCTAAGGGAGATAGGTAACCACCTGGGAGAATTCATAACAATTGAAAAGGACTTCTTAATCCATTCAGATGTTCTCCTGTTAGTAAAAATGGATATAAGCATAAAAAACATCGAACCTCTTGAAATTAACACAAATATGGCTAATTATAATATCCAACCAATATTTCACCAGGGTCCCTCCCCTAGTAATACAATCAATAGCACTTCAAAAAGACTGTCCAACAAGATTCCCATTCCCTAGCCGTCGGGTGTTAACATTAGTTTTAATGATAACAAGGGCGGATTTATAGTGGACTATCAGAGAACTAGCCCTCTGACCCCTAGTGGCAGAAGGGATTTGGCTAGGTAAACTCAAAACTCGAGTATGGTAAAAGCTCCGCCCAGAAAAAGTCCTAAACCTTCCCAAAATACCATAAGAAATAACCAGAGTCAGAATCAGGAACTCATTTTACAGAACTTTAACCTCACACAGAAAACCTCAGGCCAAGAAATATATGTAGTAGCTAAGTCTCCAGAGCACATTTATAAACCTCAGATAGATGAAGGTAGGAAGGAGCTTGAAGAGGGAGAAGTCCATGATGAAGAAAATAGAAATAATATTCCTCTAGCAGAGGAAGGTAAAAATGAACAAGAGGTATTTGAGACCCAAGAATGGGTCCCCAAGACCTATGAAACAAAGGAAAAACATAAGAAGACTGGATATCAAAAGATAACCACATATATGGTCAGCCATAGGAAGCTAGAAGAGATATGCAATGAGATCCTTGATGAGCCATTAGATGAAGTAGTAATTGAGGAGGCAAATAAAGAGAAGGAAAAGCTAATCTCCAAGATCCTCGAACTTGAAGAATGGGAGAAAAGGCAGGAGAATAATAAAGATGACCCAAAAGACCAAGGAGATAGAGAGTTAGAGGAAGCAGACCCAAAGCTGGGAATTGCAATAACTGATTTCAGTAAGGAGATTCCTGATTGTGCCAAAAGCAATAAAAAAGGAGTAGGAAATCACATCTGGAACTAAGAGAGAAAGCAGGTGAGGCAAATGATTAGACCAAGATAACATCACTTTTTAATGCAGGGAAGGGGAAGTACCTTCTCGAGGCACCATGAAAGTCTACACTTGGAATGTTAGGGGTCTTAAGGCCCCTAACAAACAACGAATCATAAAATGCTGTATAACCAACACAAAACTAGATATTCTAATACTACAAGAAACTAAACTTAATAAAGAAAAGATAGATGCTCTAAATAAGAAGCTAGGAATATGGGAGCTAGCAGGAGTTCCAGCTGAGGGTGCTTCAGGAGGCCTTGGGGTAATCTGGGATCCAAGAGCGGTCTCATTCTCAGTAGTAAGTTGCAGGAAGAATTGGATGGCTGGAAATATTAGAAGCATCAGAAGAAATCTACAATTTTATCTCCTTAACATTTATGGCCCATCTCAGAACCAGGATAAGAGAGTAGTCTGGACATAAATAGAACAATTCTTGGGAACTTTACAAGATTAGGTATGCATTCTGGGTGGAGACTTCAATGCGATTTTGGATCCAAAAGAAAAAATGGGAGGTCATGTAAGGTTATCTACAACAGTGAAAGACTTTAAAGAATGGGTTCAGAAGAACAATTTATTGGAAGTTAAAACTGCTCAGGAAGGTTTTACATGGAACAACAAAAGAGAAAGTTTTAGCAATATTGTAGAAAAACTTGATAGATTCTTATTAAGAGGGAATTTGGACCACTTCCCTTACTTTCTGATGGCAAAGAACTTACCATACTCAGGCTCTAATCACTACCCAATTCAGTTGAGTATCTCAGAAGATTGCCAACCTAAACGCTGCCCCTTTAAATTTGAAAAAATGTGGGTCAAAGATAACAACCTTATCACCCTAATTGAGCAATGGTGGAAAGAAACTAGAATATCTGGATCTAAGCTTTTTTGTTTAGTATCCAAATTGAAAATTATTAAATGTAAGCTTCTAAGCTAGAACAAAACTAACTTTGGTAATATCTTTGAGTCCAAAACCAAGCTAGAAAAGGAACTGGAAAACCTAAACAAAAACGTGATTACCAAAGGTATGGATGCTGAATTATATTCAAAAGAAAAACAGTTGAAAATTGAATATGAAGATATCCTAGCCAAAGAGGAAATCTTTTGGTGTCAAAAGTCAAGAGAAACCTGGCTGGAAGAGGGAGACAAGAACACTAAGTTCTTTCATAACAATACCAAAGCACGTAGAAACGTAAATAGAATCCTCAAAATAAAAGATGCGAATAATGTATGGATCGAAGATCCTCATCAAATTACACGTGAAACAGTTAGGCACTTTGAAAATATTCTTAATAATCAGGAAGGATCGAATTGCCTGCACCAACAAACCATTCTGAAAGATATTCCAAGGATTATTTTAGAGGATCAAAACAAAGCTCTCAATGGTAAATTTACCAAAACGGAGGTAGAGTTGGCAATCTCTCAAATGCAACCAGATAAAGCACCTGGTCCCGATGGCTTCCCAGCTTTCTTCTTCTAGAAATGTTGGCACTTCATAGGAGATGAAGTAGTTGAAGCACTAGAAGGGGTAAGAAATTTGGGAACTATTCTCAAAGAGGTAAATAACACTTTTCTTACACTCGTTCCAAAAAAGAGAAACCAGAAAGTCTAGGGGATATGCGGCCTATATCTTTGTGTAATACTATTTATAAAATCCTCACTAAAACCTTGGTTAATAGGATTCAGACTATTCTTTCAGATTTAATTAGTGATGAGCAAACAGGGTTTGTTCCTGGTAGATCTATATTTGATGGAGTTATAACAGCCCAAGAAGCCATCCACACCATACGGCAAAATAAAAAACCTAGCATGCTAATTAAACTGGATATCAGTAAGGCCTATGATAAGGTAGACTGGTGTTTCCTTTGCAAAACCCTAGAGGCTTTCAATTTCACCAAATAGTGGATAAACCTCATTTACGCATGTATTTCTAATCCTAAGATATCAGTTTTAATCAATGGAACTCTGAAAAGTTTTTTTAGCATCTCGAGAGGATTGAGACAAGGGCATCCCATTTCCCCTTTTCTCTTTATTATAATGGCAGACGTATTAGGGAGACTGATCTCCAAGGCCAGGGAAGAAGGGAAGATCCAAGGTATCAAAATTACTTCCGGTGTCGATCCCACAACCCATCAACAGTTTGTAGATGACACTATGCTCTTTGGTATGGGGAGCATAGAAGAAGCTAGGGCATTCAAAGATATCATCAACTCCTACTATAGGGCCTCTGGATAGGAGGTAAATGCTGATAAATCAGCAATTTATTTTTTCAACATGGATCCTGAAATTGAAAGAGAGATGCAGAACACTATCTTATAAAAAAGGGAAATGCCTTGTAAATATCTAGGCACACCTCTAGGTAAAAGCAATAAGACTAATGATCTATGGGATCATATTACTTCCAAGATCAGGAATAGAGAAGAATCTTGGAAAGGCAAGTGGCTCTCCTTAGTAGGCAAAGTGACAATGTTACAATCGGTTCTCTCAGCTATCCCAATATACCAATTATCCTGTATGAATCTTCTAGTAGGTATACAGGATGAAATCAACAAAACTCTAAGAACTTTCCTATGGCAAGGTTCGAAGGATAAAAAGAAAATGGCACTTGTGGCTTGGGACAAGATTTGTAGACCAAAAGAGGAAGGAGGCCTGGGCTTAAAAAACTTCAGAGAACAGAGTAAGGCTTTAGGCACTAAACTTGTATGGAAAATGTATCAGCAACCAGATTCAAAGTGGGTTAAAATTTTGAGAAATAAATATCTTAGAGGGGAGGAACTGACATTCCTTTTTAGAATGGCTAATCCACCTAAAGGATCTCACCTCTGGAATTTTATGATGGACTGTAGGAAGTTCATAATGGATAAACTGACTTGGAGTTTAGGTGACAGGAACCAAGCACTTTTCTAAGACGACTCATGGGGTGGGTATGAGGCGATAAGCATCTTGAAAAATTTAGAGAATGCCAAAAGGATACTAGAATCCCACTGGGGGAAATATGTAAACGATTATATATATTTTCCCAACCATGAGGAGAATAGGGGGTGGAAATGGAAACCCCTGGATAATATGAACATTCTGGATAATGAGAAAAAGAAACTACTTGATATCCTTAACAAAAGGAGGGTATCTCTCAAAGGAGACTTAGACAGATTAGTTTGGGATGGGGCTATCAGGAAATTATAAAACCAAGGATGGTTACAAAACTTTAATCAGACAACAACTAAGACCAAAATTAGAGTTACCACTGAGATTGTGTTGGGATAAGAACTATCTCCCAAAGGCTGAGCTGTTTGCCTGGATGGCCTTGTAGAAAAAAATCCAAACGGCGAATAGGTTCACCAAAATGGGATATGAGGGGCCTAGCAGATGTCCCCTTTGTGAAGAGGATCAAGAAACAATAGACCATATTCTCCTCAATTGTCAATTTTCTAATAAATGTTGGAATTAGCTAAGTAATAAGATGGGATGGATTACTACCATGCCTAATAACATTTTTAACCTTTTCCAATGCTGGCCTGAGACTCACAAACAAAGCATCTACCATATGCTATGGACAATTTCCTCTTCGATCATGGTTTGGGAGCTATGGAAAGAAAGAAATAGAAGAATCTTTAAAGATAGAAAACTGACTTTTGGTCAGCTAATTATTAAAATTGGGCCGTTATAATAGAAATAGTCAATAGTAAGATTCTAAATAACTCCAAAAAAGACTCCACAATGATGCACTGGGATGAAAAGATGCAGGGGAGATGGGCAAGACTAAATCTTCCCTCCTTTGTGGGACTAGGCAACCACAACACCACCAACAAGAGAAAGGAATGTAAGTGGCAACCTCCTAAAGATGGGTGGTTCAAGCTAAATTTTGATGGGGCATCTAGGGGCAACCCGGGTGTTGCAGGAATAGGTTGTGTAATCCATGATTCTAAATCTAGAGAAATGACAACCTTAGCCAAACCCCTAGGAGAAACAACAAATAATACAGTAGAATTAACTACACTGATTGAAGGTCTGAGAATCTACAAAGACATGAAAATTGAAAAATTAGAGGTCGAAGGAGACTCCGCGATCATCATTAATGGCTTACGAAAAGGGAACATGCCTAATTGGAGATTGAATTCCCTACTAGCTAATGCCCTTGACATCATTGCTTCTTTAAGGAGGTGCACATTCAACCACACTTACATAGAGGGTAATAGCAAAGCATACTCTCTTGGAAACAAAGGGGCGGATGGTCTCTACCTATCTACTAGAGCTAACACCGTAGAAGTATTAGCAGAATCAAACTGAAACTTTGGAGGAAATTTATTTTGAGGCCAATTAGTTTATCACTTGGTCTAATAACACACCACGAAGGGTGAACAAACTCTGAGCATCTTCATATTTTCTACCCTTTAGAAAACAAGGGTGTATAATAGAGCAATTAAGATTTTCCTGCATCCTCCTTTTGTATATCGCATACAAATCTTTTGTATATGATACATTTTCTTCTGTATACAAGAGTGGGCCCGACTAGTTTTATGAAATGAATTGAAATCACCTTCTAATCCGCATTTGTGTCACCTTCTTGTATATCAAATGCATGTGTTTTATATACATTAGCAGACCCCAGCTAAAATTCACAATATTTAATCTGTCATTCAAATTTGGGTTTGTATAAACTTGTATATCCATTGGAGATGGGGCCCACATAAGTATCTTTGGTGTTTCATGCATTTGTATATGCATTTCCTTTGTTTCTCATATGCATTTATCTGTGCATCTTGTATACATACACCGCAATGTACAATCATGGACTCCAAATAAAGTTCCTAGAATTTAAACTTTCTAACTAGGTCTGGACTTGTATGTATCCATATGTCTCACCTTGTTATATCACATGCATACACTTTTTACACAATCGCGGACTGCAGTGGATTTGTGAAACGAATTGGAATTATCTTTGGTTCCTCCATTGTATGTATCTTGTTGTATTACCTTTTTGCATATCATATACAATCATCTATAAAATAAATTGGATTTTAGATCCGTCCTGGTATATTTCCTTGCATCCTCCTTATATATATCATATACATATCTTTTGTATATCAGATACATTTTCTTCTGTATACAAGAGCGGGCTCGACTAGGTTTATGAAATGAATTGAAATCACCTTTGAATCTGCATTTGTGTCACCTTCTTATATATCGAATGCATGTGTTTTATATACAATAGTAGACCCCAACTAAAATTCACAATATTTAATCTATCATTCAAATCCGGGTTTGTATAAACTTGTATATCTATTGGTGATGGGGCCCACATAGGTATCTTTGGTGTTTCGTGCATTTGTATATACATTTCCTTTGTTTCTCATATCCATTTGTCTTTGTATCTTGTATACATACAACGCAATATACAATCACGGACTTCAAATAAAGTTACTTTCTATCTGGGTCCGGACTTGTATGTATCCATTTGTATCAACTTTTTATATCACATACATACACCTTTTATACATCGTGGACTTCATTGGATTTGTGAAATGAATTGGAATTATCTCGGGATCCTCCATTGTATGTATGTGATCTTGTACAAGCGCACATACAAAGCATGTCATCCCCAACTATGCTTTATTCCTTTGTATATCAGGTATGTATACTATAAACATACAAGCACCCCGAACATACAAATCACCCCGAACTTTCTATCTGGGTCCAGATTTGTATGTATCCGTTTGTAGCACCTTTTATATCACATGCATACACTTTTTATACATCGCGGACTTCATTGGATTTGTGAAACGAATTGGAATTATCTCAGGATCCTCCATTGTATGTATCTTGTTGTGCTACCTTTTTGCATATCATATTCAATCGTCTCCATCATTCATACGTGGCCCCCACTCGTTATTTATATCTCCAATGATGTCGGGTTAGGTATAATATTCTCTTGTATATTTTCTTTGTATATTGCCATTTGTATGTGATCTTGTACAAGCGCACATACAAAGCATGTCATCCCCAGCGATGCTTTATTCCTTTGTATATCGGGTATGTATTTTATAAACATACAAGCACCCCGAACTTTCTATCTGGGTCTGGACTTGTATGTATCTTATACAAACCCTCTCTTGTATATCGGGTATGTATATTATAAACATACAAGCACCCTGAACAAACATACAAGCACCCTGAACATACAATCACCCTAAACTTTCTATCTGGGTCCAGACTTGTATGTATCCATTTGTATCACCTTTTTATATCACATGCATACACTTTTATATATTTTCTTTGTATATTGCCATTTGTATGTGATCTTGTACAAGCACACATACAAAGCATCTTATACAAACCCTCTCTTGTATATTTTCTTTGTATATTGCCATTTGTATGTGATCTTGTACAAGCGCACATATAAAGCATGTCATCCCCAACGTGATGCTTTATTCCTTTGTATATCGGGTATGTATATTATAAACATACAAGCACCCCAAACATACAAGCACCCCAAACTTTCTATCTGGGTTTGGACTTGTATGTATCCGTTTGTATCACCTTTTTATATCACATGCATACACTTTTTATACATCGCGGACTTCATTGGATTTGTGAAACGAATTAGAATTATCTCAGGATCCTCCATTGTATGTATCTTGTTGTATTACCTTTTCAAGTGCACATACAAAGCATGTCATCCCCAGTGATGCTTTATTCCTTTGTATATCGGGTATGTATATTATAAACATATAAGCACCCCAAACATACTTGTATCCAATTTTTAGATACAAAGTCGAATACATACAAACTCCTTTGCATCACCTCTTCGGACTTATTTTTCAGCTCCGCGATGGATATAAAGTGCAATGCATCTAGTCTTGATGCATCATTTTAACCAAATTTCAACCTTTCTAAAGTTCCGCATTGTATGTATGAAATGTATAACCACACATACAATGCACGAAACATACAATAATTAAACCTCATTTCATAATCTTTTCGGTTTCGCAACATGCATATAGCTATGTATATTATCTTGTATGTCTTTATTTAAACTCTTAACTCTGTCGGGTCCAGTTCTATGAAAAGTCATCAAGTTCGGATCTTTATGCATATCGGTGTAAGCCTCGCTGAAGCACTTTTCTTCAATCAGTGAGACTTCATAGTATCGAAAACTCCTTGCTTTTTCTTTCCGATGATAATCTCCTGCCGATGAACTGCTAGTTCCCTTCATTCCAATGGATGCTTCGGTGAGAGTCCTACTGATCTCCACCATTGACATGACTTACACTATCGAGAGGGCTTGTAAAGTTCTCACCGATAGTGTTTCCTATGCCAATCTAATTGATATGTTTTGACAGGTAACAGAGTTTTTTTATGACGGGTTAGAATTTAGTTGGAACGTGATATTTTGGTTTATCAACATTATTAAGTGAAATGGTTGATCACTTACTTATGCCTACATGTCGATATATATATTAGTATTTATACAGTTTATATATATAGATGTTGGCATATACAGTGGATCAGTCAACCAAAATGGGATGCCCCACATAATCGGATTTAAGTTAACATTGAAGCAAGTGTGCCTGATTAGTTTTGATAAGCTTGGCAATAGCAAGTATTTTATTCTTTCATCTTAGGAAAAGGTTTTAAAGAACTAACAGATGTCTGCAGGAGAATGAATTTTATGTTTTTTGTATAGCTAACATGCAAAAAGAAGTGGTAGTTTTCCTGTGGTTTCAGGTTAGACAGGTATACTAGTAGGAGCAAGATAGAAGAAGCCCTTTTAATTGGATAATGGACAGTTGATCAAAGGTTATAAGCCTTGGAGGTCATCCCAGGAGTCGAAGAACCAAAAGACTTTCAGCAAGAGGATTTCAAAAGAAAGGCCATGGATAAGGGTGATGTCTGTATTTGTATCTTAGTAATTATATAAGAAAATATGTTTCCTTGTTGGGCTTGATCCCGTAAGTTCTATAAACAAACAATATGCACTAGACTGCAAAAGTCCTAGGCTAGACCGGAGGTTTTCTTCGCTCGGTTCTTTCCTACTGGTGCCTGCACTGAATAGAGCTATATTTTATAACTGATTTTATATATTAATGGCCTCGAACTTTTACCAATAAAAACAAAAAAAGGTATTTTAAAATTTATGCCAAAAGAAGGATTCATTACCTTTCCACCCCCATTTAAGGCCACCAATATTGTCTTCTCTGTATTTTTTCATATTAAAGTCACCTCCTATTATCCATGGAATCTACTGTAAGTTATTGGCCATCCATTTCCAGAGCTCAGCCCTACAATTGTATTCATTTGGGGTGTATATAGAATAGACTTTGAACAGAATGTCCTCTTTCTTAAAGATTGCCCATAAGCACCTATTATAGGATGAGAGTCTTTTTTTGATGATCATTTTAGCCCACTTCTTATCTATTAACATTGTTATCCCCCCTTTCCCTTTTTCATGCTTAGTGAAAAAATAATCAGCTTCTTTCCATATGAATCTCAGATTATTCTCCAGTGTGAAGCTAATAGCCTTCACCTATTGAAGCATAATGAGATTTAACTCTTTTCTTTTGTTACAAAAATCCCTAACAATGTAGTTTCTATCCGAAGACTCTATGCCTCTTATATTCCAACTGTACAACAATCCATAATTCTCTAGATCATAAGTCTCCATCTTCCTTTTTTTATATAACTTAAAACAATCAGGGACTTTTTACCCTTTTTTAATATCTGGGTCAGTGCAAGAAGTTGGGTCCACTTCTTGGCCAAAAAGTGAAAGTGTTTTCCCTAATTTTTAGAATTTGTCACATTTGACCGGAACATTTGAGGCACTTAAAGATTGAATCTTAAAAAAAGTTAGTAATATGAAATGTAGTACTCGGAGTCTAGTTTCCAAATATATAATTTATTTTAATACTCAGATGACACAAATTGATTTTCAATGGGCATTTCTAAAAACTACTATTTAAAAGTCACTTTTTTTTTACCATACCATGCACATGTACGACCAACATAATTTGACCTAAATAAAAGTATAGTGAAGTTTGATGAGGATATTTTTTTATAATTTTTTTCCAAATAATTTTTTTATTAATTTTTTATTAGCCCTAATTATTGTTTTCAAAAACCTTCGTGTACGGCCAACATAATTTGAGCAAAACTAATCATAAAATAATTTTTTTTTTCATTGTGTAAAGAACGATGTGTAGATTGATGACATAATTTTTTTTTCAAAAAACTTTAAAAATTAAAAGTTATTAAAAAAATACAAACACCTGTCATTTCAAGTTTTTGGACTGGTTTGCTCATAAATCAAATAATAACTAGAAAAACAAGTCCAATTAAAAAAATTACATATTTGAAAACTAGACACTGTCATTTGTAATGGGTTTTAATTTCATAAAAAATTTAGAAAAAAATGTCGTCAGCCATATAGGTAAACTCAAAATTTTCTCTTGTTCTGTACTTAGAAAAAAACTTGCAGGTCCAAGGCAAGGGGTTGGCTTACCATGCCTTTCCCAAGCCTAAGCTTTTAGGAACAGGTACCCGTTCTAAAACGGGTATGAGTTATGAATGGGTACTCATTTTAAAATGGGTACCCGTTCCTTTGGTATAGGAAAAGAAAGTGCGCAGGATTTTTTTTCAAATTCAAATATCTTTATAGAAACGGGTACCCGTTTAAGGTCGGGCACCCGTTCCGAAACAGGTACCTGTTTCTAAGTGGGTACCCGTTTAGGCTCGGGCACCCATTTTTGTCAGGATGTTTTTTTTGCCCGTGACTTCCCCTCTATGTGGACCCAACTTCTTGCACTTACCCATCTATTTTGGAGTTTTTATTTACATATTTCCTTTTTATCTTTCTTCTGTTTTGTTTTTTAATAATGAGGCCATCAGGTCTTTCAATCCTTCTTCATTTCTGAAGAGATTGGCCAGGCCAACCTCTTCAGCCTGTGCACTAGGGGACTCAATGTCAGTCTCCACAGGGTTAGTTGTAAACTTTTTCTTTCCAACCATCTTTTCTTTATCATTATTTTCCTTCATTTGAGCCCTAATTTTTTCCATTACCAGTTCTTGGGCATTTTTCTTATGATTTCCTAGATCTTCAATTTTAGGGGCCTCAGAAATTGCTCCTTCATCTACCTCTACTGTTGGGTTAACTTTGAAGGTTACATGAAACATACTGTCTTCCTACACCACAAGAGGAGAGATAATTAGGCCTTTGTCTTCTAACTGATAGGCTGAGTCTAGTAGGGCAGCTTTGTTTGAGACAAGGTCAGTTTCAGGTGTGCCTTTCACTACAGACACAACCCCAGTCATCTCAAGACTAATAAGCTCTTTTGAACAGGATGGGGACCCTTGATTCTCCACCATAGGAGATGAAGGAACAACTTCATCTAACCCTTGCTCACCCACAACTTCCTCCTCCTCCAAACTCATTTCACTAAGTTTCCTTGAAACAATGAAGATATCAATATCTTCTCCTACTCTTCCAATGACTGCAAGGTCGGTATCCTTCACAGGGTTACAAAAGATAGTAGGCTTACCAGGGATAGCGATATCCACTTTAAAGTCTAAGCCATTTCTCCCTACTGAATCCAATTTCTCATTTTTGGGAACAGAGGGGGCAACCTAAAAATCCACAGGCTTCTTTCTATTTTTAATAATGATAGGACAAGATTTTTTTGGTGGCCATTGTATTTATAGAAGAAACAAGCATTAAGCCCACCCAACCCTATAATATTGCATCAGGTTGGCTTCCCTAAACCTCCTCCATCAATCCACTCAGGAATAAAGGATCTAGGTTTTAAGGAAATCAAAACTCTTGCATTAATATGAGGCAAGGTGACCCTAGCCTCCTCCACCCTTAAGATCTTACCCAAGTGGCTCAGCATTTGCGGTATAAAATTCCATAATTGCTCAGGCACACTTTTAACCTCAAACCACTAAGGTATAGAGTAGAATAGAATTTCTTCCTTAGAAATATCAGGGTTCCAAGGGTGCGCCTTAAACAAAGACTGGCTAATATTCCAAAAATTCCTTTCTAAGACTTTTTTTTGCATTTTATGGGACTTCAAAAAAGACAACAAACAATCCTTTCTATATCATTAGGCAAAAACTGATTTGTATCCCCAATCTTCTTTCCCACATACACACAAGCCAACCATCAAATAAGGCCCTTGATGGAAGCTTTTCAAAGTCAAGACATACCAAAAAGATAGCAATGTTTTTAAGTCTCATTTCCTCCTACTTAATGGTAGAAAGCATTTCATCATTCAGAATTATTGTAAGACCAGGAGAAGGGGAGGAATGCTTACACATAGTCAGTTCTCCTCCCGTCTCCTTGCCACCTCCTTTGGTGGAGAGTCCACTGAGGGCTCTGATGACCTAGTCTCCTCTAAAATCTTGGAACCTCCCATTTTTTGATGGAGGTGTGACATCCTCTATGATTACAACTTTGTGGAAAGATATTTTTTCTCACTGTTTTCCCCACACCCTCTGCCATTAACCTCTTCTGTTCCATTTTTTAATGTGCCATTACTTCCTGCTGACTGAACCATAAATGCTCAGCCTGCCATGCCAGTTTTCTTTTAATACACACATTAATTCCTGTAGGGTTGTTAGATTCCTATTTTGGATAGGATTTCTCCCACTCAAAAATGAATTAAAAAAGGGAAAATAAACTTGACCCTATTATGCACCCTTAGACTAACAAATCACTGAAAAAGAGAAGAAAAACTATAATCTAAAAACTATACCAAGATGGTAAAAACAAACAAATATTAAACAAGATAATGAATCTATGCACCAGTTAAGGGAAAGAGAACTAGGACTCCAAGCATAAAAACAATGGAGGATTTCAATAAAACCCTAGTTTTCCTCAGAGCACCAGTCTTGAAGAATGTTTTTGAACCATCCCACCCAATCTTGATAGTTTTCTCTACAAACTCTTTTTATTTTATTAAATTTGGTTACAAAAAAGTTTATCATCTTCAAGGATGAAGTTGTGGAATTTTTTAGTATAACACTAAACAAGCATTTTTGCAAGTTTCTTTGCCAAGTTTTAGGACTCCCACTTGCTTAAATATAAGGTAATCCCAAGGCATTTTTGGAGGGAACCCATATTTGAGCAATAAATATTAACACTTTTTCCATCCAAATCTAAATGTAAGTCTAAATGTTAGCACACTTTCAACTAGTAAGTTTTCTTTGCTATTGCCACTATTTGACTCATCATGATCTTGCACTCACCCTAAATAACCCTAAAAATGTTTAACTTAAATTAAAAATCTATTTCACATGTTGTTATACATATTAATTTTAATCAATTGAACCCATGTTATAATTTATTAAGTCCTTAAGATGTTATTTCCATAATTTTCACTATCCATTATATCCAAAATACTAGTTTGTAGGTGAAAAAATTACCAAAATGAGGGTTTTGTTATTTTAGTGCAATTTGGGGTTCAATGATGGCTTGCAAGTTGCAAATTGGGTTTGAACCCAATCAACATTTTTCTATTAAGTTTATTTTGCAAATTGTAAGTTAAAGATGAAATGCATTTGCACATTGGGGTTTAGAATTGGCTCACAATTTCCAAAAAAGTTGTAAACTACATACAATCTAATGCAAAGGTCTTCAGCAGAAATGTGCAAAATGTTTGTTTTTGTCAATATCGGCAAGACACTTTCAATGTCTTACCGACATAAGCTTCTTTATCCTTATCGGCCTGACTTGCCTTGTCGGCCTTCCCTTGTTCTTTCTTTCTGACGGTCTCTCTCTTGCCGATGCCGTCGTATTCATCGGCCAGACACTGTATCATTGGCACACTCAAAAGTTCTTCCACCGATGACACCACTCACACTGATGGCTTTCCTATCGCCTAGACTTTCTACTATCGGTGTGACTTTCTCCTCCTCTTCCGATGGTAAGACTCCTCTCGATGAACTCTCTATCGGTGACACTTCTTGTTGTCATCTTGATCGGCGAGAACATACTTATCGGCCTTACCAAATTTTTTTCATCTGATGTTCTTTCTCACGCCAATATGCTAAACTCATTATCGCCAAGACATATAACTGTCGGTGGAAACTTCATACCCTCTACTGATGTCGCTTGTCTCTCTGAAACCCTTTACGCCTACTCCTTCGTCGACCAGACCTCCCTACTTCTTACACTGATGGGCATCTCCCACTGATATACCTAACACCAATTTCTCCTTCGACAAGACTGCCTCTATCGGTGAAACCTTCTACTCGCTCTCCGATGGTTCATCTCTTCCTGACCATCCAATATCAAGACTCTCTCTATCGGTGAGACATTCACAATCGGCCGCAGTGAATCTCCCTCCACCGATGTGCCAATGGACTATTCATCGGTGACACCTTACATCCGTCACCTAGATGCAACTTAACTGGTGAGATTTTATATTGTTGGCTCAACACAATTTACATATACAAACTGTCTGATGATATAGACTAGGTGGTACCTAGATAGAACAACAATATACACAAAGAAAATACCTTCATACAGTTGTGATGTATATAGGAAATGTATATTCAGAATTTCCCACCATTGACCTTCTCTGAAGTAGATTCTGCAAATTCTATAGTTCCATGTTTAACAAAACAAAAGAATGAAACAAAAAAAATGGGGAAAACTAATTTACCAGTCCATTCCACTGATTTCTACACAGAGTATCTACACAGAATTTAGAATTTGGAAAGAAAACAATTTGCAGAATTTCTATTCCTCCTTCTTAGTGTTTTCGAACCACCACTGAATATTACCGAGGATTTTCATTTTATATTTTCCAAAAAGTGAGAGACCAACATTCCTCTCCTCTGTTTTTGTGATTTTGATTTTACCAAGATTATTGGTAGAAACCCCTAATTAATTTTATGACATCTATTTTGCATAAGATAACAAAACTCCTAATGCTAAGACACATTGTTTACCCTTCACGTCACCCAACTTGTCTGAAATTGCAAATTTAATGTTTGACCAACATGAAATGCCAACATAAAATGCCAACTTTAAAACAACATGAAATGCCAACATAAAATGCCAATTCCTTATTCTTCTCCCACTTGTATATGTTGATCCTGTTGAAAGGGTGCTCCTGTACCACAATCTCTAAAATATGGCCCAAAAAGATGTTTGCAAACTAGAAATGGAATGCAATTTACAAGTGTTAACTAAGGTTGGGACTCATGATGTATCTTACAATGTTTTTACAAATTGCACATAAAACTTAGATTTTTCTAAATTGCAACTAAAGTTTGATCTCTGGATGCAGTTTGCATATATTTTGCAAATTATAAATTTTTTAGGTCTTTAAACTATAATCAGGGTTTAGACATCGGATGCAGTTTCTAACAAAGTTACAATTTGAAAATATTTTTTGTTGTCTAGATAGAATGGAGATTAATACAAAACTAAGTTTTGGGTTTGATTTTTCAATTATAAGATCAGACAAGGAACCAGAGCACAAAAGGTTCATTTTACAATGTAGAACACATGTGCCCTAACTACCTATTTTAACTATAATAACTTTTATGATACCAGAAATTTTCAGAACCAGAAACAAATTCCATGAAAGATTAAATGTGACATCTAAGTAAACAAAGCAAGTGAAATCCATTAACAATCCAGAGTAAGAAATATAGAAACACACAAGGCAATAATCCATTGATGACTTAAAGTTATAACAATGAAACCCTAACTTTCAAACACATGAATAAATTAGAAAAGAGAAAAGAGAAAAATCTAGAAATAGAGTTAAGATGCCTTTAAATAGGTTGAAATTCATGAATCCAAAGCACATATCAGTGGTAGAGAAGTAGGATCGCCAAGAGGTTGCACTAAGAAGTCAAAATGCCAGGGCAATTAGGGTGGTGCGACGTATAGGGTTCCCAAGCCATGTGAGTCATTAATGGCTCACCAATCAGTGGCTTGGGGTTTTGGATGGTTTTGAATAAAACCACCATTGGGCTATAGAGTTTTGAGAAGAGTTTGCAATTACAAAGAAATGGGAGCTTGGGGTCTTGACCCAACTTTGTAACTTTAGAAAAAGGGTTAAACTTTATAACTGTTAAAGGATAAAATAAGCCTTGATCTTGATTTTAATTGCCCCTTTTTACCTCTTAGGAAAACATATTGATTTTCTATCTTCTTATTATGAAATTGACTTAAACAAGACAAAAATTCATGCAATCATGACAAAATGAAAATCATCCTGACTTTTCAAAAAATAAAAATTAAAAAATATGATACAAGAGTCCCCAAATTCAAAATTTTTAGGGGTGTGTTGTGGAGGTCACAATACAACCTAGATTAAATCAAATTCCAACTATGAAATGATAATTGAATAAATAATGTTATTTTTGGAAATTAAATGTGAATAATTACTTGGTACTCATCGCCATGAATAATGGTGTAACAAAAATTGAGGTAATGTTGAAAGAAGTTACTTGGTTTAGAAAATAGGTAATTGGGTGTGGCTTCAATCTAGTATTCTATGTAGATTGTAATTGTCTCTAGGTTAGTCTTGTGCTACATAGATTTGAACTTTGACATGCAGTCCTGAATTGGCATAATGCACACCTTTTGGTTTGGTTTAATCTCTACCTCTAATTTTTCATTAAGGACTAGCAGTATTTAAAAATACCTTGGAGATGTTGTCAGATCATCGAGGTCAAGTTCTCCTAGGTCAATCCCCTAGAATGGTTAGCTTTACAACCATGGAAAATGTTGGAAAACAATAGACAAGTATGCAAGTGTCCTATATGATATGAATTTTGATTGAGATAGGTTCTTTTTAGTACTTTAATTGAAGTGTTCTTTTGAATGAATGCTCCTTATATGTTATAGGAATTTGAATAATTGCTATATACTTTTAGGCTTGAATTAATGTCCAAAGGAATGTCTTTAAATATCAAGACATGAAAAATTATTGCACAAACATTTACTAAATCAACTCCAAATAGTTAGTGGAAAAGGGTGGGAGTCAATAAAGATTTGAATTTTGGGTTAGATCTATGTCATATGGGATCACTCCTACACATCATGAAAATGACCCATGACAAGAAGAATGGAATTTGGGAATCAAGATTGAGTGTGCAGAAATCTAGGCCAATAATCGATCGTAGGAATGTGTGATAATAAATGTGGAAAGAACATGGATGAGGATAAGTGTATAAGAATGTGTGCAAGTAGGATAAAATGAAGATGGATAAATATTGAGGAAAGAGCCAAACTTAAAACATGAAATTGTACATGTCACTATGGAATTGAATTAAGACATTCTCTAACATAATCCAAAACTAAATAGTGATTCTAGGCAGGCCTAAAATTTAGGACTAACTAAAAATTTCATGATGGTTTGCTCATTTAATTCTTTTAATTGACATTTTAATAAAAATATAAATTGTAAAAAAAATATTCAATTTAAATCAAGATCAATAAAAATGAAGAAATTTCAATCAAATATTTTATATTTAAATATTTGATCAAATCTTATTAATTATACATATTAAAATATTCTATACTAATTTTTTATAGACAAACCAATTCTTTTCTAGATTTCTATACATTCAAACTTGAAACACAAGATAGCCATCATTCTCTTAGAAGTTGGGTCTCTAGTTTAATTCTTTTGTTAATATATTTATCAAAAGTATATTAGTTAGCATAAATTTATTTGTATACAAGAGCTCTAATGGAGATCAAACCCTAAATTTGATTTGACGATCATATGACTATTCAGAGATTATTGTTGTTAAATATAATCAAAATTTTGTGAAGACTGTACATTATATGAAAGGGATTATATATATATATATATATATAATTATATAATTTAATCTGGACAAAATAATTAAATAAACAAAGATTCTTCAGTCTTCCACAATAAAATAAATATTAAGAAATGACATGCTTAACCAAAAAGTAAAAGGTACAAAACAATAACATTTGCCTTAAAGAAAAATATGTAGAAAAGGAGTAAGGATTATAAAAGAGTTAACTATATTCCAATATTTTCCAATATATTACTATATTATTTAAATAAAGAAAAAAATTTAGAAATCACTTAAATAAGAATTTATTAAATAAATGTTGGTGGCATTGGCAGGGATAGTTCAGGGGTGGTAATTTTTTTCTTCTCTATATATAAAGGTCAGCATACAAATAATCTCATGGAGGTTCTTGCTATTCTTCTGGCATTAGAGTGTGCTTGTGCCCTTGGCTGGAGGCAGATTATTTGTGAATCAGATTCTCAGGTGGTCATTGATATGCTAAATAAGAGACATTTTAAGGAGGTGAACTGACAACTTGCAGTGGTGGCCAAACAAATTGTTTCTCTGAGCAATGCTTTAGATTCTATTGTTTTTTGTCATGTGCCACAGGAGTGGAATAAGGTGGCGAATGGTTTGGCGAGGTGGGTGTCTGATCAGATGGAGACTTGGAATGTGGATGATTGGGGCAATCTTCCTAGTGATTTGGCCCCTATTCTTGAAAATTGGGTTATGGAGGATATGAGGAGTTTTTTGGGTGTTACTTAGTTCTTGATTTTGGTTGTGCCCCTTATGGGTGTTTCTTTCTACTTTGTAATGATTTTATGATTCAATAAAGTTTTTACCCCTTTTTAAAAAAAGAATTTATTAAATAAATATTTAACATACATACAATTAAAATAAGTTAGAATTCAATTATTTTTTAGCATGCATATAATAATAAAAAAATTGATTGCATTATTTATTTACAAGTTTCTAATTTAGTTCTTCTTGATTATCTCTATGTAATTATAACTTTGTAAATAGGAAGAAAATAGAAGTAAATTTGTAAAAGATCATAAGTTCAAATTTAGTCTTTTTAATTATCTCTCTATAATTTTATAAATATGAAAAAAATAGAAATAAAGTTATAAAAGAGTGGAGAATATTTCTTTAAATTTTATATTAAATTCTTGCAATTTTGCCTCTTCCTCACAATCAGCTTTCTATTAAAGATAAAAAAGATGATAAAGACAATGATGATTAGAACCATTGAAGATATTCTGGACCATCCTTCTCCTAATACTATAGCTCTTACTAAGCCTGCATTTGTTTTTTGATCTGAGTTTTTTCCATATGGACTATTGGGATGTGATTTTTATTCACCCATTTTTTAAATATTATTTCTCAAATATCAATGTCAATGTCGAATGTTTTTTTATTGATATTGCGATAGATGAGGAATTGGAGTGTAATCGAAATTTATTGATATTGCCATACACGAGGATTAGATCACCTTTTCTCATATACTATTAAAAAATTCATTTCCATTTCCTCCCAAATACGTACCCCATATTCCGTTGAAAAGTTCGAGTCCATTTTCATTGGAGTTCTGTTAAGCTTCTCGAGCGTGTATGCAAATACTAATATAGATAGATGAGTAACACTAATTCTTCCAATACATTGCAGTGTGAGATAGTTTAGCAGAGTTACAAGAAGAAGACGAAGAGACACGACTCCTTTCTTTCTCATCCTTCTCTTCTTCACTTTGGTTTATTCTTTCCGACGAATTCTCCCTCAGTCATAAGCGAGTTCTGGTGCAACGTGTCCACTACCTATACCCATGACAGTAACTATTCGCGCAATTTGAACACTATTATTGATGATCTAACCTACAATGTAGGTCAGACAGGGTATACAAATTCTTTCTTTGGGGAAACTCCTGACAAGGTTTACGACCTACTCTTTTGCGTGGGTAGCATATCCTCTCAAGAGTGCACAGATTGTATAAAGGATGCACAAATTAGTTATTCCAGATATTGCTGGTGCGCGAATATGGATCCGTAACTGTTTCTTGCGCTATGATAACTACAATTTCATTTCACAACTAGATACAGATGGATTTTTGGTATTTAACAGTTGGAACATTACAAGCAACCTGAGGGATTTCCAGTCCACAAAAAAGAGTCTTCTATCGAATCTGTCTGTTAAAGTATACGATCCTGCAAAAATGAGATACGCTGCAGGCTCAGATAACTACTCCACTTCCGGAAGGGTATACGGTCTAGTTCAGTGTTGGAGAGATATTTCCAACCATGGTTGCAGAACTTGCTTATCTTTTGCAATGCAATCTTTAGAGGATACTGCTCCTACCAGCGAAGGATCTCAGGTTATGTTGGCCACTTGCTTGCTCAGAATATACTCTTTTTTCAAGTCTGGCGCAGAATCGCCCTCCCACATAGTGTTGAAGGTAAAATGCAGTTAAACAAAAAACTAAAATAAAAAAAGAATCAAACATACAGATAAAAATAAAGACACGAATTTTAACGTAGTTCAACATCAAAATGGCTACATCCATCAAGGAAAGAAGGACACTATTTCATTAATCAACCCAGAATACATTAGTCTTCATTTCTCCCAAAAAGAGAATAAGAAGGGAATTATATAAACTCTTCAGGCAAGTGAAGAGACATGGGAAGAGAAAGATGAAAGGGCAGTGACGGTTGGGCTTCATTTCCAACAATCTGCCACTTGTAGTCCAAACCGCACCGCTGTCCCCACTTTCCTTGCAACTCATGGTTACTTAACTACAGTACCAAGTAACCACTCCATTGGCTGACCAATCTTGGTGAGAATTTTAACTAGCTCAACCAAACTGACATCTTGTTTACCTTTAATCCTTTGTCTATCACTAACAGTTAATCCTTTTTCAATCCAGTCATGAAGCTCTATTTCTCTGTATTCTCCTTCTTCACCTTGGTTTTCATCTTCAGCCAGTTCAACAAACTTTTTAGCATCTGAAGCAAGGTCATCTTCAATGTCATAACCATCTGATTCATAGTCACCACCAGATGCCCCAACTACAACATGTGAATAGGAACCAAGACTGAAGGGATCACTACCCCATCTTGTACAAACTATTTGAATGGGATCAGGTACATCAATTCTCCGTGGACCATAAATGTCTTTAAGGATCTCAAGAACTCGAGTGACAACATCAGTTGCAAGCATGCTTTCAAACTTGATAGCAGCTTCTCCAGCCACTAGAGCAATTAAAAGTGGTCCTCCAGATACAACAGCATAGCTATAGAACAAAAAGAATTCACCACGACGAGCCATATCATGACGAAGATGCCCAAATGTATCAAGTTCTGCACCCCAAAACACATGGGGAAAGAGCATTGCAACCTTGTTCAGGAATCCAAATCCTAATCTCTTTATTGCATCGATTTTCCTCTGAGGTAATTTAGGAATGAACCTAACTGAGTTACTCTTCAACACCCCAAGTGGGACAGTACACAATGCCATATCACCTTGAAACACCTGACCTTCAACCAACACTTGCACCCCATCACTCGCGTATTGGATGGTATTCACAGTCTTCTCATAAAAAATAGGGAAATTCTCTATCAAGGCCTAGACCAACCTACCATTACCGCCAGGCAAAAAATAATGATCCCCACCCATCTCGTAAGGGTCATCCTGATCCCAAAATGCTAACGATAGGTTGAAAAGAAATGTTGCATTGGCATATTCCAAGTTGGCGAGGTGCCAGTTAAGCAACTTCCTTTCTCTGCCTTCTCCATGATGAAAGAGATGTGCTCACCTGAGTCACGTAGCTCTGTATTAGTAATGCAATTTATACAACGGTTCACTATTTGAGGGTGTGGAGCAGGGGTTGTGTGATCACCTAAAAGATCACACACCAGCCCAATGTATCCTTCATTTACTAACCTCGTCACTTGTCTCAATAAACTATGAACGGCCATTTGGGTGATCAGACGTATAGCCAACATTCTTGTCTCATGATCAATTTCACCTGAATTTCTTAACAAATCCAAGAGAATATCCAAGATACGAGCTCTTACAACAATCTTTATCTGCTCTAAGCTTCCCACTCCAATGATCCACTGTATTATTTCATAGCAGTCCCCAACCATTTCTTCACTATTCGATGTCTCAAGAATTCTAGAAATGTAAGGCATCACATCAGAGTGATACAAGTATTTCAAATTAAAATTGAAGGCCGAGACCCTCGCAACCTTGGATCCGCTAGGCTGAAAAAATGGTACAGACAGTCTAGACAACCTCGAGACTCCAATATCCAGGTCACCTACATTCCACCCTGGCTGCGGCCTACCCAACCCATCAGTCTCATTGCTTAAATCCTAAAATGGGGTTTCTGAAATACCTTCTGATACGGCCTCTTTATCTTGAGACATGAAAGTAGTCCCATCAAAAGAAGTCTAATCTGGAAACATCTGCAAGCTTATGCTTTGAGAGGATCCAGGTGTCTCCACAGAACCCAAGCTCTGAATAGAGTCATTGGTATCAAATACTGCTAAGGTAGATGCAATATCAAGTTTACTTTCATCGCCATCACTGCTTACATTTAACTCTATTTTCAGTTTATGAAGCTGCTCAAACAATCCTAAAACCTCTTCTCTATCTTTGTACAAAGATTCTCACTGTTCTTTAAGCTTGTCCCTCTGGAGTTGGAGTTCTATGATATCTTTCTTTATGTCAGTCTGTTGTTTCTTTGTCATTGGATTAATCAACGGTAAGGGTGATCTGGCCTCGAAATAAGTTCGCTTTCCCAACTTCAGCCCAATTACCAACTGTAAGTAGCTAGGACCTATGGGCAACCGTCCACCTCCAAGACTCTTCATCTTCTTGCGCTGGTGATGTTGCTTCTAGGAACAAATATCCCTCTTTCTCTTACACTTGGGCTTCCTTCCAGATTTTTGTAGGTTGTCACAACTTTTTTCACAAGATTTAACGTTTTCATAAGGCTCCCATTCCATAGCTTCTGTATTTTCTGCAGAGGCACTTGCACTTTTTTTCACAAACATTTGATCAAATTCCAATAGGTTAAGAAATTCATCAATGATGGAATCAACTACATCATCTAACCTATCCATTTCACATGGAGCAAGAGTTTCTACGCCATATAGGGTGCCTACTTTGTTTCCTTGAGCAATTACCAAGGCCCCTTTTGTGACTTTCCATCTATTCAATTCAAAATCAACTCTACATCCTTGTGAAAACAACTGTCTAGCTGAAATTAGATTTTTTTGAGCTGAGGGATATATCTAATATTTTATAATAGCCAACTATTTCCATTTTTTTAATTTTAACAAAACATCCCCTTTGCCAATAACATCACAAGATTCATTATTGCAAAAAAAAACCTTACCAAAGTCACTGTTTTGTAGATTTTTGAAGTACTTTTTACACGGAGTGGCATGAAACGATGCTTCCGAACCAAGCACCCAAACATTTGGTGGTATTTCTTCTGAAGCTGAAACAAGAACACCAATTGTTGCACCAGCATCCTCTTCATGTACCGGATTCACTTCATCTTCTTTTGGCTGATTTCCAGCCTTCTTCAAAAACTAACAATTCTTCTTGATGTGGCCTTGCTTGCCACAATACTAGCAACCAGCATCTCTCTTGCTGAATTTTAGCATCCCTTGTGATTTCCTATGACTTCCTTTATCAGTCGGCATTACTCCCACTCAAACTCAAACCTCTCATGCCAACTGATCGAGCACCATGGCTTTGATACCAATTGTTGAAGATAAAATGCAGCTAAACGAAAAACTAAAACAGATAAAGAATCAAACACACAGATAAAAATAGAGACACGAATTTAACATGGTTCACCATCAAAATGGCTACATCCACCAAGAAAGCAAGACACTATTTCATTACTCAACCCAGAATACATCAGTCTTCATCTCTCCCAAAAAGAGAATAAAAAGGGAATTATATAAACTCTTCAGGCAAGTGAAGAGACATGGGAAGAGGAAGATGAAAGGGCAGTGACGGTTGGGCTTCATTTCCAACACATAGAAACATTGTGAATCTACTGAGATTTTGTGTTCAGAACAAGCAAAAGTTGCTTGTGTATGAGTATTTGCCAAATAGGAGCCTCGACACCTTTCTCTTTGGTAAGTCATTCCCTTAAAGGAAGGGATATTGATCATTCAACTTTACATTTTTATTGAGGTGTTAGGATAAAGATACTCAATCTTTTGTGGAGGAATTTATTTTAAGATCTATTAATTTATCAGCCCCTTATTTTATCTTAATTTTAAAAAATTATAAACGTATATGCTATTATTATGTAGATCTCTTTTGAACCTTTCACAAAAAAAATTAATGAACATAGTCTGAAATTTAGGGAAAAAGATATTTAAAGGCCACTCTAACTACTTTAGAAATGAGGAATAGACTCAGAAAGGCTTAGAGAGCTAGATTGGTGAAAGCGGTATAACATCATAATTAGAATTGCTCGTGGCCTTGTCTATCTTCACGAAGATTCCCAACTGCAAATAATTCACCGAGAGATTAAAGTGACCAACATTTTGCTTGATGAGCAAATGAATCCTAAGATAGCTGACTTTGGGTTAGCTAAACTTTTCCCTGAAAGTGAAATGCAAGTCCAATAAAGAGTTGTAGGCATATAGTAAGGATATGCTCTAAATTTCTTTTTCAACTTTTCATACGTTCAAACCATTAAAGAAAGATAGTAGAGTATTTTGATGCTGCTAAAATCATTGATGTGGTGTAGTGGTTACATGGCTCCAGAGTATGCCATGAATAGGTAGCTGTCTATAAAAGTGGATGTTTATAGCTTCAGAGTTTTATTGCTTGAGATTGTGAGTGGAAGGAAAAATACTGATACCAATATTGCCAGAGAAAAGAAAACCCTAAGTCTATTAGAATGGGTAACAAATTCACTTTCCCACCAAATATATTAAGCTTTCATCATTATTTTCCCAAACTAAGTAAACAACATGAATGGATTCATGATGCAGGCATGGAGACTACACAAAAGAGGAGATGTTTTGAGTATGGTTGATTCTACACTAGTAGACGATTGCCCTGTGGAGTAAGTGTTGAGATGCATTCACATTGCGCTTCTGTGCATACAGGTAGATGCAGAGATACGCCCTCTTATCTCTCATGTTATAACCATGATATCCACCGCTTCTCTGTCGTTGCCGACTCCATCAAGGCTAACGTTATAACCATGAGTATTGTTAGGAAATAAGATTTACATTAAATAAGGTTTAGGTAGTTAATTGGGTGGGAAGTTATTTCCGTAGGTAGTTTATTCACTGGAAAAATAAAGTTTTATAAGCCAATATACTAAATTGTAAAATCATTCAAAATCGTTAATATATTATTTTATTTTCATCTACAATTATGGTTTAATTCTATGCTTATGCTCTACCATTCAACAATGGTATTAGAGAAAGTTAGAAACCCTGTGCCTGTGCGTTGAAATTTGTAGAGCAAGGTGTGAGGAGTGAAGAGCAATATGGAAGAAGTTGACGATCCAACCGTGG
The DNA here is from genome assembly GCA_027924645.1 of Cunninghamia lanceolata. Classification (NCBI taxonomy): domain Eukaryota; kingdom Viridiplantae; phylum Streptophyta; class Pinopsida; order Cupressales; family Cupressaceae; genus Cunninghamia; species Cunninghamia lanceolata. The sequence continues at coordinate 4,595,871 of BSBN01001019.1, forward strand.
GAGAAGCTACAGACCTATTGAATTTGTAGAAGGCAAAGACAATTTTTTTCTATTGCATTGGAAGTAGGCTGCATTCCTTGTTTCCATATAGATCTATGTAGAAGAGGTGAAGGCATGTAAGAGTAATGAAAAAAATGAAAACAAATGAAGATAATTGTTGGTGTTGAAATCTAAAGATAAAAGGTGGTTGTCATTTTCTGTTGATGCTGCAGAAAGTTTGGTATATTTTTTAAACTTTGAAATCACTCTTTATAGTATTTGGAACCTGTGATGCAAAAGCAAATCCATATCATGAGTGAGATGCTTTGGTGATTATGCCATGCAGTTTCCTGGTTGATGAATAATAGTGGGCACGTTTGGCAACCGTTTATTTTTATGGTATGTTGTGTCTGTATATTTGAGGGTGGATGTGTTTTACTAAACTGGGTCCATAGTAATTTGGGGAGTTTGTAGGCTTAAGTCATTGAGCTATTAACGTTGCTAATCTCTATTACATATCAAACGGTAGAATTGCCTTAATTTTGTTTGGATTCCCTTATCATTAAGCCCATTTTTTAGAAAAGATGTAGGTGACATCTATTTGTATAATCAGTGAAAATCATAGACCATTTTTTTTATTACATTTCAAATATTGTATTTTGGTAGACAAGGTACTTTTTGTAAGGAGAAATAAGGATGTTTTTGTAAGGGTGCATTATCGGTTGAATTTGACATCTAGTTTCTTGTCTTTTAATATGGCTATATGGTGCAGGAGCACCTACCTGACAGCTGGTCTTGATAAGGCAGTTAGTAGTTTTAGGTCTTGTTTGTGTTTCCAAGAAGGTCTGTTAGACCAATTGCATGTAATAAGGTCACGCTGATCATGATAAGATCATGCTGACCAGGCTTTTGCTATTTTTAGCTAGTTAGTTATAACAGCTGTCATGATGTATGTTCGGTGGGATCTCCCAGCCGCTTGGAGAGTTCCCAGCCGCTTGGAGTCGGGTCAGTAGTACTCGTAGGGAAATCTTTATAAGCATGAGATCGGTTGATATTGCATAGACAGAGAGATATCATCGATTGATAGTATTGTATTGCGCAGAGGAGGTTGAGTGTTCTGTGTGAGGAACATCATATTGTATTGCATCTTTGAATCAATAAAGATCCAGTTTGTGTTCTTGCTCTGGTTGGATTCCTTTGTGTAATAGATCTGCTGGTTTGAGTGGTTTCATGGATTCACTGATCCATTCCACCGGTTGACTCATCTGATCGGTGGAATGGTAATGTACAGTAGGTTAGTAGGTAGTTTGTTTGTTTGCATGCAGGTGTGCAGGATCGCGGTCGACAGATGTTGAGAAGCCTAGCATCCTCATGTGCTAGGTTGAGCTGATTGTGTTGGAAGATCACCCTGAGGTTGGATCGGGTCATCCCTGGAGGATCGGCGAAGTGAGATTTCGCTAAGTGAAGAAGTCTGTTAAAACGGCATCATCAGGATATTTCTGCAAATATCCTGCAGACAGTTCAGATATCGTCATCCGGATAAGTGGAGGAGATCGGCATGATGATGTCGATTGCATGAAGTGCAAGTTCGTCGGGGTGATCATCATCTGGAGGAGCCGAGGAGGAGTACATCGGCATCAGGTAGAAGATCGGGTCATGAAACTGTTGGAGTTTTCATGTTGCGAGTGCATCAGGATGTTTTAGGTCGGACATAGACTAAGTGCATGTATCGGCATCAGGATCATCATATCGGGAGTGCCAATCATCCGCGTATCGCGAAGTAGATGCGGGAGAGAAAGTTTGTGTTTTTTTTGACTAAGTGTTGAAGAGGTCATCAGGATATTGGGTGACGTCATCGTCATCAGGATATGACGTCATCGTCATCAGGATATTGAGATATTCCCCTGTGCGAGTTTATCCTGCCGTTGTTAAGTGGTTAAGTATCGGCATCGGCAGAAAGCGTGAAGCGTCATCAGGAGGTTTCGAAGAGAACCGGATAAATTATATCATGATGCTGTTGCTTGTGTCGTCAGGTAGCGGAGCATCGAAGGGAAGGTGCTGAAGGTGATCGTCATCAGGATATTTGAGCAACCGGATATTTGGATATCCTGCTGACGAAGGTAGTGTTGAAGATCATGATGAAGACGTTAGTATTCGGTGCCTGATGAACAGTGCAACAGGAGGATGTGTTAGCCCGCTGAATATCATGATGATGATAGGCGACTGGCGGAGGAGGTGAACAGTAGTCGGCAGGAGGATGCTGGTGGTCGTCCGAAATATGATGATGCTGACTGTGTAATGCGAAATATGATGATGCTGTTGGCGGTGTTAGGAAATATGATGATGACGGCGAAGATGATGATGATGAGGTTGGTCTGCAGACATCCATGCTATATGCGAAGGTTATAGTGTGGATGCCTCTGCATCATAGTGGTATCAGAGCTCAGCAAAAGGTCTGGGCTGTTGTGTGTGGATTCTGTCACCGAAAGGGCAGAGGTAGAGTTGATTGTGTTGTGTTGTGATTGAGAGGTTGACAAAATGCCTCCTAAAGGTAGTGGTACTGCAAGGGAACTGCAGGAGATGAAGGAGAAACATGCTAGAGAGATGAGGAAGATGAAGGAGCTTGCTGAAGCACTTCAAGCCAGGCTGACAGCCCTGGAAAAGAACAAAAAGAGGGAAGTGGAAGACAGTGAGTCTGAAGAAGAGGAAAATACTGTTGAAGAGTATGAAGAGGTAGCTGAAGATCTGGATGCTGAAGACCAGAGATTGGCAAAACTGTTAAAGGCAGTGCAGAGTGAAAAACCTAAGGTAAAGGTAGATGTTACCAAGTATACTGGAAGCTTGAATGAAGATGAGTTGTTGGATTGGATTGCTGCACTTGATAATCACTTTGAGTGTGAAGATGTTGCTGAAGATCAGAAGGTAAAGATTGCAAAGACTAAGTTAGGAGGTCATGCTTTGGTATGGTGGGATTATGTACAATCTGAGAGAAGGAAACAAGGGAAGTCTAAGATCACTTCATGGGATAAGATGGTAGCAAGGATAAAAGGTAAATTCTTGCCAAGGGATTATGAAATCCAGATGTTTAAGAAGCTGCAATTTTTAAAGCAGAAAGACAGGGATGTGAAAGCATATACTGAGGAATTTTATCTATTAAGTATGAGATCTGGTCATCATGAGAATGAGGTAGAAAAGGTGGCTAGGTACTTGGCTGGTTTAAGGTTTAACATACAGGATGAGTTAGTGTTAGCTAACCCTAAGAATGTGGAAGATTGTTATCAAATGGCAATCAGGATTGAAGAAAAGATGAATAGAGGACATGATAAGTCCATGAGAGGAAGAGGAAACAATAGGGGAAGAGGAACAGCCCCTGCACAAAAGCACATCAATGAGGGTCAAGAAGACACTGGTAAAGGACAGGGACAGTCTGATTTCAGAGGTGGATGGAAAGGTAATAGAGGAAGATTTGGAGGTGGTAGAGGTTCTACTACATTTTCAGGAAAATGTTACACCTGTGGAGAGCTTGGTCATCCATCTTTCAAATGTCCAGAAAACAAAGGTTCATCATCCAGAAATGATAGAACTAGTGACAAGAGAGTACAACTGGTACAAGAAGAGAAAGTAGAAGAAAGTGCACAGAGTTCAAACAAAGGTCCTGAGAATTATGGATATCCAGAGAGTGGAGAATCATTGATGCTAAGGAGAATTAGTTTGCAGGCATCAAAGGATATGATGCAAAGAAGAGCTCTTTTCAAGACCACATGCAAGAGCAAAGGTAAGGTATGTAAGGTTGTCATTGATACTGGTTCAACAGACAACATGGTATCCCAGGAAATGGTGGATAAACTGAAGCTGGAAAGGATTCCACATCCACACCCTTACAAGGCATCTTGGGTGAGTGATAGGCAATCACTTTTTGTCTCTGAACAGGCATATGTGGATTTCCAGATTGGACCATATCAGGATAGAATATTGTGTGATATTTTGCCTATGGAATGTTGTCACCTACTGTTGGGTAGACCATGGCAATTTGACAGAAGGGTACTGTATGATGGGTATGCTAATACCTACACCATCAAGAAGGATGGGAAGACTATTAAATTGATGCCATTGCAGGCAAAAGCTGCAGTACAGAAGGCAGCTCAAATCATTTTAATGGGAAAGAAGGAGTTTGTGCAGATGCCTAGAGGAACAGGCATAAAGGCAGTTCAGGACACTGCAGAGAAAGAAGTTGTTACAGACAACAAGCTGAAGCAAGTTTCAGTTGTGACTGACAGTGGTCAGCAGCAGGTTCAGAAACAGGTTTGCACACAGCAACCATCAGTTGAGAAGAATGACAAGGATGTTGTCATAGTTGGGACTATTGCTTGTCCTATGAAGATTGACAGGAAGATACAGTTGAACACCACCGAGGCAGTTCAGACAGAGGTTCTGGTCAGACAATCTGACAAACACAGAGACAACCTGAGAAGGGCCTACATCAACAGGCATGAGGGTTTACTTGCCAGCAAGCAAGTTACAGTTCAGAAGTCTTGGAGAAGCCAAGAGACTGCAGCAGATAAAGCTGGAGCAGGTCAGACTATTGACAAAGCAAAGTGTCAGGGTGGAAGACTTCCACATGCTAACCTCATGGGACATGAGTTCTTTTCTTTTGGGGAGTATGGTGCAGGAGCACCTACCTGACAGCTGGTCTTGATAAGGCAGTTAGTAGTTTTAGGTCTTGTTTGTGTTTCCAAGAAGGTCTGTTAGACCAATTGCATGTAATAAGGTCACGCTGATCATGATAAGATCATGCTGACCAGGCTTTTGCTATTTTTAGCTAGTTAGTTATAACAGCTGTCATGATGTATGTTCGGTGGGATCTCCCAGCCGCTTGGAGAGTTCCCAGCCGCTTGGAGTCGGGTCAGTAGTACTCGTAGGGAAATCTTTATAAGCATGAGATCGGTTGATATTGCATAGACAGAGAGATATCATCGATTGATAGTATTGTATTGCGCAGAGGAGGTTGAGTGTTCTGTGTGAGGAACATCATATTGTATTGCATCTTTGAATCAATAAAGATCCAGTTTGTGTTCTTGCTCTGGTTGGATTCCTTTGTGTAATAGATCTGCTGGTTTGAGTGGTTTCATGGATTCACTGATCCATTCCACCGGTTGACTCATCTGATCGGTGGAATGGTAATGTACAGTAGGTTAGTAGGTAGTTTGTTTGTTTGCATGCAGGTGTGCAGGATCGCGGTTGACAGATGTTGAGAAGCCTAGCATCCTCATGTGCTAGGTTGAGCTGATTGTGTTGGAAGATCACCCTGAGGTTGGATCGGGTCATCCCTGGAGGATCGGCGAAGTGAGATTTCGCTAAGTGAAGAAGTCTGTTAAAACGGCATCATCAGGATATTTCTGCAAATATCCTGCAGACAGTTCAGATATCGTCATCCGGATAAGTGGAGGAGATCGGCATGATGATGTCGATTGCATGAAGTGCAAGTTCGTCGGGGTGATCATCATTTGGAGGAGCCGAGGAGGAGTACATCGGCATCAGGTAGAAGATCGGGTCATGAAATTGTTGGAGTTTTCATGTTGCGAGTGCATCAGGATGTTTTAGGTCGGACATAGACTAAGTGCATGTATCAGCATCAGGATCATCATATCGGGAGTGCCAATCATCCGCGTATCGCGAAGTAGATGCGGGAGAGAAAGTTCGTGTTTTTTTTGACTAAGTGTTGAAGAGGTCATCAGGATATTGGGTGACGTCATCGTCATCAGGATATGACGTCATCGTCATCAGGATATTGAGATATTCCCCTGTGCGAGTTTATCCTGCCGTTGTTAAGTGGTTAAGTATCGGCATCGGCAGAAAGCGTGAAGCGTCATCAGGAGGTTTCGAAGAGAACCGGATAAATTATATCATGATGCTGTTGCTTGTGTCGTCGGGTAGCGGAGCATCGAAGGGAAGGTGCTGAAGGTGATCGTCATCAGGATATTTGAGCAACCGGATATTTGGATATCCTGCTGACGAAGGTAGTGTTGAAGATCATGATGAAGACGTTAGTATTCGGTGCCCGATGAACAGTGCAACAGGAGGATGTGTTAGCCCGCTGAATATCATGATGATGATAGGCGACTGGCGGAGGAGGTGAACAGTAGTCGGCAGGAGGATGCTGGTGGTCGTCCGAAATATGATGATGCTGACTGTGTAATGCGAAATATGATGATGCTGTTGGCGGTGTTAGGAAATATGATGATGACGGCGAAGATGATGATGATGAGGTTGGTCTGTAGACATCCATGCTATATGCGAAGGTTATAGTGTGGATGCCTCTGCATCACTATACTTGTATCAAATATTGTTAGTACTATCGAGGCCATGCATGTTACACCTCATAGAGTTGTCAAAAGCTCACATATGGCATCAAGTGAATAAAGTGTAACAAAGTTTTATTGGAGGATGGAGGTATCGGAGGAAGGAGGATCTTCATCATCCCAAGATAGCTTCTCAGTCAGGATGATTCAATACATGAGAAGCACCAGTTTTTATATCTAGTCTCTTCAGGAGTAAGGGGTGATAGGACAATGTGGATATTGAATCCACAAATCTGTTGTTGTTTGTGTGTGGTATCTATGGACAGTTGAGTGTGTCTCACTTCACAGGTTGATGAGTTGGAGTTGTATAATTAGACATTTATGTAGACAGAGAAGTTTAGGTGGATGCTAATGGAGTGGTTTTAACATCTACCTAGACAGTGGAGTTTGGGTCGATGCAGAGTTGGAAATTTGCCTAGACAATGGGGTTTGGGTTGATGCAGAGTTGGACATTTGCCTAGACAAAGGAGTTTAGGATAATGCAGAGGTGGTTAATCAGATATTTTCCTAGACAAGAGTTTAGGTTGATACTGATACAATATTTCTTTTGTTTTCTTCTCTTTTGTAATGTAAACCTTAAAGGGAGGCTGTTAGGAAATAAGGTTTGCATCAAATAAATTAGGTTTAGGTATTTAGTTGGGTGGGAAGTTATTCCCATAGGTAGTTTATTCATGGGAAAAATAAGGCTTTATAAGACAATATACTGAATTGTAAAATCATTCAAAATCGTTAATATATCATTTTATTTTCATCTGCAATTATGGTGTAATTCTATGCTTATGCTCTACCATTCAACAGAGTGACTAGTGAGAGCCCAAATAGTAGCCATGCCCCAGTTATTCCTTCCACCAATGAATGCTCCATGAGTACACTTGAACCCAAATAATTTTGAATAGTATACCCTTGTAATATGGGAGCCCATATCTTTGTATAAGAAATATTTGAAATTTGATAGAACAGGAACCGAATTCCCAACCTCTATTCAGCAGTTGTAAAATTTATTTCTTTGAAATTCTATTTGTATCAACGACACATTGTAAAGTGCCATGGTAGCACCAACAGAATTGGTAAAGAAACTTTTCTTCAAATTGAAGAGTTTTGAATAGACTTCTTGTATATTATGTAGACATTGAAAGATGTTTTGAATAGGTAAAAATATATAAATAGATGTGTCTCTACTTAGTAGATACTTATGGATTATGATGAAATAGAGTTTATATTTCTAAAATATCTCCATAGACTTCATTTCATCACATGAAGTAACTAGATGGTGGGGGCCATTTATAACAAATAGGCTAATTGGCTACCATGTGCAAATCAAGAACATTTAATACCAATACCTTTTCAAAAGTATACAAACTTTTCTTTGCTCAAAGGCTTGGTAAAGATATTTATAATTTGCTCATTTCTTGGTGTATAAACTAGTTCAATTTCCTTATTGGGGACATGCTCACAAATGAAGTGATGATGTACTTCAATATGCTTTGTGTAAGTATGGAACATTGGATTCTTAAACATCTTCAACACACTTTGATTATCATAATACGTAATCATGGGATTAGGTTGTGGGTATCAAAGATCCTCAAAAAGTTATCTAAGTCATATTACTTTACATCTTTCTACAACAACTACCGTGTACTCTACTTTAGTGGATGGTAATGCAATATTAGGTTGCTTCTTACAGCTGGATGAAACAATGGTGGATCCAAGATTGAAGTAGTAACTAGAGGTTGATTTCCTAGAGTCCATGCAACATGCCCAATCTGAATCTAAAAAACCAACAATTTTGAAATTTTCATTCTTTGAATATTCCAATTTGAAGTTTTGTGTTCCTTGAAGATCTATCAGAAATTGCTTTGTAGCTAACCAATGCCTCTATTTTGAATGAGTGATGAAACAAGACAAGATTCTAAATGCATAAGATATGTTTGGACAAGTAGTAGTCAAGTAAATAAAATTTCCTACCAAACTCTTATGCAGTGTTTCATTAATTACTTTATCATTTGGGTCTTTAATCAACTTAGTTCCTATCTCCAATAAAATATTTGTGAAGCATTGCAGTCCTACATTTTGAATTATGTGAGAATAAATATTTTGTGTACTTCATTTTAGAACAGAATATTTTCTAGGTATTTGCCTCACTTCAATTACAAGAAAGTAATGAAAGAATCCAATATTGAACATTTCAATATTGGACTTCATATCTTCTTTCACTTCATGTATAAGGGATTGATCATTCCTAGTGATGAGCAAATTGTTAACATACAACATAATGAAGAGTAACCTATGATTATAAATCTTAATGTAAAAATTTGAATTGAAACATCAAATTTCTAAAATACCCTCTAGAGAAAGTACTTATCAATTTTTGAATACTAAAATCATGGAGCCTACTTCAAACCATATAGTGCCTTTTTGTGACATACCATATATTATTTTCCTTTTTCAAAAAAGCTAGGAGGTTGTATTACATATACCTCCTTTTCCAAATCTCCATTATTCAAGAATGCACTTTCTTATCCTTTTGGTGGATTTTCCAAATATGCTTGGAAGAAAGTGCTATCACAATGTCTAACTATGATCATCTTTATGACTAGAAAAAATGTTTACTCATATACTCATAATCAACACCTTCAATTTGTTTGTAGACTTTAGCTACCAATATTGATTTGTGCTTGTTAATTGAGGCATCAGATTTGAACAACCATTTTCAATCAATGGCTTCTTTACCAACAAGTAAAGGTACCAAATCCCATGTCTACTTTCCATCAATTGAATCCATCTCTTAATTCATAGGACTTTGACACTTTTCTTCTTTTACTATTTCCTCAAAAGTGTTTGGTTCATGAGAATTTAGATCAATTGTCATCAATGCATAATTAACCTCATAGTCCTTTCTCAATCTATTGTACTTAGAGGAGGCTCAGATTGTGGAGTGGAAAATGAGCTTAAATCTAGCTCATCAATGCCTTCTCTTTTTTCTACTAATTAAATAGTGTTTTCCACTTTTGGCTCATCCTTTTTGGGTGAGTATAATGGTGTATTGTTGGCCTCGTTTCTAACCTGCCGAATTTAAACTTTTTGTATATCAAAACCCTTTGCCAAGTCATCTGTTTGGTTACAAATCGCTAATGTCATATTTCCTATGTCAGTCATGTTGAAATTCTTTGTCTTATTTCTCTCCATTAAAGCTTCAAAACCAATTTTTATCCCAAGGCAAAACTCACGACTTAGTCATATTTTACTTTGTGTCTATTTTCCGTCTTGACTAAGTCCGCGTTAATTTTTGCTTCTCCCCAAGTCCATTTGCATCTACTTTTGATCCTCGTGAAACTCGCACCAATTTCTCTTTTTTGCTAAGTGTGCGCAACTTGTGAAGTTTGCCTAAGTTGTTCACATCCGCTTTTTACTGATGCAAGAAGTCTACATTCACTTGTGACAACTGAGAATTAAATATCGTTTCTATTCAAATCACAAGTTGCACATTTTTCTTTTACGAAGCAAGTAATAAAAGTGGGGGCATAAAATTACAAACAGCCAAGGTGTTAAAATTCACTTATTACTTGCATTAAAAGCTGGTTGCGGTTTTTGTGTCCATGATCATCTCTTAAAAACGAAGGAATATTCTTTAGTTTAAGATAAAGTAAAGACCTCCTTGCCAGTTATATTGTTATTCATAATTCAAAGATTCCAACCTTGTGTATTTCATTAATGGCATGAAGGATTTGGATTTATTTCCTTGGTTCTATTCGATGTTGAGGAGTCGACATGAGGCATCTATGCTCTTGGTCCATAAATTCCATTTGTCACATGTCTTCAAATGAATAATCAAGATGCCGTGGCCACTATACATATTGTTTCACCATTGGTTTTACCTTTCGAGTAATATATGACTGATATATGCTGGCCGGAAAAGGTGGCATAGTTGACAGGTGTCGAATTCATGAAATTAAAATGTTGAAACTCAAACTTGTTGTGCACCATCATCTACCGGGCATCGTGGCATGAGATGGAATTTGGTTATCAAGAACAGTTATCACACTCTCACCGTCCCTCATATAAAGGCAAAAAGCATGCCTCAAGTAGTGACCTCAAGTGCAGACTTAAAGAAATCAACACTCGTAGTTATAATCAAGTTGATAACTATCTCTACAAATTTGCGCATGCTTAGAAGATCTCCATGAGACCCCATCTTCTTGAAGTGATTGTTGAGAGCATTTACTTATATCAGTGAAGGTCAATTACATCAAATCTTAGAGATGGATCAATACAAACATGAGAATAATGCTCATAAATTGGACTGCCATCTGGAGGCTTTTTAGGAGGATAAAAACCATGCTCCTGGCATTGTTTTGTTGGTAAACACTTCGCAGTCCTTTGAATAAAGCTTGCCGAGTATGAAACTTTGTCACAAACCCATCACTGAGAGCTTTATATGATAGGGTAGTTGGTGGCGACACTATATATGCATGGCTCATCCGCTACGAAATGGCACACAGGAGGTGATACTTCATTATGCCATGGTCTGTTTCTAAAAAAAATTGTGGATTCGAAAGTCGACTGGCTTCAACCATATAGCAGTTACCTTGAATCATACATAGTGTCGCATATTGGCGTGGTTCAGATGAGTGTTCTTGAAGTCTAAAGGGAAGTCACTGTGTTCGCCACCCTGAAGTTTCACAAAACCAATGGTTTCAAAGACTAAAAGTTAGGTGCAAACGTATTCATTGCCATTGTCCTACTGCCAGATCTGAAGGTTATCATGTAGATAACATGATTATTTGAAGTTCGAGTAAAATACATCTCGTAGAACATGATTTTAAATCATTGACAGAAGCAAAATTCGTAGTTATTGGGAAATAATAACCACAACACAAGTTCGACAGTCAATTAGAGGACATGGAAACACAGCTATTAGACATCATTTCTTGTTCGGCAGGGTGATATTCATTGAACATTGTTGAACATGTTCTGAGACTGAGATGATGGTTTATCGAGGTAGCTGCTATTGAAGGTTATGCTTATGCATTTGTGTATAACAGTGTGTTTATTAGTATAACAAGATTTATGGAAGAGATGAGTGAACATCATGGAAGGCCGGATTGCTATGCATAAACTATAACTCTAGACTCAAAATCACAAGATTCTTGTTGAGTTGAGGTGAAATGCTTGAAAGAATGCCTCCAAGTTTCAATTAACAAAACCTTATCTCTGCGAAGGGATTGTTTGCTCAGAAAATTAGTTACATGTTATGCTCATTGTCTGCTTATCAAATCTCTTGTGAGTGCAAATCCCAGCCGATTTTGGGGTGGAAGATGTGAAATTACAAGCCAACACATGTGAATTATTCCACAGATTGATTTATTTGTCATACAAAGGTGTAGGTCTATGAAGAAATACAGAAGTATGGACACCGACAAATGCAGTTCTCTTGTAGTGCAGTCATGTCTATTCAATGAAGATGTCCGGATGGAAATATCTTATATGTGAAATATTGAATCATAAGAGAAGGCATTATTCGAGTTGACACGTGTGTTCAAGCACTTTTCAATTGAACCTCATGGCTAAATATGAGAACCTTACATCTAAAGTAATGAAGGAGCTTGCAAGAAAGATAAAGAGTCTTGATGAAACTATCTTGGAAACATTTCAACTATTTCTGGAAAGGTTATAAAAAATGCAAAATGTGGAAGCTTACAGAAGGCATGTGAACTGTTTGACAAAATGAATCAAAGAGTTGTGGTTTCCTGGAATGCAGTGAATACATGATATGCATAGATAGAATCGACAAGATGGGTTTATTGAATGTAATGGTTGTTGGATATGGAATGCATAGAAATATCAGAATGAGTAGGAAACATTGGGTGATATGGCAATTAAAACCACGAGGACTATGAATTCAAATTACATGTTTGCTACCATCTATGAGGATAAACTGTGCATCAGTTTAAAGAATACTTTTGGAGACATTTTCTCTGTTATGACTATATAGTCATCAAGACAAGGTGATGTTTGAGGTTCTACAAAAAGACATGAAAATTGGGAATACACTAAATCAAAAGAAGACAATGATAGAGGAGGATTTGATTTGGAAGTTAGCAATATCGTGCTTTTGTGTGCAAAATGTGTATGATCACCCTTGACCATGAAAAGTGCTATGAGGTGATTGGTAACATAGGAAAGATACAATTTTGCAGAGCATTGTTTTCAAGCAGAGAGATAGCATCATTATGAAGAAAACTTTAGATTATTTTCAGTGTTAGAAACATCTTCATGAAGCATTTTCATCAATTCAATAGGTTATCAAAATTGCAAATAAGGTGGTTTTAAGGCATGGAATACATGTTTTGGTGATTGACCACCAACATCCATCTAATCAAACAGAAATAGGGTATATGCTGTAAGAAGAAAATGCAGTATCTCCTTCAACTAGCCCTCTCTACAGGATGCTCTGAGATTGATGAGTAGTGGATGGCAATGGTATTTTATGATTGCAATTGAGATGAGAATCTAAGATTCAAGTATTTGGAGGAGCTGTCAAGATCTGTCAAGGTTGGATCACCACAATGGAACAAAACAAAGATGGAAAGAACTTAGCAAAGTTCACAACTCAAAACTTACAAGTTTTTACTTACCCGTTTGTAAAAGTGACTTAAGTCACTCTTTGTAACTAAAGGTTAGAAAGTGAACCTTATTTTGGGAAAAGCGATGTAAAAAGTAACCAAAAATAAGGTTTATCATATTATTACATTTCAAATAGGTAGTTACAAAGTAGTTATCAGGTAGTTACAAGTTGGTTATTAGGTGGTTATGAGAGAAAGTCTATATATATTGGACTTCACATTGTAAAGGGGGGGTCTCTTTAGAGAGAACTTTTGTAGGGGGAACTTATGAAACTTCCTAGAACATTTTTGGTCTTACACATTGTATAGTTTACCTTTGAAATTGTATAATTTCGAAAAGATAATGAAGAAGTGCATTTCAATTCGTATGTTCTTAATGTATTTCTGAGTTATGATTACTAGTTTCTCGTATGTCAAATTGGTGATCTTTCTATGTATTTGTGTAAATCAAAGTTATCCATTGAAGCATGCAATTGGGGTGATGAAACACAATCATGTCTTGGTATCCTGATTTGAAAGTGTTTAGATAAATTATCTCTTCGTATGTTGAGATTTGCCATCTTTCTTCATCTTTGTTGCATATATATCCTGAGATTCATCATAGAGTTTAGGAAAGTGGTTTCTAGCTTTGTGGTGAAACCCCCTCGTACTTTTCAATAAGATTGTGAAACTCCTGTTGGTTTTCGTATGTCTACCACGAGGGTTTCTAAATGCCTATTTCTCCTGCTATTTTTCTTTTCTTCCTTTTTGTACTTGAAGGTTAAAAGTACACAAAAATACCAAATAACCCTATCATATGGGGGAGCTGCCCCTCTCAAATGCAGAGGAAAGTTGATAGAAAAACTACAGCTTCTCCAACTGTTGGGACAATTTAGTCATCGCTCAAAGGGCAACGAGTCATTTTCAAGGTTATTTTACAGTGACAAATCTGTTTACCAACATGTTTCATTGTCATATTTCTTTTCTAGTAAATCAACATGGTGAACACTTAGAAGGTGACACTCTTCCTTGAAAATGGCATCTCTTTAGATGTGAATTGTGTTCACCTTAGGATCATAGAATCAATGGATTTAATAGTCATCATATTCAACAAGGATGCATTCTTGCTTCTTACCATCAAATTTCCTTCTCTTCTTTTTTGAATGTGTTTATAAGAAACACTCCTAAAACTTCTCAAATGTTAACTAATGGTTTCTTATGTTAGCATGCTTCTTCTAGAGAGATGCTCTCCAAGCTTTTCATCAAGCTCCAATTGATCAAATAAGTATTTGTATGAATTGGTTCTCCCCATTGAGCATTGATTTATATTTTTCTTGAAGTCACCTATTGATTCTTTAGCTACTCCATTTTTCTATGGAGTATATCGAGCCAAGAGTTGCCTCTTGATTTACTTTTGTTTGTAAAAGTTGAAAATTTTGTTTGAGATATAATCCCCTCATTATTTGATCTTAGCCTTTTATTTTTTATCATATTAATTCTTTACTTGGTGTACAAACACACAAGTGAACAACACATAGATTTATGTGGAAACCTAGTTATGTACCAGGAAAAACCATAGGCACATGTCTCTCAATAATTTTATTGTCTCTGGATCAATTCGCTATTACAATAATCTGCAATAACCATAAAACTCAACTACCAATAAAACTAAAAGAACCTCAAAGTTGGACGACTCCCTTTCGAAGAAGAATTTCCCAAAATAGTAAGTGCGAATGGACAACCGCATGTCATACACATGTCATATGTCAAACTAGCTGTCAACTACTTTATCAATGCTGGAATAAAAGAAACTTTCACATACCAACAGAAAATACAAAATGCTTTAGACTTATTTTAAAAGTAATCAGGCAATACCTTTAAGTGAAGTCATCAATAAATGCCATGAAATATTGAGATTTCCCTATTGAAATTGTCTTCATTGGTCCAAAAAGATCAAAATGAACTAACTCCAACTTCTTGGAGGGTCTCCAAACTTTTTAAGAATTTGTTGATATACTATATACTATATTTTGATTAGATATTTCCTTCAACGACTAGAAGTTAATATGGCCAAGCCTTGCATGCCACAACCAGTTTCTCAATGCAATACTTGAAACTAAGGCTTTAGAGGAGTTTGTCCTTAAATAAAATAGTCC
Organism: Cunninghamia lanceolata; assembly: GCA_027924645.1. Classification (NCBI taxonomy): domain Eukaryota; kingdom Viridiplantae; phylum Streptophyta; class Pinopsida; order Cupressales; family Cupressaceae; genus Cunninghamia; species Cunninghamia lanceolata. The sequence continues at coordinate 4,610,967 of BSBN01001019.1, forward strand.
TCCTTATACCCATCATATACCAATTTTTCCTTACTATCAAACACCTTACAAGTTCCTTGTTAAAAAATGATGCTCATGTTTTTGGCAATGATTTGGATGACTGAGATTCTTTAGTCCTAGAATAAATAAAACATTATCAATACATGTTTGAACTTTAGTTATAAAATTGAGAGGAGCTCTACTAACTCCTTTAGCATGTAGTTTTGAATCATCTTCCAATGTAACAATGTCTCTTGATTGCTTTGTTACATTTCTCAAGTTGTCAATATTATTAGTCATGTGGTGAGTAGCACTTGAATCTATGATCCAAACATCATTGTTTTTAACATATGTGAAAGCATCTACTGAACTAGGCTATGAATTTTATCATCATCTTCAATATCCACATCAACCGTCATACCTCCTTGTTTATCTTTGTTCATATTTTCTTCTTGTTGAACCACTGGCATTCAAACTAACTAGGATTATTACAGTAATAGCAAATATTAGAGGGAATTTTTTTTTCTAATTTGGCTTCATCATCTATATTAAGAATTTCTTCATGTTACAATAGTAGACCCTCCAAAGCATTGAATTTCAAAGTTCCCAATTTTCCACTCAATGTGATAGTAGTCTTGAAATTATTAAATGACTTTAGAAAACTATTTAGAATTATGGAGATGAGATCTTTATTAACAATAGTCTCACTTGCATTAATGAGACAATATAAAATACCCTTGATCCTTGAGAGATGCTTCATGACTAATTCATCCATTCTTAGATTTTATAATTGCGTTTAGGGTGGGTGTTCTCTTACATCATTCTTGTGCTAAAAAATTATAGTGATTTTGTTTTTTTGGATCTCAAAACTACAACTTCATTATCCTAGACTTTGCATTCAATACTCATTCAAGGGGAACAAGACTATATAAGAAAAGAGACAAACATCATCATTAGATAATGGACAACCAAGGTGATGCAGAGCGAAACGCAACGGAAGCTAGTACCCATTAACTTGCAAACAGAAAGGAAATCAACACAGATACAACTGATACAACCAGATACTGCAAAAGATGAGATCTTATTCAATTGAAATTTAAAAGTCCTGAATACAGATTCACAATGTCTGAACTGCTCTCAACTCAACACAACACCAATACATCTATCAACATCAATCTCAATCTCAATAATCAATCTGTGTCTAAACCCTAATAGATCGAAGGTATATATAACAAATCCTTCGAGTACTACCAACTCACTTCCCAGCGGCTGGGAGCTTCCAAGCGGCTGGGAGAGAGGACAGCTCAGATAACCTTATCCCGATCTCTAACTGCCTACACATACTCCTATGCTGATCTAATACATAGCATCGGTCCAATGGACCTTATTACATGCTAAAGTCAAACATACTAAAAATAGACTATCCTGTCATCATGCTGATAATTATCCTATATCCTGATCATGTATGTCATCATGCGGACCTATATCCTGATCATGTGCGGGTGCTCCTGCACCATACTCCCCAAAAGAAGAAATCTCAAGTCCACTTGAGATGAGAGTATCAAGGTCGGCACCATGTTTCTGTATCTGTTCTGCAGTCATCCATACTGCTTCAGAATTCGGCTGTCCCTTCCAAGAGACGAGGTACTCCAAGTACTTTTTGTTCCTGGTCTGTTTGACCACTCTGGTATCCAAAACTTTCTGTAACTGTGGGGGATCATGTTGGGGAATGTCTTCAGCAACTGTATCCTGTAGGATATCCTGATCTGCATCTGAATTAGCCTTGTATGGAGTTAAATCACATACATTGAAGATAGGAGACAAACCAAGATCAGGTGGGAGTTGGATCTCATAAGCATTTTGTCCATGCTTTTGCAAAATCTGACATGGTCCAACTTTCTTTTGCATGAGCTTAGTATACTTCCCCTTAGGGAGCCTGTCTTTCTTCAAGTGAACCCAAACCAAATCTCCAACATCAAATTGAACATCCTTCTTTTTCTTATCAGCATATTCCTTATATTTCAAGGTGGTTTGCTGGAGTTGGGTCTTGACCTGATCATGAACTTCTTTGATGGCTTCAGCAAAAGCTTCTCCATCTGCACTAACAGGATCTGCTGTAGGTAGATCTCGCAACTCCAAAATTCCCCTGGGATGCATTCCATACACTACCTGAAAAGGCGATTTCCCTGTGCTCCGATTGACAGTATCATTATATGAAAACTCAGCTTGAGACAGAATATTGTCCCACTTCTCTCCATGCTGTTTTGTCAAGCATCTAAGCAGATTCGCCAAGGAACGGTTCACTACTTCAGTCTGTCCATCCGTTTGAGGATGATATGCAGAGGAAAAAGACAAATTGGTTCCCAGTTTCCTCCATAGGGTTCTCCAGAAGTGACCCACAAACTTCACATCTCTGTCTGAAACTATGCTCAAAGGCAACCCATGAATTCTGACAATTTCCCTGAAGAATAAATCTGCAATATATGAGGCATCAGCAGTGGTTTTGCATGGCAAGAAATGTGCCATCTTACTGAATCTATCCACTACAACAAAGACACTGTCAAATCCTCTCCTGGTCCTTGGCAAACATAAAACAAAATCCATACTGATACTTTCCCATGGTCTGGAAGGAATGGGTAAGGGCTGATATAACCCTGCATTAGTTGACCTGCCTTTAGCTTTCTGGCATATGACACATGTCTCCACAAATTTCCTGACATCTGATTGCAACTTAGGCCAGAAATAATGCCTCCGGACCAGATCAAGGGTCTTATCTAAACCAAAATGACCTGCCATGGCTCCACTATGTTTCTCCTTGATGATATTCACCCTCATAGAACACCTTGGGATACACAACTGTCCACCCTTGAACAACAATCCATCCTGGATCAGGAATTCAGAGAACTCAGCATGGTATTTCTCCCCAAAAGAAGTACAGACCTGATATATCTCTCCAAAATCTGCATCAGACTCATACATGGTCTTGAGTGAATCAATACCAACACTCTCTAACTGAATCTGATTGACGGTGAGAACTCTCCTGCTCAAAGCATCTGCAACTTTGTTTTTGACCCCTTTCTTATGCTTCAAGGTAAAAGTGAAAGCCTGTAAGGTTTCTACCCACTTCATATGTCTGTGGTTCAGTTTCTCCTGACTGTTGATGAAACTCAAAGCCTGGTTATCTGTGAATACTATGAACTCCTTCGGCATCAGGTAATGCCTCCATTTCTTAAGGGACTGAACTAAAGCATACATTTCCAGATCATATGATGAATACCTTTTCTTAGCATCATTGAGCTTTTCACTGAAAAATGCAATTGGTCTACCCTCTTGACTGAGTACTGCTCCAATGGCCATGTGACTGGCATCACACTCTACCTGAAAGATCTTGTTGAAATCTAGAAGTGCAAGGACTGGCTGCTGTGCCACCTTCCTCTTCAATGCCTCAAAGGAATCATCTGCTCCTTGAGTCCAAACAAACCTGCACTTCTGTCCTCCTTTGATGGTATCCAACATGGGTGCACAAATATGACTGAACCCTCTTATAAACTTTCTGTAGAAGGTTGCTAACCCATGGAAACTCCTGACATCATTCATGGTCTGTGGAGTTGGCCAATTCAATATGGCGCTCACCTTCTCCTTATCCATCTGGAGCTTTCCTTGTGAAATGACAAAACCTAAATAGGTGATCTCCTTTTTCATGAACAGACACTTGTCCAAGTTTATCATCAGCTTCTCTTCATGTAGCCTCTTGAGAACCAGATCTATATGTCTGAGATGTTCTTCTTTGGTGTTACTGAAAATCAGAATGTCATCTAAATAGACTATGACAAACTTACCAATGAATTCCTTCAGAACCTCATTCATCAGCCTCATGAAAGTACTAGGGGCATTAGACAAACCAAAAGGCATAACCTTCCATTCATATAACCCTTCATTTGTTTTGAATGCTGTCTTCCACTCATCACCTGGTCTAATTCTGATCTGATGGTATCCACTCTTCAAATCTATTTTGGTAAAGTACTTAGCACTTCCCAAACAATCAAGTAAATCCTCAATTCTGGGGATTGGAAACCTATACCTGATTGTGATCTTGTTGATGGCTCTGGAATCTGTGCAAAGCCTCCAAGTGCCTTCCTTCTTTGGTGCTAGTACAGCTGGTACTGCACATGGACTCAAACTCTTTCCAATCAGACCTGAATTCATCAATTCTTCAATCTGTCTGGCTACTTCTGCATTCTGTTCTGGGGTAAGCTTATAAGCTGCTTTATTTGGAAGTGTAGACCCTGGAATCAAGTCTATGCAATGACTGATATCTCTGACAGGTGGTAGGGATCTTGGCATTCCCTCTGAGATGACACCTTTGTACTTATCCAATAACTCTTGGACAGCTGGGTCTATCAACCTTGGCTTCTTCTCTTTCTTGCCTGCTTGCTGTTGTTCCTTATTCACACTCATACAGGGGATCAGGGCATATGCAACTGCACCTTCTGCTGCTACTTCTTTCATGAACTGTTTGCCTTCCATCAGCATGACCTTCACCTCTTTTCCTTTAGACTTCTCCTCTTTCTCCTTCAATGGGAATAGTGTTACATCTTTACCATCTTTAGTGATTTTATAGGTGTTTTTAACACCATCATGCTGTGCCTTCAGATCATACTGCCATGGTCTACCAAACAAAAGGTTGCAAGCATCCATCTTGGTGATATCAAACAACAACCTATCCTTATATCCACCAATCTGAAATTCTACCCAAGCCTGCTCTTCTACAGTTGTCTGCTGACCTTGAGTAAGCCATGAGACTTTATAGGGAGATGGGTGAGGCAATCTCCTAAGCTTCAGCTTTATCACCATTTCTTCAGACACAAAGTTCTCAGTAGAACCAGAATCAATCAAAACCTTACATGCCTTACCTCCTGCTTTGCAAATGGTTCTGAAAAGAGACTTCCTTTGAGGGGCTTCTTTGTCAGGTACCTTCATGGTAGTTACTGTTCTTCTCATCATCAGGGACTCTCCACTTTCTGGATATCCATAATTCTCAGGACCATTCACACTCTGAAATTCATTAGAGCTTGTCCTACTTTGATTATCAGGTTCTTTGACCAGATTTGTCCTCCTTTCTCCTGCTGAGCTTGTGGCCTTGTCTGGACATCTGCTGGCTATATGGCCTTCTTTGTTACAGTTGTAACACCTGATGGATCCTCTGCCCTGGGATCTTCCTCTGTAAGGTCTTCTACCTCTGAAGTTTCCTTGCTGACTGTAATCTTCTCTCTGATTTGGACTATTGTTCCCCTTACTATTGTCTTGACTGGATTCTCCTTGATATCCCTGTCCATGTCCTCTGCCTCTGAAGGGACCTCTTCCACCTCTTTGTTGTCTTCCTCTTCCTCTATTGTTTTGCTCTTGTTTTCTTTTCAGCTTTTCTTCCACTTTCAATGCCAACTGAAAGCTTTTCTGCACTGTATCTGGGTTATGCAGACTCAGATCTTCCTGAATATTAAACCTCAATCCATTAAGGTATCTGGCTACCTTCTCTTCTTCACTTTCTTTCACCTTTGTCTTCATACAGAGTTTCATGAACTCTTCTGTATATGAGCTGACATCTAGCTCCTTCTGCTTCAGGTTTTGCTTCCTCTTGTGTAACTAGATACTGTAATCCAAAGGAATATAAGCTTCCTTTACCAATTCCATCATCTTCTTCCATGTGGCAACTCTACGTTTTCCTTCCTGCACTCTATCATCTTGAACAAAGTTCCACCATGTCAAGGCAGCTTCTTTCATCTTTGACTGTGCTATCTTCACTCTCTGCTATTCTGGTATCTCCTCTGTTACAAAGAAATTGTTCAAACAATCTATCCATTCCATCACTGAATCAGGGTCCATTTTACCTGTAAACACTGGCAAATCCAGCTTCACATCCATGGTTCTCCTCTCCATGGCCTTGAGGGCGTTCAACAGTGGCCTTTGGTCTGCAGGAACGACCTCCTCGCTCCAATTAGGGATCTCTTCTTCTTCCCTATCATCTTCTCTACCAGAACCTACTCTGCTCCTCAACTTTGCTAACTCATCTTTCAACTCCTGATTCTGAGCCTTCACGGCCTTGCTTTCTGCAATCTGTTTCTTCACCAGAACTGCCAACTCAGCGTTGGTCATCCTTGCTGGAACCTTAGATGTTCCTTCTTCGTCTAACATCCTGCTTATCTTTTCCAGAAGATCCTAACCTTTGCTCTGATACCACTATGATGCAGAGCGAAACGCAACGGAAGCTAACTAACAGGAAGGAGCTGCCAACAACACAAACAGCATGGTAAAAATGTCTATCGGCTCAGCATCATCATCATATTTCCTAGAAACACCAACAGCATCATCATATTTCGGTCGGGCACAATTATCCTCCTGCCGACTACTGTTCATCTCCTCCGCCTGTCGCCTATCATCATCATCATGACAATCAACGGGCGCAAACATCCTCCGGTTGCACTGTTCATCGGGCGCCAAATACAAGCGGCATCATCATGATATTCAATATCACCTTCGTCAGCAGGATATCCAAATATCCGGTTGCTCTCAATATCCTGATGACGATCACCTTCAACACCTTGCCTTCGACGCTCCACTACCCGACGATACAAGCAACAGCATCATGATCTAATTTATCCGGTTGTTTTGGAACCTCCTGATGATGTTTTACAACTTCCTGCCGAGAGCCTTCGCCGATACCTAAACCCTTAGCGACGACAGGATAAACTCGCATAGAGGGATTTCTTAATATCCTGATGACGATGACGTCATATCCTGATGACGATGACGTCACACATCATCCTGATGAACTCTTCAATACTTAGACAAAAACTGAACTTTCACACCCGCATCTGCTAGCGATACGCGGATGATGAGCTTCTCCGAGAGATGATCCTGACTGCGATATATACACTGAGTATATATCCAACTCAAAACATCCTGATGCACTTGCAACTTGCAAACTTCAACAGTTTCACGACCCGATCCTGATGGCGATGCATTCGCAGATGACGATGCGGCTTGTTCCAGCTGGAAACGCACATGCAGACTCCTGTGTATCCGTCCGCTGCATGTAAACACTCAGACCCGCATAATTTCACAAAGACAATGTGACGACCGGGCCGGATCACCTTCAAACCAAAGGCTAACAACTTATCTTTCTATACCTAGCACATGAGGATGCTAGGCTGATTCACAGCATGCTCCTAACAGATCTCTTGAACAATGCAATGCATAAACAGAAAACACAAATGCAACCTAAGCTATGATACAGGACCATTCCACCGATTTGCAGGATCAACCGGTGGAAGGGTTGAAAGTACCCATTAACTTGCAAACAGAAAGGAAATCAACACAGATACAACTGATACAACCAGATACTGCAAAAGATGAGATCTTATTCAATTGAAATTCAAAAGTCCTGAATACAGATTCACAATGTCTGAACTGCTCTCAACTCAACACAACACCAATACATCTATCAACATCAATCTCAATCTCAATAATCAATCTGTGTCTAAACCCTAATAGATCGAAGGTATATATAACAAATCCTTCGAGTACTACCAACTCACTTCCCAGCGGCTGGGAGCTTCCAAGCGGCTGGGAGAGAGGACAGCTCAGATAACCTTATCCCGATCTCTAACTGCCTACACATACTCCTATGCTGATCTAATACATAGCATCGGTCCAATGGACCTTATTACATGCTAAAGTCAAACATACTAAAAATAGACTATCCTGTCATCATGCTGATAATTATCCTATATCCTGATCATGTATGTCATCATGCGGACCTATATCCTGATCATGTGCGGGCGCTCCTGCACCACAAGGACCAATGCATTAGATTGGACTAAAATTCTCTTCTTCTTTCAACTGTGCAAAGCCTAGGAGGGTTATCCTTGAGGTCTCCTATATAATAATTAAAGAGAAATGAAAGAATACAATAAGGCATTGAATAACCACACCTTATTGTAGCCATGAATAGACCTATAAAACCTCACTTTAAGAAGATGGAATCAAGATTGCATATGCACCAAAGATGTGAAACAAAGTAGTACTCCTAAAGATAAATCTACTTAACTTGTCATACTACATATACAACCTACAAGTTCACATTATAACCCTTTGGGTTTTTATCATGCATTGGCTCTCTAAAGACAAACTACTGCTAAAGAAATGGGTTATGATATGATAAGAAATAGGCTATATGCACAACCTTCTGAATATAGTTCAAGTATGATTTTACTTAAGACTTATCAAAGTTTATAAAACTAGTTGTTACACATAGGCAAGGCAGAGACCACTACAACTTAAATAAAACATGTATTTTAATGATTTATGAGTGATGGTGTATGGACAAACTATAGTAGGTCGGTGCTTTGATGACTTGGGAAATTGAGTCTATTATGTGACTTTTTCTCCAAAATGGAAAAGAACTTGATATTTATGAATAATTCTCTAAAATTATAAGAGGATAAAGTTTATTTACCCTTTATAATTAAAAGGGAGATGGAAAATAAAGGATATTATGATCCTTTGGCTAAGAAGGAAATAAATAAAGAATAATTATGAAAAAACTCTTTTAAAAGGGAGAAGTTATTATGTTTATTAAACCATTATTAATGACAAAAAGGTGTGATGGTTTAGAAATCATCCTTAAAAGGTTATATGATGCAGGAGCACCCGGGCGCACACGCGATCCTATATCAACCAAAAAATGTTTGATTCAATTTTGGTTTTTCTTTTCATTATTTGTTGATTCACTTTTATTTTGTGGCGAGGTGGTGTTGTCACGGCTGCTGGCGACTTCGCATTACATCAATTTTGTGTCAATTTTGGTCAGTTTTGGATTGATGGCGTGTTGTGGTGATGTTGTCAACAAAACATTTGAAGGAGTTGTTATGGTTTTCTTCAGACATTTGGCCATTGTGGTATATGCACGTAAAATCTATATGCACCAAAAAGTAGATGTTGCTGGAGAGTCTAATTGTTTGTATAGAAGCATATAATGTGTCTACTTCCTTGAATAATTTTAGGATTGATTGAATTGGAAGGGGCATGTTTACTCTATTAGAGTCAGCCCACTTTTGAAAGTGCATCTGAATCATCCGCATCTCTTTGTGAAAGAGGCGTTGCTTTATTTTATTCTAGATTTCATGACATTGGAGGTGCCATGTCATATTACATTGAAATACATAACATAAAAACTCCAAAGGAATGGTCAATGATATTAAATGGGCAGTTAGTTGATGAATTCGATGTTTCAAAACTTTAGAAATTATAATTTGTTAGTATTAAAATCCATGTTTGGCTATTTCTCCCTTGGTAGCATTCAAACTGTGCTTCCATGAAATTATCAACAGACCAATAAAATGTGGGTTTAATTTTCTATTTAGTTATACTTGGAACATCAAGAAATTTCTAGCTATGCTTTTCCCTATACACCAATTCAATTCATAGAAGTGACTTTTCAATGTTTGTATTGTTTTGAGGAGTATAAAAGGGAAGCTCATAAGAGGTTCGATCTGCTATAGAGGAAGATAAAAAATAGAGAGAAGAAATGAGATGAAGAAAAATTATAGCAGATTGACATTGGAAAGGAGGGTGATTGGAAAATTTGGAGCAGCTGAATTGAAACAAAGGTCCATAGAAGTGTAGATTCACCAATTGAAGAGGAGATCGATTGAAATTGGGGTGGCTAAAACAGAGATTTGAGGAGATATTGAATAGGGGAATTGCAAAATTAATTTGTATGCTAGGAAGTTGAATTCAATAAAACATTTCTTTTATCCTTCATGTTGGTTAATTGAAGTGAATTAGAACTTTAAAATTCAAGTATTCTATTTCCTTGTGATTTGTGATTGGGGATGAATTTGTATTCTTGTACCTGCAAACAAACAAATAACAATAAATTTGATTGGTATTAGAAGGGGTGTATAGGCATGCTGCTAGTTTTGCTTGTTTGACAAGACTTATGAAACTAGACTGCATTAGGTGGTTTTAGAGCTAGGTTGTGGGTGTATTGCGAGAAGAAACCCTGGCAGAGCTTTTTGTGGGTGAGTGTGAGGGTGAGGAGACCTGAAACTGCATGGAGCTTGTAGACATGGCACAAAGAGGAGAATGGAATGGACCCTGAAATAATGAAAATCTAGCAGTCATGGAGATGTTAAGAGGTATCATAGAGAGATTGGATGCAATGGAATTAGCATAGGAAAGAGAAATTCCAGTGGTGGATGTCAACGATGATCAGGCTAAAGAAGTAGCATTAGAATTTGATATGGAGGATGATCATAGAGATGAAGAAGAAAGTAGGTTTTTGAAGGAAATGGAAAGGATCAATAGTAAGCCGAGAGTGGAAACCCCTAGTTACCATGGATGGTTTAATTCAGAGGACTTAATTGATTGGATATCAGAAATGGTAAAGTACTTCGACTATGAGTTGATAGAGGACCTGAAAAGAGTTAAATTTTCTTGCACAAAGTTGAAGGGACATGCATCATTGTGGTGGGATCACATATAGATTGATAGGAAGCAAAGAGGCAAAGATAAAATCAAAACTTGGGATCAGATGATAGCAAAGATGAAAGCTCAATTTTTGGCAAAAGACTATCAAGTAAGTTTATTTTGTAAATTACAAAATTTGATGCAAAAAGAATTAAGTGTGCAGGCCTATACCAAGGAGTTCTACAAGCTAAGTATCCAGATTGGATGTGTGGAGGATGATGCGAAAAAGGTTTCAAGTTATGTAAATGGATTGAGATATAACATTTAAAATGAATTGGCTATGTTGCAAGTATATACGGTGGAAGAGGCATATCAATTTTCCTTGAAGGTTGAAGAGAAGTTGTCAAGAAAAGACCAAGGTAATCCAAGAGGAATAGAAAGATTTGTCATACGAAGTGAACCAACAAGTAATGTGAAAGGAAAACAATTTTTTGAGGAAGAAAATGACACCTTTTGCAAAGAGAATCAAGGCAAAACAATAGGGGAAGAGGCTATTTCAATAGAGGTAGAGGAAGGGGATTTGGAGGTATATGTTTCCAATGCTGAGAGGTTGGACATAGGGCTTTTGAATGCCCTCAAATATAGCCAGATGTTGGTAGAAAGAGTGCAGCAAAGAACTATGTGACACAAGCTAATGAAGAGAGTGTGAATTCTCCAAAGCAAGTGGAAGAGCCCAAATAGGTAGAGGCATTGATGATGAGTAGAGTCTTATTGAAACTAAAAAATGAACAACTAGAGCCAATACAAAGATGGAGTTTATTCTAAACAGTGTGCAAATCAGGTGGTAAGTGTCGTAAGGTCATTGTGGATAGGGGAAGCACTGATAATTTGGTGTTACATGAGATGGTAGAGAAGTTAAAGCTAAAGAAGACAAAGCATCCAAATCCTTACCGAGTCACTTGGTTGCATAAGGATCATCAAATTCTAGTAAGTGAACAATGCTTAGTTCAATTTCAGATTGGTAGTTATGTTGATGAGGTGTTGTGTGATGTGATGCCCATGGATGCTTGTAACATCCTTTGTGTAGACCATGGAAATATTGGTTGGGCCAATACGTACACCATCATGAAAGATGGAAGGGAGTATCATTTGAGTCCATTGAAGGACAAGGAGAAACAAGCAAGAGATAGTTCATTGGTTTGTTTTCATGTTAGCGAAAAGGTTGTGACAATGACAAACAAGGTTGGGAGCAGCCCAATGGTATTTAATGGGAAGATCTAACTATGAGTGGGGATAAGAGGAGTGACAAAGTATTAGTGTAGCAGTTGCACAAGGAAGAGAATAAAAGTAAAGGGTAGCAAAGTAGCTATAAAAGAAGTGAAGAGAGTCCAAGAGGAAAAAGAAATTAACATTGGGACAAGATACAAGTTTGAGTGAGAGGTTTGAAATAAATCTTCATCATTGAGAAGAACCAAGTGGAGGTGACCACCAAGGTGAGTGTAGGTTGCAACACAAATAGTGAAAGAGGAAAAATGTAAAGTGGTTCTATTTAGCGGACAGAATAAGAAGTTCATTAATGAGGAGGAAATATGGATTAAAAATGAACATGGCATTACCATTCGAAGCTTTTGAAAATGTTCATGAGCTACAACCTCATGGACCATTTCTCCTACCCAGTGTGTCTAATGCAGGAGTGCCCAGGCGCACGCATGATCCTACATCAACCAAAAAAATGTTTGATTCAATTTTGGTTTTGGTTTTTATTAGTTGTTGATTCACTTTTGTTTTGTGGTGAGGCGATGTTGTTGCGGCTACTAGTGACTTCACATTACATCAGTTTTGTGTCAATTTTGGTTAGTTTTAGATTGATGGTGTGTTGTGGTGATGTTGTCGAAAAAACATTTGAAGGAGTTGTTATGGTTTTCTTCAGATATTTAGCCATCATGATCGATGCATGTAAAATCTATATGTACTAAAAAGTGGATGTTGCTAGAGAATCTAATTGTCTATATAGAAGTGTATAATGTGTCTCTACTTCCTTGAATCATTTTAGGCTTGATTGAATTGGAAGGGGCATGTTGACTCTATTAGAGTCAGCCCACTTTTGAAAGTGCATATGAATCATCCACATCTCTTTGTAAAAAAGGTGTTGCTTTATTCTATTCCATATTTCCCCACACTAGAGATGCCATATCATATTACATTGAAATACATAACAAAAAAAACCCAAAGGAATGGTCGATGAAATTGAATGGGTAGTTAGCTGATGAATTCAGTGTTTGAAAACTTTAGAAATTAGAATTTGTTAGGATTAAAATCCACATTTGGCTATTTCTCCCTTGGTGGCGTTCAAACTGTGCTTCCAAGATATGGTCAACAGACCAATAAAATGTGGGTTTAATTTTCTATTTAGTTATACTTGGAACATCAAGAAATTTCTAGCTAATACTTTTCCCTATGCATTGATTCAATTCATAGAAGTGATTTTTCAATGTTTGTATTGTTTTGAGGAGTATAAAAGGGAAGGCCAAAACTCATAAGAGCTTTGATCTACCACAAAGGAAGATAAAAAATAGACAGAAGAAATGAGCTGAGGAAGAATTATAGCAGATTGACACTGGAAAGGAGAGGGATTGGGAAATTTGGAGTGGATGAATTGAAACAAAGGTCCACAAAAGTACAAATTCACCAATTGAAGAGGAGATCGACTAAAATTTTGTGGGCTAAAATAGAGATTTGAGGAGATATTGAATAGGGGAATTTCAAAATTAATTTGTATGCTGGGAAGTTGAATTCAATAAAAAATTTCTTTTATCCTTTATGCTAGTTAATTGAAATGAGTTAAAAATTAAAAATTCAATTATTCTATTTCCTTGTGATTTGTGATTAGGATGAATTTGTATTCTTGTAGCGATAGATAAACAAATAACAATGAATTTGATTGGTATTAGAAGGGATGTATGGGCATGCCGCTAGTTTTGCCTTTCTGACAAGGCTCATGAAACTAGACTGCATTATTATATAAGGCATTTGTGTGAGACTTGAAATGGGCATGGAGAACACTCAAGGAAAGATAAGGAAAGAAAGGCAAGAAATCATGAAAGAGAAGGATTATAGATTTGATAGAGGAAAGTATACAAGAAAGTATATAGGAAAGTATACAAGAATCAGAGGGCACAAAGGAGTGAGGATTAGGGTCTTTGGCTGGGCAATAAGCACTTGGAGAAGGGGCACATTGAGTGTGCAACTCGGGGTACAACGCACATCTGGGAGTGTCTTGGCCAGAGTTGTGTTTGTTTTATGCCATGAGGCATGGTTGGTTCTGTGTAAGAACTAGTTCTTTTGGGGGTACTCTTTGTCAAGAACAACCAATAGCTATGATCATTCCTCCGAGTGCCATATAACATCTCAGTGGTTCACAAATAAGTGATATATATTTATTTGCAGGAAATGTTACAAATGTTGTATTGATTTAATTATTGTTGCAAATTGATGTTATTAAAGTTTATTGATGAAATACTTGGCTATACAATGTCATTTTCTATGTTTTAACATTTATTCAATATATCGAAAATAGATTAATTTATTTCTAGATTTCAAATAATTTACCTTAAAATGCATTAAATATTATAGGAGGAATTTATAATTGTTAAGAAAATAATAACTTTCTGGTAAATGAATGTTACTTGGGTGAAAAGGAGATTGTTAGACTTTAAGGGCACACAACTGAGAGGGGGGGTGAATCAGTTGTACAAAAACTTTCTTGAACTTTTACACTTAGCTCCACTTAACAATTTACCAGCACAATAATTGATTAATCATGAATACACAATGCAACACATCAAGAGAAGAAACATATTAACACAAGAGACACCAAGATTTTGACGTGGAAAACATAGTTAAGGGAAAAACCACAGGGTGATTAACCCAAGAATGTATTCTCTATTAGAAGAATAGAAAGAACAAATGGCACATGCTAATTAGGGCTCACTGCCCGAGCACACTACTCGCAAGAGGCTCACTGCCTACAAGAGACACACTGTCTACAAAGAAATAAGTATCACCTACTTCAACTGGTTAATAGCATCTTCATCATGCTTGAATCAGTTCCATTAAGCCCAATACTTCTGCTTTGTCTTTCGCTCTTATCCTCACTACCAGTCTCTCATCTCCACAAGGACATCTTTGAAATGACTTTGCAATCCCTTATTTATACAAGACATCAACTTAGGAATGATCATCTAAGTTGGCAAACATCCACAATGACATCCGCAAGATGCATAACTCATTCGGTCGGCCTACCTTAGGAAGAACACCATCATCCAGAAGATATTCTTCATATGCGAGCTCTAACTTCAATGCGGACCACCAACATGAACTAGACATGGTCCAAAGACCACCACAAGCTTTCTTGAATCACCAAGAACATTCACACTTAACCTGCTTACAGAAATCCTTCTCTCCTTCATCCAGAATCTCAATAACACAGTCTGTCATCACTGTCACAAAAGAATAGATGCTTGCGGACCTTCAAACCACGAACCAATAGATTTGAAACTTCACAAAGACTTCCTCAACACTCCCTCAAGTCCGCAGAACGGGATAATGCATTTCCAGAACTCACCAAACCTATCCGTGTCATTCTGTCACCACTGAACACCTGTCAGAACCAGTTTTACTTGAACAGTCATAACTTCTCCAGATCTTCATGCAGACTTCTGAAATCTCTATTGGACCACCTTAAGACACATATATACAAACCCTTTAAACCATATCCTCTGATCCTCATCCTATCTTGGACTTTTCCCTTACTGTCTTTCCTGTTCTTCTCTGTTCCTAATTGAGACTAATTTTCTCAATAACCTCAACACACAACTCATCCAATCCCTATCATTAATGCAACAGGGGTATGTTGACATTAATGACAACATCGGTTAGGCCCATACTTGCAACAATCTCCCCCTTTGTCATTGATGGCAACATATGATGTGAAAAACTAAATTAACCATCAAGGTAGGAAAACTTCTCCTCACCGTCACAACTCCCCCTATCAGTAACAACCATTCACATGTCTTCTCTCCCTTTACTACTCCCCCTTTGATCAGAAACTACTTGCTTTTCACATGTCTTCTCTCCCCCTTTGACATCAATGGCAAAGGGCACATATTTGCAATTGTAACACTTTAGAATCATACCTGCTGCTCCCCCTGAGTAGTAGCTCCCCATCATCAATCTGGATCACAAGATATGACCGTGATAACCACCGGACTGATGCACCACAGTGCATCTTAGTTCATCTCCGGAGGGACAATAACCCCTAGCTTCTCCCTGAGATACTCAAAAGATTCCTTAGGTAGAGGTTTAGTAAAGATGTCTGCAATCTGATCCTTGGAGGGCACAAATTCTAATCTGACTTCATTCTTGTTCACTTGCTCTCTCAAAAAGTGAAACTTGATGGATATATGCTTAGTCTTTAAATGCAATACCGGATTCTTAGATACATTTATTGCACTTGAATTATCACAGAAGATTGTGATAGGTTCCTCATACTCTAACTTGATATCTCTTAGCATCTGTTTCATCCACAAAACTTGAGTGCAACTACCTACTACTGCAATATATTATGCTTCAGTTGTAGACAGAGATATTGCCTCTTGTTTCTTGCTTAGCCAAGAAACCAATCTCTTCCCCAAAAAGAATGCTCCACCACTGGTACTCTTCCGGTCATCCACATCTCCTGCCCAATCTGCATATGTATATGTATGAAGAGAGAAATCATGATCTCTAGGATACCACAAACCATACTCAACTGTCCCTTTTAGATATCTAAAAATCCTCTTGATTGCCATGACATGAGATTCTCTAGGATCATCCTGGAATCTAGCAACAAGACCAACAACTTGCATAATGTCTGGTCTAATTTAAGTGAGATACAATAGACCTCCAATCATTGACCTATACTTTGTCTGATCAGCCTTAGGAGAATCATCATCTTTGCTCAATTTACATCCGGTTGCCATGGGAGTATTCATTGGTTTTGAGTCTTCCATCCCAAATTTTTTTAACAATTCTTTTGCATATTTACTTTGAGAAATGAAGATTCTTTTCTTTGTTTGAGTGATTTGTAGACCCAAGAAGAAATTCATTTCACCAAGCATGGACATCTCAAACTCACTTTTCATTTGATTTGCAAATGTTTTACACATACTATCTCTTCCTCCAAAAATGATATCATCAAGAAACACTTCAACAATCAGGATGTTTTCATGATCAATTTTAAAATATAAATTACTATCAACAGTACCTTTGTTGAAACCAATCTTTAAAAGATGCTTGTCCAATCTTTCATACCAGGCTCTAGGGGCTTGCTTCAATCCATACAATGCTTTCTTCAATTTGTAGACCATATCACCATGATCAGACAACTGAAATCCGTCCGGTTGCTCAATGTACACTTCTTCTTCCAAATCACCATTCAGGAAGGTAGACTTGACATCCATCTGATACACTTTGAAATCTTTGAAGGCAGCAAATGCAATAAATAATCTGAATGCTTCAATTCTTGCCACTAGAGCAAAAGTTTCTTCAAAATCAATTACTTCTATTTGAGAGTAACCCTTGCAGACCAATCTGGCTTTATTTCTGACTACTTCACCAACTTCATTTAGTTTGTTTTGGAAGACCCATTTTGTTCCAATTACATTCTTATTTTTAGGTCTGGGAACAATATCCCAAGTGTGATTTTTCTCTATTTGCACCAGCTCTTCTTCCATTGCTTTAGTCCAGTTTTCATCATTGCAAGCTTCATTCACTGTCTTAGGTTCAATCTTTAAAATCAGACAATATTCTTCTGAATTTTGAGCAATTCTCCTTCTAGTTTGCACCCCTTTGCTTTTGTCACCAATGATCTGATCTTCAGAGTGGTTCAGTCTTACATACCTTGGAACTTTGGGAGTTTCTTGCACTTCTGCCTCTTGATCAGGCTTATTCAGACTTATCTCTTCTTCCTGATTTACTGGATCAGTTTGAATCTAACTTTTAGAAGAGGATTGAACTCCTTGATCATCATCATCATACTCATAAAACCTTGAGGGTTTCTCTATTCCCTCATCAACCTTCACATTTGTACTTTCTATCATCTTTCTTAGTCTCTTGTTATAACATCGGTATGCTTTGCTTTGAGTAGAGTAACCCAAGGATATTCCTTCATCACTTCTGGCATCAAACTTGCCTAGATCTTCATCTCTTTTGATGTAACATTTGCTACCAAAGACTCTGAAATATCTTACAGTAGGAGTAATGCCAAACCAAAGTTCATAAGGAGTCTTACCGGTATTGCTTCTGATTTAAACTCGATTGAGAGTATAGACTGCAGTGCTGACAGCTTCTCTCCAATAGATCTGAGGAACATTTGCTTCCATCATCATGGTCCTGGATGCTTCCTGGATGGTCCGGTTCTTTCTCTCCACTACTCCATTCTACTGTGGAGTCCTAGGAGCAGACAACTGTCTCTTAATTCCATGTTTCTCATAGAACTCTATAAACTCACTGGATGTGAATTCTCCACCTCTATCAGACCTCAGACATTTCAATTTTAATCTAGTTTCATTCTCTACCATGGACTTGAATATTTTGAATTTCTGAAGAGCTTCTAATTTTTCTTTTAGAAAGGTTACCCACATCATCCGGGAATATTCATCAATTAGTAACATGAAGTATCTATCACCTTGCATACTTCTGATTCTTGTCAGACCACAAAGATTAGTATGAACTAAGTCTAATAATCTGGTAGAAGACAATTCTTTGCTTTTGAATGAAACTCTGCTTAGCTTACCCAGTTGACATTCTTTGCACAAGCAATTAGTTGGTTTCACCAATTTTGGAAGATCTCTTATCGCCTGAGTATTGCTTATCTTGATGATATTATCAAAATTTACATGACACATCCTCCTATGCCATAGCCAACTCTAATCAACTTGAACAAATAGGCAACTTTTACCAGAACCAACCAAATGGAAGATATTACCTTTAGTTTGAGTGCCAGATGCTATCTCAGTTTTGAAGCTTTCAAGGATCTTGCATTTTCCATCCTTGAACTAGAGATCATAGCCTTTGTCCACCAACTATCCAACATTGAGAAGATTGTGCTTTAATCCTTCAACAAATAGTACATTACCGGTTTTGTTTCTTCCATCAAGAGAAATAGTTCCTCTACCTCTGATTCTACTAGCATAATTGTCACCAAACTTTACCAGTCCTCCTTCATACCTTTCCAAATCTACAAACTTATTTTTGTCACTTGTCATATGGTGAAAGCACCCACTGTCAATGACCCAATCATCCTTTTCTTTAATTTGGGCAGCTAGAGCTCTTTCTACAACTTTATGATTTACAGATTCATAGGATATTGGTTCTTCTTCCTTGATGGCAATAAACACCCAATCACTTCCAGATTTGTTTCCTGTCTCTAATTCATCATCTGTTACTCCTTCATTATCATCTTCTTCATGAACATAGTAACAATTCTTTTGAAACCTTGATCTGTTAGGATTTGGCCTTGAAAATCTTTCCGGACACTTTGAGGCAAAATGACCAATCTTATTGCAGTTAAAACATTCAAAAGGCAATTTCCCTTCATACTTACCGGATCCTCTTGGCATTGTTTTTGCAATAAGAGCTTCAAGGTGAGTAGTTTCAGCTTTTTCTTCTTCCAGGTCTTTCCTTGCTTTTTCATACCATGCAAGTTTCCTTGATGAATTCTCTCCTAGATCAAACCTTTGTTTATCTTTAACAGAGGCACTGGCTTTGAATGCAGATTCAGTCTTGGGGGGGTCATCTGCAAAATCTATCATTTCAAATACAGCCAATTTCCCTGCCAATTGCTCTCTTGTGACAGTTGTATGGGCTCTGAATTCTTCAATGGCAGCAACCTTGATTTTGTAAGAAGCAGGAAGGGATCTGAGAATTTCACCAACAATTTCATTTTCATCCAAGACTCCACCAGCAGTTCTAATTCCACAAACCAGCTCATTCACTCTTGGCATAAAAGTAGTAATATTTTCATGATCTCTCATCTTTAGTTTTTCAAATTTCTCTTTTAGACTCTGTAACCTTGCACATTTAACATACTAGTCTCCTTCATGCAAAAGTTCCAGTTTATTCCAAATCTCAAAGGCAATTGGTAAGTCAATAACATTTGAGAGCTCTAAGTTAGATAAAGCGCTTAGAAGAGCCTCTTTGCTCCGCAAATTATTTTCAGCATCTGTGATTTCATTTAGGGTTGTCGGACCACCCTGTGGAGGTACATACTATTTTGTAACCATGGACCAATACGCCATTCCCATACAATGCAAGTGACATTTCATGTGACCTTTCCAAAGAGCAAAGTTGGTTCTATCAAACTTCAGACTATCCTTCTTGTAAGATGACATCCTGGATCTCCTCAAGCGGTTAAGCTCCTTTTAGAGGAACTTAGCTCTGATATCAATTGTTAGACTTTAAGGGCACACAACTGAGAGGGGGGGGTGAATCAGTTGTACAAAAACTTTCTTGAACTTTTACACTTAGCTCCACTTAACAATTTACCAGCATAATAATTGATTAATCATGAATACACAATGCAACACATCAAGAGCAGAAACATATTAACACAAGAGACACCAAGATTTTGACATGGAAAACTTGGTTAAGGGAAAAACCATGAGGTGATTAACCTGAGAATGTATTCTTTATTAGAAGAATAGAAAGAACAAATGGCACATGCCAATTAGGGCTCACTACCCGAGCACACTGCTCATAAGAGGCTCACTGCCTACAAGAGACACACTGTCTACAAAGAAATAAGTATCACCTACTTGAACTGGTTAATAGCATCTTCATCATGCTTGAATCAGTTCCATTAAGCCCAATACTTCTGCTCTGTCTTTCGCTCTTCTCCTCGCTACCACTCTCTCATCTCCACAAGGACATCTTTGAAATGACTTCGCAATCCCTTATTTATACAAGACATCAACTTAGGAATGATCATCTAAGTCGGCAAACATCCACAATGACATATGCAAGATGCATAACTCATTCGGTTGGCCTGCCTCAGGAAGAACACCATCATCCAGAAGATATTCTTCATATGCGAGCTCCAACTTCAATGCAGACCACCAACATGGACTGGACATGGTCCAAAGACCACCACAAGCTTTCTTGAATCATAAAGAACATCCACACTTCACCTGCTTATAGAAATCCTTCTCTCCTTCATCCAGAATCTCAAGAACACAGTCTGTCATCACTATCACAAAAGAATAGATGCTTGCGGACCTTCAAACCACGAACCAATAGATTTGAAACTTCATAAAGACTTCCTCAACACTTCCTCAAGTCCACAAAATAGGATAATGCATTTCTAGAGCTCACCGAACCTATCTATCTCATTTTGTCACCATTGAACACCTGTCGGAACCGGTTTTACTTGAATAGTCATAACTTCTCCAGATCTTCATGCAGACCTCTGAAATCTCTACTGGACCACCTTAAGACACATATATACAAACCCTTTAAACAGCATCCTCTAATCCTCATCCTATCTTGGACTTTTCCCTTACTGTCTTTCTTGTTCTTCTCTACAATTTTCTTAATAACCTCAACACATAGCTCATCCAATCCCTATCATTAATGCAACATGAGTATGTTGACATCAATGACAACACCAGTTAGGCCCATACTTGCAACAGAGATTAGATTTGGTATCATAGCCTAATAATCAGGCCTTCTTATCTAAAATTCTCCATATGATTTGAAAATTCATATTGACCAACCTTTAAATTACTCCTTGAACATATCCAATATTATAAATTCATGCTAGCCTTTATGTCATCAAACTTGATTCAACAAGCTCAAACTTATAATCTTTGTCCATATGCTAACTTTGGTTTCTTCATTTTTTCTTTAGCATGATTGAAAATCTTGTTCATAAGGAACGTTGCTTTAAGAACTCCCTATTTGTACCCAAACTCATCCTAAGGAACCATGTGCATATATGGTCAATAGGCTTCTCTATGTGAATTCAAGTGAGATATTGATCTACATAGTCATTCTTGTACCTTATTCAAAGGTCACATTCATGTTCAAAACTTTTAGAAGGTTTCACTCCATGGCATAGGTCCTTTTAGTTCTTTAGTAACTAGTTTTCAATGGTAGTAAGGTTGTAAGTAAGTTGATTTATGTTTCAAAATGATGGAAGACTTGGTCTTTGGGTTCTAGAGAGTGGGTATGTATACCCATGGAACATCTTTTCATACTAGCTCTTACCTATTGTCATGGAATGTATTTAACAACACCATCTATGGACTTTGACATTACATAAATATATCCCACTTCATGAAATTAGCAATAAAAGACTTTACATTTGCTATTCATTCTTTTTGAACCATTATTAGATAGGCATGGTTGAAAAAAATTTCAGTATAAGCATATCTTCTATAATAGGATGTAACAAGTTTGTGTGCTTTAACTTCTTAAAACTTGATAACCACCCGATTATACATTTGAATTTCATAGAATGATAGTTTATAATTAGATAACATATCTCCCCATAAACTGTTGTGGACTTTATATTCAAGTTTAGATTTCTCAGTGTTCAAAAGCTTTGAACAATCATATGTAGTATACAGGCCCCTTCACTAAGGAACACACATCGCATTTCTAAAGGTTGAGACCTCTTGCATGATGGGTCATGTCTCTATAGGGTGACATCCAATCAAGTATTTATAACAAGTCATGCACATTCATTTCATGGACTATATAGAGTCAAATTATCATAGCATCCTCATGGATCACAATCCATAGTAAGTTCTAGTTTATAATGGTATGAGTATTCAGATGTATGCATGCGAACTCACTACACAGCTACATCAAAGTTTCCAATTTGATATCGTGGTTGATATTATTTGCTACAGTCTGTCATAGATCAAACTCATGAGCTATCCATTGCAAACTGCCATTGTAATTCAATAGATTTTACTCTAGTGACACTAGGAATACTTGTTTGCTGCCAAAAGGGCATATTACATATACTAGCAGTTGTATGAAATTTATGCGCAACGAAATAGCCAATAGGGTCTATCAATATCTCAGTTACACAAATAAATTCATAAAATTATAAAAATTCATAACATTATAACAATAAATAAACATTAGTAAATATATTAAATTTTATATGTTAAGTATATTGATAATTAAAAATCTAAATTAAACATTTTAAAATATTAAATTTTTATTACGCCGAAGGCATTCCCTTTGTGAACAAGAGGGCTGACTTTTAGAATGTAGGGTTGAAAATCGTCCACATTAGTGCCAAGACGATTGAAACTTCGCAGGCCGTTTGATTTTGCCATCGGCAAAACATACACTATCGGCATTCGTTCCAAATTTCTCTCCGATCCGCTGATGCGTCGATCACCACTTTGTTGACTCCTTCGAACCCATCGATGTGACTTAAACCGTCGGCCACACATTATTCCCTTCTTCTGACACACTTTGGTCACTCCAATACTACTCCCAAAACATTCGCTCGGCTGATACGCCGATACATTGAAACATTTCTCATGCCGGAATATATTGGCCGGAAAGTCTTACGCTTTGAAGATTTTTATCAAAGCATGCCAGGTGTTTTTGTCGTGTAAAGGCAAATAAATTTCATGATCTGCGGTTGTCTTTCCCCATGTCTGGTGTTCTTGAAATATACAATAAAAATGTCTTGAACGAGAATGTGGAGTCTGGAGCAAAAATATCTGAGTCGTTCAACTATTGCCTTCCCAGTCGCTATATAACAAGTTATTTCAACACAATAAATCAGTGGATTATATTGATTTAATACAATCCTCTCTTAAACCTTACCATTCATACATGTAAATGTCCATTTTATTAGATGTGTACATTCTATTCAACAGTTACATATCCATCCATCAGCAAAATGAAAACCATCTTACAGAGTTACATATTTTTAGCTTGTTAAAGCCCTACTTTTAGACCCACTTATTAATTCAAAGAAAAATAATAATAAAGAGAAAAGCAGAGAATTTATCTTACTAGCATGTTTGGTTTGTTTATATGCCATGATTTTATAACCATTACACAAAAAAGGTTTATCTGATTTGAAAGGAGGAGCAGACTGCATTGTCATGTGCTTCTCAGAGGAGAAATAATGTCCAGGGTTTTTAGAGGAATGGCCTGCAGCAGAATTAATTTTTTTGTTATAGAAATTCTCCTAATTTGGAAATTCAAATAAATTATGAAACTTAAAAATTAATAAGCTCTATATTTTTGCTTACCAAGAAAAAAGGATTTCCTTTTTCTCCTTTGATTTTCAGCCACTGCTTCATCCTCATCATTTTTTTCCTCATCAATCAGCAACTTATTACACAACAGTGGTTGATCAGAACATCTCTTATTTAAACCAATGTTTGTTTTCTCAAGATGAACAGCACTGATATTTTTTACACATCCACTTCTTCGAAATATCTGAACATTGAAACACAACTTCGATATGTACTTGAACACAACAAAATCTCCCAACTGTAGTCCATGATAATTGACAAATTTTTCCCAACCATGTTGGAATTCCAGTTGATTGTTTGCGCCCAATAATTGTACACCCCACTCCTGGCCACTTGGGCCTTGCAACACCATAAGTTCGTCTCTGTCATTTATAAACTGTGAAGCAAATGCAGGATGAATGCGCTGCAGTAAACACATTATAGAGTTTGTTTTTACAAATTCTGAATAGTGTATATGAAATTAAAACATGAAAAAGATTGTAGAAGTAAAAACTTTACCAGTTTTTCTGCAAAGTCTCCAAGCATCACTTTGAAGAAGGAGACACACCCATTAAAGTGCTCTTTCTCATGGTATTTACCATGATTTTTATAACATTTTTGACTGCACACCCTGCATGGTATAAAAAACTCCCCGGTTTCTTCATCTTCCATGGCAAACCCAGATGCGAAGCTTATAAAGATACCGCCCGCCCCTTCCCCCCCAAAAAAAAAAAACAAAAACATTTCAAACCCTAAAATACCTACATGCATGAATATAACAGAATAACAACAGCCAAAGACAGCCAAAGTCTGATTGACTGACGTGCACTTGAATTGGATGAATAGAGAATGTCAAGAATAATTACGCCGGTGTGAAGAAAAGAAAATGCAACCTGCAATGATGTATTTTTATCATAATCATGGAGAGAGTTGTCTCATTCATCATATCCTATATACAAAATCAAGAATATACATTATTACTTAGATATGGACATTGAGTTGCAATTATAGCAGGATTTAGAAATTTAACGAGCAAGGCGACGCGTTGGGCTTGTAAATGCATAGAGTATATGGCTTGGTCATGTGAGCGCATGGAGGACAGCTACTGTTAAAGACTTCTGCTCTGCCACGTGTATGAGATGTGTCTGACTGTAATTTTTTCTACGAAAATTTATCATTGCCAAGAGGAAAATCGTTATCTGCAAATTATCTGGCCGACAAAATTAGGAAAAATCCTAAACATTAGCATGTCTCTTCAATTTTTTACTTTGCCCGATATACAATGCAAAGAAAAATATTATTGGCTGACTGAAAAGGGAGAGAAGTTTGATGTAACTGATTGTTATTGACGCAAGTTACCTCTCTATTCATCAGGGGTAACTTGACCTAAAAGAAAGTATGCACAAGCTTGTGGCTTGAGAAAAAGGCAGATGGAGCTGGAAACAAGAAAAATGTGCAAACATTACGGTTTTACCAGATTTGAGCAAACCTCGTAAGTTTTCTTCTTCCGATCTATCGCCTGTTTTCTCGGAGTATTGCATTTTGTCACATTAATAATGGTTTAAGATCAGATGTTTTATATTTCACCACCACGGTATTTGGAGTTTTTAATTCTATTCATATGTATTGCGTAGAAATTGGAATCTGCTTGGAGCCCTTTTTTTCCTTCCGTTTCTTCACATTTTTTTACCGTAGGCTTCTACTTGAAAAGATGTGATATAAGTTACCTTCTTTTAGTCTTTTGACCGTGCAAGGTAGGTTTCGGTTTCGGATTTCTATTTAGAGGAGACATCATTTTCTTCAAGGTATGGAGAGTGCAGGTAGTAAATTAAAATGGGAAATTTAACAGTTTTTATTTAAATAATTTAAAAATATTGACTACTAGTTAAAGTGTGAATGTTGTTCAAAGAAAATATAATTGCTGAAAGGAATTTTTACTAAGTAGTGGTACGGGCTGGGCTCTACCAAAAACATTTTTCTATGACTTTCAACATTTATATATCTTTTCATCTTTATGAGAAATGGACTTTTTTTAATTACTAATGTGAAATTGAGTAATGTTTATGGGCTTTTAATAATTATCACTTCAAATTATTATTAATAAATATACTTAAAAAAATTAAATATTTATTTAAAATATTCTTAAAAAAATATAAAATTATTATTAAATTAAAATCCAAATAATCTTAATAAAATAAAATCAGTACTATATGTATATCTTTTTAATATAATATAATATTATAAAATTATATTTTTAAATGAAAATATGTTATATATTTAATAGTTGTAAATATTTAATTTATATAGAAAAAATATAATATAATTATATTTATTATATTTACACTAAATTAACCTCATGTATACAAAAAAGAACCTTCTTGTGTCCCACAATTTCTGACATCACCTTAGTTACATTATGAGAGTAGGTTTTATATGGATAAATAAACTGTAATCTATTTTCTTAATAGAATTAGTGTTTTACAATAATTAATAATTATAATTCAATTGTATAACTTTCAAATTTTATGGGTAACATACAGTGACCATGCATTAGTAGTGGTACAAAGCATACATTTAGCAAATGAAATGATTTTGTGTTGTGATGGGTTAGTCACGAGCGGAGATGCTGTGTGTGTGTGTGTGTGTGTGTGTGTGAGAGAGAGAGAGAGAGAGAGAGAGAGAGAGAGATTTTTTTGGCATGATTCCTAAAATATTCACCTTTTTCTTCTTTATTATGCTATTTCCTGTGGGTTTCCTAGATAGGGTTTTAGTATTTTTTTCATTTTCATTTATCCCCAATTTATATTTTAATATATTAAATTATGATGAAGAAAATTTATAATATATCAAATATAATAAATACAATTATAATACAATTTTTTAATGTGTAGAATAAATATATAAATATTAAATCTACAATATACTATAAATATATGATTTTATAAAATAATATTATATTAAATATATTTAATAATTTACATTACATAAAATATAATTTATAATAATATATATAATATAAATTGTATATATCAAATAGATAGAAATATTAAATATTTGATATATTTACTTTAAATATACAATTTGATAATATAATATTATATTAATTATATATTTATTTTATATATAGAATCTATAGTCTAATTATATTTATTATTATATATTATATTTTACATAATATAAATTATTAAATATAAATATAATATAATACATATTTATTATTATGTAATTATATATTTGTTTTATGTATACAATTTATATTATAAAACACTTAGTTCATTGACTATTTTTTGACTCTCCCCTCATTTCTCCACCATATCAACAGTAGATGGTCAATGTTTTAAAACATTCTATTGGAGTTAACTATTGCTATATCAGTCATTCAGAATCAAGATGTTACAACCCATTGGGAAGGAAATTCAAATAGCTACCATCCATGGAATTTCCACCGTACATCTCTACATCCATTCACAAACACTGATGATGAAACTCCTTTTGCAAGACCCTGATGAATGACAAGTCTTATAGAGTTTCTACCTAGGCTTGCCATTTCAATTGCATGGGCTTGACATGCTTGGGAAACGAGAAGAGGGCTGGATTGGCACAGCCACCTTCAAGCAACACTGCATGAAAGAAGTTAAGCTACATGAATATGCTCTACATCTACTAAGATATCATGATAATAGATTTGGCCAGCACCCACGCTTCAGATATTTCCTTCTCAACATAATTATGCGCCATCGTAGCCAAGCCACAACATCAATATTTGTTAACAAATAGGTAAACGATAGACTTCCAGCAATAATTGCTGACCTCCACCAAAGATTGAAGGACCTACCCGATGAAAGACTCGCTGATCAACTCATGCACTTTAACTCAGCACTTTGTGGCACACGACCATTTTGGAATAAATGTAGAGGGGAGCTTTCTGACATGGTCATTCAAATTGGTTGCCCAACACTCTTCTTCACCTTAAGTGCAGCAGATACAAAATGGCCTGACTTACATTGCATTATGCCGACTACCATTCCTACGGATCCTTCAGAGGCTTCTAGATGGAGGGTACAAAATATAATTCGCAATCCACACCTTGCTGCACTCTACATGCACCATAGATTTACAACATTTCGCGAAGAGGTCTTGGAGAAACTACTTGGTGCAAGTGACTATTGGTACAGGTATATGCCTTCTGCTTACCAAAATCACTTGTTTTTTTCCTTATTTCTTGCTAACAAACTCTCAAATCTAGGTGTGAATGGCAACATAGAGGATCTACAAATATTCATGGTTTCCTCTGGCTCCAAGAAGCACCTGACATTGGAAAATTGCAATGGAACAACCTTCAATTTGTACAAAGAACAATTGACTATATCGATAGATATGTCTCTGCCTAGAACCCACGCAATCTCCAACTCAGGAACCAAAATTTCCATCGAACTATCTTGGATGACCCTTGCTTGATGGACACAAGAATGATAATAGCAACTAGCCCTTCCACTGATTACAATGAATTGGTCAATCGTGTGCAGCGCCATACAAAATGTACCCAACTAACATGCTTGCGTAGGAAGGGGACATCTCTTGCATGTCGTTATAAAGCCCCTTGGAGCTTACAAGAGAGATCAAGTCTTACAATTGCTGAGAATGGGTAGCCTAAGCACACCCCTGCCTGCACTGATGACCGCTTGAATCTTCACAACCCATATATCATTTCTATATGGAGAGCCAATGTGGATTGCCAACCTATTCTTTCAACCAATGCAGTGCTCAAATATATTGCAAAATATGCAACAAAAGCTGAGCACCAGTCTGAAACATACCACAATATGATGACTCGCATTTCAACCAATTCAAACTTTGATAAGCCAGCACCAGTAGCTTTTCGCAAAATGCTATCTGAAAGCCTTATAGATCGTGACATTGGTGCCCAAGAGACTTGCCACCTTCTGCAAAAACTACCCCTCTCAATATCTAGTAGACCATTTGTTTGTTTGAATGTTAGCCAAAAACATTACCAATGTGTTACAATCTCAAACACGTCCACTACCCCCTCCCCTACTTTCATTGACTCATACATGGTGCGACCTATGGGGCTGGATGCTCTGTCACTCATTGAAATGACACATAAATGGACCTTCAAAGCATCACACAAAAACTACCAATGGAGGCGGCGCTCCACATCAGCCATTGTCTGTGTAATCCCACGGTTCACTGCTATCCTGGCAAAAGATGATAGGTGTTTTGAAGCGTTCTGCTAGAGTGAACTACTACTCTACCACCCATTTCATAGCATTCATGATGATATTGACATATCAGTACCACAAATTATTGCAAACTGGGAAAGACTCTCATACAACTTCCATCCGTGGCATGTGCATCGCACACCAACTGATCCACTATCAGATACCGATGATGGCGGTCCTTCAGCTGATGAAAATGTCATGGAAGATAACAATATTGATGAATGGTAGGTATTATCAAGCTTGCATCCAGGCATATCATTTCAGTTAGACAACCTTGACATGCTTGGTCATCGTGGCATTGACCTGAACCATGACTGGACAACTCCGAGCTTTAGTCCAATACTAAAAACTACAGCTACTGATTTCATTGACTCTTATCGGCCAACCTTTCAAGTCCAACATGTTCTTGCTCAAGCATCACAGAGCAACCTCTCTATCCAACAACAGAAAGCATACGATATTATTGTTTCACACCTCTCTGCAAGTAGTTTACAACCACCACTAAAAATAATTGTTCAGGGAACTACAGGAACTGGAAAGTCACATTTGATCTCAAGCATCAAATCCACACTCATGGGAGCAGCTCTGCATGGCCAATCACCATTGTTACTCCTCGTACCAACTGGTGTTGCAGCTTTCAACATTCAAGCATCTACAATTCATTTTGCACTCCGTATACCGATTAGAGAAATGAATCCCCTACAAGGACAAACACTTGCTACATTCCAGGAGAGCATGTACTTCATTCGTTACATTCTAATAGATGAGATAAGCTTTATTGGCCCAAAGTTGATACAAAGAATTGACATACAATTGCGTGAAGCATTCCCTAGCCACAATCATATCTCATTTGGGGGACGCTCAATCATTCTCTTTGGTGACCTTGGCCCGCTCCCACCAGTCAAAGATATCCCCATGTATGCTTCAAACTCTTATGGAGGAACACTATGGTGAAGCTTCACCACAGTGATTACATTGACCAAGATATTTCGACAAATCGGTGATGATCCTATACAGGTGGCCTTCCGTTCAATTCTCTCAAATATAAGAAATGCAGAGCCTACAGTTGAAGATTGGCATGTTCTCATGGCACGTTCAAATTCCTCACTGACCTCTGTAGAGCAAGCACCATTTCTATCCTCCATACATATATTTCCAACAAATGAATTGGTTTCACTACACAATAAACATATGTTGCAATCATTAGCAATGCCAATTGCCTTGTCTAATGCAGAACAACTAAAAGGGGCAACATGCCCAAATCCAGATGATGAACAACTTGAAGCTAAGATTCTCTTGAGTGTTGGCCAAGAAGTTATGCTATGTTCTAATTTGTGGGTGCAAGCAAGCCTTGTGAATGGTGCTTTAGGCCAGGTGAAAGCAATTGTATACAAGGATGGTGAAAAACCACCGCAACTTCCTTTGTTTGTTGTTGTTCAGTTCAAAAAATACATAGGCCCGGTTTGGGATCTCAATAATGCAAGAAATATGCCCATTACACCATTGGGTCATGGTGGCCGCCGCCAGATCCCATTGAAAATGGTATGGGCCTTAACAATACACAAATCACAAGGCCTTACACTTCCATGAGTAACAATCGACATTGGCAACATAGATCGTCAGGGACTGACATTCACAGCTATTTCTAGAGTCTGCAACCTTGCCTGTCTTTGAATATGCCCGACCTTCACATTCCAAAGATATGCACGTATGCAACACAACCCATATGTTGCTCTTCACAAACAAGAAGAGGAATCCTTGTCAGTGCTCTCGCATGCACACTCCTGACTATATGATCACGAAAAAAAAAGGCACAAAAGGTTAGTTCACCCACTTTAATTACTTTCCTGGATTCACTTATAGAAACATTGATTTACAATTTGTATATATCTTTCATTTTATGACAATACTATACAATACCCTCAAAGCATTCATTTTTTTTGTTGTAATTCATAAAACTTCACTTGTATTGGACATAATATTCAGATTATTAACAAAGCTAGAGCAATGTATAAAACATTATGTGACCAAAAGTGGTTTTGGTGGATTGGTAGCATTATAATTGATCCCAAATTTCATTGGCCTTGGATGGGAAATGGGAGTTTTTATTAAACTGTTGACATGATGGAAGTTGTTGTGGGGTATTTATATGTAAATCATGCGAGCTCTACCTTAAGGCATTAGAATTATTGTTCATGTAGATAGGTTCACTTTGCATTAGAAGTACCACTCCTTTTCTCCCATTTTGGCTCTGGCTGCAATCCAAACCAATCCATTCCATTCATAGTTAGTCAGCCTACTCATTCATTATACATGCACAACAAACTTTAAACTTAGGTTACAAACTCCTAGATTTGTTATATATCAAATATTTGTTTCTAACTACCATTAAATATTAGATCTTGATGTGTATAGTTGTACTAGAGATGCTTATAATTGAAGTATTACAAGATTTTTTAGCAATTTTATTTGAGACCTTATCAAACTGCCTTCATATAATTTAGTTGTTTGAAGGACAATGACAGCTACAACTATACAAGCTTGAATATACTGTGGCCTGCACGGCTAAAGTTGACACTAAAGATGGAATCCTTGCTTATAATTTAACAAAACTTTGCTACATATCAAACAATAAAAAATGGATTACAAAACTAACCTTAGTTGCCTAAACATAATGGGAAAAAGTGTTTTGTTGCGTGATTGACTTGGGGCTATGGTCAAGCATTCTAATGGAAAACCCTACATTAAAGATCAAGCTATGGCACTCCTTGATTCATGCCAACGACCCAAACATGACATGTGTCCATTAGGAACTATACTTAGGGAAACACACCATTTTCTTAAGAACCTAATAATTCACCTTTCAAACCTCTTCAGTGTACCCATTGCACACTAAAGTGTACCTATCTCTACAATAGCAACATCCCATCTCCAAGCTTCATTGCTTTTATATACACATACAATGTTCTTCGACATACAATGGCAGTATACACATAAACTGTCTTTGACATACAAATGCAGTATACTCATAAAATGCATGTTCAGTGATACATTCAATACATGCATTTGGTCTTGTCAAGTCTTTACCTAGCCTTGCCATTTAAACTGGATGGGCTCGACATGCTTGGAAAACAAGATGTGGTACTTTTACTTGCAAATAATTAACTAAAACAAATACACTTTACTTGCATACCTGCTTTTACTCACTACTATTCAAAAATAACTTTATCAACATATTTAATTTACTCCATTTCTTTTATAATGCAGCACAACAATGCATATCACTAAATTCTTTCAATGTCCAAATGATGGATAGAAAATAACCATGCTCTCTTCTCAAGAAATTCCAATGTTCAATGTGAAGGGTAGTGTGCGAGTGCATTAATTAGAAAAGCATAATACTAATGGCAATTTGTGTCTATCCCCAGTTGGATAATTGCTCCGCAGACAAGCTGGAACCAGGTTGACTAAACGAGAATCAGATTGAATTTGAGCTGTAAAGAATCTGAATCTCATCAGCTCAAGATCAAATCCAAATAATTGGAGAAGAGCATAGAATTAATCTATGTTATACTGATATATATTAATTTACTCAACATTGATATCAAACACAGAAACACACTGCACTTTATTGGGACTGGCTGGTATTATTTATGAGACAAACACTGCACTCACATACAATAATCAAATGAAATAGATCAACACCAATTCAAATAACGCTGTTTGCTGTTCTATATATTTCTGAGTATTCAGCATTGTATTTTATGCTTATTATTACCATTGTTGTTTCAATTATTTTATCAGCCATCAAATCTGCCGTACCAACTAATTATTTTCAATAGTGCTGACTCAATCTTACCTATAGAAATCCTAATCGCAGCCTTAATAAAGCTGCCACATATTAAACGAACCATTGCTGATATATATTAGTTAAGTCTGATATATTAGAATACTTGAAGGTTTGCCGTACCAACTTCCTTAGTGGTGATTGTCTTTTTCTGAATATTTAATTCAGGTTTAATCTAAATATAACTCTTAATAATCGGCAATTATATTTATATTTAGAAATTATTTAGTTTGTTTTCATCTGTGTAGTGTTTACATTAATATTTAGCTTAGGGTTTTTAGCATTTACTTTCAGTCTTTCATAAACTAAATAAAATTCAAAATTGCATTTTACTTTCAGCTGCTGCCATATTGTACTGCATTCTACTGCATAGGATTTGTTTCTGTCATCATTAATTCTGAAATTGCATTCTATTGCATAGGATTTGATTTTATATAAAATAATACAAAATTCCTTTAGAGTTTAATTTATTTTAGGGTTTAAATCAGCATTTACCTTTCATTATTTGTTTCGATTAATTCCATAATCATAAAAACAAAAAAATTGCAAAATTTGGAAAATCCTAAAAGGGACATTACCTTTTTTTGTATTTTTCTGATTTTGAAAACCAAAAATAAATGTAACTGCAAATTCAGCTGAAAAATAAATGTTGATCAAAGAAACAATTGGCTGGAAACGAATCACAAACCTCAAAGTGCTGGAATTGATCATTAATTGCATTTCAAATAGGAGGTTTGAATTATATATGCTCAAATACATCAAATATAGTTGCTGTTTCTTTTGACATATATATGGAGATTTATTGTGTATTTATGGAATGGTGCTCTTCTTGTCATAGTTGTATTTTCAATTTTTCACCCACTTTTTGGGCTGGCCCGGATTATTTATGATAAATACACTGCACTCACAAACAATAATCAAATGGAATAGAACAACACCAATTCAGTTTAATAAGGAACCAATACATGTGCACATATATATGTGATCATCTCCTTAATTAAATTTGGGCAATCATGTACCAAGGGTTATCACTCTGGTCTAAAAATAGTAATGGAGCAAAGGTAAAAACAGAAAAACAAAACTTGAAGGCTATGTCAATATACCTCCTTCTTATTGTCTCACGCCGTAAAAACTCACGTTGGAAATTTTCTATAGTTAATTAGATGTTAAATCCTAGATACCAAAAAGAAATTACAGGTTAGTTTTATTTCCACAGAGGCAATAACCAGGCATTAATACTTCAATAAATTCTTATGGCATACCTATTTATTAAATATATATATGTTAGAGTTTTAAGTCAAATATTGAGAGTAACAGCAATTTTCTGTTTCAACAATTATTTTCACTCTATGTTTCACCGATTTTAAAGGCTTAGGGACTTAGATCTCTTCAATCTGTATTATTGCATCCCAGTTTTTTTTGTATTGCCGCCCTCAATTTACTTAAAAATTAAAAATTAGAAACTGACCTTTCTTTAAAAGCCCTTTTTATCTTAACAATTAAGGGAATAGTTTTGGATGTAAAAAAATTAGGAAAGAGGCTCCCTAATTCTTTCATAATTAAAACTTATTAAAATTCAATGGCTGTAGGTTAACTTTTGAATGAATTAATCAATGAAACATTTAAATTTGGGTCAAAATAATGTGGTCATGTGTTCAATTTTTTTCCTTTCTGAACTCTAAGTTTAGAATCCATTATGGTCATTACAGAAAAAATATTTAACCTAAAACATATTATGAATAATTTATGAGTTTCTATATGTGTCAAGAAAAGATTAAAAGAATATAACCGAACTATTTGGTATTGTAATCGTTTGGTGGTTGTTGGCGGTTCACCTTTCACTGTATGTAACTGCCAAGATTTGCATTTTTAAATAGTTGAGTCTGTATTTGTTAGATAGAGAGACAGAAAGACAGAGTAGAGAAGATTGTATAATTTCTGAGGAATAAAGAAATTTTGTGTTCTTGGTTTAATTAGCAGAGTGTAGATTGGAGTCATTCCACTAGTTAAGATTTCTTCGAAATCAGTGGAATGTCCTCTGAAGTGTTAGATTACTTTCAGTTCTGTTGAATTTTGAAGTTCTGTGGGTTGTTCGGTTACAAAATATCGCGGAGGAGATCATCGGCTTGAGATTCGAGTTGTGTCACTGAACATGCATTTTATGAGTATACTACATTTGTATGTCAAAGATAGTTTATGTGTATACTACCATTATATGTCAACGAACATTGTATGTGTATATCGCAATCATATCTGGGTACATTTTGTGTGTATCTCACATTTGTATGCCATGAATATTTCATGTGTATATCGCTATTGTATATGAGTATCAGTTTGTGTGTATCCTGCAATCGCATGTTGGGTTGTATGTTGCAAATGCATGTATTGAATGTATAACTGAACATGCATTTTATGAGTATACTGCATTTGTATGTCAAAGACAGTTTATGTGTATACTGCCATTGTATTTTGAAGAACATTGTATGTGTATATCGCAATCATATCTGAGTACATTTTGTGTGTATGTCACATTTGTATGCCGCGAACATTTCATGTGTATATTGCTATTGTATGAGAGTATCAATTTGTGTGTATCCTGCAAGCGCATGTTGGGTTGTATGTTGCAAATGCATGTATTGAATGTATCACTGAACATGCATTTTATGAGTATACTGCATTTGTATGTTAAAGACAGTTTATGTGTATACTGCCATTGTATGTCGAAGAACATTGTATGTGTATATCACAATCATATTTGGGTATATTTTGTGTGTATCTCACATTTGTATGCCGCGAACATTTCATATGTATATCGCTATTGTATGCGAGTATCAGTTTGTGTGTATCCTACAATCGTATGTTGGGTTTTATGTTGCAAATGCATGTATTGAATGTATCACTGAACATGCATTTTATGAGTATACTGCATTTGTATGTCAAAGACAGTTTATGTGTATACTACCATTGTATGTGTATATCATAATCATATCTAAGTACATTTTGTCTGTATCTCACATTTGTATGCCGCAAACATTTCATGTGTATATCGCTATTGTATGCGAGTATCAGTTTGTGTGTATCTTGCAATCACATGTCGGGGTTGTATGTTACAAATGCATGTATTGAATGTACATTTCGAATGATGTAAGTCAAGTAATGTATGTGCGACTGCAATTGTATATCGGTGGTTGTATGAGAGAATGTGCATTTCGTAAGATGCAAACAGTGACTGGTAATAGTGGTAAGGGAACTGGCAGTAAAAAGTTAAGAAATGTATATGCTAAGTCCAAAGGTCATCGGAGTGACAAGAGCCATCGAATTTCAACATAAAAAATAAAAAATAACAAACTACAATCTACCTTTCGATTTATTTTTTGCATGCACAAATTTTAGTTTGCTTATTGTTCCTTAGATCCTCCTTAAAAATTAGGTATTGCTTTTATATTCTTAGGATTCAGGAATGTGATGGAATTTATTGATTCGAATCTACCTTAAACTTACATACTGCTTTTAAATCTTCCTTATCAATATATTGAAACTCGCAATTCACTTTGCATCGTCCCCACTGATCATAGTACAATTTATTTTAGCATGTTCTAATTATTTAAATAATAGTTCCGAACATTTCAGCCTAACCATCAAATTTAGGTCACTTCAACTTTCCACGGCGTACCCATTGCACACTACAGTGCAATTGCTAGTCTTTAAAACAAAGAGCCTTGTGATTTTAATTAATAAAAATTCAAACAAATCATTTATTTCCATTTATACATAATATTTATTTACTATTCATGTTTGTTACATCAGAAAAGAAACTGATGGGAGAAATAAAACAAATCATCTTTAGGTTTTTATAATTAGAAAACCATCCACTACAACTGAGAAACATTTCCTTGTAGGTTCATAATTCAATTCAGAGTATCTACAAGCTGCTGAAAGTACTAAAAATCAATATATTTATAGTTTCCCTCTATAACGCCGTCATTCCCTTTTGCATTGCCTTTGAATCTGTTGTCAATTTTAACTGCATTCCGTTGACTTACAATTTGTTTTGATGAGTATTAAGCATTTAAAACTATAATTATCTTAAGCTATCAAACTACCTACATAGCTGTTGATCAAGAATTTGATCAGAAAGCTTATGATTTCAAATTATTTTTAAAGGCCTTAAAAGCCTTTGTGGACCTTAATCCATGTCACACTCATTCTGATAGCTAAACTGCCAAAAGATTTCTCATGCCATCTGTCTTTATATCCTAAGTTGATTCGCTCTAATCTTTAGCAACCCCATAGTTACACATTGTTACAACATAAGAAAGACTGAGTCAACCGCTGATCGAAAATCTAATCTAATAGTTCATATAAGTTTTTTTGGCACTCTGGTGACCTTTAAGCCTTAACTTGCTCAAAATCCTCACAACGCAATGCCAGCCAACAGTCAAGGCTTGATCTTTCATCTAACATTGATCGTTATTTGAGATCCTTGCTGATATTTCTCACACAAAGAATTGCATTCCTCTTTTAGTTGAAACTGTTATTTCACCTATATGTTTGTGCTCCCCCAAGTATAACATGCAACAATCCATAGATTTGACTTCCATTTCCATATATTTGATTTGATTTCACTAAAAATTGGCCTCTCCATAGTGTTGGTGTTCAGCCACAAGACCAACAAAGTCCCATGCTACCAATGTTCTGGGCCAAGGAAAATGAACTATTGCAACTGTTGTAAACCCTACAGTAATTTTCATCCAAAAGCCTAACCTCCCATTAAAGTAAACAATGGTGTTTATAGACATCACCATAAACAAATTGTTTATTAGGTACCAATCATATTCTGCCAAATAGCTTGGAGACATTGAATCTAAGACTCAAAATACCAAAAGCCAGGTTGATAGGCACATTACCATGCCACTCAACCTCCTGAATGAAAATGCTTGACATCCCTATTAACATTTATATAGTTTATAATGCAACTGGAAGCTCTCAAGATAGAAACTTGTGGTGTTTCAGTTGGCAACACTAACATCTAGCAAGCTAGCATACTTCTTGACATATCTCAAGTACATGATAAACAAATTTCCATGGAGTTTGAGAATGGGCGCCAGGGGGCCATGAACCCAAGTTTTGGGGATAGTGGATGGACAACAACTGGTAGCTCATGTTTTTGACAGAGAACTAATAGTGATGATGAGGAGTCTGACCAGTCTAAATGAGGAGGACTACTTAAATATCATCACTCTTGAATCTTTTTATTTATTTTCTTCTTTGTTTTTAGAAATTCCTTACAATAGTCAATAGAAACTCACAAACATTTATGAAAACTTGATAACATCCAGTAGAAACTCACAAACATTTATAAATCTTTATAACATCCACCACCACCCTGCTCTCACCGACTATTCTTAAAGATCATCCACTTCAACAATCAAAGGTCAATTTTGGCAAATAAAAATATGACAAATATTTACCATTTTTTGTTGTGAATGTGATGTAAAATTGCTATTGCTTGTTTGACCATTGAAGTGAATGATATTTAAATAGAGTGGCCCTCACCAGTCTAAAGTGTCCATGATGTACTAATTAAGAAATATTTGATCACCAACTTTCTAAAGTTTAGATAAATGAGCATGCATCAAAGTGAACAAAAATAGTAACAACTCTTTTAATAATCTATTTTACCTCCAATATCGTGTAAATATTCCTTCTTTTTTCCAAGGTCAACCAGTTGTGCATGCCATCACGTTGACTATCAGTTCAAAGCTTTGACACAAATCAAAATCATTATCATAACATAGAGAAAATTTGTTCAGGGATGGTTCAGGGATGCCCAAGCGTCCCCTAGCTGTCCCAGGGTCAACCTTAACCAACCGGTGCATTGCAAACGACTGGCTAGTCGAGATTTGTACATCACCCAACAGTCAATGGAAACTCATATACGGTAGGGCACCGACGGGTTGGTCGAAACAAATCTAGTCAAAACATTAATTAAATTCTTTCGATTGCTCCCCTAGTTGAAGATGCCATATAGTCGGTGAGTTACAACTCACTGGCTATTTATGGCTGGCGCTGTCCCAGGGACATCCAGGAGTATCCCCGACATCCCTGCAGATGGAAGACCCCCTTGTAGGTGGTGGTGGGGGAACATCTAATCCTTGTTTCCAAAACATCTCATTTATGGGAGATGCATCCCCATGGAACACTAATAAGAAATGCAATACCATGCTTGAAAAGTAGTAGATGTTGGTATGATTATGTCACTGGATGGTACCAAAGCCCTAGATCAAATCTATAAAAGCTTTAGTCAATCCACTTCTCATTTCAGATCTTCATCTGTGATTTTGATCCTAGTCAAATATGTAAAACCTAGCTAAAATCCTATTACGAAGGAACTAAAACATTCTTAGAATCCAATTGGAAATGTAATTGATTCCCTATTTTCCTTCTTTCCACTTCAAGTTGTCAATGGACTTCGTAAATTACCTCTCTTAGGCTTTTATCTCTTCACTACCATAAACTTTGACCCCTCAAAATATTATAATAACCCAATATAGTTGTCAAAATCAAAATCCAAGGACAAAATATTCTTCAACTATAAATACAAACAACTTTAATATATATCAACACTCCTAAATAATTCCATAATGTCCAAGGTCCATATAGGTTGCAAAAGGCAAACGTGTCAACAACTGGAAAATCATTAGACAAAAGTAGCAAAAGATAAGGAAGTATTTTCTCAAGAGGGCTTCAGAGTCTCTTTTTATGGAGTGGGAGGTCCCATGAGATGAGGAAAAATCCCCTACATGATAAATTGGAATCTTGTCCTCAAAAATTTAAAGCCTTTTAGTTTTGAGTTCTCAGATTTCCAACAGATGCCTTTGAGGTGGTGCTGGAAGTTTTCCCCACCAAATCAGAAGATTTTTTGCCACATATCATATGTCTACAATTTTTAACATTAGTTTTTGCTAAAAAATATTTCACCTAATTTTTTTAACATTAGTTATTGCTAAAGATATCATAAGACTACCATCTTCCTAAAATTTCTTAGCTTAATATTTTAAGCTTGCCCACTACTATAAAATCTATGGGACCAACTACTTATGAAATACTCTTAAAATTCTCAGAAGCACCCATTGAAATAGTTTAGGAAGCTTCCCCTCCATGGGACCACTAACTATGCCAACTACTCTTAGAGGATGATTGTAGCTGAAATATGGGTGAAGCCGAAAAAAAACTTGTACATATGAAAACCCAAGTATCAGAAAATCTGAAAAAATGTCTT
Source organism: Cunninghamia lanceolata (assembly GCA_027924645.1). Classification (NCBI taxonomy): domain Eukaryota; kingdom Viridiplantae; phylum Streptophyta; class Pinopsida; order Cupressales; family Cupressaceae; genus Cunninghamia; species Cunninghamia lanceolata. Next base: position 4,651,095 of record BSBN01001019.1, read on the forward strand.
TTCTTTTTCAAGGCACAAGAAAGAATCGAGAAACAATGGAATATGGGAACGATCTTTCACCCAGTTCCTTTTTTCCTTGAGCTAATTTGAAGCAAACACATAGGTACACATTAACAATCAAATTGAATGATAATGATATAAACCCTTAAGTCGGTATCAACTGTATTAGTTTGTTCTATTCATAATTCTTATACAAGCTTGTTTTTTTAGGAAAATCTATATACAACTTGTAGCCTAGTAAAGGTGTTGGGTGCCCATGCTTGACATTATAGATTTTCCATATGTTTCATGGAGCATGATAATTCCATACCTATACATCTGTAAATTAAAAAAAAAACATTAGTAATTCACTTGCATTGCTCAGATATACAATAGAAACAACTACACAAGAAACCATCCTAATACCTAATTACTTTAGTATGACCCTACCAAACAAAAATAACAATTTCAGAAATATTTCTCTCAAGGGCATTCTGCTTTAGGGACATCTTAAATTAAGGTGGGAATAAAACCCCTTTCTTTGCTGCCCCCAAACACACCCAAAAAAAGTCAAATTGTTCACACAACAATTGGCATTTTTTAATCAAAATTGAATTCAGGATCATCATCAAAGTTGTAAAAGTGACGTATTTTTTTCTAGAAAGAATAAGTAGTCATATATTTCCATGGATTTTGAAATTGTGATAGGATGGGAAAACCCCATTTTGTGAAAAAGAGTCCAGGAGGCTTGTCCCATGTTCTTCTTGGTGTTTTGTGACTCAAGATACCAATGTAATAGCTTTAAATAACTCTTTCTATTAGCAGATGAGGACAAAATGAAAAGCAGGACCACCTTCAACAGACGAGGAAGAAGAGTTACTTGGGGCATCCATATGATTCTTTATAAAATGCACAACTTTTCCACTTTTCACAGTGATGACAGAACACCATACAGGTGCATTTCATTCACAATAGTGTGATTTCATGCAATAGACCATCTGTAATTCAACCAAAAATTATCTAAGTAACCCTAACAAAAAATGAATAAAGTTCTATTCCATTAAAAAATAAAAAAAATTCTATTCCATGCAATCGCTCAGTAGCTGTGAGTCGGTCCTAAATTAGCTTCAGTAAGCCTAAGAAATTGGCTAATTTCTTACCTACAAGTCCCTCATCTTCCTCTGCCAAGCCACAGAGGTGGTTCAAAAACAAAGAATACATATCCGAATTTTTTGCCCTCCCCACAGTGTACGAATAACACTGACCAATCTTCCATGCATGGTTAGACTAGTTGAATCCCTTCAATTTGCTTGTGATGACACTCTTAATGAAATATTTTGCCGTGAGCTTTTCAAGTAGATGCCAGTCTGCAACATCAAAACCCCAGGTAATGCATAGATAGGGAAACCCCAAATTACATGATTTAAACGATAAAGAAAACATAAGAATAGACAGTGAGAATACACCACAGTCTTAGGAAGCTTCAAAACTAGATTACACTGACCATTCTCGTATACAAGCTGAGAAACCTATTTCTGCAAGTAGTCATTCTCCTCCATTAAAACCTTATTCATAGCAATGAGCTTCCTATTCACAGTTTGAAGCCATGAGGCCTCTTTTCTCTCCTTCTCCCTACACCTACGCAGTTATCATAACAGAGGTAAACCGAAACAAATGTTAACCAAAAAAAATCAAAAAAACTCAATGGTAAAGGAAAATGAAAAACCCTAACGGTGTCTGACAGCTTTCCGGCTCCAACAACTTTCCAGTGTCCGACGGTTTTCTAGCATCCGACGATTTCTGGGAGCAAAAAGCTCCCACTAATAAGCCTATCAACTTATTATCCATTGAACAGATGTACTTATCTTGTAATGGCATTTTGTCATGGTCTCTAATATCTAAGGTTTAGTCTGATATTGCATTCAACAATTTAGCATGATGTGAATACTGGAGTTTCCCATCCGAGCTAACATCACTTAAAAAATGTAACGTTTTATTTAGGAAACAAAATGGTAGATTATGAGAATCCAAGGCTGATGATTAGGACCCATCGTTATGTGTTGGTATTGATCTAACAAAATGGGTGTATAGTAGTTTCTTCTCCATAGTGGCACCATTTCAACACCAGGAATTTTACAGAGGGACATGGATTGGGATCGTCTATTGCTATTGTCTACTTTAATGCACAACAAAAGACTACCACTAGAAGACCTTGATATCTATGATAGATTACATTACTAGAAAATATTTAACTTTGTCGTATGCTTGTTTAATGCACTGTTCCATTTGCATAAATATTTCCATTCTCCTCCACCATTTCACAAAGATTGTGTGCTAAATAAATTAATAAATGCTTTGTCTTTTTTGAATTTGATGTTGTAAAGTGAGCAAAGAGCTCTCGAACTTAAATATAACTACCTCGACTCACATGATAGAAACAATCTGAGTTTAACAATAAATCTATCTCAATCTCTTTGTTTCATTAGTAGTCTTAAACTAACCCTTCAAGGGAGAAGAGGCATAAGATGGGAAAATTGAAGAATGCATGATCAAACATCCACTGCTAAACTCCAGTTCCATCACCAAGTTCAGTATAGGCATTTTCTTTAATTAGTTTGCATGCATAATTGATGGCACAAGGGGGAGAGCAGGGGAGGCAGACTTACTGCTAACCACCAAAAATAAAACCAATGCTACAACATACAATGGACAGAAAGAACAAACCCAAACATAGAGGAGAGAGAGACAAAATACAAAAGACAACAATATATGTTATATATATTTTCCTTTGCTAGAAATACATTCAAACGTTTTACAAACTACAATGCAGAGCTGCTGCTCTATTTTCTTGTTATGGTCTAATCACTAGAGCTGCAAACTGTTTATCTGGAGCTGCCTAAAGGAACTCCATAGCTATCTATGGATTACTATTGCTACTGCAACATTCCTTCTGCTGTCCTGTGTTAGAACATTCCCTTACACTTCTGCTCTTTCTGCTGCTGTAGGCTTCTCTCTCTTTTTTTTTTATCTCAGGTCCACTGACTTTTCCTTCCTCTTTGTCTCTCTTACACATGCCCAGAAAATGGGTGCTCAAACCATTTCAAATTCAAACTTACCTACCAGAATTGAATGCAGCAGGCCAATGGTGCTGGGGATGAGATTTGAGGAGATCTCCAAATTCTGACGCAAGGATAGGTGCATTAAATTGGTCTGACAGAAGATTAATTTCTTCCAACACTCCCCCTTAATCTGAAGTCAGATGTCATTCAACAATTTTCTTTCCAAAACTGATCTCCAGAGATATACCTATGCATTTGCCTTTTTGGAGGAGATCTATGGAGTTGTCTCTACCACTCTGCATCATCTCCGAAGCTTTACATTGCATCTCTAGAGCACCCTGTCTGCATCTCTGGAGCTGACTTTCAGCATCTCCGGAGCACTATTTCTACATCTCCGGAGCACCTCCAGAGCATCTCTGGACCTGACTTCCTTCATCTCCGAAGTTCTATTTCTACATCTCCGGAACATCTCCGGAGCTGCACATACATTCCAGAGTTGAACCTCTAGAGCTCTCCTACTATCTTTCCAGATCTGAACCTCTAGAGCTAATCTCTTTCTGGGGCTGCACACCTCCGGAGCTGTCAACAATGCCAAGCCTATCCCATAGGCGTTCAAAAGAATCTTTCGGCAATGCCTTTGTAAAAATGTCAGTGAGCTGCTGCTCAGATCTACAATACTACAACTCAATCTCTCTTTGTTCTACCAACTTCCTTATGAAATGATAACAGATCTCAATGTGCTTGCTTCATCTGTGGAAGAATGGATTCTTTGTCAAGGCTATTGATGAAACATTGTCACAATGAATGGTTGTACCATCTTCTTGCTGCTCATTCAAGTCTGCAAGGATCCTTCTCAACCAAATAGCCTGACATGCTACTACATTTGCTGCAATATACTCAGCTTCTGCTGTAGAGAGAGAAACAATGGGCTGCTTCTTTGATGCCCATGATATCATGCCTGAACGCATGTGAAATGCATAGCTAGATGTGCTCTTCCAGTCATCTACATTTCCTGCCCAATCACTGTCCATGAAACCAGACACCTTAAACTCATTAGAAACATCATACAAGATGCCATAACCTGTTGTGCCATTCACATACCTCAGGATTCTCTTTCCTACTTGCCAATGTGTATCCTTAGGCTTCTCCATGAACCTAAAAATTAGGCTTACAACATACATCAAATCAGGCCTAGTGGCTGTCAAATACATGAGGCTTCCAACCATGCTCTTGTAGAGGGTTGGGTTTACTTCCTTGCTGTTGTCCTCTTTACTCAACTTCAAACCTGTAGCTGTTGGTGTTGGGGTAGGTTTACTGTTCTCTATCTTAAATCTCTTCATAATCTGTTTGGCATAGTTAGTTTGCAAAATAAATATGCCATGCTCTGTTTGCTTGACCTCAATGCCAAGAAAATACTTTAGCAGACCTAAGTCTATCACCTTAAATTCATTCTTCATTGCCTCTTTGAAATCAACAATGAAAAGATCACTATTGCCAATAAAAATTAGATCATCTACATACAAAACAACAATCAAAATGTTACCTTCAGTTGCTTTGATGTAGAGAGTGGGCTCACTGCTGCTTTTGTTAAAGCCATTGCTCAACAAATATAAGTCTATTCTGCTGTACCATGCCCTAGGTGCTTGTTTCAGCCCATAGAGGGCTTTTCGGAGCCTATATAACTTGTCCTCTTACCCTGGGACTTCATAGCCAGGTGGCTACTCCACATACACTTCCTCTTTTAGCACTCCGTTCAAGAAGGCTAACTCAACATCCATTTGAAACACCTTCCACTTGTGTTGGGCTACTATTGCTATGACTGTTCGAACTATTTCTAGCCTTGCAACTGGTGCATATGTCTCATCATAGTCTCTTCCAAGCTATTGTTTGTACCCTTTGACAACTAGCCTTGCCTTATATCTTTCAATCTTTCCTTAGTAGACTTGGTCTTATAAACCCACTTAACTCCAATCACTGGTTTAACCTTGGGTAAATCAGTTAGCTGCCACATGTGTCATTCCTCTCTATGGCATCTAATTCTTCATCCATGGCCTTACACCATTTCTCTTCTTTCACAGCTTCTTCAAAGTAGATTGGATCACTACAATAAAATAATGCAAAATCCAAATTCTCATCATCATTAGCATACCTTGTGCTGTCATAAATATCCTTTACACTCTTTGTCCTCCGTGGAATCAAAGATGTGAATGTGGGGTCTGAATTATCTCCAGAATTGCTACTGTTCTAACCTCCAGAGCTACTTATGTGACCTCTAGAGCTGCAGTTCTGACGACCTCTAGAGCTACTGTTCTTCTGACCTCTAGAGCTACTGTAATGTTGACCTCCAGAGCTACAGATCTCTGGAGTTGCAGACCTCTGGAGTTGCTGATCTCTAGAGCTACTGTGTTGCTGCCCACCTCCAGAGCTGCTTTGTTGAACACCTCTGGAGTTGTTCTCCAATGCTCTATGGTAGTTTCTCCCCAAGCTGTTGCTCTCCATAGTTCCTCTAGAGTTGTTGTCCTCCAGAGCTTCTTCATCTTCAAGGGGTATTGTGACTGAAATACCCATGGTGCTGTCCATTGTTCCATCCCATGTTTCATTCTCAATGAACTCAACATCCCTGCTGATCACAATCTTTTTAGTGATGGGATTATACAGTCTGTAGGCTTTTGACTCTTCACTATAGCTTGTGAATATACACTTTTCACCTCTATCATCAAATTTCTACCTCTTCTCTTTAGGCATGAATGCATATGCCACACACCCGAAGATTCTTAGGTGTTCAACACTCCACTTGCTGTTTGTCCACGCCTCTTATGGAATCCTATCACGAACGGCGTTTGTAGGACACCTATTCAATAGGTAAACTGCTGTTGCTACAGCTTCACCCCAATAATCATTTGACAATCCCTTTGCTTTCAACATGCTTGCTGCCATCTCTGTGATGGTTCTGTTTTTCCTTTCAGCTACTCCATTTTGCTGTGGAGTATACCTTGTTGTGAACTGTTTATGAATGCCTTCATACTTGCAGAAATTCAGAAATTGTTTGGAGATGTACTCTCCTCCTCTAGCTCTTCTTAGGGCCTTGATATAGCGGCCACTTTGCTTTTCAGCCGATGCCTTAAACTCATTAAACTTCTTAAAGGCTTCTGATTTGTTCTTCAAAAAATAAATCCAAATTTTTTTGCTGTAATCATCAATGAAGGTCATGAAATATACATTCCCACCTAGTGTGGGGGTCTTCATAGGGCCACATAAATCTGAATGCACCAACTCCAATGGTGCTCTTGCCCTTCTAGAATACCCTAATTGAAAGGTTTCTCTATGCCGCTCCCGTAAAATGCAGGCTTCACATTTTCCATCGGGCTCTACATTGTTTGGTAGCCCTCTAACCATGCCTTTCTTGGACAATAAACTCAAGCTAGAAAAACTTAAGTGCCCATACCTCAAATGCCACAATTTGGATGGGTCTTTGATGACTGTCCTAAAGGCTAACTATTGTCCTATTGCTGTGACCGCCGAAGATAGTGCTAGAAACTGCACCGGAGATGGCGCTAGAGACTCTACGTGTATCCTAAGAGGAAACATTCTATTCCTTGTCATCTGCACTACTGCAATCACTTTCTTACTTCCTCCTTTATCAAAAATTGTGCACTCTCCATTTTCCATCAGGATTCTATAACTGTTTTGGACCATCTGTCCAATGCTTAATAGGTTATGTTTTATGCCTGGGGCATAATAGACATCTTGGATCTACATTTTCTCACCTTGCTTGCTAAGGACTGTGATGATGCCTCTTCCTATGACAGGAACCTTTTGACTGTTCCCCATCATGATCTCAGGCTTGACATTTCTGTCAATGGAGGCAAACAAGTTTTCATTACCACTCATGTGGTTGTACACCTGCTGTCCAAATACCAGACTTCAGGGCTGCTCTTCTCAGCAAGGTTACACACAATAAACACCTTAGACTGATTTTCATTTTCAACCTTGTTCTCATTTGCTACATTAGCATTTTGGCCTCCATGATCATGTTGTTTCTTTCTACACTCACTAGCATGATGACCAAACTTATGACAGTAATAACATTGAACATTACTTTTGTCATACCTCTAATTGGAACTACTGTTCTTCTTCTTTTCTTAATAGCTTGGCTGTGAGTTTCTTGCCTCTTCTTGGCTGTTTGAAACTCCTCTTTTGGAGTTGCTTATTCCTCTACCTCTTTGACCTTTACCTCTGCTATTTCTTCCTCTTCCCCTACCTCTTGCATTGGTTTGAGCCTTGAAGGCTTGCTCAAGGGAAGGAGCGGATCTATTAAACCGCTACTCATGGGTTTGAAGAGAGCCCATCAACTCATCCACTGTCATCTTGGACAGGTCCTTTGTCTCTTCAATGGTTATGATAATAGGGTCAAATCTAGAAGGTAGACTCCTTAGGATTTTTTCAACAATCCTTTGATCATCCATGGTTTCTCCATTTATCCTTAGCTAATTTAGCATGGTAGAAACTCTAGTGTGAAAGTCTAAAATAGACTCACTCTTCTTCATTTGAAGGGTCTCAAAATCTCTTCTAAATAGTTGGAGCTTGACTGATCTCACCTTATCAGTTCCCTTATAGTTGTTCTGTAGTATATCCCATGCCTGTTTTGAGTAGTTTGCTGTTGCAATGCGAGGGAAAATAGCCTCTGTCAAGGTTGCCTCAATTAGACTGAGGGCTTTTGCATTCTTCATTCTTGTTTCCTTCAACTGGTTTCTTTGAGCATTAGAAAGGGCTGCATAGGCTGCTAGGTCTATGATGTCTATGAACCCATTAGTGACCAAATCCCATAGGTCATTAGCAACTAGAATAGTCTTCATCTTCTTAGCCCAAATATCATAGTTCTGGCCATCAAATGTAGGTCGCTGTTGCCATCCTTTGCTATCCCCACCTGCCATGCTTCTCAAATTTGAGAAGGCTGATAATGCCTAGTCAAACTAGGGCTTATAAAATACCCACAAAAACTTCTAACTACCCAGAAAAATAGGGCTCTGATACCAATTGATGGCACAAGGGGGAGAGCAGGGGATATAGACTTACTGCTGACCACCAAAAATAAAACCAATGCTACAACATACAATGGATAGAAAGAACAAACCCAAACACAAAGGAGAGAGAGAAAAAATACAAAATACAACAATTTATGTTATATATATTTTCCTATGCTAGAAATACATTCAAACCTTTTACAAACTACAATGTAGAGTTGCTGCTCTATTTTCTTGTTATGCTCCAATCCTTGGAGCTGCAAACTGTTTATCTGGAGTTGCCTAAAGGAACTCCGTAGCTGTCTGTGGATTACTGCTACAACATTCCTTCTGTTGTTCTGTGTTAGAACATTCCCTTATACTTCTACTCTCTACTTTCTTTCTGCTGCTGTAGGCTTCTCTCTCTCTCTCTTTTTTTTTATCTCAGTTCCACTGACTTTTCCCTCCTCTTCGTCTCTCTTACACATGCCTAGAAAATGGGTGCTCAAACCATTTCAAATTTAAACTTACCTACCGAAATTGAATGCGGTAGGCCAACGGTGCTAGGGATGAGATTTGAGGAGATCTCCAAATTCTGACGTCGGGGCAGGTGCATTAAATTGGTCTGACGGAAGATTAATTTCTTCCAACAATAATAAACTGCTCATAAATAAACTATTGTATGAGCAGTCATCTTTAATGATTAGTTAAGTTTGCATTATTCTTTTCTTAGACTATTGTAAACATGCAATCATTTTGCATGTGTTTTCCTATTTTTTTAGCTTTCTTTGGACTACACATAGCTTGCCTTATTTGTTTTATAAATGTACTCTATATTTCTAGAATTAATATAGTCGAATAATTATAGAGTTTTGATTCAGCATTGTTGTTCACTCTGTAGTAATTGAGCAGATCTATTGTTCTTCATTTATTATTATTTTCTAAATGTGATGTTTATTCAATCTAAGTTTAGCAGTATAGTATAAGAGCATTAGTTTTAAAATCTTCAATTGGTATTAGAGTAGGTTGCAGAGGATTTTTTTGTAGGCAAAAGGGTAACAATTTTCTCCAAGAATTATCAGAATGTCAAATGGTGGCAATTTTCCATTCCAGCTTCCGTTGTTTATCAGAGACAACTACGAATACTATAGTATAAAGATGAAGATCCTACTATTATCTCAAGATCTCTAGGAATTAGTAGAAGTAGGATACTCAAAACCTACAGATTAGAATGCTTTAAATGCCTTAACAACAAATCAACAAACTTAGTTGAAAGAAGACAAGAAAAAGAATAATCGAGCTCTCTTTGCCATCCAATTTGCATTGGATATGTCAATTTTTTCCCGTATAGCTAGTATGACAAAGTCAAAGGATGCATGGAAGGCCCTACAAACTACATACCAAGGATCTAACAAAGTAAGATTGGTAAGACTTCAAACCCTTTGAAGAGATTTTGAAAATATAAGGATGAAAGAAGTCAAGTCTATTCAAGAGTTTATCACTAGGACTCAAAGTATTGTGAACCGTCTTAAAACTCAAGGGGAAAGTGTCACACAGAAAAAAATTGTAGAAAAGATTTTGAGATCCCTTCCACCAAAATTTGATCTAGTGGGCATAGCCATTGAAGAAAGTAAAGATCTAACCACATTGAAAGTTGCAGAGTTGATAGGTTCTTTACAGTCTCATGAAGAGTGTATGCAGTGTTCTACAGAGAGTTTGGTACAAGCTTTCCAGTCTATAGTAAGAATTGAAGAAAAATCTACAACTTTTTCTCCATCAAATAAATCTCAAGGGGAGCCTTCTAATGGTAGAGGACATGGTAGAGGAAGAGGAAGAGGAAGAAGTTCTATGGATCAGAGAAGCATCTAGTGCAGATATTGTGAATGGTTTGGACACTATGCATCTAAATGTAGAAAAAAATAAAATAATTTGAATAAGTCAAGATCCAACTATACTGAAGTCTTTTGAAGATGCAAAGCACTCCACATTCTTCACATGCAATTTGGAAAAAGAACCTCACCAAGATGTGTGGTTCCTGGATAGCGGTTGCTCCAATCATATGACATGTAAATCTAATCTCTTTGTCAAATTAGATGAATTTGTGAGAAGTCAAGTAAAATTTGGTGATGATAAAGAGGTTGATGTAATGGGGAAAGGTACCCATGTAGTGAAAACTCAGCAAGGAGAAACTACTTTTATTCATGACACTTTGCATGTGCCCAAATTATAGCATTATCTTTTAAGTATTGGGCATCTTGTAGCAAAAAATTATAAGGTTGTGTTTGAGGATAATTGCTACAAAATATTTGATAAATCAGCTAACCACCATCTTGTAGCAAAGGCTTGTATGACAGAGAATAAATTATTTCCTCTCACATTAGTGTCCGCTAAGCTACATGCCCTCAAGGCAACCACTAATGATTCATGGTTATGGCACCAACGATATGGTCATTTGAATTTTCAAGGATTAAGTTTACTCCATAAGAAGGATATGGTGAGACGACTTCTTGCAATTCAGGCCAAAGATGTTTGTTCAGGGTGTGCACTTGGCAAGCAACATTGAGACAATTTTTCGGTGAACAAATCATGGAGGGCAAAATCTCCTCTAGAGCTTGTGCATTTTGACATTTGTGGTGACATGCAAGAGGAATCTTTGGGTAAGAATATTTATTTTTTGGCATTCATTGATGATTTCTCACGACACACATGGGTTTATTTTCTTAAGTAGAAATTTGAGGCACTTGAATGCTTCAAGCACTTTAAGGCTATGGGAAAAAATTAAAGCGAGTATTCTCTCAAAATACTCAGAACAGATAGAGCGGGAGAATTCACTTCCAAAGAGTTTTTTTATTTTTGTAACACTCATGGTATTCAAAGACAACTCATTCAAGCTTATACTCCCCAACAAAATGGTATTGCAGAAAGGAAGAATTGTACTATTATGGAGATGGCACGAAGTATGTTGTAGTCCAAAAACCTTCCTAATTGCTATTGGGGAGTCACAATAGCACCCACAATTTATATTTTAAATCGAAGCCCAACAAAATTTCTTCAGAATATCACTCCAAAGGAAGCCTGAAGTGGACACAAGCCCTCAGTAGCTCACTTTCATGTATTTGGTTGCCCCGCATATGTTCATGTTCCTATTCAAAAGCAAAAGAAGTTGGATGCAAAATCCCAACTTTGTATCTTTGTGGGCTATTTAGATTCCACAAAAGGATATAAATTCTATAACCCTGACACAAAGCAATGAATTATTAGTTGGGATGTGGTTTTTGATGAAGGGGGAGTATGGAAATGGCAAAAAAGAGTTCAACAAACTACACCACTAATCATGGGTATTAAAGATGATCAAGTTCCTCCTCTCCCCACAAGCTCAAGTGGAAGTTCAAGCCCTAGTTCACCAAGTTCATCTTCAGGTGATAGTTCTAGTCCACAATCAAGTCCAAGCTCTTAACGAAAGGTATGAAGTTTAAATGAAATTTATTAAAAGAGTTCTAATGTGAATCTAGTTGCCAAATTTTCTTTGTTTAGTACCATTCAAGTTGAACCTTTTGTGTATGAAGAAGCCATGAAAGAACAATTATGGATTGATGCTATGAATGAAGAGATGCATGTTATTGATAAGAATAATATTTGGGAATTAGTGCAACTTCCTAAAGACAAATAGGTGATTGGTGTCAAATGGATTCATAAGGTGAAATATCATGTTGATGGTTCCATGAATAGATACAAGGCAATATTAGTTGCCAAGGGATTTGCACAAATGCTTGGAGTAGATTATTCAGGGACTTTCACTCCTATTGTAAGATTTGATACAGTCAAGATTATATTGGCTATTGTTGCACAACACAAGTGGCCAGTCTATCAGATGGATGTAAAATCAACTTTCCTAAATGGTTATATTGATAAGGAAGTCTATGCAAAACAACCTATTGGTTATGAAATTCCAAGAAAAGAACATTTGGTCTACAAGTTAAAAAATCTCTCTATGGGTTGAAGCAAGCTCCTCGTGCCTAGTATGCACGGATTGATAGTTATTTCTTGAAGAAAGGATTTATCTGTAGTCCCTCAGAGCCAACCCTCTATATCTAACATCTTGGTAATGATATTCTCATTGTTTGCCTTTATGTTGATGATCTCATTTATATAGGTAATATCCCATCTCTCATGGAGAAATTTCAAGAAGAAATGAAATAAGAATTTGAGACGTTAGATCTGGGATTCATGCATTATTTCTTGGAGTGGAGGTACAACAACAACCTGAAGGTATATCCATTTCTCAAACCAAGTATGTGGCTGATTTATTGAAATGGTTTAGAATGATGTCATACACATTAGTTGTAACCCCTGTAGCCCTTGGTGAAAAATTAACCAAGGAAGATGCAAGTTCCAAAGTGGATGCTATTTTATATAGAAGTTTGGTAGGGAGCCTGATGTACCTCACTACAATGAGACATGATATTATGTATGTTGTGAGCCTTGTCTCTCGGTTCATGTAGGATCCACATGAGTCTCATTGGTGTGCTACAAAAAGAATCTTAAGGTATGTGAGTGGCACACAAAAATTTGGCATTCATTATTCTCCCACACATAATTTTGAGCTAGTTGGTTACACAGATTTTGATTGGGCTGGTTCAGTGGATGATAGAAAATCAACATCTAGTTATATTTTCTCACTTGGTTCTGGAGTTGTCTCATGGAGTAGTAAAAAGTAGGGAACCATGGCTCTCTCTTCCACAGAAGCAGAGTATATTGCAGCAACAACAACCAATTGTTAAGCCATATGGATTTGAAGGATTTTGTAAGATCTACAGTTGGTTCAAGAACATCCCACAACTATCTATTGTGATAACAGAGTACCATTGCAATGACCAAAAATCCTATGTTTCATGCTAGATCGAAGCACATTGAGATTAGACATCACTTCATATGAGATTTGATTCAAGATGGGATAGTGGAATTATAGTTTTTCCCTACATTTGAGCAAGTTGTTGATATTTTTACCAAAGCTCTACCTACAACCAATTTTTTTGCTTCGAGGAATCAATTGGGGCTCATCCCCATTGCTCATGCAGGGGGAGATTGAAGAATGTATGATCAAATGTCCACCACCAAACTCTAGTTCCATCGCCAAGTTCAGTATAGGCATTTTCTTTAATTAGTTTGCATGCATAATAAACTGCTCATAAATAAACTACTATATGCGCAGTCATCTTTAACGATTAGTTAAGTTTGCATTATTCTTTTCTTAGACTATTGTAACCATGCAATCATTTTGCATGTGCTTTCCTATTTTTTATCTTTCTTTGGACTACACATAGCTTGCCTTATTTCTTTTATGAATGTACTATGTATTTCTATAATTAATATAGTCAAATAATAACAAAGTTTTGATTTAGTGTTGTTGTTCACTCTGTAGTATTGAGCAGATCTATTGTTCTTCATTTATTCTTATTTTCTAAATGTGATGTTTATTCAATCTAATTTTATCAGTATAGTATAAGAGCATTAGTTTTAAAATCTTCAATTATAAAAATTTGTAAATACAAAGAAATAAGATTGGTGGTATGACCATGACACCCATTGACTCTCTACTTTAAGAGAAATGATCCCCTTGGATAAGAAAGAGTGAATCTCATGTACAAAACCATATTTCAAATGTTGTATTACTTTTCATTGTTACCAAACAAATAGTGGAACAACTCTTGAGGTCATTAAAAAAAAAAACTAAGGTGGTGTTTACTTATGTTAACATGAAGTCTTGTTCTAAAAGTAATATGCTAACTATTTCAATTATCAATGGTTGAAAATAAATAGTTTTAAGTGTCTTTTCTTAATAAAATCAAGTGTTCTGATTAGTCTGATAATTTACCAACAATGTTAGAAAGCACAAAATCCTCTCTTTAGTTTGGATTGAGGAGAAAAAGAGAATCTAAAACAACATTTTGGAAGGAAATCAAATCCTATGACACTCCCAGCAACCTTTTCCAATGGTAGGTTTGGGCCACCTACAAAATACCATGATTGTTGGATAATAAAGCTCTAACATGTTTCCTTCAATTTTTTCTCACATGTGGATAATTACATTGTTGTGAATCAAGTAAATTAAATGGAAACCATCAAACTTTGTAAAAGAAACATTTCTAAGATTCAACTATATTCTAGAAATTCTATGGAAGGTTTATATCTAGATGCTAATAATGACATGGATGTACAAGAACATCATATAGGCCTAAGAAGAAGGCTTCTTTTATAGGAAGATAGACTCTCTCCCTTCTTAATAAAATGGCCAGATATAAAAAAGCATTGCTTAATACTCACCCCTAGGGTACAACGTATCTTAAGTGTATCTTAATGGAGGATTTAAGCACATACCATAATATTGTCTCATTAGAACTATTGTTTCTCTATAATCATGCTATAGTTAAGATCGTGCCACAACAACAAACTCAAGATAACATTAAATTAAAAGGTCACCATGTTGGTACTTCTTTAGATGATGGGATTATCTTATGTAACCTATTTCCATTGACCTATATACCGCTTGAGACATAGTGGGATTATTGAATAGAGGTGAAATAATCATGTAGGTGTGAAGTGTCATTCGATTATAGTAGAATTACATTTTTTTCTAAGGCTATATGAGCCATAAACAATCCAATTCTTATGAGAAGATTTCCTTGTCACGTAAAGAAAGATATTTTGTTGAGAAACCTTAGAGTCTAGTCAATAATCTAAGGATACAAGAGATGGCCAAAGCCACAAATCCAACATCTAAAAAGCCTGAAATTCCTCTATAGTTAGTGGCCTATAAAGAATAGTTCAATTTTGTCAAAATTAGGAAACATATACAATTGAGAAAATGAAGATATCGACTAAATAGAATCATAACTTTGATAATTCACTTATGTATGTATTTTAGTTGGATTATTCATGAAGTTTTGGAAAAATTGCTTTATACCTCATGAGAGCTAAATTAAGAGATGACAACTTTAGTGGTATTAAGCCTTTAAGTCTTGATTGGTTGGTACTCTCTTATACAAGGAAATATAGAGTTAATAAGTTAGTCTTTCTAATAACCAAATTTATAAATTCGTTCTAATTTTTTTTTGTTTAGTTTTATGTCTATTTTTTGGAATTTGTGTTACCATACTTGTTTATATCTAAAAATACAACCTTGATACCTAGATTTATTTAACATAAGTTAAATTGTGGGCCCATAACTCATAGGTCCTAGGATCATTTTCACATCTTAAACTTTGGAAAATATGGTGTTGTTTAGGTGAAATGAAACAATGCTTTTACAATATATGAAACCAAAATTATTATTTTAGCATCTGTCATGAGGACATGTTAGAATTTAGAAGGGGAGAACCAATCCCAAGCTCAAGCCATTCTTAGATTAAATAAAACCTTTTTTTTGATATGCAAGTTCCTCAAGAAGTTATTTAGAAAAGAGCTAGTTTATGTAATGTTAAATCTTCAACATGTTTTATATTTTATAGAAAAATTTTGTGAATTTTCTGATGTTATTGAACTTCTAGAAACACGTCAAGGTTATTAAAATTCGTATCGAGAATAAAATTGTTGAGCTCATTGTTGTGAGTAAAAATCTAATCATCTTGCAAATCCTAGGCACATCGATATTTAATTGGATTTTTTATGAGCTTACTTTATAAGATTAAAATATAACCCCAAGGAAAAGCACAAGATAAAAAATAAATAAATCCATGATCATATTTACTATAATTTAAAGACTCCAAGGGCATAGAAATATTGGTAACTCATCTTCTGAAATATTGAGTTTTTAAATATTGTTTAGGCATTTGGGTTTGGAAAATCAATCAAAAGACCTTGAATTGTGTCTTTAATTATTTTAGGAAGTCATAATTAGATGGTTGGGAGATCAATCATGATGGAAAACATGAAGAAAGATGTTCAATTACCCTAATTACCTAAAGGAAATATTAGACCTAGTGTTTCTCTATGAAGTACTTTATGATGGTAATAGTTGTTGATGTTCTGTTGCTTAAGTTGCCTTGTAAGATTATTTTGTAACATCTTTGTTTTATTGTACTTTGTTGTTGGACTTGATCAACCCAATAACCTTGTACATATTTTGTATAGAATTGAGATCTAAGTTAGGTATTATAAACACCTTGTTTATATTAATAAACCAATTACATTTGAGTGACTAGACTCCCAAAACTTTATTTGAGTGACTAGGAAATTATATAAACATTGATGTATTTGTTTCTATTCAATTGTATTTGGTATATAAAAAGAGGATATTCATGTAGTCTGAAATGCATGACTATCATCTTTGAATGTATTTTGAGTATATGGTACTCAGTGATCAGTGACTACATAGTATGGGATATGCATGTCATTCACTAGGTAAGTGCTATGTGATTACATGATAGTGTACCCTCTTATGTCATTTTCTCAAGTATAAATTCATGTTCTATTTCATGTGAAAATATACTTATGGTTGTTATTGATTAACAAAGTATTTCTATGGGATTTAATTTTAGTTTTAGTTAAAATAAAAAAGTTATTGAAAAGATCTAAATTTTGAGAAATATAATTATAGATGAAGTTAAACAGAAATAAATTCATTGTGATATTGATAGTGTTACATCCACACTTAACTAATTGTTTGTGCCGAAAAGTGTTGTAGATTCAACTTGAGCTACTAAGGATAGCAGCTGATTTATAGGGGGAGAAATGTTATGTGATTTTTTCTCCAAAATGGAAAACAAAGATATTTATGAATAATCCTCTGAAATTATAAGAGGATAAAGATTATTTACCTTTTATAATTAAAAGGGGGATGGAAAATAAAGGATATTATGATGCTTTGGTTAAGAGCGAAATAAATAAAGAATAATTATGAAAAGACCCATTTAAAAGGGAGGAGTTATTATGTTTATTAAACCATTATTAATGACAACCTTTGTGAAAAGGGATGATGGTTTAGAAATCACCCTTAAAAGGTTATATAAGGCATTTGTGTGATACTTGAAATGGGCATGGAGAACACTCAAGGAAAGATAAGGAATGAAAGGAAAGAAATCACGAAAGAGAAGGTTTAGAGATTTGACAGAGAAAAGTATACAGGAAAAGTATATAGGAAAGTATATAGGGATCAAAGGGTACCAAGGAGTTAGGATGAGGGTTGTTGGCTGGGCACTGAGTATTTGGAGAAGGGGCACATAGAGTGTGTCCATCTTAGGGTACAATGTACACCCGGGAGTTTCCTAGCTAGGATTGTGTTTGTTTTATACCATGGGGAATGGTTAGTTTTGTAAACACCAAAATCACACACAACCTCCATGAGAACCCCTATGACGAGTTATAATCCTTGTCACATACATGTAAGCATGAAATAACATCCTCTCAGCATCAATTCTTTTGGTGATGTGTCTTTTCTTTTATCTTGTGTTATTTCCCCTTTATCATTTTCTCTCTTTATTGTCGATGTTTTTTGACACTTGTCGATTTGTATTTTCTAAGCTTGCAACTCTATTCCTTTAAGCCTTGTTGTTACATCAGAAAATATACCTTTGGGGGCTTTTCCCTCTTAAGGTTTAGCTCTCGGGTCTTGTTGATGCATTTAGGACATCTTGCATGATTTTGATGACTCCCAATGAGAAAACCCTAAAGTTTCATGGCAATTAGGACTCAGGGGATGCACTTAACATGATCCCTACCTAAAATAGGGGGAGGACTTGGGTGTCCGTGCCCTAGTCTTGCCCTATTTTGGGTTAGGCCTAAATTTTAAGTGTTAGTTTATGACCGTTATTTGGGTCTTAGGTCAACGCGGTAAGTTTCAATTATGAAATTCTTGACGGGAATGTTTGTAGTTGCATATATAAGTATATTTAGGCATTCATTTGTAAACTAGATTGCAATTCTGAACTTTATGCATTTTTATGATTAGAGCATTCAAAATATTCATTGTGTTGCAGAGCAGAGTATTGTTATTGTGTTTGTGTTTGCAGATTTAGCACTCATCTCCTCATGGCATGAAGAACTTCTTCCTTCCATGAAATCTTCACAACAAGGTGATATCATTTGTGTTTTCAATCATTTATCATTTGGATTTCACCTCTATCTCATAGGGATACACACTCTTTATCTAAATACGGTGTTCAGAAGACTTGAATGTCTCTTTGGGGCTTGACTGAGGCAAGCCTCTAAACACCACAACCCCCAACCCATTTTTCTATGATTGCAGGTTATAGGTTGCAGGAGCAGAAAAAGTGGAGTTGTAGGAGAGTAGTGCATACTATCAAAATTGCAGATCTGAAGAGAAAATAGGGACCTGGACTCAGGCACCCGTTCATTAGTCCTTCAAATCCCACAACTAAAGAATCTCTAGAACAACAGGAAGAAGTTGTAGACAAGGTTCCTAGATCCCGAAGAAAATGGTGGCACTGGACTAGGGTACCCGCTCATTAGTCCCTGACTTTTCCATTTTTTAAACTTAAAAAATTGGAACGCATTTGATTATCATTTAGTATCTCTATGTGCAAGCATTATCTGTAATTTGTCTGTTTACTTCTGAATTTACATAATTAGGGTTTTAAGGATAATTGGGCATAATCAAACAACTAAATCACACAATTCTAATTTTCCATGATATTCCAAGTGACCGTGGGCCTGATAGTAGATTTCCTACTTGGCCTAAAGTCCTTGAATGTTTAAGGTGAAAGGAGGATCAACACAAACTACCAAAGTAAACAAACAAATCCTTTTCTTTTTACCTTAAACATTTTGTTGAACCCATTTTTTTAATGAATTTTGCACCTTTCTGAGTGTTGTACTTCAGATTTACATTCATTCCATTCATTCATTTCATTTTTCATCTCATTGCATTTAAAAAATTACAAAAAAATTTAAAAATTTGGAAAATTTGAAAAAATTGGCATTGTTAGCTTGCATTTTCAAGTAATTTGGATTAACTAGCATTTAATTTCAATAAATTTATATAATTAGAATTATATCTTATTTTAAATACATAAATTTTCATTTATCATTCATTTAGATTGCATTTTTATGCTTAAATAGTTGAAAATTGCTTGAATTTGTGCGTTGTTTCATATAACCTAGTTTGGCATTAGCTAGGCTTTGTAGTCAAAATCTTGTTTCAAATTTTACTACCCTTTTAAAATATTAATTAGCACTAATTTCTAGCTGTAGTGTTGCATCATAGTGGTTTTCTTGCAAAATTTCATGCCTAGGGTTTGAAAACCTTGACTTTTCACTAGATTTTGGCCTTATCGTCTCTCTAGATTTGCACCATAGGCATGTTGTAAAGGATTTTTCTACACTAATTGTATGTAATTAGGGTTATTATCTTCATCCCCTCCTAAAATTCTTTACAACACCCTTTTATTGGGCTCTTACAGTGAAAATTTGGTGAAAAATCTCATATTTTAGCTATATTTTCCCTAGGGTTTGACCTTGAGTTGCACTATAAGAACGTTATGACGGATTTTTTGGCATTAGGTGGATTTATTTCTGATATAATTTTATTTCCATCATCATTTTCCTCACAACACCCTTTTTCATACTCTTTTGCATTGAAATTTGGTGAAAATTTGCATATTTTGAGTACATTTGCCCTAGGGTTTGACCTAGATTTGCACTCCAAGAGTGTTGTGACATATTTTATGGTTTTAAGTGACTGATATTATTTATATAATCTTTTTCACCTCCTAAAATTCTTTACAACAGCCCTTTTGTTGGGTCTTGGCATTGGAAAATTGTGAAAAATCGCATATTTTAGTGCATTTTCACTAGGTTTCAACTAGTCATCATCCTAGGTTTGCATCAAAAGTGTGTTGTGAAGGATATTATTTCTATATTGGCTTTATATTATACATATTATATTCTTCCCCTGATCAATTTCCTTACAACTCCCTTTCTTTAACTTATTTGCATTGAAAAAAGTTGAAAAAATTCAAGCATTTTACGTCATTTGCATACATTCTTTTGCACTTGTCTTTTGCATCAAATTTTAAAATAATTGAAAATCTGATTTCACATTGATTTGAATACATATGCACATGTCTTCTAATCACAACAATAACAATAGGTTCCCTCCTAGGCCTTACATGAAAAGAAAAGTCCCTGAACCTAAAATTATGTTTACACCTCCTGATAGAACAATTGGAGACACTGAAGTACCTCTCTATATCACTATGAAAATAATGGGAAATCCTATGGATGGAACCTTTATTGATCCTAATTTCATGACTAATGTCGCCATGGAGGAGTTCCTCTTTTCACATCAATTAATGCAAGGCTTTTATGACCCTTCAGATATGATGATTAAGACACATAAATGAAGCTTTGAAAATAGTTGTGGGAAGATATATTTATTGGTCACTGTCTCTGTGAAATATGTAGAACAATGGTTTGATGTTGTCCCCGTTTTTGATCTATTTCACATCAAACTAGGACATCCATGTTTAAAGGCTATGAAAGTTGTCCCTTCAACAATTCATAAATGTGTAAAATTTCCTTTGGATGGACAAGTGATTACCATTCCTTGCAATAAGTATAAACCTTTGGTTACAAGACAACATTTTACACTGGATTACTTTTGGGAAAGATCTGAAAGGGAATCAGAGCCATGGACAGACTTTAACTTCTTGAGTGATAGAAACTACAAAACAAAACTATTACATCAAGTGGCCAGTCCCTCTATTGAAGAAACAACAAAAGATGAACAACCCACATTTGAAGAGAATCCTAGACCAAAAGAAAAAGGACCCTATGCTAAAGTTCCTCCCCTGCCATCCCTACAAGGATTGAGAGGTAGTTTTAGATAAAAAAACATTCCACCTAGACAAATCAGATTTTATCCTAGTGTTTCTTGCTCTAAAACACAAAAATATATGGAAGAGAAAAACACTATCTTACAAGAGATAAGTGGTAAGACAAAAAGAAATAGACAAGCAAGAGAAAGGAGGAGGAGACGACAAGCTTATGCTCAACAACTTGCATCTCAACAAGAAAACACCGAGCACCAAACATTGAATCAAATCAAGAAGATCTTAAGAATGGACAACTTGAAGAAAGGAATAAGAGTTGGGCTATGGTATCTTATGTCCCACTATCCTCTAGCATTCAAGAGTGGGAAGATGACGATGACGATGATTTTCTCATCAACAACCTCTAATTAGGTTGTCTCTACAGGTAAGTATTTCTAACCCTTTATCTCTCATGATGTGTTTCCCCTGTGATGTGTTATGTGTTGTTTAGTCCTCTTGGGATGACCCTTGATTCTCTTGTAAGGTCCAGGATACAAGGAGACCACATTTGTTGTGACCCTTCTTCTATTTGTATTATCATTCTTCTATGTTGCTTCTCCTCTATTTTCATTGTTGTGTGTTGTGTTTTATGGACATAGCATTGTGGTTGTTGACTTGGGGGCACCCTCCTATGTAATTGTCCCTAAGGAACTTGTTTCTCCTCTCTTGATTTATTGTTTCCCTTCCTCTAGTGTTTCTATCTAGCAGGCAGATGACAAAAAACATTTTAAACTGATGCAGACCTATTGTCCCTTTAGAGAGAAATCAAAAATTGGACTCAGTTCCTATATGATGATGGGGTTGTTATTTATTATCCGACACTTGGCTAGTAGAATCACTCTGTGCACTTTCTCATGTGATCTTGATGCTGTCTTATCACACTTACAAAACATAACAATACTACTGCTCCATGCACTTTGTCTATCTTGAATATTGCATTCCTCAGTTTTCTATGCATTGTTGTTTATCATGATTATATGGACACTAACACTTTTTTTGTAGGGATGTGTTTGTGGGAACATTTGGCAATCGTAAAGTACATGTCACCTCTAGGGGACATGGGCCTTGTGAGAGCTCATGTTCCCTTGTGTATTTTCTTCCTACCTTAATGTGCTTGTTATCGATACCTGATATCAACCACCTTCAGGTGGGGGCATATATAAGGTAAGCTGTTTGTTCTAGATGTTAGCAATGTGCTTGTTCTCAGGTGCAGTCTTAAAGACTGGTGGTGATGAGTCCCTCCTACACTCTAAGATTTGTTTGAAATCTTTTACAATCATTTAAGCCCTCATCACGAGGTGGGGATGGTGCATTTCTCATTGAGAGTGCACATCCTATCATTTTAAAAAGTCCTTATCGAGAGGCAGGGAATGGTACTGTGACTAACTCAACCCTTAAGCATGTCTTTGATGATTGTTGTGGTGAAGCCCAATCATCGGTGTGTGCCTGTAATGTGCTTGAGATGGTGATGATCCTAGAAATAGGAACACTCCATTGCTTGTCTATCGTGTTTTCTCTATGTCTTCGAAGTGTGTGTGTATTGCTTGTTTGTTCCCAAGCATAGTCTTAAAGATTGGTGGTGATGAGTCCCTCCTATGCTTTTGGATTTGTATGGCATTTTTGGTGTGTGTGTTGCCCCATAGCTAGTCTTAAAGACTGGTGGCAATGAGTCCCTCCTGCATTATGGGTGGTGTGTTTACTTTCCTTGTACTTGCATATGCATTTCATATATATGAAAAAGAAAAAGAAAAGAAAATCATCACTATCTTCTTTGCATTCACTGCATCCACTGTGTTTTATGTGTCTTCAATGTTGTCTTCTCTATGTTTTGCATGACTATAACTGTCTTCTCCATGTCTTGTGTGCTTGTTACTATCTTCTCTATGATTGGCGTGCCTTCTTTATGCTTGACGTATTTGCTATGTTTGTTGATCATACTTTAATGCATGTATTGGCCTTGCATTTATACATACATTAAAGTGGGGGCTAAATGTTACATCAGAAAATGTCCCCTTGGGGGATTTTTCCTCTTAAGGTTTAGCTCCCAGGTCTTGTTGATGCATTTAGGACATCTTGCATGATTTTGATAACTCCCAATGAGAAAAACTTGAAGTTTCATGGCAATTAGGACTCAGGGGATGCACTTAACATGATCCCTGCTTCAAATAGGGGGGAGGACTTAGGCACCCACGCCGTAGTCCTGCCCCATTTTGGGCTAGGCCTAAATTTTAATTGTCAGTTTATGACTGTTATTTGGGTCCTAAGCTGACACGGTAAGTTTCAATTATGAAATTATTGGCAGGAATGTTTGTAGTTGCATATATAAGCATGTTTAGGCATTAATTTGTAAACTAGATGGTGATTGTAAACTTTATGCATTTTTATGATTAGAACATTCAAAATATTCATTGTGTTGTAGAGCAGAGCATTGTTATTGTGTTTGTGTTTGTAGATTTGGCACTCATCTCCTCATGGCTTGAAGAGCTTCTTCCTTCCATGAGATCTTCACAACAAGGTGATATCATTTGTGTTTTCAATTATTTATCATTTGGATTTCACCTCTATCCTGTAGGGATACACACTCTTTATCTAACAACGGTGTTCAGAAGACTTGAATGTCTCTCCGGGGCTTGATTGAGGCAAGCCTCTAAACATCGCAACGCCCAAACTATTTTTCTGTGATTGTAGGTTACAAGTTGTAGAAGTAGAAAAAGTGGAGTTGCATGAGAGCAGTGCAGACTGCAAGAATTGCAAATCTAAAGAGAAAATAGGGACCTAGACTCAGGTGCCCGCTTAGTAGTCCTCCAGATCCCACAACTAAAGAATCTCCAAAATAGCAGGAACATGTTGCAGACAAGGTTCCTAGATCCCAAAGAAAATGGTGGCACTGGACTAGGGCGCCTACTCATTAGTCCCTGACTTTTTTATTTTCCAAACTTCAAAAATTGGTACGCATTCGATTATCATTTAGTATCTCTGTGTAAGCATTTTCTGTAATTTGTCTGTTTGCTTTCGAATTTGTATAATTAGGGTTTTAAGCATAATTGGGCCTAATCAAACAATTAAATCACACAATTCCAATTTTCCCTGATATTCCAAGTGACCGCAGGCCTGATAGTAGATTTCCTGCTCATCCTAAAGTCCTTGAATGTTTAAGGTGAAAGGAGGATCAACATAAACTAGCAAAGTAAACAACCAAATCCTTTTCTTTTTACCTTAAACACTTGCATGTGTCTTGTAGGTGAGTTTTCACCTCTCCTCAATGTTTTTCATCTTCTTGACCCCCTAGAAGCCTTCTAGAGGTCTCCCCTAGCCATCTCCTACTTTTGGTTTTCAGTTTCACTCAACCAATCCAAATCTCACCCTATTATTTCCAAATCTCCCCCTGGGAGATCCTACTTTTCAAGTGGAGATTTGGATTTTCACACATGACTGACCTATTTCTGGAGGCAGATCTCCTCTTTTGTCCCATTCTTCCATCTCCCATCATGTACTTCAACCCAAGTGCCCTCCTCTGAGGGTTGCCTATGGGTCGCCCCTGGGCAGCCTGACTGGTGAAAGGGGTGACCCCTAGGCAACCCTATCGTGTTTCCATCTGCAGAAAAACTCAAGTTTCTAACTCAAAAAAGCTCTTTTTCGACCGTTTTTCTTCCTATTTGTATGGATTTTCATGCCAAATATAGAGTTAACTATTTCATGCACCTACACATGCATAATTAGCTCTTTTTTATCGTTAATTAACAACTCATGCATTCCTTCTTCTTCACTTCTTCTTGAGTGATAAGCTTTTACTGGGTAGATCATTCCAGTTTTAGACTAGATCACTCTTAAGTATTCTAAGTTAACTCCAATCAAATAGATTTAACTCTTCTTCTTCTTCACCTCTCATCCTTCTTGAAACCTATAAATACCCCTCACCTCTTCATTATTTTCCAAGTTGAGAAAGTTAGAGAATACTCTTCTCATCTTCACAAGCTTCTTCACAAGCCTTTGAGCTTCTTTCTTCATTTCTTTCTTTAGTTCTTCAAATATTTCATTGTTGCATAGCTTCAAGGTATTTCTAGAAGAGGCAATTGCATTTGTGCACACAACTCTTGCAAGTTATTGCTCTCTACATCAAGCATTCTCATGCTCATACAGGACATAGGAGCCTTTTGTTTTTGTTTGTTACTTCATCTAGATTTCATTTAAAGCTCATCATGCATCCATATGCTACTCTGTGATCAAGCCATAGTTCTCAATAAAGCTCTCATTGAGCTCTCTTTTCAAATCTTCAAAGCTTCTTTTTTCTTCCATTATCATCTTGTCACCAAGAGGATTCCTCGCTGCTACAAGAGGATATGAGGTTGCCACCACAAGGATTTCTGAGGGTAGTGGAGGCTCATCCATCTCCAAGTTCCTTTATGCTTTCTTTTAATTTGTAGTAATTAGATAACCAAAATTGCCCTTGGGATCAGTAATCTTGTTACTTTTTTCTTGATAGGATAGATGGATCTTGCATTCCTAGAGTAATTTTCTTTCAAAGTTCATAGATTAATTTATTTAAAAGCAATTTCCCTTTTCTTAGATTAATTTGTTCCAAATACTCAGAAACCCTAAAAACATAGTTTACATTGCATTAGGTAAATTCATTATAGCTTGCATACATTCTTTGATTCCTAGATTAGAAAAAAGCATCTTCAATTCCAAAAACATTAAAAAAGCTCAAAAAAGAAGTTTTGCATTCATTTAGACTTGCATTCATAAAAACCCCAAAAAGAACAAAAACATTAGAGACTTGGAAAATTTTCAAACCCTTGATTCCATCAAAAAGTCAAACATTGGTCAAAACCCTTGATTCCATCACAAGGTCAACCATAGTCAATGCATAATCAAACCTTAAGTAAAACAAACCCTAAGTCAAACCCTAGGTCAAGTCAAGGTTAGCTCACAATCACCTATCTCTTGTCTCGGCTCATGAATGTGCCCTGGATTAAGAGGTGAGTGGGTGAGGTTAATCCTTGATGAGATAGAGGAAATCCACCCAAGACCACAACAAGACCCACTAGTCATCCAACAACAAGAAGTATTTAAACAACTTTTAGTACAACAAGCATTCATCCAATGGTTTGAAAGAAAACAAATAATCAACAAGAACAATAGCTTACCCACACAATGGTGGAATATTAGAAAACCCAACAAGAGAAAAGTGGCTAGTGACCCTTCGGGTCATATAGTTATCTATACAACCACGGTCATAGAACAACACATTTACACAAGCGCACAACAATGTAGGCCCCAGGATGTGCCAACCCCTCTCCGCAAAGTCCAACTCTCCTACGAGCCAGACCACCCCCATGTCTCGCCTCCTCTCGACTGACTACTTCCACGAGAGTGAGAGTGACATGGTAGTTCACCCTATGGCAAGGAGGGAAGAGTGTGTGTGCATGCCAAAATCTGACTCAACAGGCCCAAGCCACTAACATCATGATTTTGAGCGTACATATTCTAGTGAACTTGACATGAAGACCAAAAACTCTTGTCTATGATTTTTGCATTCCAAAGACTTAGATCACATAAAAAACATAAACATTTGACACTTCAAAACAACAATCTTCAAGCATTTTCACTTTATTATTCATAACTGCTTTTGTTTCTTTAGCCTTTGTCGCCTTCACCATCATCCATTCCATTTATTTTGTGGTGTCGATGGCACCCCCGAATATGATGGAACCTAATATAAACTTAGGAAATGTTCCCTCTAGAGAACTAGAAACTCGATAGGTATTTGTCCCCTCAGCTAGGTGTACCAATCACAAATTGCTACAATTATGAAGATTCTAACTATGAGCAAGACCAAAGAGAACCCAGGAATTCTTTGTCTTTTAATAACCCTACATGGGAACACAACCCTGCCATACCAAATGCGCCTCACAAAGCTAGGAGAGTTCAACTAAGGTTAGAAATACATTGACTGGATCAACCTTCCTCAAGTACCTCAAGTACTCATCTTGATGAGGAAGTAAAAAGGTTAGAAAGACACTTGCAAGAGGCAAGAGATGCTCAAGAAGCATTAAAGGTTGCCCTGCAAGAAGAACAAAGAGATAATGTTGCATGAGAAGAAGCACATCATCATGACAACACTCGAAGAGAAAACCCTAGAAATGAGGAGGCACCTAGGAGTGCCACTCCTATAGACCTAATTGCAATTCTAGTGCAAAGGATTAGAACCTTGGAATCAGAACAACCTTCTCTTGAAAGAAAATAGAAGCCCTATGATAACATCTGATATGAACAAGACCAAGGGGCATCTCAGAATCCTCCTATCTCAACTATTATTCAAGAAATGCAAGTAATGACACATGTCTGAATGGGAACCCTCCTATTCAAAATAATCCAGTAATGTTGGTAAATCAAGCAAATCAGATGATACGTTACCAAAACCCTCCTATGGGGTTGATGTTATCAATCCCCCAATCATAAAGTGCCTTTCTTTGGACATATTTGGAGTACTTAAAAGAACTGCTTGACTTAAACATAAGAAGCGTGCATTTACCTCGATCATTACCTAATCTCCCAAAGTTCAAAGGAGAGGGTTATCCGAAATCGCATATCAAAGCTTATACCACTGCAATAAGATAACTCCCTTGGGATGGGGTTGTCATTAAGATTTTCCCAAAGACCCTCAAAGGAATAGCTCTGGATTAGTACTATCATCTACTTGAGGTTTTAATCCACTCATTCATAGAACTGATTAGAGCATTTGTCATGGCATTTGACATGAACAAACTCATCAAAATAGGGATCAAAGAATTCCTGACCATGAAACAAGAGCTAAACAAATATGTAGCCCACTTTGTTACCAGATGGAGACAAGTCCTCTATTCCTCAATCAGTGCCCCAAACATGGACCATCATGAGTTATGCGACCTTTTCTTACATGCCTTGAACAAGGATATGAGAGAAGACGTTTAGAAGTTACCATACAAGTCCTATGAAGAGGCATTGGAAAGCGCTTTGAGGATCGATCAAGCTACCATTGACAATGGCCGAAAAACTTACGATACTAATGGAAGACTCAAAGTTTTGAGAGGAATTGAAAAGGTTATGTCAAACGTTTCCACAAACAAAGATATCAATGTTGTGAAGAGAACTCCAGGTGACAAAAGGGAAACCAAGGATCAAGTCATTACTCCTATGGTCCCAATACGTATTGTTGGTTCCATGGGACAAAAGCTCATGAAAAAAAAACTTGTTATGGATACAACAAAGCTATCTCGAAACTTACTCTGAATCAACAATGTAACTTCCTCACTCTCCTTCAATTTCAAAGGAAAGAGAAGGAACCTCAAAATGAAAAAGAGAAGGCCAACAAGAAGAGCTCCAATCATGTGGAGCTAAACCAAGAAGTGTTTGTAATCCAGGAGGGAGAATAAATAGACCAAATAGAAAACGTCTTCTCACAAGTAATAAACTTGTTGAGAGCCTCCCCCTCACACCAAAAAATTATTCTTGGAAGTATTAGAAGTGGGATGTTCAACACAAGAGGAGCTAACTCCTCTCACATTTGATATCTCAAAAATCTCTAAAGATGAAGGAAGTAAACAAAGGGATTCACCACTATACATACAAGTTCTAGTCGAAGAGGTCATCATAAAAAGAATAGTGGTGGATGAAGGGTCGGCAGCCAATCTCTTTCAAATGTCATTCTTTAGAAGGATGGGATATAGCAAAATGGGCATAAAGGAACAAGCTGCCACCTTAAGGATATACGATAGTCATGACATACAAATGGTCAGGAAGATTAGTCTACCGATCACTCTCACATCCAAAACCATCTCAATGGATTTCTATGCCATCAATAAAGAAACCAATTACAATATGATCCTCAGAAGACCTTGGATTCATGCCATGAAAGATGTGGCCTCTACATTGTTTCAAGAAATACATTTCCAAGACTTGGGAAAAATTTGTGTTGTCAAAGTGGATCTTGATCCTTTTAGTGTTTTCAGGAAGGAATAAGAAGAGAAGGATAAGAAGTTATAAACACAAGAGAAAGTAAAAGAAGAAACTTAGAATCTTTACCCAAACACAAGTACTCTCAATGTATCATATCAAAGCATGGATGACCTCAGAGACTTCCCCTTCAATCCGCACACCACTAAGTCTCATGCTCCATTCACCCTAGTAGCCATCACCTACATAAATGAGTATGATGTTAAGAATCTTTCAATTGGAACAATAGAAATCATCGAAGAAGGGGAAGAAAAAGAGGAAAAGTGAAAACTAACTTACGAGTTTGGAGAAACATCCCAATCACAAAGCAATCAAGACATATGGAGTTTACATTTTAACAGAGCCAGTTGTAAAATGGGGGCAGGAACGGGAATAATTCTTACTTCCCTCAAAGGAAAAGTCCCCCCCTTCGCTTTTAGGTTGGATTTCTTTTCCACAAACAATATTTCTAAGTACAAAGCCTTATCCCTAGGAGTCATGTTAGCCATGAGAATGGGAATCAAGAGAATCTTTTCCTTTGGAGATTCCCAATTAGTGATCAACCAAGTTGCAGAGAATTACGAAATGAAATTAGAATGACTATAACCTTACAAGGAAACCATCAGGAAATTGGTTTAGTTCTTTGACTTTTTTTTCCATAAAAGACATACCTAGAGAAGAGAACCAAGTAGTGAACTCAATGGCTACATCGACCGCACTATTTTCACCACACATTGAACTTCAAACTCAGAATACATTGTGTCAATTTGTGGAGATCCATTGTTGGAAAGTGAAGAATTACCAAGCATTCTAAATTACACTGTGGATCAAATAGAGAAACCAACTTGAGACTACACTAAAAATGATGAAGCCATCTTAGAATATCTTTATGCTTATGACAGCCTCCCAAGAGTATACCACAAGAAAGGATACATGCTCCCCCCACATCTAGAAGATTATTTTGGAAGTGAAAAAGAAATCCTCCAGATCAAAGCAAATTCAGATTTACCACCTACCCATCAAAAATTCAAGGAGGGATATCAATCACTAACTAGAGATACCATTAATATCAATGTAGGAACATCTAAGAAACTAAAGATGTTAAAATTGGGAGGGGACTTAAATGACGAAGAATTGTAAGAATACACTAAGTTCCTTATCGAATATTCTGATGTCTTTGCCTGGACATACTCAGACATGTCGAGGTTAGACCCAAAAATCATGGTACGAGCAATGACACACATTTTCCATGACTACATTCATATGATAGTAGAGAAATACGTTGATGA
Source organism: Cunninghamia lanceolata (assembly GCA_027924645.1). Lineage (NCBI taxonomy): Eukaryota > Viridiplantae > Streptophyta > Pinopsida > Cupressales > Cupressaceae > Cunninghamia > Cunninghamia lanceolata. The sequence continues at coordinate 4,681,226 of BSBN01001019.1, forward strand.
TCTCTTGGCCAAGTTAGAGAAAAGATCAACACATGTGGAGGATCTTCACAAAATATTTAATTAGCTTCGAGAATATAAAGTAAGGCTAAATCCTAAGAAATGTGTTTTCGGAGTCATGACAGGTAAGTTGTTGGGTTTCATTGTTTCACAAAGAGGGATTGATGTAGATCCAACAAAAGTTAAAGTAGTCTTAAATGTAACCCTGCTAACAAGTGAGACAACGGTAAGGACTTTCTTGGGACAACTAGGTGCCATCAGGGGTTTTATACCAGATGACCTTCATAATTCACCCAATTAATCAATTGTTGAAGAAGCAAGTTGGCATAACTTGGACCATGAATTGTCAAAATGCATTTGAGCAAGTAAAGAAATTCTTGTTAACTCCACCTATGCTAATGCCACCAAAACATGACAAACCTTTCATCTTATATTTTAGAGCAACTGACATCTCCACAGCTTGCATGTTAGCTTAGGAAGATGAAGGTGGAAGGGAAAGAGCCATATATTTCATAAGTTGAACTTTGCTAGAATATGAGAAGAACTACACTCAATCTGAAAAAGAATGTTTGGCCATAGTCTTTGCAAATCAAAGACTATGACATTACATGTTGAACTAGGAAACCAGAGTCATGATATGATCCGAGCAATTAAGGACATTCTTAAACCAACCAATGTTGTCAAGAAGAGCTGGCCAGTTTGTAATGTTGCTAAGTGAGTTTGAATTAACTTACGTCAATCAAAATTCAATCAAAGGACAAGTGATAGAAGATTGGCTAGCAGACAATTTGGTTCCTCAAGAGGAGCCCATAAACGAAGACTTCCCTGATGAAGAAATTTGCTTAATTGATCTTGAAAAATATGTTGCTTCATATTGCTATAGATATATTGTGAACTACCTTGCAAATAAAACTTACCCTGAAAACATGACTCCCTTAGGAAAAAGGCACTTACATTTCCTCAATGCAAGATATGTCTTGATCGATGATGTGTTATACTGAAGAGCTTTGGATGGGATGTTTCTTCGATGTGTTGACAAAGAAGAGGCACATAAAATCCTAGAAGAATGTCATAGTGGAATATGTGGACATTTTGGTGGCCATGCTACAGCAAGAAAAATACATCGGTTGGGTTATTTCTAGCCATGTTTCTAGGGGATGCAATCAAATTCATAAAAAGATGCCCAAAATGTCAAGCCTACACACATGTCCATCACATACCAACAAGAGACTTGAAACCTATAGTTACCCCTTGGCCCTTTTCCACATGGGACTTGGACTTGGTGGGGAAGATATATCCCCCATCAATGGATGGACATTTTTTCATCATCACTACAATAGAGTATTTTACCAAGTGGGTAGAGACCATGCCTCTCACTACAATTTCAGGGACCGTAATCGCCAAGTTCATATTAAATAAAATTATATGCTATTTCAAAATTCCCCAAGTGATAGTGATAGATAACGCATCGTCATTCAAAAATCCACAAGTGAGAGAGTTATGTGAGAGATTCCACATTAATCATAACTCTCCCTCAGTTCACTATCCTCAAGGGAATGGACAAGCAGAAGCCACAAACAAAACATTGAAATCAGTATTGGTCAAAATTGTGAAGGACTCCAAAAGAGATTAGCACTTACATTTATACCCAGCTCTTTGGGCTTATAGAACAAGCATAAGAACTCTGATTGGAACCAACCCTTATGCCCTCACTTTTGGGTTAGATACAGTGTTGCCATTGGAAGTAGAATTTCCTAGCATAAGAGTGTTGTTACAAGTCTTGTTGGATAATGAGGAATATCAAGCAGTAAGATTTGCTGAGCTAGAGATGATGGATGGAAAATTATTAAGAGTTGTTCAAAGACATAATTTCTATCTCGCAAGGATGAAGAAACAGTATAACAAGAAGGTTGTCCCAAGACCTTTTCACGTGGGAGACATAGTACTCAGAATTGACAACCTAATCGATAAAAGAGATGGTGAAGGATGCAAGTTCATACCCAACTAGACAGGTCCTTACATGGTTAAAGAAGACATTGGAAACGATGCCTATCTTTTGTGTACAATGGAGGGAGAGGAATTTGGAGAAACAGTCAATGCCTTTTACCTCAAGAAATACTTTGTCTAAAAATCATCAAGATCATAAAACATAAAAATACAAAAAAAATTACAAAAATAAAAAATTCCAAAATGAATTTTGCTTCTTGCATTTTAGTATCATTCTATTCATCTTGCATTACAGTGAATGACTTGCTTTTATATTATTTTCATTTTAGTAAGGAGTCTAAGGTTACCTAGGTATATGTGATCCTTTGAGATTCCCCATTTTCACAATCACCATGTCCCTTTTCATTCCTAGTAATTCTAATCAAAGCCTAGCTCTTAGCTTTACACTGATCCTAGTCTTAATAAGCCAAGATGTTTGGTCTAAGAAAAGTCAATATTCAAACCTACAGTGTTCAAAGGAAACTTGCAAGTAGACCTTCCCAATTCTTCCCTAAGTAGAAGAGAAGTCCAACTAGATTACAAAAACTTTAGGTGGCACTCAGCCCCTTATCTTTCCTAGCCAAAAATGTTAGGAAGATCGAAACTTTGAAGAAAGAAATCTAAAATCTGAGTCAATAAAAAAAATGAGTGATCAAAATAAGAGTGTTGGGAAATAAAATTGAGAGATCAAGCTATTGAATATCCAAATTTCCAAAAGCATTCATTTCATAAAAGTTAAAAGTCCAAAAAATGAGAAAATCAAGTGAGGTATTCTAGAAAATACAAAAAAAAGAGAAAAAGCAAAAAAAAAGAGATACAAAAAGAGTGAAAGAGAGAAGATTGTTTAATGTCTGTACTCTTGGGTGGAGATTAGTCTAAGCTCAAAGCTTCAAGGGTGACATTATAATAGAGGAAATAAAAGAGAAAGGTACAAAGCACACACATGCACTAGCTGAGCAAAGCCAATAGTCTAGTAGTCTTTAGGAGCATTTTCTGTCTAGGGACCCTAGTTCTTTCCCATTTATCCTTTACCCCAGGTCTATCTTGCTTGCCATCTATGATCTAAGTCTAGCAAACATCACCAAAATTTGTTACTTGTCTAAGTTGAAAGCTTGTTAAATTGTCTTATCTAGATAAGTATCAGTGTTTACCCTTTAGCGAAGCCCAAATTCAAAAATACTCCATTTCACTCCCGCTCCCCACTTGATTTCCAAAAACCCTATTTCACAGCCTTGAGTAGGTCTCTTATATTAGGATAACTTGTAATCCCCTGGATCAAAAATCATATTAAAGAGAAATCATATTGGTTGTTCCATGATGCATTCATATCAAAACCAGAAAAAGAGTTCCAAAGAAATAAAGTCAATGTCATAACTCATGGCATTCCATATAAGTAAAGGTTTCATTTCAACATCACTTGTGTTCTTGCATTTGCATATCTTAAATTACATTTCATATAAATGCCAAAAATTAGAAAAACATGCCATCGTTATCATACTTGCATTGTTAGAGTTGAAGGTCAAAACATAATCAAAGAATTCTTAAACTTCCAAAATGCAAAAGAGATGAGCACCCATACGATAGTTAAAACAATAAAAAGACAAACTTGCATTGATACATCCAAAGTTTACATGTATAAGAGTACAAGAGCTAAGACAAAATGATATCGAAGAGATTAAAGGCTCCCCATGCAAGGGGGCATGATTTCAAAGAAGAACAAGATAAACTCAAGGGTAGTTTCCTCCAATGGAACCCTTAGGACTCTTTCTCCTCTACCTATGTGTGCCACTAGTCACTTCATGAGAAGTATGGGAGTGAGCTACCTTTCTATGAGTGCATGCTTGTGAAGTCCCCATATCATTAAAGTCTTGCTATCCAAAACCAAGGCGAGCCATCTCACGAACTACCCGATTATCACCATTAAGGATGAGATTCTTAGCCTTTAAATTAACACTCTCCTAACATCTATGATAGGTAGGAGTGAAAATGCCAGTATGTCACCTAGCAGAAGGGGCACACTAGGATCAGTTAAAAGCATCTCTTGAGTCATCCTAGTGAAGGGGAAACCAAGCTAATATTGACCTCACGAACAAAAGCCCTCCACTTCTCAACATTACTTGCAAAGAAAACCAAAAGACAAAAAATGTGTTAGTTCTTGATGAAAAGGAAAGAAAGAGGACAGAATACAAAAATAGTAAAGCAAATGTAGACTTACGTGGGTCACCAGGCTACCAGGTAGGGTCAAGTTGGTGCATCACCTCATCAGAGTGAGGAGGTCTAGGAATCGTGGATAGACCCTCAGGAGCATCATCAGCATCATCAGCACCATCAGAACCATTATCCTGTGCATCCTCTATCATCCCCTCATTTGACAAATCATCCCCATCAAGAACAAAGTCCTCATCAGTAGAGTCTGAATCATTGAATATGCAAATTGAATATGATGCATAATATAATGAGAAACCCTTGGTTATATAGGCCAAGGTGAAACATAGGACAACATTAGATTATGACAAGTGTCTTAATCTTATGACTTGAGACATAAAATGAAAATACGCTAAGAATGGCCTAAGTTTAAACTAGTGTGAATAGGATCTAAGAGTTAAAGTGGTTAAGTAATATACCCTGTTCACACCAACAAAGAACAATATGAATCAATGCTCAAGGATTGTAACCTTGAAGATAAATTATGAGGAGTAGTAGTTTATACAACTACTTATTTGATCAATTGGAGCTTGACTAAAAGCTTGGAAAACATCTCTCCAAAAGAAGGATGGTCACATGTAAAAAACCATTAGTTAGGAATTTGAGAATTTTTGGAAGGATTGCTTATAAATGCTATGGAATAAAATGTGTACACTAGCATTTTACACCTAGTTTAGCACCTAGTTGGACCTAAAATGTTTACCCTTGTTAATCATGACCTATTTTAACACCTTTTTGAACATTAAACAATTAATTCTCGATCCCAATGATAAAACCTGATAAAATAACTATGAGGCCGACCTAAACACACTTAAAGGACAAAGGCGCCCAAGAATCCTAGTCCCTCATTTCTAGCCATGACCTAATTTAAAGGTGTGTCAGCTTAAGAAATCTTAAGTGGTTCCTCATACTGGCCCCATTTGGTTTTATTCATCATTGGTGAGAAGGAATGCATATAAAAGCAAGTTAGTATATTCATTTGAACATCTAAGCAATCTAAGCAATCTAGGCACTCTTGCAATTTCTCTTCTTCTCTCTCATATTCTCTACTCTTCTCTAAAGCTCTCTATGGTGGATTATTGTTGCGGCACTAACTTATTGCAGGTCTTGTGAAGATCTCTCTACTTCTTTGGGCTACATCAACTTATTGAGTCAAGTTGTGACACTTCTTCAAGCATGCTAGGGTTTCCATGCTCATGGTGACTTCTTTCTTTATGCTTTATTACAACATCCCATTCTACTTCAGATTTGCCACTACCCTCCTAGGGCACACACTCTTTGAGACCTCATCATTTCTATTTTGGAGGTGGAAAAACCATTAATGGAGCTTTACTTATACAAGCTCCTAAATAGCACCCAACTATTTTCCTTCTTGTGTGTGTAGCTCGGATTCAGAAGAATCTATAGAAAACAAGCTACAGGAGACATGAACACGAAAGGACGAAGAAACAACAAACATCACATTATGCCAAACCCTAGTTAGGGTCTAGGTCACCCAAACACCCTAGAGGCTTTGGGCTCCCAAATTAGGATCCAGGTTTAACTTTTCCCTCTAATCCTCACCATGGTGTTAGATTTCTGATATTAGTTTCCAATAATTTGTTATGAGTAAATCATTGTCAACTAGGGTTTGATATTGTACCCTAGTTTGCTTGGTTAGATTTGGTTGGATTTGATTGACACTCCTCTATACAAAAAAGGGACAAAACCCTATAGTTTGGCTCTCCTTCTTGGGTAGAAGCCAAGCTCGGTTTGTGTTCCAATGTTAATAGAAGAGGATTTGACCTAGTTAACCTTGTTAGGCTAAGTCACTCTTTTCTACTAAACAATAAACACATCCAAAAAGAGAAGAGAAGGAAATTGATGATAAGATTCAAGAATTCATCCTTGTTGAATATGATGACTCTAGTAAATCCTATTGATTGTATGATCCTAAGGTGAGCAAACTTGACATCTCTAGAGATGTCATTTTTGAGGAAGAGTGTCAACTTCCAAGTGTTAACCATGTTGATTTGCTAGAAGAGAAATATGATAATAATACACTATCATACTCACCCAAAAAGGTTGATCCAGAAGTGGACACTAGATTAAATTAGTAGAATAAAGAGAAGGTATTGATGAGCCAAATTTGAGTTCATTTTCTACTCCACAATCTAATGTTCCTTTAAGGACATTACATTGAGTAAGGAGAATGCCCATCAATTTGGAGGACTATGAGTTCAATTATGCATTGATTACAATTGTTCTAAATGCTCATGAACCAAGCACTTTTGAGGAGGTAGTAAAAGAAGAAAAATATTAAAGTGTTATGAATCACTTGAGATGGGTTCACTTCATTGAAACTAGACATGGGATTTGGTACCTTTACTTGCTAGTAAAGAAGCCTCTGATTGTAAATGGGTGTTTAAAATTAAGTTCAAATCTTATGGCTCAATTAGAAAGCAGAAAGCAAGAATGGTAACTAAAGTCTACAAACAAATTGAAGGTGTTGATTATGAGTAAACCTTTGCTCTAGTCATAAAGATGAGCATAGTCAAACATTGATATTACTTGCTTCCCCAGCATGGTTGGAAAATCCACCAAATGGATATGAAAAATGCATTCTTGAATTATGGAGATTTGATAGAGGAGGTATATGTGACACATCCTCCTAGTTTTGTTGAAAAATGAAAATAACATATGGTATGTCACCTAAAAAAGGCACTATTTGGTTTTAAACAAATTCCATGAGTCTAGTATTCAAAAATTGATAAATACTTTCTCTATGGAATTTTAGGAATCCAATGTTGATCTCAATTTGTATGTTAAGATTTGTAATTACAAGTTACTCTTCATTGTGTTTTATGTTAACAATTTGCTCATAAATGGGAATGATTGATCCATTATACATGAAGTGAAAGAAGATATGAAAACCAATTTTGAAATGTTCAATCTTGGATTACTTCATTACTTTCTTGGAATTGAAGTGTGGAAAACACCTAGAAAAATATTCCTCTCTCAAATGAAGTAAACCAAAGAAATTCTCACATGATTCAAAATACAAGAGTACAATGCTTCACAAACAACAATGGAGACATGAACTAAGTTGACTGAAACCCAAATGATAAAGCAATTCATGAAACACTACATAGGAGTTTGGAAGGAAATTTGATTTACATGAGTACTATTTGTCGAGACATATAGATTATCCGGTTAAAATCTTGTCTTGTTTCATGGCTCATCCAAAATAGAGTAATTAGTTAGCTACAAAGTGATTTTTGATATATCTTGAAGGAACATAGGACTTTAGATTGGAGTATTTGAAAAATGAAGATTTCAAATTTGTTAGTTTTTCAAATTCAAATTGGGTAGGTTGCATGGACTCTAGGAAATCAACCTTTGGTTGCTGCTTCAATCTTGGATCCACCATTGTCCGTGGAGTTATAAGAAGTAAGCTAATGTTGCATTAACATCCACAAAAGTAGAGTACATGGTAGTTGTTGCAGTAGCATGTGAAGTAATATGGGTCAAGTGTAAGTGCACAAAGATGAGGGACCAAAATGGGGTCTTAAGTTGCCACTTTTTTTTTGAAATAAGGGAAGATTGATGTTGGATGAGAAATTGAAGATAGCTACACTCAAAATTTGAAGATGGAACAAAAACAAGAGTTGTAGTGCTCTGGATCTAGTTTCTAAACTATTAATTTTTTCCCAAAAATGGTTGAGATTAAGGGGTTCAAAAAGGGGAAGTACACAAATTGGTCCTGTTTTTCTCAAAAAAACATAACATAGCATCTGGTGTGCTCCCCCTAAAATGTTAACTTTTTTTTAGTATTTTAATAATCACTCTAGTGAGAAATTAGCTAACACCATGTAGTTTATCCCTAATTTTTCTGATAATTTTTTAATGAATAATTGATTTTTTAGTAATTTTTAAAGTGGACACATCCTGAAAAATAGAAATTTGAGTGTGCTCTCCCCTAAAATGTTTGAAAACTAATTGAAAATCAATATTTTTTTGTGAATATGTGTAGAATGGAGTCTAGTTTCTAAAAATGTAACTTATTTAAAATTTTGATGAATAGTTAAAAAAAGTCAAAAATACTAGACACTGGTTTTTGACAAAAAATGGACACACTTACAAAACAAATTCAAGATGAAATGCTTAACGTACTCAAAATGTGAAAAAAATTATATGGTTAGATAGCTAACAAAGAGCTTAAGATTATGGTGGTGTTTTTTTTTTGAGTTTTCATTGAAAAAAGTGCCATCCTGATGGGGAGCATGCTCCGGATTATCTCTAGATTTTGCTAAAAACTGATAAAAACATGTCAAAGAAAGATGAGCATAATGCAGGCACATTATAATGCGCTCACGTTATGTGAAATCAATAACACATGCACATTATAATGTGCTCGTGTTATGCTGAGCATAACTGGCAATACACATGCCAATTACCTTTGCTTGAAAGTTTCTAAAGCCTTTTCAACAAATCCATTTTTTGCATATCTTGCAAGGGTCATCCCACAATAGTGGGTTACACTTTTGTGGATGAAGAAAAATTGAAGGTGCCAAAAAATCTTTAGCAGACACCTTCATTCGAAGGTCAAATATTTGAACAAAGGCCTTGTTGGCCAAGTCAAAAAGCAAATCAATAGAGCCTTCATTCGAAGGGGGTCTACAAATGAAGGCCATTGAGTGCCAAATAATAAAATAATAAAATAATGCCTTCACTTAAAGACTGTCTTCGAACGAAGGCATTATTTATTTATTTTATATAAAAAGGGTTAAGACTCTCAAATGACAATTTTTTTTGTCATTTGAGAGCTCGCAACAGTTGAACAAAGGCAACAGGGAATGGGCATCCGAAGGTGATAGGGAACAAGACAAAGGCGAAGACCCCACATCACCATCACTATACACGTCGAGCTCCCTTCCACAGGTGAAGATGGGCCACATCACCATACACGTCGAGCTCCCTCCCACATGAGCATAAATTTGCCATGCCATTTCTATATGTATATATGCAATGCTTGCCATGTTCACTTGAATATATATGTAAATGCCAACATTTCACTTGGCCCTGGATATGCTTGCCGACAGGGGCTTCCATGGCTTCTATTATAGTCAATTAAATACATACATAAAATTTGCTACTATGAAAGCCTAGTTTGGCAATAGCCCGTTTGTCATTACAGTTAATGAAAAATTCAATTAAAATGCAGGAACTTTGATGAATCAGTTAAATGACTAGATCAAACCCTAGTTTGCCAAAGTAGGGTTTGTCAAACCCTAGTTTGCCAAAGTAGGGTTTGTCAAACCCTAGTTTGGTAAACTAGGGTTTGTCAAACCCTAGTTTGGTAAACTAGGGTTTGTCATTACAATTAATAAAATAGAGAAAAAATTCATAAAAAATAGAAAATTTTCTTGAGACAATGAAACAACTATCAAACCCTAGTTTGCCAAACTAGGGTTTGTCAAACCCTAGAGTTTTAAAAGAAATTAGGGTTTGTCAAATTAGGGTGAAAAGATGAATTTAGTTTCACCCTAATTTGACAAACCCTAAACTAGGGTTTGTCATTACAATTAATAAAATAGAGAAAAAATTCATAAAAAACAAAAAAATTTCTTGAGACAATGAAACAACTATCAAACCCTAGAGTTTCAAAAGAAATTAGGGTGAAAAGATGAATTTAGTTTCACCCTAATTTGACAAACACTAAACTAGGGTTTGTCAAACCCTAGTTTGGTAAACTAGCGTTTGTCATTACAATTAATAAAATAGAGAAAAAATTCATAAAAAATATAAAATTTTCTTGAAACAATGAAACAACTATTAAACCCTAGTTTGCCAAACTAGGGTTTGACAAACCCTAGAGTTTCAAAATAAATTAGGGTTTGTCAAATTAGGGTGAAAAGATGAATTTAGTTTCACCCTAATTTGACAAACCCTAGTTTGGCAAACTAGGATCATTTATCTTTCAATCCTTGTTAGATCCTACTTCCCATATGGCTTATACATATACTAAACCTACTAAATTCATCACTCATGTGGATATTCTAAGCATAGAGGCATTACAATGATACGTAAAGTTCAAGAAATTATAAACAAATGGAAGATAAACATTACATATACTCATGAGCACAAAAATCCCTCACTTGATAAGATGAATCATGGAAAAACAAGTCACATGAATGTCAAGATCCTAGTCTTGTTCACCATATACCAAGAAGCATTATTTGGATAGTGACACAAATTTTGTAGTTTACATGTGTAAATTTATGTATATAAATTTATGCATTTTTGTGATGTTTCTTGTACTAGATATTCTATAAATCATATTGAGTTACCATGGAAATATATGAATGTATAACTTCATCATTTTTCTATTCTAAACATAAGTATGACAAAAATAGACAACTAAATAAACAAAAAAAGGGTCTAGGAAGGACCTAGTTATGGCAATATGTCTTTACAAATGATGTAGATAAGATACAAAAATTTGCACTAGAGGTATTAGTCTTTGATTTTCTATCACATACACAAGCCAATTTAGAATCCTTAGTAGTATCTTTCTTATTTTGTGGCATCTGCCCATATATAGATGGATCCATGTATAAGGTGGATTATGAAAATCATGATCATTTATCTTATACTCTCCCATAAAGGAAGATGCAAAATCTAAAGAACCCAAAGCATCTCCATAATTAACATTAATACCATCTTGTAGGGAATCTTCCTCTTTCTTTTCCTCTTTCTATTCTTTTGTATGACTATGTTATTTTTTATTTTTAGGCATTTCTTATGTTGACTTCTTCTATGTAAACAATTTTTTCTTCCTCAACCATCTAACAATGAATAAATGGATGTTCATTCAAGCATATTTAAAACAAAACTTATTCCCATACTTTAACTTTATCTTTTGATTTACATTAGATGGAATTTAGTTCATTGCATGAATCCATGGATGCCCCAATCAAAAAATTATGTTAAATGCCTTGGAATCACATGAAATAGTGTATCAATGGTACAAACAATCCCACATGATAATAGGAAGAGTAATAGTGCACCCATAAGTTATTGACCAATAGTATCAAACACTTTGATTATAAATTGAACCATTTTTTCCAATTTTAGCGTATCTACTTGAAGGGTTTATATAAACAAGAGATGCATTGCGTCATGTTCTTGCCGAATTTTCAAAACTTGTACTTGCAGTTCTAATATGTGCATCTACAGTTTTTACCATTTTGCTTCAATTTTGTGCCTTAAATATGACCTTGATCTTTGTGCTTCCGGTATTCAACATGGGGATGAAAAGTTAAATTACTTCCCCCTTGTACCTTAGTCAAACTCTTGGATTGTTATAACAATTTTTGGAACAAGTAAATGAAGACATGGCAAGTAGAAATGTAAATGCCTATGTCCATACTTATGAATAAATGATAATGCAATGGTCCTAGATGTTCAAATGATACAATTCAATATGATACTCTAATTAATCATGTGGATGTCTAAAATTAACTAGGGCTTCAACCTCTAATACAACAACCTAGTGCACAAATTTGAATATTTTGTGTTTCAATCAGTGGGTAACAACTGGTTGGAGGAAACTTAGCTTGGGCCCATGATTAAATTTAATTTTAGAAAATGGGGAAATACCGCACATGTGGTTTTGAACCAAGTTCAAAATCATAACTACAATTTTAAACTACAACAAGAAACAAAATATATTCACAAGGTTAGGTTTGGACCACTAGAGAACAAGGACATATGTTCAAATAAGGTATAAATTGGATGTCAATTCTCTACACAAAATATGCCATTTAGACATTAGTTATGACATCAAGAACAATAGGTCAAAATAAGTCCAAAATGATTGGGGAAAAGTATAAGGGATGGACTTTTCACTATTACAGGAGTTTAAAAAATCAAAAATAAAATATCTACACTAAAATCATTTGAGACTCATACTAAATTTCCTAAATGTTCTCATTAAATTGTTGGAATTATTACATCTTTAGTATATAGTTAATAAATAAATATATTAGAAATAAAGTCACCTTAGTGACTTGTTAGTATTTAAATAATTAAATGTTAGTTTTGGGAGTTACTTTCCCATAAGTAGTTTTGGTAGTTAGTAAGGGAAAGGAAAGGCTTTTAAGACAATTTATTATAATGTAAAAATTATCAAGTTGAGTGCATGATAGTGGTAGCCATTACAAGGCCAAATCTATTTAAAATTAATTGGCATTGGTAGCATTTTGGTAACATTTATGGCAGTAGCTTTGCTACATTTATTTTATTTTGTTTTACTGATAAAGGGAGGGACAACCAAATTAAAAAGATTTACACTGCAACTAAGAGGGCCACACTTACCTTAGATAGGCCATGCTCCCTCACAAGAAGTTGAACCTCCTTGAGATCTATTGTTGCAAATGTCCAAGTAGTCATGTATACAAAATTTGGAAGTATAATGTTGCGTAGAGGAGAGGAGAGGACAAAATGGTGAGAGAATCAAGGATCTATGCCAAGGTAGTTGTGATGGATGCACATCACCACATGTTTGGATGCCTCGTCTCCATTCTAGACAAGGAGCTCCTCAATGGCCAATGAGCGGTGGTTGTGGAATGGCCAATGAGTGGTGGTTGTGCAATGTGAAGAGATCTATTTGTTAGGTGGACTTGTTCTCTAGAAAATGAAGTACCTCCATTTTTTAAGAAAGAGAATGAATATGAAGCCATCTCATGGCCCCATTCATTTTAAGGCACCTTCTAGAATTCTTTGGAGGACAATTAGAGTCCTAGAAGCTGAATTATCTATCTTAACTATCTAAACATTTTTTCCAGTAGTAGTATTTGAACACATAATAGATGCTATTTTAATAATTTCATAAGATGAACTTCATATTTAACCAGCTTCCTTCAATGATTTTGGAATACTTAGAACTTTATGCTATTTTCTACAAAACTGGCAGTGGTGGGGATGTGCCAACTAGATATAGTAGACCTAGGAGTCATGTTTTCTATACTTAATTGTATGCTTTCTATACTTAGCACCTAAAATTTTCAATAAAAATACTTTAATAAAAACATGTCTAATTTAGTGAATGTGTACTATAAGTAATACAAGATGAATCAAACCAAATTATATAATGCCTAATCAATTAAAGTAATGTAATAGTCATATATTTCCATGATAACTGGATATGTATAGTCATTGATTGTATCCATGTTCTTAGTGTGTAATGTTCATTATTTTATATCTTTAATTGTTGAACCTATGTGCTATAATGATTTCAAAAGAAATCTCTTTATCTCTCTCTCCCTCTCTCTCTCTCTCTTTATGACACTGATACATGTTCAACATTACATGTATGTGTAGATTTGGAAAAGTTTTAATCTCTCTCTCTCTCTCTCTCTCTCTCTCTCTCTCTCTCTCTCTCTCTCTCTGTGCAAGTTGAAAAGGAAAAGAATCATCCATGCATTTTAGAAATGAAATCTTCCCTCTTGTTCAACTATTTATTTAACGTGTTGGAATTACATTAGGATCCATCCATGTTTAACCAATTCTCTACAAGATGACTGATATGCCTCACCAACACCAGTGATAACTAGTGTCTAAGTTTAGAATTTGTGGAACAATGTATCAAATGTACACACCTATACATCAGAGAAGAAATGTATGTTGATACAGGCGAGCGCAACACAACATCCCTATCTACTTTGATGTAGGACGTGTATGTTGATACATTTGTTCCACAATCCAAAGTAGACACTATCATGTTATGTTATTGGTGTGACATATCAGTCATACTTGTAGAGAATTGGTTCAACATGGCCATCCTAATACACACATGTATGCATTGGAATAAGTAATTTATTTTTACATGCACAAAATTCAGGTCAATATATATATCATGGCACATGCGCCACCACCTCCTAGACCTTCTATATTTATGCATACAGATACTGAGATTTAGAGATTGACAGCTCTTCTTTCTAACCCCAACACAACAGGGGTTTATAGGGACACATGGCAATCAATTTTAACTAGGTTACAATGCATTAGATACCCATGCTTATTCGAGTGATACTCTTGTTGCTATTCTTGCCCAGATGTGGCAAGAGGTTACTGGTGATGTTTCTCTTGCTTCTGTTAAGCTTAGTGTCTTGAAAGAGACTATCAAATCCCAATGTTTCCCATATTATGTTGGTAAGCCTAATGTGAGGGTCTACCAAGTGACTAGATGTGTAGACCCTCTTATGGCCCCATTGATATATCCATGTTTTCTTGCTGCTTATGGTTGTTATCCTAATAACGACAAAATTCCTTTATATTTTGTACAACAATTATATGCAGAGCTTCATATGGGCCTCATGGTCAATTACTTGGATTTGCCAGAATATTTTTATTAAGGGAGGGGCAGGGTTGTTGATAGAGATGCCTATTGTCGACCAGATCGACAGGATCCAATTTATAGGGCCTTGGTTGGGGAGAGGATGCCTGCTATCTCCCCACCCCTGGCCCCTGTTGCTGATCAGGTTATCATTGCTTCCCAAAGGGAAGTAATCAATAGTGTAGCTAATATTACAGTTGCCACATCTATTATATCTTCTGATCATGTGGGAAGATATTTGATGAGTCATCCTAGACGATCCAGACCATCAGATCATGCTATTGATCCTTATGCTATCGCGGGTGTCCTGTCACCTATAGACATAGATGGTCTGAGAGGAGACCATATGCTTTGGACTACAGCGAGTTATCTTTCTTAGGACCTATTGGAGTCATATGCTTTTATTACATCAGAGCTTGGTATCCCTTTACACAAGGTTGGAGGACTTGTGGGTAATCCTTGCCATTCATAGAGTGCATCACGATCCAGTTAGGCTGCAAGACCTTCTCACCAGGTGCCTGGGAGTACTCCACATCCTAATCCACCAATAGATCATTCAGCTGCGGTAGAGGCAGATACACCTATCGGGTCTTGTGTTGAGCACCAAACATCCCAACCCTCCCTAAATTCACTTGAGGAGGTGCAGTTGTAGAGGGGATTGATATCAGGTTTTATGGATATGCTTCTTCATTCAGAATCTTCATTGTCAAGTCCACTTCAGACTTCATTACTTGAGCTAGCCAAGGGGGCACCGAATACAATCATTACAATAGATCATCCTATAGCACCTGATACATAGGTATGTACATGCATATGTGCATGTGCATGCATGATTTAAACTTGAACTTAAATTAAATTAAGTTAAATTACTTTGCTAGATAGAGTCCTAATACATTGTATATATATATATTGTAGGGGTTAGATCATGCTACACCTAGTCTGGGGATAGACTGAGCATGCAGGAATGATTCAGCTGATGGCAGTAATGTTAGTGGACAGGTGAGTTTTAAATTTTTAAATCATTACAACTTAGATACATGTAAATGCATATAATTTGTACGTGCACAAACACACACACACACACACACACACACACACATATATTTAACATTATTCTATTTATATTTTAACATAATTTGTACACTTTTATACATACATGTGTAGTACTATCTCCAGGGCTCAGTGCATCCATGAGATTAGGATGCTCAGTCAGACTTAGCTCGCTCAACTCACAGTTGACATGATGACCAGGCTATTGGTAGCACTTCGTAGACATGTTTCTCTAGATATTTCTCTAGATATATTTGTTTGAACAGACATTTCTATAGATGAACATGTTTATGTACGAACATTTCTATCTAGATATATTTGTACATGTGTGTTTGTGGACATTTATGAGGACATTTATATCTACATGTGTTTTCAGACATTTTTATAGATCTACATGTTATTAAACCATTCTTTTGTGTTTTTTTTAATGTTATTATTATGATTGTTTTTGTCATG
The DNA here is from genome assembly GCA_027924645.1 of Cunninghamia lanceolata. Classification (NCBI taxonomy): domain Eukaryota; kingdom Viridiplantae; phylum Streptophyta; class Pinopsida; order Cupressales; family Cupressaceae; genus Cunninghamia; species Cunninghamia lanceolata. The sequence goes on from BSBN01001019.1 coordinate 4,697,298, forward strand.
AGAAGTTAATATTATATGTGAAATTAAAACTATAGTGATGATCTATAAATAAGTTGAATAAAATTTCAAATGCATAACTATGTTTCTAAGGGTATACTTTTGTTTATAAAATTGCTAGTTGTCAATTTACTTTTGATCCTATTATGTTATATCTTGGTTCATAGTTTGTTTAAGTGGAAATTATGTTATTCTAAGAATAGTTTATTGATGGCATAGTCACTAAGTGGAATGCAATGTTACTACCTTTAATGAGAAGTGAAAATATGACATCACCCTAATATCATCTCCTAACTTAGTGATTATGTGGTGATATTTGATTTATATCATAGAAATATTATGATATGTGTAAAGATTATAAATCTTGTGTTAGTTAATATTGTAGCTTATGGATTGATACAAACTCTTTTGGTTAAGTTAGTTGTTATGAGTAGTTGGTTGAGGCAAAAGCATGTTAAATACAATGACATTGGTAAAATTAATTCCTGGACATGTATGGTTGAATTTGTTGGATAAATGATAGACTTTCTTGTGTTCTAGACATATTGACATTGGTGAATTATGCCTACTAATTAACAACAAATTAAAATTTACCAATTAAGTTCACTTGATTTAGCACTCATTGAACATTACATTTGTCATATTCACATACTTGTTCCTATGCTAACAAATAATGATAGAGACTTTCAACCAAAGGAATTTAACAATTTAGAGATAGGGCACCAGTTTTTATGTTGAGGTAAATGTAACCTACATGTATCTATGAACATGTATAGCATTATCATTTCTTGGTAAGACATAACATAAATTATAATATAAAAATTGAACACATTTTAAATCACTCTTGAGCTACTTGACATGTACATATGTAACAAATTGAAAATTATTTAAAAATATATTAAAATAAAGTTTAAAAACCTATGGGAAACACCATTCCATCACTTGTTTCTAGATTTATTAGCTTTTGCCTCTCTTCTGTGCAATGCAATAAATAATAACTAACTTATTCTATATTTCCATCCTCTGCTATGACTGCAAAAAATATCTTGCACCAAATTTACATGTCCAAAATTTGTAACTTAAAAAATTTTGATATACCTTATATAATTTATATATATATGTACACACATACCTTTTTTAATCAATCTTGAAATATGGTTATAATCAGTTGAAATCAAAGGAATGTCTTCAAATCTTTCATCCTCATCTTCATTGTATGTGTTGGTAACAACTAGTGGCACATTTTCCCATTCACTGACATATCCACGTTGTTGGTTCTTACAATTCTCAAAATCTCCCAACATGCACTCATTAAAAAAACAAGAGTAATCCCTAGTGCGCAACATCCATGTAGGGCTATCTTTACTCATGACACAATGCAAAGATCTTGTTTTCTCTACCCTCTTGCATCCATACATTGATTTTCTATCCACACCTACAAATTTATTATATATCAAGTACATTATGAATAAAATATATCTAAATAATTAAATTCAAACTAAAATAAGCAAACTTGTGTGTACACATATATCATATACATGAATATATATTTAAAGTACATGTACATTAAATAAATTAAAACAATACACACCTGATATCTCCCAAAACACTCTATGTGGAATGTATCTATTTGTTCTTGAAGATGTGCTAGCCTCATTTGGTGCAAAGTGTAACTTACACCATTCAACAACATCATGTGCATCATTTATATGGTCTCCATCATAATTCATTTGATGATTCCTTAGATCATGTTTGATGCAAGCTCTTGCGCCATCATTTTCACCCTTTCCTTGCCCACTCTCAAAGAAACTCCAAACATGTATATTGTCATTTTGATGATATCTACATAGTGCATAAAATAGCCTTGCTGATTTGAATTATGATGCACATCCATCTAACCATACAAAATGCCTTTCAAAATTTACACCCCTACTTGCCAAATATCCAAAAAACTTCTTAAAGCAATGTTGTACAAAAAGTGTGTCATGCTCTTTATCATCACTAATATAAAAGTGACATTCTTTCTTGATGACTCATTCTTGAAATGTACTTTCAACACCATCCAAATCCAATTGTGCATGTCGATAACACACATGCACCATGATAGTGAACTGCTCTGAAAAGTAATATTTTGATTGAATCTCTTTTTGATGTACAAAAGAGTAGTTTTTTGCAAAGTCAACCACTGTTAAAATTGTTCCAGGTGGGAAAGTATCTTTTAATGTTTGAAACTGTTGTGCTTGCCACTTAGAAAAAAAAGCATGATGTATGTATGGTTGAATCAATTTACATAAATTTTCCATAAATGTTCAAATAGGTATCTCCTCTTCTACATAATCTAACCTTGTGGATTCTTTCCCATTTTTTGTTTGAAACTTTATGTACTTGTACCTCTTGCAATTTACCAACTTCATTGGGTTGATATCTTCATTTCTCAAAGGCATTTTAGCCAAATTTCCACATGTTTCACAAAGACCTTTTATGCAGTTTATTTGACCATTTCCATTATCATCATCTAATTTATCACATAAGATGGATGCTATGAACTGACTTGCCCATTTAGGAGGTGCATTTACAAGACCATCATTGTCTTCACAAATCTTTTGAAACACCTGATAGTAGAGATCAAATTCAATATGATAATGACAACAACAAGTTTCAAAAACCTTGTTTGTCTTCACATAATATGGCCTTAACCTTTCAAACATTGTTTACCCAATCTTTATATTGGGATTTGAATTACAAAAGTTCACATACATCTCATGTTGTGTTATCTCTAGCCAATGTTTTGTATGTAGTTCATAACTATTGGGCCTAATTCTATGTTTGATAACATCTCTACTATTTGATAAAGCATGAGTATTATCATTCCAAAACATTGAGATCAAGTTGCTAACAACATCTTGAATCGTATTAGATTGAGGAGCTATACACATAATTGCCCAATTGCCTTCCGAGGTACTATCATCCAATAATTTTCTCCTTTTCACATATTTTATTATTGTCTTTCTACTAAAACCAAGCTCAGATGAAATTGAATCTACAATTGTCTTTTTTTGGAATTTCTTTCACTTACAATACCTATGAACATCACTCTTCTTATAATGGACTTATCCGCAGATTGAGATTGTTTCCTGATGGAAGCCAAACCTTCTTTAACATTTTCAACAATATATTTTTCTAGCTATGAACATTTTCTCTTTTTCAATGACAAATCGACACCCAACAATTGTAATAGCTCATTTAGCTCCTTACTAAGAAGTACAATTGATAACAATTGGGTTCAGCCAAGTGTATCAAAATTATCGAAATGAGCAATTATTTCCTTTGCAGGTTTATTCATTGACCTCTTATTAGTATGTCTAGGTTGTCCAGCATAATGTTTCAATTTCTCAATATCCATTTTAAGTAAATGATCTAAATTTCCATAAGAAATTTTTCTCTTCACCTCTTCAGCTAGATTAATATGCTCATCCATACCAATCAAAGGAAGCAATCTTGACCCCTCTCCAACATCCATTGTTTGTATTTGGGCCTCCTCTTGGCTAGCATCAACCATGTGTTCTTCAACAACATTTGCTCCACTTTCTATATCACAGATGAAGGAAATACATATTAAAATAAAAATAAAATTATTTATTTTATAAAATAAAACTTTCTAAATAATAAACATTCTTTTTATTTTATTGATTTATACTCTTAAGTTCTATTGTAGAAATTATTATGTTTTCTAAAAAATACTTTCATTCTTTAGGAAAAAGAAAAACTAAAAAGCATTCTAAAAATATTTCAACAAATCTTTTCTTAAAAATTTTATTTTATTCCTTAATTTAGCATTAAAAATCATAAAAACACAAATAAAAAAGCTAAAAAACATTCATGATAAAAATTTATTTGATAAAAAAGCTAACAATTATTATAAAATATATTTTAGAGAAAGAAAACAAAAAAACAACGAGAAGAGTTTGTTTTAAAAATAGGGAGTGTGTCTTTTTAAATATAAAGTTTTTTAGATTTAAAAGAATTTTTAAATAAAAATAAATAATCAAGAAAAGAAATAATCTAAAATGAAAAGTGAACTTGATTTTTTTAATAATTTATAATAGAAATATATGTTACCACTTTAGAAAAAACAATGAAGTTGAATTGGAGATAGGGAGAGGGATATGGAGAGTTAGAGAGGGAGAGAGATAGCTACGAAGGCCCCAGTGAGGGAGAGGTAGAGGTAAAGAGAGTGGGCAACTTGAGAGAGAGAGGTAGGTATTTATCTCTAGGTAGAAAGGTGGGGATTATAGCCAAGAATGAGGAATGACTTAAACTAAATGACATCAGAGCTACATGAAATCAACGCACATATATTTAAGCATAAATCAAGTGACCTAGATTAAATGACATCCTGCTACATGATTCATCAATACATGTATATATTTAAGCATAAATAAAATGATCTAGATTAAAAATAGAAAAGAAAATATATGCATACCCTGTTTTGTTTATGATAATTTTCCAATCTTTCTTCATTCAATCTTGCTATAGTTTCTGCGGAATACTTTCGTGTAGTCTTATTTTGTCTTGTCCTTTTGTTTCCCATCTCCTTCTTTGTAAAATATGACTTGAAAATTCTTCTCTCAAAGATTTCTTGGACTCCCTTGCAGACGAAAAATGCAAATTTATCTTATTTGTAATTGATTTATAATGAAAAAAAAGCAATCCTATTTATATGCTATACAAATAATTAAAAGATTAAAAAAGAAAAATGTCAGCCTGCCTTCGAACGAAGGTCGACCGTTAAAGAAAAAAATATGTTTTTAATGCACGGTACCTTCGAAAAAAGGTGGTCATTATGTGGATTAAGCCGCCATGTTTGGACCTTTGTTCTAATGGGGGGCGACTTTGAATGAACAACATAACCCACCTTTGTTCGCACCCCCACTAGACACCTTCCTACCTTCCCTTCCCCTTTCTTCTGCAAAATTTTAGCTTCTGAAGTCCAATTGAAGGTCCAAATGGATTCACTATTTCCAAACCAAATTGGAGGATCGCAATCCTAGAAACAAGCTTTCCAACGAGTATAGTTTTGATATATTTTGATTTTATTGTTTTTTTTTTAGATTTACTAAACATAGGTTTTTCACCGAACATCAAGTTCCCTATTCTACACACATGGAAAAGTAGTAAATTAGTGATTTTTTTTTTGAAAAATATTTATACACTAGGTATTGATGTCCTTGTTTTAGAAAAAAAAATTGGATTTCGATACATACAGAAAAAGTTATGTTATATGGAAGATGCATATGTCTAAATTATAATTGGTTTGACTTCAAAACTAAAAAAAAAATATTCAACAAAACATTATGAAACCAAATGCATTCACTAGATATCAGTGTTACCAATCTAAATTCAAAAGAATTAGAATTTTATCCTTTGTAGAAAAAAATTTATGCGTTATGGAATACACATCACTTTAAAAAAATGTTGTTTACTATTAAAAACTAGTTATCAAAGGAGATGCAAAAAATTTACAATTTAACTCCAAATTTTTAAAAAAATATATTTTTAGAATCTATAGACAAAATCTCACAAATCACTAGTTTGCATCATCTTCAAATTACTAACGGTTTAGCGCCTATAGGTGTTAGAAAGTGAAGATTTAGTTCAAAATGTTGATTTCAATGTCAAGTTTGGCAAAAAAGTGTAACCCACTATTGTGGGATCACCCGCAATCATTGCATTCCATTATAGAACATCTCTTTGAGGTGTTACGTCATACAATTGACATGCCTTATCTATGCTTCCACACTTTACATACATGTCTACAAGTGCAGCTGTACTTCCTATCGCCTCTCTCACTCTCTACTTCCCTCCCCTCTCTACGTCCTACCATCTCTCTGAGTCTCTACTTCCCTCCCCTCTCTACCTCCTACCTTCTCTCTCACTCTCTTCTTCCTTCCCCTCTCTACCTTCTACCCTCTCTCTCACTTTCTACTTCTGTCTCCTATCTACATCCTACCCTCTTTTTGAGTCTTTGCTTCCCTCGCCTCTCTACCTCCTACCTTATCTCTCGCTCTCTTCTACCCCCCACTCTCTACCTCTTACCCTCTCTCTCACTTTCTACTTCCCTCCCCTGTCTACCTCCTACCCTCTCTCTAAGTCTCTGCTTCCCTCCCCTATCTACCTCCTACCCTCTCTCTCTTCTTCCTTCCCCTGTCTACCTCCTACGGTCCTCTCCCACTCTCTACTTCCTTCATGTCTCTACCTCCTATCCTCTCTCTCTCGCTCTATACTTCCCTCCCCTCTCTACCTCTCATCATCATTCTTCCCATCCAATGAAATTTCATAAATTATCTTGTTTCCATTTCATCATCCCAATTTATATCCTCATCCCTCTTTGCATGTCCTAGTTTTCTTGTTATCATATTCTTTGTTGACATGCAAGAGGAGGGAGGAAAAGGGAGAGATGATGGAAATGGATGGGGGGAGAGGGGAGAAATATGGTGATAAGAAGAGAGAGAGAGAGAGAGAGAGAGAGAGAGAGAGTCCTAGTTTTCTTGTTTTGGATAGAGAGAGAGGGTTGGTCGGGTTTATGAGTTTAGGGTTGCTTAAGTTTAGGGTTTAGTGGAATTATTTAGGGTTTAGGGGTTTAGGGTTGCTTGGGTTTATGGTTTAGGGGTTTTGGGAGTGAGAGAAGTTTAGGGTTGCTCAAGTTTAGGGGCATATTTAGGGTTTATGAGTTTAGGGTTGCTCAGACCTTTAGTGGTAAATTATTTAGGGTTTGAGTTTCTAGGGTTGCTCAAGTTTAGGGTTTAGGGGTTAGGGTTAAAGGGGAATTATTTTATAATTTTCCTCCAATCCTCCTAATCCTAACGCATTAGTCCACCCATCTCCTAATCCATCAATCCCTATCATCCATCCACCATACAACTCACTATCTAATCCACCATCAAACATTCTAAGCTCTAATCCATCAACCCATGAACGCTTGAAAATTTTTCTCTAAAGAGTCTTTACAAAATCCAAAAATAAAAGCAAAGATATGGAGCCATCCAAATCCACTGATCCAATTTCATCCCCCTCTAACACTCCCAATACTAATCCATTCGGGCCTCCTATATCCATTCACTCGATCCTAATCCTAGCCTCAAAACATCTTCCATCATTATCCATCAACTATATGCATATCCTAGTCCATCATCCCATGAATCCATGAAGGATGTGACCCAAGGACTATTAGCAAGCAATCTAAGAACACCATATACTCAAATTCCAATCCTCGAGCCTAATAAAGAACCTCCTAATAACATGTATACCACTCCAACACCATCATCCACTCATATATCTATCCATTTCATTGAAGAGTCTCCTACCATAAGTCCAAGTCAAACCCCATCATGTAGCCATGTTGTCATTTACATCCAAAGATTATTGACCCTGGATCCAAGAACCCGTCACATCCATCTAAGAAACCCAATAGCTATACATTAAGAGCCTAGTCCAAATAATGTGGAAACACCAACTACCCATCCTAATTAAAATCTAAACATCCCATCTAATCCCATCTCAATTCCCTTACCATCTCATGGTGTACCCCTTTGTACATTGATCCCATCATTAATCCTCCAACATCTCCTAGTGAACCCCCATCACCACCTCTTACTCCCCAATCCAATGGATATCAATGCATCCCCACTTACCCTATCCATATCTAATATCGCACTATCCATGCTTATCCTCCCTGTGATCAAGATCTTATCCATGAGAAAGTAACCCACATCACTCCTATCCATCATCCCATTAGCCATACCCATCATCCTTTGCTAGTCCTATTCATTATCCATCAATATACCATGATGAGACACTTGGTCCCCAAGAAAACATAGACAATCAAACAAATAACTTGGATCCTATAAGATCACATCCCAATGAGTATAATAATTTAATCATGATCCAAGAATTCTACATCCATTTCCCATTGATCCTCCATCATCCCCTATCGAACTATATGTTTAGGTGTTTAGCCTGGTTGCTCGAGTTTAGGGGTTAGGGGCATTATTTGAGGTTTACATGAGTTTAGGTTGCTCAAGTAAATAGGGTTTAGGGGAATTATTTAGGCTTTAGGGGTTTAGGGATGCTCAAGTTTAGGGTTTAGGGTTTAGGGTTTAGAGAGAGATAGAGTGAGGGGACCAATAGAGATTGGAAGAGATAGGGAGATAGAGGTTTAGGGTTGCTTCCAGGTTTTATGGTTTAGGGGTTTAGGGTTGCTCATTTTTAGGGGTTAGGGGTTAGGGGTTAGGGTTTAGGGGCATTATTTTGGGTTTAGGGTTTATGGTTTAGGGGTTAGGGGTTAAGATTTATAGGTTTAGGTTTATGGTTTAGGTAGAGAGGAGAATAGGGAGATATAGAGGAGACCGAGTCTAGGAGATCTCTCTCTCTCTCTCTCTCTCTCTCTCTCTCTCTCTCTCTCTCTCTCCTTGTCTCTCTATCTTGCTCTCTTTCGATCCCCTCTCACTAACTCTACATTTCTATCTCTCCCTCCCTCACTATCTCACTCCCCCTCTCTATCACTCTCCCAATCCCTCTACCTCAAATCTATCTCCATGTGTCTTTGGAAGTTGTATCTCTTGATCTCTTTCCCTATCTCTATCTCTCTGGACATATGGATCTCTATGTCTTAATCTATCCCTCACTACCTCTCTCTCCTCCTCTCTATCTCTCTACCCATCCCTCTACCTCTTGAAATGTCTCTCCCTATGTCTTTAGACATCTCTCCATCTCTTTCCCTATCTCTATCTATCTACATAACCCTATCTCTTAATATATCCCTCTCTACCTCTCTCTCTCTGTATTTCCCTTTTTTATGTGAGAGCATGACATCCTAGACCATGATTTTGGCACCAACATTGAGAAGGTTATGACTTTTGCATGCATGAACCTTTATGTTTTCATGCTTCCCAGAACGCGCTTGCATTATAACACAAGCACGTTCTAGGAAGCATGAAAAATGGAAAAAAAGGCATGTGGGATCCGTGTTTCAAACCCCACATGATTGTTATTCTTTCTTTTCATGCAGTATATCGGACAAGAAAATCCTTTGTATGTTATTTGACTTGTTGAGAATCATTTTATATCAATCCACCACATTTTTTGTTTTTTGAACGTAGAAGAACTTATTTTGCATGTTTTTGGATAAAATTTGATTATTTAAACTAAAAGTTTCATGTTTCATGTCTGATATTTTTTCAAAGCTAATTACCATTGGTATATAGATTGAATTTGATGATATATGTTTGTTTTTTCCATAAATTTCACTAATCCTATTCTAGAATTTTATAGAATTCATAATCAAACTTGTGAAAAAGAAGAATTTAAGGATTTTGAAGCCATATTTTGGAGAATTGGTCAACTACAATATCAAATTCTAAGGTATGTTCACGTTATGTCCATTTTAATTCACATATATATGTTCTTATGTTCTTTATGTCTTTATGTCTTTATGTTCTTTATGTTCTAAGATATATATGTGTGTCTAGGTATATCAGTTAATTCAGTCAAAGAGACTCCAAATTCCTCATGTTTCCACCTTGTTTCGGCCCTTCATGCCTTCATTTCACCTATTTTCAGCTATACAAGAGAAAAAAAATATCAAATACTCCATAAAATAATTTTAGTGAACAATTGTTTGTCATACTCATATTCATGATCAATTGAGCGAAAATTGATTTTGGAAGACTCTTAATTGTTGCCCTAGGATGATATAGAAGGATTTATTCATTAATATGCATAATTCAATTCATTCAATAGAACCATGTAATGGCTTGAACCTTAGACTATCCTATGCCCCCTGTTATGACAATCCTACTTGTCTCTATTGATCATTTAGACATAATTCTTAGGTGTCCTTTTGATAACTTCTCCACGCATGTTTCATACTATGAATTCTCTTGGAGAAGGTTGGAGGATGTGGCAACCTCTTTAGTGTCTTGGGCTAGGGCATTCCTTATGCACCTATTCATTATGATTTTTATGCACATGACACAACAATATTTCAAAATTTCTGAATTGTCCTTTGTTAGCACATGATGGTGGTTACCTTGACTGACTATATACCTTTCAATACCTTAAATTACAGAGATTAGTTTAATGATTTTTATGACAGTCCTAGGTATCTCTCCAAATGTTCATGTTTCCAAGATAGCTCTAGCTAATGTCCACTTGTTTCTGGAACTTCTTAGACCTACAAGAAATAATTCTGAGCATTATATTCATCATAAATAAGTCACTTTTAGTCAATAGAAGCCAAAATACATCCATTTACAATCATGGATTAGTTATGGATAGCTACATGGTACATTTGTTGCCATTGGCAACTTCACAAATTCCACATCTTATCTTGTCTTCCTTGGTTTTCTCCATGGATCTCCATCATTGTCTTCATGATTTGTATAATTCATCATGGCATAGTGGCTTCATCATTCCATAATTATCTAATCACAATAACCCTAGATGGGTATCCATAGGACTACTCTGTGAATTGCACATTATATATTTCAGTAATTTAGATTTCCTTCATGTGTATTTCAATGGTTTGCAGTCTTAGGACAGTTGTATGTGAAACTTATTGAAGATAATTAAACTCCATAACACCACCTCAAATGAAATCAAAATCAATCCAAATTTCATGAATATGACTATCCTTTTGAATAAATCAGTTATGGCATGACAATCCTTTATGAGCACTTGGTCAATCTTCTTCAAACTTTCACCTTAAATTATCTGTATTGAAAAATCTCTAAAATAATCCTCTTAGAACCTTACGAATAAAGTTATAATCATGTGCATGAAGTGATCGATAGTAATGGTTGTCTCTAGAACTAGGTGTGATAGTCTTAGATAGTTAGGACTATTATGACTGTCCTCATAGCTGTGATAGTCTTATTTGAATCTGAATATGACAGTCATGTCTCCATGTGATGAACTTGTCTAGGATATATTTCTATAACACCCATCCTCACCTTCATTCACATTGCAAAGATCAACAACACTCCTGAGCAAGGCATTTGTACCTATTCATGATTATCCTACTTGTGTTGGTTATGACAGCAGATTGTCTCCTTCTTCATAGTTGCCTTTATGGCAATTTAGCTTATGCACATGATTATCTACTTGAGTTTGGCATTGCCATATTAATGAGCCTTGACTTCAACAATTGTCTTTTGATATCCCTTCTTCATCCTCTACACTAATCCAAAGCATAATTTTGTCACTACTATTCACAACATATTTCATGAGACTGCCTTCCTTTTTGCCATTGTCGTGACAATTAAGGCATGACTAGGGAGTAGCTAAATGACATCTCTTCTTAATTAAGATAGTCTTCTTCCTTATTTGACAAGCTTGTAGGATCTCATGAGTCACTTGACCCATACTTCACTAGAATAATCTTGAGGTGTGAAGAGATTTATTCATAGATAGGGTGTTGACAATTTGCTAAACAATTTCAAAATGTTGCTTAGGACAGTCTGAATCATGAAATTTTGATAGGTTGCCTTTCGTAATCAAATTTGAGATTGAGGCTATGGTTTTCTTCCAAATACCCTATATGTAGCCCTCCCCTGTACTAAAAACTAACTTCTTATTTACTCGAAATGGAAATTAGGGCACAAAATATACATAGTATTGCCATTGTTTTGGCAATTCCATATATACAAGAGACTTCAATGTAGATTGGATTGTCTTTTGATTGACAATGTTGTTGAATAGTTATCATGTGCATAGTGATTATCATGTGCATATAGAAAAGAGACTTCAATGTAGATTGGATTGTCTTTTGATTGACAATGTTAGTGAATAGTTATCATGTTGGTATGGAAGAGATATGCATAATTGTCCCATCATTCTCAGTGATTTTGGTATGACAACTCTTTCCCTTACCTTCTAGTTGCCTTCATGATAATCCTTCTACAAAGTTTAACATCTTGTGAGACATGTTGGCTAATTCCCTGATGCTAAATAGGCTCACCTTGGGTAAATGTCTCATGACAATCATAAGGGTTAATGGCAGTCATCTAGGGATTGTCCTATGGTTGTTGGTAATTCTTTATTGTAACATGATAATATGATCACATAAATACCTACCAAGTGTAATGATTATGACTGGCATCTTGATGATAGCATACATGTGAGTTTTAATCACATCATAATAGTCTATTAAACACTTAATAAAATCCCCATCTTCATTTTGTAATAGGATTGGAGGTTTATAGGATGACATTCATAGCATATTTGTTAACAGTCCCACAAGCCTTGTATAGTGCTTCTCATTTTAGAGCTTAGACAAATACTTTAATAGCATGCAATATATTTAGTCCTCATAATTATTATGATACAGATCAGGGGTATAAAATGATCAAACACAATCAAACAACCACTCACAAGAACCCTTAGTCATTATCTATTGGCTTTCCTTATCAAACTACCATTGATTCTTGTAGCCTTTTAGAAAGGCCTTTTTGGACATAACTTTTGGAGTAGACCTGACATTCAGAAAGTGAGACCAGTTTGAGATACCCTTTTGGCCACTACAACACATATCACCATTCAACCGACCCCAACTAACTTTTCAAACAACTTTGCAAATTGGTTCATTACATAGAAAAGTTATCATTGACAACAAATAACAACTTTTACATCTTTTAACCAATTGACTCCAAATGATCATCCATGGTCTAAAATGACCTTATTCACATGAAACAACACAAAATAAGACAAAACCCAAAGTTTGAACATTTTGACCAAGAGGGTGCTCCTGCACCAGATTATCCTTACTAAGACAACATCTTGATCACCTCCAGATCCACATTTCTCTTTTATTCATAATGATATTCTTCATAGTTAGGGTTTAATTAATTACCCATGCCCCATTTGAAACTACTCACAAAGGGATTCATTCAAGTCATGATTTTTGTCTTCACACGTCTTCCTCTAGACTTTGGCACATCAGTTATAACTTTTTTCATGGGTCAAGAAAATGAACAACAGAATGATTTTTCAGAATTTACAAACCTTATGCATGTCTAGGACAACCTGGGAATCATAAAAATGACTATTTATCAAACCTACAACAGCCATGAACATGAAGAACAAGTTTCTGATTTGGTTGAGAAAATGGGTATAAATCAAGCTAGTCTTTCACCACAAGAGGAGGTGCATGATATTTATGCATTTGGATGAGTTCAAAAGTATTTTAGATACCTCCATGATACTGCCCTAGCCTAGGAAATTCTCACACATGAACATAAGGAAGAATTAGGGGAGTTTTCTCAAGATCTTCATGTTGTAAATTCAAGGAATTTGAGTGCTTTTGGGGACAATTTTTTGGTCTATCATATCTTTTAATGATTTTTGTCCTATTTATGATTCAACTTTGATCATGGTATATCATATCTTAATAATCAAGGACAATGATGAATTTCATAAAATTGGAGCTCCTAAAGTGATGCAAATCACCAAACATGATAACTTATTTTGTGTTTTTTTCATTCTGACCATTATTCATTGTCATTATAAAGGTTCTAATTATCATTGTCTTATTCATCATGCTTGTAGAAATCATCATCATGCCGAGGAAATGAGAAAAGACTCTAACACCAGAAGAGCATGAAGCTGAGAATCAGAGGAAAAGAGAAAGAATGACGCAAATTCAGGAAAGTAGGAAATTGTCACCCATACAAGAAGACATTCCATCATTGCCAATTGAAGAGGATCATGACATGTCTAATGAAGCTAAGAGAGACATGGAATTGGTGGTACAAAGGGAATGAATGCACAACCTCCATGCAATGAGGAAAGTGAATCTCTAAGTTGGAGGCAATCCATCGTCCACAGGTCAAGTTGAAGGAATACCATCATTATCTTCTCAAATTGGAGACACTCCATCTTTCACATGTGAAGTAAAAAGTACATTTGCATTTACTTCTCATGTTGGTGGCATGCCATCATTCACACCTCAAGTTGAAGGTACATCATTTTCATCTTTTTCACCTCTAATTGAAGGTATGTCATCTATCCCATCTCAAGTAAATATTGAAGAAATTCCTAATGTTGAGTCTCCTTTACCAATTAAAACGCCTCCTAGAATTTTGCATAGGAAGCCTAAGTTTCTAATTGATATTGATGAGAATGTATTGAAGCCCATGCAGGATAAGATTCCCATGCACACTTGCTAGAGATATGCAAATAAGATATGGAAATTATTCTTTGAGAATTTAAATGAAACTAGAAGATTTCAACTCTTTGTTGAATTGATGAGAAATATAAAATTTAGGCCCACTATGAACATTCTTGGCCTGAGAACATCGAATGCCTCAAGTGAAAAATCAATTGTTAAGAATCTAATGAGTGCATATGAGAGTGTGGGTTCCACCTCACACACCAAGGATAGTAATGTCACATGACGTGTCATTACATCGACAATAGTAAGCCAACAAACAAAAAAAGATCACCTCATTAGAAAGACAAGTCAAGCATTGAAAATAAGTAGAAAAACTCTAATGAGAGCTATTGGAAGATGTCAAAGAGTTGAGGACCCAAACACTAATGAATTGTGGGCATTCTCTGGGAGACTCCCATGGAAAGACAAAGTTGTTATTGAAGCTTTGAGATCACTAATTCAAGACTTTTGGAAGAATTACACAAGGGTATCTCCGAATCAAAGGGATGTGGTAAGAAGGAGAATCGGTAGTCGAAACCATTAGCCACATCCAAAGTATTTTTTGGATATGACTCAAACACAGTTTTTAGGTAAATTTCTAGAGATGTATCCTCAAATTAAAATTTCTCAAATATATTTTGAAATGCTAAAACCTTTCTTTGTCAAAATAAATCACACATGCACTACTTGTTGTTGTAGATTACATATTGAATTTTCTAACCATTTTGATGTTTATCGGTCTATATGTTTAGATTTGCATACTAACAATATTTTATAAGATTGTGGCATATGTGCCCCACCAACTACTTCAAGAGACTTCATATCAATAATTTTATGTGATAGAGATGAAGGTCAAATATTCTGCAGGAAATTATATTTTGATGGCACATGTCACCATTGTGGTGGCTTGCAACGTATGCCAATATGTGAACATATGGAAAGAACACCCGCGGTTGGAAACAAACTAGTAGAGTTTGGCAAGTACAAAATAGCGGCATACCATACAAAAGATGGTAAAGAAGCAAAGAGGTCTGAATATTTTATTCAAAAGATTCCAGTGTATCAGTTTATGTCTATATTTCATAACAGTATAGTGTATGAGTATGTAAGGCATGCCCATAGAGCTCGATGGTTGGACTTGCAATTCAAGTTATGCAAGGACACATTTCCAGTTGGTAGCATTGTTTTAGTCGTCAACTTTGCAGAGAACTACAGTCTACAGCCATAGCGTGAGGTGTAGTCCTAATATTAAAACTCAAAACAGGTTTCTATATTTGTGCACATCGCATTCATTCATGCGAATGACAGAAACATCATAAGAGAGTATCATTTTTATATAAGCAATGATTGCACGCATTGCACAAAGTTCATGCAAGGTTGCTTTTTGGTGTTCTACAATGATTTAGCTAGAAGGGGCATATCATTCAGTCAGCGTATCATATGGTTGGATAACTGTGCACCATAATTCAAGAATTCGTAGAATTTCTATTAGTTGAGTAAGAGGCATAATATTACAAGTGTTTAGCATATGTGGAACTTTTGTGAGGTTAGGCATGGAAAGGGGGAGCATGATGGTGTAGGAGCATGTATCAAAAGAGCCATAGCATGAGAAGAGTTAAAGTCTAAAGATAATGCAAAATTGACAAAAGGAAAATCAATCATCGAGTGGTGTAATGCTTTGATGGGTCTAGGTAATGAAGGTAAGTCTTCAATTCGTAGATTTTTTTGGTTAATAGATGATACTAACATTGCACCATATGAGGACTATTGTACACTAACAAGATCAAGTGAGCTACACTCTTTTAGAAGTTCAATTGTAGGTTCATGGAGTATACATATGTGGAAGATGGCATGCTTTTGTTCTTCATGTACAATTCAAGCCTAGAATGAGTGCAAGTCAAAGGAGTGGGTTGACGAATGGCAGTTGAGTTATCTTAGCCCACTTGACATGTATTGACCCCCAACGGCACTAGAATTGATAGAGATGGAATCATCAGTTGACTTTAACCACATATCAGATCTAGTTCAACCAGGTAATATATCTACTTGCATAGTTTTTGAAATTCCTAATGTTATCTTACTTTGTAGTATTTTTGTAATGTTGACTAATTTCATCTAATTTGATGCACATATCATTACAGGGCATGTTTATACAGTTATTGCAGACAAAGATAACGAAGAGGGAATAGATTATTACTTGTGTCATTGTGTTGAGGCCAAAAAAAAATTGGAGGCCCCAGTTACAGATGGAGAAAACAACGAATACCCTATAGGCTCAGTGGTTGTTACTGGAACATGGCTTAGAAAGTACACACATAAGAGTGTTAATGTTTGGTTGTTTGAGGACTTTGACACGCATCAGAAGATTCTTCATTACTCAAACCTTGTCATGGCAACCGATATTCATTTGATACAATATCAAGGTATACCTTTGAACAAGACCTTGTGGAAGGTGCGTGAGTCTGACCATGAGGCAATACTTGACACAATAAAGAGTAGAGAAGACCTAGATGGTTTGTTGGATTAATTTGTAAGTATGCATAAAACTTTCCTAGATGGTTACTTGTACTTTTTTTTGTATATAACTAGTAGTATGATTGATTCCCTCTATTATATTTATGTTTAGTCACTTTTTCTTCTTGATTCTTCTCACAGGAGGTCACAACTCTAGACTATCCAACTGCGAACAAAGAAGCTAGAGAAAAGATGATGGAGAGTGATCATTAGATGGTAGTAAGTGATTGTTTACATATGTGATGTTATATATTTCATGTACATTTTCTATAGTAATGTGCATATTGTTTGATTGTATTAACAGGTGGAGCTACATGAACTTGAACTATTGAAGAGGTCTACTCGACAGTAGAGAGAGGATGAGTCATGGATTGGCTCTCCATCTTCACGGTCAAGCAAGGGCCACTAATTATTTCATAAAAGTCCATAGGAAAATAGTTTTTGAGACATACTTTTGTATGTTACCGATGTATATTTTTGTATATATGCTTGTATGGATTTGTTTGGACATGCCTATATGGCTTTGTATGTAAACTAGATGTTATGTTCATGACATTATGTATACGACAATTTATATTAAATATTTAATATGATGATCAATTATCCTTACATGAATTTGGTTTTACATGTACCAATTGCATTTTCTTAAAAGTAAGGAATGCATAATTATGTAGGTCTATTGGTTGTTTATTTGATGATACCATTATGCTTTCAGGATATGTTGTTGGGTTTTGTGATAAAAAGAAAATTGCTTCTTCATAGAGTATGTGATGTGATGCACAGAGTTGTAGTGCTTCAAGACAAGGCATGACCTTGAATAGTGAAGATCTCACTCAAGCAATGGTATGAACTTGAGCAGTGAAGGCCTCATATTTTGTTTGATTTGTTTTCTAAAGTATACATTTGATGTTTGCATCATCATCATGTTATGCTTCATGGGGTTAGATCTAAGTGATGGGTGAAGTTGATCCTTATTGGTCTTAATCCTGTTCACTCATGTCATATCAAGATTGATGTCATAGGGTTTGGATGTTAGTTCATAACATTCATGTCTATCATGTTACAATAGTAGGACATAGTTGCTTATGTCATTGGTTCATGCCATTGGATCATTGGATTTGGTTTTGGTTCTTCATCATAGCATGTCATGCTTTCAAGAGTTGGATTGGGTTGTGGTTCTTCCTCATGACAGTGGTTTGTTCATGTCTTCATGCTTCTTTGTCCTCCATGTCTTTAGTGATCTCAGTGTCTTCATGTGTCAAAGATTTGGTTAGTTTCCTCATGATGTTGATGTTGATCACAAAATATGGTGTTAAGTGCCTCAATCATTTAGGGTGCAGGCTACTGGCAAAGTCCCTTAAGATCCCTAAGATAGAAAACTACCAAACTTTGATGGAGTAGTTCTCAGAATTCATGGTAGCAAGAAATGTTTTGTTTACATCTACAGGTGCATGTGGGGTCTGTCCACAATAACCTCTCTCAGTTTTGGTCAACTCCAATCTATTTGACCATGCCAAAATCATATGCATTCTTGCAAAATGCTTTAGTTTCATGTAGTAGAAAGGTGCTATGACATTTTGCATTCCATAGATCATGGGGCTAAACAAGCTTTGCCAGCACGTCGAGATGGGTGGGTAAATGCTATGGGAGGTCTCATTTCTTCTGTCAAGTGCCCCTGTCGTTCAGGGCAGCAGGCTACTAATAAAGTCCCTTAAGATCCCTAAGCCATAAAAATTGCCAAACTCTAACGGAGTAGTTCTTGGAATTCGTGGTAGCTAGGAATAATTCTTTTGGACCTACATGTGTATGTGGGGTCCGTCCATAATAACCTCTCTCAGTTTTGGTCAACTCTAATCCATTTGACCATGCTAAAATCAAATGCATTCTTACAAAATGCTTTAGTTTCATGCATTGGAAAGGTGCTAGGAGTGACATTTTGCATTCCATAGCTTGTGGGGCCGAACAGACTTTGCCAATGCATTTGGATGGGTGGGTAAATACTAGGGGGGTCTCATTTCGTGTGCCAAACACCCCAATCATTTGGGGCAACAGGGTACCGACAAAGTCCCTTAAGATCCCTAAGACAAAAACACTGCCAAACTTTGACGGAGCAGTTCTCAGAATTTGTGGCAGCTAGGAATAATTTGTTTGGACCTATAGGTGCATGTGGGGTCCTTCCACATTAAACTCTCTTTCTTTTGGTCAACTTGAATATGTTTGATTGTGCCGAAATCAAATGCATTCTTGCAAAATGCTTTAGTTTCATGCAGTGGAAAGGTGCTAAGAGTGACATTTTGCATTCCATAGCTCGTGGGGCTGTATGGACTTTGCCAACGTGTCAGGATGGGTGATTAAAAGTGAGGGGAGGTCTCATTTCATGTGCCAAATGCCCCAGTCATTCGGGGCAACAGGCTACTGGCAAAGTCCCTTAAGACCCCTAAGATGAAAAATTGCCAAACTTTGATGGAGCAGTTCTTGGAATTTGTGAGAGATGGGAATGTTTTGTTTAGACCTATAGCTGCATGTGGGGTCTATCCACAATAACCTCTCTTGGTTTTGGTCAACTCTAATGCATTTGACCGTGCTGAAATTAAATGCATTCTTGCAAAATGCTTTAGTTTCATGCAATGTAAAGGTGCTAGGAGTGACATTTTGAATTACATAGCTCGTGGGGCCAAATGGACTTCACCAACACATCAGGGTGGGCAGGTAAATACCAAGGGAGGTCTCATTTCATGTGCCAAGCGCACCAGTCGTTTGGGGCAATAGGCTACCAACAAAGTCCCTTAAGATCCCTAAGACAAAAAAACTACCAAACTTTGACGGAGTAATTCTCAGAATTCATCGCAGTTGGGAATGTTTCATTTGGACCTATAGGTGCATGTGGAGTCCATCCACAATGACCTCTCTTGGTTTTGATCAACTCCAATTTGTTTAACGGTGCCGAAATTAAATGCATTCTTACCAAATGCTTCAGTTCCATACAGTGGAGAGATGCTAGGAGTGACATTTTGCATTCCATAGTTCGTTGGGACAAGTGGACTTTGTCAACACATCAGGGTGGGTGGGTAAATGCCAGGGGAGGTCTCATTTCGTGTGCCAAGTGCCCCAATCATTTGGGGCATCTGGCTACTGGCAAAGTCCCTTAAGATCCCTAACATGAAAAAATTGCCAAACTTTGACGGAGCAGTTCTCAGAATTTGTGGCATCTGGGAACATTTTGTTTGGACCTATAGGTGTATGTGGGGTCCATCCACAATAACATGTCTTGGTTTTGGTCAACTCTAATTTGTTTGACCATGCCGAAATCAAATGCATTCTTGTAAAATGCTTTAGTTTCATGTAGTGAAAAGGTGCCAAGAGTGACATTTTGCATTCCATAGCTTGTGGGGCTGAACAAACTTCACCAACACATCAGGTGGGTGGGTAAATGCTAAGGGACGTCTCATTTCATGTGTCAAGTGCCCAGTCGGTCGGGGCAGTAGGCTACCGGCAAAGTCCCTTAAGATCCCTAAGACAAAAAAATTGCCAAACTTTTATAGATCAATTCTTAGAATTCCTAGCAGTTGGGAACATTTCATTTGGACCTACAAGTGCTTGTGGGGTCCATCCACAATAACCTCTCTTAGTTTTGGTCAAATCCAATCCGTTTGACCGTGCCGAAATGAAATACATTCTTGCAAAATGCTTTAGTTTCATGTAGTGGAAAAGTGCTAGGAGTGGCATTGTGCATTCCATAGCTCGTGGGGCCAAACAGACTTCTCCAACATGTCAGGGTGGGTGGGTAAATGCCAAGGGATGTCTCATTTCATGTGCCAAGCGCCCCATTCATTCAGGGCAGCAGGCTACCGACAAAGTCCCTTAAGATCCCTAAGACGAAAAAATTGCCAAGCTTTGACGGAGTAGTTCTTAGATTTTGTGGTAGCTGGGAATGATTCGTTTAGACCTATAGGTGCATTTAGGGTCTATCCACAATAACCTCTCTCAGTTTTGGTCAACTCTAATCTATTTGACCGTGCTAAAATCAAATGCATTCTTGCAAAATGCTTTAGTTTCATGCAGCACAACCTTGTCAG
Source organism: Cunninghamia lanceolata (assembly GCA_027924645.1). NCBI lineage: Eukaryota > Viridiplantae > Streptophyta > Pinopsida > Cupressales > Cupressaceae > Cunninghamia > Cunninghamia lanceolata. The sequence continues at coordinate 4,718,091 of BSBN01001019.1, forward strand.
GTGCCTTACTTTTTGATCTGCTTGTCATGAGGCCGAACAAATTATGCCAACACGTTGGGGTAGGTAGGTAAATATTAGGGAAGACCTCATTCTGTGTGCCAAGCGTCCTCAACCTCATTTTCATGGCAATTTCTTGAGTCATAGGGTCTCTAAGATGGCATAATGATAGTCTTTCATGACTGCGACATCATCAAATACTCTTTGAAACCTTCTTTGAAACTCACTTCTCACATTCACCTAGTAACTTCACCTTTTTGACACATCATGGCCTTGATAAGAAGCAATTTAGCATGGTCATACATCTTTCAAGGCAATACCCCTATGGATAACAACCTTATGATTTCATGATAGTCGCTTGACCATCCATGCTTTTGATTGTTTTGTGCCTTCTTGACTGTGTACGATGGTAGGGTTTCGAAAGATGGAAATTTGTTCTTGAAATTCACAACATCTTGATGGTATTGTGACCATGATCTCCTCATATGACATGGGAAGAGCTATTCCATAACCTTGTTGTCCCATAACCTTGATTATTATGATTAGAAGCATGGAAACAAACCCTACAAGAAACAAAGTGATGATTAGATCTCAATATGATCATGAGATACCCAAGCATCTATATTAGTCTAAATCATAAAATCTCTCCATTTATAAAGATTGATCTGAGGGTTTGGTGAGTTGCCATTGACACCCAAATTCAAGGTCTTCATTAGAAATCCTTGAATGCTAATTATTGCCATTATGCTTCTTTCTTATTAATTCTTACTAATTAGGGTAATCATATAGAAATATATAGTATCTCATGTATTCTTACAAAATGCATATGGGAATTTTATCAAATGTTGTAGTTGCATTAAATGATGCCTCAAAAAAATGTGGTCTATGGAATTTTGAAAAATGTTGTAGTTGCAACTGCCCTAGAAGACATGTATGCAAAATGTGGAAGCATAGAGAAGGTGAGTGAACTATTTGACATGATGCCTCAAAGAAATGTGGTCTCATGGAATGGTATGGTTGCAGGATATGCAAATAATGGAAGAGCATTTCCATAACCTTGCCATCCCATAACCTTGATTATTATGAATAGAAGCATGAAAACAAACCCTACAAGAAACAAAGCAATGATTAGATCTTAATATGATCATGAGATACCCAAGCATCTGTATTAGTCTAAATCATAAAATCTCTTCATTTATAAAGATTAATCTGAAGGTTTGGTCAATTGCCATTGGTACCCAAACCCTAGGTCTTCATTAGAAATCCTTGAATGCTAATTATTGCCAGTATGCTTCTTTCTTATTAATTCTTACTAATTAGGGTAATCATATAGAAATATGTAGTATCTCATGTATTCTTAAAAAATGCATATTGGAATTTTATCAAATGTCGTAGTTGCATTGAATGATGCCTCAAAAAAATGTGGTCTATTGAAATTTTGAAAAATGTTGTAGTTGCAACTGCCCTAGAAGACATGTATGCAAAATGCAGAATCATAGAGAAGGTGAGTGAACTGTTTGACATGATGCCTCAAAGAAATGTGGTCTCATGGAATTTAGAAACTTTCAAGCAAAACCAATTGGTGGGTGTAAAGCTAAAATCCACAACCTTTGACTACATCCTCTCTACTAGTGCCAAACTAAGATCTTTGAAACACAGTACATGGACATCCATCAAATCATAAAGGATATGGGAATTTTGTAAGATGTTGTAGTTGCAACTGTCGTAGGAGACATGTATGCAAAATGTGGAAGCATAGAAAAAGTCAAGTGGATTGTTTGACATGATGCCTTAAAGAAATGGAATCTCATGGAATGCCATTATTGTGGGATATGCACAAAATGGTTTTGTTGATAAGGCATAAAGGATATGGGAATTTTGATAGATGTTGTAGTTGCAGCTGCCCTAGAAGACATATATGTAAAATGTGGAAGCATAGATAAGACAAGTGGATTGTTTGACATGATGCCTCAAATAAATGTGGTCTCATGGAATGCCATGATTGCAGGATATACATAAAATGGATTTTTTGATAAGGCTTTAGAAACATACAAGAAAAAGCAATTGATGGGTGTAAATGCCAAAATGGGATCTTTGGAATAGGGTATGGACATCCAACAAAATAGATTGTTTGGAATAGCATATGGACAACCATCAAAGCATAAAGGATATAGGAAATTTTTCACATGATGTAATTTTGCAGCTGCCCTTGTAGACATGTATGCAAAGTGTGGAAGCATAGACAAGGCACGTGAACTGTTTGGCATGATGCCCCAAAGAAATGTCACCTCATTGAATGCAATGGTTGCAAGATATGAATAAAATGGATTTTTTGATAATGCTTTAGAAAGTTTCAAGCAAATGCGATTGGTGGGTGTAAAGAAAAATTCCACAACCTTAGCTAGTATCCTCCTTGCCTGTGCCAAAATGGACATCCATCAAAGGATAAAACATATGGGAATTTTGTTAGATGTTGTAGTTGCAACTACCCTCAGAGACATGTATGAAAAGTGTGGAAGCATAGAAAGACATGTGAACTGTTTGGCATAATGCCTCAAAGAAATGTCACCCCATGGAATGCAATAATTGCAAGATATGAACATTTAATGGATTTGGTGACAAGCCTTTAGAAAATTTCAAGAAAATGCAATTGGCAAGCACTTAAATCCAAATTCCAAAAACATTAGAAGTGGTATCTTTGGAACATGATATAGACATCCATCAAAGCATAAAGGATATATGAATTTTGTCAAATGTTGTAGTTGTAAGTACCCTGTAAGACATGTATGCAAAATGTGGAAGCATATACAACGAACATGAATGGTTTGACACGATGCCTCAAAGAAATGTTGTCTCATAGAATGCAATGATTGCAAGATATGCATGATATGGGTTTTTCATAAGGCTTTAAAAACTCTCAATTAAATGCACAAAAGTAAATTTCAACCAAACACAAATTTTGGCACGTCTAAAACCAAATTCCACAACCTTCTCCAACTTACTCCTTTCCTATGCCAGAATGGGATCTAGGGAACATGGTGTGGACAACCATAAAAGCATAAATGATATAGGAATTTTGTCACATGTATTGTATTTGCAACTGCCCTTGTAGACATGTATGGAAAATGTGGAAGCATAGACAAGGCACGTGAACTGTTTGAATAGATGCCTCAAAGAAATGCATAGTCCCATAGAATGCAATGATTACAAGATATGCACAAAATGGATTATTTGAAAATGATTTATAAGTTACTTTCAATCAAATGCAATTGGCATGTGTAAAACCAAATTCCTGTAATGATAATTGATCATCATATTAAATATTTAATACAAACTATTGTATACAAAATGTTATGAACATAACATCTAGTTTACATACAAAGCTATATAGGCATGTCCAAACAAAGCCATATAGGCATATATACAAAAAAATACATCGGTAACATACAAAGCTATATAGGCATGTCCAAACAAAGCCATATAGGCATATATACAAAAAAGTACATCGGTAACATACAAAAGTATGTACATACAAAGCCATCTAGGCATACAAAAAATGTCCCAAAAACTAGTTTCCAATGGAATTTTATGAAATAATTGGTAGCCCTTGCTTGACCGTGAAGATGGAGAGCCAATCCGTGACTCATCCTCTCTCTGTCGTCAAGTAGACCTCTTCTACCATTCAAGTTCATGCAGCTCCACCTATTAATACAATCAAATAATATGCACATTACTATAGAAAATGTACATGAAACATATAACATCACATATGTAATCGATCACTTACCGCCATCTGATGATCACTCTCCATCATCTTATCTCTAGCTTCTTTATCCATAGTTGGACGGGCTGGACTTGTGACCTCCTGTGAGAAGCATCAAGAAGTAAAATTGACTAAACATAAATATCATTTATGTATATCAAATGACGAGATAAAAGAAGAAATACAAAATTATGATGTTTTCATGTTATTGGCTCATACCTCGGTCAAAGGATTTGAAGACATCATGGATGCAGTGATGCCTATTTGCGTTGACTCACAAAGATGAGGAATCTCCATTGTATTCAACATCTGAAAATCAAGTTCAAGATTATTCAAACAAAATAAATACATACATTATTTTAAAAATGCATAATGATTAGATATGGTTAAATTTACCTCCGTAAAAGTGGTGGATTTGTGTCTAGGGGACCAAGGAAACCGTGGAGGTGTCGGTGACTGTTGAAATCATCAAATTGTCACAAAATAATATTACCATTGACATATCTATAATAATTATGATCATGTGATAAATTACATACCTGCTGACTTGACCTCCTCTCATAACCTGCCAATGGATGGCGAACGGAGGAAGGATGAAGACTGTGACCCTGAAAATTCATTGCGCAGACAATTACATACATATTATTTTTTACTTATAATATAGATAATCATATAAAATTAATTACAAATTTCAAATAACAATATATTAAATCAAGATGAAACTTGTAACAAATTACCTAAGATTCAATACCAAATGTAGTATGTAAGAGATCATTGGTGAGAACAATCTAATCCAATATGGATGTCTCCATCATTGGATGTTGCTCCTGCATCGCAGCATCTTGTGTGTCAGCATCTTGCCGAGAGTCCTACCGTGAGTACTGCGTGCCATAATCACATAGGTTCCCATATGAACTGCACAAATGTGGGGACACATGACACCTACTGCTCTCACCCTCATTGGCCTAGGTAAGATCATCGGCATGTTGTGATAGAGTTTGGGTGAGAGTAGTCAATGAATGCAATGTCTCCACCTCAACACTCTCCTTCAAAGTCAAAGGGAGTGACCTACATTTTGGCCTCAACAGGGGTACAGGCACACGGTTTTCATTTCACCGAGCCCTGGGTTTATATTGGGCAGAGCCACCACCTCTACCCTGGAACTCACAAATGTCAAAATAATTCGGAATCTTGTTGAGGACGAACTCACAATGGAGTTTCCTCAAGAAATATTGTGGTACATCATCATTATTGCATGGGCGCTCATCGAAGACCATGTACCATCTATCCCAAAAGTTTTGGGATATTTCTTCATTCCTACACCAATGAATAGGAAACCGTTTGCAAATTTCTTCTAATCTTTGGCCAGTTTTGGGATTAATAAAGTGTGCACATAATTGAGATTTTATATTTTTTCATTCTTAACTTGTTCATATGACAACTTGTTGGCATAATATTGCTGACACCTCTCCCTATAGTCTTGGAATTCAGTGATTTGTTTTGTCACCAATTCGGTGTGGGAAACAATCTCCTCTAGTGTCTTTGCAAGCGCCCTCCTTCGATTGGTGGTTCCACTCATATTGTTTAGCATTTGAATAATAGTTTGAAGATGTTTCTTGTTTTCTTCTATTATTCGTAAGTAGTTTTCCTGACTATCCCTTACATTTTGAGGACGTGAAGGTGGGTTTTGAGGGTTTGGAGGGTTTTGAGGGTTGTTTTCATCCTCATCAGTTGGATTTGGGTTTTCTCTTGCCTCAAAAACTATAAATGCAATATAAAAACTAATCAAACAATGCAAAATCTAAAAATTCTTCTAAAACTAACAAAAATTGATCAAACCCTACCTTCTTCAGCTGCTAGACCCTCCAAATTCGCTGCACTACGTCTTTGTGGGCGAGGTGACATCGTGAAAATGAGGTTTTCTCTCTTGCACATTCTTGAATAGGCTTTCCTTGGATGCGCTCGTGCTTTCTTCTTAGGTTTTTGGCACACAAAAGAGTTTTCTCGCAGTGAATGGCAGAATTGACATTGATTTGCACTTTTTATGTCAGAAAAAATGTGCTCGCATTTTGCCTTGTTTTGGACCATGGTGGCGACTTTTTGGTCCCCCATCTTTATGCATTCACCCTCAAATAACTTCTTAAGGATCTTTGACACCCACAACCTAATCCCATGATTATGTATTGTGATAATCAAAGTTTATTGAAGATGTTTAAGAATTGGTTATTCCATTCTCACACAAAGCATATTGATGCATATCATCACTTCATTTGTGAGTATGTTCTCAAAAAGCAAATTGAGCTAATTTATACACCAACAAATGAGCAACTTTCATATATCTTTACCAAGCATTTGAGCAAAGATAAGTTTGTATAATTTTAAAAGGTATTAGTATTAAATTTTCTTCATTTGTACATGGATAGCTAATAATTCTATTTGTTATAAGTAGCCCCACCATCTAGTTACTTGTGTATGAAATAAAATTTATGGGAGAATTTTAGAAATATAAACTTTGTTTCATCATAATCCGTAGCATCTGTCGTATAGAGACAGATCTATCACAAAGATACATCTCTCTACATATTTTACTTATTTAAAAAATCTTTGAATCTCTACATAACATATAGAAATCAGTTCAAAACTCTCCAATTTCAAACAAATTTTCTTTACCATTTCTATTGGCGCTACCATGGCACTTTATAATGTATCACTGATATAAATAAAATTTCAAAGAAAGAAATTGTACAACTGCTGAATATAGGTTGAGTATTCGGTACTGTTCTACCAAATTTCAAATATTTCTTATACAAAGATATGCTGAATATAGGTTGAGTATACTCGACAATCCTCGGTAATTAGCTTCCTGATAATCTCCTGTAATTAGGTGGAAGGAGAGATAAAAGTCACCTGTAATATTATCTGGGTTCGAGTGTACACATGGAGCATTCATTGGTGGAAGGACTAACAGGAGCGTGGCTAATATTTGGGCTCTCACTGGTCATACTCATAAAAGCTGGCCTTGATGGAGTCGGCAACGACAGAGAGGCGGTCGATATCATGGTTATAACATCGGAGATAAGAGGGTGTCTCTCTGCATCCACCTGTGTGCACAAAAGTGCAATGTGAATGCATCTCAACACTTACTCCGCAGGGCAATCGTCTACTAATGTAGAATCAACCATACTCAGAGCATCTCCTCTCTTGTGTAGTCTCCATGCCTACATCATAAATCCATTCGTGTCATTTAGTTTGTTTGGATAAATAATGATGAAAGCTGAATATATTTGGTGGGAAAGTGAATTTGTTACCCATTCTAATAGACTTAGGCTTTGCTTTTCTCTTGGAAGATTGGTATCGGTATTTTTCCTTCCACTCACAATCTCAAGTAGTAAAACTCCAAAGCTATAAACATCCACTTTTACAGACAGCTGCCCATTCATGGCAAACTCTGGAGCCATGTAACCGCTGCACCACATCAATGATTTTAGCATCATCAAACTACTCTGCTATATTCTTTAATGGTTTGAACATATGAAAAGTTGAAAAGGAAATTTAGAGTATATCCTTACTATGTGCCTGCAACTCTTGATTGGATTTGCATTTCACTTTCAGGGAAAAGTCTAGTTAACCCAAAGTCGGCTATCTTAGGATTCATTTGCTCATCAAGCAAAATGTTATTCACTTTAATGTCTCGGTGAATTATTCACAGCTGGGAATCTTCGTGAAGATAAACAAGGCCACGAGCAATTCCAATTATGATGTTATACCGCTTTTGCCAATCTAGCTCTCTGCACCTTTCAGTGGCTATTCCTCATTTCTAAAGCAGTTAGAGTCACCTTTCAATTTCTTTTCCATAAATTTCAGACTATATTCATTATAATTTTTGAGAAAGGTTCAAGAGAGATCTACATAATGATTTCTTGTAATTTAAAATAAAATAAGGGGCTTATAAATCAAAAGATCTTAGAACCCAGAATTAATTATTTGTCAAACAAATTCCTTAACAAAAGAATGAGTATCCTTAACCTAGCACCTCGATAAAAATGTAAACTTGAATGATCAACAAGCCCTTCCTTTCAGGGGAACGACTTACCAAAGAGAAAGGTGTCGAGGCTCCTATTTGGCAAATACTCATACACAAGCAACTTTTGCGCGTTCTGAACACAATATCCGAGTAGATTGACAAGGTTTCTATGTTGAATGTTGGCGACAAGCTTCACTTCATTCATAAATTCCCTTTTGCCCTGTGCAGAGCCCTCAGACAGTTTTTTCACTGCTATCACTTTTCCTTCTCTGGTCATTCCCTACATATGTACACACTGTCAAATGTTTGTGGAAACGTAACTTTTTGGTGTATCCTTATATTTAGAAGATTATTTGGATTCTACTTATACCTTGTAAACTGGACCGAAGCCTCCCTCTCCAAGCTTGTTATTATCATGGAAATCCCCTGTTGCTTCTGCCAACGTTTCTAATGTGAAGACACTTTGCTCCTTTTTAAATAGGCCTGTTTCTTCATCTATATGAAAGAGAAAAATGGGTCAATGTCGGATACAACTGCACACTGTGAGTACAGATTTAAGACCACAAAAACCCAAATATAAATGAAACTATCACCTTCACTGTATGTCTTACATTGTCGATTAGATAATTGATAAGCTTATTCAAAATTTCAGAATAGTTACTCCCACGGGAATAGGTAGTATAAACCAAAGTAAAGAACTCCTCATTAGAAAGTATAAACCAAAGTAAAGAAGAATGGTTGGTCGGTAGGGAAGATAAGAAAGATAGGAGCGGCATCTCATCTTCTTCTTGTAACTCTGCCAAACTATGACACACTGAAATGTGTTGGAAGAATTAGTGTTACCTCATCTACTATACTCATCCATTACATCTACATTATACCCATTTTACTTAAATACTATCTATTTCAATGGTCAAATAATCAATAATCAATAGTAATTTTACATCTCAATGAGTGGTAAACTTTTATCTTATTTTATTGGTCAATATTGATCTTTGACTATTAAAATGGATGATATTCAAAAATCACTCTACTTACATATCATCCACTTCAATGGTCAAACAATCAATAGCAATTTTACAAATTATTCACGACAAAAAATGGTAATATTTTTATTTAAAGTGAACCCATATAAAACAAATTTTAACAACAAAATCATTCAATCAAAAAATTTAATCCCTACTCAATCAACTGTTCCCTAGAGTTATTAGACGATAGCCTATTTAATGTGAGAACAGATATAAAAAAATGACCTGAAATTTTGTCTCACGCCGCCAATAGTATTTTGCAGCTGTTAAATTTGCGTTTTCATCTCGCAACTGACTATTTACTGAGCGCCTTCACTGCCTGCTTTGTTTCTAACAGGCATTAAAGTTGAAAAGACATTATCGCGTAATCCGCGTCGGAAAAACTAAAAAAAATAAAAAATAAAAAATACAGATAATCGCCAAGCGGGTGACGAAAACGCTGTTATAAGTAGACAAACAATAATCTTTCTGTAATCGAAATCCCTTCCATTTGGAACAAAATCCTCATTATTATTATCAATCTGTGGCGGCTGTCGGCACACTTCGGTGCGATTATTTCAGCATATGACCGACCCCCTAAAACTTGCCTCGTCGTTTACATGATGCTCCCAACGAAGGTTCATTTTCCAGTCAACGCAATGTACAGCTAATGCCATTGTCTTTTGGAAAGAAATTTCCTACGATATACAGAGCCAGAATATGTCCCTACCCGAATATTGACTCTGTAGCCCCTTCAAAGAATGACTTTGCAGCGTGTTTTAATGATAAAGGTTGTCTCCAGTCAAGAAAAGGGGCTGGGCAGTGCAATATTTCTCCCTGTAAGTGACATTTTCCGCTCTATCAGTAATGAATAAAATAATTTGTTGCCATAAAATTTTGGCAACATTTAAATAGTTACATATTTAAGATGTTCAATTAATAATTTATTAAAATAAATATTTTAAGTATATCCATGTACAAAATATTAGTCACTAGATACTTGTTTAACTTATGTCATAATTTTAGTAGACACTTCAAAACTATCTCTAAACATCTTTTAGATAAATATATTTAAGATATATGTACTAATAAAAATTTAACAAAATACTAATCATTACTTTATAAATATTTTAATATTTATATGCACATATATTTAAAAATATATATAATTTCATATTGATTTTGTAAAACTTGTATTAGGGGGATATTAATGTGTATTTAGTGTGAGAACATGTCCAAAAATGCCCTGAAAACTTGTCTCACATCGAAAAATCATGCATATATTTTTCCATGATTTTAGTCACAATTTTTTTACTCCATTAGATATTTAGCTGATTCTTTTCCTTCACATAATTATATAAATTGCAGCCCTCCATACACCTAATTGTATGAATGGCGTCATAATGGTGTGTGATAGCCCCACTTAAAAAGGAAAAAAATTGACAACACTAAGCATACTTGAAAATATCTATACTACTGCTTGGAAAAGAGCATGGGAGTGCTCTAGTCTTTTGCTTTAACCATGCCAAGGGAAGGAAGATTATGGATAAGTCCATGTCTCATGGTTACCCCATTGTTTCAATCATATCTCGATCTAATCCTCCTCTATTTTAGAGAGCAATGTAAATAAAATCAATGTATAATTGATACACAAAATATTTTATTTCCATCTGTAAAAATTCACCAATTTGAGGACTTTTATAGTTTAATGGATCTCGACTTGTGTATTGTTAATCATATGTATACTCTATTTTTGCAACTTGTATAAGATATATTTCATGATTTACGAGCTACTCACAAAGAATTTAATTGGAAGTTGAAAAAATATCATGTTTTTTTTATGTGCAACTACATCTTTTATATTTTTGAGTACTTAACAGAGAGTTGGTTTCCGTATAGAACAATTCTAGATTTGACTTTTTGGGTCATTTTTTGAATAGGGTTTATGTTTTCTTTGTAGTAGGGAAGTGTTTCAAAGAGATAAATTTTCTTTTATATTTTTTGGGGAGTTGTGGGAGTCCTTCATAAAGGTAAATTTGTTTTCAATGTAAACTAAATTCTTCAAGATGATGTTTTTAAGCTAGATATCAAAGTTACATTCAATGGAATGCATAGAGATGGTGTATATTAAGGAACAAAGAGCTTTCTATAAGGGCATCACTACAATGACCAAATTCTATGAGTTTATTTGAATATAATTCTGGGTCTTCTATTTTAGGTAATAGAGAAGATTTTGTCGTATATAGGATGAGGGCATGTCATTTAAATCCTCCTCCTCCTCCTCCTCCTCCTCCTTCTTGTGGTTGGCGAGAGTTGATCTCTAGCCCTATTGTTGGTTAGAGGTGTTATAGATTGCATGCCACCAAAAGAAACTTTGTGCTAGAAAATAAATGCCAACAAAATAATGAGCTTTTTATTTGGTCTATTTATTATCAAATGTAATATTGGTTTGTGATTTTTGGTGTTGTTGTGGGGTTTTTCTATGCTACTGCTACCATGGGAAATAGAAAAATAAAAGATAGGTAAGAAAATTAGATATTCTCTTTTGTTTCAATCATCGCTCTCTATTAGAAATGTGTGTGCTCAAACTCTAAGTTGCACATAATATATTAAAACCACTATGATGACCATTAAATTAGGGTAATTGAACAATCCCTTATTGCAATTATAGAGGAGGAGCTTTAGAATTCATGTTGTAGCCTAGAAGAAATAGTTGGCCATGTAGTTACGCATAAGGATTCTCCTTTCCTAGGACATAAACAAAGACTTATTGAACAAATATACATGAGTCAATAGTGTGTAAAGCCATTTTAATGCTTAGTAAATTTAATTACAAATGGAGTAATGAAATGATCATAAACTAGAACATAGAATATGACACTAAGAGTATCAAATATAGAAGAGGATGTTGGTGGAATTTTGAAATGGGGGCCAATGTTGATATCCATAGTATGTGTACTCAATTTACTATAGACAATAGAAAATATAATCTTAGTGGCCCAAATTGGAAGTAGGTTGATGATTTCTTTAAACTCCTCAACTTGAGTCATGGTATATGGTCTCCATACATATTAATGGAACTTGCTTCACTTTTATTGTTTCTTGTCTCTATTGTAGCTTTATACAAAAACTAAACTTAAAAACACTTTGTTAAAATTTTACTCTCATGATATAAATTGTTTCCAATAGCACAAAACTCGCTCTGTATTTGCAATATAAATTACTTGCACTTGCAAAATATCTAAGGCTCATCATATATGAAGAAAGTAACAAGAAAAGATTTAATGGTTCGTCTCGTAGCTCGAACGATTGGTATAGTTGTGCCAAGGCTTTAGGTTCTTCCCATGTAGGTCCAAGGTTTGATTCACGCCAGCCAGGTTAACCTGGTGGCAGCCTTGTGCGAGCTCAGATTGTCACCTCCCAAGGATTAGTATCGCCTCAACTCACCTCTTCAACACCCCAAAACTTGGAAAAAAAGGTAAGACCGAGGCAAGGGTTGTTGGGCCACTGGGTTGGATCATGGGGATACCTCTGGATATCTAAATAAAAAAAGAAGCAAAGATTCAAAGAAGAAATCTTGAAAAAATGTTAGTAGAATATGGTGTTCACAAGAATCGTCAATACATATGGATTTATTGACTTATCTTCTTGCCCTATTTAAATAGTTTTCCATAAGGAACAAAAACCTAGAAAGAGTATGTGTTGTCTTGTTGGCTTTGGAGGGGTATATATGTTTTTGTTTCATTCTGAAATAATCACTATCCTCATGTTTGTCTTTCCTTTGAGCCCCCTCATTATAGAGTCTATTGTTAGGCCACTCAATTGATTCATATATGTTTAGAGTACTAATAATGGAAGTATGATGTTCATCCTCTGAAAAATGAAGAAGGTAAGGTTACATTTAGGAGGGAGTCAAAAGAATGACCTAATTGATGTATGGAAGGAAGGTCAAGGTATGGTTGACAAGAGGAAAGCCAAGATAGATGCCCATACCTATGTGAGGTGCTAAAAGAGGTGTAAATTAAGGGCTACTTCCTCCTAATTTTTGCAAGTAATGCAAAATATCAACTTATATAATGTGAGAGTAAAAGATGGAGGGAGAAGAGCTTCTCTTTTAATTGTGAAGATTCTTGTGTGAAATGCGATGCTATCCATTGGGTTTTCATGGCATTGCCTTTGTAAGTGCACTTACGCACATGCCACACTACATTAATATAAAAAATTTCTTTGTGGGTAGTCTCTCGAATCTTTGAGCCACTTTAGGTTGGGGGCTTCTATCATTGGGTTGTGTTGTGTGATTTGTAGATGTTTGTTCTCTCTTCTTTAAAGGTGTGGATTTTGTATTTCTCTTCATTTTAAGCAACAAAAATTGATGACAAATACTATGCAATGATTGAACAAAAGTAGTCGTATTTACCTAAATTTGTAGTTTACTAGGCATGTCAACATTAAACACAAATACTACTCATTCATCTCTCAAATTTCTCAAGGGTTTAAATTTCTATCAAGCTATTCATTATAGTTAAAACTATTCTTATCAGAAACAATTTTGCAATACTTTTAATGTTTTTAATTTCCTTTAATTGTATATAATTTTAAGATGTGTTTATTTTGTTATTGCTCTATGATATGCTATAATTTAGACAAAATGGCTTGTTTAAGCATGTTAAGATGAAAGTTGAAATTTGATGTCATTGTTTACGTAACTTTTAACACTGCTATTCTTTAACTTGACAATCCTTGTGACTAAATTGTTGGTTGGAAGATTAATATTTAAAACTAAGTCTATTATTCAAAAGACAAATAATCTGACAAATGTTTACATCACTTTACATTATTACTATTTGATTTCTCAATTTTGTAACAAAAAATTATTGTTACAAAGTTAATAAGTACAAATATTGTGCATTATTTGTTAGCTATTTGTATAAAATACTTGTAACATGTTGTGAAACATTTTTCATGTCACTAGAAAACATCTTGAAAGAGCGATAACACTGGGAAATATTTCGAAAGAGATCTAGTTTTGAGGAAGCAATGAGTAGCCATTTCAATCACTATCCACCTTTGCATCATCAAGCTTGTTAGTGATTTTTCTAATTACAACTACATCTATTTTTTACTTCCATTTGGGAATGTGTCTCTTTTGCATCACATTTCTCATGCAAAACATGGTATTTCTATTTGGAATAACCTCTTATGAACAGTACAACTTCACTATCTTTGGAAATGTATTGAATTCTCATTGTCTTTGGATATTGATTTTATAAGGATGGACGAATTATGTCAAAGAAAATATTTGAGATTTACCCTAGTAGAGGAGTCAAACAAAGACATCCACATGTATATATATATATATACCCCTAACTTTCCTATCAACCCATCCCTTACACCCTTAGGAGATACAAGTGCTAGTTTACTATCTCTAGTGAATATATAAATGCATACCTACCTAAATTATGCATAAATTCATATTTATCAATGTAAATAAGTACCCATTCAAGTTGTGTATAAATTCATATTTTTAATCTTCATGGTCAAAAGTTTATGAAAGAAATTAGTAGGGACAGTCCCACACGTTAGTCAAAGCACTGACTTTTTAAAAGAGCGTAAGTTTATATTCATGTTGAAGTGCATATTACTGTTCAGATCCACGCTCGAGAAACTTAACAGAACTAACAAGAAAAATGAAGGGCTTGAACTTTTCAACGGAGTACAGGGTATGTATTTTTCGTTCTCACCATTTTCACCGTTTTACTAATGAGGAAATGGAAATGATTTTTTTTATAGTTTATGATGTTAGGTGATTTAATTTAAAAGAGGTGGGTGGGATGGCTTATAATGGTATAGGAAATTAAAAGGAATTATTTTAGTAGTATATTTATATTTAAAAAATATATCTAAAGTATGTCGAGAGATATAGGGCCTATTTTTTTTTATCAATTTATCCACTCCCTTTTAGTTCACCTCAAATCCTACAATTTGATATGTTCGTTCTACATGTTAAAAAAAATTGAGGCAATATAAATAGATTGAATGTGTGTCTTTTCATATGCCATTTCGTAACGTTTCTATCTTTCATCTTAGTGGATAGTGTTGACTTCTTTGAAACTACCATCCTCCTTTCTTTACATCCACAATGTATTTTCTTTTTTTCTTTTTTCTTTTATTGCTTTCACCTTCTTTTTTTTTTGTTTTCTTAATTTGTGGAGTGACTATTTGGTTTTTTAATAAAGATTCTAGATTGGATTTTTATAAGTTTACGTAGATTCTAGAATCTTTCAACTCCCATCCGTGCTGTGAATGTAGGAACGCCTCTCGGTGTAATAATCCATGGCATAATAATCCATGATGTTATTTAATTTAGAGGAGACGATATATAGTATAATGATGAAGGAAATGAACATGAATTTTTTTAATAATCTATAATGTTAGTGATCTAATTTATAAGGGGATGGCTTATAGTATATAATGATGCAGGAAAGGAAATAGAATTTTTTTATAATCTATAATGTCAAGTAATGTAATTTATAAGAGATGGCTTATAATATATAATAATAAAAGAAATGGAAATAATTTTAGAAATAATTTTGGTCTTATTTGTGTTGAAGACATACTTATAATATATGAAACTACTTTATAGTCCCATTAATAATTATACTTCATGATCTACAAATTTAGAAAATTTAAATTTATTATCTTTCTTTAAAAAAAATTCCAACAAACCCACTCAATTTGTAACCTCTCGTAAAAAGGACAGAGTAGGCCCAGGGCTTCCAGACGGATTATGCACGCAACTTCTGATATAGAGAGTATACTGACGTTTCTTCTACGTTTTGACAGTTTACTTTGTCAACAAGGAACTCATCTTCCTCACGACAAGATTAAGATCAGATCGTTGGAACTTGTAAAATCTAATTTTGAAAGGAAAAGTACCTTCAGAGGGAAAATAATAGATTTAAAAAATAATTCAAGGATGGTGGCAATAAGATGCGTACCTTTGTGTTTTGATGTGGTCCCAACCTCCCAAATACTATAATGGTTAGCGCTATTAAATTTCAATTTTTGACTAGTAAATTTTGATGCAGAAACTTCTAGAGGTCATAACTTTTGACTAGAGGGTCCGTTGGACCTAAAATTTGGTGGGCAGATGCAACTTGAAGAGTTTATTAAAAATCCCACTGAATTGGTAAATTCGGAGCATCCACAGTCAATGGCAATCCTCATCAACAAAATATATATATATATATATATATTTCCTATAGTTGGGTAATTTGGAAGTTGGAAAATAAATGCAATATTAGGCCTGAATAATATATTAAATAAATTGGCTTTATTATGATATTGCAAAAATAATAATGTTGAAAAAATATAGGAGTGGGAGATAATTTAGGAGACAATTTTGGAGTGTAAAATTAATAAAGGCAATTTGAAGTGGAAATTAAAAAAAAAAGAAATCTAGGTGTGGATTTTTGGGGATTTACACTTGAAGACAACTCATTAATGTTCCTCAAATGTATTTGGAAACCCATGTTGAGTTGGCAGATTCTTTTTCCAAAATTGGACCTATTTTCTAGGAAGTGGGAATCTTAGTTGTTGCTTATTCTTGACAAATTGTGGGAATGGGTTTATTTTTCTATTATTGAGAAATTAATATGATTTTTCCAAGATTTATCAAATATTCTCCTAATTTGGGTGTGGAAGTGGGAGGAGAGAGAAAATGGTGGTTGTGGAGGGCTATGCTTAAATATCATCCACTTCAACAGTCAAAGTTCAATTTTGGCCAATAAAAATACAACAAATATTTACCACTTTTTGTTGTGAATGAGGTGTAAAATTGATATTGATTGTTTGACCATTGAAGTGGATGATATTTAAGTAGAGGGGTTGTGGAGTCATTATAAAAAGGATTTTTTGGCAAATTTTGAAGGGGGGGATTTTTTTTTGTAGACTTTTGGAGGAAGGAAAAAGAAGGTGTTGCTTTTGCTAGGAGGAGGTGAGATGACATTTTATTGCAGGTTCTAAAGGTGTGCTACAACAACAAATGGATTATAGAATCCATGTTTGAAGATCACTAAATTTGATTGTTGAATAGTGTAGATTGAAGAGCAAATTTTATAGTGCATGAGGGTGGTATGAAGAGGAAGCCTCTAGAATTTGTTTTTGCTGTTGTTTGCTATCCCATAACATATTTATATTTGTTTTGTAATGATTTTCTTCAGCCAGTATGGCTACACAAACTTTTGTAATCAGATTTATCTGAAATTGTCAAACAGTGTTGCAAGTTGAATGGTGAAAATAAAGAAGATCAATTTTATTGCTGCATATTTGTGCATCTTGTTGCTGTTGTTAATTTTGAATATATGTGTGTGAGGGTTGTGTGAGACTCTCTTTCATCATCTGGTATCAGAGTGGAAAGATGGCTAGGAGAGGAAGAGGAAGAGTAGGTAATACCCAGAGGCATAGGGATATGCAAAATCTACAAAGACAAATGCAAGAACTTGTAGGTATGCTGGCAAATCTAAGATTGAGACCACAAAGAAATGATTCTGATGAACAAATAGGTCAAGAAGATGAAGATCATCATGTAGGAGCTGAAGAGGAGGCACAATTAGAGTGCTTGACTTTTGAAGAAAGGATGCTCAGAGCATTAGATGGAAACAATGATGGGATCAAAATTGAAGTTTCAAAGTATGCAGGTAGTCTCAAACCAGAGGAGTTGATAGATTGGTTGAATGACAGGGGGAAATTCTTTGAATGGAAGACTATGACAGAGGAAAGGAAGGTGAAATTTGCATGCACCAAGTTAAAGGGTCATGCCATGATCTGGTGGGATCATCTGCAAAAAGAAAGAACTAGAAAGGGAAAGACTAAAATCAGGACCTAGAGAAAAATGAAGAAGCTGAGAGAAAATTTTTTGCCTATGGATTATGCACAAACTCTTTTTCGTAGATTTCAAAATAAATTGGCCTTATTATAATATTGCATTTATTTTCCAACTTCCAAATTACCCAACTATAGGAGATTAAAATATTTTCTTTTTTTTTTGTTGATGAGGATTTCCATTAACTATGGATGCTCTGAATTTACCAATTTAGTGGGATTTTTAATAAACTCTTCAAGATGCATTTGCCCACCAAATTTCAGCTCCAACAGACCCCCGGGTCAAAAGTTATGACCTCTGGAAGTTTCTCCATCAAATTTTTATTAGATGTTCCTTATACAAATAAATTTATGAAAAAGTAAGATTCTAAGTTAATAAATCATGCAACAGAAATAAACTAGATACTCAATTACGTAAGAGAACAATTTCTACTTTGTGATTCAAGATTGAATGTATATTTTAATATGTATAATTTAATGATTTGATAAAAATGTTTTAAAAATAAAACACTTTATTGAAAATCTTTCATTTTTATTGATTTTTGATAAATTGATTTTTTTGATAGTTTATATTTCTCTTAAAACATCAATTGAAAGTGAGTTAAACAATTCCATCATGAAATTTTAAATTACTGTCAAATTCTAGGCATGTATGTGCTAATCTCTACTTAGTTTTGGATCTATTTTGAGATTGCCTTAATAAGATTACACAGTGACATGTTATAATTTTTTTATTAAGTTAAGCTCTTTCCTTGATCTCATTTACTCCTAATTATATAGACTCCTATATACCTGTCCTCAACCACATTTGTCCACATTTATTATTATGCATTCCTATCGATTATTGGCCCAAATTTCCATACACTCACTCTTGATCCCAAATTTCCACTCTTGTTGTCATGGGTCATTTCCGCAATGCATGAGAGTGATATCAAATGACATAGATCTAACATGAAATCCAAAATTTTGTAATTTAAATTTTATCAGCTCCCACTCATTTCCACTAACTTTGGTAGTTGATTTAGTAAACATTTGTCCAACAGTGTTTATGTCTTGATATTTAAAGACATCCATTTTGACATTAATTGGCATCTTAGAATCATCAGTAATTATTCAAATTCCTACTAGCATATCTATCTTTAGAAAAATCTATCTAAAAGACACTGAGAGATATCCTTCCCAAGGTGCCTATTCCATTTATATAGCATGAATTTATTTAAAAATAGGTGCCTCGAGAATTCATTTGGACATTAATTCACATATTAGAATCATCAATAATTGTTCAAATTCCTATAACATATAAAAAAACATTCATCATAGGAACACTTCAACTAAAGCACTAAAAAATATATATATCTCAATCAAAATTCATATCTTGGGACACTTCCATGGTTGCCTATTGTTTACCTAGGACAACTTGACACTAGTGACTCAACAACCTCTCTAAGGTATTTTTTAATATCATTAGTCCTTAATGACTACTAAGGGGCAGAGATCAAACTAAATAAAAAATTGGAAGTGTGCACTGTGCCAGATAATGATTGCGTGTCAAAGTTCAAATCTGTTTAGCATGAGACTGACCTAGAGAGAATTATAATTCTACACATAATCCTAGATAGAAGGCATACCTAGATTACTTTTTTTTGAAGCAAGTAACATATTTCAACACTACCTTAGTTATTTTTGCACCATTATTCCTAGAGTCGAGTACATTAATTCCTCACATTTAATTTCCAAAAATAACATTATTTGTTCAATTATCATTTCTCTATTGTTAATGGATTTGATCTAGGTTGATTTATGTTGATTGTATGCATTTTGATTCAGAGTGCTTTTGGAATAAATTGTGTGCATCAACACTTTGGATCACACTCCATGATTTTTCTCATCCTCATCTTGATGATGGATCATAGAGTGTGATCCAAAATGTTGATGCATAAAACTTATATGGTTTATTCCAAAAGCACCCTAAATCATCTTCAAGATCGTGGAAAAATCATGTGTGCCAAATGTGTGCATTTTATTTAATTAACCTAGACTAACATAAGAGAAAGATTATTTTCCTTTGCATTTTTGGTGAACTCATCCAATCTTACACCACCCTAGGATTTTTATTAAGGGTTTGTATCTTCATTGTTTTAGGATTATCATATCTATACTTGTTTATTGCATTAAATCCTTTTCTAGATCTTGTTAGTGTTTCTCTACTTATCTATTTCTCTTTTATTGCCATATCCTTTCTTTTAGGGTTTGAGTATTATTTAGTGACACCTATTTTTGCTAACCCTATGGACACTTGGCTATTACATTAGGGTTTCATTTTCAAATCTAATATACTTCTAAACTTTTATTATTTCTAAAATTTAAAAGTGAATTATTGAGCTTTATCTTTCTATATTTTGTTTATTTTGTGAACTACTCATGATCCTAATCTTTTGGTGAGAAGAGGTAAGCCCTATTATGGCCACCCAATCTAACAACAATGATATATTTTCTTATGCTCATGTTGAGACTCGCTTGGATGCTCAATAAGATAATGATCATGAAGTACACTTGGCTAAGAAAGATCTTTCACTCACTAGGCAAGACCTAATTGATGCTTTTGCTGAAGTAGAGTCTCCTTGTCAATTAAAAAATATCTTTTACAAGATGAAAGGGTGTCTTTATTGTACAAATATAAATTACATGATCAAGTGGCTCTCTCTTGACCCCCTCTAATGATTTATCCTCCTCTTTCAATCCTATCCTTACCTCTAACACTTCTATGCTCACCTCTAATACTTCTATGACTATTATTGTGACCCCTACTGTAGCCCTTACTACCATTATTCCTACTTCCATATTTCCCATTAGCCTTTCCTCTTGATATGGTCTACCTACTAACCTTACCCCTCCAACATATCATTTTCTAGTGTATTTATTCCCTCTAGTGTCCCATTTACATCACATTTTTCTATCCACGTAGCTATGGTGTTACACCATCCTATCATATGTCCCACACTACTCCTTCCAAATCCATGACTAATATTATTTTTTCATCTCACCCCATGACTAATTACTAGTATGCCATTAATATCATTCTACTAATTTAATAACATCCAATAATTACATTAATTCTGTGGGTACCACCTCATAAAAGTGTTTCAACATTCAACATAATTATTAATGCATATTATATACATGTGTGTGTGGGGGAGAGAGAGAGAGAGAGGGAGGGAGGGAGGTCAAAACATAAGTTGAGTAGCTTCACATAATTATCTCAATGAAACCAACATAATTCTCAATATACATCAATTATAGAGAGAGAAAGTGTAGGATAGAGTTAGAGAGGGAAGGTACTAACCATGACAACCTTCCTTCAAGTCTTGACACAAAGCTAAGGAAACAAGGAACATGTGAAAAATGGGATGGGCACTACAAAAGTGAGCTATGGATTTTGTTCCTAGGTCAATGGCCCCTATAACATTAAATAATGATACAAGATACATTATTATCGGGATTGACTATTTGATAAGGTGGGTAGGGGTAATGTTGACTAGTGATTGTAATGTAGTGATAGTTTCAGTGCATTTTGAGCTTAGCAAGTGATCACATATAACACTTTATAGTTGGAACAACACAAACTTTTCTAAGGGAAGTTATGGTAGCATACTTCAAGAGTATATTGTATAATCTGCAAGCAAATAAGATAGTGGAAGCATTCAACAAGATTTTGGGATAGTTATTGATGAAAATTTGCAAAGTAGGAATAACAAATTGTTACACCCCATGCGTTTCTATCCATTTACTATTTACCTAGATTGGTTAATTTGTTTGAATATTGAATGATTATGAATCTCTACATCAATATGAAAAGTGAGTTTTGAATTAAATATATTTGGAAAAGTGAATTATGTAATGTGATGATTATTATTATTATAAAATGTATGAAGCATGTGATTATCTTGTGAATGGCTAACTACTATGATGGTGCTCTAAGTGGATGCAGGAACAAGTTGCTCCTCCGGAGAGGAGGGGAAGTATCACTCATGAGAAGGACTTGGTCTGGTAAATGTTGGAGAAAGACTAAACTAAGCAAATACACACACCACTGTCCTATTGGTCTAGGTTAGGTCGAATCCATGTGGGTAGCGGTAAGTGATTTATGTTGGATCCTAAATGCTTGTTTCGATGTTGAGTGAAAAATATGATTTTAACTTGCATGTTGATTTAAGTCTTCTTTGATGAGTTTATGGTTGCATAGGCAAGGTCTTATTGTGGTTTGGTTATAAGTCGTGCAAGCCCATGATATGTTCATACATATGAGTCGATACGAGCATGAGTGTACATAGGTATACATACCTATGCACACTAATTAGTGTATTACTCACAGGTACGAGGATATCAATTTGGACCATGAAGAGTTATTGGCACTTATGTGAATGTGAATTAAATTATGTCATTTATGTCTATGTGGATTTTATGTCGGTAAATGAATTTGAGTAATAAGTTGTAGGTCATTTATGTATAGATGATATATACATATATATAATATATATATAAATATATATGTATATAGTAAGTTATTTATTATTATATTCATATAATTATAATTATGTAATACCCAAGTTTTTAGCCTGGTCCAGGCCCAGAGAAACCCTTACGAGGGACCTCTTCCCAACAGCTTTATCGCCTGAGACCAAAATTAGGGGGTCTCCGTCCCCAATGGGCATTATCACCCTTTAGGTTTGGCCAAACCCATGAGCTCATTGGCCCAACAAAGGTAAATAGCCTACGATCACGCCAACCCAATGCAAGCACACTTAGCCTACGAGCATGACAGCCTAGTGAAGGCATGCATGACCTGCGAGCTCGTTGGCCCTGTGGAGGTTTGAACCTTGGTGGCCGCCACTACAACCGAGCGACTTGACCATCGAACCATTTCCTTAACAACGTAATTATTATGTTTTTGGTGAAATGAAAAATATGTGAATTCTATTATCACATAGTTATGTTTGTAAAGAATATATATATATATATATATATAATAACAGTTATGTGGCATAGTGGTGCTGCCATAAGTGGTACGCAACCATGAGACAAGGTAATACAATGGCATTAGAGAGCTGGTTTAGGCACCTATCTTGGAGCATTTATTATATTAAAAGAAACATGTTTGGTATGCCTCTAATCCATGACTCTTTGACAACAATTGACTTCCAATCATAAGCGTTGGAATAAGGTAGAAAAAGTAAGAATTTGTGAAGTTTTAATGTTCCTTCTATAGTAGCGCATAAACATGACTATAGTCATCATTTGAAAGAGAATTCTAAAATGAACTCTTGGCAACATTTGACTCTATCGTAAGATGTGGAATCAAGTTTGAATAGTCATGTTTGTTAAGGAGTCTTCCTTTGATTTCCAACGTTTGCAATGACTTTTTCTTGTAACCAATTTAGCTTGTAAATAGGAAACATGGTTGATTTTGTGTCACCATTTTGAAGCGGTTTTAATCTTGTAGAAGTCTATTTCCCATATTTTTGGCTAAGTATGTTTATATAATTATGCCACCTTTATTCTAAGTTAGCTGAGTCGACTTGCATGGTAAATGGTGTCGATTGACTCACCAATATTATAGGCATCGATGTCTCATCTTTAAGTATATAAAGAGGGGTCGAGTATCTCATTTAGAATGCCCAATCTGAAGCTATACTCTGTTGCTTTTAATCTAAGAGTTATAATTCTGAGTTAGAGTTGTTTAGTGAGAGCATTGAGGAGATTATTGAGAGATATTGCATTGAAAGTTTATAGTATTTGAGATGAAGTCTAGTAAGCCAATTTTGGGATAGCTGAGAACCAGAGTCATCAATTGGATTAAGTGGTCAACATGCATGAGAATTCTATTCTTCATTTACTTATCTTTTACCCTGAAAGAATGATTGTTTAAATGTTTTGCTTGGAATAGCATAGTATGCTTGCATTAGTGAATTGTATTATTTGCTTATGAAAAGGAAAAGAATCATGTAGATATAATTTCCTTATAAGTATTTTATATACACTCCATATTAAGAAGTATTGTATGCTATCATCAGTATTACATGTTAGGAATTGATGAACACGAATAGCTTGAGAAGTTATTAAATACTCTTATATACCCAATTAGGGAATTCTGATAATGATGTTTCTATACATAGTTAGTCTTTACTACATCTATAATGTGATATGTATCAATATCATGAAGAGTCTTGACATTGTGGCTTATTATGCTAGGAAACCTTAGGAATAATAAGGTTTAACAATGGAATAGTAAAGATAGTATGAGATATGATATGGTGAGACGTCATATTGCTAATCTATACTTGATTAATTATTTGATCTTTACTTTTCCTTGGAATGAAACCCTAGGTTGATTAGCCTATTTGGTTGGGTTACTTAATTGATCTTTGATTGGAACACATACATTTGGATTAACCTACATATTGATGATTGTTGACTTTATCCTAGGATTAGGATATATATATCAAGGTTGATACTCACCTTTGTGATTAAGTTGACCATTTGAGTTTGTGAATTACCTTTTGATTGGAACCATAGGTGGGATTACATATTACTTGTTGAAGTTGTCTCTTGATTGGTTGCTTTATATTTTTATATGAAGGTATATCTTTATAACCATTTATTGATGAGATCACACTCCTGAATAGAGTCTTTGCAACTAGTATTACTTCGACATATGTGTCATAGTAAAACTTGGGAATAGGTTAGCCTTGGGATTTGTTGATCCATGGAAGGGAATAACCTATAATTGTTAGTGGGGTTATGCCTAGGATTTGTTTATCCATGGAAGGGAATAACCTAGAATTGTTAGTAGGGTTATGCCTGGGATTTGTTGATCCATGGAAGGGAATAACCTAGAATTGTTAGTGGGGTTATGCCTGGGATATGTTGATCCATAGATGGTAATAACCTTAGATGTCTTTGTAAATCGAGCTAGAATGATGGGTGAGCGTGTGACGTCCATTCTAAGTTAGGGGTGATGAAACTTTGGCCAAAGTAGTTTAAACAACCAACGTTTACATTGTTAGTTCACTGTGATCTAGGTTTACATACTAGGAAGGGAAATCATGCTTGGGGTTGTAGCCACAATGTATGACAATACTAGATATGTAGGACATACCATCAACTCGGTATCGACTATTCTTTGAGGTTACCATACCAATCCCTTTGTCGAAGGGTAGGGTTATTTACCAGTATGGTAAATGTGCGGAGGACCGTAGTTAGTCCATGGTTGGAGGTAAAGCACTTAAGTGATGCTTCCCCTCATGCAGTTGGTGGTCGGGATTTGAAGATGGACATCAGTATCATTTTGTATCTCTATTTTCAATTAGCTTTTGAAGCTTGTATTCAACCTTCTTTGGAAAATTTATAATGATGAATATTCAATTCTTTTAATATTTAAATGTATTTGATTATGCAATAAAATGTGCATTGTATCAAATGAAAGAAGGAATAATTTTACTACTCATGTTTTGGATTCATGATTTATTTACTCTTGGGTTAAAACTTAGTTGTTTTTACTTGGTAGAACAAGTGGCATGTTACATGTGGTATCAGAGCTACCAGGTTCAGCTCTGGAGCCTATGTGCTCACTATGCCTTCCTACCCAACATTATGAGATTGTAATGTTTGAAATTGGTTTTATGCCAGAATGGCATAGGAGAATAACCAAGAAAATTGTCAAAGGTTAAGAGAGAACCAACTGAGGAGTTAAAACTCCAAGAGTCAATTTAACTCTGTTGAGATTGTATAATGAAAAGATTCTAAGACTTTGACTAGAAAGGTAAAACCTTGGTCAGTTGCTAATCAGACTAAGAGCTCACATAGAGCAGTGTTTGTATGAAGTTAAGATCACTTTTATGTCTCAAGAAATAGCATAGGACTTGGAAATGCATTTGTTTTCTAAGATTCATGAAGAAACCAATTGCCATATACAAAGAATTATGCATAAATAGAGGAGAATAAGAGTTCCTTAATGACTCATGAAGCCTATTGGAAAAGGTGTCAATGTGTAGTAGAGGATATAACTAAAGAGGATCCTCTCGGGCAATATTTTGATAAATAGAGATAGGATTATTATCATTAGTTTAAGAGTCTTCATGAAGGTTGCAAGATAATTCATAACAATTGCAAGGAGAAGTTATTAGTTATTCTCATGGCATTTTGGCCAGATGGTTGGGAACTATTTATTTTGTCTCTTGGTAGAGCTAGAAAGTATAATTGCAATTATGAATATATTCATCACCAAGATATTTAGTTGAGTTTTGAATAAGTAACCCATTCCATGAGGAAGGGAATAATTTTTTGTAAGATAGAATGAAGGGAAGAAATATGTGTTCCAACTAAAGTCTTTGTGTGATACTGTAACACCATCTTATAATATCATCTATGTGATGAACGATAGATATTCCACGATGTAAGAGTGGATGTGTTTAACCTTTTGATTTTGAGCATAATGAAAGTCTTAAGGGACTTATTTATATGTTGTGCTAGTAGCATGATCACTAACCTCTATAAGTTTTAAAACTTGAGTGCAGTACTACAACAATCTACTCCCTTGTTAGTGACTCAATTAGTCATGTAGTGCATAGTAAGTGTTCCTTTGTATTTTGACACATCTTTGGATTTTTGTTAAAATCTCTTTTAGTTCTTGGTAAGATTGACATTGTTTTATTCTTTTATTTTGGAATGGTTTAGCCACTAAATTTTGAAATTTGTCTATTTTACGACTAGTTGACCTCAAAATTTGATTTATTGTAGAAATTAAGCTCATTCTTTTGACTTATTGTTGAAAATTGAATTTCTTATACATTGTTATTAATTGAAATTATCGTGGTGGCTATACTAGAACATTTGAGTTGTTCACTATGTTTTGTGCAATGTTTACCTCTATCATGTCCTAGATGGGCCTCTGGTAGATTGTGTGGGGAGTAAATTGTAGAGAATGCACTTGGAATGTCTCTAACCCTTTTTAATTAAGAAACCTTGTGTGGAAGGAAATTCAATCCATACCTTAAACAAGTCACCCTGAAGTGACTAAAATTGTTGTGAGATTTCTGGAAAAGAATGAAGTGATGCTGCAAGATTTGAGCACTGGAAAGTTAAGACTAAACATAGACATCTAGTATGGTATCCTATGTCTCGAATTAAGATAAAAAACCATAGAATTCCTAGATGATGTCGGGAACTAGCTATCTTTACAAGGGACACCTAGAGAAGTTAGGCTATGACAAATATCAATTGTGCAATGGTATAGAGCAAAGAAGAAGGGTTGTGAACTCTTTGTAGTTAAAATGGAAAATACTAGAGGAATAAAAAGATGTTATTAATCAAAGAAGTGTGGTTTATTCTGGACCACAAGATTTCCAAGAAGCTGAGGGTGGAGAATTGGAGGATGCAGAAAAGGTGGATATGGAGAAATACCCTATCCTATGTTATTTTGCTTATGTATTTCTAGAAGGACTACCTGGATTGCCTCCTAAGAGAGTGTTCAACTTCTTCATTGACATAATTCTAGGGTTGGAATCTATATCCAAAGTGTCATATAGGATGACAACAACAAAATTTATGGAATTAAAATCACAATTGGAATAATTGTTGTTCAAAGGATTAATAAGACCTAGTGTTTCGCCTTGGGGAGCGCCAGTGACCTTCACAAAGATGAAAGATGGGACACTATCTATTGGGAAAACCTTTTGAATTGGAAACAAATCATCATGGTTTAAAGTATCTATTTACTCAACCCAATCTGAATGCAAGATAAAGAAGGTGGTTAGAATTGATATCAGACTATGATTTCAACATTAACTATATCAAGGGAAAAGAGAATAGAGTTGCCGATGCTTTAAGTCGAAGAAGGCATATATCTTCAATGGTAACTATCCAAATCAACTTCAAAAGACAAGTATTGAAAGGATCCAAAGGTGATGAGCACTATGATCAAGTCAAGCAAGCAATCTCAGATAATTTACAAGATAAAAGGTATGAGGGTTTTTGCTTTGAACCTAGAATGGTTTATTGAGGTATAAAGGAAGAATTTGTGTACCTGATTCTGGTAAGTTAAGGAATTTGGTAGGGAAGGAAGTACATAATACTCAGGACACCCTAGTGTCACTAAGATGTTAGTAGATGTAAAGCCGTTGTATTTCTAGAAGGAAATGAAAGGGGATGCGGCAAGATTTATGGCAAGTTATTAAGAATAAAGGTAGCATTTTTATACCAGAGAAATTCTCTGGTGGATCACCAGTGTTAGCTCACAAATTTGTGCAAGAAGTGTTTAGATTACATGGAGTTCTTGAGAAGATTATCTTGGATAGATATGCACACATGACAACAAGGTTTGGGTAAACCGTAATTTTAGTGCTAGGAACTAAACTTAATGTAAGTACAACTTATCTTCCTGAGAACAGATGGTTAAACTGAGAGAGTTAACTAGGTTTTGGAGGAATTGTTTGAACATATTGCATGGACTAGTATTATAAGTGGGAAGAGTATCTACCATTGGTGGAATTTGCTTATAAAATTCTATCATTTGAAACATTGGATAGAAGAAGATACCTAACTCCTATAAGTTGGGTAGGCTAGAAGATAGGATTAGCATTAGTCCAAAAATGTTGTCAGAAATGGATGAATATATTAGACTGATCATGAAAGATTGGCGGAAACTAATAATGAATAGAAAAATTATGCTGATGCTAGGTGTATACTAAGATAATTCTCGATTAAAGAATAAAAATTCTTTTGAGGGTCAAACCCCTGAAAAAGTCTCATAAAGTATGGAATGTATTCAAAACAAGCTCATAGATATAAAGAGCTTTTTGAAATTCTTGAAGTTAACAATGCAATTTATTGCAGAATCATTCTAACAACAACTATTTCCAGGAGGCACAAAGTTTTTAATGATTCAAATTTGATATATATATATATATAAGATGATTATTATATTCTTAGAATGTTTTACAAGTACAGAACCCAGGAATGGTTATGATCAAGCTTTTTAAATGCTTGAAGTTCGCAAGCTCTATTTGTATAATAGAAAGGCTATGTAATATAAGGTCCAATGGGATCAAATGCAGAAGATTCTATCGCTTGGGAATATTATGCTAAGATGAAGCAGAAGTTTCTGCAAGTTAATCTAAGTTTTGAAAACTCTTGAGAGCAAAGTGTTTTGTAATGTGATACTATTTATGTCTTGTTTATGTTCTGGATATACATGATACTTAAAAATCATCAGGGACAATGATTCTGGATATACATGATACTTAAAAATCATAAGGGACAATGATTCACAAGGGGTGGAGTATGTTACACCCTGTGCATTTCTATCCATTTACTATTTACTAGATTGGTTAATTTGTTTGAATATTGAATGATTATGAATCTCCGCATCAATATAAAAAGTGAATTTTGAATTAAATATATTTGGAAAAGTGAATTATGCAATGTGATGATTATTATTATAAAATGTATGAAGCATGTGATTATATTGTGAACGGCTAACTACTGTGATGGTGGTCTAAGTGGATGCAAGAAGAGGTTGCTCCTCCGGAAAGGAGGGGAAGTATCACTTAGGAGAAGGACTTGGTCTGGTAAACGTTGGAGAAAGCCTAAACTGAGCAAACACACACACCACTTTCCTATTGGTCTAGGTTAGGTCAAATCTGTCTGGGTAGCAGTAAGTGATTTATGTTGGATCTTGAATGCTTGTTTAGATGTTGAGTGAAAAATGTGATTTAACCTGCATTTTGATTTAAGTCTTCTTTGATGAGTTTATGGTTGCATAGGCAAGGTCTTATTGTGGTTTGGTTATAACTCGTGCAAGCCCATGATATGTTCATACATATGAGTCGATATGAGCATGAGTGTACATAGGTAGACGTACCTATGCACACTCATGAGTGTATTGCTCACAAGTGCGAGGATATCGATTTGAACCATGAAGAGTTATTGGCACTTATGTGAATGTGAATTTTATGTCATTTATGTCGATGTGGATTTTATGTTAGTAAATGAATTTATGAGTAATAAGTTGTATGTCATTTATGTATAGATGATATATATATATATATAAGAGTTATGTGGCATAGTGGCGTTGCCATAAGTGGTATGCAGCCATGAAGCAAGGTAATACAACAACATTAGAGTGCTGGTTTAGGTGCCTATCTTGGAGCATTTATTATATTAAAAGAAACATGTTTGGTATGCCTCTAATCCATGACTCTTTAGCAATTATTTGACTTGATCATAAGCGTTGGAATAAGGCAGAAAAAGTAAGAATTTGTGAATTTTTAATGTGCCTTCTATAGCAGCGCATAAACATGAGTATAGTCATCATTCCAAAGAGAATTCTAAAAGGAACTCTTGGCCGCATTTGACTCTGTCGTTAGATGTGGAATCAAGTTTGAACAGTCATGTTTGTTAAGAAGTCTTCCTTTGAGTTCCAACATTTGCAATGAATTTTTCTTGTAACCAGTTTATCTTGTAAATAGGAAACATGGTTGATTTTGTGTTACCATTTTGAAGTGGTTTTAATCTTGTAGAAGTCTGTTTCCCATATTTTTGGCTGATTATGTTTATAGAATTTTGCCACCTTTATTCTAAGTTAGTTGAGCCGACTTGCATGACAAATGGTGTCGATTGACTCACCAATCTTATAGGCATTGATGTCTCATCTTTAAGTATATAAAGAGGGGTTGAGTATCTCATTTAGAATGCCCAATCTAAAGCTATAATCTGCTGCTTTTAATCTGAGAGTTATAATTCTGAGTTAGAGTTATTTAGTGAGAGAATTAAGGAGATTATTGAGAGATATTGCATTGAGAGTTTATAGTAATTGAGGTGAAGTCTAGTAAGCTGATTTTGGGATATCTAAGAATCAGAGTGATCAATTGGATTAAGCGGTCAACATGCATGAGAATTCTATTCTTCATTTACTTATCTTTTATCATGAAAGAATGAATTTTTAAATGTTTTGCTTGGAATAGCATAGTATGTCCTTGCATTAGTGAATTGTATTATTTGCTTATGAAAAGGAAAAGAATCATGTAGATATGATTTCCTTATGAGTATTTTATATACACTCAATATCAAGGAGTGTATGCTATCATCAATATTACATATTAGGAATTGATGAACATGAATAGCATGAGAAGTTATTAAATACTCTTATATATACCAGATTAGGGAATTCTGATAATGATGTTTCTATACATAGTTAGTCTTTACTACATCTATAATGTGATATGTATCAATATCATAAAGTGACTTGACACTGTGGCTTATTATGTTAGGAAACCTTAGGAATAATAAGGTTTAGCAATGCAACAATAAATATAGTATGAAAGATACAATATGGTGAGACATCATATTGCTAATCTATACTTGATTAATTATCTGATCTTTACTTTTCCTTGGAATGAAACCCTAGGTTGATTAGCCTATTTGGTTGGGTTACTTAATTGATCTTTTATTAGAACACATAGGTTTGGATTAACCTACATATTGATGATTGTTGACTTTATCTTGGGATTAGGATATATATATCAAGGTTAATACTCACCTTTGTGATTAAGCTAATCACTTGAGTTTGTGAATTACCTTTTGATTGGAACCATAGGTGGGATTACATATCAAGTCAGATTTGTCGCTTGATTTGTTTCATTATATTTTTATATGAAGTTATATCTTTATAACCATTTATTGATGAGATCACTCTTGAATAGAGGACCTTTGCAATTAGTATTACTTCGACATATGTGTCATAGTAAAATTTGGGAATAGGTTAACCTTGGGATTTGTTGATTCATGGAAGGGAATAACCTAGAATTGTTAGTAGGGTTATGCCTGGGATTTGTTGTCCATGGAAGGGAATAACCTAGAATTGTTAGTAGGGTTATGCCTGGGATTTGTTGATCCATGGAAGGGAATAACCTAGAATTATTAGTGGGGTTATGCCTGGGATATGTTGATCCATAGATGGGAATAACCTTAGATGTCTTTGCAAATTGAGCTAGAATGATGGGTGAACATGTGACATCCATTCCGAGTTAGGGGTAATGAAACTTTGGCCAAAATAGTGTAAACAACCAATGTTTACATTGCCAGTTCACTGTGATCTAGGTTTACATATTAGGAAGGGAAATCATGCTTGGGGTTGTAGCCACAATGTAAAATAGTACTAGATATGTAGGACACAACATTAGCTCAGTATAGGCTATTCTTTGAGGTTACCATACCAATCCCTTCATCGAAGGGTAGGGCCATTTACTTGTATGATAAATGTGCGGGGGACCCCAGTTAGTCCATGGTTGGAGGTAAAGAGCTTGAGTGATGCTTCCCCTCATACAGTTGGCAGTTGGGGTTTGAAGACAGACATCAGTATCGTTTTGTATCTCTATTTTCAATTAGCATTTTGAAGTTTGTATGTAACCTTCTTTGGAAAATTTCTAATGAGGACTATTCAATTCTTTTAATATTGAAATGTATTTGATTATGATATAGGAGTTTGAAATATGTTTCAAATGTGCATTGTATCAAATGAAAGAAGGAAAAATTTTATTACTCATGTTTTGGATTCATGATTTATTTACTCTTGGGTTAAAACTTAGTTGTTTTTACTTGGTAGTACAAGTGGCATGTTACACTTGTAAGGTCAAAAATTGATTTGCAATCTCACCTTATGTTTTTGCACTCAATTTAGCATTCACTCCCCTATGTATATTCTAGAGTTCATTTACCATTTTCTAATCCTCTCCCTAGCAATCGACTAATTTGCAACCATATCTGAGTCTTTTCTGACCTCTAAAACCTAGCCTAGAAGTTTCAAACCATAATTCAAAAAAGAAACTTGGGTGTGAAAATGCTTGTGTCTTAGACACTCTTATAGTATAAATATTGGTGTCTAGGTAGGTTCTAGAAAATTGAAATTTTAAACAAGGCCTCTATCCTAAAATAGAACCTTCGTAATACATTTTCTGATGGTCACCTAAACATTAATTGGAAATAAAATCTAGATACTAATTCATTTGAAAAGAATCATCACATACATTATACATTCATAAGCATTCTAGTTTAAAGTTTTCATCTACACATGATTTATATAGGGGGGCCATCATATTGAAGAATTTTGTAGAGAAATCCTTCTTACAACTTCTCCAAGCCTTCCATTGTTGAATCCTTCATCTCTTGGGTATATTCTTCCCTATTCCTTTATTTTTTGTATCCACAATTATCCCAAATCCTTTCTAAATACCTCATAATTTTATCACCCCCTTGTAAATCTAAACACAAGCCTCTTGAATCCTTATGAACTTAGTTCTTTGCTCCTCATTACCCATCAATCTCTCCACCACACTTACACACACCATAGTAGATAGATTGCACCTAGGGTTTCTATTCTATGGTATCAAAAGCTACACATGTCACATTGCTTCACCACACTAGGACATCACACACTTCAAATGTTCTAAGGCTAAGTTGAGGTTGAATCACACCATCCTTGGGAACTAACTGAGGCATTTTTCCAAATAGCCACATCCTTTCCTTTTCCCAATTTTAATTTCAAATTTGAATAATAAAAGATCAAGAGTACTCCATACATATCCCAAATTTTAGTCCAACAAGCACATGGGGAATCAAATCTTGACATGACAAACCTTGTGTTGGTGTCAACATGATAATGAATAGTTCCCACAATATAACTAGTCTGAGAGTACCATAGATTGTTCTACCAATTTTGAGGTAGTTTAGGAATAATTTCATAGAAATGAGGCAAGAAGTTAAGCCATAAAAAATGTTTCATCATACCATCTCACCAAGCCTTATAGTTCCCTCTTTTCAATTGAGTAATTGAAGGAAAAGCTAGTAGACCCATGATATTATCCTTAGAGCAGTCAAGCAATAGATTGATTTAGCAAAAGAAAATGCAAATCTATAGGAACACCCCTTAAAATTAATTAATCAAAGAGCCATCCCCCAATAAAACATGATTTCACACTTTATAATGAGTGCGGTTACAATTGCCACTTGTTAAAAACATAGAGTGGTCTTTGATTTCAATTCTTTACAATTTCCAAATAAGTTTATTATGTTGAAAGTATAATTTATGATCACAATGAGCACAAACCAATAGCACCAATGTTAAGTACATAAATTATGTACTTTAAAAAAAAATGCACCTCAAAAAGAGCTCATATACTCACTTGAATAGAGCCCCATAAGTTCCTAAAATGAGAATTATGTAGCAATATCTATGACAAATTATAAATTCTAGAAAATCTAATACATCAAAATTAGAACTTGACTACTACCATCATGAAGAGCACAGAAAAATAGCCTAAATCAAAATAAAATTCTCACAAAAAGGAGGTTATGAGCCCAAGATATCAACCTCTGAAGTTGAAGTGCAAAATAAAAAATTGTAATGACCTCAAAGGGGCAAAATTTTGAAAAAGGATCATGTTGATGTCAGCATGTCATCAGCGCCAAATTTGGCGAACTGGTGCCAATTTTGGAGATTCTGCCAAATGTGGATATTCTCCAACTAAATCTCAGGCTTCACCAAATCTATAACTTTTGCTAAATGTGTAGGCACTGCTAAATATATTGAAACTACAAATTTGGAGGAGTAACTAGAATAATCACCAAATCTAGTGAGTTGTTGTGTAGCAAGTTTTCCCAAAAGTGCCACTAAAGTTGGTGGCTTAGAATAAGGATTTGTAGAAGTGTATTTTTGAAGGGCCACATAGGCCACCCCAAATGGGTTTTCAACCAATACAAAGGGCTCACACTATGTTAAGAGGGTCACTACCTTAATTAAAAGGTTCACAGACCTTTAAAATGCTACAACCTTACTTTAATTTCATTTTTTTTAAGCTACAAAAATTAAATCAGTCCATGCCTTATAAGGCACCCCGACCAATTATATGCTAACATAGGGTACAACAGGTACCCTGTGTAGTGATTTTTAAAAAATTTTAATATAGTTCCCAATATATTATATAAAAAAATTAGAAATTCAAATATATTTTTTATTTTTTAAATCACAGAAAAAGTACCTGGTGCAAAATGAGATTTTTTAATGCAAAATATTCCTATTCATATGGCTGATAGAGGGCAAATTTTTCTGAGTGCCCAGGGCAAAGTGCTCCAAAATTGATGGTTTAACAGTCATTTTTAGGTTTTTGGGATTTTTGAACGTGATGGTAGGGTTAGATTTGACCCAAAATGCTTAAAAAATATGGCTACCCTCTAGATATGGAAACCACTTCCCAACTTCAAACCCTTGTAGATTTGGCCTCTAATGTCCAAGTGAGATGCAACAAAAGGAAAATCTAACTTTCTCAAATAATTTGGACATAATAGTGAGCTTACAAATCTCTCAAGTGTACCTACAATACAAATCCACAAGAGAAACCCCCTAATCTGGTATTTCTTACAGTATTTTTTTTAATTCTTTAGTTTGTCATTTGATGCAAGAGAAGAGCATACTCAAATTTTCAAAAGAATGCAAGATCTGCACTCTAAGATCTCCCAAGTGACTAACCAAAGACAGTCAACTTGTTTTAATATCATGTAAGATTTGGCCATGGAGATAGCCATCCAAGCTCTAGAGGTTTAATGGAAAGCACAAAGAGCTTGGAAGATCAATATGACAACAATAAGCTATATTCGTATCAAATAATGCAAATAGAATATGATGCATAATACAATGAGTAACCCTTGGTTATATAGGCCAAGGTGAGACATAGGACAACATAAGATTATATGACAAGTGTCTTAATCTTATGACTTGAGACATAAAATGAAAATGCCCTAAGAATACCCTAAGTAAACAAGTGTGGATACGATCTAAGAGTTAAAGCAGTTAGGTAATATACCTCGTTCACACCAACAAAGAACAATATGAATCAATGCTCAAGGCTTGTAATCTTGAAGATAAATTATGGGGAGAAGCAGTTCATACAACTACTTATATAATCAGTTGGAGCTTGACTAAAAGCTTGGAGAGCATCTCTCCAAAAGAAGCATGGTCACATGTAAGAAACCATTAGTTAGGAATTTGAGAATTTTTGGAAGGATTGCTTATAAACATATCCAAAAAGAGAAGAGAAGGAAATTTGATGATAAGAGTCAAGAATTCATCCTTGTTGAATATGACGACTCTAGTAAATCCTATTGATTGTATGATCCTAAGGTGAGAAAACTTCACGTCTCTAGAGATGTCATTTTTGAGGAACAATGTCAACTTCCAAGTGTTAACCATGTTGATTTGCTAGAAGAGAACTATGATAATGATACACCATCACACTCACCCAAAAAGGTTGATCCAGAAGTGGAAAGCACTAGATTAAATTAGTAGAATAAAGAGAAGGTATTGATGAGCTAAATTTGAGCTCATTTTCCACTTCACAATCTAATGTTCCTCTAAGGACATTACATTGAGCAAGGAGAACGCCCATCAATTTGGAGGACTATGAGTTCAATTATGCATTGATGACAATTGTTCTAAATGCTCATGAACCAAGCACTTTTGAGGAAGTAGTAAATGAAGACAAATATTAAAGTGTTATGAATCAAAAGATGGATTCACTTCAATGAAACTAGACATGGGAGTTGGTACCTTTACTTGCTAGTAAAGAAGCCTCAGATTGTAAATGGGTGTTTAAAATTAAGTTCAAATCTTATGGCTCAATTAGAAAGCACAAAGCAAGAATGGTAACTAAAGTCTACAAACAAACTAAAGATGTTGATTATGAGTAAACCTTTGCTCTATTCATAAAGATGAGCATAGTCAAAACATTGATAGTACTTGCTTCCTAGCACAGTTGGAAAATCCACCAAATGGATATGAAAAATGCATTCTTGAATTATGGAGATTTGTTAGAAGAGGTATATGTGACACATCCTCCTAGTTTTGTTGAAAAAGGAAAATAACATATGGTATGTCCCCTAAAAAAGGCACTATATGGTTTGAAACAAACTCCATGAGTCTACTATTCAAAAAATGATAAGTACTTTCTCTAGGGGATTTTAGGAATCCAATGTTGATCTCAATTTGTATGTTAAGATTTATAATCACAAGTTACTCTTCATTGTGTTGTATGTTAACAATTTCTCATAACTGGCAATGATCGATCCCTTATACATGAAGTGAAAGAAGATATGAAGACCAATTTTGAAATGTTCAATCTTGGATTACTTCATTACTTTCTTGGAATTGAAGTGTGGAAAACACCTAGAAAAATATTCCTCTCTCAAATGAAGTAAACCAAAGAAATTCTCACATGATTCAAAATGCAAGACTACAATGCTTCACAAACAATGGAGACATTAACTAAGTTGACCGAAACCCAAATGATAAAGCAATTAATGAAAAACTACATAGGAATTTGGAAGGAAATTTTATTTACATGAGTACTATTTGTCGAGTCATATCTCATCCAGTTAGAATCTTGCCTTGTTTCGTGACTCATCCAAAATAGAGTAATTGGTTAGCTACAAAGTGATTTCTGATATATCTTGAAGGAACACAGGACTTTAGATTGGAGTATTTGAAAAATGAAGATTTTGAATTTGTTAGTTTTTCATATTCAAATTGGGTAGGTTGCATAGACTCTAGGAAATCAACCTTCGGTTGCTGCTTCAATCTTGGATCCACCATTGTTTATGGAGTTGTAAGAAGCAAGCTAATGTTGCATTAACATCCACTAAAGTAGAGTTCAAGTTAGTTGTTGCATCAACATGTGAAGTAATATGGCTCAAATAACTTCTTAAGGATCTTTGACACCCACAACCTAATCCCATGATTATGTATTGTGATAATCAAAGTGTATTGAAGATGTTTGAGAATTGGCTATTCTGGGATTATGTATTGTGATAATCAAAGTGTATTGAAGATGTTTGAGAATTGGCTATTCCATTCTCACACAAAGCATATTGAAGTATATCATCACTTCATTTGTGAGTATGTCCTCAATAAGCAAATTGAGCTAATTTATACACCAACAAATGAGCAACTTGTATATATCATTACCAATCCTTTGAGCAAAGATAAGTTTGTATAATTTTAAAAGGTATTAGTATTAAATTTTCTTCATTTGTACATAAATAGCTAATACGCCTATTTGTTATAAGTAACCCAACCATCTAATTGCTTGTGTGATGAAATAAAATTTATGAAAGAATTTTAGAAATATAAACTTTGTTTCTTCATAATCCCCAAGCATCTGTCATTCAAAGACACATATAGACACATCTATCACAAAGAGATGCATCTCTATATATTTTACCTATTTAAAAAATCTTTGAATCTCTACATAACATATAGAAAATCAATTCAAAACTCTCTAATTTCAAACAAATTTTCTTTACCATTTTTATTGGCGCTACCATGGCACTTTATAACGTATCACTGATACAAATAAAATTTCAAAGAAAGAAATTGTACAAATGCTGAATATAGGTTGAGTATTCGGTACTGTTCTACCAAATTTCAAATATTTCCTATACAAAGATATGCTTAATATACTCGAGAGTCCTCAGTAATTAGCTTCTTGATAATCTCCTCTAATTAGGTGGAAGGAGACATAGAAGTCACCTGTAATATTATCTGGGTTCGAGTGTACTCGTGGAACATTCATTGCTGGAAGGAATAACAGGGGCGCGGCTAATATTTGGGCTCTCGCTAGTCATACTCACAAACGCTGGCCTTAATGGAGTCGGCAACAATAGAGAGACGGTGGATATCATGGTTATAACATCAGAGATAAGAGGGCGTCTCTCTGCATCCGCCTGCGTGCACAGAAGCGCAATATGAATGCATCTCAACACTTGTTCAGCAGGGCAATCGTCTACTAGTGTAGAATCAACCATACTCAGAACATCTCCTTTTTTGTGTAGTCTCCATGCCTGCATCATAAATCCATTCGTGTTGTTTAGCTACTTCGGGAAATTAATGATGAAAGCTGAATATATTTGGTGGGAAAGTGAATTTGTTACCCATTCTAATAGACTTAGGCTTTGCTCTTCTCTGGGAAGATTGGTATCGTTATTTTTCCTTCCACTCACAATCTCAAGCAGTAAAACTCCAAAGCTATAAACATCCACTTTTACAGACAGCTGCCCATACATGGCGTACTCTGGAGCCATGTAACCGCTGCACCACATCAATGATTTTAGCAGCATTAAACTACTCTCATATCTTTCTTTAATGGTTTGAACATATGAAAAGTTGAGAAGGAAATTTAGAGCATATCCTTACTATGTGCCTGCAACTCTTGATTGGACTTGTATTTCACTTTCAGGGAAAAGTCTAGCTAACCCAAAGTCGGCTATCTTAGGATTCATTTGGTCATCAAGCAAAATGTTGTTCGCTTTAATGTCTCGATGAATTATTCGCAGCTGGGAATCTTCGTGAAGATAGACAAGGCCACGAGCAATTCCAATTATGATGTTATACCGCTTTTGCCAATCTAGCTCTCTGCACCTTTCTGAGTCTATTCCTCATTTCTAAAGCAGTTAGAGTCACCTTTCAATTTCTTCTCCATAAATTTCAGACTATATTCATTATAATTTTTTAGAAAGGCTCAAGAGAGATCTACATAATGATTTCTTGTAAATTAAAATAAAATAAGGGACTGATAAATTAATTGATCTTAGAACCCAGAATTAATTACTTGTGAAACAAAGTCCTTAACAAAAGAATGAGTATCCTTAACCGAGCACCTCAATAAAAATGTAAACTAGAAAGATCAATAAGCTCTTCCTTTCAGGGGAACGACTTACCAAAGAGAAAGGTGTCGAGGCTCCTATTTGGCAAATACTCATACACAAGCAAGTTTTGCGCGTTCTGAACACAAAATCCGAGTAGATTGACAAGGTTTCTATGTTGAATGTTGAATGTTTTGTGCATCCTTTATACAATCTGTGCACTCTTGAGAGGATATGTTACCCACGCAAAAGAGTAGGCCGTAAACCTTGTCAGGATTTCCCCCGAAGGAAGAATTTGTATACCC
This sequence comes from Cunninghamia lanceolata, assembly GCA_027924645.1. Classification (NCBI taxonomy): domain Eukaryota; kingdom Viridiplantae; phylum Streptophyta; class Pinopsida; order Cupressales; family Cupressaceae; genus Cunninghamia; species Cunninghamia lanceolata. The sequence goes on from BSBN01001019.1 coordinate 4,757,814, forward strand.
TGTCTCACCTACATTGTAGGTTAGTTCATCGATAAGAGTGTTCAAATTGTGCGAATAGTTACTGTCATGGGCATAGGTAGTGGAATGGTTGCATTGATTATACGAGAACTCACCTATAACTGAGGGAGAATTCGTTAGAAAGAATAAACCAAAGTGAAGAAGAAGAGAAGGATGAGAAAGGAAGGAGTCGCGTCTCATTTTCTTCTTCTAGCTCTGCAATACTATCTCATACTGCAGTGTGTTGGAAGAATTAGTGTTACCTCATCTACTATATCCATCGATTACATCTACACTATACCCATGTCAAACAAATTCTAACGACAAACTCATCTTATCAAAAGTTTAACCCCTACTCAATCAACTGTTCCCTAGCGTTATTAGCCAATAGGCTATTTAGCGTGAGAACAGGTGCAAAAATGGTCTAAAAATTTGTCTCACACCGGGCCCACCAATAGTATTTTGCAGCTGTTAAATTGTATTGAGTGCTTCAGGATTAAACTGTGCTGGAGTTTTTTCCTCAAGCACTCAATACAATATCATGGACTGTGGAAAATTAATGGTTTCCAGCTGTTAAATTTGCATTTCCATGTCGCAACTGGCTGTTTACTGAGCGCCTTCACTGCCTGCTTTCTTTTTGATAGGCATAAAGTTGAAAAGACATTAACGCGTGGTCCCCGTCGGAAAAACCGCAAAAAATATAAAATATAAAATACATAGAAACTAAAACTTGAGCGCCTACCATAATCTTCAAGCGGGCGACGAAAACGCTGTAATAAATAGACAAACAATGGTCTTTCTGTACTCGAAATCCCTTCCATTTGAAACACAATCCTTATTATTATAATCAATCCGTGGCGGATGTACGCAGACTTTGGTGCGATTACGTGAGACACGTTTTCTGATGCCGCTGAGAAAATTTCCGCATATGACCGACCCCCTAAAACATGCCTCGTTTAGAAGATGCTCCCAACGGAGGTCTCCTTTTCCAGTCTCCGCAATGTACAGCTGATCCTGTGCTCCGACCATTGTCTTTTTGGAAAGAAATTTCCTGCGATTTGCAGAGGTAGAAGAATGACTTTTAAGGGTGCATTGAACCAGCTGTCTGAGCGTGTTTTAATGATAAAGGTTATCTCAAGTCAAGAAAAGGAGCTGGGCCAGTGCAATAGTCACCGCACTATCTCTCTGAAAATAGGGCAAGTTTTTCATCAATCATTCTTTTGGTAAATTCTTTTGTTTTACTTTTACTTTTTAAATATACAATATTTATATATAGGCATTAGTTTATATTTTAGAATGTTGATATTTTTATATTTTAAAATAGATTTCATGATTTACTAGCTGTTCACAAAGTATTTAACTCAAAGTTAGAAAAAATTTCATGTTTTTGATGTGCAAACAAAGCATTTATATTTTTTAGTACTTAAAGAGAGTCGATTTCCACAGAAAACAATTTTTGATTTGACTTTTTGGGTCATTTTTTGAATAGTGCTTGTGTTTTTGTAGCAAGGAAGTGTTTCAAAGAGATAAATTTGTTTTTATGTTTTTTTTTTTTGAGTTGTGGGGAGTCTTTTATAAGGGTAAATTTGTTTTCAATGTAAACTAAATTCTTCAAGATGGTGTTTTTAAGCTAGATATTAAAGTTACATTCAATGGAATGCATAGAAATGGTGTATATTGAGGAACATAGAACTTTCTATAAGGGCACCACTACAATGACAACATTTTATGTGTAATATACCATCTCATATTACTTGGAATTACACACGCAGTTTACTAAGAAAGTAAATGAACATGATTAAATAGGAATTTTTTTTTAAAATCATTTTCATATTCTCAAGAAATAAATGCATATCTTTTCAACCTTGAAAATACATTATATTTAAAGATAGAATCATAGTGAAAACATTTCACTTTATATTTACAAATATTTTGCACTTAGAAAGAAAAATAGTTTTTACATAAGTTTGACTAACACAAGTTATAACATAAAGTGTATTACATCTGGAATCTGATATATGTGTTACAAGTCTTCTACTATAGAGGGAGAGCATCATCCGAGTGCTTTACTTCCAACCACAGACCGACAGTCCCCCACACACCTTCCTTCCTAAAAGTGGCCCTAACTTTCACGAAGAGTATAAACATAAAGAACTAATAGGTTGGCATCTGAATCCTAGTGTTGTGTCCTATGTAACTCAATTGACCATACAACTCTAGACGGTCTTTTAGCTAATTATGATCATTCTGACAGGGCACACAATTTAGACAATGTGAACCAACTAATACATGCAGAGACAAATGCATCACTTTGGCCAAAGTTTCTATATAAATAGACGTTTGCAATAAACGTAGTCATGTGTTCACACACCTCTAACTCGACTTGAAAACTATCTCATCCTACAATTTGACTAGCTTGACTAGTATCCCTAGACATAAATAATCATTTTAAAACTCAAATCATAGTCAAGCAAACTTAGAATTTAATCCTTAATCTAGGATATACTTAGAATATAAAGATCTATGTATTTTTAACCTTTTAGAGTGCATCTTTGCATATTTGTAATTACTAGGGTCTATGACTTTCTGTCATTCTATTAAATGACCAAAGATTAAGCACTCTAGTGAAACATAACAAGTTTCAACTCTAACAAGAAATCAGGTCAATTTATCAAGGTGCTTCCTTGACTCTTTCTAATTTATACTATCTTAATCAATGGTTTCTTGACTATTCACTGTCGACCATAATATACAATAGACTATTTAACAATGTCATAACCGACTTAAGAGTTTTTCTAAATCCTTTTGGGTTGATTCTAGGTTTTAACTTGTCTATCCCATATTCATTGTATAACAAATACTCTTGTTTTTCCCAAAAGTAATAGTTTAAAATAACATAGCATAGAAACAAAACCTCTAATATACTCTTGACCACTTGGACATTGTTTAATTTATATTTCTCATGTCATATATATAGACTTAGAACACTAGGTTTATCCTCATTCAACTAAAATCTTAATGAATACTATCATTATCATATCTAGAATCTTTGAACTAAGTCAACCTTTCAACTTAGATATATATGGGACTACAATAATAACAACACAATATCTTTGACCTCTTGGTCTTCTTAAGTCCACCGAATATTGAATATTGAAAAGGTTATGGACTCATGCATTTCATCCTTTGAATAACACAATAATGCTATCATTGTCATAAAAATGCCTAGGTGATATTAAATCACTATACTAGATGTTTTTAATATATATATATATATATATACTAAATTAAGTGAATATCTATCACAAAATCCTTTGATCAAGGACAATAAAACTAAAACAAAACACTAAGAAAAGTATATCTAAATCTGTATAAACTTTTCTACAATCTTGCTCCTCTTGATCTCCAAGTTTAAATCAAGGTTCTCACAAAGTTCGATCTAAGCACTTGTATATGTTAGAACTCTATAACTATAATAGAATATGTCCCTAACACTTTGTGTTTAAAAAGGGAAAACATAACTTGGTCTCTTCTATACATTCATATGGCAGCTATTTACTCATATTCATGGTTGATAGCTAACAGAATACTATATTAGCCTGAATAAACAAAGTTTGGAAAACATATTTCTAACAGACGGAAGTCTCTAAAGTATTCTTGTTGTTAACAAAACATTCAAATGTTTACCATCTGTGTTTTCAACTATAAGCATTCAATTATTTATCAACTGTGTTTTCAACTATGGCATTCAAATGTTTACCAAATGTGGTTTTCACTATGGCTTGAAGAAATTTATACTTTCTATCATTCGGGCTCAAATATCTTATGCACTCTGAGTGCAGTCACAACTAAACAAGTTAACTTCTTTACTTCCTACGAGTCTGTGTTTCCATAGAAACTACATTCACTAGATCTCTATTTAGAATATATCTAAATATTTTGACATACGCAAATGTTTCTCTATATGATCATTCTACAAAATATAATATCACAATGTAAGAATGAAGCAAATGTTTTAAATGAGGTTACCATACCTCTGTTCTCTATGCTATGCTACGCCTTATACTGCACTTCTAAATATTTTTCTCATGATTCTTAACAAAGAATGAAGCTCTTTGTGCTCTCACTGAGCTCTCAGGTCTCTAATAGAGTTTTCCTTGCTCTCACCTAGCTCTCAAAACTACTCATTCCAATGTTTTGCTTCTCTCTCAAGCTTATCGATTGTATCAAAATGCTTGTCACACAACTTAGTGATCAACTATCTTTATTGATAGCTTACTATGATGCATAACTCCATATCCCCATCTCCTTAAGTTCTACTTCTTAAATGAGCAAGAGATCCTCAACAGTCCTCTATAAGCATAGAGGCCTTGCCTATACTTCGCCTATTCTCATTCTATAATGGCATGCATATAGAAGGTGGTACAACTAGTCATTAAGAACACTCCTTTTCTCGTTTGAAAAGTTCCTCCACAACAATTATGGAGTAAAGGAGTCATACAACCATAATCTAAAAAGTGGTTTGCATTAAATTGCAAGCATACCACATTCTTCAAGAAGCCCTTTGACCTCAACACAATAAGTCTAACTCATTTATCAAATTATATATATATATATATATATATATATATATATATATATATATATATATATATATATATATAACAATTTAATGAAAGTGTACACAACGTATACTTATGTTGTTTCTAACACTCAACAAGATACGAGAATGGGGTCAAGGTATTCTCCCCTTCTCTATCTTACGTAAACGTTACAATAAATAAAATAACATGAACGATATCCAACTGGAAATTTTCTAATAATAAAATAATTTATCAACTATCAAGTCTCATTTCTTGTTAACAGTCACATACTAACCTGACTTAGTTTTTGACTAACCTAAGCTTAATGTATCTAGTTGACAAATGGATGATTGTCAAGTCAACACCAAACTTAGACCAATTTGATCAACAAAACTTACCAAACTTGATGAAGGTTCACTAAACTATGAAGGCACGAGAACTAGATAGCAACCAATCTGTTCTAACCATATGTCTATTCTCTTCTCTCTAATGATGATCTCCCTCTTTCTTGGAGGGTGGAAAAAACTATTTCTTGGTTACAACTTGCAATCACCAAACTGAGATTAGTGTATCGTTAGTTAATTCATAAACCTTATGAATAATTAATCATGACATTGTATAATCACATGTCTAAATTCTAATCATAAAAATATAAACTCATGATATCAATGATTTATCCTGACATTTTCACATAACATCAAATCATTAATTATGTGCAAGTAAAAGTAAAACATAGTCAAAATTTAGGGTGTGACATTATGAGTTTATTTTAATATAAATCTGAGTCTTGTATTTCAGGTAATAGAGAAGATTTTGTGGCATATAGGATGTGGGCATGACATTTAAATCCTCTTCCTCTTCATTTTAGTTGGAAGAGTTCCTTTTTCTTCTTATTCTTGTGGTTGGCAAGAATTGATCTCCAACCCTATTGTTGGTTAGAGGTGTTATAGATTGCACACCACCAAAAGAAATTTTGTGCTAGAAAATAAATGCCAACAAAATAATGAGGTTTTTATTTGGTCTATTTATTATCAAAATTAATATTGGGTTATTCTTTTTGGTGTTGTGGGGTTTGGCTATGCTATGGCTTCCATAGGAAATAGAAAAATGAAAGATAGACCGTAAGCAAATTAGATATTCTCTTTTGTTTCAATCACCGTTCTCTATTAGTAATGTGCATGCTAAATGTTAAGTTGCACATAATATATTAAAACTGCCCTAATGACCATTAAATTAGGGCGAGTGAATAATCCCTTATTGCAATTATAGAGGAGGAGCTTTAGAATTCATGTTGTAGCCTAGAAGAAATAGTTGTCCATAGAGTTACACATAAGGATTATCCTTTCCTAGGGCATAGACGAAGACTTATTGAAAAAATACAAGGGAGTAAATAGTGTGTAAAGCCCCTTTAATGCTTAGTAGATTTATGTACAAATGAAATAATGAAATGATCATAAACTAGAACCTAGAATATGGCACTAAGAGTATCAAATATAGAAGAGGATGTTGGTGGAATTTGAAATGGGGGCCGATGTTGATACCCATGGTATGTGTACTCATTTTACTATAGACAATGGAAAATTATAATCTAAGTGGCCAAAATTGGAAGTAGGTTGATGAGTTCTTTAAACTCCTCAACTTGAGTCATAGTGCAAAGTCTCCATGGATTAATGGAACTTGCTACACTTTTATTATTTCTTATCTCTATTGTAGCTTTATACAATTTAAAACTAAACTTAAAAATGCTCTATTGATTATAGTCTCATGATATAAATTGTTTCCAATAGCACAAAACTTGCTCTGTATTTGAAATATTAATGATTTGCACTTGAAAAATATCTAAGGCTCATCATATGTAAAGAAAGTAAAAAGCAAAGTTTCAAAGAAGAAATCTTATAAAATTGTTAGCAAAATATGTTGTTCACAAGAATCATCAATACATCTAGATTTATTGACTTATTTTCTTGCCCTATTAAAATAGTTTTCCATAAGGAACACAAAACCTAGAAAGAGTATGTGTTGTCTCATTGGCTTTGGATGGGCATATATGTTTTTGTTTAATTGTGAAATAATCATTATCCTCATGTTAGTCTTTCCTTTGAGCCCCCTCATCATAGAGTCTATTGTTAGGACATTTAATTGATTCATATATGCTTAGAGTACTAATAATGAAAGTATGATGAATCCTTTGAGAAATGAAGAAGGTAAGATTACATTTGGGACTTGGAGTCAGAAGAATGACCTAATTGATGTATGGGAGGAAGTTCAAGGTATGATTGACAAGAGGAAAGCTAAGATAGATGCCCATACATGTGCATGAGGTGCTAAAAGAAATGCAAATTAAGGGCTACCTTCCTCCTAATTTCTGCAAGTAATGTAAAATATCAACTTGTATAATGTGAGAGTAAAAGATGGAGGAAGAAGAGCTTCTCTTTTAATTGTGAAGATTCTTGTGTGAAATTTGATGCTATGTGTTGGGTTTTCATGGCATTGCCTTCGGAAGTGCACTTAAATGCATGCCACAAATAATCATCACTTTACACTATTATTTCTAACAAATGTTTACATCACTTTACATTGTTATTGTTTGATTTCTCAATTTTGTAAGAATAAATTATTGTTACAAAGTTAATAAGTATAAATATTGTGCATTATTTGTAAGCTATTTGTGTAAAATACTCGTAGCATGTTGTGAAACATTTTTCATGTCACTGGAAAACATCTTGAAAAAGTGATAACACTGGGAAATATTTCTATAGAGATCTAGTTTTGAGGAAGCAATGAGTGGCCATCTCAATCACTATCCACCTTTGCATCATCAAGCTTGTTAGTAAATTTTCTAATTACAACTACATCTATTTTTTAATTTCATTTGAGAATGTGTCTCTTTTGCATCACATTCCTCATGCAAAACATGACATTTCTACTTGGAATAACCTCTTATGAATAGTACAACTTCACTATCTTTGGAAATATATTAGATTCTCAGTCTTTGGATATTGATTTTATATGGATGAATGAATTATGTCAAAGCAAATACTTGAGATTGACCTTAACATATGAGTCAAATAGAGACATCCACATGTATATATGTACCCGTAACTTTTCTATCAACTCATCCCTTACACACTTAGGAGATACATGTGCTAGTTTACTATCTCTAGTGAATATATATATGCATGCCTACTCAAATTATGTATAAGTTCATATTTATCAATGTAAATAAGTATCCATTAGATTTGTGTATAAATTCATATTTATATTGAAGGCGTTCCCTATGTGACCAACATGAGATGCTTTTGAAGATCAACAGTCTTCATTATACCATAAGCATGCAAGACGATTGAAAGTTGCCTATTCATCTGATTTACGTGCTTTATTTTTTTGGATAAATTTTGCCATTTGGTTCATCTCTCATGGTGCCAAAATGCCCAAAAATTATTCATGCTAGAAAATTTTCTAAACTCATCAGTTGTTCTCACGCCAGGGAAAAATCATGTTAGAAAAAGTCTTCATGTCGTTTAAATGTCCCCCGCCGGATACTTGGGGATTTTTTTAAATTTTTTTCAAAGGAAAAGGAAAGGGAAAATGGTTGAAAGCAATTAATTACCTTAGGTGAGCATATCAAATTACAAGATGAAGGGGAGCGCAAACAGAAAACTAAAGTATCGCCTTCTGAGGAATCGATACAAGGGCGTGGAGGAAATCTTTTGGTTTTTTAAAAGTATTTTAAAGGAAGTTCTCTTTTTCTTTTCTTTTTTTTGGATTCTTTGTATTTTTAAGAAAGAATAGCACTTCTCAAGTTGACAATTCATTAATTTTAGAAGACTCCCTATACTGCTGGCCTCAAATTTTAGATTTGTGGCATCAAAATTTTGCATCAAGAAATAGAACAAAAATAGACAATAGAAATTGGGTATTTGCAAATTACACAATACCATTAAACAATGTGTGTTTACTAGAGAATCCATCACTAGCACTAAATAATGGATATTTAATAACCTAAAAATTGTTGCAACAAATTTAATTGTCAGATGGGGGAGGGAAATCAACCTACAAAATCAATTTTGTCTCAATTGGAATTTTTGGGGCTATAGACTACTTTATGAGCCTTTCTTCACTTACAATTCTTATCAATATAGTAATATTGGTTTTATTACAAACATGGGATGATATATATTTGTAGACACTCAAAGGAATTTCTACTTAAATTCCCATAAGACCTGGATGCCATAGATATTTAAAGTCAAAATTATAAGTCTTGTAATTTTCTTCACAAACTTCAGTATCAATAAGAACATATGGCTCCATTAATTTACATGACAAGATAAAATTCCAATTTCAAATTGTAGCTAATTTTACCTTATAAAAGACTTACAAATAGTGTATGTTCACACATAGTTTTGTAACAAGTATTAAATTGATAACGAATTAGCTACTATAAAAGACTTGCAAATAGTGTATGCTCACACATGGCCTTGTAACAAGTGTTTAATTGATATCAGACAAGTAAAACCTACCAGTTTCTATTGCAAATTCTTGAGCTAAAAAACCTTGTAGTGGAATTTAATTGCTTAAATGAAAGAGCATGATAGTAAAATTATGCATTTTGCTACTTCTTTTAAGTGTTAGTGTCAAAAAGAGAATAATGGTTTTCATATGCTTTTTAGGTAGTGTTGATGTATAAATTTGTGGGTTTAATCCATCACCAACATGGGAGATCCTGAGAATGTGGGATGACTCTCAGAACAACCTCCAGATTTTATAGAAGCTAGCTCTTCTTTTTTCAATGGGGTTTTGGGAAAGGGGAAGAAAAAACAAGATTACAAAATAAATGTCTAATCCTATGGTGATGCACCAAATTTAAAACCTACCCATTGCACAGTGATTAAACCTTAAAAGATTCACTGGAAAATTAAAGAGCAGAATGCATGGTCAATCACCCAACTTATAAATCAGATTTAACAGAGGCTAAGAAACATAAAGAAATAAGCAAGAAATAGGAAATAGACTCAAATTTGCACAAAGCATCACTTCTTTTCATTATTTGGATGGGAACAAATTACAGAGGCAAAATTGCACAAAATAAAATGTTACAACCCTCATGTGAGGTAACTACTGAGGCCAAGAAAATATCTCTGCTGCTGCTAAAAAATCTCTAATCTATCTGTGTGTAGAGCTGTATAAAACTTCTTTTCTCTATCTCGGATCCATGTATTTATAACCCAGAAAAAATGAATCCCTTCAAGATCTCCTCTCCAACTATCTAGAAAATTTGCAACTGAAAATCTATAAAATCTAGCTCTAATTTTGGCTCTAGTAATTGCAACTGGCTGTGAACTGGTTGTTGCTTCCATGACTGAAAAATGCATTTGCCTCCTATGTGAGTTTTATTCCCGCTCATTTCTTCTTGCTTGCTGTAAAAGTTTCCTGTGAAATGCATAAAGACGCTACATGAATAAAACTAGGGCTGCATTTACTTGATCTCCCATAGCTTTTAATAGTAAAAAATGAGTCTTCTTAATAAATAAATCTCTTACTTAAACTAGAGGGATCCACCGTACATAATAATTCAATAAAGATTCACATTATTTTAATAAATCAACCCTTATGACTCCCTTGAGCTTTTAGCTGGAAATGAGACACTCTTATACATTTATTAAACAAAGCAATTAGCTTTATGGAGGGGGAACACCACTTAAATGAGGCTCAACATTATTTTAATGAAAGACTCTTCCCGTGACTCATGTGACTCTTTTGATACATTTTATAAGTTTTATAAAACATAAATGAATGCTTTATCTTGCACCCACAGCCTCCACATGGTGCTTAGGCATTTCTTTGAGATGAAGTATTTTTGGAGCTCCTTTAAACTCCCACAGTTGACACCTGGTGGTTTCTGTGTCCCTTGCTTTTTATTTTCAAATGGTTGTGGTTAAAACATGTGGCAAGCTCTACTTCTTCTATTCTAAAACTACCCGAGCTATTGATCATTTCTACATCTTATGGTGCCTGAGTGGCTGCATCTTGAAATCCTAAAGCCTGCGTTCACTGTGAGCCTCTATATATTTTGTGGAGTAGCGGCCATTAATGGATACTGCAGTTCTCAAAAATGTTGCACCTTCAATTTGGTGTCTTCCTCATAGTGGTTGCCTGTTTCATTTCAATGGAGCACCATGGATTGAGAGGCTTGCACCATCACTCTAGGCTTTCACCTAATCTCCTAGCTAGTATTACCTTTATCATGGCAGATCTTTTGATTCTTCAAATGCAAGTGCCTCATATTATAACCTGCATCATAATCTTACTAAGTCTTTACCATTATTCCATATTAGAAATGTATCATCTTCTTTAATTGGAGAGCCATCAGTTTTGACTGGTATTAATTAGAAGTTTGGAGATGGTGTGCAAAATTTGCACAACAATTTTTGGTGACTTGCTAGGAAAGTGAGCCTTCTCACACGAACTCTAGAATCTCTGGTTTCAAAACTAAAGCCTTATCCAGTGGGCATAGAGTCCATTATACTAAAACTAAAAATGGTTTGGCAATCAAAACTCCTGTTACCATAACTGATGTATACTGTCCCTCAAATACATTGATTCTAAAACTCTGCTAAACAAACACATTCCATGACTGAAATCACAACTGCTATCACTAAAAATGACCATGGTTGAATCATAGAAACTGTCCATAGATCCTTTATTGCAGCAATCAAGACTTATTGAAAGCAAACTAACTGAATACTGAAAACTAACTCTACTGCTGCAACTGCAACTTATTACTAAGCCTTTGAGACTAGATTACTAACATGTAAAATTCATAGGGACATGCCCATTCACTAGAATGGCAAAATAACTGCCAGTTTGGATGATTCTACTCCACTGAATCAACATTGAATTGATAATGGATTAGACAAACTGCACAAAGAAGTAAAGAAAGAATTTGTACCTTTTTGCTTTTCTGCATTTTGGAGGCTCCTCCTTGACATGAAAACACCAATCAAGCTGATATATAAGTTGCTCTTACTTCAGCGGAGGGTAGGAAGGGAAAATCAAGTGTTGAAGTTCATTCCTTTGCTTGCATTTGAAAGCTTCTATCAACAAGACTTCATCAATAACCTCTTTTTTATGCTCTTCCACAGGTTCATGACTCAAGATAGCGTGACAATCAGGTTCGTAGGTGACCGAGCTGCCCATGATAGTCTTAAATCTAATTGGGATATCTTCTTGAAAGAAGAAAGAAGTGTGATCCAATTATTTATGCAACTCTTCACCTTTACAAATGTTTATTGAGACCTTTGTGTCATGAACCTTTTCTTGCATTTGTGGCTCTAGATCATGAAAAAGAAAATATCCATTCTCTAGAATAGAAAACAGATCATCACTTGCATCTACCTCTATTTGAAAATTTTCTCCATGATCACCTTCAATAGGCTTTGCAAAATAACCATGCACTTGCACAATTGTAGGATTTCCTACATCAAGAATCTGATACCCTTGTTGAAAAACTGAGAATAAATCCTCATTCTGCTACTCCTCATGTTGCTCATGCATCTCTGTGCTAATTATATAAAGATGTGAAAACTCATTACAGAAATAAAAATGTTACAACTCTGTATTTGTAGATTCAAAAATTTCCTTTGCAACTTCTTCCTCAAGATGAGGTACAGATGTGGCATCACTCTTGATCCAGTACTTTTTAGCTTCAAAGCCCTGTTTCAAGTAGTTTTCAGCTTCTAGAAGATTCAATCCATAAGCAACTTCTGAGTCATCTCCATTACTTGACTGAGTCTCTAAATTACATGTTGCCACAAGTGCATGATGTTGATAACCAGAAGGACACCTTGAATAGATAGGAGCTACCTTCTTGCTTGCATTTTTATTTTTGAAACTCAAACTTTCTTCTTTGATGTCAAAATGGCAAAGAACCTGATCTGTGGTTCATATGGACTGGTTTGTAAACATGGGGGTTTGTAAAGAACAATTCTCAAGATAAGGGGGTCTCTTTTGTATCTATTGGAGGATCTCATTTATGAACTAACTGTATTGATATTGTTGTCCATGAGGGCTTTGAGGTATGACATTTGGATCAACATGGTACATGGCTTGATCTTTTAGCTCATTTAGCTCATGGGTGAAAGGTTTTAGGAGTTCTTTTATCTCCAACATCTCCTTATGATTTGACAAATCAGCAGGGAGGGTCGGTGGACTAGAATTTATATGTATTTGTCTATAAGAAAGAGCCTGATATGAGATATTTGCATGAGGCATTAATGGTTTTAAGGGCAGAGGAGGCAGTTTACCAACCTCTATGAGGTTGTTTTCAGCCCTAATGGCAAGATTATATGATTGGGGTAGGGTTTCACCTCCTAAGGCTTGAATCATAATAGAGATCTCAGAGTCTAAATCCTTTAACTAATATAGGAATGTGAAAACTGGAGATGGCCTGATATTAACTAAATTTTTTTTCCATACCTTATCAAGTCTTGAATTGAAGTCACACATGCTCTCTACAGGATGCCTTTTGATGGTGATGAGATTCTGGGTAAGTGAGCTAACATCTGTTCTCTCTTTGAACTGATTGTAGATGAGTCCTCCTAACTGATCCCATTCAGTGATTGAACTAGGCTGCAATTCTCTGTACCATTCTTTTGCTTTGCCTTTGAGGGAAGATGCTAGCAACAAAAGGGCATGATTCTCAGCTGTGACATTGTGAATGGTGCACAAATTTGCAACATCCTGAATATGATCCGTACGACAAATAGAGCCATCTCCTAGAAAATAAGTCAATGCCTTCCATGCAGTCTCAGGAACCTGACCCTGCAACTACATATGAAGAGGACTTGAATCCCAAGCCACAAAAGGCAAGTTTCTTGCAGGAATGTTCAGATGCACATAAATGTGTGGGGTTGCCATGGTTTGTAGGAGCAAAGATTCAAGAAAGAGTCTCCAGTAGAGTCACCAGGTGGAAGATTCATGCTCCCATGAGCAGATATTTTTGTGATTTTCCACCAAAACCACAAAATATAGGGAAAAGATTTAGTGAAACAAAGACCCAAGTCTTTGATTTTGGTCCCACCGGGCATGCCAAAAATTGTTGATGTATAAATTTGTGGGTTTAATCCATCACCAACATGGGAGATCCTGATAATGTGGGATGACTCTCAAAACAATCTCTAGATTTTAAAGAAGTTGGCTCTTCTTTTTTCAACGGAGTTTTGGGAAAAGGGGAAGAAAAAATAAGATTACAAAATAAATGTCTAATCCTATGGTGATGCGCTAGATTTAAAACCTACCCATTGCATAGTGATTAAACGTTAAGAGATTCATTGGAAAATTAAAGAGCAAAATGCATGGTCAATCACCCAGCTTATAAATTAGATTTAACAGAGGCTAAGAAATAGAAATAAATAAGCAAGAAACAAGAAATAGACTCAAATTTGCACAAAGCATCACTTTTTTTCATTATTTGGATGGGAACAAATTACAAAGGCAAAATTGCATAAAATAAAATGTTACAACCCTCATGTGAGGTAACTACTGAGGCCAAGAAAATATCTCTGCTACCGCTAAAAAATCTTAGATCTATCTATGTGTAGAACTGTATAGAACTCCTTTTCTCTATCCCGGATCCATGTATTTATAACCCAGAAAAAAATGAATCCCTTCAAGATCTCTCCAACTGCCCAGAAAATCCGCAACTAAAAATCCATAAAATCTTGCTCTGATTTCAGCTCTGGTAACTGGAACTGGCTGTTGCTTCCATGACTGAAAAATACATTTGCCTCCTGTGTGATTTTTATTCGCGCTCATGTCTCTTCTTTCCTGTCATAAAAGTTTTCCGTTGTTTAGGTGGAAAATTGGATTTATTAATGTTTTAGTTTTTAGATGTTTAAATCCGCCTCTCCACTATACATTCAAGGATCTAGGGTTGAGTGGCGAGCACTATCATACCCTAGGTCACTTACAAATGTAGGGAAACTTGGATTAGGGAATTTAATTATCAATTTTCCTTCTATACTCAATTGACCATTAAAACCCTAATTATGCAAATATGGCAACAAATTGATGAATAATGAAAAAAGCTCTTGCAGACAGGAGTAAAATACCAAATCACAGAGTACCTATTTTTGGGGCTCCAAAGCAGAATAGTCAAGGACACTGGAGCGAGCTCCCTAGTCCAAGGTACCAGTTTCTTCATAGGATTCGGACCTCCTTCCGACACTAATCAGCCCTGTAACTTCTATTTCTAGAAATCTTTCTTTGGAGGCCACTGGAGTGCCGAAGTCTTGGAAATGCTTTGATGTCCTACTTCTCTTCAGATCCTGAATTCTTGATGCCTGCCAATCCTTCCTGCAACGTCAATTTTCCCAAATGTGACACCTATAACCTGTAATCACAAGATTTGGTTTGGGGGTTGTGGTGTTTAGAGGCTTGCCTCAGTCAAGCCCCGGAGGACACTTAAGTCTCCAAACACCATTGTTAGATAAAGAGTTTGTGCCCTTGTGAGGCAGAGGCAAAAACCAAAGGAATCAATGATGAAAACATGATATAATGTCACCTTGTAGTGAATCTCTTATGGGAGGAAGATGCTCTTCATTCCATGAGGAAATTGATGCTCAAATCTGCAAACAAACACATAAACCACACAAGTCTGCTCATGCAACGCAACGAAAGCCTTGAATCACCTTAAGAACACAATAGCTTGCTAGTAATCATCTAATTGAAATCTAATTTACAAATGAATGCCTAAACATGCTTTTATATGCAACTACAAGCACTCCCACCAAGATTTCAAAAATCAAAACTTACCGTGTCGGCAAAAGGACCAAATAATGGTCATAAACCGACACTTAAATTTTGGGCCTAACACAAAATAGGGTAGGACTAGGGCACGAGCGCCCAAGTCCTCCCCCCTATTTTGGGCAGGGTTAAGGTCAAGGGGTCCTCCTAGGTCTACTTTGCCATGAAACCTCAGCCTCATTCCATCGAGATGCCAAAATATGAACTAAGATGTCCTAAATGCATGCTAAAGACCTGGGAGCTAAACCTTATGAGGCAAAAGCCCCCAAGGGGACATTTTCTGATGTTACACCCATGAAATGCATAAAGAGGCTATGTGAATAAAACTAGGACTGCATTTACTTTATCTCCCATAGCTTGTAAGAGTAAAAAATGAGTCTTCTTACTAATAAAGCTCTTACTTAAACTAGAGGGACCCACCGTACATAATAATTCAATAAAGATTCACATTATTTTAATAACTTATCCCTTATGACTCCCGTGAGCTTTTAACTGAAAATGAGACACTCTTATACATTTATTAAAAAAATAAATTAGCTTTATGGAGGGGGGCCACCACTTAAATGAGGCTCAACATTATTTTAATGAAAGACTCTTTATGTGACTCACGTGACTCCTTTGATACATTTTATAAGTTTTATAAAACATAAATGATTGCTTTATCTTGCAGCCACAACCTCCATGTGGTGCTTAGGCATTTCTCTAAGATGAAGTATTTTTGGAGCTCCTTTGAACTCCCACGGTTGACCCCTGGTGACTTCCGCATCCCTTGCTTTTTATTTTCAAATGGATGTGGTTAAAACATGTGGCAAGCTCCATTTCTTCTATTCTAAAACTACCCAAGCCGTTGATCATTTATGTATCTTACGGTGTCTAAGTGGTTGCATCTTGAAACCCTAAAGCTTGCGTTCACTATGAGCCTACATATCTTTTGTGGAGTAGTGGCCATTAATGGATACTGCATTGTTCAGAAATGTTGCGCCTTCAATGATGGTGTCTTCCTCACAGTGGTTGACTATTTCATTTCGATGGAGTGCCATGGATTGAGAGGCTTGCGCCATCAGTCTAGGCTTTCACCTAATCTCCTAGCTTGTAATAACTTTATCATGATGGATCTTTTGATTCTTCAAATGAAAGTGCCTCATATTATAACCTGCGTCATAATCTTACTGATTCTTTGCCAATCTTCAATATTAGAAATGTATCATCTTCTTTAATTGGAGTGCCATTAGTTTTGACTGGTATTAATCAAAAGTTTGGAGATGGTGTGCAAAATTTGCACAATAGGTAGTTTCCACTAACTACCAATTGTTTGTTTCTAATGTAGAAGGGAAGAGAGAAGTGGAAATTTGCTACACAATCAAATTATCATGACCTATAAAGTATATAAATGGAGATTTTGATGCCTATCAATGAAAGAGAATATGTCAAGCATTTATAATAGTTCAGATGCACATTTAGGATACCTCCTATGATAATTAAATTTGAAATACCTTAAGGAGTTTTATGTTGAGATTGCAAATAATAGCTTATTTGGGGCATGCTAACCAATTTTAAACCCTCAAAATAAAGGATAAGAGTAGAATATTTCCGAGAAAACATCTTGAAGGATTAGTCTGTAAGTAACTTGCATCATATAAAATTATTATTTAAGTTAATAAAAGTGGAAAATATAAGTTAATTAAAGTCATGAAGAGAGTGGACCAACTTTGATCTTTATTCTAATTATTACTATAACCTTAGAATTATTGCAAGATCAATGATAGTACAAAAATGAAATGGATACAATGAAATCGACTACAAATCTAAACTACACAACAGAGAAAGATAAAACTATGAATGCAAAATAAAACTATTAGCAAATCAACACCAAAAAGATTTGTTGTTCTTATTATGATCCTCCTGATGATAATGCTCTCAGAATCACATAACAAGATTGTTGTAATGATCGAGTGATCGAGTGCTTTGATGATTGAGTGATAGAATACTTCAAGAGTATGAAAATTAAAATGACAAAATAAGTTTGCAATTGAGAAGTCATGTGAAATAGCTTAGGATACATATGCTTATATAGCTTTCATGGAAAATAATAGAGGGTCGAGATCAAAATTAACTTAAATACAATCAATGGTCAAGAATGAGTGAGACAACAAGCTATGAGAGATTCAAGGAATTAGATCCACATATCGAGGGATTTGAATGAGTTAAATAAAAAAGTTGACTTAAAAAATCAGAGAAATAGACATGAGATGACTAAGTTAACTCCCAAAAAAGAAGGATTTGATTTTGAGTTACATTCAAAATTATGGAGATTGATTTGAGAACTCAAAGTTAATTTTGGAGAGGTGGAGATTAGAATAGACATGTGTTGAATAAATAATATATATTTGATTATTA
The DNA here is from genome assembly GCA_027924645.1 of Cunninghamia lanceolata. Classification (NCBI taxonomy): domain Eukaryota; kingdom Viridiplantae; phylum Streptophyta; class Pinopsida; order Cupressales; family Cupressaceae; genus Cunninghamia; species Cunninghamia lanceolata. Next base: position 4,775,594 of record BSBN01001019.1, read on the forward strand.
TTATTTATCATTCTAACACATGTGAGAAATAAATAAGATATTTAGAGGAAATAAAATAAGATATTTTTTATTGATTTCAAAATGCAACATGAGATTCAATTTGAACAAATTTGATTAATTTGCTTTGAGAGAGAGATTAAATTAATTTTTTATTTATTTAATTTGACTTGAGAAGTGGGATAATTAAATAATTTTTATATTATTTAATCATCAAGAGGAAATAACTAGAGAAATAATTAAACATTATTTATTTAATTATTAGGATGATAGAGAAAACAATTAAATATTATTTATTTATTTATTAGGAGATAAAGAGAGATAAATAATTAAATTTAATTTAATTATTCTTTTGGAAGAAATAGTTTAATAATTAAATAATTAATATTATTTAATTAACTTTAGAAAGAGGATAAATAATTAAATTAGAGGAATAATTATAAATAATTATATAATTAATATTATTTAATTATTTTTAGAAGAAATGGAAGAATAATCAGGTTTTTAAATCAAATAATTAATATTATTTAATTATTTAGTTAAATAAGGAAAATCAGACGAATTGCAGAAGGTGAGTCATGATGAAAGGGCAAAATAACAGTTTTATGTTATTTTTGGGTGTCTACAATTACTTTAAATTAATTTGTTTTTGAATTTTTTGAAAAAAAAAAATTTAACACTTTTGTGCCACAATGTTTGGGAGAGTAAAAAGTCAAGTAATAATAATCTATAATAAACCTAGTCAAATTAAAAATCCCTTTAAAAGTAAAGAGCCTTTGATAATATTATGTGAAATTAGTAATATTTGACTACTACTTAAAAAAGGAAAAAATATTGAATTGATGTAATTTAAATGAGTAGCATGCAATTGTTAATAGTCCATCATTTAAGAGTTTGAGTGGGGAATCTGGGGATCTTAGTTTGAAAGATTTGTTTAGAGTTGGAGAGTGTTGTGGTAGTTGGCTATTTTAGAGGGATGCATGATCTTGCCTTTCTTGTCTATGGGTTAGCTAATATGCTAAAGACTAAATAGAAGAAGAAGCTTACTCCATTTGTGTAACTCATAGATTTTTATGAAACAAATGTTTAGGTGGTGGCCTTTGAGCCAAAGAGTTGTAAAACTTATATTGAAATCAATAAGCAAAACATGCCAAGCTTTATTTTAAGTATTTGGCTATTGGAAGAGACGATAAGTTACACAATATGTCAATTTAAGGTCTATTGGATTACTATTATTATATAGACCTAAAAGAGCTCTTTTATAATAGATAAATTTAACAATGGGTTACACATGCAACAAAAAATTATATAAAATTGACTTATATTCCCTTAGATGAATCCCCTTATGCTTTGCTTACTTCATGTGCAATCTTGAATTTGAATTGGCATAATAGAACTAAAAGAGATCTTTTATAATAGATAACCAACAATGGGTTACACATGCAATAAAATATTATATAAAATTCACTTATATTCCCTTAGATGAATCCCCTTATGCTTTCCTTACTTCATGTGTGATCTTGAATATCAATAGGCATAGTTCTCCAAGGTTTTATCAGACATAATATCTCAATTTAAGGTTTAGTAGAAGTTATAATACTAAACCATACAAGTTGGAAAAACCTAGAAACTACACTAATCTACAAGGAGGAACAAAGGAAAATGTTTGAAAAATATATGATCATTTAGCCCTTTGTGACTAGTGCCAATCTCATTGGGAAACATAATCAACAACATAAAAGACATAGATATATTCATGTGAATTTGAAACAAAGAACAAGAAGTGTGCATAAGAATTCATATAGCAGTTAAAAACTTAATAAACAATCACATAACTAGATATACTTTAATAATCCATGACTACTTAGAGAAATATCATGTCCTTGTGAAAGTTCCTCTCAAAGACTTTGAGAAGGTTTTACATTTTTGTGAAAGCCAACTAATCAAGAATGACAATAACTCAACAAGTGGGACTTAAAGACACGTACAATATCCCCTAAAACATCTCAATCAGACATGAAGACTGCAAGAATATACCTTCTCTAGAATCAACACAAACTTATCCCTCAACCCTCTAAATTGTGACATACACCATTTGATTAGCATAGAACACACTATAGACAAATATAGAGCTAGATAACTACCCAAGATCCTCTAGTATAATGATACTTGTTGCAATCTCAAACACTATAATCCATATGTTCTTTTGAATTTGTTGAAACAAATCTATGTATAGGAATTGAATTGACTTTAAAATTTTGTGTACATAATTAGACTCTTGATATCCCAAATGTTGAGGCAAGAAAAAAACCACCTTGGATAAAATTGTCATAATAGCAAAGTTAAACTGTAATATTAATTAAAAGGAATATTTAAAATACATTTTTGAGCTCTCAGTCCTTTAGATTTTGTAGATGGAGAAATTTGAACATTCCAATATGTTATTTGTTGACATTTTATTCAGCAAAAGAAGGATAATTTAAAAAAACTTGTCTCATTCTTTTTTTGCATTTTAATTATTTTTGATTTGCTTATGGACATGGTAACTAAAATATACTATATAATAAAATAAAATATATAATAAGAGATTGATATAAATTATAATAAAATAACAAATATATTCTAATATTTAGTATTATAGTATTTAATATATTAAATCATTTATATTATATAAAATATAGTATACAACAATAAGTATAATTATATTATATAAAATAAATACAATTAAATTATAAATAAATATTTGATATAAATATAGGATTTAATAATATATTATTTAAAAATATTGAATAATTTATATTATATAAAATATACTATATAATAATAAATATATTTATATTGGATTTTTTTTAAATTTGTAAGAATGCAGAGCATCGTAATATATTATATTAGAATATTTAATTGTTTATACAAAAGGGGGTCCAAAGACCAGATTTTACAAATAAGATCATTACAAAAATGGCTCACATATTTACATGAATATAACCGAGCCATAGGATAGTGCAAAAAAACCAGTAAAAACATGCTTTACAGATTCATAGCATTAAGGTCAGCAACTTTAAATCCATGAAATCCAACTGGTTCTTCATCAGCAGTATTCAGAGAAGCGCCATCAGGAACAAAAGGTGCAAGGGGCTAATAATGAACCAAAAATGTCCAAGCATTATAGGCATCTTCAATTCTTTGCATTCTTCCATTACCAAATTGCCTCTTATGGGCTCGCAATGATCAGCCAAGAGAGTCACTATTATTAGTCTGGAGACTAAGATTCAAAGCCTGAAAAACACAGTTAACAAAGGGCTTTTCCATAATATCAACCCTTGCAAACAACCCACCAATATTTGCCGCTCCCAAGTGGAGATCATAATTAGCAAAAGCAAGATGTAATTTATCAGGTGGTACAAGAAAATCATGAACAAAATTTGTTGCCAAACCCTTCACCAAGTCTACATTCTGGATCACATCCATTGCATTGGACAAAAAGTGTGAAACCAAATGGAAAGCATAGCAAACTTTAGACTGTGAAAGGAAATCTTTTCCACAAACCTCCATTAAAGCTTCTTCAACATCTCCACTATGAAGCTTGAAAGCCCTTGATAAACCCTCTGTGTCGATGCTGCCATGAATAGGTTCTTCCCACATTTGAACAGGAATTAAAAGCTGAGTGTGCCTTGGAGTCGACGCCATTACCACAACTAGGAAACAAAGAGAGCATGAAAGGATGAAAAAACAATCCGAACCAGTAGAGATAAAAACCAAACCACACGAGCCATCATTAAACTCAGAGTCCTTGCGACCAGAGGAAAATAATTAACCTTCTGCACAATAGTAATCAGCGACAATTCACATGCCACAAACCATCACAACACATGCTTATAATCAATGGATACACGACAATATAAACGAGAGAGAGAGAGAGAGAGACCCAAGTTGGGGGACTGAAAGGTGGAATTCTACATATTAAGAGTTATATTCTATTTTGGGATTGTTGACTTTTAATGAGAGATGTCAAATTTAACCATAGTTTTGTTGAAATGACAATGGTTTATAGGATGGAAAAATTTAATAAATATAAAAGAGAAGATAGAGATAGATAAATATAGAGAAAAGAAGAGGAAGAGAGAGGAGAATGGATAAAGAGATATTTTCGATGGCCCGTCTACCCATCTTCCAGGTGTCCACAACTCTTCCCCTACCCATTGCACACCAAAGTGCGATCGCTAGTATTAATCTTCATGGTCAAAAGTTTATGAAAGAATTTAGTAGGGACAGTCCCACATGTTAGTCAAAGCACCGACTTTTTAAAAGAGCGTAAGTTTATATTCATGTTGAAGTGCATATTACTATTCAGATCCACGCTCGAGAAACATAACAGAACTAACATGAACAAGAGCTGCACTGCAGCTGAAGTCCCTGCCAGTGCTATTAAAAGAGTATAAGAAAAACATTAATATGAAACAAGAAACAAGAAAAGCAGGAGGTTGATCTACCATTAGAAAGATGAGTCACCATGCATCTAGAAATATCAAACAGATTGTTCTTTTTCAGGCTTATCATTCAAAGAACAAATAATCTTATTGAAACTTGGATGTTGCTCTGTACTCTTGACGTTTTCCTTTACATAGGAGTATGTACTTGAGAAGTTTCCTCTTTCCCAATTTAATTGAACAATACTGAGGACATCAGGAAGGTGATAATCACTTTACAGAGTTTTTCTATGACTAATCCCTTCATTCTTAGCACAATATGTGTAGTTTGAGCAACGAATCTCCTATTCTACCTCTGTTAGTTACTGCCAACATTGAAGCACAAATGATCTATTATTAGTTTATTGGTCAATTGGGAGTTTCCTTAATATAATTCAGTTGTTAATATTCACTGTAGAGCTGTCCCTAGAGCAGAAATTCCACTGGGGAAGTGGAGGACAGAGAATGGGAAAGAGCTTTAATCTGCCACTTCTGGATTTTTATCTGAAACCTAAGAATTTCAATGATTGGATCAATGTGAACTAGAAGCAGTACATATCCTATTGGAGTGATCTATCTCACTTGTTTTGTTTAGGTCTCTTGATGTACTGCTTTAAGTTTTAGTCCTGGCATTTGGACGAACATCATCTCCAAAACTTACACATAGTTTAGGATATACTGTTGTAAGATTCAGTGATGACATTTCTAAAGAATTGCCCTCACTATTAGCTCAGTCCAGACAACTAAAACTTACAAGTGGTATTAGGTATTCTACTTGTATGATCTAGTCCAGGCAACTAAAACTTACAAGTGGTATTAGGTATTCTACTTGTATGATCTAGTCCAGGCAATCGGAGTGATCTATCTCACTTGCCATCTTATTAGGGTTTCTAAATGTAATGCTTGTAAATTTTACTCCTGGTATTTGGAGCGAGCTATCTCATTCATCATCAACCCATACCTGATGTGGTCACTTAAACTTCACTTGGTAAGGGTACACTTATAACATTCAGTGATGATATTCAAAGTGAGCTATCTCATTCACAAAATAACATACGGAGTGCAAATAAGTAGATACATTAATCTAAACATTTAAAAGGGCTTCCTAAAAGGGAAAGACTAAAACCTTTTAGGGGCATAAACAGTTGCAGATTGAAACCATGAATTGAGATGGGCTCTCCAAAGAACAAGTAACCTAAAAAACAACACAGATAATGAATGTAAAGGAGATGCCACTTTAATTAATTAATCAATTAATTATCAGAACCTTTCAAAGACTTTATAAGTGTTCAAACTATTCCAACTATAAAAATTGTTTGGCATATGACTATTGCAGCTGCATTTCTGTCTATTCAAAGAAATGAAGGTTGCAAACTCTATCATCTAGCCATGATGATTTCTGATATGACAATCTAACTTAAACACATCAAACTCATATTGAAGTTGAAGGCCATCCCCATACATAAAATTAGAAATAGAAGTGCGTGTTCTATCAATGATGTGGAGCTTCAATTACCAGACACGTAAGGTGCAGATCCATTCTAAATAGCTTGGACCCTCCCATGCATATTCTCTTGCCATAGCCAGCCTTTTGTTTTAAATGTATTACGCAGATTTTGGCAGCAGGCAGGACATACACTTAATATTAACCATCATGATATTAGGTTCACTAAAATGTTGTGGCTTCTCTTAGTTATCTAGCCTAGGAACCATTCATAATTTTATTAGTCCTCTGGCATTCCTATCTAATTCTTAAAGCAGGGTCAATTTGCTCTTGCATGCACACAAAATGGTACCTATTAAAGAATTGTAATTGATTTATTTTTAACAGAGAAGGACAACCTCTGAATCCATATCTTTGGAATCCCTCGAATCATCTGGAACAGATATAGTACTTTTGTTTTCTCTCCTTATCAAGCTTCTACATTGGTAATAATATTATTAAAAGAAAATTAAAAACGAATAGGTAAAGAGTTAATAAAAATTCTCTCAATTTTTTAATAACTAATAATGATTAAGCTTACAAGACCTTTAGTAAATGTACAAGACAGGAATTGTTTCGAATAAAGGTGTGTATATGGTTTCTGGCTTGTGTACCCAAGAGTATTCCAGAAAGCCTTAGTGTTAGGGCCATTACTGGATCGAGAATTTGTTCACTGCACAAGCCAAACAATGGAGTGAATAGACTTTAGATGTTCACAGTGCATATATTTTATTAAGATCTTCCAAATTATCCCCAGTAATAACTTTTCAATAATAATACTAGACAAGACAACAAGATGTGAGTAAGACTTTCCTTGAAGGCTCTGAATCTCCCGCCAAAGAGCTGCAGCAAATTATTACAGAAAATGGAAATTATTGCTAAATATGCTTAAAAGAATGATCAAATCTCGAACAGATGAAGGAATTTTTATTTTCTTTCACTCACGAGTAAAGCATAGCAATTGGCAGGTGTGAAGCCAAATTCCATAACCTTTGCCAGCATTCTCCTTGCGTGTGCTAAAATGGGCGCTTTGCAACAGGGAATGGACATCCATCAAAGCATAATGGAAGGGGGATTTTTGTCAGAGATTGTCAATAAGCAAAATGTGGAAGCATAGACAAGGCAACAAAGTGTTTGACAGAATGCTTCAAAGAAATGCGGTCTTATGGAATGTCATGATTGCAGGCTATGAAAACAAAATGGGCTTTTTAAAAAGGCTTTACAAACTTTCAAGCAAATGCAATTGGCAGGTGTCAAGCCAAACTGCACAACTTTTGCCAGCATTCTACTTGACCATGTCAAAGTGGGATCTTTGGAACAGGGATTTATCAAAGATAAAGGAAAGGGGGTTTTTGTCAGATGTTATAGTTGCAACTGCCCTGGTAGACATGTATGCAAAATGTGGAAGCATAGACAAGGCATGTGAGTTGTTTGACATAATGCCTCAAAGAGATCTTCAGCTCTCTATTTTTTAAAATCAAATTTATAAAAATGGTTTATTGTAATACTAGTTTACTTGTTTTTAGAAAAAAAATGTATAATAATTTTTGTAGTCTATTTTTAGTATCACATTATTTGATGCATCATTGTTATAGATATATATTTGCATTAAAAAGTAGAGGTTTCCAAGCTAAAGATATAATCTATAATGATAGATTAGAGTTTGATTGAAAAAATTAATGTAAACTGTAAAACTAACCAATGAGCCACATGCAAAGTTGATGGGTCCGAAGAAGGGAAAACGATTTCAAGAAACCATATGGGAATCACAATAGGTAATCTGGCAAGTGCGGTAGTGCCCTCCTGAAAGTTCTCTTTGCATTGAACATTGCAATCACTTTCTTCCACACAAAATACAGGCGAGTATGCAAACCCAAATGTAATGAACTGCGCGCAATGCACACAAATCCAGATTTCAACACAGCTAAAAAAAGTCCCCCAAAAGACAAAATCAATGCAAAAGCTTAAAATTTTGGATAATTCTTCTATTTTATTTTTGACATGATGAATGAGCATAGAATGACTGTCAGGTCACGCCATCCTGAACAGAATGGAGCTGATCTCCAAATGCCCATTAGATAGATACTGCAAAAGGTAGAGTCAGAGTAAACACATATAGTGTTGCAAGCAAGTAGATTGCCTTGAATTTCTAAGGTTTCCACATAGCATGCATTATTGCACAGTTTGGCTCGGCTCATTGGCTTCAGTCTTCTCTTGCTTACCAGACTCCTTAAGGACAACATTGCTTCCATTGTTTTTGCAGGCTTCCAGCTCAACTTTCAGCTCTTCTACCTAGGCTTCCAGCTCAACTTTCAACTCTACTACCTGCAACGAATTAACCAATTTTAGAATCCAGAAACATAAAATGTGCTGAAAAAGACCACGGTATCGATTTGATCTGGTCAAAATAGATCATTTCACAGCATAACAAAACAGAACAGAGTAAAACAGAGCATAATACAACAGAAATTGATTGATAAATAAAGCATCACTGAACACCCAGATTACTGCAGCAATAGTTTTATTATCACATGTATCAATATATGTATAATATCCTGGGTGCTACCACAGGATGTGGTATTTCCATTTATGCCTGAACAAACAAAAAAACAACAACACCAATATGCAAAACAAAAGAACAGCAAGCTAAATGAATTAAAAAAAAAGAAAGAGGAAGTAAACCCTGTTCAGGTGCCATCAAAACCAGTCCATAACAGATGTGAGAGAGAGCCCCCGCTACGCCGGTAAACCGTCCCTGATCACCATATCTTTTAGATGCATCTTTTCCTGCAGATTCAAAAATACAGCAAACAGAGCAAAAGAAGTTCATGTCTCAGCATACTCTGACTACCAGAGAAAGTATATAATTTTTGAACCTATAGATCTGTCAAAAATGGAATGGAAACACCTCCCTTAGGTTTGGGAGAGGCTATTTTGGAATCCCTTCGACTCCTGCAATCACAGACAAAATGTAATGTCCCCTTCTAGTGAGTCTCAATTTTTCCTTTGCCCTTGCACAATTCAACTCACAAAAGAGAACATTAGAGTTTCATTTTCTTTTCACTTCATCATATTAACAATATAATCATTATTCATCTATATTTAAGTTGTATATTCATGTCCATATATAATGTTTCCGACTTATCATTTGTTCACACACTTAATTATCTAAGGATTTTAGCTATCACATTTATTGAATTATAACATTCATTTCATTGTATTCAATTTAACAATGTTTACATCTATATCCATATTCCATTCATATATGTATGTAGATTTACCTCATTTCTACACTCCTATTTATTCTCATATTATTATACCTATTCTATATGCATACTTATAGAGAATGAATGTATATACATCATTGATGGTAATATATTTCAATTATTATTATGCTGAGCAATATTCATTTATTTATATTCATATTATTCTTTTACAACAATTATATCGCCTAAGCTATTAATAAGGAAAGTGCACGTACCTCTTTATGTTGCTTGTCTTGTTAAATCTGTTCATTGGATTCTATTCTCTTTCACCTATTCTTTAATATTTATATATTATAGTATTTGTTATAATATTAATAATCTCTCTCTCTCTCTATATATATATATATATTTACTTGAATAATTCTTCCCTACATATATTTATGATATCTTTCCTACTTATGACCCAGAAATATATATATATATATCATGTAGATCTAATTATATTTATTTATGGGATATTCTTTTTATTTATTTATTTCCCATATCTTAAATTCACATCATTATCTTATAGTTTATATCATTCCTATTTACTTTCACGCATGAAACAATTAACTAACAGTTAATTTTACTTCTAATCATAATTCATTTACTTCTGTCATAATTATATTATTACATCATTACATTTCTTATGAAATTAGTTCATTCTATTGATATATCTTTATTTATTTAACTTTATTCATTTATGAATCCACTTTACACAATCTATACTAGAATATTACTAATATATATTATATTCTATATTTAAATACTTAATGAAAAACATACCTGATATAATTGCAGACTTACCTTGTCTGTCCCGTATCTTCCTTGTAATTTCTTTTTGTTGTGTCTTTGATATTGATAACTCTCAATGTTGTTATTCTTTATTGTTTATTGATCTGCTATTTTTTTTCTTTTTCTTAGACTCCTTTTTTTTTTTCCTTTTGCTGATGATCAAATATATCTGATTATGATTCCCTATTTAAGTGTTTGATGGGCTTATACCCAACCGTCACCACTATTAGTGATAATAATTACCATTAATATATTTGCTCACTTAATTTGTTAAACACCATTTACTAAGGAATCAGTGTCTCTTTTAAGAGGCCCGATCCTCACATATATATAAAGTGCCTTTTATAATATGCAATGAAAATATATATTTATTATTTATGTTTATATTTATTATCATATTAATATATTATATGTTATATAATTTATATTTATATTTGATAATTATAATCATAATATTATCTTATGATAATTATGATTAAATTGCTATTATTTCTTTTTATATTTTAAATTATTCATATAATAATAATATTATTTTAATAATATATATATATATTATTTCGAATTGATATTTACTACAGTAATTTAGTTGTTTTCTTTATCAGGATGTTTAAATCTTTAATTTAAACAATGCCATAATATGGAGACATGACACAAAACTCAGATATCTTCCCAATTAAGAAGGTAAGATTTGAAATATCTCAGAAGGTAGTTCCAAATTAGGAGAGATATTTACAGAGTCTTGTGATAACTCCTCTAACTAGTAGAAAAAGCATTCAAAACATTCACAGCTTAAAAATAACCAGTATCCAAAAGATGCACATAATTTAGCTGGAAAATTTATAGATGAGAAAAAACTAGGTCTTCTTACCTACATTTACGGAAATGGATTTCATGTACCAAATCATGCCTATTCCAAATTACTTTCTATCGATTTTAATGAAAAGAAATATTTCAAATCAGAGCTGAAAGGGCATGTTAATTCAAAAAAATCATAAAATTTAAACTCAAACAGAATGTAAATTTTATAGGTTAAGGAAATGGACGTTGCTCGCCTGTATTCTAGTAAAATGACCTTCCCCAGGCCAAATCCATCTAAAATTTTAATGGGAAAAAAATGTTCCAAATTATCCACTCCAATCAACCATTCACTTAAAACTCTCTTCGATTTTCCTACAAAGCTGCCCTGGAAACCCCCGTAGAAGCTTAAAAAAAACAAAGCAATCTGCTACAAAATGCTTCAAGGGCAACATGCACAGGAGCCACATACCTCCATACGTGCCAAGAGGAAAACCTTCCAAACAAAACAATCTCGCCACCATAACGAAGACACGTTTGGAGAGTTAAAAATTTTAAAAACCTTTAAAAAAATTTCTCCTACTGGCTGTTGATTGGTCAAAAGAAATCTCCATATTTTTACAAATAGAAAAGGCTCAAAAACCCCCACAAAATAATGATGCACCAATCAAGAAAAAGTAAAAAAATAACAGAAAAACCATTTTCTAATTCTCACTGCAGAAGACATTAGGAAAACAGCCATTTTTCAAACCCAGCGTGGTGTTCGAGGCAGCAACTAATAGATTTACAGAGATGAAAACATTAGTCCCCGCTTTAGGCAGGGACTAAAAATGAAGGGCTTGAATTTACTCCTACTTATACACATTCATATAATCCTGTCCTCAATCACATTCTGTCCACATTTATTATTACACATTCCTACCGATTATTGGCCAAAATTTCCATACACTCACTCTTGAGCCCAAATTTCTAATCTTGTTGTCATGGGACATTTCCGCAATGCACAAGAGTGATATCGCATGACATAGATCTAATCCAAAATCCAAAATTTTGTAATTTGAATTTTTTCAACTCCCACCCTTTTCAACTAACTTTTGGTAGTTGATTTAGTAAACATTTGTGCAACAATCTTTATGTCTTGATATTTTAAAGTCATTCATTTGGACATTAATTCACATCTTAGAATCATTAGTAATTATTCAAATTCCTATAGCATATAAAGAACATTCATCATAGGAACACTTCAACTAAAGCACTAAAAAGAATATATATATAAATCAAAAATCATATCCTGTGACACTTCCATGCTTGCCTATTGTTTACCTAGGAGAACTTGACCCTAGTGACTCAACAACCTCTCTAATGAATTTTTAAATATCAAATAGTCCTTAACGACTAATAAGGGGTAGAGATCAAACTAAATAAAAAAGTGTAAGTGTGCACTATGCCAGATCAAGACTGCATGTCAAAGTTCAAATCTATGTAGCATGAGACTGACCTAGAAACAATTACAATTCTACATAGAATCCTAGATAGAAGGCACACCTATATTACTTGTTTTTTGAACCAAGTATCATATTTCAATACTACATTAATTATTTTTGCACCATAATTCCTAAAGCCGAGTACTTTAATTCCTCACATTTAATTTCAAAAAATAACATTATTTGTTCTATTATCATTTCTCCATTGTTAACTGATTTAATCTAGGTTGATTTATGTTGATTGTCTACATTTTGATTTAGAGCGGCTTTGGAATAACTTGTATATTTTTTTGCATCAACACTTTGGATCACACTCCATGATTTTTTTCATCCTCATCTTTATGATGGATCGTAGAGTGTGATCCAAAATGTTGATGCAAAAAACTTATATGGTTTATTCCAAAAGCACTCTAAATCATCTTCATAGACTGTGTAAAAATCATGTGTACCATGTATACATTTTATTTAATTAACCTAGATTAACATAAGGGAAAGATTATTTTCCTTTGCATTTTTGGTGAACTCGTCCAATCTTACCACCCTAGGATTTTAATTTAGGGTTTATACCTTCATTGTTTTAGAATTATCATATCTATACTTTTTTATTGCATTAAATCCTTTTTCAGATCTTGTTAGGGCTTCTCTACTTATCTATTGCTCTTTTATTGCCATATCCATTCTTTTAGTGTTTGAGTATTATTTAGTGACACCTCTTTTTGCTAACTCTATTCACACTTGGCTATTTCATTAGGACTTCATTTTCAAATCTAATATACTTCTAAACTTTTTTATTTCTAAAATTTAAAAGTGAATTATTGAGCTTTATCTTTCTATATTTTGTTTATTTTGTGAACTACTCATGATCCTAATCTTTTGTTGAGACGTGGTGCTCGTTTAAGCCCTATTACGGTCACCCAATCTAACAACAATGATATATTTTCTTATGCTCATGTTGAGACTCAATTGGATCCTCAATAAGACAATGATCATGAAGCACACTTGGCTAAGCAAGATCTTTCACTCACTCGGCAAGACCTAATTGATGCATTTACTCAAGTAGTCTCCTTGTCAATTAAAAAAATATTTTTTACAAGATGGAAGGGTGTCCTTATTGTAAAAATATAAATTACATGATCAAGTGGCTCTCTCTTGACCCCCTCTAATGGTGTATCCTCCTCTTTCAATCCTATCCTTGCCTCTAACACTACTATCCACACCTATAATACTTCTACGACTATTATTGTGACCCCTAATGTAGCCCTTACTACCATTATTCCTACTTCCATATTTCCCATTAGCCTTGCCTCTTGATATTCTCTACCTCCTAACCTTACCCCTCCACCATATCATCTTCTAGTGTATTTATTATTTCTAGTGTCCCATTTACATCACAATTCTCTACCCACATAGCCACGGTGTTACACCATCCTAAATTATATGCCCTACACTATTTGTAATGCCCTTCGCTTTTTTTGGCTTGTGATAGATGTTATTTTCATATTGCTATCTGTCAATTTTGGAATAGTTGATAGTCTTATAATGCATATTTACAGTTTTGAGACATTTGGACTAATATGTTATGGTTTATGTTCTCCTTGATCTTGATGGACTATGATCGATGGATATACTTAGATATGTGTTAATTACTTCAGTTATGATGTGTTGGATATGTGTAGTAATAGATTATTATTTACATGTTTTAGATTCGTAAATATCTGTTTTCAAATGCTATGATTATAATCTTATCCAAGAGCAGGGACGATGTAGCATTACTCGTTTCGAGTACCCTGCTGCACCGCGATTCTCTGACTCTCTATGTGTTGACATATACGTACTTGATCGTATTTAATTAGTTGTTTGGATGCAGGCTGCAGGTACCAAACCTCGACTCCACCTAATATAGCAGGTTTGAGCGGGTTCTTTCACCAATGGATATTAGTAATGGGAGATAACACGAGGTTTGTTCCACTAGGTCGGTCCTTGTTTTTTGTTGTGGTCTCGAGTCATGTTGGGATACTTGGTTCTTGTCTTATGATGATTGGTTAGGTTGTGTCGTAATGTTTAGTCAAGTCATATTTTATAATGTTAAAATTATTCTCCTGTGTGGATGGAAGATTCTTTAATGGATTAGTGGTTATTAATAATACTCATATTTTGTGTTAGATAATTATTTAATTAACATTAAGCTGTGGAAGACACCTTGGGTAAATTTTATAATAGATGAGAATTATAATCTGCTATCCAAAAGTAATTATGTGGTAAAATTGGAGTTACGGGTATTTAGTGGTTATTTGGTAGAGAGTATTTTGGGGATATGCAAAATTAATGCCGTGTGCCGTCAATTTCAAAATTGGAGGATTTGGGAATCCCTTGGTATAGTGAATTTTTGAATCTCATGAGAATGTGGGTTGTTGGGAAGAGAGGCATGTCTCCTGCATTTATTCGAAGAGTTGAATCCTTGTTTTTGGAGAAAGTGGGTTGTTGGGAAGAGAGGCATGTCTCCTGCATTTATTCGAGGAGTTGAGTCCTGGTTTGGGAGGAGGAAGAACATAGAAAAATTAGTGGCAAGAACTGGGAAGGGGCTGAGAGTTTTGGAGGAGGCAGTTTTGGAAGAGTGGAGGGAGTGATTCTGGCACCAAATCTTCAGGGCAGCCAAGCATTCGATCCAGGTGCCATTATTTCCTAAATATCTGTCTCTATTTTTTTTTATTGGAATTTGATTGGTTTTCTGCCTGAGTTTTTTGTATCATACCCAATTTGTGCATCATGGCACCCTGCCAATAATGACTCTATGGATGTTTCTATGAGTCACTCCATTCCGCACCCCGATATTCTCTCTATAATAATATTGTGATTTCTTGAAAGTTTTATAGTTTCTTCTTTAACAAATCCTTTTATATATATATTCTACAATCATCGCATGAGAAGACGTTTCTGTGAGGCACTTGTCAAGCAGCCACATATCATGTTTATGCGTCCAAGATCTGCATTCTAGTGCAACGGTTTGAATTAATAAATAATTGTAAGGACTACATTAAGTGCCATGACTTGTTAGGAAGTTTCTAAAATTCTTTTCAACAAATCTATTTTATGTGCATCGTGCATTCATGGCAGCTTATGATACCACGTCTTATATATGCTTTCACATTTTGCATGAATGTCTACCAAAGCATTTCAAGATATTATATCTAATAAAATTCCCTTACCATTCTACCTTTATGGATGCTATTTCATTTTATCGAGCACATACAAATCCCATCCAATGGGAAAAGATCTACAGTCACCAAGAAAGCTCATCCATACAACCAGCACTGATTTAATAGGTATCTTGGTGATAAAATTTAGGGTTTCCTCCAGATGGCCAGCGCGGCCAAGAAGATCAACCATTATTTTCCATGAGAAGACGTCAGTTGCTAGGGGAAACGGTTGGAAGCCAATAACTTAGGCGAGCATATCAATATGCAAGATTTGAGATAAACTGAAGGAATCGCCTTTGTTTTAAGTTTCTAAAGCCTTTTCAACAAATCCATTTTGTTCATATCCTGTAATCATTGCACTTCATGGGATAATCTCTTTGGAGGCGTTCTATCTTCTAGTTTGTTGAATCTGCAGAAAAGTTTCTAAAGCTCTTTTAATATTTCCTTTTAAGAATTTACGTCTAGCGGTGTCTAAAATAGATCGTCCACTTTCCCTCTGCCACTCTTCCCGTGCGTCTGTCATTCTAGCTATAATGAGGTTGTGTTCCATTTATGAGCTTTATTTCAGGATAGGTTAAACCACATTAATGTCTTAAAAAATCTCATTTCCTATAGTTAATGGACATTAAAATCTAAAGTTTAGTCAATAAAAAAGAAATCACCCTTTTGCAATAGGCGTCCAGCAAAAGGGGTGAAACGTTTAATTTAATTCGAAGAGTTGAATCCTTGTTTTTGGAGAAAGTGGGTTGTTGGGAAGAGAGGCATGTCTCCTGCATTTATTCGAGGAGTTGAGTCCTGGTTTGGGAGGAGGAAGAACATAGAAAAATTAGTGGCAAGAACTGGGAAGGGGCTGAGAGTTTTGGAGGAGGCAGTTTTGGAAGAGTGGAGGGAGTGATTCTGGCACCAAATCTTCAGGGCAGCCAAGCATTCGATCCAGGTGCCATTATTTCCTAAATATCTGTCTCTATTTTTTTTTATTGGAATTTGATTGGTTTTCTGCCTGAGTTTTTTGTATCATACCCAATTTGTGCATCATGGCACCCTGCCAATAATGACTCTATGGATGTTTCTATGAGTCACTCCATTCCGCACCCCGATATTCTCTCTATAATAATATTGTGATTTCTTGAAAGTTTTATAGTTTCTTCTTTAACAAATCCTTTTATATATATATTCTACAATCATCGCATGAGAAGACGTTTCTGTGAGGCACTTGTCAAGCAGCCACATATCATGTTTATGCGTCCAAGATCTGCATTCTAGTGCAACGGTTTGAATTAATAAATAATTGTAAGGACTACATTAAGTGCCATGACTTGTTAGGAAGTTTCTAAAATTCTTTTCAACAAATCTATTTTATGTGCATCGTGCATTCATGGCAGCTTATGATACCACGTCTTATATATGCTTTCACATTTTGCATGAATGTCTACCAAAGCATTTCAAGATATTATATCTAATAAAATTCCCTTACCATTCTACCTTTATGGATGCTATTTCATTTTATCGAGCACATACAAATCCCATCCAATGGGAAAAGATCTACAGTCACCAAGAAAGCTCATCCATACAACCAGCACTGATTTAATAGGTATCTTGGTGATAAAATTTAGGGTTTCCTCCAGATGGCCAGCGCGGCCAAGAAGATCAACCATTATTTTCCATGAGAAGACGTCAGTTGCTAGGGGAAACGGTTGGAAGCCAATAACTTAGGCGAGCATATCAATATGCAAGATTTGAGATAAACTGAAGGAATCGCCTTTGTTTTAAGTTTCTAAAGCCTTTTCAACAAATCCATTTTGTTCATATCCTGTAATCATTGCACTTCATGGGATAATCTCTTTGGAGGCGTTCTATCTTCTAGTTTGTTGAATCTGCAGAAAAGTTTCTAAAGCTCTTTTAATATTTCCTTTTAAGAATTTACGTCTAGCGGTGTCTAAAATAGATCGTCCACTTTCCCTCTGCCACTCTTCCCGTGCGTCTGTCATTCTAGCTATAATGAGGTTGTGTTCCATTTATGAGCTTTATTTCAGGATAGGTTAAACCACATTAATGTCTTAAAAAATCTCATTTCCTATAGTTAATGGACATTAAAATCTAAAGTTTAGTCAATAAAAAAGAAATCACCCTTTTGCAATAGGCGTCCAGCAAAAGGGGTGAAACGTTTAATTTAATGGGCTATTTTTCACCCGAGGAAGTTGCAACAAGGATCACTCAATGCTTTGATGACACTGATGAAAAGTATGTTTATTAACATAGGTTTTGTGCTTCCAAGTTTATGATTGGTTGTTAGCATTTCAATCTTTGATACTGACTGAGAAAAGATAAATACATGTACTGAAGTGATTTAATGGTAACTCTACAAAATATATATATATATCTAGCTAATGTTTTAAATGGGCATGGAGTCATTCAGGTTATCCAAATGTAGTTAGTTTGTATGCATCTTGTTACAAAAAAAAATACTTTCCGTGCTTTGATGCTACATATCACTCGGCACACTTATATGTGGAACGTAATAGAGTGTGAAGTATATCTCTTTGGCCATTTTCACTTTCAAATGAATGACCTCATATAAAATGATTATAAATTAGGTTTGCAGAAAATACATAGTTGTAGCTGTATTTAAACATTTACATTAGGTGTAAAATACAACTGAGATTTTAAGAGAACCGTAGCATATGAAAAGAGAGTTTTGAACAAACTGTTAAAATTTTATATAGGATCATGATAATTTGTATATTAAGTTTTTACATAATCCACTTATATTAAAGAGATCTTAGTATTTCAAGGGCACTATTGAATAGATAACTGTCATTAATAATAGTAACAAATTACCTTCGTTTTGGATGAAAATACTTACCATCCAATGATTCATGTCTTATTATTATTATTATTATTATTACTATTAATATGATTATTATTTACCATAGTAGTTGAGTAAATAGATGCATTAATCATTTAGAAATTTAAAATAATGTTACCTGTATAATTATTGGGTAAGTTAAATTATTAGGGTATGGAATTATAAAATATATATCTTGAATTGAATTAACGATTAAAAAAATAGTTATGAAATCAGCTGGTAATTATGTAGATCATTTGAATTATCTATATTTTGGAAAAAAGAATTAAATAAAGAAAATTAGTTGATATATATATATATATATATATATATATATATATATATAACATTTGTTTAACATATTTAAACGAATTTAGTGTGTTTAAAGATTTAATGTTGGTGAGTTAAATTTAGAGGTGATTTTGTTAAGATAGTTTTGGTTAACAAGATTAAAATTAGGATTATAGACATTGCATTTAGATTTTGATCTTGATAATTGGTTAATTCTCTTTGGATGAAAAATATTTACTATCCAATGACCCATGTAAATTATTATTATTATTATTCATCCTCAACCAACCAAATATGTACATTAAGAAATAGAATCTATTTTTGTAATATAAAAATATCTTTATGTCTTTGAGTAGAATTGGTGGTAAATAAAGAAATACATATAAGTAATGTTTCTAGGATTAAGATTTAAATTTAATTGTCTATTGTTTAAATTAAGAATTTTATGACTCATAGTAAGGATGCCTTTTGTGTTGATTAGTTTGTGTTAAAAGAATGGTAATATTATTATAACTTAAGGCTAAATGTAGTGTGGGGAATAATGAATTACAAGCATTAGGTTAAGATGGAAATTAGGTTTTTTATTTAGAGTAAATATTAGCACTTTTGTTGTGAATGAGATGTAAATTGACCATAGAAGGAATGATGGTTATGTAAAGTAATTAAAGTTGTTTCTTTTTACTTTTAAGTTAAACATGTTATTAGGAGATTTAGGGTTTTTTATATGTTTATAAAATAAATAGGAACCCTCAAGTTTATCCTCAAGAGTTGAATTTAAATTACATTGTAATTATTTAATTAACTTGATATATAAAAATGACAAATAGTGGTTTACTTTAGTTATGTTAATGATATATAAATATATTTGTATCTTTGTAAATCAATTAAATAATTATTTTAATAAATATTTACATGTAGTTAACTTTTATTGTAATTATAGATTTATTCCTTAAAAAGAATACAATCAAATGATAAGCTATTATTTAATGTTAATATACCATTGTAATAACTTAGTCAATTGTAATCTGCTATAGTGGATTAGTTGTAAAGAAAGCATAATTTAATTATAAGTGTGTTGATATTGAGAAAATGTAAATTGCTAGTAATAGGTTTAGTAAATTCAATTTGTGGGTCATGAACTAGTTCATATAGTCTTTTTGATTTTGTATCTACCTGTGTGGCTAGTTTTCTAGAGGCTTAGAATGGGATGTCTTGATTTCATGTATTGTGTTGATAGATGTCTTAAGATCATGATGTTTTAAGAAGCATGTTGTCTCTAGTTATGTATGGATTAAAAGACAATGTGAATGATAAATGTACTTCTCTGTGGATGCATTGTTGTCCATTTAGTTGTATTTGTCTTGTATCGAGTTTTGTGGTGAGTTGTGGAATGGGGAGACATGGAAATCATAAAGATGTAATGATTATGTGTTGTCATGGGCAATGGTTTAAGAGTTCTTCCCTTATGATTATGTTTTGAGGGTCAATGCCTTGCATTGTTATATACATGTTGATATAAGGATAATTTTTATGCAAGATGGCTAATGCCTTGCATGGTTCATGTATCCTCGTTGTCATGATGATGTTTGCTATGCTTGTTGAGTAGGGTCTTCTAGTTGTAGGTAGGGGAGTGGCTTCCAATGTGCGGCTAGTGCCCAAAGTGGCTAGCTAGGGTAACCCATTGGGAGTTTGTAATCAAGTGATAACCTAATAATAAATCTAGGGGTTGGATAGTTTTCACACTAACAAGATAATTAGATTCCTCACTCATGCCTGTAGTGCTAGTTCAGACTAAGGATGAGATGAGAAGGCCTGGTTGGCAAAATCAACTTCCTTGTCCTCACGAAAGGAAGGTTGATTCCGCATGTGTCACCCTATGGGGCTGGTGTCTAGAGAGAGACTGCCAGGGTAACCATAGATGGGGGTCGGTGTCTAGAGAGAGATTGCCTGGGTAACCCATGTTAGGACCATGCGATGACACTCTCCTTACTGTAGCCTAGCATTCACTAGTTATACTCTCCCCATTTGTTAAGTGTCTGCCTCTGGAAGTACTGTTGTGTTGTTTGTGATATTGACTTGTGATGTTGGAGTCATGTGTTGTCTTATAGTCTACTGTCTACCTGACTGTATGTTGTAGTGGGGACCTTATGTTAACTCCTAGCTCAGGGGGTGGACCTCAGGGTTACACATGGTCAGGTGGAAGAGCTTTATCCATTGGTTTTTCCCTTGCCGTTGCTCGCAAACGAGGAGGATATATCTTGTGTATCAGACATTAGATCTTGTACTTGTTTATGAAGACAGTTATTATGCTCATGTACTAGCCTGTGTATCAGTTGATTCATAATGTATGTATTCAGATGTAATCAGGATAGTGATAATGTAAACTACATAATGATGAACTCATATGTATAGACTTTTGAATATGTACATGTAATCTTGATCAAGTTGATTATCTAACTGATGTCATAAAATGGATATGTATATGTATAATCATTAGTGCAATAGATTTAGAATGGTCTGCTGATGTTAGTTAATAATGTATGTTAAATTATGTTGATTAATTTGTCAAGTAATGCAACCATGGAACCTTAGAAGACAAGTTGTTAGTTTAATGATGTGTATTGATTTGTTAAACATTACTTTGTTATCTTATACAAAAAAAAAATATTCTACATTGCATAGCATAGATGTGTTGTTCTCTAAGGTGTTCATTGCGGGGCATTACACTATTTCTCCTTCCCAACCCATGACCAATATTATTTTTCCATCTCACCCCATGACTAATATTATCATGATCCATCCATCCATAGCTCTATGATCTCACCTCTTATCACATAACCTTATTATACCTCCTCCATTGATTCACACACACCTAGCAAAACCCTTATCTCTACCACTACCTTGAATACACTATCACTAAAATGGCCAACCTTTAGAGGGAAATCAACAAGGATTTAAGAATGATTCTATTGCTTACAATTTTAAGAGGGAAAGTTGGACAAGTTATTGTTTCTCATATTTTTACACAAGAAGATTAGATCATTGAAACTTCAATTTTTCAAATTTTTAAAGGACAAGTACTGTCAAAGGTAAAAATTATTAAAAAATAATGCAACAAATATAGTAATTCAATCTAAATTATTTGGAATAAAGGTACACATTTGTGTACTTCAATTCTTTTCTATGGTCCCAGTTTCTCAAATACTATAAGAGTGAATGCTAGGGTATGTGCATAAAGATGGGGGCCCAATTAGTGGCCAAAAATGTTTTGGAGGAAATATAAAAGATAATGTGCTCATGTTATGTAAAAGCATAATATGTTTGCATTATAACGTGAGTGCATTAAGGATTGGTCAGGTTATAAAGATGAGCACATTTAGGTTTGGTTAATACACACTTGCATTATAACTAACATAAAAAGAGAACAAAAAAAGGAGTTGAGAGCAACCTTTTCTCATTATATTTTCCTCTATTGGCAACAAAATATGAGTGAGGAAAAGTGCAACCAAATTTATAAGTTGAATCATTGAATCAAAACCATCTCTACCTTATCAATAATGCCTCGATGTGTAAGAAGTAATTTAGTGCAAGAAGTAATTTATATCATTTTTTAATAATTTTAGTTAAGACTAAACTATCTTTTCTTGTGTTAATTTTGATTTGTTGAATTTTTCTTTAAAATCAATACAAGCCCTCCTCCACCTCAAAACCCTCCACTTGATCAAATGCATGAACAAAATGAGGCAACATAATAAGACCTAAAAAAGCTCCCCTCAAACTCCTCCTACAATTCCCATGCATCCTCTTCAAACACAAATTTTTTTTTTAGGACAAATCAAAAATAATAAAACTAACCTTAAAGTGTTGATACTAATAGTAAAAAATCCTAATTCCACAAGAATGCACCACCAAACTCTTGTACCATCATTGGAATCTTAATATCTCACATTGAATCCATCATTAGAAAAATAAACACATGGGAAAACCATAGAAAAAATTATTGTCAATTTTATGCCACAAAATGATCTTATGATATGGTCAAGGACAAATATTACCAAAGATAAATTATGCACATTATTCACCAACCTAGAAATTAATGCACCATTAGAAACAAGTTGCAAAATATTTCAAATACATTAGTGCAACTAAGAGAAAATCAAGAACAACTATTGGAAAGAAATGGAGAGGAACTAGTCTGGAGATCTAGTCCTCAGTCAAGTCTCTAAAGTCAAGTTTATACTCAGTCATACAATGAGAGAATCATAGATAAACATTAAGGAATTAGGTTATATGGTACTAAGTCATACAAAATATTAATAAGACACATAAACTTATATTAGAACCCTTATATCTCCATTATATATATATATATATATATATATATATATATATATATATATATATATATATATATATATATATATATTCATACGCAATTGGTTCATATACATTCATACTGGTAGGTCTAAGTCTCTACCTTATATATATCTATTTCACTCACATACTCACATACTCTCTTACTTTGTCTTTTCCACTCTTACTTTACATTGCTTACATCTATCTTCTATATATCTACATAGAGGTGTTTCCTTTCCCAAAGTACCTCTTATTGTATCAGTTCTACCATCCGCATGCCCTTTGTAGTAACTTACGGTAGGTTCTGCTTGGTACCCTATTTTTTGCCAACATCATTCCCCCTTTTAAAGTATGTCTTGTCCTCAAGACATGTTATTTTCAGTTTGAAGGCAGAATGGTTTTGTATATTACTTTGAGCTAGGCCAGAGTTGTGTCCCACTATTTCTTTGCAAATGTCAAAATTTGGATTTGACTCTCGAATTGAATATATGTGTCCTCTACATCACCTAAGGTAGCCGGTGCCTATATATTTTGTGTAATCTGTTTGGCCTTAACTATATACACTCCGGTAAGGGATGCTAGCCTCAAGCTCACCACTTCTCTCAATTGTTTGATCTATGCTTTTATCTGTTCCCTTTGATCCTGGAACTATTGGAGTTGGGAGTGTAAGGTCTCTAATTGTGTCCTTATGGATCAATTGGTATCTTGTACTAGATCATAAGTACTAGCTACTTGTGTTATTTGGGTCTTTAATGCCTCTATTTGATCCTTTATATTCTTAGTAGTAGTAGGTAATTGTAAACAAAATTGGTAGAGTACCTTAGCTTCTTCCATACCTTGTTGGATGCTCTTTATTTGGGCTTCTAGTTTGTTGTGTGCCTTAGAACATTTATTAGAAGCATCAACTAATATTTTTTAGTTCATTTTCTCTGTTATTTTCTCTTCTGCCTTATTCTCCAAGTATGTAGAGTGGGCCTTAAAGCTCTAATTAGTTGTTTGAGTTGTTGTGTTGGTGGTAGGGTTATATCCCTTTGATCCTCTATCATTTCATTCTGAATTATACCTACAGCTTCTAGGAGTATTTTGCTACCCTCAATGTGTTGTTACAAAATTTCATCCCTCAATGCAGAGTGGAAGATATCACCCAATTGTAGGTTTTGTAAGGGTGAAATACTAAACAAATTTACTCACCCTCCTATCATTGGCAGTTTTAGCAGTTGTGGGGTCACCATAGGTTGCATTTGCTTTTGCTACACTAGAAAATCCTTGATGGATTGGATAGGTGAAGTAGAGGAGGATACATCCTGGGTGTCTTGTAGATTGTCCCATGTATCCAATGTCTCTTCTTCTTGTTGTTGATCCTCTTAATCTGTATTAGTATTATGTGGAGGAGAGGTTCTTTGCTCTATATTTTGCGAAGGATTTGACTCTTGTTGTGCTGCATTTTTCTTTGCCTCCTTGACAATATCATAGATTTTCTTTGTTATTTTCTCTGTTTCTAGCTGTATCTTGTCTTTACCAACTTATTCCATGTTCATAAGGGTATCAACCCTTTGCTTTGACCTAAGATTTGTAGCCTATAATTGGGCTATTTTGTCCTTCTCCTTGGTAGAGATAGAGCTACCAACTCCATCAATAGATTGTTGACTTAGATCTTCATCTAGTTTCAGATCTTTTTCTCTCCTTTACATTAAGGCATCTACAAGGCTCTCTGATAGTAGTCCCAAAATTGAGCATCCATTGTCTTACTCTTATTTTCTTTTATCATATATTTTATTATGGTTGTCTCTATGATTTTCTTATTCTCCATAGATACTTTAGGATATAGCTCTATTGTTTCTTGTAGTAGTCCATGGCACTCTATCTCAATCAAGATTGCATCTAAGTTCAATGACTCTTGTTGAATATTTTATTTTGTTTTCTATTGTTTCTTTTTCTTTTCCAGCTGGGAGACTTCCTCTTCTCCTTCTTCCTCTTTTGTCTCCTCTTCCAAAGATTGATTTTTCTTTCTTTTGGCCTATTGTTTTTTTCCTAGTTGTCTTTTTCTTTTCCCCTCCTAATTGTACCAAAGTCTTAGAGGCTACTCTCCTCCCCATGGACATTGTTTGCATTGAACATGTTGGTTTTGGTGCAGTTTGTGCATTGGTTACCACAGAAGTACTTCTCCCTAATCTCCTTAGATTTTACAGTGAAGTAGGATTTGAAGTTGTAGTTTGCAGAGGTTCCACCATGGCTTGTGAGGCTATTCATGTGGCTTATAGTATTGATGTGCCTTATTGTGATGTGATATCCCATGATTTATGCATTAAATGCATTTGTTTTTTTGTAGTTTCTCTTCTACATTTTTCTTATGCATTTTGTCCATTATTTCCTTATATGTGCCAAACCTTTTTACGGTAGCATCTTTAGGTTTGATGAGAAAAGTTTCATCATATGCATTGATTTCTATTGTTGTAACCTAATAGGGTAACGTAGGAATCCAAGAAGTTCTAGGTTCCACTACCTCCATATAGGTGTAGTCTTTGTCTACCATGAAAGTTATATGATTCATGTATTGTTTTACTGTTTTATAGGGTATTCTTTCTCTATTTTGTATATCTGACTATAATGACTTGGAGAATCCCTAGTACATAGTGTTGAAAGCTTTTTGTCACTAAAATTTTTTATGTGGTGTTTTATTTGTGTGGCAACTGATAGATGTTGGTGCCAAAGTTTCCCTTTAAATCTTGATTATTCATTTAGAAAATAAAATAATAGGCAAATGATTAAAGTATCATATCAGAAATTATAGTTGGACTCCTTGGTCCTCTTCGAATTCTTCGGTGATTGATCTCTTATTAATTCACAAAGGTCAACGTATTTTACCTCTTTCACCATTTGATATGTAGTGTGAATTGTGGTAGCAATAGTTGATCCCTCTCTATTTGCAAAAATATACCTTGTAGGCTATCCCCATAGTTGCATACCGGACCCCAAGATCTGTGATATCCTTCACACTCAAGCTCTATCCATCAATTTTTTCTCTTGTAAGCTCAATGACCTTGTCATTTTAATGGCCTTCATTTATAGTACTAATCATGCTGAGCTGAGTCCAATCACTACTTTGATTGCATCCTTAGTTACATGGTATGGTTTGTCTAGATAGATGAATTCATCATGAATCCGACTTAGTATTATTCTCACCCATTCATGAGCATTAGTGAAGTCTAGATAATCTTTCCATATGTCAAGTTTTTTGGCGGCAATGTTATGATATCAAACTGAATACCCTATATCTCTGAGTAATGTATCCCTCAACTCCTCAAATTTCATATGATTAATTTCTGAGATCGCATAATGGATGTACTTTCTAACATCTTCTATGTAAACCACGTTTGCAGGCACTCCGGAGAATGCTTCTTCCTTGTCTACCTCCATTTCCTTGTATGGGAACTTATTATATTTAGGCCTTAGTTTCTTTGTGACAATGATTAGCATTGGGGTTGCCCTCTCTTCTCTTTCTTAGCTAGGTAGCTAGGGTTCAATCTCTTTGTAGTTTTTCTCATTAGAGCTCAAAAAATCTCAAAGTGTTTTAGATGCAAATGAGACTTGTAGGGAGATTTAGTGTATATATATCCCTAATTTCTACTTTATGCCTTTATGGGGTTATCTGTTGTGCTTTTCATGGGCTTTTCTATCCATTTAGAGTTTTCCAGTTGCTAACAATTAGTTTTTTATATAGTATGTTACAATATGATACATTTCTATGAGACAAGGTAGAATTCTTCCGTATTTCCTTTTCATCGTGGTGATTTGTGATAATGCTTCAAATGAGCTCCATTAACATATCCGGCTGCAAGTTTTCCTTCCATATCTTTCAATCTTACAGCTCTAGATTTTACAATTTCTTCAATGTAATATGGTCCTAGCCATTTAATTTTGATTTTTCCCTATTTCTTGAACTTACTATCATACAGAAGTACTAAATATCCTTCTTTGAAATTTTTTCTCTGTAGGTTTCTATCATGCCAAGCTTTCTACTGCTTCCTTTCTAAATTCATATAATAGGCTGCCAATAACCTACTTTCATCTAATTTCTCTAATTGCTCAATTCATTGTATAAGGGATTCCTCTACATTTAGTTTTAGAGTCAGTGCGGTATGAAAATTAGGTAGTATAAAGTGTACCAATATAGTAGCATCTAGGCCATAGACTAACTCATAGGGTGTGAAATTTGTGGTTCTTTTGTATGTTGTGCGGCAAGCCCAAAGTATCGCATGTACCTTTAGGTCCCAATCTATTCTATTTCCATCACACATTTTTGTCAATGTCTTGCCAATAATTTTATTTAAGGCCTCACTGACACCATTTTCTTGTGGATGATATGGTGAGCTTTTGTTGTGTGCAATCATAAAAGATTGTAGTAGCTCCACAATCATGTTATTTACGAAGTATTTTCATTGGTCACTTGTGATGTTGAGTGGACAACCAAATTTATTGATTATATTCTCATAGAGGAACTTTGTGGTTGTTTTTGTGGTCTAGTCCTTTGTAGGTTGAGCTTTTGCCCATTTTGTGATATATTCTACTCCGATGATAATGTATCTTGATTTTGATTGTTTGGCTAGTGGATCTATTGGTAGATAAAAGCACAAAGTTGTGTCACACTTTTATAAAGGAATCGGCCAACACAAGCAAAAAGTTTCAACTTCGACCTCATAAAAGTGGCATTTATGTTTTGAATTTCAAAATGATGTAAACTAATGAAATGTCGATCTCTTGATGAATTTTATGCTTGTAATTTTTCAAAAAAAAAAAAAAATTATTTTGACATTTTTTTATAAATTTAAGAGCAAATTTTGAATTGTTGAAAATTTCAAGAAAAAGTGACTTTGAGTCCATGTCACAAAAAAAGCGCAAACAATCTTATTTTTCCCTAAATTTTTTTTCCCAAATAGATGAGTTCAATATCTAGTGCGTGGAGAAAAAAAATTAGTTTTCAATGCATATTTTCTTCGTAATATTGTTTTAAAGTGAAACTTTACAGACTCTGATAGTTTTCATTCCACGTCAACTTTTGTATAATTTTTTTTAGCATTTTCACAAAATCAATTATACCCCTTTGGAGAGGACTCTTTCTTCTAATGTACCATATAATTTTGAAAAAAATTGGATGTTTTTGATATATTTAAAAAAAAAATTCTAATTAGTGTCATCTATGATTTTAACAACCTACTTGCAATAATTTAAAAAAAATATATATTAAAACTAATCAAAATATTTTAAAAAATCATATTTGGATTCTAGACTCAGAGGTCTACAAAAGGGTATTTTTTATTTATTTTTGATATAATCCATTTTGATGGAAGAAATATTTAGTTTAAGTTGAGAATTTTAGAAAACCCTAGAAAATGAGGAGGTGGTTGCCAAGTGGGATGCCACATAGACAGTTTCACGTGAATCGAACTCGCCCAGATCAAAGTCAAGCGAGATCGACTCGCCCAAAATTATATGATTCCAGCAACCACCACTAGTCGGTAGTTTGTTTTTGTTCTGTTTTTAAAACTTAATTATATATATATGGCTTTATTTTTTGTGTTTTTTTCTCAATTCAAGCATCAAGGAGAAAATAGAAGAAGCAGAATTTTTTAAATAGAGGCTAAAAATTATTTTTTAAATTTTTTTCAATTCAAGCATTTGGAGAAACCACACAATAGGAGTTTTTTTGGCAAGAGAGGCTATGAATTTTTAGGTATGTAACATGATTCCCAACTTATTTACTCATTTTACCATGTAGAAATTGAACTTCATGAGTTATTTATTAGGATGTATATGTGTGTGTAGGTGAATTAAAATAAGCAATTTGTGATGGGGACTAAAAAAACTAGATTAAGGTTGTATGACCGGAAAAGAGATGAAAAACCCCTAGGAACATCTAGTCAAGAACAACCCATTGAAATTATTGATGAACAAGTTAAAGGATGTGTTAATGAACAAGTACAAGATGAAATTGGTAGTAGTGATAGAAATTTTTTGCATGGAATGAAAAATCTTATGGAGATGCATGAGGATGCTCTTTTCAAAAATATTTCACCTAAACATATGTTACCTAAAAGTACAATAAAATTGCACTCTAAAAGAATTTGGGATGAATTTTTTGAAGAAAAATCTCTAATTGGAAGGGCACAATTATGTGCAAAGTTATTTAGGTGAAAAGAAATGATCCCTGCTTTGGAGTTGTTAGGAGTTGATAACAAGAAAAAATCTTCAAATTTAGTAAATCAGACAGTAATTTAAAACTTGTAAACAACATTGGATTGTATTCAAACCAGAGTCGAAGTTTTGATTTAAATGTTGCATGTAGAGCATTGATGACTATAATTTCTAGTAAGAAATTATCACATAGAAGACAAGTTAAAGCAATTGCCCAATTAGTAAATGTATCTAGGAGAACTGTTCAAAGATATATCAAGAAGAGAAATAGATTACATGAAAACATTGAAAATAATTGGGTAAATATTTGTCGAGTCCCTCAGAGAGATAGAATTTTAGAAGATGTAAAACAAAAAGTAATTGGATATTGGACCGAGCACTCCTATGTTTCTTCCAATAGAAGGGACGCTATATAAATAAAAGACAAAAACGGTAAAAAAAATTTCATCCAAAGCATTTTATAGATACAACACAAAGTGAATTTTTTGAAGCATTGAAGCAAGAATTTTCACAGGTGAAGATTTCTCAAAGGATGTTTGAGAATTTATGACCATGTTTTGTACGTATAAATAAAGTACGTGAAACTTGTTGCTGTTGAAATTATGTTAAATTTCATCTACACCTACAGTCATATAAAAAACTTCTGGCAATAGTTAATCCAAATGTAGCCATCCCTGGAAGTACAAGATAATTTGTGAAGTCTATCTTATGTGAAAAATCAAAAGATTCAGATGAATTCAATGTACAGTGTATAAGAAATATATGTGTAGATTGTGGAAATTTGATGAAATTTTTACCATTTGAGAATATTGATCATTCAATGTCATTTGTTTGGAAGAGATTTGAATATGAGAAATACTCAATGAAGTTAGGAGATAAATCCAAAAAAATTGTTTTGAGAGAGAGTGAATTGCCCTGCAACGAGTTTATGAACAAATTTTGTAACATTGTATACCCACATATCCAACATTGTCATGGTGCAAGATGGCAGGCTAAGCAATTTTGTGACTCAAAGAATTGTTTTCCACTGAGTTGTATTCTCTCTATTGTAGATTTTTCTAAAAATTATATATTTATTCCTCAAACTGAGATTCAAAGTCAATATTATCATTCAGAGCAAGTCGTAATCTTTGTACAAGTTTGCTATAGACATGCTGAGTTATTTGTAGATGAGGTAGAGAGTATCGAAGATGAACGAATTATCATCAAGGAGGTTCACTTTTATATCAGCGATGATACGAGTCATGATATAAGCTATGTAGCACATTGCTTTCAAATATTTTTTGAAGATTTGAGACAACGTGCCATTACTACATTACAACATTGGATTTGGTCTAATGGATGTGCTGGTAAGTGTTGATTTTAATATTATTTTTTAATTTTAAATTTTTAATTTAAAAATTTATAAAATTTTAAGACTTGAATTTTTAACTAATTTTTGGTTTTCAAATCGTTGTTTATATATAACTATTTATATAGGACAATTTAAATATGCAAAAGCATTTAATTGGTTAACGCAACAACATGCCAGATTTGGCATAAAGTTTTTGTGGAATTTTTTTGAGAGTGGACATGGAAAAGGAGAGCATGTGTAAAGCGTGCACTTTGTCAATATGAACTTGCAGGTAATGTACTAGATATGAAATTTATAAAATTTAAAATTGTTGAATACTTCAATGATTTATGTAATTGATCTACATGTATTGTAATAGTTGGATGTACATGTGAACTTTTTAAATTCTTACCTCTTACCTAGGCACTTGACCAACATGAAATTATAGGTAACACCATACGAAATGATAATCAAATTGTTAAACGATGCAAAAGCCATTTTGGTGCCTGTAACTCAATATACAACAAATGCTACTTTTGGGAAGTTAAAGGTATGTTAATTGAATTTATGTTATTTGAAAACTTTAATATTTAAATTGAAGTACACATGTGATTTAATTAAATTTTAGTTTTAATTGAGATTCTCAAGAATTTGTTCATATGTGTAGATATTGATCGATTGAATCCATATAATTGTCAAGCAATTAATGGTATTAGAAGTTTGCATCAAGTCATGACTATAGGACACAACAAGCCTCTTGCTATTCAAGTGAGAGAAAATCTTGTTTTTGTGTTGATTGCATTGAGAACAATGCAAATATTCTACAATGTCTTGTTGTCGATGAGGATTACACCCTTATGCAAAGTTGTGAAACTCTGCAATCCTTCAAAACATGGGGACAAACTCAGGCTATGGGTGACCTATATTGAGTTTGAACCTCTAGATTATGGGCTGGTTCCCTTAAAATATTTAGTTTGAATCTATGACTTTTGGTTTGGAAAAGGGTAAAAAAGATTTTCTAAAGGTAATAAAAACTGTAAAAGCTGGTGATGCACATAATAATGATGGAAAACTTGCAAATTTGACTCACAATAGATCTCAGAAATCTTATCCACACAATCTAGTTTTGGCAAAATAATCATAAAAATGTTTCTAAGGAAGGCTGGAAATTATCTTCTTTATGAAGGAAAAAAGATTTTTCACAACATAAAAGAAAAAAGATTTCAGTAACACAACCTAAGACCTGTGAATCACTATGCTTAACACTTGTAAGTAAGAATGAAACAATAATTTGAAAGGTTTTGATATTTTAAACACAATAAAATTTTATCAAATCACCCATACAAGTAGCATTAATAGAAAGGTAAACACTTGATTCCAATGAAAAATAAAGGAAAATATTGCATAAAAGACAAGAAAATGGAACCTATAACCTACTCTGATCTCTATTAAATCTGTAATCAATGACCTACAAAACCTCTTTCTCTCTCAAAGTGTAAAGAGAAAAAAAGGCAAGAACTAATAAATGAGTTACAAAACAAACTCTGTCTCTCAATGTGTGAAAGAGAAAAGAATGTAAGAACTAGCAAAGACTAAGTTTTGCTTTACAATATATAGTTTTCTCTCTCCAAGAGGCATGAAAAATATAATTGCAGCTAACTACCTCTAAAATAAGGCCTCAAAAGTGATCCACAAGGAAACCAAGAAATCCCTAAAAATAAGGGTCCAAACTGTCACAAATTGAGCAAAAATAGCTCCAAGTTGATCCTCTCCATATGTTTGACCAAGAAGTTGACCAAAACTCCTAAAAATCCCTCCAAATCATGCAAAAGTCTCTAAATAACCTCAGTTGACTCAACTCATCTATTTTGCATGATTTTGCATTGCAAAATTGATGTAAATAATAAAGTAATTAAGTGATAATTACTTTACTATTAGTTACATTTTGTTCAATTTTCTATGAATTTACAACTTGTGAAAAATACTAAAGTAATTTGTAGAATATTACTTTATTATTTACTTACATTGATTTCAGTTGTAAAGTTATGCATGATAGATGAAAGAGAAAACAAACACCTTATCTCTCCAATTACACTTGCCCAATTTACATAATTTGCATGATTTGATGCAAAAATAGGACTTGAGAAAAGAAAAAAAAATCCCCTTATGTCTCCATGCAAGAAATAATCTCCTAGTTGCATCTCACATTCATCAAGGCAAAAATTTCACCCTTATTGCTCCATTACATTGCCAAGGAGAAAAAATATATCATCACAACATATCAAGGCAAAAATAAATACTCCTTGCCTTCCAAGGTATATGACCCTGCAAAAATACTACTTGTCTTTATCCTCCTGTCACCTTACAAAACTTTACCTTTGACCCTTGATGGTCACTATGCATTATGAAGAAGAATATCTGACTTTTGAATGTTTGCAAAAATGACAAAGAATCTTTGACAAGGCATGAGTCTCATATGAGGTAGATTCGACCATATCATTAGTTGACCACAAAGGAATTAAAAGAAACATAAGGCATAAAGCCTTTTCTTCTCATAATACCAACATGTTTGAATTTAACAAATAATCAAATGCAAATAATGTTTGTCGGCTCCCCCAAATAATGATCACTAGGTATTTATCAAGACAAGGTCTTGGCCACGGGCATTCAGATAAGGCACTTGATTTGTCTTTTTGTAAAGTAAAAAAAAAAAATTAGAAAAAGAGACTAAGAACCCATCGAACAAAATACACGAGAAACCCTAAAAGATTTACTTCATTACTCATTTTGCATTCTATATTTTTGGCTTTGCAACTCTGTCATTGCCGCCGCTAGGGTTTTAACTCTCTAGTATATCCCTCTGGTTTTCTCACTTCTATGGTTGAAATCTTGGCATTTTTATGTCAAAACAAGGTACATGAACAAGGTGAGCATGGCATATAAGTTTTGACTGGTATTTTCTTATCTTCTATAGCTTCTCTTCCTTTGAATGGTCGTGGCCATGATGACTGCGCATTACTATGCAATTCTAACAATCTTTCTATTTGCTTCTTGTGTTTTTATCCTTTGCAACTGTAACTAAAAGAAGCCTTCAAAAAATGAGGCCGCAACCATGATATCTTCTTTCTTCTGCATTTTATGAGGTGAGCATTTTCGGCCTTACTGATTCTTTACTACTTCCTGGTGACTAGAAAAAATATAAGGGTTTCCTAAGAAAGTGATATGACTATCTCTACTTTTGAGAAAATATTACTTCTGTGATATGGCCATGACATTTTATGCATTATTCTCACCATTTTTAATCTACAGATGTAAAACTTTCACAAGGGTTTGTAAAAATTGATGAGGGTTTTGAAATTTATTTGTCTAAGCCTCCTTTCTTGGCACAGCCTACACTGCTTTACCTTCTGTAGCTATCTTTTAACTCTGCAGATGAAACTGGCACAAGGGTTTCAAAATCTATAACAAGGGTGTTCAATTTTTTGTACATAAAGAAACACCATTGGCCACAACCACTCTATTTCTTGCTTCTATAACTCTCTTTTTTGACAGTGTACATGAGAAACCATAAGGGTTTGAAGAACTCAGTGATGGGTTTGCTATTTTTGTACAAAAAAGGCCTTCATTCTATCATGGCTATGCTCCATATTCTCTTTCATTTTTTCCTCTGGGCAATGAAAATTCCTCTGTAACTGTTCATAGTATTTTGTATGAACAAGACTTTGTAAGATTTTCAAAACATAACAAAAGTTTTGACATATCTAAACTTTTTCTTGTCAGTTTAACTTGATCATTATCTCTATTTCGTGATTGTCACTGTCAGAAAGACATTATGAATACTTAGAAAGTTTTGAACTCCACATCTCCTTTTTCCTGAAACATTGCTTGTTGTAGCTCTTTATGAGGTTTGGTTTGCTCATTCCTTCTACCTCATGTAGCATATATATGACTTTTTCAAAGTATAAAAGGTTTCATTGTTTTGAAAAGGAGATCAGACCTTTCAGGCACAACCTGTATCTGCTTCTGTTTCTTATCTTGCAATGATTTTATTGTATTCTCCTCCATTTCCTTGTGAGTGTCATAGTCAGATGATGTATTCTATCTTTATATCAGTCAATTGTCTTCAAAAGATTTCATGAATATCTAAACTTTCTCACATTGGTATGGAATGATTTGAACCTATATGGCATTTTTTGTAGCATGTTTTTGTCATTTTCTTGTGACTGTCACTCTCAGATCATGCATTTCATCTAATGTTTATACCTTCTACAGTAACTCCTAAACACCACATGATACAAGGTTTTAACATTCTAAAGGCATAGTTGATGTTTCTCTTATCTGTACCTGTAGCTTGGGTACTTTGATCTCCTATAGCATACACTCTGTCATGTCAACTGGCTCTTGTAGCCTATATCTACTCTTTATTATTTGATCATTCTGATGACAGTCTTGTCCTCTATTACATTTGTATGTTGCTATGACATCCTAAGGTCTAATTTTATGATTTTTGACCTATTTAAATGACTATCATACATATAGTACACATATGAACATCAATAAGATATTTTAGTGATCATAGAAACAATATAACAGTACCTTCATGACTTTATTTTTGTGTTCTACATACTAGCTACTTGATTCAAAAACACTGATCCCTTTGTGATCTGTAATGAGGCACTTTGAATATATCTGATCTGATTCAATCAATCTATTTGTTAAAGTGGACATAGTTTATAGGAGCAACTGCTCTTTTTAATGATGACTTCAGTTTTTCTAAGTTGATCTTTATGATGCATGATATTGTCTTGAATGATGCATCTTGTCTTTCAATCTGATATCCTTTTCAAATGAATAGAAAAGGGAAACATGTTGGGCTCAACCCTTGTGGGAGTCACATTTTCTCCACATGTTTTAATGTCTTTAAATCAGCAACATTACTTTTTCTATACCTGCACAATGAACAAACAAGTTAGCATAAAAGCATACCTTATGAAGTTAATTGATCCTTCTCATGATGTTTTGATTTATTGCACATGTCTGATTTGACTCCTTCATATGAAATGCATGATATTTGCAAGGTGATAAGTCTGTTTGATAAAAGCATATGAAAATCTTAAATATCCAAAGCTCTAATAGGATCTTCCCCAAATTTTTGCAGGTTCACTTGATATGACTAGAGCTGAAGACGAAGATATGAAGATCAGTCACCAATAATGGCATCAACCTTCAAACAAAAGGCAATGATGGATATTTAATATTCTCATGTGTTCTTTTCTATTTCCTTTTATCATCAGATCTATAGCTTGCATATATCTGCATTGCTCAGTTTAGTCACTCCCACGGTTTGTGTGAGACACATTTAAACATTTCTTTTAAACATGATCAGTTAATTTATCTTATGCAATTGATTTATGTATTTTTTTTTCAATCAATGCATAGGATAGAATAACTAAAATTGATGTATGTTCCAAAACTAATATGAAATGACAATTCAAATGAAAACCTTTCTTTCACCCTTGAAATATGATTACTTGAATAATCAAATTGTCTTATAACTTGAAAGATAAAACCAGTTAGATCAATTGTCTATCATTGACTATTTGATTTCTTGACATTAACATTCACTTGTCATGATGATTTGGCGGTCCTGATTGGACTATTGGATTATCATGACAACTAATCATTGTTTCCTCTTGTCAAGACATCAAATATTCACTGATTGCAAAAAGTTTTCTTTTACTCCTTTTGAAATAACTACAATTAGGTCCAACTAAATTATGTGTGAACAAAATTTAGTAACATTTTTGGCGACCTCTCAGGGGTGTTTGCCTGCTAAACAACTTAGAACCAGTAGCCTTGCAATTCCATTGGCACATGAGTCCTCTTTTGCCTTGAACCTTTTGAAAAACCTTCTGCAACTCAAACTGATAGAAAACTACAGCAACAACAAAACTAAAATTGAAACTATTTTGGCTTGCTTAAGACAAAGCCAACAAAATCTGCAAAAGCACTTCTTGGAAAACAAAACAATAACTGAAAACTAAATGTGCAAAAGCACTTATTTGCAGCATAAGGTTGCTTCTCTAATAACATAACTTGAGGTGAATCCCATTGACAGGGATTGGTAACACCCTGCCATCTAACTTAGCAAGCTGAAATGCATTGTGTTGCTTGCATTCTGTAATGATGTATGGTTCATCCCAAAAAGCATCGAACTTAGTATGCTTTCCTAGTTTGCTCTTCAGTTCATCCCACTTGAATACTAAGTGTCCTTCCTTAAAAACTCTTGGCACTGCTTTTCTATCAAAAGTTCTCTTCATCTGAGCCTGATGTGCTTCCAAGGTCTTTAAAGCTTCTTTTCTAATTTCTTCTAACTTAGTCAACTATGCTAGTCTAACCTCCATTGGAGTTCCTCCAATAACTCAAGTTCTTTCACATAGATCAAAGTTGGCAGTTCAATAGAGATTGGCAATTTAGCTTCCTTTCCATAAGTTAGAACATAGGGTGAGTTACCTAGTGCTCTCTTAGGTGTTATTCTATCAGCCCATAGGGCTAATTTTAACTTGTCATGCCATGACCTCTGATTGTCATCAACTATTTTCTTAATGATTTTGATCAGGTTCTTGTTAGTTGATTCTGCCTATCCATTACCTTGAGGGTAATAATTGGACAATGTATTCAAGAATACATTATTTTTTACTGACCAATCAGAAACTCTTAAACCAATAAACACTAAAGCGTTATTAGAAATTATTGAGTCAAGAATACCAAACCTGGAAACTAAGTCCAGGTAGAAGTTTAGAACAGATGTTTCATTTGCTTCATTGAGTGCCACTGCTTCAGTCCACTTGGTGAAATAGTCTGTAGCAGTGAGTATCCATTTGTGTCCTTGGCTAGAAGGTGGATTGATAGGACCAATGAAGTCCAGTCCCTATTTTCCAAATGGTTATTCTACTTGGATTGGATGTAAGGGCATTGTTGTAAGCTTCTGTTTACCTGCAATCACTGAGCATTTGTTACACTTCTTTACCCAATCATGTGAGTCTTTGAATAATTAGGGCCAATAATAACCAACTCTTAAGATTGTTAGGGTTGTTGTCCTTGCTGCAAAGTGGCCTCTGGAGGGTCCGTCATGAAACTCCTCTAGAATTTTC
The DNA here is from genome assembly GCA_027924645.1 of Cunninghamia lanceolata. Taxonomy (NCBI): domain Eukaryota; kingdom Viridiplantae; phylum Streptophyta; class Pinopsida; order Cupressales; family Cupressaceae; genus Cunninghamia; species Cunninghamia lanceolata. Next base: position 4,813,227 of record BSBN01001019.1, read on the forward strand.
TAAACTTGTCCTAGTTCAACACATCTCAACAAAACACCATTAAAATCTTTCTTGTATAAAATACCATCAATTACAACATAGTGAATTGCTTGCAGCCTGTAGTATCTCCTCTTAGACTTGTCTAAACCTTCAAGACAGTCTCCTGTATGCAGATAACTTATCATTTGCTATAGCCAACTTGTAGATGGAGCTGGGACAACAGTCTGTTCTCTATTTTGTAGCACTGTCTCCGTCTCCTCTAGGAGTTTGCTGCTATTTTCTTCAATCCCTGCTAGCTGCTCACATAATCCCTTTTCGCTGACTAGTTTTGTCACCTTGATTTGTATGTCATACTCCATAACTTTTGTTATCCACCCTGCCCTCTTATCATTCAGATCCTTACTAAGTAAGAACTCCTTGATTGTAGGATGGGCAACCATCAATTGTATTCTATTATTTGAAAGTATGTGTTTGAACTTTTTTAGGCTTCTTATGACAACCAATATATGTTTTTCGACAAAGGAATATCTTACCTCATAATCATGCAGAACTTGGCTAAAAAAAGATTCAGGTTGCTCCAAACCTTCTACATTCTGCTGACATAACATGGATGATATGGTATCAACACTTCCAAATGCATATAAAATGAATTCCTTGTCAAAATTTGGATTGATCAGCATTGGGGCAGCAGCCAATGCTTCTTTTATTTCTTCAAAACTCTATTTCCCCTCTTTTGTCTAGCTAAAAGCAATATTTTTCTTTAACATGGCTGTTAGAGGCTACAACAAAGTTGCTATGTTAGGTATAAATCTTCTTATAAAATTTATTTTGCCAAGAAAACTCTATAGGCCCTTTTTATGGGTTGGAAGAGGTAGGGCTAAAATGGTAGAAATTCTTTCAAGGTCTATAGATATACCATCTTTTGACACAATGTGTCCTAAAAGTTTTCCTCCATGCACTGAAAAGATACTCTTTTTTGGGTTGAGTGAAACCCCAAACTCTCTGCATCTCTTAAAAATCTGCCTAAGATGATCAAAATGATCTTCATCCTTCTTTGAGAACACAGTTACAACATCTAAGTACACAAGTAAAAATTTGTTAATCAGACCTAGAAAAGCCATGTCCATGGCTCTTTGGAATGTTGTACCTACATTTGATAAATCAAATGACATCTTCCTGTAGGCCATTGTTCCCTATTTAGTGGTAAAAGTTGTCTTGTACTAATCTTCTTCTTTTACTAGAATTTGATTGTAACCTGAATAACCATCCAACAAAGAGAATCTTTCTAATCCTGAGAGATGGATGGTTAAGGATAATGGGCTTTTAAAGATGCTCTGCTTAAATCATAGAAATCAACACATAATCTGATTTCCCCATTCTTTTACCTGATAGAAACCAAATTAGAAACCCAAGAAGTGTGCTTGATGGGAAAGATTATGTTACCTTCTATCAGTTTGTTCAATTCAGTCTTCATAAGCACTTCCAGCTTTGGATTTAGTGGCCTTTGTTTCTGTCTGATAGGCTTTGCTTTTGGTTCAAGCTCAATGGTATGCTGAGCTAGATCAGGATTGAAGCCTTTCAGATCTTCATAATCCCATGCAAATATATCACTAAATTCTTGACAAAGCTGGATGAATGCTTGTTGTTCTTCTTTTGTACATATCTTTCCAAGCTTCAGAAACTTATCTTTAAAGATCTCAATAGATTCATAATGTTCATGTTTCATTGACAAGCTGGCCTTGTCTCTTCTTACTTGATCATTAGTGTTAAAAATTGACTCTAAGGTTACCAAACCCTTAGGTAATTTGTTTGATTTTAACTATAGTATTTGAGCATCATATTGTTGCATAAATCTCTATTGATTACCTATAGAAAATTCAGCCTCTTCCATCAGAAAATTTACAATCTATTCATCATTGTCAAATACTTGCTAGTTAGTATTGTTATCAGGAATGGAGGGTCTAACAACAACTTTAATATATAAAGGAGAATGAATATTCTTTATTTCTATAGGAATATCATATTCAATTCCTATGGCAGCTAATGTATCAGCCTGTTTGTTATTAGTCCTTGGTATATATATTAAATTGAAAGCATCAAATTCTTCTATCATGTCCCAGACTCTATGCTTATACAATTTCAGCAAATCATTCTTTGTAGCAGCAAGATTTCTGACTTGTTTCACAACTAATTCATTGTCTCTAAAGAGTTTTAGACATTTAATGTTTTTTTCTCTAGCCCATTCTAATTTATCAACTAAAGTTTCATACTCAACTGAGTTATTAGAACAACTAAAAGAAAGTATGAAAGATGAATAATATTTCTCACCTGTGGGAGAGACTAGAATAGCTCCTCCAACAATACCAATCTTACTTCTAGAACCATCAAAATAAAGTTCCCAAACATCATTTTCAGGTTCTACAACTTGTTGTTTTTCTCCTTTTAACAGATTTGGAATGACTGTATTTTTCTCTTGAATCATATACACACCAAGACCTATCTCATCCATCTAATCAAAAGGATCTGCTTCATGGTTTTTTGCTACCCACTAGTCTAAAACAAGATGAGAAATTCCTTCCAAAGGTGTACTTGGGTCTTGAACAGGAATCAAATCTTCTTGATAAAAATGGAAAGGTTGGCATTTATTAGACTAGGTGTATAAGGTTCAAGGTGATCTTTGGCTAATGGCTCAGATTTGATTGTAACCTTGGTTCCATATCTAGTTCTAAAGAACAAATGTGTCCAATCAGAAGATAAATAACCTCCTAATCTTGCTGTAAAATCTCTAGATAAACAGATGACAAAAGTAGGTGGCAAATAAATGACATATATATCTTGATATATGACAAGATTTGGACATGCATGCAAAGTAAGACCTAAATTTTTAAACATTCCAACTGTGTTGAACTCAGTTCCATCCATCTTCACAACTCCTCTAACAATGGGTTCATATTTCAGACCAAGCTTATCAACTAGCTATTTTGGCATAACTCAGCTGCTAGCTCCTGAATCTATCATGCAATTATGTACTAAATGATCGCCAACAATCAAAGTGACATAAAATGGTGGTGGTTTGCTTACTGGTTTTGGCTATTCTTTTCCATTTTCTTCCTCATTTGTAAGCATAACTTGAGGTTGAACTATTTTTTGAACCTCATTTGACAAGGACAACTATGCTAAAGCATTTTGTAATAAGTCTTTTTGTCTTGGAATATGTAAAGCATCTAGAATAGACATGCTGACTATTGCTTTCTTCATATGATCCAAAATATTAAAAGTAGGACCACTAACCTTCTGCTGTACTTTAGGAACAACAACTTCTGGTTGGTCTTTACTTGGCTGTTTATGAGCTTCAGGTTGTCTTTTTTCAACTGTTGGCTGTCCTCTTGACAAAATATGCATATCTTGAGAAGTAGAGGCTTGATTCTTCCCTTGTTGACTTGTAGAAACTATACTTTTACTTTTATCAGCTAGCTATTGTACATTTCCAGCTTGCTGCTTATTGATGTCAGCTTGTTGATTTACATTTCCATCTTGTTGTTGTAAGTCAACAACCTTCTTTTTTGATCTTGTATTTGCTGCAACATTAGTAAAAGACTACTTTTGACCTGGTAATTGATTCACAACACAAAATTCATTAGCCTGCCAATTCATCAAAGCTACATCAGGATTAACATGCTGAGTCTCTGTATCCAACTGGTCATTCACATCATTTGCTAAATTTTCTGCAACATAGTTATTCTATATCATTAGAGCTTGGATTACTATCCTATTCATGCAAGTAGCCTAGTTATGAGGCTTATTACATGGGTAACACCATGCATAATCCTGAACCATGTTATTATGTATAGGCACAAGCTCCTTTGATGAGCTAACAATATTTGAATTATATTGTTGATTTGGCCTATTATTGTAATTTCTTCTTTGACCTTGATAATCTACCTGATAACCAGGCCTATTTGCTTGGTATGGGGCTTGGTAAGGCCTGTTATTCTAATTTGCTTAAATTTTTAGACTTACTAAATCATTGCTTACAGTTTGCAATATTTTTGCTATGCTTTGTTGGTTTTCTTTTAACTCTTGAAATTCAGAATGAATGGGATCTGCACTATTTTTCACATTTGCTTGATAACCAAAAGTTGGTATACTAGGAATTGATGAAATATGTGGGGTTGAAATTGGTATTAAAGGCTGTATATCTAGAAAAATTGGCATTAGTGGCCTAGGTGCTATCTTACCAGTCTATATTAAACTATTTTCTGCCCTTATTGCAATATCAAAAGCAGTTGGTAAAGTGACCCCACCCATTGACTGTATCATGACAAAAATATCACTATTGAATGCCCTCAAATAATACAAAAAAGCATGTTCTGGTGAAGGTTTTACTATTTCAGGAATCCTATTCCATGTTTTTTGAAATCTGAAGTTAAAATCTAACATTTGTTCTTATGGAGCTCTCTTAATAGTAGTCATTTGTTCAACTAATGATAAATGATCAGATTTATCCTGAAATTGTCTATTCAAAGAAGCACCTAATTCATCCCAAGATCTAATTGAATTGATTGTTAAGCCTCTAAACCATTGAAGAGCTTTACCTTTGAAAGATGCTGCTAATAGCCTGATTGCTACATTCTCTTCTATGATATGGTGAACAGAACATAATGATGCTATGTCTCTGATGTGTTCTATTGGTGTGGTTCCATCCTCACTGTTGAAACTAGGTAGACTTTTCAATGCAGCCACTGGTATATCATCATGTTGCCTCAAATTTAATGGGCTGCCCCCATTAAAGGTAACAAACAGTTGATTTCTTGGTGGTGGTGGTCTTGGATTTCCTCCACCTCCTCCTCCATGTGCTCCTCTACCTCCAAGTGGTGGGACTACTCCTCCACCTCCTCCTGGTAGAGACATTTGAGTAGCTGGTATTTGAGCTGGTACTTAGATTGGTACTAGTACCTCTAGTAACACAGGTTCTTCTTCCTGAAACTAGGTAGACTTTTTAATGCAACCACTGGTATATCATCATGTTGCCTCAAATTTAATGGGCTGCCCCCATTAAAGGTAACAAATAGTTGATTTCTTGGTGGTGGTGGTGATCTTGGATTTCCTCCACCTCCTCCTCCTCCAGGTGCTCCTCCACCTCCTCCTAGTAGAGACATTTGAGTAGTTGGTATTTGAGTTGGTACATGGATTGGTACTAGTACCTCTTGTAACACAGGTTCTTCTTCCTCAAGCTCTTGAAAAATAGGATCTTCTTGAAAAATAGGCACTTGCTCTGTTGGGCTTGCTGGTGGAGAAATATGAGATATTGATGATGAACATGCAAATAATGGATTCTAGTGAGAAGTAAATTCTTGATGTGTACTTGGCAGATCTGAAACAACTGCTAGTCTAATCACTCAATTTGGTTTTACTCTCCTCTTTGGTGGAGATAATTGAATGCGCTTCTTCTGAGAATCTTTATTTAACCTTGTTTGATACTTTTTCATAAGCTGCAAGATTTGGTCTATAAAACCAAAGAATTAGAGTTGCTAGGTAATTGAAAATAAACATCTAAAAGGCTGAAAATTCTACTGTTCACACCAAAACAATAGAAATAATAAGCTTTTTTGAACTAAAAATCAGGTCAAAGTCCCACCGGGTGTGCCAAAAACTATTGTCAATGAGGATTGCACCCTTATGCAAAGTTGTGAAACTCTGCAATCCTTCGAAACATGGGGACAAACTTAGGCTGTGGGTGACTTATATTGAGTTTGAACCTCCAGATTATGGGCTGGTTCCCTTAAAATATCTAGATTGAATCTATGACTTTTGGATTGGAAAAGGGTAAAAATGATTTTCTAAAGGTAATAAAAAATGTAAAAGCTAGTGATACACCTAATAATAATGGAAAACTTGCAAATTTGACTCACAATAGATCTTAGAAATCTTATCCACACAATCTAGTTTTGGCAAATAATCATAAAAATGTTTCTAAGGAAGGCTGGAAATTATCTTCTTTATGAAGGAAAAGGGATTTTTCACAACATGAAAGAAAAAAGATTTTAGTAACACAACCTAAGACCTGTGAATCACTATGCTTAACACGTGCAAGTAAGAATGAGACAATAATTTTAAAGGTTTTGATATTTTAAACACAATAAAATTTCATCAAATCACCCATACAAGTAGCATTAATAGAAAGACAAACACTTGATTCTAATGAAAAATAAAGGAAAATATTGCATAAAAGACAAGAAAATGGAACCTGTAACCTACTCTGATCTCTATAAAATCTGTAATCAATGAGTTACAAAACCTCTTTCTCTCTCAAAGTGCAAAGAGCAAAAAGGCAAGAACTAATAAACGAGTTAGAAAACAAACTCTGTCTCTCAATGTGTGAAAGAGTAAAGAATGTAAGAACTAGAAAAAACTAAGTTTTGCTTTACAATATATAGTTTTCTCTCTCCAAGAGGCATGAAAAATATAACTGCAGCTAAGTGCCTCTAAAAATAAGCCCTCAAAAGTGATCCACGAGAAAACGAAGAAATCCCTAAAAATAAGGGTCCAAACTGTCACAAATTGACCAAAAATAGCGCCAAGTTGATCCTCTCCATATGTTTGAACAAGAAGTTGACCAAAACTCCTCAAAAATCCCTCCAAATCATGCAAAAGTCTCTAAATAACCTCAGTTGACCCAACTCATCTATTTTGCATGATTTTGCATTGCAAAATTGATGTGAGTAAATAATAAAGTAATTAAGTGATAACTACTTTACTATTAGTTACACTTTGTTCAATTTTCTACGAATTTACAACTTGTGAAAAATAATAAAGTAATTTGTAGAATATTACTTTATTATTTACTTACATTGATTTCAATTGTAAAGTTATGCATGATATATGAAAGAGAAAACAAACACCTTATCTTTCCAATTACACTTGCCCAATTTGCATAATTTGCATGATTTGATGCAAAAATAGGACTTAAGAAAAGAAAAAAAAATCCCCTTATGTCTCCATGCAAGAAATAATCTCCTAGTTGCATCTCACATTCATCAAGGCAAATATTTTACCCTTATTGATCCATTACATTGCCAAGGAGAAAAAATATATCATCACAACATATCAAGGCAAAAATAAATACTCCTTGCCTTCCAAAGTATATGACCCTACAAAAATACTAGTCTTTATCCTCCTATCACCTTACAAAACTTTACCTTTGACCCTTGATGGTCACTATGCATTATCAAGAAGAATCTTTGACTTTTGGTTTACAAAAATGACAAAGAATCTTTAACAAGGCATGAGTCTCATATGAGGTAGATTCGACCATATCATTAGTTGACCACAAAGGAATTAAAAGAAACTTAAGGCATAAAGCCTTTTCTTCTCATAATACTGACATCTTTGACTTTAACAAATAATCAAATACAAATAATGTTTGTCGGCTCCTCCAAATAATGATCACTAGGTATCTATCAAGACAAGGTCTTGACCATGGGCATTTGAATAAGGCACTTGATTTGTCTTTTTGTAAAGTAAAAAACAAAAAATAAGAATAAGAGACTATGAACCCATCAAACAAAATACATGAGAAACCCTAAAAGATTTACTTCATTTCTCATTTTGCATTCTATTTTTTTGGTTCTACAACTCTGTCATTGCCACCGCTAGGGTTTTGACTCTCTGGCATATCCCTCTAGTTTTCTCACTTCTGTGGTCGAAATCTTGGCATTTTTCTGTCAAAAAGTACAGGAACAAGGTGAGCATGGCATATAAGTTTTGAATAGTATTTTCTTATCTTCTGTAGCTTCTCTTCCTTTGAACGGCCGCGGCCATGAGGACTTTGCATTATTGTGCAATTCTAACAATCTTTCTATTTGCTTCTTGTGGATTTATCCTTTGCAACTATAACTAAAAGAAGCCTTCAAAAAATGAGGCTGCGGCCATGATATCTTCTTTCTTCTGCATTTTATGAAGTGAGCATTTTCGGGCTTACTAAGTCTCTACTATGTCACTGTGACTAGAAAAAAGATAAGGGTTTCCTGAGAAAGTGATATGGGTATCTGTGCTTTTGAGAAAATATTACTTCTGTGATATGGTTGTGACATTTTATGCATTATTCTCACTATTTTTAATCTGCAGATGCAAAGCTTTCACAAGGGTTTGTAAAAACTAATGAGGGTTTTGAAATTTCTATGTCTAAGCCTCCTTTCTTAGCACAGCCTGCACTGCTTTACATTCTGTAGTAATTTTTTTACTCTGCAGATGAAACTGACACAAGGGTTTCAAAATCTATAACAAGGGTTTTCAATTTTTTGTACATAAGGAAACACCATTGGCCACGACCACTCTATTTCTTGCTTCTGTAACTCTCTTTTTTCGATAGTGTACATGAGAAATCATAAGGGTTTGAAGAACTCAGTGATGGGTTTGCTATTTTTGCACAAAAATGACCTTCATTCTGTCATGGCTATGCTCCATCTTCTCTTTCACTTTTTCCTTTGGGCAATGAAAATTCCTCTGCAACTGTTCATAGTATTTTGTATGCACAAGACTTTGTAAGCTTTTTAAAACATAACAAAAGTTTTGACATATCTGGACTTTTTCTTGTCAGTTTAACTTGATCATTATCTCTATTTCGTGACTGTCACTGTCAAAAAGACATTATTAATAATTAAAATGTTTTGAACTCCATATCTCCTTTTTCCTGAAACATTCCTTATTGTAGCTCTTTATGAGGTTTGTTTTTCTCATTCCTTCTACCTCCTGTAGGATATATATGACTTTTTCAAAGTATAAAAGGTTTCATTGTTTTGAAAAGGAACTCAGACCTTTCAGGCATAGCCTGTATCTGCTTCTGTTTCTTATCTTGCAATGATTTTGATGTATTCTCCTCCATTTCCTTGTGACTGTCATAGTAAGATGATGCATTCTATCTTTATATCAGTCACTTGTCTTCAAAAGATGTCATGGATATCTAAACTTGCTCACATTAGTATGGAATGATTTGAACCTATATGACATTTTCTATAGCATGTTTTTGTCATTTTCTTGTGACTGTCACTCTTAGATCATGCATTTCATCTGATGTTTATACCTTCTACAGTAACTCCTAAACACCACATGATACAAGGTTTTAACATTCTAAAGGCATAGTTGATGTTTCTTTTATCTATATCGATAGCTTGGGTACTTTGATCTCCTATAGCATACACTCTGTCGTGTCAACTGGCTCTTGTATCCTGTATCTACTCTTTATTATTTGATCATTCTAATGATAGTCTTGTCCTCTATAACATCTGTATGTTGCTATGACATCCTAAGTTTTGATTTTATGATTTTTGTCCTATTTAAATGACTGTCATACATATAGTACACATATGAATAGCAATAAGATATTTTAATGATGATAGAAACAATAGAAAAGTACCTTCATGATTGTATCTTTCTGTTCTTCATATTGGCTACTTGATTCAAAAACACTGATCCCTTTGTGATCTATAATGAGGCACTTTGAATATATCTGATCTGATTCAATCAATCTGTTTGTTAAAGTGGACATAGTTTATAGGAGCAACTACTCCTTTTCATGATGACTTCACTTTTTGTAAGTTGATCTTTATGATGCATGATATTGTCTTGAATGATGCATCCTATCTTTCAATCTGATATCCTTTTCAAATGAATAGAAAAGGGAAACATGCTAGGCTCAACCCTTGTGGGAGCCACATTTTCTCCACGTGTTTTAATGTCTTCAAATAAGCAACATTACTTTTTCTATACCAGCACAGTGAACAAACAAGTTAGCATAAAAGTATACCTTATGAAGTTGATTGATCCTTCTCATGATGTTTTGATTTATTACACATATCTGATTTGACTCCTTCATATGAAATGCATGATATTTGCAAGTTGATAAGTTTGTTTGATAAAAGCATATGAAAATCTTAAATATCTGGAGCTCTGATAGGATCTGCCCTAAATTTTTGTAGGTTCACTTGATATGATTGGAGGTGAAGATGAAGATATGAAGATTAGTCACCAACAAGGGCATCAACCTTCAAACAAAAGGTAATGATGGATATTTAATATTCTCATGTGTTCTTTTCCATTTCCTTTTATCATCAGATCTATAGCTTGCATATATCTGCATTGCTTAGTTTAGTCACTCCCACTGCTTGTGTGGGACACATTTAAACATTTCTTTTAAACATGATCAGTTAATTTATCTTATGCAGTTGATTTATGTATGTTTCTTTTTCAATCAATGCATAGGATAGAATAACTGAAACTGATGTATGTTCCAAAAAATGATAGTTCAAATGAAAACCTTTCTTTCACACTTGAAATATGATTACTTGAATAATCAAATTGTCTTATAACTTGAAAGATAAAACCAGTTAGATCAACTATCTATCATTGACTGTTTAATTTCTTGACATTGACATTCACTTGTCATGATGATTTGACAGTCCTGATTAGACTATTGGATTATCATGACAACTGATCATTGTTTCCTCTTGTCAAGACATCAAATATTCACTGATTGCAAAAAGTTTTCTTTTACTCCTTTTGTAACAACTGCAATGAGGTCCAACTAAATTAGGTGTGAACAAAATTTAGTAACATGTCCAAATGTAAGGGATGGATATGTTTTAGAATGGGAAATGAAACAAATAGTATCAATGCCTCCTTTTGAAGATAGTGACATTGTAGATGTATATGATCCTATATATTCATCTGATTACAAACGTGTATAGATTTAGTTGTTATAGGTAAGTTACATAATTGATCTATATTCTGGATTGTAATAAAGTTTTGAACATTTAATTTGCATTGTTCAACTCAAATGTACAAACATGTTTACTTGTGGTGTGTACAAGAGATATTTTTCTGTGGTTGCAGATCCTTACAATACAGAAGGTGTAGATTATTATCTACTAAGATGCACACAAGAAAAATCAAAATTATTATCTAATCAATGACAGATAGTGATGGACAATCATATCCCATTGGATCAGTTGTTGTTGAAGGCACCTATTATCAACAAGTAAAGATAGATAAAAATGGTATTATATTTATTGATTATATGCCAGGTCAAAAGGTTCTATAGTACATTCACTTAGTTATAGAAACAAGATTAAGTTTGGACACTTTACAAAAAAGAGTACGTGGCCAACAAAAGTGGAGGTTGTCTATTGAAGATCATGAAAATATTTTAGAGATAATAAAAGATAGAGAAGATCTAGATTATATGTACCAAGAGCTCTAAGTACATTATTGAAGAGCGAGTTGAACCAATTGATACATGGTATGAAGGTATATGCACTTGAATTATCTATTGATAGATTGATTTATTTTAAAATGTACATGATTCTTGATAGTTCTTTCCTTTCAAATTTTAATTTCAATGGTTCTTAGTTCAAATTTTATTATAATCAAACATGATCAAGCTACAAACGAGCTATAAATTTATTTACACAGATTTTTGTTTTTGCAATTATGTAGGTCTATGCCTATAAGGATTTTAAGTTATCAAATTAAACTTCATGTTGTGCAGGTATGATCTCTAAACTATATATAGATAGTCTTAAATGTCTTAGGTGTCTAGAGGTGTCTTAGGTCTTACAGTTTCTTAGGTGTTTTAGGTCTTAGGTGTCTAGGTATATTAAATATGTCTTAAATATGTCTTCTAGACCTATCTTAGGTCTTACATGTCTTAGATATATGTCTTAAGTGTCTTAAAGGTAGATTAGGCATCTTAGACCTTTCTTAGGTGTTTTAGGTGTCTTAGGTGTCTAGGTGTCTTAAATGTGTCAAGTAGATATGTCAAGTAAGTGTCTTAAAGGTCTTAGGTGTCTTACTATATATGTCTTAAGTTTCTTAGGTGTCTTAAATATGTCTTAATTCTTAAGTGTTTTAGAGGTGTATAGGTGTCTTATAGGTCTTAGGTTTCTTAGGTGTTTTAAGAATTAGGTGTCTAGGTGTCTTAAATGTGTCAAGTAGGTATATCTTCTAAGTGTCTTAAAAGTCTTAGGTGTCTTAGTGTATGTCTTAAGTGTCTTAAAGGTCTTAGGTGTCTTAATGTATGTCTTAAGTGTCTTAAAAGTGTCTTCTAAGTCTTAGTTGTGTTCTAGGTCTTAAGTCTTAGGTGTCTTCGGTCTTAGGTGAGGCCACTAAGCTTCCACCTTCACGTGGTTGGCCTTGTCAATATAGAATAAATATTTCTCAAATCTAAGGGAAGCTCTTTTTTTTGTATCCTTATCATGTAGGGGTCTTGAAGATTTTGTCAAATTGGAAAAAGATGAGCAGAAGCTTGGGGATTCCTGTGAAGCTGCTACATGAAGTGGCATGTCACATTATGATGATGGAGCTCAAGAGTAGCAAAATTTACAGAAGCAACATGATTGAATGTGAAGATATCTGGAATTGCAAGCTTGAGGGAAATACTTACACCACCAAGGTATGTATGTGGCTATATGTACATTCATTACTTCTTTTTTCTTGTTCCTTATTCTTTGCCTTAAATGACTTTCTTTTACCCTTTTTGACTTTTCTTTTCTTAGCCTTTAAATTTAACTATGGGATTGTTTAGGGCTTATGTAATTATGCAACTTCCAGAATATTTACATACAAATAATATAAGCCCTCGAGCGGTCATATCCATTAAAACCCTAGCAAAACAAAACAAAACAAAGAACCTAATTTCAAGCCAGGTGAAAGAAATAATGTGAGGGGTTGTGAAGAAAAGAAGGCCATAACAAAGAAAATTTTGAAGGAACCTCAATTAGTACATTAGGGTTTATCGAGGGTTTGAGATTTCATGAGGTTGGAAAAAGATGAGAAGAAGTTTGGGGATTCTGATAAAGCTATTGCACAAAGAGGCATGTCACATTGTGACGGTGGAGCTAAAGAGTGGTGAGCTTTATAGAGGCAACATGATTGAATGTGAAGATAACTGGAATTGCCAGCTTGAGGGTATTGCTTACATTGCCAAGGTATGTATGTGGATGTATGCACATTCATTACTTTTTTTTTTCTTGTTCCTTATTCTTTGCCTTAAATGACTTTCTTTTACCCATTTGCCTTTTCTTTTACCCATTAGTAATATTTGCACTGCAAGTGGTTGTCGAATGTAAGATTTGGTCAGGTGGTTGAAGTCTAGGCGAACAAACTTTTGAGAACAACTTTGTATTTTTTTCATAGGTATAATATCTTCACCCTTCCATTTAGATGCCATCACCCCATGATTTGTACATTTAAGCATGTAACATGGGGACTTGGACACGAGTCGCCATTATGAAAAGCCCCACTGATTTGCACTTCAGCTCATGTCGTTGTCAATCAATGATGACCCTATTAGAAGCTTTCTTTTGGGTTTCATTTCAAAATGCAGTGCATATTATTAGAGATAGTGTCACCTCTTGCTGAACGATATAGTCACTTCATGTTCTAGATATTCTTTGCACATTTTTCATAGATAATGCAAGGTTGTTATTGATTCTTCCATCTATTGGACATAAAAAAAATTGTGATTTAGTGTTTTTTCTAGTGTTCTTTTCCATGGAAATTATGTTGTATATTTCAAGTCGTAGGCTAATTTGGGTGTTCCCACTAGGTGGTAAATTAATTGGTGGGCTAGTCCTCCCATCAAGGACATCAGCTGTATTCCTACTGTATAGGAATAAATTTGACCATTGTTTCTGGGGCAATTGATTGGTTGTACAACTTCCTCCTTCTTGTCAGTCTCTATATCTATATAAGATAATACATGTGTTAAAATTTATTGTTATACCACATCATGGTCTGATAGTGTAGTGAGGCAAGAAGTCTTTGTGTATCATTATTTTTGCCAGTTTTTCTAAAATTTGGAAAAGATATCACATGACAAGATATGCCCACAAATATAAGTAAAACAAAATAAAAAACCCTATTTCAACCCAGGTGAAAGAAATAACATGGGGGATTGTGAAGAAAAGAAGGCCATAACCAAAAGAATTTTGAAGGAACCTCAATCAGTATATTAGGGTTTATCGAGGGTTTTCAAAACTTAACAAACCTACATTAGATAGATCTATCTAGTTCATAATTTACATGTTCAAATATGACATTCTTATGAGTTCTCTTCTAAGAGTTCTTTTGTATTTTAGATTTTAACATGATGATTGTTATTATAACTGGAGTTTAGATAGATCTTTAATGGTATTTATATGCTCTAGCTTTTTAAAATATGTACAAATTTCTTGAATATTTGATTACATTTCATTTATTACTCAAAATATTTAAGCATTGAGATATCTTCATTTTCTATGTTCTACTTCAAAATATTTGTATGTACTACTTCATTTGCTTAGATATCTTCCTATATTCATTTTCTATTTCCCAACTTAATCTTATTTTAGATTAGGAATATAGCCTAATTAGGACACATTTAGAAATTTATTTAAAAGGAAAAATAACACTAAATTATTGGGTAGAGTAGTTACTTATGTTTGCTTTAACTAAATAAAACTCTTTTTATGTTAGATTTATAGTGGAACATTAGGGTAGGTAATTGAAAATAATTTACCAAATAAAAATAAGTATTTTACCTTTTCCCATTCACACAAACATTATGCATCATTTATAGATTCAATTTTTCATGTGAAATATTATGAACTTAATCTTCTATTTTAGGGGACAATGTGATTACTTTGATACCTATTCAACCATTGAAAACATTATGTCATTTACAAGGGAGGATCCTACATTGTTTCATATCATACCAACATCAAGCAGATTAAACATGGCACTTGGTTATCCTTGGATTGAATAATACCAAGCATTTATATCTATATCACATCAATGCATTAAATTTATTCATAAAGGGGAAAGTAATTAAATTTCTTCATAAAATAAACAATGGACATCCAAATGTCCAAATAATTAATATAAAGCATGTAACTCATAATATAAATTTTGAAATGTAAATATAAAGGATGTGACTCATAATAAGAACATCTCTAAGATATAAAACATAAGCGTATATAATGTCCAAATATAAACATGTGACTCATAATAACAACGTCTAGATATAAAAGTTCATGTGACTCATAAAAATGTCTAGATAAAATATAATAACATGTAACTCATAATGTCCAAATGTATAAATATAAAACATCTGAATCATAATAACAACTCATAAATGTCTCACTCTACGAGTGGATTGAGCCTCTCTCTGTCTCGAGCTGTGTCCTGATCCCTAATTGGAGCCCTCGATTGATCTATGACCTGAGCCCTATGCTGAGTTGTGGGTCAAGGTCTGCACATGAAACACCATAAAATTTTCAAATTCTATATATATACACACACAAATATAATTTGTTTTGATTTTAAATAAATAAATAATACTTGACAAATCTAAATTACTTGACATACACGGTCTGCATCATGTAGAGGAGTCTCAATAGAAGCATGACATGATCCTGCAAAGTATATATGACATGTGTTCATACAATATATAAGCATGTGTATTTAGTTAGAAAACTTGTACACTTGATGTCTATATGTAGAAAGTCAACTTGATATATATGTGTACACTTAAATCAAACTTATATGTACATGTGATATATAGACCTGGTTTTTAAATACCTCATGGTGATGACTAGGATTGCCAGCATGGTGCAAATCTCCATATCCAAGTTGTAAAATAGTAGCTTGTGTCTAATACACATGTACATTTAAGATTGTAATCAAGAGTCGAAGCTTCAATGTATGTGATTTAATTTAAAATTGAACTTATAATTTTTAAATATACAATTTATGAATTTAGATTATAATTTTTAAATAAAGTGTACCTCAACTACACCAGCAAAGGCCCTCCCAATCCCATTGAGGTCAGAATCATGGAGAGACAATGATACACGTGTAGATGGTGCAATCTCAGTGCGAAAAGAAGCCTGCTATTCTCACCTTCCATAACATCATGTGCAGTAACCTCAACCTTAGGACCAACTAGAACATGTGGAGGGGTGGAGCCTATAGGACCAACTGGAACATCCTGATGTCCCCCCAAACCCTGTGAACCTAACGCACCATGGCTCCTCTGTCTACCAAAATATCGCTTGAGATGTGAGGATATAGCATCAAGTGAGATCCCAAACTCATCACTGGTGAACTGGTATGAATCTAATAAATCACTAGCCAGGCATCTAGTCACATTCCACAAAGCACTCTCTCCACTAATCTGTGCCACATCATGTGGCGATGGTTTATCAGCATGAATGTAAGGATCTAAATAGTTGGTCGATGTGGCCTCAGTAGATGGAATTTCAATCCTTAGGTGTAACAAATATCTAGCAACACGATCAGATGACAACTAATCAACCTTAGTGGCAATAGTCGTCATGCTCTCAAAAATCATGCATCTCAAGGGGGTCAATGCTGGTTGGGCGACATTTGCTAGTTCCACACATTTTAGAAGAACCAAAAGGTGTGGGCCAACTAAGGACCTCTTGTTCTAAAGAGATGGCACATCTGGTCTTCTATACTCGAGTCTCTCTGCAAACATCCCTTTCCCCTAACCAACATGTTTAGGGAAAGATGTATAATCGACAGATAAATGTAAATGGAACTCTGCATATAATTGTTTGCAAAAATATAATAGCAACTCATCATTGTTTGGCCATTTGTGATGAGCTGCCAAAAACCTAGGATAGATGAAAGGACCAACAACTGCATCCACACACTTGGTGGGAGAATAGCCTCTCACTCTCTCTTTTCCCCTATAAGAAGGGAATATGTTGAGAACATTATCTACTAAAACCAACCTAGAAATAGATAACCATTTCTCTTGGTTGACAACACTCTGAGAAAGTGATGCATAGAACTGGTCAACACTAATCTCGTCATAGGGATTGTATGATCGAACAACTTTGATCATACATGTTATCTCATCTCTAATCTGAACCAACCTGTCTCTATTTGACAGGTTCAGTGTATTGTGTATTGTACTGTTGAGTTCACCCAAAGCTTTTTCAAACCTC
Source organism: Cunninghamia lanceolata (assembly GCA_027924645.1). Taxonomy (NCBI): domain Eukaryota; kingdom Viridiplantae; phylum Streptophyta; class Pinopsida; order Cupressales; family Cupressaceae; genus Cunninghamia; species Cunninghamia lanceolata. The sequence continues at coordinate 4,830,215 of BSBN01001019.1, forward strand.
TGAATGGTCTCAGCATAGAACGTAGAATTATCATGATTGTTAGGTTGACTTGACTAATGTGACTGATGTGAAGATTGGTCATCCATGTGTCTAAATTTATCTGCAGCATGATAATTAAATTTTCTATCAAACAAATTGTATGTCACGATGTAAATAAACCTGCATATAAATTTTCCAACTACTACATACATCTTTACAAAATCCATAATATAAATGCACATGTGCTTCTCAAATAAACCTGCACCTTACATGCTTGCAAATACATAAATAATAGGCCTATCAACCAAATATGAATCAACCATAAAACACAGAACTAGGAATGCATAGAAACTCTAAATTTGAAGCCACATGTAGCATGTAGCATGTTGACATGATAGCCATAGGAATTTATATAAATAAGATTTTATCATAATTTAAAGCCATTGGAGTAGAGCAAAAAGCAACTCTCCTTTTGAGTCACATCAATGTCATCCAACCCAAAGGATTCAAGATAATGAAGTTACTGTCAAAGAGAATGCATCAATTCATCATAATATAGTTTTTATTGCCCATCATGTTAAAGTAACAAAAATTACAGTTGGACAGAAAGAAACAAAAAAGTCATCTATCTTGGAGCAATATATGGTGTACATGAGAAATTTTAGCCACAAACATCACAACTTTAGTTTCTAAAATTGAAAAAACTCATAGAAATGGTATATTAGCTCTCCATCAATGAAGAATCATATGTTCAAGTTAAGTTTTCTCAAGAAATTTCACAAACTATGCAAGTTGAGGGAAGTCAAATCCAATCAATCATAGTACAAATAAATTTGAAGGCTATATAGATGCAATTCTTGCACCAAGAGATTCAGGCTCGCATTTGTAGCTTCAAATTATGAAGCATCAAAAAAAGCACTAATAATTAGAATTAACACAATTGCAGATCAAGTGCAACTATCACAGCCATTAAGTAATGATGATGATTATTATATATGTATATGTATCTAGTGTATGTTGTTTCTTTCTTTAACCATGTTATTCTGTAGCATTTGATGGGAAAATTTGAATGGATAACCTTACAAGGGATAAAACTACATGTCCTGCATTGTTGTAGCACTTGATTTGACCTATTTTATGTGTGAACTGACTCCCACCCAGCAGCCATCAGCCACTTGCTACTTTTGATCACCATAACCTTTCCAATAACTAATGCACAAATTCTTTCTTGAATGGTTTCAAATTGTGATTAATTTTCCATCACCACAACCTTGATAAAAACTTATGCAAAAAAATCAATAAAGAAGAATTTATGCACAAATTCTCTCTGGAATGATTTCAAATTTTGATATATTTCAAATTTTCTAGAGTATTATATATGTATATATATCTAGTGTATATTGTTTCCTTCTTTAACCATGTTATTCCCTAGCATTTGATGGGCAAATTTGAATGGATAACCTTATAAGGGATAAAAGTGCATGTCTTGCATTGCTGTAGCACTTGATTTGACCTATTTTATGTGTGAGCTGACTCCCACCCAGTAGCCATCAGCCACTTGCTACTTCTAATCACCACAACCTTTCCAATAACTTATGCACAAAATTTAATAAAGAAGAATTTATGCACAAATTCTCTCTGGAATGATTTCAAATTTTGATATATTTTTTTAGCTTATATTGTGTGGATGAAATTTGATGTTCCTTTTAGTTTCCTATTGCGTCATGGTATAGGGTAGGTGTGGCTCTATGAACTCCCTCATATCCATTTAGATTCATAGATGTATTGATGGATATGAGGGAGGATGCTGGCAAAGGTTGTGGAATTTAGTTTTACACCAGCCAATTGCATTTGCTTTAAAATTTCTAAAGACTTTTCAACAAATCCATTTTGTGCATATCCCGCAATCATTGCAGTCCATGAGACCACATTTTTTGCATATCTTGTGGGTTTTTGGCAGATGTATTAGTTGCAAGCGCCTTAGCAAACCTGTATAAAAAATGTGGAAGTATAGACATGATGCCTAAACTCTTTTGTGCACATCCTGCAGTTGTTTGAGGTATTTTATCAAATAGTTCACATGCCTTCTCTACACTTCCACATTTTGCATACATGTCTAGCAAGGTTGTTGCAACTACAACATCTATCAAATTTTGTACCCATTCACAAACTTTAAACAAATTTTTGTAGCCATTCACAAATTTTAAACAAATTTTACCCATTTTGCACATTGAAATCAAAGACATACAAACCCATTTTACTTGCATACAATCATATAAGGTGCATGTTTATTTCAAACACTTCTATACATCGTGCCATACAAAATGTTTGATAGAAAATGCCAAGGTGAAGATGGCATACCTAGTTCAAGGTGACGAGACTATTGCAAAAGGTGGTGGGGACGCCCTTCGTGCGACAAACTTTCAAACCCTACCACTATCACTATTAGAAAACAGCCGCTATGAAATGTGGTAATTTCATTTTTTTTATTTTTAACTGCATGATTTCAGGCGAAACCATCTCGCCTGCATATTGACTCGCCTAAAAATAGCTTGCCACATATGCGCCATGCAACAACCATGTGTTTCAAGTGAAATTGGCTTGGGAGAGTCAAACTTGCATGAAAATGACTCACTCTGAATATTTTGCTGGCCCAAAGTGTGACACAGCTTTGTGCTTTTACCCTATGGTGAGGTTTTTGGAGTTATGACCTCCTACTACACCTTCATGTTCCTCCTTGAGTATCTCTTCTCTTTCATGTTCATAAACTACTCTTCTAATGATATCATATTTTCCTCTTATATGTAGTTCTCCTTTGATAAGTGTGTATGGAAATGCCTTCCACATTAGAGTTTGTTTATCTTGCTGAGAATGATCAGATGTAAATTCTCCTATGGCAAGTAAATATGCAATATCTTTTAGTTCTTCTAGTACCTCATTGACCCTAAAAAATTTTGCACCAGGGAGTTCCTCTTCATGGATTTCTAGCTCTCCCCTATTTCAATTCTAGATAAGTAGTCAAGACCTTGATTTTGTTTTCCCAATTTTACCTTAATGTTAAATTCAAATTCTTGGAATAGTAGTAGCCATCTAGATATTCTCCCTTGAATTACTAGTTTTTCAATAGGTACTTTAATGGTTCATGGTTAGTAAAGAAGATGAAGGGTGTGGATAGTAGGCAATGTCTAAATTTTTGTAGTGCATAGACCATTTCTAGTGCTTCCCCTTCTATTGTGGTGTATTTTTTCTCAGATTTTGATAATTTCCTACTGGAAAATGCTATAGGATAGTCTTTAGTCCCTTTAGTTTGAGCTAAAACTGCACCTATTTCTATGCCTAAGGCACCTACATGGACATGGAAAGGAATGTTCCAATTCAGAAATATCAAGATAGGAGCTTATGCAATTTTTTGTTTTAGCATGTCAAAGGAAGATTGACATTGCTCATTCCATTCAATGTTTTTCCCATTTTTATTTTTGAGTAGTTCTTCCAAAGGTGCTACTATTGGTACATATCCCCTAACAAATTTGTGGTGATACCCAGTGAGACCTAAGAAAGTTTTCACTTCTATTGTTGTTTAAGGTGGTGGTAAGGTAAGTATCAAAGTTATTTTCAAGGGATGTACCATCAACCCTTCCTTACAAATAATGTGCCCTAGTAAAGTTCCAAAAGGTACTGCAAATGTGCATTTCTTGAGATTCAGTGATATTTGTAAACATCTGCATTTGTTTAACATCATTCTCAATGTCTGGGTGTGATCATTTACTAATCCATAGAAAGTCCAGTCATCTAAGTAAACCTCTAGGAAATCATGAATGAATTATTTGAATACATTTACCATTATTCTATTGAAAATTGTTGGTGCATTCTTTAGTCCAAAAGGCATTACTGTGTACATGTAGGATCCCAGTTCAGATGCCAATGTTGTTTTAGGCTGATCCTCTTCTCTAATCTTTACTTGGTGATAACCAGAAAATCCATCAATGAATGGATATTTTCCCTTCTGACAACTGATTCTAATATCTCCTCTATGAAAGGTGTTGGGAATGGATCATGTATGCAAGCTTTGTTTAATTCTCTGTAGTATCTGCATATTCTTATTTTTCTCATTTTGTACCACCATTGGACTGATCCAATCTGCTTCCTCAATAGGTTTTATGATCCCTTCTGCTAACATCTTGTCAATTTCTACCTTGACTCTTTTTTTCATGTTAGGATTGAGAATGTATGGTCTTTTCTTTATGTGTTTCACTGCTTTCAATTATATTTTCATCATTCTAGCTTCTTCTTTAATTCCTTTCATTTATGTAAAAGTCCTTGGAAATAAGTCCTCAAACTCAGAAAGAATCTTAGTGACATATGCTACTACTTTTTCATCCTAGTAATCTCCAATATTTACTAGTTTAGGATCACCTTCTTTTGAAATATTTTCTTCTTTGATTTTTAGTGGTTCATTGTAATATTGGTCCTTTGGTTTAGTCAATATTTCTATCTCTCTTTCTCCTTCTTGGACATCATTGTCTATACCCTCATTATCCTCATCATCTATTTTTGTGGTTTTATAGCATTTTTAACCAATATTTCTTGATTGTTTGTCTATCCATTCTACTGGTTTCCATATCCCTTCAAATCTAGGTGGTGGTGTATTTTGCTCTGATTCTTCTTTCTTTTCTTCTTTTACTTGAAAATTATTTCCTTCATTTCCAAAAGTGAATTATGTATATTTTTTATTGGACTATAGAACGAAATTGTATGTATAAAGTCATATTGTACTTCCTCCCAATTACTAGTTTATTTTCTTCTTCGTTGGTTTAGATACCAAGTTTGTGCTATTGGTGACAATGTCCAATAGAATTGGTGGGTGTATATAAACTTTATATGTTCATGTCTACCTTCCCATACTATTATATAGGTAGTTAAATGTTCTTGTGGTAGAATTTGTCCTTCATACTTGGGTATGACTTTATATTCTCCTTCCTCTAGTAAATATCTTACACTGATGAGAGGCTTAAATGTGGACCAATCTTTATCTGAACCTTTATGAGTTGACCACCAATTTGCTACATTGCATACTAATGTTGTTGTACTACCTCTATTCTTCTTTGTTCTTCTGAAAAAATTATCTCCATCTCATTAAAGTATAGTTGTAGGTCTTTTACACCTGAAAACTTGGGTAGTTTAATGTGGGAAATTCCTTTCATAATATGATTGATATGGTAAGATCTTCTAGATTTCTCTTCATTTTGGTCTTCCTTAATGATGTATACCTTTTATGGTTATTTTCATTTGATGTGGAGGATTGGAATAATTTTTTTATACTAGTTTGAACCATACATATACTCCCAAACCCTGTCATTCTCTATGTTTTGAGCTCTAGTTCATCTTTGATCCATGCTTCAAAAAATTCTTCACTATCAGTACTGTCATTTCAATCTCCTCCTCTATTTCTCATGCTGAATTTGGTTCTTCTTTTGTTTTATTTGTTTCTAATTTTGATATTATGTATATATTCTTAGGATAATCATCCTCTACTTCTACATAATTGGACTCTTCAATATAGGCTTCTTCTGTAGGTAACCCTAAAGGTATATAAACACTATTATTATTATGTACAAAAGATAGTTCTTCTTTGTGGGAGTCCACTATGCCATTTGCATCCACAAACCACCTTAATCCTAGCAGTACATTAAATGAATCTCCTTGCTCTTTCATAGCTACAACCATAAAGTCTATAATTTGTTTTATTCCCATCAAGTTAACCTCTACTTGTTTCCATGTTCCAATAGTTGAGATGCTAGAGCCATCTGCAAGAGTGAGATTGTAGGGTGTTTGAGATAATTTAGGTCTTCCTAGATGTTCCCCAAGCTTCTTAGTGATCATGTTGCACCCAATTCTATCATCACATTTTTGACCTTCCTATGATTTATATGGGCATCCACTAGTAATGGCTTTGTCTTCCAATGTCTGTCATTTCTACCTATTTTCCTGACTTGATTTCTGGGTATTTTCTCCTTATTCTAGCATTTAGAAAATTGTTTAAACTTCTCCATCAGATTGTGTTGTGTTAGTGATGTAAATTGTTTTAGTGCAGCAACTTCTTTTGTGAAGAATTGATTAACTTGTTTTTTGTTTCTCTTGTTCTTCTATCACAATTTGTTTTGTCTTCTGCACTATATCATCATGTTGTCTTTTATCCAAGAAAAATATATCATCCTCCTCACTTTCTTCACTGTCTATTTCAGTAGTTTCTTTTCCTCTGATATTTGTACTTTGTCTTGTAACTATTGCTACTTTTTATTTTCCTATATCCATTTTTTAGTTTTTCCATCCTTTATTCCTCTATATTGGCTTCCGTCTTCTAATGAAGATAGGTTTGTATTGCCATCCTTATCACTCTGATAGGTCCATAGGACTTGACCTTCTCCTTTAAGGACTTTCTTGATTACTCTGGCCCCGTTTTTCTTATCCAAGTCATCTCCTTTGTCTTGTTGCAATGCATTCTAAAAGTATTGTTGTGCCTTATCACATGCAAGAAGGATATGCTCTTTACTGTTGCAGAATATGCATTGTCTTCTTCTTTCTCCCCAACACTCATTAGCAAAGTGCCATGGTTTACCACATTTATAAGAAGTGGCTTCATCTCTTCTTCTTTTGCCTCTACCTCAGCCTCGACCTCCTCTATAACCTCCAAATTGCCCTCTATAATCATTACTATAGTTATTTTCATATGGTGCATTAGGGTTTGTATTCTGAATGGAGTTCATGTTTCTCTAATTTCTCCATGAAGGTTGCGTATAGCCTTGATCCTAAAGATATAGTGGTCTTTATACCAAGCCTTTTACATATGCCATTCTGTTATTGTGTGTTTTATTCTTATGATGTGTGTTACACCAAGATTCATGATCATCATCATCTTCTCTCACCCTAAATAGTTGTGAAGGACAATCTAGTGTTTCATGATCATCCCATTCTCTGCATAATCTGTAATATATAATACTAGATTTTATCAGCATTGCCTTTATATCCACCTTCAATGCGGTGGTCTGTCTTTCTCTTTTCATCATTAAGTATTCATTTCTCATGTGTCATTTTGTGCAATAAGAACACCATATGTTTGGCCTTTGTTTGTGGGAGTTTTCATTCTTCTTTGCTAAAATATCCTATCTGAGTTTCAACTGCTCTAATTCCAATCTCACTATTTCCAATTCCAAGTTTTCTTTAGTTTTCTCTTGTTTTCGCCATGTTTGCGCTTCAATACAATGGGCTAATGTGACAACTTCTATGAATGTTTCAAATATTTTCCATCTAGAGATGCTCTAACATCAGTGCTTATCCCATATGTGAACCATTCAATCTTTTGCTTCTTAGTCAATGATTCCTCTAATTTGTGGAGTCCCATTTCCTTAAATCTCTTGTCAAACTCTTTTATAGTTTCTACATCTTTTTGTATTAGTTCTCTCATTTTACTTACCCCTTTAGTAGGTATTTCTGGTGTTTCAAAATTTTCTAAGAACTCCTTAACTTCACCCCATGTTTTATCATGTCTAGGACAAGCCTTTCTATACCATTTTAAAACATCATTCCACAATGTCCCAATAAAGTCAAATAATTTAGTGTCACCCTTGGTTATCTCATTCTGGTTCCAAATTGATTCTAGGACAAATACATGCTCGACTACTTCAGTTGTATCCTTTTCGAATACTGGTAACTTAATTATAGCATCCATTTTTCCTTTCTTTTTCTTTTTTGGAACCTCCAGTGTCTTACAGAGAAATTCTTTAAGATTTCTTTTTTCCTTAGGTTTTGTCCTTTGTATTAGGATATTATATTTCCTTCATTTATCTCTTTGTACAATTTGATGTCAAAGTAATCCTTTCCCAATAATTCCTCTAAATCTTTTGTAACTTCCTCTTCTCTATCTTTCTCACTGTCAACTTGCTCCTCTTTTAAAATTCTTCTTGCTTTATAAGGCACTCAAGGTGACTCCTAGTTGAGGGGGTGTGTCTCTTCAAACTACCTTTTTATCCTCGAGGATACTTTTTAATTTGTAAACAACATTTTGTTTTCTATAGGTGACTTTTCATTACTTTATCTTATACTTTCAGAACTAATCTCTTGATATACCACATCTTCTCTGATCTTCATTATACTCTAATTTAACTGGTGATCTAGGTAATCCACATCCAATTTTAAGGGTTGGAGGTTGCGAATACGATTTAATAACTCCTCCCATTGTTTATCAACTCTAACATGTATATTAGAAAAATTAGGCTAAAATTTTAGGGTTTTACACATTTGTAGTAGGGCTAGGTTTTTATTACATTCCTCCCTCCATGTGCTCCTTAACTGGTCATATGCATCAATTTTTCCTCCTATACTTTTCAGAAGTTTTGTATCCTTCTCAATATGCCTTGTTATCATTTCAGGATTCTCTATATCTCTTTGTATCAAATTTGTGGTAGTCTTTATGGCTATTTGATCCATTCTTTTATTTCCCTTTATACTCTTTTCACCGACAACACCCACCTTGGTGCACTCAACAACACCCTCATTGGCACACTCATCCAACTGATTCTTTTCTTTTGCAATTTCTCTTTCCTATTTTCTACTTGTTTCTCCTTCCTTCTCCTTCCTTCTCCATCCTTCTACAGTACCTTTCTTGTCTTTCTTGGGTTTGTTTTTTGTCTATCCTCTCTACTTATCTGCATTTTGGTTAGTATGATTTCACTTATTTCTCTTAATCTCTTGTTATCCCCTTTTGCCATGGGTGTTTTTGATTTGTTATGATATTAATCCTTATGTATCCCATGGTTGGCTCTTTTTGAAGAGTTACATATTTTCAAGGATCCTTTCAGATCCTCCCCCTATTCCATTTGCCATCCCCTTAAGTGTCTGCCCCCTCTCACAAGGGTAGGAACTTAAGATAATTCAAATTCTTCTCTAGATCATAAAAAAATTCTTGTCACTCAAGTTTCCTTACTTTGTGCTACTTCCCACTTCTCCTTTTGTACTGTTTATCCTCTATTTTGTTCATTGTCCTTTTATAGGGTCTTGGCAACAGGACTAAATGTTGGAAATAAATGGAGAGGAACCATTCCAGAGATCTAGTCCTTAGTCAAGTCTCTAAAGTCAAGTTTATACCCTAGTCATACAATGAGAGGATCATAGATAAACATTAAGGAATTAGGTTATGCAGTACAATCTAAGTATACAAAATATTAATAAGACACATAAACTTATATTAGAACCCTTATATCTCCATTATATATATTCATAAGCAATTGGTACATATACATTCATACTGATAGGTCTAAGTCTCTACCTTATATACATATATATATTTCACTCACATACTCTCTTACATTATATTTTCCACTCTTACTTTACATTTCTTACATGTACTCATATATATCTACATAGAGGTGTGTCCTTTCCAAAAATACCTCTTAGTGTACCACTTCTACCCTCCACATGCCCTTTACAGTAACCTGTGGTTGGTTCTTCTTGGTACCTGTTCTCTGCCAACAACAACTTTAGGTGGTTTGTGGTTTTTGACCACCACCATGTAATAACCATGGAGTGCCTCAATATTTATTAAGGAAGCTCTATTGTGATTTTATCCTTACCAAGATCCCAAACTATGTTGGTATTCATGAGTTCTAAGGTAGACGTAGAGACTCTTTCCAAGATAGAAAGGGGGTACGTCATGCACACAACCAACTAATGAGATCCCTTGGTTATCGATCCATTCACCATGTCATAGTCCCTTGTATTGTGAACAAGAGTGTAGATGTTCACACACTGCAATCTATTAGTTCACCCACATAGTCCTATATTGAGCATAGTGTGCATCTATCCCAAGGTGATGAGGATGATTCTGTGAGGTGTGAGGTATCACCACACATTTTTCATACTTGTGGATCTATATGAGGTCATGAGCTAGAAGACTTTATGATGAGGTACAAAGCACAGGGTGTATATACTGATGAGGTCACTATAGAGGTTGATGAGCATGATCTATACATTGATGAGTATGCCACACAACATGAGCCACAACATTTTGTGTTGAAGAGTAAAATCATGATATATTTTTTACTAGAGGAAACCTTTGGTATTGACCTAGAGGTAATTTTAAATAAAGTTATGCAATTTGGTATCTTTCCTATTGAATTTTAGAATTAACTATATAAATCCATTATGAATGAAAATTGATAAAAAAAGAAGTGTATTTTATTATAAAATTTCAAGGTCAAACATTGCATCCTTCATCACATATGTCTACAATCCTAACAACTCGTCAAGTATATTTGTGATAAATTGGTAAATACATTACATGCCAATTTATTTTTCATATAGAAATGTTGATCTTAAAATAAAAATTTGATGTTGAACAGGTGGATATTGTACCTTTGACATCCAAACATGTTGGTGGAAATAGTTTTATCTCAAATTTCATTGACATAAGTTTTAGTATTTTTAATCATTGTGTATGTAGATAATGAACTACGTAATGAATGTAGATAATGTTGTGCTATATGTATGTAGGTTTCATTCTTTTTGTAAGATAACCTTTATTTTGTTTAAAGTTGATGATTTCATTAAAAACTCCTCCCCATCTTCATGTATCACTAGACATGGGTGTTGTTGCAACAATATCTTCTATGCCTTTTACATAGGTATAAGCTAGTAATGCAAATATCATTATGAACTTATTGTATTAAATTACATCATTTAGTGTAAAAAATGACATTCATCTTTACTCTAAATTGCTTCTTCAAGCTTTTAACAAGAGGTGAGAACTCCAACTCATGCACCTACCCCTTAGGTGGATGATGAGAAGCAAAGGATGATTGAGAAGGAAAATCAACTTATAGTAAGTGATTATTTACTTATGTCATTTCATGTGTCATGCTTTGTACAGTAATGTGTATACTATTTATTTGTATTAATAGGTGGATATGTAATCTAGTCTTGAGGATAGAAGGTCTATGTTAGAGAAACCAAGATCTGAATGCAAAATCCAAGATAACTTTCATAATGAATATAGAGAATAATAAAACAAATAACTTACTAGTGTAATTATTTATTTAATTACGCTTTATTAAGTTTACTTAGAACCTTTTTAAGTCACTTAGGTTTTTATATCTTGCAAATATGAAAGAAAGATCTCATATGTAATTTATTATTCCAATTCATTAATTACACCCATATTGAGAAAATTACCCTCTTGTGCTTTTTTTTCTCTTGTAGAAGGAAATATAGGTTTTGCAGGTGATCTTGGCCTCTTGAGTCCATTGGGACTCTTGCAAGGTATTAGAGCACTATCTAGTGGTTCTAGTATTTTTTTCATATTTCGTTACTAGTCCATTTTATTGCTATTTGAAGTCTAGATCACATTTCTGACTTCCAAGATCATAAATGTTTGCCATGATATTCATTTTTTATGATTCTTGCAACGTTGGAAAGGTATTGAGGAGATTTACACAAAAACCCATGCATTTTTTCAAGATTCAACCATAGGTATCTTTTATTTAGTTTGTTAGTTTTACGTATTTTGGTTGATAACTTGGACATCCTAGTACTTGGAAAGGTTCTATTTTTATGGGTGGGATTCATTTATCAGCATTAATCTATATTAGATGTTTTGATCTGTAATTTGATTTTTTGAGGAGATATCATGAATTTTTCTATTCATCCTTTTGTGGTAACTCTGATGAAGGATAATAATGAGTCTTGGGAAAAAGGCATCCTGACACATTTTAGGTAACTTAATCTTTTGCCTTATCTTTATGGACTTATACCTAAACCAGATACACTTGGGAGGAAATTCACATGGGGAAATAGGATTGATCACTTGATACGATTGTTTTGTTCCAGTTTTGATTTTGACACTATGTGTTCCATCTCACATATTGAGTTCCCATGCACTCTTTAGACTAGATTTGGGAGATCTTCATACCTAGATGATCTTGCTTTGGATTGCCTCATACCCCTTGAAGATGCAAATCATAAACCATTTGATGATGATATAGAAGAGGAGCTTGTATCTTTGACAAGTCTTGATTATTCAAATGACACATATTTCTCTCGCTTCTACTTCTCCTCCTATTGATATCACATCTATATCTCTTGTTGCTTCATCTGAGTCTAGTGTTTCTTCTTCAAGAGATTCCAGTGATTCCTTGTAGCAAGATAATTTTAGCTTTCTAGATTTGCCACATTGGGACACATATCTACCAAACATATCATGCTTGTTTGTAGAATCCCAAATTGCCGATTTGGAGGACACATTTGATGGGTTATCTTTCCTCTTTAATGGCAATCATGAAACTATTATTATCAGTTCTATTTTATCTTTTGATATTATTTATTATGAGTTTCCACTTTGTCTTGAGTTGTCACACTCATTATAGAGTTCCTGATTTTATTGTGGCATCTTTTGATTGACATGTGGACACCTATATAGTTTTCATAGGCATTCATCATGAGACTTCCTACTTCATAGGTTCTTCAATATTCACCATTAGAATTGTTTCTTTCTAAGGCAAGAAATGTCATTTGCCACAAGATGATCATCTTCAACATTCATGTTATCGAATCCTCTTCTAGTATAGGAGATTCTACAATGTTGGAGGATTTCATAGTCTCTTTCTTTCCCTCTTATTGGAGGGGCTATTAATTGTATCTTTGTGATGGATGTAGTCCTTCAAGGGTCTTAGTGTTGAGTCTTTCTTCCATCACTTGTACATATTTGTTTGCATTTCTTCTCTCTTTTGGAGAGGGGATTTTTCCTATAGGTTTTTCTCCTTTACTTTGTTTATGAGATTTTCTTTTTTTGTACATGGGTACCTAATATGGCCTTGTTACTAGGACCCATCCTTGCATCATTTGTATTTTCTAACTCTCCCTAAGTTGCAATTAAGGGGGGTGTTGGTGTAATTATTTATTTAATTAGACTTTATTAAGTGTACTTAGAGATTTTTTAAGTCACTTAAGTTTTTATATCTTGCAAACATAAAAGAAAGATCTCATATGTAATTTATTACTCCAATTCATTAATTGTAGGTCCATATTGAGAAAATTATCCTCTTGTGCATTGTTTTCTATTGTAGAAGGAAATATCAAGTTTTACAAATGATCTTGGCCTCTTGAGTCCATTGGAGACTCTTACATAGCTATCATAAAAAGTGAATAAAAATTTACAATGTTCTCCTTGTATTTAAGTAGGACAAGAAGGAAGTAGGAAGGTAGGAGTAAACCACTTATTAAACCTCCAAAGTGTGTGACACATGTTAGAACACTTGGGACAAGTGTGATGGCATGTGTAAAGTCCCTTTGAAGTAAGACAAAAGATAAAAGTCCCTAAGTGTATACTTAACAAGTGTGAATAGGACTTTCATAGATGGGCTAACAACTAAATAGTTTTATAATGTCCTTATTTACACTAACACCCCTCCTTAAGTGTAACGCAGGGAAAATAGATCAATAAAGATGGGTCTTGGCTATGAGGCCATGTTAGGTACCCATATACAATTTTTTTATCATAAACAAAGTAAAGTAGAAAACCCAATGGAAAATAACACTCCTCTCCAAAATAGAAAAGATACATGAAAAATGTACAAGTGAAGAAGAAAGGAGGACTTAACATGACCCCCAAGGACTACTTCTAGCACAAAATGTATAATAAATGTGTTTAATAGGAAAGTGATTCTAACTAAACTATCTTTAATCAAAACAACTTCCCATTACACATTAGGACACTAGCCATGAAAATGTATATCTTGTTGCTATCCAATTTAGAAAAGAAAGATTATCTAGGCTATGTCCTTTTGTTACAATTAAAATTGAAAAATGGGGAATTCCACACAAGGAATAGCCATAAACAAGCACCTCTACACCACAAGTGTGGATATTATAAAGGTTGAATCTAGGGTTCCTGAGGTCACATGTGGAAGTAGAAAAAAGGACATAATCTCAAGTGGCATCTATGACCACTCTGCATAACATTTTCAGAAGAGACTGATTGAATTGATATATACCAATGCACAAAATACACAAACAATTCAACAATTGAATGTGGAGCCCTTTTTGGCTAAGAAATTGAACCTAGAATCATGTCCCTAGTAAAGGTACTATATGCATCATATTGGGAAAGGATTGCAATGATAGTTGTAGAGCTTAGTTTAGCTTTAAAATCCATCACCTCTATGCAAACTCTTAACAGGAAGGTGAAATCTAAGGTAGATGAAGCCCTCCTCTCACTATCTCCTAAGGTCTCCCAAGTGCAATCCCTAGTTGAGAAACTCTACAACCTACTAGATGAATGCTTAATTGTAGAAATTATTTAAACTAGGAGAGTCATCATGGTCAAGGTCAATATATCTTGAATAGAAACAAAGATGCTCTAAATTACAAGGCCCAATTGACTACTTTAAAGTAGGTTGTTTAAGGAATGAGGGGCACAATGTCTCTCTAGTGCAATAGGGACTACTCTCTCCATTCAAAGATGATAACAAAGTTCTAGAAGAAGAGATATTCAAGGCAATGCTTAAAAACAAGAAAGCTAACCAGACATCATTTGGGGGTTGGGTCCATACACCAAGCAATGAAAATATAGAGGAAATTATCTATCCTCTAGCACAATTAGAGTTCTATTCCAAGGCCACTATGGAGATGCTCAAGGGCATCTCACACAAGAATATTCTTGATTTAGATATAGCTTTTTAAGCCTTCAAGAAGAAGGGTCATCTAACATAGAATGGGCATCACTTCAATCTATCCTAGAAAAGATGTAAGTAGTCTCTCTTATGCGAGTACTCAATTCTAAAACCTATTTTTTGGATGTGGTTAAGTAGCCAAAAACTAGTAGAGAGACTGTTCCTTGTATGTGAGGAACCCCTAAGAGGTCACCAAAACTAGATAAAGCTCTACTCTCTATTCATGGTTTTGGGACGCCATTCTCCATAAGCACTTGTCTCCTTTGTGTATTTTCTTTCCAAATGGCCTTTTCTCTTTTAGGCTTGGTTATCTATTAGTTGTGGGATGTTCTCAAAACTCTTTTATGATATATATTAAACAAATTTGGGAAATTACGGGACTTTCATGGGCTCCACAAGGTTCTTTTGTGCATGGCCTTTCATAAAATAATTCCATAGTGTTGATAATTTTATGAGATCAATGATACATGCAACATTTAGAGGATGTCAATTTGAAACCATCTTATTGTTGTTCCATTAGGTGAGAATTAATACCTCAGCATAGAGTGAGCCCCATCATGGCTGGTTTCAAAAGGTATGCAATTCTTTTTTAGTGCCACAGAGTTGTTGATTGTACTTCAAGGATCAACAACTAGTGCCTAGTTTCAAGGTTGTCAATCTGACAACTTGAAATTATTGTTCTATTAGATGAAGTTTGTAGATTTGGCAGATATGGTGGCCCAAGTTTTTGTTAATATCTTTTATGAGTGTGGAAAATAATTTAAGGAAACCTAATATATGTATGCTACATGTCTCCTTGGTGCTCCTCGATGTTGGGATAAGGTACCATTAACCTTGTAAATCCCAATATTGTATTTATTCCATTTTATTATTTGTAATTACTCATAAGGGAATGAGGTAGTTTCATTGGCAGTGGTAATTTTAGATTTACCAGAGGCAATTATCGAGTGACATTTATGATTGGCAATTGTAAAAATCAAGAGTAATTGAGGGTAGGTGCCACCTTGGAGAAATCAACTAATTTTAGCATGTATGACACATGTCATAAGTTGGTGATTAAATGTAAGAGAATCTATGACAACTGTAAGTTGTCATAAGATTATATGACAATATAATAGCTTATGACAAGTAATTAATAGTTGTAAGATGGTATGTTTAGCCCTAGGTGCCCATATTGAAAATATGCTTTCTAGTGGAATCTATGACGGTTACAACACATCATAAGATGTTGTAAGAGACTATTTTTGTGCTTGGGCACCCAAATTTTCATGGTTGACTCTTGAGAAGTGTCATGAGTTTGTAAGGCTCTTGATTTGACACATTATGAAGTGTGGACATGTAAGAAACCTTTTGTTTCACATTTAAGGGTTTTTGGTTGTGAGGCTTTTATTCAGGTGCCTAAAGAAAAGTGATGTATGCTGGATCCAAAAGCACAGAAATGCATCTTCATTGGATATGGTGATAATGTTAAAGGTTATAAGCTTTGGGATCCTCTAACCATAAAAATTCTTTTCTCTAGAGATGTTATTTTCAGGGAACTTAGAGCTATTTCTAAACCTGAATAACCAAAAGAGAAAGAAAGGACAAAGGTAGTGCATTTTGATTTATAGTAGGACGATGCACAACCAGAAGAACATAATGATGGATTGGGGGTGAAGAAGAAGAACAAGAAGATTCAAGTGGAAGTAGTTTTGATGAGGAAGATTCTATTGTTACAGAAGAAGTTGAGCATCCAGAAGAAGCAAGAGAGTCTCTTACTCCACCCTTGAGGAGAACCACAAGACAATGGAACCCAGTTGACAAGTATAGACCACCATATTTCCATTGTATATTTTCTTTATTGAGTATTGACGATTAACCTAGGTCCTACAAGGAAGCTATTCATGCAGATGATAGTGAGTCTTGGTAGTTAGCCATGTAGGAGGAGATGATGGCTTTAGACTCTTACAACACTTGAGATCTTCTTCATTTGCCCAAAGGAAGAAAGGCCATAGGTTGCAATTGGGTCTTCAAGAAGAAGTTTGGAGCAGACGGTTCATTAGAGAAGTAAAAGGGCTACTCTGAGAGAGGGATTTGATTTTGGTGAAATTTTCTCTCATGTTGCTAAGTTAACTTCTATTAGATTTATTTTATCCATCGCTATAGTTTTTTATTAGGAAATAGAGAAAATGGATGTTAAGATTGCATTCTTGCATAGAGATCTTGAGGAAGAAATTTATATGCAATAGCCTATAGGTTTTGATGTAAAAGGAAAAGAACATAGGGTTTGTAGGTTAAAGAGGTCTCTTTATGGTTTGAAATAGTACTCCAAAATGTGGTATCAAAATTTTGACTCATTTGTGTTGAAATTGGGTTTTGTTAGAAGTGAAGAGGATCATTGTGTTTACATTCATTGTATTTGTAGACACCTAAAAGTGTCCTCAAATTGTAAAACCCTAAATACTTCCATATTCTACCATTTTCCTTAATTTTCCACTATGGTTAAATAATTAATTTTAATTATTTAATCATTTATTTTCCTAATGTCCCCTTCACTTGATTTATTCAAACAAATAAATCAACCCCATCACATTAACCCACCTTCT
This sequence comes from Cunninghamia lanceolata, assembly GCA_027924645.1. NCBI lineage: Eukaryota > Viridiplantae > Streptophyta > Pinopsida > Cupressales > Cupressaceae > Cunninghamia > Cunninghamia lanceolata. The sequence goes on from BSBN01001019.1 coordinate 4,847,496, forward strand.
CAAATAAATTAAATAAATGTACTCCATTTATTTAATTTAAAAAGCATATTACACCTCATCATATTTATGAATTTTAAATTCACTTTTGTCCTCTAGTGGTGGGAGAAACCCTAACTCATCTCAACCCTCCATTTGGCCTCAAAGTCAACTCTCAATCCTGGCCATCCATTCAAATTTGCTCCTCTATAAAACACATTTATCTATCTCATTGGCTCTTTCTTAGTCTATTTTCCCCTCTCTTTGAGTTCTTTTTTCATGCTCTCATTCTCTCTTGTCTCCAACATCTTGCCATTTTCATTTGAGCTTCTCTAAGTCTTTGCATAAACTTGCAAATCTGATAACAAATATGGAAGATTTATGAGAACAATGAAGATTAGACAATGTTAGCTTAGATTTTTAGTTATTTGCATGCTTGTTTGACTGGTTTTCTAAGATATATTGCACTTCATTGCAGTTAGGGTTAGTTGTAGTTTTATTTCTACATGTTTAACCAGTTTTTCCCTAGCACAAAATGGTGAACCTGATGTGAATCGATTCCTAATCTACTATTTTTCTTGAGTTTTGGTGGTTAACTTACGCAGGTGGCTTCCTGGTCTCAAATTGACCTCACCATTGAGTCTAGAAGGCCCTTTCCATGAAAAATGACATAAAATATGCTATGTTTTGGTGGCTATAACATTTTTGAAATTTTTTAGGGTACAGTCCATACAGTACGAATCCGTATAGATTCGTGCCGTACGGACCCGTCGTATAGTCTGGACTCATCTCTGCTGGTATTTTTGCTTGGTCTATTATTTTTGGCTAAAGACTTGGTGTTGCAAAGTTAATGTTTTGACTGTAGTTGTAGATTCAAGTTTTTCTTGGTTAAAAAAACTATTCGTTGCAGGTTTTAATCTTGGTTGCAGGTTTTCTTTTTGTTTCTAGTTAATATCTTTGGTGCAGATTTAAAACATCATCTGTGGAGGTCTTTGCCATCGACCCTAACTGCCACCTCCAGAGAAACCCTAATCCTCAACCCTAACTGCATCCTTTCGCAGCTACTTTTATGGTGGTTGCAAACCTAATACCTGGTCGAAACCATAATCTGCCGCCTATGTTTCAAATGTCGCCACCTCTAAAATCTTTCTGCCACTTATTTAAAACTTCCCTGCCATTGACCATAGGATCCTCCATCCCACTGCCCATTTGGTATCTCTGTTTGTGGCTTTAATACCTTTGTTCATGGCTTTGAATCCAGCTCTCCTCCATAACCTAAACATCGCCTCTCTTCTATCGTTGCCACCAGTGAATGCACACTCAACCATACGCATAGTCACCACCTTGTTACTTTCTGACCTACACCCATCCTTCGCTCCTAGCCAGTTGTTGCCTCCTCAAACCTCCCTCTACCACTGGTCTTAAAACCTTCTACACCACTCACCATTCATAAACCTTAACACCCGCCGCTAGTTGAAATATTCACAAACCCTAAGTCGCCAACCTTGCATCGCCTAAAATTCACTATTGGCCTTCATTCCACTACTCTATCACATTCTAAACCCTAGTCACTGCCTATCGATCTAGTTACTGCTGGTTTGCACCTTCATCAAAGTCATAGTGGTGTGGATCTCAGTCTTTGATATTGTATTCTGGTCACCTCCCATGGCAGCACCACCATTAGTGGTGCCCTGCCCTTTGGTGGCATCTTTGTTGTAGGCTTGTCAACCATCACCTTCCTGTTTAAACCTGCCGCCGATCTGCTAAACTTCCACCATGGGTTCTATAAAACCCTAACCTTAGATACCTTCTTATGCCACCACTCTAAAACTCCCAGTTACCACTCCTGTGGCATGGATCGCTTTCCGTCCTCTATGTAGTCACCGATCAATTTAACGAAGAAAACAAAAATCATTAAAATGATGGCATGTCTCCATTACAAAATCAGCATTGACAAATGATTTCTTTCTTCATAGACGATTCATCTACCTCCATTCATGTTTTCTTGGAGGCTGGGACATCAAATGACAAGTCTGTCCATGGGAAAACTATGGTTGTCACCCGTCACACCTCTAGACTTGTCGACCAAGGGTGGTCGACAATCTTAGTTGGCCTCATCATCAAAACCCTAAGTCCTGCCATCGAGAATCCTATGGTTGCCTTCTCTTTTTGTCTGCCCTGTGGTGAATTTGTTGGTGTTTAAATCTGGCTTTAACGATTAGTTGTCTCAGGCATGGTTTCATTCTGGGACTTGGCCATTTTATCCTAACTATCGGCCTTCTATGGAAGTGCCACCCTGAAAATCTTTCAGTTTGGGGCCTTGTTACTGCAGCTCCTTGTATGCCAAAGTAAACCCTAAATACATGCATCATTAAACTTTGTTTTGACATAGGCATCTATAGTACATGCATCATTAAAGGTTTGGTAGTGGTTGCACCTCGGGGTGGTGGTCATGTCCATGACTAGAGGGCTAAGGGACTCCTAGCCCTTGGCCCCTTATTTTTTTGGTCTCCTTAGGCCCTCGGTCATATGACCGACTGAGGGCCCCACTGAGGCACATAACTACCAACATCAAAACTATCCGCCAGTCCCCTGACAGTAACATGTGACCACCACTGCTTGACTGCCGATAGTTGATGTTAACTACCAGGACCCCTTCTTTCCCTTCACATACCCTAATAGGGCCTTTTTTTTCAAATTTTCATAACTTGGTCAAAATAGGTCAGTTTTTTGCAAAATTGGTGGCGTTGGAAAGTTGACTCCAAGAACTACGCACCAGTATAGGGTTGATTAGGTAAAAATGGCATTTTATCAAACTTTTTTTGTCAAATTCAATGGTCAATTTGAACTTCAAATGCTTATAAATCATGCAAAATTGATCCAATTTTAGTGCAATTTTTTTTAAATTGCTTAAAATTTTTTGAATTTTTTGATTTTACTCTTTGATTTTCTGTAGATGATTAGATTTTGTAGATTCCCTTTTTTGACCTTTTTGACTTTGAGGATTGCAAAAAGAGACTTTTACTTGGTGCTTCATGTATTTTTACATTATCATGGAGATTTTATGTTATTGATGTCTAATTTTTAGCTTGTGGTGTTAGCTGGTCAAAGAAATCAATCTAAAACTATTAACACATTTTGATGTAGGGTTACATTCATTCTCATGCATGTGCTTTCTTATCATAGGAACATTTGGTTTTGGTGCACTAAAATGAACATAGCTTGTTGTTTTCACACATTCTTGGGGGCTTAAAATAAATCAGTGTTTGCTTTGTTTGGTGATTGCGTTGGTGTTTTGAGATGTGTATGTTCTTCCCTTGCACATTATGTGATCTTGGGAATCCAAAGCATCTCTCAACACTTTCATAATCACACCACACATCTATTTTCTAATGGTAAACGAACATGTACGAGTGTGACCATGTAAATTTGTATGCTCTCCCCTCGCATCTTAGTATGAACTTGGGGATCAAAAACATTTACTTGTGTTACTTTTGTTGAACCTTTAGAGGGCCTCCCACCCCACTTTGAAAGGTGGGAACGACCCAAGCAGTAACAAGCTAAAGCCAAGCTCTTTCGAACCACTATATAAAAAATGTGTTTGTGACGAAAGTCATAATCAACAGGTGTTGATGTGTCATACTAATGAATATTTCCCTCAGTACCCTTGTGGTGTGTGAAAACTTGTAGAGCGTAACATCTGTAGCCTGGGAGGCCTCCTAAATGGAGAAAATCACCAAACCTATGGCCACTTGAATGAATTCCCTTACTCAGAACCTTGTGCTAGTTGCAAAAATCCCTCTATTTGGTGATGCAGGAGGTCTGAAGATAGACCTATGGAGTCATCCCACAATCTCGCAATCTAAAGTATAGATAAGAAATTTCTTGAGATCTTCGGGTCTTTAGGAATTTGAAGCTTGGTGTGCTTGAGAAGTGAGTGCCATGTAAGGGGGAGCTAGTGCCACCAAGCTTCTAGGTTATCTGCTTTAAATAAGTGTGGCTGGAGCAATCCAAGTGGGAATTTAGAAAATATTGTCCTTTCCTAGCCTAGGATTGTGCATGTCTACAAGTGTTTGCAAAACATCAAGAGCTACCAAGAAACAACCAATCTGACTGCCAAATGTCTTCTATGATTGATGGGTGTGCTTTTCTAATCATCGCCCTCAACATTCTTTCCACACATTCATCCCAAGTCATCATACCATATCCTTATCATTCAACCTTCATATCCTAGTCACCCCCTAAGCCAATCAATTTCATCCTAATCATTCCACTTCAACATAATCATTATCCTAATCACATATCTTAATCATCATCCTTATCACCCCACATATCCTTATCACTATCCTAATCATTGTCTTAATCCATCCAAATCACCTAACAACATCATTACACTTTATCATCCTCATTCCAAGTCACTTCCATTTCATCTTAATTCATCCTAGTCATTATCCCTGTCCTTCCTCAAACATCCTAATCATCCCATTCCTCATCATTCAACCACATCCCTAATCGCATTATCCTTACACATCATCTAATCATATCCAAACAACATTGATCCTAATAATTCCTAATCACATTCTTGTCATATCTTCTTCATGCCACCTCATCATAATTATCCCTAATCATCACATCTATTTCACATCATATCATACTCATCATTCCAACTCAAACTATCCTAATCACATTCCTACTCATATTGTCATCATTCAACCCTCGTATCTTAATCACTCTTCTTAGACACATCATATCCAAGTCTTCCCTAATCATATCCTAATCACATTCTATTTAGGGTAAAATTGGATTTGTTGATCTTTTGTGGTTTAGATGTTAAAATCCTCCTTTCACCCTAACATTGAAGGATCTAGGGTCGAGTGGCAAGCACTATCATACCCTAGGTCACTTGCAAATGAGGGGAAGTTTGGATTAGGGAATTAATTATCAATTTCTCCTTCTCCTATGCTCAATTGACCATTAAAACCCTAATTATGCAAATACGACAACAAATTAATGAATTACAGAAAAAGCTCTTGCAGACAGGAGTAAAATGCCAAATTACAGAATACTTGTTTTTGGGGTTCCAAAGAGGAACAGTTGGGGACACTGGAGTGGGTGCCCAAGTCCAAGGTACCTACATTTTGGGGGAATCTGGAACTCCTTTGGACACTAACCAGCCCTGTAACTTTTGTTTTTTGAAATCTATCTGTAGAGGACACTGGAGCGAGCACCCTAGTCCCAGAAGTGCTCCTTTGTCTGTCTTTCCTTCAGATCTCAAATCCTTGATGCCTGCCACTCCTTCCTACAACTCCAATTTTCCTAAATGTGACACCTGTAACCTACAATCACAAGACTTGGTTTGGGGGTTGTGGTGTTTAGAGGTTTTCCTCAGTCAAACCCTGGAGGACACTTAAGTCTCTAAACATTGTTGTTAGACAAAGAGGGTGTGCCCTTGTGAGGTAGAGGCCAAAACCAAAGGAATCAATGATAAAAACATAATGATATGTCACCTTGTAGTGAAGCTCTCATGGAGGAAGATGCTCTTCATGCCATGAGGAGATTGATACTCAAATCTATAAATATCAACACATAAAACATACAAGTTTGCTCTTGCAACATAATAGAAAGCCTTGAATCACCTTGAGAACACAATAGCTTGCTAATTGGAATCTTCTAGTTGAAATCTAGTCTACAAATGAATGCCTAAAAATGATTATATATGCATCTACAGGCATTTCTGCCAAGATATTTGAAATTCAAACTTACCGTGTCAGCAAAGGGGTCTAATAACGGTCACTAGCTAACACCCAGAAATTGAGGCTGCCCTAAAATAGGGCAGGACTAGGGCGTGGCCACCCAAGTCCTCCCCCCCTATTTTAGGCAGGGTATAGCTCAAGGGGTCCTCCTAGGTCCTATTTTCCATGGGACTTAGGTCTCATCCCATCGTGATGCTAAAATATGAAATAAAATGTCCTAAATGCACTCTAAAGACCCAGGAGCTAAACCTTATGAGGGAAAAGCCCCCAAGGGGACATTTTCTAACGTTACATTTAGCCCCCACTTTAATGTATGTATAAACACAAGGCCAATACATGCATTAAAGTAAGGTCACAAACACAACAAACACACCAAAGACGGAGAAGACACACCAATCACATAGAAGATAGTAACAGGCATGCAAAACACAGAGAAAATAGTTACAGTCACGTAGAACATAGAGCAGACAGTTAATGTATGGAAGACAGAAATGATATCTTTTCTTTTCTTTTTCTCATATATATGAAATGCAAATGCAAGTACTGGAAAGTAAACAAACCTCCCAAAATGTAGGAAACACTACTCAAAGGTGTTGGTCTCTACATATGGGGCAACACAGATGCAATACACTCAAAACCTCCCAAAATGTATGAAGCACTATTCAAAGGTGCTGGTCTATTCATATGGGGCAATAAACACGCCATACAAAACAAGCACGCCAAAACACACACACTTGAAGACATAGAGAAAACATGCTAGACAATCGATGGAGTGTACCTATTTTTAGGTCCAACACCATCTCAGGCACATTACAGGCACACACCGATGATTGGGCTTCACCACAACAATCACCAAAGACATGCTTAAGGGTTGAGTTAGTCACAGAACCACTCCCTGCCTCTACAGAGGACTTTTGAATATGACAGGATGATGCAATTTGCTCCAAGAAATACACCATCCCAGCCTTTGCAGAGGGCTTTAAAAAAAGGACATGCTTGATATCCCGCCTCCATAGAGGGTTTATATGATTGATTGATTGATTGATTGCAAACAAACTCAGGATGTGCGATGCACTACTCGGGTGCAAGTCTATGCATTTGAACATCTATAATAGATAGCTTACCTTATATGCCCCCACCTTAAGGTGGTTGCTATCATGTATCAATATCAAGCACGTTAAGGTAGGAAGAAAACAGACAAGGGAACACTAACTTTCGTAAAGCCCATGCCCCACGGAGGTGACATGTACTTTATGATCGCCAAATGTTCCCACAAACACATCCATGCAAGAAACATCTTAGTGTCTACAACATAATGATAAACAACAACATCAATGCATATGATTCACCACACAAAGAGCCAAGGTTATACAACAAATTCAAAGTTTGAGGATAACCAGGGGCTATATCACGAAGCTCTCCGAATTGAGTACTACCAAGGCTAGATTCAAAGGTAAACAAAGGTGCATGAAGCAACAGTATTGTTAAGGTTTGTAAATGTGACAGAAACATCATGAAATTCACTACATGGAAAGCACGAGTGCTTCCACTAGCCAAGCGTCAGATAAAATATACAACCCCATCGTCATATTAGGAACTAAGTCCATTTTTTTATTGCTCTCAAAAGGCACACTAGATCTGCATCAGTATAAATGTTTGTCGTCATCTGCCCACTAGATGGAAACACTAGAGGAAGGGAAACACTAAATAAGAGAGGAGAAAACAAGTGTCTTAGGGACAGTCACATAAGAGGGTGCCCCCAAGTCACCAACCACGATGCTATGTCTGTAAGACACAACACACAACAATGAAATAAGAGAGAGAGAGGCAATTTAGAAGAATGATGATACAAATAGAAGAAGGTCACAATAGAGGCAGTCTCTTGGTTTCCTGAACCTTACAAGAGAATCTGAGGTCATCCCAGGAGGCCTAAACAACACATAACACGTCACGGGGGAAGCACATCACGAGAGAGATAAAGGGTTGGAGATACTTACCTGTAAGGCCCCTGTCGAGCTAGGAATTGTCTATAAGCAAATCATCATCCTCATCATCCCATTCCCTAATGATGGAGGATAGTGGGATATAAGGTACCATAGCCAAGTTCATATCTTGTTCATCATGTTGTTCATCGTTAGGATCATCTTTATTTGGTTGAATATTAGGATCGATGTTTTCTTGTTGAGAGGCAAGGTTTATAGCATATTCTTGTCTTCTTTTTCCTCTTTCTCTTGCTTTTCTATTTTGTTTTGTTTTACCACTTATCTTTTGTAAGCTAGGGCTATCTTATTTCATAGGCTTGTGCAAATGAGAAGATGAAGCACTAGGATCAAACCTCATTTGTTGCGGTGGAACACTTTCTTGTTGACAATGACCTCCCGATCTTTGTAAGGATTTTGGGGGAGGAACCTCAGTATAGGGACCTTGTCCTTTCTGTCTAAAGTTCTCTTCACATGCGGGTTGTTTCTCTTTTGTCATTTCTTGTGTAGGAGGACTAGGTATTTCAGTTTTATCCTAGAAGTAATTCAACTTGTAATGTTTTTACTTAACCAAAGGTTTATACTTTTTTCGAGGGATGGTGATTATACGACCATCCAGAGGGAATTTTAGACAATGGTGTATTATTGAAGGGATAGGTTTCATTTCTTTTAGCCATGGATGTCCCAATTTAATGCGAAAGAGGTCAGAAACAGGGACAACATCAAACCATTGTTCGACATGTTTTCCAGATAATGTTACTAACAAAGATATCTTACCCAAAGGCTTGATAAAGGTTCCCTTATGCATCTTAATCATCATGCTCGAGAGGTCATAAGAACCTTACATTAGTTGATGTGAAAAGAGGAGCTCCTTAGTGGCAACATTAGTCATGCAATTAGGATCAATAAGAGTTCCATTCATAGGGTTTCCCATTATTTTTATAGTAATGTAAAGAGGTCCTTCTTTTTCTCCAGTTATTTCATCATGAGGAGTGAAGAGAATTTCAGGTTCGAGAGCCTTTCTTTTCATGTAATGTATAGGAGGGAACCTATTGTTTCTATTATGATTAGAGGCCATGTTTTATGCTCAAACTAATGCCAAATCAGATTTTGAAATCTTTTCAAAATTGGTGCAAAAGATAAGGGCAAAAATAGCCTAAAATGATTGATTTTTCGATACCTTTCAATGTAAATGAATGAAATAAAGGATGCTATGAGGATTTCAGTCAAGGGAAGAAAATTATATGTCTAATATCAGTCCAAAACAGAAATATAATCACTCTCAACACATGCTTGATGCAAATCCAAGATAATGCCTAAGTAAAAATATCGTGAAAATATGTCAAAATAAGGACTTTTTTCACCAAAATTCAATGCAAAAGGGCATAACAAAGGTTGTTGTGAGGAAAATGTTGATGTAAAGTGAATAATATCAGTAATAAAAGCCTCCTGGTTCTAAAATATCCAACACAACACGCATTTAGTGCCTCTTAAGGTAAAACCCTAGTGAAAATATAGCTAAAATAAGCTATTTTTCGCCATTTTTCAATTCCAAGACCCAGCAAAGGAGGTGTTGTAAAGAATTTTAGGAGGCACAGAAAATAATATCAATAATATCAGTCACCTAAATCTATAAAATTGATCACCACATGCGTGGAGTACAAACTAGGTCAAACCCTAGGACCAAAATAGCCAAAATGTGTGGTTTTTTGCAAAATTTTCACTACAAGAGCCCGATAAAAGGGTGTTGTGAAGCTTTTTATGAGGGAAAGAAAATAAATACCCTGATGAAAGAAAATTAATGCAAAAATATCTTTCACAACACACCTATGGTGCAAATTTATGAAGTTGATAAGGCCAAAATTGGTGAAAATCATTGTTTTTGAAGCCCTAGGTTTGAGATTTTGGAACAAAATGCTATATGAATGGTTTGAAGTCTGATTTTTTATGAAATTTACATACTCTCAGATCTTAAAATGATTTTCAAGCTTAATCATGCAAAATTTGCCATGCAAATTTAATGAAAATGCATCAAAATTACTAGTTTTTGTTGAAATTTTTAATGCAAAAATGCAAATATTTTAAATTTAAATGCAAATTCACACTAAAATGCAATACTAAAGCCAAATTAAAATTTTAATGAGCCTCTAAAATCAGTAGAAAAATCTGATAAAAGATTTTGCCTACAAACCCCAGATTTTGGAATTACTAAGTTATCTAAAAATTGTCAAAATTAACACAAAACCTTAGCAATTAAATGATGAAAATGCAAAGCAAGATTTTGAATTTTTATTTTTTTCTGTAGTTTATATCAGATCTGATGAAAAAATCATGAATTAGGAAAAATTAGAAAGAAGTGACACAATTTAGTAAGCCCAACAATGCAATTTTTTTTTGTATTTTTCCAAATTTTTCAATTTTTTTGAAAAGTTTTCAATGTAATAAATTAAATGCCTATATGAATGAATGAAATCACACCAAATCTGTAGAAAAACACTCAAAAATTTGCAATTTAAGTTCAAAGACACAGGTTCACCAAAATGTTTAGGGTAAAATTGAATTTGTTGATCTTTTGTGGTTTAGATGTTAAAATCCTCCTTTCACCCTAACATTAAAGGATCTAGGATCGAGTGGAAAGCACTATCATACCCTAGGTCACTTGCAAATGAGGGGAAGTTTGTATTACGGAATTAATTATCAATTTCTCCTTCTCCTATGCTCAATTGACCTCTAAAACCCTAATTATGCAAATACGACAATAAATTAATGAATTACAGAAAAAGCTCTTGCAGATGGGAGTAAAATGCCAAATTATAGAATACTTGTTTTTAGGGTTTCGAAGAGGAATAGTCGGGAACACTGGAGCGGGCACCCAAGTCCAAGGTACCTACTTTTTCAGGGAATCTGGACCTCCTTCAGACACTAATCAACCCTGTAACTTCTATTTTCTAGAATCTATCTACGAAGGACACTGGAGCAAGCGCCCTAGTCCCAAAAGTGCTCCTTTGTCCCATCTTTCCTTTAGATCTCGAATCCTTGATGCCTACCACTCCTTCCCGCAACTCCACTTTTCCCAAATGTGACACCTATAACCTACAATCACAAGACTTGGTTTGGGGGTTGTGGTGTTTAGAGGTTTGCCTTAGTCAAACCCTGGAGGACACTTAAGTCTTTGAACACTGTTTTCAGACAAAGAGGGCATACCCTTGTGAGGCAGAGGACAAAACCAAAGGAATCAATGATAAAAACATAACAATATGTCACATTGTAGTGAAGCTCTCATGGAGGAAGATGCTCTTCATGCCATGAGGAGATTGATGCTCAAATCTGTAAATATTAACACATAAAACATACAAGTCTACTCTTGCAACACAATAGAAAGCCTTGAATCACCTTGAGAACACAATAGATTTCTAATTGGAATCTTCTAGTGGAAATCTAGTTTACAAATGAATGCCTAAATCTGCTTATATATGCATCTACAAGCATTCCCGCCAAGATATTTGAAATTCAAACTTACCATGTCAGCAAAGGGGCCTAATAACGGTCACTAATTGACACCTAAAAATTGAGGCTGCCCTAAAATAGGGCAGGACTAGGGTGTAGGCGCCCAAGTCCTCCCCCCTATTTTAGGCAAGGTATAGCTTAAGGGGTCCTCCTAGGTCCTATTTACCATGGGACTTAGGTCTCATTCCATCAGGATGCTAAAATATGAACTAAAATGTCCTAAATGCACTCTAAAGACCCAGGAGCTAAACCTTATGAGGGAAAAACCCCCAAGGGGACATTTTATGACATTACACATTCTTATTATTCCTCATCATTACACCTCATTATAATCCTATTCTACCCTATCATTCCTAATTATTTCACCTCATCCCAATCACATCCTAGTCATCATTCCTAGTCACCTTCACTCATAATCAAAACCCTAATCATCCTAGTCATCATCCTAATCAATCCAAGTCACCCAATATTGTCATTCTACATCATTCAACCTCATCTTGATCATCATCCTAATCATCCTTACTAATAAATCCAACTCATCATAACCATAACCTAATCATCATTTCTAATCATTACACCTCACCCTAATCAATACACTTCATCCTAATTGTCATCCTAATCATACCTTAATCATATCCTAATCATACCCTAAACATTTCCAACTCATCCTAATCACCTCTTTCATCCAATTAACATCATCCTAATCATTCCATATCATATGATAATCATACCCAAGCCATCATAATTCAAACCTTAATCATCCCTTGTCACCATCTTCCTAATCAAATCCCAATCAAATCCTAATCATTACATTTCATCATCCTCACCATTCAAATCCAATCAATGTCATATTATCATTCCACATCATATCACTATCATCTTAACCTTCCAATTCATCCAATCTCATCACTACACATAATCATCTTCATTCATAATCCAATCAACCACATCCTAATCATATCCTCCCATTCATTCCAATCCAATTGAATTCATCCTAATCATTCACCACAACCATAGGGTAACCTTTGAGTATCTACTCTCCCTATCAAATTCCATTGCAATTGTGTCAAAGCCACCCATTACATATCCAATTCCCTCCCTTTATGATCACATTTCATTACCATTCAGCCCTCGACATCTATAGAGGACCCTAAACATTAGTCTTCCTAAGGTTGAAATATAGGGAGAAACTATCGAACCTTGACTGTATCACAAGTACAAATCTAGACCAAGAGACCTTGACATCTTCAAATCAATCACAACTTGGGCTTAATACTCCAAGGCTAGTTTAAGTCCATTGTTCCAAGTGAATTCTGAAACTCATGGGTTCACTTTAATCAATCACTTCTTACACACCTCAAGGTCTCGATAAAACTAATTTGTGCTTTGAAAGGTCATTAGTAGACGAGAGTACCCTCTTGGAGCTAGACTTTTTGAAGACTAATATCTTTAGCCTATATTATAGTCTGGGCCTCATCACCTTGCATTGTGATTCCCATAGCATCCCACAATCCATAAGTCTCATTTGGTAAAGACACGGTTGCAATTAGAGGAGAAAGGGAGTAGATCCTCCTAGTCATCCCTATAGTGAGCACATCAACACAACATTCTCATCAACACCTTCATCCTTGTCATTCCACATCACCCTTTCTAATCACATCATTCAATCAAATTCATCCTAATCACCTCACCTCTAATCAAATTTTAATCATTTCCATGTCATTCTAATCACAATCCTAACCATACCCTAATCATCCCTAATCACACCCTAATCACATCTTCATCATTTCATCCTATCAACCCTAGTCAATCCACATCATCATTCATCCTAGTCAAGCACTTGTCAACATGGTCCTAATCCCACAAGATGACATACAATGATATGAAGACATGTGTCATTCCATGCCAATCCTAGAGAACAAGGTTTCAACACCCCAAGCTTATACGCAAGCCTATCCAAGCCCACCTTGGCAACAAGACAAAGTGCCTTGAACTTTTCATGCTACCTTTGATAAGGGGAACATAAGTCTACCTCATCCATCCTATAAGTACATTCTACCACCTCACTCTAATCCTACATCAACTCCACATCCTAGAGTCAAACATTACAAAAGAAAACCCAAACCCACCAATTCATCCAATCCCTTTGACTTTTCATCCAATCAAAATCCAAACCCTAGGCCAACACCTTTCATCCCCCTTATTCTGTCACCATGGGAACTTTTCGCTCCACCTAATCCTCATCATGAGTCCACATCATCTACCCTCATTATCCATCCCCTATATTGTCCTTCCACACATGCACTTGCAAAGGATGTGATCCAATGGATACAAGAAAAGAACTTGTCCTCATGTCAAACATCTACCTTTGATCATCGTAAAGAGCCTCCAAATACCATGTCCATCCCATCAACCCCATCATGTGATCCAAAACATATTGACCCTATTGAAGTGTCCTCCCCATTGACTTTCATTCCAAGTCAAGAGCTATGTCAAGGGTCCAATCCTAAGCATGAAGCAACATTACCCCCTCCATTGATCCCATCCATAAAACACTTGATCCCATCTATGATAAAGATCTCTTCTATGATCAAGAATACCATGATGATCCACATAGCCAACTTTATGCATTCCATGGTCAAGAGCTTGCCACCTCACCCATTCATGATGCACAAACTTCCACTCCCCATGATGAGACAAGTGGCTCCCAAGTATGCATAGATGATCAAACCAATAATTTGGATCTTAATAAGTTCCCATTGGTAGTTAGATTTCATTAGATATGTGTCTAAAGAATGAGGATGATTTTGAGGATATGTTGAATGTGTCATATTCTAGTGTTACATAGGGAGTTTGATGTATGCAATGGTTTTCACTAGGCCAGATATTGCCCAAGCAATGGGAATTTTGAGTAGATTTATGTCTAACCCTGGTAGACATAATTAGAATTATGAGAAGAGAGTGCTTAAATATCTTGCAGGTACTCCTAATTATTGTTTGGTTTATTCTGGTACTAATATGTTGCGAGTATGTGCTAATCGGTGGTCATTGATGTCAACAAGCTTGTGTTGTCATTGGTGTCAACTATGTCTTCTGATGAGGTTGTTGTTTGATTCAGTTGCCTTGATTAAGGTGATTTGGTTGCTTTGTACAAGAACTAAATATGTTGCTAATATGTTTCTATTGTTGTGTTTCCAAGTGATTTTGATAAAATTTGATTTATACTGGAAATAGTGTGTTTGTGTCGAATTTCTCTGGCTTACAAAGTACTATTTGAGTTTTTTGTTCTACATTTATTCTGTGTTGGAGATCTGAGTGTACAGTTTGGATATGTTGTTTATAAGTGTTTAAAGATGCTAAATCCATAATTTGGTCCTTTGGATTGATGTGAAGTGAAAGTTATGTTCACCAGTTTGAAGATAGTGTTTGACAGTGTTTGTAGTGTTTCTGGGAGAAAGTATTTTGCTCTGCATTTCTCCATAGGGTGGTTTCAGGTGTTGCAGATCTAGATGTATGCTTATAAGGTCCTTATCTATCTTTAGTCCTTAAGGTTTATAATTTGGTGCTCCAAAAGGTAACTTTCTGTGTAGCAGAGTTCGACAGTATTGTTTGTAAGCAGGTTGTGAACTTTCTTTAGGTGAAATTTGTTGTGGCTGAATTTGTTGGTTTTTAGGTGACTTCAAGATGTTCGTGGATGTTTCTAGATTGTGTTAAATCTTTGTGTAAGGTTCATAAGATGTATTTTTCTTTTGAGGAAGCGCGTGCTTAATTATTCATAGTGTTTACACAAGTTTAGCTGAGTTGGTTGTTTACACTATTTGCGGATGTGCTTCATGGATTGTGGAAGTGTGGAATAGCGTGTAAGGATGGAATTAGGTCTGTGCTAAGGTTTGGAGAGGTCCACATTCATTCCTTTCCTCTGTGTTGTGTGGTTACACAACATGCCCCATTTTGCCTTAGCAAAATAGGGACCCAACCTTTTTTTGGCTTTCCCTTGCTTTTCTTGTTTTGGGTGGTATGGTAAAAGTCAGGTATCAAATGCAACAATAGTATATCACCCCTATGCATGCATAGACCTCAAAAAGGAAGGTTAAATTTCAAAGTTAGATTTTGTCATTATGAGCCTCATAATGTGAAAGAGGGCAAAATTCTAAGCAGGATTGCCTTTTGGATCACCCTAAAATTCCTTAAAGATAGGGAGTTATGTTCGGTCAAAGTTTGGTTAAACCAGCCATTCCTAAAGAGTCATCACATTCCTTAATATCTCAAATATTCATTAATAGCCCTGACATTTATTTTAACAAAGAGAAACCTGATACTCGCATATTTGCTAATATGCAGATGTCAAATTTAAACGCGAGAGCATCTACCCGTTAAGTACCCGTGCACATTCCTGGAGGGTCATATTTATTAAAATCCCTGATATTCATTAATGTGTGGGTCACCTCAGATATAACATAAACACTTAACATTAGTATGATCCTTAATATCTGTCATATTAGTTAAGATCCCCGATCTTCCTTAATATGATGATGTTGTCATCCTAACCCGATATAAAGAAGACCCGACATGACAATGACGTCATCAATATGCCCAACGTCAGGAAGGTCATCTATTTCTCAATATCCTACATATTAGATAACATACCTGATCTTCGTCAATGTGACGATGACGTCATACCCTAAGTAGATTTGAAACATTAATAAAGACATGTGACATCATCCTAATCTTCAAATATGGGGGGATATTTTGCACGATTAAGAACCCTAATATTCCTTCACATCCTCATATCCACACTTGAGGTGCATAACACATGGATCCTTGAAAACCAATAGGGTGCTGCCACATGGCATGTTGACCCAATCATGTCAGCACATTATGTTATCATGATTGTTAAATAAGGGTATGATGACCCGATTTATTCATTGGTCAACGGTTGGTCATCTTCATGATGATGTCATCATCTTCCTAGTATCAGACATATTTATTAATATCCCTGATATCTATGAATGTGCATCCCCGCATTAAATGCCATTCTAATGGTGGTTGAACCTTCAAAATTTTGAATAATTGCCCACCAGCTATTAACATCTCCAATGCTTAAGTGTCGATCAACAGATACCAACAGAGTGACATTAATCACACCCTAATTTTCCATTGTTTATGATTAAAAGTAAGGATTTGAGCTCATTTTGAATTTATCATGTATTCAAGTGAAAATTATAGATTTACTGTGTGATTAAGGTGACATTACTGTAACTTGCGAAAGCAATAGAATGGGGTACAGATTTGAATGGGAAACAGAGGAGGGTAATTAGAAGGTGAACGTGTCTACCCAGATATCAATTGAATAGTAAAAGGTAGTGAATATTAGGTATGTAACAACAAATCCTCCTTTATTGTTTATGGTAGAATGAACAGCTAAATACCATTTTTACCACAGTAAATCAATATGATGATGTAGGAAATGAATTGAACAAGAATCAAAACATAATGATATTCATGTAATCATTGATCCACATGTGCACATGACATGTTAGGGTAAGAAATACATGTGTTTCATTGTAGGATTAAATGGCAATCCATAAGAACAAGTTATATATAGAGTTCCTAAAGCCCATGGGTATATAGCTTGAAGAGATATCCTTCAAATATGGCTAGATAAATTACACACATCTAGGAAACACTGATCTGGACATATAGATGGCAAGGTCAAAACAAGGGAATGGACAACCCCTACTCATCAACATTTATAATTCTAGCATGTGGCATGCAGGGGGGTTTTGATGCAGAGGCATCCACACTATAACCTTCGCATATAGCATGAATGTCTGCAGACCAACCTCATCATCATCATCTTCGCCATCATCATCATATTTCCTAAAACCACCAACAGCATCATCATGTTTTGCGTTACACAGTCAGCATCATCATATTTCGGACGATCACAAACATCCGCCTGCCGACTACTGTTCACCTCCTCCGCCTTCCTTCTAACATCATCATCATGATGTTCAGCGGGCGCACACATCCTCCGGTTGCACTGTTCATCGGGCTCCGAACTCCATCGGCATCATCATATGCAACACTTCCTTCGTCAGCAGGATTTTCAACATCCGGTTGCTCCAAATATCCTGATGACGTTCACCTTCAGAAGCTTACCTTCGATGCTCCGCTACCCGACGACACTAACAGCATCATGATATAATTCATCCGGTTCCCTCGAAACCTCCTGATGATGTTAATACAACTTCCTGCCATGGACTTCCGCCGATACCTTAACACCTTACGACGGCAGGATAAACTCGCACAGGGGGGATATCTCAATATCCTGATGATGATGACGTCATGTCCTGATGACGATGACGTCACCCGTTATCCTGATGACCTCTTCAACACTTAGTCAAAAAAAACATGAACTTTCTCTCCCGCATCTACTCGCGATACGCGGATGTTGGCACTCCCGATATGATGATCCTGATGCCGATGCACTCCACCTCGGCTCCTCCTGCTGATGATCACCCCGACGACGCACTTGCGCTTCATGCAAAAAACATCATGCTCTCCTTCAATTATCCAGATGACGATATCCGAACTGTCTGCAGGATATTCACCAAGATATCCTGATGATGCCGTTTCGGCGAACTTCTTCACTTAGCGAAATCTCTTCTTCGCCGATCCTCCAGGGATGACCCGATCCAACCTCAGGGTGATCTTCGACACTCTGTCTTATCAACTTGACCTAGCACATGAGGATGCTAGGCTTCTCAACATCTGTCGACCACGATCCTGCACACCTGCATGCAAACGGAAAACAAACTACTACCTACCCTACTGTACATTACCATTCCACCGATCAGGTGAGTCAACCGGTGGAATGGATCAGTGAATCCATGAAGTCTCTCAAACCAGCAAATCAATCAAGTAATGGAATGCAACCAGAGCAAGAACACAAACCGGATCTCTTTATTGACTTCAAAGATGCAATACAATATGATCAATCTCTCTCTCAGTCTCACTCAAGCTCGATCGATGATATCTGTCTGTATCTCCAATATCAAACGATCTCATGCTTATAAAGACTTTCCTACGAGTACTACTGACCCGACTCCAAGCGGCTGGGAACTCTCCAGGCGGCTGGGAGATCCCACCGAACATACATCATGACAGCTGTTATAACTAACTAGCTAAAAATAGCAAAAGCCTGGTCAGCATGATCTTATCATGATCAGCATGACCTTATTACATGCATTTGGTCTAACAGACCTTCTTGGAAACATAAACTGGACCTAAGCTACTAACTGCCTTATCCAGACCAGCTGTCAGGTAGGTGCTCCTGCACCATACTCCCCAAAAGAAAAGAACTCATGTCCCATGAGTTGAGCATGTGGAAGTCCTCCACCTGTACACTTTGCTTTGTCAATAGGCTGACCTGCTCCAGCTTTGTCTGCTGCTGTCTCTTGGCTGCTCCAAGACTTCTGAACTGTGACTTGCTTTCTGGCAACTAAAGTATCATGCCTGTTGATATAGGCCTTTCTCTCACATACCTTGTGTTTGTCAGATTGTCTGACCAGAACCTCTGTCTGAACTGCCTCTGTGGTGTTCAACTGTGTCGTTCTTTCAATCATTATAGGACAAGCAATAGTCCCAACTATGACAACATCCTTGTCATTCTTCTGAACTGGTTGCTGTTTGCACCCCTGTTTCTGAACCTGCTGCTGACCTCTGTCAGTCACAACTGAAACTGTCTTCAGCTTGTTGTCTGTAACAACTCCTTTCCCTGCAGTATCCTTATATGCCTTTATGCCTGTTCCTCTAGGCATCTGCACATACTCCTTCTTTCCCATTAAAATGATTTGAGCTGCCTTCTGTACTGCAGCTTTTGCCTGCAATGGCATCAACTTAATAGTCTTCCCATCTTTCTTGATGGTGTAGGTATTAGCATACCCATCATACAGTACTCTTCTGTCAAATTGCCATGGTCTACCTAACAGTAGGTGACAACATTCCATAGGCAAAATATCACACAAAATCCTATCCTGATATGGCCCAATCTGGAACTCCACATATGCCTGTTCTGAGACAAAAAGTGATTGACTATCACTCACCCAAGATGCCTTGTAAGGGTGTGGGTGTGGAATCCTTTCCAACTTCAGTTTATCCACCATTTCCTGAGATACCATGTTGTCTGTTGAACCAGTGTCAATGACAACCTTACATACTTTACCTTTGCTCTTACATGTGGTCTTGAAAAGAGCTCTTCTTTGCATCAGATCCTTTGATGCCTGCAAACTAATTTTCCTTAACATCAGTGATTCTCCACTCTCTGGATATCCATAATTCTCAGGACCTTTGTTTGAACTCTGTGCACTTTCCTCTTCTTTCTCTTCTTGCACAAGTTGTACTCTCTTGTCACTTGTTCTATCATTTCTGGATGATGAACCCTTGTTTTCTGGACATTTGAAAGATGGATGACCAAACTCTCCACAGGTGTAACATTTTCCTGAAAATGTAGTAGAACCTCTACCACCTCCAAATCTTCCTCTATTACCTTTCCATCCACCTCTGAAATCAGACTGTCCCTGTCTTTTACCAGTGTCTTCTTGACCCTCATTGTTTTGCTTTTGTGCAGGGGCTGCTCCTCTTCCCCTATTGTTTCCTCTTCCTCTCATGGACTTATCATGTCCTCTATTCAGCTTTTCTTCAATCCTGATTGCCATTTGATAACAATCCTCCACATTCTTAGGGTTAGCTAAAACTAACTCATCCTGTATGTTAAACCTCAAACCAGCCAAGTACCTAGCCACCTTTTCTACCTCATTCTCATGATGACCAGATCTCATACTCAACAGATAAAATTCCTCAGTATATGCTTTCACATCCCTGTCTTTCTGTTTTAAAAATTGCAGCTTCTTAAACATCTGGATTTCATAATCCCTTGGCAAGAATTTACCCTTTATCCTTGCTACCATCTTATCCCAAGAAGTGATCTTAGACTTCCCTTGTTTCCTTCTCTCAGATTGTACATAATCCCACCAAACCAAAGCATGACCTCCTAACTTGGTCTTTGCAATCTTTACCTTCTGATCCTCAGCAACATCTTCACATTCAAAGTGATTATCCAGTGCAGCAATCCAATCCAACAACTCATCTTCATTCAAGCTTCCAGTATACTTGGTAACATCAACCTTCACCTTAGGTTTTTCACTCTGCACTGCCTTTAACAGTTTTGCCAATCTCTGGTCTTCAACATCCAGATCTTCAGCTACCTCTTCATACTCCTCAACAGTATCTGCGTCTTCTTCAGACTCACTGTCTTCCACTTCCCTCTTTTTGTTCTTTTCCAGGGCTGTCAGCCTGGCTTGAAGTGCTTCAGCAAGCTCCTTCATCTTCCTCATCTCTCTAGCATGTTTCTCCTTCAGTTCCTGCAATTCCCTTGCAGTACCACTACCTTTAGGAGGCATTTTGTCAACCTCTCAATCAACACACAACTCAACTCTATCTCTACCTCTGCCCTTTCGGTGACAGAATCAACACACAACAGCCCAGACCTTTTGCTGAGCTTTGATACCACTATGATGCAGAGGCATCCACACTATAACCTTCGCATATAGCATGAATGTCTGCAGACCAACCTCATCATCATCATCTTCGCCATCATCATCATATTTCCTAAAACCACCAACAGCATCATCATGTTTTGCGTTACACAGTCAGCATCATCATATTTCAGACGATCACAAACATCCGCCTGCCGACTACTGTTCACCTCCTCCGCCTTCCTTCTAACATCATCATCATGATGTTCAGCGGGCGCACACATCCTCCGGTTGCACTGTTCATCGGGCTCCGAACTCCATCGGCATCATCATATGCAACACTTCCTTCGTTAGCAAGATTTTCAACATCCGGTTGCTCCAAATATCCTGATGACGTTCACCTTCAGCAGCTTACCTTCGATGCTCCGCTACCCGACGACACTAACAGCATCATGATATAATTCATCCGGTTCCCTCGAAACCTCCTGATGATGTTAATACAACTTCCTGCCACGGACTTCCGCCGATACCTTAACACCTTACGACGGCAGGATAAACTCGCACAGGGGGGATATCTCAATATCCTGATGACGATGACGTCATGTCCTGATGACGATGACGTCACCCGTTATCCTGATGACCTCTTCAACACTTAGTCAAAAAAACATGAACTTTCTCTCCCGCATCTACTCGCGATACGCGGATGTTGGCACTCCCGATATGATGATCCTGATGCCGATGCACTCCACCTCGGCTCCTCCTGCTGATGATCACCCCGACGACGCACTTGCGCTTCATGCAAAAAACATCATGCTCTCCTTCAATTATCCGGATGACGATATCCGAACTGTCTGCAGGATATTCACCAAGATATCCTGATGATGCCGTTTCGGCGAACTTCTTCACTTAGCGAAATCTCTTCTTCGCCGATCCTCCAGGGATGACCCGATCCAACCTCAGGGTGATCTTCGACACTCTGTCTTATCAACTTGACCTAGCACATGAGGATGCTAGGCTTCTCAACATCTGTCGACCACGATCCTGCACACCTGCATGCAAACAGAAAACAAACTACTACCTACCCTACTGTACATTACCATTCCACCGATCAGGTGAGTCAACCGGTGGAATGGATCAGTGAATCCATGAAGTCTCTCAAACCAGCAAATCAATCAAGTAATGGAATGCAACCAGAGCAAGAACACAAACCGGATCTCTTTATTGACTTCAAAGATGCAATACAATATGATCAATCTCTCTCTCAGTCTCACTCAAGCTCGATCGATGATATCTGTCTGTATCTCCAATATCAAACGATCTCATGCTTATAAAGACTTTCCTACGAGTACTACTGACCCGACTCCAAGCGGCTGGGAACTCTCCAGGCGGCTGGGAGATCCCACCGAACATACATCATGACAGCTGTTATAACTAACTAGCTAAAAATAGCAAAAGCCTGGTCAGCATGATCTTATCATGATCAGCATGACCTTATTACATGCATTTGGTCTAACAGACCTTCTTGGAAACATAAACTGGACCTAAGCTACTAACTGCCTTATCCAGACCAGCTGTCAGGTAGGTGCTCCTGCACCAGGTTTCCTTATGTAATGGAGGCCACCGAGCTGGTAGTGGAATGTGCCAAAAATTACAATGTCAATAACAGAAAGGTAGGAAAACATGGCCAGGTCTATGCAGACTTTTCGATTAAGGGTATCAATGCAACTTTCAATCTACCAATAGGGCCTCATGTGTGTGAAATAAACTTGGATAAGTTAGAAAAGAAATAAAATAGCACTGAGAAGGATTGTAGAAAAATCATGTACTCCTGGAGAGCCAACAACAACACGTACAAAGTTGCTACAAAGCTACCTATGCATCTATACAAATTTGATTTCGCCCCTGAACATTAGTATATGATGGCAATGCTTAGCCGAATGAAACGGAACCCAAATGCAGTATATTTTGTCAACTGGATGTATGACCTCATAAGAATGGTAGCAGATACTGATAAACAACCTCAGTGGGCCAAGATCATAAGTGATACTTTGGATGAATGAATGAGAAATCTAGGAGGAAAAACTAATATGTTCCATATGACCTCATATGTGGTTTATACTTGTGCATTCAGAGGCACATTCAGTGCTTTGCAGATAGTTGGCAGGGTTGGTAGCAACCCTGGAGATGTGAACATCTGGGATCATTACCCATAATTGAAACAAAGAGAGTCTCTCCAACGTTACCAAACAGTGAATGATTTGATTTCTATGCACCTAGTTAGGACTATGGAAGAGGATAGAGCAAAGAAGCTGAGCATAGAAGCTTAGATTGTAATATACAGACATGGGGCTTGGTTCATCTAGTTCCCCACTTTTAAATATATAAGAATGGAAGGTTTCACTGGGCAACCTCTCATGTTGTCAAGATACCCAACTGATAGGGTGATACTAATGGAGATGGCCAGATAGATATTGCCTTCATTCAAGGCTTTCATTGAGAAAGGTAAAATATCTAATGTCCTGTTCCCACTCATCATTGGGTGGTACATGTGCCCTAACAAGGAAAGTGTCAAGGATGCAATGGGGGGATTGAAATTGATGTCCTTCCAGCCATTCTCACTATCCAAGCAATATGATGCATATGATAGGATGTAGGCACTGTATAAGAAATTAAGGCATCAGATGCATATTGAAGACTATTGGGCTGATTGTGACGATGAAATAGAAGTGAGAAGGAGAAGCTATCAAAGGCTTACTCTAAAGCAGATCCACACATTGGACTACATTCCAGTGCCATTACAATTACATGAAGATGATGGCATGGTCATGTCCCAGGAATATGAGGACAAGAAAATATATAATGAAACAATATCATCCCTTGATTGGAATTAGCCAGAAGTGACCTCATTAGACCAAATAACACAAAAGGTCATACAATTAACCAAAGAATGGGTAGATGGGGAGATTACCAAACTAAAGAAAAGAGGGGTGGCGCTCACAATTGATAAGAAGATAAAAAGATAAGAATTTACAGATGAGGAATATGATGATTTCCTCAAAGAAAAGAGGGCATCCAAGGGAGAAAGACAACAAAATAAATCTAAGAAAGGAAACCAAACCGGTGGGGTGACAATCATTCATTATCCTCAACCTAAGGTGGATCTGGCCTCAACTTCTGCTGCAACCACCTCTCATGCACCTACAAAGTAGCAAGAATCGGTTACAAAGCCTACTCCTACTTTTGTAGAGGAAGAAGAAAGTACAGATGCCGATGATCTCCTGATAAGTAGGAAAAAGAAGAAAACTTAGAAAACATCCCAAAAGAAGAAAGCATCTAAATAAGGGGGGTGGTAGAAAAGAATCCCACCATCATATTCAAAGGAGTAGGTGGTGAGGGAATCAAGAGAACTTTGCAGCATGAGGTGCCTATTCCTGACATAGTACATTTCAAGTCTGAACTAGCTAAGGAGCAGAGAAAAGAAATGCAAAATAGAAGAGATGATCTGTCTCTTCCATTGGATGAAAGATTAGATATATCAGATGATGATGTTGTGAATGAGGTGTCTACTAGCCCTATGGAGATACTAATAAAGAACACCAAGATGACCCCTCATGGCACCCACACTATACAAAATGAGGTCAACATAGAAGAAATAGAGGAAGGTAATCCTGAAATTGTGGCACAACAAATTGGTTTGGCCAGGTTAGTAGATTAGGTTACCAGCCCAATGGCTATAGATTTGACATATCAGGGTGAGGAAGACCAAAATAAAGGTAAAGATATGCTTCTAGAACAAAAGAAATTAGAAGTCAATGTACACATGGAGGAAGATGAAGAGATGCCTGATCAAAATGATGTTCAGGATAATGAACAAGTACCCAAAAGGAAAGTAGATAAAGTAGAGATAAATGAACCCTAAGATCCTAAAGAGGAAAATGTATCAAAGGATGGGGAACAAAGCTCTAGAGCAGGTGATGATCAAGAAAAGAAAGGAAATGTAGATGAAGAAAGTCACAAGGATCATGAAGGTATGATAGATCAGAACAATCCTGATACTCATAAGGATACACCACCATCACATGATGACTAGGACAAGATTGAAAAGGTCACACAAGATGTCCATGTGCATGAAGAAAAACATGATGAGGGGGTATCTAATGAACAAGAAAAGGAGCATTCACCACCAAGGGTGGAACAAAACACAGATCCACAAAATGCTCAAATTGAACACACAGATCAACAAGTGTCTACTGATGAAGTGCCATATTGGCTGCAGCAAGAGGTAAACCCACGTCTGCCCAGTGTTGCATCAGAATTTGATATTACTTCATTATTTTTGGCCAATACAGCCAAGCCAAGGAGAAGGGTTATGGCAACCTCGGCCATAAAGAGAGACTCAATAACAGGTGGGAGGACAATTGAAGTAGCTATACCTGTGGTAGATAAAGCCAAAGGAGAGAAGTATTAGTGAGTTTCAAATGACCACTATTGATTTAGGCTTTGCTACTGAGCAACAAGAGGGCCAAGAGGCCAAAGATATAATTGATTCTTTATTGAAAAGTGTAGAGAGAGAGAAGAATAAAAATAAGGTGCACAAGGAGCATATTTCTCAATTGTACACATTCATAAAGAGCCTGATAGACCCAAATAATATGCCAGTTAGCACATCCACCCCACTGACCTTTATATCATAGGATGAAGTGACAGGACTGGACATTATGATACATAAAGCACATATGATGGACAATTGGTTCATCCAATTCATCACAGAGGTAGAGAAGGTGATAAATATCTCTCTTAATAATTGGAACCTGCTCAGCACACTAAAGAGCAAGGTGGACAAATTACAAAAGGAAGTTGAGTAGAGATCAATCAAGATTGAGAAGCATCTGAATGCCTTATCAGAAATGAAGTGCATAAATGCCAATGTCCTGGTTTACAATAAGATATTAAATAACTAGACATCCAAGATATTGAGCATATGGTATGAGGACACCAAATTTGAGAGTGATATCCTTAGGAAGTGCAACACAAAACTTACGGATATCAGTGTCAGATTGCACACACTTTTGTCTGATGAAGTTGAAATCTTAGAGTCTCTTAGTGAAAGGGTGGAAGAGAAGATTGAAAATCAAGATACATACTTTGTAGTAAAGGCCTTCCAAGACTATTTCAAGCCTATTGCAGATGATCCTATCAATCACCTATCAGAGGATACAATTAACAAGGCCATGAGGATGAAGGAAAAAGTAGAAAAATATAATGAAGTATTAAACAGTAGAAAGAACAAGTGG
The DNA here is from genome assembly GCA_027924645.1 of Cunninghamia lanceolata. NCBI lineage: Eukaryota > Viridiplantae > Streptophyta > Pinopsida > Cupressales > Cupressaceae > Cunninghamia > Cunninghamia lanceolata. The sequence goes on from BSBN01001019.1 coordinate 4,873,544, forward strand.
TCTGCATTGTAAGCACAGTTCAATTCACAAGAACATACAGTCACCAAGGCCAAGGTCTAGGACAAAGGTGAAATTGAAAAGATAGTGCAAGCATATGAGCCCATCAGGGGAGTGATAAGTGTGCTTGCAGATGAAGATGACTTATCTACTGATGAGGAAGATGAAGAATAAATGTGATGCACATGATCATGTGTGTGATATGATACCAGATGGTTGCCAACTGGCAAGTTGTGCCATGTGTATGCCTATTGACTTGGTCAAGGAGTAATATGGACCATTGATCTTAAATGATAAATCCTGATCTTAGGATCATTTTGTAACTACTTCCTCCCCTTGTCCTATAAAAGGGAGATGGAGTGAATCATTCAAAACTTAATTTAGATTATATTGCTGAAGCATCAAGACTAATTCTCAAGGTTGATTGTAAATGTACATGTCTTTTGCATACTTAATGAAGAAGAATATCTGATTACATACAATCATAAACTTTGAGTAATCTTTGAATGAATTCTTGGCTTGTACTTTGATTTTCTGTGTCCCTTGGAGTGCAATTCATGTTGTGCATGTTGCTTTCATTCCTTCTCCATCAAAGTTAGCATCAATCATATCTAGTTGTGGAACATCTTGGTGAACATATGGTCTGATTTCCTTCTCTTCATGATAGTCTTAGGAATGTATGTGGATCAATAGCTAAAGATTCAATCATTTTAGTAAAGTTTAGCAAGCATTCATTAAAATTTGTTTGATTTCATTTAAAATCACCGTCATAATTGCAAATTCACATAAAATCTAAAGGAAATGCAGTGAAATATGTTGATATCTTGAAGAAAATTGAACATTCATAGCATATTTAAGTTAAATAGGATGTATAATTGAAAATATCATGCAAGTACATATAAATACTAACAACAATTACACAAATATATGCCTACAAGCACATTATTTAGACAAATTCATAATGCAGAGGTGAAGTTCAACCAATATCACTTAATGTGTAGAAGAATTGATCAAACTTAGAAAATATCCTCATCATCTGTTTGATACAGTAGGATTATCCTTGTTTATTGAAGAATTCATAGAAAGCATGTAAAGGACTAGATGTCCAGACATGAGTCCTTGGAATAAGCAATGTAAGGTCCCTTGAATGGAAAACAACAAGGCACATCAAACTAGTGAGCAACATCAGTAGATTATGAACTAATCCATAGAGACTTGGGATCATGAATTATTTTGAGTTCATCATATCTTTCAAGATGATAAAGGTTTGATTTACAATTCTTTATCTATGTTTGTTTATGACTAACATCATAACCAACATAAATTAGTGCTAGAAGGAGGGCCATATTCTTCTGTTCCCTGAATCGATCGCTTACACATCATTCCTGCGTCTACACAAGGTGATCTTGTTAAAGTTCATAAGAATTGGTCATACTTTAGGTGTTTGTGCAAGGCTTAACTTGTTTCAAGTTAGTTTAAGAGTTTTGGTCATAAAAATCTAAGTATTGTGCATGAATACTTTGATCATTGTAGTCAATTGTTTAAAGTCTTTAATATTGAGTCACTGTTTAGGTTCTCTTGCAAATATCTTATAGTATCCCATCCTCGTGATCAAATAATTTGATATATACAATTAGAAATCCAAATCATTGTTCATATTCATGTTTTGTGTGAATATTACGCAAATATCTGGTTACTATAGATTTTTGATCCTAAATATCCATCTTAGAGGATCATATCCCTGATCTTTGCAAAGATTCGGCTAAAATATTCACAATCTGTCTTAAGTTGTTAGAATCCTAGCTCACAGGCCTAATACCAGGTCCAAATCCATTGGAGTTCTTGAAGAATTACCTATTCATGGACTTAGACCTTGTTCAACTGATATTCATCATAGTCCTGAGTCTACTGCATCAGCATCTTTATCTAGACATATTGTAACATCTCCAGTGTCTCCATTTGTATCTTAGGCACCTCCTAGATCCCCAATTATACCTCAAATACCTCAAGCACCAGTCACAATGTCTTTCTTTGTAACTCAATCACCACTTCAGTTTACGGCATACCATCCTTTACCTAAAAATCTTGACAAAATATGTCCAAAGTATCATACTTATCAAGATGCACAAGACCATATTAGAACCTATAAGGAAGCCTGCTATAGAGCAAGAATAGAACATCAGGATGTTGTGTGCAAATTGTTTCCCTACTCTTTAGGAGAAGAAGCCTATAGCTGGTACATTAGCCTTACTGAATCAACCATTCATACCTGGGATGCCCTAGAGAAAGCTTTCTTAGGAAGATTTAAAAGACAAGTAGATCTAGCCATCATTTACCACATGTTTGCAACAATTAAAAGAGTTGAGGGAGAAATGATCTCTAACTTCAATGCTAGGTTTGAAAATATGTATTCCAAGTTAGTTTCTCCATACAATGTAGGTGATGAGGCAGCCAAGTCCATATACTATTCAGCTTTAGATCCCTTGACATCCATGTTCATCAGAAGAACACATCAACCTATCACCTCACTAGTGGGTGCTTTTGAAGAGGATATTAAAGTCAATCAGAAATTAACACCAGGCTTTGCACCTAATGTCGGATATCCTGCATATCCTACGCAACCACAAGGCAATGGTCATGATACCTCTAGCCATCATGCCTAGTCCTCTGCAAGTACCTCCACTTAGCATTATGCCTTTTCCAAATGGAAATGACCAGATGATACTTCATCCTGGACAAACACCTTAGGATACAGGACAAAATAATGGTGGTAGTTCCTTCTTCAAACCTCAACAAGATAATGTAGTAGCCAAAGTTCAGGAAGAGAACAATGACATTAAAGAAATATCCACACAATTAAGAAAGTTGACCACTAAGATTACACATATGAAGAGCCAAAACTTCTATTCCCAACCAAATCAGAACAAAAGATATCCTAATAGAGGATATGGAAGCAATAATGACTGATCTGGATATCCTGACAAAGGATATAACAATGAAAGGAACTTCAACAATAATAACAATACTGCTCCTAGGCCACCTAGAACATGGAACACTAGGCCAAACAATGGGTTATTACCATCACCATTGGACAATCAACCACCTAATGAACCTAAACATACAACCAGGGTAAACCTAGAAGAAGTTGTCCTCACTAATTGGTACAGGATGCACAATACTAATGCACATGCAGAGTTAGATTGTCCCCAATTTAAAATAGCAGCTAGTATTTTCCAGGCTAAAGTGTCTAATATTGCAAGAGATGCTCCTCATCTTGAAGGGAATGAGATTGTTCATTTAGGATATGAGTTTGCTCTGATGTTAGAAATTTCTACTAGTCATCAACATCAGCATCATTAAATGACTTCCTCTCATGAGAATTACACACTAGCATGTGAGGAGTCTGCCTTAGCATTTGAAAAAAATTGTGTTTCCCTTTGAGGATGAAAATGAAATAGAACCAGAACATGAAGAAGTTCATGCTTACCAATAACAATATCAGGGTAGACATAATTATAACCTCAGGAGTAATCCTAACAGACCACCTACTCCTTGAACCACATCAGTTCCTCCCAACAATTTTAACACTCCACCTAATCCCAAAGCTAGTAATAATCCTGGTCCTCCCAAGGTTAGTACTCAATAATTTGTACCCCAAAATACAATGTCAAAGGCCATCAGTCATCTTCCCAAATCTGACAAACTAGTCACATATCTAGCAAAGGAGATGAAAAAGATTAAAATCAGATTATCTCTATCAGAACTGCTTAAAACCCCAGTCATCAAGAAGGCTTTCCTAAGACCCTTAGATGAGTCCACACCAAAGGATGATAATCATGGTCATAATCTGAGTAGACCTTGACTAAATATCATGTACCTAAAGAAAATAATGCTAAACATAGAGTGCAGGCTATTGTCCAGGCTACTAAGACATCACATATGACTCTATATAGAGAAAAAACTGAATCACCCCCATTCTTACTCACGCTAAGAATATTTGGAAAGAATTTGCATAATTGCTTAGTGGATTAGATGCATCAACAAATGTGATGCCACTATCCATTTGTAATGCCTTAGGATTACATCCAGCCAAGTCCCTCAAGAAAGTAACACAACTAGATAAAACTGAAGTGAGTGTGGTAGGAGAATTGACACGTATCTACATGCAATTAGCATCAAATCCTAGGGTGCAATATTACTTTGACATCCAAGTAGTAGATATCCCTGATACCTATGGGATGTTGCTTAGTAAAGATTGGTCAAAAAAACTCAATGGTTACATGTCCACTGACTTTAGCCACATGTGGATACCCTGGAAGGGGATTCCTAATCAAGTTTAAGGATAGAAGATGAACCTAGGATGAAACATATGATCACTAAATATAACAATACCAATGAGATATTATATGCGGATGTTGAACCAAGAGTTTATACTATCAGACCTCAAACAGTCTGGATAGAGGAAGTTTTGATATACAATATACGTACACATAGAAATGTTGATCAGGATAATAGGGTGATCATAGAGTCTGATTGCGGTTCAACTGACAATGATGAAATAAATCACTTTAAAGATTTTGAATTGTACTTATGCAGAGAGATGCAATGTTACCAGATATTAGGTATATCCACTAAGGATATCCTAATTGAAGGTTGGTGCAGGTTACATGACGAAGCACATTCAGAGAAAAGTTGTGATGCATGCTTGGATATGGTGGAATTGGAAAGAGCTTATAGTGAGATAGGATCATCTTTAGCTGAAGTAAGTCAATGGCTAGTTATGTTGATACTGACTCTAATTTTTCATCTTTAGATATAGGAGAATCTAAAGAAAATACACACCAGGATGAGGGCTACATGCACAATCTAGATGAGATCTTGATGTATGATGAAAATACTCATGGAAATGAAAATGATATCACCCCAGGGACTGACTGCTTAATTGAGTCGGATTATGAATTGTCAAATGAAGATAAGGGAAGTAATTTGACAAAGTTTTGAGGAGTTCCTATCTAAGCAAATTTAAAGGCTTACATTACAATACGTTTCTCCACATCATGCTTTAATTGAAGGATGGTATAGGCTCCATGAGGCACCACATTCTGAAACTACATGTGCTTTATGTTTACATATACTAAATAAGCAAGAGTAGCTTTATTTAAGGAATCAATTATTTGATAGCAAAAACATGTCTAAAGATGAGAGGAAAGCTATTGAAGTACATCAAGATAGTGACAGGGATGATACTATAGAAATAAAAAGAAGAGAGATATCATGTTCACATCAACCACCAAAAATGACAAAGAGTGAATCCCAAAAGCTGGAGTGGATATTAGGCGGTGCAATTGCTAGAGCCAAAAGGAAAAGAGAAGGACCTGATAAATCATTAACTGAAGATAAGCCATGGATCCTTAGCTTTGATGGATCCAAGTCCAAAAAAAGAGCTGAGGTAGGCATAGACCTTATTGATCCAGCAAGAAAGTCCTTTTTAGTAGCATATAGATTACAATTCCCATGCACTAATAATGTAACAGAATATGAGGCCTTAATTCATGGGTTATTATTTTCTCTTAAGAAGAAAGTTAAGATTCTGCACATCTATGGAGACTCAGAATTGGTGGTAAGACAAGTAAGAAGTATCTATGCTTGCAATTACAAGAAGTTATCCAACTATAGACATAGGGTTTAGGACCTGATTGAAGAATTTGAGGCATTTAATATCACACATGTTCCTAGAGAACAAAATCATAGAGCAGATGCCTTGGCAAAAGCTGCTAGTACATTGGATCCTTTATCCATCTCTGGATTAAAGAGATTTTTAGTTGAACTGGTATCAATACCCTCCATAGCTGATAATGTCACTAATCTTCAAGTGTTTGACAATGATTAGCATATCCTAGATTTCATAGCAAACTGAGATATATTTGATGCACAAATCTTAGATGAGAAGAACTTGGAAGATCATGTATGGGAAGAAGAGGAAATTATGGATTTGCCAAGCAATAAGATCCCTAAAGGTATGATAGAACTAGAAAAGGTATTTGATCTGCATAACATGATGAAACAAAAGGATATCCCCAAGACAGATGGAGGAGAATATTCACTAGTCAACATAGGACAAAATGAAGATATAAGGAATGTCCTAGTTGGTAAAGTCTGTTCTGAAGAAGAAAAGGCAGGGATAACTCAAGCATTAAAGGATTATATTCATGTTATCACCTAGACTTATGATGATCTAAAGACATATGACACATCAATTATCACTCACACCATTCCACTGAAATTAGATGCCAAGCCTTTCAGGTAGAAGCAGAGGCCAGTCAATGCACTGTTGGAGCCTATAATCTTTGAAGAAGTTAAAAATTTGTTGAATGCTATGATCATAATTCCTGTTAGGAACTCAACATGGGTAGCCAATCTGGTCCCAGTAAGAAATAAAAATGGTGACATACACCTATGCGAAGACTTCAGGAACTTGAACAGAGCTTTGGAAAAGGATAACTATCTTTTACCCTCATTGGATGAAGTTTTACAAATAGTGAATGGAGCTCAAATGATGTCCTTCCTGGATGGTTTCTCAGGATACAACTAGGTAATGGTGGATAAAGTGGACACATTAAAAACAACATTCACCACCAAGTGGGGTATATTCACTTATAAATGCATGCCTTTTGGCCTAATCAATGCTGGAGCCACATTCCAGCGTGTAATGGACATAGCATTTAGAGGCCTAGTTGGAAAATGCCTAGTAATATACATGGACTACCTGACTATATTTTCAAAGAAGAGGGGTGATCATATAGAAGACATCAGAAAGGTCCTCAAGAAATGCGAGCAATATGGTATCTCACTCAATCCACAGAAATGCATATTTGGGGTAACCACAGGTAAGTTACTTGGTCACCTAATATCAAAAAATGGGATCACCATTAACCCTACTAGGGTGGAATCCATCATGAACTTACAACTTCCTGGGAGTAAGAAAGAACTCAAATCTTATTTTGGTAAAATGAACTTTGTAAGAAAGTTCATCATAGGGTTTGTAGAGATTGTTAGACCACTCAATTCAATGCTTAAAAAAGATGCCAAGATCAAATGGACACCTGAAGCAAAGGCTGCATTTGAGGACATCAAGAAAGCCATATCAGATGCACCTGTCCTGATCAGCCCAGACTACATAAGAGAGTTTTATATTTATTCATTTTCTTTAGAGCATACATGTCCAGTAGTCTTGACATAGAGGAATAAAGACAAGGAAGAAAAACCCATTGCTTTCATGAGTTCTCCAGTCAAGGATGCAGAGCTTAGGTATATGGATGTTGAAAGACAAGCTCTTGCTTTAGTCAAAGTAGTAAAGAGATTTAGACATTACATCCTGAGAAGTAAGGTAATTGTTGTGGTACCTGATGCAACAGTAAAAATGCTCTTGATGCAGAGTGAACCTAGAGAGAAAAGAGCCAAGTGGATAATAATCCTCCAAGAATATGACATGGACATAACACCCATGAAACCGGTCAGAGGGCAAGCCCTAAGCCAAATGATTTTAGAGATTGATCCTAACATAGTGAGAAAATAATATGTTGTGAACACTAAAGAAAACAAAGAATGGTACTTAGATATCAGACATATCCTTATCACTGGGAGATGCCCACCGAAGATGCAAGCTTCTCAAAGGAGATATTTGAAGATAAGGTCACAAAAATACATGATAAAAGGAGGAATCCTTTTCAAGAAGAATTATGAAGGGACATACCTTAGATGTCTGGATAGACTAGAAGTAGATAAGGTTCTTGCTGAGCTACATGACAAGTTTGGAACAACACATGGCTCCCATTTAGCCACTACACATGCTATATTGAGAGCAGGATATTACCAGCCAACAATTTTTAAAGACATTGCTGAGCATATCAAATGTTGCCACACTTGTCAGGTTGACGCCAATAGGGAGAGATATGCTGCTCAACCCCTATAGCCAGTTATGGAGATGTGCCCATTTTCCCAATGGGGTATGGATTTTATAGGTCCTATCAATCCTCCATCATCTTCAGGCCACAGGTATGTTTTGACAATCACTGATTGCTGCACCAGGTGGACTGAAGTAGTCAACAGCAAGAGATGCACTATAGAAGATGTGATCAAGTTCCTAGAGAACAACATGACAACCAGGTATGGAGTTCCATATGCACTTGTATGTGATAATGGGCCATATTTTGCATCATTGAGATTGTCTAGTTGGGCTTTTGATTATGGAATCAGTTTGAAATTTTCTTCAAACTATTATCCCGAAGGAAATGGCTTAGCAGAGTCAACAAACAAAAATTTATTGAGTATCATAAAGAAATTAATAGAAAAGAACCTTAGGGAATAGAATACCCTACTTAAGTATGCCTTATGGGTGGATCGAACCAAAATGAAAATTGCTTTAGGAAATTCTCCTTACCACTTAGTGTACGGGGTGGATCCCATCCTCCCTATTAACCTAAAGATCCCCACATTGTAGTTTGCACAAGAATATTTGGGCATAGATAACAAACAAGAAGTTAGGTTGCTTCAACTCATGCACCTAGAAGAAAAGAGAGATAGGGTGATTGATCAATCTGCCAAGCATCAGGCTATTGGCAAACGTTAGTTTAACAAAAAAGCTAGGATAAAAACTTTTAGGATTTTAGACCTAGTCCTAGCCTGGGACAAAGCACATGAAAACAAAAGGTGATCATGGAAAGTTTGATAAATTTTGGATAGGTCCTTTCCAGAGTTTAGAGATGCTAGGAGATAATACTTACAGACTCAAGACCCTAACAGGTGAGGATGTTCCATTGCCAGTCAATGTACAATTCCTTAAACATTATTTCCAAGCTTAGACATGGTCATGTCATGATACTATACCATAACGTACATTCTGTATAGTTGTTTGTATAGCTTGTTTTGTGTTTCTACTTTTGATTTGTTGGTGCTGAGTCTTTGCTTTGGTTTGGTAAAATGATGCACCTTCCCACTATAGAACACCACTGAAATTGTTAGAATTTGAGAGTTGGATATAAGTTTTTACATAGGTTGTATCTCATGTTAACAAGTATCCCTGATCAGGTCTGTGATATCCTGTTCATCAATATTGCTTTTCTTGCTCAAGGATATCTTCACATGATACATCTAACAGCCTTGGGTTTGTTGAACACACCAGTGTGGAGTTAAGTGAAAAATCAAAAGGTTTCCCTTGCTACCATTGTAATTCCTAACATAAATCAGCAAGTGACTACACCTTGCAAAATGTGCTTACATGATGACATCTTATGAATACAAAAGAAAAGAAATATATTGAATATCTAAAGAGAAATTAGGCCATCTAAGTAACCTTACCGGGGCTATGGATGCCTGACTTGTAGTGGGGCTCTACTTAGGGGAATTGCAAAGATAGCCTCGTCAAGGCTATGGACGCTTACTGGCAGCAAGGCTCTATCCAGGTTGGCTATAAGGGATGAACCCAAATCATGTAGCTTAACCCTGTCACTAGTGTTTTCAACTCATCTTCAAGATGAGGAATATGAATCACATGCACACACTTGCTCCCTTTGCAATACATTGTTCCATTGATGAATATCATACCATCCAGAAAATCAGGATGATTATGCTTAACAAGAAGATGGAGCATGATGTTCTAACTTATCTTCCCCCCTTGAATTATTGGAATTTCATTTTTTTTTTTGGTGGCAAGTTGTTGTGTGGTTACACAAAACAACCCATTTTGCCTTAGTAAAACAGGGACCCAACCTTTTTTTGGCTTTCTCTTGCTTTTATTTTATTTTGGGTGATATGGTAAAAGTCAGGTATCAAATGCAACAATAGTATAGCACCCCTATGCATGCATAGACCTCATAAAGGAAGGTTAAATGTCAAAGTCAGATTTTGTCATCATGAGCCTCATAATGTGAAAGAGCACAAAATTCTAAGCAGGTTTGCCTTTTGGATCACCCTGAAATTCTTTAAGGATAGGGAGTTATGTTCGGTCAAAGTTTGGTCAAACCAGACATTCCCAGAGAGTCATCACATTCCTTAATATCCTGAATATTCACTAATATCCATGACATATGTTTTAAAAAAAAGAAACCCGATACTCGCATATTTGCTAATATGTAGACATCAAATTTAAACACGAGAGCATCTACCCGTAAGGTACCCGCGCACATTCCCGGAGGGTCATATTTCTTAATATCCCTGATATTTGTTAATGTACAGGTCACCTTAGATATAACATAAACACTTAACATCAGTATCATCCTTAATATATGTCATATTAGTTAAGATCCCTGATCTTCCTTAACATGATGATGATGTCATCCTAACCTGATATAAAGAAGACCCGACATGACGATGACGTCGTCAATATGCCCGACATCAGGAAGGTCATCTATTTCTCAATATCCCACATATTAGCTAACATACCTATTCTTGGTCAATGTGATGATGACGTCATACCCTAAGCAGATTTGAAACATTAATAAAGACATGTGACATCATCCTAATCTTCGAATATGGGGGGATGTTTTGCATGATTAAGAACCCTGATATTCCTTCACATCGTCATATCCACACTTGACACGCTTAACACATGGATCCTTGAAAACCCAATAGGGTGCTGCCACGTGGCACATTGACCTGATCATGTTAGCACATTATGTTATCACGATTGTTAAATAAGGGTATGATGACTCGATTAGTCGTCGGTCAACGGTTGGTCATCTTCACGATGATGTCATCATCTTCCTAGTATCAGGCATATTTCTTAATATCCCTAATATCTATGAATGTGCATCCCCACATTAAATTCCATTCTAACTATGGTTGAACCTTCAAAATTTTGAATAATTTCTCGCCACCTATTAACATCTCCAATGCTTAAGTGTCAATCAACAAATACCAACAAAGTGACATTAATCACACCCTAATCTACCATTGTCTATGATTAAAAGTAAGGATTTGAGCTCATTTTGAATTATCACATATTCAAGAAAAAATTACAGAGTTACTGTGCAATTAAGGAGACATTACTACAACTTGTGAAAGCAACCAAAACAAGGTGCAGATTTAAATGGCAAACAAAGGAGGGTAATTACAAGGTGAATGTGTCTACCTAGATATCAATTGAATAGTAAAAGGTAGTGAATATTAGGTATGTAACGACAAACCCTCCTTTTTCATTTATGGTAGAATGAATAGGTAAATACCATTTTTACCATAGTAAATCAATATGGTGATGTAGGAAATGAATTGAACAAGAATCAAAACATCATGATATTCATGTAATCATTGATCCACATGTGCACATGACACATTAGGGTAAGAAATATATGTGTTTCATTGCAAGATTTGATGGTAGTATGTAAGAACAAGTCGGATACAAAGTTCCTGAAGCCCATGGGTATACAGCTCGAAGGGATATCCTTCAAATATGGCCAGATAAATGATACACATCCAGGAAACATTGATCTACATGTATGGATGACAAGGTTAGAACAAGGGAGCAGACAACCCCTGCTCATCAACATTTATAATTTTGGCATGTGGCATGCAGGGGGGTTTCCTTATGCAATGGAGGCCACCAAGCTGGTAGTGGAATGTGCCCAAAATTACAATGTCAATAACAGAAAGGTAGAAAAACATGGCTAGGTCTATGCAAACTTTTCGATTGAGGGTATCACTGTAGCTTTCAATCTACTAAGAGGGCCTCATGTGTGCCAAATAAACCTAGATAAGTTATAAAAGAAATACAATATCACCGAGAAGGATTGCAAAAAAGTCATGTACTCCCAGAGAGCCAATGACAACATGTACAAAGTTGTTGCAAAGCTACCTATGCATCTATACAAATTTGATTTCATCCCTGAATATCAGTATATGATGGCGATGCTTAGCTGAATGAAAGGGAAACTAAATGTAGGATATTGTTTAGAAAAGTGTCTCAACCTTGTAACTTTGAAAGATTACTATTCTTCCCAGTTTTGGTCTTTTTGAATACCCTTTATCTTGGAGAATGGTCTGGAACCTTCAAAGTTTCCCAACGAGCTAAAAATAGCGAGACTTACTATTTTTAGTAAGTCCTTCAATTGAGCTCAGATTGACCTAAAATTTTTCCTAGAAGGTGCGGAACAGGTAATTGAACATCTCAGGTGAGTTTCGTCTCAAGATCATATCAGGATTGCAAGATATTAAAGTTTCTATTTTTTGAAATGGCCAGAAAAAGTCTTTGAACCCTATTACCGGAATCAAAGCTTCTCTAAACAGCCCAAAAATGGTGATAACTAGCATAGCAAGTTATAGGGTGATAGATCTCTTCATGAGCTTTCTGATACATTAAACAGTTCATCAATTGGACATCCAGATCAAAAGTTATGGCCTTCGGAAGTTGGACCTTCTATTTTGGGAAATGTAAAAACATGTTGGACACATAAAAGAGATGTAAAGGGGAGAGTTACACATGTTGGTGTGTGGTTTGGCACATCACAAGGTATCTTTGATTGGAGATAATTGGCTGCCACTTTTGGGTGGTTTTAGGTCATGGTTTTGTAATTACCGTTGGCGGTGTACCGTATTGTATCTTCTATATATCAAGAACTTGAGATGGAGGATGTATGTAAGAATCTCATAGATGTCAAATTACCTCCTAGATCTCTAGTTGGATATACTACTATAAAATCTTTCTCTGCATGTATATTGTAATCTTCGTAATTCCTAAAAAATATATCTGGTGGCTTTGGAGTGTGGGTTTTTTACCTGAAAGGGTTTTCCCCACGTATATCTTGTGTTGTGAGTTTTGTGTTTGCATTTGGAAGTTGTTATTACCTTTTTGTTAATGTGCATCTTAATATGTAATTGTAAAAGGTTAAAATTTGCATAAATCATTCCTCAGTAGATCAGTGTAGGAAGCATTTTCTGCATACCTTGCTTCCTTTCAGTTGGTATCAAAGCCTAGTCACCTTTGGTTCTAGTTGTTGGGTAGAGGGTTGTTTGAGATGATCTTCATTTGAGTGGGAGCTTGTACAAAGGATTTTGAAATCTTTGTTGCAAATAAGAGATGACGAGCACATCTGGGAGGTTTGAGATAGAGAAGTTTAATGGTAGTAATTTTGAGTTGTGGAAAATCAAAATGGAGGACATGCTTGTAGATCAAGATTTATGGGAAGCTGTATCTGGCACAAAACTAATGGCAATGTCTCAAGAAGACTGGGATCTCAAAGATCGAAAAGCTAAGGGTTTGATAAGACTCTATTTGGCTGATTCAGTGCTCCTGAATATCCATGAAGAGAAGACCGCAAAGGAACTTTGTAAGAAGCTTGGAGATGTTTATTAGGCTAAATCCCTGGTGAACAAGTTATTCATATGAAAGAAATTGTATTCTCTGAGGATGGAAGATGGAGGATCTATCACTGATCACCTGAATACATTGAACATGCTTGTTGCCCAGTTGACTTCTATTGGTGTGAAGATGGAGGAGGATGATCAATGTATGACATTACTGTGTTCCTTACCAGATTCATGGAACCACCTTGTTATGTTCATTGGGAGTACCACTACCACCTTCAATATGGATGAAGTGGTTTCTTCGCTGTTGTCTAAAGAGATGCAGAGAAAGTCTTCCGAATCGGCTAAGGAGGCTCTTGCAGTTCGTGGTAGATCTAAAGAGAAGGGAAAGAAAAAGGATAAGAAGAAGGAAGAAAAAGGAAGATCCAAATCCCGTGGGAGATCTAAGTCTCCCAGAAAGTCCAAGGCCCTATGTTGGAACTATGCAAAACCCGGTCACTTCCATAAGGAGTGCAAGGAGGAGAAAAAGAAAAAGAAGAAGAATTATGATTCAGATTCTGACAAGTCCTCTTAGGATGAAGAAGAAACATTTGTCGCTACCTTGGCAACTCATGCATCTAAGGCTTATTGACTCTGGTCCATCCTTTCACATGACCTCGTATCAGGGATGGTTTTCAAAGTATAAAGAATACGATGGTGGAAAGGTGTACTTGGGTGATGATTCTGACCTAGATATTGTTAGCCGTGGAAGAGTATTCATTCGATTCCTTGATGGACGAGTAAACAAAATCAATGGTGTTCTGCATATCCCTAGTTTGACAAGGAACCTTCTTTTTGTAAGTAAATTGAATGATGTGGGTGTGCAGGTTGTTTTATCAAATGGAGGATGCAAGATGACTAGAGGATCTATGGTGTTGGCTAAGGGTGTTCGGATTGGCATTTTGTTTTAGCTTGATGCATATGCATTTCAGTGCAATAGTGCCTCTGTTTCGAAGAAGAGAGATTTAGAGTCTTCATCCTCACCATTGGAACCAGTAGGGAAAAAGATTGTTGCATCTACTTTTGATGGTCATGCTTTCTAGGTACCTAAGGGTGCTCATTCTATGGAGATGAAACTTCTAGTTGAGAAGATAATGTTATGGCACCAAAGGCTTGGTTACATTGGTGAAAAGGGTTTGAGGACCCTGAAGAATAAAAATCTTGTTGAGGGTATGAATGATTGTAACCTTGAGTTTGATTTCTATGAACATTGCATTTATGGAAAATAAAACCGTGTTCAGTTTTATTCTAGTTCTCACAAATCTTCTAAGGTGTTGGACTTGATTCATTCTGATGTGTTTGGTCCTATTAATGTTCCTTCAATTTCAAAATTTGTTTACTTTGTTTCATTCATTGATGATTATAGTAGAAGGACATGGGTGTATTTCCTTAGAAGTAAATATGAAGTCTTTAATAGATTCAAAGAGTTCAAAGCCCTTGTAGAGAATCAGAAAGATAGAAAGATTAAGTGTTTGAGGACTGACAACGGTGGTGAGTTTTGTTCAACAAATTTTGATAAGTTCTGTAAAGAACAGGGGATTGAGAGGCACAAGACAACTTTGTATACCCCTCAGCAGAATGGAGTTGCAGAGAGGATGAATAGAATGTTGATGGAGAGGGCAAGGAGTATGCTAAGTGGAGTTGGTCTTGAACAAAAGTTCTTGGCTGAAACAGTTGCTACCACTTGTTACCTAGTTAATAGGTCTCCTACATCAGTGCTTGTTGATAAGACACCTATGGAGGTATGGTCTAGTAAAAAGCCTTCATTAAGACATATTTGAGTATTTGGTTGTGAGGCATATGCACATGTGCCTAAGGAGAAGAGGTCTAAGTTGGAGAACAAGGCTGTAAAGTGTATCTTCATCAGTTATGGCATCAGTGTGAAAGGGTACAAGCTTTGGGATCTAGTAGCTAAGAGAGTTCTATATAGTAGAAGCTTGATCTTCAGAGAGTTCAATCCTTCTTCTATTGTCTTGCAACCAGAGAAAGAAGAGAAGAAAGATGGTGTGGTTCAGCTTCCTTCCACCACTGAGAAAGTTGAACCAAAAACATCTATTGGACCTGATAATGAGGAGATCTCTAGTAGCTTTGAAAGTTCAGAAGAAGATGAAGAACCTCAATCTCAACCTTTGAGGAGATCCATGTGGATAAGGTAGCAACTTGATAGGTTTGGTTATTCATTGTATGATTCCAGTTGTATTTTTTCTTTGATTTCTAACACTGATGAGCCTAGAATTGTGAAAGAGGCTATGGGTATGAAAGATGTAGGTTCCTGGAAGGAGGCCATGGAAGTGGAGATGGCTTCTTTAGAAAAGAATAATACTTGGGACTTGGTGCCTTTGCCTAAAGGATAAAAACCTGTTGGATGCAAATGGGTGTTCAAAAAAAAATTGGTGTAGAAGGCAGTGTTGAGAAATATAAGGCTAGATTGGTTGCAAAGGGGTATTCTTAGGTGGCAGGAATTGATTATGGTGAGATTATCTCTGCCGTTGCAAAGCTAACATCTATTCAGTTCCTATTATCTCTTGCAACATCGTATGATCTAGAAGTGGAATAGATGGATGTGAAGATGACATTCCTTCATGGTGACTTGGAGGAGGAAATCTATATGTCACAGCCAGAGCACTACGTGGTGAAAGGTAAAGAAAATCTAGTTTGCAAGTTGAAAAAGTCTTTGTATGGTTTGAAATAGTCTCCTAGGATGTGGTACCAGAAGTTTGATGCCTTTGTGTTGAGTATTGGATTTCAGAGATTGAAATTTGATCATTGTGTTTACTACAAGTTTGACAATGATTGCATTCTCATTATTACATTGTATGTTGATGATATGTTACTCATTGGGAATGGTAAAAGTTTGATTTCTGATTTGAAGTCTCAGTTGTCAGCATAGTTTTAGATGAAAAATCTAGGGGTAGGTTCGTACATTCTAGGAATGGAAATCAGAAGAGACAGATCAAACTAAAAATTTGGTTAGGCCAAAGTAAGTATGTTAACACTGTGTTGGAGAGATTTAGCATGATGGATTGTAGACCTTTGACTGTTCCTGTTATAATGGGGACAAAGTTATCTATTGAAGATTGTCCAAAGTCTCCTTATGAGATAGATGATATGAGTAGGGTTCCTTTTGCTAGTGCGGTTGGTAGTTTGATGTATGTGATAATCTGCAGAAGACCAGACATTGCCCAAGTAGTGGGAGTCTTAGTTGATTTATGGCTAATCCTGGATGGGTACATTCGGATGCAGTGAAGAGAGTGTTCAAATATTTGTGGGGTACTTCTGAGTATTCCTTATATTATCATGGTTATCCTACAGGACCTTAGCATTCAGTTTGTATTTGTGGATTTGTGGATTTAGATTGGGCAAGTGACATTGACAGCAAGAGATCCACCAGTGCTTATGTGTTCACTATGTTTGGTGGTGCTATTAGTTGGATGAGTAAGCGGCAACCTGTGGTCGCTCTGTGCACTACTGAAGCTGAGTATATGGCAGTAACTCATGCTTGTAAAGAAGCCATTTGGCTTAAGAGATTGTGTTCTAATGTTGGGTTTGATGCAGAGAAGATTACTATTTGTTGTCATAGAGTGCCATATGTTTGGTGAAGAATCCTACTTTCCATGTAAGGAATAAGCATATTGATGTCCAGTACCATTTTGTTTGTGACATGGTAGAGGATGGGAAGGTAACCTTGGAAAAAGTTGAAACTTTGATGAATGTTGCAAATTCCTTGATAAAACCTGTGAGTATAGAGAAGTTCAGATGGTGTTCAGATTCTATAGGCCTCACGTCCCCTAGCAATTTAATCATGGTGTTGATACTCCCTTTGCTCTTGCAAGGTGTTCGACAAGTGTAAGAATGTTAAGAAAAGTGTCTCAACCTTACAACTTCGAAAGATTACTATTCTTACCAGTTTTGGTCTTTTTGAACACCCTTTATCTTGGAGAATGGTCTGGAACCTTCAAAGTTTCCAAAAGTTTCCAAACGTACTAAAAATAGAAAGACTTACTATTTTCGTAAGTCCTTCGATTAAGCTAAGATTGACCTAAAAATTTTCCTAGAAGGTGTGGAATAGCTAAGTGAACATGTCAGGTGAGTTTCGTCTCAAGATCATATCAGGATTGAAAGATATTAAAGTTTCTATTTTTTGAAACGGCCAGAAAAAGTCTTTAAACTTAATTACCAGAATTTAAACTTCTCTAAACATCCCAAAAATGATTATAACTGGCGTAGAAGGTTATAGGGTGATAGATCTCCTCACAATCTTTCTGACGCATTAAACGGTTCGTCAATCAGACACCCAGATCAAAAGTTATGGCCTCCGGAAGTTGGACCTTTCTATTTTGGGAAATGTAAAAACATGTTGGACACATAAAAGAGCTGTAAAGGGGAGAGTTACACATGTTGGTGTGCGGTTTGGCACATCACAAGGCATCTTTGATTGGAGATAATATGGGCACCACTTTTGGGTGGTTTCAGTTCATGGTTTTGTAATTACCGTTGGTGGTCAACTATATTGTATCTCCTATATATCAGCAACTTGAGATGGAGGTTTTATGTAAGAATCTCATAGATGTCAAATTACCTCCTGGATCTCTGGTTGGATATATTCTTGTAAAATCTTTCTTTGCAAGTATATTGTAATCTTCGTGATTCCTAAATAATATATTGGGTGGCTTTGGAGTGTGGAATTTTTCACCTGAAAGGGTTTTCCCCATGTATATCTTGTGTTGTGAGTTTTGTGTTTGCATTTGGAAGTTGTTATTATCTTTCTGTTAATGTGCATCTTAATCTGTAATTGTAAAAGGTTAAAAATTGCATAAATCTTTCCTCGGTAGATCAATGTAGGAAGTGTTTTCTGCATACCTTGCTTCCTTTTAGATATTTTGACAACTGGATGTATGGCCTCATAAGAATGGTAGCGGATACTAATAAACAACCCTAGTGGGCCAAGATCATAAGTGATAGTTTGATTGAAGGAATGAGAAATCTAGGAGGAAAAACCAATATGTTCCATATGACCTCATATGTGGTTTATGCCTGTGCATTAAGAGGCACATTCAGTGGTTTGCAGATAGTTGGCAGGGTTGGTAGCAACCCTGGAGATGTGAACATCTGGGATCATTACCCACAGTTGAAACAAAGAGAGTCTCTCCAACATTATCAGAGAGTGAATGATTCATTGTCTATGCACATAGATAGGACTATGGAAGAGGATAGAGAAAAGAGTCTGAGCATAGAATCTCAAGCTGTAATATACAGATATGAGGCTTGGTTCATCCAGTTCCCCACTTTTACATATATAAGAATGGAAGGTTTCACCAGGCAACCTCTCATATTGCCAAGATACCAAAATAATAGGGTCATACTTATGGAGATGGCCAGATAGATATTGCCTTCATTCAAGGCTTTTATTGAGAAAGGTAAAATACCTAATGTCCTATTCCCACTCATCATTGGGTAATACATGTGCCCTGACAAGGAAAGTGTCAAGGATGCAATATGGGGATTGAAATTGATTTCCTTGTAGCCATTCTCACTATCCAAGCAATATGACCCATATGATAGAATGTAGGCACTGTATAAGAAATCAATGCATCAGGTGCATATTGAAGACTATTGGGCCGATTGTGATGATGAAATGGAAGTGAGAAGGAGAAGCTATCAAAGGCTTACTCTAAAGAAGATTCACACATTAGACTGCATTTCAGTGCTAGTACAGTTGCATGAAGATGATGGCACGGTCATGTCCCAGAAATATGAGGACAAGAAAATATATAATGAAACAATATCATCCCCTGATTGGAATCAACCAGAAGCGACCTCATTAGACCAGATAACATAGAAGGTCATACAATTGACCAAAGAATGGGTAGATGGGGATGTTGCTATGCATTGGACAACCAAGAGGGGGGGTGAATCAGTTGTCCCAAAAACTTAAACACTTTTTGTAATTTAAACATTCATCACTTATCCACAATTATTATGATTTAACAATGAGAGCATGAAATCAAAAACTTAACCACAGAAGCAACATCAAACACAAAGGACACTAGATTTATGTGGAAAACCCCAAAGTGGGGAAAAACCATGGAGAGGATTAACTCCCAATATATATTGCAATCTTGAAATAGTGATGTTTAGGCTTGGTCACCCCACGGGCCTAAACACAATGGCTTACTACCATGAAGAACAACCAGGTCTAGCAGGCTCACTGCCTCAACCCTAAACTTAGCAAGATTACAATAAGGGTTGTTAATTTTGGCAAGAGACACTCCTAGGCATGATAGGTGTTGTCATCGATGGCAACTAAGATCATCCCAATCATTCGCATAACACAATTTTTTCACACTGGAAGTCAAAATCAGAATTTGTCTAAGTTCAAGCAGTGAGGAACAGAGCAGGTGATAGGGTCCGATATCCTAGTCTGGATCTATTTGGTGGAAAGGCATGGTTTACTGGAGATCTAAGGTAGTTGTAAGCATTGTCAAGACACTCTAAATCCAGAGTTTTGTCCTCTGAAGATGGACTCAAAAGATATTAGTTTCTGAGTATCAGGTTTCAGTTTGACAAAACAGACAAAAGAAGAATAGGTCAACCTTGTAAATGATCTTAACTTTGGATGTATAGAAGTTGTTTATTGGGCAATGTGTGATGATCAGTGATGATAGTTGACATGATTGATGATTTGTGAGTGCAAGTTTTTGTCCACATCTCATATTATGTATGGATCTAGCCGACAGAGTAGAGTACTCAACAAAGTTCTAAGTGTTCTTGAAGCTGACTGGTAAAATGATTGTAGATCATGTTGCGGATATATATAGTAGATGGAATTGGATGATTTGTAGTTGTGTGTGCAAACAAGGTGTAATTATTAGAAGAGCAGAAAATCTAAGGAGCGAATGAAGGCAGAACAGTAAGAAGAGCAAGTAAAGATGAAATGTGTAAGATCAGTTTTTACACTTAATTGGAAATGAAACTCTTACATGGGTAGATGCTATTTATCAGTTTAAAATCTCTGTTATTCTCTTGTAATCTTTCTGTAGGTAGTGAGCCTCTATTTGAGCAGTGAGATCTGGGCAGTGAGCCTGAATGCATGTGCATTCTCATTTGTCAAAATACTTTTAATAGGGTATTAATTTTTATGGGATAACCCCCACCATGGTTTTTCCCTTAACTGGGTTTCCACATCAAAAATCTTAGTTTCAAGTGTGTTATTTATGTTTCTGCTCATGTGTTATTGATTGATGCTGAAATGTTTATATCATTAATTTGATTATAAGTTGTAAAGGAATATTAATGGTAGAAAAGATTAAAATATGTGACAACTAATTCACCCCTCTCTTAGTTGTCCAGACCTAAACCAACAATTGGTATCAAAGCAAGGTTCCTTTTGAAAAGTTTAACAGCTTAAAGGAGATCTGGGAAGTCAGTAAAAATTGATGAATATAACCTTTAATGGCAACTTAATCTTTCCATAGATGATCTTGAGAAGTCCAAGGTAGAGGTCCAAGAGCTACAAGATAACCTCAAAAAGGCTAAAAACTTCATTGAGATTTTAAAAGAAAAATTGAGCAAATCCAATGCAAAAGGAAAGGAACAACCTCTTCAACTGGAAGACAAGGCCCTGAAAGAGAAGACAAAGGAATGTGAAAAGTTAGCTAAAGAAGTTGTTGTCCTAAAACATGAGATGGAAACTGGGGTGATGAGACTAACCAAGGAAGTTAAAGATAGGAAGAAAACTGAAGAAGAAATGAAGAAAATTCTGAAGGAGAGAACTGAAGAATGCTGCAAATTGGATGGAATAGCTGGTCTCCTAGAATGAAATCTACAAGAAAGAAGCAACAATGAGAGAAAACTTGAGAGATAGATTATCACTCTAAGACACGACCTAGAAATTGCCAATGAGTATAAGGAGAAGTTCAAGATAAGCTCAGCTAAACTTGAAGCACTAATTGAAGAATAGAAAAAGGATGATGGCAAGCATGATCTTAGATATGAGAAAGGTGGAAGCTCCAGATCTGGACAAAGAAATTTTCAACCAAGGATAAAAGAAACAGAACTAGAAAACCTCTGATAAGACAACCTAATGCTCAAAGATATCCATCATTCAATGGAAATTGTTTCAATTGCAATAAATTTGGTCATAGAGCTACTCAGTACAGAAGCAGAGTGAATCAAAATGGTCCATCCTTCTTCAGTCAATGCTTCAAGTGTAAGAGGTATGGTCATAGATCAAATGAATGCAGAAGTATGACAATGAATAATACTAACAATAGAGGAATTGGCAAATTCTTTCAATGGTTATTGCTTTGCTTGCAATGGGTTTGGACACATGGCTAATCAATGCAGATCAAGAGGAAATCAAGTTCATAAGCAAGGAAATGTTGTGTACTTTAATTGCAATAAATCTGGTCATATTGCAAGATTATGCAGAAATAGAAACAATGGAAGAAGAGGTCTGATAAATAGAAAACCAAATGAATAGAGACAAGACAAAGGAAAAAAAAATTGATGTGAATGAGATATGGAGTGAAATGAACAAGATCAGGGTAAAGAAAGATACAATAAACAATGGTGATGCGTCTGCACCAGAATCAGGTGTTGACAATTCCTCCAAGAATTAAGGCAGGAGCTCTGGCTTAGGGGGAGCTACATTGAACATCAAATTCCCCCCAGTCAGTAAGTGGGTGCCTGAATCTGGCACAATAAAAGAGAATATTTTGAATTGGTCCAAAACCTTTGGAAGGATTTCCAGAAGAAAGGATGTTGATATGAAAACTTGTGGCGTGATCCATGAAGAACTGTAAAAAATAGAGTAACTGGATATAGTTAGGGCAACGCATTTATTACAATGCCAAATTAGGTTTTGCAAAAGATAAAAGGTCACTTGGTCACTCATTTGAAACACTTTGCATTTAGAGTAAACAAGAAGAAGAGCATTCAAGTTGTAAATCTAGAGATTGAGGCAAAGAGCGAATTCAACTGGCAACTAATCAACCCTAACCTCGTGAAATAAAAAGGTACCTCTCTGTAAAGCTTTGAATCTGAAATCTTTTGAGATGGCTACTACTCATGTTGTTGACATTACTGAAAAGCCTCGACCTAAATTTAAGAAGCATCTTCACAAATCAATTGAAGTTGACCTGTTAGGTGCTTTTTCAAGTGTTCTGTATGGTGTGCTGCATGTTGAAGACATTAGGGTTTATATTCATGCAAACATAGATGAGTTTGGAGAATCAAGGTATGTAGACTTGTTTGAGAAACAACTTAGGGATGAAAATCACGAACTTAAACTCAAGTATAAGGCACTATAGGATAAACACTTTATTCATATTATGGGGTTTCCAACATTTGATGAGGATGAATGGGTCTGATACATTTTGAGTCGGATGCATGATGAATTCATTTGGTTGTTAAAACCATTCAAGATTACCAAGGATGCTATCAGAATTGTAACTAGCTTAAACTCAACTGGAGGATTGCCCATGCTGAAAGCCGTGAAAAACTAGACAGTGACTGATGCTACCGGTGCTAAGTTTGACAGAAGGGCAATGACCATCAATGATATCATAGAACCTGATGTTAAATTTGCCTCCATGGTGATTGGGTACAAGATTTACCATTCCAGCAAGGAAAATTGTGTCTTCAGAACTGCAATATATGCAGCCTATCAAATAGTAAAGGAGAATGTTAATTATGATCTTTGCGAACTACTACAGAATTAGTTGATTGAGAATCTGAGAAAAATAAAGAAAGATAGGAAAAATACCTTCAAATATGGTTCCTTGATTATATGTTTGTTCTTCTATTTTATGAATGAAGTACCTGGAATTCAAGGTGTGCATTGGACAACTGACAAGCTAGGAGCATGGCAAATAAGAGATCACCTTCTCAGTCTTGGTGAATCCCAAGCCCAAAAGACTGCCATTTGGGGCTACTTCAAAAACTTCCAAAGTTTAATGCACGCAAGGGAGAGAATCCCTAAAACAATTGTGGAGAAGTATGAAAATGACATATGTTTCATGGTTCACATAGATCAGTGCTTGATGGAAGCTATAGAACCAAGGACAGTTTGGATAGTGCCTATGGGTTATGAGGTGGATGAAAGAGTTTTGGATATGTATGCTCAGCATCTTCTGAACACACCTAAAGATACCTCTGTGGAAAGGTTTGGAACTTACAAGGAACCGAGTCTAAAATTGCATGTAGAACTTAGACAACTGGAGACCAAGAGGAAAGTGCAGAGGCAAGTTGAAAAGTATGCTGAGAGCATTGGTCTAACCAAGGAAGCAGTGAAACAGAATAGAGAAAGAATTAAGAAGGCTGAAAAAGAAAAATAGGACAAGAAACAAGAAGATGCTCCAGTGGAACCATCCTTCACTTCGAGGACTACTAGAAGCTCTACTAATGCTTCTATTCCTCCTAAAATTGCAAAACTAGAAGTCAGACCATCTGGTGAAGCAAGTAAGAGAAAGCAAACAAAAGCCATAAGAATGAGTGTGGGCACAAAAGATGATGAGGAGACAGAGACAGATGAAAAAGTCAAAGAAATAAAATCCAAGAAAGATAGAACTTTGAAGACTTCTGAAGACCAGCCTTCCGGAAGCATTAAGACCGATAAAAAGCAAATAACTAGTAAGGTCACTATGACTATTGATGAAATTAAAAATAATCACTGTTCATGAAAACTTAAAGCCTATTAGAGTTTACTATGATAATTTTGATCAAGCAAATAAGAAAATTTTGGAAGATACCATTATCATATATTTGAACAAATTCAATAGAGCCCTATTGGAAATTTTACAAGAACTTCCTAAAGGTTTAAGGAAAGTACTAGAAATGAGGAAAGAAATAGCCAAGGCTAAAGATCTAGAACTTAGAGAGTATGTCCTTTCTACTTTGTGTCCTAAAATGACTAGAAGAGAAGCAAATAAAAGTCTCAGTGAAGTTAAAGAAAAATTCAGAAGCAAGGTTCGGATGAACAAGCTAATGCTTGGTAAAACTAAGGAAATTGCAAAAGAAACAAAGGAATTTTTGAGAAAGGCCTTAGACAAGGATAAATATTATATTATTTCAGAGAAACAAGTTGAAGAAGACAATTCTCTAGTTTCAGAACAAGTCAGTCAGGAGGACATAGAAATGATAGACAAAATAATTGATGTAGAAGAAACTCTTCCACCTGATCTTTCTAGAAAAGAAGAGGATATTGCTTCTATACAGACCCCTCTGGATCAGGTAGTGAGTGGTGAAGACAGAGAAAAGATTTCACCTACAAAGAATACAAGAAATGATAAAGCAGAGGAAGGGAAGGAAGAAAACCAAGAAGATAAAGAAAAAGAAGATGGTGCAAATGATGAAGCACCTAAAACAGATGCTAAAAATTTTGATGAACAAATGGATGATTCAGAAAATGTTGCAAGAGACACTGCAGATGTAGTGAAAAGTCTTCTTGAAAAAAAGATGATTGAGCTTGATGAGCTTGAACTACTCCAAAGTCTAACTAACCAATCCAGATGCTTTCTCTCCCATTCAATTGATGAAAATAACATCATTCACCCAAGTAAAGGCTAGGGAAAAGTTGTTAAAGTCCCACATGGAAGATAATGAGCTACTGGGGCTTGCAACTGGGATTTTGGAGAAGTTAATGCCTTCCTACCAGAAGGGTCCATCTAATTCCCCCTCTAGACATCTAAAAAATCTTGTAAGTTATGTAAATACTCATTTTGAATCCTTTAAAAAATCTACAGAGGCAAAGGTCTGGAAAGAGTTTTGGATAAGAAATTTAGTGAAGTACAAAATCTAATAGGAAATGATAGGATGATACTCGGCATTAGCATAAGGAGTATTCAGAATGCTCTAAATGATGGAAGAGATATGTACAAATTATGTCTATCATGGCCCAAAATTAGTGAGGATATTGAGAAGATAAAGTAGCCAAAACAGAAATTATCAAATCTTTCTCAAATTTTTGATCCTCTAACAGTTTTGCCTATAAGTCAGGAATGTCAAGTAATTAGCTTGACAGATGAGATAAAGAGGCTTGGTAAAGAAAAAGGTAACATTATGAAGATAATGTGTGAGCTCCGAGAATTGATTGCCCCCAAGTTAGAAACCATGTTTAATGCCTTATCGGAAGCTCTGACTGCACTTCAGACAAGTAATCCTTTAGATCTGACAAAGGCAGAAGCATATGAATTTTTGCTGAGTGGACACATCTCAATTTTGGATGGAATAAAGGGAACTTGGGCCTCTAAACTTGTGCAATTAAAAAATAGTTTTGTAGATATTCTCAAGTTCATGTGAATAGAACTTAATGATTAGTTGTACATATGCAGTCCTATATACAAATTTTTGGAGAATTTTGGCTTGTGGACCCTACCCTTTGCCATTGATGTCCAAGGGGGAGTGAAGATTAGTGAAAAATGAGGAATCTAGCTAAGGGGGAGTATCAGAAAGTAGTGTGAACAATAGTATGGAGCACAAGCAAAGGGGGAGCTACTTTTGACACTTAGTCAGTTTTCACTAAGTGTTGCCATCAATGCCAAAGGGGGAGATTGTTGGCAAGAGACACTACTAGGCATGATAGGTGTTGTCATTGATGGTAACTAGGATCATCCCAATCATCCATATAATACAATTTGTTCACACCGGAAGTCAGAATCAGAATTTGTCTAAGTCCGAGCATTTAGGAACAGAGCAGGTGACAGGGTCAAGTATCCCGGTCCGGATCTATCTGGTGGAAATGCATGGTTTGCTGTAGATCTAAGGTAGTTGTAAGCATTTTCAAGACACTCTAAATCTAGATTTTTGTCATCTAGAGATGAAGGACTCCAAAGATATTAGGTTTTGAGTATCGGGTTTCAGTTTGACAAAACAGATAGAAGAAGAACAGGCTGACCTTGTAAATGATCTTAACTCTGGATGTCTAGAAGTTGTTTATTGGGCAATGTGTGATGATCAATGATGGTATCTGACATGATTGATGATTTGCGAGTGCAAGTTTTGGTCCACATCTCATATTATGTATGGATCTAGCCGACAGAGCAGAGTACTCAACAAAGTTCTAAATGTTATTGAAGCCGACTAGTAAAATGATTGTTGATCATGTTGCAGATATATATAGTAGATGGAATTGGATGATTTGTGTGTGTGTAAACAAGGTGTAATTGTGAGAAGAGCAAAAAATCTAAGGAGCAAATGAAGGTAGAGCAATAAGAAGAGCAAGTAAAGATGAAATGTGTAAGATCAATTTTTGCACTTAACTAGAACTGAAACTCTTGCATTGGTAGATGCTATTTATCAGTTCAAAATTTCTGTTATTCTCTTGTAATCTTTCTGTAGGCAGTGAGCCAGAATGCATGTGCATTCTCATTTGTAAAAATACTTTTAACAGGGTATTATTTTTTGTGGCTTAACCCCCACCGTGGTTTTTCCCTTAACCGGGTGTTATGTTTCTTCTCATGTGTTATTGATTGATGCTAAAATGTTTATATCATTAATTTGATTATAAGTTGTAAAGGAAGATTAATGGTAGAAAAGATTAAAATATGTGACAACTGATTCACCCCCCCTCTTAGTTGTCTAGACTTAAACCAACAGTTAAACCCTACTGGTGGCTTATTGCCAGATTCACTACCACGATCAACACCTTTCTTTATTGTGAATAAACAATTCCTCAGCTATACTCTTCCTTTGCCTTGCTCTTCCTCTGTTGTGCTCTTCCTCTTCTTTCCTCTATCTCTTCTCTACTCTACCTTTGAACCTTTCTTAATATCCTATCATTTTCTGTCAAGGACACCTTTTCCACGACTCAGCTACAAGTATTTATACACTACATCAACCTTAGAATGATCATCAAGCTTGGCATCAACAATTGGAACAATCTCCAAGGTCGGTATTACAAAAATTTACAAAATAGGTCCTGACCTATTGCAACATCATGCAAAGGGAATGAAATGTAGATCATACCATGCCTTAGTGTTGTGTGGTTACACAACACGCCCCATTTTGCATTATCAAAACAGGGACCCAACTTTTTGGCTTGGCTTGTGTTGTCTGCTTTCTGGCGGTTTGGTAAAAATGGGTCAGGATGAGGTAGGTCATCATCATGAGGTCAGTTTGTCAAAGTTCATATTTTGTTTCTGTGACCTCATATTTAGAAAGAGCTTGAAATTCCATGCAGGTTTCCCTTTTACATCACTTGAAAATTCGTCCATATGTGGAAGTTATGCACAGTCAAAGTTTTGGTCAAACCTAATA
This sequence comes from Cunninghamia lanceolata, assembly GCA_027924645.1. NCBI lineage: Eukaryota > Viridiplantae > Streptophyta > Pinopsida > Cupressales > Cupressaceae > Cunninghamia > Cunninghamia lanceolata. The sequence goes on from BSBN01001019.1 coordinate 4,901,132, forward strand.
TTCGCAAGAGGGTCATCATATTTTTATCCTCAGTCATGTTGTCAAGATCATCATGATCTTGATCTATCACCCGATAAAAATCATGCAGTCCCAATATCCGGATGTCAATTTTGGGTGATAGTGTGTTTTACCCGTCAAATGGCCTTATGCTTTTCGCAAGCATCATATTCCGAATATCACCCGACATTTCGTAATGTCCTCCTACCGAGAAATATGACCTTTTGCAAATATCCTGATGACGTCATCTCGATCTGATAAACGAAGAAGCAAATATTAGGAGGACATCATCATCACATTTCCCTTCGGCAGGATATTTTCCAAAACATGATCCGGTTCGCGAATATGACGATGACGTCATGTTCTAAGTTTAACAAAAGCCCCGGATATCCTGATGACATCATCTGGACATTCGGGAGGGGTGATCATATTTCTTAATATCCTGCACATTGTCAATATGCATGCACTTCGGACTTGAAAAGTTTATTAAAGGATGAAAAATTGTTGTATGTTTCTTTTATACAATGTCGATATACATTACATAAACATACAGGTGGACATTTTGTATTTTGTGCATTGGATAGAAAGATATTGAGTTGTCCATCGGCCTGACTTGTGATGTCGGCCGGGTCCTGTTTTCTCCCGCCGATGGAGGTTTTCTCTCTGATATGGTTCCCCATCGCCATAGCTTTCGCTATCGACCGAGTCCCGAATTCTCCTGCCGATAGTGGTGGTCACCCCGATGAGGGGGTGATCGGCCTAACATTGATCTCGGCCGCGCTTTATTTTATCTCCCTGAGTGGTGTTGTCTCACCGATGGTTGAGTCCATCGGCATACGTTTAACCATCGGGAGCGTCCTATATTTTCTCTCCGATATGAGTGGTCTCCCCGATATGTAAGTCCATCAGCATAGCATGTATTGTCGGCCGAGCTTTGTAATCTTTCGCCGACAGTGTTTATCTCACCGATATGGCAGTTCGTCAGCCTAACATTGTTTATCGGCCGAGTCAGGAAATCTCTCCCCGATAGTTGTTTTCTCACCGAAAAGGTGATCGACCTGACATATAGTGTTGGCCAAGTTCATAATTGTCTCGCCGATATATATATCCTCCACCCGATGAGGAGTTCCTCATCGGTATAACTTTCGCTATCGGCCTTATCTTGAGTTATCATGTCGATAGAACATGTCTTCCCGATGGAAGGACATCATCATGATTTTTGGCGTCGGTATAAGTTTAGGCGTCGGCCTAATGTAAAATTGTCATTCCGACAGTGTGTAGTCACGCCGATACATACATGCATCATATACAAAGGGTGGATTCGAAAGATTTTGAAATACGATTTAATCATTGTATATTTTGCGATGTATATGCATTATTTTGAACCCGATATACAAGAAAATGGGCGGGAAAATGAAGCGATGGAAATTTGAAGACCCGATTGCATTTTCCAGTCAACGATGGTTGACCTGATGGTTTTTTAACATTGTTTAGGCATTTAGTGCATATTTTCCACTGATTTGGAGCCCGATTGCCTGTAGCTACACATTTTGAGGCCTGGTTAATAAAACGTTTAAATTCCTATTGTTTATCAAATGATGCTTGACTTAATGTTTGTCTGTTTATTGCAAGAAGTCCCGGAGCTGTTTGAAGCTGATAATTGCAAAGTTGCACACGAAGGCAACATGAACCAGAAGTGAGGATATTGTCAAATATGTTGTTTGCTAGCTGGAGACCGAATCAAGTCAAAGATGCTAGAATATTCTGTGCCAGCTATACATTTGCCAACTGGCAAAGCACGTGCTATTCATCTGGACCATTGATTGTTCTGGGAGGATCCTCATCCTTGGATCATTGTAACTATTTTCTGGCATTTGCTCTATATAAGAGCCAGAGCTTGTCAAAAAGAGAGATAGAGAAGAGAAAAAGATACATTGGAACATCTGGCACATTAAGGCCAATTACTGTAGAATCAAATAGGAGATCGGATTACTAAGACTAATGAAGACTGAATTGTTGAAATGTCAAGGTTCTTTCTTCAGATCACTGTAAATGTATCTGTTCTTGAGCATACTGAATGGATATGAAGTTTCAAATTACATCCTAATTGTAAATTTTACGTAATCTTCATGTTGATTTCTGGATATGTACTGGGGAATGCTGTGTTCAACTAGAAGCGCTTTCATTTCATTACATGTTGTTGTCAACTTTTCCTTTGAAGATTTGCACTGGATCATGCAGATTTGTGGAATGTCCTGGTGAAGTATGATTCTAGTTTCCTTCTTTTCATTGCATGTATGGGAGCTTGTATGTGGATCAATGATCTCAGTCAAGTAGTTTTGGGAATCTCATTCTTTAACCCTTTTCCTTTTTTAAATTTCATAAATTCATCACCATAACTGCAAGTCATGACAAATAATAAGCAGAAATAGAGAGATATGCTGAAATCCCGTAGGTAACTGAAAATCATTAGTATATTTGAGTTAAATGCATGTAGTATTGAAAATATCATGCAAAGAATTGCAAATAATGGTAGAAATCATGCAAATATCAACCTGTAAGCACATTATTTGACTAAATTCACAGTGCAGAGGTAGAATTATTGGAGATTTATGCAGGGCAGACATAAATAACAAGATATTTGGAGGAATAATGATGAACTTTGCAGAAATTGCTGAAGAACGTAAGGCCCCTGAATGGAAAACAGCAACACACATCAACCACTGAGTAACGTCAGTATATTAAGACCTAATCAACGGAGACTTGGGATCATGAATTCTCTGAATTCATCGTATCTTTCAAGATGAGTAAAGGTTGTTGTGTAACTTTTATTCTATGTTTGTATATGACTAACATCATCATCAACATAAATTGGTGCTAGAGGGAGGGCGAACTGGAAAAGACACTACTGCTTCAGTCATCATTCATTTTATGCAGGCTCCTCGCTTCTAACACAACATCAATTTTCGAGAAGGCAGGGTCGAACTGAGAATTTCTGGATTTCTACAAATATTGCATAAATGTTTTGGCATTTGAGTTAAATGGCTGCAAATATCTCTTATCTAAGAGGTTTTGGTTGCACCTTTGCAAAGATCTAGCTCGAAACTTGAAAGATTAGTTTGATTTTCTGAACTTTCACGTTTTATTTTGAGATATGATAGATCTCATTAAAATTTCAAAATACTAAAAAATTGAAAAATATAGTCTCATTTTGATGGATGTATATGAAGGCAATTGTCAAGTTAACATTCCTTTATTTCAGGAAACTTTGAATAGGTAGCTTTATCCTCAAAGTTTATCTAGCTTTGGTTTATCTACCTATTGCAGGATACACCAGACTGCGGAACACAGTGAATTTAATTGTTTAACTTTCCTTACAAGGTTGGATTTATATTTGAAAGGACTGATATTCTTCCTAGATGTGTTCAGGGCTGAAATTTGCCAGGAAAATGAAGAAATTCTGGACCAGCAAAATGAAGAAATTCTGGAACAACAAGCAGATGCAGCACCAAAAGTTATTAGTTGTCCAGACACTGAAGTGGATCATTCTGAAGATTTTGAATTATACTTGTCTAGAAACATACAGTGTAGTCAAATATTAGGTTTACCCATTGATGATGTCTTGATTGAAAGCTGGTGCAGATTACATGACGAAGAGCATTCAGAAAGGGATTGTTACGCCTGCTTGATCATGTTGAAAAAGACTCTAGAAAATACAGTAGCTGAATCAGTTCCAGAAGCTAAAGAAAAGGAAACATCTTTCCTGGATTCATTTTATGGTGGGATTGATAGGAGTTCTCTACTTCCTAATACAAGTAAGGACCAGTCAGTATGCAGGTATGAATCTTGTGAAAATTTTAGAGAAGAAATCACTCATCAGGATAATATTTTTGATTCTGATCTTAATACTTTTGATAAAGAAGATGAAAAATCTTTCCTGGAGTCATTCTATGGTAAAGAGAAGTGTAAACAAATAGTAGAACAATTTAAATGCACTACTGATGATGAAGTTCCTATAGTGGTAACTTAGGGAGTCATAGAAAAGAAAATAAATGCTGATTTACTACCTAACTGGGTTGAATTGAATGGTCAAATGCAAGAATGTTGCAGGTTAATGGAACCAGGCACTCTAATAGATAGAAGATGTGAATTATTTAATAAACAATTCCTGAAAGATGAAGATGTAGAAGACTTTGGAGTTGTTGTGCATGATCAGACGTCGCTCCAGAAATATTTTGAAAATGAAATAGGGAAGTCTTCTTATCAGTTGAATGCCAATTCTCCTTTACAGTCAAGTGATTTAGAAATGATAAATTTCTGTATTTCAGGTTGTGATAATAAAGATACTCATTTAGATGCTGATGTGCAGGAAATTGAAGAAAATATTGAGAAGTTTCCTAAACTGGAAGATAAACTGAACATCCGGAATGAAGGGATAAAGTTGGATAAAGATGAAGAATTAATACATCAAGAGTCATACATCCTTCAATTTGAAGCGAGACCAGGCATTGGGCTAAGCAATGAAAATATAGAATTAAATGGAGGACCAACTGCCAATGAAGAAGCATGTCCAACAGAACCAGAAATACATCAGGTTGTATTTCTCCTTTCCACAATAAATGATGTTGAATACTGTTTTGATTATGGAAATTCAGGAGATAAGACATGCATATGGATTAATCATGAACATGATGAGCTTCCTCAGTTGTTGATCATCAAGAGTCATTCTGTTAAAAATAGTGAATTCAGAATATCAGAATATTTTTAAGAATATAAAGATAAATTTGCTAGGTTGAGAACCATAACTAATACCCTAATGCTCCTGCACAATCAAAAGAAGTATGCAAATACAGGTGTCTTTGGGTCTTTTTCTGGTTTTTGTTTGCCTAATAGTGGTTTGTATTTAATTTTGTAGGTTAGCCGTTTGTACAGGTTGCTTTGTGTTTTGCGTTGTTGAGTCTTTGTTTTGGTTGGGCAAAACTGGTGCACCTTGTTACTTAAGAACACTACATAAATTGTTAGAATTCAAAAGTTGGATATAAGTTTTTACATAGGTTGTAACTCATGTCAGTATAGGTACTCTTGATCAGGTCTGTGGTATCATATTCATCAGTACTACTTTTCTTGAGTCAAGGCGATCCTCACAATGACACACCTAACAGCCTTGGGTTTATTGAACATATCAGTGTAGGTGTTAAGTGAAAAATCTAAAGGTTGCCCTTGCTACCATTGCAATTCTCAACTTAATTTCAACAAGTGACCATTCATTGTATCATGAAGCTACAATTGTTATATCTTAAGAAATTAAATTCAAAATATAAAATAAATAAAATAATAAAATGGATTTTCTGAAATCCAGATTAAGTCATCTAAGTAACTCTACCGGGGCTATAGATGCCTGCTGGCAGTGGGGCTCTACTTAGGGGAATTGCAACGATAACCTTGCCGGGGCTATGGATGCCTGCTGGCAGCAAGGCTCTATCCGGTTGGCTATGAGGGATGAACCAAACTACGTAGCTTAACACTAGTCACTGATTTATTCAACTCACTTTCAAGACGAGTATATGAATCACATGCACACAATTGATCCCTTATCAATTCATTGTTACATTGATGAACATGATACCAGTTAGAAAGGATTAGGATGCTCATGCTTAATAGGAGTTGGAAATTTATGTTTTAATTTATCCTCACCTTTTGAATTATTTGAATTTTGTTGTTTTCTTTGGTGGCAAGTTGTTGTGTGGTTACACAACACGCCCCATTTTGCATTATCAAAACAGGGTCCCAACTTTTTGGCTTGGCTTGTGTTGTCTGCTTTCTGGCAGTTTGGTAAAAATGGGTCAGGATGAGGTAGGTCATCATCATGAGGTCAGTTTGTCAAAGTTCATATTTTGTTTCTGTGACCTCATATTTAGAAAGAGCTTGAAATTCCATGCAGGTTTCCCTTTTACATCACTTGAAAATTCGTCCATATGTGGAAGTTATGCACAGTCAAAGTTTTGGTCAAACCTGATATTCGCAAGAGGGTCATCATATTTTTATCCTCAGTCATGTTGTCAAGATCATCATGATCTTGATCTATCACCCGATAAAAATCATGCAGTCCCAATATCCGGACGTCAATTTTGGGTGATAGTGTGTTTTACCCGTCAAATGGCCTTATGCTTTTCGCAAGCATCATATTCCGAATATCACCCGACATTTCGTAATGTCCTCCTGCCGAGAAATATGACCTTTTGCAAATATCATGATGACGTCATCCCGATCTGATAAACGAAGAAGCAAATATTAGGAGGACATCATCATCACATTTCCCTTCGGCAGGATATTTTCCAAAACATGATCCGGTTCGCGAATATGACGATGACGTCATGTTCTAAGTTTAACAAAAGCCCCGGATATCCTGATGACATCATCTGGACATTCGGGAGGGGTGATCATATTTCTTAATATCCTGCACATTGTCAATATGCATGCACTTCGGACTTGAAAAGTTTATTAAAGGATGAAAAATTGTTGTATGTTTCTTTTATACAATGTCGATATACATTACATAAACATACAGGTGGACATTCTGTATTTGTGCATCGGATAGAAAGATATTAAGTTGTCCATCGGCCTGACTTGTGATGTCGGCCAGGTCCTGTTTTCTCCCGCCGATGGAGGTTTTCTCTCCGATATGGTTCCCCATCACCATAGCTTTCGCTATCGGCCGAGTCCCGAATTCTCCTGCCGATAGTGGTGGTCACCCCGATGAGGGGGTGATCGGCCTAACATTGATCTCGGCCGCGCTTTATTTTGTCTCCCCGAGTGGTGTTGTCTCACCGATGGTTGAGTCCATTGGCATACGTTTAACCATCGGGAGCGTCCTATATTTTCTCTCCGATATGAGTGGTCTCCCCGATATGTAAGTCCATCGGCATAGCATGTATTGTCGGATGAGCTTTGTAATCTTTCGCCGATAGTGTTTATCTCGCCGATATGGCAGTTCATCGACCTAACATTGTTTATCATCCGAGTCAGGAAATCTCTCCCTGATAGTTGTTTTCTCACCGAAAAGGTGATCGACCTGACATATAGTGTCGGCCAAGTTCATAATTGTCTCGCCGATATATATATCCTCCACCCGATGAGGAGTTCCTCATCGGTATAACTTTCGCTATCAGCCTTATCTTGAGTTATCATGCCGATAGAACATGTCTTCCCGATGGAAGGACATCATCATGTTTTTTGGCGTCGGTATAAGTTTAGCCGTCGGCCTAATGTAAAATTGTCATTCCGACAGTGTGTAGTCACGCCGATACATACATGCATCATATACAAAGGGTGGATTCGAAAGATTTTGAAATATGATTTAATCATTGTATATTTTGCGATGTATATGCATTATTTTGAACCCGATATACAAGAAAATGGGCGGGAAAATGAAGCGATGGAAATTTGAAGACCCGATTGCATTTTCCAGTCAACGATGGTTGACCCGATGGTTTTTTAACGCTGTTTAGGCATTTAGTGCATATTTTCCACTGATTTGGAGCCCAATTGCCTGTAGCTACACATTTTGAGGCCTGGTTAATAAAACGTTTAAATTCCTGTTGTTTATCAAATGATGCTGGACTTAATGTTTGTCTGTTTATTGCAAGAAGTCCCGGAGCTGTTTGAAGCTGATAATTGCAAAGTTGCACACGAAGGCAACATGAACCAGAAGTGAGGATATTGTCAAATATGTTGTTTGCCAGCTGGAGACCGAATCAAATCAAAGATGCTGGAATATTCTGTGCCAGCTATACATTTGCCAACTGGCAAAGCACGTGCTATTCATCTGGACCATTGATTGTTCTGGGAGGATCCTGATCCTTGGATCATTGTAACTGTTTTCTGGCATTTGCTCTATATAAGAGCCAGAGCTTGTCGAAAAGAGAGATAGAGAAGAGAAAAAGATACATTGGAACATCTGGCACATTAAGGCCAATTACTGTAGAATCAAATAGGAGATCGGATTACTGAGACTAATGAAGACTGAATTGTTGAAATGTCAAGGTTCTTTCTTTAGATCACTGTAAATGTACCTGTTCTTGAGCATACTGAATGGATATGAAGTTTCAGATTACATCCTGATTGTAAATTTTACGTAATCTTCATGTTGATTTCTGGATATGTACTGGGGAATGCTGTGTTCAACTAGAAGTGCTTTCATTTCATTACATGTTGTTGTCAACTTTTCCTTTGAAGATTTGCACTGGATCATGCAGATTTGTGGAATGTCCTGGTGAAGTATGATTCTAGTTTCCTTCTTTTCATTGCATGTATGGGAGCTTGTATGTGGATCAGTGATCTCAGTCAAGTAGTTTTTGGGAATCTCATTCTTTAACCCTTTTCCTTTTTTAAATTTCATAAATTCATCACCATAACTACAAGTCATGACAAATAATAAGCAGAAATAGAGAGATATGCTGAAATCCCATAGGTAACTGAAAATCATTAGTATATTTGAGTTAAATGCATGTAGTATTGAAAATATCATGCAAAGAATTGCAAATAATGGTAGAAATCATGCAAATATCAGCCTGTAAGCACATTATTTGACTAAATTCACAGTGCAGAGGTAGAATTATTGGAGATTTATGCAGGGCAGACATAAATAACAAGATATTTGGAGGAATAATGATGAACTTTGCAGAAATTGCTGAAGAATGTAAGGCCCCTGAATGGAAAACAGCAACACACATCAACCACTGAGTAACATTAGTAGATTAAGACCTAATCAACGGAGACTTGGGATCATGAATTCTCTGAATTCATCGTATCTTTCAAGATGAGTAAAGGTTGTTGTGTAACTTTTATTCTATGTTTGTATATGACTAACATCATCATCAACACTTAGTTGAGACTCAAACATGATCTTCCATGCCACAACATGCTTCCACAATCTTCTAGAGATCTCCGCAATCACTAGGATCAACTAGGTCGGCCAAGATTGGTTACATGTTACATTAACTGGGAACAATCTTCACACACCATCACAATTTCTTAATGTAGACCAAAGTCTAGATAGGAACATGATTAGGAGACATGCACAAGCACTCTATAATCATCAGGAGCAACCGCATAAACCTTAACCACTTTATCCATAGGAATCTTCTTACCGGAGTACATGAACTTTACTATCTTCAACTGACATAAAAGAAAGATAGCTTGCGGACCACCAAACCATGAACCATTGTAATTGTAGGAACTTATCATCATTCTAGACTTCCCTCTAGAACTACAAAGAAAAATACTTTATTGCGGAGGAATGTGGAGGAGCCAAATACTCTCTTCATGTCTCAACTGAACTTATAGAAAAAGCAGGCTTCACTCTGGTGAACACAACTCACCTAGATCTTCATATGGATGGCTCAGACCTGAAATGTAGCATCCTCAAACATACCTCTAACTTACTTCCAATCTACAGACCACTATCTTCAAGTAGGAATAAATGTGGATCAGTTTACTGGATTGTTCTTCAGCATACAACTCATTGTCTGTACTGCACTTCTCTGTAACTCACTTGTTTCTTCTGGAGATGTTAAATTTCTCAATATCCTCAACATACAAGTATTCTAAACAAGTAATAGAATAAGATACAGTTGACACCAATGACAACAAGAATATGTTGACATCAATGACAACACCGATTAGGCACATACTTGCAACAATCTCTCCCTTTGTCATTGATGGCATCATATGATGTGAAAAACTACAACAACCATCAAGACAAGATTCTCCCCCTATCTATTTACACATCTGCACTCCTTTCTTCAAAATTCTCCTCCTTTCTCTTACACATCTGCACTCTTTCTCTTACACATTTGCACTCTAAGTTTTTCACATGACTTATCTCCCACTTTGACATCAATGGAAAAGGGCACATACTTGCACTCTTCTGCTCTGATCTAATCTCTTCTTTGAACTTTCTTCAACTGACTTGTCCCCCTTACTCGATGCTTTCTTAACTACAACTTTATGTGAAGTTCTCTCCTTCTTGGTTTGTCAATTCTTACCTTAGGATCTTGCTGCTACTACCCTATTTTCTCTACCAACAACACTGCAATACTCACTGTTCTTTATCAGCATCATCTACCTGCTTCCCTTGGGGAATAATTTCATAATCTTCTTGACTTGAGCAACCATCTCTGATTATTACCTACACTGCTACACCTTTTTCCTATTATTTCTTTGATTGAATACTTATCCTTACATACCTCATCCAGAGATTTAGCTATTCATCTGCAATTCTTTTTCTTTGCCAATGCACCTTAGCTCTTTTTACTCAAGAACTGGTCTTCAGTGTGGTACTTCTGCACAATCTCTAGGGATCATAGGAATTCTTTCCAGAACTTCTTCTTCTTTAACTTGACTATCTTCTTGTTTAACAGGTCCATTTGGTTTATAGCTACTCAAATATGATATTCTTTCTTCACAATAGCACTCACAATCATCTTTCCCAGACTCTCATACTCTATTTTAAATGTAGATAGCAGTATGTATATCTTTTCTCTAGTATGCATCTGGTACGTCAACTCCTTCATCATTGATCTAGAAACCTCTTTGACTGTCCTATATTTCCCTTTAACAACTTCATTCATTCTACCGAGGAGTCCTAGCAGACAATTGTCTCGTTATCCCTTGTTCTTTACAGAAAATATTGAATTCATTTGATGTGAACTCACCTCCACTATCAAACCTTAAGCATTAGATCCTCAGTTGTATCTCATTCCCAATCATTGCCTTGAAATCTTGTCTAGTTCATAATCATTCAACTTTGAGTTCTGTAGATTTTCAAAACATTTCCAAAGAAAACTGCTCTATATTGAAAACAATCCTGAACTTCTATTACTCATTATTCTCAAGCCAATTATCAAGATCAGACAAATTTATGGATGTAGATGTAGTCACTAATCAATAACCATATGTCAGAGCCGCAGAACATTATCTTCAATGGTAGACCCAAGTAGACCAGAATACTAGAGCCCTGTCGCTTCATATTATTGGTTAGATACTTAGCCAAAATTCATGACCTGTCAGCTTGTCCCTTAAGTACATACTTGATCAATTCATTTGTTGCATCTTAACTCCTAATGTGGACCATATGAGACTCCAGAATTTATATCCAACAATCATCATTGACCTCTTAACATACTTTTAGAACCACACATCAAAATACTCAATAGCGAAAGAATGCGTACAAAAATACTCATATGCTTTACACTATTTCAGGCTTAACTCTGAACCACATATAATGATCATCAACTGTGGAAGCATACTAATTCAATCTCTATTACTTACCATATACATTGCTCATACTTTAGTTATTTTGGGCTTCCGGACCATAATCCTTTTATGCCTTGATCTACAGAGTTCCTTCCAAGCAATCTTCCATGTAAGTCCTCATATCTTTGTGCCAAATCTCAGCACTGACTATCTAGCTGGGGGATTTAGAATTTTCAATATAGCTCCCCCTAAGCCATGATTCACAATCTACTTCACAGAGGAAGTAGTTGGTCCAAAGCCTGGAGCAGACTCATTTCTTCCTTTATTTGTTTCCTTCCTGACCCAAATCTTGTCCATTTCTTCCTTGACTTCTACCGGATCAACCTTTTCCACTGATTTCTTCAATTCTTCTTGATTATCCTTCTTTATGTTTCTACTTTTGCAAAATCTTGCAACATGTCTAGGTTTGTTGCAATTAAAGCACATAGTATTTTTCTGACCATTGTTCCCTTCAATTATCCTTGACTTGCATAGGTTATCTTTATGCCCAAATTTATTACATTTATAACAGTAGCCACTGAAGGATTCCATTTTCCCATTTGTCCTATAGTATTTTCTCACTTGTCTTCTACACTCATTTGTTCTATGTCCCATTTTGTGGCAAGCATAGCATCTAATGGAATTCTGACTAGAGAAGGATGGAATATTTTGATTCACCCTATTTCTACACAAATTAGCCTTGTGACCAAATTTGTTACATAAATTGCAATAACCATTGAAAGAAGAGTACCTTTGAGCACTTGGCTGTCTGATTGATAGTCTTTTGCTTCTTTGATTCTAAGTCCAGCTGATCTTGTCCTCTTCCTAACTTGTTTTGCATCCTTTGTCTTTTCCAAAAGTTATGCCTTCTCTATCATTTTTCTGTTCATCTATTAACCTATCATATCTAACAACACTCACACTGAATTGATCTCTTTGAGTCTGTACATGTTTCAGATCAGCTTTCAAGTCTTCAACCTCTTCTTTAAGCTTCATGCAGTCTTTAATTTTGTCTTTTCTTTAATGTTCTCTTTTAGAGTTTGATGTAACTGCCTGATTTGCCTTCTTAAATCTTATTTCAAATCCATGTCTTCATTTGTAGTTCTTGAGTTGTCTCTATCAATACTGGCAATTAAGCACATATTCAATTGATTTACAATAGCTTTGTGGTCTCCCATATCGCATTCAGTGGTATGGGAATCTTCTTGTTTTTAAATGTGCAAACTCTTGTTGGTTGAGACTAAATTCTCCTAGATGTTTTCAATAACCTTAACATTTGTACTTTCCATGATCCTTCCCAATCTATTGTTGTAACATTGATAGGCTCTAGTCCAGGATGAGTACCCAAGAAAAATGCCTTCCTCATACTTAGCATTGTCTTTTTCCATTTTGATGAGGCATTTGCTTCCAAAGATTTTGAAATATTTCACAGTGGGTATTGATCCAGACCATAACTCAGCAGCCGTCTTTCCTTCTTTGGTTGTTACCTGAAATGTTTAATGTATAGATAGTGGTTTGTATTGCCTCCTTCCAGAATACATCTAGTAAATTTGCTTCTTCCATCATTAATTTTGCATTCTCCTGAATAGTTTTACTTGCTTCTTCTATTATCTTAATTTTGGCAGAGAGTTGTTTTTCTGTCCCATAGGTTTCACAAAATAAACTAAAATCATTGGAGATATGTTCTTCTTCTTTTCCAATTCTTAGGCCTTTGATGTTCATGCCTAGCTCATTTTCAAGGGTTTCTTTAAAATTTTTGAGTGCCTCCAGAATCTCTGATTTATCTTTTAAAAAACTGACCCAATTCATTTTAGAAAAGTCATCAATGAAAACATAAAGTACCTTGACCATGGAGTCTTGGTATTCTTGTAGGACCACAAAAGTTTGTATGAATTAATTCCAATCATTCAGTAGAGGATTGTTCTTTATCTTGACAATCTTTGGCATTTCCTGCAACTGATGTTGCTTGAGTAATCAATCTTTGGTAAATCCTTCACAATCTGAACTAAGTTTGTTAAGTCACCAAGATTTTTATAGCAAAGTCTTCTATGCCAAACCCAGCTTTCATTTATCTGAGATGTGTATCCAAGAAAGTCATCTTTTCTAAGATGATAGAGGTTCTTTTCAATTTTTTTTGCAATTGCTATTGTAGCTCCAGATTTTTCTTTGATTTTAAGAGAGTCATTATCAAATACAAACTTGAATTCCTTCTTGCATAACTGTTTGATGCTTAAGAGATTTTTTTTCAAGCCTTTTACATAAAGGACATCTTCAAAAATTTGTATGTTGCCAAAATTTGTCGATCCTATTCCACAGACTTCAACAGTGCAGTGATCTCCGAACTTGACTAGCCCTTCATTGTGTTCTTCTAGACTAACGAACTTACTTATGTTGCTAGTCATATGGTTTGAGTAGCTACTATCAATAACCCAACAATCTTCATCACCGGTACAAGCTTCAGACCATCTTTGATGGTTGTCATTTTGTTCTTTGTGAATTGCTTCCTTGGACAATCTATTCTTGATATCTCTTGATAAGCATTCGGTTGTATTGGAGAGTATTTGCTTTCCTTTTGTCTCCATTTGGATCTCCCTTGATTTGTTAGACTCTTTCCAAAGCGACTTGCTTCTGATACCAATTGTTGATATGCGCAGGACAACTGAGAGGGGGGTGAATCAGTTGTTGCAAAAACTTAAACACTTTCTACAATTTAAACATTCATCACTTATCCACAATTATTATGATTTAACAATGAGAGCATGAAATTAGAAACTTAACTACAGAAGCAACATCAAACACAAAGGACACCAGATTTACACAGAAAACCCCAAGGTGGGGAAAAACCATAGAGAGGATTAACTCTCAATATATATTGTAATCTTGAAATAGTGATGTTCAGGCTTGGTCACCCCATGGGCCTAAACATACTGGATTACTGCCATGAAGAACAACTAGGTCTAGTAGGTTCACTACCTCAACCCTAAACCTAACAAGATTACAATAAGGGTTGTTAACCCTGAGGGCTGTTAAACCCTACTAGTGGCTTACTACTAGATTCACTACCATTATCAACACCTTTCTTTATTGTGAATAAACAATTCCTTAGCTCCGTTCTTCCTCTGCCCTGCTTTTCCTCTGCTCTGCTCTTCCTCTTCTTTCCTCTGCCTCTTCTCTGCTTTGCCTTTGGACCTTTCTTAATATCTTATCATTTTTTCTCAAGGACACCTTTTCCATGACTCAGCTACAAGTATTTATACACTACATCAACCTTGGAATGATCATCAAGGTTGGCATCAACCATTGGAACAATCTCCAAGGTCAGTATTACAAATATTTACAAAATAGGTCCTAACCTATTGTAACATCATGTAAAGGGAATGAAATGCGAATCACACCATGCCTTAGCTAGGACTCAAACACAATCTTCCATGCCACAACACACTTCCACAATCTTCTAGAGATCTCTGCAATCATTGGGATCAACCAGGTCTGCCAAGACTAGTTACATGCTACATTAACTAGGAACAATCTTCACACACCATCATAATTTCTTAATGTGGACCAAAGTCTAGATAGGAACATGATTAGGAGACATCCACAAGCACACTATAATCATCAGGAGCAACCACACGAACCTTAACCACTTTATCCATAGGAATCTTCTCACCAGAGTACATGAACATTACTGTCTTCAACTGACATAAAAGAAAGATAGATTACGGACCACCAAACCACGAACCATTGCAACTGTAGGCACTTATCATCATCCCAGACTTCCCTCTAGAACTGTAAAGAAAAATACTTCATTGTGGAGGAATGCAAAGCCAAATATTGTCTTTCTGTCTCAACTGAACTTACAAAAAAAGTAGGCTTCACTCTGGTGAACACAACTCACTCAAATCTTCATGTGGATGGCTCAGACCTGAAATGTAGCATCCTCAGACATACCTCTAACTTACTTCCAATCCACAAACCACTATCTTCAAACAGGAATAAATGCGAAAAAATTTACCAAACTGTTCTTCAGCATACAACTCACTATCTATATTGCATTTCTCTGTAACTCACTAGTTTCTTCTAGAAAGGCTAATTTTCTCAATATCCTCAACATACAGGTCTTCTATGCAAGTAATAGAATAAGATATAGTTGACACTAATGAAAAAAAGAATATGTTGACATCAATGACAACACCGATTAGGCACATACTTGCAATAGGGGAGATTACCAAACTGAAGAAAAGAGGGGTGGCACTCACAATTGATAAGAAGAGAAAAAGACAAGAATTGACAAATGAGGACTATGATGATTTCCTCAAAGAAAAGAGGGCATCCAAGGGAGAAAGGCAACAAAATAAATCTAAGAAAGGAAACCAAGCTGGTGGGGTGATAATCATTCATTATCCTCAATCTAAGGAGGATCTGGCCTCAACTTCTACTGCGACCACCTCTCATGTACCTACAAAGAAGCAAGAACCAATTACAAATCCTACTCCTACTTTTGTAGAGGAAGAAGAAGGTATAGATGATGATGATCTCCTGATAAGTAGGAAAAAGAAGAAAACTCAGGAAATGTCCCAAAAGAAGCAAGCATCTGCAATGAGGGGGGTGATCGAAAATAACCCCACCATCATATTGAAAGGAGTAGGTGGTGAGGGAATCAAGAGAACTCTGCAGCATGAGGTGCCTATTCCTGACATAGTACATTTCAAGTCTGAACTAGTAGAGGAGCAAAGAAAAGAAGTGCAGAATAGAAGAGATGATCAGTCTCTTCCATTGGATGAAATAGTAGAATTATTAGATGATGATATTGTGAACGAGGTGTCTGCTAGCCCTATGGAGACACTAATAAAGAACACCAAGATGACCCCTTGTGGCACCCCCAAAGTACAAAAGGAGGTCGAAGTAGAAGAAATAGAGGGAGGTAATCCTAAAATTGTGGCATAGCAAATTGGTTTGGCTGGGTTAGTAGATTAGGTTACCAGCCTAGCAGCTATAGATTTGACATATTAGGGTGAGGAAGACCAAAATAAATGTAAAGATATGCCTCAAGAACAAAAGAAATTAGAAGTCAATGTACACATGGAGGAAGATGAAGAGATGCCTGATCAAAATGATGGTCAGGGTAATGAACAAGTACTCGAAAGGGAAGCAGATAAAGTAGAGATAGATGAACCTCAAGATCCTAAAGAGGCAAATGTATCAAAGGATGGGGAACATAGCTCTAGAGTAGGTGATGATCAAGAAAAGAAAGGAAATGTAGATGAAGAAAGTCACAAGGATCATGAAGGTATGACAGATTAGAACAATCATGATACTCATAAGGATCCACCACCATCACATGATGACAAGGACAAGATTGAAAATGTCACACAAGATGTCCATGTGCATGAAGAAAAACATGATGAGGGGTATCTAATGAACAAGAAAAGGAGCCTTCACCACCAAGGGTGGAATAAAACACAGAACCACAAAATGCTCAAATTGAACACACAGATTAGCAAGGGTCTACCGATGTAGTGCCATATTAGCTGCAACAAGAGGTAAACCCACATCCACCTAGTGTTGCATCAGAATTTGATATTACTTCATTATTTTTGGCCAATCCAGCCAAGCCAAGGAGAAGGGCTAGGGCCACCTCGGCCATAAAGAGAGACTCATTAACAGGTAGGAGGACAGTTGAAGTAGCTATATTTGTGGTAGATAAAGCCAAAGGAGAGATAAGTATTAGTGAGTTTCAAATGACCACTATTGATTTAGGCTTTGTTACTGAGCAACAAGAGGCCCAAGAGGCCAAAGATATAATTGATTCTTTATTGAAAAGTGTAGAGAGAGAAGAATAAAAATAAGGTGAACAAGGAGCACATTGCTCAATTACACACATTCATAAAGGCCCTGATAGACCCAAATAATATGCCAGTTAGCACATCTGCCCCACTAACCATTATATCACAGGATGAAGTGACAGGCCTGGACATTATGAAACGTAAAGCACATATGATGGACAATTGGTTTATCCAATTCATCATAGAGGCAGAGAAGGTGATAAAGATCTCTCTTAATAATTGGTACCTACTTAGCACATTGAAGAGCAAGGTGGACAAATTACAAAAGGAAGTTAGACAGAGATCAATCAAGATTGAGAAGCATCTGACTGCCTTATCAAAAATGAAGCGCATAGATGCCAATGTCCCGGTTTACAAAAAGATATTAAATAACTAGACATCCAAGCTATTGAGCATATGGTATGAGGACACCAAATTTGAGAGTGATATCCTCAGGAAATGCAACACAATACTCAGGGATATCAGTGTTAGATTGCACAAACTTTTGTTTGATGAAGTTGAAATCCTAGAGGCTCTTGAGGAAAGGGTGGAAGGGAAGATTGAAAATTAGGATACAGACTTTGTAGTAAAGGCCTTCCAAGATAATTTCAAGCCTGCTGCAAATGATCCTCTCAATCACCTATTAGAGGATACAATTAACAAGGCCATGAGGATGAAGGAAAAATTAGAAGAATATAATGAAGTATTGAATAGCAAAAAGAACAAGTGGTTTGCATTACAAGCACAGTTCAATTCACAAGAACATGTAGTAGCCAAGGTCTAGGATGGAGGTGAAATTGAAAAGATAATGCAAGCATATGAGCCCATCAGGGAAGTGATAAGTGTGCTTGCAGATGAAGATGACTTATCTACTGATGAGGAAGATAAATAATAAACATGATGCACATGATCATGTGTGTGATATGATACCAGATGGTTGCCAATTGGCAACCTATGCCACGTGTATGCCCATTGACTTGGTCAAGGAGTAATATGGACCATTGATCTTAAATGATAAATCCTGATCTTAGGATCATTTTGTAACCGCCTCCTCCCCTTGTCCTATAAAAGGGAGATGAAGTGCATTTTTGAATCATTCAAAACTTAATTGAGATTAGATTGCTGGAGCATCAGGACTAATTCTCAAGGCTGATTGTAAATGTAAATGTCTTTTGCATACTTAATGAAGAAGAATATCTGATTACATACAATCATAAACTTTGAGTAATCTATGAATGAATTCTTGACTTGTACTTTGATTTTCTACGTCCCTTAGAGTGCAATTCATGTTGTGCATGTTATTTTCATTCCTTCTCCATCAAAGTTAGCATCAATCATATCTAGCTGTGGAACATCCTGGTGAACATATGGTTTGATTTCCTTCTCTTCATGACAGTATTAGGAATGTATGTGGATCAATAGCTAAAGATTCAATCATTTTAGTAAAGTTTAGTAAGCATTCATCAAAATTTGTTTGATTTCATTTAAAATCACCATCATAATTGCAAATTCATAGAGAATCTAAAGCAAATGCAGTGAAATATGTTGATATCTTGAAGAAAATTGAACATTCATAGCATATTTGAGTTAAATAGCATGTATAATTGAAAATATCATGTAAGTACATACAAATCCTAACAATAATTATGCAAATATCTACCTACAAGCACATTATTTAGACAAATTCATAATGCATAGGTGAAATTCAGCCAATAGCAATTAATGAGTAGAAGAATTGATCAAACTTAGAAAATATCCTCATCATCTGTTGGATACAATAGGATTAACCTTGTTTATTGAAGAATTCACAGAAAGTAGGTAAAGGACTGGATGTCCAGACATCAGTTGTTGAAATCAGAAACGTAAGGCCCCTTGAATGGAAAATAGCAAGGCACATCAAACCAGTGAACAACATCAGTAGATTATGAACTAATCCATAGAGACTTGGGATCATGGATTCTTTTGAGTTCATTGTATCTTTCAAGATGATAAAGGTTTGATTTGCAATTCTTTATCTATGTTTGTTTATGACTAACATCATAACCAACACTCTGCAAGAGTGTTTAGGTCTAGACCTAATTTGAATTTTCAAGAGTTAATAAGTGTTGCTAACCTTGGAGAATGATTTCATGTTTGAGAATGATATAAATGAATGACAAGAGTTTGTGTGCATGCAAGCATGAGGGATATGATGTATGTAATGTGAATTTCATCAAGGTTGTAAGAGCTTTCATGCGTTAGACTACTAGATGTAGCGAGCAGAAGATGTCTACAATCTTTTAGTGTTGTTGGGAAGGTGATGTTTATGTTGTGGTATTGAGCTTCATTGGAACTGAACTCCATGCATGTTTTAGATGCAATTATATCAGTTCAAATATTGGTAGTGAGCCACCTTTCTCTTCTATATTTCTTTCTCAGTGAGCAGTGAGACCTTTGGGTGGTTAACCCTCTGGGTAGTGAGCCTTGTGGCAGTGAGCATTCTTTCTTTTGGTAAATGAGCCTTTGTAATATAGTATTGTTACTACATTATATTGTGAGCTAATCCTTACTGTGGCTTTTCTCTTTTTTGGTTTTCCACATAAAAATTTGGTGTTGTCTTGTGTGTGGTGTTGTTATGATTTAGTTTCTGTTATTTTTTTTCATTCTTAATCATCATAACAAGTTTAAAGGTTAATGTGGATCTGAATGTTTGTGAGGGTTTGAAATTTTGTTACATCTGATTCACTCCCCCTCTTAGTTGTCTTGTGCATTCAACATGGTAGTGCTAATAAAATTTTGGACATACATGGATTTGTTGATGCAAATTGGGTAGGTGACTTCGATAGTCTAAGGTCCACTAGTGGCTACGTATTTACTTTGTTTGGAGGAGCGATGAGTCCAATGAGTAAGAGGTAGCCCATGGTTTCTATGTCCACCATTTAAGCAGACTATATGGCTGCTACTCATCTCTCTAAGGAGGCAGTTTGGTTGAGGAGACTGTGTACAGGTATTGGTTTTGATTGCAAGGTCATTCAGATTGGTTGTGATAGCGAGAGTAATATTTGTTTGGCCAAGAATCTTATGTATCATGCTCAGACTAAGCATGTTGATGTTCAATATCACTTTGTTCAAGAAATGGTTTCAAGTAGATGAATTAAGCTAAAGAAGGTAGACACTTAGGAGAATGTTACAGATTCATTGACCAAGCATGTGAGCACAGAGGAATTTTTTTAGTGCAGAGAGGCCATAGATCTTGTTTCTAGTGTCTGATTATTTTCATTTGATTTCCTAAGGTTTGATTTACAATGCATTATGTCAAGTGGGAGAATTTTGTGATAAGGTTCCATTAACTTTGTAAATCAAAATATTTGTTAGGATTAAGGTGCCATCAACCTTGTAAATCCTATGTAATTAATTACTCCTAATATTGTTTGTAAATCACCCATAAGGGATGAAAGTTTTCACTAGCAACGGTCTTGTTTTAGCTACATGTTTATATCTTGTCCTCGATGCTCATTCATCTATGATGGGGGGTCGCAAGGGGTTTCTCCATGTGAGGGGTCCGAGATCCCTCGACGAGGGGTTTGGGGGCTGCGCGCCCCAGCGGGGGTTTGGGGGCAACGCCCCCAAAACCACATTTTATTTGATATTTTTTTATTGTGAATTTAGACCATTCGTCATTATGTCACAGATCTGATGGTCAATATTTTGTTGGTTATCTTGCCCTAGAAGGCATCCCCCTTTTATAAGGATATTTGTACTACATTTTTTTATCAAAGTTGAGTGTAACAGGCACCGCTGGATTGAAGATTAAAGGAGAGAGGAGGTGCATGTATTGTAATCTCATATATTTGAAGATAATACAACTTGGAGCCTCTTTTCTTGGTGGAGTTTTTTACCTGAAAGGGTTTTCTCCATGTTACATATTGTGTTATATGTTCTATTCTTAATGCTTGTTATTTATGTGTAATGGATTTTAATTTCTGCTGCAATCTCCATTGATTTTACATTGTTTAGAGGATAATAAGGTTTGAATCAGATTTTCATTGTGTGATTTGCAACTTCATTTCTAACAATATTATATTTATTCCATTTTATTATTTGTAATTACTCATAAGAGAACGATAGTTTCATTAGCAGTGGTAATTCTAGATTTACTAGATGTAATTATGGAGTGACATTTATGGTTGCCAATTTTAAAAATAAGAGTAATTGAGGGTAGGTGCCACCTTGGAGGAATTGGCTCTTTTAGCATGTATGACACACGTCATAAAATTGGTGAGTGCATGTAAGAGAATCTATGACAATTGTAAGTTGTCATAAGATTCTATGACAATATGATAGCTTATGACAAGTAATTAATATCTATAAGATGCTATGTTCAGCCCTAGGCACCCATCTTGGAAAGATGCTTTCTAGTGGAATTTATGATGGTTATGACACATCATAAGATGCTATAAGAGACTATTTTTGTGCTTGGGCACCCAATTTTACATGGTTGACTCTTGACAAGTGTCATGAGCTTGTAATAAGTCATTTATTGTTTTCATGTTGTAGATTCCTAGGAGAGAGAAAGTGGACACCTAGTTTGAATGGAAAACACATCTATAAGTTCATAAAGGTTGGAGAGAAGAAGGAAGTACATGTATTATGTTATTCATATTTTGAAGATAATACAACTTGAGCCTCTTTTCTTGATGGAGTTTTTTACTTGAAAGGGTTTTCTCCACGTTATATCTAGTGTTATTCTTCTATGGTGCTTGTTCATGTGTTGTGATTTCATTTTCATATGCAATATTTGTTAAATCTACACTGTTTGAGATCATAACATATTGTAATCAAGTTTCCATTTGAGTAGTTGTTGCCTTCATTTCTAACACCCGAAAGTGTTGTTGGTCTGGCAAGTTGTTTCTACTATGTTATTGGCTAGAGATGACATGAGGGAAGAGGTGGGCCCCATTTCCTATTAGAAGTTTAGAAGTGCAAATAATGGTTTTGAGATACTATGAAATGTTGATCACTTTAATGATCAACGATGTGTGCAACATTTGAGAATTGCCAATCTAACAACATGAAAACATTACACTATTGGTCACCATGGTACACATCAAATTTCAGTGGAGCCTGCCATAGAAATAATTAGGACACATGGCACCTTGACACTCTTGAAAAGTGTTGTTAGGATGACACATTATTTTTATTATGCCATTTGTGGGCTACAAATATAGTACAAGGTAGATGAATCTCTCGAAGCCATTGGATATATTCAAAAGATACCCTATACAATGGCTAGGATAAATAAATTTTAAAGAAGGAGAACATGATGTATATCTCGAACTATATTGCGATTCAAATCTCCATTTTCAACTCAACTATGTGAATTCACAACATGCAGTTCAAATCCTAATTTTCTAATTATTGGTGTTCTTTTATCTTTGAATAGGGATATATATATATATATATATATGAGGAAAGTTACAATTCAACTAAGAGATATTACTCAAATCAAATTTCACTACAACCATATTAGGATTGTTTTAGTCTTCTATTATCTATAGTTGTTCAACAAAATAATGTCTACATTCCTTAGAGTGCTATAAATGAAGATAATGAACTATATGAACTTGCTATGAAAATGGAAAGAAAGATGATAAAGTACTAAATAAAAAAAGCTAAGAACAAAATTAGAAATTTAGATCAAATAACAGAAAGGAGGGAAATGAGAACATGTTGCTAGATAGAGGAGGTCATTTCTTGGGACACCTACATGTTGCGTTGTAGTCTAGAAAGTACAAAAAATAAAGAGTCTTAACTATGTTTCATTCCAATTCATTCAACCTACACAATCGAAGACAAAGACAACTTTCATTAGCTTCCAAGTGATGAAAATGATTGAAATTAGAAATATATTATCACTATTTCTTGAAAGGAATAAATAAAATAACAAAGACAAAAGAAGAAGGTCTACAAAACTAGCATCTAGTCAAAATATTATCCTTTGAACCAAAAATCTACAAGGAAAACCAAGGGAGGTTGGGGTTGTTTGGGGGTTTTACTTTAGGTCAAACCCCTATTTGGTATTTCTGCCTCAATGGATAGCCAATGTCAAAAAAGCTTGAAAACAAGTGTGTGTTATTATCCTCTAAGTGTGTCTAGATAAATAACAACAGTGACAATGCTACAAATTGAAAATATATGAAACTAATCTACTCAAACAAGAGAAAACTAGTTAGTTATTAGAGGATAGAGAGGAAATGAGGTAACCCACAGAATGCCACAAAAACACAAATAGATTACACCAAATAAATGAATATAGAGGACAAGATGAAAATCAATCACCTTACAAAATGAAGATGCAAACTACCCAGCTAGAAATTGAGCCCAAAGAAGAGCCTAACAAAGAAACCCCACAAAGATATTGAAATCCACAAGAAGATTACATAAGCTTGAATACTCCAAATAAAATTTGTTGTATGTTATTATAAAGCTAAGAAAGTTGCCAAGAATGTTGATAGTATTTTTATAAAAGTGTGATAGATTGTTGGAACTAACAAGGGAGATTAAAAAAACTATGTTCCTAATATAATGTAAGAAAGACACCAAATATTGTTCAAAATGATGAATTTTGAGGGAAAAATGGAAGGGATTGTCAAATAAATCCATTCAAAGGCACATAGACATTACACAAAATCTCTCACATCCAAGAGCTGGTAAGTAATGCTCAATAAATGGTCACTTAGTGCCACATGGGCTCAGGACACTTGTACATCATGAAAACATCCATGTTAAGTGCTATTGTCTGAGTGACATCAGTTTTTGATTTCATAGAACACATTAGGACAGTGAAATAATTAAGGCACTTAAATGACATTTGATAAAAATAAGCACAAAGTCTAGAAAATAATAGAAATATAGCATTTATTGGTTGGGAAAAGGCTAAGGTAGGGCTAAAATGATCCCTGAAACATGCTAGGGGAATAAACACAAAAATGAACTTGAAAAACATAGCATAAAATTGCAAGGGTATAAAATATTCTACATTACATTTAGCCCCCACTTTAGCAAGCTTATGACCCTAGGTGATATCCTAGACTAAAGTACATAAAGGAATTAACATAATAAAATATTATGTAGAAAGGATACTGTAGAGGCCATAGAGAACTCTTCAAGTGGAGGAATCAAGCCCCTAGTCTGGAATCCTGCAAGACCATAGTATTAGGAAAAAATACTTGAACAAAAGGTAATGTCATAATCACACACACACACACACATAGAGAGAGATAGAGAGAGAGATAACATACACAAAGAAGGCTCAAATCAAATATAATTTGATGAAACATCAATGTTAACAGATCATATAATCTAATGCACATCAAACACAAACCTACAACAATCATACCGAAACCACACAAGAAAGAAAAAAGAGAAGATGCATATGACATTTCTAGTGTTGTTCTACTAGAAGGATGCCAAGTATGGTTCTAGGGCTAGCACAATATGAGAGATAGGAACCATAACAAACGACTATGGATCATAATAAATAGCAAACTATGTTTCTAGGTTACTCACAACAAGTACCAAAAAGTAGCAAAAATGAAGTGTAATTGGATAGCCTTGTGTCTCTAGGTGGCTCACATGTCAAGAAATATCAAGAATTACATGGGCTAGCATGGATAGGTAATCCTAATAAGGGTGGCCATTCTAAGAAAGCACATCTTGTTAGGACCATAAGCTACTAATGCTTCAAGGAGTGAGTTCTATAGGGAACGTGTCATCAATGTGATGTGTGTGGATGTGGAAAGTGCAAAAGCATGCCCCCATCTTAAAATAATTACATAAACCTATTATGGAGTAAAAAGCATCCTCTTATCTTTTCACCTTCCTGTTTAGCTCCTAGGTCCCTATGATTACATTATACACTCAAAATATTTATCCCAACATAGAATTACCTGACACCAAAATAAAATTAGAATATGGGCCCCTTATTTTATCTTATCCTAGACCTAAATAGGGTTGTTGAACTTGGGTGGTATCGCCCATGTCCCCGTTTTTAGGTTAGGGCTAATTTAAAGGCATGTCAGTCTGGGACCTTCCTAAAGGTTTCTCCTTGTCAGATTTTTTGGTTTTAATTTATGATTATGAGTGGGAAAGCATATATAAGTGTGTTTATGAATTCATTTTCAACTAAGAAAGAGATAGCTAACTTGATATTTTGAAGTGAAGTAAGCAAGATCATTCATTGTGATTCTATAGTAGATTTATGTGTTGATATTATGTTGTTATTGTAAATATGGAGCTATCATCTATTCTTCCTTAGGAGTTGAAGGATTTTCATCATTCTAAGGGTTCATCACATAGGTGATATCATTGTTTGTTTATCATCATTTGAATCATCTCATTATCATTGTTTTCGGCCTCTGCCCCCATGAGAGCATGCACTCTTTATCAAACAATAGTGTTGGGAAGCTTGAATGCTATCCTAGGATTTCACTGAGGCAAGTCCCTAAACACCATAACCCCCAAACCCCTTCTTATCTTCTTATGTGCAAGTTATATGAGTGAGCTTTGGAAAACATAGAGCTACATAAAAGACTATGTGCAGAGTAGGGTTTCAGGATTCAGAGACAGTTTTAGAATATTCCCTCATCAAGGACTTGGGTGGTACCTCCCATGTCCTCTGGCACTTTCTAAGTTCATATCTAGCATCAGGGAAACATTTACATCTTTCTAATTTACACTTCATGTAGATTCTTCCAGTCAGGACTTGGGTGATCCCACCTTGGTCCTCTGACACCTCTACTTTTAGGAGATAGCTTCTAGAATCTTCCTGATCATCCCTATGCAATTTTTTTCTAGGTTTCAGTTATACCTTTCCTATTATATGCATATCATTGTAGAATTAGAGTTTCATACATTGTTAAACTAGGGTTTGATAAAATGGCTAAATTAAATCTGATCCATCTATAGCATACATGAGCACAAGGTCAGTATTTGAGTCCACCTTCATTTGGTAGTTATTTGGCTAGGCCTTGTCCTTGAATGTTATATGGAAAAGGGTTTGATCTAGTTTTCATTCTAGTTGTTATCATCCTCCTTCATACATAACATTTTAGTGAACCCGTAGCTTCGAGCATTTGCATCTTGCTAATTGTTCAAATCAGATCTTGCATTAATTTATTGCATATTTATCAATAATCATTTGAAAATCTTGCATCACTTCACATTCTTGATTTGAAAATTCATACTTTTGCAATTACACATTGTGTATTTCAGCAAGTATATTTAGCTTAATATTCATAATATTATTGATAATATTTGTGGTTAGTGCCTTGAGTGTTATAAAACTTTTTATGAGTTGTATAACCCGCTGCCCTAACACCAACACCTTGGTAAGAAGTTGTAGATTGATGTGTTCTAGTGCTTTCAATAGCAATGATGTACAAACATCAAAAAATCCACTACTCAACTATTTTACAAAAAGTGAATCGACATCTTTGAAAAAGATTACTAATATGTCAAAAGAGAAAACATTTCATGACTTTGAATACATAATTGACATAGTTACACATGTACCTGAAGCTCAAATCAAGAAACTAGGCAAAGAACTAGCTAAGTTTCAAGAATTTATGGGAAATGAACATCTAGCTCATGAAGTAGTACCTATTGTTGAAAGTATAAGAGGATTATTACAAGAAGGACAAGAAGGTGTTGACATACTCTACGGAATAGCCCATATAGTGGATAACAACATTATGCCAGTTCCTAATTGCGTGAATATCATAAAAAATGTGTCATCACTTAATCAAACAAGCACACAAGTATCTGCACCCATCCTGACTATGGGAGTATCCACTTATACATAATCAATTCTTGTAGTAATGCTACCAATGACATGGGAATATCTATTGGAAACAATTAAAAATCTATACATTATAATTACCAAAACATATTACCCCATGTGTCCATACCCATGAATAACTATTATCAACCACCTCTCACTTCCATGACTACACCATTAAATACCTTTATCTCCAATATGCAAACCACATCACCTAGTGATGCAATCCTAAGCTAACTTTTGCAAAGTATGACATCCTTGCAGCAAAAAGTAGTGAATATGACCATTGCTTCATCCCAACCCAATATACCAACATATCATGCTTGTGGTCCTTTATCTTAGACAATCTTAAGAGATCAAAAGCCTGACAAATTTGAGACTCCTCACTTTGAAAAGTACATTGGCAAAGGTGATCCTAACAATCATGTGGCAACATTCACAACAATGTGTAGTGATTTCTTCTTTGACGAGGCATTGTTAGCAAAACTCTTTCCACGGTCTCTCAAAGATATAGATTTGGAATGGTTTTGCTCCTTGACTCCTAATTCAATACATTCCTTCTCATATCTAGTTGATCAATTCTTACAACATTTCCAAGCAAATATTGGACCTCATGTCTCATTAATTGATTTGGTCCATTGTAAACAAGGTTCGAAAAAGAAATTAAAGAGTTCATTAGCTGATATCAAGCTTTCTTGGCACAAATACAATATATGATTATAGATGAGGATGTTCAAAAAGTATTCATTATGAATCTACACCTGAACATACATGACAAGATATTGAACATGATGAAGTATAGTTCCTTTTTGGTGCAGTCACAAGTATTGGCACCCATCCTGACTATGGGAGTATCCACTTATACATAATCAATTCTTGTAGTAATGCTACCAATGACATGGGAATATCTATTGGAAACAATTAAAAATCTGTACATTATAATTACCAAAACATATTAGCCCATGTGTCCATACCCATGAATAACTATTCTCAACCACCTCTCTCTTCCATGACTACACCATTAAATACCTTTGTCTCCAATATGCAAACCACATCACCTAGTGATGCAATCCTAAGCTAACTTTTGCAAAGTATGACATCCTTGCAACAAAAAGCAGTGAATATGACCATTGCTTCATCCCAACCCAATATACCAACATATCATGCTTGTGGTCCTTTATCTTACACAATCTTAAGAGATCAAATGCCTGACAAATTTGAGACTCCTCACTTTGAAAAGTACAGTGGCAAAGGTGATCCTAACAATCATGTCACAGCATTCACAACAATGTGTAGTAATTTCTTCTTTGACAAGGCATTGTTAGCAAAACTCTTTCCATGATCTCTCAAAGATATAGATTTGGAATGGTTTTGCTCCCTAACTCCTAATTCAATACATTCCTTCTCATATCTAGTTGATCAATTCTTACAACATTTCCAAGCACATATTGGACCTCATGTCTCATTAATTGATTTGGTCCATTGTAAACAAGGTCTGAAAGAGAAATTTAAAGAGTTCATTAGCTGATATCAATCTTTCTTGGCACAAATACAATATATGATTATAGATGAGGATGTTCAAAAAGTATTCATTATGAATCTACAACTGAACATACATGACAAGATATTGCTGATGAAGTATAGTTCTTTTTTGGTGCAGTCACAAGTATCGGCACCCATCCTGACTATGGGAGTATCCACTTATACATAATCAATTCTTGTAGTAATGCTTTCAATGACATGGGAATATCTATTGGAAACAATTAAAATTATGTACATTATAATTACCGAAACATATTACCCCATGTGTCCATACCCATGAATAACTATTCTCAACCACCTCTCACTTCCATGACTACACCATTAAATACCTTTGTCTCCAATATACAAACCACATCACCTAGTGATGCAATCCTAAGCTAACTTTTGCAAAGTATGACATCCTTGCAGCAAAAAGTAGTGAATATGACCATTGCTTCATCCCAACCCAATATACCAACATATCATGCTTGTGGTCCTTTATCTTACACAATCTTAAGAGATCAAATGCCTGACAAATTTGAGACTACTCACTTTGAAAAGTATAGTGGCAAAGGTGATCCTAACAATCATGTGGCAACATTCACAACAATGTGTAGTGATTTCTTCTTTGACGAGGCATTGTTAGCAAAACCCTTTCCACGATCTCTCAAAGATATAGATTTGGAATGGTTTTGCTCCCTAACTCCTAATTCAATACATTCCTTCTCGTATCTAGTTGATCAATTCTTACAACATTTCCAAGCAAACATTGGACCTCATGTCTCATTAATTGATTTGGTCCATTGTAAACAAGGTCCGAAAGAGAAATTAAAAGAGTTCATTAGATGATATCAAGCTTTCTTGGCACAAATACAATATATGATTATAGATGAGGATGTTAAAAAAGTATTCATTATGAATCTACAACTGAGCATACATGACATGATATTGTTGATGAAGTATAGTTCTTTTTTGGTGCAGTCACGGTAGGAAGGTTCACAGAATGAACTGTCTAGACCATGCAGCAAGAGTAGACACAACGGAAACAACTCAAAGATATAAAGTAAATGCAGATTCATCCATTCAGTATATCAAAGAATTCAAATACAAATTGGCCAGCAATGTGCGGGCTCATAGGCCTGATTACATACATGCACAAGATAAAGCTTTGAAGCTCCTTCACACAAAATCTAAACTATTTATCTTCTAAATCATGAGAACTAATTTCCTAAGGACCTATTACATTAATATATATCATCTCCAGACCAATAGATTCCTATGCGTCAGCCAAGGAAGATCACAAACTCCAATGAAGAGCTGAAATGTGTTCATGGATAGGTTAGACCTAAATGCATAGAACACTTCCTCAAATGAATGGAACAACGTACGGACCCTTGGGAAAGATTGGCCATGAACCAAAGAACATTGAATGATGTGCCATTAAGATTCACAAGTCAAGGAATGATCTATAAGCCTTCTCCTTCAGCTGATTATCAGGAACTATTAGAATGCTTTGCATTGAGAAAATAATTGATCTTATGAGAGCGATATCTTTTTGGTAACTAATCCAAATGCTCTAAATTCTTGATATGATGTAGATGAATGAATGTATATGCTAAGTCCAGATATGCAAGATGTGGAATACCAACACCGAACCAAAAGCTGAAACTGCTTCTTACTAAACTGCCTGAACTGAATTGGGAAATGAAAAGAAACAAACTAAACTACAAACAAACTAAAATGCAAATGTTTTTGGTTGATACAAGATTGCTCTTGAACCAGGGATGCTCCTGCATCAGACATCTTGGGTTAATGAAAAAGTGAGTCCCTCACTTTGCTAGGGCTACGGGAGAACCAAGACGGTCCACCTCAGCCTAAGAAATCCATGATGAATCTTCTTTCGGTCTACTTTTCCACTTCACAAGGTATTCTTTATATTGTCTTCCTCTAGTGTTGTGTCCAACTCTGCTGTCCAAAATGTCTTTAATCTGCTCCAGCGCTTTGTGTGGTAATTGCTTCTTCAAGTCTTCTTCCATGCTATCACTAAACTTTGCTTCATGATACTGATAAAGGTTTGCAATGTTGAAAATAGGTGATATACCCAATGTCTCCGGTAGCTCCACTTCATATGCATTTATTGAATCAAATTTGCTAAGTATCTTACAAGGTCCAAACTTCTTCATCTTCAACTTGTCATATGTCCCAAATGGAAATCTTTCTTTTCTCAAGTACACCATCACTTCATCTCTGACTCCAAATTCCTTATGTATTCTCCTCTCATCAGCCTTCTCTTTGTACTTACTATTCAAATTCTCCAAATGCCTCTTCACCTGAGTATGCACTATCTTCATATGGTCTATAAATTCTTCTACTTCTGCACTCATTTATTCTTCTGTACTAAGATCTCTCAATTCTGAAACCCCTCTAGGATTCACTCTAGTTACAATCTTGAAAGGTGTTCTTCTAGTACTCCTATTCACTGAATTATTGTATGCAAACTCTACTTGTGAAAGAATCAATTCCCAACTTCCGGTTTTGTCTCCAACCAAACATCTCAACAAGTTTCCCAAACTCCTATTCACTGCCTTTGTCTATCCATCTGTCTATGGATGAAAAGTAGAACTGAACTTCAAATCTGTCTTCATCTTCTTCCAAAGTGTCCTTCAAAAGTATCCAACAAACTTTGTATCTCTATCTGAAACTATACTCTTAGGTAATCCATACAATCTTACAATCTCTTTGAAAAATAGGTCAGCTACATGCACTGCATCAATTGTCTTCTTACAAGGTATGAAATGAGTCATCTTTGAAAATCTATCCACCACTACAAATATTGAATCATGTCCTCTCTGTGTCTTAGGCAATCCCATCACAAAATCCATGCTTATGTCTTCCCAAGGTCTCTCCGGTATTGTCAAAGGTTTATACAATCTAGTATTATGACTATTTCCTTTTGCAACTTGACAAACTCTACAACTCTGCACAAATCTCTGAACATCCTTATGTATCTGAGGCCAAAAGTAATTTTCACTCACCAAAGCTACTATCTTATCAATACCAAAATGTCCTGCCAATCCACCACTATGTTTCTCTTTGATCAAATTATCTCTCATTGAACTTCTAGGTATGTGCAACTGAATTCCCTTGAACAACATATCTTCTTGAATGAAATAGTCCAACCATTTGCTTCTATCTATCACAATAGGTTCCTTATATTCTTTCCAAGGTTCTACAAAATCAGTGTCTCCCTCATACATATTCTTCAATTCATCAAAACCCAACACTTCAATTCTCATCTCTGTCAACAAGTTTCTTCTTCTACTCAAGGCATCAACAACTTTGTTTGATTTTCCACTCCTATGATTCAAGAAAAAAGTATAACTCTGCATGAATTCTACCCACCTCATATGTCTCTGATTTAATTTACCTTGACTATTCAAATACTGCAAAGCTTGATGACCTGTATACAACACAAACTCCTTAGGCAACAAGTAATGTCTCCACTTCTTCAAGGCTTGAATTATGGCATAGAACTCTTGATCATAAACTGAATATCTTCTCCTTGCATCATTCAACTTCTCACTAAAATATGCTACAGGTCTACCTTCTTGACTTAACACTACTCCAATTGCATTTCCACTTGCATCACAATCAACTTGAAATACCTTATTGAAATCTAGTAATGCCAAAACAGGTTGTTATGTCACTTTCTACTTCAATAACTCAAAACTTTCATCTGCTCTAGATGTCCTCTTGAAATCCTTTCTATCACCTCTCATTATCTCTATCATAGGGTTATAAACTGAACTAAAATTTCTGATGAACTTCCAGTATAAACTACCTAATCCATGAAATGATCTAGCCTCTCCAATGCTTTTCAATGTACGCCATTCAATAATTGCTCTCACTTTCTCAAGGTCCAACTTTAATCCTTCTGCAGAAATCACAAATCCCAAATGTACCAACTCTTCTTTCATGAAACTACACTTCTTGATGTTTATCAGCAATTTCTCTTCTCTCAGTCTCTGCAAAACTTATCTAATATGCCACAAATGTTCCTCTTTTGTCTTACTAAAAATCATAATATCATCCAAGTATACAATAACAAACTTACCCAAGAATTTCTTCAAGACTTCATTCATCAATCTCATGAAAGTACTTGGCGCGTTTGCCATCCAAAAGGCATCACTAACCACTCATACAATCCTTCATTTGTCTTAAAAGCAGTCTTCCATTCATCACCTTCTCTGATTCTGATCTGATGGTATCCACTCTTCAAGTCTATCTTTGTGAAATATTTTGCGCCACTCAAACAATCCATGATATCATCCATCTTAGGTAAAGGAAATCTATACTTAACTATGATCTTCTTTATTTATCTAGAATCAGTACACATTCTCCACTCTCCATCCTTCTTCGATTCTAGCACTGCAGGCACTACACAAGGACTCAAACTTTCTCTGATCAAACCTTTCCTCAACAACTCTTGTATCTATCTATTCAGTTCTTCATTCTCTATCGGGGTCATTCTATGTGTTTCTTTATTAGGCAAACTTGCTCCTAGTATAAGATCCATGTGATGGCTGATACTCCTTATAGGTGGTAATCCATCAGGTATGTTATCTAATATGATGTATTCATACTCTGTCAACAACTCTTTTATCTCCTCTAATTCAATCTCTTTCTTCAATGCTTCAGGCTTTTTAGGAATCAAGGCATAACACATATTCTCATGTCTCAAACCATCTAGAAATTTCCTTCCATCTACCAAACAAATTCTAGCATTCCCACATACCACATATTTAGGATCATCCTCCAAAGGAATCAAAGTAATTCTTTTCCCATTTATTGTTATAGTATATGTGTTCTTTCTCCCATCACGTATAGCTTTTCTATCATATTGCCAAGGTCTACCCAACAAGATATGACATACATCCATAGGCATAATATCACACAAGACTTCATCATGATAATATCCAATATGAAATTTCACCAATTATTGTTCACTCACCAGTACCTTATGATCATCCCGATCCATGCTATCTGATAGGGCTTAGGGTGTTTCAATCTTTCCAACTTCAGCTTATGATGGGGAACGCACAACGGAAATAGCAGATCGGGCCCTAATTACCTCACAATCGGCAAGACTTTACATATGAACTGTCAATACATCACCATCGGTCAGACAACCACCGATCAGGACGACTTACTAAATTCTCTCCCTCGGTCCACCTTACACCGATGACTCCACTTCGCTCTACCTTTCAGTGAGACCCACCTCGTCGGTGAGCACTTATGGGGCCCTGGCTATTGTGCCGATGAAACAACATCCTTGGCAAGACTTTCACTATCAGTCGAACTTCCTCTAGATTTTCCGATGGACTGATCACTCCGATGTCACCTCTGACCTCTGCTCATTGGCGTGACAATTTCTATCAACCACCTTAGGGTTTTCTAGGCTGATACGCCAATCCGCCATCGCACAATCTACCTTCTCCAAACCCTAGCACATGGAGATG
Organism: Cunninghamia lanceolata; assembly: GCA_027924645.1. NCBI lineage: Eukaryota > Viridiplantae > Streptophyta > Pinopsida > Cupressales > Cupressaceae > Cunninghamia > Cunninghamia lanceolata. Next base: position 4,935,103 of record BSBN01001019.1, read on the forward strand.
CTAGGTCAACCTACTGTGCAAAATGCACTGTCTGGATCCTCTGCACCACCGAACAATGGAACAAAACAGAAAATGAAAGCAAATATTTATACAACGAATCCATTCCACTGATTTCGATAGAAATCTCACCAGTGGAATGCTTCACGATGACATACATCAACAAAATAGAAAGCACAGAGAGAATGGAAATCTATAGCTATACAAATTGCAATTATAGGAAATAGAAATCAAATTGACGGAACATAATGATTCTATTTCTCCTTAGCACAATCACAATTACATTCGATCACACTCTTTCTTCAATCTGATTACAATGCTTACAATACTTGATTCTGTTCATTTCCCTTGTTTTATAAACTCGCCAGAGGAACACCAACCCATTCCAAATGGTTGGGAGAAACCAACCATCTAAAAACTAACAACCTGACAAAAGTGACCTAAATACTTGGGACTTACAAAAGTTGGTTCTAGGTTATGAAGAACCTAGATATAAATAGAAAAGACATGCATTGGTCGAATAGACCTTATTACAACAGAAAACATGATTTTCTAGGTACTCCTGCACCATACTCCCTGGGTGAAAGTTGTCTCAAATCCTGTTAGAGACTAACTGCTGCAAATCGCCACCCTACTTTTTGATGTCTTCTTCCAACATCCATGTGGCCTCTAAGTCTGGAAGTCCTTGCCATTTGACTAAGTGCTCAAAATAGGTCTGATTTCTGGTCTTTTTGGCTGTCCTGCTATCCAAGATGCACTCCATTGTAGATGGTTTCTTAGGTGGTAAGTGATGTACCTACTCTACATTGTCTTGGACAGAATCTGTTGTACCTTTGCCTATATCAGGTCTCCTATATAATGTTAGATCAGCAACAATGAATATAGGTGAAATAGTAATATCATCAGGAAGGTCAATTTTGTAAGCATTAGGACCATATTTCTCCAGAATCCGACAAGGTCCAATTTTGTGCATCATCAACTTACTGTGTTTTCCTGTGGGTAGTCTATTCTTGTTGAGATGAACCATGACCATATCTCTAATTTGGTACTACACATCCCTTCTTCGTTGATCCACTCTAGCCTTGATCTTCTCACTGTTCTAGTGTAGAGTATTTCTGACTTGTTGATGGATCTCTTTCATAGCCTCTGCAAATGTATCAGCATGTCCACTCCTTTTGTCCAACCCGTTAACATCTCACAATTCAAAAATTCCTCTAGGATGACTACCATAAACAACTTCAAAAGGACTCAGACCTGTACTTTTATTTGTAGAATCATTATAGGCATACTCTACTTGTGGGAGTACCACATCCCAACTACTGCCATGTTCTCTTGTCAAACATCTCAGCAGATTGCCTAATGACCTATTCACAACCTCAGTTTGGCCATCAGTCTGAGGATGATAGGCTGAACTAAAAGATAAATTTGTACCCAATCTTTTCCACAAGGTTCTCCAAAAATGTCCCACAAATTTGCTGTCTCTGTCAGATACAATACTCAAAGGTAACCCATGAATCCTGACAATTTCTTTAAAGAACAAACCTATAATGTAACTAGCATCATTGGTGGTCTTACAAGGAATAAAGTGAGCCATCTTGCTGAACCTGTCTACCACAACAAACACACTGTCATAACCTGTCCTTGTCTTGGGCAATCCCATCACAAAATCCATACTCAAACTTTCCCAAGGTCTATTTGGTATGGGCAAAGGTTGGTACAGTCCTGCATTGGTTGAGACCCCCTTTGCCTTCTGGTAAATCATACAACTCTCAACAAACCTTTTGATATCAAATTGCATCCTTGGCCAAAAGTAAAACCTTCTTACAAGATCTAAGGTCTTATTGAGCCCAAGATGTCCTCCTAAACCACCACTATGTTTTTCCTTCACAATATTATCCCTCATTGAACACTTAGGGATACATAGTTGACTACCTTTAAACAAAAGTCCATCCTACAATGTATAATCTAAAAATTCACTGTGGAAAGCATTGACAAACTCACTGCATACCTTGTAAATCTCCATGAAATCTTGGTCCTCTTCATACAATCCTTTGAGTGACTCAACACCCATACTTTGTTGCTGCACTTCTTACACTGTCAACACCCTTCTGCTTAAAGCATCAGCAACCTTATTGGTTATCCCTTTCTTATGTTTGATGATGAAGGTGTATGTTTGAAGACTTTCCACCCATTTCATGTGTCTATGACTAAGCTTTTCCTGTCCATTCAAAAAAATGAGAGCATGATTGTCAGTGTATACAATAAATTCTTTAGGAAGCAAATAGTGCCTCCATTTCTTCACAGCTTGTACCATAGCATACAACTCTAAATCATAAGAGGAGTACTTTCTCTTGGCTTCATTTAACTTTTCACTAAAGAATGCTACTGGTCTACCTTCTTGGCTCAACACTGCTCCTATGGCCAGTCCACTTACATCACATTCAATGGTGAAGACTTTATTGAAATCAGGAAGTACTAAGACATGATACTTCGCAACTTTCTGCTTCAGACTTTCAAAACTCTGATCTGCCTCTTTTGTCCACACAAACTTCATCTTTCCTCCACCCTTGATGGTCTCTAACATAGTGCACAAATATCACTGTAGTTCTTAATAAATTTCCAGTAAAATGTGGCTAACCATGGAAACTTCTAACCTCTCCTACTGTCCTAGGTGTAGGCCAATTCAAAATAGCTTCTACCTTGGAAGGATCCATTTTTAAATCACCCTTAGAGATGACAAAACCTAGGTACACTAATTCTTGTTTCATGAAGTCACACTTTTCCAAGTTTATCATTAACTTCTGATCTTGCAGCCTCTTCAAGACTATCTCCAAGTGTTTCAAGTGTTCTTCCTTGCTCTTACTAAACACCAAAATATCATCAAGGTAGACTACCACAAATTTCCCTATGAATTCCTGCAACACCTCATTCATCAGCCTCATAAAGGTACTAGGGGCGTTTGAAAGACCAAATGACATCACAAGCCACTCATACAACCCTTCATTGGTTTTGAAAGTTGTCTTCCACTCATCCCCTTTTCTTATCCTTATCTGATGGTACCCACTCTTCAAGTCTATTTTAGAGAAATAGGTAGCACCTCCCAAATAGTCCATTAGATCTTCAATTCTAGGAATAGGAAACCTATATCTGATGGTTATCCTATTTATTTCCCTAGAATCAGTACACAGTCTCCATTTCCCATCCTTCTTTGGGGTTAAAATAGTAGGTACTACACATGGGCTAAGGCTCTTCCTTATCAGCCCTTTGTTTAGGAGTTCTTGAATCTGATTTGCTATCTCTTCATTCTGCTGAGGTATCATCTTCTATGCTACCTTATTAGGAAGTACTACTCCTGGTATGAGATCTATCTAATGGCTAATGTTTCTGATTAGGGGTAAGGAATCAGGTATATCCTTTGCAATCACTCCTTTGTAACTCTCAAGCAAATCTCTGACCTCTTTAGGCCCTACTTCTCGCACACTTTTCTTGTTTTCCCCCTTAGGCTTCACAATCAAAGAAAAACCTACTCCATCACCTTCCTTTAATGTGTCCATGAATTCTTTCTCTCCTACCATCATTACACTAGACCCTACATGCTGTGGATCTTCTTCTACCAATGACTGTATCCCATAAGTTAGACCATCCTTTTGGAATGAGTAAGCATTCTTTTCTCCATCATGATGAGCCTTTCTATCAAATTGCCATGGTCTGCCTAACAAAAGATGGCAAGCATCCATTGGAAGGATGTCACACAAGATTTTATCTCTATACCCCCCAATACTGAATTCTACCCATGCCTATTCATTGATGAGTACGTGCTACCCCTTATTCAACCAACTAACTTTATATGGACTGCTATGGGGTATCTTTTCTAACTTCAACTTATTCACTGCTTCCAAAGATATAATGTTATCAGTGGAACCAGAGTCAATAATAACTTTACAAACCTTACCTTGGATCTTGCAGTTGATTCTAAACAAAGCCCTTCTTTGAGATGGTTCAGTTTGCACTGGTTCCTTGAGCAGTGTCCTCTTGATCATCAGATTCTCTCTCATTTCTGATGCTAGATTCACTTCAGGAGATGTCACACTCCTTGCATCTTCTTGAATCAAGGTGGTTCTCTTCTCACCACCATGAGAAGTGGAGGCCTTCTCTGGACACTTGTATGCCAGGTACCCTATCTAATTGTAGTTATAACATCTCATATTGGAGAATTTGGATCCTCTACCTGATCCAGTTGTCCCACCTCTTCCATTAGGCCTTCTTCCTCGGTAGCCTCCTCTACTACTGGAGTCTCCAACTTGCTCTTCTTGGCTAGACTCACCACTAGGCCTCTGGTTAGGACTTCTTCCTCTAAAACTGCCTCTGCCTCTGAAATTCCTTCCACCTCTACCTCTATTATTATGCTCACTCTTTCTCTTTATCTTCTCTCTAGCCCTTAAGGCCAATTGGAAACACTTGTTCACTGTTTCTGGTGCTAAGATGTTGATCTCATCTTGGATGTTCATCCTTAGGCCATTCAAGTACCTGGCCACCTTCTCTCACTCTTCTTCTTGTCTCTTTGATCTGAGACTAAGTTTATGAAACTCTTGTGTGTATGCATTCACATCAAGGTCTCTCTGTCTAAGATTCTGCAACTTCTTATACATCTGCACGTTATAGTCCAAAGGTAAGAATTGTGCCTTAATTTTGGTCTTCATCCTTTCACAGGAGGTTATCATATTCTTCCCTTCCTTGACTCTCTCTCCTTGTTCATAATTCCACCATGCAAAAGCAGATCCCTTCAATCTTTCCTTTGCCAACTTAACCCTCTTATCATCAAGGACTTCTTTGTATTCGAAATGATTGTTCAATGCCTCAATCCAATCAATCACCTCTTCAGCTTCCATACTTCCACTATACATAGGTAACCCATCTATGGTGTCCCTATTGACTGACTTCAATGCATTTACAAATGCCCTCTGGTCTGCTGGTATATCCTCTATCTTTTTATTGGTTTCCTCAATTTCTGTATCGCCTTCATCGTTGTCACTTTCATCTCCCCTATCTTTTCTTTTGGACTGCTTGAACTCTCCCAACTTGGATTCAAGCATCTCCTCTATCAACTTCTTAACGATGTCCTGTGACATACTTTTGGGAGGCATCCTCTTTGCCTCTGTCTCGCTTTCTTTTTTCTAACATAAACATTCACAGACAGCACCCAAACTCCAACACTCCTGCACTTCTCAATTCGACTTGCTGCCCAAATCTTTAACCTGGCTCTGATACCAATATGATGGGGAGCACACAACAGAAATAGTAGATCAGGCCCTAATTACCTCACAATTGGCAAGACTTTACATATGCGCCACCAATACATCACCATCGGTCAGACAACCGCCGGTCGGGATGACTTACTAAAGTCTCTCCCTTGGTCCACCTTACACCGATGACTCCACTTTTCTCTACCTTTCGGTGAGACCCACCTCTTCGGTGAGCACTTATGGGCCCTGGCCATTGCGTTGATGAAACAACATCCTCGTAAAGACTTTCACTATCGGTCAGACTTCCTCCAGAGTTGCTGATGGACCGATCACTCTGATGTCACCTCCGACCTCCGCTTGTCAGCATGATAATTGCTATCGGTTGCCTTAGGGTTTGTTATGTTGATACACCGATCCATCGTCACACAATCTACCTTCTCCAAATCCTCTACACCACCGAACAATGGAACAAAACAGAAAATGAAAGAAAATATTTATACAACGAAGCCATTCCACTAATTTTGACAGAAATCTCACTAGTGGAATGCTTCACGATGACATACAGCAACAAAATGGAAAGCATAGAGAGAACAGAAATCTACAGCTATACAAATTGCAATTATAGGAAATAGAAATCGAATTGATGGAATATAATGATTCTATTTCTCCTTAGCACAATCACAATTACATTCGATCACACTCTTTCTTTGATCTGATTACAATGCTTACAATACTTGATTATGTTCATTTCCCTTGTTTTATAAACTCGCTAGAGGAACACCAACCCATTCCAGGTGGTTGGGAGAACGATTCCAAGTGGCTGGGAGAAACCAACCATCTAAAAACTAACAACCTGACAAAAATGACCTAAATATTTGGGACTTACAAAAGTTGGTTCTAGGTTATGAAGAACCTAGATACAAATAGAAAAGACATGCATTGGTCGAATAGACCTTATTACAATAGAAAACATGATTTTCTAGGTGATCCTACACCAACTTAGTCACCATTTCCTCTGAAACTAGGTTATCCAAGCTACCACTATCAATCACAACTTTACAACACTTACCTCTTGATTTGCATCTGGTTCTGAACAAACTCTTCCTCTGTGGTGGTTCCTCATTTATCTTTGTTTGAAATAGTACTCTCCTCATCACAAGTGATTCTCCTTTCTCTGGTTTACCAACTAAACATGGGTCGTCTAACTCAATAGGTTCTTCTTCAACATAGGCTGCTCTTCCACTATTTTTTGTCCTCTTACTTGTATTACCCTAATTACACTCAAATGCTCTATGTCCTTCACCTCCATACTTGAAACAAGTACCTTTGAATGTTCTTTTATCCAATCCTCTTCGTTCTCTTATGTATCCTTCATTCTGGTATGCACTAGGGTTTCCTCTCCAGTAAAAAATTTTGTCATCTCTCGAGTAAGCACTGCGATCTCTGTCCTCCTCCTTGAATGGGTTGTCAAACTTGTTCTTCTCTGGATATGATCTATCTCTTCTAGAATAAGTCCTATCTCTCTGAAATTTACCTCCTCTGCCTCTCTGTCTCTGATCATGCCTCTTATTCAGCTTCTCTTCAACTTTCAGGGCAAACTAATATGCTTCTTCCAAAGATGTCATCCTTACCAAACTTAGTTCCTCTTGAATGTTCAATCTCAGTCTGTTGATGTATCTAGCCACTTTCTCCTTGTTTGCTTCACTATGTCATGTCCTTATGATCATTTTATGAAATTCTTCAGTATACTCCTTTATAGATTTCTCCTTTTGTCTTAGGTTCTACAATCTTTTCAACAGTTCCAACTCATAGTCAATAGGTATAAACTGATTCTTCAACTTTGTCACCATCCTATCCCATTTTGTAATCTTTTCTTTTCCTCTTCTATTTCTTTCCAACTGAACTTCTTTCCACCATATAGCAGCATGTCCTTTCAACTTTGTCTTTGCAAATTTCACCTTCTCCGAATCTTCAATTTCCTCATATTCAAAGTATTCTTCCATGTCATTTATCCAATCAATCAATTCTTCAGGATTCAAGTTACCAGTATAGTTCAGCACATCAACTCTAGGTCTCTTTCCAATCTTTGAAATAGCTCGCAACATCTTTACTTGATCTGATTCTTCTTCTTCATCACCTCCTAGGGTTTCATCAGTTTGTTCAACAGATTGAAATTCTTCCTCATCATCGCTTTCAACATTAGGTCTTGGTGTTAATCCTCTTCTCCTATCTTCTTCAACAACATCCAATTAGATTCACATTGTTTTCATTGTCTCCATCAACTCATCTATTCTACCAGCCATTGTTCCAATAGCAGCAACTCTCCTCGGTTGCATTCTTCCTAGGATCAAGTGTAAACTGCCTTAGGTTTAGTGATTGGGCTACAAGGTGACAACTGCCTTACAATCGATGATTAGTTGCAACACAAGTAACCTACCTCAATTTGGTGATCTGTCCACGACAAGATTTTACAAAATTCCCTCGCCAATCTTCACTCACTTCGCTCAATTCGCTCCCATAGATTCAAACTTTCGTTCTGATACCACTTGGTATAGTCACGATAGGAGGGTTCATAGAATGAACTGTCCACACCATGTAGAAAGAGTAAACACAATAGAAACAACTCAAAGATATAAAGTAAATGTAGATTTAGTCATTCAATATATCAAAGAATTTAAATACAAATTGGTCAGCAACATGCAGGCTTACAATTAGGGCTCACAGGCCTGATTACATACATGTGCAAGATAAATCTTTGAAGCTCCTTTGCACAAAATCTAAACTATTTATCTTCTAAATCATGAGAACTACTTTCCTAAGGACCTATTACATCAATATATATCATCTCCAGACCAATAGATTCCTCTGTGTCGGCCAAGGAAGATCACAAACTCCAATGAAGAGCTGAAACATGTTCACGGATAGGTCGGACCTAAATGCATAGAACACTTCCTCAAATGAATGGAACAATGTGCGGACCCTTGGAGAAGGTCGGACATGAACCAAATAACATTGAATGATTTGCCATTGAGATCTGCAAGTCAAGGAATGATCCGCAAGTCTTCTCCTTTAGTTGATTACTAGGAACTATTAGAATGCTCTGCACTGACAAAATAGTTGATCTTTTGAGAGCGATATCTTTCTGGTAGCTAATCCAAATTCTTTAAATTCTTGATATGATGTAGATGAATGAATGTATATACTAAGTCTAGATCTACAAGATATGGAATGCCAAGACCAGACTAAAAGTTAAAACTGCTTCTGACTAAACTGCCTAAACTGAACTGGGAAATGAAAAGAAACAAACTGAAATGCAAATGTTTTTGTTTGATACAAGATATCTCTTGAATCGGGGATCCTCCTGCATCATTTTCAACATCTATGCATAGCTCTCCATAGATTACCAACTTTTGGCTAGTTAGTATAAGAATCATAACTCATTGACTTTAGTTGGACAATCTAAAGATTGAACATCTCAACAATCATTCGAAAAGCATAACAAGAGTTTCATCAAGATTCATGGGCAATAATCAAACAACTTTCAATCACAAGTAGCAGCCATTTCAAATTGGATCCTATTCAAATTCAGATAGCAATAGAGACAATTCACTCCATTATTAGATTCTCTTCACTTGATAATGATTTAAGTGGTGACCAACAACCTTTTGAAGCTTCCTCTTGCTCATCTAATAGATACTAGTAAGATGAAAGAACCTTCATTAGATGTTAATGCCTTTTGTTAGTATCACTACTCGGCAGGACATGACACCAAAAATTGTATGCACTGTAAACATGAAATTTAAGATCTCATCGATTCTAACATAATATAGGTGACTGGTGTGAATGATAATGGAAATAAGTTGGTTGCCCCACTGAATCAGAGTCTAGAAATTTTTACTAATCATTTTCCTAAGAATAACATGAACAATAATGGGTTATGATGGTGATAGTTTGTCATTGATGTCAAAAGGTATTGAGAGAGTTGAATTGTTGTGCATCTTCACAAGGTATCATCAGAACTACAGGACATTTGAGGATCATGCATTTCACAGTTGTTTACTTATGGTAGGAATCAGGAGTTGTTCATATGCAAAGGATTTATATAAGAAGGTTAACAAGTGCTTTATATGTCATGCAATATCATGATGTTCATTGGTGTTTCTGAAGTTGATAGTTTGATCAGGATGATCAAGATGCATTCTTCATAATGTGTCCTTGTCTATATCAAGACATGTTGTTTGTATCCTTGTATTGTTCATAAGGAGTGCTCGTTCATTTGTTTCAGGATATCATCTGGATAGGAGCAATAAGGTGTTCAAAGAATCATATATTATATCTTTTTGATACCAAGAGTATGGTGTTGCTGCAGTGAAATAGTTGAAGAAACCTATACTTGTTTGTTTGTGTTGGTATTGTTGAAAAGGGTTCATTCATTTTGGTGTGGAGATTCTTATCCTGAAGCTATTGGTGCTAAGCATATCTCTCACAAAGTTGATGTTCTTCATATCATATTCTTCCTAAATTGTCCATACTTATTTTACTGTTGGTGATTTTTATCCACTGTCTATATTCAAAGGATTTAATTCTTTTAAGTCTTCATTGAGTGAGAAGAAGACTTCAAACAAGGCTTGAATATCCTAAAGACTAATTTTTTATTTTATCTTTTTGCCCATATATGACAAGGTTTGCCTTTTGTTATGAATGGTCATTGACCTACCGTCATAAGTGACTGACCACTTAAGTGAAGACTTAAGGGGGTCTTTTTCATATGCTGACCGGCCCCATGGCTAAGGAAACTGGAGGTAACAAGTCTTCATAAGGTGACTACCAAAAAGGGAAGTTTCTTGTTTTAAGTTATAAACTTTAATATCATCGGTGGTCTTTGTTTTAAATTGCATGAGCGCGTGGAGTATATGCTTTAAGCATAGATAATTCAAAAATCACAATGGGAGCCCGATGCAGTTTTTGAAGTTGCATTTGAAGTCTTTTTTAAAAATGAAACTAGTATGGAGATAAGTATAATATGGTGTTGAATGTGCTTTATTTAGAAAAGGAAGGAAGCCCAATTTTTAAGCCTTTTATGGCTTTAGTCTAAATGTTTGGGAAACTTTGTTTTAAAAAGTAATTTCTAATTTTGCTTTAAACAAAAGGTGGGCAAGTTAATATATTCACGAGTTTCTATTTAAGAGATTTATTCCTTTTAAAATCCATCTCATGTATTAAAAGAAAAGGGAAAGTAATATTGTATAAAGATTTTTTATCTTTTTAAGAGCTCATACAGATGGTTTTAGAGAATCTAAATGTAATTTCTTTTGGTGAAGATTTTTATAGGGGATAAAGATATTACCATTGAAGATTGTTTTTCTTGAGAAGATAAAGAGTTTGATTACAGGAATTTGCAGAGAAGGAGATTGCATGAAGATGAAAAGTCTTATGCAAAATGAAGTTTTTTTCAGGAATATGAAGAATCATACATGAAGGCAGATTAATTGAAGAATTATTTTTTTATATATAGAAGATTTTCTTTTGCAGAGAAAATATGAAGTGTTTTTGAAGATATATTTTGAAGAATAGAGATTCTGACAGGAAATTGAATGGGTGCATTAAATGGAAGACATTTACAGATATGAGGGCAAAAATAAGATAATGAAAATCATTGAATTTGTTTTTCAGTATATGAAAGGTTTTATGCTCATTAAAATGGATTTGCAAGACAGAGAATTTGAAAAGACCATATTTGCAAATGCAAGAATATCAAGGATTGAAATAGTTGTGGAGAGAAGACAAAATATGAAATTGTATATATTGGCTTGGCAAATGGATTGATGGAGTGTTGTTGAGTGGATTAGGATACAGGATTGATTTTGAATATCTGAGTTTTGTATATGATTTGGGTTGATGAAAAGAATGACCATTTGACAGACACATGTGAGAAAAGAAATGTTTTGTATTGAAACAAAGAAATCCTCTGAGTTCTTGTTTTCAGTTTGTTCTGTATTAGGGGTTGGTGCTCCTTAAAGTTGGTGCTTCTAAACATTCTTGCTAGTGAGGGATAGTATGCCAGTGAGGCACAATTTGCCAGTGAGGCTTGTAGGTCAGTGAGACCTATTTGTTTTCCAGAGAGGTTTGTAGGAAGAAGGTGCTTCTGTTTGGTATTGGAGTTGGTGCTCTATAAGGAGTTGGTGCTCCTAGATACATTTTGTACAGCCAATGAGGCATGTTTTTTAGTTAAGCCAGTGAGGCAGTTTTGAGTGGTTTTTCTACCCAGAGAGGTTTTTCCACTCCAGTAATTCTTGTGTTAATGATATGCTTCTATGTGTGTATTTGCTTCTATGTCAAGATTTATCTCTATGTGGTCCTGCTCATAATTTTCATTATCAAACTTGTACATATATGTGTAATAGTTTATTGATGACTTTCTCTTTCTGAGTCTTGTAAATTAAAAGTTATAATAAGTTGCAAAAATCTACACAACACTGATTCACCCCCCCTCTTAGTGTTGTCCAGACTCCTACAATTGGTATCAGAGCCTAGGTTCCCTTTTTGAAGTCTAATAGGCTTAGGTAGATTCTGTGTTTGGAGTACCATGGGAAAGAAGAATAGAAATAAGGTCTTGAATAGAGAAAAGATTGATGATGATCAAAAACAAGCCTCAGTTAAGACTAGCAAAAAGAATGATCCTGCAGTTGAGAATTTTGATAAAAAGGAAGACTTCAATATGAATGTAAAAAGACAAGAGCTTGATGAAAATTTTATTGTTGAGATTGATAATGAAGATGATTATGAGATTGATATGGAAGGTGCGCTCATTTGTGCCCTTGATGAGATCAAAAAACTCAGAATTGAGAACAAAAGGTTAAAGTTGCAACTTCAAGAGGAAAAGGAATCCAAGACAAAAATTCTTTCAAATCTTCAAGATGCAGAAAAATAGATAATAGATTTGAAGGCTCAAATTGCAGAAGTTAAGAAAATAAAAGATGTCAATAATCAGCTAAAGGTCAAAGAAGTTGATTGTGAAAAGTATGAATCTGAAATAGTTTCTTTAAGAAAGGAGTTAGAAAAGGCATCCTCTAAGTTGCACAAGAATCTATTGTTTGAAAAGAATACTGAAGAAGGAGAGTGTTCCAAAGTCAAAAATCCTCCTGTTGCTCCTAAGGAAGACAAGAAGATAGCAAAAGATAAAGCTCCTGATGATGTAAGAGAAAGAACAAACAGACCTCCACCTGTTAGGCAATACCATTCAGTAAGGTATAATTATTCTCAGTTTCATGGATATTGTTATTCTTGTCATAGCTATGGTCATAGAGCTAGAAATTGTAAGACTTATGCCAGAAATAATGTTGAGTGGCATAAGAACAAAAATCTTTCTAGAATGACAAATAAGAATTCTAATGCAATATGTTACTATTGTAACCAAGTTGAAAGAGACTGTTGGATGCATGGAAGATATGATTATAGAAGTACTTTTGGCATGTCAAAGAGATATGATTCCTTTACTTCTCTAATTGGTTATAATGTCACATGCTTTAAGTGTCATAATCTTGGGCATAAGGCACAGTTTTGCAGGAATAGATTGAAGACATCTAGAGCAGATACCTTGAGCAAAGAAAAGAAAAGGTTTATACATGTTTGGAAAAGAAAAGAAAGTCAGAACAAGAAGGATCCTAAACTTGTGCATCTTGCACAAGTTACATCATTAGTTGGATAACTGAAAGCATGAAATGAGGGGGAGTTATTCATGTTCTATCAAGTATCCCCAAAAGGTTTCAAGAAGAAGATCATTTGATGTTTATCAATTTGATGATCTTGTTTTGTTGGTTTTGGATTCATCTTTGATATTGTTTGTGTGTAACAGTGATATAGGTGATTAGTGGTTTGTGATGTCATATTGTAGATAAGATGTTCAAGGATTCCAAGCACAAAGAGTTTTGATAGAGTTAAGTGATTTGGTTTTTCTTTGTCATATCATGTTTATACTTATAAAGATTGAGTTGTCATGGTGTTATAGTTCTTGTAAGTGAGATTGGGAAGTTCAAAATCAATTAGGATGTTCTCAAGGTGCTCAGATGTTTGATTATGTGGGCTAAGGAGGTTACAAATGGAAGGAGTCAATTAATATTCTTATCTCTACATTTGGTTTTACAAAGTGGTGTTGCAGGAAGTACTTGATGGTGAAATTAGTTTATGAGTAGTCTTGATGGGTTGATTTGTATAATGGATCTTGGGTATTCTTAAGAAGTTCCCTTTAGATGTTAGCAAGTGTTGGTTGAGGTAGTTGTAAATGAAAGAAGTCAATTGATATGTTTTTGCAAAGATATTGATAATGGTTATGTATATATCAGATTTGACAGTGTGTTGTAAAGAGATGTGCAAGAACAACAGGATGGTCTTCATTCTTTCATGTCAAAAAGGATGTGCAAGAATATATTGGTTACAGAATGAATGTTCATTTAGAATTGATCATTTGTCTAATAATTTGACATGTTTCAGAAAGGTATGTGCAAATTGTGTGCCTCCAGTTTTGAAGTGGTATCAGGTATGTGTTTCAAGCTATGACAAACTAGAGTCTCTTATGACATTGATGGTGAGTCTTGTATTTCATCAAATCAGAGGCAAGTAAAGGTCTTATAAAAAATGGTCATCTTGGCATCTTGTGTTGTGAACTGTGTGATAAGGAGTCTTCATGATTTTGCCTGCAAATTTGTTCATCAAAGAATATTGGTATGTTTATGTTTTCTTTGCAAAATGTTCATAAAGTTGATTGTGATATCAAAAGGTGTTTGATGATGCCATAATTTTTTCTTAGCATGGAAGGTTGGATATCAGTAATTGGATGGTATACTTCAGGTTGATATGTTTCTTCAAGACTAATTTAGGAAGTGGATCAGTGCTGAGTTGAGTTGAGTTATGTTGATTATTCTTGTTAGTGTTTACCAGTGGTATTTATGAGCAGTGATTTGTTTGTGAACTTTATCACAGGGGAAGCAAATAGATTCATTGGAGATTTGTCATGTGGGTCAAAAAGTGTTGATTGAAGAAGAATTGTTTGTTTTGGAAGTTTTTCTTTCAATCACATGTGATGTCATCAGGAGTGTGTCAGTCTTCATCTTCATAGTGATATTGTAATTGTTATGATCATGCTATAACATCTTTTCAGTGGAGTTGTTCTTAGGGGGATTTAATTCAGGCTTTGTCATCAGATGTCAAAAAGGGGGAGAAAGAAAGAATGCTTCATGGAGTTTTGCCATCAATGACAAAGGGGGAGATTGATGGTGATAGTTTGTCATTAATGTCAAAAGGTATTGAGAGAGTTGAGTTGTTGTGCATCTTCACAAGGTATCATTAGAACTGCAGGACATTTGAGGATCATGCATTCACAGTTGTTTACTTATGGTAGGAATCCGGAGTTGTTCATATGCAAAGGATTTATATAAGAAGGTTAACAAGTGCTTTATATGTCATGCAATATCATGATGTTTATTGGTGTTTCTGAAGTTGATAGTTTGATCAGGATGATCAAGATGCATTCTTCATAATGTGTCCTTGTCTTCATCAAGACATGTTGTTTGTATCCTTGTATTGTTCATAAGGAGTGTTCATTCATTTGTTTCAGGACATCATTTGGATAGGAATAATAAGGTGTTCAAAGACTCATATATTATATCTTTTTGATACCAAGAGTATGGTGTTACTGCAGTGAAATAGTTGAAGAAACCTATACTTGTTTGTTTGTGTTGGTATTGTTGAAAAGGGTTCATTCATTTTGGTGTGGAGATTCTTATCCTGAAGCTATTGGTGCTAAGCATATCTCTCACAAAGTTGATGTTCTTCATATCATATTCTTCCTAAATTGTCCATACTTATTTTATTGTTGGTGATTTTTACCCACTGTCTATATTCGAAGGATTTAATTCTTTTAAGTCTTCATTGAGTGAGAAGAAGACTTCAAACAAGGCTTGAATATCCTAAAGACTAATTTTTTATTTTATCTTTTTGCCCATATATGACAAGGTTTGCCTTTTGTTATGAATGGTCATTGACCTGCTGTCATAAGTGACCGACCACTTAAGTGAAGACTTAAAGGGGTCTTTTTCATATGCTAACCGGCCCCATGGCTAAGGAAACTAGAGGTAACAAGTCTTCATAAGGTGACCGCCAAAAAGGGGAGTTTCTTGTTTTAAGTTATAAACTTTAATATCATCGGTGGTCTTTGTTTTAAATTGCATGAGCGCGTGGAGTATATGCTTTAAGCATAGATAATTCAAAAGTCACAATGGGAGCCCGATGCGGTTTTTGAAGTTGCATTTGAAGTCTTTTTTAAAAATGAAACTAGTATGGAGATAAGTATAATATGGTGTTGAATGTGCTTTATTTAGAAAAGGAAGGAAGCTCGATTTTTAAGCCTTTTATGGCTTTAGTCTAAATGTTTGGGAAACTTAGTTTTAAAAAGTAATTTCTAATTTTGCTTTAAACAAAAGGTGGGCAAGTTAAGATATTCACGAGTTTCTATTTAAGAGATTTATTCCTTTTAAAATCCATCTCATGTATTAAAAGAAAAGGGAAAGTAATATTGTATGAAGATTTTTTATCTTTTTAAGAGCTCATACAGATGGTTTTAGAGAATCTGAATGTAATTTCTTTTGGTGAAGATTTTTATAGAGGATAAAGATATTATCATTGAAGATTGTTTTTCTTGAGAAGATAAAGAGTTTGATTACAGGAATTTGCAGAGAAGGAGATTGCATGAAGATGAAAAGTCTTATGCAAAATGAAGTTTTTTTCAAGAATATGAAGAATCATACATGAAGGCAGATTAATTGAAGAATTATTTTTTTATATATAGAAGATTTTCTTTTGCAGAGAAAATATGAAGTGTTTTTGAAGATATATTTTGAAGAATAGAGATTCTGACAGGAAATTGAATGGGTGCATTAAATGGAAGACATTTATAGATATGAAGGCAAAAATAAGACAATGAAAATCATTGAATTTTTTTTTTCAGAATATGAAAGGTTTTATGCTCATTAAAATGGATTTGTAGGACAGAGAATTTGAAAAGACCATATTTGCAAATGCAAGAATATCAAGGATTTAAACAGTTGTGGAGAGAAGACAAAATATGAAATTGTATATATTGGCTTGGCAGATGGATTGATGGAGTGTTGTTGAGTGGATCAGGATACAGGATTGATTTTGAATATCTGAGTTTTGTATATGATTTGGGTTGATGAAAAGAATGGCCATTTGACAGACACATGTGAGAAAAGAAATGTTTTGTATTGAAATAGAGAAACCCTCTGAGTTCTTGTTTTTAGTTTGTCCTGTATTAGGGGTTGGTGCTCTTTGATGTTGGTGCTTCTAAACATTCTTGCCAGTGAGGGACAGTATGCCAGTGAGGCATAGTTTGCCAATGAGGCCTTGTATTAGCCAGTGAGGCTTGTAGGTCAGTGAGACCTATTTGTTTGCCAGTGAGGTTTTTAGGAAGTGGGTGCTTCTGTTTGGTATTGGAGTTGGTGCTCCATAAGGAGTTGGTGCTCCTAGATACATTTTGTACAGCCAGTGAGGCATGTTTTTCAGTTAAGCTAGTGAGGCAGTTTTGAGTGGTTTTTCTACCCAGAGAGGGTTTTCCACTCTAGTAATTCTTGTGTTAATGATATGCTTCTATGTGTGTATTTGCTTCTATGTCAAGATTTATCTCTATGTGGTCCTACTCATAATTTTCATTATCAAACTTGTACATATATGTGTAATAGTTTATTGATGACTTTCTCTTTCTGAGTCTTGTAAATTAAAAGTTATAATAAGTTACAAAAATCTACACAACATTGATTCACCCCCCCTCTCAATGTTGTCCAGACTCCTACAGGTTACACTTTTTGGCCAAACTTGACATTGAAATCAACATTTTGAACTAGAAATCTTCACTTTCTGACACCTATAGCCACTAAACCGTTAGGAATTTGAAGAGGATGCGAACTAGTGATTTGTGAGATTTTGTTTGAAGATTCTAAATATATTTTCTTAAAAAAATTTGGAGTTAAATTGTAAATTTTTTGCGTCTCCTTTGATAACTAGTTTTTAATAGTAAACAACATTTTTTTAAAGTGATGTGTATTCTATAGCACATAACGTTTTTTCTACAAAGGATAAAATTCTAATTCTTTTGAATTTAGATTGGTAACACTGATATATAGGGCATGCATTTGGTTTTATAATGTTTTGTTGAATATATATTTTTTAATTAAATTTTGAAGTCAAACCAATTATAATTTAGACATAGGCGTATGCCGTAAAACATAACTTTTTTTTGTATCTATCAAAAAAAAATTTCTCTTGTTGAAACAAGGACATCAATACCTAGGGCATAGATATTTTTAAAAAAAAAAATTCACTAATTTTCCATGTGTGTAGAACAGAGAACTTGATGTTCATTGAAAAACCTACATTCACAAGAAATAAAAAATAAATATAATAATCAAATTAAATATATTTAAAATTATACTTTTTGGGAAGCTTATAATAAGGACTACACACTTAACAAAACATAAATTTTAAATGAATTCATTTGATCCCCCAAAAGGTAAATCAAAGGTGGTTTTTATCAGCATTTTGATAGGTGTAGAGGAGACTCCATTATATGTATGGTTTAAAACTAGCGGGGTTCTATTCAGGGGGTTTGAATCTAAGGGGGTTTGATCAAACCCTCTTGAATTAAAATCCTTTAAATAGAACCTTTCAAGGCTTAAATCATTATATTTTCTAAAAATATGTGATTTCAGCAAAAATCAGGATGTCTCAGAAAGTGTAACCCATTATTGTAGCAGCACCCTAGAACAACATAATGAAATGAAGCATGAAGTTGAAGATCTTGAATTTAATGAAATAGTTGGCATGATAGAACTAGATAAGGTGGAAAATGAAGACTGGCCTAAATTCAAAGATCCACCCCATCCACAAGAAAAAGGTATTTACGCTGAGGTTCCTCCTCTGTTATCCCTTCAAGGATCGGGAGATAACCAAAATACGCAAGATACACAAATGGAACAGACTACATATACTCACAAGGGAAAGTAGGTTATAATGATGAAAAGTATCTCATTTCATCGTGAAAAGCTCATTCACCAAGCAAAGCAAAATAAGAAAGCAAAAGAAAAGAAAAATAGAAAGGCACGAGTCATCAAGATTCACTGACAAGGTAATGATTCACCTCCCTACAAGCATCAGAAGGTTTCAAACATATAATTTAAATTGTATATCAAGCATTGCGTGATTGTTTTGAAAATCAAATAGGTATGAATTTCTCATCTATTCTACCTCACTTGATGGAGCAATATATAAATGTTGTGTTGTGGTCCCCTGTGTAGTGTTAAATGCTTGTTTAGGTCTCCTTGGACGATCCTTGATACTATTATATGGTCAAGGATACAAGGAGACTAGCTCCATTCTGACATTCTTTCTATTTGTTTCTCTATTCTTCTACCCTCCTCTTGTTGCAATTATTGTGTGTGGTGCCTTGGGGGCATAATGTTGTAATTGTATGAAGACATTCACTCAAAATGGTCCCAAAACTAAATGGGAATTGACATGATGTATTTTAATTATCCAACTTATCATTAATGTATCAAGTATTAAGTATAAGTAGGGCCCCCCTTCATTTCTCTTGATTTATTTTTTCTTACCACTACACACAAATTGCAACATCATCACACATACAAGAAATTATGACATCCAACACCCTCTTGATTATATTGGACAATCAATTGCTTAAATGGACCATTGACCATTACAATGAGCTTACAAGATCAATATACAGTTGAGAAAGCAAACCACATGCACGTCAAAAGGAGACATTGTTTCTTGAACAATTCCACTTAGTTATAAACTTGTATATATGTGAGATATTATTGAACTATAAAGAGGATTTTCAAGACTATGTATTAGTAGATTGAAGAAGGTACTTGAAATATCAATTTGTTCATAAGACTAATTTTCATGCATGAAGAATGGTTTTCTCTTCAAGTTGGGTTTGTTGTGCATTCTAAAAGGGAAGATATTAATCTTATTGAGGGGGTAAGTGCAAATAGTTGGGGGGCCAAAAAGTGGCCAAATTTTTTTCAAAAAAAGTTAAGACATAACGCGAGCACGTTATAAAACACTCGCGCTATGGTTTGGTAATGACAAGCCTAAGGCTTGGGAAAACCAAACCATAACACACTCGTGTTATAACGTGAGCACATTATGTTTATATATATATATATATATATATATATATATATATATATATATATATATATATATATATATATATTCTGCTCATTTGATTTCTATTTTATTTTCTACACCTGTGGCCTGCAAACCCTAAGGAGCACGCTCATATTTTTGAAGACCCAATTCGTCACCAAAATCTCGTCGATTCATCACCAAAATGCCACCACGACGTCAAGCAGGCCAAAGGAGTGAGTTTTATTTGTTTTTTTGTTTGAATTTGTTTCTAAATAGGTAGGTTTGAGTTTATTTTTGATGTAAATTTCCTTAATTGTTAGGAAATGTTAATGCACCTCCTCCTCCTCCTCCTCCTCAAAATCCACAAAATCCTGAAGAGGAAATACTTGCTGAAGAACAACCCGAACAATAAACTCCTCCATCCATTCCTCGACATGCCCCTAGAACACAAGAAAATCTAATGGGGCAAATTAAAAACAATAAAAAAGAAATTGAAGACATAATTGCAAGGTTGAAAGAACCTACAACTTCAACCTTGCATAGATCTATGCTTGCTCAATCCCTTGAATCTATGTTAGCAAATGTAGATTCAATAAGCAAGCAAATCACTAGTTGGATAGAAAAGAGGAGAGAATTTAGAGAGTATTATGCTGACAAGTTGTAATATGAACAAGTTAAAAAGGAACAAATTAAAAAACTTGACTTGTGTTATATTTTCACAGACCCATGAACAAATGAATCTCTACCTCTTACATGCAAGAGGGTCCCTATCCATTGGTGTAACAACCAAGTGATAAGAGACAATTTTGCGCAGAGGTGGTGGATGGTTTTTGACCATCCTCCATGCAACAATAATGAGGTCCCGCAATATTTTTTGAAGAAACTCTACTACAAGTTTGTCAAAAATAAAGATCCAAATTATTTTGATATGCGGGAGTTCCAGGGTAGAGGTAGGGGGTTAGTACAAGATAGACCAGGGGCATGTGTTGACCCACAGCGGCCAGCGAGACAAGCACTCTCCAGACTGACCCATGAGCACATTTCTATCCCTTCCGTTGTGAAGGAGAGTGTTGAGGTCGAGGCACTTCAGTCCATTAGTGCCTTGACCCAGAGTATCTTACAGCATGCTAGTCCTGCAGCATAGTGCACGGGCTAGGGGAGAGTTCGAGTATAGTTCCACCCCATACTTGTCAGACTTGTGGGTTAGCATGTGGTTATGACCCCACGGATAGTCATGATGCAGATGCGTAGGCTACATCTGTAATTGAGTAGATGGTGATGACAGATGCCCTCCTGAGTGAGACTTTCGGGCTTGATACTCAAGTAAATCTTAGCAAGTTCATTGAATTTAATTTATTAAATTTCATTTTTGAAATGCAAGATTAACTAATTTAGTTTGATGATTTTAATAAAATTTCAGGGTCATAGTATTGATGCAGTTTTAGTGGTTCTCCACCTACATATTAAACTACATCATCTACTGTCAGGGTATGTAACTAGTAAACAATTATAAATATTACATGTGAATAGCATCGTTATATGAATGGTATTCTAATATCTAATTTTGGATGTTGAATAGGTTAATATTGGAGATTTCATGGCAACACCTGCCAGTGGTGGTGGACTTCAAAGCTTCACGGAGGTAATAAAATAAATAGTTTAATGAATGAATTGTACTTACTAGATTTTTTTATGTGACGTGTGTGATTTATTGTGTGTACTTCCATGTTTAGGTGAACGTGTGTGTATGTTAGGAGCCATGATTTGCATCACTATTATAGTTTTTGTAATTGAATAATGTTGTTTTATTTCTAGATGATGCAGGCTACGGAGACACCTCCCAATGTTCATAGGGCAATGGAGCATGGTGTGTCCTCTGCGATTCATAGCTCCATGCCATTGACGGGGGTATGAGGCAGATTAGTAAATTTCAATTTACATTCATTGTTATAGTTGTTTATTTTTGAAAAATTAAAAGATTATTGATTTGAAGTTAAATTTCTATTTGGATGGTTTCTATAGGACATGACATCACCACAGCCTAATCCTGCTACTAAGGCAAGTGAGGAGATAGATTATATTGTAGCGGTAAGTGATTATTTTGTTAAATGTTTTATTTTTTATAAACATGTAATTTCTATATATTAATGTCTATACTTTTTATTGTAACAACTACAGATGCACGAACAACTAAATAGGAGGATCAGCCCTCAGGTTCATAGTAGACCACCCACATACGCATCTTCATCCCCTAGAAGATCAAAGGTTACCCATGATCTATTCTCTTCACCAGCTAGAGGGGAATGACTTTTTATTGTGTTCCTTTGTTGTATGCCTCTATGACATTTGTGGACATATATTTTGTATTGCATATAGTTGACATTGTATGCCTATATGGCATTCTTGTAAGCCTAGATGGCTATTTTGTATATATGTTATACTTATATCGACAGCTATTGATGTATGCCTATATGGATATTTGGTTAATACAAATCTTTTTTATTGATGGCATCCATACTTGCATTATAAATCCACATTTGAATGGATATTTGTAGATGGTTACTTCAAATATTTAAAGTCCAATTGTATTACATAGGATGTTTGTTGATCCAATAAGCCAGCTATTGTTATTCAAGTATCACCTAAACCTCATTTTGGAACTAAAAGATAAAAGTTTTATTTAAAATAAAAATGAATCATCATGTTGAACATAAAATATTCATATTCTTTATGAGTTGCTCAATTGAAAATATTCAATTGAGTCTGCTAATCCATATTCTTTATGAGTTGGTCAATTGAAAATATTTCTTAATTTCTTGTTATTATACCATATTGGGATGCAAAGAGTATGTTTGTTGTTTTGAATAAGAAATTCAAAATCATATGCTTATGAGCACCTGATGACCATTGTGGTTATTAAATGTCATTCCTCTTGCATATAAGGTGAGGTTATGATATTACATTGAGCCTTACCTAATTTTAGTATGCAACATAACATTGGGGCTATAGGCTTCCACAAGTCATCAACAATCAAGGTTCAAGGTTGTTTGCCATTGATGTCAAGGTTGATGCCATGATGTTGATAAGGTGATACAGTGATTCAAGGTAGGTGATGGTCATGAGGTGCATGATGTTGTAAATATGGTTTTCATGATAAGGTCTCTCAATTCATGTTGATGTTGCACAAGATAAACATGGTTCATATGATGCAAGGTTCATGTTCATGGTGGATGTGGTTTTGTTCATGCAAGGTTTTGTTATGAATATGGTTTTCAGGGTAAGGTCTATCTTGGAAGGTTGATATGATGCAAGGTTCATATTCATGGTGGATGTAGTTTTGTTCATGTAATAAGAAGTTAGAGAAGACACAAGCTTTCATAATCATAATCTTATTGATAGTTAGGGTTTGCATATTGGGCATTAAACCCTAAAAAGAATCTACTTTTCTTAAGACTTTGAAACCCTCAATTGCCTGTCGTGTGTAAAGTGCACTTTTGTTTTAATTTAATATTGACTTATAATCAGAAGTTACTATCACTTAAATCAACCTACTAAAGGGTCTTTAAGTCATTAGTTCACCGGCCCTTCAACCTAACTCGACCGACGTCTCTGGTAAACTCTCATAAGCTCGAGTGCGATATCATAATCGAAGGTCATATTTAATTGATAGGAGGGCGGGAAAAAGGATTGGAAGGTCGGTATTTAAAAGGAATTTGGAATACAAATAATCATCTCTATGCGGTTGAATTTGATGGACATGCCTTTATAAAAGGCTAAAAGACAACTTTATGCAGGATATCATGGTATTTGTAGTGTTTGAAGATTGAAGACTAGTTAGTGTTTGTAGCTCAGACTTTTTCGACATGTTTGGGTGTGAAACGGGACCATACCTAGCCTAAACATACCCATCCCGATGCATTGAAATTGTCCATTTGGTCGCATCAGGAGCAAGACAAAAGTTACACCCTTTTGCAACATTACATTGCCTCCTTTTGACAATTTTTGGGGCAGCAGAAAACCTTTCACCACGGGCAAACGCCTCAGAGATATAAAAAATTGAGAGAGGTTATTGTAGAGGGACCCTACATGATTGCGTTTCCTTAGACAGAATGTATCTAAGTGACACGGTTTCTCAGTAACATCTCGTCAAAGATTGCTACCTTTTTACACTTTGGACTCTTTAGGGATATCGTTAGTACAATGTAGCTTGGACTGTTTTAGCATGTTTGGGTACAAAAAAGGACCATGCCTAGCCTAAATGTACCCATCCTGATGTGTTAGACCTATCAATTTGGTCGCATCAGGAGCAAGATGAAAGTTACACCCCTTTGCAACTTTACACTACCTCCTGACGATTTTTAGGGCAGCAAAAAACCTTTCACCACGGGCAAACGCCTCAGAGATATAAAAAACCGAGAGAGGTTATTGTAGAGGAACCCTACATGATCATGTTTCCTTAGATAAAATGTTTATAAGTGACAGTTTTTGAGTAACATCTCATCAAAGATTGCTAGCTTTTTGCACTTTGGACTCTTCAGGGATATCGTCGGTACAATGTAGCTCGGATTGTTTCGGCATGTTTGGGTGAAAAATAGGACCATGCCTAGTGTAAATGTACCTATCTAGATGTGTTGGAATAGTCAGTTTGGTCGCATCAGGAGTAGGATGAAAGTTACACCCGTTTGCAACTTTACACTACCTCCTTCTGATGATTTTTGGGGCAGCAGAAACTTTTTCACCACAGGAAAACGCCTCAGAGATATAAAAACCTAAGAGAGGTTATTGTAGATGAACCCTACATGTTCATGTTTCTTCAAATGGAATGTTTCTAAGTGACACATTTTTCAAGTAACATCTCATCAAATATTGCTGCATTTTTGCACTTTGGACTCTTCAGGGATATCATCGGTACAATGTAGCTCGAACTGTTTCGACATGTTTGGGTGAAAAACAAGACCATGCCTAGCGTAAATGTACCCATTTGGACATGTTGGAACAATCAGTTTGGTTGCATCAGAAGCAGGATGAAAGTTACACCCCTTTGTAACTTTACACTACCTCCTTCTGATGATTTTTGGGGCAGCAGAAAACCTTTCACCATGGGAAAACACCTCAGAGATATAAAAAACTGAGAGAGGTTATTGGAGAGGAACCCTACATGATCACGTTTCCTTAGACATAATGTTTCTAAGTGATAGCTCGTCAAAAATTGTTGTCTTTTTACACTTTGGACTCTTCAGGGATATCGTCGGTACAATGTAGTTCAGACTATTTCGACATGTTTGGGTGAAAAATAGGACCATGCCTAGCCTAAACATACCCATCTAAATGCGTTGGAACTATTAGTTCGGTCACATCAAGAGCAGGACACCAAAAATGCAAAAGTTTCTTTGTGTAATTTGACAACATTGACACTTTTTTGCAACAAGTCTCAAAGACTCAAACTGACCCCAAATGACTCAAACTAACTCAAAAACATATGAAATGATCTTAGAAGACCTTATTACATACAATTGACTCAATCAAAACAAAATTTCTTTTTTTGACCCCTCTTAGAGGCATGACAACCTGGGTGTCCCTACACCATTAGTGCAAGTGAAGTCGATAAAGTTTTCCTATTAAGAAAAAGAGATTCCCTTAGCTTCAAGAAATATAAATATTCTATATTGACAAGGCCAACCATGTGAAGGTAGAAGCTCATATGGCCTCACCTAAGACCTAAGACACATGTATTCTAGTAGACGTAGGACACCTAAGACACCTATTGTATAGTATGTATCTAGATTTTATAGACATAGTAGACATAAGACACCTAGTCTTTATACCTTATCATAGTCTAGACCTAATTCAACTAGACACCTAGACTATAGTTCTACCTAAGACACCTATTATGGTGAGCTAGATTAAATTATAGAAGACACCTAGATCATTCTAGATTATACCTTATTCTAGTCTCTAGACAAGTTGTTGATGTATAGTATCTACCTAAGACACCTAGATTAGATTAAATACTTTTTTTCTACTCTCTATCTACCTAGTTGACATATCGTATATACCTAAGACACAATTAGAGATGCCTAGAAACACCTATATTTTATACATTACTTAGATTTTATACATTATTCTCAAGATCAACTTCATCCATCACTTCTAACCCCATGAAGCATAACATGATGTAAAAATGTGTATATTTGTAAAAATGTAGCAGCAAATAAAAAAAGACAAACCTTACAAATTAATGTGCATACTTACAACTTAATGTAACATGAATTTACAAAATCAATGTGAATACTTACAAATTAATCCAATGAACCATTCAGGTCTGCTCTACTCTTTATTGTGTCAAGTATTGCTTCATGGTCAGACTCACGCACCTTCCACAAGGACTTGTTCAAAGGTCTACCCCAATATTGCATCAAATGAACATTGGATGCCACGACAAGGTTTGAGTAATGAAGAATCTTCTGATGCATGTCAAAGTCCTAAAATAGCCAAACATTAACACTCTTATGTGGGTACCTTCTAAGCCATGTTCCAGTAATAACCACTGAGCCTATAGCGTATTCGATGTTTTCTCCATCTGTAACTAGGGCCTTCAATTTTTTCTTGGCCTCAACACAACGACACAAGTAATAATTTGTTCCCTCTTTGTTATCTTCATCTACAATAACTGCATATACATGCCCTACATTGATATGTGTAGAAAATTAGATGAAATTAGTCAACATTACAAAAACACTACAAAGTAAGATGACATTAGGAATTTAAAAAACTATGCAAATAGATATATTATGTGGTTGAACTAGATCTGATATGTGGTCAAAGTCAACTGATAATTCCACCTGTGTTAGTTCTAGTGCCGTCAGGGGTCAATATGTGTCAGGTGGGCTAAGATAACTACCATTCGTCAACCCACTCCTTTGACTCACACTCATCCCAGGCTTGAATTGTACAGGAAGAACAAAAGCATGACATCTTTTGCATATGGATACTCCATGAACCTACAATTGAGCTTCTGAAAGAGTGCATCTCACTTGATCCTATCAGTGTAGAATAGTCCTCATATGGTGCAATGTTAGTATCATCTATCAACCAAAAAAAACTATGAACTGAAGACTTACCTTCATTACCTAGACCCATGGAAGCATTACACCACTCGACGATCGATTTTGTATCTGTCAACTTTGCATTGTCTTTATACTTTAACTCTTCTCATGTTATGGCTCTTTTGATACATGCTCCTGCACCATCATCTCCCCCTTTCCATGCCTGACGTCACAAAAGTTCCACATATGCTGAATACCTATAAAATTATTCCTCCCTCTCAGCCAATAGAAATTCCACGAGTTCTTGAATTGTGATGCACAGTTATCTGACCATATGATATGTTGACTGAATGATATGCCCCTTCTAGCCAAATCATTGTAGAACACCTGAAAGTAACCTTGCACGAGCTCCATAGAATGTGTGTGATCATCACTGATATAGAAATGATACTCCCTTATGATCTTTCTGTCATCCTCTGTACTATCATTCACATGAATGAATTTGATGTGCACAAATATAGAAACCCATGTGGAGTTGTAATATTGTGATTGCACCTCACGTTTAGGCTGTAGACTGTAGTTCTCTGCAAAGTCGACGATTGAAACAATGCTACCAACCAGAAATGTGTCCTTGCATAACTTGAATTACAAGTCCAACCATTGAGTTCTATGGGCATGTCTCGCATACTCATACACTATGCTGTCACGAAATATAGGCATAAACTGATACACTAGAATCTTTTCAATAACTAATTCACACCTCTTTTCTTCTTTACCATCTTTTGTATTGTATGCCACTATTTTATACTTACCAAACTCTACTAGTTCGTTTCCAACCACATGTGTTCTTTCCATATGTTCACATATTGGCAAACGTTGCAAGCCACCGCAACGATGACATGTGCTATCCAAGCATAATTTCTTGTAGAATATTTGACCTTCCTCTCTTTCACATAAAATTCTTGATATGAAGTCTCTTGAAGATGTTGGTGGGGCATGTATGCCATAACCTTGCAAAATATTGTTAGTATGCAAATCTAAAAATATAGACCTATAAATATCAAAATGGTTAGAAAATTCAATATGTAATCTACAACAACAAGTAGTGCGTGTGTGATTTATCTTGACATAGAAAGGTTTTAGCATTTCAAAATATCTTTGACAAATTTTAATTTGAGGATACTTCTTTAGAAATTTACCATAAAACTGTGTTTGAGTCTCATCCAAAAAATGCTTTGGATGTGGCTCACAGTTTCGACTACCGATTCTCCTAATTACCACATCCCTTTGATTCAGAGATACCCTTGTGTAATTCTTCCAAAAGTCTTCAATTAGTGATCTCAATGTTTCAACAATTGGTTTATCTTTTCATGGTAGTCTCCCCGAGAATGCCAATAATTCATTGGCATTAGTGTCCTCAATTCTTTGGCATCTTCCATTAGCTCTTGATAAAGTTTTCCTGTTAATTCTCAATTCTTGACTCATCTTTCTAATGAGACAAGCTTTCCTTGTTTGACTACTTACTATAGTCTATGTAATCACACGCTGTGTTGCATTACTATATTTTGTGCGTGAGGTGTTACACACACTCTCATATGCACTCATTAGATTCTTGACAATAAATTTTTCACTTGAAGCCTCTGATGTTCTCAACCCAAGAATCTTCATGATGGACCTATAATTTATACTTCGCATCATTTCAATGAATAGTTGACATCTTGCAGTCTCATTTAACTATTCAAAGAACAATCTTCAAATCTTATGAGCATATCTTCTACAAGTGCATTTTGGAATCTTACCTTCCATTGGCTGCAAAATATTCTCATCATTATCAATCAAATACTTTGGCTTTCTATGCAAAATTCTAGGTGGTGTTAAGTTAGGTAAATTCATCTCAACATTAGGAATTTCATCAAAATTTAAATGAGATGGGCTAGATGGCATACCTTCGATTGAAGATAGAATAGATGACATACCTTGAGGTTGAGGTGGGAACAATGGCATACCTCTTTCATCACATGTGAGTGATGATGTACTCTCAACTTGAGATGTGGTAGAGGACGTGTCTCCAACTATGGTATTCAAATATATCATATCATGAAGTTTTTGCATTCGTTCTCTTTGTGCTGCCAATACCATATCTCTTTGTGATGGTTGCAGTTCCTCTTCAATTGGCATGTCTTCATTTATCATGTCCAATTTCCTCTTCTCATGAAGTTCCCTCATAGCTACTTCTTTCTTTGCATTCTTATCTTCTATCTCTTCCTGTGTTGGTTTAATTCTTGATCGTTTCCTCGGCATGACAGAGAATTTGTTTGTAGCATTATTCCACAATGTTATTGCAACCATACAAAGCATTATGGTACAAAGTTCACTTCAGTCCTAGATGAGGATAAGGTCAAAGGAGAGTATTTTTGTGGGATTGTATTTTTATTATGTTGTAAGGATTTATTCTTGTATAGTTTGACATCATGGTATGTTAAGGTCTCTTTATTACACATAATTATTAAAGAGCCCAAGTGTAGAAAATATACATGGCATCATGTGAGATTGTAGGTTGCTTTCTTGATTGGGAATGTGTCTATTTTAATTAATGTTGACCTTTGAGATATCTTTGATTATGCATACCATGAACTAATTTAAAACATAGTCTATTATATAAACACAAGATATGTATACATAGTCTTTTATTATGCATACTAGATACAAGTGATATAAACATGTATGATAAAGCATAATAAAATAATTCAAATAGAATTAAGGAAAATGTAAAGAACATGCATGTAAAGACTTGACATACCTAAAAAATAGAGATTCGAATGGAGAGAGCACCCAATTATGTAGTGTTTTTTTCTTCTTGCATCAAACTCCTCAACAATTTGAGTTTTTCACCACTTGCTTCATTTTCAATGTTAAATTGAATAACACTCAAATATAATTAGTAACAACAATGCTATTCACCACTCTATAATGTTAAATTCCTAAAATTGAATCACAATTAACATTGCAGCACTACAAAAATTGAAACTTGAATAGATATTTATCAAATTTGATGTGAAAACTATGTTATTTCCTACTTCTCAAGTTGGAAAAAGAGAAAAGGTGGTGGAAATATCATGCAAAGGTGGTAGAATGTGTAAAATGTGCATGTGAACTTCCCAACAGCATGAAAGCACTTCTTTTTTGTCAGAACACATGCATAATCAACATGAAAATAGAGCATGTGGGCCTGGATCATAGGGGTCCAAGATTTTTTACCATTTTTATAGCAGGACAAAATGTGAACGCATTATAATGCACTCACATTTTGTCCTGCTATAGATTGATCCATAAATATTTGTTCCTATCTCACCTTCAATAGCACCTTTACAATATCTCACCTCTCTATATCTCACTTATCTCTCCCCCCCACCTCTCTACCTATCCCCTCTCTATGTCTCTCAGTCACTCCTTGTCTACCTCTCCATCCATCCTTAGCCATTTAGGTCTCACTTAATCCTAAACCCTAAAGCCTCAACCCTTAAACCTTAATTCCTAAACCCTAAATGCTATTCCTATTCCTAAACCCTCAACGGGCTTGATACTATACCTTAAACCCTAATACCTCAACCCTCAACCCTAAACCATATCCCTAAACCCTAATCCCTCAACCCTCGACCCTAATCCCTTAACCCTCAATGCTAATCCCTCATCCCTAAACCCTAAACGCTATCCCTATTCCTAAACCCTCAACGGGCTCGATACTATACCTTAAACCCTAATCCCTTATCCCTAAACCCTCCAACCCTATCCCTAATCCTTATACCCTCAACACTTGACTTTAACCCTAATCCCTCGACCCTCAACCCTATCCCTAAACCCTCAACCCTCGAACCTCAACCCTGAACCCTCAACGTCAAACCCTAATCCCTCAACCCTTAACTCTAATCCCTCAACCCTAAACCCTATCCCTAAACCCACAACACTATACCTTAAACCCTAATCCCTCAACCGTAAACCCTAAACCCTATCCCTAAACCCTAATCCCTCAACCCTCAACCCTAATCCCTTAACCCTCAACCCTAATCCCTCATCCCTAAACCCTAAACACTATCCCTCATCCTAAACCCTCAATGGGATCGATATTGTACCTTAAACCCTAATCTCTTATCCCTAAACCCTCCAACCCTATCCCTAATCCTTATACCCTCGACACTCTACTTTAATCCTAATCCCTCGACCCTCAACCCTATCCCTAAACCCTCAACCCTCGAACCTCAACATCAAACCCTATACTTTATACTTAAACCCTAAAACCTATCCCTACACCCTCAACACTCGACACTATATCTTAAACCCTAATCGCTTAACCATCATCCCTAAAGCCTCAACCATAAATCCTTAAACCTTCAACCCTATCCCTAATCCCTCTACCCTCGACACTCTACTTTAACCTAAATCCCTCTACCCTCAACCCTATCCCTAAACCCTCAACCCTCGAACCTCAACCCCCAACCCTCAACATCAAACCCTAATCCCTCAACCCTTAACTCTAATCCCTCGACCCTCAACCCTATCCCTAAACCCTCAACCCTAAAACCTCAACCCTCAACCCTCAACGTCAAACCCTAATCTCTCAACCCTTAACTCTAATCCCACAACCCTAAAACCTATCCCTAAACCCTCAACACTATACCTTAAACCCTAATCCCTCAACCCTAAACCCTAAACCCTATCCTAATCCCTCAACCCTCAACCCTAATCCTTCAACCCTCAACCCTAAATGCTATCCCTAATCCTAAACCCTCAACGGGCTCGATACTATTCCTTGAACCCTAATCCCTTATCCCTAAACCCTCCAACCCTATTTCTAATCCTTATACCCTCGACACTCTACTTTAACCCTAATCCCTCAACCCTCAACCCTATCCCTAAACTCTCAACCCTCGAACCTTAAACCTCAACCCTCAACGTCAAACCCTATACTTTATACTTAAACCCTAAAACCTATCCCTACACCCTCGACACTCGACACTATATCTTAAACCCTAATCCCTTAACCCTCATCGCTAAAGCCTCAACTCTAAATCCTTAAACCTTCAACCTTCAACCCTATCCCTAATCCGTCTACCCTCAACACTCTAATTTAACCCTAATCCCTTGATCCTCAACCCTATCCCTATACCCTCAACCCTCGAATCTCAATCCTCAACCCTTAATGTCAAACCCTAATCCCTCAACCCTTAACTCTAATCCCTTGACCCTCAACCCTATCCCTAAACCTTCAACCCAAAAACCTCAACCCTCAACCCTCAACGTCAAACCCTAATCCCTCAACCCTTAACTCTAATCCCTCACCACTAAACCCTATCCCTAAAGCCTCAACACTATACCTTAAACCCTAATCCCTCAACCCTAAACCTTATCACTCAACCCTAATCCCTCAACCCTCAACCCTAATCCCTCATCCCTAAACCCTAAATGCTATACCTATTCCTAAACACTCAAAGGGCTTGATACTATACCTTAAACCCTAATCCCTTATCCCTAAACCCTCCAACCCTATCCCTAATCCTTATGCCCTTGACACTCTACTTTAAACCTAATCCCTAAATCCTCAACCCTATCCCTAAACCCTCAACGCTTGAACCTCAACACTCAACCCTCAACATCAAACCGTAATCCCTCAACCCTTAACTCTAATCCCTTGACCCTCAACTCTATCCCTAAACCTTCAACCCTAAAACCTCAACCCTCAACCCTCAACGTCAAACCCTAATCCCTCAACCCTTAACTCTAATCCCTCAAGCCTAAACCCTATCCCTAAACCCTCAACACTATACCTTAAACTGTAATCTCTCAACCCTAAACCCTAAACCCTATCCCTAAACCCTAATCCCTTAACCCTCAACCCTCAACCCTAATCCCTCATCCCTAAACCCTAAATGCTATCCCTAATCCTAAACCCTTAATGGGCTCGATACTATACCTTAAACCCTAATCCCTTATCCCTAAACCCTCCAACCCTATCCCTAATCATTATACCCTCGACACTCTACATTAACCCTAATCCCTTGACCTTCAACCCTATCCCTAAACCCTCAACCCTCAAACCTCAACCCTCAACCCTCAACATCAAACCCTAATCCCTCAATCCTTAACTCTAATCCCTCGACCCCTCAACCCTATCCCTAAACCCTCAACCCTTAAACCTCAACCCTCAATCCTTAAACCTTCAACCCTAAACCCTATCCCTAATCCCTTTACCCTCGACACTCTAACCCTAACCCATCGACCATCAACCCTATCCCTGAACCCTAAACCTTCAACTCTCAACATTAAATGCTAATCCATCAACCCTAAACCCTATCCCTAAACCCTCAACCCTCAATACTATACCTTAAAACCTAATCCATCAACCCTAAAACCTAATCCCTCAACCCTAAACCCTAAATGTTATCCATGTTCCTAAACCCTCAACCCTCGACACTATACCTTAAACCCTAATCCCTTATCCCTAAACCCTAAACCCTATCTCTCAACCTTTAACCCTTAAAACTTAAACCCTAAAACCTATCCCTAAACCCTCAACGCTCAACACTATATCTTAAACCCCAATCTCTTAACCCTTAGCCCTAAAGTGTCAACCCTCAATCATTGAACCTTCAACCCTCAACCCTATCCCTAATCCCTCTACCCTCAACACTCTAATTTAACCCTAATCCCTTGACCATCAACCCTATCCCTAAACCCTCAACCCTCAATGGTGCAGGAGCACCAAGATATCTAGGTTTTACTTGATCTTCAAGTAGTTTGTTTTGGTTTAATAAGGTCCTTGAGACCATCTCCATGTTGTAATAAGGCTTGAATGCCATGCTTGTAAGAGGACTATGTCCAAATATCTAAAACCTATTCTCATGTTGTAAGTCCTAAGGAGGATAGTCATATTGTAAAGGCAGTCATATAAGTTTGTAGCCCTCCTAATGTGTGTAGGAGGCAATCCTCTTGGTTGTTAGCATGTCAAAGGTATGTTAGAACCTTGTCCAAGGTTAACCAAATGTTAGGGAGCATCATTTAAACATAAAATAGTCGATACAGTCGAAGACATGACAGTTACTAGTTGCTGTAGTTAGAAACAAGAAAGAAGTTCGATGGTTGGGGTAGTTTCATCGACCCCAAGCAATCGCATACTTCTTGATTCCAATGTAGGAGGCTTATGTTTAAGCCAAAAAGGGTTCATTGTGCAAAGACATTCGGTGGAAGTGGAATAAGAATGAAGAAATAACTATTTTTCCTACATTTCTGTGTTTTTTCTGTTGTTTCCAGCCCGTACCCGACCCTATACGGAGTAGTCATAGCTCATGAATGTATTGGATTATTAGTGGATCGAAATAGATTTTCTTTGAATCTTGTTTGAAGTCTTGACACAAAACTAGGTGGGAGAAATCGTTGGTTTCCCACAAACTGCCTTAAACCCTGAGTTAGGGTTTTCCTGAACAACCTGATGGATTTCTCCTCATTCCACTAATCTTTTCTATTTCTGATCAGTGGAATGGGTTGTATAGTAGTTAATTCAAGGTCTTGTGAAGGTTTTGGAGGCAGGAGGATGGTTTGGGTTGAGTTTACCATGTAGATGACCCTGCAGAGTCTTGTGTTGGAACTTGGAGAAGGACAGCAGCAATTTAGGTGAAGGCCATCAACTGTGGGAGTGGAATCCTTGTGAAATACTAGTCATTAACAATGGTACAAGGTGCTCTGGATCTAGCAATGGTCCTGTGAGAGAAGGTAAGACAAAATCTTCCATGAAACTATTCTTTCTGCCTGTTTCAAACTCTGTCAGTCCTCACTGAAAATAGTCACCACAAAGAAGGTATTAGTTAGATTTGTTGGGTTATTGACTTGTCAAGGAAGGCACTAGGCATGTGTGGCATGTTACGGATTAGGCATGATTGAGATTGAGTTCTTCTTAATGGACATCACCCCAAGGAAGATACTGAGTCTGTCTTTCTAGTGGAGTAGTAGTGTTGTGACAGTCTATGAGACTGCTATCCTGCAGGCCCTGCATAGTGGGTTGGATGGAATGTTAGATGGAGTAGGTATCATGTGATATGAGTCTTGAAGCCCACTCACTCTTGTGTCATGAACAAGTATATTTTTGTGTTACAACTCTTCCTCATGGGTGGTTTGATTTCTGTCAAAGAAAACAGTGAATCTAGAGAGCCCTTTCCATTGAAGTTTTGAAGTGTGCTCCTGCTGTCTTAGGTGCTCTGCATCATTTATGGTATCAGAGCTACTAGTAGATCCTTGAGGGAGTAGTAGGATCTTGTGAAACAGTAAGGGTTTGTGAAATTCTAAGGATGCCTCCTAAGAATCAGATGGCTAGGGAGAACAATGAACTGAGGGAAGCCTTAGAGGCTAGAGAAAAAGAGTTGAGGGAGAGAAGAGAACAGGATGCTGCAAGGGAAAGCGAGTTAAGGCAAGTGAGAAGAGAGAATGAATCAATCTTGGCAAGGTTGGAAGCATTGGAGAAGAATCCTAAAAGGCATGAACAAGATGATCTGGAAGGAGATGTGGAGGCAGATGAGAATCCTCCTAAGCATGAATTGGATCCTGAAGAAAAGAAATTTGTGAGATTGCTGAAGGCAGTCCAAGGTAGTGGAACAAAGGCAAACATAGAGTTACCTATCTATCAAGGGAAGATGGATAGTGAAGAGGTATTAGGGTGGATAGATGCCCTGGAAAATTTCTTTGAGTATGAGGAGATGAGTGATGAGAAGAAGATTAAATTTGCAAAAACAAAACTGAGAGGAACAACACTTACATGGTGGAGTAGTGTGCAAATAGAAAGAGTGGCTAGAGGTGGAACAAGAATCACTTCTTGGGGTAGGATGAAGGATATGATGAAGGATCAATTTCTTCCATTCGATTACTCCATTCAAACAAAGAGGATGAGGCAGAATTTGAAACAAAAGGACATGGATGTTATGTCCTATACTGAGCAATTTCATAAGCTTAGTATTAGAGGAGGATTGGAAGATGAAGAAGAGAAAGTGGCAAGATACCTTAATGGGCTTAGGTATAACTTGCAAGATGAGATTGGTTTGACCATACCAAAATCACTTGGAGAATGTTTTCAGTTATCCATAATGGCTGAAGAGAGGGTGAAGAGGAAGCAAGAAAGACAAGGAGGTAGTGGAAGAGGATATAGAGGTAGGGGCAGACCTACTAATGAAGTATAGAACAACAATGAGAAAGGCAAAGAGTTTTCTGTAGATCAGAGAGGTGGATATAGAGGTGGAGGTAGATTTGGATCAGGTAGAGGAGTATTCACAGGCAGATGTTATCATTGCAATGAAGTGGGACACACGTCTTTCAAATGTCCTAAGAAGGATGATGTTGATAAGAGCAAGGATAGAAGAGTTCATTTGGCACAAGAAGAGGAGAAGCAAGAAGACCAAGAAATGTCATTAGCCTCTCCAGTAATGGTTGGAGAAATGCTCATGGTGGAAAAAGGCAAAATGCAGCAAACACCATAGGTATCCATTTTTAAAACTAATTGTTTAAGCCATGGAAAAATATGCAAGTTGATTATAGATTCAGGTTCACATGATAATTTAGTCTCTTGGGAAATGGTGCATAAGTTGGGATTGAAGACATTTGATCATCCTAGTCCTTACAATGCCACTTGGGTAAGTCAAGAACAGCAAGTAATGGTTAATCAGAGGGCATATGTTGATTTTTCCATTGGTCCATATCATGATTCTATTTTATGTGATGTCATTTTAATGACATGTGGGCATGTAATTTTGGGTAGACCATGGCAACACTTGAGGAGGACAATTCATGATGGTTATACTAATAACTATTTGGTGCATAAAGATGGGAAAAAGTTTAAACTAGTACCTTTACCTTGTGAAGACAAGAAGGAACATGTTACTATCTGTTTTGGAGAGAAATTGTAGTTGAATGTGCAGGTTAAGGATGATGGGAAACAACTAGAATAGTTGCAGCAGAGGAAGGTGGAAGACAATCCTAAAGAACAATAGGTTTGGGACTTGAGTTATGTCAAGATTGGGGACATTGACTGCCTTATAAGGAGGCAGAAGAAGGAAGGCAAACAATAGATAGTACAGGGAGGAATAAATTAGAACCTCTAGATGGGAAGAACAGAAGCATTACAGCAATAGGGTCCTAGACAAGGACACCAAAATAGGTTTTATGATGCTAACACTATTTGTAGGAGCCATGCAGGTTGGAGAAGGAGAAGGATAACCCTTGGAGAGTTCATGTTTCTTGTCACTAGTCAGAGGAACATTCCAACAAGATTGAAGAACATTTGGAGAAGAACCCATAACTCTTGGGACAAGAGTTTTCATCATGCTGGGGAGTATGGTGCAGGAGCACCAAGATATCTAGGTTTTACTTGATCTTTAAGTAGTTTGTTTTGGTTTAATAAGGTCCTTGAGACCATCTCCATGTTGTAATAAGGCTTGAATGCCATGCTTGTAAGAGGACTATGTCCAAATATCTAAAACCTATTCTCATGTTGTAAGTCCTAAGGAGGACAGTCATATTGTAAAGGCAGTCATATACGTTTGTAGCCCTCCTAATGTGTGTAGGAGGCAATCCTCTTGGTTGTTAGCATGTCAAAGGTATGTTAGAACCTTGTCCAAGGTTAACCAAATGTTAGGGAGCATCATTTAAACATAAAATAGTTGATACAGTCCAAGACAGGACAGTTACTAGTTGCTGCAGTTAGAAACAAGAAAGAAGTTCGATGGTTGGGGCAATTTCATCGACCCCAACCACTCCCATACTTCTTGATTCCAATGTAGGAGGCTTATTTTTAAGCCAAAGGGTTCATTGTGCAGAGACATTCGGTGGAAGTGGAATAAGAACGAAGAAATAACTATTTTTCCTGCATTTCTGTGTTTTTTCTGTTGTTTCCAGCCCGTACCCAACCCTGTATGGAACAGTCATAGCTCATGAATGTATTGGATTGTTAGTGGATCGAAATAGCTTTGCTTTGACTCTTGTTTGAAGTCTTGACACAAAACTAGGTGGGAGAAATCGTTGGTTTCCCACAAACTACCTTAAACCCTGAGTTAGGGTTTTCCTGAATAACCCGATGGATTTCTCCTCATTCCACTGATCTTTTCTGTTTCTAATTAGTGGAATGGGTTGTATAGTAGTTAATGCAAGGTCTTGTGAAGGTTTTGGAGACAGGAGGATGGTTTTGGTTGAGTTTACCATGTAGATGACCCTGCAGAGTCTTGTGTTGGAACTTGGAGAAGGACAACAACAATTTAGGTGATTGCCATCAACTGTGGGAGTGGAATCCTTGTGAAATACCAGTCATTAACAATGGTGCAAGGTGCTCTGGATCTAGCAATGGTCCTATGAGAGAAGGTAAGACAAAATCTTCCATGAAACTATTCTTTCTGCCTGTTTCAAACTCTGTCAGTCCTCACTGAAAACAGTCACCACAAAGAAGGTATTAGTTAGATTTGTTGGGTCATTGACTTGTCAAGGAAGGCACTAGGCATGTGTGGCATATTATTGATTAGGCATGATTGAGATTGAGTTCTTCTTAATGGACATCACCCCAAGGAAGATACTGAGTCTGTCTTTCTAGTGCAGCAGTAGTGTTGTGACAGTCTATGAGACTGCTGTCCTGCAGGCCTTGCATAGTGGGTTGGATGGAATGTTAGATGGAGTAGGTATCATGTGATATGAGTATTGAAGCCCACTCACTCTTGTGTCATGAACAATAATATTATTGTGTTACAACTCTTCCTCATGGGTGGTTTGATCTCTGTCAAAGAAAATAGTGAATCCAGAGAGCCCTTTCCATTGAAGTTTTGAAGTGTGCTCCTACAGTCTTAGGTTCTCTGCATCACTCAACCCTCAACTCTCAACATCGAACCTTAATCTATCAACCGTATCCATCAACCTTAATCCCTTATCCCTAAACCCTAAACCCTATCCCTCAACCCTTAATCCTTAAAACTTAAACCATAAAACCTATCCCTAAACCCTTGACACTCAACACTATATCTTAAACCCCAATCCCTTAACCCTCAGCCCTAAAGCCTCAACCCTCAATAGTTAAACCTTCAACCCTAAACCCTATCCCTAATCCCTCTACCCGCAACACTCTAATTTAACCCTAATCCCTTGACCATCAACCCTATCCCTCAACCCTCAACTCTCAACTCTCAACATTAAACCCTAATCTGTCAACCCTAAACCCTAATCCCTCAACCCTAAACCCTATTCCTAAACCCTCAACCCTCAACACTATTCCTTAAACCCTAATCCATCAACCTTAAACCCTAATCCCTCAACCCTAAACCCTATCCCTAAACCCTCAACCCTCAACACTATTCCTTAAACCATAATCCCTCAACTCTAAACCCTAATCCGTCAACCCTAAACCCTAAACCCTATCCCTAAACACTCAACCCTTAGCAAGTTATACCTTAAACCTTAATCCCTCAACCCTCAACCGTAATCCCTCATCCCTAAACCCTAAATGATATCCCTATTCCTAAATCCTCAACCCAAGACACTATACCTTAAACCCTAATCCCTTACCCCTAAACCTTAAACCCTATCTCTCTGTTGGTGCCTGAATTGACTGTCAGTTTCTGAGCAATTTTCATGCAAGCACCATCCCAAAATATCCAAAAGGTTCTAAGTTTTGGCCACCCTCAGTATTTTTCAGCATCTGCATCTCATTTCTTGAGGAGAGGTCTTCATCTTTTCTCCATCGGTATGGGTCCGTTTTTGTGTCTTCGACATTTCAGTTTGAACTTGACCCCTTTTTTCTCTAAGTTCAATGGTTCAGCGGTTCTGGGTTCAATTTTCTTCTAATGGGTCTCCTTATGCATTTGCCTTGCGCAAATATTGCATCATTGAACCTCCCGCTTGAACCTTTTTGTTTTGGTTCAAGGTTCAATGGTTCAAAGCTTTGTTGCCTATGGAGTATTGTTTTTGATGTTTGAACCATCGTGTTGAACCCTCGTGTTGAACCCTTTTGGTTCGGGGTTCAACGGTTCAAGGCTTTATGTTTTTGGTACTTGGCTTTTCGGTGAAAGTTTATTTTGAAGCGCTTCGACTGTGTCTTTGAACTTTCGGTTCGAACCTCAGCGTTAAACCTCGCCAGTGAACCAACGGGTTGAACCGGTTCAACGGTTCAACGATTCGCGGGCTTTGGTTCCATTTTTCACTAAGTGTATCCTTTGCTCATCTTTTGGATCCAGTCGGCGTTGAACCTCTTGGTGGAACCATCTGTTTGAACCGATTTAGTGGTTCAAAGGTTCGGGGCTTTATGTTTTTGGTTCATCGGTATGATCGGCATTATCGGCAAAGGGGTTTTTGGCTAGACTGACGGTGTTGGTCTGGCCGATGGCGAAGGTGTTATCGGAGAGACCAAGGGGGTCGGCGAGACGAATTTCATGTTGGATGACAGTTTTGGTCTGGCCGACAGGGGAATGCGAAAGTAGCGGTCGGTGAGACCGTTGAGATTGGAAGGAGTTTTTTGGAGCGGGCCGATGGTATAGGTTTGGCCGATGGGTTTTGGCGAAGGGTTGTGTGTCGAGCACAGCAAAACACTCGACACCTTTTATGCTTGTGGCCATGTTTTTGAACTATTGAAGGCTCTCCGCACCGTGCATGTGGGATTAATTTCCCTGCACATTTGAAACTTCAGAAAATGCATTTTAGCGGGAAAATTCTTTTTGAACGCAGCGACAGTTTTCACGCGGCCGCGGGTGGTTGAGCCATCAATGGCGACTGTAGCAGGGGTAAGAGAAATGGTACACATGATCAAGTGGCCCGATTTATGGATGAAGACTTCCAGATGGCAGCGCAGGGCTCGAGGCCACCTTTGTCTACTTTCTGTCTGATACAACAATAACTTCTGGGCGCCATTCCTTTGTGGAGTCTGTATCTGGCGGATTTTTGATTTTTGACCATGCAATTAATGCTGAGTAC
Source organism: Cunninghamia lanceolata (assembly GCA_027924645.1). Taxonomy (NCBI): domain Eukaryota; kingdom Viridiplantae; phylum Streptophyta; class Pinopsida; order Cupressales; family Cupressaceae; genus Cunninghamia; species Cunninghamia lanceolata. The sequence goes on from BSBN01001019.1 coordinate 4,975,589, forward strand.
ACTTCCCTCTGGTTGTTTTTAAGCAGGAAGTGTTACTCATTTTGGGGGTTGGATGTTTTTGGGCTTTCTGCTCTGACTCTGAACATAAGGTGTTCACATTTTGAAAGGCATTTTTTGCTACAGATTCGGTCCTTGGTCTAGTGTACTAATCTATCTTGTCTTGTAAATGATAATTTTCTCTGTGATGACTTTCTATGCAGATTGATTTTAAATGAAAAACACCTGTGTGTGTATTGTTTCTGATTGTCTCCTGTATGTCATTTGTTTTCCTTTCAAACAAGGTTGTCAAGGGCTCCCAAGTTTTTCAGTATATGCATACTTTGTGTCTGATTTATTGCATCTACTCAAGGAGTGGTTAAATAGGCTTTTGATCAGATACAAAGGGAAATAGATTGCATCATAGGATCTGTTAAGCATGATCATTAATGATACTCTTTCTTGGACATGTTGCTGTCAGGTAGTAGCATTATTCTCAGGTCCTCTGGATATGAATTAGTGTTGTCACGGGGAGACATTTACAGTCTTAGATATGACTCTGCTGCCCAGATAAGGCACTGGTTTGGGAATCTATCTGTTCAATGGGTCTAGGAAAGTCCCATCCCTCCAAACACCATTTCAAACCATTTCATCCTTCCACTTGTTAGTTGTAGGAGTAGGATTAGGATCCCTGCATGCTCTCATACCCAACCAGACATCATGTCCAAGAATTTTGCCAACCTTGTGATTTGTTACACAAATCTTGGTCCTTACATGAGAGTATTCTGCCTGTTGCTGTCAAGTTATATCTTTATGTCATTGAGCTAGTCAAGGTCATACTTTTATCAAATAGGGATACCCCCTTGGTGCGGTAGAACCAGAAGTGAAGGGGAGGAGCTCACGCAACCTCCTGTATTCAGTTGGCTGAATCTGCCTGTGCATTAGAACTGGCAATCCCTAATGCTGATTCAGAAGAAAAACCAACAAAAATGGTGACTCTGCTGGGGAGTCTTTCATGTGAATGATGATGCTCTACTGGTGGTATGAACTCAGAAAAATATGTGTTGAGCTTTCAGCTGTTGAAAATTTTGTCCTCTCTGGAGAGGTGGCGACTCTGCAAAAGATTCAAGTGCACATGAAAAGTTGATGTGTGTTGTGACAGAAAATGTGCTTTTCAGACTTCAGCATTTGTATGAGAAAAGGTACCCTGTTTCTTCCCAGTTATATTTATTGTTCTACTGCATAAGTTAGATGCCTGGGGAGGCTATAGGTCTTAGGAATGCAAAGGATGTCTGAAAATAGAAATTTCATGAATCCAAATATGTATACACCCATACTCAGTCAAAAGGGGGATGATTTGTTGGATAAAAGAATAGAAGAGATGAAAAATAGGTTAATACTCTTAGAGGCTAGGAAGCCCAATTAAATCATGATAACCTTGTTGTGTCTGCCAGTCAGAAAGCTAAACCTCCTGTCAGCCCTTTTGATCCTTTGTATGACCAACTGGATTTGTCATGGGTTGATTATAAAGTAGAAAATATGCCTGCCAGGATATACCGTCAGATGCCCAGATTTAGTGGTCACAGTGTGTGTGATGGGAATGCACATATCCAAAATTTTCATGAGTTCATGGAAAAACATTCATTTAGAGATGAGGATATGTGGATGAGGTTTTTTGTTAGGTCCTTTGATGCAAAAGCAAAAGACTGGTATTTGAGCTTTCCAAAGAGATTCTTTACCTGTTGGGATGAACTTGCTAATTGTTTCAAAGAAGAATTTGCAAAAGAACTGGTTGATCTTGTTGCAGAATTGATGAAAATTAGAAAACAAGATGAAGAGCCATGTGTTGTTTTCAGTCATAAGTTTGCAGTAGCCCTTTCACAGATCCCAGAAGTCTTCAGACCCGATATTTCAGCCTGTGTTGGCATATTCTTTGAGGCTTTTGAGGAGGGCTCTAGTGCATTACTGAGGGATTTCAAGGTAACAAGTATGCAGATGGCATACAAGTTTGTAGAAAACATAGAAAAAATTAGGAATCAGCACCTGCTGAAATCCCTATCTCCAGGCCTCGGTGTGAGAAATGATTGCGAAGCTGCGAATGACCAAACGATTATGGCATCATGTGAAGATGAAAATATGAATAATGAAGGTGCCAGTGAAGGGACTAATGAAGACTCCCATTGCAATGTTGAGGCAACTAGCCATGAGAGCAACAATGGGGTTGTGGACAGTAATGAGCAACTATTGGAATGGACCTATGGAGACAATTGTGAGTATTGTACTCAAGACAGAGAAGATATAAGCAAACAGAGAAGCAGTCCCATGTGTGACCCATTGCCTTCCTTTCAAACACATGGAGATCATGAAGAGCAGTCAGGGATTAAAACAAGTGCTAGTACAGAGCATGATTATTTTTCATTTGATGGCTATTTTGCTTATGACACACAGGTTGATACTCCTCCACAAGGGGAATCCATTGGTGATGGAGATACGTGCTCTGCTGCCCATGAACAAATGGTATATTATGATCAAGCTGATGTACCTGGATCACCCATCTTTGACACATATGGTGATGAGGATCTATTTGAGTATGGTGAGGATCTAGACATTATTTTTGGTTTGGATTCTGTTTCTCATCCTGATCAAAGAGGAAACAACATACATCAGGTAAGTGACTGTGAAAATGTGCCTGATTTGAAAGAGGTGCCAGAGCCTGATCTTTTCCAGTTTGGTGCTGCTGTTGGTTGTGTACATGATGTGCACAATTATGAATTTGAAAGCTTTTCTTTTGAAAGGCCAGCGTATAAAGAGAGCTCTGTTTTTCCTAGTTGTGTGGTGGACTTCGAGTGCTTTCAATTTTCAGTCCAGCTAGGAAATCATTTTGCGATGCATAGTGATGATAACCTGTGTTCTATGCCATATGAATATGCATTGCTTGATACATTCTACACCCACATGTCACATGATGCTGAAGGTTGTTTGCATAGGGGTGACAATGACAAGCCAAATCAGAGGGTTGAGTATGCAGATGACAAGGTTTGTTTGTGGGTGGATCTCTGCAGTATCTCCAAGCTTGACCCAGTGCATGCAGATGGAAACAAGATATTTGACAATGGGAGATACAGGTTTTTCTTTTCTTGGTGGCCTTAGGCCATCAAGTGTGTTTGGTGATGCAGGTCAGTGCAGTATTTGACTCTGTGCCCAAAGGATAAGGGCACTGGTCTACATCCCAGAGATCTGGGGTTCTCGCTGCAGTCTTGCACTTGCACGTCCCCAATTAGAGCTACTGTTGGTGCCTGAATTGACTGTCAGTTTCTGAGCAATTTTCATGCAGGCACCATCCCAAAATATCCAAAAGGTTCTAAGTTTTGGCACCCCTCAGTGTTTTTCAGCATCTGCATCTCATTTCTTGAGGAGGGGTCTTCGTCTTTTCTCCATCGGCATGGGTCCGTTTTTGTGTCTTCGACATTTCAATTTGAACTTGACCCCTTTTTTCTCTAAGTTCAATGGTTCAGCGGTTCTGGGTTCAATTTTCTTCTAATGGGTCGCATTATGCATTTGCCTTGCGCAAATATTGCATCGTTGAACCTCCCGCTTGAACCTTTTTGTTTTGGTTCAAGGTTCAATGGTTCGAAGCTTTGTTGCCTATGGAGTATTATTTTTGATGTTTGAACCATCGCGTTGAACCCTCGTGTTGAACCCTTTTGGTTCGGGGTTCAACGGTTCAAGGCTTTATGTTTTTGGTACTTGGCTTTTTGGTGAAAGTTCATTTTGAAGTGCTCCGACTGTGTCTTTGAACTTTCGGTTTGAACCTCAGTGTTGAACCTCGCCAGTGAACCAACGGGTTGAACCGGTTCAGCGGTTCAACGATTCGCGGGCTTTGGTTCCATTTTTCACTAAGTGTATCCTTTGCTCATCTTTTGGATCCAGTCGGCGTTGAACCTCTCGGTGGAACCATCTGTTTGAACCGATTCAGTGGTTCAAAGGTTCAGGGCTTTATGTTTTTGGTTCATCGGTATGATCGGCATTATTGGCAAAGGGGTTTTTGGCTAGACCGACGGTGTTGATCTGGCCGATGGTGAAGGTGTTATCGGAGAGACCAAGGGGGTCGGCGAGATGAATTTCATGTTGGCCGACGGTTTTGGTCTGTCCGACAGGGGAATGCGAAGGTAGCGGTCAGCGAGACCGTTGAGATTGGAAGGAGTTTTTTGGAGCGGGCCGATGGTATAGGTTTGGCCGATGGGTTTTGGCGAAGGGTTGTGTGTCAAGCGTGGCAAAACACTCGACACCTTTTATGCTTGTGGCCATGTTTTTAAACTATTGAAGGCTCTCCGCACCGTGCATGTGGGATTAATTTCCCTACACATTTGAAACTTCAAAAAATGCATTTTGGCAGGAAAATTCTTTTTGAACGCAGCGACAGTTTTCACGCGGCCGCGGGTGGTTGAGCCATCAATGGAGACTATAGCAGGGGTAAGAGAAATGGTACACATGATCAGGTGGCCTGTTTTATGGATGAAGACTTCCAGATGGCGGCGCAGGGCTCGAGGCCACCCTTGTCTACTTTCTGTCTGATACAGCAATAACTTCTGGGCGCCATTCCTTTGTGGAGTCTGTATTTGGCAGATTTTTGATTTTTGACCATGTAATTAATGCTGAGTATTCTTCCCTCTGGCTATTTTTAAGCAGGAAGTGTTACTCATTTTTGGGGTTGGATGTTTTTGGGCTTTCTGCTCTGACTCTGAACATAAGGTGTTCACATTTTGAAAGGCATTTTTTGCTACAGGTCTGGTGTACTAATCTATCTTGTCTTGTAAATGATAATTTTCACTATGATGACCTTCTATGCAGATTGATTTTAAATGAAAAACACCTGTGTGTGTATTGTTTCTGATTGTCTCCTGTATGTCATTTGTTTTCCTTTCAAACAAGGTTGTCAAGGGCTCCCAAGTTTTTCAGTATATGCATACTGTGTGTCTGATTTATTGCATCTACTCAAGGAGTGGTTAAATAGGCTTTTGATCAGATACAAAGGGAAATAGATTGCATCATAGGATCTGTTAAGCATGATCATTAATGATACTCTTTCTTGGACATGTTGCTGTCAGGCAGTAGCATTATTCTCAGGTCCTCTGGATATGAATTAGTGTTGTCATGGGGAGACATTTACAGTCTTAGATATGACTCTACTGCCCAGATAAGGCACTGGTTTGGGAATCTGTTTATTCAATGGGTCTAGGAAAGTCCCATCCCTCCAAACACCATTTCATCCTTCCACCTGTTAGTTGTAGGAGTAGGATTAGGATCCCTGCATGCTCTCATACCCAACCAGACATCATGTCCAAGAATGTTGCCAACCTTGTGATTTGTTACACAAATCGAGAGTATTCTACCTGTTGCTGTCAAGTTATATCTTTATGTCATTGAGCTAGTCAAGGTCATACTTTTACCAAATAGGGATACCCCCCTTGGTGTGGCAGAACCAGAAGTGAAGGGGAGGAGCTCACACAACCTCCTGTATTCAGTTGGCTGAATCTGCCTGTGCATTAGAACTGGCAATCCCTAATGCTGATTCAGAAGAAAAACCAACACTCTCAACCCTTAACCCGTAAACCTTAAACCCTAAAACCTATCCCTAAACCCTCAACCCTATACCCTCAACAATATACTTCAGCCCTAATCCCTCAACCATCAACCCTATACATTAAACCCTGAAGCCTACACCCTCAAACCCTCATCCCTAGACCATATAACCTCACCCTTATATCCTAAACCTTGAATATTGTGCCTCAACCCTATACTTAAATTAAACCCAAACCATACGTGCTCTCAACCCAAGTCACCCTATGCCTTATATACCCTCAATCCATATTGTAAACCCTAAACTCAATATCCTAAACCCTAATCCCCACGCCTTACACACTTAATCTTATACACTCAACAACCTAAATATTAACCCTCAACTATAACCCTCAACCCTCTAATCTTTATCCTCTACCCTCTACCTATTACTTAAGCCCTAATCCCTCAACCCTCAACCCTCAACCCTCAAAACTATACAGGCTCAGGTCCTTATATACACTAAACCCAAAACACTTACATACATACATACATACATGAATGCATAAATACATGCATACATACAAACATGCATACATGTACATACATACAAGCATGCATACATGTACATGCATACATACCTACATGCATAGATATAAACATCCATGAAACATACTTATGAAACTTGAACATAACTCATTCAAAGGAAGACATAACGTGAGCACATTATAACGCAATCGCGTTATGTCGAACTAGGAAAACACCGAAAAACATGCAAAAAGGAAAAAAACACAACATAACATGCTCGCATTATAATGTGCTTTGGGAATCCCAAGCCTTAGGCTTGGGATTTGCTTTGGATTTCCAACCCAAAGGCTTGGTTTGCTTTTTCAACATCCACAAATGTGTTTTTGCAAATTCTACAAGATTTCACATAATTTTGTTCGTGCTAACCCTCAGATTTGCATGTGTTTCAAGGTCGAACAAATCAAACACCTGGATAATGTTAGGCTTTCTCTTAGCTATTTAATGATGTAATTTTTTTCACATTTTTACAATGTTAAGCCTTTCATCTTTAATTTATTTTGTTTGTGTGTCTGATTTTGGGCAAAAACCACTGTTTGGTCTATTTTTCATTGTAAATTAATCATTCATTGAAATTTAAAAAAATTTACATATTTAGAAACTAGACTCCATTCTACACATATTAAAAAAAATAATTTTCAATTAGTTTTCAAAATTTATAGGGGCAGCACGGCCAAAATTCTATTTTTTAGGATGTGTCCACTTTGAAAATTAGTAAAAAATCAAATATTCATGAAAAAATTATCAGAAAAATCAGGCATAAACTACACCCTGTTACCTAATTTCTCACTGAAGTGATTTGAAAAATACCAAAAAAAGGTTAACCTTTTAAGGGAGCCACAAAACATGCTATGTTATGTTTTTTTGATAGAAACAATACCAATTTATGTGGCTCCCTCTTTTGAACCCTTTAATCTATACCATTTTCAAAAAAAAATAGTAGTTTACAAAGTAGACTTGGAGCACTACGAACATTGTTTTGGTTACATCTCCAAATTTTGAGTGTAAATATGCTCAATTTCTCATCCAAGACTAGCATTTCCTGATTTCAGAAAAAAAAGTGGCCACTTAAGACCCCTTTTTGGCCTCCCATCTTCTTGCACTTACCCGAGGTGCGTGTACCCCTAAGGTGGATGGAAAATTTGGGGGCACTAAACCATATTGATAATTAGTAGTATTACATTAATTAGACCCGATGAAATCTAATTATGTTTAACATCAAGTACTTGAGGTGAGATGTTATTAAGGGTTGAGTAATTGGAAACTAGTACTATATCAATCACTTCAAATCCAAACACTATCACATGTGAAAATGTAGTCAGATTTTGTAGGTAATTTACCTAGACGACAAAAAAATGTTCATGGATATCTCTTTGTGGTGGAATTGCTAGGTTTAGAAATTTAGATGAATGTCTAGAACATATAGGAATCTAATTTATATTAATATTAAATCTAAAATTAGATATTATACTCAAACCTTAGATTTGGGGAAGTAGTGGAAAGAGATACAAACTCTAGAGAGAAACTAGGGAATCTAGTGAATTCAACCTAGATAATTTAGATGAATGTAAAACAAATAGGAATCTAATATGTAGTTTAAAATTAAATCTAGGATTATAAACTATATTGAAAACTATATTTTTAATCTAATTCTAGACTATTAAAAACTATTTAGAACATGTAGGAATCTAATATTTTTAAAACATTTTTATACATACCTTGTTTTTTTTAAAATATATTTGTGTCCTTTTCTTGAGATAATTTGTGTTCCTTTTCTATGGAATATGATTGCATAGATTTATTTTGCCTTGTTCTTTTATTTCTCATTTTCTCCTTCGAAAAATATGAGTCAAAAACTCCACCAAATATTTTGTCTTAAAAAAAAATTAAAATTGAAAAATTCGAATAAATTAGGACATATTTTTTTTTTTTTTACTTTTACATAACATTTGATTATTTATATATATAGTTTGCTTAAACTTTTTTATATTACAGTCGACTTCATGACCTTTGAACAAAGGTGTTTTCTTATGCATTTTTATTATTTTTTTCTCTGTGACCTTTGTTTGAAGGTAGACAATTAAGAATTTTTATTATTTTTTTAAGTGGCTCAACTGACCTTTAAACAAAGGCACCTTTGTGCAAAGGTATCTTTAAACAAAGGTACCTTTGTGCAAAGGCATCTTTGAACAAAGGTGCTTCCTTTGTGTGAAGGTACCTTTGTTCGAAGAGACCTTTGCACAAAGGTCCTTTGATGGCCTCTCCCACTCTAGGCCTCAATATTTCCTCAAAATGTTTAGTTTTAAACATTGATTTGGACCTCCAAACGGAATGAACTTGGCTAGATAATTTGTAGGATTGTAGCCCTCGAAGTGAGTTTTCCAACAAGTATAATTTTGAATAGATTTAATTTGATTGTTATAATTATTTTCTATTTTTATTGAACATAGGTTTTTCACTGAACATCAAGCTCTTTGTTCTACACATATGGAGAAATAAAAAAATTGTGAAAAAAAATTTAAAAATATTCACATAGAGGCTATTGATGTCCTTGTTTCAACCAAAAAAAAAAGAATTTAGATACATACAAAAAAATTACAATATATGGTAAAAAACCATGTCTAAATTATAATAAGCTCACTTCACAAATTAATTAAAAAAATATGAATCAAAGAATATTAAAAAAATATCCATCCATTAGACAGTTACAAATCTATATTTAAAAATTTATAATTTTATTTTTTCTATAAAAAAGTTATATTATATGGTATAAACGCCACTTTTTAAAAATACTATTAACTATTAAAATAACTTATTAAAAGTTATGTAAAAAATTACAAATTATTTTTTAAAATTTTAAAATATATATATTTAGAATCTACACACAAAATATGAAAAATCAATAGTTCACATCATCTTTAAATTCTTAACAGTTTAGTTGCTATAGGTGTCAAAAATTGAAATTTTAGTTTAAAATGTTGATTTCAATGTCTTACTTTGGCTAAAAAGTGGGACACGGTATTGTGGGATCACCCGACTAGAAATATTTAAAAATACTTTTGAGAGGTTGTTAGATCACTAGAGTCAAGTTCTCTTAGGTCAATCCCCTAGAATGGTTAGCTTTACAACCATGGCAAATGTTGGTAAATAATAAGAAAGCATGCAAGTGTCCTATATAATATGAATTTTGATTGAGATCAGTTATTTTTGGTACTTTAATTGAAGTATTCCTTTGAATGAATGCTCCTTAAATGTTATAGGGATTTGAATAATTACTATATAATTTTAGGATGGGAATTAATGTCCAAAATAATGTCTTTCAATATCAAGACATAAAAAATTATTTTACGAACATTTACTAAATCAACTCCGAATACTAAGTGGAAAAGGGTGGGAGATTGGGGGTCAATAAAGATTTATAAATGCAAAAACAATGCCAAAACTAAAAAACAAAAAAATAAAAAATGAAGTGGAAGATATCTCTTCATGAGTGTAGATATATTTTTTAAACATAAATATACTACATAAATATACTAGTATATTTGAATGTCTCTTGGGATAATAAGTGCAACTTAAACTAGTATATTTATATTTAAAAATATATATTTATAATATGCCAGAGATATCTTCTAGAGATTTTCTTTTTGGGTTTTTATTTTTAAAATTTTCCAATTTTTTTTTGGTTCCATAGTTTTCGTAATTTTCTTCATTTTTTTTTCCTTCCAACAGTTTCCAATTTCTTTTTTGGTTTTTATTTTTTATTTTTTCCAATTTCTTTTTTGGTTCCATAGTTTTTTGTGATTTAGTTTTTTCTCCTTCAATGGTTTTTAATTTCTTTTTTCGTTTTTTCTTTAATTTTTGTAAGTTTTTTTTTTTATTTCCTTTTTGATGTTGCCGAGAGATATCTTTTAGAGGTTATGTACTTATTTTTTGTTTTTTCCATACCTTTTGTGATTTTCTCCACCTTTTTTTTTTTGTGGTTTCCAATTCATTTTTTTTTTTCAATTTTTTCTTTTTTCGAATTTCTTCTTTTGGTTCCAAACTTCCATATCTTTTGTGATTTTCTCCACCTTTTTATCCTTCATTATTTTTCATTTCCAATTTCCTTTTTTATTTTTATTTTTTATATTTTGTCCAAATTTTTTTTGTTCCATATTTTTTGTGATCTTCTCCACCTTTCTATCCTTCATTGTTTTTATTTTTAATTTTCTCTAATTTCTTTTTTGGTTTTTATTTTTATTTTTTTCTATATATTTACACTTTAAATGAGTGCTCTCATCTCCATGTGACTCTAGAATGTCTCTATGGCTCTATCTAAGCACTAGTATATTTAAATTTAAAAAAATATATCTATATTTACTAGAGGTTATGTGCTTGTTTTTTTTTTCCATACTTTTTTGATTTTCTCCACTTTTTTTTGGTTCCATATTTTTTGTGATTTTCTTCACCTTTCTATCCTTCATTATTTTTTGTTTCCAATTTCCTTTTTTATTTTTATTTTTTATTTTTTTCCAATTTTTTTTTGTTCCATATTTTTTGTGATCTTCTCCACCTTTCTATCCTTCATTGTTTTTATTTTTAATTTTCTCTAATTTCTTTTTTGGTTTTTATTTTTATTTTTTTCTATATATTTACACTGAAAATGAGTGCTCTCATCTCCACCGTGACTATAGAATGCCTCTATCTAGGCATAATAACGCCTCTCTGCATAAAGAAACTAGTACATTTTTATTTTTATTTTTTTTCCAAATTTTTTTGGTTCCATATATTTTTGTGATCTTCTCCACCTTTCTATCCTTCATTGTTTTTATTTTTAATTTTCTCTAATTTCTTTTTTGGTTTTTATTTTTTTATTTTTTTCTATATATTTACACAGAAAATGAGTGCTCTCATCTCCATGTGATTGTAGAATGTCTCTATGGCTCTATCTAGGCACTAGTATATTTATATTTAAAAAAATATATCTATATTTACTAGAGGTTATGTACTTGTTTTTTTTTTCCATACTTTTGTGATTTTCTCCATTTTTTTGGGTTGTTTCCAATTCTTTTTTTTTTCCAATTTTTTCTTTTTTTCAATTTCTTTTTTTGGTTCCATATTTTTTGTGATTTTCTCCACCTTTCTATCCTTCATTATTTTTCGTTTCCAATTTCCTTTTTTATTTTTTACCAATTTTATTTTCCATATTTTTTGTGATCTTCTCTACCTTTCTATTCTTCATTGTTTTTATTTTTAATTTTCTCTAATTTCTTTTTTGGTTTTTATTTTTATTTTTTTCTATATATTTACACGGAAAATGAGTCCTCTCATCTCCACCGTGACTATAGAATGCCTCTATCTAGGCATAATAGTGCCTCTCGGCGTAAAGAAACTAGTACATTTTTATTTTAAAAAATATATGTAAAGTACTCAGGGATTTTTTTTTCCATAGTTTCTTTGATTTTTTTTTTTCGTTTGCAATTTCTTTTTTGGTTTTTATTTTTAAAATTTTCCATTTTTTTGGTTGTATAGTTTTGGTGATTTTCTCCAACTTTTTCTCCTTCCAACAATTTCCAATTTCTTTTTTGGTTTTTATATTTTATTTTTTCCAATTTCTTTTCTAGTTTTTATTTTTTATTTTTTCCAATTTCTTTTTTGATTCCATAGTTTTTGTGATTTAAATTTTTTTTGCTTCAATGGTTTTTAATTTTTTTTCTTTGATTTTCTCAAGTTTAATTTTTTATTTCCTTTTTGTATTTTTTTTTTTTGTAAATTTACGGAGAAAAAATGAGTGCTCTCATCCCATGACTATATAATGCCTCTTGGCTTAAAGAAAATATAAGTAAATTTATAAAAGATTAGAAGTTAAAATTTAGTCTTTTTATATTTAAAAAAATATACCTAAAGTACACAAGTGATATCTTTTTTTCCATTTTTTATGATTTTTTTTGTATTATTTATTTTTTCCAATTTATTTTTTGGTTCCATATTTTTTTTTGTTATTTTCAAGTTTCCAATTTCTTTTTTCATTTTTTTCCCAATTTATTTTTATTTTTATTTTTTATTTTTTCCAATTTCTTTTTCTCCTTTCTAATTTCTTTTTTTGTTTTTATTTTTTATCTTTTCCAATTTCTTTTTTGGTATTTAAATTTACTTTTTTAATAAATTTAGGCAGATAAAATGAGTTCAATATAATGCCTTTAATTATAATTTAAGTAGTATATTTATATTTAAAAAAATATATCTAAGGTATATTTTTTTTCGATATAAAAGAATAAAGAATATTAGTTATCTTTATATTTTATATTGAAAACAAATACTTTAAATTTATTATTATAATTATTAAAATTATATTTTTTAAATTGATATTTTCAAATTTCACCATCTTGCAATTTTGCCTCTTCCTACAATCAACCCTCTGTTGACTATAGTTCTTGCTGGGCATTTGTTTATTGATTTGGATTTTTTCCATATAAACTATTGGGGTGTGATTTTTATTCACCCATTTTTTTTTAATAAATATAAAATTATTTCTTAACTAGAAGATAGGCTTTTATATGTGAGCATTATAGTACTCTAAATTGTCTCACGCTGTTTAAAAAAAAAAAAAATTACGCCGGAAAGTTCTCCAAACTCGTCCGTTGTTCCTATCGGCGTATTCCTTGAACCTAGTATGGGTGCAAGTGCTAGTATAGATAGATGGGGTAACACTCATTCTTCCAACACATTGCAGTGTGAGATAGTTTAGTAGCGTTAGAAGAAGACGATGAGACGCGACTCCTTCCTTTCTCATCCTTTTCTTCTTCTTCACTTTGCTTTATTCTTTCTAACGAATTCTCCCTCAGTGATAGGTCACTTCTCGCATAGTCAATGCAACCATTCCACTACCTATGCCCATGACAGTAACTATTCGCACAATTTGAACACTCTTATCGATGAGCTAACCTACAATGTAGCTGAGACGGGGTATACAAATTCTTCCTTTGGGGAAACTCCTGACCAGGTTTACGGCCTACTCTTTTGCGCGGGTAGCATATCCTCTAAAGAGTGCAGAGATTGTATAAAGGATGCACAAATTAGTTATTCCAGATATTGCTGGAACACCACAGGTGCGCGAGTATGGACAGGTAACTGCTTCTTGAGCTACGATAACTACAATTTCATTTCACAACTATATACAGATGGAATTTCCTGGTTTAGAACTAGAAACATTACAAGCAACCTGAGGGATTTCCAGTCCACAAAAAAAAGTCTTCTATCTAATCTGTCTGGTAAATTATACGATCCTGCAAAAATGAGATACGCTGCAGGATCAGATAACTACTCCACTTCCGGAAGGGTATACGGTCTAGTTCAGTGTTGGGGAGATATTTCCAACCATGATTGCAGAAGTTGCTTATCTACTGCAATGCAAGCTTTAGATGATCCTACCAGTGAAGGAGCTCAGGCTATGTTTGCCACTTGCTTTCTCCGATACGAAATTTACTCTTTTTTCAACTCACCTGCCCCTGCCTCTGCCCCTGCCCCTGCCCCTGCCCCTGTGGGATCGCCATCTCCCACTGAAATCCATCACCCCATACCAAAGAGTAAGCACAGCAACTTGTTTTTTAATCATTTTGATTTATTCCTAGTTCCAGTCAATAACTATACTTATTTACTCTGCAGAGAAATCCTATAGAAAATTTACCATAATATTGGGAATAACTGGAGGCGTGCTACTCGGGATAGTGGCCTGTTTGTTTACAACGAGAAGCCCAATAAAATCTGGGGTTTCGAGCAGAGCAACAACCCTAATGATGCAGAGTGAAGGTGATCATACCATTTATTTTGGGGGTATTTGTGGTCTTAAATCTAATGGACTCTCGCTGTGCAGTTGTATCCTGCATTGACCCATTTTTCTCCTTGATATAGATGAAGAAACAGGGCTATTTAAAAAGCAGCAAATTGTCTTCACATTAGAAACGTTGGCAGAGGCAACTGGGGGTTTTCATGTTAATAACAAGCTTGGAGAGGGAGGCTTTGGTCCAGTTTACAAGGTATAAGTAGAATACAAGTAATCTTCTGAATATAAGGATATACCAAAAAAGTAAGTTTCCATTTGACAGTGTGTATATATGTAGGGAACGACTAGAGAAGGAAAAGTGATAGCAGTGAAAAAATTGTCTGAGGGTTCTGCACAGGGCAAAAAGGAATTTATGAATGAAGTGAAGCTTGTCGCCAACATTCAACATAGAAACCTTGTCAGTCTACTCGGATTTTGTGTTCAGAACAAGCAAAAGTTGCTTGTGTATGAGTATTTGCCAAATAGGAGCCTCGACACCTTTCTCTTTGGTAAGTCGTTCCCTTGAAAGGAAGGGCTGGTTGATCATTCAAGTTTACATTTTTATTGAGGTGCTAGGTTAAGGATACTCATTCTTTTGTTGAGGAATTTGTTTGACAAATAAATAATTTTGGGTTCTAAGATCTGTTAATTTATCAACCCCTAATTTATTTTAATTTAGAAAAATTATAAACGTATGCTATTATTATGTAGATCTCTTTTGAACCTTTCTCAAAAAGTTCAATGAACATAGTCTGAAATTTATGGAAAAGCAATTGAAAGGTGACTTTAACTGCTTTAGAAATGAGGAATAGATGCAGAAAGGCGCAGAGAGCTAGATTGGCAAAAGCGGTGTAACATCATAGTTGGAATTGCTCGTGGCCTTGTCTATCTTCACGAAGATTCCCAATTGCGAATAATTCATCGAGATATTAAAGCGACCAACATTTTGCTTGATGAGCAAATGAATCCTAAGATAGCCGACTTTGGGCTAGCTAGACTTTTCCCTGATAGTGAAATGCAAGTTCAATCAAGAGTTGCAGGCACATAGTAAGGATATGCTCTAAATTTCCTCTTCAACTTTTCATATGTTGAAAACATTAAAGACAGATAGCAAAGTAGTTTGATGATGCTAAAATCATTGATGTGGTGCAGCGGTTACATGGCTCCAGAGTATGCCATGAATGGGCAGTTATCTGTAAAAGTGGATGTTTATAGCTTTGGAGTTTTACTGCTTGAGATTGTGAGTGGAAGGAAAAATACTGATACCAATCTTCCCAAAGAAAAGCAAAGCCTAAGTCTATTAGAATGGGTAACAAATTCACTTTACCACCAAATATATTCAACTTTCATCATCATTTTCCCAAACTAAGTAAAAAACATGAATGGATTTATGATGCAGGCATGGAGACTACACAAAAGAGGAGATGTTGTGAGTATGGTTGATTCTACACTAGTAGACGATTGCTCTGCGGAGCAAGTGCTGAGATGCATTCACATTGCTCTTCTGTGCACACAGGCAGATGCAAAGAGACGCCCTCTTATCTCTAATGTTATAACCATGATATCCACCGCCTCTCTGCCATTGCCAACTCCATCAAGGCCAGTGTTTGTGAGTATGACTAATGAGAGCCTAAATAGTAGCCATGCCCCTGTTATTCCTTCCACCAATGAATGCTCCATGAGTACACTCGAATCCAGATAATTTTCGGTATTACCCGTGACTTTTATGTCTCCTTCCACCCAATTATAGGAGATTATCAAGAAGCTAATTACGAGGACTCTCGAGTATACTCCTGTAATATCAGAGCTCATATCTTTGTATAAGAAATATTTGAAATTTGATAGAACAGTGACCGAATTCCCAACCTATATTCAGCAGTTGTACAATTTCTTTCTTTGAAAGTCTATTTGTATCAATGACACGGTGAAATTCTATTTGTATCAATGACACGGTGTAAAGTGCCATGGTAGCGCCAATAGCAATGGTAACAGAATTGTTTCTACAAATTGAAGAGTTTTTAATAGATTACATTCAAAGATGTTTTTGAATAGGTAGAATATATAAATAGATGTGTTTCTGCATGACATGTGTATCTACCTCACATACACTTAGGATTATGATTAAATAGAGTTTATATTTTTAATTTCCCCCATAAATTTCATTTCATCGCATAAAATAGTTAGATGATTAGGGTTGCTTATAACAAATAGGCTTATTGGCTACCAATGTGCAAATGAAGAACATTTAATACCAATACCTTTTCGAAAGTATACAAACTTTTCTTTGCTCAAAGGCTTGGTAAAGACATCTATAAGTTGCTCATTTGTTTGTGTATAAACTAGCTCAATTTTCTTATTGGGGACGTGCTCACAAATGACGTGATGATGTACTTCAATATGCTTTGTTTGAGCATGGAATATTGGATTCTTAGACATCTTCAACACATTTTGATTATCACAATACATAATCATGGGATTAGGTTGTGGGTATCAAAGATCTTCAAGAAGATATCTAATCCATATTACTTCACATCTTGCTGCAACAACTATTGTGTACTCTACTTTAGTGGATGACAATGCAACATTAGGTTGCTTCTTACAACTACATGAAACAATGGTTGATCCAAGATTGAAGCAGTAACTAGAGGTTGATTTCCTAGAGTCCATGCAACATGCCCAATCTGAATCTAAAAAACCAACAAGTTTGAAATCTTCATTCTTTGAATATTCCAATTCAAGTTTTGTGTTCCTTGAAGATATAGAAAAAATTACTTTGTAGCTAGCCAATGACTCTTTTTTGAATGAGTAATGAAACAAGACAAGTTTCTAACTACATAATTTATGTTTGGACAAGTAGTAGTCACGTAAATCAAATTTCCTACTAAACTCTTATGCAATGTTTCATTAATTGCTTTACCATTTGGGTCTTTAATAAACTTAGTTCCTATCTCCTTAATGTTTGTGAAACATTGTAGTATTGCATAAATTGAATTGTGTGAAAATAAATATTTGATGTACTTCATTTTAGAGGGCAATATTTTCTAGGTGTTTGCCTCACTTCAATTACAAGAAAGTAATGAAATAATCCAATATTGAACATTTCAATATTGTTCTTCATATCTTCTATCACTTCATGTATAAGGGATTAATCATTCCCAAAGATGAGCAAATTGTTAACATACAACACAATGAAGAGTAACATGTGATTACAAATCTTAATGTACAAATTTGGATCAACAACAAATTTCTAAAATACCCTTTAGAGAAACTACTTATCAATTTTTGAATTAAACTCATGGAGCCTACTTCAAACCATATAGTGCCTTTTAAGGTGATGTTTACCATATATTATTTTCCTTTTTCAAAAAAGCTAGGAGGTTGTGTTACGTAGAACTCCTTTTTCAAATCTCCATTATTCAAGAATGCACTTGTTTTATCCATTTGGTGGATTTTCCAACTATGCTAGGAAGTATGTGCTATCACATTCTGACTATGATCATCTTTATGACTAGAGAATAGGTTTACTCATAATCAACACCTTCAATTTGTTTGTATCCTTTAGCTACCAGTCTTGATTTGTACTTGTTAATTGAGGCATCAAATTTGAACTTGATTTTGAACACCCATTTACAATCAATGGCTTCTTTACCAGAAAGTAAAGATACCAACTCCCATGTCTACTTTCCATGAATTGAATCCATCTCCTAATTCATAGGACTTTGACATTTTTCCTCTTTTATGGTGTATCATTGTCATCTTTCTTTTCTAGGAAATCAACATGGTGAACACTTAAGAGTTGGCACTCTTCCTTGAAAATGGCATCTCTAGAGATGTGAAGTGTGTTCACCTTAGGATCATAAAATCAATAGATTTAATAGTCATCATATTCAACAAGGATGTATTCTTAACTCTTACCATCAAATTTCCTTCTCTTCTCTTTTTGAATGTGTTTACAAGAAATGCTCCTAAAATTTCTTAAATGCTAACTAATGGTTTCTTGTGTGACCATGCTTCTTCTAGAGAGATTTTCTCCAATCTTTTAGTCAAGCTCCAATTGATCAAATAAGCAGTTCTATGAACTACTTCTCCCCCATTGAGCATTGATTTATATTTTTCTTGAAGTCACCTATTTATTCTTTTAGCTACCCCATTTTTCTATGGAGTATATGGAGCCAAGAGTTGGGCCTATTGATTCACTTGTGTTTGTTAAAGTTAGAAAAATCATTTGAGATATAATCCCCTCATTATTTTATCTTAGCATTTTTTTATCACATTCATTCTTTACTTGGTTTACAAACTCCTTGAAAACACCAAATGCTTTAGACTTGTTTTTTAGAAAGTAAGCCTACTTTTTAAGTGAAGTCATCACTGAATGTCATGAAATATTGAGATTTCCCTATTGAAATTATCTTCATTGGTCCAAAAAAATCAAAATGAACTAACTTCAACTTCTTGGAGGCTCTCCAAACTTTTTAATAATTTATCCATATACTATATATTATATTTTCATTAGACATTTCCTTCAATGAAAAGAGATTAATATGGCCAAGCCTTTCATGCAACAACTGATTTCTCAATGCAATGCTTGAACTAAGGCTTTAGAGGAGTTTTTCCTTAAATAAAATAGTCCTCCTTTCATATACCCACCATATACCAATTTTCCCTTACTATCAAACACCTTACAAGTTCCTTGTTAAAAAATGACCTTCATGTTTTTGGAAATGATTTGGGTGACTGAGATAAGATTTTTCTTTAGTCCTAGAACAAGTAAAACATTACCAATACATGTTTTAACTTTAGTTAGAAAATTGAGAGGAGCTCTACCAACTCCTTCAACATGTATTTTTGAATCATCTTCTAATATAACAATGTCTCTTGATTTCTTGTTACATTTGTCAAGTTATCAATATTATTAGTCATGTGGTGGGTAGCTCCTAAATCTGTGATCCAAACATCATTGTTTTTGACATATTTAGAAGCATCTACTAAAACTATACTATGTCTTTTATCATCGTCTTTGATATCCACATCAACCATCATACCTCCTTGTCTATCTTTCTTAATATTTTTCTTTTTGTTGAACCACTAACATTCAAACTAACTATGATGATTGCAATAATAGCAAATATTTCCTTTCTTTTACTCACCATTATCTATAACAAGACATTTTTTCCATTAAGGCTTTTTTCCCTTGAACTTAGAGGCAAAAACATTTGCTAATACAACTTCATCATCTATATTAACCATTTCCTCATGTTGCAATAGTAGACCCTCCAAAGCATTGAATTTCAAGGTTGCCAATTTTCCACTCAATGTGAGTGTAGTCTTGAAATTATTAAATGAATTTAGCAAACTATTAAGAGTTACGAAAATAAGATAATTATTAACAATAGTCTCACTTGCAATAACAAGACAATTTAAAATACCCTTGAGGCTTGAGAGATGCTTAGTGACCAAGTCATCCATTCTTGGATTATATTTAATTTAGAGTGTGTTCTCTCACATCACTCTTGTGCTAAAAAATATAGTGATTTTTATTTTTTTGGATCTCAAAACTACAACTCCATTATCCTAGACTTAGCATTCAATAGGGGAAATTTACATAAAAAATGGGCCTCCTAAGGATGACATCATCAGCTTTTTGAGTTATAAAAAATCAATTAAAAGATGACATCAACCGTTACAGTGACATCATCCAAAATAAAAAAAATATTTATTTATTTTATAAAATTAAGTATTTTAAAATCCTATGAATTAACTCATGATGGTTAATTTAATTCTGCACATCCTATTCTATCTCATGTATCTTTCTAAATATAAAAGATTTTTGTTTTTTATTTTTTTACAGTTATATTCTGAAGTTCTATTATAGAAATTTTAATGTTTTCCAAAAAAAAAAAAAAGAAACTAAAAAACAAAAAAAAACTATAATAGAAACTAAAAAAGAAAAGATACAGATGAAATGAAAGAAAGATTAAAATAGAACATACCTTTAAAGATAAAAAAAATTAAAAATAATAAATCTCAATCTATTAATGAGTTTATTAAAAAAATGATACTTGAAAGACAAATGTTACAACATTTTTTATTTAAAATCTTAATATATATATATAAACATATAGTGTTTTAAATATATATAAATTAATAATTAAATATGTAAAATGATAGATCTAATTACTAGATAAATATTTTAATTTCTTCACACTTTTCCCTCCAAAATTATTCTTAAAATAAGAAAAAGAAAAAATATTATTTTGAGAAAGAAAAATTAAAAACTAACAAATACTCATAAAAAAAAGCTATTTTGTGAAAGAAAAATAAAAAGCTAAAAAATAATAAAGAGTAATATTTAAAAGTTATTTTGTGAAAAAAATAAAATAAAAACTAACAAATACTCATTAAAAAAGTTATTTTGTGAAAGAAAAATATTTAAAAGTTATTTTGTGAAAAAAAAATTAAAAACTAACAAATACTCATAAAAAAATTATTTTGTGAAAGAAAAATAAAAAGCTAAGAAATACTAAAGAGAAAAATATTTAAAAGTTATTTTGTGAAAAAAAAAAAAAAGGTAAGAAATACTAAAAAGAAAAACATTTATATTTATATCTTAAAAGAAAAATAAAAAATCTATTGTAATTAAAGCATGAAATGTTTTTTTTTAATTTAGAAAGTTTTGCTTTTAGAAACATAAGTTTAAGACAAAAGATTTTTTAAGGAGAAAATAAAACAAAAGAAGAAACGTGAACTTGAGTTCTTAAAGCATTTAGAATAGAAACATGTGACTCCCTTAACTCGTGTAGTTAACTAATTTTTATTTATTTATAATTAAGTAATTTATATTATTTGGGATATGTTTTATTTTTTAAGAGTTTCTTAGGAGGCCCATTTTATATGCAAATTTCCCGTCAAGTGGAACAAAACTACATAAGCAAATAGGCAAAAATCATCATTAGATAATGGATAGGAAAGGGCTAATGCATTAGATTGAGCTAATCCTCTTATTATTTTGACTTTATAAAATCTAGGAGGGTGATCCTATTGGCTTTTACAAGGTGTTCGACAAGTGGGAGAATGTTGGGAATTAAGGTGTCTCAACCTTGGCAATTCCTTGCATTATTAATGTTTGTATTTATTATTTAATTGCCTATGTTGTAAATATTTGTAAATTTCATATTGTCATTTAATGGGATGTGGCATGGTGATGTGTCAATCCTACATGAAATATGGCAACTTGTAATTTTGTCCTCACATGAGGAGATAGACATCCCACTTTGTGGTAGGAGCATTTTGCCATGTGTCGGCATCTTCCATGTTGTGTAAGTGAATCTTGACCGAAAAGGTTATGACAGATTTCTATGACAGAATCTATGACATGTAAGAGTCATAAATAGAAGGTTGTAAGACAGGTGAAGACATGTGTCATGAAGCATCTTTGAAAAAGGCATATTTGGGTGCCCCAAGGTGGATTGACATGTTGTAAGAGAATATGCTATTTATAGCCTGTGTATGACAGATTCTCTTATAGTTGTAAGTTGTAACCGCTATGACATATTCTATGACGGTCGTAAGTGTCGTAAGAGCATCTATCATAGCCCATTTTAGAAATAAGTGACCTCTTTGGGATGGGAGCTGTGGACAAGTGTCAAGCACATTCTACAATGTTGACCAAGTGTCTTTGGGCATTGGTTTTGGTCCATGAAGCCAAGTTGGACACCCATCCCAAGAAAGGTCCAATATTGCCTTGTATTTTCTATATAAATAGGTGCTTGGAGGAGTAGAGGTATCACAAGTTTCATAGGTACAGTTATGCTGTCGGTTTGACTCCAAACATGAGTGTTGAAGACCATTGTAGCTTGCATTGCAAGTGTATTGTAAACATATTTCAGATTTGTTAATACATTGTGCAGGTTTCTGAGTGTGGGCTTTTTCACCCGATAAGGGTTTTCCCCACCGTAAATCTTTGTCTCTCTTCTTCTGTCTTCTTTCTGGTTCATGTGTATTGCTACAATATCTCATTTATGTGTTACATATTGTTGTAGTTGTGTTAAATTGAATTTGCATAGCCCTCTCCTCATTAGATTAGTGTAGGAAGCGATTTCCACACACCTTGCTTCCTTTCACAGAAGAAGAACAGGTAGACCTTGCAGAAGATCTTGTTTCCGAATGAATGGAAGTTGCTTTTTGGACAAATGGTGGCATTCAGTAATTGTGGCCAACATGAGTAATGATTTGCAAGAGTAAGTTTTGGTTTGCACTCCAAGTTATGCATAGATCTAGCTAACAGGGTAGAGCATTCTTAGGTGTTCTAAGTAATGTTGAAGCCAACTGGTAGAATGATTATAGATCTTGTTGCAGATATATATAGTCGATGAATTTAGTTTTTAGGTGTGTGGTGTATGTGAAGAAAGTGGATGTGAGTAGAGCAGAAATCTAAGGTGCGAATCAGAGCAGAACAGTAAGAAGAACAAAGCAAGGATGAAGTGTGTAAGATCAATTTTTGTACTCAACCGAAACTAAAATTCCTACATAAGTAGATGCTATCATCAGTTCATATCTCTGTCTTTCATTCTTAATATTGTCTTAGGTAGTGAGCCTTCATTTGAGCAGTGAGCTTTGGGCAGTGAGCCTAAATGCATATGTATTCCCATTTTGTATCAATACTTTTAATAGGGTATTAAATTCTTGTGGGTTAACCCCCACCGTGGTTTTTCCCTTAACTAGGTTTTCACATCAAAAATCTTGGTGTCAAATGTGTTATTTCATTTTTGCTTATGTGATGACTGAAATGTTTATTTCATTAATTTGTTTTTAAGTTGTAAAGGAAGATTAAAGAAGGAAAAAGTTCATAATGTGTGACAACTGATTCACCCCCCCTCTCAATTGTTCAGACCTAATCCAATAATGTCTTCACCACCGATTTGCCTGGTAATTACTAATCTCTTTGCCCCTCTTTCTGTGGCTCATTATTTCCATTGCAGTGGTGTGTCTTCACATTTTAATTATTTTTTGAAAATCCATTTGGTAGAGAAGAATATCCTACAGGTGAGAGGCACAAAGAACAAGAGGAAAAGATAGATTAGTGGCACCGTGTTGAGTGGTCAAGCGGGCCGAAATGTGAATGTCACTGCATTTAGGCAAAACTAGAGAATGAGGTTTTGACTATGAAGCTCCCAAAACCCATCCTGATGCTACCAATTAAATATGGTAACAATTAAAAACAAATAAGAAAACATCATAAAGTATTACTAAAAACCCTAAACATATTTCAAAAAGTGTAAAAAATAATCTTTACAGTAATAAAAATGTCATGGAGTTTATGAGAATATTAAGAGAAGACTGTAGTGCCAAGTTGCCAACAATGCCATTATGAGATAAAGATGATTAGAATGAAAAAAATAAAAATAAATGAAAGAATTTAAAAACTTAAAGTGGATACTCACATACCATCTCAACCAATGTTTCTAATAGGTAGCGATTTTATATTTTTCTATTGATACCACCATTGTGAAGATTTTTTTGGAGATTTTTTTTTTCAGCCAAAGATGGATTTATCCTTTTGAGGCATCACTAGAGATTAATTATGAGTTGAATATAAAAAGATGAAATTTCCTGAATGAAATATTGTCTCTAGAAGATAACCATGAATGTTAAACATAGAAACTCCTTAAAACTGGGGACCGAGAGATTGTTTTTAAGCTATAAAACACCTTGAAAAGTGGAGTTAAAATCATTTCTCCAAAATACTTTTTAAAAAAACTCAAACACAATATTCATAATTCAACTCACAAAACCATTTGAACCTTTATTTTTCTAAAAACCATATTAAGTTGGTATTTTATTTGGCAAACAAATTTCTCTTTTGAAAAGTAGGAAGCTTTTCTATTTGAAATATTTTATAGCATAATATGTTCAATTGGAATCAGAAAAGGAAATGGGCCTAACATTAAACACTAAACTAGAAATCATATTTTTATCATGTATATATATCTTCGAGAGCATTATATTAAACAATAAATCATATTATAGAAAACAATTAAAACCAATTATTAAATTTGAGTTGGTGGTACAATCACATTAAAGACATTGCTTTGCAAACATCTCTACTTAAATATCACCCATTTCAATAATTATTTCAAATAAGTAAGCACAAGATATATCTTTTTCACACCCAATTTTAGCCTGATCCTTATGCAATTTATGTCATTACCTACGTGCAACTATAATATTATTAATTATTAATATTAATTAATCATTAATAATATTTATTAATTATGATTTTACTTTAGAATTATTTAATAATTATTTTATTAAATAATTAAAAATTATTAATACAAAGATAAGAAATATTTTCAAAATTAATTACTATTAGTACAAAGCTATAAAGTTGCACATAAAATATGATTATGGATGATTAGAAATAGAAGTAATGTAAAATTATTTAATGCAAATTATCATAATATGTAATTGGCCATTATCATAATCTAGATTCAATCTCAGGATGAATGCAATCTTTAATGCAAATTATCATTATATGTAATTGGCCATTATCATAATCTAGATGCAATCTTGGAATGAATGCAATCTTTAATGCAAATTATCATAATATGTAATTGGCCATTATCATAATCTAGATGCAATCTCGAAATGAATGCAATCTAATATAATCAAGTGAAACAAGTTAATGATCAAATTAAACATGGTCCATAGAAAACAAAAGAAGTTAATGAATAACTAATTGTGGTAGATAGCAAGTTAATGAAAGAGATGTGAAAATAGTAGAGTAAAATATGGCGAAAATAGATATTGATTAAAAGATAATAATGAGAAAAGTGATGATAGATGTGTTTTATCCTATTAAATTTGAGTTATATTTATTTACGCCGAGAGGCATTCCTACATTCATAGCACGAATGGGAGTTGAAAGATTCCAGAATTTCTATGTAAACTTATAATATTCCAATCTAGAATCTTTATTAAAAAATTAAATAATACAAATAGTCACTCCACAAATTTTAAAAAAAATGCAACAGTTACATTCTTTGTGTGTGGGAAAGAAGATGCAACAGTTACATTCTAGCATATTGTAATGGGTAGTGAGGATAAAGGTTCATGAGTAGTATTCTTTCAAGCATATAATTAATATTAGGGTTAAAATTACAATTAAAATTAGGGTTACAATTAAAATAAAAATAGGGTTAGGGTTAGAATTGGGGTTAATGTTAGAATTAGGTTAGGGTTATAATTAGAGTTAGGGTTAGAAATTAGAATTAGGGTTAGATTATAATTAAGGTTAGAATTACAATTAAAATTAGGGAACTACAATTTGAAATAGGGTGACAATTAGACTAAGAATTAGGGTCAAAACTAGGGTTAGTGTTATAATTAGGGTCTAAGTTACGTTTAGAATTACAGATACGATTATGGTCAGAATTACATATAAGGTTAGAACTAGGGTTGCATATAGGCTTATGATTAGGGTTAGAATTATAATCAAGGTTCAAGTTAGGATTAGAATTACAATTAGGGTTAGAATTACAATCATGGTTAATACTAGGGTTATTGTTAAAATTAGGGTTAGGGTTAGGGTTAGAGTTAGAGTTAAGGTGGGTCACTATTAGAATTGGAGTTAGAATTAAAGTTGATGTTAGGGTAAGAGTTAAAATTAGAGTTGGGGTTAAAATTAGAATTAGGGTTACAATTAGGATTGGGGTTAGGGTTAGGGTTAGAATTAGAGTTAGAATTAGGATTACGATTAGGATTACAACTATAATTAGGGTTAATGTTACAATTAGAGATAGGGTTAGGGTTACAATTATGGTTCAAGTTAGTATTAAGGTTAGGGTTAGGGTTTGAATTACAATCAGTGTTAGGGTTAAATTAGAACTATGTTTAGGGTTAGAATAAGGGTTAGTGTTATGGTTAGAATTAGGGTTTGGGTTAGAGTTAGAGTTAGAATTAGGGTTAGGATTAGATTACAATTACGGTTGGAGTTAGGGTTAGTGTTAGAATTAGGGTTACAACTATAATTAGGGTTAATGTTGGAATTAGGGTTAGTATTATAATTAGTGTTAGGGTTGGAATTGCAGTAAGAATTAGGGTTAGTATAAGAGTTAGAGTTACAATTATAATTAGGGTTACAATGAGAGACAAGGTGAGATTTAGAATGAGAATTAGGGTTAGGGTTAGAATTAGAGTTACAGTTAGGATTACAATTAGGGTTTGGGTTAGGGTTAGGGTTAGGGTTAGGACTATAATTAGGGTTAAAGTTAGATTTAGGGTTATGGTTAGGGTTATAATTAGAGTTAAGATTAGTATTAAGGTTAGGGTTAGGGTTTGAATTATGATTAGGGTTAGATTTATAATTAGAGCTATGCTTAGGGTTAGAATAAGGGTTAGGATTAGAGTTAGGGTTATAATTAGAACTATGTTTAGAATTAGAATAAGGGTTAGGATTAGAATCAGGGTTATGACTATAATTAGGGTTAATGTTAGAATTAAGGTTACAGTTATAAATAGGGTTAGGGTTGGAATTACAGTTAGAATTAGGGTTAGGATAAGGGTTAGAATTGCAATTAGAATTAGGGTTAGGATAAGGGTTAGGGTTAGACTTACAATTAGGGTTAAGGTTAATATTAAAGTTAGTTAGGGTTTGAATTATGGTCAGGCTTAGATTTGGGGTTAAGGTTAGGGTTAGGGTTAGAATTGAGGTTAATGTTAGAATTAGGTTAGGCTTAATGTTAGAATTAGGGTTAAGTTTGAAATTGCAGTAAGAATTAGGGTTAGCATAGAGGTTAGAATTACAATTAGAATTAGGGTTACAACTAGAAATAGGGTGAATATTAGAATCACAATTAGGGTTAGGGTTAGAATTAGAGTTACAGTTAGGATTATAATTAGGGTTGGGGTTAGGGTTGGAATTAGTGTTAGGGATAGAATTATGGTTATTTTAATCATAATTATATATCTAACCCTAATTCTAACCTTAATTGTAAGATTACACTTAGCATTGATTTATAAGCCTAATGCTATATCTAACCCTATTTAAAATTTAAATATTAACCCAATCCATAAACAAAACCCTAATTATAAATGTAATAATCATTTCAACCCTAACTCTGACTCCAATTTTGACAACTTGTGCTAACATAAAACTTAGCATATATTTCTATAAAGATAAATATGTTAACCTTAACACTAATTTAAATCATAACTATAATTGTAACCATACATGGAACTCTAACCCTAACCACAATTTGGTACATGAATAAAACATTAAATGTAACGACATTTATAAACATAACCATAATGAGCCGATAAGGGCGTGGTTCGGTGGTTAAGTCGCTCGGTTGTAGTGGCGGCCACCAGAGTTCAAACCCCCACTGGGCCAACGAGCTCGCAGGCTTTATGCCTTCGCTGGGCCAATGAGCTCGTGAGTTTGAAGTGTTCTTACTAGGGGATGAGGTCCCCTGTGTTGTGGCCTCACCGGTTCATTGCTCCAGGCAAAAAGCATTCACGTGGAGCCGGAGGGTGTGTCGCACTAGTGTCACTGGTCACGTTAAAAAGTTTACCAGGTGTATTTTTAAAATAAATAAATAAACATAACCATAATCTAATTAAAACCATAACCGTACTATTATAATATAGGTTAGATAATTTATTTTTTATTCAACATGCGATCTCCATCATGATAACTCAAGTGGCCTTAGCCACTTGACTACACTCCATACACATACATTAGATATATTATTATAATTATATATTATAACATAAGTATATTATATTTTTTTGATATAATATAATATATAATTATAATAATTATATAATATATAGTTATAATTATAATATATACATAATTATAATTTTTAAAAATATATCTAATATATATATATATATATAGAGAGAGAGAGAGAGAGGGGAAGCGGTCCCATGGAGCTGCTAGATGATCTATTTTTGTGGAGCAAAGGGTCCCATGGAACTCAAAAAAATTTGCTAATGCTTAAATCAGAATCTTTTCCTCCAAAATAGGAGCAGCTAATGTTTAGGAGGTTATTTTTGAGCGGGGGTAGATGGGGTGGGGCTGAAACTTTCCCCCACCAGCTTAGGGAGTTAACTCCTAGTTTTTTCATTCCCATCACTTAATTTAGGAGAAAATTTGGAGGGAAATTTTACAGTTTATGTTTTTATTTCCCAGCTTCCTAAAAAATCTCTGCTAAATTATTTAGCATAAAATATTGTTAAAAAAAATTCATGAGACCACCAGCTTCCATAAAATTTGGAGCTTAAAATTTTAAGCATATCAGCGGCTACAAAATTCATGGGACCACCCGTTGTAAAATGCTCCTAAAAAATCTTAGCAGCGCCGCTGAGATAATTTGGGAAGCCCCCTCCCATGGGACCGCTTCCTTAGGCTTGCTACTGCGGATGCTACTAGCATACCTATATTTAAAACATATATCTAAAGTACTAAATCAATTTACTAAACATAGGTAAAAATATTATCCATTTGTTAATAGCAATTTTACACCTCATTCACAACAAAAAGTGGTAAATATTTATCTTATTTTTATTGGCCAAAATTGACTTTTGTCTCTTGAAGTGGTTGGAACCCCCTAAGGATACTCTCGAGTCTCAACCCTCCTCCTAATACTATAGCTCTTACTGGGCCTACATTTGTTTTTTGATCTGGATTTTTTCCATGTGAACTATTGGGGTGTGATTTCTATTCACCAGTTTTTTTAATATGTATAATATTATTTCTTTAACTAAGTTTACTAATATTCATTATATATATATATATATATATTAATGTCGATGTCGAATGTTATTTTATTGATATTGCGATGGATGAGGAATCGGAGTCTAATCCAAATTTATCGATATTGCCATACATTAGATCACCTATTATCATATACTATAAAAAAAATTGCATTTCCCATTTCCTCCCAAATACGTACCCCATGCTCCGTTGAAAAGTTCAAGTCCATTTTCATGTAAGTTCTGTTAAGTTTCTCGAGCGTGTATGGGAATACTAATATAGATAGATGGGGTAACACTAAATCTTCAACACATTGCAGTGTGAGATAGTTAGAAGAAGAAGATGAGACGCGACTCCTTTCTTTCTCATCCTTCTCTTCTTCTTCACTTTGCTTTATTCTTTCTAACGAATTCTCCCTCAGTCATAAGTGACTTCTCGTATAATCAATGCAACAATTCGACTACCTATGCCCATGACAGTAACTATTCGCCAATTTGAACGCTCTTATCGATGATCTAACCTACAATGCAGGTCAGACAGGGTATACAAATTCTTCCTTTGGGGAAACTCCTGACAAGGTTTAAGGCCTACTCTTTTACGTGGGTAGCACATCCTCTGAAGAGTGCACAGATTGCATAAAGGATGCACAAATTAGTTATTTAACATATTGCTGGAACGCCACAGGTGCGCGAATATGGATCCGTAACTGTTTCTTGCGCTATGATAACTACAATTTCATTTCACAACTAGATACAGATGGATTTTTGGTGTTTAACAGTTGGAACATTACAAGCAACCTGAGGGATTTCCAGTCCACAAAAAAAAGTCTTCTATCTAATCTGTCTGTTAAAGTATACGATCCTGCAAAAATGAGATACGCTGTAGGCTCAGATAACTACTCCACTTCCGGAATGGTATACGGTCTAGTTCAGTGTTGGGGAGATATTTCCAACCATGATTGCAGAATTTGCTTATCTAATGCAATGCAATCTTTAGAGGATACCACTCCTAACAGCGAAGGAGCTCAGGCTATGTTAGCCACTTGCTTGCTCCGATACGAGATTTACTCTTTTTTCAACTCTGCCGCAGAATCTCCTGCTGAAATCCATCAGCCCATATCAAAGAGTAAGCACAGCAACTTGTTTTTAATCATTGTTTTTCCTTAATTATTTTCTTAATATCTTTAACAAAATTTCAGCGGACAAATGCTGATAAGAAATCTAGTGCAGAATCGCCCGCCCCTGCCCCTGCCCCTGTGGGATCGCCATCTCCTGCTGAAATCCATGAGCCCATATCAAAGAGTAAGCACAGCGACTTGTTTTTTAATCATTTTTGTTTATTCTTCTTATTTAGTTTCTTAATAGATATCTTTAACAAATTTTCAGTGGGCAAATACTGATAAGAAATCTGAGTTCCAATCAATAACTATGTTTATTTACTCTGCAGAGAAATCCTATAGAAAATTTCCCATAATATTGGGAATAACTGGAGGTGTGTTACTCGGGATAGTGGCCTGTTTGTTTACAACGCGAAGCCCAATAAAATCTGGGGTTTCGAGGAGAGCAATAACCCTAATGATGCAGAGTGAAGGTATTAATTGAAATTCCATTTATTCTGGGGGTTTTTGTGGTCTTAAATCGTGGACTCTTGGTGTGCAGTTGTATCCGGCATTGACCCAATTTTCTCTTTCATATAGACGAAGAAACAAGCCTATTTAAAAAGCAGCAAATTGTCTTCACATTAGAAACGTTGGTAGAAGCAACTGGGGGTTTTCATGATAATAACAAGCTTGGAAAGGGAGGCTATGGTCCAGTTTACAAGGTATAAGTAGAATACAAATAATTTTCTGAATATAGAGATATACCAAAAAAATAAGTTTCCATTTGACAGTGTGTATATATGTAGGGAACGACTGGAGAAGGAAAACTGATAGCAGTGAAAAAGTTGTCCGAGGGCTCTGCACAGGGCAAACAGGAATTTAGGAATAAAGTGAATCTTGTCGCCAACATTCAACATAGAAACCTTGTCATTCTACTCGGATTTTGTGTTCAGAACAAGCAAAAGTTGCTTGTGTATGAGTATCTGCCAAATAGGATCCTCGACACCTTTCTCTTTGGTAAATCGTTCCCTTGAAAGGAAGGGCTTGTCGATCATTCAAGTTTACATTTTTATTGAGGTGCTAGGTTAAGGATACTCATTGTTTTGTTGAGGAATTTGTTTGACAAATAAATAATTTTGGGTTCTAAGATCTGTTAATTTATCAACCTCTAATTTATTTTAATTTAGAAAAAATATAAACGTATGTTATTATTATGTAGATCTCTTTTGAACCTTTCTCAAAAAAATTTAATCTGAAATTTATGGAAAAGAAATTCAAAGGCGCCTCTAACTACTTTAGAAATGAAGAACAGACTCAGAAAGGCGCAGAGATCTAGATTGGCAAAAGCGGTATAACATCATAATTGGAATTGCTCGTGGCCTTGTTTACCTTCACGAAGATTCCCAACTGCAAATAATTCACCGAGACATTAAAGCAACCAACATTTTGCTTGATGAGCAAATGAATCCTAAGATAGCCAACTTTGGGTTAGCTAGACTTTTCCCTGAAAGTGAAATGCAAGTCCAATCAAGAGTTGCAGGCACATAGTAAGGATATGCTCTAAATTTCTTTTTCAATTTTTCATATGTTCTAACCATTAAAGAAAGATAGCAGAGTATTTTGATGCAGCTAAAATCATTTATGTGGTGCAGCATTTACATGGCTCCAGAGTATACCATGAATGGGCAGTTGTCTATAAAAGTGGATGTTTATAGCTTTGGAGTTTTGTTGTTTGAGATTGTGAGTAGAAAAATACTGATACCAATCTTCCAAGAGAAAAGCAAAGCCTAAGTCTATTAGAATGGGTAACAAATTCACTTTCCCACCAAATATATTTAACTTTCATCATTATTTCCCCAAACTAAGTAAACAACATGAATGGATCCATGATGCAGGCATGGAGACTACACAAAAGAGGAGATGTTCTGAGTATGGTTGATTCTACACTAGTAGACGATTGCCCTATGGAGCAAGTGTTGAGATGTATTCACATTGCACTTCTGTGCACACAGGTAGATGCAGAGAGACACCCTCTTATCTCTGATGTTATAACCATGATATCCACCACCTCTCTATCGTTGCCAACTCCATCAAGGCTAGCGTTTGTGAGTATGACTAGTGAGAGCCCAAATAGTAGCCATGCCCCTGTTATTCCTTCCACAAATGAATGCTCCATAAGTACACTTGAACCCAGATAATTTTTAGTATTACCCGTGACTTTTGTGTCTCCTTCCACCCAATTACAGGAGATTATCAAGAAGCTAATTACCGAGAAGTCTCGAGTATACTCATGTAATATCAGAGCTCATATCTTTGTATAAGAAATATTTGAAATTTGATAGAATAGTGACCGAATTCCCAACCTATATTCAGCAGTTGTACAATTTCTTTCTTTGAAATTCTATTTGTATTAATGACACGTTGTAAAGTGGGTTTAGCTTAAACAGCACACACTAAGTTTTGACTTACTTGGGTGGCTAGTGGGCCCTTTCTCTTACTCTGTTTTGTTGATGTGTCAATAAGAGAGGGGCCAACTAGCCACCTAAGCAAGTCAAAGCTCAGTGTGTGTTGTTTAAGCCTGCCCTATAAAGTGCCATGGTAGTACCAATAGAAATGGTCAAAGAATTTTTTCTACAAATTGAAGATTTTTGAATAGATTACATTCAAAGATGTTTTGAATAGGTAAAATCTATAGATAGATGTGTTTCTACATGACATGTGTCTCTACCTCACAAATACTTTGGGATTGTGATGAAATAGAGTTTATATTTTTTATTTCCCCCCATAAACTTCATTTCATCACATAAAATAACTAGATGATCAGAGCCACTTATAACAAATAGGCTTATTAGCTACCCATGTGCAAATGAAGAACATTTAATACCAATACCTTTTCAAAAGTATACAAACTTTTCTTTTCTCAAAGGCTTGGTAAAGACATCTATAAGTTGCTCATTTGTTGGTGTATAAACTAGCTCAATTTTCTTATTGGATTCTTAGACATCTTCAACACACTTTGATTATCACAATACATAATCATGGGATTAGGTTCTGGGTATCAAATATCCGCAAGAAGTTATCTAATCCTTATTACTTCACATCTTGCTGCAACAACTATTGTGTACTCTACTTTAGTGGATGACAATGCAACATTAGGTTGCTTCTTACAACTGCATGAAACAATGGTTGATCTAAGATTGAAACAGTAACTAGAGGTTGATGTCCTAGAGTCCATGCAACATACCCAATCTGAATCTAAAAAACCAACAAGTTTGAAATCTTCATTCTTTGAATATTCCAAATTCAAGTTTTTTGTTCCTTGAAGATAAAGCAAAAATTACTTTGTATCTAGGCAATGACTCTATTTTGAATGAGTAATGAAACAAAACAAGTTTCTAACTGCATAATTTATGTTTGGACAAGTAGTAGTCAAGTAAATCAAATTTCCTACCAAACTCTTATGCAATGTTTCATTAATTGCTTTACCATTTGGGTCTTTAATAAACTTAGTTCATATCTCCTCAATGTTTATGAAGCATTGTAGTCTTTCATTTTGAATTGTGTGAAAATAAATATTTGATGTACTTCATTTTAGAGGAGAATATTTTCTAGGTGTTTGCCTCACTTCAGTTACAAGAGAGTAATGAAATAATCCAATATTGAACATTTCAATAGTGTTCTTCATATCTTCTATCACTTCATGTATAAGGGATTGATCATTCCCAATGATGAGCAAATTTTTAACATACAACACAATGAAGAGTAACATGTGATTACAAATCAATGCACAAATTTAGATCAACATCAAATTTCTAAAACACCCTCTAGAGAAACTACTTATCAATTTTTGAATTAAACTCATGGAACCTACTTCAAACCATATAGGGCCTTTTTAAGGTGGTGTATACCATATATTATTTTCCTTTCTCAAAATATCTAGAAGTTGTTTTACATATACATCCTTTTTCAAATCTCCATTATTCAAGAATGCACTTGTTTTATCCATTTGGTGGATTTTCCAACTATGCTAGGAAGAAAGTGCTATCACATTCTAACTATGATCATCTTTATGACTAGAGAATAGGTTTACTCATAATCAACACCTTCAATTTGTTTGTAGCCTTTAGCTACCAATCTTGATTAGTACTTGTTAATTGGGGCATCAAATTTGAACTTGATTTTGAACACCCATTTACAATCAATGGCTTCTTTACTAGAAAGTAAAGGTACCAACTCCCATGTCTACTTTCCATGAATTGAATCCATCTCCTAACACATAGGACTTTGACATTTTTCCTCTTTTATTGTTTCCTCAAAAGTGCTTGGTTCAGGAGAATTTAGATTAGTTGTCATCAATGCATAATTAACCTCATAGTCCTTGCTCAATCTATTGTACTTAGAGGAACATTAGATTGTGGAGTGGAAAATGAGCTTAAATTTGGCCCATCAATGCATTCTCTTTTTTCTACTAATTAAATAGTGCTTTCCACTTTTGCCTCAACCTTTTTGGGTGAGTATGATGGTGTATCATTGTCATCTTTCTTTTCTAGTAAATCAACATGGTGAACACTTTGAAGGTGGTACTCTTCCTTGAAAATGACATCTCTAGAGATGTGAAGTGTGTTCACCTTAGGATCATAAAATCAATAGATTTAATAGTCATCATGTTCAACAAGCATGTTTTCTTAACTCTTACCATCAAATTTCCTTTTCTTCTCTTTTTGAATGTGTTTATAAGAAATGCTCCTAAAATTTCTGAAATGCTAACTAATGGTTTCTTGTGTGACCATGCTTCTTCTAGAGAGATGCTTTTCAAGATTTTAGTCAAGCTCCAATTGATCAAATAAGCAATTCTATGATCTGCTTCTCCCCCATTGAGCATTGATTTATATATTTCTTGAATTCACCTATTCATTCCTTTAGCTACCCTATTTTTCTATGGAGTATATGGAGCCAAGAGTCGGGCCTGTTGATTCACTTTTTTTTGTTAAAGTTGGAAAAATCATTTGAGATATAATCCCCTCATTATTTGATCTTAGCATTTTTTATCACATTCATTCTTTACTTGGTTTACAAACTCCTTGAAAACACCAAATGCTTTAGACTTGGTTTTCAGAAAGTAAACCTTGACCTTTTAAGTGAAGTCATCACTGAATGCCATGAAATATTGAGATTTCCCTATTAAAATTGCCTTCATTGGTCCAAAAAGATCAAAATGAACTAACTCCAACCTCTTGGAGGCTCTTCAAACTTTTTAATAATTTATCCATATACTATATATTATATTTTCATTAGACATTTCTTTTAGTGAAAAGAGATTAATATGGCCAAGCCTTTCATGCCATAACTAATTTCTCAATGCAATGCTTGAAACTAAGGCTTTAGAGGAGTTTTTCCTTAAATAAAATAGTCCTCCTTTAATATACCTACCATTTACCAATTTTCCCTTACTATCAAACACCTTACAACTTCCTTGTTAAAAAGTGACCTTCGTGCTTTTGGGAATGATTTGGGTGACTGAGATAAGATTTTCTTTAGTCCTAGAACAAGTAAAACATTACCAATACATGTTTTAACTTTAGTTAGAAAATTGAGAGGAGCTCTACCAATTCCTTCAACATGTATTTTTGAATCATCTTCCAATATAACAATGTCTTTTGATTTCTTGTTACATTTGTCAAGTTATAAATATTATTAGTCATGTGGTCGGTAGCACCTAAATCTATGATCCAAACATCATTGTTTTTGACATATTTAGAAGCATCTACTAAAGCTAGGCTATGTCTTTTATCATCGTCTTTTATATGCACATCAACCATCATACCCCCTTGTCTATCTTCCTTATATTTTCTTTTTGTTGAACCACTAGCATTCAATCTAACTAGGATGATTGCAATAATAGAAAATATTTCCTTTCTTTTACTCACCATTATCTATAAGAAGACATTTTCCATTGAGGCTTTTTTCCCTTGAACTTAGAGGCAAAAACATTTGCTAATATAGCTTCATCATCCATATTAACCATTTCCTCATGTTGCAATAGTAGACCCTCCTTGGAAGCATTGAATTTCAAGGTTACCAATTTTCTATTCAATGTGAGCATAGTCTTGAAATTATTAAATGAATTTAGCAAACTATTAAGAGTTATTAAAATAAGATAATTATCAACAATAGTCTCACTTGCATTAACAAGACAATTTAAAATACCTTTGAGGCTTGAGAGATGCTCAGAGACCAATTCATCCATTCTTGGATTATATTTAATCTAGAGTGTGTGTTCTCTCACATCAATCATGTGCTCAAAAAATATAGTGATTTCTATTTTTTTGGATCTTAAAACTACAACTCCATTATCCTAGACTTGACATTCAATACTCATTCAAGTGGAACAAGAATACATAAGCAAAGAGGCAAAAATCATTAATAGATAATGGATAGCAAAGGGCTAATGCATTAGATTGAGCTAATCCTCTTATTCTTTTGACTTTATAAAATCTAGGAGGGTGATCCTTGAGGTGTCCTATATGATATTTAAAGAGAAATCAAAGAATACAAATAAGGCCTCGACTTTAACCATTTGCTAAATGTAGCCATGAGTAGACCTATAAGACCTCACTTTAAGTAGATGGAATCAAGACTGCATATGCACCAAAGATGTGAAACAAAGCATTACTCCTTAAGATAAACCCCCTTAGCATTTCATGCTACATATAAAACCTAAAATCTCACATGTATAACCCTTTAGATGTCTATCATGCATTGGCTCTCTAAAGACAAAGTACTACTAAAGTAATGGATTATAATATGAGAAAAACTAGGCTATATGCACAACTCTAAATATAGTTCAAGTATGATTTTACTTAAGACTTAACAAAGTTTGCAAAACTAGTTGATGCACATATGCAAGGTAGAGACTACACTACAAGTTAAATAAAAGATGTATTTTAATGATTTATAAGTGGCAGTGGATGGACAAACTACAACAAGTTGGTGCTTTCATCACCTAGGCAATTGAGTCAATCGTCTCTCTTCTCATGGACATGACAACAAACACAAGGATAATAACTAAACATACATTCAAATAACCATAAACTAGGCTTTACAACAACTCAAATGCATATCCATAAATAAAATTGGGAGTGTATGCAAACAAACATGCTTTAAAGATCCTTAGTTAAACAAACTAAATTCATATATTGTATTGAAAGGATTGCACTAAATCTAGTCTAATGTAGTTTTGTAATCCTTGCAAGGATAACCAATCAAATACAAGTCCACTAGGCTAGTAAGTGTAGCCTTGAGGAGAAACATAAGAATATTTATCTCCTAAAAATAATTAGGAAACTAAGGAGACATCTGCATTACAAAGGGGCTTCTACATTCAACACCTTCTCTTGGCTTCGAGAACATGTGGATATTATAAAATAGGGTTAAACTACATCATTTTATACCCTAGACATTGTTGGATTAGTGGACACACTACAACAGAATAGGCAATTAGCACCTAAAATAGCACCAGAATTTAGTGCATTTGAGTCCAAGAATTATACACTTCTGCGGACATAAAACTCGGCGCCCAATAGCATCTCACTATTGCACCGGGTTTGGCACCATTTATAACGCCAAGTTTAGCTCCAGGTTTAGCACTGGAATTTTGTGCTAGGATTAATGTCAGATTTTGTTGCTTCCAATTTGGCTTCTAATTTTGCTTCTTGTTTTGCTTCTTGTGTTGCTTCTAAGTTTTCTTCTGGTTTTGCTTCCGGTTTTACTTCTAGTTTTGCTTCCAGTTTTGCTTCCAATTTTTCTTCCAGTTTCACTTCTAGGTTGGGTTCCACTTTTGCTTCCCATTTTGCTTTTGGTTTTGCCTCCGATTTCACTTCCAATTTTGCTTCCAGGTTTGCTTCCAATTTTGCTTCTAGTTTTGCTTCTAGTTTTCCTTCCGGTTTCGCTTTTGGTTTTGCTTTTGGTTTTACTTCTGGTTTTGCTTCTAGGTTTGCTTCTAATTTTACTTCTGGTTTTGCTTCCAGTTTTGCTTCCAATTTTGCTTCTAGGTTTGCTTCCAATTTTGCTTTTAGTTTTGCTTCCAATTTTGCTTCGAGGTTTGCTTCTAGTTTTGCTTCCACTTTTGCTTCCCATTTTGCTTCTAGTTTTGCTTCCAATTTTGTTTCTAATTTTTCTTCTAGTTTGGCTTCCAGTCTGGCTTCCAATTTTGCGTTTGGTTTTGCTTCCAATTTTGCTTCTAGATTTGCTTCCAATTTTGCTTCTAGTTTTGCTTCCAATTTTGCTTCCGATATAATGTCACTTGTTGCTTTCAATTTTGCTTCCATTTTTGTGTCTTTTGTTGCTTCTAAAAATGCTTATTGTTTTTCTTACATTTATTAATTTAATATGTTTTATTTCAATTTAATTAGTTAAATATATCATGCCTCTTAAATAACTCATATGATTATAAAGTAAGTAATTTAATTATTTAACTCATATGATTAAATAACAAGATAATTATATAACATGATCATCATCTATAATTAAAACAAGTGAGTGAAATATCTATATTTTAAATGAATTTGACAACATACATCCTAAGTAGTAAATTAAAATCATCATACGTAATAAATATCCATCTAAAAATTATCGACCACTTCCAATATATATAAATTGACAAGTCAATACGGATAAGATCATCATCATATATAACTAAAACAAGTGAAAGTCAAATATTTCAGTAGATCAATAACATGTCTAAATGATACATGTACAAATGATATAAGTAAAAATGATAAATTACATAACTCCAAATGATACAAGTCAAGATGATACATGTCCAAATGATATATGTCAAAATGATACATAAATTTATGATACAACTCATTAATATGGCACTGCAAGCCGTAAAAATGATACATATGATAGCTAGTGACTATGAAAAGAGGCATCATAATGATATATCAACAATGATCCATGATCTAGTCTATATGATCATGAATGTCATTGGCTACTACGAGAAACTGCCTCATCATCATCATCACCATCGTGATCATCATCATCATCATCACCATCATCATCGTCGTCATCACCATCATCATCATCATCAGCCTTAGTGTCTTCTGTATCTGCATCATCATCATCCTCTACCATGTGA
Source organism: Cunninghamia lanceolata (assembly GCA_027924645.1). Lineage (NCBI taxonomy): Eukaryota > Viridiplantae > Streptophyta > Pinopsida > Cupressales > Cupressaceae > Cunninghamia > Cunninghamia lanceolata. Next base: position 5,014,503 of record BSBN01001019.1, read on the forward strand.
TCTGTACCAGAACCAACATAATCTGGATCTCTATCAAGAGGATCATCTTGATCTTCTAGAAGACCCGTGTTCTGCAAAAAAAATATTTAAAATGAAAAGTTATTATTTATTTCATGCAATAATTTATTTTTCTGTTATATATCTAATATTACAACATATGAAACGAAACCATAATCATATTACATCATATCAAAGTGCACATACCATAATAAAATTTCAAAAAAGTTACAGCTAATATGTCATTCCAATGATGTAAAACATGCAACAATTCTAATAAACATTAGTAAAGATCATAAAAAAATTTGTTATAAATTTAACTATCAACTATAAATTCTATTACATAACCTTAAGTGCTACAAATTGCTTGGTCGAAAGCTCCCATTTTGACACAGGAAGGGAGGATGGTGGCAAAGGTTGTGGAATTTGGCTTTACACCAGCCAATTGCATTTGCTTTAAAATTTCTGAAGCCTTTTCAACAAATCCATTTTGTGCATATCATGTAGTCATTGCAGTCCATGAATCCACATTTCTTTGAGGCATTCTATCAAACAGTTCCTGTGCCTTGTCTATGCTTCCACATTTTGCATACATGTCTAACAGGGCAGTTGCAACTACAACATTTGACAAAATTCCTCTATCCTTTATGTATTGATGGATGTCCATACCCTATTCCAAAGCTCCCATTTTGACATAGGTAGGGAGGATGCTGGCAAAGGTTGTGGAATTTGGCTTTACACTAGCCAATTACATTTTCTTTAAAAAAATTTAAGCCTTTTCAACAAATCCATTTTGTGCATGTCCTGCAGTCATTGCAGTCCATGAGACCACATTTCTTTGAGGCATTCTGTCAAACAGTTCATGTGCCTTGTCAACGCTTTCACATTTTGCATACATGTCTAACAGGACATGTGCAACTACAACATCTGACAAAATTCCTCTATACTTTATGTATTGATGGATGTCCATACCCTATTCCAAAACTCCCATTTTGACACACGCAGGGAGGATGGTGGCAAAGGTTGTGGAATTTGGTTTTCAAACAATTCATACTCTTAGAGTCATGGTTTTAGGTCACGTATGTTATGGTAACAACAAGGGATTCCAACTATGGCTACGATAGCTAAGACTGTCCTCATTTGTGACCGTAACAAGATTCTTGGACAACACTATCTTGCTCTTCACACTACATACTATATAGGCCAAGATTAGGTTGAGGAAATCACTTGATGGTTACCTATATAGTGATACCACACCCTAATACCCCATGCATTCTAAATAGCTTGAGATTTATACAATACTCAACCAAGATGAAATTGTATCACTGTACCACACTTAACTATGATAGTCCTTTCTTGACAACAATTTGTAATCTTTAGACTATTGGGATACTTGCCTCAAATAAATATTAGGTCAATGACATTGTTAGGTCTCAAAAATGTAGGTTGCAAATCCTAAGAGGATGCCAGGCTCTGTGCTTAGATTTGTAACATTTTTGAACTAACAAAACAGAGTTAACCTATAGGGTTGATGACTCCCTGCACTTTAGGTTCTGCTAGACCTAGGCGGGTGCACCTTACTAATGAAGCAGATTAAATGGATGTGTGATCTTGGCTGAGTGATGGATCTACCCATAGTGGCAAATGGTGCAGAATAGATAATTACTTGTTGCCTACTTTTTACTTCTAATGTCTGAAGAATGATTGAAAATGTTATGGTTCTAATTTGGTATAAATTGTATAAGCAATATCAAGGCAAAACTAATGGATATGTTCAACTAATGAAAATGAGTAAGACGAGTGCCTAAATCTATTGTGCTATTTGAGTCAGTGAATGGAAATAGATGTATGTGATTGGTGAGCTTATCTCCTAGCTTAACTCTAACAGTTGAGCACTTTGGATATTTACACTTTGTGCAAATGTATAGGTTTGTATGTGACAATGCTCTTCTTATATTATCCCAATGATATTCCCTTGAATTACTATGAAATTATGAAAGGAATTTAATTCTTGTGTTGATGGAAACCAATCACAATAACTTCTTCAAAAGGATTTAATCTTTGACAAGAACCAATTAAAGTCAATTATTAGAAAGGATTTTTAATTCACATCAACTGGAAACCAATCAAAGAACTTCACACAGTGACAACAAATATGCCCTGACGAATGTAAATCTGAATAATTGGCGCAGGAGCACCTTCATAAACTAATTTTTGGGATTTGAGTTAATTTTGAAGATTCAATGTTGTAATAAGGTTATTTTGAGTCATTGTTATGTGTCTAGGAGACTAGGAGTTTCAAATATGCAAAATATTGCAAACCATGTAAAGGTTGCCAATGTAAGATTGGAAAAAATAGTCAAGTTACTAAAAAGATAGTTTTGGGAATATGAAAGGTCATTTGTGTCTTGGGTCATTGGAAGGTAGTGGAAACTGAAAAGTCTTGATGAAATGCCTTTAAATAGGCCTTGTATACCTTTGTAAACTCGTGGATGATTGAAGATCTAAACATGGAATGAGAAAAAACATTGTTTTCCTATATTTTCCTTAAGAAATTTATTGTCTTTTGGTATTGTATGGCCCTGTACGGAAATGCATGGATGTCTAATGGATTGCATGTGTTAGATCCTTCAACCACCTTCCATTTTCAGTTGGTCTCATGCATTTTGATGTTGTTTTGTGTAAGATATTGCATGTTTTGTGAAAACTATCAAGAAACCCTGATTAGAGTAAACAGTGACTGAAAATCTTGTATTTCTTCTGATTTTTCCATTGCATGTTATTGATCCTTGGTGGAAAATGACTGTAGTAGTATTTACCTTCAAATCCTAGAGGTCTACAACCAAATATCTAAGGTTGATGGGGGAAAATCAAAGTTTTATGACTGATTTTCTGTGACAATCCAGAAAAAATAGAGTTTCAAGAATAGTTGAGAGGTATAGGAGTAGGGTTTGGTAAAATATCAGTTGGAAAGGTATTTTGATGATTAAATGAGCATGTTTAGATCTCTTTTGAAGTGTTCCATGCATTGGCAAGGTGTGGGGAGTCGTGGAGTGTCCTCTTTCATTAAGCCCTTGTGTTGACAAGGCCTAATAGGTCTATTTAGCTCGCTGTCAGTCCTATTTTGGCCAGTTCTTTACAAAATAACATATATTGAGTTTGGGATATGTTGTAGATCTCAGTAATGGGTATTTGAAAGTGCCTTGACAGTCTTGAATGGAGGCCTCCACTAAATGTTATGCTCTGACAGTCCCTAAAATAGGGCTACCAGCTTTTATGACAGCCATTGTAGAGATAGTTGCATGCACGATGAAACAATCCTTGGCAAATGTTTATTTCTCTTGAATTGGCATTCCTAAGATAGGAGAAGACCTTGTGAGGTCTGGTTGGGCCTGAGAAATAGAAAAAAACAAAATGGTGCTATGTTGTGGGCCTTGGTTTATGATAAGATTGTGGGTTTGAAACACTTTATAATGAACTTTGCCTAGTATGAAGTTAAGTTGATCTTTTCCTCTGCATCAGATTGGTATCAGAGCTAGCAAAAGCTCTGGGAGGATATGTTATTTCTGAGATGAAGAGTTAAAGTTTGTTGGTGACCATTATTTTTGTTTGCTAAGTTGTTTGGTTGTAGGTGCTTATCCATCTAGCTGCAGGAGGATGTTTTCTGAGGTTGTGTGTGGGTAGACAAGATGAGGTTTTTCATGACCGTTCTCTAATGGAGATTAGGCTGGATAAGGGTGTAGAGAGAAACCACTGAGGAGAGAGTGGTAGGTGCATCACCAGGATCTGTTGTTGGGTGAGATGAATGGTTTGGTGAGTTGGTAAGGTAGTAGAGAGATGGATACTTGACTGAAGAAGCACTTGATGTTGCAGCCTGAAGAGTACTCCACTGATGGGAGTAGAAGGAGCCTGAGGATGCTCTGTGAAGATGATAGTTTGATTTGTTGGTTGGTTGGTCACCTTTCTATGAATGAGAAGATTTTAAGCTTGAAGCTGAGAAGATTGAAGATAAAGACAGAGGAAAAATACTTTTATTGCTGATACATTTCCAAGGGACTTGGAAATCTTTGTTGGTTGGCTGTATGGTGCAAGAGCACTTTCATAAACTGATGCTTCATAAACTAATTTTTGGGATTTGAGTCAATTTTGAAGATTCCATGTTGTAATAAGGTTATTTTGAGTCATTGTTATGTGTCTAGGAGACTAGGAGTTTCAAATATGTAAAATATTGCAACCAATGTAAAGGTTGCCACTGTAAGATTGGAAAAATAGTCAAGTTAATATAAAGACAGTTTTGGGAATATGAAAGGTCATTTGTGTCTTGGGTCATTGGAAGGTAGTGGAAACTGAAAAGTCTTAATGAAATTCCTTTAAATAGGCCTTGTATACCTTTGTAAACTCGTGGATGATTGAAGATCTAAACATGGAATGAGAAAAAACACTATTTTCCTGTATTTTCCTTCAGAAATTTGTTGTCTTTTGGTATTGTACGGCCTTGTACGAAAATGCATGGATGTCTAATGGATTGCATGTGTTAGATCCTTCAACCACCTTCCATTTGCAATTGGTCTCATGCATTTTGATATTGTTTTGTGTAAGATATTGCATGTTTTGTGAAAACTGTCAAGAAACCCTGATTAGGGTAAACAGTGACTGAAAATCTTGTATTTCTTCTGATTTTTCCATTGCATATTATTGATCCTTGGTGGAAAATGACTGTAGTAGTATTTACCTTCAAATCCTAGAGGTCTCCAACCAAATATCTAAGGTTGATGGGGGAAAATCAAAGTTTTATGACTATTTTTTTGTGACAGTCCAGAAAAACAGAGTTTCAAGAACAGTTGAGAGGTATAGGAGTAGGGTTTGGTAAAATATCAGTTGGAAAGGTATTTTGATGATTAAATGAGCATGTGCAGACCTTTTGTGAAGTGTTCCATGCATTGGCAAGGTGTGGGGAGTCATGGAGTGTCCTCTTTCATTAAGCCCTTGTGTTGACAAGGCCTAATAGGTCTATTTAGCTTGCTGTCAGTCCTGTTTTGGGCAATTCTTTACAAAATAACATATATTGAGTTTGGAATATGTTGTAGATCTCAGTAATGGGTATTTGAAAGTGCCTTGACAGTCTTGAATGGAGGCCTCCACTAAATGTTATGCTCTGACAGTCCCTAAAATAGGGCTACTAGCTTTTATGACAGCCATTGTAGAGATAGTTGCATGCATGATGAAATAGTCCTTGGCAAATGTTTATTTCTCTTGAATTGACATTCCTAAGATAGGAGAAGACCTTGTGAGGTCTGGTTGGGCCTGAGAAATAGAAAAAAATAAAATGGTGCTATGTTGTGGGCCTTGGTTTATGATAAGATTGTGGGTTTGAAACACTTTATAATGAACTTTGCCTAGTATGAAGTTAAGTTGATCTTTTCCTCTGCATCAATAATTCAATAGAACCACATTGGAGACAAAATAATAACATATAATCATGAAAATTAACACAACCGTTGAACACCAAAAATAAATCACCATGTAGAAATATTTTGCTCCATTATGTTTTTCAAAAAATAAACATGTGTAACTAAAATCCTTTAATTAAAATAGAACTGATAATATATCTTCTTTCTATATGTAATATATATAGTCTTCTTCAAATTAAAGAGAGATACCTATCAATGATGATCTTATGACCATCATATGTTTTAACTTTTATATCAATATTAGTGAAGAGACCACGTCTCTTCATAGTGTCTTTTGAGAACTAACAAAATTATGAAAATAAACAAATACATTTAATACTAAGCCCTGCTGAGCCATAAGTAGATTTGAGAAAGATGATCCAAATATTTCTGGCTCAGGTGTGTCTCTGCATACTCAATGGCATCCCTAACGTCCACCTCTATTGAAACCATCTTCTCCAGATCCAAGCAAGCTTCCTTGGATGTTGAATCTTCATGTTTTACAATTTCTAGGCACTCATCTAATATTCCCTGACACTCCTTGACCCATTCATCCTTTCTCTTCAAATCTTTGTCATTCTTGAGTAACACAAGTACACCTATCTGAGAAGTCTCCATGCATTCTTTCACTTCATCTTGGAGCCTGTCATGGTACTTCTTATGCTTCTTAATAAGATTGTCTGCATCAGTTATGCTTGCACTATCAGAGGTGTGTTTACCCTGTATTTCATGTAACTTATCATGTATTTTGTTATTTAGTCTTTCATGTTCTTGAATGACCTTTTGGTTTTTAGAGAAAATATCCCATAATTTAGGCATCTATTGCATTGGATGAGCATGTTTGTTATGCAAGACTGTAGTGAGTGTATCTATTTTGACCTATGTCATTTGATCTTTTAAGGGTGATTTGACTTGTTGTGAGTTTTCTGCCTGTGTAATCATTTTAAGAGGGACTGAATCCTTTAAGAAATCATTTTATTTTTTCAACCTTGCCCAGCTCATTTTGTAGGTATCCCTCTCCTTTATCAACAGCTAAATCTAAGCTTTATTTAGTTTTGCCACATTTACTCCAAGTTCTGCTGTAATGACTGGATCAGTTTCTCCAACTCTCAATGTCAACAGGGTCAAAATATTTTTTAGTGTCATTGACAACAAACTTTTTGTTTTGTGGGTATAGAGCCCATATCATGAGGGAGTTCTCATCCAAGTTGTATTTTGTTCTGGTATATACTTTAGCAACCCCTTCAAAACTAAGCTTATGTTTTGTATCATCGTTATGCAAAAAATTGTCAAAAACAAGTGCTGAATTCAAGGCTCGGGAAGATCATTACACTAGACTCTTTGAATAATTCCCTTCCTTTCTTAGGATTTATCTCTTTCATCTTCTTTTCAACTTCTTCTTTTAAAGCATTCATTAACCACATCTTGTTGTTTGGTGTAACATCTTAGACTGATTCTTTGATAGCCTTCCCCTTGTGTTTGTACATAAAAGATTTGAACTCAGGGGTATGAATAAACTAGTCATCTGAAATAAAAGATTTATATGCAATCTGTCTAGCATCATTATCCCTTGTTTCTTCAATTTCTAATCCTCTTTCCGAGGGCTGGTATGGTTCAATTCTACATCTTGAAATTGTATCAGAAAAGTCATGGGGTTTAGAGGCCACAGACCCTTCACTGTTGGAGGAAAACACTTCAATTTCTTGTGCTTCCCTTCTTATTTCCCTTATTTTCTAATTATATTCATCAATGGCTATTTCAACATCTGCTTCTTCCAAATTTATGATTACATCATCATGAGGGAAAGGTACATGAGTATATCCACTCAGTTTTGCTTCTTCTTAGCATAATCAATAAAGCCCTCTAGGTCAAAAAAATTTCTCTGTATTGCTTTCCTAAGATTAAAATGAGACAATTTATCAAGAATGAGATCATAACCTTCTCTAGCTAACACAATAAAGTCACTAAAATATAAGGTGCTTGGCATAAAAGACTGTTTAAATCATATGCACTGAGATTCATCATATTTGAGTAGTCAAGCTATCTGACTATTTCAAAGTATGCCACCCTATCTGGTACAATTTTTGGCAACAGAAAAGGGGTATCCTCAAACCCGTATACTCTGATCATTATGGAATCACGAAAACAATACCAATCCCCCCAATTGTGGTTTACAGTAGCTAGCCCATCAAAATCCTTGGGTCTCAAAAACCTTTTAATTTCTTCTAACAAAGTGTAACTGCATGGGTAGCCATAACATCTATTAAGGGTTTTTACAAAGAATTCTTCAAAGTGAGCATAACTGGAATTCACAAACCTATTGTCCCATATTGAGGTCCATAATTGTGGGGGCAGTGATTGACCATCTTTATCAATTTGTGAAATTTTCAACTGGTCTGGGCATAGATTCAATTCTTGTTCAAAATACAAAACCATATGCATGAGAATAGAATAGTGTATGAAGCTGACTGTAGGGAAACTATTTTTTAAGGCCTTCAGACCTGAGTCTATTTCCTTAAAAATAAAATTTGCATAGTCAAATGTCCTGGCATGATGGCACTGGATATCTGCAGAGATAACCATGGGCACTATGGACATAAGTTTTGGAACTTCAATTCCCAACGCTTGCCCCACTAAGTAATATGTGTATCTTAGGTAAGGTTCGAACAACTCGACATGAAACGGTGGTTCATCCCCTTCTTCAAATGGCACTAGATTCCCCTCATGTTGTGGCCTATGTAATGGTAGTCTCCAGCCATTATATGTGGTATCCAATCTGAAATATTCCTTTTCTAGGACTTCATGTACAATAGGGGTGTTATATGTGTCATTTAAATCAAAAACTTCACAAATTACATTTTTAGATATATGAAACAAGGGCTTTCCCTGTAGATTGCATATGGCCTTTTGGTCAGGATCATAATGATATGCTAGTAGTTTCAAAAGGTCTATATTGACAAAAACATATGTGACTATTAATTTCCCTAAATTGAGTTGCCAAGGGTTGCAGATGGGTTCCATCCTATGTCTCCTATGATAGTGGAACATGAATAATTCATACCCTCGGATAGGAGTCCATATATTTCTGACATATTTGTATTTATCTTTGAGTTTTTTCACATTTTCCCTCAATTGTGCAGTTCTTCTAGCCTTAGGTCTAGAACCGGGCAATTGGTCCACAAAATCTTGGTTTAGCTTCCTTTTTGGTGTTTTCTCTCCCTTCTTTGTTTCAATTTTCTATATTTTGTCCTTGGTTTGGCTCTTTTCAGTGTGTTGTATGTTCTTTGTTTCAAAGTAGCCTTCCATTTTATACCAGAACTTGACTGTATCAAAGAAAGTTCAAGGACTTACCTGTATATGCTCCGCACAAATCTCTTATTTGCCAGTGAATTCCTTCTTCTCCGTCTGCAACCCTTGTTTTGATTTTAGTGGGGATAGGAATGGCTTTTAGTGTATTATGTTCAACCATCCATTAATGACTGCCACCAGAATTGAATGCAGGGAATTCACGAATTTCAAAATGTCAGGGCAATGCTCTTTTTATCATATCGATGAGACCATTTTATTCTTTCGACGATCTTCATATTGTTTTGGTGCCATTTTATTTCATATGTTTCAGGTTGGTTGCCAAGGGTGCGTTGGTGTCTCCACGAAATACTCTTTTCATAGAGTTATGAATCCTTTATTATCATTTTAGGGAGATATTATAATTTTCATCCCAATGTCATTTTGATCAGGTGTGGCGAACGTTCTCCTTGGCATCGGTGAGTGTTTCTCTGACAGATAGGGGTTACCTCATCTTTATTGGCATGACAATCTCCATCGTTAAGAGAATATGATAGTCTCCCAATGGGTTAGGTATTCCTGATGATCTTATCTCCATCGCTCATTTTTATTAGAACATATCAGTGAGTGTCTTACCAAAATCCTTTTGTCTCTTGTGTCGGGGTGACTTTTGTGGTCAGGGAAGCTTAAAGATTTCATTTCAATTGTATATGTCACACCGATAGTCTTACTATTACGCATTGGGGAGAGATTGTTTGCTTCCTGGTGATGAGCCATTGGTCGGTGTGACTTAAAGGCTCGGTGTAACTTTAGGATTTTACTCTGATTGTTCTACTCACACCAATGAGTATGCGTCGATGATACATACAGAATGTCTCTCTGATCTTTTGACATGTGAAGTTTTGATCGTTCAGACATCAATCATCTCTCACTGATTATCACATTATACTTCAAGAATGTATTTTGCTATTCAGGGTGAGTTACTTAAGGTCTTGCCGATATAGATAACTTAGTATCAGAATTAGGCTGTGGTAAGAGAGCTAGGTATATTCATGAGATTATTTATGTGCAGATTCTAAAATGGATCTTGTCACACAAATTTTTGGTGGTTGGTTTTGAAAATGAGGGACATTAGTCACACTATGTGGAGACTTGGTGAATTAACAGATGAATAATGTGAAATTTTTTAGTTCCAACAGACACAAGGATTTTAAACAAAAACCATAATCCCAACTCTATATCCATTCCCTTGGCAGTCTCAAGGGCCACCTTGAGACAAAAAATGCTAATGTACTATTATGATAGTTATGATTGTCCTCCATCATTTCATTGTGCATTTGAAACTTGAGATGAGGATTAGGGAGGCCTCCATTTGTAAAAACATGGAAAATACTCATGGCAAGATCTTTAAAATAGGCGTATTCAACTTCAGGCATTTCTGTAGACCCTAGGAAGGTGGATGTAAACTTAGTTACTTTAATTACCACCACAAAGACTATACCCTTTGTGACTATGACGAGGTAACATTGTCATGCTCTTTATGACAATCCCTTCTCAATTAGGTGATGGCCTAATAACATTTATCTCCTTTGTGACTTCAATGCCTCTCTAATGCACTATCATAGGAGTCTTGACAGTCCTTATGTATTAGTGAAGAAGGCTTCCAACAAATCAGAAAGGAGGGCTTAAGATTACATACAAAGTCCTAGTCTTCATACCCTAGTCACATATCACCCGTCTAAGAAGACCTCAAGACAATTGGCCTTTAATACAGAAAGTCAATGCAGTTTTAAAAGATAAAGTGCAAGAGGCCAAAGGACAAGAAAACTTAAGGCCTTAAGGGGTTTAAAGGAATAAAAATATAGGCTTGCAAACTCGACTTAAAACCCTAACTCTAGGTGGGTATCACCAGATACCATCAGAACACTTTAACTTGGCACTACAAAACCTTGTCCAATCTGATCATGGGAAGCTGAAATCAAGCATGTACACTCACATATGACAGATAAGTATGCCTACCAAGTGGTTTGACATAAAAATGAATAAGATTCAAATTATAACCCTTCAAAGTAGGCCACTGAAGTATATTATACAGGTGCATTTCTAAGTGTTGCAATCAGATTTTTCATCATGCGAGCCTAAATTTTTTGCAAAAAATGGTAGGAAATTTTAGGTTCCAACAAGTCCATTAGTTGGAGGCAGGCAAACAAGGGTTTTCTATTCATTATTAGCCTGTTAAACTTAAGCATATGAGATAGCATGGCACACACAAAATGTTGTGGATAATGACCACAACATTAGGCTAATTGCGACCACTTTTTGTAAGCAAGCACAAGACTAGTATACTCATTCTGATCCTAATGGAACTAAGAAGGGTCCCCAAAGATATAAGAGTAATCATTTGTCATCTAAGAGAAATCTTGCATTTAAGGGCACTAGGGCCAACAGAGAAGCACTTTAGAACTCATCCTACGCATCAATAAACAACTCAACACAAGAAATTCAAGTCGACATATTAACACAACAATATCCAACTAAGTTATTGAAAGTCAACTATTGATACCTCATTCTCCATCTAGATTACAAAATCGGTCCACTTTTTGCTTTGTAACATTTCCTTTTCAAATTGGCTTGGATGCTTGCCATATTTCTCCTCCTATCAAAACATGGCACATGGACTAGTTACTAATTACTATGCAATCATTTACTTTTTCCTAGGAAATTAAAAAAATATATCATTTAACTTATTAAATATACTTACAAATGTATAGATGAAGGCATGTAAACCTTTCTGGCCACTGTGATGCATGGCATGAAGTTTGTCAAGCCTAGCCTTGGAGGCCTTGTCTTGAAACATATACTAATTCAATTTAACTATGCACAAATAAAAGTTAAAAATCATTTAATAAATTTGATGTAATATTATGAGAAAATTCAAATACCTACATACTCTCCTCATCGGACTTCCTCCATGCATCAGACTTCTCATATGCTTTTACAAGCTCTTTCCATACTTTCAAACTTACATCAATTGGCCTTTTTTTGAGCCTTTTCTCAGGAGCGAGTTTTTTTATCTTCTTTGTTTGGTTGCATTGAAATATCTTGCAGTTTTGAGACATTCATAGATTTATCTTCTTTACAGACCAACCTATGCCAAATTCAGTCTCCATGTCTTGGATAACTACTTTTTGTAGGTGCATGGGTATCTTTGAGAATGGAAAATGTATATGGTCTTTAAACCATTGAAGGCATGATTCCTTCAACCTATTCACAAATGTTTTTCCAGCATCTATCATTCGGACGTCCCCTAAAACCACATCGTATTCTATCTTGGTATTGTAGGTACTAATGCAAGATGCAAAACATTGGAAGCCTCTATTCCCTATTCCACATTCTTAGAGGTTATTGTTATTGATTTCCTCCTAGATCTTTTGCTTGATCCATGACTGGTTGGGGAATCAATTGATTCCCTTTGACACTGTTGATTTGGTTGTAATGTTTTAGGGGCTTTACCAGATCATTTTTCTATGTATCTGGAAAGCATTGTCAAGTCCACACCATCCAATTTGTTCACTACCTCTACCCCCAATATGGAAGCCAATGCCTCTTTATCTTTATCAGTATCATGTTCCTATAAAATAAATTTCTTCTTTTAAATTTACAAATAAAAAACTAAAAACTAAAAATCAAAGAAACAATGGAAACATTTACAAATATATAAATTGACAATGAATTAGCTCATTGTGGCCAGAGTCTGCTCCCTTTGCTCTCTTCCCTCTATTGCTTGACATTTTGAGGTGACCTAGGGAAAATTATTTTCATCCAATTTGTGGAGGCAAATGAAGTACACACTGCCAGGTATGAAAGTTTTCTTCCAGTTTTTCTGTATTCCTCAAGGTTTTTGACCTTTACTTTGTAGAGCAAATCATGAAGTTGTTTTCCTATGAATCAATTGGTGCCTTGGGAAGGAATCTATAGTTCCCGGCCTAATTTTAGTTTTCTCACTATCATCTCAAAAGCCATATCTCCTCATATTGTCTCAACCAACCTCTATTTTAGTTTTCTCACCCTCGTCTCAAAAGCCCTAATTTTAGTTTTCTCACAATCGACTTGTCTTAAAGCACTCGACTACTTTTTTAGGAAGGAAGCTAGAAAGTTGTGTTCAGAGAAAGGTATTGATGGTAATGATAAGTGAACCTAGACGTTGGGGTTTGAAAAATGCATTCACTGCTCTCGGATGTAGAGGAAACAATGCAATGTCTACAATTTTACCCTACTCCTTTGCAACCACATGAGTCTTGAACGATTCACCTGTAAACAAAACAATATTTACAACCCTTTCTTCACAATCCTCTCCATTTAATCAAAACAAAAATATATTTGGGAATGAAATTTTCTTATTGTAATTGTAACCTTACCTATGGTGTTGAAAACTAAATCGAATTTCTCATCTCTTTGCATGGCATTTTTCTCCTCTCTTCGCGCAACATTTTTCTCTTGTAATTATTGAATTTCTCATATATTAATTTAGGCGAGACTCCAACCCAAACACTTGATCTCCAAACAAAAACTGAATACCAAAAATCAATATTAAAACTTTTTTTTTTGTCACTAACATCATAGGAAGTCAGAGCAATTAACGTCATGGGAAGTCGAAGCGATTAACGTTGACTTTACCGCCGACTTTTAGACAAAAAATGTAATCTTTTTAGGGCATGAAAGATGGTGTAAAGTGTGCCTAATTTAGCACCAATCAGTACAAAATGATGTATTTTACTTGAAAGTTGATAAAAACATAACCTCACCAAATTTGGATTGTCCTTATAATAAGTAACTATATCTTGTTTCCATGATAGCATTTTAACTTCATGCTTCTCTTACATGATTAGATCAATAATGATTCACTCTTTTATGACCTTACACAAATGGTTGGTGACAATCCTTATGCAACTGATATGGCTTTGGAAAAACCAAACAACTCTTCTCTTACTATCATGATGACATGATATTGGGACTATATTGGTAGATTATGGAGTGTGCTTATGGTATTGTGATTTTCATTTCTATGTTCTCATTAACCTATTTTAGGTTGAAGCATGGTAACTAACCCACTAGCTATTATGACAGTCATATAATGACTAGACAATCCTCTCCACTTTGACTATGATAGTCCTATACATGGTGTTTTCTTCATGACAGTCCCCAATAATGTGAATTATTGGTAGTAGCTAGTTCAAATGGAGTTTTGGATGGTGTAGAAAGTTGTCCCTATGGCTCATTTTAGTGCATGCCTTGGTTATGTCCTTGTGACAGTACTCTCTAGATATCTCCTCTTTATAGTGACAAGGTTTCAAGAACATGACAACTTAGGTAAGGTATCAACTTGTCTCTTTAACCTCTAGATTGTCATTTTTCAAGAATTGATCTCATTGAAATGCAAAGACAAAATGTCATAGATTAGATGAAAAGATCAAGGAGATGCATGTTATAGAGTATAAAACTCAAAAATCAAAGGTCTTTTTGGGCTTTTTCCAACAATATGAGCAAAATTCAAACTTTAAACATGTCGTACAAGTACCATATGACTCATTCACATACATCACACATGTGGGACCACTAAGAAGGGAGGTAGGTGCTTAATATGAATAATGACAATTGCACATAATGTTTAAGTTCACTTCAACGGATATTTGGGGTTATGATAGCTAATGGAGGGTTTTCTTTTCAAAGGAAACAATTAATTTTGGAGTGGAAGGTAATGGTGAAATTCTTGACATAATGTCCCTATAATTAAAGAATATACAATGGCTAGGATTAACCTAACAAAGATCTAATGATGTGATTTCAAAATTAACATCCAAGTTATCCTTCCCTCCATCAAGAATTTCAAATTTTGGTGCCAAAGACTCTTTGAGACTGTTTTGAGGGTTTTATGGCCACTTGGAGAGATATAGCATGCAACATGTGATCGTCATAGAAAGTCTAAAATTAACATCCAAATTATCCTTCCTCCATCAAGAATTTAAAATTTTGGTGCCAAAGACTCTTTGAGACTATTTTGAGGGTTCTATGATAGTTTTGAGGGTTTTATGGCCACTTGGAGAGATATAGTAAGCAACATGTGACTGTCATAGTCAAAGTGGAGAGGATTGTCTAGTCACTATATGACTATCATAATAGCTAGTGGGTTAGTTACCATGCTTCAACCTAAAATAGGTTAATGAGAACATAGAAATGAAAATCACAATACCATAAGCACACTCCATAAGCTACCAATATAGTCCCAATATCATGTCATCATGATAGTAAGAGAAGATTTGTTTGGTTTTTCCAAAGCCATATTAGTTGCATAAGGATTGTCACCAACCATCTATGTAAGGTCATAAAAGAGTGAGTTATTATTGAGCTAATCACAAGAGAAGCATGAAGTTAAAAGCTATCATGGAAACAAGATATAGTTACTTATTATAAGGACAATCCAAATTTGGTGAGGTTGCATTTTTATCAACTTTCAAGAAAAATACATCATTTTGTACTGATTGGCACTAAATTAGGCACACTTTACATTGTCTTTTGTGCCCCAAAAAGATTACATTTTTTGCCTAAAAGTCAGCGGTAAAGTCGATGTTAATTGCTCTGACTTCCTATGACGATCACATGAAGGACAAGATCAAAGGTAACTATACCCATGTGCACAAAATAGAAGACATATGGGTTGAGTGTAGGACAGATGAAGATGTAAGGAAGCTTGACTACAACCAGATAATCTTGGAACAAATCAGAGAGTTGGGGCTTACAAATATTCCTAAAGATATGGAGGATCATAGTGATATATTGGATCCTTTGTATGAGGGTAATAAAATCGATTCAACCCCTCTTCCAAGAATTCAGTGGTCATTGAAGGAGTCCACTTCCATAAGAGATAGATTTCAACTCACCTTTGCTAATACCAACATCTACTTGGAAAGGAAATGGATAAAGATAAATCTATTTAAGATAGGTTCTGAAGAGGAACATGCTTATGGAACTTGTAGTAAGCGAGAAGAGCTTAGAGCTAATAATAAAGAAGATGCTTATGGTTCTGAACAAAGGTGCAAAAGAAAAAGGAAAAGTGAAAGAGAGAACATCTACTAAAGTGGATACTAAAGAAGATCCTTCTTTTGTTGAAGCATAATCTCCTCCTACTACTTCCCAATTGGAGTCATCCCAGGTGCTACCTCCTACTTTGCCTCTTGTTATTACAACTGTGCAATCTCCACCTTTTGTGTCTGTTACTCCTTCTAATTATGTGCAAACCATTTATTCATCTCCCACAAACTTGATCCACTTTTCCAAAGTCCTCCTCATGGCACCATGGAGTAAATGTTTGGCTCACTTTCCTCCTTGCATAGTCCCATAGGTTCAACATCACCACCCTCCAATCCATTAATTACAACACAATTGGACTTTAATAAAGTCATATCCACTCTCACATCCAATGTAACAACTGAGGTCAACCCCACTATTGTGTTGACTCAAACACCACCTATTGTTACCACCACTCCCTTGGCATCTACTCCATTACTGGATACTTCTATTTCAATTTCCATCCATCCACCTCACAACCCATTGATTCTACACATCGTCACAATTTTTGGCAACACAAATTGAAGAAGATTTATCCACTCTTCCCCCTTGGTTGATATCTCAAAAGCCAAAGAGGAAGAGGCAAGCAGTATCACCAGATGATTTTGATTTTGGTCAATTGGTTCCATCAAATCCTAAATCAAAGAAGGCTAAGACCATATAAGGGTGATCATAGACTCAGTTGGTAACAAATATGCAGAGGTTGTTGTGCCTCCAAAGGAAAAGAATATTGAATGCATCCAAGTTGCTAACTATTCTATTTCATAGATAGAGCTTGGACAGAAAATGTACGAGGGTGCTAAGGAAGATCTACAGGAAGCATTGGTATCTTTGCTTGAAAGATATGATAAAAATAAGTTGATCAAGGATCAACTTAAAATACAAGTAGAACAATTGAGCTTCACTCTACTAAAGATAGCCCAATCTTTTGAACAAGTTGTAGACACCTAAAATTGTCTCGTTCCCAAATCAAGGATTCATCTTCCATACCTCATGTTAATTAAATAATTCTTAATTATTTGATTAAATTCATCTATTGATCACCATCAAATTTATCCTCCATATTAATTAAATAATTATAATTATTTAATTAAATCAATTTCCCTCCATATTTAATTAAATAATTCTAATTATTTAAGTAAATTGATTTTCCTCCACACATTAATTAAATAAATTTAAATTATTTATTTAATTAAAGATAATATTCCATTTCCTTCAAAATAAATATAAATTAAATATTTTGTTTATGTGCATGAAATTAAGTAATTAATTTATTTAATTTTCTATTATTCCCTCTCCTCCATAATTCACTCTCAATTAGTTTAGATAACTAATCAATCAAATTAGTTAACTAAATAAATCAAATCAGTTAACAAGTTAGTCAACTCAGTTAACAAATCAATCAACTCAGTTGACTAGTCAATCAATTTAATTAACTAGTCAATCTATTTAGTTATCTAAGTAATCAAATTAGTCAACTCTTCAATCAAATATGTTAACTCCCTTGATGCATGAGAGGACAAGGAAACTTGTCACTCTCTCATTTGCTCACATCCCCTCAACCATTTCTAGCCATTGATCTCTCTAATCACTCTCCACCATTAATCTTCATAGTTGGAAATCTATAAATAGAACATCTTCTAGGCCTCTCAGAATCTTGGATCTTCATACAACATCACACTATTTGTTACATGTCCCCAATTTTTGTCTTTCTATACTTTTACTTTTTACTTGGACATAAGTAAATTTATTATGATGTTTAGATTAATGACAAGGAAAAACATGGATTATATTGAATGTCATTTATGAAATTATGGGAATGATTATGTTATTATCGATTTAATATTCACATTATGAGATTTGATTTATTATTTGAATAATGATGCACTGATCATAATTTCTTTGGTAACAAGTTTGATACAAGTTTACAAGTTTTTAGATGACTCTTGGATAAGAGAGAGAGAGAGAGAGAGTATCTTTCCAGGAGAGAGATATAGACCTCGGGTTACGAGTGGTTTATTTGCCAAATCGGGTATAAGTGTTTAACAAAAATGTGAACCAATGTGTCATAAGAGGTAAGTCTTGTCTTGTCAATTTACTTCTGAACCTAATCAACAGGTAGTCGATATTGTTTTCAAATCTTTCTAAGTCATATTAAGTCATCTTAAAGTCGTTAATAACATTAATGACGTCATTTGAGTTTGATTGTGACTATTTACGTTTAACATAAATATTACGACGTTATTATCGTAAAATGGTTGTCATATTATTATTAAGTCCTTGAGGTGCTATAAACGATTCTTAACGTTAAGACGTTTTTGTTGAGTTAAGAATAAGTGATTATTGTTAACGGATTATGATGGGGAGGCAAGCTCAACCCAACCATATTATCTATAATTTCTTGTTTAAATATTATTATTTTTATTGATTAAACTATGATTATCTAATATAGTGGCGATGTTATAAGAAGTATATTTGATGTAAACAAATATATTAATGCCTTAGCATCGTAAGAGGATAATACCTCTTAATGAGTTGATGGTATTGTAGGAGTCATAGGCTAAAATATAGTAGAGCCTTCATTAGTGTTAGTGGTGGATCGCACCACATGTTTTGATTATTAAAAGATTAGTTTCATATTTTAATGAGTTTCAGCCTCATCCTTATGGGGATGACTATGTTTACAAACTGCCCAACCGAATAAACCGTATGCTAGCCTTCCACAATCGACATGTGGACTTTTGCTTAAAAATCAATTTTAGTTTAAGACTAAGTCATCAAGGTCTGTTAAGATGCCATTAAGTTTGCAACTGAATCATTGTTGAGGTGCGAAATAAGGTAACTCTCTAGGAGTAGTGACTGGGTGATAATTAGGAATGACTTGGCTAAGCTTTGGTGTCCATTTTTTATTAAACAAGTTAAAAACTTGAGAGAATGGAACATAGGTAGGGAGGATCAAACATATACAGAGAAGTATAGAGACAGAATACGCAGTCAAGAGGCATCGACCCTGTGTCTAGTTTGCACATCTCTGCCAACTCAAGTTCATCCATTGTCAGGTATTTCTCAGTTCATGTAATCATGAGGAAATTGAATAGTTATTTTAGATTGAACATTGTTGTATTATGGATGATTATATGAGCTCTCCAGTAAGGTTAAACCTCCTATATTTATGGTGTAACAGTCAAAAAACTATTATGTATCAACATTAGGAAAATACAGATAACATTCTAAGTAAGCTATGTTGATCTATCTCTGTAATTGATGAGACAATGAATGTAAATCGTATGGTTGATTCTTGGTAATTCTAGTAAGTAGTATGTTATAGTATACTACATCGACCATTTTCTATTTCATTTATAAATCGATAGTCATATCAATGCATAGATTAGAGGATAAAAGACCATCATAGTAAGAGATTGTCATAGTTGTTATTAGCTTTGAAAACAATTCTCTTATCGAATAAGTTTGTAGAAAGTCAATGGAATGATTGTGAGTTAATCAAACATCAGGCTCTCGAATGAATGAACCTTATTTTCATACTCTCAACTTGAACCATATAGTATTGAGGTTATAATGTTTTAACATATTGTCTTGTATAGGTTATATATATGCATAGCGGATAATGTTATCTAACCAAGATTACTAGATTCATAAGAATCGTTGGTAACTTTTGTATCATATCAAATGATAGTAACTTAGAGATACTATGGAAGATGGAATAAAGTTATTATGAGAATCCCATTTAAGACTTTTTGTCTTTATTATTCATGAAGAGATCCAATACAATGGAGTAGGATACTTGTAGAGATATATATATTCAAGGTATGTTTTATTTATAAACATTATCAAAGTTATTCTACGTTCCTTTGTATAGGATATATTATCTATTTAGGAACTATAGTATTCTTAACCTTGGTTGAGTTAATCAAGGGTTATTTGTGAATCTAGAACTCCTAGATATAAGATATGATTATATTGTTATATCATATTAACAAAGGATATTAGAGAAACCCTGTGACTCATAGATTAAACTATTACATGATTAGGTTTGGTAAGAGTTTTAAACTGCGAGAATATGACAGTATCCAATTCAAGTAGGGGTGGGTGAACACAATGACTACATTCATTATGAATGTTATTGATATTAAAAACTTTGGCCAAAGTAATGCATTTGTTTTTTGTATGGATTGTTGATTCGCTGTATTTGAACTGCTCATCCTATCAGAAATCATACTTAGCTAGAGGGTATCTAGGGTTGTATGGTTGATAGAGTTGAGTAGAATACAACACTATGTACTCAGGAAAGGAAAATTACCACTAGTCACCTAAGGTCTTTATATTCTTTGTGAAGGGGAGGGCCACTTCCTATGTGGAAGATTTGTGGGAGACTATCAGTCTATTAATGGAGGTAAATCACTAGAAACATACTCTCTCTCCAAGTAGGAAACATGCCAAGACTTGTGATAAAGATGTCAGATATTCAGAAGCAGTATTTATTCCAAAATTGTATATGTAATGGATTTACATTTGTAAGCATTGTAAATGAGAAAGACAATATGGTTTATTGTATTTTGTAAAAAGAAATCTTGTAATTGTAATTACTTGATTATATGTTGAATAAAAGAAAAAATTTCTCTATCGCATTTTTACCTTGTTGATTTACTTTATGGTAAATTTCTAGTTTTACTATGTTTTTAGAATGTGGATGTTACATATGGTATCAGAGCTACCAGGTTTAGCACTAGGGCTTATGAGACCATTGTGCTTGCCTATAGTCAACATTATGTGGTTAGCTAATGTTTGAAAATTTTTGTGCCAGGATGGTACGTTTTAAGAAGACAACAAGAAAAGTCCGTTAATTCAAGTCAATGTTTCCTTAAAGAAAAAAGAGAACATGAGGCCATTATCAAAACCTTTGAGGGAACCAATGATGAAAGTGACATTTGGTTAAGTTATACTGAAACTCTGGCGACTGCCTTAACTCGAATCAAGCGAGTGAGAAGGGAAAACAAGGAAAGTGTTAAGATCACTGCCAAAATCTTAGAGTATATGTCAGATGAGGAAACAACTATGGTTAGGCGAGATCCTTGCATACCCCCAACTATTGAGATCATAGAAGTTAGGTCCGATAGTGAGTCATAGGGTTATATACCTTGAGATTATGCATCTGAAAATGAGTCTGAAGGATATACTCCTCTTGAACATGACTTTTGAAGTCATTTCTTATATAAAAGAAGAATACTCTTTACTTTTGAAATGAAATAAAGAAAAAAAGAGTTGTTTTTGTGCCAAACTATTGTTTAAATTGGGCATTATGTTTAGATTTAATGGGATACATTATAATATTGAACTAATGGACAACTCAATATTCTCAGGTGTGAGAAATCAATAAACATGGTGTGGACAAGAACTAACCAAGGAGAAAGTGAAGAGGAAAACCACCTGCCAAATAATAAGCTGGATGAAATCATAACCATGCTTGAGTAAACCAAGAAAAGATTGGGTGATTTGGAAAAGAAGGTAGATGATAAAGGGAATACAAAGGGATGAGGTGAAAACTCTCATGGTGAAAATAGAGAAAATCATGAAAATCAAAGTAAGAGTACAGAACCTCATAAAGAGGCAAGGGATAGATTGACCTCGGAACTCTCAAAGAATATGAAGAAGGTTATTCCACCAAAATTTGATGCGACAGAGACCGGAGCTGCTGCAGAAACTTGGTTAATAGAGATGGAAAAATATTTTGAGATAAGAAATTACTCAGAGGTGACCAAGGCATTATGGGGAGCATTCCAACTGGCAGGAGAAGCATCCACTTGGTGGATGAATAAGAAGATGGAATTGAATTTAAGCTCTCTAAGGGTAACTTGGGATGATTTCATGGAACTCTTTCACAAGAGATGGTTACCACAACTCCATTTTGATTAAAAACTAATTAATTTTCTGAATCTTCAACAAGGAGATATGATAGTGGTAGAATGGAAAAAAATTCACTTGACTCCTGAAATATGTTCCACAGTATCATAAGGATGAGAGATTTAGGATCAAAAAATTTATCATGGGCTTAAATGCTCAAATTGGTAGTGAAGTGGATGTACATGGTCCCACAACAATCGATCAAGTGTACGAGAAGGCGGTCAAGCAAGAGAAAAAGCTAAAATCCATCTCAGCTTATCGTGATAGAAGTTGCAAGAGGTTTAATGGAACTCCTAACAATCAACCCTACAAGAAAAGATATGAAAAGAGCTACAATAACAAGAGAAAAGATAAAGGACCTCAGAAGAACAAAGGTGGATTTGGTAATGAGAAGAAGAATGGTAACTACAAAAGAAATGAAGATAACAATGGGAAGACTTCAAATAAGAAAGAACCCATTCGAGGATGCTTTACTTGTGGGGGTGACCATTATGCAAATCGTTGCCCTAAAAAAAATCAAAATGGTCAATAAAGAGGTACTGTACTACCAACTCAGCAAGAAGCATTCCAACAAACGATTCACGAATCTCTCAACAATCGTCAAGCAAAGTATCAAATCACACCCATTGAGATGACTGGTACTTTGTTTGGAGTCCCTATATCTATTTTGATTGATACATGAGCCTCTAAAAACTTTGTTTCTCCTAGAATTTTGAATAAATTTTCTAGAAAAGATGGTTACATTTCCAAACCCAGGTTAGTAGAATATGCTAACCAATCTAAGGCTCAGGTAGAGCAATGTTTGTTTGAAGCCAAAGTTGAACTTCCTAGTTTCTCAACTGAAGTAAATCTGTATCTAGCCCCCCTAGGTTCCTATGATGTAATCCTAGGAATGAGTTGGTTATGGATACATAGAGCTAAGGTTGACTATTTTTCAAAACTAGTTGAATGCTTAGATGATTTGGGAAATCTAACCCAATTCCAAGGGATTCAAAGAGAAGTTAAAATTAGAACTATCTCTACCAAGCAACTAAAAAGGGCTAAAAGGAAAGGTTGTAAGTTGTTTGCAGTCAAAATGGAACAAGTGGAGGAAGGGGTAGAAAACCCTAGTTTATCTTTTGGGGAAAAGTATCCTTTTCTTTGGGAGTTTTAGGATGTGTTTCCAGAAGAACTTCCAGGATTTCCTCCCAAGAGGGTTTTTTATTTTTCTATTAACATTAAACTAGGATCGGAGCCTATATCAAAAGCACCCTACCGTATGACAACAATAGAGTTAATGGAATTGAAAGCACAATTATAAGAATTGTTAGAAAAAGGTTTAATCAGACCCAATGTTTCACATTGGGGTGCTCTGATTATTTTTTTTAAGAAGGATGGAACCCTTTGATTGTGTATAGATTATCATATGCTTAATAAAGAACCGGTTAAAAATAAATATCATTTGCCACATATTAATGATCTTTTTTATCAGATGCGTGAAGCTATTGTGTGTTCAAAGATTGATTTGTAATTAGGATATCATCAGTTAAGATTGAAGGTTGAAGATATTCATAAGACAACTTTTAGAACCAGTTATGGACACTATGAGTTCACAGTGTTGCCATTTGGTTTGACAAATGCACTTGCTGCATTCATGAATCTCATGAATAGTATATTTAGAGATTGTTTGGATAAGTTTGTTTTAGTCTTTCTGGATGATATACTCATTTATTCTAAAAATGAGGAAGAACATCAACAGCACCTACAAATAGTTCTACAAAGGTTAAGAGAACATAAGTTATATGGGAAACTGTCAAAGTGTACATTCTTTTAGAAGGAGATTCAATACCTAGGGCATATTATATCAGCTAATAGAATATCTATTGATCCTACAAAAATTATAGTTATTCTATATTGGCCTGTACCAACAAATGTGCATGAGGTGCATAGTTTCATGGGCCTTGCAGGCTATTATAGAAAGTTTGTTCTAAATTTCTCTAGTATTGCTAGTCCAATCGCTTCCCTATAGAGGAAAGGAAAGAGATTTGAATGGACTGACAAATGTCAGGAAGCATTTGATCTCTTAAAGGAAAAGTTAACTACAACGCCAATCTTGAAAGTTCCTGACCCTGAAAGACAATTTGAGGCAATTACAAATGCCTCAAGAGAAGGATTAGGAGGAGTGCTTATGCAAGATGGAAGAGTTATTGCAAATGAGTCAAGGAAATTAAAATCCTATGAGAAAAATTATGCACCACATGATCTAGAATTGGTAGTAGCAACTCATGCCTTACAGATGTGGAGACATTGTTTGTTGGGAAAGACTTTTGTACTAAAATCAGACCATCAAAGTCTTAAGTATATTTTCTCACAACCGCATTTGAATGCTCAACAAAGGAGATGGTTAGAATTGATATCTGACTATGACTTTGAGATAAACTACATCAAAGGAAAAGAGAATAGAGTAGCTGATGCTTTGAGTCATAGAAGATATATAGCTTCTATTATTTCTATTCATGGAAATTTCAAGGATTTGGTGTTGTAAAATTTGTCTAGTGATGAGTTTTATGAGTAGGATAAGCAATCTCTGAAAGATAATCCTAGAGATCCAAGGTATGATGGTTTTCTGTTTGAGTCAGATGCACTATTGAGGTATAAAGATAGAATTTATGTTCCTGATTCAGCTAGATTAAAGGATCTAGTATGCAAAGAAGTTCATACTACACCATATTCAGGACATCCAGGAGTGACTAAACTCCTAGCAGATGTTAAACCTCTTTATTTCTGGAAAGGAATGAAGAATGATGCTACAAGATTTGTAGCAATTTGTTTAGAATATCAAAGGGTAAAAGCAGAGCATCAACATGATGGCATTTTAGTGGTGGTTGATAAACTCACAAAGGTAGCACATTTCATACCAGGAAATTTGACTGATGAAGCACCTATGTTATCTCGCAAATTTGTACAAGAGGTGTTTAGATTGCATGGCTTCTCTAAAAATATTGTCTTAGATAGAGATGCATGTGTAACATCAAGGTTTTGGCAAACTTTGTTTTCTATGCTAGGGACTAAACTCAATGTGAGTACAACTTACCATCCTGAAACCGATGGGCAAACTAAGAGAGTTAACCAAGTCTTGGAAGACTTGATGCGAATGTATTACATGGATCAACAATATAAGTGGGAAGAATACTTACCACTTGTGGAATTTGCTTACAACAATTCCTATCATTCCGCTATTAAGATGGCACCATTTGAAGCATTGTATGGAGGAAGATGTCAAAATCCTATAATCTGGGATAAGCTAGAGGATAAGATTAGCATCGGTCTAGAAATGCTAGCTGAAATGGAAGAGAAAGTTAAGTTGATCAGAAAAAGATTGGAAGAAGCCAATGATAGGCAAAAGAGCTATGCGGATGCAAAATGTGTTCCAAGGCAATTTTCTATGGGAGAAAAAGTTCTTTTGAGGGTTAAACCTTAGAAAAGTTCTATTAAGTTTGGGAAGTCTTCTAAGCTAGCCCCTCAATATGTGGGACCCTTTGAAGTGCTTGAAGTAGTCAATCCGGTTGCCTACAGAATTGCTCTACCACCAGCCTTATCTAGAATGCACAATGTTTTTCATGTGTCTTATTTGAAGAAATATGTTGTAGGTAATAATCATATTTTGACTTGGAATTCTTTACAAATGCAAGACCGAGGGGTGGTCACGATCAAGCCAATCAAGGTGTTAGAAACACACAAGTTTCGCTTGCATAATAAAGAGGTCTTCTAATGCAAGGTCCAATGGGACCAATATGTTGAGGAAAATGCTACATGGGAGGATTACCATGAATTTTATCAAAAGTTTCCTCATTTATTTAATAATGTTACCAGTTGAAAACAATGAACTTGCTTTTTAGTTACTTTTTAATACTTTATATCATCGAGGACAATGAATCTTTAGGGGAAGGATATGTTACATCCACAAATTTTGTCTTGCCATACTTTTACTTTTTACTTGGACATAAGTAAATTTATTATGATGTTTAGATTAATGACAAGGAAAAACATGGATTATATTGAATGTCATTTATGAAATTATGGGAATGATTATGTTATTATCGATTTAATATTCCCATTATGAGATTTGATTTATTATTTGAATAATGATGCACTGATCATAATTTCTTTGGTAACAAGTTTGATACAGGTTTACAGGTTTTTAGATGACTCTCGGATAAAAGAGAGAGAGAGTATCTTTCCAGGAGAGAGATATAGACCTTAGGTTACAAGAAGTTTATTTTCCAAATTGGGTATAAGTGTTTAACGAAAATGTGAACCAATGTGTCATAAGAGGTAAGTCTTTTCTTGTCCATTTACTTCTGAACCTAATTGACAGGTAGTTGATATTGTTTTCAAATCTTTCTAAGTCGTATTAAGTCATCTTAGTTGTTAATAATGAACTAACGTCTTTCAAGTTTGATTGTGACTATTTACGTTTAACGTAAATATTATGATGTTATTGTTGTAAAATGGTTGTCATATTATTATTAAGTCCTTGAGGTGTTATAAACGATTCTTAACATTAAGACATTTTCATCAAGTTAAGAATATGTGATTATTGCCGACGGATTGTGATGGGGAGACATGCTCAACCGAACCACATTATCTATAATTCCTTGTTTAAATATTATTATTATTATTGATTAAACTATGATTATCTAATATAGTGGCGATGTTATAAGAAGTATATTTGATGTAAACAAATATGTTAATGCCTTAGCATTGTAAGAGGATAATACCTCTTAATGAGTCGATAGTATTGTAGGAGCCATAGGCTAAAATATAGTATAGCCTTCATTAGTGTTAGTGGTGGATCAAACCACATGTTTTGATCATTAAAAGATCAGTTTCATATTTTAATGAGTGTCAACCTCATCCTTATGGAGATGACTGTGTTTACAAACTGCCCAACTGAATGAATCATATGGTGGCCTTCCACAATCAACATGTGGACTTTTGCTTAAAAATTGATTTCAGTTTAAGACTAAGTCATCAAGGTCTGTTAAGATGTCATTAAGTTTGCAACTAAATCACTATTGAGGTGCAAAATAAGACAACTCTCTAGGAGTCACGCATGGGTGATAATTAGGAATGACTCAGGTGAGTTGTGGTGTCCATTTTTTATTAACAAAGTTAAAAACTTGAGAGAATGGAACATAGGCAGGGAGGATCGAACGTATGCAAAGAAGTATAGAGAGGGAATATGCAATCAAGAGGCGTCGACCCTGTGTCTAGTTTGCACATCTCTGCCAACTCAAGTTTGTCCATTGTCAAGTATTTCTTAGTTCATGTAATCATGATGAAATTGAATAGTTCTTTTAGATTGAACATCATTATATTATGGGCGATTATATGAGCTCGCCAGTAAGGTTAAACCTCCTGTATTTATGGTGTAAGATTCGAAAAAACTATTATGTATCAACATTAGTAAAATGCAAATAACATTCTAAGTAAACTATGTTGATCTATCTCCGTAATCAATGAGACAACGAATGCAAATCGTATGGTTGATTCTTGGTAATTCAAGTGAGTAGTATGTTACAATATACTACATCAACCATTTGCTATTTTGTTTATAAATCAATAATCATATCAATGCATAGGTTAGAGGATAAAAGACCATCATAGTAAGAGATTGTCATAGCCATTATTAGCTTTGAAAACAATTCTCTTATCGAATAAGTTTGTAGCAAGTCAATGGAATGATTGTGAGTTAACCAAACATTAGGTGCTCAAATGAATGAACCTTGTTTTCATACTCTCAACTTGAACCGTATAGTATTGAGGTTATAATGTTTGAACATATTGTCTTGTATAGGTTATATATATGCATAGTGGATAATGTTATCTAACCAAGAGTACTAGATTCATAAGAATCATTGGTAAACTTTTGTATCATATCAAATGATAGTAACTTAGAGATACTATGGAAGATGGAATAAGGTTATTATGAGAATCACATTTAAGACTATTTGTCTTTATTATTCATGAAGAGATCCAATACAATGGAGTAGGCTAAGTCTACTAGAGAATGACCTTATAGGGATATATATATTCAGGGTATGTTTTGTTTATAAACATTATCAAAGTTATTCTACGAACTCCTTTGTATAGGAGATATTATCTATTTAAGAACTATAGTATTCTTAATTTTGGTTGAGTTAATCAAGAGTTATTTGTGAATCTAGAACTCCTAGATATAAGATATGGTTATATTGTTATATCATATTAACAAAGGATATTAGGGAAACCCTAGAGTCGATTACAAATCAATTGAATGGTTATGTTTTATAGACTTATTTAAGTCAAAAGGTATTATTATTATGACTCATAGATTAAACTATTACATGATTAGGGTTGGTAAGAGTTTTAAACTATGAGAATATGACAATATCTAAGTCGAGTATGGGTGGGTGAACACAACGACTACATTCATTAGGAATGATATTGATATTAAAAACTTTGGCCAAAGTAATGCATTTGTTTTCTACATGCATTATCGGTTCACTGTATTTGGACTGCTCATCCTATCGGAATCATACTTAGCTAGAGGGTATCTAGTGTTGTATGGTTGATAGAGTTGAGTAGAATACAACATTATGTACTTGGGAAAGGCAAATTATCATTGGTCACCTAAGGTATATATTCCTCGTGAAGGGTAGAGCCACTTCCTATGTGGAAGATGTGTGGGAGACCGTCGATCTGTGGATGGAGGTAAATCACTGGAAGTATACTCTCTCTCCAAGTAGGAAACATGCCAGGACTTATGATAAAGATGTCAGATATTCAAAAGTAGTATTTATTCCAAAATTGTATATGTAATGGATTTACATTTGTAAACATTGTAAATGAGAAAGACAATATGGTTTTTTGTATTTTCTAAAAAGAATTCTTGTAATTGTAATTACTTTATTATATGTTGAATAAAAGAAACATTTTCTCTATCTCATTTTTACCTTGTTGATTTACTTTATGGTAAATTTCTGGAACCTATGTTTGTAGAACGTGGATGTTACACTATTGAAATCATTCTAGATCTTATCATCTTCATATCACAAGCTTATGTTGACTAATTGAGCAATCCACATACTAGAAAGAAAAGAGTAGTCCACTTGAGGTTTGGGTGCAAATTCGGTATGATCCATCAATGTGGTTGGTTTGTGTGCTTGGAAGGAATAAAAATGACTACAACTACGTGCTTTTGGTCTATAAAGGCACACTTTTTCTCTATAATGATGCACTTCTATCCTGTAACGGTGCACCTATGATTGTGAAACAACCCTTCAAACTTCAAACCCTCATAACTTTCTCAAAACTTAACAAAATTTGATGATTGTTTTTTGAAATTGTATAGAAAATCATAAGGAATATATTGGTTATATCCAATCTTCTATATTTTGACTATTATTTTCATTTTTTTTTTTAGATTTAGGGTGTGTGCAAGAAGTTGAGTCCACTCTTTGGCTAAAAAGTGGAAGTATTTTCCTTGATTTTTAGAATTTGTCACATTTGACCTAAAAATTTGAAGCACTTAAGGTTGAATCTTAAAAAAAGTCAATAATATGAAATGTAGTAATCGAAGTCTAGTTTCCAAATATGTAATTTATTTTAATACCTAGATGATACAAATTGATTTTCAGTAGGCATGTCTAAAAACCATTGTTTAAAAATCACTTTATTTTACCATACCATGCACATGTACGTCAACCATATTTTGACCTAAACAATTGTGTTTTTCTAAATCCTTTTGGGAAAAGATCTATAAGACACTGAAGATTTCTCACAATTTTTTTGTAATTTTTTTTTAATATTTTTTTATTAATTTTTATCCGCCGTAATTGTTGTTTTGAAAATCCCTCATGTATGTCACACATAAGATGACCTAAACTGATAATTTATTTATTTATTTATTTTCAATTTCAAAAAAATTATCTAAAGATTGCTCATGTGTAATTTGTTTTTTAAATAATTGTTTTAATAAAAAGTTATTAAAATAATAAGAAAATGTGATATTTCAAGTTTATGGACCAGTTTCATCAAAAAATATTTGAAAAATAGAAAAAATAATGAAATTGTAAAAAAATATTAAATATTGAGAATCTACACAATCTCATCTATAATGGGTTTTAATTTCATCAAATAATTCTGCAAAAAATGTCTTCAAACATATGCCCTAAATCACTCTTTTTAGTGACACTGACATGACCTTCAAGTTGCAGGTCAAAGAAGGTCCAAAGATAAGGGTTGAGTCCCCAAGCCTTTTCCCAACCCAAAACCCATAGCAAAAACCATGCCTAGAATTCAAATATTAAGAAATGGGATCCTGCTTTAGAAATGAGATCTTGTTTCCTAAACGAGATCTCATTTGCATTTTTTATTATTTCTATGGGTTGAAAATAAAATGGATCCCATTTCATATTTGACCTTTTTTAAAAATTTTACAATAAAAAATTATTGTCTTCTGCAACTTGACATTTTACATGACTATTTACGGCTGACAATGACTAATTCTACAACTTTTTATCAAATCTTGTCTTCTACATGCTCTTGAACTTGTAATTTCATTTGAATTTTGGAAGGAGGCAACATTGCGACAATTTTGGAGTGGAATTGTGTTCATTTTCTATGCATTTGAAGGAGGAATAAAAAGGAAAGACTTTTACTATTGAAATTTATTTGTACTATGAGACATGTATGCAAAGTATGGAAGCATAGACAAGACATGTGAGTTGTTTGACATAATGCCTCAAAGAAATGTTGTCTCATGGTATGCAATGATTGCAAGATATGCACAAAATGGATTTTTTTCGAAAAGGCTTTAGAAGATTTCAAGCAAATGTAATTGGCACGTGTAAAGCCAAATTCCATAACCTTTTCAAGCATCCTTCTTCCCTATGCCAAAATGGGATCTTCAGAAAAGGGCATGGACAAAAGCATAAATGAAATATGAATTTCGTTAGATGTTGTAGTTGCAACTACACTATGAGACATGTATGCAAAGTATGAAAGCATAGACAAGGCACATGAACTATTTGGCATGATGCCTCAAATAAATGTTGTCTCATGGAATGCAATGATTCCAGATATGCACAAAATGGATTTTTTGATAAGGCTTTAGAAACTTTCAAGAAAATGCAATTGGCGGGTGTAAAGCCAAATTCCACAACCTTAGTTAGCATCCTCCTTGTCTATTCCCAAATGGTATCTTTGAAATAGGGTATGTACATCCATCAAAGCATAAAAGATATGGGAATTTTGTTAGATGTTGTAGTTGGAATTGCCCTATGAGACATGTATGTAAAGTGTAGAAGCATAGACAAGGCATGTGTATTGTTTGACATGATGCCTCAAAGAAATGTTGTCTCATGGAATGCAATGATTGCAAAATATGTACAATTTTTTTATAAGGCTTTAGAAAATTTCAAGCAAATGCAATTGGTGGGTGTAAAGCTAAATTCCACAACCTTAACTAGCATCCTCCTTGTCTATGCCCAAATGGGATCTCCGGAATAGGGTATGGACATTCATCAAAACATAAAAGATATGAGAATTTGATTAAATATTGTAGTTGTAACTACCCTATAAGACATGTATGCAAAGTGTGGAAGCATAGAGAAGGAATGTGAACTTTTTGACATGATGCCTCAAAGAAATGTCTCATGGAATGCAATGATTGCAAGATATACATGAAATAGTTTTTTTCGAAAAAGATTTACAAACTTTCAATCAAATGCAATTGGCACATGTAAAGCCAAATTCCATAACCTTTTCAAGCACCCTTCTTGCCTATGCCAAATTGGGATCTTCTGAATAGGGTATGGACAACCATCAAACCATAAAGAATATAGGAATTTCATTAGATGTTGTAGTTGCAACTGCCCTATGAGACATGTATGCAAAGTGTGGAAGCATAGACAAGTCACGTGAACTTTTTGACATGATGCCTCAAATAAATGTTGTCTCATGGAATGCAATGATTGCAAGATATGCACATAATGGATTTTTTGATAAGGCTTTAGAAACATTCAATAAATGCAATTGGTGGGTTTAAAGCCAAATTCCACAACCTTAGTCAGCATCCTCCTTGTCTATGCCCAAATCGGATCTTTGGAATAGGATATAGACATCCATTAAAGTATAAATAATATGGGAATTTCGTCAGCTGTTGTAGTTGCAACTGCCCTACGAGACATGTATGCAAAGTGTGGAAACATAGACAAGGCACGTGAACTGTTTGACATGATGCCTCAAATAAATGTTGTCTCATGGAATGCAATGATTGCAAGATATGCACAAAAGAGATTTTTTGATAAGGCTTTAGAAACATTCAAGAAAATACAATTGATGAGTGTAAAGCCAAATTCCACAACCTTAGCCAGCATCCTCCTTGTTTATGCCCAAATGGGATCTTCAAAACAGGGTATGGACATCCATCAAAGCATCAAGGATATGGGAATTTCATCAAATGTTGTAGTTGCAACTGCCCTATAAGATGTATGCAAAGTGTGGAAGTATAGAAAAGGCATGTGAACTATTTGACATGATTCCTCAAATTAATGTTGTCTCATGGAATGCAATGATTGCAAGATATGCATAAAATGTTTTTTCGATAAGGCTTTAGAAACTTTCAAGAAAATCTAATTGGTCTGTGTAAAGCCAAATTCCACAACCTTAGCCAACATCCTCCTTGTCCATGCCCAAATGGGATCTTTGGAATAGGGTATGGATATATATCAAAGCATAAAGGATAAGGGAATTTCATCTGATGTTGTACAGTTGCAACTTCCCTATGAGACATGTATACAAAGTGTGGAAGCATAGATAAGCCATGTGTACTGATTAAACTTTGAGCAACCTGATGTTTGATATAGCACCTAACATTATGCACCAACATATAAATACAAGGGTGACGATGTGTCAAATGTGAAAAGGAGAGAAAGTCACTAGCAAACATATGCCTAAGCCACCATGATATGAAATACCATGATGACAAAGTGGAAGGTATGTTGCAAGGACTGATATAGATCCAAAACAACATCAATAAAAAACACTCGCAAGAAAAACAAGCAAAGCATGCACAAATGTTTCAAAAACAAATAAGGTGATTGCCCCTGTCTAGCTAAAAATTGATGATTGATTGGATTGATTGATTATGATAATGATTGATGATTGATAGTATTTGGTTTTAGGAAATGAAATATGTTGTATAAGACACCTGGTCTTGTTTTGATGATGCAACATCCTGTATAAGACAATTGATATGATTGATTGATAGCATTGTTGATGTGGAAATGATTCATCCCAATAATAATGTGAGGATTGTGTTGTTGATATGGGAACGATATATCTCAAGAACAACACTAGGATTGGGAACGATATATCCCATTGATGATCTCATAATTGATGATCAATCAGGATTACAACAAGGCTAGGGACAAGACCATGAATGTGATTGGATAATAGGATAGATTTGCTTGACAAGATTGGTATGGAGTAGGGTCACTTATGTTTAGATCATTGTTTCTTAGAATGATTTGATTGATTTGATTGATTTGATTGACTTGAATTGATGATTTGATTGATGGAATTGATTGATTTGGATTTTTACTGCTTGGGTTTTTTTTTGGAGATTTGTTTTTTTTGTATTTTTAAATGTTTTGATTTTTTTTTGGATATTTGGTTTGTTTTGGATGTTTAGCATTGGATTGTGCTTGGATAGCCTTTGTCCATATATACCGACAACAAGGAAAAACCAAACCAAAGATAGGATGCAGATGAGAAATTATGGATGGGATAGATCAAAAAGGATTAGATGGATGGATAAGAGGATGGGCAATAGGATGAAAGTGGGATTTGGATGGATAAAAGGATGGAAAATAGGTTAAAGGTAGGAGTATCGATGGATAGAAGGATTGGCGATAGAGGGATAATGGATGGGAGATATATGATAAATGGATGGAGGGAGTCTAAGATGTGATCCCGAAGGACTACGTCGCATAGGAATAACATGCCCCATTCTAGATATTATGCCTTAGGATTTGGTGAGGTGATGCTCATTAGGATGCATGATGGAGACAATGCTTGGAAGGATGAATGGACTTAGTAGTAGATGGATGTATGGGTGGAATTTGGGATACGACAAGAGGTGTCAAAAGCATTTTTCAACATTTTACCCCTACATTCATCAAGATCAAAAGGAGGAAGGGAAGATAGATGGTGCAATAAGGAAGGTATGATAGATATGATGGGTAAGGATGACAAGATAGGATGGAAAATGATAGGATGGGATTGACGAGACAACATGCTCCCAAGTGTAAATCACATAGATAATCACCTACACATGACACTTGTTTGCCAGGTTTTCATCATGGTACTTATCCAAGGAGCCATAAAAATAGTTTTCACCATTGGAAGAAAGATTGCTCTTTACTATTGTGATTTGTTAATTTTTTTAATAGGGGATTTGGATGGGATAGGTAGGGACTCAAGATTTCGTTCTTGTAGCAAGTTGATAATGTCCCATGATGAATAGAAGTCACTCACTAACCATTTCAAGTGATATTGTGCACATGGATGTTGGTATAGAGAGAAAAATGGCTAAAGTGGATAGTGGATTTTTATGTGGATTATGAAAGGTTGACACAAGAATGGATAGAAGATAGGGGATTATGTATGGATCATGGATTAGTGAATTATGATGGGGATTAGGATGGAAGGATATTAGATTTAGGATGGAAATAAAGAGATAGATAGGAGGATTTATGCAAAAGCATGGACCATAGGGACATGATGGAAGAAAAAAGTACGATAGTAGATGGAAAATAGGGAGATGGATGTATGTGGGAATGTTGTGCAGTGGAAGGGAACCAAGACCAATGGTTGCACACACCGAATTAGATTTTGAAGCTTTTTATTGGAAGGGGGAGTTGGGAGTAATGGAGTTAGGGGATTTCCTATTTAGGACTTTAGGGGCCCAAATGGACATGAATTTTAGGATTTTGTGATGGGGAGCGAGATGTTTGGGATTTTAGGATTGTGGATGCTCTATTTGAATTAGGTTCTTTTTTCTTAGGGACCTAAACCATTTTGACTTTGAATTTGTCTATTTGAGATGTGGACTTGGGTAATATTTTTGAATTTTGATTTTGCTTTGAATTTTTGCATTGGTGCCTTATGGCATGAGGATTATTAGAATTTTTTTCTTTATGGGTGGAGGCATCCAAATTTTTATTATTGAATCCCATGGGGGTGTTTGTGATTGGTTCATGTTTATTCGATGTGTGCATTTGTTGATAAGAATTATAGGGGATTTATAGGAACGAGATGTATGGATGGATTTGTGGCTAAAGTGATAACGGGATTTGAAGATGGGAATATTAGGAGTTGGAAGGAGTGGTGGTAAAGTGGATGGAGGGATATTAGGATGTGGAAGAAGTGGCGGTAAAGTGGATGGAGGGAGGTGTATGGTCACATGTTTTTTACATTTGTATGATAATGGAGGTGGAATGGCAACATATGTTTTGTGAGTGTGATAGGATTTGGGATGGAAAGTGGTGGATTTAGGAGGCATGGAAGAAATATCGACATCTTGAGATTGTTTTCCTTGGGGTGTATATCCAAGGCCATATGAGCGTGGAGGGACTTTGACATGGATGGGCTCCAAAACACCTTGTTCATGAAGGCCTAGGCCTTTACCGTAGTAATTCATTTTTTTGGAGTATGTGATGAACAATGGGACTATGTGAGTTTTGGACATTAGAGTTGAGCTCATTATTGGATGGAGAAGGTGTGGTAATAGATAATGGTTGGTGCTCTCCAAGGGAAGAACATTCATTTAGGAATGTAGCAATACCAATAGGATATGATGGTGGATTTGCAATATGGTTGATAGTGGATGATAAAAGATCATTATGATCTTGATTATCATTATGCTTATTAAGATCCAATGTATTTTCTTGATCATCTATGTGCTTGTCGGGATCAAGCGTCTCATCAAGAAAAAGGGATGTTGTGGGATGATGGATAGGAGTGGTAGAACTTTCTTGACCACGGATAGTATTGGGACCATGAATGGAAGGAGTGACAAGCTCTTGATCTTGGAATGCATAAAGTTCACTAAGAGGATCATCATTGTTTTCTTGATCATAGATAAGATCACGATCATATATGGGAGCTTGATCACAAATAGGATTAAGTGTGCTAAGGATGGGATCATTTTTGTCATGGATAGACTCATCATCATAGATAATATCTTGATTAGAAAGAAGGTATAGGTTGTGAATGGGTTGAATGGAAGGGATTTGATCTTGATTTGTAGTAGGGGTTAATGTTTCCACATGCTTAGGACTAGATTCTTGACATAGCTCTTGTGATTTAATGGAAGTAGAGGTTTTTTGGATAAGTTTAGTGTATGGTGGGGAATGAATTGGGCTTATGGTAGGTGGGTTTTCAAGAGACTTGATAGTTTGTGTACTACAAGATGGGATAGGAGAAATATGCATGACATTTGAGGGTTCTTTGATAGTTTCAAGGATAGGGATTCGATGGCATGAGGGTGATGTTAGATTCATTTCTAGTATCCAATGGATCACATCATTATTATATGGGTAGATGTACAATATAATGGATGGATAATAAGGGTGGGAGGTGTAGGATTGGGATCTAATGGAGTGATAGTGGAATTGGGTGTGTTAGGAGTGGGATTAGGATCGAGTGGATGGACAAGAGGACTGGATATAATAGGATTGGGATTTAGAATGTTGAAAGGATTATATGATGAAGGCTCCAAAGCGATGGATGGATGAGGGGGACTAGTAGATGGATTGGTGTATGATTCCAAACTTGAGGTGGTATTTCCCTTGTCAATAGTATCATTAAGATGGTTTAAGGATTCTTTACCTTGGTGTGAGGAGCGACTAGTACTAGAATGCTCATGTTGTGGAGGATTATCCATGAGATTGGTTGATATGGAGGGACTAGGTTGACATGATGATGGGGGGATATATGGTTCATGAGTATCAAAATATGTGTCATGATCTACAAAGTTATCATCATTAGGAGTGAATTTTGACCCACCTCAGAGGATATATGGTTTTGGCTTTGATGCCTTTGTAGTAGAAAACTTGTAGGATGATGTCTTAGCATTCTTGAGAGTGTCTAATTCTTGTCTTAGTGCTCTAATTTCATCCAAGACAGGATCATTTGTAGGTGTTAGATTTGATACCTTTGTAGAACTCTTATAGCTTGGTTGCAAATAAAAAGGTCTATGATCCTTCACTTTGTCATCATTGTGTGTCTTATTTTTAGATCCACTAGATCTAGCATCATTTGCTATGAGTAAATATGCATCAAAATCATTAGGTATTTTTATCCCTTCATCATCAATGGCTTTAAAATAAGGTTTTGGATTTAGTTTAACCACTTTTTTGAAGAGTTTGAGAAAATTTTCATCATTGTGTTTTCTTTATATGTTCTTGGGATATGTGTTCCTCTCATCAAGATTCTCATGATGTCTTTCTCTTTCTTGTTCCATTTCTCTTCATGTTTGTGTTCTTGTCTTAGAGGGCATGTGTGATAATTCTGATCTTTGACCTAAGACTAGTGATATAATGAGATGTGAGAATGCAAGGCTGTGATGTAATGCAAACTTTAGGATATGAAGACAACCTAAATGAGTATGATGTGACTAGACTTCAAGTGGGTTGATGAAAACTCTAAAATAGATCAAGATAACTCCAGGTCTGACAATGATTATGTAAGCAATGATTACTTGTGCTATGATAGATAGACAAATAGACCTCAAGTGGTAAAGGTAATATGATAGCCAAGGCTTGATTGAAGACCAAAGAGAGCAACCTAGATGCAAACTAAGAATTTTGTTTGAATGATGGATATGCAAAGGTGTATGACTAGCTGGGATGTTTAGGATATGCAATGACTGAAGATAGAAACCCTAGAAGATAAAAATTAAAGAATGATACCCCAAATGAATAATAAGACTATGTTTTCACTTCTCTGTTTAGGAACAAGATCAAAAGCACATGACTGGTGAAAAGTGACAATTTTACAATTGTTTGATCAAGTTTGGTTTGTTGTATGAAGGATGGTGACAAGAATACACTTCAAGCATAAAAACACAATGGCTATATGTCTGATAGGAAGTATAAGTGTTATGTGTATGTTTAATAGCCTCTTAAGGCCAAATTTCCATGGGCCTAGACACAATCAAATACACTTGAAGACAATGCTTAATCTACCTAAGGTCAATGGCCAATGATAGCTTGTACAATCCCACAACTTGGAATCTCCTTTGATGCAAATGTAGGAACACCTAATGTGGGTGTATACACTTTTATCTTTGCAAGAGAGGATAGGTAGGGGCCTCTAGTACTAGAAGGATAACCCAATCACCCTCTCCTTGGAAAGCCAACAAGTAGCTTATGCTAAGCTAAGGATTTATGTCCAATCTCAGGAGAGCCATATGGTGAGTATCTTCAAAGAACGTATCCTCTTGCATTGAACAAGACACCAACAACTCAATCAATTTGGGTAGGCTTCTAACTTAAGGTGCCTAGTGAGAATACGGAGACTTGACGATTATTCATGCAGCAGTGACTCACTTAAGAGACTATCCCAGCCACTTACATCAATTCTTTAAAAGGAAAGAATAGGGTTAACATATCTCACACACAAGTGTATGGATACTAGGGAACTGTCAAAATAAGAATACTTCTCTATGAAGTCTTTAGCTTTCACTTAAACCATTTAAATAGTGGACTAAATTGAAAGCACCACTTAGAGTCATCCCTTGGGGTGAGTACCTCTTTTTCCACCAAGACAGACTCCCCTAAAAAAAAAAAAGAAGATAGAAGTTCTCTTACACCCAAGATCCGTTGAGAGGAAAGCGGAGAGGATACTTTTGTCCTACATTGGGATCTACTAAAAAAATGTGCAAATGCACCAGACATGTCAAGCAATTAAGTTCTTTTTAAAGTACCAATGGAAATGTTCCTATTAAAATGCAAACACAAAAAAGGATCTTGCAACAAATGTAAGTAGATTACAAAATTTGTTTCTTTGACAGGAGTAAAGCTACAAGAAAATGTTAAGACAAGAAAAATGACCCTACAAAAACCCATACAAAATGTAGAAATCTGATAAAAAGTGAGAAATTTATGTTCGTTTAAAAAAAATAGCCTCCAAGGGCTAAAAATTAGCATTCTCGTGGTTATCTGTTAATGGAAAATGCTAATCCTAATAGTTTATTTGACTATGCTAATCCTAATAGTTTATTTGACTGAGGACAACTTGGAGTCCTTGGTCACATGCGATGTTATCCTCTGGTGGTTCAAGGATTTTGTGTTTTGGCTTGCAAATGTTAAAGTGCAGATCTAGTAGGGTTTGTTGTGTGCCTACAACAAGTTATCCATGTTTATCCATTCATTAAACAAGGGGTTTGGTGAACACCAAGCAACTCAATGAAAATAATCCTTGGCACCTTGAACATGCTATTCTATTAGGACACTCTTCTCAAAGCATATGCTACGTGGGCCTCATGTATTGTTTATTTCTTTTAACCTTCCACTACTTGTGTTTGTTAATCAAAATGTTGTACACCCCACTGCCCAATGGTGTCCAATCTGAGAAGAAAAAAGAAAAGGGCAATCAATACTTACAATGAAATGATTGTATGTGACTATGAACTCCATCACTAACATTAAACACTACTCAACATTGTAAGGCCACCAACATACATTTAATGTTATAAATTGGATGGTTGTAAAAAAAAAGTGCTAAGAAAAATGTTTCACTTGAATATTACCAACAAACCTTATATCTTCAAATGACAACAATCAGTAACTTTTAAAGAAAACCTTTTGTAAATAAATATATATTCGAAGTAGAAAACATAGCTAAAGGTTTATGGTTAACAACGTCCAACTAACAAGCTACGGTTGAAAGATTTCCCCTTTTAATAGTGTCTGGTTTGTTAAGAGTTAACCATTATGGCAATGATCAAGATTTCATTATTGAGTGAACATCTAACGTCAAGTATGATAGTAAAGGTCTAATAGTCCCAAACTACCATATTTTTAGAATGCCAAAATACAGTGTTGATAACAACATGATTTAACAATAATTACCAGTGTAATGATAACAAGACTTTAATTGCCCTTAGCAGACAATGTTTTAAACCTTGAAGTTATTACTAACAACTTACAATTTCAACATCTAACCATCTAAGATAAATATCAAGATTGATGCTAACACCCTAGTGCTAACAAAAATTCAAGATTATCATGTAGATGATAATAATGTGAGTGTGATCAACAATTTGTTAGTTTTTAAGATCAGAAATGTAAGCAATCAGAAAATGCAACACATAAGACAATAAACATAGCAGGTACCCTAGGAAAACCCTCCTACTAAAGGGAGAAAAACCCAGCAAATATATCTCTTATATATTGAAGGAATAAGAGCATACAAATTTGATACAATGAATAATAGCACCTCTTCTAGATGCAAAGATACAAATGAATATGTATCTCCTTAAACATCAATCTGCTACTAACGAAAATGAAGATCTGCTACTGGAGAGATAAATGAAGTGATTAAATTGATGTATATATACAAATCAAGGTGACTCTTCATATGCATCAGCGTCTCTTCATATGCTTTTGTGTATCTTCATATGTTTTGGTGTCTCTTCATATGCTTTGGTGTCTTTTCATATGTGAGTTTTCATTGAGTCAACCTGGGTAAATCTCCCGCCGCTACAATAACATCAACACTCCCTCTTAGCTAGGGAGATATCTTTCTAGATATCCCTATCATGGAGTCTCTTAATGTGACATCCACAATGGCTACACCCATTAGTGAGAAAAAGATTTTATCACGGAATCACTCAATGTGATATCATTATGGAATCACTCAACATGACGTTCACCATGGTTACTCCCATGTGTGGAAAGAAACATATGCACAAGTGCCCATCATGAAGTCACTCAACATGATGTCATCATGGAGTCTCTCAACATGACGTCCACCATGGCTACTCCCAGAGGGTAGAAAGAAACATGTGTACAAGTTCCCATCATGGAGTCACTCAATGTGATGTCATCATGGAGTCTCTCAACATGACGTCCACCATGGCTACTCCTAGAGGGTGGATAAACACAAGTACAAGAGAATCATCACGGAGTCTCTCAATGTGATGTCCACAATGGCTACTCCCATTAGTGGAAAAAATACATCATCATGGAGTCACTCAACATGATGTCCACCATGGCTACTCCCAGAGGGTGGAAAAAACCACATCTCCGTCTTAGAGATGGACAAGGGCTCACACCTCATATTTCTCCATCACAAAGAAATATACACTACAAGGGCTTTCACCTCATACTTCTCTGTCACAGAGAAATATACACTACAAGGGCTTTCACCTCATACTTCTCTGTCATAGAGAAATATACATTGCGATAGATCTTCATGATGATGTGACTCTCTTTGAAACTCCAAGTACTTGCATCAACCTTCTAACCTCCTCGTCCAAGATTGCCTCCAATGCTTGCCTTAGAGGAACAGTTTTCAATGCATGCCTCCAGCACTACTGACTTATGAGAGTTCAGGACTGTCCTCCTCGATCTTATCCTAGATCACCCTATTTTGAATAGGTTTGCGAAGCTACCAATGTCAAATTTGGATTGACAGTCTTGTTCAATTATATTCTCAGCAGCAGAAGAGGTCTTCCAAGAACTGCAACCTTCACTTCTTCTCAGTGAGTCACAGAACTTCCTCTTGATCCCTACCTCAAAGATTACAAGGAAATCCTCTAGAAGTAAACTCCCCTCCATTGACTAATCTCAAAGCTTTAGTTCTTCAACTCGTGCCTTGAATTTTTAGAATTTAACTCCCTCTGAATGTCATTTCCTCCTCTTCGAAGTACCTAATCGCAATGATAATCTGTAAGGGTTCTCCATTGTTTAGTGTCTTCATCTTTCTCAATCTTATTTGCTGATGCAAATTCCTCATCCAAGGCTGACCCAACCTTGTGCCCTCGAGAGATGTTTCCAATGAATTTATGTGCCACCAACTTAGTCCCATGGCTACAAGCTAGAACTCCATGATTGTTCATTTCTCCAGTTGGCATGCCTTCCTCATAGGATGCCTCAAGCTCTTCCTCCCTTTAAATTCCTTATGCAGTCTCTCATCATCCTTTTTCTCCTTGATCCGTCTTGGAAGCATTTGAGAGAGATTACTAATAGTTGTAGAATCAAACTACTTCAAAGTGAAATATCTAGACCAATGCTACAAACATACTATTCCCAATGTTAGTGCATGAATCAGCTATATCATTATTCAAAGGTACACACAAAATACTTATCTCTTTATTGTGATGCTCTTTTCACTTCATCTTCATCCACTAGCTTTGCTACATCTGTCCACCTATTGGCTACAGCATATACGTTTGACAACAACACATAATTTTTCCTGTAATTTATTTCCAATTGCTTCCAATGTCTTCTTCTAAACCATGCATACAAGCAAGAATTTTTTCAAGATCAGTTGTGGATATCAACAATACATGAACATTCTTCCCAACCACAGTCATTACGCCCATTGTGTTCTCAGGATTTGACAGTTGTGTTGTGTTGAAAACAACGAAGCATTTTCAGAGAAAATGAGGTGGAATACCACAAGAAGCCCTTCCCCAGACTTATCCCCTGGTTGATGGCATCTAAGCAGAAGGCATCCCTCTAAGACAAAATAATAATAAAAAAACATAGCATTTCAAACTAGCAAAT
Source organism: Cunninghamia lanceolata (assembly GCA_027924645.1). NCBI lineage: Eukaryota > Viridiplantae > Streptophyta > Pinopsida > Cupressales > Cupressaceae > Cunninghamia > Cunninghamia lanceolata. Next base: position 5,057,104 of record BSBN01001019.1, read on the forward strand.
ATTAAATAACCACATAATCTTCAGAGAGATTAGCTTAATATCTGGAACCAACAAAGGGCTGGTAGGGCAGTTGGTAAAATGCAAAGACTTGCTCATTTCTAGTAGTAAAGATGATGATCCCAATATCATAGCCGACCACACACTCGGTGATTCTCAATTGATGGACTTGGGCATTAGGATGGCCCTTCTGCAATATCACCTTCAATACCAAATTATGCCCCACCATCCTTGGCCTCAATTGATCTATTTTTATGAACACTGCCTTGTGCGATGGCCAAAATGAAGTAATCCCGCCCTGCTAGGAGAGGGTGACCACCTCTGTCTAACAAAATATCATTTTCGTACTCTCCACTCGATGGCATGGTCATTGAAGTAGCCAAAGATAGGAGGATCACCAGTGAATGGCTATAGTGAATGTGGCTTCTAAGAAATTTATCTTCACAACTATTTCAGAAATACTCTTTTTACTATAAGCCTGCAATTTGTCTAAGATTTTCCAGCAGAAGCCCACATAACTTTCCGCTTCAACCAATTCAATGCATCCACCCTTTATCATCTTGAAAATTCTCCAATCCTCTTCGGTGCCATCTGCCTCACCAATCAAATGCAACGAGTCTAGCCAAGCTTTATATGCTTAGCCTGAGCGGATGAAAGATCTCAGGTCGAATGCTACAACCTCATCATTCAACACCACCTTCATATTCAACATGTTTCCTTCATCTTCTAATCCTTCACGCAACAGCGGTCATGGAATGGCCTTTATCATAATGTTCACCAAGTCACCCATGGAAAAATCATAAAGGAAGTTCCTCGGTTTGTTGAATAGTTCCACCAAAGGGAAACCTGGCAATCATCTCTTTTCCATTGAGTTTGACACAATCCTCGGCCAGGATTTCCAAGACATCAATGACAATCATGTTGGTGTTGATCTCAACAACCTAAAGTCTGTAGAGTCTGAACCTGCGGGGTACCGGATTGGCAACCAATTGCTTCAACTAGATCTCAATAGTGGAAACAATATTCAAGCTTGGATCGACTACAATCATACCCAACAGCAAATGAATGTTAAAATAGTATAATCTAGCTCATTTTGACCTAGAAAACCTCTTATATCTCTCAAAAATACCTCTGTCTAACATTTTCCAAGAAGAAATGTACATTGGTTTCTTGCATCAATAGGAACTGTCGTTGAAGACCATTGTGTCCTCGTTTGGAGTTTTAGCACAAATAGATCCGCACCTGAGCTGGATATATCTCATCTTCCTTCCCTTATTATGCGCAATAATTCAAACTCGAGACTTATACCAAGTATTACTACATCTATGTAGGCTACAACGAATCCATCTTTATCAACAATTGAAAGATGCAAAAGATTTCCCATCATGCATGATGTGTAGTGCATCAACAATTGTTGTGTCTATAGTTGCACACTCTGGATTTTGAGTCATTACCTTATCTACAAGAGTCATCTCTGCATAAAGGTTTAGTACAACAACCCTTTCACCATCTTCTTTTTCTACACAAATTCTCCTTCAAAGATCTGCCCTTAGGTTTGAAATAATTTGTAACCTTAGATCTGCAATACTTTGCCTTCAAGATCTGTCCTAGATGAAAAGTTGACTTGACTGCTTAAACAAATCTGATCATATCTTTTCTTAAACCTGGCTCTAATACCATGTTAGTTTTTAAGATCAGAAATGTAAGCAATCAGAAAATGCAACACATAAGACAATAAACATAGCAGATACCCTGGGAAAACCCTCCTACTCAAGGGAGAAAAACCCAGCAAATATATCTCCTATATATTGAAGGAATAAGAGCAGAAATCTACTTACAACTTAGGCCCAACATAAGGCCGAATTTGATACAATGAATAATAGCACCTCTTCTAGATGCAAAGATACAAATAAATATGTTTCTCCTTGAAGATCAATCTGCTGCTAATGGAAATGAAGATCTGCTATTGGAGACATAAATGAAGTGATTGAATTGATGTTTATATACAAATCAAGGTGACTCTTTATATGCATCAGCATCTCTTCATATGCTTTTGTATCTCTTCATATGTTTTGGTGTCTCTTCATATGCTTTGGTGTCTCTTCATATGTGACTTTTCATTGAGTCGACCTGGGTAAATCTCCCACTGCTACAATAATATCAACACAATTAAGATAAAATTTTAAATCAATGGATATGTACACTCTAGGCTCAGTGAGGGAAGATTTAGCATTTAACCTGCCTTCTTGTTATGATCATACCATTATTGTTTCTCACGTGCAACCTGCCAATGAAAGTTTTTGCACAGATATCACATATATCCCATATACAAAAGGTCATTATAGAAAGATCTATTATACCAACATATGGATGAAAATAGTAATCAAATAAAGATAATACCAGTAGATGGATGGATATAATAATCAATCCATTAACAAAACTCAAGATATAGAATGCATAAAGTGGATTGATCATACGATATTAGCTATACGGCCATACAAAGGCCCAAACCAAAAAAAAAGTAAAATTTTTCAACTTTTCTAAAACTCGTAACACCTACAAAAACCATAACACAAGATCTTGCCCAAACAAAATGATTATGAGTAGCATATTCACGTCAGGTTCACCAATTGTGAGCATAAAATATAAATTATTAGCAAAACCCTAAAACCTATAGTAAATGCCACATCAAAGATTCACTATAGAAATAAACAAATTTAAATAAATGTTACCAAATGATTTTTGAAATGTGGTTACTCAAATGTTTTTGCATAACTCCCATGTAAATTTCTCCATGAAGGGAAATTGGGAATAAAGGTAGGTTTAAATAATGTTTGGATAGAAGTTGGTTTGGGTAGTTGAACGGAAAAGGTATGCATATTAACAGGTTTTTGAATTAGGTTAATAATAAATTAAAGTTATTAAATTTAATAAATAGGTTTAATTTAAATAATAAATTAAACTCGTTAATTTATTATTTTTGGGAGGGTTAAAGATGAAAATGTTTAATTAATTAAATATTAGGATTAAGGGTGAATTAAAGATTAAGGGACATTTAATTAATTAATTAAAATTAATTAAACTTCATAATTTAGGAATCCATCGATGAGGATGATTTTGGGATGGATAGAAATGTGATCAGGAATGAATATGAATGTGCTATGTGGTCAATTTTTGATATATATATATAGAAACTATATTATAGTATTATATATAATTATAATATATATTATATATTTATTTGAAAGGGGTTGTGCTTAAATGGTAAGGCCAGAAGGTTCTCACAATGGAGATCCAACTTCAAATGTTCCAAGTAACACCTATAGTTGGAACTCCAAGTTGTGGCTTTTATGTTGAATAAGTAAATCTAAGTTGAATATGTTGAATATATGTGGATGGGGAGGAGGTTGCCCTTGTGACATCGGTTGGACCAGCCATGTCCTCAAAAAAATATATTATATAATTATAATAATTTTTATAATTTATAATATAGTTAGAAGGATATCTTTGGGCATACTTTAGATATATTTTTTAAATATAGATTTACTAGTTAAATTTTATATTGAAAACAAATAGATTAAATTTATTATTACAATTAAAATATATATTTTTTAAATTGATATTTTCAAATTTCACTATCTTGTAATTTTGCCTCTTCTTGGTAATGAACCCTCTATTGAAGATAAAAAAGATGATAAAGACAATGATGATTGGAACCTATTGAGGCTACTCTCCACCCTCAGCCCTCCTAATACTATACGCTATAGCTCCGTTGGGCCTGCATTTGTTTTTTGATCTGGGGTTTTTCCATATGGACTATTGATATTGTCAATGTGAAATGTTATTTTATTGATATTGCGATGGATGAGGAATCAGAGTCTAATCAAAATTTATTGATATTGCCATACATGAGGATTAGATCACCTTTTATCATATACTATTAAAAAATTTCATCTCCATTTCCTCCCAAATACATACCCCATACTCCGTTGAAAAGTTTCAAAGTCCATTTTCATTGGAGTTCTGTTACATTTCTCGAGCATGTATGGGAATACTAATATAGATAGATGCGGGTAACACCAATTCTTCTAACACATTGCAGTGTCAATAGTTTAGCAGAGTTAAAAGAAGAAGATGAGACACGACTCCTTTCTTTCTCATTCTTCTCTTCTTCTTCACTTTGGTTTATTCTTTCTAATGAATTCTCCCTCAGTCATAAGTGACTTCTCATGCAACGTATCAACTACCTATGCCCATGACAGTAACTATTCGCGCAATTTGAACACTCTTATCGATGAGCTAACCTACAATGTAGCTGAGACAGGATATACAAATTCTTCATTTGGGGAAACTCCTGACCAGGTTTACGGCCTACTCTTTTGTGTGGGTAGCACATCCTCTCAAGAGTGCACAAATTGTATACAGAAAGTAGAAATTGAATATTCCATATATTGCTGGAATGCCACAGGTGCGCGAATATGGATGGGTAACTATTTCTTGTGCTATGATAACTACAATTTCATTTTACAACTAGATACAAATGGAATTTGGTGGTTTAACACAAGAAACATTACAACCAACCTAACGCATTTCCAGTCCACAAAAGAAAGTCTTATATCGAATATGTCCGTATACGATCTTGCAAAAATGAGATATGTTGTAGGCTCAGATAACTACTCCACTTCCAGAAGGGTCTATGGTCTAGTTCAGTGTTGGGGAGATATTTCCAACCATGATTGCAGAATTTGCTTATCTACAGCAATGCAAGCTTTAGAGGATACCACTCCTACCAGTGAAGAAGCTCAGGCTATGTTAGTGTAATGTCCCCATCTAGACTCATGGTTAGTCCATCATAGAATTCCTGTGGACTAGCAATTTGGTTAAGTGATGAAGAATGCAATATTTAAAAATGTCACTTAAGTCATTTTATAGAGCGCTCACATTGGGAAATATTAAAAAGTGAAATTAAAAGAAATATTTCCCTCCAAAGTAAAACACCCTCTTGGAGAGTTATAAAAGAGGGAAAAGTGCCTCATTTGAGATATGCTTGCTTTATGATATCTCCTTTGAGCTCTTCTAGAGTCTGCTATTGTGGAGGTTTGAGGATTCAAACCAGAGGCTATTGGGAATGAAAACTCCCTCTAGTAACGGCATTCTACAGGTGTGCAATACCACCCAACGATGCCTATGTTAGTGGATGTATTCAGTATTCACATAGGTGCTTCAATGGAGTTCATTTGACAAAGATTTGATATAATATTGAGGATTTCTCTTGCATTTCACTCGAGTTCTTCATAGCATATTGGAGAGTAGTTCATTTGAGATCTGAGGAAAAATATACATATTTGGGGACTATATTTTGTTGCAGCGGGCTGGACATACTACCCAGCCCAATCGTACCATGCTGGAGGGCATTTTGAGGTTGTTTCTTTGCATAAATCTCTTCCAAATCTAATCATCCCTCCTTGTTGACACCCTAAAACACTTCACAGAGATATTTTAGTGGCTTGTGACATTTCTTCCTACTGTTCTACCTTCCAGCCATGGTCGTACACCACCAGGCTTAACGTGGGGAAGTGTGGAGCTTGTTTCTCATTGTGTGTAGTGTTTGTTTTGCATTGTATGAGGCCTCTAAGGCCTATTGTATTGTTGATAACAATGAATGCATGATACTTTGTGATTCTTGATGATTTGGAGCAATATTGTAATATCAAGTGGCTGGTTCGACAGTAGCCAGAAACTGAAGTTTCAAATCTGCATATGGGTATGCGATAGAACCTCTTTATTTGTTGATATATGAGTTGGGTCTTTCATATTTCTCTTGCATTCCTTGTATATTTTATGGGTTTTGGTTATATGCTCTATATTGTATGCTCCGACAACACATTTGCAGGAAAACAAAAAATGCCTTCTGCATTCTTCTATCTAGTTTGAAAGAACCCAATAAAATAATAAAATAACACAAAAAGATTTTAAAAATATACAAACAGTTATGGCACATTACAGTGGTATCAGAGCTATAATCTTGCCATCTTGTGAGGTGAAATAGACATGTAGAAGTGAAAATGAGATATGCGACTGGCAGATAGATATTCCTTCAAGAATACCAGAGCAAGGCAAGGAACATAGATTCCAAAGTTGATATTTCCAGAGAATCCAATACCCATAACATATCCTTTTGAGTCAGACCCAGAGATAGAGGTAGCAGCTGCAGAGGAAGATTCTCAGGTTTCACAGACAAAACCCTTTTCTGGAGAGTTACCTCCATTTGTAGAACATATAGGGGAAATGGGAGATACAGAGTAAGGAAGAACCAAGCACACGAGATATCCTCAATGACTTGGCTAGAGGTCAGCAACAAATCGTGGCTAGCTTGGATAGGTCCTAGCAAGCACTTGGGAGGCTTCTTGGCTGATTATTTCTTGAGTTGGATGAAGATGAAGAGAATATAGGTCGAAACAGATATAGGAATGATAGGCATGGAGACCGGCATGACAGGAATAGAGACCAAGGAAATGGAAATAGGAATGGTGACTAAAACGTTGGTGATAGAAATGGGCATAGGAATCATGATGGAGAGGCTTCGATGAATAACCGGGGTGCTATACAGCTCATGGCTGCAGATAGACTAGGCATTCTAACTTTTAGGCCAAGGGATGAGATACCAGACAGGGATGCTACACAGTTGGAGTTTTAGGAAGAGATCTTTAGGGATTGGCAGGCTTCCAGTGAAGGGTTTAGAGCTGAAATGACTTTCAAAGACTACTCAGATCTTCGGATGAGACATAGACCCAGAGGGGGTAATAGACAATAGAATAATGAGCTGTAGAAGAAGGTCAGTAAGATGACCTTACCATATTTTGATGGTTCGGGAAAAACTTCAGCAAGAGTGTGGGTACAAAAGTTGGACAATTACCTTCAGATCAGCCTCATGCTAGAGACAGATGGCATCACATACGCAGCCTTAAATTTGGAGGGTAGTGCACATAAGTGGTGGAGTAATGGGAAGGTGACTCTGGGACATGACCAGATCACATCTTATGTTGAGTTCATAGCCAGACTCATAGACAGGCTCAATGAGAAGGATCTTGAATTGTAGTTCAAGGAGCTAGCATAGTTGAGATAGAGTGAATTAGTGGACTCGTACATTTCATAGTTCCAGGATCTCTCAGTCATGGTTTTAGATATATCAGAGAGGAGGTTGGTCATGCTCTTCGTTGATGGGTTGTCTGATCTTTTAAGAGGATGGGTGAAGGGTTTAGACCCTATGACATTGCAGGAGACCATGAAGAAGGCCTGTGATATGGAATCATCCGCATGGAGGAGCAAATTTTAGAGTAAGAACTTTCAGCATAGGAGAGATAAGGAGAGAGATAGGAGACCTTTCCACAGGGACTCGAGACACCATCCACATAAGAGTTCTTCCAAGTTAAATAATGATCAGCTGAATGACCTCAAGAGGAAGAAGCTTTGTTTTCACTATAAAGAGCCTTGAGATCCTAAGCACAAGTGTGCTACCCAAGGGAAGGCAAAACAGATTGAGTACTTCTCAACAGATGAGTCTGTGGAGTCGGACACACATTCAGAGCAGCATACATAGGATGATGATTCAGGGACATATGTTGCATCTGAAGTACCAGATAAGGATAATGATACCTCCCTACCCACAACCCACATTTCTAGCATTCAGAGAGAAGGGTCATTCAGGATCTGAGGAGTATTAGGTGGACAGAGGTGCATTACCTTGCTAGATATAGGTGCCACTCATAACTTCATAGATGAGGACTTGGTTGCTAAGAGGGGGTTACAAACAAAGGAGTTTGTGGGATTTAATGTAAAGGTCGCCGATGGGTTTGTACTCACTTGCACTAGGAGGATTCCCAACTTGACGATCCAGCTAAACCATTATACTTGCCAGTCAGAGTTTTATGTGGTTAGCATGGGTGACATGGATGTTGTGTTGGGAATGAACTGGCTTCATGAGATAGGGGAGTTCACTATCAATTTGACAACAATGGAAATGAAGTTTGAACTGAACAGAGTTAAGCATTAGCTGAGGGGAATTTCAGATGGTGGATTAAGAGTTGTTTCTCTCAAGAGAATGGAGAGATTGATTTGCCATGATCACGTACAATGGGCAGCAAAGATATTGGTGATGCCTAAAGTTGTGGAGCAGTAGAGACGTGAGTATCCATGTGACATATAGGCTCTTCTAACTAAACACACCAAAGTGTTTAGTGATATTCCACTAGGTAGACTGCCTGATAGGGGTATCGAACATGTGATCGAGTTGGAGGAGGGTACAAAACTGGTGATCACCACACCATACCAGCACCCAAAGAGGTCCAAAGATGAGATCGAGAAATCTATCAAAGAGGTTCTCGCCATGGGACACATAAGACTGAGTAAGAGCCCATTTGCATCATCTGTTGTGTTAGTAAAGAAAAAGGATGGGACTCTTAGGATGTGCATTTATTACAGGGAACTCAATAAGAAAACAATCAAGAATAGGTATCCCATACCCAGGATAGATGAGCTGATTGATGAGCTACACGGGGCCTGTTATTTCTCCAAGATAGAATTGAGATATGGGTACCATCCGATTCAGGTCAGAGATGAGGATGTGGAGAAGACAGCATTTAGGTGTCACTATGGGCACTTTGAGTTCCTAGTTATGCCATTTGGCTTGACTAATGCACCATCTACTTTCCATTCTTGCATGAATAGAGTCTTTAGAGAGCAGTTGAGGAGGTTTGTCCTGATATTTTTTGATGATATCTTGATTTACAACAAGACATGGGAAGAGCATGTGAAACACATTGACATTGTGTTGAGTATTCTGGAGAGGGAATCTTTATATCCTAAGATGTCAAAGTGTGAGTTTGGGATGACCGAGTTGCTATACTTGGGTCACATCATCAGTGCTGGTAACGTGAAGGTAGACCCGAAGAAGATTCGGGCAATAGTAGACTGGCCACCACCAAAGAATCTTACTTAGCTGAAGGGATTCTTGGGTTTATGTGGATACTACCGTAGGTTTGTGAAGGGGTTTTCTCAGTCAGCTACTCCCCTCATACATTTGACTCGCAAGGATGCATTTAATTGGATAGGGGTACACAGGAGTGCTTTGACAGATTCAAATAGATTATGAGTACATGCCCTATATTGGCCATGCCAGATTTTAGCAAGCCCTTCAAGTTGCAGTGTGATGCTTCAGGGGAAGGCATTGGTGTAGTAATTAAGCAAGATAAGAACCCCATAGCATTTGAGAGTAGGAGGTTGAGGGGTGTGGAATGCAGCTATAGCATTTATGACAAGGAGATGTTAGCCATAATGCATGCATTGGCTAAGTTCAAACAATACCTTGTGGGCAGTAAGTTTGTAGTCAAAACAAATCACAATAGTCTGAAGCATTTCCTTGGCCAGAAAGACTTAAATGAAAGGCAACAGAAGTGGGTCAGCAAGCTATAAGCCTATGACTTTGACATTGTGTATGTCAAAGGAAAGAAATATGTTGTTGCCAATGCTCTATTCAGGAAGCCCTATTTATGTGCACTTGGAGCCATTGCAGATGATTGGAGGGAGATGATATCAGCTGAGTATGCAAAGGATGCATGGGCTACTATGATAATTGATGGCACCATCAAGGATGACAGGTATACAGTGGTAAATGATTTAATCATTTATAAGAACAGGATCTTCTTGGTGTCAGATTCTTAGATGAAACATAAGGTTTTGAGGGCATTCCATGACTTGTCGATGACAGGACACCTGAGGTACTTCAAAACTTATAGGTAGGTTAGAGAGAGGTTCACCTTAAAGGGCCTCAAGATGGAGGTGATGCAGTATGTGAGAGAGTCCCTGATATGTCAGCAGAACAAACATGAGCACTCATTTCCAGGAGTTTTATTGCAGCCCCTACCCATTCCTAAGAGGAAGTGGGATAGCATTTCTATGGACTTTATCACAAGTTTACCAAAATTCCAAGGTAGGGATTGTATTTTCATGGTAGTGGATAGGTTGACAAAGTATGCATGTGCTTCTTTGCCATCCCTACCACTTTTATGGTAGCACAGGTTGCAGGATTGTTCTTTTGTGAGGTATTTCGACTCCATGGGTTGCCTCAGAACATTGTTAGTGATAGGGACAGCAGGTTCCTTAGTAATTTTTGGCAGGAGCTCTTTAGGTTGATAGGGACAAAGCTCACACCCAGTACAAGTTACCACCCTCAGACGGAGATAGTTAATAAATGGGTGCAAGGATACCTCCTAAACTATGTTTCGGGGTAGCAAAAGGTATGGGTTAAGTGGCTTCACATGGGAGAGTACTATTACAATTCCACATACCACATGTCTATTCAGATGTCACCATTTATGGTCATGTATGGGTATGAGGCACCGAGCTTTGTTGATTTGTTGTTTGGTGAAAGTAGTGTCGAAGGCCAGAGACCTTCTCTAGGAGAGTCAGGACATCATGAGGTCTTTGAAGGAGAACACACAAAAGGTTTAGAATCAGTAGAAGCAGTATATAGATCAGCAGAGGACTGAGCAGTCTTTTGAGGTTAGTGACATGGTGTATCTCATGCTGCAACCATATAAATAGTCCACTCTCAAAAAGAGTGAGGCATAGAAGTTGAAGCCACTGTACTATGGACCTTTCTAGATCTCCAAGAGGATTGGAGAGGTGGCTTATGAGTTGGAGCTTCCAGTAGGTAGTAAGGTACATAATGTGTTTCATGTATCTCGCCTCAAGAAGGCGTTGGGGCATAAGGTGATACCATCGGCAGAGTTGCCTCCTCTTGATGAAGAGGGGAAGTTGATACTGGCACCCGAGGCTATAATTGATACCAGGGAATGTAATTTGAGGAGGAGTATCATCAAAGAGTTCTTGGTTAAATGGAAGAACTTATTAGTGGAGGATGCTACTTAGGAGAATGAGCAGATATTAGAGCATCCTGAATTGAGATTGCTTGAGGCAAGCAATCTTAGGGAGGGTGGACTATAATGTCCCCTTCTAGACTCATGGTTAGTCCATCATAGAATTCCTGTGGACTAGTAGTTTGGTTAAGTGATGAAGAAAGAAATATTTAAAAAAGTCACTTAAGTCATTTTATGGAGCGCTCCCATTGGAAAATATTATAAAGTGAAATTAAAATAAATATTTCCCTCCAAAGTAAAACACCATCTTGGAGAGTTATAAAAGAGGGAAAAGTGCCTCATTTGAAATATGCTTTCTTTATGATATCTCCTTTGAGCTCTTCTAGAGTCTGCTATTGTGGAGGTTTGAGGATTCAAACCAGAGGCTATTGGGAATGAAAACTCCCTCTAGTAACGGCATTCTACAGGTGTGCAATACCACCCAACGGTGCCTATGTTGGTGGATGTATTCAGCATTCACATAGGTGCTTCAATGGAGTTCGTTTGACAAAGATTTGATATAATATTGAGGATTTCTCTTGCATTTCACTCAAGTTCTTCATAGCAGATTGGAGAGTAGTTCATTTGAGATCTGAGGCAAAATATACATATTTGGGGACTGTATTTTGTTGCAGCGGGCTGGACGTACTACCCAGCCCAATCGTACCATGCTGGAGGGCATTTTGAGGTTGTTTCTTTGCATAAATCTCTTCCAAATCTGATCATCCCTCCTTGTTGACACCCTAAAACACTTCGCAGAGATATTTTAGTGGCTTGTGACATTTCTTCCTACTATTCTACCTTCCAGCCATGGTTGTACACCACCAAGCTTGACGTGGGGAAGTGTGGAGCTTGTTTCTCATTGTGTGTAGTGTTTGTTTTGCATTGTATGAGGCCTCCAAGGCCTATTGTATTGCTGATAACAATGAATGCATGATACTCTGTGATTCTTGATGATTTGGAGCAATATTGTAATATCAAGTGGCTAGTTCGACAGTAGCCAAAAACTGAAGTTTCAAATCTGCATATGGGTATGTGATAGAACCTCTTTATTTGTTGATATATGAGTTGGGTCCTTCATATTTCTCTTGCATTCCTTGTATATTTTCTGGGTTTTGGTTATATGCTCTATATTGTATGCTCCGGCAACACATTTGCAGGAAAATAGAAAACCCCTTATACATTCTTCTGTCTAGTCTGAAAGAACACAATAAAATAATAAAATAACACATAAAAAGATTTTTAAAATATACAAACAGGTATGGCACATTACAGTTAGCCACTTGCTTGCTCCGATTAGAGATTTACTCTTTTTTTAACTTTGCCGTAGAATCACCCACCCCTGCCCCTACCCTGCCCCTGTGGGATCGCCACCTCCCTTTTTAAAATCTGGCACAGAATCACCCTCCCAAGAGGGATCACCATCTCTTGTTGAAATCCATCAGCCCATATCAAAGAATAAGCACAACTACTTGTTGTTTAATCATTTCTATTTATTCTTCTTATTTATTTTCTTAATAGATATCTTTAACAAATTCTAGTGGACAAATACTAATAAGAAATCTGAGTACCCTAGTTCCAATCAATAACTATGTTTATTTACTCTACAGAGAAATCCTATAGAAAACTTCCCACAATATTGGGAATAACTGGAGGCGTGCTACTCGGGATAGTCACGTGTTTGTTTACAATGCAAAGCCCAATAAAATTTGGAGTTTCGATCAGAGCAACAACCCCAATGATGAAGAGTGAAGGTGATAATTCCATTTTTTTTTTTTGGGTTTTTGTAGTCTTAAATCTGCAGTCACAGTGTGCAGTTGTATCTGGCATTGACCCATTTTTCTGTTTCGTATAGATGAAGAAACAAGCCTATTTAAAATGCAGTAAATTGTCTTCACATTAGAAACATTGGTAGAAGCAACAGGGATTTTCATGTTAATAACAAGCTTAGAGAGGGAGGCTTTGGTCCAGTTTACAAGGTATAAGTAGAATACAAATAATCTTCTGAATATAAGGATATACCAAAAAAGTAAGTTGCCATTTGACAATGTGTATATATGTAGGGAACGACTAGAGAAGGAAAAGTGATAGCAGTGAAAAAGTTGTCTAAGGGCTTTGTATAGGGAAAAAAGGAATTAATGAATGAAGTGAAGCTTGTCACCAACATTCAACATAGAAACTTTGTGAATCTGCTCGGATTTTGTGTTCAGAATGGGCAAAAGTTGCTTGTGTATGAGTATTTGCCGAATCGGAGCCTCGACACTTTTCTCTTTTGTAAGTCGTTCCCCTGAAAGGAAGGGATTGTTGTTCATTCATGTATACATTTTTATTGAAGTGCTAGGTTAAGGATACTCATTCTTTTGTTTGAGAAACAATTAATTCTTGGTTCTAAGATATATTAATTTAGCAGCCTCTTATTTTGTTTTAATTTAGAAATATGTAGATGTCTTTTGAACTTTCTAAAAAATTATAATGAACATAGTCTGAAATTTATGGAAAAGAAATTGTAAGGCGACTGTAACTACTTTAGAAATGAGGAATAGACTCAGAAAGGTGCAGAGAACTAGATTGGCAAAAGCAGCATAACATCATAATTGGAATTGCTCGTGGCCTTGTTTACCTTCACAAAGATTCCCAGCTACGAATAATTCACCAAGACATTAAAGTGACCAACATTTTTCTTGATGAGAAAATGAATCCTAAGATAGCCGACTTTGGGTTAGCTAGACTTTTCCCTGAAAGTGAAATGCAAGTCCAATCAAGAGTTGCAGGCACATAGTAAGGATATGCTCTAAATTTCATTTTCAACTTTTCATATGTTCAAACCATAAAAGAAAGATAGCAGAGTAGTTTAATGCTGCCAAAAGCATTGATGTGGTGCAGCAATTACATGGCTCCAGAGTATGCCATGAATGGACAGCTGTCTATAAAAGTGGATGTTTATAGCTTTGGAGTTTTACTACTTGAGATTGTGAGTGGAAGGAAAAATATTGATACCAATTAAGAAAAGCAAAGCCTAAGTCTATTAGAATGGGTAACAAATTCACTTTCCTACCAAATATATTCAACTTTCATCATTATTTGTCCAAACTAACTAGATGACACAAATGGATTTATGATGCAAGCATGGAGACTACACAAAAGAGGAGATGTTCTGAGTATGGTTGATTCTACACTATTAGACAATTGCCCTATGGAGCAAGTGTTGAGATCCATTCACATTGATCTCTTATGCACACAGGCGGATGTAGAGACACACCCTCTTATCTCTCATGTTATATCCATGATATCCACCTCCTCTCTATCATTGTCGACTCCATCAAGGCCAGCATTTGTGAGTATGACCAGTGAGAGCCCAAATATTAGCCTCACCCCTATTATTCCTTCCACCAACGAATGCTCCACGAATACACTCGAATCTAGATAATTTTCAGTAGTATACTCCTATAATATCGGAGCCCATATCTTTGTATATGAAATATTTGAAAATTAATAGAACATCTAAATAGGGACTGAATTCCCAACCTATATTCAGCAGTCGTAAAATTTCATTCTTTGAAATTCTATTTGTATCAATGATACGTTGTAAAGTGCCATGGTAGCGCCAATAGAAATGGTAAAGAAATTTTTCTTGAAATTGAAGAGTTTTGAATAGACCTTTTATATATTATGTAGACATTCAAATATGTTTTGTGTAATAACCATCCTGGTTACTACTATTTTTTTTACACACCAAGTACTAACTAAATTGCCCAAGCATTTTCTATCTAATTTAGAAGTGCCAAATTCAAAGACTTACCAACCATAGTCATAGCATCAACTCTATGCCACAACTCATATACTCATACTAGATTATGGCAAGATCCCAAGGTAAGGGTCATTCTTAGACCCAGACCTAAGCCTCGAGGGTTCATTCATAATATCCCTACCTATGTATCCCTTCATGGGAATTCGAGGCTCCGTAGTTCGTTCAATAATAATAGAGAGGCTTTGTCCTCTCCATTTGATAAGAGATCTTTAATCTCACCTTTAGATCATTGTCTTTAAGTGAACCTTATGATTCCAAATCAATTCATATGCAATAGTATGATAGCAAATGTAATCTAATTAAATATTAGTTCAATACCAATATCAATGTATGGAAACACACAAAAACACATAGTGACTAGCTCATATAAGTAGTACTTGTTCACACATAGTGATAGGATCAAACATGTATTCCTTGTACACAATGTGATTATCACTCACACAGGTCACCCATACAAGTGTGACTAGCTCATAGATACAATCCATATACACAAAGTGAATAACTCATCTATATGCCACATATAAACAATGTGACTAGCTCCTGCATATCACATATACATAGAGCAAATAACTTATGCATGTGTCACATACACCCAGAGTGACTATCTCATGCATACAACACATACACCGAGAGAATAATTCATGCATGCGTGACATACACAAAGAGTGACTAGCTCATGCATACAACACATATACATATGGAAAATAATTCATGCATGTGTCACATACACATAGAGTGACTAGCTCATGCATACAACCCATATACTCAAGGTGCTTAATTCACACCTAAATCACATATACACCATTGAATTATAACTCAGGCAAGAAACACATATAAACAATGTGAACAACTTGTGCAGGCATCATATGCACATCATAAGTTTACATTGTGACCAGGTAGCAAAAAGGAATGTTGCGACCATATTGCAAGCATCCTCCCATCTGCCTAATTCAATAGCCCATAAGTACTCAAATATATCCCAACTAGAAATAGGAAAGTTGGTGTATCTAATGGTACACCATGGGTTCTGGTGGTGACTGCATAAGCAATCAGGTTTTAAGCATTTAAATATGCAGGCCCCTTCCCAAAAAATCCAAAAAATTCTAACACTTTCAGCCTTTGCAGTTGAAGAAATGCAAAAAATCAGTGAAAGTGATCATCGCTGAGACTATGTGTATCGGCTGTTGAGTTATGAGTCTCGCCTATTGGCTGATGATGTATAAGAAGAGGGTCTTCGGTGTAACTAGTGCTTATCGGCGGAGTGTTGTGTGGTCTCGGTGATGATTGGTGTCTCCCCGATCACATGGTGTTTGGCATATCTTGGGTTATCGGCAAGCTGTGGAATGTCTAGCCGATTGTAGTGGTCTGTCCGATGGTGGATTGTTATCGGCAAGATGGTATGCATCGACAGCCAAGCAAAATGTCTTCCCAATGGCCGATGCACATTCAAAGGAAAATATACAAGGGCGTGCTAATAAACAATTGCTACAGTGGCGAGCGGAAGATACATTCCCAGAATATTCTGTTGAAGATACCGCAGTTGTATATTAAAGGTTCGTATATTTGCGGATGCAAGCGAAACATAAAAAGGTACAAATATACATTTGCTACAGTGCAGTGGGGAAGATACATGCGGTAGGGCCCACGAGTATATATAAACAGGTTTGTATATTCAGCATACAGGAGAGGCAGATACAAGGTTGAATGTATGTTTGACATACATTGGCGACATACAAGAGGGAATCTATATCGCATATCCTAAAAGATTCCTTGCTTGTATGTTAGGGGATTTGTATGTTTGCATATACAGGCCGATATACAAAAAGAGGACATACATTCCAGACCCGAGGGATAAATCAGATGAAGTTAATAATATTTCAGGTCTGCTACATGTATATAGGGCACTTGTATATGCCGATATACATTGTGAAGGTACAAAGGCTAGATACAAGCCGGATTTCAAAACAACTTCAAGTGCCTCATTAAAATTTGAAATCCGCCTTGTATGTATGAGGCGAATGTATATGCAATTATACATTCAAAGATATGCAAAAGGAGAGACATGCAATCTAGACGCGATGGAGGAATAAGGTGCAGTGAATGAAATTTGGCATCCATGGGTTGTATAAAGCGCTTGTATATGTTGATATACAAGCTGATGTGCGGTAAAAGGGATACAAGCCAGATTTGAACCGATTCTCAAATTGTTCTAATCAAATTTGAGGTCCGACTTGTAGATGCTTTTGGGCATGCATATACAAGGCGAAAAGGGAAAAATAAAGGTGCGAAAGGCCAGCGATAGAATCATGGGGTGCCCACGTGGCACGATTTCGTTGGCTGGTGGCTCTTCATATATATTTTGGGACCGTTGATCTTGGCGATGGGTTTTCAGATTGACGGTCAGGTTTTGAACCTTCGGCGATGGCTTTTTTCCTTGCGTCTGTGGTCTTTTTTTGAGCAAGAATTTTCCATGGGTGCGCTATTACTATTTTCGGGAGGAGCTATCGGTGGTTGAGCCATTATGGCAGGATTGCGGACAGGCATGGGCCGATGGTTGAACGACCAAGTACCTAGTTTATGACGAAGGTTTTCCAGTGGCAGCACAAGGCTTGAGCTGAACTACTCCCCGTCCTTCTCTTGCTTCTCCATGTTTTGTCCCCTACTGCATTTATTATTTTGAGTGCCATTTCTGGTGCTGTGTATCTGACGGGAAATTTTGACCTCGCCTTGTAATTAATTTTGCTAAGTTCACAGTTTTGCTATATAAGCCAAACTGTGTTACTCATTATGGTTGTTGAAGACCTGGGCAATTTTGGGGGAAAAATAATGAAGAACAGGGCACGATCCTGGTTGTTCTATCTCTTTGGAGTTTATGAGTTGCATGATGAATGTATTTTGCACATATGTTTAGTTTCATTGTTGTTATCTATGAAAAATGTTGTAATGCATGTGTTTACCTGTCTGTCTCCTTCGCTGCATGTTATTCTTCTTCTGAATCTGTTGCTAAGGGTTTCATAGATTCTAGGGTATAGATTTCTATACTACATGCTTAATCTGTAACTTCCATTCAAGGAATGGATTAAACTATTTTAGGTTATTGTGTGAAGAAGGTTATATGTCAACAGGGATATTTGTAAGTAGAGGTAGTTAGATACCCATTCTTGGGTGGTGTTTGTAAGGCAAGCATCAGCTCCAACCCCATGAAACTTGAATGCCAGTTGCAAACCATCTCTTGTATACATCTAGTTGACTCCTTGCCCTGAGATAGGCACCAGTCTGCTCCTGGGTCAGTAGTTATGATCCAAAGCCCCTTGTCTTGCATCCAAAAAAATCACTTCCACCCTTTTCATAACTTCCACCTATTAGTTGTACGAGTAGGATTAGGAACCCCTACATACTCTCATCCTGACCAGACAAATATGTCCAAGAACGTTGCCAACCTTGTGATTTATCACACAAATCTTGGTCCACACATGAGAGTATTCTGCCTGTTGCTGTCAAGCTAAATCTTCCTGTCATTGAGGTAATCAATGTTACATCTTTAGTTATAGGGACACCCCCCTTGGTGCAGCAGAACTAGAAGTAAATGGGAGGTAGCTCATGCAATCTCCCGTAATCTATTGGCCAAATCTGCCCGTGCATTGGAACTGGCAAACCCTTTGCCGATTCAGAGAAAATAACCAGCAGGTTCCATCAGTTTTCCTGATTTACAACAACCTATGATGACAAGTAAGCATCCCATACTACTTGCAGTCATCACTTACAAGGGCTCAAGTATGACAATGCACAACACATATGGTCCTTAATACAGATGCACATTGGGATTGACTCACACATACATAGTGACCAATTAATAATAGAAGTGGATGTAACCTACTACATGCGCCTTCCCATTACCTAGTTCACTAACACATAAGCTTCCATCCTTTTCCTAGTTTGCAACCAACTATGATGATAAACAAGCATCCCATACTACTTGTTGTCAACACTGGCTAAGGACTAGGTGTAACAACATACACATTCACAACGAACTTTGATAACAAGAAAGCATCCCATACTACTTGTTTTCATTAATGGCTAAGGAGTAGGTATAATAACATACATCACCTATGGATTTTTAGAAGATTTTGACAACTCGCTAAACCATCGAGTCAGTGGATCTTGACATCTATCACCTCCATGCCACTGACGAAAGTTGGTCCAACCTGGTATGGGGTAGCTCTTGGCATCTATCACCTGTATGTACAAGTGAAAGTCACCTAATCCCTATCATACCAAAGGGTAGCTCCTAGCATCCGTCACCTCCATGGTACTAGTGACAGCTGACTAACCCTAAGATACAGTGAATAGTACCTGGTATCTATCACCTCCATGGTACTGGTGACAACTAGCTAAACCACGCCTGTATCATAACTTGGATGACTCATGGTATTTGTCACCTCCACACTACTAGTGACAACTAGCTTATCCTAAGATACGACAGATAGCACCTGGAATCTGTCACCTTCACAGTACTAGTGACAATCGGCTATGTGCACCTCTATTAGACTCAGTTTCAACATGTGGGTCATCTTATGGCCAGATACACACACAATAAGGATATCACAAAGATTCACCAACACTTGTCAGGTTGACTCAATTACATACCACATAGAGGTTAATAAACCAATACATGTGATCTTATTGTCTAGGGATCTAGATTATAGGTCAACACTCAATAAGTATATTGAACCCACATGAGCTGGACTCTATCTAGTCACATATGCATAAACATATACAAACTCATAATGTAATAGAAATGACCATACATTCAATTATCACTTGGAAACACAGAATGCATCATAGAAAAGTCAAACCCACAATAGTAATTTTAAACATTATTCTATATTTGAGTGCATAATATTTACATATTAATAATCACAAGCTTAGTATACAACTATCCATCATCTAGATGCAAAGGATAAATATCATACATAGTTGATAATTCCCACCATCAATTGCCCATAGTGTTCAACATGCAAAACACTGATT
Organism: Cunninghamia lanceolata; assembly: GCA_027924645.1. Classification (NCBI taxonomy): domain Eukaryota; kingdom Viridiplantae; phylum Streptophyta; class Pinopsida; order Cupressales; family Cupressaceae; genus Cunninghamia; species Cunninghamia lanceolata. The sequence goes on from BSBN01001019.1 coordinate 5,076,856, forward strand.
ATTTTAGTCCAGACAAGTCCAAGGGCACCTTTATACATCACATTAGAGACAAACTATCAAGATGTCGATTCTAAAAGTCATCCAAGATTGGGGTAGCTTAAGAGAACCTAACCCAACAACCTTAGAGTGGACGAGCATAGTGATGATAGAGTGCATTTTACTGGCTCGGGCCTATATAGTGGGGACTTATTAATTAAATGATGGGTTCACAATCATCTAATATAGTTTTAGCCTCGAGCTGAAACATGCCAAAGAGGGAAGGTTGATTAAGTTTAGAAGCACCCCATACCTTGGAGTCATTCCCTAAACCCCTCCCTTATGGACTTGAGGTCCAAGGGCATCCTTTGGCCAAGAACAACCTATATACCTACTTCCATATGGGATCGAAGTCACATGTAGTTCTCCTCACTTGGAGTCAATCACATAGTTTCCTACCCTCATGGTTTCATTTCCATCCAATTTTGACCAACAATTACTATCATTTCAGAGATCGAACCATACATAGAAGTTATGCACATTAACATAATCAATATAAATTAAACCCAATCCTAACATAGCACATGGTATCAACAAGAATAACATCTTCACAATGCAACAACTATGCAATGCCCTAATAAGGCTCCAAGTGATGTCCTAGTATAGTATGATTCTAGGATATCAAGTAATATACACATGTTATCTTATGTCATTCTTTGAAATTGAAATACATCATGTCAAGATATCAACCATATCACACATGGTTCATTAATATATATAATTGGCATACACAAGGGTTTCACATTTGAGAACTCATTTGTTGATCTTATGCTTATGTATTGACTTAAGAAATTGAACTTCGTATCATATGTCATTGTCCTATGACTATTGCTAGTAAGTGTTATTTCCAATATATCATCATGTTATCAATAATCATATTCTAAATCTTTTATTTTCATTTACCCTATGGTACAACCCCATATTCTTATAATAGTCCAATTCATGGTCTAGATGATATTCACATTTGCCACTTGAAGTAAATATGATCTTAATGGTCAATGACAAGAAATTAGGAGATGCTATACAATATGATTATAGTTATTTTATCTTTTAACTCAATCTCAACAACATAATCAAATTTAAATGATAAATTCCCTTACAATTAGTACATAATCACACAACAAATTGGCCCATTATAATTCCCTTTCCCTTCCTCACACGGTGGTTCCAATACTAAGTTCTTACTCTTAGGGGGTCGATAGACATCATGGAGTCATATAAATCCTTTACCCTAAATCAGAAATGGATTACCATGAGTATTAACTTGCAACATCCAAATATGCTCCACATAAAATAGATTAAGTGTATCTAAGTGAAATCGTTATCATTTACCATATGATGCAACCATAACCCCAAGATTAAAATAAGTAGCTCTTACACAAGAAAGATAGTGCTAATAAAGCATTAAAAGGTATCAACATTCTAAGTAGTATATTTAGACTCTTGTTAGAGGTAATAGAGGATTCTACAATGATGCTAGTATGTATCCAAGCTCAATAGGCAAGACAAGATGATGGTGTCATTTACATGAGGATAACAAGCATAAATTAATTCCTTCAAATTACATCTTTGCCATGGACTAGGGCTAGTAATAATATCAAGTATCCCCTTTCTATTAATGCATAGTGATATAACATTTCACTATTCCCTAGAAAAATAATTCCAATCCATGTATTAAAAGATATAATACATTATTATGTGATCGTAATCCAAAGTTCGTATTAATTAAAGGGTAAATGTAAGGAGATGGGGGACCAAAAAGTTGCCACCATTTCCAAAATTAAAGAAAAATGTGAGCACGTGATAACGCGCTCACATTTTTCTTTTAATAAAAGCAAAAAAAAACATTTTATGCACATTGACCCGCAGCTTTTCTATTGACATCAGCAAAGAAACCAACCAAAATGCGATCGCATTGAAAAAAAGGAGATTCAATCAAGCACACATGAGAAAATAAGAAATTCACAATGCCACCTCACCGCCAAAGACATCATCATGCAAATTTGGAGGCTCCAGCATAGGAAGAAGGTAGGGTTTGTCTGATTTTGTTAGTTTTAGAATAATTTTTTAGTTTTGCAATGTTTGATTTATGTTTATATTGCATTTATAGTTATTAGAGAAGCAGAAAATCTAAATCCAATTGAGGAAAGTGAAAACAACCCCCAAAACCCTCAAAACCCACCTTCACCTCCTTTTCATGTAAGGGATAATCAAGAACACTACTTAGGGATAATAGAAGAAAACAAGAAACATCTTGAAACTATTATTCAAACCCTAAACAATCCAAGTGGAACCACTGAGCATAGGATGGCACTTGTAAAATCACTACAGGAGATTGTTTCCCACATGGTTTGGTGACGAAACAAATCACCGATTTCCAAGACTATAGGGAGAGGAGTCGGCAATATTATGCCAACAAGTTGTCATATGAACAAGTGAAGAAAGAAAAAATTACAAAATCTCAATTATGTGCACAATTTATTAATCCCAAAACTAACCAAACATTAGAGGAAACTTGCAAATGCTTTCCTATACACTGGTGTAGGAATGAAGACATATCCCAAAACTTTTGGGATAGATGGTACATGGTCTTCGATGAGTGGCCATGCAACAATGATGAGGTACCACAATATTTTTTGAGGAAACTCTATTGCAAGTTCGTCCTCAACAAGATTTTGAATTATTTTGACATTCATGAGTTCCAGAGTAGAGGTGGTGGCTCTACCCAAGATAGACCTGGGACTCAGCGAGATGAACAACATGTGCCTATACCCCAAGAGAGGCTAGAATGTAGGTCACTCCCTTTGGCTTTGAAGGAGAGTGTTGACTTGGAAACTTTACATTCACTGACTACTCTCACCCAAACTCTATCACAGAATGCAAATGATTTTAACCAGGGCAATGAGGGTGAGAGTAGTAGGCGTCATATGTCCCCACATTTGTGCAGTACATGTGGGAACCTATGTGATTATAGGACGCAGGAGGCACAACAGGACTCTGCGACACAGGGGCAGCATGCTGCGAGATAGGGGCAGCATGATGCGACACAGGGACAAGATATATTGGATGATCTTGTTCTCAATGATGATCTCTTACAGCATACATTTGATATTGACTCTCAGGTAATTTGTTACAAGTTTCATCTTGATTTAGTATATTGTTATTTGAAATTTGTAAAATTAATTTTATATGATTATCTATATTAGAAGTCAAAAAAATGTATGTAATTATTTGCACAATGAAATTCTAGGGTCAGAGTCTTCATCCTGCCTTTGTTAGCCATCCATTGGCAGCTTATGAGCGGAGGTCAAGTCAACAGGTATGAAATTTATCACATATTCGTAATTATTGTAGATATGTCAATGGTAATATTATTTTGTGACTTGATTTGATGATTTCAATAGTCACCAGCACCTCCATGGTTTCCTTGGTCTCCTAGATGCCAAACCACCATTTTTACTGAGCTAAATTTAACCATTTCTAATCATTATGCATTATAAAAATAATGTTATGTATTTATTTTGTTTTAATAATCTTGAACTTGATTTTCAGATGCTGAATATAGTGGAGACTCCTCCTCATCTTCGTGAGTCAGCGTAGATAGGCATTGATGTAGCCATGATGTCTACAAATCCTTTCACTGAGGTATGAGCCAATAACATGAAACTATCATAATTTTGTATTTCTTTTTTATCTCATGTCATTTGATGTACATAAATGATATTTATGTTTAGTCAATTTTGCTTCTTGATGCTTCTCACAGGAGGTCACAACTCCAGTCCGTCCAACTACGGATGAAGAGAGAGTCAATATGATGGAGAGCGTTTATTAGTTGGCGGTAAGTGATCAATTACATATATGATGTTATATATTTCATACATTTTTTATACTAATGCACATATTGTTTGTTTGTATTAAAAGGTGCAGCTGAATGAACTTTATTCAAAGAGGTCTACTCGACGGGAGAGAGAGGATGTGTCACTGACTGGCTCTCCATCTTCACAATCAAAGAAGGGCTGCCAATTATTTCCTAAAAGTCCATAGGAAACTAGTTTTGGGGAACTTTTTTGTATGCTTAGATGGCTTTGTATACATACTTTTTTATATGTTAATCCGATGTATATTTTTGTAGATTTGCCTATAAGGCTTTGTTTGGACACGCCTATCTAGCTTTTTATATAAACTAGATGTTATGTTCATGACATTATGTATATATGACAGTTTATATTAAATATTTAATATGATAATGACTTATTGTTATAGGAATTTGGTTTTACAAGTGTCAATTTCATTTTCTTAAAAGTTTATGAATCATTTTCAAATAATCTATTTTGTGCATATCTTGCAATCATTGAATTCTGTCAGACTATACGTTTCTTTGAGGCATCATTTTAAATAGTTCACGTGCCTTGTCTATGCTTCCATACATGTCTACAAGGGAAACTTTGCAAATATAATACATGTGAGAAAATTCCTCTATCATTTATGCTTTGATGGTTGTCCACACCATGTTCTCTAGATCCCATTATAGTATAGGCAAGGAGAAAGTTGGTTAATGTTGTGCAATTTGGTTTTAGAAATGCCAAAATTTGCGTAAATGGTTGAAATTTATTTTTGTGCATTTGCTTGAGAAATTTTAAAGCCTTATAAAAATTCCATTTCATGCATATCTTGCAATCATTGCATTCCATGAGACAACATTTCTTTGAGGTATCGCATCTAACAGTTCATGTTCATTATATATGCTTCCACACAAGTTGCAAACATGTCTTGCAGGGTACGTACAACTATGACATTTGACAAAATTCCTATATCCTTTATGCTTTGATGGATGTCTATACCGTGCTCCAAACATACCATTTCTAAGGTTTTGGAATTTGTCTTTACACTTGCCAATTACATTTTCTTGTAACTTTCTAAAGGCTTATCAGTAAATCCATTTTGTTCATACCTTTCCATCATTGTATTCCATGAGGTAACATTTCTTTGAGGCATCATGCCAAACAGTTCACATTCCTTGTCTATGCATCCACACTTTGCATACATGTCTCTAAGGGCAGTTGCAACTACAACATCTAACAAAATTCCCATATGTTTTATCCTTTTGATGGATGTCCATTTTGGCATAGGCAACGAGGATACTGGCTAAGGTTGTGGAATTTTGCTTTACACCCGCCAATCACATTTTCTTGAAAGTTGCTAATGCCTTATCAAAAAATCCATTTTGTTCATATCTTGCAATCACTGCATTCAATGAGGTGACATTTCTTTGGGGCATCATGCCAAACAGTTCACATGCCTTGTTTATGCTTCCACACTTTGCATACATGTCTCTGAGGAAAGTTGCTACAACATCTAGCAAAATTCTCATATGTTTTATCCTTTTGATGGATGTCCATTTTGGCATAGGCAACGAGGATACTGGCTAAGGTTGTGGAATTTTACTTGAAAGTTCCTAATGCCTTATCAAAAAATCAATTTTGTTCATATCTTGCAATCATTACATTCAATGAGGTGACATTTCTTTGGGGCATCATGCCAAATAGTTCACGTGCCTTGTCTATGCTTCCACACTTTACATACATGTCTCTGAGGGCAGTTGTAACTACATCTAACAAAATTCCCATATCTTTTATCCTTTTGATGGATGTCTATTTTAGCATAGGCAAGGAGGATACTGGCTAAGGTTGTGGAATTTTGCTTTACACCTACAATTCGCATTTACTTGAAAGTTGCTAATGCCTTATCAAAAATTTCATTTTGTTCATATCTTGCAATCATTGCATTCAATGAGGTGACATTTCTTTGGGGTATCATGCCAAACAGTTCATGTGCCTTGTCTATGCTTCCACACTTTGCATACATGTCTACAAGGGTGATGTAGTAGGTAAGGAGGACGACTCAACACCATGGAAACATATTTCATGGTGCAGGAGCACCTTAGCCATAGCCAATATTGGCTAGGAGCATGTCATAACAAGGTCCTAGGACATCATAGGACAAGTTGATGATCTTGTGTCATCATTTTGCATGTAATAAGGTCAAATGACCAATGTCATTTATATTTGGAGTCATGTTTTATGTTGTTGTCAAACAAAAAGTCTAATAATGCAAGTAGTGGTAATAAGTTGCTTTGTCAACTTAACAAATCATGTAATAAGGAGGTTACCCAATGACCATATAGGTTGAAAGTTAGTTATGATCAATTGGAACTATTGTAAACATGTATAAAAACATTCACACACACTGAGGTCTCGTTTCATGTGCCAAGTGTCACATTTGTTCGATGCAGCAGGCTACCGGCAAAGTCCCTTAATCTCCCTAAGATGAAAAAATTGCCAAACTTTGACGAGACATTTCTTAGAATTTGTGGCAGATGGGAACATTTTGTTTGGACCTACAGGTGCATGTGGAGTCCATCCACAATAACCTCTCTTGGTTTCGTTCAACTCCAATCTGTTTGACCATACCAAAATCAAACACATTCTTGCAAAATGCTTCAGTTTCATGCAGTGGAAAGGTGCTAGGAGTGACATTTTTCATTTCATAGCTTGTGGGACTGAATGGCCTTCACCAATGCATTGGGGTGGGTAGTTAAATGCTAGGGTAGGTCTTGTTTCGTGTGCCAAGCGTCGCATTCATTTAGGGTAGCAAGCTACTAGCAAAGTCCCTTAAGATCCCTAAGATGAAAAAATTGCCAAACTTTGATGGAGTAGTTCTCATAATTCATGGCAGCTAGGAAAACTCCATTTGGACCTACAGGTGCATGTGGGGTCCATCTACAATAACCTCTCTTGGTTTCATTCAACTCCTATCCATTTGACCGTGCCAGAATCAAACACATTCTTGCAAAATTGATCAGTTTCATGCAGTGGAAAGGTGCTAGGAGTGACATTTTGCATTCCATAGCTCGTGGGGCCAAACGGACTTCGCCAATGCATCGATGTGGGTGGGTAAATACCAGGGGAGGTCTCATTTCATGTGTCAAGCGTAGCATTCGTTTAGGGCAGCAGGCTACCGACAAAGTCCCTTAAGCTCCCTAAGATGAAACAATTGCCAAACTTTGACGAGATAGTTCTCAGTATTTGTGGTAGCTAGGAACGTTCCATTTGGACCTACAGGTGCACATGGGGTCTATCTACAATAACCTCTCTTAGTTTCATTCAACTCCTATTCGTTTGACAGTGCCAGAATCAAACGCATTCTTGCAAAATGCTTTAGTTTCATGCATTGGAAAGGTGCTAGGAGTGACATTTTGCATTCCATAGCTCGTGGGGCCAAACGGACTTTGCCAACATGTTGGGGTGGGTGGGTAAATTCTAAGGGAGGTCTCATTTTGTGTACCAAGAATCACATTCATTCGGGGCAGCAAGCTACTGGCAAAGTCCCTTAAGCTCCCTAAGACAAAAAAATTGCAAAACTTTGATGAGACAGTTCTTGGAATTCATGGTAGTTGGGAATGTTTTATTTGGACCTAAAAGTGTACGTAGAGTCCATCCACAATAACCTCTCTTGGTTTTGTTCAACTTCAGTCCGTTTGACCGTACCGAAATCAAACGCAATCTTGTAAAATGCTTCAGTTTCATGCTGTGGAAAGGTGTTAGGAGTGACATTTTCCATTCCATAGCTCGTGGGGCCGAATGGACTTCGTCAATGCATCAGGGTGGGTGGGTAAATGCTAGGGGAGTCTCGTTTCATGTGCCAAGCATCGCAGTCATTCGAGGCAATAGGCTACAAACAAAGTCCCTTAAGCTCCCTAAGATGAAAAAACTACCAAACTTTGATGGGATAGTTCTTAAAATTCGTAGTAGTTGGGAACATTCTATTTGGATCTACAGGGGCATGTGGAGTCCATTGATAATAACCTCTCTCGGTTTCATTCAAATCCAATCTGTTTGACTGTGCTAGAATTAAACGTATTTTTGCAAAATGCTTCAGTTTCATGCAATGGAAAGGTTGCCAGGTGCCATATTTTTTGTTCTGCTCATCGTGGGCCTAAATGGACTATGACAACACATTGAGGTGGGTGGTTAAATGCTAGAGGAGGTCTCATTTCATGCGCCAAGTATCTCAGTCATTCCAGGATGCAAGCTACCAGTAAACTCAAAAAGTGATGTCTCAATAGCTTGCAGGCCAGAACGACTGGGACGCTTGGCACATGAAATAAGACCTCCCTTAGTATTTACCCACCCACCCCGATGTGTTGGCATAGTCCATTTGGCCCCACAATGATCAGAACAAAAAATATAGCACCTGGCAACCTTTCCACTGCATGAAACTAAATCATTTTGCAAGAATACGTTTGATTCTGGCATGGTCAAATAGATAGGAGTTGAACGAAATTGAGAGAGGTTATTGTCAATAGACTCCACATGTACTTGTAGGTCTAAATGGAACATTCCCAGTTGCTACAAATTTTGAGAACTGTCCCATCAAAGTTTGGTAGTTTTTTCATCTTAGGGAGCTTAAGGGACTTTGCCGGTAGCCTACTGTCCCGAACGACTGCAATGCTTTGCACATGAAACTAGACCTCCTTTGGCATTTAACCACCCACCCTGATGCGTTGGTGAAGTCTGTTCATCCCCACGAGCTATGGAATACAAAATATCACTTCTAGCACCTTTCCACAGCATGAAACTGAAGCATTTTGCAAGAATGTGTTTGATTCTAGCATAGTCAAATGGATAGGCATTGAACAAAACTAAGAGAGGTTATTATAGATGGATCCCATGTGTACATGTAAGTCCAAATGAAATATTTCCATCTGCTATGAATTCTGAGAACTACTCCATCAAAGTTTGGTAGTTTTTTCATCTTAAGGATCTTAAGGGACTTTGTCGGTAGCCTGCTACCCTGAACAAATGTGACGCTTGGCACTTGAAAGGAGACCTCCCCTGGCATTTACCCACCCACCTTGATGTGTTGGCAAAGTTCGTTCAGCCCCACGAGCTATGAAATGCAAAATGTCACTCCTAGCACCTTTCCACTGAATGAAACTAAAGCATTTTGCAAGAATGCGTTTGATTTCGGCATGATCAAATGGACTAGAGTTGAATGAAACTGAGAGAGGTTATTGTGGATAGATTCCATGTTCACTTGTAGGTCCAAACAGAACATTCTTAGCTGCCACAAATTTTGAAAACTATCCCGTCAAAGTTTGGCAATTTTTGCATCTTAGGAAGCTTAAGGGACTTTGCTAGTAGCCCAATGCACCGAACGAATGTGACGCTTGGTAGACAAAATGAGACCTCCCTTAGAATTTACCCACCCACCCTAATGTATTGGTGAAGTCCATTTGGCCTCACAAGCTATGGAATGCAAAATGTCACTCCTACCACCTTTCTAAACATGAGGAAGAACCACAACCTAATCTAACTCCTGAAAGCATGAAGACAATGAGAACACTGAAGACATGGAGGACAAAAAAGCATGAAGACATGAACAAAATCCTATCATGAAGAAGAACCACAATCCAATATAACTCCTGGAAGCATGACATGTTATGATGAAGAAGCACAACCAAAATCCAATGATCCAATGACAGAACCAATGACATAAGCAACTATATGTCCTATTGTAACATGATAAACATGAATGTTATGAACTAACATCCAAACCCTTTGACATGACTCTTGATATGACATGAGTGAAACACGAGTGAACAGGATTAAGAACAATTAGGATCAACTTCATCCATTACTTAGATCTAACCAATTAGGACCAATTAGGATGCACATTACTATAACAAAATGTACATGAAATATATAACATCACTTATGTAATCGATCACTTACCGCCATCTGATGATCACTCTCCATCATCTTTTCTTAATCTTTTTTGTCTTTAGTTGGACAGATAGGAGGCAAAATTTACTAAACATAAATATATTGGAGGTCATACTACTATTTATATACAAAACAAAGTACAAGTAACCATCTAGGAAAGTTTTATCCATACTTACAAATTAATCCAACGAACCATCTAGGTCTTCTCTACTCTTTACTGTGTCAAGTATGGCCTCATGGTCAGATTCACGCACCTTCCACAAGGTCTTGTTCAAAGGTCTACCTCGATATTGCATCAAATGAACATTGGTTGCCATGACAAGGTTAGAGTAATGAAGAATCTTCTAATGCGTGTCAAAGTCCTCAAATAGCCAAACATTAACACTCTTATGTCGGTACCTTCTAAGCCATGTTCCAGTAATAACCACCGAGCCTATAGGGTATTCAATGTTTTCTCCATCTGTAATTGGGACCTCCAATTTCTTTTTGGCCTCAACACGACACAAGTAATAATCTATTCCCTCTTCGTTATCTTCATCTGCAATAACCGCATAAACATGCCCTACAATGATATGTGCAACAAATTAGATGAAATTATTCAACATTACAAAAATACTATAAAGCTTAAGATAACATTAGGAATTTCAAATTTAACTATGCAAGTAGATATATTACCTAGTTGAACTAGATCTGATATGTGGTCAAAGTCAACTGACAATTCCATCTTTGTCAATTCCAGTGTCGTCAGGGGTCAATACGTGTCAACTGGGCTAAGATAACTAAACTGCCATTCATTAACCCACTCCCTTGACTTGCACTCATTCTAGGCTTGAATTGTACATGGAGAACAAAAACATGCCATCTTCCATGTATGTATACTCCATGAACCTACAATTGAGATTCTGATAGAGTGTAGCTCACTTGATCCTGTTAGTGTACAACAGTCCTCATTTGGTGCAATGTTAGTATCATCTATCAACCAAAGAAATCTACGAACTGAAGACTTACCTTCATTACCTAGACCCATCGAAGCATTACACCACTTGACAATTGATTTTGTATCTGTTAACTTTGCATTGTCTTTATACTTTAACTCTTCTCATGCTATGGCTCTTTTGATACACACTCCTACACCATCATGCTCCCTCTTTCCATGCCCGGCCTCACAAAAGTTCCACATATGCTAAAAACCTGTAATATTATGCCTCCTGCTCAACCAATAGAAATTTTGTGAGTTCTTGAATTGTGATGCACAGTTATCCGACCATATGATATGCTGACTAAATGATATGTCCCTTCTAGCAAGATCATTATAGAATACCTAAAAACAACCTTGCACGAACTCCGCGGAATGCGTGCAATCATTGCTTATATAAAAAATATACTCCCTTATGATCTTTCTATCATCCTCTATACTATCATTTGCATGAATGAATGTGATGTGCATAAATATAGAAACTTGTGTTGATTTATAATATTGGGATTGCACCTCACACTATGGCTGTAGACTGTAGTTCTCTGCAAAGTCGATGACTGAAACAATGATACCAACTGGAAATGTGTCCTTGCATAACTTGAATTACAAGTCCAACCATCAAGCTCTATGGACATGTCTTACATACTCATACACTATGTTATTCATGAAATATAGGCATAAACTGATACACTGGAATCTTCTGAATAACATATTCACACCTTTTTGCTTCTTTACCATCTCTTGTATTTTATGCCACTATTTTATAATTTCTAAACTCTACTAATTCATTTCCAACCGCATGTGTTATTTTCATATGTTCACATATTGGCATACGTTGCAAGCCACCGCAATGCTAACATGTGCCATCCAAGCATAATTTCTTGTAGAATAATTGGCCTTCCTCTCTATCACATAAAATCATTGATATGAAGTCTCTTGAGGTAGTTGGTGAGGAACATATGCCACAACCCTACAAAACATTGTTAGTATGCAAATCTAAACATATAGACCGATAAACATCAAAATGATTAGAAAATTCAATATGTAATCTACAACAAGTAGTGCATGTGTGATTTATTTTGACAAAGAAAGGTTTTAGCATTTCAAAATATCTTTGAGAAATTTTAATTTGAGGATACTTCTCTAGAAATTTACCAAAAAATTGTGTTTTAGTCATATCCAAAAAAAGATTTGGATTTGGCTCACGGTTTCGACTACCGATTCTCCTTCTTACCACATCCCTTTGATTTGGAGATACCCTTGTGTAATTCTTCCAAAAGTCTTTAATTAGTGATCTCAAAGATTCGACAACAACAACTTCGTCTTTCCATGGGAGTCTCCTAGAGAATGCCCACAATTCATTACTATTTGGATCTTGAACTCTTTGACGTCTTCCAACGGCTCTCATTAGAGTTTTTCTATTTATTTTCAATGCTTGACTTATCTTTCTAATGAGGCAAGCTTTTTTTGTTTGTTGGCTTACAATTGTCAATGTAATGACAGGTCATGTGACATTACTATCCTTGGTGCATGAGGTGGAACCCACACTCTCATACACACTCATTAGATTCTTGACAATTGATTTTTCACTTGATGCATTTGATGTTCTTAGGCCAAGAATCTCCATAGTGGGCCTAAATTTTAGATTTCTCATCAGTTCAACAAAGAGTTGACATCTTCTAGTTTCATTTAAATTCTCAAAGAATAATTTTCATATCTTATTTGCATATCTTTGGCAAGTGCGCATGGGAATCTTATCCTGCATAGGCTCCAATAAATTCTCATCAATATCAATTAGAAACTTAGGCCTCCTATGCAAAATTCTTGGAGACATTTTATTTGGTAAAGTAGATTTAACATTAGGAATTTCTTCAATATTTAATTGAGATGGGATAGATGACGTACCTTCGATTGGAGGTGAAAAGGTTGAAAATGATGTACCTTCAACTTGAAGTGTGAATGATGGCATGTGACCAACTTGAGAAGAAAATGTAGATGTGCCTTCTAGTTCACCTATGAAAGATGGAGTGTCTCCAATTCAAGAAGATAATGATGGTGTTCCTTCAACTTGACCTGTGGACGATGGAGTGCCTCCAACTTGGAGATTCACTTTCCTCATTACACAGAGGTTTTGCATTCATTCCCTTTGTGCCATCAATTCCATCTCTCTCTTAGCTTTGTTAGACATGTCACATTCCGCTTCAATTGGCAATGGTGGAATATCTTCTTGTATGGTTGACAATTTCCTACTTTCTCGAATTCACCTCATTCTTTCTCTTTTCCTCTCATTCTCAGCTTCACGCTCTTCTGGTGTTAGAGTCTTTGCTCATTTCCTTGGCATGATGATGATTTATACAAGCATGAAGAATAAGACAATGATCATTAGAAATTTTATAATGACAATGAATAGCACAGTCAGAATGAATAACAAGGTTTTACAAACTTCTAAATAAGACAGCTCATATCAAGATAACTTGAACATACATAAGTCATGGATTATGCATTTGAACACACATATACACTTAAAATTCATTGGATGAGTTAGGTGTATGTGTTAACTTTCATTTGCCCCTATTTTGAGGGTTTTTCATTGGGTTTAGAGGGATTTCTAATTGAATTTCTGAAACTGCCCAATGGACTGCTAGAATAAGGGTTTTGAGAGAAAAAAATGGCTAATTTACCTTACAACCTAATGTATAAACCTTTGGCTTGGTGGATAGGCTAAGTTTGATGTCTCTAACATGAATGTGGAAGGTTTTGTGTAGGGAAGGAGTCTAAGAGGGTTTTGTGTAATGCCCTAAGGGCATATTCATGCATTTTCCAAGTGGAAAGGGTGGCTAAATAGTGGTTCTTTGTGAATTTGAATGCAACCTAGACAAGTAAGTGTTCCTATAGCATATGCAAGCCTATTTAAATGTGAATCAAGTGTTAGTTTGTTATGGGTTGGAGTGGATATGAGATTTTCATTAAAGCCCCCTTATTTGTGAAGAAATGAAGGGTTTTCTAGTTTGCACCCTAGATGAGCATGGATATACTAACCAATGGTGGAAATTGAAGTTTTGTTACATATAGATTTGTTTTTTTGGGGTTTGGAGTGGTTATTGAATGATCCTAGGGTACTTGATTTGTTAATTGGACCAAATTAGGCCTATTTCTAGAGAGGGCCAGTCATAGAACTCACATTTTGCTCGAAACAAGGGCATGAAATCTTTTGATATGTTTTTCTACTCCATAATGGTGTCTAAATAATTTTTGGTTTGTGGGTTGGCTGAGTTTACACAAAGTTACGCACATTTTTCAAGTTTGGAAGGCTACTAGGCCTTAAGGAGTGATTTGTGGATCAGACATTGGTTGATGTTTTCAGGCACTAAAAGTGACAAAATTGGTTTGAATACATTATATTGACATGGTTTATGCTTTTTTTAGGGTTGGGGAATAGCTTAGAGCCCTTATGCCGTATAATTCCCTTAAGCACCTAGGATTTGAGGGCTTGGGCAGATTGGTTGCTAAGAGGGGATCCTTGTGACTTGAAGAGTGGTTTAGTTGGTTCTAGTTAGTGAACATAATCTTGTTAGATGCCTCATATAGTTCATATGAAGGTCTGAACCCTAGTTGTGTGTTGGAGACTTAATGCATTGAAGGGTCATTGAGAGAGTTTGTGAGTCAAATCAAGAACACAAGTTTGTGAAACTTTGTAAAACCAAGTTGTTGTCACTTTGTAGTGCATCATTTGGGAGCCTATTTCAAACATTATAAAGGGAAAAATTGAATGGTTGCATCTCTAAGAAGTAGAAAGCTGAAGTAGTAAATTGTAGAATGATGCACAAAGCAAACACCACTAAGGAGCATATTTTCCATAGCAAGGATGGAAAAAGAAGTAACTCTCCAAAACTAAGGGAAGAGAAAGGCCAAAACAAACTCAAAGAAGATAACAAATAAGTTGATTTGAGTATGTACAAATCTAACAACTATTGGTCTTATTTCAAGGTTGAAGGATATTGTTATGACAAGTGTTGGAAGCTTCATCTAGAGATTCACCCAAATGACAAATGCAAGAGTAAGCAACCACAAAGGAAAAAAAGGCACACTAAAACATCAAATTCAAAGAGAGAACATCTCTCACATGAGTCTACATCAACATTGAATGATGTTAGTATGTAATGATACTTGGATAGAGTATTTACTTGATTTGCAAAGGAGATAAGTGTGAGTTGCTTTCATTTGTAGGGGCATTTGATTAGCACTCCAAGTTTTTCACTTGTAGAGCAAGCAAGTAGTATGTTTCACTCACTATGGGTGAGTATGAGAAGTATGGCCACTTGGAGGTCAAGAAAGGACAAATAGAGAATGTAAGAGCTAGTGATGACATGTTTTGGGTGTTGTAAGCATGCACATTTGTGTTCCATAGTAACATAAATGTCGTAGCATGTAACATAGATGACTTGTAGGATGTTGTAGCATAACAGTGATGGCTTTCATTATTGTAATGTGCACAAACTCTTATATCAACTTTAGCATGTGCATAGTTGTAGGAAGAGAACTCTTTACACATTCATTGTAAGCAATGTATAAATGTATGAATTTCATTGTACATAGATGCAATTAGAAGGACCACTTTGTAATAAATTATAACATTCATAGCATTGTAAAATTACCTTCAAATGCAAGGAGGATCATACATTGTAGCAGAGTTATATAGACTATGATAGTGGACTCGTATATAGACTTACATGAATGTCCTACACTAACTTACAAACAATTGTTCACTAAAATTATTTTATGAAGTATTTGATAATGTTTTTCTCTTGTATAGATGAAAATAGGTGAAATAAAGGCATGAAGGGATAAAACAAGGTGGAAACATGAGGAATTTGGAGTCTCTTTGACTGAACTAACCGATATACCTAGACACATATATATCTTAGAACATAAATAACATAAAAAAACATAAAGACATTTAAAGACAAAAAGAACATAAGAACATATATATGTGAATTAAAATTTAACATACCTTATAATTTGATATTGTAATTGACTAATTCTCCAAAAGATGGCTTCAAAATCCTCAAATTCTTGTTTTTCTCAAGTTTGATTATGAATTCTATATAATTCTAGAATAAGATTAGTAAAATTTATGTAAAAAACAAACATATATCATCAAATTCAATTTATATATCAATGGTAATTAGATTTGAAACAAAATCACACATGAAACATGAAACTTTCAGTTTAAATAATCAAATTTTCTCCAAAAACATGAAAAATCACTTCTTCTATGTTGCAAAAACAAAAAAGGTGGTGGATTCATATAAAAATGATTCTCAATTAGTCAACCAACATGAAAAGAATTTTTTTTGTCCGATATACTCGTGAAAAGCAGGAGGGTCTAAAACACGGATCCCACATACTTTTTACCATTTTCCAT